>JARCFY010000001.1:168510878-171010878 GCA_029233225.1 Lepidodactylus listeri
AATTAACGGCAGGAAGGTACTGGCTGGATCTTAGGAAAAACTTTTTGACAGTAAGAGCTGTGCAACAGTGGAATCAGCTGCCTGGGGAGGTGGTGAACTCCCCCTCCCTGGCAGTCTTTAAGCAGCAGCTGGACAAACCCTTGTCAGGGATGCTCTAGGCCGATCCTGCATTGAGCAGGGGATTGGACTAGATGGCCTGAATGGCCCCTTCCGACTGTGATTCTAGGATTCTATGAGATCTCCAGCCACCTCCTGGACGTTGGCAACTCTCCTTTTGTGATGGTGGCTAGTCAAAGAAAGGGTGTCAAAGGTCACATGGGAGAGGGACTTGCAACTGATTGGGGTTTAAACCTTGGCTTCCCCAGTCCTGGTTCAGCACTCAAACAGCTATACCACACTGGCTGTGCGGACTCTTCTTGCTCTGGGGGGTGAAAAGTAGTGGGTGTGTCCAGCTGAGTCAGTCTCTGGAAGAGGGGCTAGGGTCCAAGTTGGCCTGGGAGCTTCCTTGCCAGGTAGAAGTCCTGCCCATTAAACTTGGGGAGAAGAACTGTACTCTGCCCAAGGCATGTTGGGTTGCCAACCTCCAGGTGGTGGCTGGCGATCTCTTGGGATTACAGCTGATCTCCAAGCGACAGAGAGCAGTTCATCAGGGGGAAATGGTCACTTTGGAAGGTGAACTCCATAGCATTATACCTAAATGAAGTTCCCTTCACTCCCCAAACCCTGCCCACCTCAGGCTCTACCCCCCCCCCCCCCAAAAAAAAATCTTCAGGTTTTTCTCAACCCAGAGCTGGCAACCCTAGAAACTTTCCCATTTTGTTCAAACTGAGTCTTGGAATGTTAGTTTACAGGATGATTGTAGCTGTGCTGATACAGTGTGTGTGAGAGAGAGATTTTTAGTACAGCATTCTGTATTGTGGGATATACTTTGCATATTTTTGTGGGTTCTTAAGCATGGTTGATGCAAACGCAGCTGCCAATCAACAAAAAATTTAGCCGATTTAGGCAAGAGGTTAATCAAGTATCTCATAATTTGCGTGCTCTCAATACCTGAATATAGGTCCCCTTTACAATTTGTGATTTAATCATAAACCTGATCATTGCCAGCTTCAATATGCCCGTTCATTTCTTACGGGAGTTATTTTGTGGAACCTGATTAGCCACCTTTAAAAAGGCAAATGAGACGTTGATTCACAGCCTATTGATCTAAAATCTGTCCTCACGGGCTAATCAACTGAAACTTAATTTTTCCTCACTTCATTTAGCTTTCCACCCCTCATTATGGGAAGGGCACTGAAATCCCATTATCAAAGTTTCTCCCTCTCCTTTAGCCATCCCTGTTGCTCACCTTTCTCTGTAGACAGGGGAACAACTTTCCCCATTTGTCAAATGTTTCTTACTTTGTTGGGGGAACAGTGGAGCACCCAAGCCCAACAACGGCCTAACTAAACATCCATTCATTCAGGTGGGATCCCACGTTTTCACTTAAAAACCTAGGTTTTATTCTTTGAAATAACAAAGTGACCCCAAGCCTCAAGAAAAGGGGAGAGAGACCTCTCTAAGCATGAAAGAAACAAGGACAAGTGTACTAGAGCTCTCAGTTGTGAGGGGGAAAAATTATTATGACAATCCAGAATAAGGCACATATTAACCCATAAAATGAACATGTGGTGGAAAGCTTTGTCAAATCACACCTGATTTTTTGAGACCCCCATATGGTTTTCAAGGCAAGAGACAAACGGAGGTGGTTTGCCAAGTTTGCCGGGCCTGAGTTGGAACATATTGTGAGGCTCCATCCTCAGGAAGTTCTCTGACAATTTGGTAGCCTCCCCCAGGGCAGCCGGTTTGCTGCAAAGAATCCAGCTGTAGGCCCAGGGGGAGCACTACCTGAAGAAGTTACTAAAGAACTACTCCGCAGCCCTCTTTCCCCTTCAGTTGTTGGCCTGAGCCAATGGAAGGCAGCATCCCCTTAGAGTCGTCACAAAGGCTCTTGGCCACTCAGACTTTTTAAAGAAAAAGACTTTTTAAAGAAAAAGGAGTAGAACTTCTGCTGGTGGGTCTCAGGAGAAATCTCGTAGTGATTCAAGATGGCCGCTTTTAGTCTGTCGTGAATCAGCCCCATCTGCTTTGGGAGGAGCCGTAAGGGCTGCCTGAGCTTCTCCTGTCAAATATGGGCCTATTATGAAAGCCCAGCTGTCCTTGGGCAATTGCCCCTGCTGCCTCTGTCATCCTCTCAAAAGCTTCTAAGTATTCGTCCAGATCATCCTCAGGTCCTGATTTTGTTAGCGGCACACAAGGAAGGCACCCCTGGCCTGACACTGCAGCCTCCAGTTCAGCCACCCCGGTGGCTTGGGAAGTCTGCCCCACCTCCAAGGCATGACATAAATCTTTTGCCAGGGCAGCCTGTGCTTCTTGTTGCTGCTGAGTAATACCATGTAGGAGGTGTCCTGGTGCTCTACCAACCACTGTCCAAGTTGGGTAAGTTGGGTGAAATCTGTACTGGCTGTCCTGGGCATGGTGACGTCCCTGGTTTCCTGACCAGTGGCCTGCACAGTCTCTCCTCTCTTGGTGAGGGAGGAGAGAGGGAGGGAGGAGGAGAGCTGGATTTATATCCCGCCCTTCACTTGGAGTCTCAGAGTGGCTTACAAACTCCTTTCCCTTCCCTTCCCCACAACAGACACCCTGTGAGGTAGGTGGGGCTGAGAGAGCTCTTTTGAGGACTGCTCTTGAGAGAACAGCTCTGAGAGAACTTGTAACTGACCCAAGATCACACCAGAAGCTGCATGTGCAGAAGTGGGGAATCAAACCTGGTTCTCCCAGATTAGAGTCCCTGCTCTTAACCACGACATCAAACTGGCTAGGACTAGGGGTTGTAGAAGGGGCCTGGTGGGGCCGCTAAATGAGATAGGAGGCACCTTACAGTGAGACTGGTGTCCACATTCTCCAGTGCATTGTGAGGCATGTCCCTGTGAGGCCCTGTTGGCTGGCCCTCAGCTCTGGTTTTCATCTCAGTCCCCTGCAGCTCCGTTGGACTCAGAAAGGGTGAGGGAAGAGCTCAGATGTGCTCTCAGGGCTCCCTTCCCCTGGCTGACAGGTTCCCCCCCAAGCAAGAAACTCACCAGCCCAATTCCTCCTCTCCTCTCCTTTCACCAGGTCCTTTATTTAAAGGGAGGTTGCTCCACCCCCAACCAGTCGGGCCTCCTCCTGTTTCAGGCCCCACCTCCTCAGTCCCCATCTGGGTCAGGCGAAGCCTTTCACCAGGTTTCCTGCCTTCGACCCAGCCCCACCCACCCCGCCACACTCCAGTTGGTCCCGCCACATTCCTCTGCAACAGGCGTTGGTCCTGCCACCACGGAGAGAGGCGAGTCCATTCCCGTGGCCTCTGCCTGCTCGCCCCTTTCAGCAGGCTCCTTTCCTTGCTGCCCGTGCCCCAGCTTCTGAGGAAGGGGTAAAGTGGGTGAGGCAAGCTTCCTTTCAGGCTCCCAGGGGGGCTCCTGAGTTTGCAATGCTGAGCTGGCCAGTGGCTCTTTTCCTGCTGCTACAGAGTGCCGTACTGGGGCTCCCCTTCCTGACAGCTTTCCTCCCGACCCAGCAGCTTCTCCAGGTAAGTGTGAGAGCTGGATCTGGTCGAGAAGATCTGGGGTGTCTTTCTCCAGCAGGGGAGAGAGCAGGGAGCTGGTGGAAAGGCCCAGAGAGCTGGGCACGCTCGGGCCTCTCCGGACACAAATACATACATAGTAATACATTAAACCTGTGAGACATCCAAGGAGTAAAATGTGTTGTAATGGACATACAATTTGCAGTCATTGACAATATGTGAAGTATTAAAAAATTACAACTCTCACAAATGACTGTAGAGTCAACGTCCATATACGATGTATTGTTATATGTGCTCGATCCAGTGCTCGTTCATTAGATGGGTTAAGGCACTTCTTTTGGATTTCCATAATGTTCTATAATCTTTCCCATCTGAGGCTTCTTGTTAGTACTCAAAGCATCAAGAGCCAAAAAAAACCCAAAACCCCATCAGTGATGCTAAAAGATGTAGCGCAACGGTAATTAGGAATAAGTCAACTATCAAATGCCAAGAGCTTCTTTTAACTCTTAGAAAAGATAATCTGAAAGAGCGAGTGCGCTGTTGTGGTTAAAGTGTTGGATTTGCAGGACCAGTAGCTGAAGAGCTTTGGCAGAAATTAGGAACACTCTTGTCTTCAAGTTGTCTATCAATGACTATTTTTGCTTCAAGAAACCTCTTCCAGCAAGCAAACCCCCCCACCTCAACAACTTGAAAGCTCAAGTTGCATGTGTTGTGTCAAAGATAACATTTAGCTAAAGACTTGAAAGATGGAAATAGAACAATTACTCCCCCCCCCCCCGCCGTAAGTCAGCACACAAAACAGCTTTCCCAGATGTCGCATTTTCTTCTACCCATCTCTTCATACCCAATAAAATATCATACACTTTTTGCCTGGGAGTATTTGCTTAACAAAGCACTTCAAATTCCCACCAGAACTACTGTAACTACAGTTTATTGTTAGGCTTTAACTAAATCAAAAAGGCGGCAAAGCAGTTTTTAAACTAAATCATGGGGGGAAGCCGACAGGAGGTTAAGTGTCTCTGGTTTGGCATGGCTCACCTTTAAGAGACGAAGGGGTAGCTGTTACAGTTCTAGAGGGAAGTGGGTTAGGACTGGCCACTGAGAGGGTGACAAACAGTACTGACTGCCTGACAAGGTCGAGAGGTCACAGGAGGAAGGTTGCAAGCCAGAAGTGTCTGGAGGATGAGGGATGTTTATGTGCAAATGCTAGAAGTGTCCAAGGTAAAATGAGGAGCTGGAATGCTTAGTGACAGAGGCGAACATAGATATTATGGGTATTAAAAAATGTAGTGGGATGAGGATAATCAGTGGGATGCAGTGATTCCTGGATATAAATTATATCGGAAGGATAAGGAGGGAAGGGTCAGAGGTGGAGTGGCTCTGTATGTCAGAGAGGAGGAGGAGGAGAAGAAGAAGAAATTGGATTTACACCCCGCCCTTCACTACCCAAGGGAGTCTCAGAGCGGCTTACACACTCCTTTCCCTTCCTCTCCCCACAACAGACACCCTGTGAGGTAGGTGGGGCTGAGAGAGCTCTGACAGAAACTGCTTTTTTTCCAGAACAGCTGTGCCAGAACTACGGCTTGCCCAAGGTCATCCAGCAGGTGCAGTGAAAGAGTGAGGAATCAAACCCGGTTCTCCCAGATTAGAGTCCGTGCACTTAATCACTGGGTATACAGTCCAGTAAAATCGAGAATCTTAAGAGAAATAGATTTGCTTACAGAAACACTATGGGTAGAAATAGTGGGCCCAAAAGGAAGCTTAACTCTGGGAGTTTGTTATAGCCCACCAGATCAAAGGATAGAGAATGATTTAAAAACTGCAAAAGAATTAAGGAAAGCAGCTAGATGAAATAACTGTGTCATAATAAGTAATTTAAACTACCCGTGCATTTATTGGGTCAACATGTGTTCACGTCAGGAGAAAGAGATTGGCTTTCTAGATATTCTCAATGACTGTGCCATTGAGCAGATGGTCACAGAGCCAACCAGGGGGGAGGTGATCCTGGACTTGGTCCTAAGTAATGCTCAAGACTTGAAGAGAGATGTAAATGTGATAGCGCCAGTTGGGAACAATGACCATAATGCGATTAAGTTTAGCACTTATGTAAATAGGGAGATTCCCCAAAAGACCAACACAACCACATTTAACTTTAGGAGTAACTTCTCTCAAATGAGGGGGCTTGTGAAGAAGAAACTGAAAGGAAAGGTATGGAGGGTGAAAGCTTGGAGACTATTTAAGACTAAAACACTGGAAGCTCAGATAAAATGTATACCACAGGTGCGGAAGGGCACAAATAGGTATAAAAAAGGCCTGCATGGTTAACTAACAAAGTAATGGAAGTGGTAAAAGGTAAGAAGAATAAGCAGTGGAAGGCTAGTCTGAGTAAGGTAAAAAGAGGGAGCATAAGCGTTGGCAAATAAAATGCAAATCAATGATCAGACAGGCAAAAGGGGACCATGAGAAACATATTGCAAAAAACGTGAACAATAAAATTTTCTTCAAATACATTAGAAGATGATTTCAAATATGTTAGAAGCAGAAAACCAGCCTGGGAGGCTGTGGGGCCCTTGGATGACCAAGGAGTGAAAGGATTACTAAGGGATGATAGGAAACGGCAGAGAAGCTGAATGCATTTATTGCCTCTGTCTTCACTATGGAAGATGGGAGGTGCTTGCCCACTACAGAACTGCTGATTTCAGGAGGGGTGTTGAAAGGCCTGAGTCAGACTGAGGTGACGAGAGAGGAGGTCCTGTGACTGATGGACAAATTAATAAGTCACCAAATGTCTAAGTACCAGGGCTCTTTTTGTAGAAAAAGCCCAGCAGGAACTCATTAGCATAATAGGCCACATCCAACAGCAAAACTCATTAGTATATTAGGCCACACCCCTGACAGCGCAGCTCATTAGCAGGAGAAGCCTGGCAGAGGCCCCCCGCCTTTCCTAGCTCGCCCGCCTCGGTGCATTCCTGCCCAAAGATAGCCCTGATACCTCAGATGATTTCCTACAGGAGTTTCTACTGCAGAAGAGAGAGAATTATTTACTGGAATATGCTGAAATTAAGAAGAGGTCACCAGGGACAGATCTATATCAATATAGACTTACGGTAACCAACAGACAATCTTCAGTGCACACACAACTGAGAAAACTTTCCTGGGATTAAGTACCAATAAAATGGGACTCCTAAGCAGACCTGTCTGGGATTGATTCTAAAAAAGTCAGGAGTTCGTGGTTCATGTGAGACAGCTGCCAAACAGTATTTCCTATGTAGGAGCTTGCTGTTTCAAACAAAAGTGTGTGCAATCCCGCTCTATCGGTGTGCAAAAGTCTCCTGCCAAATCAAAGGCTCAAACTTCTATTTTTTGAGGTAGGTACAAAAATGATCAAGGATTAAATGGCAAAATACAGGACCGGTGCCATCTATTGCGAATGGAACAGAAAAAGAGCAGGTTTTAATGCCTCACTTTTCTCTACCTTAAAGGTTCTCAAAGTGGCTTACAGTTGCCTTCACAATGGGGGCCGTGTACCATGTTTGTTGGTTTAAAAGACCAACAAAGTTTAATTCTGGGTACAAGCTTTCGTGTGCTTGCACACTCCTTCAGATGCATGCACACGAAAGCTTATACCCAGAATTAAATTTTGTTGGTCTTAAAGGTGCCACGGGACCCAAACCTTGTTCTGGCTTTAGTTAGGGGCTAGGACCCGGGACCTAGTGGGTCTTTCCCACTATCCCCATAACACATTTCTTGTACGAAAGTCCCACTGCACTCAGTGGGAACTTCCTCCAAGTTGACAGGCATGGGGATCGGGGCCATTCATGGCATGGTGTGCTGAACTGGCTCTCCAGCACCCCTCCCCTGCTAATACGCCCTTCCAACCTCCCTTCCCTTCCTCTCCCCCCCTTTTCATTTGCTGCAAATGGATCCACTCACCTGTACAGAATGACGTCATAAAGGCACTGCCCCTGGACATTGAGGAGGTGTGTGTATTGCACACGAAGTGCCTTGGGGGCTCTGCCCGCCAGCACCAGCCGTGTCACATCGTTGGTCAGCAAGCCTTGTAGGAAGGGTTCAGTCTCCTGGCCTCAGAGACAAAGCAGAGGGTGGGTCAGTGGGAACAAGTCAGCAGCTGGGCCCGCCTCCTCCATCCCGCTTAGGCCTCTCTGGGCCATGAGGCGCAGGCCACAGGGGAGACCCCGCAGCACTCTGCTCACCCTCACCAGCATGGCGGCCTGAGAGAAACCGCCAAGGCCTGAGGCTTTGCCCTCGTTGCCAACATCTTGTGCGTGGCAAAGGAGCACTGAGGCAGTTTTATAGGGCCTACTGCGCGTGCGCATTGCTTGGCAGGGCCCCCCCCCTGCCCTTCCTAGCTCATTCGCTGAGGTGGGCGAGCGAGGAAAAGCCTGGGGCGTGCGGGAAGGCATTTAAATGCCTCCCCGTGGCTTCTCCTGCTGAAGCGGGCGAGCAGGAGAAGCCCGGCAGAGCCCACCCCCCCCCCCCCCCCGCCCTTCCTAGCTTGTCCGCTGAGGCGGGCGAGCTAGCTAGCTATTCCGGTGCATTCCTGCCCAAAAATAGCCCTGCTAAGTACGATAACAAAAATTCCACACTAAGAGGACACAAGATCCATTTCACACAACGGTATCCCCTGCAAGTCCCCCTTCTCATTCTGAGGGCCATCAGAACAGGAGGATGGGAGGAAAAGAAGAGAAGAAGAGAAGAGAAGAGATTGGATTTATATCCCGCCCTTCACTCACTTGGAGTCTCAGAGCGGCTTACAAACTCCTTTCCCTTCCCCTCCCCACAACAGACAACCCTGTGAGCAATGCTCCCTCTAAGCTGTGGAGTCCTGTGAGCAAAAATTCTACTTTGTGAGCTGCTGGCATGAAAGTTGTGAGCAAGCGATTTGGCTACTGCATAGATCAGTTTGCTCTGGAGCCATCCTTCCTGAGCTAAGACAAAAATGTGTGAGCCAGAGGCTAAAAAACTGTGAGCTAGCTCACTCTAACTCAGCTTAGAGGGAACACTGCCTGTGAGGTAGGTGGGGCTGAGAGAACTCTTTCCCAAGCTGTCCTTGACTGAACAGCTCTGACAGAGCTATGGCTTGCCCAAGGTCATCCAGCCAGGTGCAAGTGGAGGAGTGGGGAATCAAACCCGGTTCTCCCAGATTAGAGTCCGCGCACTTAACCACTACACCAAACTGGCTCTCTTCTTCTTCTTCTTCTTCTGGTCAGAATAAGCCAGGCAAGAGGGCTGCAGAGACTGGCATGGAGGTAGCGCAGGGGGGAGGGGACGGACGACTGGACAACTCTGTGGTTCCTGGTGCAGGGAAGAACTGGGGGGGGGGGGGTGCTCTTTGCTAGCCAGCTTGCCATCCGTTTGCCAGTCTGTTGTCACTGTCCCAGAGTGTCTCCAGGCCATGGCATCGAGCCACGTGGCCTGCCCCAAAGCCCCTTGGATGTCTGTGGAACACTGAAGTGTTTGAGCAGGGCCAACCTTGAAGCCCTCTGGCCCGCTCCACAAGGACCATCTTTGGTTTGGGCTCTCTGCTGCTAGCGGTATCCCTCTGGAAACTTGCCCAAGGCCCCTCCTGCTCCATCGAGGCCCCAACAAGAGTGTGTGCACAGGGCCTGTCTAGGGGGAGGTCTTGTCACACGTGGCCCTGTCAAGCAGAGGCCACAGAGTCCAGTTTTCAAAGTGGCCATTTTCTCCCGGTGAAGTCATCTTTGTCACCTGGAAATCAGTTGTAATCCCAGGAGATCTCCAGCCACCACCTGGAGGTTAGCAACCTTAGAACTCAATAATGTATTTGCACATTATATGTGACAGATTTCCCCGAAGAAGCCTGTTGGCAAGATGCATGGGGAATTTTTTACTAAGTAACGAAATATATTTTTACTTGCACCATTGGCCTCAGCCTTATTTTTTGGCCATCTGACAACAATGCGGATTCTGTGAACTTAGGCGGAACATGAGAGGGAGGGCAGGAAGGGTTGCCTCAGGGCTTAGTTCTCGCGGCCCTTTCCTACACTCCCAGGGAAATGTTGATCGCCACTTTGGAGTCAGGAAGCAATTTTTCTCCAGGCCAGTTTGGCTGGAGATCTTGGAGTTTTTTGGCATCTTCTTGGTGTGGAACAGTGATCACTGCGGGCGTGGAGGGGGAGGTATGTGTGAATGTCCTGCATTGTGCAGGGGGTTGAACTGGATGACCCTGGAGATCCCATCCAACTCTATGATTCTATGATCTCTTAGTGACTGGGGTACTTTTATCCCCCCCCCCCCCCGTTTCAACAACAGTGCTCAAAATGGCTTCCAGTGTCTTAAAAGTAGTGCTGCCAAGTGCAACTTGCCGTGTGTGCACACACCACGATGATGTCACCTGGAAGTGACGTCATCACGTCAGGCACATGGGGGGCGGGACCTCTACAATTCGAGGGGAAACCATAGAGTTTCCCCCTCAAATGATAGAGTGTCCCCCCCCCCCCGAAATGTGCCCAACACGATGACGTCTTTTCCAGATGACATCATGCCAGGCACATCTCCACAGCCCGGCATTTTGGGGGTGGGGTTTCCCCTGGTGGCCCAATCCAAGCTGGTGGGGAGCAGACCAATCAAGCGGGGTTCCCCCCCCCCCCGGGGGGACTTGGCAACACTACAACCTAAACTATTTCCCCCTGTCCTGTTCCCATTGCTAAGTGAATGTTTTAGCCACTTCCTCCAAAGACAAGAGAGTCTCCAGTGTCCTGAGAACCAAAGTAAGGAGCCGTCAGATGTTTCCTGCTTCTGACACCATGCTGTTGATGGATTCAGAATGGCCCAGCTTGCATGGAGGGCCCTGTAGCTACCTCTTCCAGGATGAGAGCTTTTGTTTTTTGGTTGTTTCCTGAGAATTGAGCTGGGGGAAGCCAGGTGCAAGGTAACAGGGAAAGCCTTGGTCAGACATGGGGAAGAGCAAGATCTGGGATAGCCCCTAGCACAGAGATCCCTAACCTTTTTCAGCCTGTTGGCACCTTTTGAATTCTAAGACAGTAAGGTGGGCACATACACAAAATGGCTGCTGCAGGAGGTGGAGTCAGCCACAAAATAAGAACATTAGAGAAGCCAGTGTTGGATCAGGCCAGTGGCCCATCCAGTCCAACACTCTATCACACAGTGGCCAAAAATACCAGGTGCCCTCAGGAGGTCCATAATTGGGGCCAGGACACTAGAAGCCCTCCCACTCTTGCCCCCCCCCCCCAAAAGCACCAAGAATACAGAGCATCACTTGCCCCAGACCGAAAGTTCCTATCTATACCTTGTGGCCAATAGCCACTGATGGACCTCTGCTCCATATGTTTATCCAGTTCCCTCTTGAAGCCATCCATGCTTGTAGCTGCCACCACCTCCTGTGGCAGTGCATTCCATGTGTTCATCACTCTTTGGGTAAAGAAGTAAAATGGCTGCTGTAACTTACCTTCAGTCACCCAGTGAAGATCTTTGTGCTGTGGTGGCAGCTGTTGCCAAGGCGATGTTTTTTAAAAATCTGCAGAGGCAATCAAATCTCCAGTGGCCAATCAAAAGCCCCACGTGGCCCCTCCCTCCCCCTTCCTGTAAACACTTTTGTGGGCACCTCATCAGGGACCCCTGCCCTTGACAAAAGGAAGTTAGTTGAAGTCTGTTTGTGACTGATGACCAGCCATAGAGATGTTCTCGTCCTTCTCTGCTGTATCCAGATGGCTCAAAGATGGAGTTGCCTCCTTAAAGACAACCTGGGCATGTCTCTCCTCCATTTGCCCTCAGTGAAGGAGTGCAGTAAAAAAACAGCCTTTTGTGTCTTTTTATCCCTTAAGTCATGCTATGGAAACGGTTGGAGATTTCTGTTGGGAGTATGGTGCATGCTGGGCTACTGAGTTGAGGAGCCTCTCTGTCTTTCCAGTAGAGCCTGTCACAAGTTGTAATATAAATAAATAAAGTGACAGTGATAAAATAGCCCACGATCTCAAGTGTAGCCCCGTGATCTCAAGTGCTGTCCCTGAGCTTGTTGCCAGAAAACACTGCCCTCTTGTAAACTCTCTGAAAATGGTCATTTCTCTTGGGCAGCCTGTCACTGATTGCAGATGATACAGTAACTTCCCATGGCTCTGAGATACCCAGTTAATTTGGTCTGTGGGTGAAAAGGGGAGAAAGGTTGTGGTTGTTATCTTGAGCTGCAGAAATGAGTTATGAATGAGGCCAAGTCAGAAACATTTTCTTTTTATTTAGCAAATGGTTTGTTTTTATTTTTAAAGTAGAAACAAGGGCTTTCTGAAGAGGATTCACAGCTGCGATCATAGGCGTAGACTATGGGGGGGGGGCTCGAGGGCTCGAGCCACCCCCGAAATTCCCTGGGGGGGACTGAGCCCCCCCCGGAAAACGTAGTGCCTGCTGCTGCGCCTCCCCGGGCCCTTCCGAGGCCCACCAGCCGCTGCTGCCGGTGCCTCTCTCCTCACCCCTCCGGGCCTGGCCACTCCTCCCTCCTTCCCTCTCCCTCCCTCTTTTCCGGGCGAAATGCCCAGCGTGATTACGTCACCCGGAAGTGACGCCATCACGCTGGGCATGTTGCCAGGGTGACGCTCTGGCAATCACCCTGAAACTCTATGGCACCATAGAGTTTCAGGGCGATTGCCAGAGTGTCACCCTGGCAACGTGCCCAGCGTGATGGCGTCACTTCCGGGTGACGTAATCACGCTGGGCATTTCGCCCGGAAAAGAGGGAGGGAGAGGGAAGAAGTGGCCAGGCCAGGGGGGGGAGAGGCACCGGCAGCAGCGGCTGACGGGCCTCGGAAGGGCCCGGTGAGGCGTGGCAGCAGACGCTACGTTTTCCCAGGGGGGGAACATTGCCCCAGTGACTGTGTGCGCGCACGCGCTAAAGAGCCCCCGCCCCCCCGGCATTTACAAAACTCTACACCCCTGGCTGCGATGGCTGTAACTAATAAGAGAGTTGACTACTTGAAATGGGCTGCTATTTCCCCCTCCCCATCAGACATCTTGGCCATGATTTGAAAGGTGGCCCAGGGCTAGGGTTGCCAACTCTGGGTTGGGAAATTCTTGGGGATTTTGGAGGTGGAGCCTAAGGAAGGCAGGGTTTGAGAAGAGCAGGGGCCTCAGTGGTTTATACAGCCATACCCTCCAAAGTAGCAATTTCTCCGGGGCGGATGACCTCTGTCGTCTGGCGATCAGTTGAATTCTGGGAGATCTCCAGGTCCCACCTTTAGGTTGGCAACCTAATCTCAGTGCTAAGTGCCTTCAAGTTGCTTCTGACTTCTGACGATCCAATGAATTAATGTCCTCCAAAACGACCTATCGTTTGCTCAGGTCTTGCAAACTGAGGCTTCCTTGATAGAGTCCATCCTTCTCAAGTTGGGTCTTCCTTGTTTCCTGCTGCCTTCAGCTTTTCCTAGCATTGTTGTCTTTTCCCGGGACTCTTGTCTTCTCACGGCAACCCTATCCCTGTGCAAATATGCTCTGCTTTTGTGGGACCACGGCAAGTAGAACATATGAAGTCTGTCTACTCTGACTGGCTGTGCCTCTCCAAGTTCTCAGGCAGAGAGAAATCTTTCTGTGCTCCCTTTTATTAGCGATTCCAGAGTTTGAACCTGTAGCCCTCCACATGTAAAGTCTGTCCCAACTAACTTAGAAAACCAAATAATCCACCTAATCATCAGCCAGTTCCCCTCCCAGCACTGAGATTGTGCTTGGGTTAATACCACACTTCTGTACTAGGTGCTTATTTTCTGGAGAGAATGAGCCCTTTCTAAATGCACAATCCAAAAATCTTTACAGAGATGATGCTTAAAAAAAAAAAATTAAAGGAACAAAAACCTTCAAGATAACGGTATTGATGCTCTGTATACGGAAGGTGGAGAGAAGGAAATAAATGCCATGGTTTGGAAGCCTAAGCTAATCACGTTAAAAGGAGCTGATGGAGGCTTTACATATCTATACTACTTTGAAATAAGCCAGTACAAAGATTTCTTATTCAATAGCTTGCCTGAGGAAATGGAAATCTAAGCTAGTTTGCATCCTTTAAGACCACAATGAATAGTGCAGATTTATCCGCTTGTGAAGGCTGTTCCGACTGCTGCTTTAACTAGGCATGATTTTTTTAAAGAAATCATGGATTTTATTTCTCCTGCTCTTGTATTTCTAATTTACTATCTACATAGCTAGTAGTGCTTAGGAAAACAGGGAAGAGGTGTCATTTAAAATTCTTCATAACAATTAGAGATCTTTTCCCTATACTAGAAGAAAGGGGGGTAAAAATTCTGAATAACTTCTGAATTAGGGTTGCCAAGTGACTTACTATTTGCAGCAGGGGAGCGGTGGTCCCATTCCGGGACATTTGCACACGCCGCAATGACATCGCCCAGAAGTGACATCATCACACTGGGCACGTCACCAGGTGACGCTCTAGCAATCACCCTGAAAACTCTATGGTACCATAGAGTTTTCAGGGTGATTGCTAGAGCATTGCCTGGTGACATGCCCAGCATGATGACGTGACTTCCGGGTGATATCATCACGCCGGGCACATCGGCCCGATCCGGCCACTTTGAGGGTGGGGTTCCCCCCGCTGGCCGGATCCGGACCAGCAGATTGGGGGCCCTTTTAGCGGGGGAACCTCCGCCCTCCTGAGGGACTTGGCAGCCCTATTCTGAATAACTCCCATGTTGGCTGGAAAGAGGATCTCTCGCTTTTACAACTGATTACAGAGATCAGCTCCCCTGGAGAAAATGGCTGCTTTGAAGGATGGACTGTATGGCATTGTACCATGCTAAGGCCCCTCCCCTCCCCAAACCCTGCCCTCTCCTGGATCCACCCCCAAAGTCTCCAGGTATTTCCCAACCCAGACCTGGCAACCCTAGCTGGCAAGCCCCTTTGCTGACATCAGGAAGGTAAGTCTTCTTTTGTATGATTTTATATGACAGTGGGAGCTGGCTCCAGGGATCATGGCCAGGTTTGCAGCCATGCTGGTGGGAACTGCTGTCAAGTCACAGCCCACTTAGGGCGACTCCGTAGGTTTTTCAGGCCAAGAGACATTCAGAAGTAGTTTGCCATTGCCTACCTCTGTGTAGCAACCCTGGAGGTCTCCCATCCAAGTAATAACCATGGCTGACCCTGCTTAGCTTCTGAGATCTGACGCGATCAGGCTAGCCTGGGCCATGCATTGCAGCCTGAACTTTCCAAATTCAACAGCCAAGAGAAGTATTTGGAAACCCTATTAGAACAGAAACGCCTTTCTACATAATAGTTTATAAACTTCACTGAGCAACTTGAGTTTTAATTCATTTGCCTCCACATCGGTTGCATAATTTTTTTATCCCTGATATTTGAATGCATAACTATGTCCTTGAGACAGTCTTTCCGAAGGGACAAGGCATTGTTAAATTAGACGAGAGAAACGCTAGTGTCTGGAGCTGGGATAAAGGGTAGACGTGTTCTAGAATTGACTTTGGTAGATGTTATGACTGCTTCGTCTCATTCTTATGTATGTGTTTCATGACATTTTCTGCAATTGTGAATCGATTGGTGGCTTGGATTGACTTAAGAGGGCTAATTAAAATGGCCTTTTGATACACGGTAGAGTTTGTCCTTAAAAATGCTTCAGGTAAGTGCTTCTTTGTCTGCATCCGGTTCTGTGTCTGGGAACTCTTCTACCAAATCACTTTGGATGGAAATACGAGCTTCAGAAAGTCATATCATCATCTGGCATCCCTCCCTTTCCCCCAACCAAACTTTCAGGGTGACCTTGACACGGAAAAGGAAATTGGCGATGCAGCCAAAGGAGAATATGGATGACTTATGGATGACTTGCTGTACTTCACATTGGATTCATAAGTATAGACACTACAACAAAGAGAAACAAATTCTTAATATAATAAATGGTGTTTTCTGGGAAGGCCACTGTATAATACCACCTCAGAGCCTCTTTTTCTTCTTCTTACCTTGGGCTCATCCATCTTCTGTACCATGAAATAAACTGTGGGTTTCCCCGTATGTCTTACTTTTGTTGTTTGTGTGCCGCTGTGTGTTGTTCTTTCCCTTTTCCACATGTGTTTTGCTCCCTCTAGTGGTCGCTTTGATATTTCATCACTGTGTGTCTGGCTTATTTACAAGCACTTTTAAAGTGCTCTTAAATAAACTGGAGGTACAGTGATACTTTGGCCACCAAATGAGAAGGGAGCACTCACTAGAGAAGACCCTGATGCTGGGAAAGACTGAAGGTCAAAGAAGAAGGGGATGGCAAAGGATGAGATGGTTAGACAGTGTCATCGATGCAACGAACATGAAATTAAGCAAACTCCGGAACACGACTGAAGACAGGAGGGCCTGGCGTGATGTCGTCCATGGGGTCGTGAAGAGTCGGACTCGACTGTGCGACTGAACAACAACAACAACAAAACCAGTGATAGAATATTGAAATGACCACTAGAGGCAGCAAAACATGCAGAAAAGGGGTGTGTGAAAGACACAACTCAGGCACCCAAGCAAGGAAATAACACTTGTGGAAAAGACCTGAGTGCTTGAAAGGACACATGGACCACGCTAAGGACTAATGAGATGGAACAGGGCATAAACCAAATATGAGTTTATAGCTAATTTTATCTTTGCTTGGCAACCTGAATCTATGCATGTTTACTTGGGAACTGCCCCATGGAGTTTAGCAGGGCTTATTTCTGGCCAAGCATTCCTTGAATTTTCATCTTATTCTCTGCAACAAAAGCAATCCATGCTAAATTCTGACTGAATATCTGAATTTATCGCTACTCCTAAATTGTGTTAGGGGGCCTCTTATTTTCTGAGCTTCTAGTGGAAAATCAAGTTTCTTCAGTTTATGCTTGATGATGCTAAAGTCTACATATTGGTTCTAAGTCCAGAATATAACATTTGAGGGTTGCCGGGGGGGGGGGGTGTTATTGGAAAGTCCGTATTTTTCTGCATACCTGGGAAATTAGGGAGACTGTAATTATTTTCCATCAAGTTGTAGCCGACTTATGGCGACCCCAGTAGGGTTTTCAAGGCAAGAGATGTTCAGAGGTGGTTTGCCATCGCCTGCCTCTGTGTAGTGACCCTGATCTTCCCCCGTGGTCTCCCATCCAAATACTAACCAGGGCCAACTCCGCTCAGATTCTGAGATCTGATGAGATTGGGCTAACCTGGGCTATTCAGGGCAGGGCCCAGTGTAAATACGACTTGGTCAAAATATAGTTCTATATGCAGAAACCTCAATCTCGTGTGAGTGGCTCAGTTTCGCTGCATTCATTACCAAACTGATGACCTGCCAGTCTACAACGAAAGTGATGCTCCCTCTGAATGTGGCCAATAGCCTTTGATGGACCTTTCCTCCACGTTGTTTGTCTAATCCTGTTTCACTGCTGTGTCACCTAAAGCACATGGCCACTACTTGTCCTAATGAATCCCCTATCTTAAGCATATACGAGTACCGTATTTTCTCCTCGGCCTTTCTTTTCTTCCCCTATTTCTCTCTCCCCCCCCCCCCCGCCCCCCGGCTTCCATTCCTACTGTCGTTGTTTTTGCTCGACTTAAGTTCCAGTGCAAATATGCAGACGCTGGCTTGGAAGCTCATGTTGCAAGCAAGTCTGCATTTGAAAGTTTTCATTAAAATGTCATGTGCGGGCGCTTTTATCAATAATGCCCGGAAGCTAAATCTTTGTTTGGGTTATGCATGAAAATTGTCGTTTGCGCCTTCCAGGGTATGGTTGAGCTGGCTGTTCCTTCAGGGCACCAAACTATATAATTACTCCTTAGCGACAATTTTTAATGCTGTCAACAGGAAATATGAAGAGCAGGAAGGAGCCATCTCCCTCTCTCCCGAGCAGGTCCCCAAACTAATTTGTCGTTTGGCGTGAACAGCAACACGGTTCAGAAATCTGAACTCCAGCAAGGCGTTGGTGGAATTGCAAAACAGGGCCCCAGTTTCCTCCAGCCCTACAGTATTCAATCTTCTTCCCAGAAATCGGTCTAATCCTGTCTTGTCTCTTAGCCAGTTTATAATGACCAAAAATAATCTTGGCTGGCTGTTTCATCAGTGTCCCAAGAGCGCAGTGTAGGCACCGGTGTACTGCGCAGACAACTTTTTTTTTTAAAAGCTGTAACTAGCCCGACAGAACTCTGTTTTTTTGTTGGCACATTTGGAAGAGAAGTGGCAGTACTGTGTAAGTGTAAGTGTCTAGGCATAGGATTAAGAGAGAATGGGCAGAGTTGGTTTTTAAAATCTGGGGGGGGGGTACTTTTTTGTATTTTTAGGTGTGTCTGTGTGTGTGTGCACCTGGAAGTCATAGCGACCTCTGGTGACTGACCCCTACTGGAGGGCTGGAGGATATTCAGAGAGGTGGCTGAATAAAGCACTTCCCAACTGCTGGTGTTTCAAGGAGGTCTCCCATCCAAGTACTTGCCAGAGTCAGCCCTGCTTAGCTTCCGAGATCTGACAAGATCAGGCTTGCCTGGGCTATCCAGGTCAAGGCGGCAGACTTGTTTGAGAGGAGGACACCTTCAGACAAACCACAGTGTATCAGAATCCTACAACGGCGCTCTCAAGTTAAATTTTGAAACAAAGAGGGATTAATTCTAAAGGCTGACACTGTTTTAAAAAAATGACCAGCTCTGCCCTTTAACTAAGTAACCTTTCACCTAAATTGGTTTTCTGCAGCATGCAGCCCCAAGGAACAGAGCTTGCCTCGTAGACACTTTCACCTCAGTAAGATACCTCTCTGTTCCTCATCCCCATCTGCTTGGCATACAGAAAGTCCAAGGTTTAATCTCTGGCATCTCCAGCAAGGATCTGGTCATAGGAGATGTGAAAGACCTCAGCCTGAGACTCTGGAGAGCTACTGCCCGTCTCAGTAGATAATATTGACTTTGCTGGATCAATGGTCTGATTCAGTACAAGGCAGCTTCACTGAAGAGAACGTTGTGATGTGCATGCAAGCAAAAAACCATGTAATGAAGCCAGAGAGCTGCATTCAAGTATGCACACCGCAGACTGAACGAAGTAATGTTGGCTGCGGTCACACACGCCAGATAAAACAGGGGGAGGCGAGGCTGATCTCTCAGGAGGAAATTGACCCCCAGTGGTGTGATCACAGTCTTTTGAAGCTGCAGGTACAGTCCACCACTGCATAATCAGAGACAATTACAGGTGAGTTGGGGGGGGGGGGGTTGCCCTATGTTTTTGATGCACTTAATCGAGGAATCGATGAATTGCACCTCTGCACTGAGGTCTCCCTATGGAGAGTGCAATGATGCGCATATTGTGAAGGGGGGCAAAAACAACGGCATAGAGTCAGGATGGCCTGATCAGACCATCCTGACGCCATGAGAGCATGCTGGAGCAATCAGACCTGGAAAAGTCCATCTGTGACCATCGCAACCCATCTACTATGGTTTTTCCCTGGTGTCTTTTAACTCCCCTGCTGCGGCGGAGCAACACGGGTTGCTGACGGCTGCAGGGCGCTTCCCAGATGTTGTTGTCTGATCACGCACTTTAAATCTGCCCAGCATTCGCGCCTGTGTTGGGTCAAATTGTGTGAACGATCGCAGCTGCTGAAGACTATATAGCAGGAATAATTCCCCACCCACACTTATTATTATTCAATCTGAAACGCGCCCCTCAAGACTCATTCAGTATCTAAATGGCACCACTCAAGACTCATCTTAAAAATCCAAACACATTTTCATCTGCTGTTGTGTTGGCAACCACAAAATGGCATTCAGTAGTGTGGACTTGAGGACAAAAATAGCAATCTTGCTTGATGGGCTCCCTTGATGGAACATTTTTACAAAGATCTGTGATTATGGAAGCAAATCTGAAGCGAGATGGTATGTGGAAGCTGTTAATTATAATTCTAGGTGGCAAAGTGGTTGGCGGTCCTTCGTTATGTTTCGTCTTGCAAAAACCTTCTGTCAGGCTGAGGGAGCATTTGAATCTCTCGATTCCATTGTAAAGATGGGAGAATGGAAGCGAAGAGAAGCATGCCCGTGTTATGGGTGAATAAAGGCAAATTGACAAAGTGGTACTGTTTACCACAGTGTGTATGTAAGCCCTCTGAGCCAAAACAAATAAAGCGAAATGTGTGAAAATATTTCCTCCAAATGCAGGAAACTGATTATATGCTGTATTTGAGACAACAGATACCTTATGTTACTGGTGAGAGCAGAAGGTCCCAGGCCCAGGTTCAATCCCTGGCATCTCCAGTTAAAAGTATCTGGCAGCAGGTGATGTGACCCTCAGACTGCAGCCTGAGACCCTGGTGAGCTGCTGCCAGTCTGAGTAGACAATGCTGACAATACTGACCAGTTTGGTGTAGTGGTTAAGAGCACGGACTCTAATCTGGGAGAACCGGGGTTGATTTTCCCATGCCTCCACATGCAGCTGCTGGGGTGACCTTGGATCAGTCGTAAGTTCTTTCAGATCTGTTCTCTCAAGGGCAGTTCTCGAGAGAGCTCTCTCAGCCCCACCTACCTCACAGGATGTCTGTTGTGGGGAAGGGAAGGGGAAGGAGATTGTAAACTGCTCTGAGACTCCCTTGGGTAGCAAAGGGCGGGGTATAAATCTAATCTCCTCCTCCTCCTCTTCTTCTTCTTCTGAGGGTCTGATTCAAGATAAGGCAGCTTCATGTGTGTTCATGTGACTGCTCCCTGATGCTTCAGTGTGAAATTTCTGGGGGTGCTTAGAGTACCAGGACCTACTCACTGACAAAAACTGCTTAAGGAAGAATCCCAAATATGTGACACTTGACAAAGATATTACCCTGCAGGGTATGATGGTTGGGCTTCCGACCATGAAGAGAGGAGAGCTGGCCAGACTGATCTTTGTTAATCTAGACAGGGGTGGCCAACCTTGCTTAACGTAAGAGCCACATAGAATAAACGTAAGAGCCACATAGAGATGTCTGAGAGCCGCAAGACAGGAACAAATATCACACACACGTTTTTATTTTTAAAAATATGCAAATTTGCTTTTTATTAACGTTAAATGGGACTGCCAAAAATAAAAACAAACGAGGAAAACCAGTTATAAGAAAGAGAGAGAAACTAGGAAAGCAAATAGATGGGAGGGAGGAGGGAAGGAAGGAAGGAAGGGAGAAAGATAGAAAAAGCATGCCTCCCCTTTGCTTCCCCAGCCGCCCTGCCAGGAGCCGCACAATATGCGTAAAAGAGCCGCATGTGGCTCCCGAGCCACAGGTTGGCCACCCCTGATCTAGTACCTTTTTGGCCCTGAATATCACCTAGTTACAGTCTCCATTATTTTTTGGGGGGTATTTTTAAAAATATGTGCATGTGTGTGCATGTGTGCGTGCACCTGGAAGTCATGGCGACCTCCAGTGACTAGAGGATATTCAGAGAGGTGGCTGAATAAAGCCTGCCCCCGCCTCTGGTATTCCAAGGAGGTCTCCCATCCAAGTGCTTTCCAGAGTTGACCCTGCTTAGCTTCCAAGATCTGACAAGCCTGGGCTTGCTTGGGCTGTCCAGGTCAGGGCGCAGTCTCCATTTTTGAATAAAATGGCTTGTTGCAAGTGCTTGGTTCTATTCCCAGGCTCCGAAGCTGTTGATGTTAACGCCAGTCGAGCAACAGTGATTGTTTTTACCCACGCAGCTGCAAGACCGCAGCCTTAACTGCTAAGCAGTCAACAAAGCACTTGGTTCCCGGGCCCTGTGGCTGCGATCACACACGCTAAATAATGCACTTTCAATCCACTTTCAATGCACTTTCCAACTGGATTTTTCTGTGTGAAGTGGCAAAATCCAGTTGGAAAGTGCGTTGAAAGTGGATTGAAAGTGCATTATTTAGTGTGTGCGATCGCAGTCCAAGTGTGCTCATGGTGTCCCCAGTGGGGATTTTAGGTACAAGAACTCATTTGGAGAAAGTAGCTTGGGCCTTTGTAAATATCTGACCTGGCTGAGAGAGAGAGAGAGAAACAACGGAAGAACAAAAACCTGAACATGACCCATAGTTTTGCAAGATGCAACATGGAAGAAGCTCTACTCAGACTAGCAGCGGCTTTTGGGGATCTCAGGGGAGATGTCCTTGATTGATTGATTTGATTGATTCATTAGTTTTTTACTCTGGCCTCCTGGCCGAGACTAACTCAGAACAGCTTACATAAGAACAGGATAAAATTTCCAACAGTACAGTATAAAATTATGAAACATCAGTTAATACAAATAACAATGTTAAAGCCACAAACATAATAAAGTTACATAAATAAACTTAGTTTCCTCATCTCGCAGTCACCTCCTTGATCTTCTTCAGTTGTCCTAGGCGATTAGCTCAGGCAGTAATTGGAAGACCCAGGAGGTCGGGGTTCTCCCATCATAGGCTATCAGTTGTTAATAGTGGTGGTCCTTCACATCACCTGCTCCCCGCTCCTTTTTAACTGGAGATGCCAGGGATTGAACATGGGGCCTTCTGCGTGCCGAGCAGATGCTCCGACCACTGGGAGCAGAGCTGTGGTTTGGAAGTTACCTCTTCTGCCAGAAGGATAAATGAGCACTTCTAAACTTCCAGTGCTTCTGTCGAATGCTTCTCACGCTGGGCAGTTCCTAACAATGCTTATTTCTTCGGCAACTTTGGTTTGCTCCTGCAGTAGGAGAGAGGGTGGTGTTCTTAATTATCTTTCCCCTTCCTCGACGATAAGCGTTCCAGCGCTTACAGAAAGACCTGAGTGCCCAGATTGGTGCCATTGTTTCTTTCACGGCTGCTCCATTGACGAAATTTCACACTTGGCTCACTCTTGCAAACTGATTCTGAGTGAGATGTGCGCTGCGACTTAATGGGCTGGATCCAGCAGAAGTGTTCACAGAAACAGCTGGTGGAGTGGATCTTTCCCCACTGTTCCCAAGCACCCCGACATTTGCCCCAAAACTACTATGAGGACTGGGAGAGGAGAACATTGCAGGATGGTGTGTCTTGGGCAGTGATGCTCTGTCTTCTTGGTGCTTGGGGGGCCACTGTGGGAGGGCTTCTGGAGTTCTTGCTCTTCTGGTGGACCTCCTGGTGACCCCTAGGTTTTGGCCACTCTGTGACACAGAGTGTTGGACTGGGTGGGCCATTGGCCTGATCCAACATGGCTTCTCTTATGTTCTTATGTCTGGGGCAGTGAAGCTCTGTCTTCTTGGTGCTTGGGGGACCACAGTGAGAGGGCTTCTGGAGTTCTGAGCCCACTGGTGGACCTCCTGATGGCACCTGGGTTTTGGCCACTGTATGACACAGAGTGTTGGACTGGATGGGCCATTGGCCTGATCCAACATGGCTTCTCTTATGTTCTTATGTCTGGGGCAGTGAAGCTCTGTCTTCTTGGTGCTTGGGGGGCAACAGTGGGGGGGCTTCTGGAGTTCTGAACCCACTGGTGGACCTCTTGATGGTGCCTGGGTTTTGGCCACTGTATGACACAGAGTGTTGGACTGGATGGGCCATTGGCCTGATCCAACATGGCTTCTCTTATGTTCTTATGTCTGGGGCAGTGAAGCTCTGTCTTCTTGGTGCCTGGGAGGGGGGGCAACAGTGGGGGGGGCTTCTGGAGTTCTGAGCCCACTGGTGGACCTCTTGATGGTGCCTGGGTTTTGGTCACTCTATGACACAGAGTGTTGGACTGGATGGGCCATTGGCCTGATCCAACATGGCTTCTCTTATGTGCTTTTATGTTCTTAAATTCCCGGGGGGGAGGTGTTAAAGTAAATTTGCCTGCCTCCCTTCTCTGCTGTTGCACGCCTCAGACGGAAGAAGAGGCCATTCTACCCAATTCAAACTTACTCCCACAGCACCCAAGCTTGGTGTGCTTGCCTCCTAATGCTCAGAGAGATGATCCAGGCCACTTGGGGAAGATGGGGAAGAGAGTCATTCCACCAGTTCCCTCTGTGAACACATCCACTGGATCCAGTCCAGCGTCTCCATCCAGAAGAGAATGGAATCCAATAGAGTAGTGTTATGTTCCCTATTAAATGAGTTTGAGGGGATTTGGAGCGGAGAAAAGCCTCCGTCTCCCTAGAACCAGACGAGACGATGGAATATTCCATGGGTCTCGGCTCTTGACAGCCTGTCAAAGTTTCATGTCGCTGCCTCTGCAACTCCCCCACAGACATAAATTCCTTGCTCCTTTTAATTGCATGTTGCTGGTGGAAGAAATTACGCCTTGTCTTGCGGGTTTTTGTTCACTTAACACGCGTATCCTGGAAACCTCAGCTGACCCACAACAAAGAAGAAAGTTAGTTCCACTTCTTACACTGAAGGCCCTGCCCCTACACCTCCGGCAGGTCATATGTGTCAGTGAAACAGGACAGTGAGCTGGCGGCCAACCTGCCTCGGTCGTACCACTTCACACGGCAGGCGGGAAGTGGAATAATGGAACCCTCCCTCCTTGCATATAGAAAGCTAGATGCTGGGAAGGAAGCTTGTAACTGAGCTTGCTGTGTGCAGAAAGGGAGAATGTAGCCTTCAAGTAATGCCATCTCCTTTCTCCAGCTACCTGAATTCAAGCATACTTCCTACATCAGGGATTGCCAGGTCCTTACCAGCTGCTGGGGGTGGGGGGGACCTCCTGGCTGGTGTCACCATGATGACATCACCCAGAAGTGATGTCATTGCGTTGGCAATGTCAGGGAGGTACCACTCTAGTTTTTGGGCAAAACTGTATGGCTTTTTGCCCTCAAAACCATAGAGGTTGCCCAAAACCTAGAGTGGAACCCCCCAATGTCAACAACGTGATGATGTCACTTCCGAGTGATGTCATCGTTACAGGGATGTTGCCTGTTCAGGGGTGGGGCTTCCCCCACTGGCCAGCTGGCCAGTGAAGGATTGAAGCCCTGAAACCTGGGGGAACCCCTAGCTGGACCGGGGTTTTGGTAACCCTATCAGGGTCCCCAATGGAGAGCCCATCAAGTGTTTTAGAAAGTGGGCAGGACCAGATGGGGCTTTTGCTCAGCAGTATTTCTGATTGGCCACTGGAGACCTAATCGGCTGTGCAGGCTGTTAAAAGTGGCCACCACACCACAAGGATCTTCACTGCAGTTAAGCTGTGTGTAAGCAAGAAAATATCTTTGAACAGCTTGTTCATTTTAAAAGGCATCCTGTTAGACAGAGCTTCTGCCTGAAACACTGAAGAGTAACTTTTAGAGTTACGTGTGACCTACCTCCCTGGCATTTTCTGATTGACTTTGCCTCTCATGGCAGCCGTTTTTGTGAGCGTGCCCAGCACCCTGTCTCTGAATTCTAAAGGTGCCTGCCAGCTGGAAAAGGTTCTGGGGGGCCCCTCTAGTACATCACCTGCTGTGTTGTCTAGAAATGCTCTCAAGAGACACTCTTGCTAGAAGACCTCAAGGTGGGGACTCGCTACTTAAGTGTGTGCTGGATGTAAGTCAGTCAGTGTGGCATAGTAGTCAAGACAGAGTGACAGACTGTCATCTGGAGAACTGGGTTTGATTCCCCACTCTCAGCCCCACCTTCCTCACAAGGTGCCTGTTGTGGGGAGAGGAAAGGAAAGCTTTGAGACGCATGAGGCCTGTTGGCTGACCTTGGGCCAGTCACAGTTTCTCTCAGAACTCTCCCAGCCCCACCTGCCTCACAAGGTGCCTGTTGTGGGGAGAGGAAGGGAAGGCAATTACAAGCCACTTTGAGACTCCTCAGAGTAGAGAAAGGTGGGGTGTAAAAACCTTCTCTTCCTTTATAAACGTGGATATAAATAGAAGAATTCTTTCATGTTTTAATTTTGATCTATAAAAGATTAGCCAATTGATGAGGTGCTTCTGGCCTCTGTCCCAGTTTTACACAGCTTTCCATCATGCTCCTGACTCCCTTCATTAACACATGTTATGCTTAATCATGGTGTTACAAGCCCAGTATGGTTTCTTTATCTGTGAACTTCAGACATTTTTTGCAGTTTTGAATAGAACGCAGCCTAGATCTTAGTTCTCCAAACGTGAATTCCATCGGATTTAATAAGTGTTGCTATTTTTTAAAAGAGAGTGCACTCAACTATATGTAACGTTTCTCTGAACATTAGTGAAATGCTGTTGTGATGTCCTGGGGGGTCCCTTTTGAATCCTCCACTTCATTATCCTGGTCTCAGCGGCATCACTGAGGTGCGGAAAAAGTCTCAGTTAACCTTCCCACCTTCTCCACTGTGCCAGGGATCCCAGCAGATACAAAGTTCTTGGGAAGTTTCTTGGAAAATAATGCAGATTTGAGGGAAATATTTAAAAGTGGTCATGCCTTGAAGGGGGACCCTTTTTCAGGCAGTCTTGGTCAGGCAGTCACAATTATACACAGCGTCTTGCTGTGTCTCTGTAGCTCTTTCACTTTCAGGACAACAGAAAAGGACTAAATTAATATTCTGATCCCTACACTCTCCTTACATCGCTCTCTGGGTTACCTTCACCTTTTCACAGAACTTCTCTCGAATTCCTAAGTGTCAAAATGTCTCATCTATAAAACCTTAGCTCCCTCCCCCTGCTTCCCAGCCCACATCTCCTATTAGCTAGTGACCCTCCCATTCTCATTCACTCCTTTGCTGCTGGATGGTTTTTCTTCGTTCTGTATATGCCAGGCAGGAGGAACTAGGCCCCCCCCCCCCACTTCTGAAAGGCACTTTGGCTATTAACAAAAGTGTCTCTTTGTTCTTGGGCTAGTGAATTGCTTAAACATTTAAGAGGAGGAGGAGGAGGAGGAGAAGATTGGATTTATACCCCGCCCTTCACTACCCAAGGGAGTCTCAGAGCGGCTTACAAACTCCTTTCCCTTCCTCTCCCCACAACAGACACCCTGTGAGGTAGATGAGAGAGCTCTGACAGAAACTGCTCTTTTTCAAAAACAGCTGTGCCAGAACTACGACTTGCCCAAGGTCATCCAGCAGCTGCATGTGGAGGAGTGGGGAATCAAACCCGGTTCTCCCAGATTAGAGTCCGCGCACTTAACCACTACACCAAACAGCAGCAGCAGTAGCAGGAGGAGAAGGAGGAGGAGATGAGGATGATGATGATTGGATTTATACCCCGCCCTTCACTTGGCGTCTCAGAGTGGCTTACAAACTCCTTTCCCTTCCCCTCCCCACAACAGACACCCTGTGAGGTATATGGGGCTGAGAGAGCTCTGAGCGACTGCTCCTGAGAGAACAGCTCTGAGAGAACTATGGCTTGTCCAAGGTCATCCAGCAGGTGCAAGTGGAGGTTCTCCCAGATTAGAGTCTGCGCACCCAAACCATTTGAGGTTTATTTAATTCTTTCTTTATTTATTATTTGCATTTATATCCCGCCCATTCCGCAAGCGGGCTCAGGGCAGGCAACATCATTAGAATAAATACAATTTCAGTTTAAAACATGATAAAACACTCTAACACTTAAAACAATGGGTACAGCTTGAAACAGAGTCAGTTGGCTATAAAGTTCTGGCCCGAGGGTGCAGTGAGTTAAAGGCCAGTTGTCGGTGGTCAGTAAGTAGACGGGTGACAGCAACCTCGGGGAGGCCGTGTGTGGACGCCTGCTGCCTCAACCAAAGGCCTGGTGGAACAGCTCCATCTTGCAGGCCCTGAGGAATTAGAGAAGATCCCGCAGGGCCCTGGTCTCAATAGGGAGCATGTTCCGCCAGGCTGGGGCCAGGGCAGAGAAAGCCCTGCCTCTGGTTGAGGCAAGACAGACGTCCTTCGGGCCAGGGATCACTATCAGCGACATCTCCTAGCATCTGTAGCATCTTTTCCCGGAGTATCTTGCCCACCCTGGACCTTCCAGATAAGAAGACAGTTTTCATTTTGCTTATTTACATTGTCCTAACATTTTAATGGTTTGTGAAGAGAGGGAGGGGGGAAAAACCCTTTTATTTCTCTCTCTCAAACTTTGATCCACTGCAGCGTTTGAGAAACGGTTTTCTGTCTCTTGCCGCTTGATTCTGTATACCGGAAAGAATAAAGTGCTGCAATTTTAAGCAATCTTCTGTTGGTTGAACCTTGGCTTAATGTACAATAAAACTGCTGAACACAGTGGGAGAAGGATCGTTCTTGGGAGGGGGGGCGGAAAAGGAGCTGTTTTGACCTCCCCTGTCATACCATGTTTTGCTTGGTTTTAATGACGAAAAGACGGTGTTCTCTAGCAGCAAAATACAAAAGACGGAGAGTGCTTCAGTCATTCTGGTTGTCAGCCTTGACTTTTTCCCAGCTGGAGTACAAAAGCAGGCTTGCTATGCCTTCATCCATCTTTTTTGACCTTTGGCCCCGTACTTATATCTCTTTGTAAGACAGAGTTAATGCACATTTAATTCAAAACAAAAACCAGGGATCTGGATGAATGTGGTGTTTAAATCATGTGGGAGTGAAGGAGGGTTGGCCACGGTAGTGCTTGGATGGGAGACCCCCAAGGAGGAGTGGGGTTGCTATGTGGGGGGAAGGCAATGCCAAACTACCTTGCCTGGAACACCCCATGGATTGGGTCGCCATGAATCAGTTGCATCTTTCTTTCTTTTTTTAAAGATAGTTCTATTATTTTCAGGTCAGAAAGAGAGAACATTACGAAGAAAGAGACAGACAACAAACAACAGTAATGGAGCATATACTCTTATCCCTACTTAAATTCAACTCTGTGAAAAGGAATCAAGTTCTTATACACCTGTCATGTTACATGATTAATCTTTTTTTTTTTTTTTTTTTATATATTTTATTAAGTTTCCATTCCACATCTTTTACATTATATAACTTCATATTTTCTCAAAGTGAGAGTACATATATTATCTCAACCAAAAGTATAGTTTGGACCAGGTATCTCTTGGATCTTTTCTCTTATCTACCGAAGTCAAATAACACATTCTATCCATCTCTGCCCATCCCAAAATCTTTTGAACTACTTCTTCTTTGTTCGGTAAAGTTGAAAGTTTCCAGTATTTGGCCCGTAGAATACGTGCTGCCGTCAAAATACATGCCAAAAGTTTTTGTTCCGTTTTCAGTAGGTTCTCTGGTAACATATTTAACAAATAGATTCCTGGTTCTAAATCTATTTCAATATCCATAATTTCGAAGATCATCTTCTTTATCATTTCCCAAAAATTTTTTACAATAGCACAAGTCCACCAAACATGAAAAAATGTGCCCTTATTTTTCCCGCACATCCCACACATGTTAGACACATTTTTAAAACATTTATTTAACCTATCGGGAGACCAATATGAGCGATAGAATAATTTGTAAATATTTTCCTTGTAATTTACTGCTTTTAGTAATTTTACTGATTTCCAGGTTTTGGCCCATCTATCTAATTCTATGTTATAACCTATATCTTGCATCCATTTTATCATTACTGGTTTTACTTCCTCTTCGTGCATTTCATAGTTTATAAGTAGATTGTATATTTTCTTAATTAATTTATCATCATTATTTAGCCAAGTTTGATCTAATTCATTTAAGTTTTCACTAAATCCTATTTTTTTATCCTCTCTATATCTGGATTTTAACTGTATGGCTTCCCACCAAGTTAATTGGATTCCAAATTCTTCCTCTAGTTTTTCCTTTGTTTTAATGTTTCCGTTTTCATCTAATATCTTTTCATAACTCAATAGTTTATTTTGGATTAATAATGAGGGTTTAATAAATGCTTCTAGGGGTGAGACCCATCTAGGAATCTGTGTGTAGAATTTATATCTGATATCTAGCCAGTTTTTCATAAGTGCTGCTCTTAGCATATGTCTAGAAAAGTTGGAATGTATTTTTTCTTTATTATACCATGTGTATGCATGCCACCCCATATAGAGGTCATGCCCTTCTAGAGCTAAGACTTTTTGGTTTTCTAGTTTTATCCACTCTTTCACCCAAACCAGTGCCGCTGTCTTTCCATATATCTCCCAGTTTGGTAAACCAACTCCACCTCTGTCTTTTTGGTCCTGTAGAAATTTCCATCTAGAAGAATCTAATCCAGGAGATAAGTTTAAAACCATGGTAGAAGCAATCTACAAAAAACAACAGGCCAGATTGGTAATAAATGGAGACATATCACATGAAATAAAGATAGAAAAGGGAACCAGACAGGGATGTCCACTTTCACCTTTGCTATTTATTTTTGCATTGGAAACTCTATGTGACAAAGTAAGAGAAGAACAAGAGATAGAGGGACTTAAATGTAAAGATCAAATATACAAACTATGTGCCTATGCTGACGACCTAATGTTTATCATGGAAAAACCAGAAGAGTCGCTTACCAAACTCTTAAAAATAATAAATGAATTTGGTAAAGTAGCAGGATTAAAAATAAATCTTCAAAAAACCAAAATTCTTATGAAAAACTCTACTAAAGAACAGGAAAATAGATGTCAGGAACTTTCCAAAATTACGGTAGTCAAAAAAGTTAAATATTTAGGAATTATTTGTACAAATAAAACGAGTTCACTTATTGATGATAACTATAAAAAATTAATAACAGATACGAAAATAGATTTAAATAATTGGAAAGATTTAAAATTATCATGGTTTGGAAGAATAGCGGCGATAAAAATGAACATTCTCCCCAAATTCTTATTCCTAGCGCAAACAATACCACTGCTAAATGAGAAATCAAATTTTTATAAAGAATTTAACAAATCAATTAAAAAATTTATTTGGTCTTCCAAAAATGTTACATGATTAATCTTGAAGCATTTCTCTTTAGTTTTTATGTTTAAGTTGATAGATTTCCGAGATGTTTCTCAATCCATTTGTATGCTTTCAACCAGTTGTTTTCAAAGATTTCTTCTTTTTTGTCTTGTAACTGCAAAGTTAGTTTGAATCAGTTGCATCTGAACGGCGTGTTCTTCTTCTTCAGCTTTAAGTGTGTTGAATGTTGGAATGTAAGTATTGCTGCATATGGGCACAAGGAAAAACCATGTGTATGTGTGACAGGGAGTAATAGTTGATGTCAGTTTTATGTTTGATTGTTTATATGCCAGTGCCCTTTAACAGGCCCGTAGCTTCGGTGGGGCTTTGGGGGCTCTGCCCCCTTTCTTAAAGGCACAGCCCTGCAAGAATTTCTCCTGTACATGCTTTTTTCAGTCATTTTTAAATGTTTCTTAAAGGTATGTGTTCCTTTAAGCGGAGTAGGATGCTGTAGTTGTCTAATTCCTGCACTGAGCAAGGGGGTTGGAGGAGGTGACCTCTAGGATCCCTTCTAACTCTGTGTCAAGAAACTGGTCTCCTTTAAGAGAGTTTTTTTCTGCCTAAGTGTTAGCTTTCTTGACTTTAGAAGTCATCACCCCCACCAGCCAGCTTGTTGTCAGAACTGTTGCTTAGGCTGGCAGAAGTGATTAACTTGCAGCAGCTGAGAACTGTCATCTAAAGTGGTTGACAGCTTGCAATTTAGAGATCTATCCTGGCAAGAGCTTTCTACTGGCTAAACGGCTTTTCTTACTGCACTGAGAACTTCAGCCCCACCAGAAAAAAAAAATTGCCCCACAAGCCACAAAGTCCAGGCTACGGGCCTGCCCTTTTAGAATAAACTATGTGGCATTCTGGGAAAATGGAGATGGCAGTTAGAGACAGCCGTTAGCAGACTTCAGTGCTGGGGTGATTTTGGTTCTGAAAGTATTTTAGTTCATGTTTGGTGTGTGCTTAAATTAAAATCGGCATTAACTCCACGTCCTGCCTTTTCCCTGATTGGAGTGTAACCTATGCTGAACATGGATTGTACGTTTGTACAGAGGGGTTATACAGTGCATTAAGTGCACATGGCATTTACAGGCGAAGGCAGAAACATTGTCCTGACTAAGGATGGGGAGCAGTTGAGCAAGGGGGAAGGCAAGAAGAGGCAGGAGTAGTAGACCAGAGGAGAGGAATTTAAAAAGCGGTGGTAATATGGGGTGTCAGTTGTTAGGAGCTGACAGGGGGAGGGCTTCTAGTGTCCTGGCCCCACTGGTGGACCTCCTGATGGCACCTGGTGTTTTTGGCCACTGTGTGAGAGAGTGTTGGACTGGATGGGCCACTGGCCTGATCCAACATTGGCTTCTCTAATTGTAAGCCAGCATGATGCTTTCTGAACTTTTATAGGGATCTGTGAGAGAAAATAAGTGGACTATTTTGCTGACTGTGTGCGATAGACTCTTGGATGGGGTAACCAGAGGGAAAATGACTACAAACGCTGCCAGCAGAGGTTTAAAGTACCATTTTCTGAGGTTGCCACCTCCAGGCCAGGAGGTTTCTCCCAACACAAAGAGACTTACACAGGAAATAGCCATCTTGGCATTTTAACCAGAGACTTGTCTTCACAAGACACCATTACAGTATGTCTTCTCTACACGTCGGCTCCCCACCCCCCACAACATCCTCCCGTTTGGTACAACAAAGGATTTTCTCACAGGGATGCGAAGACAGCAGGACATTTCCTGGCAGAACCAGTTTTAGCTGCCCAAGGTCCTGCCTTCATCTAAAAAACAATGCTCCTAGCCGATGATGTCAGCTTCCGGCCCTAGGTATCTCTCTGACCATCAGGTAGAATCAAATGCTGACCACTCCTCCTAGCCTCTCTTCCACTGGACAAGAGCTAGTGGGTGGATTCTCTAAGGGGTGGTCTCAGGACAGGCATCTGGCTAGGCCTGCCCCCAGAGACCACCTCCCACCCCCCAAATAAAGGAGAGCTCCCAGCAGCATATTTTTCCCTTACATCGCCCACTCTCTTTGCATCGCCCTCTCTCTCTCTCTTTCCCTCACCACGCTTTGACCTTAACATGGCTCCTGGTTCACCCCCCCCCCCCACAGTTCCCTATAAACTCACCTCGTTTCCCCAGCAGGACCACACCAACTCTCTCTGCACAGGTAAATATCGTATACCAATGATTTCCTAATAATGCAACCGTCCCTTTTATTCTATCTGCATTCTAGAACTGTATGAACGTGTGAACGTTTCTGTAACACTTGAATAAGCTACCTTTTATTCTTTAAGTAAAAGAAAGCCTCTTTATACTGATAACAGCCTCCTTGTCAATTCCTTGGTTTGTCTGGAGGAGGCAGCAACTTCTGTATGTACAGGTGCTGATCCTTAACGCCTACTGCTGATGATTAAGAGCTAATATTTCCCCAATATTGATAACATTATAGAGCAGTCAGGCTAACATTATGTTCTTATGACCAGTGTGAACGAAAGCAGACTGAGGTGCGCTTCTTGGAAACAGAGTAGCACTGGCAAGCTCGTGCTCCCAAGTTCTCCACTGCCCATTATCAAGCAGCCATTTTCTCTGGTGCCCATAAGGAAGAAGAAGAGGAGGAGAAGAAGAGATTGGATTTATACCCCGCCCTTCACTCAGAGTCTCAGAGCGGCTTACAAACTCCTTTTCCCTTCCCCTCCCCACAACAGACACCCTGTGAGGTGGGCGGGGCTGAGAGAGCTCTGACAGAAACTGCTCTTTTTCAAGAACAGCTCTGAGAGAACTATGGCTTGCCTCAGGTCGTCCATCAGCTGCAAGTGGAGGAGTGGGGAATCAAACCCAGTTCTCCTAAATTAGAGTCCGCGCACTTAACCACTACACCAAACTAAGTGTGAGAGGGGGATGCAAACTGGACCTTGCTTGGGATGACAAAATCCTTTGAACCACAGCATCCTGTGTTGGCCTTATCGATAGCTGCACGCCCGTTCACACCAATGACTTCTTATCAGGATTTCAGCCTCACGTGATATCTAATGCACAATGACCAACTGGCATGTAGACTCAGTGAATGACATTACAGACAAGAGACCTTGTAAATCTAGTTCAGGGTGCATTGTGGCCGCTCTCGTAAAGTCGTCTTCCTGATGGCTGAGTTGTGTTTTCTTTGTGCGTGCTGGAAAGGCTGAGCCTCCCAAATCAGACTTTCTGCCATGCATGTCGAGTGATGTAGGGTTGCCATAGGGTTAGTTGGCTCCACTTCTGTGCTATAACCTTCGCCACACTACCCTGTTCATTTTCGGCATTCAGCTTGCAAGCAGAACTGAAACGGGAATTCTGTATATAGGCCTGAGTTGAAGGGCTGTATTCCCTGTCAAAATCTATCTACATATTTTGCCTTAGGAATAGATCACCTTCGGCAAAACTCCTACTTCTCCCTATAGTCTCCCTCCCCCACCCCGCCTGTTAAGGCTAATTAGTACCTTCAGTCATGCAGTGAAGATTCTTGTGCTGTTGTGGCAGCTGCTGCCAAATAAACTTTTAAAAAATCTACACAGCTGATTAGAAGTCCTGCTGGGCAAAATGTGCAACCTATGATTTTTTAAAAATACATGCAAGTTGTATAGTATGGATGGCCCAGGCTAGTCTGACCTCCTCAGTCGTCAGATTTCGAAAGCTAAACAAGGTCAACCCTGGCTAGTATCTGGATGGGAGACCTCCAAGGAATGCCAGGGTCGTGACGTGGAGGCTGGCAGTGGCGAACCATCTCCGAACGTCTCTTGCCTTGAAAACCCCATGGGGTCGCCAGAACTCAGCTGCGACTTGACGGCACTTTCCATCTTCTATATAGTTTTTGCCTGGTCTACTTTTCATTGGCTTGCACAGTGTTTTCACTGATTATTTTCATGTTATATGCTCTCGTCCAGTCACTCTGAGCCCCGTCAGCCCAAATTTGCCAAAAGCTGTGAAAATAATTCCCCAAACTCTTCAGACGTTTTGCAAACACTGGTTTTAGCATCTGCAGCCTCACAAAAATGGAGGGAAAGAATTCGAGAAGGGCATTTGCCCTAGCTAGATGTTCTGCCCTTCCATCTGCGGTTATTCAAGGCAGGTACAATAAAACGCTCTACTCTGAAAGGCTGTGTCCATTAAGCGAGGTTGAATCGGTAGAGCAGATGCTCTTCAGCTGTCCTTTTTACAGGGAGGCTCATCTTAAAATGATTACCCAATTAGTTGATAGGACACCTGGGCACATCAATACAAACAAAGCAAGGCTTGACTGGCTCCTATCAGATAAGGATGCAGAGATTACACATTCAGTTGCTGAGTTCTGTGCATTGATTCTTAGATTGTGGGAATCGCATTTTACAAGTTCTTAAATTCAGATTTCTGTTTTTGTACATTATGACTTTTTTGTACATTTTGTACATTCTTTTTTTCCACTCTCCTTCACATATTATGCTTACTCTGTATGTTGGTCTTAAGATTGTAATAATAAACTAAACTAAACTAGCCTTACAAAAATTGCAAGAAATTTTACAAGGAATGTGTTGGAGACTGTTGGTTGCATACATCCACTGGAGGAGAAAAGGTTCCAGATGGTATAATATAAAAGAAGGAACTTTAAACGTTGAGTTGAGTTGATCATCTTCATCTTTACCTTGAAGAAGAAGAAGAGTTGCATTTTCTACCCCACTATCCTCTGCCCTGAGGAGTCTCCAAGCAGCTTCCTCTCCCCACAACAGGTGCCTTGTGAGGCAGATGGGGCTGAGAGAGTTCTGAGAGAACTGTGACTGGCCCAAGGTCACCCAGCAAGCTTCACGTGGAGGAGGAGTGGGGAATAAAACCCAGTTCTCCAGATTAGAGTCTGCCACTACGCCATGCTGGCTCTCCTGTGCAGCTATGGAGCAGAATGCAGTCTGCAAGGCCGTCGAGTGTGTAGGACTGATTATTTGGTTTTAATTAGAGGATTCTCTTCCTTGGACCGATGGTAGTGTTGAATTCTTTGGCTGCAGTCACAGACACAAAATAATCCACTTTCAATCCACTTTCATTCCACTTTCCAACTGGATTTTGCTAGTTCACACAATAAAATCTAGTTGGAAAGTGCACTGAAAGTGGATTGAAAGTGGATTATTTTGTGTTTGTGACCACAGCCTTTTTTTGTTCTTTCTTTTTTGTTTTCATTCAGATATTAAAAGTTGCTCTCTGTAATGGCAGCTTTTAATGATTTTTAAATGGTATAATGGTTTTTAAAGCTTTTAATGGTTACTTGAGGTTATATGTTTTAATTGTTGCAGTCAGAAAGCTGCCTTGATCCCAGTGGAGCGTGGAAGGTAATTGTGAGATAAAAGCCTAGTTGGGTCTATACTGCTGAAGAACTGGGGACATGCAGGTAGATGGGGGGGAAACCTCAGTTTTCTCTGTCTGAGGTCACAAGGGGTGTAGTCCTCAGCACTCCTTAATAAATAAGTTTGGTCTAAAGTTTTTGGAACTTCTCCTAAGCAGCGTTATGCTCCTCTAATGCCATTGAAATCAGTTGGTTTAGGATTGCACTGTTGGATGTGTGTCCCCCTGAACTGTTTGCAAACGCATAAAGCTGCCTTCTACTGAGTTCGACCATGGGTCTGCCAAGATCAGTATTGTCTGCCTGGGCTGTCAGTGGCTCTGCGGGGTCTGAGAGAAAGGTCTTTTACATCATCTGCCACCTGCTCCATCTAATTGGAGATGCTGGGAATTGAACCTAGGGCCTCTTGCATCCCAAGCAGATGCCCTACCGTAGAGCCACAGCTCCTCCCCTGTTTTGGAGTGAGATTCTTCTCTTCCCTCGTGATAACAAGAGGCACTACCGTACCACCTTTATAGCAGTGATAGGGACTGCAGTAAAACTGTATTTGGTATTCAAACATAGGAACTTGCCTAGCCCAGTAGAGGCCTTAGCCGGAGATGCCAGAGACTGAGCCAGGGAACCCATGAAAGCGTTCATCCATTGCAAGCCGAAAAGCCTGTGATATTTTATGTATGTGTATAAAGTTCCATCAAGTTGCAGCCGACTTAACGGAGAGCCCATAGTGTTTTCAAAGCAAGAGACAAATGGAGACGGTTTGCCATTGCCTGCCATTGCCTGCCCCTGCCCTGGACTTCCTTGGTGGTCTCCCATCTGAGTAATAACTTGAGCTAACCCTGCTTAACTTCCAAGATCTAACGAAGTTGTTCTAGTTTGGGCCATCTAGGTCAGAATACGATATTTTATAATTGGTAATGAATATCAGATCCTCCCCTCTTCTGCACATCTGTCGTGTTCCTCTGCTCTTTCACAAGCCGTGGAATGCGGCCCATTATATCCTGTGGATTCTGACCCACACTGTGTCCTTGAAAGAAGCGGCCTGACCCCCTCATTCTGTTGCTTCTGCTCGGCGAATTTAGCTTTGTGAGTTTCTCCCCTTTCCGAATGATCAGGTACCTCCAGTTTGAAGCTGTGACTCATTCGGCTCTCTTCGCTTTCCTTCATGCCCACGTGAGTGTCTCTCTCTCTATTTATTTTATAAAGTAAAAGAAGCCTTCTCTCTTTCAGGTGTTGTCGCAATTTTGATCCCTCGCCTGGACCTGGTGATCTCATTCGTCGGAGCCGTGAGCAGCAGCACTCTGGCCTTGATCTTGCCACCGTTGGTTGAGATCCTCACTTTCTACAAGGACAAGGAAGATCTGGGGATGGTGCTGAAGGATGTCTTCATCGCTTCCCTCGGAGTGCTGGGCTTCATCACGGGCACTTATGTGACTATCGAAGAAATCCTTTGTCCCTCTTCCTTGCCTTCTATTAATGCCACAGTGGCTCCGAGTTGTTTGAACGTTTCACACTTGGCCGCAGGGCTAGACTAACGTTGGAAGACTGTGATTCCAACTGAGTTCGTTGCGACGGATTTCCCCGGGAACCAAAGATAATGTCGGATTCCGCAAGGCGAAGCTGGAACCCTGAACGAATGTCGGAAAATTAAAATACCTTCTGCCCAGTGTACGCATCTTGCGGGCCAAGGGCTCCATCTATTCCTGCCTTCCAGTTCAAGCCCCTTGTGCTATGTCTAGCAGAGAAATCTGTATTTTGGGGGGTAAATAATAATCGGGAATTTCGGTACATTTATTCGGGCGTGAAAGCACTCTGGAAAGTAAGATGCTGCCCCCCAGGCGTAGCGGATTTGGCTAACACAATCCGTGAGGGGTTGTCTTCATCAGTTCTTCTGTTAATATGTTGTAAGGGGGCACTGTCTGCCGAGAACCTCTCCAGAGCAGGCTCCACCGGTTTGTACAAGACGGTCGATGGGCTGTTATGCAACTCCCACATCATTTCACTTATGCAGCTGGGACTCACAATGGGCTGTGGTTTCCAGGGGGGCAGGTCTTGGAGTTAGCCTGCTCCCCCCCCCCCCGGTCAAGTCGCAGTTGACTTATGCCAATAGGGTTTTCAAGGCAAGGGACATTCAGAGGTGGTTTGCCATTTCCTGCCTCCCCTGGTATTCCTTGGTGGTCTCTCATCCAAATGCTAGCCAGGGCAGACCCTGCTTAGCTTCCAAATCTGACAAGATCCGTTTATCCTGAGGTATCCAGGTCAGGCCCCCCCCCCCCCCCCAAGGGTAGCTATCCGTAAAGAAACAAAAGGAGACAGTTACACATTCCTGTATAATGACTGAAAAGACGTGTTTCTTGGGTTTGTTGCTGCAGTCTGTTTACATGCAGAAATGACGGGGTTTTGCACTTAGTTGGGTTTTTTTTAGCAGAGCATAAACAAGATTGTGATACAAGCTTTGCTCCCACCTTCAGTGAATTATTTTTCCTACCCTCCTTAATTGCAGCTGTACAAATCTACAGTATGCTGTATTTTTTCTATTTATTCCTAACAGAGTAACACTATATTTGTACTGTAGCACTGTATATTACTGTACAGATGAGATGTTTCTCCAGTATTCTGCCTTAAATGAGTACACCAGTCGCAGTCCTGTGCTTTGCAGCGGGGGTGGGGGTGGGAAGAGGGCGGAATGAGGAAAACAAATGTTAGCAAAGTACAGAAGCCCTGGAAATAAATCAGAAAAGTGAAAAAAGTTTTAAACCCGGCTAAAATCAGTTTGCTTCATGCACGTTAAAGGCCATGCCGAGTCACATTTATGCCTATTGTATCATGACCTGTGTGCTTCCATTTTTCTGGCTGGAAAGCCATCCGGGACTTCTCTTTCACAAGCTCAAGTCTGAAATGAATGGGAGCAGCTATTTAATATTTGCTGACTACATTGGAGCTTGCGTGGGAGAACTTCCTGGTAGAACTTTGTCCTTTTATGGTGTAAATGTGTGGGTGGGGGGGGGGGTTGTTTATAAAGGTGGTGTCTTTGGTGGGAGCTTTCCCCCCACATGTTATTTTAGTCGAGTGTTTACCCATACTGAGTCCTTTCCCCCCCTTTTCCATGCATATCTTGCTTCCTCTTGTGGCCACTTTGATCTTTGTAGCTGTTTCTCCAGGTTTTTTTTACAGGTAGTTTTTAAATGCTCTAAAAAAATCCAGAGCCAGTTTGGTATCAGTGGTTAAGAGCACGGACTCTAATTTGAAGAACTGGGTTTGATTCCCCTTTCCTCCACACATAGCCAGCTGGGTGCCTTTGGGTCAGCCACAGTTCTCTCAGAGCTGTTCTCTCAAGAGCAGTTCTTGCAGAGCTCTCTCAGCCCCACCTACCTCACAGGGTTGTCTGTTGTGGGCAGGGGAAGGGAGAGGAGTTTGTAAGCCGCTCTGAGTGAAAGGTGAGGCATAAATTCAACTCTTCTCTTTTTACAGGGAGGAAAACATGTGTGGAAAAGGGGGGGATCCCCTTGACACAGTATAGGCCAACAAATTAACATGTGCGGAAAAACCCTTTGGGTCTTCATCAGCATATGCGGTGAATTCCATGTTTAATGTAACACAAAGCGCCATTACATGCACTAGTCTAGGAAGGGTTCAGCCTCCCCCCCGCCCACAGACACCGTCCTCAAGGTAAAGCACAGTATAGGGATGGTGCATGTGTTTGCACTCAATTCATGTGCTCTCCCAAAGTGCAGGTTGACAAAAGGCTGTGTGAACCAGGCCTACATGTGCAGGGGTGTATGTCCATAGTGCCTACGCCACTGGACAGTATAGACTGAGCCCCCCTGCTTATAAAGAAGAAGAAGAGATTGGATTTATACCCTGCCCTTTACTACCCAAAGGAGTCTCAGAGTGGCTTACAATCCCTTTCCCTTCTCCTCCCCACAAGGGACCCCCTCTGAGGTGGGTGGGGCTGAGAGAGCTCTCTTGAGAACTGCCCTTGAGAGAACAGCTCTGAGAGAACCTGTGACTGACCCAAGGTCACACCAGCAGCTGCATGTGGAGGAGTGGGGAACCAAACCCAGTTCTCCCAGATTAGAGTCCACGCTCCTAACCAAACTGGCTTTCCCACTCTGTGGACAGGATCTCTGGCTTGGTGGTTCTGTGTCGTGGCCCCAGTTTTTCTTAATTGCATCATGTTCAGCTTGCCCTTTTAATGGACCAGGCGTTTGCAATAGTAACGCGGGCATTAGCTTGTTCACTGTGTGTATGTATATGTATGTGGCCCCTTCCAGCTCTGTGATTCTATGATTCGATGACTCAACAATGAAAACAAGGCACTACTCTGTTTTTTTACTCTGTTTTTTCCTCTCTTCCTCTTGCTTGAGACCAGCTATGCACGATAAACAATTTATAAAAGAAATACTTTGCCTTCGCTGAAGTCTATGAAAATGCACACTTTTTTGTCTGCGTGGATTTTATTTTAACCGAGAGACACACTAGGTGGGACGGTGGCCACTCCGCGTGTGTTTGGACCCAGGTGATCCTTGCAGTCCTGTAGAAAGGGAGGGGAGGTTAGGGCGGTCCAATGGAAGAGCCGAATTCTGTCCCCGATTCTCACTTTTCACCACTTAACTGTGCACCAGAATTGGATGGCTGGAAGAGAGGTGCTTGGGGAGGAAGGCTGCTGGTCGCAAAGCGGTAAACTAGAAGAGGGGTCTCCATATTCATCCCCCAGGTGTGTCTCTCTCCTTCCTTAAACTGGATCTGTCCCATCTGCTTCCTAAGCGGCTTTGGCAGAGCCACAGTTTAAACCTTCAGATCTGCTGTGCTCTGGGACCTCTTTGCTCACAGCTGGAACATCTTGGGCGTAAGTATATTCTAAATGTGTTCTGGTTAATCCAATGGCACCTTCTGTTTGTCCCAGTACTTTGCTTTTGTCAGTTCCCTGAGTGAGAGTCCAGGGGGCATGAAATCCACTTGGATCATTTCTTCTCTGCCCTGTGAAGACTTCGGTGTAGAATCTGTACACACAGGCTGAAGGACTGGAGCAGGAACCCCTGGCCACCAGCTGGCGCCAACTCACACTGATGCCGCCTGGCACAATGGGACTGAGCCCACTGCCTCCAAAGTCTTGCTGATTGGACCATAAGTGCCTTTGGAAGCCCCAAGGCCTTCTGCCATGCTGAGCCTCCAGTATCACCACCTAAAGTGGGAGCACACCTGAAGCTCAAGCTTGGATTCCTATCTGAAGATCTTGGCAGGATCATGGACAGGGGTCATTTCGTAGAAAAAGAAGTGCAGGAGCTCATTAGCATAGCTCATTTGCATAACTCATTTGCATATGCCACACACCCCTAACATACCGGAAGTGTGTCAGAAGGCAACACCCACCCCTCAGGCTCCACTCCACTGGTGAGTGAAACTGACCTGCTCTTCCTCCATTCCCTTCCCCAACTAATACTTTGTGCAATAAAAATAAGCCTAAAGAACACACCCTCAGTCTCTTCCTGCTCCCTTGAAACCACCAGGTTTCAAGTAGGCTTGAGATACCCAGGACATGTGCACCGCCCATCCCTTTCCCTTCCCCTCCCCACAACAAGACACCCTGTGAGGTAGGTGGGGCTGAGAGAGGTCTTTTGAGAACTGCTCATGAGAGAACAGCTCTGAGAGAACTTGTGACTGGCCCAAGGTCACACCAGCAGCTGCATGTGGAGGAGTGGGGAATCAAACCCAGTTCTCCCAGATTAGGGTCCAACTCCTGACCACTACACCAAACTGATGGGGTGGAAGCTGCTGAAGGGTTGGTGAAATATCTCCAGTACTTATGTGCCATGTGCCCCGATAAAAAATGGTATACTTAGAAAATTTATATGCCACCTTGAGCAAGTCTCTGGAAAAGCAGCACACAGTTATAAAAGGAACAATGATAAAATTATCAGTATTAAAACAAAACATTAAAAACAATAAAGACCCTAGCAGGGCTTTCCCCGGGGCACTGCACCTCTGCACTGCTCGGGGAAGCTGAGGAGGGGGCGGGGCTTGGTCATGTGCCCGCCCCCTGGGCTCCTCACTCCTGGAGCTGCGCTCCTGTGCGCTCCCGCTCCAACGGACCCCTGATCATGGAGAGATTCAACACCTTGTGACCAAACCCGAACACCTTTCATTGGCCCATCTCATCACACCACCAGTTATTCAGATTTCCTTCATGCATCGCAGCTGAGCATGATGTAGCTACTAACTTCCTACTTAACCTTTTAAAAATGCTGACAGATAAGAGCTTCGCTTCGAAACACAATTGCGTGTAAGTCTTCACGATGCGCATTACAGTTCGAGCATTTCGCGCAATCTGTTTTGCAGTGTTTTTCTATCGCAGCAGACCACATTCCTTCTGAGGGGCTGGTTTGTGGAAGGTTTGCAGAGCTGTCAGCCCTTCTGGTGTCAGCGACACTACTCTCAAACAGGCTGGAAATAGCTACCCAAGCGCACGTTTTGCTTCACTCCTGTGAATCTAGGAAAATGTGATGAGAGATTCTTTGGGAGAACGTATTTACAAACTCGTGTCAGATAAAATCGGAGCAATCTCTGTGTTCCAAATAAATTCCAGGGAGCCCTTGCCAAAGCCCTTTTTAAAAGGGGAAAAAACCCACGTCAGTGATGCAGTGAGCTTTTGAGATACTGTAAATTAGGGTAGCTAGATTTGAGTCCAGCAGCACCCTCGAGACCAATACAATTCCCAGGGTATAAGCTTTTAAGAGCCAAAGCTCCATTTGTCAGATATCTGATGAAGGAAGGGAGCTTTGATTCTCGAAGAGAGCTTTGACTCCCAAACGCTCAGACTCCGAAGACCTTGTTGGTCTCTAAGGTGCGCCTGGACTCGAATCTAGCTCTTTTGCTGCAGACTGAGGTGGCTCCCCTCTGAAACTAAACTGGGGCAGGTGCTCAGGGGAGGGGGCCATCGGAATGAGCAAATGGCTTGCAGAGGTTTAAATGCTGAGACGTGTTTACGGAGGGAACAAACAACAGCATAAACTATTCCAGTGGGTATTTTTCGCCCTGTTCTTATACTATAAAAAACCATGGGATTGTGTTAATATGCAGGATGCCTTTTATATTTAAATAGGTTGTATTGTGGGTATTTTTGATATGGTAGGCTCACCGGCTGTGTTTTGATGAAATCCCTGGGCCATTTTGCAACGTTCCAGAAATTGGATATGAAGCCAACGAGATTTCTTCCGTGTGTCTTGGTAGCCTATGAGTTCTCTGTCTCAATTAACCCTTGGCGCTATGACCTCTCTGACCTGTTTTTTGAGACTCTTCAGTCTTCCGTGTGTAGCCTTTCAGACATGCGGGAGAACCAATTGTCATTTGGCGCCCTTTTTTCGCCTTCAGACACTAGTTCAAAGTGGTGTTCAAAGGCTGCCCTATACGTTTGCTATCCCATGGGAAGGCTGTTGCAGGGCTTGTTTTGCAGCAGGAGCCCCTTTGCATATTAGGCCACACACCCCTGATGTAGCCAATCCTCCAAGAGCTTACAGTAGCCCCTGTAAGAAGAGCTCTGTAAGCTCTTGGAGGATTGGCTACATTAGGGGTGTGTGGCCTAATATGCAAAGGAGCTCCTGCTACGAAATGAACCCTGCCTCTATGCCTCTGAGAATATAAATTTACAGTAACTAAACCATTTTTTCCATTTTTCTTAGCCTTGCGGCAATCCTGTGAGGTGGATTAGACTGAGCAAAGGTGACTGGCATATGGTCATTAAGAAAGGCACATAGCAAAATGGGGATTTGAACCTGGGTCTTCCAGGACCTAGTCTGATGCTCTAACCACTACACCATACTGGCTGTGTATGTTGCCTCCTTTATAATGAGGTCTGAGCCTCAGTGAGACGCATAAAGACTGCAAGAGTTTCTGGGATAGACACCCCTTTTTTGGGAAGCAAGAAAAAAATTATTTTTTTCTTGCATATTGTTTTTGTATGTGAGATCAGAGAAAAGAAAAATACTGTTTCACACTCTGCTGCTGGATGTGTTGATAGGTGTTGAGTTAGATGGTTGTGAAAGGTGGGGGCAGGGACAGGCACACAGCCAGGATTTTGTGGCTTGTGGGGCAAATTTTTTTCTGGTGCGGCTGAAGTTCTCAGTGCAGAAAGAAAAGCCATGTAGCCAATAGAAAGCTGTGGCCAGGATAGATCTCTAAATTGCAAGCTGTCAGCCACTTTAGATGATAGTTCTCAGCTGCTGCAAGTTAATCACTTCTGCCAGCCTAAGCAACAGTTCTGATAACAAGCTGGCTGGTGGGGGTGATGAGTTCTAAAGTCAAGAAAGCTAACACTTAGGCAGAAAAACTCTCTTAAAGGAGACCAGTTTCTTGACACAGAGTTAGAAGGGATCCTAGAGGTCACTTACTCTGACCCCCTTGCTCGGTGCAGGAATTAGTCAACTACAACACCTCACTCTGCTAAAAGGAATGCACGGCTTTAAAAAATGTTTTAAAATGATTGAAAAAAGCATTTACAGAAGAAATTCTTGTGGGGCTGTGCCTTAAAGAAAGGGGCTGGATCCCCCAAAAGCCCCATTGTAGCTATAGCCCTGGGCAGGGCTGAATGAAACCTCCATGTTGAGGGGCAGTATGTTCCAGGGCCATTTGTGGGAGCAGCTGCAGAAAGAGGCTTTGTTCTCTATGCCCCTGCTATGGGCCCTTAAAAAGAAGAGGAGGAGGAGACTGGATTTATACCCCACCCTTCACTACCCAAAGGAGTCTCAGTGCGGCTTGCGATCCCCTTCTCCTCCCCACAACAGACACCCTATGAGGTAGGTGGGGCTGAGAGAACTCTCTCGAGGACTGCTCGTGAGAGAACAGCTCTGAGAGAATTTGTGACGGACCCAAGGTCACGCCAGCAGCTGCATGGGGAGGAGTGGGGAATCAAACCCAGTTCTCCCAGATTAGAGTCTGCGCACTTAACCACTACACCAAACTGGTAAGAAGACTTGGTGGTTCTTTTGGCTAACATGCACTTCTGGAGGAGGGAAAAGGAGAGTGGAAGAGGAGGGATGGTTCTGTCAGGACCAGGAGATAACTATTTGTCAGAGGGGGAAATGGATGACTAGTTAAGGCCTTCAATGAAAAAATCTCCTTCACGCTTTCAGAGTAAGTAACAAACAACAAAAACGGGGACCACGATGGAATAAGTACAGAACAATGGAAAACACCGCGTATAAACATACAATATATGCAAATAATATTTAATAAGAATATAAGACGTGTGCAATGTACTAAATAAGTATAATCACATTATAGGTATTTACAAAATTCATCCAAATTCATATACAGGCAATCAAATGCATAATCAAAGTAACAAAGAATATAACGGATATATAAATATATATATCCAAACATTCTCTTACCTGAATAGCTAGCCTCTGTACAGACATAATCCATAGAAGACGTAATCTATAGAAGAGGCGATTCAGCAGTCCCACTACTCAAAGACAAACAATCCTCACTGCCAGACAAGCGATCTGACAGCTTCCGGGTTGACAAGCCGTTCCCAGCCTCCTTTCTCAAGGATCACTCAATATATTGTGTATATCATTCATTGGAACCAATCTCCATGGTCTTCACTAAGCATTCTCACTTTTCCCATGGGATTAATTAAACAATGAGGATTGTTTGTTTTACAGTAGTGGGACTGCTGAATCGCCAGTTTGGTGTCGTGGTTAAGTGCGCGGACTCTAATCTGGGAGAACCGGGTTTGATTCCCCCACTCCTCCACTTGCAGCTGCTGGATGATCTTGGGCAAGCCATAGCTCTGGCACAGCTGTTCTTGAAAAAGGGCAGTTTCTGTCAGAGCTCTCTCAGCCCCACCTACCTCTCAGGGTGTCTGTTGTGGGGAGGGGAAGGAGTTTGAAAGCCATTCTGAGACTCCCTTGGGTAGTGAAGGGCGGGATATAAATCCAATCTCCTCCTCCTCCTCTTCTTCTTCTATAGCAGCAAGCTCTGAAATATAAATATTACTTCTGGATTTTTCAGGTAAGAGAATGTTTGGACTGTTCCCTTTATATTCTTTGTTACTTTGATTATGCATTTGATTGCCTGTACATGAATTTGGATGAATTTTGTAAATACCTATAATGTGATTATACTTATTTAGTACATTGCACATGTATTATATTCTTATTAAATATTATTTGCATATATTGCATGTGTATACACGGTGTTTTCCATGGTTTTGTTCAAAGTAAGTAAGACAAAGTTACTGTTCCTTGAGAACTGAAATGGCTTTTCTGTAGAGATTCAAGGTTCCTTTCAGTGGGCCTTTAGTTTAGATTTCTTTATACCACTTTTCCTAAATACTGTTTTCTAGAAGCCCCAAAGGCTCCCTACAGGAGCAGAACTTCTGCTTGTGTTTGTTTTTCATAAAGCCTATGATTGCTCTCACTTTTGAGGCAGAAACCAGTGGTATTTTTTTTATATCAGTCATGGAATGAGCATAGCAAACAGTTGAAGACTGGCTGTTCTGGGAAGCATCAGTGCCTGAGTGAAGAAATCTTCAGAGCATTGTGCCAGCTAGCTCCCCTACTTCTGTGCATGTTTGAAATACCAAGTGTGCCTAATAACTACGTAAGAAGAGTCCTGCTGGATCAGACCAGTGGTCCATCTAGTCCAGCATCCTCTCTCACACTAGGGTTGCCAAGTCTTCTTTACTTACCGGCAGGGGGGAGTCGTCCATCGTCCGGGAACTTCCCAGAAGTGATGTCAGCACGTTGGGGGCGTTGCCAGAGCGTCACCCTGGCAACGCCCCCAACGTGATGACGTCACTTCCGGGTGATGTCATTACGTTGGGGAAGTCGTCCTGGCTGGACGACTTCGGGGGTGGGGTTCCCCCCGCCGGCCGAATGCTGGCCGGCGGATCAGGAACCCCTGTAGCGGGGGATCCCCCGCCCCCCAGGCTGACTTGGCAGCCCTATCTCACACAGTGGCCAACCAGTTCCTCTGGAGGGCCAGGAACAGGGCACAGAGGCTGAGGTCTTCCCCTGATATTACCTCTTGGCTCTGGGATTCAGAGGCTTAGTGCCTCTGAATGTGGACGTTCTTCTCAGTCACTATGGCTAGTAGCTGCTGATAGACATCATAAGAATATAAGAGAGCCCTGCTGGATGAGACCAGTGGCCCATCTAGTCCAGCATCTTGTCTCACACAGCGGCCAGCCAGTTCCTCTGGAGGGCCAACAACAGGGCATGGAGGCTGAGGCCTTCCCCTGATGCTGCCTCCTCCCCTCAGTCACCATGGCTTATCTCCCATGAATCTATCTAATCCCCCTTTTAAATCTGTTTATTCCTGTGAACATAACTACATTCTCTGGCAGCAAATTCCATGTTTTAATCACTCTCTGTGTAGAATCCTACGCAGATGATATGAATGAAGGAATGGCTATAAGGTCGTTTCCGATGAACCTCTTGTCTCCTCAAGGGGGTGTGTGATGATCTCCTTCCGAAAGCTTTGATTTCCCATCTGCAGGAAAGATCTCCCACCATGCAACATTTTTGCAGGACAGAAGGGCAAGTGGGCTTATTGCTGACACTTTGAGACAACAACAACAAAAATGGCGATGGTTTCATAAGGTCCAGTGATGGAGGCCAGCAAAGAATGTCTGAAATAGCTATGAATGCCAAGATCTGTACTTTGCAACTGTACAGACATTGCCCTTTCATTTCATGATGAAGAAGAAGAAAAAGAGGAGGAGCAGGAGTCTCAGAATGGCTTAAAATTTCCTTCCCTTCCTTTCCCCACAACAGACACCCTGTGAGGTAGGTGGGGCTGAGAGAGCTCTTTGAGGACTGCTTGTGAGGGAACAGCTCTGAGAGAACTGTGGCTTGCCCAGGGTCACCCAGCAGCTGCATATGAAGGGGTGGGGAATCAACCCTGGCTGTCCAGATCAGAGTCCGCCACTCTTAACCATTACACCAAACTGGCTCTTAAATGTAACCAAAGCCCTTTTCAGAGCTTACATGCACACATACCAGGAGTCTAGCAACTGAGTGCATATCTTCCCAATATACACAGTCACCATGTACATTCGAAAACATGCCCGCCATGTATTGGAAAACTTTTTGTTTGATTTTTAGTTTGTCTGCTGAAAACTCAATAAAAAATTAAATTAAAAAAAGAAAAAGAAAACATGCCCGCCACGTTCATGCCTGATATTATTTAAATGTATGCCTAAAATACAGTGAAGTAACATCACTAAACACTCGGAGAACTTGAACAGGCACAAAAATCGTAATTACTGCCATCAGAAACTTCCACATCAGTCTTTGCCTAGATACCAGAGGGGCAGCCCCGTAAGTTCTAGGGTTGTGGACTGCAGACTGAGGAAGTCCTGGAGCTTTTAGGGGTGGAGCTTGGAGAGGGCGGAGTTTGGAGAGGGGAGGGACCTCGGTGGGATATGCCAAACAGTCCATCCTTCAAAGCAGACATTTTCCTTGGAGGAATGATCTTCAGTGGTAGGAGGGCAGTGAGTAGGGGGTGACCATAAGGTTGCCATTCTCCAGGTTGGGTCTGGAGTTCCCTGGAATGACATCTGGTCTCCACACTATAGTTTTCTTGGAGGAGATGGCTGTTTTGGAAGATGGATTCTGTGGCATTGTACCCTGCTGAGGTCTCTCCCCAGGCGCCACCCCAAAATCTGCAGGGCTTTCCCAAACCAGAGTTGCCCAACCCTAAGTAACAAGGGTGGAAGTGAGCAGGGGTCGGGGTGGGTGTTTAGGGTTTCCAACCTCAGGTGAGGCCTGGAGTTCTTCCAGAATGACAACTGATCTCCAGACTACAGAGATAATTTTCCCTGGAGAAAATGGATGCTTTGGGAAGGTGGGCTATGGAATTATGGGTTGCTAAGGTCCCTCCCTCCTGCCAACCTAGCAGTTCAAAAGCAGGAACCGGTGCCACTGGCTAGGCGGGGTACAAATCCAAAAATAAAGAAATAAAGAAATTGCAAGTAAATAAATAGGTACCGCTTCAGTGGGAAGGTAACAGCGTTCCGTGTGCCTCGGCTTCCAGTCATGCCAACCACATGACCACGGAAAAAGTCTTCAGACAGCACTGGCTCTTCAGCTTGGAAACAGAGATGAGCACCACATCCCTAGAGTCGTATTCAACTGGCTTTCAAGCAAGGGAAACCTTTATCTTAAGGTCCATTCCCTCCCCAAACCCTGCCCTCCCCAGGCTCCACCCCTAAATCACTAGTAATTTTATGTCCCAGAGCTGTCAACTATAGCCACTGGGAATTTAGGAGTCCAAGACTCGCTATGTGACTTCTAGGTATATCAAGATAGGTAGCCGTGTTAGTCTGTCTGCAGCAGGAGAAAAGAGCAAGAGTCCAGTAGTACCCTAAAGACTAACAAAATATGTGGCAGGGTAGGAGCTTTCGTGAGTCATTGCTCACTACTTCAGGTATGAGAGCCAGTTTGGTGCAGTGGTTACGTGCACGGACTCTAATCTGGGAGAACCGGGTTTGATTCCCCACTCCTCCACTTGCACCTGCTGGATGACCTTGGGCAAGCCATAGCTCTGTACCAGCTGTTCTCTCAAGGGCAGTTCTGGAGAGAGCTCTCTCAGCCCCACCTACCTCACAGGGTGTCTGTTGTGGGGAGGGGAAGGGAAAGGAGTTTGTAAACCGCTCTGAGACGCCGAGTGAAGGGCGAGGTATAAATCCAATCTCCTCCTCCTCCTCCTCCTCCTCTTCTTCCCCTGTCACGTATTTGGTTAGTCTTTAAGGTGCCTCTTTCTAGGTATGAAAAACTGGCCTCTTTCTAGGTGTGAAAAACTGGCCTCACCAGAGTCTGAGACTTGTTTCCCCCTGCTTTTTCAGGGAACAGGACTTTTAAAAGTGTCTGTTTAGCCATGTTTCTGTTGTTGATACAGGAGCTGTACTGCAGGCCCAAGCCATGACATTAATGGAGGGGGGGAAACAGTCTTCTCAGTGCTTTATCTGCAGATAGCCTATCCGAGTGTTTGCCTCAGGCTGTGTCTCTTTTCAGTTTATTTATCCTGCCCGAAGTTCTCTGAAGTCCTCCGGGGGCCCACCTGGCTTTTGGTCCAGAGCTGCCGCTGTGGGGAGCAAAGTTAATTGGACACGTTCTCGTCGGCCTCGCTTCTACGGCGGTTGCCAAAGCCTTCCAAGCTGTCAGTCATCTGTGAGGGACAAGGAGGATATTTTTCTGAGTTTTGCTTAAGGGTAGCCACAGGTCTCTTGTGTGTGTACAACATCATCTTCTTAGAAAGGCCTAAAAGCAGGGGAAATCATTTGAAGTCTGTCGCTGAGCACCGCAGGAAATAAATTCTGCCGTGTGTCCAGTGCTAGAGATAAAACAATAACCCTTCTAGGAGTTTAGCTTCTTTTTTTGTCTCCTAAGGTAACTGGGCTTCAAATGTTTCATGACAGAATAACAGTAGATACAAGCAAAAGAATCTGTGGACAGATCTAATGCTATACCTGTGGGTTTAATCTATTCCCCCTTTCATCCTGCTTTATGTATTAGAGCAGAATAAAGTGGAGACTTTGACTTCATACATCTTGGTTTTCTGTCTCTCTTTTTGGGACTAAGTATTTATATTGTTGATAGCTGACATGTTGATTTGCCTGAGGCAAGCTTTAATTTTTATTTGTTTTGTAGTCATGTACCACCAGTGATAAAAGGAGCTGCAGTGGCTCAGGTGGTTAAGATGCTGAACTGCAGACCAGTAGTTTAGCAGTTTGAGACCCGAGTGCCATGGAATGGAGTGAGTTCCCATCTCTGGGCCCAGCTCCTGCCAACCTAGCAGTTTGAAAACAAGAAATTGCAAGTAGATAAAGAGGTACCACTTCCGTGGGAAGGTAACAGCATTCTGTGCGCCTCGGTGTCTAGTCATGCTGGCCACGTGACCACGGAAACATCTTTGGACATCACTGGCTCTTCGGCTTGGAAACAAAGATGAGCACTGCATCCCTAGAGTCATATTCGACTGGCTTTCAAGCAAGGGAAACCTTTACCTTTACCACCAGTGACAGGCTGTTCTGTGGCTTCAAAAGGAGATAGTTTTGAATGAGTTCATAAGCTAAAGTATTTTCCAGCAGATACTTCATAGAATCATAGAGTTGGAAGGGGTCATGCAGGCCAGGTATAACCCCCTGCTCAATGAAGGATCAGCCTAATGTATCCCTGACAAGTGTTCATCCAGGTGCTACTTGAAGACTGCTAGTGAGGGGGAGCTCACCACCACCCAAGGCCACTGCTGAACTACTCTGACCATAAAGAAATTTTCCCCTAATAGCCAGTCAGAACCTTTCTGCCTGTAAACCCATTATTGCCAAGTCCTACCCTCTGCTGCCAACAGGAACAAGTCTCTGCCCTCCTCTAAGTGACAAACTTTCAAATACTTCCAGAGAGCAATCATGCCCCCCTCAACTTCCTTTTCTTTGGATTGAACATTCCCAAGTCCCTCAGCCTTTCCTCATAGGGCTTGGTCAGTTTCTATGAACGTAAGAACATAAGAGAAGCCAATGTTGGATCAGGCCAATGGCCCATCCAGTCCAGTATTCTGTCACACAGTGGCCAAAAGCACCAGGTGCCCTCAGAAGGTCCAGCAGTGGGGGCAGGACACTAGAAGCCCTCCCAATGTTGCCCCCCCCCCCAGCACCAAGAAGACAGTTTTTAGTATGCTCCTTTACCCTTTCCACAAAGCCAACACAGCTACCAGGGTCCCAGTTAGGGTTTTTAAAAACCTTTTCCTTGAGAAACTCACACCCTTCCCTTTTGGCTATAAGAACATAAGAACATAAGAGAAGCCAATGTTGGATCAGGCCAGTGGCCCATCCAGTCCAACACTCTATCACACAGTGGCCAAAAAATACCAGGTGCCATCAGGAGGTCCAGCAGTGGGGGCAGGAAACCAGAAGCCCTCCCACTGTTGCCCCCCCCCAGCACCAAGAATACAGAGCATCACTTGCCCCAGACTGAGAGCTCTTATCTATACCTTGTGGCTAATAGCCACTGATGGACTTCTGCTCCATATCTTTATCTAATTCCCTCTTGAAGCCGTCCATGCCTGTAGCCACCACCACCTTCCGTGGCAGTGAATTCCATGTGTTAATCACTCTTTGGGGTGAAGAAGTACTTCCTTTTATCTGTTCTAACCCGACTGCTCAACAATTTCATGGAGTGCCCACGAGTTCTTGTATTGTGAGAAAGGGAGGAAAGTACCTCTTTCTCTACCTGCTCTGTCCCATGCATAATCTTATAAACCTCCATGTCCTCCCTCAGCCGTCGTTTCTCCAAGCTAAAGAGCCGCAAGCGCTTCAACCTTTCTTCATAGGGAAAGTGTTCCAACCCTTTTTATCATTCTAGTTGCCCTTTTCTGCACTTTTTCCAATGCTATATTATCCTTTTTGAGGTGTGGCGACCAGAACTGTACACAGTATTCCAAATGAGGTCACACCATCGATTTCTACAGGGGCATTATGATACTGGCTGATTTGTTTTCAATTCCCTTCCTAATAATCCCCAGCACAGCGTTGGCCTTTTTCATTGCAGTCACACAGTGTCTCAAACAGGAGACCGTTCTCCTTCCCAATCACCCTTCCCATCCAGTACTTGTGGAGCCATCATGCCTTTCATACCTTTTTGCCTACCTCTGGTTAAGCCATTAAGTCATTGTTTTATGGCAAATGCCTCATCCCCACCTGAGGGTATGTTTTGCCCTATAACTGGACCATACTGCTGCCCCAGCAGTGTGTTTGTGTGTGTGTGCCTTGGATCCCCTCCGCCTCTTGTGGGTTTTCTCTTGCTTCTCAAAATGCTGGTCGTTTTGCTGCTTCTGTGGACCTCTTCAAGGCCAGTAATTATTCCCCTTCCCTAAAATTGCTTTCCCCCTACCTCTCTGTGTTTCTCTTCGTTATCTCTTGAGTGTGTTTACTGTGTGTATTTTTTGTTTTTATTCTTTTTCTTTTAAATAAAAACCTGTCCAGCTGAACATCTGCCTGGTTTATTTGAAAGTTCTCTAAAAAGAGGGGAAATGCTGGTATACATAGGTGGAGAATCTCAGTTACCCTCCTCTCACTCTGTCTCCTATAGCTAATTCCCTAACTTAATTGGAGACTGCCTACTTTGGGTAACAGTGGCAGGCAGTCAAGACAGTACAAGACACCAATGAAAAGGAGAGTCTAAATAAAAACATCTTCAACTACTTTCCAGTTGCTGTGGAGGGTTGACTTTTTCCTTATGTTCTTAGATTCATGGAGGATGGCTATTGGCCATGGTGACTGAGGGGAACCTCCACATTCGGAGGCACTAAACCTCTGAATCCCAGAGCCAGGAGGCAACATCAGGGGAAGGCCTCGGCCTCTCTGCCCTGTTGCTGGCCCTCCAGAGGAACTGATTGGCCACTGTGCAAGACAGGATGCTGGACTAGATGGACCACGGATCTGATCCTGCCGGCCTCTTTTTATGTTCTTATGACATTATACACTACTGAGGTTTCTTCCATCCCCAAACCCAGCCCGCTCCAGACTCCACCCACAAATTTCCTGGAATTTCTCAGTCCAGAATTAGGAACCCTAATTGGGGCCACTGTGCTGGGGAAAGGGTTGGTGATGAACTCTTTGCTCCTGTACCATTTCCTGACTGAAATTGTAACTGAGGGGAAAAGACTCTGTGAAATTATACCTCCGTTCTTCAGCCCTGCAGCTCCATCAATGTATGGCTCCTCCTGGTTGTATTAAATATTTACACCCCGCCCCCAAACTGAAAGGATTTCCAAAACAATGGTCCTATCACCAAGGATATCCCCTGCCCAAGATGACAAAGGGCAAATGAACTTGAGAGAGGGTATAGAAAGGAGATGATTGTCCAAGGAATTTAAGGCATGTGTGGTGATGCATCAAGAGTCATGCGTATTCAGCCCCAGCATGGATTGCCTCTTGGAGTGCGCTATCCTAGGCCCTGATGTGGGACTACCATAGTATGCATGCTTCACTATTTCCAAGCTCTGTTCATCCAGGATTCCACAGCTGTAGTCTGTGCTGCTGGATATTGGCTCTTCTGTGATTGTCCATCATGAACAGGTGAACCACGTCCTAGCTTTGTTTCCCCCATTCTCAAAATCCCAAAGCATTTGCACGCATGGCTTTCTCACCAAGGCTGTCAAACATCTGCCTGCAGTATCATTCCTAAATGGAAAGGAGTTCACTTTGGATCAGGAGTTAGCATCCATCTGTCAATGTGTCAAAAACAGAGATCAGAAAAAGTGAAATAGCCTGTGGAGATAGAGCAGTGGAGGCTAAATGTAATTAGCATGCTTTCTGCAAGAGAAAGCAACCTAAAGAAGTTGAACAACAGCCCTAATTAAAACACCCACCCTTAATGAGCATGAAGTCATCTGTATTCCTTTCCACTGCAGCACAAGGGCAGAGCTAGCATGATGTAGTGGTTAGACTTAGTATGTATGGGGTATCTTTATAATCTAGTATTCTAATACACTGTGGTTACTCTTTGTTAAATAAGAATAATAGAATCAAAGAGTTGGAAGGGAGCTCCAGGGTCATCTAGTCCAACCCCCTGCACAATGCAGGAAATTCACAAATACCTCCCCCCCCCGTGCCCCCAGGGACCCCTGTCCCATGCCTAAATTGTACACAATCTTCTTGAGAATGAATTCTCACTAACAATACATTCTGAGAAGTAATACTTCACCATGCCTCAGCTGTATACCAATCAAAATCCATTCATAAAGAATTTAACAACCTGACAGGTAGCCATGGATATCCTCCTGTTTCAGTTTCCTCTTTTTCAAGAATGGGTGTGATTTTACAACTAATATTTTTCAAAGAACTTCACAGGCAAAACAGTTTGAGAGCTTCCTTCTGAATGGAACATACCCTTCTCCTGCTGTAGACTCTTAGGTGGGGTTTTGCATTCTTCCTGCTTCTGTGAAAACTGACTATTATTATACCTTTCTCTCCCTTTTCAAAGGACTTCACAAGCAAAACTGTGAGAGAGCTTCTTTCTGAGTGGAACGTGCCCATCTCCTGCTGTAGAGTCTTAGGTGGGGTTTAGCATTCTAAATGTATTGTTAGTGAGGATTCATTATCAAGATTGTGTACAATTTAATGGAAAGTAACCACAGTGTATTAGAATACTGGAAGTAGAATACTGTAGAATACTGTAAAGATATCCCATATATACGGTGTCCAGTTTATTACTGCAAAGGATTTCAGTTAGAAAATAAATTATACAGCAGCAAGATCCTCAAATGTATGGTGAAAATCTGGAAAATTAGAATGTAATGTATGCAGTTGGATATATGGATACATGCGGACAGTGGCTCAGAGGTTAAGACGCTAAGCTGCAGACGGAAGGTCGGTAGCTCGGCAGTTCAAGACCAGTATTCCCTCTAAGCTGAGTTAGTGTGAGCTAGCTCAGTTTTTTAGCCTCCATTTCACACATTTTTGTCTTAGCCCAGGAAGGATGACTCCAGAGCAAGCTAATTTAGGCAGGAGCCAAATCACTCGCTCACAACTTTAATGCCAGTAGCTCACAAAGTATAATTTTTGCTCATAAGACTCCAGAGCTCAGAGGGAGCATTATTTGAGACCCAAGTGCCACGTTACGGAGTGAGCTCCCATCTCTGATCCCAGGTCCTGCCAACCTAGCAGTTCGAAAACAAGAAATTCCAAGTAGATAAATAGGTACCACTTCAGTGGGAAGGTAACAGCATTCTGTGCGCCTCGGCATCTAGTCATGTCGGCCACATGACCACGGAGACGTCTTTGGACAGCGCTGGCTCTTTGGCTTGGAAACTAAAATGAGCACCACCCCCTTGAGTTGGATTTGACTGGCTTTTGAGCAAGGGAAACCTTTACCTTTACTATAACTTTTGGCAGAATACATTAAGGTTTTACTTGTTGCTGTGATTTTTGTTCTGTTGTGCTTTAGTTCACTGCAAACCTAGTTTTGTCAATTTTATTGCATGTGGTTAGACTTAGAGGATATGTCCCCAACCTTTCTGAGCCTGTGGGCACATCTGGAATTCTGATGCAGGGGGGTGGGCACAGTCACAAAATGGCTGCTGCAGGACGCGGAACCAAGCACACTGCAGAAGCCCAAATGCAGGGGGAGAAGAGCAGTAATTAAAAAAAAACACCGAGGAAAAGGAGTGAGAGAAAATAAAATCAACTCTGTGAAGGTAGCTGCTGCTGAAACTGTTATTTTAATCTGCACAGCCATTCATAAACCCTGCTGGCCAAGAGCCTCACCTAACTCTACCAACTTTCTGAAACACTTTGTGGGCACAGGAAAGGTATCAGTGGGCACCCCGTTGGGTTAGAGGGCCGGCCTAGAATCTGGGAGATCCAGGTTCGTATCTCTGCTCTGCTATGGAAGCCTGCTGGGTGGCCTAGGTCGGAGCAGTCACTGTCTCCCTCGACCCAACTTAACTCAGAAGATAAACTTGGGAATGAAGGGCCATGTATGCTGCTAGCAGGGTAAACAAATATATTAAGGGTGTGGTCACATGCACCAGATAAAATGCGGGGGGGGGGGGGAGTGAGGCTATTTCCTGCAGAGGAATTTGGCCTGCAGTTGCATGATCAAACCTCCCTTTGAAGCTGTGGGTGCAGTCCATCATTGTGTGATCAGACACAACTGTGGGTGAGTCTTTTTTTTTGTGCTGTTTGTTTTCCATGCGCTTAAACGAGGGATTGATAAATCACGCCTCCTCACTGAGGGCTCCCTATGGAATTTGCGATGATGCGCATACTGTGAAGGGGGAAAGACAATGGCACAGAGTTGGGATGGCCTGATCAGACCATCCCGATGCCATGAGAGCGTGCTGGAGTGATCAGACAGGGGAAAGTCCATTTGTGGCCCATTGCAACCCGTTTCCTACCGGATTTCCCCTGGTGTCTTTTAACTTCACTTCTGTGGCAGAGCAGAACAAGTTGCTGATGGCTGCGGGCTGCTTCCCAGATGCTATTGTCTGATTGTAGCCTTTAAATTCGCCTGGCATTCACACCTATGTTGGGTCTAATTGTGTGTATGATCGCAACCTAAGTGATATAGGGGCCCATTATTGAAAATGTGCATTGTAGCTTTCAGTATTTTTAGCGAGGGCTGCTCCAGAGGAAAAGAGGGTCATAATTCAATGCAGGCAGAGGAGAGATCTTTTTCTTGCTGTGCTCTGTGACATACCTGGGTTGGGGGCAGATGCAGACAACAGTCAGTGCACTCAGATGGGTAGAATGTAGGACGAGGGCTGAGTTAGCCCAGGCTCAAAACCCAGCTTGGCTATGAAGCTCCCTGGGAGATCTCAGGCCAATCACCTGCTCTCAACCTAACCCTACCTCTCGGGATGGGATACCACACAACCTACCCACCTTACAAGCAGATAACAAGCAGGGAGTTTAACATTTGGTCACCCATTTATTTACATATAAAGCCACTGTGCTCTGTGCATTAAGGCTTTTGACTAAAGCCTGAGTGGCTGGTGTGGTTTCCTAAATGGGAACAAATGGAGATGTTCATAGGGATGCCAACTCTAAAGAACTTCCTGACAGAGCGGTTCCTCAGTGGAACAGGCTTCCTCAGGAGGTGGTGGGCGCTCCTTCTTTGGAGGTTTTCGAACAGAGGCTAGATGGCCATCTGATAGCAATGCTGATTCTGCGAACTTAGACAGATCATAAGGAGGAGGGCAGGAAGGGTTGCCTCAGTGCTTAGTTCTTATGGCCCTTTCTTATACGCCCATGAAAATGCTGATCACCATTTTGGGGAAAGAAAGCAATTGTTCTCCAGGCCAGTTTGGCTGGGATCCTGGAGGGTTTTTTTCCATCTTCTGGGCATAGAGCAGAGGTCACTGGGTGTGTCTGGGTGTATGGGGGGGAGTATTTTGTGAATGTCCTGCATTGTACAAGGGGTTGGAATAGATTACCCTTCCAACTCTATGATTCTATGAATATAAGAACATAAGAAGAGCCCTGCTGGATCAGACCAGTGGTCCATCTAATCCAGCATCCTGTCTCACACAGGGGCCAAACAGTTCCTCTGGAACGCCAACAGCACGGCATAGAGGCCGAGGCCTTCCCCTGATGTTGCCTCCTGGCTCTGGGATTCAGAGGCTTAGTGCCTCTGAATGTGGAGGTTCCCCTCAGCCACTGTGGCTAGTAGCCACTGACAGACCTCTCCCCCATGAATCTGTCTAATCCCCTTTTAAAGCTGTCTGTGCCTGTGGCCACCACTACGTCCCCTGGCTGTGAATTCCACATTTATGAGTAAAGAAGTATTTCCTTTTGTTCATCCCGAACTTCACAACATCAACTTCACTGGATGTGGTCAGTCTGTTGGCAGCCAGAGACTGATCAAGGAGACAGACCACGAAGCCGATCACTACTGAGAACATGCGATCAGTTCTGCAGCCAACATAAGATATGGGGTGCCTCCATTCATGTGGGCATGGTGCAAGGTTCCATGCAGTGGGGCCCACCCCAAGGCTTGCCGTTTCCCCCTCCAAAGAACTCCAAAGTGGGATTCGCCCAGGAATACGATGGGATTGCATTGCCAAGAAGTTGAAGAATAAAGATACGAGCATGCAGCACTTCAAAAATCATTTTTGACCACTCCGAATCATCGCTTCCTAAGATCAGGTGGTGGCGCCCTGAAAGCTGCCATAACTTAGCACTTGGTTGAAAACTTTTATTTGTTTTTTTGCATATTATTGTTTTTGTGCTCTCTCTCTCTTTTTTTTTTTTGCATAAAGCATCCTAAAGGTTGATTATCACAGTTTTGACACTGTGTGGCTCCTTGAAGGCAATCATGATTCCAAAGATCCATGAGCTGAGATGGTCCAGAGGTGATCTATGTAGGGGAGCTTCATGAGTGCACCTGCATTTCTATCCATTTCAACCAGCAGCCTTTTCATGTACTTTACATTTGTTTGCAATTATGCACACAATCTCTCTCTCTCTCTCTCTCTCTCTCTGTCTCTCCACAGTATCACCTGTGCTGTTTTTTGCTTGTTAGGTAAAGGTAAAGCCAGTCGAATATGACTCTAGGAATGCAGTGCTCATCTCCGTTTCCAAGCCGAAGAGCCAGGACTGTCCGAGGACATTTCCGTGGTCATGTGGCCGGCATGACTAGATGCCAAGGCACACGGAACACTGTTACCTTCCCACCAAAGCGGTACCTATTTATCTACTTGCAAGTTCCTATCTATACTTTGTGGCTAATAGCCACTGATGGACTTCTGCTCCATATCTATACATCTAATAGCCAAGTCGCCCCCTCCGTGCGGATATCTAAATCCGCGTGGAGAGGGCACTTGGGGGGCAGGGAGATTTTTCTGCACATGTGGGGGACTCCCCACGTGTGCAGAAAAATCTAAAAAGTTTTAAAAACTTTCAGGGGGATATTTAAATCCCCTCAAAAGTAAAAGAGCATTCCCTGTGCATGTGCAGGGAACGTTTGGGAACTGTGGCGGCCTGGCAGTTGGGAGGCATCCAAGACATGCCATCAGTGCCAGGGGGTGGGAGGGAGAAGCGGCGGGCTCGGTGAGCCCCCACCACCTCCTGTGGCAGTGAATTCCACGTGTTCATCACTCTGTGGGTGAAGAAGTACTTCCTTTTGTCTGTTCTAACCCGACTGCTCAGCAACTTCATGGCGTGCCCACGAGTTCTTGTATTGTGAGAAAGGGAGAAAAGGACTTCCTTCTCTACCTGCTCTATCCCATGCATACTCTTATAAACCTCAATCACGTCACCCCTCAGCCATCGTTTCTCCAAACTAAAGAGCCCCAAGCTCCGGTCTGCAGTTCAGCATCTTAACCACTTGAGTCACTGCAGCCCCCCTTTTTTCACTTGTTAGGCACCTAGAAAAAGAGGCAAAAGACTGACAAGATGAGATAGGAGAGGGCGTTTTTCTGAAAGTAATATGAAATCCCTTTCAATATGGAACTAACCAGGCACCAGCTTTAGTTTTTTTCCTTGCAGCCAATCTGATCTCCTGTAACACCGGCCTCGGCAGCACAAATCCATTAACAAATCCGGACACTTTTGAAAGAGAAGTCCCTAGGCAGAAGATCTGAGAGCAGAGCCTTCTGTCGCTGCGAAGGGATGATGGACCTTTGTGACTTCTCTTCGGAGATAAAACAAAAAGAGAGAAGACAAGAATTCAGAGTTTAGATGGCCATCTGATAGCAATGCTGATTCTGCGAACTTAGACAGATCGTAAGGAGGAGGGCAGGAAGGGTTGCCTCAGTGCTTAGTTCTTATGGCCCTTTCTTATACGCCCATGAAAATGCTGATCACCATTTTGGGGAAAGAAAGCAATTGTTCTCCAGGCCAGTTTGGCTGGGATCCTGGAGGGTTTTTTTCCATCTTCTGGGCATAGAGCAGAGGTCACTGGGTGTGTCTGGGTGTATGGGGGGGAGTATTTTGTGAATGTCCTGCATTGTACAAGGGGTTGGAATAGATTACCCTTCCAACTCTATGATTCTATGAATATAAGAACATAAGAAGAGCCCTGCTGGATCAGACCAGTGGTCCATCTAATCCAGCATCCTGTCTCACACAGGGGCCAAACAGTTCCTCTGGAACGCCAACAGCACGGCATAGAGGCCGAGGCCTTCCCCTGATGTTGCCTCCTGGCTCTGGGATTCAGAGGCTTAGTGCCTCTGAATGTGGAGGTTCCCCTCAGCCACTGTGGCTAGTAGCCACTGACAGACCTCTCCCCCATGAATCTGTCTAATCCCCTTTTAAAGCTGTCTGTGCCTGTGGCCACCACTACGTCCCCTGGCTGTGAATTCCACATTTATGAGTAAAGAAGTATTTCCTTTTGTTCATCCCGAACTTCACAACATCAACTTCACTGGATGTGGTCAGTCTGTTGGCAGCCAGAGACTGATCAAGGAGACAGACCACGAAGCCAATCACTACTGAGAACATGCGATCAGTTCTGCAGCCAACATAAGATATGGGGTGCCTCCATTCATGTGGGCATGGTGCAAGGTTCCATGCAGTGGGGCCCACCCCAAGGCTTGCCGTTTCCCCCTCCAAAGAACTCCAAAGTGGGATTCGCCCAGGAATACGATGGGATTGCATTGCCAAGAAGTTGAAGAATAAAGATACGAGCATGCAGCACTTCAAAAATCATTTTTGACCACTCCGAATCATCGCTTCCTAAGATCAGGTGGTGGCGCCCTGAAAGCTGCCATAACTTAGCACTTGGTTGAAAACTTTTATTTGTTTTTTTGCATATTATTGTTTTTGTGCTCTCTCTCTCTTTTTTTTTTTTGCATAAAGCATCCTAAAGGTTGATTATCACAGTTTTGACACTGTGTGGCTCCTTGAAGGCAATCATGATTCCAAAGATCCATGAGCTGAGATGGTCCAGAGGTGATCTATGTAGGGGAGCTTCATGAGTGCACCTGCATTTCTATCCATTTCAACCAGCAGCCTTTTCATGTACTTTACATTTGTTTGCAATTATGCACACAATCTCTCTCTCTCTCTCTCTCTCTCTCTGTCTCTCCACAGTATCACCTGTGCTGTTTTTTGCTTGTTAGGTAAAGGTAAAGCCAGTCGAATATGACTCTAGGAATGCAGTGCTCATCTCCGTTTCCAAGCCGAAGAGCCAGGACTGTCCGAGGACATTTCCGTGGTCATGTGGCCGGCATGACTAGATGCCAAGGCACACGGAACACTGTTACCTTCCCACCAAAGCGGTACCTATTTATCTACTTGCAAGTTCCTATCTATACTTTGTGGCTAATAGCCACTGATGGACTTCTGCTCCATATCTATACATCTAATAGCCAAGTCGCCCCCTCCGTGCGGATATCTAAATCCGCGTGGAGAGGGCACTTGGGGGGCAGGGAGATTTTTCTGCACATGTGGGGGACTCCCCACGTGTGCAGAAAAATCTAAAAAGTTTTAAAAACTTTCAGGGGGATATTTAAATCCCCTCAAAAGTAAAAGAGCATTCCCTGTGCATGTGCAGGGAACGTTTGGGAACTGTGGCGGCCTGGCAGTTGGGAGGCATCCAAGACATGCCATCAGTGCCAGGGGGTGGGAGGGAGAAGCGGCGGGCTCGGTGAGCCCCCACCACCTCCTGTGGCAGTGAATTCCACGTGTTCATCACTCTGTGGGTGAAGAAGTACTTCCTTTTGTCTGTTCTAACCCGACTGCTCAGCAACTTCATGGCGTGCCCACGAGTTCTTGTATTGTGAGAAAGGGAGAAAAGGACTTCCTTCTCTACCTGCTCTATCCCATGCATACTCTTATAAACCTCAATCACGTCACCCCTCAGCCATCGTTTCTCCAAACTAAAGAGCCCCAAGCTCCGGTCTGCAGTTCAGCATCTTAACCACTTGAGTCACTGCAGCCCCCCTTTTTTCACTTGTTAGGCACCTAGAAAAAGAGGCAAAAGACTGACAAGATGAGATAGGAGAGGGCGTTTTTCTGAAAGTAATATGAAATCCCTTTCAATATGGAACTAACCAGGCACCAGCTTTAGTTTTTTTCCTTGCAGCCAATCTGATCTCCTGTAACACCGGCCTCGGCAGCACAAATCCATTAACAAATCCGGACACTTTTGAAAGAGAAGTCCCTAGGCAGAAGATCTGAGAGCAGAGCCTTCTGTCGCTGCGAAGGGATGATGGACCTTTGTGACTTCTCTTCGGAGATAAAACAAAAAGAGAGAAGACAAGAATTCAGAGTTTGGAGAATGCGACAAAAAGCAACATCCGGCTTGGGGGAGGTTTCCCGTTAGGCCAACCCTTAATTGACTGTATTTCCAAGAACCGAGTTACACTTCAAACACTACAGGTATTGTGAAAAAGGGAATAATGTGTGCAACATTATCTCCTGGAATTCCATGGGGCTTTTTGTCAATGCAAAGCTAATTTGGCTATGATGAAATAGTCACACAAATGCGTTTTTTTTTAATTCCAGAGACCTTTGTGAGGAGGGATTCTTCATTAGCCCTCTATGAAAAGTTCTCAGAGATGTGGGTTCCCTCTACCCCCACACAGCCAGTTCTTCAGCAAATGTGTTTTTCAAACTGCTTATGCAAATATCTATCCAAATGGCATTCCTTGAAGAATTAATGTTCAATGCAAATCAGGCAAGGCTGTAGAAATGCAAACACCCAGGGGGTGTTTGTTCTGTTAAAAAAATCTCTTATCGGGTTTCTTCAAGATGTTTTTAAATTCAGCAGATGTTTAAGAAGGCTTTCACCCCAGAGACACAATAGGAAAAGAGGGTTGAGTTGATAAGCTAGATGCAAGATGGATTTTCTCGAGACTGCTGAGAATCTTTCACACCTCGGGTTCTGTCTTGGCAGATCCCAATGCCCTCTTCTCATTAAGCCAAACAGTTATCTGTGGCGTGTAGAAAGGTATTTTTTTCTTTATAGGTTGAAATGAGCAAAATTTTCACTTTATGTTTTAAATTCTCTCTCTCTCTCTCTCTCTCTCTCTACAGAGAACAGGCAGGAAGGAGGGAAGTCAATTCAATTGCTTTCCAGACTTACCTCAGCCCACCTTCATACAAATATTAATAGGACAATGGGATGGTCAAGCTCTCCCCTTCCTGCTTCAAGCAGGGAACAGAGACTTGGAGGTGCTAAATACTAGAGAGACCTCAGAAAGGAATTCCTGAAGAATCTCCAGGAAATGCTTCTCTGACCAGGCCTGACCTGGTGAGGGGGGGGGGGACACAGAGGTGATAAAACTCAGGGGAGCAAGAAGCAAGTGCTCTTTGGAGCGGAGTCCATCAGAGCAGACAGAATTCTTAACTAAGGTTTGGAAGAGGTGGCCATTAACCATGTGCTGGCCTGAATCTATAACATCCTAAGCTAAGGAGCCTGTCCTATATTTTAACATCTGATAGGGCATGTATAGAGAGAGGGACAGAGGAACTGTGTTTTACCCATTTCTTTTGAATCCCTTGCTCAATCTGGTGCTGTGCTAAAAGTATATTTGTGAATATTTTCTCTTTAATAAATACTTTATAACTTTTGATGCTGGTAGTGCTTTTCTGTACCACATAGACCTCCACCGCTATTTTAAAAGGAGTGTCAGGGGGAAGGCAGGCAGTTGGCAAATGGCTATTCTTTCAGGGGTGCACAAGGCAGTAAATGGTCCTCATGGTGACCAGGCACTGGGCAGTGGGGAGTCACAGAGGCAAGGCCTCAGAATTTGAAAGGGAAACTGAGATCCCTGACCCTCCCAGGGGGGCAATTCCTTACAAAGGTCAGGTGGTGAGCAGTGATTTAGTCAAAGGCCCTGGTTGCCCACCAAGGGCCGTTTTGGGTAAACCCAGGCAGAACTTGCACAGTGATGCTAAATCAACACAGAGGCAATAAATATTTTAGGAGACCTCGTTCTTTTCCCTCTCTCCCCAAACTGACTTTTGTTGCGAGCTCCCCAAGGAAAGCAGAAATCAAATTGCTCACCTCTGCACTTCGAACAGAAAGCACTGAGCTTTGTTTCGGTGGCTGTTATCACTGGCGGGATTTCTATTTCCCCGTCTGAGCTTATCCCTTGCTGAAGCTCTGGAAATGCTGAACCAGGATGATTTGACAAAGGACTGAAGTAAACAAACCCAAGGCTTTTGTATGCTTTTCGGAGTGTCATCGGCCTGAAAGCCAATTTCTGATACACAGTGTGATCTACTGTGGCTTTCACAGAAGAAAGACAGGACGGTAAAACGCATCCTCTTAATCAACTCTTGCTTCAATGAAGTAAGGTCACAGATTCCTCCCAGACTTTTGTTTTCATGGAATATAGAATTCTTTTGAAAGTCAAAGGATTGTACAATGAGTGACAGGTACCATAGGCAAACTATGGATGCTTTTCAAAATTCTCTTGTCTCATTTCTATCTGACCCTTCAACCAAAGAACTTGGGACAGCCTACAGCAGTGATGGTGAACCTTTTAGAGACCAAGTGCCCAAACTGCAACCCAAAACCCACTTATTTATTGCAAAGTGCCAGCACGACAATTTAACCTGAATACTGAGGTTTTAGTTTAGAAAAAAGAACTCATTAACATCTTTTGTCTTAAAAGAAAAACACAATAACAGAGCTTTCAATTATACAAACAACTTTTTATTGAAAGGTAAAAGTTTGCATTCGGCATGCTTTTGAACAATTAATGTTCAAATTAATTCAAGTTAATTAATGCTGTTGTATGCATGCTGATAATTTGTCTAACCTTGGCTCATACTTTGTAAGTTTGAGAGCAGCCCAGCCTCGAGTCTGTGTCGTCTTTTTCCTTTTAGAGACTGAGTGCCCAAACTGCGTGCGTGCCCACAGAGAGGGCTCTGCGTGCCCACAGAGAGGGCTCTGCATGCCCACAGAGAGGGCACGTGTGCCATAGGTTTGCCACCACTGACCTACAGGCTTGGATCTAATAGAATGTTATTGCAGGGGGAAAGGATTTCCATCAGGGGGCATGACTTCCCTGCCTGACCACTCTTGCTGTGGCCAAAAATGACCCCAGGAACTACATGAGAGGGGAACCAGAGGTCTGCCATGGGAGGGAGGAGCTAGCATGGAGTAGCGGTTAAGAGTGGCAGGATCTAATCTGGAGAAGTGGGTTTGATTCTCCACTCCTCCACATGAAGCCTGCTGAATGATCTTGGGCCAGTCAAAGTTCTTTCAGAACTCTCTCAGCCCCATCTGCCTCACAAGGTGCCTGGCCAGTTTGGTGTAGTCTGGAGCAAGTGATGCTCTATATTCTTGGTGCTTGGGGGAGGGGGCAACAGTGGGAGGGCTTCTAGTGTCCTGGCCCCACTGCTGGACCTCCTGAGGGCACCTGGTGTTTTTGGCCACTGTGTGACAGAGTGTTGGACTGGATGGGCCACTGGCCTGATCCAACATTGGCTTCATGTTCTTATGTTCTTATGTCAAAGTAGCAAATATGCATTCGTGAACTAGCTCTTTCTGGCTTGACCTATAATTTTTTGGGTTTTTTTTATTTTTCAGGTTGTATATGCTATAACTACAAGCATTCACTATCACTGTGTATTATAGACTCCACAAACGAACCTTTATTGTGTGTCCAGTCAAGCCCCAATCTTACAAGCCGCCTAGAGCCGCTATGTTGGTTAGGCGGGATATAAATCTAAATTAATAAATAAATAATAAATAATAAACCAGCAGATACACTCAGCAAAATAGTGCAGTCTTTTTGGGAAGAGAGTATTCCAGATAGTACTCAGTCCGATCCGCTGAGACAGTACAGAAATTGGTATGGCATCCATATTCTAAGGACTTCATTCTGGTCTGTTGAAATGGTAAATTGCTTGGCAAAAGTATTGTTAAGTTTGTTTCACTTTGGGGTAGAGGTGGATGACAGTGTTTGAGCTTATTCCTTGCACACAGAAAACCAACATGTCCGGGAAACGTATGAAGCTGCCTTATACTGAATCAGACCATCGGTCCATCAAAATCAGAACTGTCTACTCAGACTGACAGTGGCTCTCCAGGGTCTCAGGCAGAGGTCTTTCACATTCCCCTAACACATGAACCCTTATAAGTGGAGATGCTGGGGATTGAACCTGGGACCTTCTGCACGCAAAGCAGAAGCTTGACCACTGAGCCACAGTCCCTTCCCTGGAGTTTCCTTAATGTATCAGATCGAAAGTCTATCTAGGTCACTCAGTATACAGTCTCCAACATGGCCAGCAGGTGCTTCCAAGAAGTCAAGAAACAAGGCCTGAAGGTCTCAGCTCTGTCTGATAGCATGAAGAGAAAGTTTTAGCTTGTAAAAGTCCAATGACACTCTTTTAAAAAAAAGAATCCAAGAAACTGTTAAGAAGTCCTTAGATACTGTCACAAACTTAGAACCAGGGCACGACAGCTCAGTCATTTTGGAACCTAACTTTGGGTAAAACACCCTGTCAACCTTGAGCTAACTGAATTGAAAGAGGCCGACAGCCTCAGTGAGGTTACAGAATGATCAGTCAGAGAATTCAGAGAACTAGATGTCATTCTTGTGACACTGGTTGTTTAAGCAATACTGATGAAAGGTAACAGGAAAAAACCAGCACTTAAAATACAGACCTTTTTTTTAAAGCAGTAGTTGCTTGGGGAGAGAAAGAAAAAGCTGTGATATAATCTCTGCTTTCAATTCATGGTAGAATTGCAAGCTTAAAAAAAAGAAAAGAGATCATGTAATGGAGGTTAAATAACCCATTGTGAGAAGTACGTTCCTCTTTTCCCAGCACTGCCATTTTGTATCTTCTTCAGCCCAGAAAAGTTGCATGCAACATGAAATGGGTTACACCCAGATCTCTAAAACCTGCAATACCATCCTACAATGGTGGTCAGAGGAGAAAAAACCCACACAACAACCTGGGAGCCTGCGAATAAAATTCATTTTTTCTTTGGAGGTTTGACATGAGCAAAACCTTCACCAGGAAGTTTCAAAAAATCTCCCCCCCCCCTCGGCACAGATAACAGGTGTGGGTGTGTGTGGGGGGGGTCAGTTCAATGGCTTTCCAGGCTTACCTCAGTAACCGCTTAAGAAATGCTAATAAGTCTAGCCAGGGCTCCTGGCTAATAAGTCACTAATAAGTCACCCCAGGGCTGGGGCCCGCACTCCGGAAGAAAGCCTCCCCCCCCCGTTCACCCTTCCCAGGCCACGGCAGGCCGCCGCCGGCCCGGGGAGAAGCCCTTCCCTCCCCCCCGCTCACCTTTCCCGGGGCCACAGCAGGCCGCTGGCCCTGGGACGAAGCCCTCTCCCTCCCCCACTCACTGTTCCCGGGCCGTGGCAAGCCGCCAGCCCTGGGACAAGCCCCCCTCCCTCCCTCCCTCACTGTTCCCGAGGCCGCGGGAGAGGGCACAAGGGAGGGAAACGCCGGCCCCAGTGGGGGGAGAAGTGCCCCTTCCTTCCTTCCTTCCTTCCTTCCTGCCTTCCTGCCTTCCTGCCTTCCTTCTCTCTCCCCCCACCTACCTACCTACCTTCCTGTTCCTTCCTTTCCCCCTTCCTTCCCCTCTCCCTTCCCCCTCCCTCCCTCCCCCTTCCTTCCTCCCTCCCTCCCTTCTCTCTCTCTCCCCCACCTACCTACCTACCTTACTGTTCCTTTCTTTCTTTCTTCCTTCCCCCTTCCTCCCTCCTTTCTTCCTCCCTCCTCCCTCCCTCCCTCCCTGTCTTCCGTCCCCCTCCCTCCCTCCCTCCCTCTTTCTCTTTCTTTCTTTCTTTCTTTTTTCTTTCTTTCTTTCTTTCTTTCTTTCTTTCTTTCTTTCTTTCTTTCTTTCTTTCTTTCTTTCTTTCTTTCCCCACCTACCTACCTACCTTCTTTCCTGTTCCTTTCCTTCCTGTTCCTTTCCTTCCTTCCTTCTTTCCTTCCTTCCCCCTCCCTTCTTGGCTTCTGACACACTGCTGATGACGTCAGGGATGTGTGGCCTTTTGATACTTCCGGTGATGTCAGGGGGGGTGTCATATGCAAATAAGTTATGCTAATGAGCCCCTGCACCTCTTTTTTATGGAAGGACCCCTGAGTCTAGCTAGAGACAAGGGGCTGGGTCAAGCTCTCCCTCTTCTCCAAGCAGGGCACAGAGATTTGGAGGACTTTAGATTAGATAGGTTCCAGGAATAATCTCCAGGAAGAAGTTCCAGAAAACACTTCTCTGACCTGGCCTGACCTGGTCAGTGGGTGGGGAAAAGAGAGGTGATAAAATTCAGGGGAGCGAGGAGGAAGGTCTCTTTGGTTGGTGTGGAGTCCATGAGAGCAGACAGAACACTTAACTGAGGAGACAGCCATTTTGAGCATTTTGAGCCATTTGAGAGCTACAGAAAGCTTCAAGGTAAGGGTAACTTTGTAGAGATTTGTAACTCCCTAAGCTTTAGGAGCCTGTCCTATTTTAACATCTGATAGGGTATGTGTAGAGAGAGGAACAGAGGATTTGCATTTTACCCATTTCTTTTGGATCCCTTGCTCGATCTGGTGCTGTGCTAAAAGTAGGCTTGGGAACATTTTCTTTTTAGTAAATATTTTATAACTTAAGATGCTGGCAGTGGTTCTCTGTACCACATCTCAGACATGCTACTTTATAAGGAGCAGTGGGGAAAGGCAGGAAGTTGGCAATTGGCTATTCCTCCAAGGGTGCGCAAGGCAGTGGAAGACAGAAAGGCAAGGCCTCAGAACTTGGAAGGGAAGCTGGGAGCCCTGACCCTCCCAGTGGATAATTCCCATAAAGGTCAGGTGGTGGTAGCAGGTTACCAGAGAGAGAGAAAAGCCTCTCCAAGTGTTAAGAAAACATTGAAAGGCAGGGTGGAATAGGGCCTGCAGGCCAGAGCAGGCCCATTCCATCACAGAGCCAATAAAAACAGAATTCTGACAACCAATAGGAGCTGTGGTCCATTAAGATTTGACAGTTGGAAGTGGGCCCCTCAACAATCTGAGTAGCTGACTGTACACAGTGTTATTTATTGCACCCTTCCCTCCACTTTCACACTAATCTACCTCCCTCTTTCCCCTCTCCAGCTCAGCAAATCAACATGGTGTTATTATCCTGAAGTGGATGGGTCCCCATGTGCACCCAGAGTGTAGTTTATTGGCTTTAATTTCTCACCTCCATATTATGTGTTATACTCCCCTCAGTTCCTAAGTCTGTGCTAAATAAAACTTCAAGCTGTAGTTTCAGATCCTGGTCTGATAAACAATTAAGTCACCCTAGATAGTGCTGTGGCCCCTATTCAGACAAATCGTACTGGCTGACTAGCTGTGGTTACTTTAATTAAGCCATGGCCTGAATCAAGCCACCTGACCCGAATAGCCCAGGGTAGCTCAGTCTTGTCAGATCTCAGAAGCTACTGGTCTTTTCAAGGTGTCTTTTAACGCTGATTCTGCGGCGGAGCAAAATGGGTTGCCAACGGCTGTGGGGTGCTTCCCAGATGTTGACATCTGATTGCGCTCCTTTAATCCTTCCAGCATTCACACCTATGTCAGGATGAATTGTGTGTGTGAGATTGCAACCAGGGGCGTAGCCTTTTGGAAATTCCGGGGAAAGGGGGCTCCTTAGCGCGTGCGCGAAGCGTGCGCTCACTGGAGCGATGTTCTCTCCCCCAGGAAACCACCGTGCCTCCCTGGGCCCTTCCGAGGCCTGCCAGCCACTGCTGCCGGTGCCTCTTCCCCCCCCCCCCCTTTCCCTCTCCCTTTCCAGCAGCGGCGGCCGGGCCTTGGAAGGACCCAGGGAGGCGTGGCGGCAGGCGCTCCGTTTTGCCGGGGGTGGCTGAGCCCCCTCCAGGAAATTTCGGGGGTGGCTTGAGCCCCCCCCCCGTATTCTACGCCTATGATTGCAACCGAAGAGTGGCAATCGGCTCATCCCTATAACAAATATGGAAGCAAACAACCTGGCTGACACCACGGCAGCTGTATACAAGACCATAACTGAAGAAGTGATAATCAGAGACTTTACTCCTTGTGTTCAATTGCAACACTTTCTTACTGACACTCATTTATTTATTTACTGCATTTCTGTTCTGCAATGTATCCTTAAGAGCCGTCTTTTGGGGGAAAGATAGCTACAGATCAGTCTTTTCACCCAGCTTGGCTCAAATCCAAATGTCTGCCAGCCCCTCTGAGCAAAAGAGTGTGTGTGGTTGAGTTGTTGATTTTCGAATGAAGTAGGTGGGGGAGGGGACATGGATGAATCACTGTTGAGCAGAAATGATTACAAACCTTAATGAAGTTTTATATATTGTCTCTGTGTGATGGGCATTTGCTACTGCAGGAGATGCGAGGAATTTGACAGGGCAGTCCTAAGCATAGTCACACCCCTCGAAACACGCTGACTTCGGCAGCCTTCGAGGTGGGTAACTCTGCTTAGGATCACCCTGTGATGGCAACATCATTTTGAAGGATGAAAGTCTCCTTATGAATTTTTGAACAGTGTAGGAAATGAAGGCAGTTGCCTCCCACAGAGCAGAGACCAAACTGTAGGGGGTGGGGGGAAAGCACCATGACGCTACGTTCAGAACACGCTGGCATAAATAATGCATTACATTCATTGCAATTTGGCATGTATTCACAGATTCTGAGGTGATATTTCACCTCAGGTGGCATATATCAGTTGTTCAACAAGGAAACTAACCTAGGATTGCCACCGGCTTTCAGACATAACTGTTGAAGGCATCTCTGGACTGAAAACAGAACTCTAGCTAATTTCAATATGAATTGTGGCACAGTTTCCATGCTGGGTTTGAACAGTTTCAGCCTCATCTGCTAGCCTGAAATAATACTATGATCATTTTTGAAATGCTTTTTGTGAGAAGATGTTTATATCTTGTTCCCTCACAAGCCCTCAGATTGGTCATTTCCCTTCATGCCAGTGGTCCATCTAGTCCAGCTTCCTGTTTCACACGGTGGCCAACCAGTCGGCCAGGGGATGGGGGCAACAAACAGGGCATAGAGGCCAAGGCCTTCCTTTGATGTTCCTCCTACCACTGGTATTCAAAGATTTACTGCCTCTGAAGGTGGAGTTTCTCTCTCTCTTTTTTGTACAAGCCCTGTTAAGAGATGAGGAAGCCACCCGGACCTGGATACCGCAGTCTTGTCAGATCTCAGAAGCTAAGCAGTGCAGACCCTGGCAAGTATTTGGAAGGGCGACCTCCATGGAATATCAAGGCCGGGACGCAGAGGCAGGTTATCAAGCCACCTCTCTAGGGTTGCCAGGTCTGGGTTGGAAAACACCTGGATACTTTGGGGGTGGAGCCAGGAGAGGGTGGGGTTTGGGGAGGGGAGGGGCCTCAGCATGGTACAATGCCACAGAGTTTACCCTTCAAAGCAGCCATTTTCTCCAGGGAACTGAACTCTGGCAGCTGGGGATCAGTTGTAAAAGCAGGAGATCTCCAGGCCCCACCTGGAGGCTGGCATCCCTACACCTCTCTAGCCCCACCAGGGGTTGCCAGAAATCACCATGACTTCCAGGCTCACAAGCACATGTGTGTGCATGCGCGCACGCACACACACACACACACACACACACACACACAGACAACTCACAAAAATAGTTTTAAAAAAATAACAAAAAAGAGATGAGGAAGCTAGTGCTACTTCTTCTTTCCAACAGCAGTTATCATACGATGCTACCTTCCCTGCTGGAGACGGATATTAGCCAGCAGTGGTCAGAGTGTTGAGTTAGGGTCTAGGACACCCAGTTTCAAATTCCCACCCATGGACAGTTGCTGGGTAACCTTGGGCCAATCACATTCTCTCAGCCTAACCTACCATACAGAGTTATTGTGAGGATAAAAATGGAGGAGGGGACAACCATGTTATAAGCTGCTTTGCGTTCTCATTGGGGGGGGAAGTCTGTTACAATTATCTAAACAAATAAATATTTCTTTTTTTATATATGTATGTGCATCTGGCAACCTCTGGTGACTGATCCCTACTGGGGGCCTCGAGGATATTCAGAGAGGTGGCTGAAGAAAGCCTGCCCCCCACCTCTTGCCTTTGGTATTCCAAGGAGGTCTCCCATTGAAGTACTTACCAGAGTTGACCCTGCTTAGCTTCCGAGATCTAACAAGATCAGGCTTGCCTGGGCTATCCAGGTCAAGGCAACAAATAAATATTTCAACCCTCCCTCCAGTGTGACTGATAAAGAGTCTAAGGGGAGTCTAGGAAGCTGGAACATTACAACAGCAGGTTTCCTGCCTTGGACTCCATTGCTCCTTATGCTGCTTGGTAGAGCAGTGGGAATAAAATTCGGGGGGGGGGGGGATTGGTGTCATGTCAAAGCCACAACATCTCTTCAGGGATGAACTAGGAAGTGATGTCACTGCATCAGGGTGCACGCTAAGATTCACCCCATACTCTATGGTAACAACAAATCCTAGAACATCACCTTGATGAGGTGATGTCACTTCTGGACTCTACCCCCTGCATCTCCCAGGGGTTTACACCACTGGGCTCACAACCCTGAATATGGACCACCATATGGACCATGACCCAGTTAACTGAAGCAGTGGGGGACTCCAGGTTGCCTGTTTGCCATTTGTCACATAATATTGCCTCCCCCACCCTGGAATGTGTTTCCATCGCCAGCCACCTTGTGGGAACTAATTTCTTGCTAAACCTGTATTCTTGGGGGTCTAACTGTGTCACAAAGAGCTGGCAAGTCTTTTTCACTGCATTTACTTCACCTCAGCAAACACAAATGTGGGAGTTCGCGTTTGCTGAGGTAACTTGCTACTGCAGTTCTGCATAGTGACACTGGTTACGCCCCCCAAACCCGGGCCTCCTTTAGGCCTCATTTCATGTGAGTGAGCCTGCCCTTTTGACATGTTTTCAAATCTACAGCCCAGCCATGGCAAAGTTAAAAGCTAAAAAAAAAGGAAACTGCCTTTCTTTGTGTCCAAAGGAACTTTCTCTCACCATTTTGTAACCACAGGGTGTCCCACAAACATCTAGGGCTGTGGTACGGACTTGTCAGGTCAGAAATGAATCCCAGGAACCTGTTGCTTGAGAAATTAAGCACAGCTTGGAACTCGGTTAAGTTTTTCATATCCCATATTCTCTCAGCAGGCATCATTTATATTTTTATGTCATGCCGAAAGAGCTGCAGTTACCATTTACAGGATGTCAATCCTGTTTTCTGATTCTGTTCTACCAACCTTCTTTTTTTAGCACCACTGACCACCATGGAGGAAAACAAGACTCCAGACTCAGCATGCTGATCCCGAGACAGACATAAATGTTCCAAAATGTTTGTGTTTTTTTTTTAAAACTTTTTATTTAATAAATTTAAAATTCACATAAATACTGGGGGGGGGGGGAATTAAAAGACACAGCATCTCAAAATTGTTTCATAAAATGGCAGTGACAATATAAAAATTAGTAACACTATATGAGTTAGAATCACAGAATCACAGAGTTGGAAGGGATCATACAGACCATCTAGTCCAACCCCCTGCCCAGTGCAGGACCAGCCTAAAGCATCTCTGACAAATATTTGTCCAGCCTCTTCTTGAAAGCTGCCAGTGAAGGGGAGCTCACCACCTCCCTAGGCAGCTGATTCCACCTTTGAACCACTCGGACTGTGAAAAAGTTTTTCCTAATATCCAGCCAATCCCTTTCCTTCAGTATGGGGAGGGGGGAGCAAATTAGAATACTTCCTCTTCTCTTGTTTTGGAAATAACATCACAAATCTATTGTCTGACAGAATTCATCGCTGACCCCCTCCTCAGCTTCTCATTTTCCTATAGGAGGAGGTATGTATTTCTTAAGAACCAAAAACTTTGTGTGTGTTTTTTTAAAAGGAATTCCTTCCTTTATGAGACTACGCAATATTTATTCATTCAACAGTGCGGTGGTTTTCAATCTCTGTTTCACACTTCTTTGGGCGGCATAACCTTTGAGGAAATTTTCCCTTTTAGACTCATTTGAGGCACTTTGCATCCACAATTGCTGGATTTGAAAGAGCAAAGGGCTCAGGACTGTTTACTACAGCACAAGCACTTTAATCTTGGAAAGAACACTTACGGGCACTTTCATTTGTCATTAGACTGGACGATAGTGAGAATGAATTGTTTATTGTGATTAAGAAATGTACTGTTGTAGAGCCATATGCACTATAATAAGAAAATACTGAAGTATTGAACTTTCCATAGTTATAGTTTCAGGGTTCTTGTATATTTTTTTATTATAGCCTCCAGGTGGGGCCTGGAGACCTCCTGCTGTTACAATTGATCTCCAGACAACAGAGCTCAGTTCCCCTGGAGAAAATGGCTGCTTTGGAGAATGGACTCGATGGCATTGTATACCACTGAGGTCCCTCCCCTCCCCAAACCCTGCCCTCCCCAGGCTCCACCCCCCAAAATCTCCAGGTATTTCCCAATCCAGAGCTGGCCATCCTAGCAGCAAGAGTGAAATTTTTGCAGCTTGAAACACATAGTCCTGCAATACCAATACAGTTATAACAAGAAGACCCCTATAAAGAAAGGTTAAAGAGGTTAGGGCTCTTTAGATTGGAGAAATGATGACTGAGGGGTGACATGACAGAGGGGTACAAAATTATGCATGGGATAGAGAAGGTAGAGAAAGAAGTACTTTTCTCCCTTTCTCACAATACAAGAACTCATGGGCAATCAATGAAATTAATGAGCGGTAGGTTTAGAACAGATAGAATGAAGTTCTTCTTCACCCAAAGAGTGATGAACACATGGAATTCATTGCCACAGGAAGTGGCGGCAGCTACAAGCACAGACAGCTTCAAAAGGGGATTAGATAAACATATGGAGCAGAGGTCCATCAGTGGCTATTAGCTACAAGGTATAGCTGGAACATTGTGTCTGGGGCAGGGATGCTCTGTATTCTTGGTACCTGGGGAGCAACAGTGGGACAGCTTCTAGAGTTCTGGCCCTGCTGGTAGACCTCCTGATGGCACATGGGTTTTGGCCACGGTGTGACACAGAGTGTTAGACTGGATGGGCCATTGGCCTGATCCAACATGGCTTCTCTTATCTTCTTATGTACTAAATCGAATCCTCCCTCTTTCACAATTAACTTCTCACATACTTCATTTCCAGTTTCCTTGTACAAGAGTCCTCCTGAGCTCATACCCTTTCCCTCATTCAGTCAACACTTAGAGGGAGACAGAATGGGTGGTAGGGAACTGGCCCTTTCCCATCTCTGTGTGATCACTGTCTCATCAGCACAATGTTGATGTGTGAAGTGTTCATGCACATGTTTATTTATTTATTGCACTTATATCTCGCCCTATCCCACAGTGGGCTCCGGGTGGCTCACAGCATGAATAAAATACAGTGAATATATAATTAAAACCCAGTTACATAAAACAGGATGGCAGCTAAGAAACTTACATTACTTCAGAGCTGTTCAATACACCTCCTGTTAGACGTTAGCAGGGTAGTTGGCATCTATAGGCTTACTATGGACAGGGGAGGCCGAGATGGTGGAAACAGCTGCTGCCTCAACCAAAGGCTGGGTGGAACAGCTCCGTCTTGCAGGCCCTATGGAACTGTAACAAGTCCTGCAGGGCCCTGATCTCAATTCCCTCCCCATAATCTGGGACATTTAGAAAGCAGCACCCTCTCCCCAATCACAGGCAGCAAGTGTGCATGTAGACACTTCTTCCAGGCGTCGGCACCATGCTGACGAACTGAAGATTGTGTGGAGGAGAGCTAGTCTGGTGTAGTGGTTAGGAGCGCAGACTCTAATCTGGGAGAACTGGGTTTGATTCCCCACTCTTCCACATGCAGCTGCTGGTGTGACCTTGGCTCAGTCTTAAGTTCTTTCAGAGCTGTTCTCTCAAGAGCAGTCCTCTCAGACTCTCTCAGCCCCACCCAGGGACATAGAGTTTTCAAATTCCGGGGGGGGGGGTGTCTTGTGCGCACGCGTGCAAAGCGCATGCACACGCCGGGATGATGTCCCCCTGCTGCCGCCGCCTCTCCCCCCCTGCCTGGCCACTCCTCCCTCCTTCCCTCTCCCTCCCTCCAGGGGCCATCCAGGCAACTGCCCAGCATGCTGGCATCACCCGGAAGTGACGCCATCACGCTGGGCATTTGCCCAGATGGCCCCAGGAGGGAGGGAGGGAGAGAGAGAGGAGTGGGTGCAGGGGAGCCGGGTGCAGGGGGAGAGAGGCTCTTCCGGCAGCGGGTGGGCCTAGGAAATAAATAATATAAATAAATAGGAAGGGGCCCTGGAAGGCGGGGAGGTGCAGCGGGGAGGCGCGGCGGCAAGCACTCCATTTCACCAAGGGGGGGGGCTCAGTCTCCCCTGGGAAATTTCAGGGGTGACCCGAGCCCTCAAGCCCCCCCGTAGTTGATGCCTATGGTCCCACCTCCTTCACAGGGTGTCTGTTGTGGGAAGGGGAAGGGAAAGGAGATTGTCAGCCGCTCTGAGACTCCTTCGGGTAGTGAAGGGCGGGGTATAAATCCAGTCTTTTCTTCTTCCCTCTCTGCACATTGCCTGAAGATTTGGTGGGAGTCATGTGGTCACGGCTAAGGCGATGAACTACCCAAACCTTATCCAGCTCCTCAGCAAAACAACCCCCCCCCCCTCCTGCTAACTTTCCCATCAGTGATTCTGCCCCACACTTGGTGGAAAAACAATCATTTCCTCGGGATTGCCCAGAAAGGAGTGAAATTAGACCTGCCAGTCGTGACCCCTGACTTCCGCGTGGTATCCCAAATGTTTATAAGCAAACTCTCCGCCAGTGTAGGTTTCTCCAGCAACACATGAATACACATGAAACTGCCTTAGGCTGCATCAGAGGTCAGTATCGCTACACTGATTGGCAGCAGCTCTCCAGTGCCTCAGTGGGAGGCCTCGTGCATCACTACTACCAGATCCTTTGAACTGGAGATGCTGGGGATTGAACCTGGTACCTTCTGCATGCAAAACGGAGGCTCTTCCACTGAACCCCTAAAAACATACAGGAGTAAGGCTGTTTACAGCTTTCTGACCCACACAGGGATCCTATACACATATACTTGCATATGAGCAGTGCTCACTGCAGAAATTCAACTGAGCTCCTTGGACCGGGAGTCTCCAGTAGGTCGCTCATGAGCTGCCAGTAGCTTGTGCATCCCGCAGAAGACTCAGGAAATGCTTGCAAAAAACCTGCTTTATGCTTTTTTAAAGGAGTTTTCTCTGTGCTACTTAGCCAATAGCTTCATTTCTGGTGCACCTCCTAGTCCAGGGGTGGCCAACCTTGCTCAACATAAGAGCCACATAGAATAAACATCAGATGTTTGAGAGCCACATGACATGAACAAATATTACACACACATTTTTACTGAAAATATGCAAATTAATTTTTTATTAACATTAAATGAGACTGCCAAAAATCAAAAGGGGGTAAAAACAGATATTGATAATGATAGTTATTTGTCCAATTACATTTATTTGTTTGCTAATAATATTTATTTGTCTACGAGAAAGAGAGGAAGGAAGGCAGGAAGGAAGGAAGGAAGGAAGGAAGGAAGGCAGGCAGGCAGGCAGGCAGGCAGGCAGGCAGGCAGGCAGGCAGGCAGGAAGGAGAAAAAGAGAGAGAGAGCGAGAGAGAGGTGGAAGGAAAGTGAGAAAGAGAAAGAGAAAAACAAAGCAAATAGATGGGGAGGGAGAAGGAAGAGAGAGAGAAAGGAAGGAAGGAAGGAAAGGAGAAGGAGAGAAAAAGAGAAAGAAAGATGGAAAGAAAGCAAATAGATGGGGGAGGGAGGGAGAGGTGGAAAGAAAGCAACTTTAACTTTAAATGTGTCCTCCAAGCCCATGCCAGCTGCCTTGGTTTGGAAAAGGGATTTAAAAAGACAAATGCCCTCTCCAAGGTGGCTGGTGGGAAGGGGGCTCTGAGAACACATTTAAAGTTGCTTTCATTCTCTGCTCCCCCCACCTCAAGCCTACCCAAGGAGGGGAACACTGGCTGGAGAAGGGAAGACCGATTGAGGAGGCATGCCTCCCCTTCACTTCCCCAGCTGTCCTGCCAGAAGCCACACAATATGTGTAAAAGAGCCGCATATAGCTCCCGAGCCACAGTTTGGCCACCCCTATCCTAGTCCATGCCATGTTTCTAGGACACAACAAAACCTGGGGACCCCAAAATGCACCGGGTCAAGGGTTCCCCCAATCCAACTCACAGTCAAACATACGTCAGGGGAACTCACCTTAAAACAGTTCCATTGTTTGATGCAGATTGGAGGGGAGAGGGGCTACAGCCTTCACTTGAAACACCATTTTCTCTGATTGCATCTGTTCCTGTTCACCCCCACCAGAATCCCATAACATGTAGATCAAGTGTGCTGTATCTGTTTGTGCATAGACGTTAGACCTGTGCGGATGCTCCGTTTCATTCCACTCCCATGAACGACCAACACGAACTTCTGAAGAAGTGAGCAGTGACTCATGGAAAGCTCATCCCCTGCCATAAATGTTGTTAGTCTTTAACCCTGGATTCTTAGTCTTTTCTACTGCCACAAATGTGTTTATCCAGGTGCTACTGGACTCTTGCTCTTTCCTACTGCACCAAAACACATGGTAGCCGTCTCAGGTGTTATCAGGCAATGTGTAGATTTTCCATCTGGGTACCACTTTTGTTCATACAAATCAGAACCTCAATTTTCCAAGGCTGTGCTATGAGTGAATGGAAGCTGCACCAGCATGGAAAATCAGTGCATTGCCCGTGAGATTGGGACTGTGCATACTGGGTGCAGGAAACTGTGTGTGGGGAATTGTGTGCACATTGCAGGGAACTGTGTGCTCCCGATATGTGTGGCTTAGGTAGGCTTTCTGTTTGCAGAAATGGAATGCAGTGTCTGCAGAGGTCCTTCCTCAGTTCTAACCACTGTCCCCTCTAAGCTGAGTTAGTGTGAGCCAGCTCACAGTTTTTTAGCCTCCGGCTCACACATTTTTGCCTCAGCTCAGGCAGGATGCGGCTCCAGAGCAAACTAATTTATGCAGCAGCCAAATCGCTCGCTCACAACTTTCAGTGCCAGAAGCTCACCACGTGGGTTTTTTTTTTGCTCACAAGGCTCCACAGCTTAGAGGGGGCATTGAAACAATCCACTATGAAAAGCCAGGTGAAATAATCAGTTCCCTGACCCTCAACTCTAGCCTGCAATAACACCGGATACATGCGGTTTGAAGATGGTTCCAACGCCAGGGGAAACCCTTCTAGAAGGGTGTATGGAAGCAGTATGTGTTTTACTTTTTAGATGATTAACTTGAAACAGAGACTCGAAGTTGTTTCAGCTTGAGCCCTGTGAACTGTTTCGGTTGAAGACCTTGGGGTTTTTTCCCCGGCACCTGCAAATAATAATTAGTTATTTGGCCTTGATTGGCTGGCAGGTTCTTTAATATCGGATGTCTTTCTTTCGAACTAACTCACTCGCTTTCCAGATCATGTGGGTCTGAGAGCATGAAACTTTGTGGACCCGGGTACGTTTGTTTACTCACCGTTATGGTGCAGCAGTGATTAGTTATCTTTCTTTCAATAATCTTCAATAAACTTTGCTGGGCTTTCTAAGAGCTGAACTGTGGAGCAGCGTTGTTAATGGGCGCCTCCCTCCCTTCCCCCAGAGCCGAAGCGGCCAGTGGAGAGGTGAGCCTTTAAAGTGCAGAGTGCTTTAAGTCCTGCTAAAGCAAATTAAGCTGCTCCTTGCCAACTTGAGGCCTTGAGCCCCTATAGACTTTTTTGGCAGAAGAACTGAGAGTGAAGCTCCCGGATCGCAGAAAGGGTTTGAGGGGAAATATTATTACCATCTCACCTCCTTGCTTGGCTCTCGCCGTGCTTGAAGTTCCAGTCATCTCGTTAGGTGCCAGTGCCAACCACATCTCCTGATGTCTCCAGACATCTTCACTGTTGGACTAGTGCAGCTTGCAGAAAAGCGTTGACTAACCCTCTCGCTTTAGAATGGTCCTGGTTTTGTTCAAAAGGAAAGCAAAGACTTTCATCTTTGTTTGCATTGCCTGAATTGCCAAAGAACTAATTTTCAATGTCAGCGAAGCAGCTGTAACAAAGCTACTTGTCTCCGACAGCTGGTGACTGCAAGGAGAATTGTTTCCACTCCCACCTTTTGAAATCCCTTCCCAAAAGAGCCCTGCAAAGCTCCCGGTATTATTTTTTAAAGGCAGCTGTCATGCGCTCTTTTGCATTAAGTTGCCTCCTCTGGCTTTTATACTGTGACTCTTGAAACAGGGAGCAATCTGAATGGCACTGACTAATCTGTGTTAGTATTTGGGTGGGAGACCACCAAGGCAGACCAGGGCTGCTAGCCCAGGTTAGCCTGATCTCGTCAGATCTAGGAAGGGTCAGCGCTGGCTAGGATTTGGATGGGAGGCCATCAAGGAAGTCCAGGGCTGCTGTATAGAAGCAGGCAATGGCAAACCACCTCTGAACGTCTCTTACCTTGAAAACTCAACGGGGTCGCCATAAGTCGACTGTGACTTGACTGCACTTTCCTCCACCACCAAGAACAAACAGACCTGTTTTATGGGGTCGTTAACACACATCCAGCTGCACTGTGTGATCTTGTTGCATTTACAGTTATGAAGCATTTTTTAAGGTCCGTGGTTCCATAAAAGGGCCTAGAAGAGTCTCAGAACAGCAGGCAATGCTGCCTTTGCCTTTTAAAAACAATTCTTGTACAGGCAAGTGAGTTGTCATCGCTAGTTAGCAAAACTTTGTCCTGAACATCTTGAATTAGCATTTCCTTTGACATTTCACAGATAAACATAAGAAGAGGAGGAGGAGATTGGATTTATACCCCGCCCTTCACTTGGAGTCTCAGAGCGGCTTACAGTCACCTTCCCTTCCTCTCCCCCACAACAGACACCCTGTGAGATAGGTAGGGCTGAGATAACTCTGAGAGAACAGCTCCAAGAGAACTGTGACTGACCCAAGTTCACCCAGCTGGCTGCATGTGGAGGGGTGGTGAATCAAACCCTGTTCTCCAGATTAGGACACTTTGTGCAATTTGTTGATGGATCATGAAGCAGGAGTTTAAAGGGATTCTGAGTCCTTATAAACAACTGAGCAGTGGAGAGGTACTCCCTGCCACTCAGATTTTGGGCTGTCTTGTGCAGTCCCTTTAAACTTTAACAGGAGTGCAGAAGACAGCCCAAAAAACAGTTGCATGGCAGGAAGGTGCTCCCCGCTGCACAGCTGTTTCAGGCTGTCTTCTGCAGTCCCTTTAAAGTTTTAAAGGGACTACAGAAGAAAGCATGAAAAACAGCTGTGCAGTGTTTCTCAGCTGGTTCCCCACTTTCTGCCTGGCTTAAAGGGACTGCAAAAGAAAGTTGGGAAACAGCTGAGACATGGGGAAAGAGTTCCCCATGTCTCATCTCTTTCCCTCTCTTTCTTTTGTAGTCCCTTTAAATCAGGTTTACATCTGAGCTTTTCCCCCATCCTGATTTAAAGAGACTGCAAAAGAAAGCTGAGTCAGGTCTACTCAGAAGTAAGGTCCATGTTATTCAGTAGGGTTTGCTCCCATGGAAATATCTTTAGTATTACTGGGCTTAAAGTTCTAACTTCTGCAGACCCAGGCTTGGGGAGCTTTTTTCTTGCTCCTGTGAGCACACCAATATTTTTAAAGGTATTGCCAACATATCCACCAAAGGCATAAGACAGAGACAGTGACTTTACAAGCACTCAAACAGAGGTTCTGTCCCTGGACAATAGGAATATTGGGTGGAATGTGTTTGCCTTCAAACTGCTTTGAAAATTCAGAAGAACTTGAGAGAAAGCAGAACTGACTCAAGGTCCTTCCTGTCACATATGCTCCAGCCCACATAAACAAGATCAAGGTCTCAGTGTACAAACTGGCCTCATCCTCATTGTCTGTTCATAGTTGCCGACCACGGTGTTTCCTTAGAAAAACTTGCCTTCCGCCAACTTTCTGCTTTTGTGCCCCATTGTGTTCCTACCAGTTACCCACTCTCCAGTCATCACCCCCTCTGCCACCCATAAATTAGTCATCCCTGCCCATTCTCCCGAGCTGCCCCCCATGCCTAGACTTCCCTCACAGAACACATGCTCAGAACTGCTTCTCTCTCTTCCTTCAAATGCATTCTCACATCCCACTTTTTTCATGAAACCTAGAGCTTTAGATGCTAATTCCCAATTCGAACACAGCCTAAGCACGTATCTCTTAACAATGGGCTTCTTGCCTAGCAAGGCACATCACGTGCTCTTATGGACTTTTAATGTTCATAAGTTTGAACTTTGGGTTGTTATGCTTTGAAGGACTACATGCCCTCTTCACTGCTGTAAGAGGTTCCAGTCTATTCCAAGAAGCACACACCCGCCATGGCTCACACAAAGATGAGACAAGAATCCCATTGCAAAAGGGTTCCCCTGTCAACTCACGCTAGGCAACCCCCCCTCACATACCTGTGGGATTCCACACATTCCAGAGAGATGCTGAACTTTGGACTGTGAATGAGGTTGCCTGGCAACTAATCCTCAACCCATCAACTGGCTGAGCTAGGGCCATCAAGAGACAATAGGATGGCTCAGTGACTCATCACAAGCTTGCCCAGGTGTCAGTTCCTGTCTAGCCCCTAGGGTTGCAATATTGATCACTCCTCTGCATCCCCTCCTATTTTTCCTTTAACCAATGGTAGAGTTTGTAGGGACAGACTACCTGGAAGGTGTGTAAGTGGGATGTGGTCAATGCTGCCCACCCCCAAAATCACCTAATAAAAGAGGTTGCATTCCATGCAATCGGTCTCTTGAGCTTCCACAACCCCTATCTGCTTTTTACCCCTCTTGAGTCCAGTTTGCTATCCCAATACCCATCCTCCATCTTTGATCTCTGGTCTGCGCAGACAGAGAAAAGCGTGTTTCTGCCGGTTCAGAGCACGCTCCCTATTTCCTTTTCAACCCCTCCATTCTTCTTTTGGAATGGACAACCATCTCCAGGACAGGTAAAGTATCTCCCAACCAACGTTTCTCCTGCTCATGCAAATGTGCTATTTCTCTATCTAAGTTTCTTAGAGCTGTGTGTTAGTGTGTGTGATTCTGTTTTTGTATGCTTGAGAACATTTTACAGTAAACAACATTTAAATGGACCTCCATCTCAGTGCCTATTTTCTGGGAACTCCTGGAAGGGGCAGGACCTTGGTATAGCTGGCTGTAACTCGGTTATTTGCCAATTGCTAATCTTAAAACTAGAGCAATTCGGCTAACAGGCTGACCTCTCCAGGCTTCACTCACATTTTCCCAAGCATTCCTGCCACACTTTAGAAGTTCAGGTGTTCATGAATGTTCAACAGGATACTAGCGATACGTGAGCAAGCACACATTTTGTTATGTATTGGGACTGAAACAGTGCAGGGCTGTGCTTCCAGAGACTGGTTGAGCTTGGAGCCGAATAACAATAGTCCACCAGGACTCTGGCAGTAACCAATCAAGAAGTAATGTTATGTGAAAACATTGGGAACAAGGTGTGTTTGTGTGTGGCAACTGCATACTATTTAAACAGAGCTGAGGCTCTGGAGAGCAGTTGTGCGCTTGCTAAAATCTTTCTTTATATATAATTGAGTTTTCAGGTGACTCTTTCCTGAACGTTCCTCATGCTCCCACAGCCTTTGGCTCCCTGACCTTTCACTCGGACGGTGTGCCAATTCACTGGCTGCGTTGCTGGAGTTCCGCCCACAGAAGCATCTCAGCCTCAGTGTCATGCGAGGCACCAGGCAGGATGGATGCTCCAGTGGTTAGAGACTGAGAAGGCTGAGGCTTGCGTTGCTGTTGGTCACAACGGCTCTTCCTATGCAGGCAGCAGCAGTTACTGCGAGCAGCTGTTCAGGGGAGCCAGGCATCAACGGCTGCACACGAGGCCCGGCAAAGTAGCCCTTGGTGCCTCAGGTCTCCCCTCCACCGCAATGGACAAGCCCCTGACCAAAGCAGGGTCCTTCCTTGCCACTCCAAGCTGGGGAAACAAGGCTGAGCGCTGGCCTGCCCCACCGAAGGGAACCACCTGGGGACCGAAGGGGACCACCTGGGAGGCACTGCTCGACCTGTTGGAGACCTGCGGCCTCCTGTCTCCACCCGCCACCCCTTCCCCCGGCGAAGACACACTGCTGCCATGGGGGCTCCCTCAGCTGGCCCTGTCCTCACTTACCACCCCCCCTGCAACCCCAGTGAGTTGGCGCAGGGCAAAGGAGGGCTGCCATTTGGCAGGGAGGCCGAGATTATTCTAGAGCTCGTTGTATTGAATCTACAATGGGCTTTGCTACTTGTCACTAATAAAGTAGAGCTCACTAGTAGTGAGTTTGCTGATCCATTGAACCCACTATTTAACACATTTCCACAGAGATGCCCATCTCCCCTTACTTCCAAACCATAAATGTATCTTTTTGAATGGGGAGGAGTAACCTGCCCCAAGGGATGAGATAGGAAGCAGACCATAGACTCCACCCAGTGTCCCTCAGATTGTCCCTCCAAATCTTTCTCAGCGTGACTTCCAACTGGAGGGAAGAGAAATTCTAGTTTTCAGTCTCCAAAATTAAATGAAATTTATTTATTTCAGTTTAGCACACGGTCATTCCAGCCAAGGAGTTCAAGGGGACATATGCTATTCCGGGATCTTCCATTTTATCCTCAGGGCAACAACCCCATGGGGTAGATGAGGCTGAGACATCCCGCTAGTGTCACGGAAGAGTGGGGTACAAACCTGGCTCTCCAAATTTCTTGTCTAAAATTGCGTTGTGAGCTCCAGGTTGGAAAATTCCTGGAGATTTGGGTGTGGGGCCTGGGGAGGACAAAGGATGGACCTGAGGGGGGGGGAGAAGAGATTAGATTTATACCCTGCCCTTAACTTCCCAACGGAGTCTCAGAGTGGCTTACAGTCTCTTTTCCCTTCCTCTCCCCACAACGGACACTCTGTGAGGTAGGTGGGGCTGAGAGGGCTTTTTCAAGGACCGCCCTTGAGAGAACAGCTCTGAAAGAATTTATGACTGACACAAGGTCACACAAGCCGCTGCATGTGGAGGAGTGGGGAATCAAACCCGGTTCTCCCAGATTAGCGTCTGCACTCCTAACCACCTAATGCCATACAGTCCACCCAGGAAAGCAGCCATCCCCTCACCCCAGAAACCTGATCTCTGTGGCCTAATGATCAACTGTGATTCCATGAGAACTCCAGGTCCCACCTGGAGGCTGGCAACCCTAGTCTGAAACTCTAACCCCTCTTCACAGAAGGAAGAGAAAACTACTGTTTCTGTCAGTTCTATTCTATCTTATAGCCATGTAATTTAATGCAAATCTGAGAACACCTGATGCCCTTCATAGAAAATTTTAGTGTGTTTTTTTTTTAAAAAACAGCATTGTTAGAACAGCCTTGCCAAGGTAGCAATCTGAGTGAAAAGACTTCATTTCCAAAGACACAGTATTTATGCTTAACAAACAACACCTCCTTCGCATGAGTGGAGAGGCAAAAGAATACTGCACTTTTTATACAAATGATAATTTGGTACAAATGAAGTATTAAGTGTTGAGGCAGCCACGCAATTCAATAATGCAACAAGGAACCATTTATTGTGTGAACACCAACACTGAAACACACGCCTGTAATCAGCTCATAATTAATTGGAACTAACTGAGCTCCCCCAGCCTTCCCGCACACAGGAGAGCTCTGAACTCCGCCCCTTCCTGGTCTACAGAGGCTCATACAGCCCAATACATAGAAGAAGAAGAGAGAAGAGAAGAGATTGGATTTATACCCCACCCTTCACTTGTGGTCTCAGAGCGGCTTACAAACCCCTTTCCCTTCCCCTCCCCACAACAGACACCCTGTGAGGTAAGTGGGGCTGAGAGAGCTCTGAGACAACTGTCCTTGGGAGAACAGCTGGTACAGAGCTATGGCTTGCCCAAGGTCATTCAGCTAGGTCAGGGGTGGGCAAACTTGCTCAGCGTAAGAGCCACCTAAAACAGGGGTGGCCAAACTTGCTTAACGTAAGAGCCGCATAGAATAAACATCAGATGTTTGAGAGCCACCAGACATGAACAAATATTACCTGCTTTTATGGGAAAATAAGCAAATTTGCTTTTTATTAACATTAAATGAGACTGCCAAAAATAATAACAAAAGGGGTAAAAGCAGATCTTGATAATGATATTGATTTGTCCAATGATATTTGTTTGCTAATGATATTTAGCTTCCCTAGCCACCCTGCCGGGAGCCACATGGTATATGTGAAAGAGCTGCGTGTGGCTCCCGAGCCACAGTTTGCCCACCCCTGAGCTAGGTGCAAGTGGAGGAGTGGAGAATTAAACCCGGTTCTCCCAGATTAGAGTCCGCGCACTCAACCACTACACCAAACTGGCTCTCTAAACATGAAGTTTCTAGAAAAGAGCAGGAGAAAAGGACAGGAAAAGAGGGAGCATCTAAGTTTCAATTCCCATCTTCCCCTGCTTAGCAAACAGTGTTGCGTGAAGAAGGAAAGGAAAAGGAAGGAGGGAGAGAGGAACATTGATCCCAGTTTTCTGGGATATAGATCATCTGTGCATTTAATCACCGTTCTTCAGTTGTCTATTGACTTGAGATAATTTCTGTTCTCTTTTTGCTATCCTCTCAAACGATTGTGATTTCTCCTTACTCAGCATCATCTACAAATCCGATTAACTACATTGTCTGTTCTCTTTTTCTTTTATATTGTAATCCTACACAGTTTGGCTGGTTCTTTTAATGCAGTCATTGTATAACATCTGGCTTTACCTGATTTTATTTATTTATTTATTTATTTTATTTCCCAAACTTCTGCCCCGCCCTCCCTGCGAACGGGCTCAGTCTGTTATTGCTGCTGCTGTTGTTCCTGGACCCCGATCACTGATCAAACTGCTGGGTAGTATTATACCTGTCATAGACTGACCTCTGAAGATCTGATCGCTCTGAAGATCAGTTTGGGTACAGCATACTTTAAGGTTGCCAATCCCCAGCTGGGGGCAGGGGATCCCCTGGTTTGAAGGCCCTCCTCTGCTTCAGGGTTATCAGAAAGTGTGTGTGGGGGGTGGAATGTCCGCTAGTTGCTCCATTATACCCTATGGAGACTGGTCCCCATAGGCTATAATGGACAATCAGTCCGTGGGTATCTGGGGCTCTGAGGGGCTGTTTTTTAAGGTAGAGGCACCAAATTTTCAGCATAGCACCTGGTGCCTCTCTTCAAACCCCCCAGTTTCAAAAAGAGGGTCCAATTCTATGAGTCCTAAAAGAAGATGCTCCCATCCTCCATGGGGAGCTGTTTTTTTAGGTTGAGGCATTGATTTTTCAGCATAGCATCTGGTGCCTCTCTTCACCCCACCCCCCCAAGTTTCAAAAAGGGGGTCTAATTCTATGACCCCTAAGTGCCCCCATCCTCCATTATTTCTAGTGGAGGGAAGGCATTTAAAAGGAATGCAGTCCCTCTAAAAGTGACAGCCAGAACTCCCTTTGTAGTTCAGTCATGTTTCTTCTCTCCTCTCTCCCTGAGGCTCCTGAAAAGTCCCCCGCCATCTTGTCAGCCTCACCTGGCAACCCTAGCATATCTTAAGGACTACCTACTCCCATGTGAACCTGCCCAATAGTTACAGTCATCTTCTGAGACTTTGCTTCGGGTGTTCGCACCTTCAGAGGTTTGCAGGTGGCAACCGCAGAGAAAGCCTTTCTGGTTGGAATTATGGAACTCCCTCCTTAAGGATATTAATATCTCTCTTTTTATCACTGTCTTCTGCCAGCAGACTCAAGAGACTTCTTTGTTTCATCTGGCAGTCACTCAACGATCCCTCCTGCCTGTCCAGTTTTTAAATGGAAGTTTCTGTGGTTTTTATGTATTTTAATTTTGCTTTTAACTGGTGTGCTTTTATAATGCTCTTTTTTAAATTGTTAGCTGCATCAGTGGCCCTGACTGGGCAGAGAGGTGGGAATATACATTTCATAAACAACGTAAATAATAAATATATAATTACACTAGGGTTTCCATTGGCTGGCGACCAGTGAGAGAAGGAGAAGGCAGAGATGGGGGAATTATGTCACTCAGCGTCATTTCTGTCACAAACCTGGAAGTGATGCCATTGTGTTAGTGTGATGCTCTAGGATTCCCCCAAACTCAATGGTAAAAGTATGGGAGTGTTGGGGGTGGAATTCTAGAGTGTCATGCTGACACAGTGACATCACTTCCGGGTCAGTGAGAGTCGTGATGTTGAGCTGTTGGTGCATCAGCTCCCCCTCCCATTTTCTGCCCACTGCCTTGTTGAGTGGCAGTGGGGATAGCAAGTAGACAGCAGGATGTCTCCCATCACAGTGGTAGACTTGGGCTGCGGTCAGACGACTAGCTTGGCGCAGTCTGAGTGCACCAGTTTAAACTGTAGAGGGAAGGTTTGACCAGACAGTACAGTCTGAGGTGGCTTCCCCATGCACTCATCCCATGATCAAGCATCCACATTACTGCTGGGCCTCAACCACAGAGCACGACATCTGGTAGTTTCTTAAAATATATATGGAACCACATGCACATATGTGAATATGCGCTTATGTGCATATGACCAATGACTTTAAAAAAATGTGAAAATGGATCTGATGGTTCACTCATCCCAACTGGCTTCAGTTTGCATCAGGGAAGTCCAGACGTCTGGAAAGGCAGGTTGAAAGTGTTGACATCTGTCAAGACTGGACTTTCCCCAGTGCCTGATTACTCCGCTTCAAAAGTGAGTCAGATGTTGCCATCTGATCATGCTGTTTAAATCCACAAGGGTACCACAATGATATCGCGGCAAACTACCTGTCTGACTGCAGCCCTAGTGAACCTAAAATACACAGAGCAATACAGGCAGGAGGTAGTCGTGTATAGTGAGTGACTTTTGAAGCTATGAGTATCTTTTAGGAGTAGCTTTTGGAGTTAAGATCAAAGACTTCCTGACAGCAACCCTTGAGCTAGGATGACTACAGAGAAGTCTAGCAGCCCTTAAAGATTTAACAACCTTTGATTCCAGCATCAGCTTTGATGGATTACAGTCTACTTCTTCAGTGAAACTTGATGCAACTAGTCTTCTGCATAAACAGGAATTTTAGGGCCCCGTGAAGATTAACAACATTATATTATACCTCAAGCCTTCATGGACTAGGAACCGCTGCTTCTTTTGTACCTGATGAAGAAATCTGATGCCGGAATCCAATGTTGTTAGCCTCTAAGGGGCTACCAGATGAATTCCTGTTTCCTTTTGCTGCAACAAGCAGAGCTACTGACCTCCACCCCCATCCATAGGCGTCAACTTCAGGGGAGCTGGGGAGCTGAAGGCTCCCTCCCCTGAACTTTTCCAGGACATGCTGAGCCTCCCCTGGAGACAATGGCCTGTAATGTCTGGCCCAGCCCCCCCCCCCCCCCCCCCCCCCAGAAATTGGAAAGTCTACACCCTTGCCCAGAATTATGAGCTAGGATGGCAAGCTCTTCCGGTACACATTTTATAGTGCTTTAAGCCTTTTATCTGCGAGAGCAAACTTTCCTCTACAGTCAACCCCGGATAAAACCCCATATGCAGTAACTGCGGAACTTTGCTCTGGTTGTATGAAAGATCCAAAGCAGGCCTGTAGCTACCGTGGGGCCTATGGGGCCTGCCCCCCTCGTGGTTTTTACAGGCCCCTCCCCAATTCTTGATTCCCCCTCCCTCCCGTCGCTGCCCTCAGCCCAGCAGCTGGTAACTCCACACTGCCTGCTGCTGCCCCGGCTGTCCTTGCCACTGCCGGGAGGTCAGAGGGGAGGGCTGCTGAGCGGGGACACCTGCCGCCCACCATGCTTCCCTCCTGGGTGCCTCCTCCCTCCCTCCCTGCCACGGCCAGCCAGACTCCCGCAAGGAGGAGGAGGAGGCGGCACCCTGCTCTCTCCCCCTGCCTGGCCTCTGCTGCTGGAGACCAGCTGGGGGGCTCCTCTCCTCATTGCCTCGGGGACAGGTCCACAGGTGGCCTTGGTGCTAGCCTTTCTCTCTCTTCCCCTCTGCCCTTCTGAGGCTGGCGGCGCTGGCGGGGTCAGCAGTGGGTAATGGGGGGGTGGAGGCAGCAGCTTCTGTAGAGGCCGCCAAGCATACCGGCACAGTCTCTCACCATGCTGCAGAGGAGGCCTTCCAGGACTTGTGGGCTACAGCCGAGTGGAATCCTTGCCCCCCAGGTTTCTCTGCAGCACTGTGCCCCCCCCCCCTCAACACATTGGCCCCCTGAGCAAAAATTTCTTAGCTACAGGGCTGATCCAAAGTCTTTGACCCTGGGTTCTTTTACCAAGCATGTGTAGAGCCACACAGCACTTGTCCTTACCCTAAAGGTGAGTGTCAGTTAGTTAGTCCTCTTGGGCAAGCATTTGTACCAGGGGACAGAATAGCCAAAGACAGATGGAGCTACTGAATGCCCTCAACACATACATGCAAATAAAGAATGAAATGCTGTTCACTAGAGTTGCCAGTTCCAGGTTGGGAAATGACTGGAGATTTTGGGGGTGGAGCCTGAGGAGAACATGGTTTGGGAAGGGGAGGGACTTCAGTGGGGTATAATGCCATACAGCCTTACCTCCAAAACAGCCGTTTTCTCCAGGTGATCTGATCTCTGTCACTCGGAGATCTTTGGCTGTATTTGAAGAATCAAAGTTAGATTTGTACTCTGCCCTTCACTCAGAGCAGCTTACAATCACCTTTCCTTCCTCTCCCCACAACAGACACCCTGTGGTCTGAGAGAGCTCTGAGAGAACTGTTCTTGAGAGAACAGCTCTGAGAGAACTGTAACTGACCCAAAGTCACCCAGCTGGCTGCAGGTGGAGGAGTGGGGAATCCAGATTAGAGTCCGCGGCCCTTTCTGCACGCTCTTTTTAATCCATGTTCACCACAGTGTCCTCCTGCAATCCTGCACTAAAATCAAATTCAACCTTCTTTTTATTCCAGGTTTTTTCCTCATTCTGCATTACATCACCTCCCTTCAGCGATCAGCCCAGTTTCAGCATGCCGTTGCCCCAGGTTATTTGGATGCTGTTTTGCCGTTGACTTAAATTGCCTCGATTTGAACACTGAGAAAATCCAGAGTGGCAGGCAAATGTGGAAAGGACCCGCCACTCTTAACCACTACACCAAACTGAGCAGTGACTCACAAGAGCTCATCCCCTGCCACAAATTTTGTTAGTCTTGAAGGTGCTACTGGACTCTGTTCTGCTGCTACAGACTGACTAACATGGCTACCCATCTTGATCTATCTACTTGGAAATCAGTTGTAATACCAGATCTCCAGCCACCACCTAGAGCCTGGCAACCCTAAGCATGACAAAGATGTCAGATTTTGGCCTTTCACAGGTCTTCTCACCTCTGATTTTATAAACCGTGTTTTGGATGTGAAGCTGAGATCCATGGAGTGTTCTGAAGTACCTTACAATGGTGAGAAAAGCTGCACCACAGGAGTGGGTCATTTAAGACACTGGCTAATCGCAACCAGTGTTCCCTCTAAGTTGAGTTAGTGTGAGCTAGCTCACAGTTTTTTAGCCTCCGGCTCACACGTTTTTGCTTTAGCTCTGGACGGATGGCTCCAGAGCAAACTAATTTATGCAGTAGCCAAATCACTCGCTCACAACTTTAATGCCAGTAGCTCACAATGTAGAATTCTTGCTCATAAGACTCCACAGCATAGAGGGAACATCAGGCTGTTTTAAGTGAAAGAAGAAGCAGAACCACCACCACCACCAGCTTGCAGCTACTGGATAACCTTGGGCAAGCCATCGTTCTGTCAGAGGTGTTCTTGAAAAGAGCAGTTTCTGTCAAAGCTCTCTCAGCCCTGCTACCTCACAGGGTGTCTGTTGTGGGGAGGGGAAGGGAAAGGAGTTTGTAAGCCACTCTGAGACTCTGAGTGAAGGGTGGAGTATAAATCCAATCTCCTCCTCCTCCTCCTCCTCCTCCTCCTCTTCTTCTTCTTCTTCTTCTTCTTCTTCCCCTCCCCACAACAGACACCCTGTGAGGCAAATGGGGCCGAGAGAGCTCTTTCGAGAACTGCCCTTGAGAGAACAGCTCTGAGAGAACTTGTGACTGACCCAAGGTCACACCAGCAGCTGCATGTGGAGGTGTGGGGAATCAAACCTGGCTCTCCTAGATTAGAGTCCACACTCCTAACCGCTAAACCAAACTGGCTCTCAGTTCTCTCCTCCAGTAAAAGAAGTTCTTCCCTACAGTAAGAAAGTTCATCTCTTAGCCACGAAACCAGGGGTGAGTTTTATTTAAAACACTGATATATTTTCAGTTTCCTGCCAAAGTGTTTGAGGCTCTGAACAACAGTAAAAATCTGTCAAAGCCAAATATAATATAACACTTCATCAACATTAAAGCCATCAACCTTACTTTAAAAAGCAACTCAACAACTTCCCAGACAGCAGCACCGCAGTATCAATCGTTAAGCCCCCCCCCCCATAGTCTCGGATGGGTAGCTGACCAGCTGTGTTAGTTTGTAGTAGCAGAACAAACCTGAGTCCAGGAGCACCTTAAAGACCAACAAAATTTCCCAGGGTATAATTTTTTAATGAGCAAAATCAGAGGATTGACTCACAAAAGCTTATATTCTGGAAATTTTTGTTGATCTTTAAGGAGCTACTGGACTTGAACTTCATTAAATCCACAAAAGACAGGCAGCAGCCACATGGAAGAGAGTAACATAAAACCAAGTCTAGCAAAAAGGGGATAGAAATGTTCAATTATTCAGTTAAACGCTAACTGAGGGCGATTTCTGCATCTAGCGTTTGCTCCACATTTTCTCAACTGGGAGGAGAAAGTGCAGCTCAAAACCACATTCAAATACCCTGGGCCAACACTGTACTGACTGCAAAGACACCCCTGGCCATAAAATGGCCATAAATCTATGCAAAAGGTACCATAAAATCTGACTTCCGGCAAGACTTGCGAGCATGGCGGACGTGCTCCTCCGCATCTGCGGGGAGCGCGATCCGTACCCGGCGGGAAGAAGGGGCTCCGGACTGGTGCCGAGCCCCCAGAGACCCCAGTGAGGGGGCTCTGCCTGGGGTAGCTCGAAGGGGATCTCTCCCTACGGTGGCGACCGAGGGATAGAGATCCCTTTTCATCACCCCCATAGGTTCCCCCACCGTGGGAGCCGTATGGCTGAAAGCGCAAATCCGAGAAGCAGCAGAGAGTGCGAAGCAATGAGGCTGGAACTGACAGTTACACATGGAGAAAACATGAGTCTGAAGTAAGAAAAGCAGAACACAGCGGGAAGACGGCGGGAGGAGTGAAACCCACCCACCCCCCTCTCCGGGACTAGCGTACTTACGAGACTCTTTACATGGCGTTACTGCAGGAATAAAAGCCCATCCGCCTTGCTAGATGGCAGCATCGCTCACTTGGAGATATAAACTTTAGAAGGACATAAGTGCTGTTTGAAAATTTGCTCCTTTCGTTCATCTTATCTATCTATAAACAAAGAGCGTAGCCTCAACAATGACGGGGAAACCGAAACCTTCCCCCAAACTAGGAAGTACAGCTCCGAGTTCAAAGGTTGATACCACGGAGATGAGTGCGGTGTTCTCCTCGTTATTGTGACCTCTAGTGGACCAAATGACAGCTCTTAACGTTAAGATGGACAAAATGCAGCTAGAACTAAAAGAGTCGAATAAATCCACAGAGAAGCTGCAGCGAGAACTTCTGGAAGTAAAAACTTCAGTAAAAAACCAAGACGCAAGACTACAAAAGGCAGAGAAGGAAAAGGCCTTCCACCACGATCAGCTTTTGAAATTACAAATGGATAGATCGAATTTTTTCCTAAGACTTCAGAATGTGCCAGAAAACACAGGAGAAGACCTTAAAAATTTGCTAAGTGAAGCACTTGAACCAGTGACAGGCATGAAAGCAGCGGATATAAAAAGCGATATGGATATGGTTTACAGAACCTATCCAGATTATACTAAAAAGAAAAGCCTGCCTGGTGAAATTATGATAAGGTTCTCCAAAAAATCTACAAGAGACGTGGTGCTTAGGACCACAAACAAAGCAGCTCTGAAGATCCTGGGAGAAGAAGTAAAAGTGATGAAGGATATCCCATTTGAAATAAGGAAAAGAAGGAAAGCCTATGGAAAATTGACATCTTGGCTCCAGTCTGAGTCTATCATCTATCGTTGGAATACTCCAGAAGGACTATGCTTCAGCATCAAAGATAAGAAGTATAAGATTGACTCTGTTCAACAAGCGAAAAAAATTCTGGAAAAAAGCAAAGAGCAGAAAACTGGGAGAGACTCAGATGGTTCACTGGCCTCGCAAGAAAGCATGTATGGATTTGATAGCTCAAAGAGTGAAGAAGAAGTGTCTGACTCGGAAAAAGGAGCTGCAGCTCCAAAAATAGTTGAGACTGTTAAGACAAGAAGAGGACGAAAGAAGAAATAGTGATTAAACTGTTTTATTAAGCATTGCACTTATGTATTATAAATTGTTTAATTAACCGTATTTCTCTAGGTGGGCGTGCCTGCCAAATAGTTTTGATATTTTTTATAGTAGCAGTAACAAGTAATTGAAATTTATCCAAGGTTCTAAATGCTTCATAATTATATTATGTAATAAGGTAGTATTAAGCAAATGATAAAGTACTCTCTGTATAAGGTATATGTAGCTTAGATTGTAGCGTTATAGTTGTAGTTATAGGGAAAAATCAATAAAAATTTATAAAAAAAACAAAACCCAAAAGGTACCATAAAATCTGATGATCGAAGGAAGCAAAAGCAGTATGCAATGCAGAGGTGAATTTCTATTTCAGGTGGGTTTGCTAAAACAATGGAGGAAAGCCAATGCAGAATCAACCTGAGATAAATAAGCAAAAGGTCCAGAGGCAAGGAAAGGGGGAGGACATTCTAAAGTTTGGGGGGCAGCCACAGAAAAGACCCTGTCCCTCATGGCCACCTGTGTCATCTCAGAAGGTGGGAGACACATAAATTACCACATCAGATTCTTTTAGGTCCATGCAAATAGTCTGTGCTAATTAAAGTGTGGCTGTGTTTATCTTAAAAATATTTTGTTATATACAATAATAAATGTACATAAAATCCAATTTTAAAAAAACCCAAAACATTTTCAATAAATAAATCATACTAAATGGGTCGTGAGTGGGCTGTTTTAATTGCGCGAGTGTGATGACTGCAACTGCTGCTGAAATAGTAGTGAAAAAGTGAGAGGTAATACCCCTTCCCCAAGGTCTGTGTATTGTACCTCTACAAGTCACACTGGGCAGCTCTAAAGGGAATTCTACTACTGCAAAGTGGCATATTTCACAATAAGATAATCTAACTTCTTAAAAGCTGCCCTGTACGGAATCAGTTGAAACTGAGCAAACTCCGGAGCCCGGAGCATGACGGAAAACTGGAGGGCCTGGCGTGATGTGGTCCGTGGGATCGTGAAGAGTCGGACTTGACTGTGCAACTGAACAACAACAACTGAATCAGACTCCTGGCCTATCAGTTTCAGTACTGTCTGCCTTTGACTGGCGGCAGAGTGCCAGAGAGCCATGCAAAGGACTTCCACATCACCTCCTACTTGATCCTTTAAAATGGAGGCGTTGGGGCTTGAACCTTGGACTTTCTGCATACAGATCAGATGCTCAGCTGCTGAAACATGGCTTCTGCCCAATACCAAGTTTTTGTACTGGGCCCCACACAGAGATTGGAAGGGAATGGGCCTCTTTATAAGGTCGCTCTCTTTTGTGAGAGAATGCCGGGGATCATAATAACAGCTTAGGTACAAATGTACAAATGGACTGAGCAGAGAGATACCAAAGGCTGGATGACTTGCCGTTATTCAGGGAGGTGGCCACTGTGACTGGACTGTGAAGAGCTCCGCAAGAAACTGTTCAAACTAATTGGGCCACCAAAGGCCACATGAAATGCAGAATAAATACCTGGTGTGGCCTAGTCTCGCCGGTACTTTGATGGAGCCTGAGCCAGCAGTGAATAAACAGGAAAATAAATGAATACATCAGCTCAACATGCAGAATCCATTAACGCAAACATTCCAGAAATCTCACATGAAGTTACCTTGGATTGAGTCCAACCATTGACCTATTTCAAAATGCTGTTGTGTACTCTCACTGGTAGCAGCACTCCAGGGTCTCAGGTGGAGGACTTTCACATCACTTATTAAATGGAAAGGAAGAGGGCATAAACCCTGCAGAGCCTGAGACACAAAGGAATATAAAACTAGCAAAGGGCAAGAGAGGGGCAAGCTTTCCTTTACCACCTGCCAGGGTTCTCCAGTCTGAATTGTATCAGCTGCATCTAAAGCCAGCCTCAGTATGCATGGAGATGAGCCTTTATATGAAGATGTATGAGTGGAATAAAATGAAGTACTTTTGAATTTCCTTGCTGTGAGCTTCATAAACAGTGCATTCAGAGTGTACTGCCTGGCTTTGCTCTCTGACTTCCACCCTTACCTCTGAGGGAAAATCCTGCTAGCCAGAGTGGATTTGGTCAGAGGTCTGGTCACCTTTTAGCTCGTTTATACTGGGATCGGGCTCTTTTTGGCCCTGACAAGATCTACCAGGGTTGCCAGGCAACCAGCAGGAGGGTTGTAGGGGGCATCACATGCTGCACTATGTCACTTCTGGTAAAAAAAAACTGGAAGTGATCAAGGTAGCTCTAGGAACTGCTGGAAACTCCATGGTAAAAAAAGGACCTGATGAGATTTGGTCATATCTGCCTCGGGCTGAGCCGGGTCTGGTACCGGTGCAGGGACAGCGACTGGAGTGATGTCCGGGTGGCTGGCTTCTGTGGGGTCCTCCTGCAGAGTCTCGGCCGGTCGTGGGGCGGGCGGATCGTCTGTCTCGGGTACCTCGGGTTCCTCATCCGGGAAGTCCAGCCCTGGCTCGTCCGCGGAGAAGGCGTGCAGGTGGCGGTGAACTTGGTCCACGTGGCGCCTCCACCGTTGTCCTTCCTCGACCGCGACTTCATAGGATAGGGGACCGGTGACATGGATAATCCGCCCCAGCAACCACAGGGGGCCCCGGGTGTAGTTGTGGACGTAGACCGGGTCCTCTGGCGCGAACCCTCTGGGAGCTTTGGGGATGTTGGGTTCTTTGGAGGTGGCCGGTGCCCAATCAGGGTGGAGCCAGTCAAGCTGGGTTGTCAGCCGGCGGCCCATGAGCAGCTCTGCAGGGCTGTGACCAGTAGCCGTGTGAGGGGTGGTACGCTGGCCGAATAGGAAAGCCATTAACTTAAACCCCAGATCCCACTGGTCCATGCGCCTCAGCGCCTCCTTAGTGGTGTGGACCATTCGCTCTGCTTGGCCGTTCGTGGCCGGATGAAAAGGGGTGGATCTTACGTGCCGGATGCCATGGAGCTCCACAAAGCGCTGGAATTCGGCGGAGGTGAAAGCCGTGCCGTTGTCCGAGACGATGGTGTCTGGCAGGCTGTGGGTGGCAAAGATGCACCACATTGCTCGAATGGCGGCTTCAGAGGAGGTGGCGCACATAGGAACGACTTCCAGCCACTTGCTGTAGCTGTCGACTAGAATAAAGAAAAGCTGCCCCTGTACCGGGCCCGCAAAGTCCATGTGGAGCCGGGGCCAGGGGCATTGGGTGGACTCCTAGGGGCGGACGGGAGCGTGTGGAGGGTCTGGATGGGTCTCTTGGCACTTTTCGCAGTGAGGAAGATCGACCATCGGAGGACTCGTGGGGACAACATTTGTGGCGTGCGGCGATCCGGGGCGAGGAGGCCCAGAAGAGGTTTGTAGTCTGTGGCGACCGTGAACTTGCGCCCGTACAAGTAAGTATGGAACTTTTTGACCCTGGCCACGATCGCAAGTGCCTCCTTGTCTATCTGAGCATAGTTCCTTTTGGCCGGGGCTAGGGTCCGGGAGTAATATGCGACCGGGACCTCCCGGCCATCCAGCAGTTTGTGACCCAAAACTGCCCCACCCCATAAGGAGATGCGTCACAGGCCAATACGACAGGCAGGCCTTCGTCAAAGTGGACGAGGACCGCATTGGACCTTAGGAGGTCCTTGATGCCCTGGAAGGCCGCTGCCTGGCGGGGACCCCAAGTCCAGGTGGCGTTTTTGTCCAGGAGCCTGTGTAAGGGCTCAGCTACTGCCACCTTGTGGGGAAGGAAGGCGTGGTAGAAGTTGATGTGTCCCAGAAAAGACTGCAGCTCAGCCTTGGACTTGGGGGCCGGGGCATCGGAGATGGCTTTCACCTTGTCCTTAGTGGGATGAATTCCGTGGGCGTCCACCTTGAAGCTGAGGAAATCCACCACAGGCACCCCGAGGAGGCACTTCTCATGTTTCACCTTCAGGCCGGCGTCCTGGAATTGCTGGAGGACAGAGCGTAGGCAGGCTGAGAAAGTCTTGATGTCCGGTGCCGCGATCAGGACATTGTCGAAAAAGGGCTGCACCCCTGGAAGACCTTTTAACAAACGGTCCATTAACTCTTGAAAGATCCCGGGGGCTACGCTGACCCCGAACTGGAGGCGCTTTACCTTAAATGCCCCCTTGTGTGTCACAATGGTCTGTGCTTCTGCTGTGGCATCGTCGACCGGCAGCTGCTGGTAAGCCTGGGCCAGGTCTAGTTTCCCAAACACTCGCGCCCCAGCCAGGGAGGCCAACACGTGGCTGATGGCCGGGACTGGGTAGGCATGGGCCTGAAGTGCCTTATTGATGGTGCACTTATAGTCCGCGCAGATGCGGATGTCCCCATTTGCCTTCATTGGCATCACAATCAGGGTCTCCCATCGGGCGTGGGACACTGGTTCTACTACACCTGGGCGACCAACTTATCAAGCTCCCGCTTGATCTTGGGCTGCACTGTGAGCGGCGGATGGCGGACCGGTATGCGCACGGGCCGGACCGTGGGGTCAAGGTCCAGGGTGATGGGTGGCCCCATATAGGAGCCCAGTGCCCCATTGAAAACCGCTGGGAATTCCGCACAGATGTCGGCAAAATCTGTGGGCCGCAGGCTGTGTACCCCGGTGACGCCCAGCCCTAGGGGCTGGAACCAGGAGAGTCCCAGCAGGCTTGTGAGGTTGCCCGCCAACACCAGGAGGCCCAAGCGTCCCGTAAAGTTCTTAAATTGGACCAGGAACTTGCCCAGCTCCCTTATCGGTATCGGGTTCTTCTGAAAGTCCCGCAGGGTTAGGCCCTGGACTTTCCGAAGTCGGGGGCCCCCCATGGGGCAGAGCCTGCGGAGGGTGGACTCCAAGATTATGGAGTAGGACAACCCAGTGTCTACTTCCATTTGGCAGGGGGTCCCCTCAATCAAAACTGAGACCTTAATTTTGTTGGGGGTGTCGGGGGGCAAGTTCATTACCTGCTGTGTCTTGCGGTGGTGCTGGCGGGTTGCTGCTGTCTGGAGGAGTTCGGTGGACTCCTGGTGTGTGGCTTGGGTGTGGCGGTTGGAGCAGGTGTGGCAGGCCCGGGCGATGTGGCCCTTCTTGCCACATGACCGGCACTCTGCTTCCCGGAAACGGCAGTTCCGGCAGTCATGCTGATTGCCACAGCTAGCGCACGTGGAATGTTTGGAGTGTGGCGTCGCTGAGCGGGAAGCCTTCTCACCCGAGTTGCGAGACCCCTGTCCCGGAGGCCGGCGTTGTACCTGGAGTGTCTCGTCATCCTCGGAAACATCGGAGTCTGTAGCAGCCTCGGTGTGGTGGGCGGCTGCGGATGTGCCTAACTTCTCCTGCTGAGAGACCTCAAAGGCTCAAGCCGTGGTTAGCATCTTGTCCAGGGTGGCTGTGGAGTTGGCCATCAGCTTCCTTTGAAGCTTGGGGTCATGGACCCCACACAGGAACGCGGAGTATAGCGTGTCCTCTATGGCCACAAACTCGCACCCCACCAGGAGATGGCAGAGGGCCGTCAGGTAATTGGAGGCAGACTCACCCTTCTGCTGCAGCTGGCGGAAGAACTTCACCCACTGCGTGTTCTTGGAGGGTCTCGGCGAGTACAGGGATTCTCCACTCCCACCATAGGCTTGGCATCCCTTATACCTATTCTTCTTTCTCGTTCCCCTTGCCAGCCAGCAAAAAAGCTTGATCTAACCTTTGAGCCTGTAGAGCAGGGGTCCTCAAACTTTTTAAACAGGGGGCCAGTTCACTGTCCCTCAGACTGTTGGAGGGCCGGACTATAGTTTAAAAAACAACAACTATGAACAAATTCCTATGCACACTGCACATATCTTATTTTGAAGTAAAAAAACAAAATGGGAACAAATACAATATTTAAACTGAAGAACAAGTAAAGTTAAATCAACAAACTTACCAGTATTTCAATGGGAACTATGGGCCTGCTTTTGGCTAATGAGATGGTCAATGTCCGGTTCCATATTTGTCACTGCTAGTCGTAACAAGTGATGCAAGTGTGCATCAGTTAGTCTAGATCTGGTTGGAGATTTCAGATGTTATTTTGCGGGTAGGGAAGGCGCACCGGGGGGGGGGGGGGGGGTGCGCGCGCAAGCAAGGCACCCTTGATGGGGCTGTTTTCTTTCCCTCGCCGAAGAAACAAAGAACTCGGCATCCTCACGAACTTTTTAAGGCAGCAAGCCCCCAGCTGCTTCTCCCTGAAACTCCACTACTGCAGGCATCATGATGGGAAAGAGAAACCTCTCTCTCTCTCTTTCTCTCTCCCCCTCTGATTCCCAGCAGCACAAAAAGCCTCGAAAAAGACCCCCGCCCGGCTTTTGGGACTGGCTCAGGTCTTCTAGCCGGCTGAGAGGCCTCTCAGCCGGCTAGGAGACTTGGGGCCAGCTGGAGCGCCTGCCACCCCACACTTATCCTCTTCCAGTCTTCTTTTTGCCTCCTCCTAGCTGACTGGAAGCAGGGGGGCAGGGCTTTGTCATATGGCCCGGGACGAGTCGGCTGCAATTTTTCCACTGCTTTGTGTGCTGCTGGGAAGTGGAGGACAGGCAGCGGCACACCCAGAGGGCCAGAAAAATGCCCTTGGCAGGCTGCATATGGCCCCCGGGCCGTAGTTTGAGGACCCCTGCTGTAGAGAATACAGACCCTGATGGAGAACAACTTGGGTTTGACTGAAGGGGTTCAGAAGGAGGCAAGTAACCAAGAAATTCCTTTTTAGAGGCTTTGGTCTTTATTTGGTTGATCATGATCAAGGAAAGTATCTATCCGGGGGGCATGGCTTTGATCGTGTGCCAACCAGAAGCCATTACCAGTTGCTCCCAGACCGCTTGCTCTTAAATCAACTCTAATTGACTATTTTGAAACAAACCTGACCTAAGGTATGCTGACTAAAGCTTCTAAGGGCAAAAAGAATTAAAAAAATGCCGGGGGAGCTCCTTTGCTAAAGGAATTTTTTGCATCGGCTGAACTTGCCAGTACCTTTTCAGCTTCTCCAGGCAATAATTGCATGATTAATGATCATTTTGAAAGGATGAAAAAAGAAGAACACTGTTTATGTAAAGAGATATAAATATAATGTAAGGATGTATAAATTGAATTGACATAATTCACTTTATACATTAGATGATGTGATATACAATTTGTTGTGAGTACCTCTGAGGACCTGCCTCCTGCGGGTCTAAGTGAGGTGGAGGATCAGCTCCCAGCTCCAGAGGAGCCTCCACCTGAATCAGATGAGGCTCAAGCAAGCACCTCCCAGGGTGTTACCAGCACCAGCAGCAGCTGAGCCACAGCCAAGCTGAAGCCCACCTGATTCACCTCCTCGGGTGGAACATCTACGGTCCCGATACAGGCAAGACTTAGCTGCTAGGAGAAAAGAGGCACGCATGCGTGGTCGCAGATCACTCAGTCCTGAGTTTTAGAAGGAGCCGGGACCTCACTGCCAGCTGCTAACAAGCACAGGAAGTGGCTGGGTATTTAGGCACAGCACAGAGACTACCAACTTGTGCTAGCAACAAGTCATTTCGGCTAAGCTCTGCACCCGCTCGGCTCACAATAGTTAACCTGATTCTGGATCCTCTGGCTTGTGACTCTGGCTCTGTTTGACTTCGGCTTTTGTTGACTCCTTGGACTGGTTTGTGCATGAGTTTCCCTCTCTGACCCTGGCTTGGACTGACTCTGTTTTTGGCTTAGTGTTTTGGACTTGATAACTTGTTCCTGATTGGGCTTGACCTCGGACTGTCCTGGACTCCGGCTTAACTCCTGACCCACTGGCACCCAGCCCATGACAGATTGCTAGCACCACCTCAAACTCACTCCACCTCGATGGATGCGGACGGAGCTGGAGCTCCACTGCAGCTTATGGATGTCGCTCACCAAGTCCAACAGCTGACGTAGTTGGTCGTACAGCTCCAGCAGCAGCAGCCACCCGCCGCAACTGTCATCGTTCCGCCAAAATGTCCGGTAAGCCTTCCAGAAAAGTTTGGTGGAAATGTGGAGGAGTTCCCGGCATTCCTGGCACAATGCGAGCTGAATATGGAACTACGTGCTCGGGACTTTCCCAACGATAAAACGAAAGTTTGTTTTGTTATCAGCCTCTTAAAGGGCCAGACAGCAAAATGGGCCACTCCTCTGTTAGTAGAGGCTTCGCCGCTCCTGTCGGACTTTTGGGGGTTCCGTACCCATTGGGCCACTACCTTTGCTACACCCCTGCAAGCGGAGATGGCCAATCATAAGATCAGAACGCTGAAAAGACTAGGTATCACAATTAAATTGCTAGGCGCCATGGCAACCTGACACCTGGGATTTGTTGAGTTGTGGTACAGCACATTTATGGCAGATGCAAGATTTGAACTAGGGATTTTCTGGATCACAGCTCATCCCGTTAGCCACTGCACTACACCAGCTCGCCAATTATGAACCTCAGCTCACCTAAATAAACCTTAACTATATGTTGTTTAACCGTGGCATTTTTGTGGATATTTCTCTGCTCTCAAAATAATATATATATTTTTCAAAGATGATAGAAATGGCCCACCAAAAGCGCAGTGTTTCAGAATTAGCTTTCATTCCAAATTAGCCAGACTGGAGAACGTAATGTGCTTTCATATATTAAGCCTCTGGTAATGTGGATTTAATGAGGCCAAGAAAGGATTACTTGCCGAGCAAGCCCATATTCTTTAATTACTGCAACATTTATCTCACTCACAGTGTTTCAAGTACTGAGGATGCGTGGGACTGTGCTCCGATGTTAGCTCTCTTTGGTATTTAGTGTTCTGTCACACAGCAAGCAATGCAATCAAATGTAACAGCTGGGTATGAGAAAAGCAAGGATCACTACTTATTCTGCATGCCCAGGCATCTTTTGGAAATTTGAATCATGATTCATAATAACCAGTCTGAAAGGGCCTTCTTGGTTGCGGCACCAGAACTGTGGAATTCCCCCCCCCCCCGGGAAGATTTGTCTGTCTTTGGGGGGGTATTTCCCCTTTAATGTGCTAATACCAAAGCAAGGAGTTTCCAATTGTGAAACCAAGTGGAAGCTGAAAGGTTAAACTCCTCTCCCTTTCTTTGCATGACCCCAAATTGCTGCTGCCTGAGCCTGTAAATTACATTTTATGGGAAGATGGAGACTGGTGATCTTTGGAGGGGCTGTGGCTCAGTGGTAGAGCCTCTGCTTGGCATGCAGAAGGTCCCAGGTTCAATCCCTGGTACCTCCAGTTGAAAGATCTCCAGTTAAAAACAGTAGGTAATGTGAAAGACCTCTGTTTGAAAGAGCCAGTTTGGTGTAGTGGTTAAGTGCGTGGACTCTAATCTGGGAGAACTGGGTTTGATTCCCCACTCCTCCACTTGCACCTGGCTGGATGACCTTGGGCAAGCCATAGCTCTGTACCAGCTGTTCCCTCAAGGACAGCTTGGGAAAGAGCTCTCTCAGCCCCACCTACCTCACAGGGTGTCTGTTGTGGGGAGGGAGAGGGGAAGGGAAAGGAGTTTGTAAGCCGCTCTGAGACTCCACGTGAGTGAAGGGCAGGATATAAATCCAATCTCTTCTTCTCTTCTTCTTCTCTGCCTGAGACCCTGGAGAGCCGCTGCCAGTCTGAGTAGACAATACTGACATGGATGGACCACGGGTCTGATTCAGTGTAAGGCAGTGTCACGGGTTCTCCTTTCTTTGAGCCCCTGAGGTGATCGGTGGCCATGCAGAAAAGCCGATTTCCAACTGCATTTCAACCGCCCCGAGATTCACAATCCTTGTGTGATTTTGGTTGTTGTGTCCTGTGCTGTTTTGGACATTTGAAACTAAATCCCAGCTGGGAATGAACAGAATATCATGTTGTTTTTATTTCTAAAACATTGATTTTGAGCACATCCCCCTATTTATTTTTGCACACGCTGTAGTTATAAACAGACAACTCTGGCATGTCCTGATCTATTTTTGTCTCTCTTTAGCCTTCGTTCATGGGAACCATGTGCTATGTCCATCCATGCGGACAGCTAGATTCCAATACAGTAGCACCTTAAAGATTAACAAGATTTATTGAGGGAGTTGAGCTTTCAAGACTCAAAACTGCCTTCGTCAGATACAAGTAGGAATGGAGATCCACAAGTCCTTATATCCTAGTCTGAAGGTGGGAAGGGTATTCCAAAGAAAGGAGTCAGAATAGAGAGTTACAGTGCAAACTGGAAGAAAAAGAAGAACTGCTCCTGAGAGAACGGCTCTGAGAGAACTGTAGCTAACCCAAGGTCACACCAGCAGCTGCCTGTGGAGGAGTGGGGAATCAAACCTGGTTCTCCAGATTACAGTCTGCTGCTCTTAACCGCTACACCGAACTGCCTCTCAATTAAAGCTGTGGAGAAATGCTTAGGGACCTAAAATTAGCACCTGTAGTGAGATAAGAATCCTATGTCCCTATTCAGCCCTGGGGGCAGGGGTCCATTGTTCTGAATTTGTAACTGGACTCAAGTTCCGTACTTCATTGGAAGTCAGAGCTGAAATGGAAAACGAGGGAGGCTTAAGGTGTGACTTGAATTGCTTCTTTCGTGCGCTATCAATGGCTGATCATTGTTCATGGGAGGGACAGGGGGGAGAAGGGAGCATAGACATTTGTAATGCAAATGAGCATTCTGGTCAAAATAGGACTGATGTTCACTTTTCAAAGTCCACTGAAGCGAGAGCCAATTTCAGCCTCAAGCATGAAAGTGTCTCCTGAAGCCTCTGATGGTTTCGAAAATCAAAGGAAGCCAGAAAGCAGCACAGTCACAGGGTAGAAACAACACAATTGCTTTTCTTCTTCTTCTGTCACTCCCCCCCCCCCCCCATTACTAACTGCAGGCTACCAATCAATCTTCTCAGGGGTGCATCGGTGACTCTGAATACCATGGAGGGCTGTAATCCATCCCAAAATAACGTGTTCTATCTGTTACAGCGGCCATACTGTGAATAACAGACCTATACTGAGGTAGTGGTGGTCTGTGCTAAAAAGCAGGGACCTCAGTGAAACAGAGGTTTCAGGAAACTGCAGGAGGCTCAGTTCTGTGTGCCAGTTACTCGCCAGTTCTTGTTCACACTGGACTTAATCAATGACATATCCTCTTTTCTTTTCTTTTTTGGACGCCCTTCTGCAGTTGTTTGCTTATGTTCCCATGTCGGGGTGTCTTTTTAAAAAAAGTCAATGCATTTTTTTTTCTAGATTTAAAAATACTTTTAAGTTGATTTTTAATTTTTTAAATTTAGATAGATATTGTAAGCACAATTCCATTCAATTTACACAGTACAATTATGCAACACAGTGTCAAATGTATAAACGTATAAAATTAAAAAGTAAAGCTCATACCCTGAGAATCTTGTTGGTCTCTACGGTTTTGGAGGTTTCCCTTGCTTGAAAGCCAGTCGAATCTGACTCTAGGGGGGCGGTGCTCATCTCAGTTTCCAAGCCGAAGAGCCAGCACTGTCCAAAGATACAACTCTCTGTCAAATAACATCCATGCCCTATGGAAACTTATGCAATTCCGCAGGGCCTGTAAGGCAGAGATGTTCCACCAGGCTTTTGGTTGAGGACAGCCACGGGTACCATCTTATCTGGGAATCTTCGCTGTCCGAAGATTTTTTCTGTGGTCATGTGGCCGGCATGACTAAATGCCATGGGGCACAGAACACTGTTACCTTCCCACCGAAGTGGTACCTATTTACCCACTTGCTTTTCTTGCTTTCAAACTGCTAGGTTGGCAGGAGCTGGGGCCAGAGACGGGAGCTCACTCCATCCCGCGGCACTCAGGTCTCGAACTGCTGAACTACCAACCCTCTAGTCTGCAGCTCAGCTATTTAACCTCTGAGTCACCGCAGCCCCTATAAAATTAATCACTTATAAATCACAGTCCATTTAGTGTACTACAGTTCAATCCTGAGTAAAATCAAAGGCTATGACTCAGAATAGTAAGGGTTTCAGCTATTATTTATAGTATCCCCAAGTTATGTTAAAAGTAGACAAAATCATGATAGTGTGGATTTTTTTTTGGCAACATGTTGCTTTCCATTAAATACTGAACTATGGGGTACCAAATCTCCACCGTTTCCATGTAGGCGTTGTCTAGCGCGTGAGGACCGGAGTTCATTGAAATCTTACTTAGAATGAAATAGTCCTATAATTTCTCTCTCCATGCTGACCGCAAGGGGAATAATGTGGGCTTTTAAAGGGCCAGAGTAGCTTTGTAATGGATAGCTAGTGTGGCATAGTGGTTACAGCACTGGGCTAGGATTGGGGGAGATCTAGGCTCAGCCCCAAAGCTCATTGGGCGTCCTTGGTAGAGTCACTCTCTCTCAGCCTAACCTTTGTTGCAGGGCTGCTGCGAGAATAAAATGGAGGAGGCAAGAACCCTGCAAGCCGCTCTGACCTCCTTGTAGGAATGGAGGGATAGAAATACGATACCCAGATCTAGACTGTCAGAAAGGAGTCAGTCGGCGGAACTGGATGTTCGCCACAAGGGGCTCGCCAAGCAGCACTCGGCACAGTCAGAATAGCAAGGTCAGCGGAAATAGATGTGATAGACATTTTGATAGAAAGAAGGGTCAAGTTTGGTGTGGTGGTCAAGAGTGTGGATTCTAATCAGTAAAAGGAGAGGAGGAGGAGGAGGAGGAGGAGGAGATTGGATTTATGCCCCACCTTTCTCTCGGAGTCTCAGAGCGGCTTACAATCTCCTTTCCCATCCCCTCCCCACAACAGACACTGTGTGAGGTAGGTGGGGCAGAGAGAGCTCTTTCCAGAACCATCCTTGAGAGAACAGTTCTAACTGAACTATGGCTTGCCCAAGGTCATCCAGCAGCTGCAAGTGGAGGAGCTGGGAATAAAATTTGGTTCTCCCAGATCAGGGTCCACACACTTAACCACTACACCAAACACACTTAAACATGACTCCAAACCACTAAACCAACCTGGGAGAACTGGTTTGATCCCCCACTCCTCCAAATGCAGCTGCTGGTGTGACCTTTGGTCAGTCACAGTTCTCTCAGAGCTGTTCTCTCAAGAGCTCTGTCAGCAACACCTACCTCACAGAGTGTCTGTTGTGGGGAGGGAAAGGAGATTGTAAGCTGCTCTGAGACTCTGAGTGAAGGCGGGGTATAAATCCAAACTACTACTCCTCTTCTTCCAACCAATCCACACTCTGTGTGGTCAGATGATAAGGACCAGGGGTCATTTCGAGCAGGAGCTCTGGGGACCGTAGCTCCAGGAGTTGGTGCCAGTCCCCCTCCCCCGGCGGGCGAATGCCTGCTTGTGTCATGGCTGTAGCAAAATGACCCCGTCCCCTGGAAAGGTCCTTGTTCCTCCGACCAGCCTTCTGAAGGCTTCAGCCACCACTGAAGCTATCCTCCCAGAATAGTGGTATTTCTGAGGCTTGGATTAGTAGCGGTCCCCTCTCTGCCAGCTCGCTCTCCCTCCCTCCCTCCTGACATACTTCCGGTGATGTCAGGTGGTGTAGCATATTGCAAATAAGTTATGCAAATAAGTTATGCTAATGAGCTCCTGCACCTCTTTTTCTACAAAATGATGCCTGACAAGAACAAAAGACAGATTTTATTTTTCATTTTATTTTATTAATTTTAGAAATACAGTGTCAAATGAATAACCATAAACACAACACATTTGAGACTATATAGATGTTGTTCAAGTACAAGAAATTTTTCTGCCAACAGTACAGCAACCCAGTACAGTAAGGCAACAAGCTCCACAAAAGTCATTGTCCCATCAGGCGTAGCTGAAGGGTTTGAAACATTTCTTTAGTATGGACTGTAGCAAAGGTGACGTATTTCTGAATACATACCTCAAAGGTCAAAAGACAGAGTGACAGACATCTCACCTGGAAGGAGAGTCAGCCAAGACACTCTACATGGTCAGATGATGAGGTCAAAAGACGGGAGTGACAGACATCTTGATTTAAAGGAAAGTCAAACACTCTGGACAGATGTTACCTCTCCATTTTGCATGAAATATCTTCTAGAGGTCTGCCTAGAAGATTGGGCTTTAGATGACCACTTGAGGCACCTGGCTTCCTACCTAACCTATCAGCCTACCTGTTCTTTGAGCGCAGCTCTAAGAAATTGGTCCATGAATTCCGCAAACCGAAAAGTGTCCTTACTGCCGTCATAGATCTGTCTCAGGTAATGAGAAAAATTTCGGGAACTCATTTTTAGCCTTGGCAAGGTGATCCTGTATGTTATTTTTTCCCACCTCCAGGGTGTAAATGTCAAGCTCTAGGGTGTAAATGTCAAGAGAGCGTGAATCACGGGAATCCGGGCAGGATTTCCAGTCTGCCTCTGGATAAGGAAAAAGACTGATTATCTGTGAGCCTCCTTTAAAGTAACTTGGTTCTATTACTGAGGAAAGACAATCAGGAAACACCAGTTTGGGAGCAGATAATGAATAGGTCTGAGCGTGACAGCGTGGGAAAAGGAACAATAATTATAACTCTGCAAATGTTATGGGGTGAAACTGACTGGCCCATGTTCACCAGATGATCTTGAATGGCAGATTGGAGAACTTGAGTCTCCCAGGTTGCGGTCACACAAGCCAGATACAGAGGCGGCGCGGGGGTGGGAGTGGGAGAGCAAGGCTATTTCCTCTGGAGGAATTTGACCCACAGTTGCGAGATCACACCTCCCTTTGAAGCTGCAGGCGCAGCCTATCAGTGTGTGATCAAACGCAACTGCAGGTGAGGTTTTTTTTTTTGTGGTTTGTTTCCCATGCGCTTAAATGAGGAATCAATGAATCTCACCTCTGCACTGAGGGCTTCCTATGGAGTTTGTGATGATGCACATACTGAGAAGGGGGGGAAAGCAATGGCGCGGAGTTGGAATGGCCTGATCAGACCATACTGATGGCATGAGAGTGTGCTGAAGCGGTCAGACGGGGGAAAGTCTGTCTGTGGCCCGTCGCAACCCATTTACTACTGGATTTCCCCTGGTGTCTTTTAACTCCACTTCTGCGGCGGACCAGAACGGGTTGCTGACGGCTGCAGGAGGCTTCCCAGATGTGGCTTTCTGATTGCTCCCTTTAAATCCACCTGGCATTCGCGCCTATGTCAGGTCTCATTGTGCATATGATTGCAGCCCTAGATTCTATTCTGGCATATTAACCACTACTCACGCTGCTCCTTCTTTTGTGCACAATAAATTATGAGGCTATTGAGAGCCAGCTTGGTGTAGTGGCTAAGTGCGTGGGCTCTAATCTGGGAGAACCGGGTTTGATTCCCCACTCCTCCACTTGCACCTGCTGGATGACCTTGGACAAGCCATAGTTCTGGCACAGCTGTTCTTGAAAAAGAGCAGTTTCTGTCAGAGCTCTCTCAGCCCCACCTACCTCACAGGGTGTATGTTGTGGGGAGGGGAAGGGAAAGGAGTTTGTAAGCCACTCTGAGACTCCCTTGGGTAGTGAAGGGCGGGGTATAAATCCAATCTCTACTTCTATTAAGTGAACTTGCTTAGGATATTACATTTGTGATGTGTAAAAAGGCATAATTCCTGCCATCCTACCAAACATAGCACCTTATAATTTTGAGATTATTATGTTTTTATGATTATTGTTTTATCGTTTCATTGGCCATATGGCCTTGTAAGCCACCCTGAGCCTGCTTCGGCAGGGAGGGCGGAGTATAAATCAAATAAATAAATGATGTGAAAAGAAGGGCATTCCTCCGTTCAGTCACTTTGTTTTTTGTTTAATTTATGGTGGGAGTTTATGAGTCAGCTTTGACAGACATGTTAAGCGAATCGGATATATGCAGATTTAACAAGTCCTGGTGAGCGAAGAGAGCATGTCCTGGAGGCAGCGACATGACAACGACCCTTAATCGCATCCGTTACAGCATTAACATTGCCATCTGTGAGGCGTGAGATCAGAGCATATTCGATTTCATAACACCAGATGACGAGACAGCGTTTACAGATCAGCGTGGCGAGATGATTGAGAAGATTTAGGGAAGGGATGTGGCTTAGTGGTGGGGCACCCACTTTGTAGGAAGAAGAACTTGGGCCTGTAGCCAGGATTTTGTGGCTTGTGGGGCATTTTTTTTTCCAGGTGGGGCTGCCATTATGCGCTATAATGAGGGGGGGGGGCAGCATGTGTCGCTCTCCCTCCCCTCCTGCAAGATGCAAAGGGCCCTTCAGCTGATCAGTGAGGAGCACGAGGCCTGTCGATCAGCTAGAGGGCCCTTTAAAACTTGCAGGAGGGCAGGTGAGGGGCATGTGCCACCCCCCACTTCTTCTCAAAAGAAGGATCCCGCGGGGAGGGCAGGATACAAATATGAAGATAAATAAATAAATTTAAAGGCTCCCTTTAAATGATTTTGGGAAGAAGTGGGGGGGGGGGCTTTAAGAAGGGGGCGCTCTTTAAGGAAGGGGGCAGAGTCCTGAACAGCCCCACTGTAGCTACAGGCCAGGCTGAAACTCTGGCACCTCCAGTAAAAGCAGATATGGTCTTGGGGGAAAACATTTCTCTCCCATCCACCCCCATCTCCTAGGGCTCAAGGTGGCTACTACCTATGATGTCTAAAGAAGCTTCTGAGTACCAGCGCTAGGAGGCAGCATTGGCTTGAATGCTGTATGTCAGCCCTCCAGAGCCACTAGTTGGCTGCTGTCTGAAATGGGATCCTGGACGAGATGAACCACTGGCCTAAGCCAACAGGCCAGTTTTGTACCTTGTATAGAGTCACATGGATCTCCAGGCAACAGAGCTCTGCTCTTAGGGTTGCCAGTTCTGGGTTTGGAAACTTTGGGAGATTTGGGGGTGGGGCGCACTAATTTAATTAACAGAGCTAATTAAATGAGCTTTATCAATTAACTTAAGGTGGCTGGGGAGGGAGGGAGAGAGGGGCGGCTTCTGCAGCCGGCATCCAAGTTCGTCCAGACAAAGAGGGTGGGCAGAGTTGAGTAAGGTTTAGCGCTGGGGAGGGAGGGGGAGAGAGAGAGATTAAAAGACAAAGAGAGAGGGCTGCAGCGGCTCACTGGCTCCCACCCTGCTCACCTTGCCTCGCCTCCCTCCCACCTGGAGCTCATTCTTTGGAGTGCTTCTCACCTAGCCTCAGAAGAGCTCCTCCCCCGCCATCGTGGAGTGGAGGGATGTCAGTGCCTCCGCCCAGGGGACCATGATTCTTCCCCTGCTGCAAAAGGTCGGCTCCCTGGCCCGGCGTGGTGGCGCACTGCTCTTCTTCCTTGTGGGGGGCATTGCAATAGGGGGTGCCCCTAATGTGATAGGGGTGCTGCCTGTTGCACCCCTTGCTGGCTTATTTATTTATTTATTTATTATATTTATATCCCGCCTTGCCAGTGGACCGGCTCAAGGTGGCTAACAACATAAAAACACCATAAGGTTTACAATATAAAATCAGCATTAAAACTACTACATCCTACACAATACAACAGCAGCAGATGGCGACTTCAGTACGGCTATCACTAGTGTTCCCTCTAAGCTGAGTTAGTGTGAGCTAGCTCACAGGTTTTTAGCCTCCGGCTCACACATTTTTGTCTTAGCTCAGGGAGGATGGCTCCACAGCAAACTAATTTATGCAGTAGCCAAATCGCTCGCTCACAACTTTAACGCCAGTAGCTCACAAAGTAGAATTCTTGCTCACAAGACTTCACAGCTTAGAGGGAGCATTGATCAACTGGAAATTCCCAGGAATGGCAACTTGGGACCTTCTATGTGCCAAGCAGATGCTCTACCACTGAGCCACAGCCTCTGCCCAGATTTTACCCATCCTCAAGTGGCCACTGAATTCCCTCCCTTCCCCAAACTCCACCCATCCATGGTCGCCACCCCTAAAATCTGCAGGAATTTCCTAAGCCAGCATTAGAAACCTTGTTGGCTGGGCTCTCCCAGACCCTAGACAGACACTGTAATCACAGTTAAACATTGGTTCCCCAGGACCCCTTCAGCTCAGAAAAATGACCAAGCAGGACTGAACCTTTTCTCCTTTCCTGTATCATGGCCCTCCTGCTCTTTAAATGAAAATGCTTTGGATGCTCTTCCTCATAATTCCCAGCATCATGTCTGTTTCAACCCCAAGGTGTTCAGGAGCTGTCTGCTTTCTCAAATGCGAAAGCCCCGTTCACGTTTTACAGTGAATACAGGTACATCCTGCAGTTATATTCATATGCCTGTTTGTAAGAGAGAGACAACACACATTCACTGTACTAATGAAACTGGGGACCAGTACCTAGGTAAAGTCTATTTATTTATTTATTTATTTGTTACATTTCTCCCTTGTGAAACTCAAGGCGGCTTACGATATAAATAAAACAATTATAAAAAGCACAGCAAAAGCAGTATAAATAAAACAATGATAAAAACACATGTGATGCCACAATTTAAAAAAACTCCAATCAGGACTGCCAATAAATAAAAACTAAATCAGCCAAATGCAGCCCTAAACAAAACTGTCTTCAACTGTCTCCTGAAGATCGACAGTGAGGGGGCCAGGCACACTTCCCTGGGGAGTTAAACATTCCATAATCACGGAGCTGCCACCAAAAAGGCCCTGTCTTGTTTGCCCACCAGATGGGCTTCGTTGATTGGTGGAATAGTCAGGAGCAATGCTGCCTCTAAACTGTGGAGTCTTGTGGGTAAAAATTCTATTTTGCAAGCTACTGGCATTAAAGTTGTGAGTGAGCAATTTGGCTACTGCTGAAATTACTTTGCTCTGGAGCCATCCTTCCTGAGCTAAGACAAAAATGTGTGAGCCAGAGGCTAAAAATCTGTGAGGTAGCTCACACTAACTCAGCTTAGAGGGAACACTGGTCAGGAGGGCCTCTCCCTGCTATCTTAATTCCTGGGCAGGAACGTATAGGAGAAGGCTGTCCTTCAGATTACCCAGTCCCAAGCACTAGAGCTTTAAAGGACAAAGACAACACCCTGAATTACGCAGCCAGCCTAATTGTTATAGTATCTGGGTCATATGCTCCTGGTAGTTGGCCCTGACCAGGAGTCTAGCCATAGCATTCTGCCCTAGCTACAGCTTCTAAACAGTCTTCAGGGGTTTCAATGTACAATGTACATCATGCATTCAGCACTGAATGTAACATGAGAATCAAGTGTGCAGTGCACTCAAACTATACGCACATTTATTGTACTTTGTGAACAGGGGTACAGATCTTTATCCGTTGGAAAACTGACAAGAAGTTACATTTCATTTTCTGCTCTTATGGTTTGATGGAAATGAATCCGAAATGCTGCAGCCGTGAACTGAGCTGAGGGGAACCACTAGGCAGCAGTGAAACGCTTCCACCTCCGTTTTGTGCTTTTAAACAAACGCCTTGTCTTTAAGGATAAAATCTGGGCAATCGCACAGTCTTAATGTGCATGTTGATAAATGTAACTCATACCATACAATGATTCCCTTGCAGGTGTTTTATTCTAACAGCTGTCTCTACCCGCGACGGGAGTCTCCAGGATTTTCCTATGAGCAATAACAAGTAATTTGAGGCAATTTCTCCCTTCCCTTGGCATGGTTTACATAGCAATCCAATTTTCTTCCAAAGTCAGAAAACACTAACAGTGTTCCCAAAGCTGTGTGTTTAAATTAACACCTGAAGCCGCACCACTTGGAAAGCGCCCAAGAAACTTTTAATTATTGCCTTGATTTCTCTAGCAAATCTGTTGCTAATACACTTGTTGCTGCTCATGAGGTGTGCAAGCAGCTTTGTCAAGGCCACTTTTGTAGGGTTACCCACCAGTTCGGTGTAGTGGTTATGAGCGGCGGACTCTAACCTGGAGAACCAGGTTTGATTCCCCAATCCTCCACATGAAGCCGGCTGGGTGACCTTGGGTCAGTCACAGCTCTCTCAGAGCTCTCTCAGCCCCATCTACCTCACAGGGTGTCTGTTGTGGGGAGAGAAAGGCAATTGTAAGCTGCTCTGAGACTCCTTCGTGTAGTGAAAAGCGGGGGTATAAAAACCAACTCTTCTTTTTCTATAAGGAACCATTTTCTGATGTATTATACCCGTAGTCCCAAACCTTGTTGCGGCAGAGGAAAATTCTGGAATGTCGAGGACATGCCATGGGCCTGTGGGCACCATCACAAAATGGCTGTCCTGGGAGAATGGGACTAATCACAAAATGGCTGCCATGGAAACCAAAGGCCAAAGCAAAAGACTGAGGAAGAGGAAGAGATTGAATTTATACCCCACCTTTCATTTGGAGTCTCAGAGCAGTTTACAAACTCCTTTCCCTTCCCCTCCCCACAACAGATCCCTGTGAGGTAGGTGGGGCTGAGAGAGCTCTGACAGAAACTGCTCTTTTTCAAGGACAGCTGTGACAGAGCTATGGCTTGCCCAAGGTCATCCAGCAGCTACAAGTAGAGGAGTGGGGAATCATACCCAGTTCTCCCAGATTAGAGTATGCGCACTTAACGACTACAGGTTCCACAAAGGGTTGGAAGTTCAGGCATCCTCATATGATGGAGGCAGATGTTCTCAAATGGATGCCCCCTAATGGGTATTTGCATTGATTATTATGGTTGCCAACTCCAAGTGGAGAAATTCCTGGAGATTTGGGGGTGGAGCTTAGGGAGGGCAGGATTTGGGGAGGGATGAGACATCAGTGGGTATAATGCCATAGAGTCTACTTCCCAAAGCACCCATTGATCCCAGGGGAACTGATCTCTGTAGATCACTTCTAATTCCGGGAGATCTCCAGCCTGCACCTGCAGAGTGAAACTTTACAACTGTATTTTAGATTCAGCAAGGCGCTCAAGATGTTTTTCAGGCTCTTTAACAAATGCTGGGTTACGCGTTGCCACCTGTAACCAATTAGTGTCTTAGATCAGATTAGAGGGGAAACCAGCCGAGTAATCTAAGTGCTAATGCTGCATTAAGCTGGATGTAAACATCGATTTCAAGATCTGCAGTGTAAAACACTCAACAGACTGAGTATGCCGAGAAGAAAAAAACTTTTTTTAATCTCATGCAAGACCAGAAGGAGAGAGAGAAAAAGGCACCGAGTTGAGTAGGAGGAGTCACAGAGAAGTTTCTATCAGAATTGACAAAGGCTGCGGTCACACAGGCTGCGGTCACACGGCAAGCTAATTGTGATTAGTTCCCACTATAAATTTGATCTGGAATATTTTTTTCAAGTTGGGATGATCACACATCCCTCCCCGAATTGCAAGCATTGTGCCAGGAGGCTCTGGGCACTGTCTAGATGCAGCCGGCCCCTGTGTCTCTCTCTGCCGCCTGCTCGCCTGCCCGCCGAGGGCTCCCACCTTCCCTCCTAATGCCGTAGCTTTGGGGACTCCTGGGACAGGCTCCACCACCTGCTCGCCTGCCAGCCCCCTCCCAGCACTACTTTCCCCACCTGCCCACCTCCCGCCCGCAGCAACTTTCCACGCTGCCTCCTGCTGCTGGCACGCTGGGCGTGCTCCCTGGTGCTGGGGGCTCCCACCCTCCCTCCTAATGCCACAGCTTCAGGGACTTCTGGGGCAGGCAGCAACTTCGCTCTGAATGTGCGCTTGAACATTTAAATATTGAACTGAATGATTGCTCATGTGCTCAAAGGTGGAAGCTGGGGAAAAAAAAAACCTCGTTGCACAAAGAATGGTCAGACGACCCTAATCGCAATCCATGTGAGAGATGGCTGTCCAGATTGGCGAAATCGCAGATTTAAAGCTCAAACATCCAGAAAGTACTTGATTTTCCCGGTGTCGGAAAACTCACTAGGGAACCAGGTGGATTGCACGAGTGAGCCCGCTTCGGTGTGGGAGGTGGATGTGGATGTCGGATCAGCGATTTTAAATGCAAGGGGGAACAGCAGTGAAACCCGATCAAAATAACCATGTGACCACAGCCACACACTAAACAATCCACTTTCAATGCACTTCCCAACTGGATTTTGCAAGTTCACACAGTACAAATCCAGTTGGAAAGTGCACTGAAAGTAGATTGAAAGTGGATTATTTAGCATGTGGGACTGCAGCCAAAGAGAGCCACCACACATGTACATAGTCTAGTTATAGGGGAAAAGGGGAAGTATGGCACGCCCCAGTGTCCAGGCATGCAGAGTCACCCTTACTCCAGCAGTCCCTGCTCAGCTGAGGTAGAGGAAAGTCAGGACTGGCTCTTTGCATTGGTGGAAGGAGCAAGTGGGTGCCAGAAAACACATCGGTGGGCACCGTGGAACCATTGGGTACCATGCTAGAGGACTGCCGTTTTATGATGAAATTTCATAAGGCTTTGGGGGCAAGCTTGGACCACTTCGACAGGCCCAGTGCTGTTTCACATGCAGCTAATTCAAGGCTCAGAGCCATGCTGCTTAAACACCATTTTTTTTAAAAAAAAGCAGTCAGACATAGTTAAAATGCCAATTTTATTTGCCAGAGCCAATGTAACATCTGTTCTCTTGGGTGCATTGTACAGTGGCATTTCCCCCTCTGCATCCCTGTGCAAATGAGCATGGTGCATTTTATGGATCCAGACTGGGGAAAGTAACAGAGGTCCCTACATGTTGAATTCTATAGACTTAGTTCTTCGTTGCATGAGATTAATTACATGAAAATATGTAAGGAAATTCTGATGCAAATCTGCCTCCAGTGTGAGATTGCTAACCTTGGTAGAACAGTTTTGATGGTGTTTCTCCGCTGTCGGTTCTCGCCTAATGTCACTAAATGATTAAGTCTGGACTGACATGTGCTAATATAATATTCATGCCTGCTTCTCTTTTCCTTTTTAAAAACCCTACATGTTACAGAAAAGGCAAACTGTGGGTGTATAATTAGCCTGGCATTCCCTAGTCTGCTACAGCAGAAGATGTGTAGTCTTTCTCTTGCTGTTTTTTTTTTTAAATGATGCAGTCTGTGGGAAAGCTCTTCTGTGGGAGCCATGATGGGGAGTGCTGCCAAGCCCACACTGGGGGTGGGGGAATCTCCCACCCCTAGGTCCTGTTGCCCATTGTCCTAAAAGTGGCGGGGGCGGAATTAAAAAGACAAACAAGGCCTTGTGTACTTACAGGAAATTCTTACCATAGAGTTCCTGGCAATTCCTAGACTACACAGAAGTGACAAAGGGTAGTTCTAGGAATTGCTGGAAACTTTATGGTATGACAACAAGGCCTTATTTTTCTTTTTAATTTTTTCCCTAGGTTAGGGTTGCCAGGTCCCCACAAGGCCACTGGCAGGGGATGGGGGGGGGGGCGTAAGGTTGCCGTATCCAGGTTGGGAAACTCCTAGAGATTTGGGGATGGAGTCTGAGGAGGACAGGGACCTCAGGGGGGTACAATGCCATAGAGTTCACCCTCCAAAGTATCCATTTTATTCCAGGAAATTTATCTCCTTAGTCTGGAGATAAACTGTAATTCCAGGGGTTCCCTAGGTCCCACCTGGAGGTTGGCATCCCTACCTGGAATTCTGCTGGGGTTGGCAGGTCCTACCTGGCTGCTGGTGGTGGGGGGGCTTCAGGGTCTTTCCTGAGATCTTCTGGTGCACATGCTTTGTGCGCGCACTGCAATGATGTCACCCAGAAGTGACATCATCACATCATCGACATCTGGTGTGTGTGTGTGAAGCTCTAGTTTTTGGGCAAAACTCTATGGATTGAGCCTAATTTTACCATAGAGTTTTGCCCAAAAACTAGAATGTAAACCCTGACATCAGCAACATGATGTTGTCACTTCCAGGTGACATCATTACATCGTATTTGGGGCATTTGTGATGGCAGAAAGAGACCTGCAAAAGTTCAGGAAGCCCTGCCCAGACTGGGGGCCTGGCAACCCTAGATTCTGCTCACCACACAACCTTCCGGCTGGTTGCCAGGCACTGCTTGTTAGCCCTCTAAGGTTACTTTTAAGTATTGAGCGGGAGGCGATGAATCAAACAAACAGGCTTTTATTCAAACCATTGCTTCAGCTCAAAGACAGCTCTATGAGAGCGGCACCTTAATTTATACTGTTTCCAACTCATAACTTCAAACAATGTAACTATGTACAAACAATCCTATTGGACCTAAGCGAGGCTCAGCAATTGGTTACCTAGAGTGGCTTAAGGACCAATGAGAGTCTTTATTTGTTAGCCAATCAGAAAGGGCCTTTTGCATCCCAAAGTCTCTGCAAGCTGTGGCTGTAAAATAATAAGAATACAACAGTTACCAACCTCAGAGGTAGATCCTGGAGTTCTCTTGGAATTACAACTGATCTTCAGATTACAGAGACCAGTTTGCCAGGAGGAGATGGCAGTTTTGGAGGGCAGACACTATGGCTCAAATCCCCACTAACCCTACCAACATCCCATTGTGTATAATCCATGGTAACAGCAATGAACTATGGCCGTAGAGCCCATTATATTTGGTTGTAGGCCTGCCATCATTTAATAGAAGAAGAAGAAGAGATTGGATTTATACCCCGCCCTCCACTCCCCAAGGGAGTCTCAGAGCGGCTTACAAACTCCTTTCCCTTCCCCTCCCCACAAGAGACACCCTGTGAGGTAGGTGGGGCTGAGAGAGCTCTTTCCCAAGCTGTCCTTGAGGGAACAGCTGGTACAGAGCTATGGCTTGCCCAAGGTCATCCAGCCAGGTGCAAGTGGAGGAGTGGGGAAATCAAACCCGGTTCTCCCAGATTAGAGTCTGCGCACTTAGCCACTACACCAAACTGGCAATAACGTTGACTTAGGAGGTTTCACATGTGGACTCAGGCCATACAAGACGCTGTCTGTCTGGCTGAGCCGAGGGAATTTTTCAGCTTCTTTCTCCCCCCCCACCCCCCGGTCAGGGAGGCGTTGATTGGTCCTAATTTGCTTCATTGCTGCAGAATTACATGCTCCCCTCGGGGAGTTCCTCCAGATGGTGGAGAGAAAATGAAATATTTTGTGTGGGAAGCTCAGGGAAAATTAGACCTCAGTTTGACTGTGTATCCATGTGAGACGAAGCAAAAAAAAATGGACTGGATTAGCACGACTCCTACAAAAAGAAACAAAAAGCAATTTGTTGCCTAATTAGGATTACCTATCACTTGGGTGCACTGTGGAGCTAATCTGCCTCTATTATGCTTCGATAAACAAGGCATTAGTTGATGTCCTGATAGCGTCCAACAATCTACTGTGTCACTGGAAACTTAAAGCCGACAGATGTAGGTGTTCCCTGTAACATGTGTGCAACCCCAGCTTGTAAGATTGCCAACCTCCAGGTGGGGCCTGGAGATATCCTGGAATTACAATGCATCTCTAGATGTAGTTGTCTGTGGCTTGACGGCAGTTTCCACCACCAATAAACACCTGGGACTGCACTGATGGAGGGTGCAAATGAAGGGAAAGTTTCGGGTTGCAAAAGCAGGGGTCATTTTGAGCAGGAACACACAGGAACGCCGTTCCAGGAGCAACAAGCCCAGGAGCAGGCACATACAGTGATGCGCTGTGGAAAAAAGCAAAAGCATACTAACTTGATCTGTATTTTCATGCTTCTTGTAGGTAGCTTCCCAGCAAGAGCAAAGGAAACCTGTTTAGTCAAAGTTTATGTAAAGCTGGCTCACCAGCTCTGAGTTGGGAAATACCTGGAGATTTTTGTGATATAGCCTGAGCGGTGGGTGTTGCCTTCTGACACTCTTCCGGTGATGTCAGGGGATGTGGCATATGCTAATGAGTTATGCTAATGAGCTCTGCTAATGAGCTCCTGCACCTCTTTTTCTACAGAATGACCCCTGTGCAGAAGTAAGTGAAGAGGTAGAAAGATGGGGGGCTCTCAAAAGGCAAAAGAGCGGGAAGATGGAGCAGAATGAAGCTATTGTATGGTATTTGCTGAGGCTCTTGGACAGGGTTTGGTGGCAGAGGAGTTGGGGGAGAGTGTAGCAGGAAAGTGGAAGAGAGAATAAAAATCATACTTTGCTGGATTCTGTTGTTTTGGTGCTGGAGTGCTGGTGGAAAGTCTGGAAAAGAAATGGAACCTTGTGTATGGCTACAATTCCAGTCCTTATACATCAAACCCTCTGTTTTGGGGGAATCCTGTAATAGTCCTTGAAGTCCTATAATATCTGCCCTTATCTGCTATGAGCATGAACTGTTCTTTATGTGTCTGGAATCTGAAACGATCTTAGCTACTCAGGCAATTTGCCTTGAGAATGAACCTTCTTGCAAAGGTACCTGAAAACCTCACTTTGCATTCCAGCAGTTTTACTTGGCATTTTATTTCCGTGTCAAACTCTTGAGCCTGAGCAACAAGGCTTCTCCTGCTGGCTTTTTGGTGTTGGGTCTGAAAGGGAGGGAGGGGCATGTCTCACCCAGACCTATCACCGTGTTCCAGGACATCACAAGATGCTAGGGGCCATGGAGTAAGATTGAAATGGGTTGTATTTGTTGCTACTCCCCGCATAATATCAGAGCAGGGCCAGCATCAGCACACCCTGAGGTGGGGTGGCTGCTAAGGCCCAGAGTTTCTGGCAGCAGGACACGATGCCATAGAGCCCTCAAACCAGAAGCTGCCTGGGAAGGATGTGCAGATGGTGTACAATGGCATGCACAGTGGTGGTGCTCCCATCTGTACGTACCACCCAGCACCATCAGGGAAAGGACATAGATCAGTGAGAAAGCTCAGAAATGGGGAGGGGAAAGAAGGACACACAGGCAGGTGGGGATATGTGTGGGCTGGAACATAGGCATAGACTACAGGGGGGGCTCGAGGGCTTGAGCCTCCCCTGAAATTTCCCGGGGGGGGACTGAGCCCCCCCTGGGAAAATGTGCCACCTGCTGCTGTGCCTCCTGGGGCCCTTCCGAGGCCAGCAGCTGCTGCTGCTGGTGCCTCTCTCCCCCACCTGGCCACTCTTCCATCCTTCCCTCTCCCTCCCTCTTTTCCCGGCGAAGGGAGAGGAAAGGAGTGGGGGGGGGGGGGAGAGAGAGGCTCCGGCAGCAATGGCTGGCAGGCCTCAGAAGGGCCCACAGAGGCGTGGAGGTTTTCCGGCGGGGGGGGGGGGGGACATCGCCCCAGCAAGCACACGCACTTTGCACGTGTGCTAAAGAGCTCCCCCCCTGGAATTTACAAAACTCTACGCCCCTGGGCTGGAAGAATGGCAGAAGCAGGGGTCCTGGTGGAGGTCAACAGAGGATGGGGGTAGGGTTGCTAGGTCCTAACTGGCTGCCAGTGGTGGGCTCCAGCCTTCTCATAGGGGGTTCTGCTCTAGTTTTAGGGCAAAACTCTATGGGTTTTTTTGCCTTCAAAACCATAGAGTTTGCCCAAAAACTAGAGTGGAACCCCCTGACATTGCCAATGTGATGATGTCCCTATTCAGGGGTGGGGCCTCCCCAGTTGGCCAGCTGGCTGATGGCTGAACTCGATTTTAGTGCAGAACGGGTAAAAAAACTGGATTTAAAAGAAGGTTGAATTCGATTTTAATGCAGAATTGCTTTGAGGACACCACGGTGAACATGGATTAAAAGAAGAGCGCAGAAAGGGCCAAAGTTATGTAAAGGGAAGAAAGAGATATGACTGGGGTGAGTCCATGCTCCTGGTGAACTGATGCACCAAGAATCAAAGCCTGCTCCTGTTTGCATAGCTTAACTCCTTCATCTGCATTCCCCTGTCTTCGATTTTGTTTCTTGTTTACTCTAATGTGCAGCTCGATGTTGGGAACTGGCTCCCAGGATAGATACTGCAGTCTGCACATTTCCAGGAATTCTGTGCTAAAACATTTTTTATTCCATTCCTCCAAATTGTCCTGAGATGTTTACTATACACAGCACAGACTTGTAGTGCCAAAAGATAACTGGGAGAAAATATATTACATAAACAGTTATTTAGCTACTTAACTTTCTCTGGGAAGCATTCCATATGCTTCTCCATTAGTGATGGGCACAAACTGGGGAAAGGCGGTTCAGTTCGTGGGTCGTGGTGTGCCCAGTTCACGAACCACTATGGACTTTTAGCTGCAAGATGAACTGGGTTTGGCTTGTGAGGTTTGTGATGCAGTAGAACACCTCCTAGTATCTCTGGCTGACTCTCCTCTACCTACTGTCCATGTTTGGTGAGGATTGGATGTACGAGGTTCGAGTTACAGTCCCCCAAGGAAGGTACCCCCATTAAAGTACTTTCTGGGGAAATGACAGGTGTAGGTTTAGGAGAGTATAGAATGGATCCTGTGCAAGCTAGAGACATCAAAGTTGCAAGGGACCTCCCCTGAATGCTCCTCTACATGACCTCCAAGTTCCACCACCCCCAGTTGCTCTGAAGTTAGGTAAAAATTTAGATTGAGCAGAGGACAGTCTGGAAATGTATCCAGAGAGCCAGTTTGGAGTAGTGGTTAAGTGCATGGACTCTAATCTGGGAGAACCGGGTCTGATTCCCCACTCCTTCACTTGCACCTGGCTGGATGACCTCGGGCAAGCCATAGCTCTGTACCAGCTGTTCTCTCAAGGACAGCTTGGGAAAGAGCTCTCTCAGCCCCACCTACCTCACAGGGTGCCTGTTGTGGGGAGGGGAAGGGAAAAGGAGTTTGTAAGCCGCTCTGAAACTCCCTTGGGGAGTGAAGGGCGGGGTATGATCCAATCTCCTCCTCCTCCTCCATTCAGGAACTGCCACAGCTTGAAAGTTCGTGGAAAGTTCGTGCTGGTTGACTAGCCATGAACTTCAGTTTGCGAATCACGAACCAACCAAAATTCATCACAAACTTTAGTTCATGAGCTAGTTCATGCCCATCCCTATTCCCAGTACATTCATCCACTGTGAGTTCAGTTTCTTGGTATCCCATTTCATTTGGTATGTAATCAGATACAATGAGATGCAGATATCTTTTAATCCTCTGCAACCAATTTTGGGTTTTTTGTGTGAGAGAGGGATTTTAATTGGCTTCCATTCTTTGGCAAAAAACCCCCCCCCCACTAGCCTCAATAATACATGATACAATCTGCTGTTGATTATTTGGGATTAGTGCAACATAATTGAAAAGAAAACAAAAATGGAAATCAGATGGAAATAAGGTTGCCGGCCTCCAGCTGGGAATGAAGAAGAACCAAAATGCAGTTGTGATAGAACTACTCAGTGTAACACTGTATAATTGGTTATATTGTTTACTAAGCACATTCATACAAACACGGGTCCTTTCCTAAAAAAAGAGGTGCAGGAGCTCATTAGCATGACTTATTTGCATATGCCACACCCCCTGATGTCACCGGAAGTGTCAAAAGGCCACACATCCCTGACATCATGGTCAGTGTGTCAGAAGGCAAGAAGGGAGGGAGTGAGGGAGGGGGAAGGAAGGAAAGGAACAGGAAGGAAGGTAGGTAGGTGGGGGAGAGAGAGAGAAGAAAGAAAGAAAGAGAAAGAAAGAAAGAAAGAAAGGGAGGGGGAAAGAAAGAGAGGGAGGAAGGAAGGAGGGAGGAAGAAAGGAGGGAAGGAAGGAAGAGAGGAACAGTAAGGTAGGTAGGTAGTTGGGGGGGAGAGAGAGAGAAGAAAGGAAGGAAGGAAGGGGGGAGAGAGGGAGGAAGGGAGGAAGGAAGGTAGGTAGGTGGGGGGAGAGAGAGAAGGAAGGAAGGAAGGGGAAGGAAGGGGGAAAGGAAGGAACAGGAAGGTAGGTAGGTAGGTGGAGGGAGAGAGGGGGGGTGCTTCTCCCCTCACTGGGGCTGGCGTTTCCCTCCCTCCCCCCCTTGCTTGGGCCTGAGTGGCATTAAGCCACTCAGGCCCAGCTTCTCCCTACCTTGCGCCCCGGGAATAGGTGAGTGGGGGAGGGAGGAGGCTTCAGTGAGTGGGGGAGGGAAGGGGCTTCTCCCGGGCCAAGGGCGCTTGGCCCGGGAAAGATCATGGGGCGGGGCTGAGGGGCTTCTCCCGGGCTGGCGGCCAGCGCCGCCAGTCCCGGGAAACATCTGGGGGGGCTGGGGGGCTTCTCCCGGGCTGGCGGCCAGCGCCGCCAGTCCCGGGAAAGATCTAGGGGGGGCTGGGGGGCTTCTCCCAGGCTGGCGGCGCTTGCCGCCAGTCCCGGGAAAGATCTAAGGGGGGCGGGGCTGGGGGGCTTCTCCCGGGCTGGCGGCGCTTGCCGCCAGTCCCGGGAAAGATCTAAGGGGGGCGGGGCTGGGGGGCTTCTCCCGGGCTGGTGGCGCTGGCCGCCAGTCCCGGGAAAGATCTGGGGGGGCGGGGCTGAGGGGCTTCTCCTGGGCTGGCGGCGCTTGCCGCCAGTCCCGGGAAATATCTGGGGGGGGCGGGCTGAGGAGCTTCACCCAGGCTGGCAGCCAGCGCCGCCAGTCCCAGGAAAGATCTGGGGGGGCGGGCTGATGGGCTTCTCCCGGGCTGGCGGTGCTTGCTGCCAGTCCCGGGAAAGATCTAGGGGGGGGTTGGGGGGCTTCTCCCGGGCTGGCGGCCAGCGCCGCCAGTCCCGGGAAAGATCTAGGGGGGGCTGGGGGGCTTCTCCCGGGCTGGCGGCCAGTGCCGCCAGTCCCGGGAAAGATCTGGGGGGGCGGCGAAGGGCGCGCCCAGGAAGGGTCTGCTGGGGGGGAGGGAAGGGGCTTCTCCCGGCCAGCGGCGCTTGCCGCGCGGCCAGGAAGGGTCTGCTGGGGTGGGTGGGAAGGAAGGGCCTTTTCCCCAGGCCGGCGGCGCTTGCCGCTGGCCCGGGAAGGATGAGCGGGGGAGGACGCTTTTTTCCGGCTCCGAGCCGAAGCGCGGGCCGGGAAAGCGAGCTGGGGGGCAGGGCTTTATCATGTGTCCGCCCCCCGGCTTCCCCTCTCCCGGAGCGGCGCTCCAGCGCGCCCCGGCCCAAACGGAGCCCTTCATACAAACATATACGTGCAAAGGTTATAATGGATAAACGTTTTAAATAAAGTACTCGTGCCAAAGTTCAGTTCTGATCATTTCCTTATCAGTTTCTTCTTGTGTATGTTTAGTCCAAGCGTGGCAACTGCCAAGGCTTCCAAGCGGGCCCCATTTCCATCAAGGCAAACCTGGCAGTCAAACCAACCTTGTCCAATCTGTTTGTAGAATTCTATGACACATACTTCAGTTCGTCTCAGTGCGAAGGTCTTTGCTGTAACTTTCAGTATCTCTGGGGCCCGGAGATCTCCTGGGATTATTTATTTATTTTATTTCCTACCTTTCTCCCCGTGGGGGCCCAAAGTGGCTTACATTGCTCTTCTGTCCTGCATATTATCCTCACAACAAGCTTGTGAGGTAGGTTCGGCTGAGTGAGTGTGACTGGCCCAAAGTCACCCAGTGAGCTTCCATGGCACGAGTGGGGATTTGAACCTGGGTCTCCCAGATCCTAGTCCAACACTTTAACCACTACTCCATACTGGCTCTCCGGACTACTGAGCTCCAGACCAGAAGAGAAGAGATTGGATTTATACCCTGCCTTTCACTATCTGAAAGGGTCTCGGAGCAGCTTACAGTCTCCTTTCCCTTCCCCTCCCCACAACAGACACCCTGTGAGGCAGATGGGGCTGAGAGAGCTCGGAGAGAACTGCCCTTGAGAGAGCAGCTCTGAGAGAACTTGTGATTGACCCAAGGTCACACCAGTGACTGCACAGGACCTATTTACCTGAGGGACTGTCTCTCCCCATATGTACCCCAGCGAGCACTTTGATCGGGTTCCCAGAACCGCCTGGTTCTTCCAGGGCCCAGGGAGGCCCGACTGGCGGCAACGAGGGTCAGGGACTTTTTGGTGGTGGCCCCACACTGGTGGAATGAGCTCCCGGATAACATCAGGGCCCTGTGGGACCTTTTACAGTTCTGCAGGGCCTGCAAGATGGAGCTCTTCCGCCAGGCTTACAAGTAGGGGCCGCCACGATTTCACAGCCCTGGCCCGATTACTGAAGCTCGCTGTCCGGACCATCGGCACCAAGTGCAAACTCAGCAGAGGGCCTGCTGACGCCGCCTGGATGGGGTTGATGAAGTGCATCTTGCACTGTAATTGTGTAATGTACATTGGATGTTTTTATATTGTGTTTTTATAGAATTGTATTGTGTATGTAATATATTGGTAGCCGTCCTAACCCTACCATCAGGTGGGGAGGGCGGAATAGAAATTCAATAAATAAATAAATGTGGGGGAGTGGGGGATCAAAACCAGTTCTCCCAGATTAGAATCTGCGCTCCTAGTCACTACACCAAACTGGCTCTCTACAGGGATCACTTCCCGTGGAGGGAAAGGCTGCCGTTGAGGGTCAGCTCAATGGCATTTATACCCCACTGAGGTCCCTCCACTCCCCAAACCTCACTCTCCACTCCCAAATCTCCAGGGCCAGCCCAGAGCTGGCAACCCTAGACTGAAAGAGCTTTTCCCAAAATTAGCTCAAGGTCTGTGACTCTGATGCAGACTTTTCAAGCACAGCATGTGGCTTGCTTGCACTGAATAAAAATCCCAATCTGGCAGACAGTGCACATCTTGATGTTGCAGAGATGCATTTCTCGTCATATTTCTGAGGACCTATGTCATATTAGAAACTTACACGTTGTTGTGATATAATAAACTGAAATTTGCTTCATTGTTGCAGAATTACAACCTCCCCTCATAAGAACTCAAGAGAAGCCAATGTTGGATCAGGCCAGTGGCCCACCCAGTCCAACACACTGTCACACAGTGGCCAAAAACAGCAGGAGCCCTCAGGAGGTCCAGCAGTGGGGCCAGGACACTAGAAGCCCTCCCACTGTTGCCCCCCACCCAAAAAAGCACCAAGAATACAGAGGATCTCTTGCCCTAGACCGAGCACTCCTATCTATACCTTGTGGCTAATAGCCACCTCTGCTCCATATGTTTATTCAATTCCCTCTTGAAGCTATCCATGCTTGTAGCTGCCACCACCTCCTGTGCAATGGTACCAAAAAAGCAATGTACAAGAACTAAAACCAAACAACAATTGATTATATAAAACAGTGAGAAACTGGCAGCAAAAATACAGCTCTTAGTAGTTGAATGTTCCCAGCGTGTGACAGCAACCCAATGAAGCTGCCGGGCGAGAGCTTCAGGACTGACAAAAAGAAGTACTTCTTCACTCAGTGAGTAAATAAATCAAGTAATTGTGTTGCCAGTTGCTGTAGTGACAGCAACTGCACAAGCAGAGATGCCTTTAAAAGAGCCACAAGCAGAGATGCCTTTAAAAAAGGATTAGAGGGGCTGATGGAGGATTGGTCCATCCATGGCTACTAGTTATGATGATTAAGGAAACCTCCACATCCAGAGGCAATAAACCTTTGAATACAGGGCTAGGCCTTGGATTCTATGCTGGTTTGTTGATCTTCCCAGAAAACTGGGCAGCCACTGTACGAAACAGAATGCTGGTTCACTGGTATGATCCAGCAGGGCACTTCTTGTGTTCTTACGAGCTGGAGGAAGATGGTCCATTGGGAAGAATCTTAGGACACATTCACAGACAGAATGCTTGTATTGACATAAGAACACAAGAGAAGCCAATGTTGAATCAGGCCAATGGCCCATCCAGTCCAACACTCCGTCACACAGTGGCCAAAAACACCAGGTGCCCTCAGGAGGTCCAGCAGTGGGGGCAGGACACTAGAAGCCCTCCCACTGTTGCCCCCCCCCCCCCAAGCACCAAGAATACAGAGCATCACTTGCCCCAGACTGAGAGTTCCTATCTATACCTTGTGGCTAATAGCTACTGATGGACCTCTGCTCCATATGTTTATCCAATTCCCTCTGGAAGCCGTCCATGCTTGTAGCTGCCACCACCTCCTGTGGCAGTAAATTCCATGTGTTAATCTCTCTTTGGGTGAAGAAGTACTTCCTTTTATCTTTCTTACCCGACCACTCAGCAATTTCATTGAGTGCCCACAAGTTCTTGTATTGTCCCTTTCCGGCCCTTTAAGAAAGCTCAGGAGTATAACAAGTCATGTTTACTTTTTAATCCTAAAGTGATCTTGGTTGATTCTTTGAAAGACATCTTTGAGGATGAATTTGTTGTCTTTTGCTAAAATGTGTACTGCTTTTTCTTGGAGAAAAAAAGAAGACATTTTTTCAACAGGCAGCTTTAGAAGAGTCTGGTGACTGCTTTGATGTCTAAATTGATACACTTCAAAAGATCAGGAAGCAAAGTGAACTGGTTGATAGATTTGTAGAAAAACAAGTTTATTCATTGACTGTTGGAATATAATACCTTGAGACAATATTTAATTAGTTTGTGGTTTTTTTTAAATCTATTATGTGAATGTAGGGTTGCCTTCCTCCAGGTGGGGCCTGGGGATCTCCCACTTTTACAACTGTGGGGATCTCCCACTTTTACAACTGATCTCTGACAGAGATCAGCTTTCCTGAAGAAAATGGCTGCTTTGAGGGGTGGACTCTATGGCACCGTACCGTGCTGAGGACCCTCCCCTCCCCAAACCCCTCCCTCTCCTGGGTCCACCCCAGATCTGGCAACCCTATGTGAATGATGTGTGTGTGTGTACACCCAAATTATAGCGATTACAAGTGCGGAGGGACCCACAAGGACTGGCACGGGGCATCTCATTTTCTTCTCCCCCACTACTTCTTTCTTTGTCCTGAAAGTGCCCCCATAGCCTCTGCCCTTTCTCTAGGCTTCCAGCAAAAGACTACAGGGTGTGGTCACACGTGCCAGATAACGTTTGGGGGGAAAGCGAGGCTATTTGCTCTGCAGTAATTTGACGTGCCACTGCATAATCAGATGCAGTGGCGGGTGAATTGGGGTTTTTTCTTTGCCGCGTGTTTCCGGTGCGCTTCAACAAGGGATCACTGATGCAATGGGAGCGCGTTGGAGCAATCACATGGAAAATTCTGTCTGTGGCCCGTCACAAACTCGTTTGATACTGCACTTTCCCAGGTTTTTTTTAACTCCGCTTCTTTGGCAAGAGTGCAACGGGTTGCCGGTGGGAGCGGGATGCTTGCCAGATGTTCTCATGTGATCGTGCCCTTAAAATCTGCCTGGCATTCGTGCCTATTGCGTGGCTAATTCTGCGTGTGCCCGTGTCAAGTGCTGGGTGGGTCGTTCAGAGCCTAGGTCAGAGAGCCAGGAGTTTGGAGCAGAAGTGGAGTCGTTCATAACTGGGGTCAGGGAGCCGAGAGCTCAAAGCCAGAGAGAAGTGGTTCAGAGCCAGAATCAGTCAGCCGGGGGTTCAGAGCAGGAGTGGAGTCATCAAAGCCGAAGTCAGGAAGCCGAGAGTTCATAACCAGGACGAAGTTGGGTGGAAATGGAGACGGGGTGGGTGCAAGAACGTTGGGAGTTCGACTGGTTGCTTCCACAAGAAGCCAGCCTAGAATAGGGAGGTAAATATTCCTCTGCTGCTGTTTCCAATTAGTGATTGGTGCACGCGCCCCTGCTTCCACTAAAACTCAGGACTGAATGACTGCCTGCTCCTCAAGCGTGCTTCACACCACTGGGATGCCAGATCCTGGGAGAGGCGGTCCCTTCATCGTGCAACCTTTGGAGGCGAGTCAGGAGGACTGTCTGCTGACAGCTGTTCCTCCTCAGCTGTTACTGAAGCAGGTGGCAATGGCAAACTGTCCGTTTCAGATGCTTCAGTAGGACCAGGTATGGATTCTGCTGCCGCTGTCAGCTCCCCATCGCCAACGCCCATGACAGACCGCACCCTACGGACTCCCTAAGGGGACACACTTCTGAACATCAACAAAGGAATAATTTGCAAAACAGCTATTAAAACGATTAAAGCACACCAATGGCTCTCCCCATTGGGTTACTCCGTCACTTAATCACCTCATTCTTGGAAAGGAGGAGCCAAGTGCTCTTTGCGCACTTCAAAGTTCACAAAGGGAGTTACTTCTGCTTGGCTGCTAGATAAACATCTGGAGCAGAGGTCCATCAGTGGCTATTAGCCATAAGGTATAGATAGGAACTCTCAGTCTGGGGCAAGTGATGCTCTGAATTCTTGGTGCTTGGGGGGGGGGGCAACAGTGGGAGGGCTTCTAGAGTCCTGGCCCCACTGATAAACCTCCTGATGGCACCTGGTATTTTTGGCCACTGTGTGACAGAGTGTTGGACTGGATGGGCCACTGGCCTGATCCAACATTGGCTTCTCTTATGTTTTTATGTTCTTAGATGCTACTGTACTAATGACTGCTTGCCATGCAGCCATTCCTGGAGCAGAGGAGGAGGCAATCTTGAAAGCCTCTCTATCCCTCTCCATCCGTGATGGTTGTTGGTGGGAGGCAGGTAGCAGGTGTCACATTCCACTTGCTGCATTATGGTGCGTCATGCCTTCAACTGTTTTCAGTTTGCAGTGTATTCTAGCCCGCTCTCATCAGATCTCAGAAGCTAAGCAGGCTCTGGCCATTACTCGGGTGGATGACCACCAAAGAAGGTGAGGGTTGTGACACAGAGGCAGGCAATGGCAAGGTATCTCTGTTTGTCTCTTGCCTTGAAAACCCTACGGGGTCACCATCAGCCGGCTCTGGCTTGATGGTACTTTATGTACAGATGTTCCCAGTCCTACTGCATTGCTTGTTGGATGTCTCATGCTGTCTGACTGAGTTGTTTATTTTGATGTATTTGAACAACTTGTGTATCAGATTTTCTGAATTCCCTGTTTTCATTTCGAAAAGTCTCTATTCCACTTTTTAAATCAGATATTTACCTTTCCCCTTATATCTCCACAACAAAAAGGGGCTTACTTTTTTTTTAAAAAAAGAATGAAAACTCAGAATTTGGAGAACCTATTATACAGTTTCTTATAATGTTCCAGGGGTCATTTCGAGGGGGAATGAGCAGGAATGGCCTTTTGGGAGTTACAAGCCCAGGGCTAGAGTGTCACAGGTTCGATTCAGAGCCCAGTTCCCCCTAAGGTGGGTGCTGGTGCACGGCAATAATTTCCCCTGCTGCCGGCACAGCTCCAGTGCACTCCGGTCTCCAGCTCTGAGTCTGAGGAGTGAGTGCTGGGCTTGGGCAGCAGCCCCACCCCCTTGTTAGTAGCCTCCCGGCTATAGGACCCCTTGCTCCCAGCAGCCCTCACTTGTGGCGACGCATGGGGGGGGGGGTCTGCTGCTTGTTCTTGCTGTCATCTGCGTCGTCCCTCCATGCCTATTTACTTTGTGCTTTTGAAGCAGTTTTTCTCCAGGTAGGCTCGCCAGCTCTGAGTTGGGGAAATACCTGGAGATTTTTGGGGTGGAGCCTGAGAGGTGGGTCTTGCCTTCTGACTCACTTCCGGTGCTGTTAGGGGGCGTGGCATATGCAAATAAGTTATGCTAATGAACTATGCTAATGAGCTCCTGCACCTCTTTTTCTATGAAATGATCCCTGGACAATATTCAATTGCAGAGTTAAAAAAATAACTGGAAATTCTGGGGGAGGGGTGGCAACTGCTGGGGGATGGGGGCACGGGATTTACGGGGAAACTAGGCTTTTGGAAGCCCCATTACCACTGCCCTGTATTGGTTACTGCTGCAGCGACGGGAAAACCACACAAGCCTGTCCCTGTGTGGAAAACACCACAATGAAGGTTCCTCCAGCAACTTTATTGTCTTTAACTTCTGACAATGGAACTCTCCTGGACTTCTGACAATGGACTCTCCTGGAACACTTGATGTGTGCTTCCTGGAGTCTTGCTGATAACCGGTCCCCAGGTAATCATGACAAATGCTCAGCAGAAGATAGAGTCATCCGCTTGCCAAAATGCAGCCGGTAGTTCGGAAGAGCTGTCATTGCAAGTGCTGAAAGATTACAGTCCTCTCATGTCAGTCTAAATTGGGATTAGCAGCAAAGAGCACTTGCCTTCCCCGATAAGAGGTAGCTGATGCCAGAAAGCCCTCTTTGTTTAGTGGCGAGAATTCACTAACGTGATTTGGAGGACTTTGCTTTGCAGTCTTTAACATGTGACCTTGGCTTGCGAGGCAGAAACTGAGAGTCGACACCTTCAAATAAGGTAAGGCCGTTGGAGCCTAAGAACTCTCTCACTACTTAAATATTTTGTGTGTGTTTTATTTCTGTGATTTCCCTTGGGTTTTAGATGCATGTTGTCATGAGTTAAAATGCAGGCTTTTTGAGTAAGAAAGACAAGGGCTGAATGGGTTGTTGAAATGTGTTATGATTGGATGGTAGCTGTACCCTAGGGGGTGGAGCTGACTGGTTTGTGGGGAGAGAGTATGTGCAGAAAGGATGCTGAGTGGGTGAAGAGTGGGGCGTGTGAGAGGAATCCATGTTTTTTGTGGAAGTTACTAGCCTAAGTGGCCAGTGAGGAAAATAAGCCTTTGTGGCTAGGTCTTTTTAAGGAACATTAGAGAACGAAATGAGAGCCAGTTTGGTGTTGTGGTTAGGCGTGCAGACTCTAATCTGGGAGAACTGGGTTTGATTCCCCACTCTTCCACATGCAGCTGTTGGTGTGACCTTGGGTCAGTCACAAGTTCTTTCAGAGCTATTCTCTAAAGAGCAGTCCTCGAAAGAGCTCTCTCAGCCCCACCTACCTCTAAGCTGTGGAGTCTTGTGAGCAAAAATCCTACCTTGTGAGCCAGTGGCATTAAAGTTGTGAGCAAGCAATTTGGCTGCTGCATAAATTAGTTTGCTCTGGAGCCATCCTTCCTGAGCTAAGACAAAAATGTGTGAGCAAGAGGCTAAAAAATGAGCTAGCTCACACTAACTCAGCTTAGAGGGAACACTGCTCACAGGATGTCTGTTTTGGGGAGGGGAAGGGAAAGGAGATTGTAAACCCCTCTGATACTCTTCCAGGTAGTGAAGGGTGGGGTATAAATCCAATCGCCTCTTTCTCCTCCTCCTCCTCTTCCTCTCTCAAACCATTCTGCTTATGAACCGCACAGAAACCATGACACTTATGAACTTTTCTGGAACCATTACGCTGTTATAAATAAACTCTTTTTATATTTAAGAGAAAACTGTTTTATTTGAAGAATCCCCTTTTACCTCAGAGCCACTCCCATGCGCTGACCGTTCTGTCATTCTACCAAATAGAGCTAAGCCATCCTGTTCTAACTAAGATTTCTAAGGCGAGAACATGAGCAAGGCAAAGAGGTGGCATAATGCACATCACCTGAGAACACTACAGAGTGATGCCTTTACAGGTGTCACATATAAGGGATCTCAGAGAAGAGGTAAAACGTTGCTAACTGGCTTGTCGGTTAAAACAAAGGTCCGGCTAGTCAAGCGCTCCCTGTGCATTTACTGCTTGATGTGAGACGACATGTGGGCCATTTCTTAACGAAGGACCCACAACAGCCAGTACTTGGACTGTGGAAACTTTATGGACCATTCATCTCATGTCAATGATCAGTAGTGTTAAGTTGTATAGTATCATTTAGGCAACTGGGATTTCTTAGACTGGTTCTTTGTTAATCTCTTTGCTCTTAATTGTAAAATCTGCTCTGTAATTGTGAAAGGCTGCGGATCCTTTTCTCAAATCGATCGTTAACTGAGACAGTAGGGGGAAGTGGTTAGAATGACGGGCTAGGGTGGAAGAGACCTCAGTTCATATCCCGACTCTGCTATGGAAGCTCACTGGTTGACCCTGTGCCAGTCGCACACTCCTAGCCTAGCCCACCTCACAGGGGTGTCGCTATGATGATAAAATGGAGGAGGGACAAACCTGAGCTCTTTTTAATTTTATTTTATTTTATTGCCATCAAGTCAAGCAGACTTCTGGCAACCCCAGTGGGGCTTGGAGGCAAGTGAAGTTCGGATGTGGCTTGCCATCGTCTACCTCTGCGTCACGACCCTGGTTTCCCTTGGAGGTTGCCCTTTCAAATACTAGCCTGGGCCGGCCCTGCTTAGCTCCTGACATCTGACGAGATCACTCTTGCCTGGGCTATCCAGGTCAGGGCCCAACTTGAGCTCTTAAGGACGAAGGGCAGGGATAAAATAAATCAGTAAGTAATAAAGGATCTTTCTCTAGAAATCGCTGTCTTGTCCCAACATACGAAGCTTTTCAAACTCTCCAGTTTGGTGTGCGTGTGTCATTTCCCCCCTCTGAAACACATAATGAGAAAGAAACCGGCTCCCTATATGTCCCATACGCTTATTTAACGTGCTATGGGCTTCTGCACAAAACTTTCCAGATTAACGTTTCAATAATCGTCGTTCTTCCACCAGTGGGTTGCATTTCGAACAAACCAGTGTGCCTCAGAGGGTTGAATGATTCTCTAAAGGGCTTGGTAATTGCGCTTCTCGAGAGCAATCTTCACGTCACTCCTGAGCAGTGTTCAAGCAATGGATTTTGCTGGGTGTGAAATAACAATGCACTAATTGTGGAGACTGAAGGACCTTTTTAGACCTCACTTTTAAATGTTGGGACTCTGATGTTGGGGGTAGGAAAGGCAATAGCTCAGTGCAGGGCCAGTCTAACAGTTTTTGGTGCCCTTGGTGAATTAGAATTGCCACACACACACACACACACACCGGTCATCATAGAGAAAAGTGAAAAGTCATTCCATTGAACCTGTACAGCCCAGGCTGAATCCCTGGTATTTCCAATTAAGAATAACCTCAAGGAAGAAAAGAATAGCTGTAAAGTCCAATGGAGAGGGAATTAATCTGAGACTCTCTGAATACATATTGTATCAATTATCTGAAGTATCATTGCGGGAGTGGATCTCGGCCCAGGGAAATTAGTTCAATGCAGTCACATCAATGGGAATCTTCTCAGCCCCTTCACGCTTGTTTTCCAAACCTTTAATAAGAGAATCGTGTCTTGTTCCTTTCGTGAAGGGTGATTATTCATTCATATCATGTTCCCTATAAGTAACTGTAGTGCTGGGAAATAACGCAAGGGAATGCAGCGGCATGTAAATTAAATGCTGGCTTATTTCAATGAAGTCTACGCATCTCCCCCTCCCCCCCCAGGCTGAATGCGCCCGAGGTAATATCAGTAATTTTTAATGCAAACGCATAGATGAGTGTTGTTGTTGTTGTTTTTAAAATCTCATTTCATTTATGAAATAATCCCTCTTGCCCCGAATATCAGTTCAGCCAGCCCTTTATTTGGGGGGAGTGAAAGTGTTGCCCTGCTAGCCCCCCAGTCTTGGTGATCCTCAAGGGTCAAGCAGTATACCTGCTCTTTTGGCCCCCAGAGCTCTGAGTTTGATCCAGTGGCGATTTCCATTGATGGAAGGCATTTCTGTCAGCAGTGTGAGTCTTTTTCACCTTCCCCATTCTGCTGTACCCAGAATGCGCCCCTCCAAAGAAGCTTCTAGTGGAACCCTGAGGGCTGGAGAATGCTCCCTCTAAACTGTGGCGTCCTCAAGAGCAGTCGTCGAAAGAACTCTCTCAGCCCCACCTACCTCACAGGCAATGCTACCTCTAAGCTGTGGAGTCCTGTGAGCAAAAGATTCTACTTGGTGAGCTACTGGCATTAAAGTTGTGAGCGAGCGATTTGGCTGCTGCATAAATCAGTGTGCTCTGGAGCTGTCCTTCCTGAGCTAAGACAAAAAGGTGTGAGCCGGAGGCTACAAAAAAGTGTGAGCTAGCTCACACTAACTCAGCTTAGAGGGAACACTGGAAGGTCTGCAGCAGAAAACAGTGAAATCCCCCCGCTTTCCTTAGCAGAAACTACTGGGGGATCCAATTAGGATTGCCAGGTCCAGACTAGAAAATTCCTGGAAATTTGGGGGTGGAGCCTGGGGAAGACAGAGTTTGGGGAGGGGAGGGTCCTTAGGGATCTCTGCTGGGGGCAGGAGATTCCCTGCCCCAGAGCCCCTCTCCCTGGTGCCAATCAGCTCCCCAGCAGGTGACATACCAGCAGGAAAACTAGGCCTCATCCTGCATTGCTGGCAATGCAGTTATGTTACTTGTTTGTTGTTGTTGTTCAGTCGCACAGTTGAGTCCGAGTCTTCACAACCCCATGGACAACATCACGCCAGGCCCTCCTGTTCTATGCAGCATTGGACCTTCCTTTCACCACCAGACCCATCCACAACTAAATGTCCTTTTGGCTTTGGCCCAGCTGCTTCACTCTTTCTGGGGTCACTTGTACTTGCCCTCTGCTCTTCCCCTGTTGCATATTGGACACCTTCTGACCTGAGGGGCTCATCTTCTGGCGTCATATCTTTTAGCCTTTTGTTACTGTCCATGGGGTTTTCTTGGCAAAGATACTGGAGTGGGTTGCCATTTCCTTCTCCAGTGGATCACGTTTTGTCTGAGTTCTCCGCTGTGGCCTGTCCATCCTTGGTGGCCCTCCACGGCATAGCCCACAGCCTCATTGAACCATGCAAGCCCCCTCGCCACATCAAGGCAGTGATCCATGAGAGAGGATGTTATTTCTGGCATACACCAAAAGTGATGTCATTACATTGCTGAAAATGCAGGAATGCTCTGGTAATTGGGCAAAAATTCTATGATAAAAATGGACTTCTGTCATAGAATTTTTGCCTAAATACCAGAACGTCCCTGTGGTGCTGGTGATGTGATGATGTCACTTCCGGTGTGCACCAGAAGTGACATTAGTATGTCTCCAGTAACTCAGGTTTCGGCCTAGTTTTCCCGCTGGTAAGTCCTCCCTTCTCTGCCAGTTGCCCTAACCCTGGCAACCCCACAGAGTCCACCATCTAAGGGAGCCATTTTCTCCCTGGGCACTGATTTCTGTAATCTGAAGATCACTTGTAATTCTAGGAGATCTCCTGGCCCCACCTGGAATCTGGCAACCCGAGATCCAAATCCATGTTTTGATTGTACTTTGGATCAGTCGTAAATTCTTTCAGAGCTGTTCTCTCAAGGGCAGTTCTCGAGAGAGCTCTCTCAGTCCCACCTACCTCACAGGGCATCTGTTGTGGGGAGGGGAAGGGAAGGAGATTGTAAGCCGCTCCAAGACGCCTTCGGGTAGTGGAAAGCGGGGTATAAAATCAACTATTCTCCTCTTCTTCACCAGCCCTGGACATGTTGCGTTCCCCTCCTTTCATGTTCATGCCATATTAGCCTTGGTTTTAGCGCCGCAATAAGAACTTATTCTCGACAGAAACTATGGGACACCTCTGGGTTTTTTAAAAAAATTAAAGACTATCCATCCCATGCTTTGGTTCTAGTTTTCTCCGTCTCAGTTGATTTGATGATACCAGATGTCTGGCTGAGCTCTAATTGTATGCCGTTCGTTATTTACAGGGATTAAAAAATCAGAACAAGTCTTATTCATCAACTTTTGGGGGTGGGAAGAGGAAAAAAAAGAAAGACCACTGAATGCATTTTTAATCCGTTATCCCCTGCAATATCTTCTTATGAAACAGTTGACTTTACTCGATTTATGAATTCTGTTCCTCCTCCACATCCTGTCTGCTTGACACCCCCTTTCAGGATGATCATCCATGGCTCACTGACCTGGATGGATGTGTCTTTTGATGCGTACTCCTATCCAAGCCCCCACGTTACACACAAATGGATCTGGAACAGAGCTTTGAATTTAAATTGGGGTATTTCTTAATAAATTTGCTCTTCAGACTGTGAACGCCAATGGATTTTGAAAGGCAAACAGTAGATGTTGTCCGTAGTTTTCTCCATTCTTCAAACCTCAGAGCACTGATGATTTTCTGAGTTCCCAGAGCCTGCCACCATGGCTCATACCCTGGCATGGTTATTGTGAGAAGAAAGATGGCATCATGTGCCAAAACTGGCTCTTTTTGTTGCCCCAAAAGGTTGGACCAGAACCAATGGGTCGAAATTAAATCAGAAGAGTTTTCGGCTAAACATTAGGAGGAATTTCCTGACAATTAAAGCAGTTCCTCAGTGGAACAGGCTTCCTTGGGAGGTGGCGGGCTCTCCTTCTTTAGAGGTTTTCAAACAGAGGCTAGAGGGCCATCTGACAGCAATGCTGATTCTATGAACTCAGACAGATCATGAGAGGGAGGGCAGGAAGGGTTGCATCAGTGCTTAGTTCTCATGGCCCTTTCTTACACACCCAGGGAAATGCCAATTGCCACTTTGGGGTCAGGAAGCAATTCTCTCCAGGCCAGTTTGGCCAGAGGGATCCTAGAGGGATTTTTGCTCACTGGGGCACTGGGGTCACTGGGGGTGTGTGGGGGTGGTATTTGTGAATTTCCTGCATTGTGCAGGGGGTTGGGAGTAGATGACCCTGGAGTTCCCTTCCAACTCCATGATTCTTACCCACAGAGATGAGTGATCAAAAATATTTCATGCAGAAACCTTATCTACTCCATGAAGCTTATCTACACTACTAACACGGCTACCCATCTTGACCTACTCCATGGGTTATTTGCAAACAATGGCCTTGGCAGGACATGCAAGACTAGAAGTCAATAGACTTGGATGCATACAAGGCTGAAGTTCCTCCAGCTGTAGGAGCCTTCCTCCAACTTCCTTGCTCTTCTGTTGGTGGAAGACTTCTTAGGCAGGAACTGACGGAGATCCATGAAGCCGTGTCAAGTTGTCTGCTTATTGTTCCCTTTGAATTGGAAGTGGAGGAAGGAAAAGATGCCACTCAAAACCAAATTCAGATACCCCAGGGCAATGCTGTACTGACTGTAAAGTCACCCCTGAATGGCTATAAATCTATGCAGAAGGTACCATAAAACCCGATGAACAAAGAAAGTGAAAGCGTCATGCAGCGTAGAGGGAGATTAACTTCTGATGTGGCTGTGGAAAAACTGCGAGGAAGAAGAAGAAGAAGAAGAAGAGGAGGAGGAGGAGGAGATTGGATTTATACCCCGCCCTTCACTTGTAGTCTCAGAGTGGTTTACAAACTCCTTTCCCTTCCCCTCCCCACAACAGACACCCTGTGAGGTAGGTGGGGCTGAGAGAGCTCTGAAACAACTGTCCTTGAGAGAACAGCTGGTACAGAGCTATGGCTTGCCCAAGGTCATCCAGCAGGTGCAAGTGGAGGAGTGGGGAATCAAACCTCGTTCTTCCAGATTAGGGTCTGCCCACTTAACCACTACACCAAATAGGCGGGTGCTAAATCAGCCCTTTTTAGGAAGTAATGGTAGCTGGGGTGGCAGGGGACAAGGAAGGTGCATGGAAAACTGTCTCATGAATGGATGATCTGTTGCTGATATAAAGGCCTGTGTGCTCACACCATCAAAGAGAGCTACACGGAGAATTACTGTCACGATGTTGGCCAGCAAGGCACTTTTAGTGCTCTTATGGATTTTAAGATTCATAAGCTTGAACTTGGGTTGCTAGCATTGGAATGGCCATGTGCATTCTCCATTGCAGGGAAAAGCTCCAGCCCATGCCAGGAGGCTGGCACCCTCGATAGTTCACCAAGACAGAGACAAAGACTCCTTCGGCAATGAGGTTTCTTTCTGTCACACCACGCTGGTCAACCCCTGCCCCCTCCAACATACCTAAATGGATTATGCTAACGCGGTTGCCTGGTAACTGATGGTCGGGCCATCACCCAGTCAGCCAGGGCCATTAACTAACAATACAGTGGCCCCGGGGAGTCATCGGACCTCGCCCAAGGTATGTTCCTGGTGAGATCATAGTTTTGGCAATATTGTTCACTCCCCGGCCCTCCTCCTTTTTGTTTACCTTTAACCTATGGCAGGGTCAGAAAGGGACGGACCGCCTAGTAGGTGTGTTAGTGGGATGTGGTTAGCGCTGACTGCCCCCAAGACCACCTAATAAAAGACCTTGCACAGAGGCAATCGGTCTCTTGAGCCATCGTCCTCTATCTGCTTTCCCCCCCCCTTATGTCCAGCTTGCTATCCCACTACCTTGCCTCCATCTTTAATCCCTGGTTTGCGCAGCCAGGAAGAAGCGTGTATCTGCAGGTTTAAATCACACTCCCCCATTTTTCCTTTCCAATCCCTCTAATCTTCTGTTGGAACAAGGATCCATCTCCAGGATAGGTAAAGTATCACCCATCAATGAAATTCCTGCAAATTGCAACAGTGCTATTTTCTATCTAAATTTCCTTAGGTCTGTGTGTGTGTGAGAGAGAGATTCTGTTTTGTGTGCTTGAACAACATCATTCAGTAAACAGCATTTAATTTGCCATCTGCCTCACGTGCCTGTTTCCTGTGGAACTCCCGGGAGGGGTGGGACCCTGGTATAGTTGGCAAGAACCCGGTATTTTGCCAATTGCTAAACTTAAATTAAAGCAATTCGGCTAACAACGAGGAAGCAGCCTTAACCATTGCTTTTTGTGACATGTGAACGCAGCATCCCGGCTTACTCCTGGCTTTCTTCAACAGCAACCTGGCCCTGAGTTACCAGCTGGGGAACTCCGCAGGAGAGACAAGAGGAAAGAATGGTGATGCAGCCAACATCTGCCAAGACAGAGCTGGGGTTCTCAATCACTCAGGAGCTGAATCGTGGTTTCATGAGCTACCCCTAGTTGAAATAAACTACAATTTGGTATTATGCCCAGACTGAGCTGGATAGAGAGCAAGGAAAAGTAGGGTTGGTGTGTTGCAGTACGGGTGGCTTCTGTGTCAGGTCGATATTATACAGCTTTATACGGCCTGGGACCAACATACCTGAGGGACTGCCTCTTCCCTTATACACCTTGAAGAGTTTTGTTGGGGAGTACAGTGGAACATAAATATCTAAATAAAAATAAATTCCATTCCAGTCTGCAGCTGGACCCTTAAAGTCTCCTGCATACAAAAATACCTAGAAAACTATCTTCCAGGGAGAAAGGTGCATTTCCCCTACGATACCTAGTTTTCTCTGTATGGCTAGTTTTTTTATTCAGACAAATAAGTCCCCTTGTACAGTCTGTAGTAATACAGAGTGGACAGGTTTACTGTTTTAGCAGAAACTTGGCCTCAATGCCCGGGTAGGAAAGGGAGGTTAAATATATTGTATCAAGGTTTATGTTTCTTTCCAACTATCATAGAATCATAAGACTTGGAAGAGACCTCCAGGGTCATCTAGTCCAACCCCCTGCCCAATGCAGGAAATTCACAGATGCCTCCTTGCACACGCCCCCAGTGACCCCTGTTCCATGCCCAAGATGTCAAAAAAACCTCCAAGATCTCCAGCCAAATTGGTCTGGAGAAAAACTGCTTCCTGGCTATATTTTAGGGGTTCTTTAGAACCTTATCAGGAGTTCCTCAAAGAGAACATCAGGCATGGAGGACTGACTTCACTAAAAGGCACCTTGATCCTGTCTCCTTAGTTGACCTTTCCCTGCCTTTATGGTTGGTGAATGGGTTCCATTCTGAGGCTGCATGTAGATCAGATTAAACAATTGTGTTGGACTGAAAATCTGTTCTGCCCTAGGCTTTCTTCTGTAGCTGTTGGGATTCATCTTCCGCCACGTCCCATGCTTAAGAGTGATTCTTTTTAAAATCCACACTTTGCAGGAACCAAATGCATGCTCGATCTGTCCATAAAATTGAGTTTACCATGACAGAAGGAGTAAATGTGAATCCGATGGGAAGAACTCACTATCTGCACTACATAGGGATCAACGAGATCTGTTATATGAGCAGACATTGATACTGAGATATTGAGACATAGAGCCAGTTTGATGTAGTGTTTAAGTGTGCGGACTCTAATCTGGGAGAACTGGGTTTGATTCCTCACTCCTCCACTTGCACCTGCCGGATGACCTCGGGCAAGCCATAGCTCTGTAGCAGCTGTTCCCTCAAGGACAGTTGTCTCAGAGCTCTCTCAGCCCCACTTACCTCACACGGTGTCTGTTGTGGGGAGGGGAAGGGAAAGGAGTTTGTAAGCCGCTCTGAGACTCCGAGTGAGTGAAGGGCGGGATATAAATCCAATTTCTTCTTCTTCTCTTCACTACTTAGTTCCTTACATGCTTAGAATAATAGAATCATAGAGTTGGAAGGGACCTCCAGGGTCATCTAGTCCAACCCCCTGCACAATGCAGGAAATTCACAAATACCCCCCCAGTGACCGATGCCCAGAAGATGACAAAAAACCCTTGCCTGGAGAAAAACTGCTTCCTGACCACAAAGTGGCGATCAGCATTTCCCTGGGCGTGTCAGAAAGGGCCCAATGCTAAGCACTGATGCAACCTTTCCTGCCCTCCCTTCTCATGATCTGCCTAAGTTCACAGAATCAGCTTTGCTGTCAGATGGTCCTCTGGTCTTTGTTTGAAAACCTCCAAAGCAGCTTGGCAACGTTTGAGGCAAGCTCTGGATTTCTTTTATGATAGGGTATATAATTTCAATCAGGGAAACAAACAGATTAGGAAGAAGAATGGTTCTGCAGAATAAACTGTTTTTAACAATTCATAAGGTTCATAAATATTTTAGATGCTCTATTGCTGTACAGAAGAAGAAGAAGAAGAGAAGAAGAGATTGGATTTATACTCCGCCCTTCACTACCCAAGGGAGTCTCAGAGCGTCTTACAGTCTCCTTTCCCTTTCCCTCCCCACAAGAGACACCCTGTGAGGTAGGTGGGGCTGAGAGAGCTCTGACAGAAACTGCTCTTTTTCAAGGACAGCTGTGCCAGACCTATGGCTTGCCCAAGGTCATCCAGCAGGTGCAAGTGGAGGAGTGGGGAATCAAAACTGGTTCTCCCAGATTAGAGTCTGTGCACTTAACCACTACACCAGACTGGTACCGAGAAACGTCAGAAATTTTTCACCTCAATTAAATACGGAAGCAGGAGAAACATAATTTCTTCATCTTAAAATGTGTCCTTAAACTACAGGGGAGAGGATAATCTGTAGTGGAAGCACAGGGAAAAGCCAGGGCTCAGTGGCAGAGCATCTGCTTTGACATGCAGAAGGTCCCAGATTCAATCGCCAACATCTCCAGTTTGAAAGGGTCAGGTAGCAAGTGATGAGAAAGACCTCTGCCTAAGACCCTGGGGAGGCCCTGCTGGCTAGAACAGAGAATATTGACCTTAACATACCAATGGTCTGATTGATATAAGACAGCTTCAGAGAATGGGAAGGAGCCATGGCTTAGTGGCAGAACATCTGCTTTGCATGCAGAAGGTCCCAGGTTCAATCCCCAGCATTTGCCATCTGGTGTCAGATGATATGAAAGATTTTTACCTTGAGATTCTGGAGAGCCACTGTCAGTCGGACTAAAGCAGTGATGGGGCAGGGAAAACCACCAATACAACGGGCTAAGCCTGATCTTCGCCCTGAGTGATCCCAACTATTAAAACCAAACCCTTCCCTTGATCCCCATAGCCCTTTCTTAGACTCTGTTTCTTGGTTGTACAAGACTGTGACAGAGAATTGGGAACGGGCTTACGAACACAGATCGCTCCTGATTGTGGTTCTCAGTTGTACTTGCGCCTTGTTCTTTAAAATTTCATTCCTGTTAGGAGAAAGATAATAGCTATACATGCCGGTTAATTAAAGAAACTGTTAACAAGTGATTTTCGTCAAGGATAAAGCCTTGTGCGTGTTAGCTGGAGAAGGTCATGTTTATTAAATTGTTAGTTTGCTAATGGGGGGATAACAAAATTGGCAGGCAGAAGCCTGGGTTTTTATCATCTCCTTTTGGACGACGGAAGATTCTCCAACAGCTGAAGCAGACTCAGGGGCGTGAAGTCAAGAGGAGAAGAGATGGATGTGCAGCTGGCAACGCTGAAAGTTTTATTTTCCTTAAAGACTTTGCCTGGAGCAAGAACCTGTGTTTAAAGACAAAGCGAGATACTTTATACACCTGGGTTCCTTCTTTAAAGTTTTCTGTTTTGGATTCTTGTAAGTATTGATGTTTGTTCTTTTGTAAAATGAATTGTCTCTCTTTTGAAAGAGTGTGGTTAATTGACGTGCCTTTGGGACCTGATAAAGAAAGAGCCCGCGGCACCTCGAGTCTGTCTCCCTCTCTCCAGGTTGGGAGGAGGGCTATATCACAGGGTGTATCACACCGAAGGAGCCCTCAGAGCTTCTGCTTTCACAGGAAACCAAGACCTTGGTTGAATAATCCTCACAACTCCATGGGAACTGGTCTTCTCAAATCAAAATAAAGACACAGTGAAGCAGGAGGTGATCTCTCCATTGCCATGTACAGAGGAGTGACTCCCAGAATTTTAATAGTTTCCACATCCTAGGCCATCCTTGTGCGGGTTATTTAATCTATTATTGTAAATATTTGACTCCTGCACAGGAGTATTATGATGACTTGACCAAAGGCACTGCTGGGTGGGATGCCCTGATGGGAGGTGTCTCTCAAACTCTGGGAGTGGAGGTGGGAGGACTGAGGGCTGTGGCGTCGGCAGGGCTGTGGCGTCAGATCCCTTAAGCTGTGGAATGATGAGGGCATCTAACATTTTGTGCAATGCCTTAAATTAAAAGCCATCTCTTTAAAACAAGAGAGAGAGGCCTTGTCCTAAGAGCTGTCTGCTTTATAATCCTTTTTACACTCCTTCAAAAGCTGAGTCCCATATTCTGTTTTTCAACACTCCACCCAAGTTCTAGCTAGAGCAGTTTCAGCCCCTGCTTTGAAGCTCCATGTGTGCCCTGACAACACACGGAGTTCCTGCTTGCGTGGGCGTCCATATTTAATTTTTTCCCCTTGTTTTACAAAATTTATATCCCATCTTTCTGACCCCACAAGGGCCACTGAAGTGGCTAACAAGCTGTGTGTGTGTGTGTGTTGCTTCTGATGTGGGGTGACCCAATGAATTGACCTGCAAAATGTCCTGTTGTTAACAGCCTTGCTCAGGTCTTGCAAGCTGTGGCTTCCTTGACTGAGCCAACCCATCTCATGTTGGGTCTTCCTCTTTTCCTGCTGCCTTCAACTTTCCCTAGCATTATTGTCTTTTCTTTATTGTCTTCTCATAAGGTGACCAAATTACAATAGCCTCCGTTTAGTCATTTTAGTTCATAGGGAAAGTTCAGGCTTGATTTGATCTAGAACCCACTGATTTGTCTTTTTGGCAGCCCACGGTATCCATAAAACTCTCCTCCAACACTGTAAGAACATTTAAAGAGCCAATGTTGGATCAAGCCAATGGCCCATCCAGTCCAACACTCCATCACACAGTGGCCACAAATACCAGGTGCCATCAGAAGCCCTCCCACTGTTGCCCCCCCAAGCACCAAGAATACAGAGTATCTCTTGCCCCAGACTTAGAGTTCCTATCTATACCTTGTGGCTAATAGCCACTGATGGACCTCTGCTCCATATGTTTATCCAATTCCCTCTTATAGCCGTCCATGCTTGTAGCTGTCACCACCTCCACGTGTTGGTTACTCTTTGGGTAAAGAAGTACTTCCTTCTGTCTGTTCTAACCACATTTCAAATGAATCAACTTACTTCCTGTTGGCTTTCTTCAATTTCCAACTTTCACACCCATACAGAGTAATGGGGAATACTACTATGAATGTTACTCTTGGACCCCAGTGACACAGCTAACAAATTATAACCAGGGCTCATTTCGTAGCAGGAGCTCCTCTGCATGTTAGGCCACACACCTCTGATGTAGCCAGTCCTCCAAGAGCTTACAGTAGCCCCTGTAAGAAGAGCTCTTTAAGCTCTTGGAGGATTGGCTACATTGGGTGTGTGTGGCCTAATATGCAAAGCAGCTCCTGCTACGAAATGAGCCCTGATTATAACATACATAATAAAATCACATTTTAAAACCATTCAAACCAATGTAGTAGATAAAGTAGCTCCCCAAGCCCGTATAAGTTCCCCACCTCAACTCAAAACGAATTAGAGATCCTTGTGTATGGATCACGGAAGCCCGAAGTGTGAACTAGATTTCCTGAAGCTACGAGGAACAATTTAGAGACAGAACAATCACAGTATCTTGGAGTTCAACTGGTACTTTAGTATTTACAGAGGTATTACCGGTAAGCTGCACAAGATGCATGGAGAGTAAACGATATTTATTGGAAATAAGTACAGCCGCTTTAGGAAATGAAATGTCCTTTAAGAGGGAATCAAATGTTCAAAAGGACTCCACAGTCTCTTCCAAAAGCAGACGTTTTCGATCCCTGAAGTGTCACATTCTCCAAAATATTTTTATATGAATGTTAAACTTCGGTTCTCTTTGCTTTCCTCTGACATATTAAAATATCAATATTTCAAATGCTGGTATCAAATCTTCGAACCCTGTAAAAGTGAGACATTGATTTCCTTAAAGACGCACAAAAGTCTCCATGGTTTCAGTATACCCTTCCTGAGTTTCAGATCATACTAAAACATATCTTAAAAAAAAAAAGAGTATGAAAATAGTTTTTCTTTTTCTTTACCATGGGAGAAATAATTGCTTCTTGGGTTTACAATTAAAGGTGAACTGGAGTAATTTCCATAATTGTTGAGAAGTAATGATTGAAAAAAATAACAACCCTGAAATTCATGACTTCCCCCCCCCCCCAAGGGTACTTGGGATTGTTTTACATGAAAAAACAGTATTGCTAAGTTACACCAGGAAGAATTCACCGATGACAAATGATAGACACAACTTGGCTAATGCCAAGGGCTTTTAAGTGTCCTCAGTTTCAAAGGAGAGAGTTAAGAATGTGAGTTACATTTGTATTTGGAGTCTATAAGACTGAAAAGTGTTTAACTTTGGCCGGATCATGCCTTGAACCCTTCATCTGGTTGGAATGACAGTTTTCATTTGATAGGTCTCATCTCACTTAAATAGGATACATACCAAGAGCAAACTCTGAGCTGGATCCAGATGGTGGACGGCACTTATAAAAAGTGACTCGGAAAGCACTGTATTGCTTCTATGGTTAAGACTTTTCCAGGATGAGATAACTACGATATATATATATATTTGATGACTGAGCAACGGTGAGAAGATGTTCCCAAGGAAATCTGGAACATCTAGCACATGAATTCTCCTGTTTGAACACCTTCGCTGTATGCCTTGAATCACCCCTCCCTTTGCTTAGTTCAGTCCCAGCCCAGGATGTAGTCTAGGTCAAACCAGAATACAAGAAGGAGAGGAGGAGGAGGAGGAGGAGATTGGATTTATACCCCATCCTTCACTTAGAGTAGCTTACAATCCCCTTCCCCTCCCCACAACAGACACCCTGTGTGGTAGGTGGGGCTGAGAGAGCTCTTCCCAGAGCTGTCCTTGAGAGAACAGCTGTGACAGAACTATGGCTTGCCCAAGGTCATCCAGCAGCTGCAAGTGGAGGAGTGGGGAATCAAACCTGGTTCTCCCGGATTAGAGTCCGCGCACTTAACCAATACACCAAACTGGCTCTGTGCTGATCTGTCTCCTATGAAAAATGCAGCTGGGAAGGGCCACCTCTGGGAACCTTGAAATATCGAGGGAAGGATTTCCTAACCCATTTCCCTCCAGCCATTTGTCCACTCCAGCTATGCCTCCCCCGACCCTTTTTTGTTCTTATGAAAAAATCATTTTTTCGAGGGTACTTTGGAGCACCAAACATGGTCAGAGGAGGACGGGTTAAGTGGCTCTTCCCATCCTACCATTTCTGCATTCTGGCTACTAGCCCCCCCGTAGTTGCTTTTGATGACACAAGTAAGACCCCGTTAAGCACATTCTCTTGTGGATCATCGAATTTTGCCCTCAGACATTCAAGTTTTTCCCAGCAAACACCAACAATCATGGTTGCCAAGTAGCAGCAGTAAGGAAAAGATGAAAGGGCACTTGATGTGCTTCCCTTTTATTTTGGGAGTCGCTTGTGTGCCTGCTGTGCTCCACATCTGGTCTCCAGGGCTCTATAGTTTCGGGCATCAACCTTGCATGACTCCCCTGCCTGCTCCAGAGATAGTCCTAGAGTTACAAACCCAACCGTACAAGGATGGTTGTAGGGCACTTACAAACTTTATAGTGTACCACCAGTTTCCCAGTGTCACTGCTGGCGCCAGAGATGCTCCAGAGATAGTGGAGGGAGAAGGACAAGCCAGGCAAAGGAAACAGGGGGGGGTCACCATTCCTTTTTGGGGTCCTTCTGTCAACCAAGGGGATCCAAGTTCTCCTGTGAACTACCCATCAAGCCTACAACTGCTGCTGCTACTGCTGAATTCAGTTTACAGTAGAGAGTCCCCAGATGAGGGGTGTTTTACTGTAAGCTAAACTAGAACTTGGCAGTAGCCTTTTTAGGATTTAATACTCAATGAGGAAGCTGACCTGGCAGGTGTCACAAAGACCAAGGTGACCCTAAGGAAGCAAGGTAACCTCCTCCTTGGTTTGAACCCACCCAGATTTCCTGGTACAGCACGAGCCCCTAAAACCCATTCGTTTGTTGATCTCTTCTCCCCTTGTTAATCCCAAAGCCAATTTCCCATTGATAAGAAATATGTAAAAGGAAATGTGCTTTGTCAAGGAGCTAGGAAAGATTACGGTCATAGTAGGATGCTGTTCAAACAGAAAGCACGGGAAAAGGTAAGCAAGAACAAGGCATACAATCTTACATTTCCAGTTCACAAAAATGGCACCCTTTTGGCCTTTGCCAATCTTACATTTATATGGTATCCGTTTTCATTTGGTCATTGTTATTTAAAATGGGGGAAGGCTTGCTCTTCGGGCCCTCAGTCCCCCCCCTGGATGTATCCTGAAGAACCCGCCTCGGCATCCACAGCAACATCAGGATTCGTTTGTATTCCTTCCGGAAGTTTTGGTTCAGAAGTCCGTATATTATTGCGTTAAGGCAACTGTTGAAGTAGGCCATGAAATAGCTCACAACGAACAGCCACTCTGGAACTTTGGGTGCTATTTCTGAAGGGTTGCTAGCGACAGCCAGCCCGATGAAGTTCAGTGGCGCCCAGCAGAAAGCAAAGATCACAAAAACGACAAACATGGTGAGGAAGTTTCTGAAGTCGCTCTGCTTCAGCCGGGGCTGGACCTCCGACTTGACTCTTCGTCTCACCTGGAGCACGAGGACCCAGATCCGAAGGTAGCAGAAGCTCACGATGGTGATGGGGAGGATGAAATGGACAACGACGACGACGATGGTGTAATACGAGCTGGCCGTCTGGGTGAACGTGCACGAGTAGATGCGGGGATCGTACTCGAGCGAGCCCACGAAAAAGTTCGGCACTGTCGCAACCACGGTCAATACCCAGACCAGGCAGACGTAGAGCATGGTGTTCCAACCGCTGAACACTTTGTCATAGGCAAAGCTGTGGCAGATGTAGCAGTATCGGTTGATCGCGATGGCGGTGATGTTGAAGATGGAGCCTATGACGCTGAGTCCCATCACGAAGCCGCTGAGTTTACAGTGCACCTCCCCCAAGGACCAGCCATTGTGGAAAATTGCAACAAGCACTAGAGGATAAGGATACAAGGCCACAGCTAAGTCCGCCAATGCCAGGCTCACCACAAACACGTTGCCTAGGAAAGAAAAGGAGGGGAGGAAGAAAAGTCATGGATTGACACCGGAGTAATAACTAACAAATGCCTTCAAATATCGCCTAGTAATTGGGGATTTTTAAATAATTGCTTTTCCTGATTGTTTTGTTTTGTTTTAAGGGTTTGATCTCCCCCCCCCCCCGGCTAATCGCTCCGAGACCTTTCGGTAGAAAAGTGGTATAACATTTTGCAAATCGATGGTGGAGAATCCAGCAGAGCAAACACTGAATAGATGCTCTTTTTAAAAAAGCTGTCACTGCAGAACGTAATGGATACTTGTCAGTTGCGGGGGGGGACCCTGTGGCTGTTTCACCACTCTTGTCATTCAGGACCAGCCCTGCCACGGAAGGAGGGGATGGCTAGTGCCAAAACAAAAACAAACCAAAAAACCTCCCATGGGACTGTGGCCCAGTGGCAGAGCACATGGCTTGAGGGTACCAAGTCCCAGGTTCAATACCTGGCATCTCCCAAAGACGTCCCCAAACTTTTTTGAGCCTGCAGGCACCTAACCATCATCATAGACCTTTATTGTCATGGCATTATGTAGCGGTAAGTTAAAAACAAGATAAAACTGAGGGTGATGAGCTACGCCATCATGCAAGCCTGAAGATCAATGAACTTGTTGGAGATCATATAGTATACCATCTTTAGTATTGGAAGTTAACTATTATTACTAGCACTTTAAAGAACCGTGATTTTTTTAATGTGGAAGTTTTAACGTGGAAGTTTTAACTTTGTTTATGGCTTTTATGAGAGCCAGTCTGGTGTAGTGGTTAAGATGAGAGCCAGTTGGATGTAGTGGTTAAGTGCGTGGACTCTAATCCGGGAGATTCCCCACTCCTCCACTTGCAGCTGCTGGATGACCTTGGGCAAGCCATAGCTCTGTACCAGCTATTCCCTCAAGGACAGCTTGGGAAAGAGTTCTCTCAGCCCCACCTACCTCACAGGGTGTCTGTTGTGGGGAGTGGAGGGGAAAGGAGTTTGTAAGCCGCTCTGAGACTCTTAAGTGAGTGAAGGGCGGGGTATAAATCCAATCTCTTCTTCTTCTTCTTCTTCTTCTTTTATGGTACTGATTACTGATTTTGTAAGCCGCCCTGAGCCTGTTTGCGGGAAGGGTGGGGGATAGATAGATAGATAGATAGATAGATAGATAAATTGTAAAAGCAGGTAAAAACCCTACCCTTATAGGGGGTACCCTTGTATCTACCTGTCAAAACAGCCAAAGGAAACAGATTAAACCTAGCCAGCATAAAGGCTCTGCGATGAAGGGGGATTATCAAATTAGAAAAATACTGAGCTGCTAAATCTTGTCGGGACGGGAGGCCAAGGAAACGAGGGGAGCACACTCCAGAGCTGCCTGCAGGCACCTCTGGAACTTTGAGAGGAGGAGGAGGTGAGCACCGCCCCAGAAATGGCTGATGCAGGAGGCGGGGACAAATGTTTCATCTTCCTCCTCGATTTGCAAAAGAATCGCAGAAGGGGAATAAAGAGGAGAAAGGGGGAAAGAAAGAGGGGGGTGTCCAGATTTATTCATTTACAGAATTTGTATCCCACCTTTCTGCCCTTTTAAGGGCCACCAAGATGGCTAAAGAACAAAAGCCAAAAAGGAAGAATGGACCCACACACTGACCGAGGAAAGGCCAGGTGCTTACCAGTCCTCCTGAACCTCCAGTGGCTGCAGCAGCTATTGCAGCCCTAGAAAACCCTTTCATTGGAATGAAGGCAGCCAATCACAAGCCCTGCCTTATAATGGCCCCACCCACTTTTTACAAAGCTCAGAAGGCACCAGAGAAAGTCCTGGCTGGTGCCGTGGCACCCATAAGCACCACATTTGGGGGACTATGACTTGATATCGGGAATTACCATTGTGAGCACTGTTTCAAACTGGAAGAGCAACAATAATAAAATAACAGGACTGTCACCATTGTCTATATGCCTAATAATGGCATGTGCCCCCCATCTGCGGATACCTAAATCCGCAGATTGGGGTCATGCCGACGCCAAATAGAAAAACCTGAAATGTTGAAAACAATACATTAGGGGTTTCAACTCCCCCCAAATTAATGAAAGCGTTATCTGAGCTTGTGCAGACAATACACTTACCAGCAGTGTTCCCTCCAAGCTGAGTTAGTGTGAACTAGCTCACAGTTTTTTAGCCTCTGGCTCACACATTTTTGTCTCCGCTCAGGAAGGATGGCTCCAGAGCAAACTAACCTATGCAGTAGCCAAATCGCTCGCTCACAACTTTTAATGCCAGTAGCTCACAAAGTAGAATTTTTGCTCACAAGACCCCACGGCTTACAGGGAACATTGCAGTTGAGCTGGCAGTGGCTGCTGGAGTTGGCAGCAGCTGTTGCAGGGAGCCACTCCAGGCCTGGATGCTATGGGAGAGGCTCCAGGCCCTGCCCCTGCCCCAGTGGACACCAGAAGAGGCTCTGGTCCCAGCTGCTGTGGCGGAGGAGACTGGGAGCTTCTCTGGACTCAGAAAAGCTTCTAGGCAGTGCTGCTGTCCCTGCCGGGCTTATGGTGGGTGGTCTGGTCTGAAGCTGTGCCAGGATTGGCAATGGGGGGGGGGGGGGAGATGGGATTCTCCCCATGAGTCTCGCAGCCCCCCCCCCCCCTGTATTATTTGTTTCCACAACTAGCTTGACTACAGGCATTTATTTCCCCGAGTGATACACTGCCTGCTTTCACCACAGCTGCTCCTCCTCTGTAGCCATTGAGAAGCCGACGAGCATCTAAAAGCCAACAACCGTAGGCAGAAACCAAAGCCGAGTGAATGCAGTGAGCAGAAAGGAGAAAAATTTTAATGCTCAGAAGCCTTTTGGATTCTTTGAAATGACTCCTTTGCCCCCATTTAATTGAAATCCACTGCATATCATTACGCCGCATATCCCTTTCATCGCTTCTCACTATACATCTAAAGCATTTCTTTTCCAAACGGCAGGAGACTAAGATGGAGACTGGGGAGAGGAAAGCGTTTCTCCTCACAACATTTCCCCCAGCATCCTTAGCAGCATCCTGAATGTGAACATATCAAACTTCTGAATCCTGGATTTCTGAGATCTGAGAGGCATCAATTGGGGGGAGGGGGGGCTCACTGATGATGAAAGAAATCCAGTGCAGGTTTACTCAAAAGTCCCATATTACCCAATGAGACTTACTCCTGGGAAAGTGTTGCTAGGATTTCAGCTGTAGAGTATGGGGCTTGTTTGGGGTTTTTTTTGCATCCGAAGGGACCCCTAACACCTTGACCTTTAAAAGACATTGGGTAACAGGCAGTGTTCCCTCTAAGCTGAGTTAGTGTGAGCTAGCTCACAGTTTTTTAGCCTCTGGCTCACACACTTTAGTCTTAGCTCAGGAAGGATGGCTCCAGAGCCTACTAATTTATGCAGCAGCCCAATTGCTCACTCACAACTTTAATGACAGTAGCTCACAAGGTAGAATTTTTGCTCACAAGACTCCACAGCTTAGAGGGAGCATTGGGTAACAGGTGCTGGGAAAGACCTTCTCAGCCAGAGATCCTGGACAGCCATTGCCAGTTGGACAAGTGTCTTTCCCAACCTGCGGATCATGACCCACAAGTGAGTTGCAAAGCCTGCCAAAGCGGGGAGTGGGCTCTTGCGGGCTTATGGCAGCCACTCTCTTCCCCTCCTTGCCTGGTGCCCAGCTGAACTCACGCTGAATCTCTGAGGTGGTGGAGGTGGGGCAAGGGTTGCCAGCTCCAGCCTCAGAAATACCTGGAGATTTTGGGTGTGGAGCCTAAGGAGTTTTGAGCAAACCTGCATTGTGACTGAAGGTAAGCTGGTGCAATGATTTTCATGGAACCATAGAATCATAGCAAAGGTCCATGAGTGGCTATGAGCCACAAGGTATAGATGGCCCACTATGTCTGGGGCAGTGATGCTTCGTATTCTTGGTGCTTGGGGCAACAGTGGGAGGGCTTCTGGAGTTCTGGCCCCACTGGTGGACCTCCTGAGGGCACCTGGTGTTTTTGGCCACTGTGTGACACAGAGTGTTGGACTGGATGGGCCACTGGCCTGGTCCCACATGGCTTCTCTTAAATCCTGGTTCAACCCTGTCCCCAAACTTATACTACACATGAGTTCACCCCTGTAATTATCTTGGGGTATTTTTTGTTTCCACATTACATTGAGGTCACTCCAGTTTCACCCCACACTCGTCCCGGGATAAACGGATGCTGTTATAACCAGGGATTAATGCAAGGCATTGTGTCATGAATTGAACTCTGATAAAACCAGGGCTGAGATCCAAGTGTGGGAACTGGCAAAATCCAGTTAGAAAGAGCACTGAAAGTGGATTATTTCGTGTGTGTGACCGCAGCCTACAAGAACTAAATGAAGCCTCCATGCTCAGAGGCAGTGTACCTCTGAGAGCCTGGCGCTGAACAGGAAGCAACGAAGGAAGCCAGTTTCCTTCATGACTGGCCTGTGGGCTTCCCCGGGGCCACTGGTTGGTTGCCAGGGGAAACAGGATGCTCGGCCCAATGGAGTTCGGATCTGATGAGTCTTCTTCTGTGCTTGCAAATCCCCTAACCGACCACAGACGGGAATGTAATCTGCATCCCTTTTATAATTAAAAAAGGTGCCTGCATAGATTTTCTCTGCTGCTGTCTCCCATAATGATTTCATTCAGCTCTCATAAAGCTGAATCTATCTGGTGACTCTCCATTTGCAATCTTGTGGCTCATTTAAACTGGACTGAATAAATTGCAGTCAACCCAAAGCAGCATTAAAAACGAGGGGGAAAGGCATGTTTTAGGATGGAAACGCACACTGCTGCTGTGACTCTGAACATGCATTTCAGCAATTCTAGGAAAGTTCTGTCTAAACACAGGATAACCAGCATGGTCTAGTGGTTAGAGGGCTGGACTAGGATCCGGGAGACCCAGGTTCGAATCCACATTCTGGCATGAAAGCTAATCGGGTGACCTTGGGCCAGTCACTCCCTGACTCACCCTTAGAACCATAGAGTGGGCAGGGACCTCCAGGATCCTCTATTCCAACCCCTTGCACAATGCAGGAAATTCACAAATGCCTCTCCCCCCACACACACCCAGTGACCCCTGCTCTATGCCCAGAAGGGGGGGGGGGACTCTCCAGGATCCCCGGCTAAACTGGCCAGGAGAAAAATTGCTTCCTGGCCCCAAAGTGGCGATCAGCGTTTCCCAGGGCATGTAAGAAAGGGCCATGAGAACTAAGCACTGAGGCAACCCTTCCTGCCCTCCCTTCTCGTGATCTGCCTAAGTTCACAGAATCAGCATCGCTGTCAGATGGCCATCTAGCCTCTGTTTGAAAAGCTCCAAAGAAGGTTTAAAAACCTCCAAATATGTGTATCCTCATAAGGTTGTCGCTCTGAGAAGGAGGTCAAATCTACATCTGACTTTCCCGCTGGAATCATTCTAGTTTCAACCCCCCCCCCCCGGTCTATACCTGTTTCTAGTTTCAAACCATACTTGTTCTAGTTTAAAAATCACCATCTACATTCATTAATTGCCCTTTTGTAATCAAGCCAGCATTACACTGCTTTAAACAGATCCTGTTGCTTACTGCTCTTCAGACCCAGGGAGTGAAATTTGAAACCAGTGTGAAATGAGTGTAGGAAAAGACAGCAGTCAAACTACTTCAGAGGAGAGGTGTAGATTTGGCCAAAAACAGCAGAAGAGTGAACAGCATTGTGAGCTGCTTTGGGAACCAACTGGGGAGAAAGAATAAGAACATGCAGTCGTTGCCAGTGACTCATGGCTTTGGGAACCACTGGGGAGAAAGAATAAGAACATGCAGTCATCGCCAATGACTCATGGCAACACCATCTGTGGGGCATCACAGGCGAGAGACAAGCAGGGCTGGTTTGCCATTGCCTGCCTCCAAGTAGCAACCCTGGACTTCACTGGGGGACTCCCATCCAAGTACTGACTGTGACTGACCCTTCCAAGATCTAATGAGATCGGGCTAATTTTGATGGCCGTCTGCCAGCAATGCTAATTGTGTGAGCTTAGGCAGATCATGAGAGGGAGGGCAGGAAGGGTTGCCTCAGTGCTTAGTTCTTGTGGATCGCCACTTTGGGGTCGGGAAGAAGAAGAAGAAGAAGAAGAGATTGGATTTATACCCCGCCCTCCACTCACTTGGAGTCTCAGAGCGGCTTAGAAACTCCTTTCCCCTCCCCTCCCCACAACAGGCACTCTGTGAGGTAGGTGGGGCTGAGAGAGTTCTTTCCCAAGCTGTCCTTGAGAGAACAGCTGTGCCAGAACTATGGCTTGCCCGAGGTCATCCAGCCAGGTGCAAGTGGAGGAGTGGGGAATCAAACCCGGTTCTCACAGATTAGAGTCCGCGCACTTTACCACTACACCAAACTGGGAAGCAATTTTTCCTCCAGGCCAGTTTGGCTAGAGATCCTGGAGGGTTTTTTTTATTTGGTCATCTTCTGGGCATGGAACAGCGGTCACTTAGGGGTGTGGGGAGGAGGTATTGGTGAATTCCCTGCATTGTGCAGGGGGTTGGACTAGATGACTCTGGAGATCCCTTCCAACTCTATGATTCTACGATCTGGGCTGTTCAGTCTGCGGTCGGGGAGAAAAGTGGGCTGCCATGTGAGAAGCCCTTTGATCGCAGCCAACTTTCCAGAGGGATGATGCTCAGTACTGTCACTTAACCAGGGCTGGAGACCGTATCCAGCTGAGTAACGCCTCCTCAGGCTGAGCTCAGCTTGTCATTCGGATGGGACCGTAGGTGTCTAGGAGACCGTCGCATGTCGCATAATGCCACGAGCCATGGGAAGATTGCCCTTTTGGAGCTAATGAGGAACGCGGCACGATTTGGAATGACAGGCCAGTATTGAATCCCGTTACCGCTCACAGCATGACCCGAGCCCCAGGCGTGGAGAGCACGTGGCTCTTAGGCCCGCGAGAAAACAATTAACAGCCTCCCGCTTGCTTATTACAGGCTCGGATCAGGACAGCGCGGCGAAGGAACCTGCGCAGGCTGGTCCCAAAGATCGGCAGGCATTTTGAGGAAGGAATCTACACTGCAGCTCTCATTAAATGGGCAGTTAAAGCCCCACACCAGGGGTGAAGCTCTCAAAGACTTTGAAGACTGTCAGCATCTCTTGTTAACATTTCCCCCACATAGCGCTTGGCGGCGTAGAGTTCTTTGCCGTGGCTATATTTATAGCCGCTGCACGCTGTGAGAATCCATTGCGCTGCGGGCACCAATCGAGCGTCTCCATTTCTTCTGCAATTCCTTGGTGGGCTGAGAGGGCCGTCGAGTCACAGCCGACTTGTGGCAACCCCACAGGGGTTTTCAAGGCAAAAAGACAAACGGAGGCAGTTTCCCATTGCCTGCCTCTGTGTAGCAACCCTGGACTGGCTGGGCGGTCTCCCATCTAAGTACTAACCGGGGACCACCCTGCTTAGCATCTGAGATCTGACAAGTTCGGGCTTGCCCGGACTGTCCAGGTCAGGGCCTTAGTTTTGGTGAAATACCTACATCAGTTGTGCTATAGGGAAGCATTCAACAGAACCCCAGTGGCACCTTTAAGGTGAACAAAATTTATTCCAGCATGAATTTTTGTGAGTCAGTTTGGTGTAGTGCTGCAGTTGGAGCCGCAGTGGCTCAGAGGTTAAGACGCTGAGCTGCATACTGGAAGGTCAGTAGCTTGGCAGTTCGAGACCTGAGTGCCGTGTAATGGAGTGAGCTCCCATCTCCGGGCCCAGCTCCTGCCAACCTAGCAGTTCGAAAGCAAGAAATTTGTGAGTAGATAAATAGGTACCACTTCAGTGGGAAGGTAACAGCGTTCCGTGCGCCTCGGCATTTAGTCATGCTGGCCACATGGCCGTGGAAATGTGGCCATGACCATGGAAATGACCATTGTAAGCCACACATGACCATTGTAAGCCACTCTAAGACTCCTTTGGGTATTAAAGGGCGGGGTATAAATCCAGTCTTTTCTTCTTCTTTTCTACTCACTTGTTTGGAAACTTGTCTTTAAAGTGTTATTATTTTAGGAAGAGACTTCACATTTTGTGAGATTTTCAGACCTGCTGCATTAGAGGTTATTAAACGGAAGGCGTAGCAGCCACACCTCAAGTGCATTACAAATTCTGGAGACTCCCACAATCCCCCGGTTCAGTTCCTGCAGCAGATCTGGCATGTTGATTGTGCATTAATCTCTATATCTAATTCCCAAGTGCCCCCCCGTGTGCGGATACTTAAATCCGCGCGGGGGGGGGCACTTGGAGGGCGGGGGGGGGGGGGTTCTGCAGGTGGGGGGTAACCCGCCCGCTTGCAGAAAAATCCGAAATCTATCAAAAACTTTTCGGGGGATCTTTAAATCTCCCGAAAAGTAAAAGAGCGTCCCCTGCGCATGCGCAGGGAACGCTCTTGGAACAGCAGCGGCCCAGCGAGAGTCGCCAAGGCCAGCTGACAGCCCGCGGAGGAGGGGGAAGGGGGCAAGAGGCGGGCCTGGTGAGAGGCGCCGAGGCCCGCCGGGAGTCTCGGGGGGGGAGGGGGCAAGCGGTGGGCCCGGCAAGAGCCGCCGAGGCCCGCCGGGAGTCCCTGGGGGGGGGAAGGGGGCAGAGGAAGGGGGAGCAGCTGTCAGCTTCTCCCACCCCACGAATATCATGCCCCCCCCCGTACACCTCTAATCAACACTCCATGAGAACGGTCAGGAGTTAAGCCAAACCAAGGCTTGAATTGTGATTTGGGATGGTAAATTCACTTCTAACTGATTTTCTCAGGGAAAATAAAGTCCTGGCTTACAATAACCAGGTGTGCTTGATCCAACTACTTCAACAAGTTTGTCTCTTCCTGGTGGTATGTAGTAGAAAAGAGCGTAAGTGCAGTAGCACCTTAAAGACTAACAAAATTTGTGGCAGGGCAGGAGCTTTCGTGAGTCACTGCTCATGAAAGCTCATCCCCTGCCACAAATGTTGTTAGTCTTTAAGGTGCTACTAGACTTTTGCTCGTTTCTACTGCTGAAGACAGACTAACATGACTACCCATCTTGGTGCTATATAGGGTTAGATTCTACTGGACCCTTCACCATGGTCCTGTGATGGCTGTTCTAGGCCCACGAGGGCAAGCCAAAGTCTAGGGAGCACAGTCCCACAGAGAAGACTGGTGAATTTCAGGCGGCCAGACCAGCAGCTGGGAACTGTGTAGGGGAGCCAGTAGAGAACAGCTCCAAGCAGATGACTCAGCTCCCAGAACCACCAAAGCAAAGCTGAGCCCTTGCATCTTGGCTCCAAACCAAGACTCACCTCCTTGGGCTGAAAACCAGTGTTCCCTCTAAGCTGAGTTAGTGTGAGCTAGCTCACCGTTTTTTAGCCTCCGGCTCACACATTTTTGTCTCCGCTCAGGAAGGAGGGCTCCAGAGCCGACTCATTTATGCAGTGGCTGAATCGCTCGCTCACAACGTTAATGCCAGTGGCTCACAAAGTAGAATTTTTCGCTCACAAGACTCCACGGCTTAGAGGGAGCATGGGCTGAAACATGGACTCTTTAAAAGGGCTGCATTCTAACATGGAAATTGTTATGTATTGACCATGCGGTCGCCATGTGCTCCAGTAATGGCGACCGCCATGTGGCCAGAGCACATGGCCAAGAAACTACCTGAGCTTCAGCCAGGTAGAACAAAGGCCAGGTGGATTCAAACCGGCCACCAATCCTGTACCTAGGTTTCTCCCAGGGAACCTAGGAGATGTAAATAGACTGATAATCGCCTATCAGGCCAGTTGGGCAAGGTCAGGGGATTGTCCCTGACCAGCATAAAAGGAGGGCTGGGAGCCCTGGGTTGTATGCTTCATCCAGACCAGCAATAAAGGTCTAGCTGTTTCACTGTTCCATGGACTCCCGACTCCAATACTTCTCAGAAATTATTACTCCTCTGACATTTTATGGATTCCTGGCATCCTGGGCCAGGTGGAATGGGTGAATACGAGGTCCCATGGAGCTAGATGGGTCCTCAAGGTGTTCCAGCTACTGGTCCCTGCTTCTATATCTCGTAACACCTCTTCTTCCTTCATCTTCGCTTTCCCACTCACACGAACACACATGAAGCTGCCTTATGGTGAATTGGACCATCGGTCCAGCAAGGTCAGTATTGTCTCCTCAGACTGTCGGGGGCTCTCCTGGATTTCAGGTAGGGGGTCTTTATTAGCACCTGCTGCCTGATGGTTTCCACTGGAGGTGCTGAGGATTAAACCTGGGACCTTCTACGTGCCAAGCAGAGGCCCTCCACTGAACCGCAGCCCCTCATAGCTTTCACTATGAAAGCTAAATGGAGCCTCCATGCTCAGAGGCAGTGTACCTCTGAGAGCCAGGTGCTAGAAGGGGAGCAGCAAATAAAGAATTGGAGGTCCAGTGGGGGGGGGGGGCAGACTGGATTCTCCTTGCCTACAAACCATGCAATTACAGCCCCCATTTATATTCATTTTATTCCTCTTTCTATCCTTCCTCGTTACAATAACTCAGGGAGGATTACCGTCTGCCACAACTGACAGGTCAAAATGTAGACGATGACAGCTGGGATAATGTAAGAACTAAGAGCCAGAAAGGCCCTTGCTCGGCGATACGCTCACTGGGTGTCCTGATCAAAGCCTCTGTCTCCATTCCAGTATGAGTATCGTCACATTGGCTTACCATGCAGGGGAATTGCGGTGCTTCCTAGATAACATCTGGGACTTTACATCAATGAAAACGTGTGCCAGCATCCGCTGTACTTCCTTGTCAGTTTTACTTCAGAAGGCTCCCAGAATTCTCCTAATCCACATCTTGAATGCATTTATCAGTGTGTAGACTGGTGAAGGAAGGCAGCATGGTGTACTCGATCTCGTCAGATCCTGGAAACTAAGCAGGGTCAGTACTTGGAAGGGAAACCACCAAGGAAGACACTACAGAGGAAGGCCATAGCCAACCACCTCTGCTTCTCACTGGCCTCGAAAGCTCCTTGCTGGGGTCACCATAAGTCAGCTGTGTCTTGACAGTACTTTACACCCAGAGAAAGAACAAATTTAGAGTCCAGTGACACCTTTAAGAGCAACAAGGTTTATTCAAGGTATGGACTTTCATGTGCATGCACACTTTTTCAGATATGTTGGAATGGAAGGTAAAGGTTCAAACTACCTTCCACTCTAGTGTATTTGAAAAAGTGTGTGTGCACAGGAAAGCTCACACCTTGAATAAACCTTTGTTGCTCTTAAAGGTGCCACTGGACTCTAAATTTGTTCTACTGCTTCAGACCCACACAGGTGACCACCTGGAAGAAGAAGAAGAAGAGATTGGATTTATACCCCACCCTCCACTCCCCAAGGGAGTCTCAGAGCGGCTTACAAACTCCTTTCCCTTCCCCTCTCCACAACAGACACCCTGTGAGGTAGGTGGGGCTGAGAGAGCTCAGAGACAACTGTCCTTGAGAGAACAGCTGGTACAGAGCTATGGCTTGCCCAAGGTCATCCGGCAGGTGCAAGTGGAGGAGTGGGGAATCAAACCCGGTTCTCCCAGATTAGAGTCCGCGCACTTAACCACTACACCAAACCACCCACCCATACACACTCACAGAGAGAGAGAGAGAGAGAGAGAGAGAGAGAGAGAGCCCTAACCTGGATAGCCCAGGCTAGCCCAATCTGATCAGATCTTGGAAGCTAAAGAAAGTCAGCCCTGGCTAGTATTTGTGTTGGGATTTGCAAGTGTCACCCTGCAGTCATGAAACAGTTAATTTGTTGTTTCTGTATGTTAATGTTAGTTAGTTAGCATAGCACCTATCAGATATCGTGTAGAATCTTCCCACCAAGAAGGGGGACATTATTTCTAATGAGATGAGCTGTAGATTGACTATTGGCTAATCAATATATTCGATGCCAGTACCAGAGGTTAGGAGTTTGGGAATGCTCCTGGATACCTCCTTAACAATAGAGGCCCAGGTAGCCGCCACTGCTAAGTCAGCCTTTTACCATCTTCACCTGATTCGGCAGCTGGTTCCCTTCCTTGACCGTGATGACCTGGCTACACTGATCCACGCAATGATCACCTCTAGACTAGACTACTGTAACACTCTCTACATGGGACTGCCCTTAACACAAATCTGGAAGCTGCAGCTAGTGCAGAATGCTGCGGCCAGGCTTCTGATGGGTCTTCTTAGATGGGAGCACATCCAGCCTGTGCTGAAGACACTGCATTGGCTGCCAATAGCATACCAAATTCGCTTTAAGGTGCCGGTACTTACCTTTAAAGACCTATATGGCCAAGGTCCGACATATCTAAGGGACCACCTTTCTCCATATATACCCCAGAGAGTACTACAGTCAGGGTCACAACATCGACTGACCCTCCCAGGCCCAAAGGATGCCAGGCTCGCGGACACCAGGGCCTTTTCAGTGGCAGCTCCATACTAGTAGAATGAGCTCCTGGAAGAGATCAGGGCCCTGCGAGATCTTTTACAGTTCCGCAGGGCCTGCAAGACGGAGCTCTTCCACCAGGCGTTCAGTTAGGAGCCGCCCACACTATGACCACCAACATCTAGGGTTAGGCCAGCCTAGCTTTGAGATCAAGTTATACCAGCGCTGACATCTGAAGATCATTGAGTCCGAAATTGTTTGCTGCTATATCATATAAGACGCCATCCTATTTCATGATGGAACTGTTACTATTACTGGCACTTTAGGATTTAACTGAATGTTTTGAAAGGTTTTACATGTTTTAAATGTTTTTATGTGCTTTTATGGTATTCGTACTGACTAAGGTAAGCCTGTTCGTGGGGAGGGTGGGATATAAATGAAATTTTTAAAAATAATAAATAAATAAATGTTACATGCTGTTTGGCATCATACACCAGAGGTGGAGCTTTGGGGGGACCTTTCTTTTCCTTTTTTTCTGTCACACACACACACACACACGCACATTAGCAAACAAACAAGCGAGATGGAGACTAGTTAGTTAGGATGCTGTTAGTTTCTTCCATGTAACCCTTACCTAATTTTATGTAGTAAACTTCCTTTTTCTTATAAGCTAAACACACACCTGTCTGTGTACGCTTTATTTCCACTGTGCAACATTGCTCTGTTAAGGGAATCCAACAATTCGGATGGGAGCCCCCCAAGGAAGACCAGGGTCCTGATGGGGAGGCAGGCAATGGCAAACCACTCAAAGCCCTACGCGGGAGTCACCATTAGTTGGCTGCGACTCGAAGAGACACAGCGAAGCGAACAAGGGGTGCATTCCATGAAAGTTGTAGCCCTCTCCAAAAAGACCCACTTTCTTTTGGTGAGGTTATTTTTTTGGCGGGCCTCTGCAAGTATTGTGAAAGTGCTTACCCGTTCAGAATGAAGGCAGAAAACATTGCCCCAGTTCTGAACTGGATTTGCCACATTATTATGAAGCCAAATATGATTGGCGGTAGTGGAAAGCGCCTGTCAAGTCGCAGCGGACTTATGGGGTCCCCGTAGGGTTTTCGAGGCAAGAGACGTTCAGAGGTGGTTGGCCATTGCCTGCCTCTGCATTGGAATTCCTGGAATGGTCTCCCATCCAAATACTTCTTCTTGTTGTTGTTCAGTCGCACAGTCGAGTCCGACTCTGTGCGACCCCACGGACCACATCATGCCAGGGCCTCCTGTCCTCTGGAGTTTGCTCAACCTCATGTCCGTTGCATCGATAACACTGTCTAACCATCTCATCCTTTGTCATTCCCTTCGTCTTTGACCTTCAGTTTTTCCCAGCACCAGGACGGACAGGCCAGAGCGGAGAACTCAGACAAAATGCGATCCTCTGGAGAAGGAAATGGCAACCCACTCCAGTATCTTTGCCTAGAAAACCCCATGGACAGTAACATCCAAATACTAGCCAGGAGCAACTCTGCTTAGCTTCTGAGATCTGACAAGATCAGGCTAGCCAGGGCCATCCAAGTCAGGAGAGGGTTAATTCTGCAGTCCTGCCATGCTGACAACATGACCCCTGATCAGATAGGACTGCTTTGCCAGCAAGCTGGGGTTTTTTATGGCACTCAAAGAGTGATGGACAGAAACAGCAAACTGGCATGGACTGGAAAAGGTGGTGTTTGGAAGCCCTGGGGATAAATTTTGAGCCTGGGCTCCCGAGGGCATGCAGTGTGCTTTTTAATCTGAACTCTCACCCACTCCTCTGTTAGGACTTTTGTCCAATATTCAAAAAAATTCAGAGTTATGGATCTTACTTTCTGGAAAGAAGAGACTGCTTCCTCTAGTTTAAAACATTTATTACTAAAGGATAAAGGGAAACGGGATTAGCTACAAATAGAACAAAAAACATGCTTTCTAAGGCGCAACAATGGAGGATCTCTCCTTCTTCTTGACCCCTGAAAGGAAACACCTGATGTCACTGACCAATTAGCAGAACAGTACACCTTTAGGTTTCCTGGGCTTAGACTTAATTGGCCAGCTGCCACGTATCTCTTCCAGGTTAGCCTAGGAAAACAACAAGTTGCATAGGTTAACCCTATAATGACTAAAATGGTCAGGTCTTGTCCTACATAGTCATTTTTCCAACATCCTCCAGCCATGACCCAGCCAAAGATCAAGTCTATTAAAATGCATTAAGTCCTATCGTTTGGCTGTCAGCCCCCAGAACCATTGATGCCAGAATCACAAAGCATCCCCAAAATATCTGGGGAACAAACCAGGCATGCATGAGGCAGAGGCAGACATGGGTAACTAGAGGGCATTGTGGAAATTTCACACAAATAAGTTTAAAAAGCAGCAGCTTTCTAAAAAATAGGAAATGCCATTCCACGGGCCTCCTCCACGGGCCTCTGCCTGGACGGAATGCTCTAGCTCGGCTTCCTTACAGCAGCACAGTTTTCGGGAGCAGACTTGTCATGTCGCCTTGTCCACTTCCCCCTGCACTGTCACCAGCTATCTCAAACCTGGTTTTATGAACCTTTTTTGGAAAGACTGCAACCACGGCCACTTTTACCAATTTAAAAGAAAGCAGGGGTGAGGAACGGCATCTGCCCCACTCTAAGTCAAGCGAGAGCCAGTTTGGTGTAGTGGTTAAGTGCGCGGACTCTAATCTGGGAAAACCGGGTTTGATTCCCACTCCTCCACTTGTACCTGGCTGGATGACCTTGGGCAAGCCATAGCTCTGTACCAGCTGTTCCCTCAAGGACAGCTTGGGAAAGAGCTCTCTCAGCCCCACCTACCTCACAGGGTGTCTGTTGTGGGGAGGGGAAGGGAAAGGAGTTTGTAAGCCGCTCTGAGACTCCCTTGGGGAGTGGAGGGCGGGGTATAAATCCAATCTCTTCTTCTTCTTCTTCTATGTGGACGAGAAGGTGCATATTGTTGCAGATCTCCTCCCACGATGAGGAGGAGAAGGAGAAGGAGAAGAGTTGGTTTTTGTACCTTGCTTTTCACTACCAGGAGTCTCAGAGCAGCTTACAATCTCCTTTCCCTCCCCCTCCCCACAGCAGACACCCTGTGAGGTAGGTGGGGCTGAGAGAGCTCTGAGAGAACTTCTTTTGAGAGAACTGCTCTGAGAGAACTTGTCAGTGACCCAAGGTCACCCAGTGGGCTGCATGTGGAGGAGTGGGGAATCAAACCCGGTTCTCCTAGATTAGAGTCCGCCATTCTTAACCACTACACCAAACTGGCTCTCGCTTGACTTAGAGTGGGGCAGATGCCGTTCCTCACCCCTGCTTTCTTTTAAATTGGTAATTGACATAACAATATCCTCAGAATCGCCTCCTTGGCACTGGGGTACACAGCCCATGCTTGGCACTCTCAGTCCTTGCCAGTGCTTGGAGACATCGGCAAAGAAAGGAAACTGTCCAGGCCTTACCTCTGCTCCCTGCTCCCACCCTACCGGCAGTGTTCCCTCTAAGCTGAGTTAGTGTGAGCTAGCTCACAGTTTTTTAGCCTCCAGCTCACACATTTTTCTCTTGGCTCAGGAAGGATGGCTCAAGAGCAAACTAATTTATGCAGTAGCCAGATCGCTTGCTCACAACTTTAATGCCAGTAGCTCACAAAGTAGAGGTTTTTTTGCTCACAAGACTCCACAGCTAGAGGGAGCATTGCCTACTGGTGGACCTTTTCAGAAATCGGTAATTGATGTTATCATTTATTGCTGATTTTTTTTTAAATCCACCAAAAGCCTTCCAGAAATGCGGGGGGGAAGGGGATGGCAGCCACAGAGGGCTGAGGAAAGGGAATTGTAGGGTAAACAGCTGTGTGGACCCCTCTGCTACCACTGGAAATTCTTTTGGAGGATTGCACAGAAGTAGCCCTTAACTGCCTGAGATCAGATCATAAGGCCAGACGGGGCTCCGAAATTCTGTGTAGTTACAGTCCTTCATTTAATAGGGTATTTGGTGTAGCAGTTAAGAGCACAGACTCTAATCTGGGAGAACCAGGTTTGATTTCCCCAGTCCTCCACATGCAGCTGCTGATGTGACCTTGGGTCAATCATAAGTTCTCTCAGAACTGTTCTCTCAAGGGCAGTCCTTGAAAGAGCTCTCTCAGCCCCACCTACCTCACAGGGTGTCTGTTGTGGGGAGGGGAATGGAAAGGAGTTTGTAAGCCGCTCTGAGACTCCAAGTGAGTGAAGGGCGGGGTATAAATCCAATCTCTTCTCTCTTCTTCTCTTTTCACAACAGAGTTGGCTGCAAAGGCCAGCCAGAAGCAGGAAGTCAAGAGATTTTTGCGTAAGCATATCCTTCTTCTTACCACTTGACTTTAGCTGGAAACAGACTTTTGAATATTGCATGCTCCCCCCCCCCCCCGGTGTGGGTGGAGAAGAAGATTCTTCATCCACTGAGAGAAGTCCTTAAATCATGGCCCCTAGCTTATCAAGGGAGGGAAGGTGGCATGGTATAGCCCAATCTCGTCAAATATCGGGAGCTAAATTTGGTGTAGTGGTTAAGAAGAAGAAGAAGAGATTGGATTTATACCCCACCCTCCACTCCCCAAGGGAGTCTCAGAGAGGCTTACAAACTCCTTTTCACTTCCCCTCCCCACAACAGACACCCTGTGAGGTAGGTGGGGCTGAGAGAGCTCTTTCCCAAGATGTCCTTGAGGGAACAGCTGGTACAGAGCTATGGCTTGCCCAAGGTCATCCAGCCAGGTGCAAGTGGAGAGTGGGGAATCAAACCCGGTTTTCCCAGATTAGAGTCCGTGCACTTAATCACTACACCAAACTGGCTCTCTAAATGCACGGACTCTAATCTGGGAGAACCGGGTTTGATTCCCCACTCCTCCACTTGTACCTGCTGGATGACCTTGGGCAAGCCATAGCTCTGTACCAGCTGTTCTCTCAAGGACAGCTTGGGAAAGAGCTCTCTCAGCCCTACCTACTTCATAGGGTGTCTGTTGTGGGTAGGGGAAGGGAAAGGAGTTTGTAAGCCGTTCTGAGACTCCAAGTGAGTGAAGGGCGGGGTATAAATCCAATCTCCTTCTCCTCCTTTTATTCTTCTTCTTCTAAGCAGGGTTGGTGCTTGGGTGGGGGACCACCAAGGAAGACTTTGCAGTGGAAGTCAAGGGCAAACCACCTCTGCTTTATCTCTTGCCTTGGAATTCTCTTGCTGGGGTTGCCATAAGTCGGCTCCTGCTTGATGGCACTTTACACACCCACAAAGTATGTAGCTCATTAGAGGAATCTACACAAACAAAACAGACCAGATTCTAAGCGCACTCTGCATTCACACTTGAAAATGACCAAAGCTTGCCTGAACCCTGGACTACCCTTCAGAATTCTTTGCAAGATGCTAAAACTGCCCTGCATGCAGTGCTAACTAAACTTCAAGGTATCTGCCATGAAAACAAACAGTGCAATCTTAAAAAACATTTTCCTGGAAGTGAGCCCCAAGGAATACACCTGAGTAGGGCTCTGAGCAGATTTTTTAAAGATTGCTCTCCAAGTTATGTACATTTATTTTTGTTAACCAAGTTACATACATTTATTTTAGTTAACCACTTTTTAAATTAATTAATTAATTAATTAATTATATACTTCCTTGAAGCTGAAATCTCTGTTTTGTGAGATGAGGCCATCTGGCCGGAGAGAAAGTGACTTGCACGAGGTCATCTCAAGACTTGGTAGCACCTAAAGCCAAGTGCAAATGAATTAACCACTGTCCCACACTGCCTTTCAAGCTTCTCGTTACAATGTTCATCTGCTGACTTTTTAAATCAGTCTTCTTTGGAGGTCTTTCTGCCAGCATTGCTGTATAACTATTGTAACTCCATCTTTGTTACAGGCTGATGTTTGACCTTTAATTGCCTTGAGTGTTGTGAGGTGACAGCCGTCAGGTCGCTTCCAAGAGAATATTCTTCTCTCTCACACTTGTTAGCAGCTCTTATCTAGGAAGCCTGGTTTGTTTTCTCTCACCACTAGACGCCAGGTGTGAGATGGCCTGGCTTATCTTAATGTTTGGGATAGCTTGATTTGTAGCCAACCATTAGGGTAAAAAATGCTTAGTTTTAGCTGTGCATCTGGCCTTGAAATCTAGCTAAATTTCATTGTGCATGTGTGCATTCAAGACCCAGCAGATGGGAGCTTAACCTATTACATCTGTAAGCTTCATCACTGCTTATTAAAATCTCCTTGTAAGCAAACCTGGATCTTGCATATCCTTTTCCTTGGGATTTCTGCAAACCTGGAGCTCCTGGCCAGAGCCCCAAATACATCCCAATAAATAACTTAAGGGCCAGTATTAAACTATATACATTAAATAAATAAATAAAATAAAGCAAACACATTTTCAGATCTGCCTAAATGGTCTGTCACACAGCCATCTGTTCAAAAGTATGACTAACCTTATGGATAAAGTGACAGTGGAGATTTCCCCCCCCCCCCCCACTTTCTAATAGGTGTTGTGCAAGAGCTGCAAAAGAGGATTAAATAGCCTACTGATTAGCAAGACTTAATTATGGGATTTGAAATTAGCTTTAATTTTCCTTAGTTCTGGACACTCTAAGACTCCCAAGTAGCTGAAATTTGAGGGACAGTTTCTCAACCCATTTGGGACTCCAGGCTTATGAGAGGGGGGAGGGGAGAAAAATATTGAGGATGATCTTTTTCTCCAGTAAGATATAAGCCTCCATAGTTAGGTCATTAACAAAGCATTTTGATCAACTGTTGGCACATGGTGCAACTGAATACAAGCCAGTATGAAGTCATGTGGCTAGCAAGAAAGGTGTTCGTTCTCACTAACAGGAAATGTGACTCAGTGGTAGAGCATCTGCTTTGTGCCCAGAAGATCCCAGGTTCAGTCCTCAGCATCTCTCCAGTCAAAATAATTAGGTCGTCCATGATGTGAAAGACCCCTGGTCAGATTAGGTGATGCTGATCTTGATAGACCAATAGCCTGACTTAGAGTAAAGCGTTTTTTTGCATTTGTGTGGACACTGCTTATTCACAATTCTCACACAATAAACAACCTTTATTGGCATACACTGCAGGGACATCGATGAAGAGACAGTAGCAAACAGCTGGCAGTAAACCAAACAGTAGCCGACATGACTGGATGGAACTAATCAGCGAGGATTAAGCCTTATACTCCCTTACCCTTAACTTCCAAACATAAGCTAAAAATTCGGCTACAGACAGAGTAACTGCCGAGAACTTGTCGGACAGTAAAATTTTTAGGTCACTGTCGGACAAGTTCCTTGAGGGGGGTAGGTGGGGGCCAATCAAATAGCTACGCATAGTGGAGTAATGGGGGCAGCGTAGAAGGATATGGGCCACTGAGTAGGGTTCACTAGAAAGGCAACTACAGGTTCTATCCCTATAAGGGATACCTCTATATCTGCCTGACACAACAGCTGAGGGAAAAAGATTGAATCTTGCTAACATGAAAACCCGCCGATGAAGCGGAGCTATTAGATTGGAAATATAGGGAGCCATGGGGGCTTGGGGGAGGGGAAGATCAAGGAAGCGTGGAGAACAGACTCCAGAACTCCCAGCATTGATTATTTGGGCTTCCCTATCCCAAATCCTCCTCCACACCGCCTGCAAAATAGCTGTTTCGCCACAGTTGTACAAGGAGTCTAAATCTATTCCCATAGTTTTAATTTTATTCAGTATAGTTTGTGACCAGGCAGAAATATATGGGTCTGCAAGTAGTTGGACAGAAAGGCTGTTGGGAGGAGACACCTGGTCAGATTAGGTGACGCTGATCTTGATAGACCAATAGCCTGACTTAGAGTAAAGCGTTTTTTTGCATTTGTGTGGATACTGCTTATTCATTTATTACTTATTTAATGCGTTTTACCTCACCTTTCTACCCAATGGTGACCCAGAGCAGCTTACATAATTCTCCTCGCCTCCATTTTATCATCACAACAACCATGTTAGGCTGAGAGAGGTTAGGCTGAGAGAGTGGGAGTGGCCCAGGGTCACCCAGCGAGCTTCCATGGCATGAGTGGGGATTCGAACCTGGGTCTCCTGAACCTTTTAGGTATTGAGAAGCAGAAGACAATCTTCCAATAACAAGGCTTTTATTCAGGATCTTACTCAGCTCTTCTGAGCGGCACCAAAATTTATACTGTTCCATAACTGAACTATATACAACGTAACTATTTACATGAGGTCTAATTGGACCTAAGTGGAGCTTCATGATAGGATACTCTGTATGGCTTTAGGACCAATAGAAGGTCTTTAGTAGTCAGCCAATCACAACACAGGGAGCTAGGATAACTTAGCTAACTCAGCACAAACCATAAACCAAACAACTTAGAAATAACTCAGAACATAACAAAACCCAGCATTCTTGACCAGTATACCACACTGGCCTTCATGGAAACAGCTTCGTCTTTATGCCCTGGAAACAACCACAAAGCATGCACAGCAGTGTGTAGAGCAGGGGTGGCCAACCTTGCTTAACGTAAGAGCCACATAGAATAAACGTCAGATGCCTGAGAGCCGCAAGACAGAAACAAATATCACACACACGTTTTTATTTTTAAAAATATGCAAATTTGCTTTTTATTAACGTTAAATGGGACTGCCAAAAATAAAAACAAACGAGGAAAACCGGTTATTGATAATGATATTACTTGTTTGCTAATGATATTGAGAGAGAGAGAGAGAAAAAAAGAGAGAGATGGAAAGAAAGAATTAAAGAAGTGGAAAGAAAGAGAGAGAGAGAAACTAGGAAAGCAAATAGATGGGAGGGAGGAGGGAAGGAAGGAAGGAAGGGAGGGAGGGAGGGAGGGAGGGAGAAAGAAAGAGAGAAAAAGCATGCCTTCCCTTTGCTTCCCCAGCCGCCCTGCCAGGAGCCGCACAATATGTGTGAAAGAGCCGCATGTGGCTCCCGAGCCACAGGTTGGCCACCCTTGGTGTAGAGGTTCCAAGAACCATGGGGAAATGTACTTCCTCTGGCCAGGAAGAGCCAGTTTGGTGCAGTGGTTAAGAGCTCGGACTCTAATCTGGGGGAACCGGGTTTGATTCCCCACTCCTCCACATGCAGCTGCTGTTGTCACCTTGGGTCAGTCACAAGTTCTTTCAGAGCTGTTCTCTCATGAGCAGTCCTCGAAAGAGCTCTCACAGCCCCACCTACCTCACAGGGTGTTTGTTGTGGGGAGGGGAAGGGAAAGGAGATTGTAAGCTGCTCTGAGACTTGTGAAGGGTGAGGTATAAATCCAATTGGAAATTGGAATTAGTTTGCTCTGTAGCCCTCCTTCCTGAGCTAAGATAAAAATGTGTGAGCCAGAGGCTGAAAACCTGTGAGCTAGCTCACACTAACTCAGCTTAGAGGGAACACTGGTCGCGTGTTTGCCTCTGTGCAAAAAGGAGCACTTCTTATTTTCTGCAGCAGTCAGTTATTCTATTTGCCTTCTGTTTAATTAAAAAAACACCAGGCTGCGCTCTGCCTGCTGAGCGAGGCGCAAGTTAATTCTGGCAGGTGAGTTAATTCTGTGTGTCGAGGTGAATATTCTATTCATTAATGATTTAATCGGGGGCGGGGGGGATGAACCCTGCTGATTCCCATGTGCTGTTTCTCAGCTCCTTCCAGCACTGTAAGCAACAACCTTTAAAAAAAAACCCAAAGAGGTCCAAACAATTCAGTCGTTTTTATTTGCAACAGATCCTAGAATTCTTGCTCAATATATTCACAAAAGATGCACCAGAACCCCAATGCAGCCACACGGTTACTGGGAAATCCATCAAGATTAGGTTATTTTAGTTGCTCCCTGCCATGATTTATGCCTTTCATTAAGGACAAAACAATGTTTTAAACCCTAGGAAATCGGGAAGGAAAGTTCAATTAAGCTGAACAAACGAGAAAGTGTGAGGGAAATCATTTCTTTTCCTATCCATCAGCTCCGTGAAACAGCTTTCCCGGGCAAACACAAATTAGTTCATTAGTTAATCAAATAATAGCTTCAAGAAGCAGGGATCAGGAGGGATTACCATAAAAATGTATGTAAAATAGGTTAAAAAAACAGAAAGTGCCCAAAAGTTAGTGACACAGATCGAACATCAGATCCCGGCGGGTCTGCCCGATGGGTGACGCACCGAGCTGAATGAGGCAGGCAATGGCAAACCACCTCCAAATGTCTCTTGCCTTGAAAACCTTACAGGGTTGCCATAAGTTGGTTGCGACTTGATAACAAAAAAATAAATTTTGCCCTGATCTGGATGACCCAGGCTAGCCCAGTCTCATCAGATCTTGGAAGTTAAGCAGGGTCATCCCTGGTTCATACTTGGATAGGAAACCACCAAGGAAGTCCAGGATTGTTATACACAGAGGCAGGCAATGGCAAACCACCTCTGAATCTCTCTTGTCTTGAAAACCTTACAGGGTTGCCATAACTATCTCTTGTTGGGTGGCCAATCTGACTCTAAACTGGAAGATCTGGACCGGGCGTTACAAGCCGTGGCTGGATGGCTTAGACTGAGCCAACTGAAATTGAATCCGACAAAGACGGAGGTCCTGTGCCTGAACCAGGGTGGGCCGAGGGTAGGGATCCCACTCCCAACCTTTGATGGGGCTCCGCTGGTGCCAGCACCAGAGGTGAGGAGTTTGGGAGTGCTCCTGGATGCTTCCTTAACAATGGAGGCCCAGGTAGCAGCCACTGCCAAGTCAGCCTTTTATCATCTTCAGCTGATCAGGCAGCTGGTTCCCTTCCTCGAACGCAACGACTTGGCAACAGTGATCCATGTGATGGTCACCTTGAGACTGGGCTACTGTAATGGTCTCTACATGGGGCTGCCTTTGTCTCAGATCCGAGAAGGCCCTTTATGGTCAGGGGCCAACATACCTGAGGGACCGCATTTCCCCACATGTTCCCCAGAGAGCACTGCTGTCACAGTCCCAAAATTGACTGACCCTCCCGGGTCCTAAAGATGCCAAGCCAGCCATAACCAGGGCCAGGGCCTTCTTGGTGGTGGCTCCATACTGGTGGAATGACCTCCCAGAAGAGATCAGGAGATCAGGGCCCTGCAGGACCTTATGCAGTTCTGCAGGGCCTGCAAAATGGAGCTCTTCCACCAGGCCTTCAACTAAGGACCCGCCTCCAGTAATTGTAAGCCCTGTCCTTCGGCGTCACCAACAACAGCCTGTGCTGGCCACATAAGAAACAGAACAAGGAGCAGATCAATAGAATAGGTCATCGACTTGCTGCCACTGTCATCATACCACATCATGATTATTGCCAGACCTAATATGTACTAGCACTTTATGATATGACATTTGGATTGTTTTGAGAAGGTTTTATGTTTGTTTTAACTGTTACTTATGTGTTTTAATCTTTGTAAGCCACCCTGAGCCCTGTTCAGTGGGGCAGGTGGGGTATACATTTGATAATCAATCAATCAATCAATCAATAAGTCGGCTGTGACTTGACAAAACTTTCCACCACCAGCACCTTCACTAGACAGTAGGTGGCCTCGAGAAATCTCTTAAGGCTGTTCCTGGTGAGAATCGTAACAGGCACAAGCTCTCAATAGTCTTTGGGGGGGGGGGAGGGACTAGGCCACATCATTCAGCTAAATGTTGTTTGTTCGGGAATTCAGCTTCCTACTCTCGACAGAGTATAGCTAGTTCTAGCTCCCTCTTTCAGGAGTTTGGGCGTGATCCTAGATGCCTCCCTCTCGTTGGAGGATCAGATCACAAATATGGCCAGGACAGCTTTTTTCTAACTTCACCAAGCCCGGCAACAGTGATCCATGCAATGGTCACCTCTAGACTAGACTACTGTAACTCGCTGTATGTAGGGCTACCCTTGAACTTGCTCCAGAAACTTCAGCTGGTCCAGAACAAGGCAGCGTGGGTCCTTACAGGGACCCCTTGGAGAGCACATATACAATCTGTATTCCAACGGCTGCACTGGCTCCAGACTGAATACCGAATCAGGTTCAAGGTTCTGGTACTTACCTTTAAAGCCCCAAAGAGTCTGGAACCATTGTATCTATGGGACTGCCTCTCCCTAATATACCCCTCAGAGAGCATTAAAAAGGTAAAGGTTTCCCTTGCTCGAAAGCCAGTCAAATCTGACTCTAGGGGGCAGTGCTCATCTCCATTTCCAAGCCGAAGAGCCAGTGCTGTCCAAAGACTTCTCCATGGTCATGTGGCCACCATGACTAGACACCGAGGCGCACGGAACACTGTTACCTTCCCACCAAAGCGGTACCTATTTATCTACTTGCAATTTCTTGTTTTCAAACTGCTAGGTTGGCAGGCGCTGGGGCCAGAGACGGGAGCTCACTCCATCATGCGACACTCGGGTCTTGAACTGCCGAGCTACCGACCTTCTAGTCCGCAACTCAGCATCTTAAGCTCAGAGCCACTGCAGCCCTCAGACAGCATTATGCTTGTCTAAAAACGACGTACTGGTAATCACTGCCTCCAAAGCAGTTTGGCTGTCTTCAACCAGGGCCAGGGCCTTTTCAGCTCTGGCCTCAACCTGGTGGAACTCTCTGACTAATGAGACTCGAGCCCTGCAGGACTTGGTTCAGTTCCACAGGGCCTGTAAGACCTAGTTGTCCCACCGGTCCTATGGTTGAGGACAATGACGGTTCGGGAGATCGGCTGGCCGGCCGGCCTCCCTCCCTCCCCAGCTGCCCACCTGTGATGGCTTGTTTGGGGCACCATCTGAGATAGTAAATCGACAGGTTTTTAAACGGTAAAATTTGGATTTTAACATGTAATTTAACCGTAATATTCTGATATAATTATATGTTGATTTTATTGTCTATTTAATTGTTGGCGGCCTCCCTGAGCCCTGATTGTCAGGGAAAGGAGCGGGATAGAAGCTGAATAAAATAAATAAATAAATGAGACCCAGTGCTTGCCTCAGGGCCGTGAGATGTTCAGGACACTACATGTCCGAGGGGAGTTACAGTTGCCTGGAGACTGAAGCGGCGTTTTTATTACAGGTGACGGTGGAAGGTCAAGCCACAGCAGTCTTATGGCAACCCCTGTAGAGTTTTCAAGGCAAGAGATGTTCAAGGGTGGTTTGCCATGGCCTGCTTCTGCCTAGCAACCCTGGACTTCCTTGGTGGTCTCCCATCAAAGTACTAACCAGGGTCGACCCTGCTTAGCTTCTGAGATCTGACAAGATTGGGGTGATTATCTGGGCTATCCAGGTCAGGTTCTTCTGATTACAAATAGCAAATTTTACAAGATCTGCACAGTTTTGAGTCTGAGAAGTACAGACTCAGGGCATGTAGCCCCCAGTTTGTGCTCAGTGCCACACTGTGAACCCTGCTGATGAACATCTAGTTGTTGGTGATGCCTCCAGAACTAATGGTTTTCTGAAGATGAGAGCTTTCGTGTGCATGCACACTTCGAAACAGATGATAACCAGAAACCAGAGCTTGTCCTTCTTTTGATCTGTTTAAATAAATATTTTCACTATTTTGCATGCAAATTTAACAAGCCCCCCCTATAGATACAACTATAATATGTAATTCCATTTCATCGTCTGACGGAGTGTGCATGCACACGAAAGCTCACATCTTGAATAAAACTTTGTCAGTTTTAAAGGTGCCACTGGACTCTAACTCTGTTCTGTTGCTTCAGACCAACACAGCGGCCCACCGTGATCTAGTAGTTTTCTGAACATGGAAAAATGTAATTCCTCCAAAAGGTTTTGTGTCCTCTACTGGTTTTCTTCTGGATCTCCTTAATGCCCAGATTCAGCTCTTATTTCTGTTGGTAGTTAAAAGCTCAGAACCTCCCCAGATTTCTTTGATTGCTTGTTCCCTCTGGAATTCAGGCTTCTTTCTCTCAACAGCTGAGTTGTACAGCAGTGCAAATCCTCATCAGAATTGTTGGGGCTGCTTTATTAGAGAACAGTAGGCAGCACAGTCAGATGGACACCAGAGAGCCCCATGTTTTCATAATGATAGCAACCAAACAAACGTTCGCTTCACACTGGGTGGTAAGTGGGCTTAGTTATTATATAGAAATAGTACTGTTTAGCTAATGATTCGTTGAGACCTTTCACGGTGATGGGCGAGACCGAAGCCATTTTTAAACTGCTTTGTGCAGCTCAGGCCAGCTAAAATCTTGTGCAAAGCTAAATTCAGTTAACAAGCAAAACAGGATGTGGTGAAGTGGGGAAGATGTTCCAGAACATAGCTGATTAGGCAAAGGTGGTATTTAGAAAACAAGAGAAGTTGTTTTGCAAAGCTCAGGAAACATATGAGCATTCCAAATAAGGGCAAAAAAGAGATAAAAATGCATGCTTGGCAAATATGCATATAGAGATATAAAGGAAGTTTAAGTTTTGTAATCCGTAAACATCTGCGCATGTCTAAAAGATGTTTGTCACATTGTATAAAAGGTTAATGCTGATGCCTTACTAATGGAGTCCTTGGGTTTTGCTGCAGAGGTCCCCTTTATTGTAATAAAGTTTTGTTTGCTCCTGGAATCTCAGTGGCTGTGTACAGCATTGGGTTTTGGCACTCCCAGCAACAGGCCCATTTGGCTCACAATGGTGCTGCGATGCTTTCTAGAAAACTGTAATAAAATAGCTGTCAGTGGAGCAAAAACTGATCCTTTGGAAAGATTCTGGCAGGGAAGAAGATGGAGGAGGAGAGGAGGAGGAGATATTGGATTTATGCCCCACCCTTCACTACCCAAAGGAGTCTCAGAGTGGCTTACAATCTCCTTTTCCTTCCCCTCCCCACAATAAACACCCTGTGAGGTAGGTGGGGCTGAGACTGCTTCGAGGACTGCTCTTGAGAGAACAGCTGCTTGTGGAGGAGTGGGCCAATTTTAAGAAAGAGCTTTTCTTCTGAAATACCATTTCATTGGCACTGTTCCATACCTGTCATCTCTGTACATCACAAAATGGTTCAGGGACACGGAATGTATAATTTATCGTGCCAGTCTGGAAGGAGCAGCAAGAGAGTTTTCACAGAGACTGGAGGCGGTGATTGCAAGATTAGGGCAATCATGAGTTCCTTCCAGCTTGCAAAGCTCTGTCTATCAACCACCTGACACCAACGGCCAGGAGAAGAAGGGAGGTAAGTCTCAATTAGCGTTGTGAGCTGACCCCAAGCAGGCTTCCAAGCGGTCAGCAAAACACCCACAAGATCCTTGTCAAAGATAAACCTCCAGCATCTGAACTGTACTTGGGAGAAGAAAGAGGAGGAGGTGGCTGGATTTATACCCCGCCCTTCACTACCCGAAGGAGTCTCAGAGCAGCTAACAATCTCCTTTCCTTTCCTCTCCCCACAACAGACACCCTGTGAGGTAGGTGGGGCTGAGAGAGCTCTTTCGAGGACTGCTCTTGAGAGAACAGCTGCTTGTGGAGGAGTGGGGAATCAAGCCCAGTTTTCCCAGATTAGAGTCCGCGCTCCTAACCGCTACAACAAACTGGCTCTCCAGTTTCTATGTGAATACTGAACTGTATGGGTGGACGTGATGGTATGCAACTCCTTTAATGGTCTACTCATTTGACCTAAAGTCTCAAGATGGGCCAAAAAAATATTTTTACTTTTTTCCTTTATTATTATTAGTAGTATATATATTTCTATATATTTTAAATTCCACTGTATTTCTAAGGTTGAGATTATCCCTCTACATTTTCTTAACCCTATCATAAAAACATATTTTCCTTCCATGTAATCACCACCAAAAAGAATCCTGCCAGGGCTACAGTAGTCCCCGAATCCTCATCTTTTGATAAAAATGGAATGATCTTAATTCTATCTACAGACTCTAAATTCCTCAGGATTGGATCCAGCTGTTTTGCTCTATGTCTCCATTCACTTCTGCAATATCTGTCCTGGAATAGAAACCACAACATTCAAAAACCGGTGGAAGAACATTTTAACCTTCCAGGACATTCAGTTGCTGACCTAAGAGTAGCAGGTCTCTTACAAAGAATTTCAAAGGGAGATTAGAAAGAGAGACTACTGAGCTGCAATTGATAATGGAGCTCAAGACAATGCATCCTCCTGGACTGAATCGAGACCTAGGTTCCCTGTCTCATTACCAATGCTGACTTTTCCACGCCTACTACCCCTCTGCATATCACACCTAATCCAATTATGCCTGCTGTTGTTATTCGCCTGCTATTGTCATCCCCCTGTTATTGTCATCCGGCATCTGGAATCACTCTCCAAGATATAAGGACAGATGGACTCACATTCTAGCTAGCTGTTATCTAAAGAAGTGAGCATTAACTCATGAAAGCTCATACAAATTTTGTTAATCTTTAAGGTGCTACTGGATTCTTGCTCTTTTCTGCTGTCTTGGAATGTGATCTTCATATAGCATGCCCTCAGAATGGCTGATCAGAGTGCATTCATTCTGGCTAGAAAAGAGGCTTGTCTATAGGCAAGAATGGTTAGAAATTTCAAATAGGCTGGCAGGGCAGATGAAGGGTCAGATGGTATACACCTTAAGAGTCCAACAGGATCTTTGAAGACTGTTCCCCCACTTTGATCCTTACAGTCTAAAGTGGAAGTCTCCAACCTTGTTTGAGCCTGTGAGCACACGGAATTCTGAGAACAAACAGTGGGTACCAGCTACAGAGACCGGGTTTCCCACTTTAGTGGGACCCCCCCCCCCCACAGCCTCCCTTATCTCTAGCTGCTGCCATAAGGTAGGGTAGCAGGGGGAAGAAAAGGGGGGAAAGCAGAGTTGCGCCCATAGTGCAATGTTGCTTCCAGCAAATCCCTGGAAGTGACAGCACATTGCTGATGTGACGCTGAAGAAGTCAGCCAAAATGCTATGGTGGTGGGCAGTGTTCCCTCTAAGCTGAGTTAGTGTGAGCCAGCTCACAGTTTTTTAGCCTCCGGCTCACACGTTTTCGTCTTCGCTCAGGGAGGATGGCTCCAGAGCAAACTAATTGATGCAGAAGCCAAATCACTCGCTCACAGCTTTAATGCCAGTAGCTCACAAAGTAGAATTTTTGCTCACAGGACTCCACGACTTAGAGGTAGCATTGGTGGTGGGCAAATCCCAGAGCCTGATATCAGTGTGGTGATGTCATGTCCAGGTATTTGCTGGAAGTGACATTACAGCATGGCCACAGTGCTGTCTCTCCCTCCCAGTCCCCTGTCTCTTTCCCTGGTTGTCAGCCAATGGATGATGACTCTAGCACCACCACAAAAATGGCTTTCATGCGGGGGTGGGGGGAAATCACAGAATACGGGGAGGCTCCAAAGTCAGCATCCTCCCGTTTCATAGTGGGTGCTGGGGGTAGACACAAAGGTGACCGCTGCTGGGCTGTTTGGAAACACCTCCTTCTCCAAATCAGGACTGGATCTTTGATTTGACAGAGGAAGTGGGCAGCGGAAAACACAACAGTGGGCACCCTGCAATTCGAGTGTCCCTGGTATAAGTGCTTCAGAATACGCTAAGAAAAAGTTACCATAAGGCATCATCCATCTGGCAGCCATAGACTGCAAGGATGAAGGGTGATGTTATTTAACTTTATGCCTATTAGCTGGTTGTAAGATTTGCAGTCAGGCACCCTTGGTAGACAAATGGTATAAGACAGCTTCATGTATTCATAGTTATGCAGAAGCATGTTCTACTTGGGGAGGGAAGGCAGTCTAGTATAGCCTCTGGCCTCATCAGATCTCAAGAGCCATGCAGGGTCAGTACTTGGAAGGGAGACCCCCCAAGAAAGACTCTGCAAAGGAAGAGGAAGAGGAGGAGAAGGGGTCTGGGTTTATACCTCACCCTTCATTTGGAGTCTCAGAGCCGCTTACAATCTCCTTTCCCTTCCCCTCCCCACAACAGACACCCGATGAGACAGGTGGGGCTGAGAGAGCTCTTTCAAGACCTGCTCTTGAGAGAACAGCTCTGATAAAACTTGTGACAGTCTAAAGGTCACACCAGCAGCTGCATGTGTAGAAATGCGGAATCAAACCCGGTGCTCCCAGATTAGAGTCTGTGCTCCTAACCACTACATCAAACTGGCAATGGAAAGCAAGGGCAAACCACCTTTGCTTCTCATTTGCCTTGAAAGCCCCATGCTGGGGTCACCATAAGTCGGCGTCAGCTTGATGACACTTCACATACACACACACACACACACACACACACATCTTGCTGGGCTTACTCCTAGGTAAGTATCTATAGGATAGGACTCATTAAAGCTCCAACTGAAACAAGCATTGTTAGTTGTTCAGAAGCCACTGGCCTTTTGGTTTTATTTTGCTACAACAGACTAATGCGGCTGCTCTTTTGCAGGCACCCTTCCAGTCTGTTTGAACCCAGATTGGGATACGAATGGGGCTGACAGGAGAATGGCGTACCACCATTCGACACGGAAGTTCCATTTAGCTAACAGCCAATGTTCCCTCTAAGCTGTGGAGCCCTGTGAGCAAAAACTCTACTTTGTGAGCTACTGGCATTGAAGTTGTGAGCGAGCAATTTGGCTGCTGCATAAGTTAGGTTGCTTTGGAGACATCCTTTCTGAGCTAAGGCAAAAATGTGTGAGCCGGAGGCTAGAAAACTGTCAGCTGGCTCACACTAACTCAACTTAGAGGGCACATTGCTAACAGCAATGGATAAACCCATCCTTCGCCAGTTTGGTGTAGTGGCACAGACTCCAATCTGGGAGAACCAGGTTTGATTCCCCACTCCTCCACTTGCACCTGCTGGATGACCTTGGGCAAGCCATAGTTCTTTCAGAGCTGCTCTCTCAAGGACAGTTCTAGAAAGAGCTCTCTCAGCCCCACCTACCTCACAGGGTGTCTGTTGTGGGGAGGGGAAGGGACAGGCATCTGTAAGCCACTCTGAGACTCCCTTGGGTAGTGAAGGGCGGGGTATAAATCTAATCTCTTCTTGTCTTCTTCTTCTTATTTTCTCTGATTCCAAAAGAGCCACAGGAATTTTCTTAGGGCATTGGTCCATCTGATTCATCATGGCCTGGTCTGACTGACAGCAGCTCTCTAGGGACTCAGGCAAAGAAGGGTCTTTCTCAGCCCCTGGTCCCTGAGAGTCATTAAATTGCGACAGCATCAGGGTTCAAACCTGCAACCCTCAGTATGCAAAGCATGCACTCTGGCACTCAGACAGGCCTCTCCTTGATGGAAGAGAATTGCATTTCTGGTCCATCATGCTTATCTTCCCCTTACCCTCCTGCAATTTTAAGAAAGAGCTTTTCTTCCGAAAAACCGTTTCATTGGTACTGTTCCATACCTGTCATCTCTGTCCATCACAAAATGGTTCAGGGACACGGAACGTATAATTTATTGTGCCAGTCTAGAAGGAGCTGGAGGCGGTGATTGCAAGATCAGGGCAATCATGAGTTCCTGCCAGCTTGCAAAGCTCTGCCTATCAACCACCTGACACCAACGGCCAGGAGAAGAAAGGAGGTAAGTCTCAATTAGCGTTGTGAGCTGACCCCAAGCAGGCTTCCGAGCTGTCAGCAAAACACCCACAAGATCCTTGTCAAAGATAAACCTCCAGCATCTGAACTGTACTTGGGAGAAGAAGGAGGAGGAGATGGCTGGATTTATACCCCGCCCTTCACTACCCGAAGGAGTCTCAGAGCAGCTAACAATCTCCTTTCCTTTCCTCTCCCCACAACAGGCACCCTGTGAGGTAGATGGGCTGAGAGAGCTCTTTTGAGGACTGCTCCTGAGAGAACAGCTCTGAGAGAACTTGTGTCTGAACCAAAGTCACACCAGCAGCTGCATGCGGAGGAGCGGGGAATCAAACCCGGTTCTCCCAGATTAAAGTCCGCGCTCCTAACCACTCCACCAAACTGGCTCAGTGGTGGAACATCTGTTTGGAATGCAAGTTCAATCCCTGGTATCCCCTGTAAGCATCAGGTATTGGTGGTGACGGTGGTGGTGATGGTGGAAAGTGCCATCAAGTCACAGCTGACTTATGGTGACCCCGTGGGGTTATCAAGGCAAGAGACATCCAGAGGTGGTTGGCCATTGCCTGCCTCCACATCACAATCTTGGTAAAAGGGCAATGAGAATGAGAAAAGGGCAACTAGAATGATGAAAGGGTTGGAACACTTTCCCTATGAAGAAAGGTTGAAGCACTTGGGGCTCTTTAGCTTGGAGAAACGACAGCTGAGGGTTGACATGATTGAGGTTTATAAGATTATTATGCATGGGATAGAGCAGGTAGAGAAAGAGGTACTTTTCTCCCTTTTTCACAATGCAAGAACTCGTGGGCACTCCATGAAATTGCTGAGCAGTCAGGTTAGAACAGATAAAAGGAAGTACTTCTTCACCCAAAGAGTGATTAACACGTGGAATTCACTGCCACAGGGGGTGGCGACGGCTATAAGCATGGACGGCTTCAAGAGGGAATTAGATAAACATATGGAGCAGAGGTCCATCAGTGGCTATTAGCCACAAGGTATAGATAGGAACTCTCAGTCTGGGGCAAGTGATGCTCTGTATTCTTGGTGCTTGAGGGGTGGGGGCAACAGTGGGAGGGCTTCTAGTGTCCTGGCCCCACTGCTGGACCTCCTGAGGGCACCTGGCATTCTTGGCCACTGTATGACAGAGTGTTAGACTAGATGGGCCATTGGCCTGATCCAAAATTGGCTTCTCTTATGTTCTTATGTTCCTTGGAGGTCTCTCATCCAAATACTAGACAGGGCCCACCCTGCTTAGCTTCTGAGATCTGACGAGATCTGAGATCTGACAAGACAAAGCTTGGGCTCATGGGTTCTCTGGGGAATCGTGGAGGCAATTGCCACTCAGTAAATGGAGGGAACTTGTGCAAGCACAAGTAAGCAGTGGCTGCTGTAGTTCTGCCAAGTCCTGTGAAAATGGGTAACGGCTGTGCCTTTGCAGATGAAAAAGGGAAGTCTGTGAGCAAAAGCAAATTCCACCATCAGGAATGCTTTGGTGAAGCAAATACTCATTCAAGTCAGGGTAAGTTTGGTGTAGTGGTTAAGTGCGCAGACTCTAATCTGGGAGAACCGGGTTTGATTCCCCACTCCTCCACTTGCACCTGGCTGGATGACCTTGGGCAAGCCATAGCTCTGTACCAGCTGTTCCCTCAAGGACAGCTTGGGAAAGAGCTCTCTCAGCCCCACCTACCTCACAGGGTGTCTGTTGTGGGGAGGGGAAGGGAAAGGAGTTTGTAAGCCGCTCTGAGACTCTAAGTGAGTGAAGGGCGGGGTATAAATCCAACCTCCTCCTCTTCTTCTTCTTCTTCTTCTTCTTCTAAGTATCGGGTGGGGGGGGGGAGGTAACATGAAAGACCTCTGCCTGAGACACTGGACAGCCACTGCCACCCTGAGTAGACAATACTGACCTGATTGATTGATTGATTGATTGATTAGATTAGATTTCTAGACCAACCTTCCCCATAAAACAGGGCTCAGGGCAGCGAACAACAGTAAAACACATTCATAATTAAATTCACAGTTAAAATAATAAAATACAATAATAATAGGGTAAAAATGCAGAAACTGGCCTTTCTAGATGATGCTGAGAGCTTCCAGCTATGCCACTGCCACACCGGGGGGCGGGGGGGGAGGTAAGAAACAGGAGCGCCAGACAGATGGAACGCTGCCGCTGTCCTCGACCAGACACCTGGGGGAACATCTCTGCCTTACAGGCCCCGTGGAACTGCACTGAGTCCCGCAGGGCTCAGATGTTATTTAGCAGAGAGTTCCACCAGTTTGGAGCCAGGGCAGAAAATGCTCTGGCCCTGGTTGTGGACAGCTGGATATCTCTCGGGCTGGGGACCACCAGCAGGTTCTTATCTGCTGAGCGCAATGCTCCTTGGGGAATATACCAGGAGAGGCTGGAATAATGGTCTGATTCAGTATAAGGCAACTCAATTGCCACTCCTGCAACAGAGAGGAGAAATTATGATATATGTGTCCCTTCGAAAGACTTGTAGCCAGTATAGTAGAGATTAGGATGTTGTAGGTGGACTGGTAAGGCCCAGGTTCAAATCCCTGCTCTGCTATGAAGCTCGCTGCATGACTATAGGGCAGTCCCTCTCTGCCTCCACTCAAATCTGTCTTACAGGTGGTTGTGGAAATAATGGGGAGAACCACGTTTATTTCCTCAAGCTAAACAAAAATACAACTGGCGGATAGCAATGAAAATGACCCATTAGCTATGAAGCCCAAGTCCCCAAGGCAAGGTGGACATACAGCATGGTGCAGTTGCTAGAGGCTCAGGCTGAGGTTACACAAGCAGTTTGCACTGATATCATTGCGGTACTTTTGCGGATTTAAACAGCACGATCAGACAGCGACATCTGCCTTCTGTGCCCCAGTTGTTGCCACACCATTCTGCCCCGCTTTGGAAGCAGAGTCATCAGGCACCAGGGAAAGTCCTGTGTTCAGTGCTTTCGCTCTGCATTACTGGATGTCTGTACTCCCCTGGTGCGAGCTCAGCTTGGTTGGGATATCTGATTATTCTGTTCTGTTTTTACTCCTTGGTGTGTGTGTTTTTAGTCAGTTAGCGAAGTGCACACAACAGCATGTTCATAACACCAGCAAGTTTTCAGCAGTCCTCTGAGGTGAGAAGGCAGGGAGGGAAGGGCAGGCTGAGAAGCCTCCTTTTTCTTTTTTCATGCCGGTTCCTCTGCCTACACCTCTGAAAAGAGCAAGAGTTCAGTAGCACCTTGAAGACTAACAAAAATTGTGGTAGGGTATGAGCTTTCGTGAGTCACTGCTCACTTCTTCAGATACAGGGTTGCGATTGTGAGGATAAAATAGAAGGGGGAGAATGATGCCGTAATTCACTTCGGGTCCTCATTGTGTTGTTATCAATTGTTCATGCCAAGCATCATTACAACCATGAGCCACTTAACAGGAGCAATTTCTGTCCGCGTTTCATGCCCTGTCTCAAAAGGAGGAAAAGAGTGGAAACCTTCACTTCTTTCTCATGCTCTTGACTGAAGTTTTAATTGAGCCTAAGCATGGGCAAAATTATTTCTTCTTCAGAATTAGAAGCCATGAAAGCAGCAATTGATCCCCAAGCCAGACTGTTTCTAAAGATCCCTTCCGCATGTTGCAAAAGAGGTCAGATGCTTTTTTGTAACCAAAAAAGAGCAGCTGATTCATGCTGATTTAGAAATGCAATGCTGGGGGAAAGCTTTCAGAAATGTAAGTCACTGGCATCCAGAATACCTTAGCTATATGCTGTTGTGACAAGGGGATGCAGGATACCTTGTTCAACCCATCTTGGAGGCATCAATCTCAGAGAAAACATTCTTCTCTTGGGAACAAAACAACACATTCTTTGGATTCCAGGATGAGAGGAAAGGAGTTTTGCCTTATGGACAGAGTGGAGATGACTATTTGCCCACCTGCCAGGAAAGGGCAAAATAGATGCCTACTTGGATATCCTGAGCTGGGCCACAGATGTTTGGGGATGGGTGACCTGATATGACTAGAGAAAGGTGCAAGGCACCACATGTGTTGACTCAAACCCAATTTCAGGTGAAACCCTCCCAGCCGGGAGAGAAAGGACACACTGTAAGAAATCCACAAGCCAGGAACTGGGGGATGCAGGAGAAATATAGCAAAATCAGCCTTGACCAGCCTCTCTTTCAAAGGTCCTTTCCACATTTGTCTGCCACTCCAGATTTTCTGTGTTTGAGTCGAGGCAATTTAAGGCCCATTCTGCATCTAGCATTTGCTCCGTTGGTTTACAAAGCCTACACTGGAACAGGAAAAGATGCGGCTCAAAACCACATTCAGATACCCCAGGCCAACGCTGTACTGGCTTCAAGGTCACCCCTGAATGGCCATAAAACGGCCATAAATCTATGCAGGCAGCCACCATAAAACCGAGAGATCAAACAAAGTGAAAGCGGCATGCAGTCTGGACACTGCCATAAAACCCAACAACCAATCAAAGTGAAAGTGACATGCAATGTAAAGGGGAATTTCTGTTCCAGTGTGGGTTGGGTGAAACAGCAGAGCAAATGGGCCTTAGTCCAGGGCAAAACAGCATCCAAATAACTCAGGGCAACGGCAGGCTGACCGCTGAAGGGAGAGAATGTAATGCAGAACGGGACGGAAAACCGGAATAAATAGAAGGTTGAACTCGATTTTAGTGCAGAATGAGAGAAAAAACTGAATTAAAAAGAAGGTTGGATTCAGTTTTGATGCAGAATTGCTTGAAGGACACTGCAGTGAACATGGATTAAAAGGAGAGGGCAGAAAGGGTTAAAGTTCCAGAGGGCTTTCTTCCTTTTTCTTTTAGTTGGATTACAAGCAGTTTACAATCTCCTTTCCCTTCCCCTCCCCACAACAGACACCCTGTGAGGTAGCTGGGGCTGAGAGAGCTCCCTCGAGAACTGCTCCCTCGAGAACAGCTCTGAAAGAACTTGTAGCTGACCCAAGGTCACACCAGCAGCTGCGTGTGAAGGAGTGGGGAATCAAACCCGGTTCTCCCAGATTACTGTCCACCGCTCTTAACCACTACACTGAAACTGGCTCATGTCCCCTCCAAGGGAGGGAATGCCAAGATAACACTAGCGACTTGTACCATTTATCTAGGCTCATCATTTGGCTTCTTTTCTTAGTTCTGTAACACCCTGTAGTGTTTTGATCTAGTTTCCAGGGCAGCGAATTGAAACTGCATTTCAGTAAATAAAGTTCTTTTTTCTTTCAGAAGATTTCAGACTGTGTTCAAACATCTCACCCAGGGCACTTGTCTGCTTGTCCATGCATAGACCAGAACACACACACTCAGCTTCTATCGGCACCTTGGAGAGAAAGGGCAGGGCTTAAATGGTGGCATACTACCCTGTACAGCAGGAAGGGAAAGGGAACATGGGGGTAAGCTGTCTCTCACACACGCAATCTTCCCCTCTACTTTTTGGGTACTCCTGCGGGGAGAAGAGTGAAGAAGAAGGAGTGGGGGATCATATGCCATAAGAGAGAGCCAGTCTGGTGTAGTGGTTAGGAGTGCAGACTATAATCTGGGAGAACCGGGTTTGAGTCCCCACTTCTCCACATGGAGCTGCTGGTGTGACCTTGGGTCAGTCACAAGTTCTCTCAGAGCTGCTCTCTCAAGAGCAGTTCTCGAGAGTGCTCTCTCAGCCCCACCTACCTCACAGGGTGCCTGTTGTGGGGAGGGGAAGGGAAAGGAGATTGTAAAGCTGCTCTGAGACTCCTTCGGGTAGTGAAGAGCAGGGTATAAATTCAATTTCCTCCTCTTCTTCTTCTAAAACCACAGCACCTGTCGAACCTAAAAACACAAGGAGGTGCCTGTTGGATCAGAGGCAAAGTCCATCACACCCATCATACTCTGTCCAACAGCGGCCTGCAGGTGAACAAAGGGAACCCCCCCTCCTTTCCGGGTCTTAACTGAATAGCTTAATCTATCGCTCCCTCATTGCTCTTTTCTGAAACAAAGCTCCTAAATTACTAAGCAATTGAGGACTAAACAAACCGCTGTGCCATTCATTTCCTAAATCAAAACAGCACTTTGATTAATACTGATTAGCATTCTTCCTCCTCTCAACTTGCACAGCCTCCCCACAGAGAAACGTTTTCTTCCCCAGTATGTTTCCTTCATTCTCTTTGCCTTCCTTTGTTCTTCCCCTGAGATTGACAGTCCGCAAAACTTGAAGCTGCCAAACAAGGGCTGGAGAGAAAGCAGATGATTCGGGCCGCCTTCCACCCAGATGCGCAAAATAACCATTGGTTGCCGATTAGTTCTCTCTTGATCAGATCTAGCCAATCCCGATGCCTTTAAGGCAGCTGGAAGAAAATGTACCCGTTTCTGCCCTGAAGGCAACGGGGGACGTTTTCTCCAGGTCTGGCCTACTAGTTGTTAACAGCTCCTTGGCAGACTCGGCCAATAGGGAAGATTCTGATGTGAGACCCAGCACTACCTGTAGAGAGACTCTCTAACTAAGGCTGCCGAAAGGCTGCACTCAGAGTGGGATCAATTTGTCTATAGCTCTGTTGATGAGTCTATTAGTTACCCGCCTTGTTTATGCTTATATTGTATATCGCCCTGAGCCCTGTGTGCTCAGGGATGGGGTGATTCGGAAATAAATAAATAAATAATATTGCTCTCTGGCCTTGGACTATTATTGTGTACCTCAGATTATTTGTTAGGTACATGAGTTTTATTATGTTTATTCTCTGTTTTTTTTTAATGCTTTTTAACTTTGAATGTAAGCCGCCCTGAGCCTGCCTGGCAGAGAGGGAGTGGGGCATTGTGGGGCCCCGCCCCCTTAATTAAAAGTTCTGCCCCATAAACAGCCATGCCCCAAACCTTATTTTTGAGGAGCAACCCCTGCTGCTGGCAGCGACCAGGGTGAGAGAGCCTCAGCTTGCCCCCAGGTTTCCCTCTCCCGCCCACTTTGGAATTTTTGGGGGGAGGGGGGGATCAACAAGCCCAGGAAAAAACATCTCAGAGGACATTTAATTTCAGGTTTCCCAAAGGCTCATGGGGATGCTTTTGAAAGACTCACCATGACCTAGGTAGGTATACAGCAGGACTGGGCTGGCAGAAAGGGGGCTCGTTGGAGATGTACTGAAGGTGCCACTCTTGAGTGCCCTTCTAAGCTTCCCTGGGGAAGGGAACTCAGAAGGCATGTAAAAGCCCTAGGAACTGACGCGCTTGCTGCCCCTGTCTCTTGAAAGGAAGGGCTAGAAACAGGCTCGGAGCCCTACAGGCATCCAGATTAATTTAATTCACTGTAATTCACCTGCCCCCTTAACAATTTAAATACTTCCCCCAACAAAAAAAATCCTGGCTACAGGTCGGCTGTCCTTTGCTACTGAACCCTGGACTAGGCTGGAATCCCTGGTGCTCTCTCTGAGAGATCCGTTGTGGTCTGGGACTGGCCTCCACCCTGGTGAACAGGACCATCCTCACCCACCCCAAAGCTTCCTTTGGATCCCAGTTCAAAGCTTCCACATTCTCCCTGGGATCCACTGGAAGCCAATTTGGTGTAGTGGTTAAGACTTAAGTGGTTAGAGTTTGGTATGCACGGAATCTAATATGGGAGAACTGGGTTTGATTCCCCACTCCTCCATATGCAGCTGCTAGTGTGACCTTGGGTCAGTCATAAGTTCCTTCAGAGCTGTTCTCTCAAGGGCAGTTCTCAGAAGAGCTCTCTCTGCCCCACCTACCTCACAGGGTGTCCATTGTGGGGAGGGGAAGGAAAAAGAGTTTGTAAGCTGCTCTGAGACTCCTTTGGGTAGTGAAGGGCGGGGTATAAATCCAATCTCTTCTTCATCATCTACTTTCTTTCTATGGAATATTTGTGGCCAGGGAAGTGCATGATTTAGGAAATCATGCGTTGTAATGAAATGATACTTTGTGCACAAGTATGCCTGTTGTAGATTGGCAAGACCAAGCCCTAAGAGGAAAGGCTGAGGGACTTGGGAATGTTTAGTCTGGAGAAGAGGAGGTTGAGGGGGGGGGGACGTAGAATCATAGAATTTTAGAATTGGAAGGGACCTTGCAGGTCATCTAGTCCAACCCCCTGTGCTCCGCAGGAGCATAGCCGAAAGATAGCCCTACAACATACCTGAAAGATGGTCGTCCACCACATGACTGCTCTCTTTTAAGTACCTGAAGGGCTGTCACTTAGAGGAGGGCAGGGAGCTGTCCCTGTTGGCAGCAGAGAAGAGGACTCACAATCATGGGTTTGAATTAAGGGCGGGAAGGTACCGGCTGGATCTTAGGAAAAACTTTTTGACAGTGAGAGTTGTGCAAGAGTGGAATCAGCTGCCTAGGGAGGCAGTGAGCTCCCCCTCAACTGGCAGTCCATAAGCAGCGTCTGGACAAACCCTTGTCAGGCTGATCCTGCATTGAGTAGGGGGTTGGACTAGATGGCCTGGATGGCCCCTTCCAACTCTGTGATTCCATGATTCTATGATTTGATTTCTGACCTTACAGAGTGTTAGTTGAAAGTTAAAACTTGAGGGGGCAGCTTAAAGTAAAAAGTGATGGAGGAGAACACTTCTGATTGTCTCTAATTCGGTTCTCCTTTGACTAGCTGGCTTTTCTTAGCAGGCTATTGTTTCAGGTCGGCTGTTTCCATGGCTTAGGGTTTTTTTTTTCTCCAGCTCAGTCCATGAAAAGCCAGCTATCTTAAGATCTGTGTCAAATGTCCTCCTTATTGCTCAGGGTAAGCCAGTTCACTTCCATTTCATAAAAGATCTGTTGGTGTCATGGTGCAGAGAAGTTTCAGGGTACAATGTGTCCTTCCGATTACAGTTAGGATGTGCACCAACAAGAAATGTGATAACAGGGCTTCTTTCTTTCTTTCTTTTAAACCATCTGTTATCAAACCGTTTTAGGCTAATCACATTTTAAGAACATTTCTAGAAGCACCTACAGCTAGGCTGTGACCTTTGGTTTTGTTTTGTTTTGTTGCGCTTGCGGGCTCATGCCCAGAGGTCATGGTGAACCATGGCAACTCCTACTGGGGCATGGAGGACATTCAGAGAAGTGGCTAGATAGCCTGACTCTGCCTCCCGGCCCTGGTATTCCTTGGAGGTCTCCCATCCAAGTACTTGCCAGGGTCGGCCCTGCTTAGCTTCCGAGATGTGAGGAGATCCAGGTCAGGGCTAGGCGGTGACCTTTTAGAAAGGAGAACAAAGAAGAGGGGGCAAATCCAAGTTTTTGATCGAGATTTTTCTTCGCCACTGGATTCAAATCTTTTTTTATCCAGATTTTTTTTTTAAATGGAAAGCAGTATATAGGAGGCTGCATACTTTGGCTGGGGAATCGGGGGCTGCTAAGTCCTATCACACCTGACCATGTATTTTCCACGCAGGCAGAACAGAGCAGCTCCGGTGGGGCCAGTCCAGGCTAGCCCAACTTTGTCAGATCTCAGAAGCTAAGCAGGGTCAGCCCTGGCCAGTACTTGGAGGGGAGACCACCAAGGATTACCAGGGTTATGACATGGAGGCAGGCAATGGCAAATCATGTCTGAACAATCTCTTGCCTTGAAAACCCAATGGGGTGGCGAGAAGCCAACTGTGACTTGATTGGGGGGGGGGGGAGAATAGAGCAACTTGGGGAGGGGAGTAGCATCTAGTGGAGGAACAGCTTAGACAGTCTCCACCTCTGTCTTTATCCACTGAAACTTGCAGCCTTCCACAGCTCTTTTTCACTTAAAAACATGTGTTTCTACTCAGCAGGTGACTACAATGGACTGGCTTCCTTGTTGAAGTTTTTATTATTTGGTGGTGGTGGGTTTCTTTTAAAAAAAACCCTGCCTTCCCTCCCAGTTAGGGCCCTCAAGTAGAAGAAGAGATTGAATTTATACCCCACTAGGGCTATTTTTGGGCAGGAACGCACAGGAACAGCGTTTCGGCTGGCTCCTGAGTTGGCCACACTCAGTAGGAACTCATTAGTATAATAGGCTGCACTCAACAGCAGAAACTCATTAGTACTGGCTAGATTATGGGTATGTAGCCTAACATGCAAATTAATTCCTGCTACCAAAAAAGCCCTGGGTTTTGACAACTAAAAAGGTAAACAGAATAAGAAGCAAAAGGTGGGTGTGGCTGGATGACCACTCTTCTGGTAACATGGGGGTGTGGCCTAATATGCTAATAAGCTGTGCTGTCAGTGGTGTGGCCTAATATGCTAATGAGTTTCTGCTGTTGGGTGTGGTCTATTATGCTAATGCGTTCCTGCTGGGCTTTTTCTACAAAAAAAGCCCTGTACCCCGCCCTTCATTACTCGAAGGAGTCTCAGAGCAGCTTATAATCACCATTCCCTTCCCCTCCCCACAATGGACACCCTGTGAAGTAGGCAGGGCTGAGAGAGCTCTTTCAAGAACTGTGACTGACCCAGGGTCACCCAGCTGGCTGCACATGGAGGAGTGGGGAATCTAACCCAGTTCTCCCAGATTAGAGTCCGCACTCCTAACCACTACACCAAGCAAAGGAAAGGGACACTGCAAGTTGGATGTTTGGCTTAGCCCAATCTTATGGGTACCACTTCAATTGAGCAACATCTTATCAGCATGGTAAAATCATAGAAGAATCCATTCCTAAAAGCTGGGCAACTCTTCCTAAGGTTATTAACCCAGAGGAGAAGGTGTGCCTCCACCCCTTAAGAGAGTGGTTTATTTAGTGACAGCAGCCTGAATCATCCAGCTTAGCCTAGGCTCATCAGAGTTTGGGGGCTAAGCACGGTCACCCATAATTAGTACTTGGATGGGAGACCACCAAGGAAGACCGGGGTTGCTATATGGAGGCAGGCAATGGCAAACCACCTCTGCTCGTCTCTTACCTGGAATGGCCTGTGGATGGGGGTCAGCTGGGTGTGTTGCGATCCGATGCCATGTTCTTCTTCTTTGCTACATTTTCATTGGACTAGGCCGCCCAGGGGGCTGAACACTGTACTCCCCTCCTACATTTTATCCTCACGACGCTCCAGAGAGGTAAGTTAGGCTGCAAGAGAACGCCTGGCCCTAGCCTGGCTTCCGTGGCAGAGTGGGGATTGGACCCTGGCTCTTCCAAATACTTGTCCAACACCCTCTACCCGGTACACCACATGGCCAAGATAATACGACAGGGGGCTGAATTCCTTTAAAGCAGATACAAAGCTTTCCCACCCCCCATCCCCAAGTTTTGATCTTACAGCGGACAAACCCTCATCAGGGATGCTCTAGGCTGACCCTGCACTGAGCAGGGGGTTGGACTAGATGGCCTGCATGGCCCCTTCCGACTCTGTGATTCTACGATTCTAATGCATGGGGAAAGAGTTTTGGGGACCACTGTTCTTTTCCTCCCCACCGCTTGCCTTTGAAGTCTTGCACATCCTTCAGTCTCTCCATTTTTAAAGAAGTGAAAATATATACCCACACTGGGACCCTTTCAGGAGCAGAAACAGCATGTTATTGTCATCAGAGAATCAGACTAGGACTAGGGGTTCCCTGCTCTGCATGGACTCTTGCTAGATTCCATGAGAGCAAGTTTGGTTGTGTTCCCTCTAAGCTGAGTTAGTGTGAGCTAGCTCACGGTTTTTTAGCCTCTGGCTCACACATTTTTGTCTCTGCTCAGGAAGGAGGGCTCCAGAGCCAATTGATTTATGCAGCAGCCAAATCGCTCGCTCACAACTTTAACACCTGTAGCTCACAAAGTTGAATTTTTGCTCAGATGACTCCACAGCTTAGAGGGAGCACTAATTTGGTGTAGTGGTTAAGAGAGGCAGACTCTAATCTGAAAGAACCAGGTTTGAATCCCCATTCTTCCACATGCAGCTGCTGGTGTCACCTTGGGTCAGTCATGAGTTCTTTCAGAGCTGTTCTCTCAAGGGCAGTTCTCAGGAGAGCTCTCTCAGCCCCACCCACCTCACAGGGTGTCTGTTGGGCGGGGAGGAAGGAGATTGTAAGCTGTTCTGAGACTCTGAGAGAAGGGCGGGGTATAAATCTAATCTCCTCCTCCTCTTCCTCCTCCTTCATGACCATGGGTCGATGACACCCTCTCAGCCTGACCTACCTCGCAGGATAAAATAGAGGAGAGGAGAAAACAGAGGAGAAAAGGACGATGTTGTAAGCCACTTGGAGTCCCATTGGGGAGAAAAAATTGGCATAAGTAAAAAAAGTAATAACCCTATTTCTCAAGACTTCACTCTTCCCTTGGCACCCCTTGAGAGATGGCATCCACTGCTTGAGTTGTGGGAGGAGGAGATGAATCCCAGGGCTCAAGGCTATCTAGGAACAACTCCCAACCAATGCAGAAGAAGAGAGATATTGGATTTATATCCCGCCCTTCACTCACTTGGAGTCTCAGAGCAGCTTACAATCTCCTTCCCCTTCCCCTCCCCACAACAGACACCCTGTGAGGTAGGTGGGGCTGAGAGAGCTCTTTCGAGGACTGCCCTTGAGAGAACAGCTCTGAGAGAACTTGTGACTGACCCAGGGTCACACTAGCAGCTGCATATGGAGGACTGGGGGATCAAACCCATTTCTCCCAGATTAGAGTTCACGCTCTTAATCACTACACGAGATTGGCTCTCCGGAAGTTTTTTTTCTCTCCAATGGTTCTGCAGAAGCTTTTTTTCTCTAACGGTTAGGATTCTGTATAGTGATTCAGTGAGGAGAGAAATGCACTTTTCTTCTGTTCTGGAGCGCTCACCTAATCTTGCTCTCTTCGTGGACTGGAAAGTGAGGCTGCAGCCAAGCTCTTATAAGACCAGAAACCAAATGAACACCTGATCACAAAATTCCTTTATGCTCTACTGAGGTAAAGGTTTCCCTAGCTCAAAAGCCAATCAAATTTGACTCTAGGGATGCGGTGCTCATCTCTGTTTCCGAGCCGAAGAGCCAGTGCTGTCTGAAGACTTTTCCATGGTCATGTGGCCGGCATGACTAAACGCCGAGGTGCACGGAACACTGTTACCTTCCCACCAAAGCAGTACCTATTTATCTACCTCCAGTTTCTTGCTTTCGAACTGCTAGTTTGGCAGGAGCTGGGGCCAGAGCTCACTCCATCACATGGCACTCGGGTCTCGAACTGCCGAGCTACCGAGCGTCTTAACCTCTGAGCCACCGTGGCCCCATATGTACTACTTATGTACTACATATGTACTACTATTCCACCCCAAAACCCTGAACTTCACAAGCCTCATCTCCACAGATGCAGATTTTTAACCTCCTCTGTGGTCAAGGCCCTCTTGTTAAGGATAACGTCAGCATTCATCAAACAACGTTGATGCATGTTGATGGGGAAACAAAACTGTTCCTGTTTAGGACCTGGAGTTCTTAAAAAAAAAAACAGAGCTGATTTTATCTACTTCTCCTCAAAGTCCTGCAACTGGAGCGGATCACTTGCAGCTCTTTTTCATTTGGGATTCAGGACATGGCATAAATGGCTGGCTGGAGCTGTCCACCTGTCAGGTGCTGAAATGCACACATTCCTTCTGACAGCTTGCAGTTAAGACAATCCCCCCTGCGGAGGCAGAATTTTGCAAACAGCTACTATAAATGCTGGCAGTTTCAGCAAGGAGTGCAAAAAAAAAATCTACAGAGGACTCTCTCTTACATAACCCCGCTACAAACAAGCTACCAACATTTTGGAAAGACACAACTCAAACAAGCCCAGATCAGGAGTTAAAACCTTACTATCAGTATGTTGCTGACCGAAGAGTTGCAGGCCCCTTACAAAGGAATTTCAAAGGGAGATTAGAGAGACTGCTGAATTGCAACTGATCCTGAAGCTTAAGACAGTGCATCCTCCTGGACTGAATCGAGACCTAGGTTTCCTGTCTCATCACCAATGCTGATTTCTCCACACCTACTGCCCCTCTGCACATCACACCAAATCCAATCACACCTGCTATTGTCATTCACCTGCTATTGTCATTTGGCATCTGAAATACAGGATGGATGGACTCACATTCTATCTGTATCTGAAGAAGTGAGCAGTGAGAGACTCACTAAAGCTCCTACCCTGCCACAAACTTTGTTAGTCTTTAAGGTGCTGCTGGACTCCTTTCTACTGTCAGTGTGGTTCTTTTGGCTAGGGAGACAAGGCTGAAAGCCACTGGTCTGCTTGGAATCCAGGACATATTGGAACTCCTTCAACTTAGGCTCAAGAAACTTAACCATAGTTCAGAATCTGTGTTGGGCATGGCAAAAACATAACAGGTGGCTCAGACTGGTGGTTCAGCTAGTCCAACATCCTCTTTCACCCAGCAGCCAGCCCTGTTGCCATGGAGGACCAACAGGCAGGGTACAGAGGCCAAGGCCTTCCCCTGATATTGTTTCCTAGCACTGGTATTCAGAACTTCTCAGCTTTTGACTGCAGAGATTCTCTTCAGTCACCGTGGCTAGCAGCCATTGATCGACCTCTCCTCCAACCCTCTCTCTAATCCCCTTTTAAAAGCAGCCCTTGCTCATGGCCATCACGATGCCCGCTGGCCAAAGATTATACAATGTAATTACTCACAGAGTGTAGGACTTCCCAGATCTATCGCCCAGTCCTGAATCTATTGCCTATCAATTTCATGGGGTTGCTGTCACATGGCGAGGTAACATTTTCATTGAACTGTTTACAGCATTCCCAAGATCCCCTGTCACTATCAGTTCAGACCCTATCGGCCTATATTTAAAGTTAGGGATTTTTGTTCCAGGGTCCCTGATCACTTTGCATCTCTGGTGCAGCCAAACAAACACCCTGTGGTTTAACTGGTGTGTGAAACGCAGTCTCCCTTTGACTTCGTATTTGAAGGGCTGTCACTTAGAGGAGGAGGGCAGGGAGCTTGTTCCTGTTGGCAGCAGAGGAGAGGACTCGCAAGAATGGGTTTAAATTAAGGGCGGGGAGGTACCAGCTGGATATTAGGGGAAAACTTTTTTACAGTAAGAGCTGTGCAGCAGTGGAATCAGCTGCCTCGAGAGTTGGTGAACTCCCCTCCTTCACTGGCAGTCTTGAAGCAGTGGCTGGACAAACACTTGTCAGGGATGCTCTAGGATGATTCTGTATTGAGCAGGGGGTTGGAGTAGATGGCCTGCATGAACTCTTCCAACTCTGTGATTCTATGACTTCAATTAGAAGAAGAAGAGATTGGATTTATATCCTGCCCTTCACTCCCCAAGGGAGTCTCAAAGCGGCTTACAAACTCCTTTCCCTTCCCCTCCCCACAACAGACACCCTGTGAGGTAGGCGGGGCTGAGAGAGCTCTTTCCCAAGCTGTCCTTGAGAGAACAGCTGGTACAGAGCTATGGCTTGCCCAAGGTCATCCAGCCAGGTGCAAGTGGAGGAGTGGGGAATCAAACCCGGTTCTCCCAGATTAGAGTCCGCGCACTTAACCACTTACCAAACTGGCTCAGGGGCCATGGTTCAGCGACAGAGCATCTGCTTTGCATGCAGAAAGTCCCAGGCTCAGTTCCCAGCATCTTCAGGTAAAAGGGCCGGGGAGCAGGTGATATGAAAGACCTCCCCTTGAAACTCTGGAGAGCTGCTGCCAGTCAGAGTAGACAATACTGACTTCGACAGGCTAATGGCCTGACTCAGTGCAAGACAGCTTCATGTGTTCAGAGCATCATGACTTCAGCTGGATCGCACACTGCTGAGATTCTCCCCAAGATTTCCATACCCTGATCACAGAGAGAAAGAACTTGTGATACCTAAGAGGAAGCATTTTATGAGCTTTTGTGGCAACCTTAGATACAAGCAGAAGTGAGCTGCAGTCCTGAGCTGCTGACCTGGAAGGTAGGAGCCACAGAAATCTATGGGACACATGGTGGTGGTAGTGGAACATGCCGTCAAGTCACAGCTGACTCGTGGCAACACCGTAGGGTTTTCAAGGTAAGAGATGTTCAGAGGCTGTTTGCTGTTGCCTGCCTCTGTGTACCAGCAATCCTGGACTTCCTTGGTGGTCTCTCACCCAAATGCTAACCAGGGCTGACCCTGCTTAGCTTCCGAGATCTGGCTAGCTTGGGCCACCCAGGCCTGTGGGACAGACATCTTGATAAATGATTCCTAAAGTCATCTTAAGGAGTTGCAGGAAGAACAAGATGAGGACACTTTTTGTAGGTCTAACTCATATCCAAATGATAGAAACAATGTTTTATTGGTAACAGTGAGAGTATGTTTGTCATTAAAACCACACCACATTGCAAACTTGCCTAGGAGTGTCCTGTTTAACTCAGTGGGTTTTATTTCTGAGCAAACCCCATTGTAACTCTGCTTCTGTGTAAATCTGTATTTCTGTAAATCCGTCCCACCACTTTCTCATCTCCCACTCTTTGAAAGAGTGAGTTGAGGTCTAGATGGTGTATTTAGGGAGACAATAACACACACCTGACCGCCTCTTCTACAGAGATGGATCTGAACCAAGCAGTGGAGCAAGGGAGGGGGGGGGGTCCATTTTTATAATGCATGCTACAGGTTTGAAAATGAGCTGATGTGTTGGAATATAACTAGATAATTTTTCCAAAATGATAGATTTTCACAGCTTGCAGTTAAAAGCATTAGAAGTCAGGGAATGCCAGAGCAGAATCTTAGGAATTCTATAAAATGACATGTCAATTTTAAGGCTAACTACACAGGCTGCTACCGAGACCTGAAACAGTTGGAAGTTAAGATGCACTGGGGGGGGGGGGGGGGAGAGATGCAAGACCATTATACATTTGGCAAAGAAGAAGAGATTGGATTTATACCCCGCCCTTCACTCGGAGTCTCAGAGTGGCTAACCATCTCCTTTCCCTTCCCCTCCCCACAATGGACACCCTGTGAGGTAGGTGGGGCTGAGAGAGCTCTTTCAAGGACTGCTCTTGAGGGAACAGCTCTGAGAGAGCTTGTGACTGACTCAAAAGTCTGCACTGTTAACCACTACAGCAAACTGGAAATTAGTGGGTTGTGGTTAGAAGAGATAGAATGAGGATTTCCATCATTGAGTTAGGGATACTTCCAAGGCTGAATGAAGATGCTCAGCATATTTTGGAGGGTTTTTTTAAGGATTTGGGGGAGGAGGGTCTTGGCAAAGCTTCCGAGGTCTCAGCTCTGAAATAAGCTTTCTATTCAGCCCTGAACAGGGGAAGTTAGAAGTAATATTTATTTATTTACTCTATTTGTACTCCACCCTTTCCCCCAATGGAGACCCAAGGTGGCTTACATCATACTCCTCTCCTCTGTTTTATCATCACAACAACCCTTTGAGTAAGATTAGGCTGAGAGAGTGACTGGCCCAAGATCACCCAGCAAGCTTCCAGGGCATGAGAGGGGATTTGAACCTGAATCTCCCAGATCCTAGTCCAACACTACACCACACTGGTTCTTGATATTTCTCTACAGGGATTTTGTCATGTCTGTCCTCTAGATATACCCCACGCAGAAGATGCCGCTGAGCACAAACAGAGTGTGTTTAATCTGCACCAAAGATCTGAAATCTCAAGACACCTTGGAGGAGGATGAATGCCTTTGGGAGCAGAGGGTACGATTTCCAAAGATGCTTGAGTCTGAGAGACTCGCAGTTCAGAGATCACCCACCCAGCGGCTGGCATCCTTTGGCATTCCGTAACGGGATTGGTTTAAATGGAGAAATGAGACGGAACAGCTTTCTTGCCTAAGTGGCCCAGAGGGGTTTTCCCAAAGCATCCTTTTCGCGAGACCTTCCCATCATAATATCATTATCTGAAGACATGAGCTGTGACTCATGAAAGCTACACACCCTGCCCCAAATTTTGTTAGTCTTGAAGGTGCTCCTGGACTCTTGCTCATTTCTACTGATACAGACAGACTAACATGGCTATTCGTCTTGATCCATGGTCATACTCACAGTTTCCACCCATGTGCCTCCCGACTGTATAGAATGGTGGCAGCAGCTGAGAATGAGAAATCCCATACTGGGGAGGGGGGGCATGATGGTGGGTCTCTTGGCCCCAGTTTCCCAACCGCAAACAGCAAGCATGCCCAGGGGTTACCAAAAGCCTAGCCAAGCCAAGAACCCTGTTCACAGTCACCACCTGTGTCCCCTCTAAGCTGAGTTAGTGTGAGCTAGCTCACAGTTTTTTAGCCTCTGGTTCACACATTTTTTTTTTGTCTTCGCTCAGGAAGGATGGCTCCAGAGCAAACTAAGTGATGCGGTAGCCAAATTGCTCGCTCACAACGTTCAATGCCAGTAGCTCACAAAGGAGAATTTTTTTGCTCACAAGACTCCACAGCTTAGAGGGGGCATTGGAAAGCCATGCAAGAAACACACACACACACACACACAAACACACGCACACACACAAAGTCAACAGAAGCTACGATCCTGAAAACACTTTCCCCGGAGGAAGCCCCACTGACTCCCAGGGGGCTTTCCTTTCGAGCGGACCCACAGGCGCGCACCTGAATTCCTGAGCTTGCGGTTCTTGAACACGGAGATCACCACCAGCAGGTTGCCCAGGATATCCACCACGGTGGTGAAGATCAGCACGCTGGACAGCGCCGGGACCACCCAGCCCGGCCGCGGGTCGGCCGCCTCGGCAGTCGCGGTCGCTGCCGCCTCCTGCGGCTCCCCTCTCGGGGGGAACCCGAAACCCCCTGGCCCGCCCAGCCCGCCGCAGCAGTTCCTCAGCGACCCATTCTCCAGCATCGCGGAGGCCGGCGCCGCCTCGCCCGCCGCCCGCCTCGCCCAGCATCGAACGGGGCGCTGCAGGAGGGGCAACTCAGGCGCCCGCGGGCGCAGGTCGCGCTGCCTCCGCTGACTGGCCGGCGCCGGCGAGCGGGAAGGGTTTTAATCGGCTGCTGCCCACTCCCCGCACCGCCTCCTCCTCCGCCTCCCCCCCCCCCCCGGCTTTGCAACTGGGCGGCCGGGAGGGAGCCAGCGCTTCGGAGAGCATGCCAGCCGAGGAAGGCGGGGCTTCAGGGCACGGGTGGGCGGGGCGACCAGGGCCAAGCTCCTCCCCCTACTCGTCCGGGAAGGGAAAGAAGGAGGAGCTTATTGCCCAGAACTCCGCCCATCCCAAGGCCACGCTCCTCCCTCTGGCGCTTTGGTGGGGTTCCCCCAGATAACTTTTCACTGAAGATGTGCCCGCTCCTGAGCAGGAAAACTTCTGCCCAGCTGAAAACTTTGCCGGTCTTCCAGGTGCCGCCGGACTCGCTCAGACTTTGGTTCTAACTGGAATTCATGTCAATGAGTGAGGGTGGGGTTTCCCCCCACGCCCGCCTGGGCAGGCGAGGCCGGCGGGGGACCGCGGAGGTGGGAGCGCGCGGGGGAACGCGCCCTACGCTTGGCCTTGCTCGGAATGACGCGCCACTGACTCACCGGGGCGAAGGGGAAGAGGGCACGCCTCGGGAGGAAAGGCAGCCAGCGGGAGGGGGAAAGAGGACGGGGTGGTGGGTGGTGGGGTGGTTTGTTTGCTGTGGAAATATACCGCTGTCGATCTCGACTCACAGTTATCTTAAACCTTTTTTTAAAAAGGATGTGAAAATTCCGGGGGGTGGGGGGTGGGGACAGAGTTACCCAGGTGGGATCTTGCATGAGTGTACACAAGGGAAACGCCATCGTTCGTGTTATAAACTTCCCCAGACAATCCACAGTAGATCAGCTAGGTTCGAGTCCAGGAGTGCCTTAGAGACCAACAGCCCTGAGAGATCTACTGCAGACCCTCTGAAACGATACAGTAGAGAAATCGTACTGGATCAGACCAAATCTCTATTTACTCCGGCATCTTCATCCCAACAGTGGCCAAGAAGGTTTCCCTACTGTTTGTCATTCAGGAGCTGGTGTTCAGAGGGTACACTGCCCCTAAACTGGAGGTTCAATTTAACTGTCATGGCTAACAGTACTTGATAGAATTTGGGCTCATTCTCCTTTCATGCCATCGAAGTCAAGGTCCGTCACTTTGTCTTGGGGCAGCAAATTCCAGAAAACTGATCCTCCTCCAACTTTTTGAATCATGATAGATGAGAAGGTGGGAGACTGGTGACTGCAGGTCACCTTCTTTTAAGGTGCAAAGGATGCTGGGAGATATCAGGGCTGCAGCACTAGGGAAGGGGGTTTCACCTTCACCCCATCTGCTATTTCTCTCGGGGAGAAAACACACAGCTACCATGCAAATTTCCCCCTGGCAGGGCCAAGGGCAGCTTTGAGAGAAAGCAATGGGGGCAACGTGCCCCCCCAGTACTTCCCCTGGTGCTTGCCAAGCTTTTCAGAAAGTGGGTGGGGCCACTGGAAGGCATGGCTTGTTATTGGCTGTCCTCATTCAAATGAAAGGTTTTGTTCCCCACAGCTACAATACCAGCCGCAGCCACTAGAGGCTCACAAGGGTTTTCCATAGTTAGTCTAGGATTCCCTTCCCTATTTAGGCTTTCCTTCTTTTTATTCCCCAATCCCCAAGAGCCAGTTTGGTGTAGTGGTTAGGAGTGCGGACTCTAATCTGGGAGAACCGGGTTCGATTCCCCACTCCTCCACTTGCAGTTGACCTTGGGTCAGTCACAAGTTCTTTCAGAGCTGTTCTCTCAAGGAGGGTTCTCGAAAGAGCTCTCTCAGCCCCACCTACCTCACAGGGTGTCTGTTGTGGGGAGGGGAAGGGAAAGGAGATGGTAAGACTCCTTTGGGTAGTGAAGGGCAGGGTATAAATCCAATCTCCTCCTCCTCTCCTCCCTCTTGGGCTTTGCTTTGTTTCTTTTTATTCTCTTACTGAATTTTTTTTTTTTGCTAAATGAGGAAGGAGGTAGTGGCAGCCACTTCCTGCGGCAGCCTTTTCGTGTTTGGCTCTACCCCCGTGGCAGCCATTTTGGGCTGGCACTCACCACCTCCTCTGAAAATTCCAAAGGTACTCAGAGGCTGAGAAGGGTTGGGAACCCCTTGTCTGGGGAACATGTCAATGATGTGTAAATCCATTTCAAATTGCACTGTGAATCTACGTCCCCCATCACTAGAGCCCCAATCTGATTTCTTCCAAAGAACTGTAGTATAACCCGCAAGCTGTACCTGCATATTTTCTCTCAAAGAGCACTTGTTGGACACAAAATGAATGATGATTTGATAACTAGCTGCTTATGCCGCAGTTCATGAATTTTCAGAGAGTCTCTTGAGACTAGGTAATGGGGCTATGAAATCTGATAGACAAGGATATATACACATGCAAAACACTAGGGATATTGTAGAGAGCTTGGAAGCTCTACAGAACTCAGTTCTTCCAAATGTAGCACATTGTGTTATGGATGTGGTTACGTCAGGGGTCCAGTTTAGCACCCAGAAACGATGCTGTAGATGTGATTAACAGCGAACTCCTCAACCAAAAATACCAGGAATGCAAGCTGGTGGATGCGAAACCAATTTGGACCCGGTCCAAGTGAATTTCTGAAACCTTTGGAAGCATCAGGATTACCACAACATATGCTGAACTTCAAAACGGGCTCACCCATCATATATTTGCTAAATCCGCCAACATTAGGCAACAGAAATAGATTTCTGCTAAAGCAGCTTTTTAGCTATGTTACGGAAGCAACAGTCATTACAGGGCATGCGGCAGGACAGGATGCGTTCATTCCAAGAATGCCTATAAAACCTGCAGACTTTCCATTTCAAGACGTGTCTGTTCCCCATTCCAAATGTTTCACCTCAGGCCGTTTGGTGAGGCCAGATTGGACCCTGGGATCTTCCAGCTAACCATCTTAGCTCACGCCCTACAGCAGCTCTGCAGTTACATAAAGATGGCAGGGGTGGTCAAGTGGTGGTTGGAGCCAGCTCTCCTGGAAGCGACTTTTCCGGTCTTGCCTAATTTTGCACATACAACCCTGCCCTATACGGAATCAGACTCTTGGTCCATCAAGGTCAGTATTGCCCACTCAGGCTGGCAGCAGCTCTCCAGGTTTTATGTAGAGGCCTTTCACGTTGCCTGCTGCTTTATCCTTTCAACTGGAGATGCCCAGGGTTGAACCTGGGGCCTTCTGCACGTTGAGCAGATGCTCTGTCAGTGAGCCCCAGCCCCTTTTAAGCAAGATGTGCTAACAGTTTGCTGACAGTTTCACCTATTGGGGAAATAACTGTGTGCTGGATCACAGAAACAACAGATGGACTCTTTCCATGAGCAGAAGGGGATCTTTGGAGCCAACCCAATGCTTTGGAGCCGACCCAATGTTTGCAAGCTGTGAAAAAACAGACATTCTATGTTTTAATTTGGTATCCTTCTTCAGGCATGGATATTACCACGTGTGTCATATATAAAGGAGTGTATTTGTATTCAGTGCTATGCTAGATCACATCTGTCTTATGGGTAACACTGTGATTAAGAAACGGAGCCACAAGTTAGTCAGGATATCCCTGGCTTGAATCTAACCACTTCCATGAACTGACTTCCTGGCCTCAGTCGAGTCATTCACCCTCAGCTTCAACTCCCTTGTTGTTGTTGTTGTTGTTGCTGATGGCAGGGATAATAAAGTGGCCGACATTACAGGGTTGTCGAAGGAAATACCGCAGTGGAATACTTGGAAAGTGCTTTCAGTGCTCTGAGAGAACAAGCTAATTTTAAATACGATTTTCTTTTAAACACATTCGTTTAAACATTTCAGTTTCAATATTATTATATTTTTAAGATTTTATTTTAAATATTTATTTTAGAAACTATATTATTTTGGTTTTTGATTCTGTTTTTTGATGTTATTCATAGTCCGCCTTTCTCACAGGGACTCAGGGTGGATTATACAAAGCAAGTCAGTACAGTCAATGAAACGGGACATTCACTAGCCAGTCCATTAGGATTTTAGAAGTCTGGAAACACCAGAAATAACTGAAGCATAGCATTAGTATTCACATGACACATTTAGAAGCAGAAGAAGAAGAGACTGGATTTATGCTCTGCCCTTCACTACCCAAAGGAGTCTCAGAGAAGCATACAATCTCCTCTCCCTTGCCCTCCCCACAACAGACACCTTGTGAGCAATGTTCCCTCTAAGCTGTGGAGTCTTGTACGCAAACATTCTACTTCATGAGCTACTGGCATTAAAGTTGTGAGCAAGCAACTTGGCTACTGCATAAATTAGTCTGCTCTGGAGCCATCCTTCCTGACCTAAGACAAAAATGTGTGAGCCAGAGGCTAAAAGACCAGCTCACACTAACTCAGCTTAGAGGGAATACTGCCTGTGAGGTAGGTGGGGCTGGGGGAGCTCTCTCAAGATCTGCCCTTGAGAGAACAGCTCTGAAAGAACTTGTGACTAACCCAAAGTCACACCAGCAGCTGCATGTGGAGGAGTGGGGAATCAAACCCAGTTCTCCCAGATTAGAGTCTGCGCTCTTAACCACTACACCAAACTGGCTTAGCAGTACAAACATTACATAAATAATGATCGTATTTATGTCATAAATGCAATAAGCTATACACAGTAATAAATACAGTGTAATAAATACAATAAGCTATACACAGCGGTATAGACCACAGTCCCTAACAACATGGTTGAAGTAGGTTTGTGAACCATTTTGTTCAGTGTAATCCGATTACCTGTGCAGCAAAACCCTCTCGAATAAGTTAGTTTTGCGTAGTTTGCGGAAAGTCAGGAGAGCTAGAGCTTTCCTGACCTCCTCAGTCAGGCCGTTCCACAAGGCGGGGGCCACAACAGGGGAAGCCCACAACAGGGGCAGTTGCTGAGTTTGTGCATTTGCCTGTTGTCACTCAGCTCCCATGAGTGAAGAGAATGCCCTTCTGAGCCCATGGAAGTGAATGGGTTTCAGAGGCGATGACGGTACTTAAGAGGACAATACCTGATAAATACTGACAACTTGTAATCATTAAATATACAAATATGGAATGTACAGACTAGAAAAGAAGTATACACTTATCCTGTATATTGTTATTATAAATGGGAAAAAATGAATAAAAATTAACTTGGGGGGAAAAAAGAGGACTCAGTGGATCTTTCACTGCTCCAGAGTCCCAACTTTGTGATAAAACCCGAAAAAAATGTTTTATATAAAAAAAAGAAAGAGGTGAGCTGCGTCCACAGAGGGGTACAAAAATACACACCTGTGGTGGGAGCAGCTGAGGCTTGGAAATGTGTGGGAGTGGCATTCACACACCCTGTATACCACGCCCCTTTCTGTTGTCACTCCCCATCACTGCCCCACTCCCTTTCTCTCTGTCTTTGACACAATGACAATTGCCCCACAGCCGCACTGCTCAGCAACCGTCCTTACCCCCCTTTCTCTTCCCAGCTGAGTCGCAGCATAAAGCTGCCCCACGGCTCATCTGCAAGAAGAAACAGAAGTCTGTTAAAGGGCCGGAAAGGTGGGAGGGAATGCAGCACTCAGCTCCGCCATTTTGAAGATGGAGCTTAGCTCCACCCTCCAGTCTCTATTGGCTGTGGGCGGAATGTCCGTTTGGATGCTAAACCTGTAGCCACCTCTTAGTTTCCCGATGAGCTGGAATTAAGGAGTTTTTAAAACAGTCTAACTCAGAGGCCCCCAACATGGCACCCATGGGCTCCATGGCCCCTACCAACATCTTTTCTAGGGCCCACAAAGCGTTTTTAGAAAGTGGGTGGGGTCAGGCGGGGCTTTGGCCCAATAAGGCTCTTGACTGGCCCCTGGAGATTTGATTGGCTCTACAGATCCTTTTAAAACATTGCTTTGGCAGGAGCTGCCACGAGAGCACAAGGGTCTCCACTGTGGCAGCCATTTTTGTGGCTGGCTCCACCTCCTGCAGCAGCCATTTTGTGCTAGCCATTTTGTGGCTGTGCCCACCATGTTGTGTCAGAATTCCAAAGGTGCCACAGGCTCAAAAAGGTTGGGAATGCCTGATCTAGCTCATGGTGGGGAAAATACAAGAGCCGCAGGTATCTTGTGTGAATCGGGCACAACCTCATTTGACTGCTCCCCAGTACGGGGACTTCCTGCTGTCTCAGAGCCAGTTTGGTGTGGTGGTTAAAAGCGGCAGACTCTAATCTGGAGAACTGGGTTTGATTCCCTACTCCTACTCCACATGCAGCCGGCTGGGTGACCTTGATTCAGTCACAGTTCTCTCAGAGCTCTCTTAGCCCCACCTACCTCACAGGGTGTCTGTTGTGGTGAAAGAAGGTGAGCCCCTCTGAAACTCCAAGTGAATGGTGGGGTATAAATCCAACTCTTCTTCTTCTGCATGGGGGAAATGCCATCCAGGGTCAGAGGATTTGTCAAAATATGCTACGGGGCCCAGGAACAGAAAAGTCTGGAGAAAAGTGGGATTCCTGAGAACATTTAAGTTGGCCATCTCTGTCAGTTGTGGCTCCGTGGTAGAGTTATCAGCTTGGCATGCAGAAGGTTACAGGTTCAATCCTTGACATCTCCAGTTAAAACAAAAGGATCAGATGGTAGGTGATGTGAAATACCTGTCCTGGAGACCCTGGAGTGCTGCTTCCAATGGGGAGAGACAATACTAGCCTTGGTGGACCAATGGTCTGATTCAGTATAGGGCAGCTTCATGTGTCTAGAGGCAAATGCGTAGAAATTGCACCGGGCTTCTGCTGACCCATGAGTAAGATTTAGACTTAGGGAAGTGGCTGTGATGGTATATCTGTACCAAAGTGAGCAGCGAAGATGATGGAGGCAGGCACTCCCTGCGGATCAACGGACGTCTGGAGGGATTGCTGATGTGAGAGGGTATTCATCCCATAACTATTAATCCCCAGAGAATGTTGTGCATTTCAGCCCATGAGTTTATATTATTTAATGGCCCAAGACATCTTACTCTACAATCTCCCGCATTCAGCAGCAGGGGACTCACAGCTGTGGAAGCTGTCTTTATTTTCCATCCCTCCACCCCTCCAACCAGACACAGTGTTCAGGTAATTCACGGCACATGGCATACCATGTTCCAAAGATTACCCAACTTGTCACCCACCTGGAATCCTCTGTCAGTTTCTTGTAATGAATCTCAGCCGGACAACTGCAGATCTTCCAAGGAAGGGGGTTAATTGGATGATCCAACTGATAAGTCAACCGGCTTTTTTCCTGCTGGTAGGAGTAGATTGGAACAGGAGGAAGAGGGCGCACATGACTGCCAAAGAGGCAAAGGAGCTGTGTCAGGAGACAACTGTGCCACGAGCCACATCATCAGAATGAGGGCTGAGGGAACAAGTCTTGGCAGATCAGGACTGGGGTGGTATTGGGTCAAGGGCAAAAAGCAAGATCAGAACTATTTGTTCTGCAGCAGGAGGGAAGGAAGTAGCCATACAACCCACCAGTGGGATCCTGAAAGGCATGTCAATTCAACATCCCAAGATATATTATCTATCTTAAAATACTTAGAGAGAGAAGGAGAGAAGAAGATATTGGATTTATACCTTGCCCTTCGCTACCCAAAGGAGTCTCAGAGTGGCTTACAATCTCCTCTCCCTTCCCCTCCCCACAACAGACACCCTGTGAGGTAGGCAGGGCGAAGAGAGCTCTCTTGAGAACTGCCCTTGAGAGAACAGCTCTGAAAGAACTTCGTAACTGGCCCAAGGTCACACCAGCAGTTGCCATCGGAGGAGTGGGGAATCGAACCTGGTTCTCCCAGATTAGAGTCCGCTGTCCTAACCACCACACCAAACTGGCTCTCTTATTCCCCAGCTTATCTCCAACAACTCCAGGCAGCTAAGAGACCAGCAAAACCTGTTGAAAACTGATGCACACACCATTAAAACACAGCAAAACCTGCCAGAACAGGTTACCCTCCATGAAATGCCCTCCTGGGCATGGCAAGGGAAGGCACCCTGGGCACCCAGGGTGGCAAGTCATTCCAGAGGGACAGGCTCACTGCCAGGAAAGCTCAGGACCCAGCTGTTGCCAAATGGACCATCTTAGGCAAGGGTACCATCAGGTGAAGGCTGTCTGAGGAGTGCAATCGATGCCTGGGACAATACCAGAAGATGCGGTCCAGCGAGTTCGAAGGCACCATGCCTAAAAGAAGATTCCACTACTGAGAAATATCCAAAAGTATACCAACACTGCCCTGACCTGGATGGCCCAGTTGAGCCCGATCTCATCGTATCTCAGAAGCTAAGCAGGGTCCTGGTTAGTGCTTGGATGAGAAGCCACCAAGGAAGCCGAGGGTCATGATGCAGAGGCGGGGAATGGCAAGCCACCTCTGAATATCCCTTGCCTTGGAAACCCTATCCATAAGTCAGCTGTGACTTGGCGGCACTTTCCACCACCAATTGAAACTATACCGCCAACTGAAAATGGTTTTAATAATTGCTCCGACTCCTCAGTATGCCCAACTAGACACACCTTCTTGCAACCAGACTGCTGTCTGGAGAATAGAGTGGCCCCTGAGAATAAAGATGCTGTTCTACTAAGTCAATTGACGAGATACTTAGGCCACAGGATGTTGAGGCTGTTACCACAAGTGGCCTGTCTCGATACTGGAGGAAATTAGGTATGAGATAGAGGAGGCCAGAAGGGTACCAGGGATCGCACACCTATATATACACCAAGGTCCAGTTCAGTATGAAGACTCCATATTTAAAGAGTATTCAGTGGTTTTATTAGAAAATATCCCTGCATACAATCACACTAAGCAAAAAAAAAGAACATTCACAATCCAGAACTAAGAAATAAAGAGGTGGTGATAGAGACGTTTCGGAGCAGTTAGAGGTGTTATGGTACCTGTCCAGATGTGCAGACGTCCATGTCGAAGAAAGCGCAAAGAGCCAGCATTCCACGCTAAGAAAGGAGACCGAAAGTGGAGGCTTTGGTACCCTATAGTAGGCGCCATCAGAATACACACCGAGGCAGAGCTTGCCTTCTATTTTGGTAGGAATTCGAGGGGTGGTCTCCAGGGCCAGAACTTGATGGGATTAATGATCGTTGATGGTCCTACCGGGGCAGATTGAATGGGTTTGATGACTGTTGGTGGTCCTACTGAGGTAGGTTGAATGGGTTCCCAGGCTTGGACAGAAGGGGGGAAAATGGGCCTTTGATAATTATCAGGAAGAATTGTTAATGATTTAATCATTTTTGGTTTCGGTATCCTGCAAGAGGGGACAGGATGGCCAGCTATTGAGACAAATGATTTCCAGATAGGCACAGGTATCACACAAAAGGGAATACGTGAGGGTTTGGAGATAGAGAGGGTTTGCCAGATGTCTACTGAATAATGGCTTTAGAAATGCAGATACCTACCTGAAGGAACCCGCGGTCATTACATATGGAAACCTTTGCAGGGTGGAGGGCAGGGGGTGTTGGAGATTGCCTGGGAGGATGCTTTTTGCAACCTTAGACTGAAACCCTTTTGCAGAGGCTACCTCTGTGGCACAGGTCAAGGGTATCCTCTTTGGCCTGGTTTTGTGGGTCTCTGGTTCAGGTCAGAAGTGGGGTGCTGCGCTGTTGGGGCTACCCCATGAGTCAGGCAGTGCCTCTGAGCTACAGGGCCTCCTGCCATTCTAATTTCCAGCTAGCAGTCTGTACCCATGAACAGTGGCTCTGTGGGACAATGGCCAGTAGAAAGTCCCTGGTAAAATCCTTGGTGTCTCCAGTTCAAAGACGTCAGGTGAAGACCCCAAAATCATGGATAACTGCTTACCTGGGTGGACCAATAGACTTTTGAAAGAAGGGATTGAGAGAAGGTCCTTGTTTTTTAATTTGATGTCAAAATTGTTCTACATTTGGCCAAAAATGTCCTGTTCTTTTCAAAGTGAAAAGAATAGGATTTTTTTTAAAACTTCCAGATCATCATTAAGAGGAACTGCTGACTTTGATGGAGATAGCTCAAGATGGGTAGTCGTGTTAGTCTGTCTGTAGCAGCAGAAAAGAGCAAGTGTCTAGTAGGACCTTAAAGACCTTGTGGCAGGGAATGAGTTTTTAGAAGTGAGCAATGACTCACGAAAGCTCATACCCTGTCACAAATTTTCTTAGTCTTTAAGGTGCTACTAACTCTTGCTCTTTTCTACAGCTATGGACAGACTAGAAGAAGAAAAAGAAGAAGAAGAGATTGGATTTATACCCCGCCCTTCACTCACTTGGGGTCTCAGAGCGGCTTACAATCTCCTTTCCCTTCCCCTCCCCACAACAGACACCCTGTGAGGTAGGTGGGGCTGAGAGAGCTCTTTCCAGAACTGTCCTTGAGAGAACAGCTCTAACAGAGCTATGGCTTGCCCAGGGTCACCCAGCAGGTGCAAGTGGAGGAGTGGGGAATCAAACCCGGTTCTCCCAGATTAGAGTCCGCGTACTTAACTACACCAAACTGGCTCTTCAGAGCACTGACTCACAAAAACTCCTATCCTGCCACAAAATTTCTTTGGCCTCAGTCAGCTGTGCCTTTAGATCCAACTCAGCTGTGAATGCCTGACAGATTTTAAAGGGCATGATCAAACTGCAACATCTGGGAAAGGTCTCGTCTCGCAGTCGTCAGCACCCTGTGCTGCTCTGCCATGGAAGCAGAGTTAAAAGACACCGGGGAAAGTCTGGTCCTAATGCTTGCTGATGGGCTACGGATGGACTTTCCCCTGTCTGATTGCTCAAGCACACACTCATGCTGTCAGGATGGTCTGCCCATTCCATCCCGATTCGGTGACATTCCCCCACCACCACTTAGCAGTATGTGCATAACTGCATACTCCATGGGGAACCATCAGTGTGGAGGTGCAATTCCTTGTCTATGTGCATAGGAAACAAAAGGGAGGGGACTCTTGCCTGAAAGTGCTGTCTGATCAGGCAGTGATGGGCTGAGTCACCAGCTACAAAGGATGTGTGATCGTGGAACTTCATGTCAATTTCTACCAGGGGAAATAGGCTTACTTCCCCTCCGCATCAAATGGCGCGTGTGACCGCAGCCTTAGTTTTTAAGTTGCTACTGGACTCTTGCTCTTTTCTACTGCTGACTTTGCCAGAATAGAAGCTGTTGGTGGAACGTGCTGTCAAGTCAGAGTCAACTTGTAGTGACCCCAAAGGGCTTTCAAGGCAAGAGGTAAACAGAAGAGGTTTGCCCTTGCCTGGCTCCACATAGCCACCTTGGTATTCATCAGTGGTCTCTCATCCAAATACTAACCAGGACCAGCCCTGCTTAGCTTCCGAGATCTGATGAGATCAGGCTAGCCTGGGCCATCCAGGTCAAGGCAAGACCATAGCTTAGTCACTTTTAAAGACACAATTTGATTTTAAGGTTAAAACCTTTAGCTTAAACTGTACAAATCTTTTGCATCAAACATTTCCACCAGTGACCTTAAAATGAATAATGCCATAAAGCTGGCTACACTTTCTTATGTTTAAAAGGCTGTAGAATTCCTCCCACTCTTTTATTCTCTGTTCCAACTTGTGCTCGTCTGTCGTGCTTTCTGATTCTCTTTTTCCCACTAAGAAGGCCAAGAACTCAATAGCAGAACACGTGCTTTTCTTTCTTTAGAAGAAAGAGAAAGAAACCACATTGGGCACGGCACCACCATCTTTACATCTCACTTTATAGAGTGAGGCAAGGGCGTAGTAGACTTTCCAGTTTCCCGGGGGGGGGGGGAGCCTGGGGCTGGTCCAGGGACATTACAGGCCATTGTGTCCAGGGGAGGCTCAGCATGTCCTGGAAAGGTTCGGGGGGGGGGGCTCCAGCTCCCCAGCCCCCCTGAAGTTGACGCCTGTGGAGTGAGCACATCCTACAGCACATCCAGGTATATCCATATTACGTCCTATCTCCTAAACTGCTTCTGAAAGCATGGATAATATGAATATTCTATAATCCATATTATTTTTCTGTTAACAGAGATGTTTGCACTGAGGCTGGATCCAGATGCCATACCCTCTGGTTTGGTTGGCAGGCTGCTTTACCCTTTTGCTCGTGAGCCAAGACTGAAGACTTTCTATTTTAGGAAGTCTTTGATCTCACTGCAAGTTGGTATGACTTCCAAAACTGCCACCTTTAGCAAATCACCAAGGGGAGGGAGAACCTACAAACCAGAATTTCAGACCAGGTTTTAGAATTCAGAATCTCAGTTTGTGGATAAGAAACAACCCAGAAATTGTGAGAATGCCTGAATTCAGACCTCTTCAGTTCATGGATTTCAGGCAGCAGCAGGGCAGAGAAATGTCTTGAGATCTCGGAGAGTGACAACTATTTTGAGTGGACAGTCATAGGCTACTATGAGAGCAAGTTTGGTGTAGTGGTTAGGAGCACAGACTCTAATCTGGGAGAACCGGGTTTGATTCCCCACTCCTCCACATGCAGCTGCTGGTATGATCTTCAGTCAGTCATAAGTGCTTTCAGAGCTGTTCTCTCAAGGGCGGTTCTTGAGAGAGCTCTCTCAGCCCCACCTACCTCACAGGGTGTCTGTTGTGGGGAAAGGAAGGGAAAGGCATTTGTAAGGCGCTCTGAGACTCCTTCAGGTAGTGAAGGGCGGGGTATAAATCCAATCTCCTCCTCCTCCTCCTCCTTTTGTCCTGTGCAGACTTACACCCTTCTAAGCCCATCAGGTTGGATACAGAGCACGGTAAAGTCGGTTTCACACAAGGGCTTCCTGCAATTTGTTCTTTTGGCTGCTTAGAGGTGAAAACTGGGGTTCATTTTCCTTTCCTTTCCCTTTTACTGCTGCCGTAGCTTTTAAAAATGTGCATGTGGGCTTTTGTTGATGTGGTTGGTCAGGACATTGCAGAGCTGGGGAAAGTACAGTCCCTCATAGCTCTGGCATCCATACTCAGAGGCCGTTGTTTTCAATGGAGGCGAGGTCTACCGATGCCCAATATCCCCCGACCCCAAGAATTGATCCAAACCAGATTGCAGGAACAATACCAATACTCGCAAAAATCTTAGGAGAACAGTAATCGTGCCTTTTCTGAAATAAGGGGGGGGGTTAAAATAATTTTTAAAATGTGGGTTTTGTGTATTGTGTGTCCTTGCATGCCTGGAAGTCATGGTGATTTTTTTTACTTGGGGAGCATTTAATTTTCTTAGGGGGCACTGGCTAATCAAATTAAAGGTAATTCAGTTCAAGTTTAATAGACTTTTGGGAGGGCTTTTCGGCTCCACATGGCCATCATAGCCATCCCTTTGCGCAGGAATACCCAGCTTCTTCCCCCCAGTCGCCGTCACTTGGGGCCCTGGGCTGGAGGTGAAGCTGTGGGGCCTTGCCCATAAGTCAGGGAGCTGTCAGAGTCCCCAGTAGTCACTAATCAACAACATTCCTTTAACAGGATCAGTTTATTGACTCAGGTTACTGCATTGCTCTAAACACCAGGGGTCCTTTCGTAGAAAAAGAGGTCCAGGAGCTCATTAGCATACCTATTAGCATACCTCATTAGCATAACTGGCCGAATGTCAGTTTCAGCCCTATTATACCCTATGGGCCATTGAACTCAATGGCAAAAACTCATAGGGTATACGAGGGTTACTTTTTTCCCACCATAGAGAACAATGGAGGGAATGGGGGCAACCTGTTTGGAGGCCTGTAGAATTGGACCCCCTGGTCCAATCTTCTTGAAACTTGGTGGGTATTTGGGGGAGAGGTCCCAGAAGCTACCCTGCAAGTTTGGAGCCTCTCCCTCAAACCCCCTCCCCTACAGCCACTTTTAAAATTGCCACCGAATTTCGGCGGCAATTCAGCGGCGGGCCAAATCAGATCAGAGAATCTGATTCAGCCGTGGCTGCCCTACTGCCCACTTCTGAGCTGGCGGAGCAGCGCTCCGCCTCGCTCCGGCCCCAAAGGACCCCTGCTAAACACTATTCGTGTTAAGACTACTGTTGGAAAAGCGTGAATGGGATTTTATACAGGGTTCAAACTTGGGTTGTCAGATAGATACAAGCCAATGAACAACAGATTACATTCGTGCAGAAATTAATGGCCCTCAGTTCCCAGCGGGAAACTTACAAGAGAAACCAGAGAGCATCTCCAAGGTCGAGCCTTGTCAAAGCAGATAAATGCTACAAGAGAATCAAAAGTTAGCATTCCAGTGTAAGCCTCCTCAAAACCCCCCCCCCCCACTTTATGGCAGCCTAGCTGACAGGAACCTAGCCCCGTGATGCCCCACTGCATCTACGGGCCTGCTTCTGGCGACCCCTAGTGGGGTCTGGATGTTTCAGAGAGGTGGCTTGATAGCCTGCCCCTGTGTCCCAAGCCCTGGTATTCCTTGGAGGCCTCCTTTCCAATTACTTGCCATGGTCGGCCCTGCTTAGCTTCCGAGATCTGACAAGATCGGGCTTGCCTGGGCTATGGGCAATGGAAAATGAAAACTTTTAAGCGCTCACCCCAACTTGCAACTTCATGGCTGCCCTCTCTTCTCAAAATGTTGTGCCTCTGCGGCACTGCAATTCTGGTGCAGTATTCTGAAAGACCACCTTATCAGCCACAAGTGCTTCCTTCATGATAGGTAAAATCTGAACCAACCACAATGAGGAGTTTGATGGATGGGGAAAGCAGCTCATAGAAGAGCAGGATGGATGGTTCAGGGGCTGCATCCTCTCTTGACACCCCAGAGCTTTGAATGTGTAGACAAAGAATGATGGTTGAAGCACAGCAGCCTTCAATGAAGTGCTTCTGAACAGGGAATACTGGTTGCCCAAGTCTGCCTATCGGCTATTCCTGTCTTTACCTTTTTGCTCAAAGTATTAATTTTGCAGCAGTGAATTATTGGGCTGTTGGCCAGATTCACACCAGCAAGGGCGCACGTGGTGGGGAGCCTCTGGGTGACTGCGTATGCTGGTGATTCCGACACCTGTCGACAGCCTCCGAGGCCTCACCCTCTCTCCTTGCCACCTGCTGCACAGGTGTGTCGCTTGGATTCCTGGAGTCCAGAATGAAGCCAGGCACTGCTGGAAGGAGTACGAGCCAACCAGCAGATGGATGGCGCTGAGACGGAATCGGAAGGGGCCTGTGCCCGAGTGACTGCAGCAGCTGTCAGAACCACAAGCTGCTACAGTCACCTGGAGGCTTTCTGGGAGGTTCAGCCCTATTTGATACAGGAGAGGAATTCTAAGCATGGCTGGTCCAGTAGTTCACATTTCATTTCTTTGAAAATGCCAGACTGTACAATTGTGAGGCAGATTTAACAATAACAATACATCATGTGGAGGTACAGTTCCAGTCAAGACAATAAAGTAAAATCTCTTGTTATTGGAAGTTCTGTCACCTTCATAAGGACCCATGGAAAGTATACAGTTTCTTGATATTTTAACACCTGGTCTGGAAATGATCTAAGTGTTTTTCATTATACAGCATTTAAATTGTTAACCTACCCTCTGGCTGTGCAACGTTATTTCTCCTTCTTTAAGTGATAAAGGGTGGGTAATTCCATTAAGCGAAGATGGGATTTTAAATGATTACCGATTGGAAGGATTGATCTTCTTTAACTCTGCATAGCAATTCGGTAACACAATCCTAAATTCTCTCATTTTAACCTCTGGAGTGATTGAAATCCCCTAACAAATGGGTTTTGCATGAATCCAAATAGACTCAGGAAAGGGGGAGGAAAGAAAATACTTGAGCGGTGAGTGGAAATTAACTTGTGCTGAGAATCTGGAACAGCAAGAAAGGCCAAGGGGAGAAGGAAAAAAATCCTTCCTGCAACTGTAACATTGCAGAGAGGAAAATGGAATAAATGCATTGCTCAAGACAGCTTGCTTCTCATTTTGGTCTTTCCAAATACTTTTTGCCGGTACTGGGCACATTTGAGTTGAAGGAAACTGTCATTTATCATTAACGTTTGGAGAGGGGTTTGATAAATATGCATGTTTTGCTCCTGCCGGGATAGCGTTTCATTGAAAGGAAAATGAAATAAAAATGAGAGAGAGAGAGAGAGAGAGACCCAGCAAGCCTACGATTGGTATTTTTAGCTTGCTCGGTTTTTATGAATGGATGCCTTATCTCTGGACTAGATCTATTGAAGAGTTGCCTGTGCCATTCAAGTTTATATTAAATTCTTGGTTAGTGTGATGTGAGCTATAAATGGAAGCTCCTGGATTTTGATGTTGTGCTGAACAGTTTTTAATTACGCCAATATACAGCCTTCCCTAGATAGCCAGATGCTACAGAACTGTACATTGCTCCGATCTGCTCCAACAAACAAACAAATAATCTGCAACTAGTAAAATTAAACAAAAACACACCATGGGCTGCGATCACACACACCAAATAATCCACTTTCAATCCACTTTCAGTGCACTTTCAATGCACCTTCCAACTAGTACATTGAAAGTGGATTATTTAGTGTGTGTGATCACGGCCCATGAGAATGAAAAAAAACAACTATATTACTAGCACTGTTTGTAGTGGTGAATGACGTAAAGGCACTCTGAGCAGAGTTGCCAACCTCTAGGTTGGGGCTGGGAATCTTCTGGAATAACAACTGATCTTCAGACATCATTTATTTATGTATCGGTTAAAACATATATTCCCCTTTTCCTGAAGAAAATGGCTGCTTTGGAAGGTGAAGATATCTGAGGAAGGGAGCAGTGACTCCCGAAAACTCCTACCCGAAAGCCACAAATTTTGTTAGTCGTTAAGATGCTACTGGACTCTTTCTCTTTTCTACTCCTTCTTCGAGACTCTCTCTCCTCTGGTGATTGCCTGCTACTACAGAGGAGGGCAACCAAGAAGATTAGGGAGTTGGAGCCCCTTCCCTAGGAGGAAAGGCTGGAGAGTCTGGGACTTTTCTGTTTAGAAAAGAGACAACTAAGGGGAGACATGACAGAGGTTTATAAAATTATTCCTGGACTGGAGAGAGTTGACAACAAGAACATTTTCTCCCTCTCCTGAAGTATTAGAGCGTGAGGGCAACTTCATCAGGAGAGGGAGAAAATTCAGGATGGGCAGGAGATTCAGGACGGACAAAAGAAATACCTCTCTAGGCAGCAAGTGATTAAAATGTGGAATTTGCTGCCAGAGGATGTCATGATGGCCACAGGAATAAACAGCTTTAAAAGGGGATTAGACAGATTCCTGGAGGATAAGTTTATCAATGGCTACTAGCCATGGTAACTGAGGGGAACCTCCACATTCAGAGGCCCTAATCCTCTGAAGCCCAGAGCCAGGAGGCAACATCAGGGGAAGGCCTTGGCCTCTATGCACTGTTGTTGGCCATCCAGAGGAACTGATGGGCCACTGTGTGAGACAGGATGCTGGACTAGAAGGACTATTGGTCTGATCCATCAGGGTTCTTCTGATGTTCTTATCAGGGGAAGGCCTCTGCCTTTATGCCCTTTTGCTGGCCCTCCAGAGAAAGTGGTTGAGGCCACTGTGTGAGACAGGATGCTGGACTAGATGGACCACTGGTCTGATCCATCAGGGCTCTTCTTATGTTCTTAATGACAATCTTGTGTTTCTGCTTGCAGCAGAGCTCTTTCATGAGCAGAAACGTTCTGTCGGATCCAACCCATCGACTTCAATGGGCTTAGACAGGAGTAACTGTGTATAAGACTGCACTGTAATCGGACCATTGGTCAGCCTCATGGTATTCATGACTGTCCCACTGGGTCCCTCCAAATGACGAAAAACCTCACAGGATTTTGAAAATGACCTCTCTTGCTCCAAAAAGGAGCCACCTGATTATTCAAGTCTACTGGATTGTTCAAGGCTGCATTGGCTTCACCCTCTGTTGTTTTACGGAACCCACCTTGGAACCGAAATTCTCCTCTGCACTGCATGCCGCTTTCGCTTTCTTTGATCATCAGGTTTTATGGTACCTTCTGCATATTTATGGCCGTTCAGGGGTGACTTTGCAGTCAGTATGGCATTGCCCTAGGGTATCTGAATGTGGTTTTGAGCTGCACCTTTTCCTCAGTGTTGAGAAAATGTGGAGCGAATGCCAGATGCAGAATCGCCCTGGAACACCTGGTTAGTTTTCTTTCTAAAGGAGCGTCTGTCAAAGCGGTGCTCCAGAAAGCCCACATGGGAAGACTTTCAAACTTATGTCAAACGGTGGGTGGGAGCTGGCGGAGAGTTACAGATTAATTGAAAAGAACACTTGAAGACTGAAGCATGTGGCTATTATCTTCTCCATGAGGAGAAGGTAATAGATTCGTTCCTTTTGCCATTTAGAGGTGAAAACAGGATCTCCCTTTCCTTTCACTGCTGCTGTAGCTTTTTTAAAAAATGTATTTGTGCGCTTTTGTTGATGTGGTTGTTTGGGAGGCAGAGAGGAGGAACAGAGAGATGTGTTTTTTCAAAGAGTGGCTTTGTCCTAGTGCAGCTCTCAGCCAAGTCTGAAGACCACGTCCATCAGATGGAGCCTCCTTGGACTGAAGGCAGGCTTCAAACGCTGTGAAGCAGAGCAGTGGGACAGAAGCCGGAGGACGCAAGTGGCCCAAGCGTGCCCAGCAAATCCCACAACTATACTGGGATGATCAAATGTGTGTGTTTCAAGATTCTCTGCTGGAAAGGAGGAGGAGAAAGGTACAGACTTGTGGGTGTGTTTGTGAGGTTGGCTGGTTTGGGTGAAAAGGGAGCAGCAGGTGTGGGGAAAAGATAATGAAGGCGTGACTCTGAAAGCTTTGTGAGGTCTTTGATATGCCTGGGAAAATTGCCTTTAAACATCCCTGGTGTGCCGCTCAGAGCAGAAAAGCACGCTGTGAAAGCATCGCATATGCTGTTGAAGCCAAGGGGAATGAACTGCTTTGTTTGACAATGCAAAAAACCAGCTTGAGAAAGGGGTGGAGATGCCCTGAACATCTGGGTCGTACAGCCTGCTTTGGGGCTTTTGTGCAATACAGCTTTGTTAATGTATTTTTGGATATGTTTTCCCTCGTTTTTCTTACCGTTAAAAACAAGACCCTGTACAACAGACAGTCTGCCCAGAACTCACATGTTGCCCATAAAAGAAAGGTGTCACGTTCAGGGCCAAGCGTTTTGCTGTTGCTCTATCTGGAGTTTCTGGTCACAATCAACATACCTGAGGGACTGCCTTCCCCATATGTCCCCCAGAGAGTACTGTGGTCAGGGTCCCAAAATTTACTGGCCCTCCTGGGCTAGGACATCTTTGGTGGTGGCTCCATACTGCTTGAATGAGCTCCCAGAAGAGATCAAGGCCGTGCGGGACTTTCTACAGTTCTGCAGGGCCTGTAAGACTGAGCTTTTCCACCAGGCCTTCAATTAAGGAGTCACCACCAACAACAACTTTCTACAGGTGCAGGTCTTTACAGGTTTTTACTGTTTCCCTATCAGCCTGTCAGTCCTGGTCCTGTAAGAACTCTGCTCCAGGAATTGACAGCTGCTGAGCAATCAGGAGAGCGCTTCGTCTTTTCTCTAGATCTGTCAAGCTCTCTCTCCTCCTTCTATGCTCGGCTGGTTTGGGAGATGGTGACATAGATGGAGATGCTGACCTCTGTGGCATCTCTTTCTTCTCCTGGAAGAAGCCTGGCCATGACTGGAAATTGTTCTTGATTACCAATGCTTCCCCTGTTGGGACTGCTGCTGGACCCAGCTGCTCAGGTGGGGATTCCATCCATATGGGGCTGATTCTTCTGATACCTCCTCAAGGAGGAGGTGGCAACTGGCTGACCCATGAAAAAAGCCTTCACACAGTTACATTTTTTTTAGCACATACCCAATTAAATTTTTTATTAATTTCAAAATCTTACAAATTAATTACGATTTTTTCACAGCAGGAAATGAAATTAACATTCTTTAAACATTTTCTACTACAGGTTGCCAACTCTATTCTGCTACTATTTCATTTGTAAATTATAATCATTAATTAAGTCAGATAGATATTGGCATGCCTAAAAAAATATTTCTGCCTCTCAAAATTACTCCAGTACATCTGCAATTATAAACTCTGTTTCCCATAGTTTCCCATTAGATCTTCTTATGTTTATAACCATATGTTCTATATTTTCATTTCAAAACTAATATACTAAGATGATTCACAGTAAAGTAAAATAGAAACAAAACAATACTCCATTTCATTAGTTTGCTCTCTTAAGATTTTTTACTAAATTCTGTTCTTCCTTTTTACCTGGAGCTCTTCTAATCGGCATTCCCTCCCGGGACTCTAGAGCAGTTCTAAAGCAGACTCACGAAATGTGAGTCTTGCCCATTGGGGAGATGTGTGCGGGGGAATCCCAATGGCCCTTCCCGCGTGCTCTCTTATGCTTTATATTCCAGGCTACTTCGCTTGGGGAAAATATGAAAAACAAAAGAACAAAAACAATAACTCTATAGCTGCTATCTCCTCTAATATAGTTCTTTTACAATCTTATAGTAAGTTCCTCTTCTTTGGTTACCAGTTCTTGATTTCCTAGCCCGAGTCCAAGTCCAACACCTTCAGAAGCTCTTCACCAGATGCTAAATTATGGGTTGTGAATATACGTCCTTGGTGTGTGACCAATATATGTCCAAGTGCAAGCCAGCGTTACCTGTAGTTCTCCTCTACAAGCTTTTGTGCAATTGGGCACATATTTTTCCTAGCATTTAATATTTCAGAGGGAATATCGGGGTACGGCTGGACCAAAGTGTCTTCAAACTTCAAACCTCTGTTCTTCCTGGCAATTTCCAAGAGGTTTTGCTTAGTCTTTACATCCTTAAGATCTGCCACAATGTCAGGTATTAACGCTGGTGAGTCCATTCGGGAGGAGGGGTTTAAGCGGAAAGCATTGTTTACCACTGGCCCCGGAAGCTGTATAATTCCTTCTAACCATTCATTTAAAGCAACAGTAAGGTCCTTGTTTAGCTCAAAGAAATTCCACTAAATTTTACTTTGGTTTCCTGTGATTTGCATTCCAACAACAATAGCTTACTTTTCATCCATCCTTCAAAAGTTTTCAGTTCAGCTATTTCTTTAGAGTTCTTTTGGGTGCCAGCAGCTGCTGACTCCGCCTTCTCCTGTACATCCTGGAGCTTTTTATTGACTCCGTCCAACTTATTTATAACAGGAGTAATGCTGTTTCTTATCTCTTCTTTTAAGTCTTGTTTTAAATCTGTCAGCATCTCCTGTAAATGCTTTTTGGTTAAAGAGTTTTCTCTTTTCCTTTTACTTTCATGAACTTCTGCTTCCTCAATTTCCAATGGGGGAGGAGAGTCTTCGTCCAAAGAGTTTTGGCTTTCTTGCATCGCTCTAGGCATTGTTTTGGAGGGATTCTTGCCACTTTTTCCTCCTCTATTCTTCCCCATTGTTTTAGTAAAGATGTGATATTCAAATTTCAGCCCATTTTTTTTAATTTTAATTCTTTTGTAGGAGCCTGACATGGAGGCTGTATTGGGTGCGACTGCGCAGCTCACTGTCGCTTGCTCCTCCCATACAATTACATTTTCAAGCCATGCCATCAGTATATCTGGAGGACAGATAAAACAAAATCCCTGTAGATAAATATCAAGAACCAGTGCGGTGTTGGACTAGGATTTGGGAGGACCAGGCTGAAATCCCCACACTGCCACGGAAACTCGCTGGGTTCCTTTGGGCCAGTCAAACATGCTCTGCCTTGCCTACCTCACAGGGTTGTGGTGAAGATAAAATGGAGGAGAGGAAAATGATGTAAGCCACTTTGGGTTCCCATTAGGAGGAAAGGTGTATAGATGAAGTAAAAACAAATAAATTTCTACAGGACCACTTGAGGCTTTAATCCATTGCATTTTATACTGCCCTTCATATAAGTATCTCAGAGAAAGAGATTTTTCTCTATTCCCTTAGTGGAATCACTACATTCATTGATACTGAAAAGATCTATTATTTCCTGTCTGATTTGGACAATTATGGGCTTTTCTGCATTCTCATTTTCCATGTTTGTGTGTCCCTGTTGCTTGGGGGGGGGGGGAGTGTTCCACTTGTCTTTTGCTCCCCTAGTGGCTGATTCGATATTACACTGAGTTATGTCCTGCATATCTCCCTGCATATTTTGACTGCAGGTTTTTATGCTCGCCATAAACCAGTATAATATTGAATTGGCCACTAGAGGGAGCAAAAGAATGTGGAGCAGACTTCCTGCCCCAAGCAGGAACACACAAGTAAGGAAAATGAGAATGTGGAAACATCTGTTGTGACTCTTACATCAGATCTTGGGGCTATAGCAGCTGTGGGGAAAAAAAACCAGCCAAATATATACAACCCATTGCTGTTTCCAGGAAGTGTGGCCATTTAATTTAAGTTTTCCATAATATGTTAAGAGATGCCCTAGAGATTTCACTATTCTGTTCTGTTGGTTAATGGATGGAACATTTAGGTCTATATTGATTCCTTCTGTCAGTTTCTTCACAGAATACTATGTTGCAGTCACTTAGGGTTTTAAGTAAATACACTGGCCCTGATATATTTGCAAGGAGCTTAAGGCCCTGGGATATCAGTGCCTCAGTGTCTAAAGTTCATTCTTGTATCCAGGGCTCATTTCATAGCAGGAGCTCCTTTGCATATTAGGCCACACACCTCTAATGTAGCCAATCCTCCAAGAGCTTACAGAGCACTTCTTACAGGGGCTACTGTAAACTCTTGGAGGACTGGCTACATCAGGGGGTGTGTGGCCTAATATGCAAAGGAGCTCCTGCTACGAAATGAGCCCTGCTTTTATCAGTGTGGGGAAATGGCTTAATCTTGACTTGATAGTCCTTTTATGGAGATGCCATTTCTGGAAAATGGTGCAACAATACGGGGACAATCACTTACCTTGTTTATACTCCACTTTTCTTCCCAATGAGGACCTACAGTGGCTTACTACATTCTCCCTTTCTCCATTTTATCCTCACAACAACAACCCTGTAAGGTAAGGTAAGCGGAGAGTGCGTGACTGGTCCAAGATCTGCCAGCAAACTTCCATGGCAGAATGGTGATTTGAACCTGGGTCTCCCAGATTCCAGTCTGACTCTCTAAAGATTCATGCATCCCCTACAATTCGAATGGTTGTGATGGCCCTGTTCTGAAGTACCATGATTGCATATGGCAGGTGGGTGTATAATGCCCATAGGAAGGTATGAATAATGGGATCCTAGGGTGATTCTGCATCTAGCATTCGCTCCACATTTTGTCAAGTGGGAGGAAATGTGCAGCTCAAAACCACATTCAAATACCTCGGGGGAACGCTGTACTGACTGCAAAGTCACCCCCGAACGGCCATAAAATGCCCATAAATCTATGCAGAAGGTATCATAAATCCCAATGATCAAAGGAAGCAAAAGCGGCATGGAGTGTGGAGGCTACCATAAAACCTGATAACCAAAGGAAGTGAAACCAGCATGCAATGCAGGGGGGAATTTCTGTTCCAACATGGGTTTTGTAAAACAACGGAGGGAAAAGCCAGTGCAGAATCAGCCCTTGTTAATTTTGTGGATGGTTGCCTAACATTTGAAGGAGCTAGAAATATGCAACCATGTATAAGCTCTGCTGGATCAGACCAGAGGACTGCTGAATCCAGTATTCCATTTTCCAAAAATAATCACCCCAAATCCCTTAAAAAGGTCATGTGGTCATACCTAACCAAATCTGGGCTGCTATCGTTTATCAGAGGGGCTTGTTCCCCCCATTTTTACAGTAGGGGGAAAAAAGAGGAGGAGATGGGAGGCTTTTGCTCTCATAAGTAGCTGTACATTGAAAATGAAACTTAATAAATGCTTTCCTTCAGGCCCACTAGCAGCATTTCCCACATCTTGCAGTGGTGAATTCCATAAGTCACATAGATTGGGTGAAGAACATAAGAAGAGCCCTTTTGGATCAGACCAGTTGTCCATCTAGTCAGCATCCTGTCTCACACAGTGCCAACCAGCTCCCCTGGAGGGTCAACAACAGGGCATAGAGTCCAAGGCCTTCCTCTGATGCGGCCTCCTTGCTCTGGGATTCAGAGGTTGACTGCCTCTGAGCGTGGAGGTTCTCTTCAGTCACCATGGCTAGTAGCCACTGATAGACAGGGATGGGCATGAACCAGGAAAATGTGGTCCAGTTTGTGGTTTGTGGCAGGCTCAGTTCACAAACCACAAACCATCACAAACTTTTAGCAGCCAAATTAACTGGTTCAGTTCATGAGGTTCGTGACCTGGTAGAACGGATCCTGTGAAAGTCACAGGCACCATACTCACAGGGGACCTACGCCGAAACATTTAGATTGAGCAGAGAGAGTCTGTCTGGAAATGTATCTGCTCACAAATGGGAATGAACCTCCATGAACAGCTTGAAAGTTTGTGAACATTTCATGCCAGTTAACCTGCCATGAACTTCACTTCGCAAACCGTAAACCAGCCAAAATCTGTCACGAACTTCAGTTCATGAGCTGGTTTGTGCCCTTCCCTGCTGATAGACTTATCCTCCATGAATCTATCTAATCTCCTTTTAAAGCTGTCTGTGGCCATCACTACATCCTTTGGGAGCAAATTCCACATTTGAATCACTACAACCCCATCTGTCAATCCTGAGCCCCACATTCATTTTTTTAAGAGAAGGAGATTGGGCTTATTCCCCACCCTTCACTTGGAGTCTCAGAGCTTGCCCAAAGTCATCCAGCAGCTGCAAGAGGAGGAGTGGGGATTCAAACCCAGTTCTCCCAGATTAGAGTCCGTGCACTTAACCACTACACTAAAGGGTTGCCAGCAAATGCACCTAGACTCATTGCAGTACAAAGCCATCTCATTTCAGGTGTCCTTCAGCCTCTTCCCTGCTGTCACCTTCTCCTCATGAATATGAATGAAATGAACAATAGCGCTCTTGTTTTTATGAGCAAAGTAATCATTAGAGTTTTATGTTGTTGTTGTTATTTATTTGATTTGTATACTGCCCTTTCCGCAGTCGGGCACAGGGCGGTTCACAATGAATCCATTCATCCAAATGGCCCAGTGGATAAGCGCTCTGTATTGAATATAACAGGGCTGCCCCACATGGTGCCTGTGGGTGCCATGGTACTCATTGACACCTTTCCCGGCACCCACCAAGTGTTTTTAGAAAGTGGGTGGGGCCAGATGGGGCAGCAAGACTTCTGACTGGCCAATGGAGTTTTGATTGGCTGTGCAGATTTTTTAAAAAACATTGCTTCGGCAGCACCTTCCACCACAGCCCAAGGATCTTCACTGTGTTACTGAAAGCAATCTGCAGCAGCCATCTTGTGGCTGGCTCCTCCTCCCATGGCAGCCATTTTGTGGCAGCCATTTTGTAGCTGTGCCCACTGTGCTGTGTCACAATTCCAAAGGTGCCCACAAGCGCAAAAAGGGTGGGGACCCCTGATATATCAGATGCAGAAGGAAGGACTTCTGTTCTCCCATGAATGTCTTAAGGTGTTCTTGAACTCTTGCAGCGGTTCGGGGAACGTGTATCATCCCACGGAAGTTCACTGGTCTGGTGCAGCGGTCTTTGAGCCTTCTTGCTTAAGTGTGTGCAGATGTCTAAGAGGAAAGGTCATGGGAGCAATAGACAGGTGCATCATTCTTGAGCACAGGAGCGCCCATTTGGTTAAATGTTTCAAAGGCCGTCAAAATGACTCACCAGAGATTTCCCTCCAGGTGATTTTCAGTCTGCTTCTTCGGAGAGGTGGCAGCTGAAACCCGATAAAATCTATTGACATTTTCTTCCTCTTCTTCCACAATGTAACCTTGTCACCTAGCGTCAGATCCCCAAGAGGCTGTCAAAACAATGAAAATTTTTTTTAAGGAAAGGTCATCTAAGAAAGTTATGACGTAGGACAAACCTGACCTCTTCTTGCCAGGTCGCTTGAGGGAGTCTGAGCAAGCAGAGTTCAGCCGGCAATCATATTCAAGTTTTTGGCATGCCTCCCTCCACCCAATTTGGCCTGCCACTTAAGAGCCTTCTCCCCAGTTCTGCTCTCTGTGCCCATCGGCAGAGGGGAAGATGGTAGCAACCATAGACAGGGCCTTTTTGCCAGCGGTCCCTCACCTGTGGAATACCTTCTCCTTGAGGCTCACCTGGTGCTTACCCTACTCTCTTTTAGTCACCAGGCCGTAATGTTTCTCTTTTGGCCAGGTTTTTAACTAAGCAATGTGATCTTTTCAAATTGTTTTTGCACTCTGCTTCATGCCTTTGGACTATTGTACAAAGATCGTTTTTGTCTGTGGAAAATTTTATGCTGCTTTTGATGGCTTGTTGACTTAGTGGTTTTTATGCTCCTTAGTTTGTGCTGCTTTTTTTGTTATGCTTCTATCATGTTTTACGTAGTAAGCTGCCTTCGGCAGGTCTCTGGAGAAGTGTGAAGGTCAGATTGTTTCCTTCCCATTCACCAGCCAGCGTAATTTTATCTGCCCCCACAATCCTCAACTTTATTTATTATCATTTACTTCATTTATACCACACCTTTCTCCCCAGTGAGGACCCAAAGCAGTTTCTGTTGTTCAGTCTGGTGTAGTGGTTAAGTGCGCGGACTCAAATCTGGGAGAACCGGGCTTGATTCCCCATGCCTCCACTTGCAGCCGCTGGATGACCTTGGGCAAGCCATAGTTCTGTCCCAGCGGTTCTCTCAAGGACAGCTCTGGAAAGAGCTCTCTCAGCCCCACCTACCTCACAGGGGGTCTGTTGTGGGGAGGGGAAGGGAAAGGAGTTTGTAAGCCGCTCTGAGACTCCAAGTGGAAGGTGGGATATAAATCCAGTCTCTTCTTCTTCTTCTTCTTCTTCTCTCCTCCATTTTATCCTCACAACAACCTTATGAGGTAGGTTAGGCTGCTCCAAGGTCCCCCAGGAATCTTCTATGACATGAGTGGGGATTTGAACCTGGGTCTTTCAGATCTGAGTTTGACACTCTAACCACTACACTATACTGGCTTTCAGCCTTCATTCCTTCCCTTCTCCAGCAGCCTCTCCTTGAGAAAACGTTGGCCAAGTTGCAAAAGGCATGGAGTAGCAAGTAGGTCAGATGTAAGGTTACCTGGCCCAGTTTTTCCTGGAAAGGACATCAGGCCATCAGCCCAAAGGCCATTTTTTTAAAAAAAAAAATTCTCATACCACCGCTCTGAGTGGTGGTGAGAGATGAGAGGTGTGGGTGGAAGACCTGTCACCCCTGCTGAGAGGCTGGGAACCCTCTTCAGGTGTTTTGTGTGGCACCCACTGCTGGGCGTGAGTCCCCCCCTCTACGCTGTGGAGTCTTGTGAGCAAAAATTCTACTCCGTGAGCCCCTGGCATTAAAGCTGTGAGCGAGCGATCTGGCTGCTGCATAAATGAGTTTTGCTTTGGAGCCCTCCTTCCTGAGCAAAGACAAAAATGCGTGAGCCGGAGGCTAAAAGAACGGTGAGCTAGCTCACAATAACTCAGCTTAGAGGGAACACTGGGCGTGACCAAGTTGCACAAGTTGTGGGGGGGGGGCTGCCGCTGGTCCCAGGCAAGTCGTGCATTTACCTAGTCATAGCCACGGGCGCTCCTGGGTGAACTGTGCAAATTGCATAGTCGCAAGTTGCCGGGTAGTTGCTGCTGGGCCTGACTCTGATAAACCCTCTCTCCAGGGCAGAAGGCAGGAGAGCAGGAGTGGAGTATGGGACCGCAGGGCTGCCGAGAGCCACCACGAGCCCCCGGACAAAGATTTCGCCTGGGCCCCCTCTAGGACCCTGATCCAAACCAGATAGCATAACAAAACAAATTGCTTGCCTGGCTGTTAACCAACGTATCTCTCATAATGAAGGAATCCACATACTCATCTGTCTGTCCATTTGTGGCAGGCATAAATCATTAGGAAATAAAACTTTGGTTGTTCAGCCGTACAGTTGAGTCCGACTCTTCGCAACCCCATGGACCACATCCCACCAGGCCCTCCTGTCGTGCTCTGGAGTTTGCTTAATTTCATGTTTGTTGCATCAATGACACTGTCTAACCATCTCATCCTTTGCCGGCCCCTTCTTCTCTGACCTTCAGTCTTTCCCAGCATCAGGGTCTTCTCCAGTGATGGCTCCCTTCGCATTTGGTGGCCAAAGTATTTGAGCTTCAGAAATAAAATTAGGAATCTCAAAATGAGATGATAGTGGGGGTTCCAGGGCCAAAATGAATGGAATTGAAATCCCCTGCCCAGGTTATCTCCAGACCCCATCCCCTATGCTATTTGAAGAAGAAGAAGAGATTGGATTTATACCCCGCCCTCCACTCACTTGGAGTCTCAGAGCAGCTTACAAACTCCTTTCCCTTCCCCTCCCCACAACAGACCCCCTGTGAGGTAGGTGGGGCTGAGAGAGCTCTTTCCCAAGCTGTCCTTGAGGGAACAGCTGGTACAGAGCTATGGCTTGCCCAAGGTCATCCAGCCAGGTGCAAGTGGAGGAGTGGGGAATCAAACCCGGGTCTCCCAGATTAGAGTCCGTGCACTTAACCACTACACCAAATTGGTTCTCCATTTGCAATGGAAGCTAAGCTAAGCTCCAACTTCTGTTCCTCGTTTATTACCACTGAGGCAAATTAACATTCTGTTATCATCAATGCTGTGGAGTCTTGTGAGCAAAAAATCTACTTGATGAGCCACTGGCATTTAAGTTGTGAGCCAGCAATTGGGCTGCTGCATAATTTAGTTTGCTTTGGAGCTATCCTTTCTGAGCTGAGACAAAAATCTGTGAGCTGGAGGCTAGAAAACTATGAGCTACTTCACACTAACTCAGCTTAGAGGGAACACTGGCTATCATGCTTGTAAAGTGTGGAGGCGAGAAGTATACTTTTACTACTTTGATAGATTATGGGAAACATTAACTCCCCCCTTCTGTTCATAATATTAACAAAGGTTTGCTGCTATACTACTATTAAATACATTCTAAGGTTGGATAAGAAGGAGTTGAGACCAAGACTGAAAAATAATGAGAGGCGGGGGGACATTAGAAGTGGGGATAGAGGAATGGCAGATCATAAAAGGAAGAGAGCAAAATGAAGGAGGAGATAAGTGTGAGGAAGAGTCAGAGAAATTAAGGGAAAGACAACAAAAGGTCTTTTTAAAGTTCTGCTACCACACACTAACAGAGCTGCCCCTTTGAAAGATCTGTCTGTGCAGACAAAACTATGGAGCTGGGTGGAAGTAAAGGAACAGGGAAACCATAGGCTGCTGAAGATAACGACCTTATTAGAAAACTGCATCCTGGCAATGACTGTAGCTTGTCCTGGCTGGTCTTGCCTTGCTCCAGTGCTAGCCTGGCTGATCGGTTTAGCAGGATCTGAGAAGCAAGGGTTTCCCTCAGTCGCCTAGTAAATGTTGCAGAAAAGTCTGGCCAGAAGTCAGAATAGCTTCTGTTTACTGTGCTCTGCCTTCCTTGTGCCCCAGTGGTTGCAGTGCAGAACTGAATTACAAATTTGTTGTTAAAGTAAACACATTTCCTGACTGCAGCATGGCATTGGCTTCAGGGGCCCTCCACCTGACTCCCCCCCCCCCCATTTTGTCTCCCCAGCCCCCCTCTCTTGGCAGCCCTGGGAGAAAAAAATAGCATTGGGAACGGCCCAGTGACAGAAACCAAGGCTTGAAGACTGACTGTATTGTGAGTTTGCTTTGCAACCCCAACAATGGCCACTGAGATCTCAGAAAGCATCCATTTCTTAAAGCTACAGGCACTCCTTCTATTTTGAGGGAGGGGGTTATCGTCCCCAGATTTTTCTGCAAACCTGGGGCTTTCCCCTCAAATCTGTAGAAAGATCTGTCCTGTCTATTTATGGCTCCAATCTCTGGATTTAAGTATCCACAGATGGGGCCACACTGAGTATCAGATATTTTGATACATTAGCATTCTATAAGATTTCATTTTAGGGCTACCACAATTTAAATTATAGCTGTCCATTACTCTGTGTAGAGTTGCCTGGTAGCCGTGTGGAGTGACTGTGAAAGAGCAGGGTACCAGTGCATTGACTGAGGAGGTGACAGTGATCTCATTAGGATGTTAATTAGAATCAGAAGATTTAAGCGGCTAGTTTGATGAGTAACCGTTCTACCTCTCCGAAGCTGTCAACCAATTCACAATAGACTGCGGCAAGTGATGCATACAGTCACTTCCACAAACTATATGCTGCTCTCGAATTTCAAAGCCCAAATGAAAATAAGGGAGAACAGAATGGATGGGTGCAGAAGAAATATATACCTATTAAAATGTGTCTCTGAATTATTTTATATGAGCAAGCGTTATGGCTATGTTTCATAAGAGCGCTTAAGAGTGATTTTTCTGTACAAGAACTTGGCGTGATCTCCGGGTGTTTGTTTGTTTTTGCCTTCTTCTCCTCAGCTGTTCCCACTGAATTTGCTGGAAAGGGAGATGATTCAGAACTTATGGAAAGAATTTTGTAAATCTCAGCTTCTAGACTGAAGGCCTGCCTGCCAAGGTTGCAGACACAAACCGAGCAGTTTAGTGTTTAAAAAGTGATGTTACAATGCTGTAGGGTTGTCAGGTCCATACCTGGTACCGGCGAGGTGTGGGAGGAAGCTTTCTGGGAGTGAGGGGCAGGGCAACATCACCACGTGCAACGTCCCCGACGTGATGACATCACACGGAAGTGATGTCATCACACCGGGGATGTTGAGCGGCGGTGCTCTGGTTTTGGGGCAGACTCTATGGTAAAATTGGGCTCAAACCATAGAGTTTTCCCCAAAAACCAGAGCATCGCCACATGACATCCCTGGCATGATGATGTCACTTCCATGTGATATTATCATGCTGGGGACATTGCGCAGGGTCATGGCTGTTGGGGGTAGGTGTTCCCCGCTGGCCAGCTGGCAAAATCAGGGGATCCATCGCTCCCAGCTGGGGACTGGGAACCCTACAGTGCTGTCCTAAGCTGAATTACACCCTTCTAGGCCCATTGACTTCAATAGGCCTAGAAGGGTGCAGCTCTGTGTAGGATGGCACTGTCAAACCTGCTAAAGCCAGCATGGTGTAGTGGTTAGAGTGTTGGACTAGGATCTGAGAGAACCAGCTTCAAATCCTCACTCTGCCATGGAAGCTCACTTGGTGACCTTGGGCCAGTCAGCCGAACTGTTAGCCTGACTGCTCTTTTATATTATTAATATTGGGGGAAATATTAGCTCTTAACAATCAGCAGTAGGCGTTGCAGACCTCCACCTGTGTATACAGAGGCTGGGCTTCTCCTGAACTCCCAAGAAACCGACACAAAGACTCAAGTCAAAATTTAAAAGGATTATTGTTTACTTTGTAAGAATAAAATGGTTCATACAAATGCTACACAATCATACACACAGTTATACAGATCTAGGAAGTTACGTAGAGTTAAAGGGACATTTGCACTAGCAGGTATATCGATGGTATCCGACGGGGTGATATTTATCTATACAGAAGTATGGGGAAGTCCTGCTGGAAAACGGGATGTTTCCGGACAAAGGGAGAAAGGAGCATGAGTTCTGAGCCTGCAGAAGTCACGTGTCGGATCCCAGTGGTGCACCCAAGGATCCGGGAGGGAAGAAGGGAGAAGTGAGAGAGGAATAGAACTAACTCATAACTCTTGGGAAGCTGTATTTATTGGGGGGGGGGGGTTGCCGGGAGGTTGGCAAGGTCAGAGACCTTCCCTGGAAACGCCTATGGATGGTCTGTTCTGTGCCACTAGCCACTAAGAGGGTCTTATGGGGGTGGCCAATATTCAAATCTACCTGATGGTCAGGACAGGATGTCTATGTCATCTGCTGCAGGCATTATCTTCTAGATGAAAGCGGACCCTGGGCAGCACAACCAGTTCATAAGGAAGCATCCGGCTGTCTTCGCACCCCTGGGCGAAGTTCTTTGATGTACCAAATGGAGAGGAAGTTAAAGGGAGGGGGACTAAGCCTGTGTACGTGTGTGGCGTTCATACCATCATGGAGTTGGTGGGTATAAGTCATGTGAGTGTCTTTGTGCTTTGTGACAACCTCCTGGCCTGGAGTTGGTAACCTCAGAAAATGGTGCTTTAAACCTCTGTTGGAAGCATTTGCCGTCATTTTCCCTCTGGTTACCCCGTGCAACAGTCCATCTCACACAATCAGCAACATAGTCCATTCATTGCTCTTACAGGTCCCCATAAGAGTGCAAAAGAACATCGTTCTGGCTTACAGAATCCGCCCCATAGGGTTGTTGTCAGGATAAAATGGAGGAGAGGAGAATGATGGAAGCCACTTAGGGAGAAAGGGGGGATATAAATGAAGCAGAGAGAACAGACGGAAACAGACCAGCGTTCCATCTAGCCCAGCATTCTATTTTACACACTGGTCAATCAGTTGCCCTGGAGGGCCAATAAACAGGGTTTTGAGGCCAAAGGCCTTCCCTTGGTGTTTCTTCCTAGCACTGGTTCAAGCAGCAGAACAGTACTGCAAAGTTTTTGGTAGGGATTCCCCAGCTCAGTTCTTGGAACAATAAATGTTAATAACCACCTGTCTAGGCTCATAGGAACCCTGTTCCAGGAGAAGGCATTATCTCTTTTTTTTTTTTTGGTGTAGTGGTTAAGCTCACGGACTCTAATCTGGGAGAACCGGGTTTGATTCCCCACTCCTCCACTTGCAGCTGCTGGATGACCTTGGGCAAGCCATAGCTCTGTACCAGCTGTTCTTGAAAAAGAGCAGTTCCTCTCAGAGCTCTCTCAGCCCCACCTACCTCACAGGGTGTCTGTTGTGGGAAGGGGAAGGGAAAGGAGTTTGTAAGCCGCTCTGAGACTCCCTTGGGGAGTGAAGGGCAGGGTATAACTCCAGTCTCCTTCTCCTCTTCTTCTTCTTCTCCTGAGAGCCAGTTTGGTGTAGTGGTTAAGTGCGCGGACTCTAATCTGGGAGAACCGGGTTTGATTCCCCACTCCTCCACTTGCACCTGGCTGGATGACCTTGGGCAAGCCATAGCTCTGTACCAGCTGTTCCCTCAAGGACAGCTTGGGAAAGAGCTCTCTCAGCCCCACCTACCTCACAGGGCGTCTCTTGTGGGGAGGGGAAGGGAAAGGAGTTTGGAAGCCGCTCTGAGACTCCAAGTGAGTGAAGGGCGGGGTATAAATCCAATCTCCTCTCCTCCTCCTTTTTCTTCGGAAAGGAGGCCTACGTGCCCCTGATGTCAAACTTCCCATGGAATTTGCCTTCTTTGTAAAAAGGAGTTTTTAACATGGCACACGGGGCTGGTATGAGACGAGCTTACATCTGAAGTTCTCTGAGGTTAGTAGTACGAGTTCCATGGTTCTGTGCATCCTGAAGCTTATTTAGGAAACCTGACTGGAAAAAATGGAAGGTATACAAAAAGACAAGTAGAACGCAGGAGTGGAGACACCAAACTCCACCCTCAAATTCCCTTTTTCTGTTTCCCGTTGGTGCTGTCCTCTCTTTTTTCTCCCCACCCCCCTTTCTCTCTGATCTGTGTTTTCTGGCAGTGCTGTCGGAACTCAAAATAAATAGTCTTGTCATGAATTCCATGAGGGCTTCCAGGCCAAGTCCAGCAGTCAGGTCTCAAGGGGGGGGGGGAGGAGAAGGAGGAAGAGGAGGAGAAGGAGAAGGAGAAAAATTGGATCTATACCCCGCCCTTCACTCGGAGTCTCAGAGTGCCTTACAATCTCTTTCCCTTCTTCTCCCCACAACAGAAACCCTGTGAGGCCGGTGGGGGTGAGACTCCTTGCAGCTGGTCTCTTTCCTTGGGTGCTGAGTCCATGAGAGCAGACAGACCTCTCCAGTGGGAGGGCAGCCATTGACCATGTGCTCACCTAAAGAGTTGGAGCAAGATTCAAGGTAGATGAAACTCTGTAGAGATTTGTAACTTTCTAAGCTAAAGGAGCATGTCCTATTTGCAGGGGTCCTTTAGTAGAAAAAGAGCTGCAGGAGCTCATTAGCATAACTCATTAACATAACTCATTAGCATATGCCACGTCCTTGACATTACTGGAAGTGTGTCAGAAAGGGAATGACAGTTTTAGCCCCATTATACCCTATGGGCCATTGAAATCAATGGCAAAAACTCATAGGGTATATGAGGGGCTGGAGGAAAGGGGGTTTGAAGGAGAGGCTCCAAACTTGCAGGGTAGCTGCTGGGGCCTCTCCTCGAAATACCCACTAAGTTTCAAGAAGATTGGACCACGGGGTCCAATTCTATGGGCCCCCAAACAGGTTGTCCCATCCCCTCCATTGTTCTCTATGGTGGGAAAAAATGTTACCTTTTTTTCTACCATAGAGAACAAGGGAGGGAATGGGGGCAACCTGTTTGGGGGCCCGTAGAATTGGACCCCCTGATCCAATCTTCTTGAAACTTGGTGGGTATTTGGGGGAGAGGTCCCAGCAGCTACCCTGCAAGTTTGAAGCCTCTCCCTCAAACCCCCTCCCCTCCAGTCGCTTTTAAAGTTGCCACCGAATTTCGGCAGCAATTCGGCAGCAGGCTGAATCAGATCAGAGAATCTGATTCGGCCCATGGCTGCCCTAGTGGCCACTCCTGAGCTAGCGGAGCTTTGCTCCGCCTCGCTCCGGCCCCAACGGACCCCTGCCTATTTGTCACGCAGCACTTAGGTCTCGAACTGCCAAACTACCAACCTTCCAGTCTGCAGTTCAGCATCTTAACCTCTGAGCCACTGCAGCCATCTGAAAAGGACTTCTGTCTCTTCATTTTCATTTTATCTCCCCAAATACGCGGGCCACCTCACATTCTCAGCTTCTACCTGTACCCTGGCTTATGACCAAAGTTTGAGTCCAGTGGCACCTCTACGACCAACAAAGTTTTATTCACGGGATAAGTTTCTGTGTGCAAGAACACTTCGTCAGACTTACGATGTCAGATATCTAGGCAGGGAGGGCAGTCTTCTTCATCACACTTTGATCAATGTTGTACTCTCAAATGCCGTTTTAGTTTTTTGGGAGCTTCTCATCCCCTTCTCTAATGAACCCACTGGTTCTTAGACTTCAGTTGCGCTTATGGTATTTCAAAATTTAACTTGGCAGGTTGTAACTAATTGCACATTGCTTCCCCTGCTTAGCGGTATCTTGCTCCCAACAGCAAAGGAGGAGGATTTAGTTTGATGAATATGCCTTTGACTGTGCCGAGTTCAATTGATTGAAGTCATTAACTGAGGGAGAGGAACAGGGAACTTGTCTGACTGGAATTTACATACTGTAAAATAATTCTCCCTCCCCAGAAGCAGCTGGACCCTTTCCAACATCATCACAAAGTGAATCCAATACCCCAAAATTTATGGTCATCCAATATTACAATCTCAGCAGGCTGGTGCTATGGGTAAGAACATAAGAGAAGCCAATGTTGGATCAGGCCAGTGGCCCATCCAGTCCAACACTCTGTGTCACTCAGTGGCCAAAACCCAGGTGCCATCAGGAGGTCCAACAGCAGGGCCAGAACTCCAGAAGCCCTCCCACTGTTGCCCCCCCCCCCAGGCATCAAGAGTACAGAGCATCACTGCCCTAGACAGAGGCTGCGATCACACACACTAAATAATCCACTTTCAATCCACTTTCAGTGCACTTTCCAACTGGATTTTACCATATGAACAGGCAAAATCCAGTTGGAAAGTGGACTGAAAGTGGATTATTTAGTGTGTGTGACCACAGCCAGAGTGCGACATCTAAGCCACTGCGGGACATCTGCTCCATACGTTTATCCAATACCCTCTTAAAGCTGTCTACGCTTATAGCTGCCAACACTTCCTGCGGCAGTTAATTCCATGTGTTAATAACACTTTGGGTGAAGAAGTACTTCCTTTTTTATTTGTTCTGAGCCTCCTGCTCATTAATTTCATTGAGTGCCCACGAGTTCTTATAGTTGCAACTCTGCCCTCTTAACTCCGTCTGAATGTATATAAGGTGCTGTAAAGTCACAGCTGACTTATGGCGACCCCAGTAGGGTTTTCGAGGCAAGAGACGAACAGAGGTGGTTTGCCATTGCCTTCCTCTGCATAGTGACCCTGCGAATCCTTGGTGGTCTTCCATCCAAATACTAACCACTGCTGAGCTGACCCTGCTTAGCTTTCAACATCTGATAAGACTGAGGTCGATCCTGCACCTGGCATTCGCTCCACATTTTATCAACACTGAGGGAAAGGTGCAGCTCAAAACCACATTCAAATACTCCGGGGAAATTCCATACTGATTGCAAAGTCACCCCTGAATAGCCACACATTTATGCAGAATGATCAAAGAAAGCGAAAGTGGCATGCAATGTAGAGGGTACAATAAAATCCGATGACCAAAGAAAGTGAAAAGAGAATGCAATGCAGAGGGGAATTTCTGTTCCATGCTGGGTTCCGTAAAACAACGGAGGGAAAAGCCAATGCAGAATCGCCCTGAGTTAGCCTGCATCATTCAGATTAGGGCTCTGACTCCCTACCCCCTAAATATAGCAGGTATCCATCAGATGGTGGGTAACAGGCCTTCCCAAAGCCCACCTTCCCCAGCTATTGAAAAAGGACCTCATAGCCTGTGCACTGGCTCCTCCTTGTGGTCGAAACGGTAGTTCCATCTTCTCCACCCAGCTCTTGGCCTTCCTTCACTCCAGGCGGCTCATTGGTTCCTAGGGATGCCAGCCTCCAGGTGGGACCTGGGGATCCCCCAGAATTACAGCTTATTTCCAGACTACAGAGATTCCCCTGGAGAAAATGGATGCTTTGGAGCATTGACTATGACATTGTACCCCTCCACCCCAAGGTTCCTGTCCTCCCCAAGCTCCATCCGCAAATCTCCAGGAATTTCCCAACCTGGCTCGGGAAACCCTACCCCCCTATCCCCTACCGATGCGCAGAGGGGATCTGGCAACCCCGCCTCACCTGACTTTCCTACCAGGTCAGATTGGTCTTGCTTGTGTGTGTCCCTGATCTTTTAGGCTCTCCAATAGGGCTGGAGAAAACAGTGCGGTGGAGCCGTGTAGTGGTTAAGTGCATGGACTCCAATCTGGGAGAGCCGGGTTTGATTCCCCACTCTTCCACTTGCAGCTGCTGGATGACCTTGGGCAAGCCATAGTTCTGTCAAGAGCTGTCCTTGAAAGAGCAGTTCTCAAGAGAGTTCTCTCAGCCCCACCTACCCCACAGGGTGTCTGTTGTGGGGAGGGGAAGGAGTTTGTAAGCTGCTCTGAGACTCCGAGTGAAGGGCAGGGTATAAATCTAATCTAATCTCTTCTTCTAATAGAGGTTTAGTGGGATATTATTGACCAGGCGATGTTATTTACCTCCATGCCCTGAGAAACTTCAGCTGCCCATTTCCACACCTTAAGCCTCTGTTAAAGGGGCAGGACATTTTTCTACAAGCCTGTTGCTAACTCTAGGTGTCTCTCTTCTCTGTCTCCCTCCTGGGCTGTGGTCACACACACTAAATAATCCACTTTCAATTCACTTTCCAACTGGATTTTCCCAGTTCACACAGTAAAAATCTAGTTGGAAAGTACACTGAAAGTGGATTGTTTCCTATGTGTGACCACAGCCCTAAGCTTGCTTCTCCATTCCCACTCCCACCTCCAGCCCTACAGCCTGACTGCATCCTCATTCCTGCTCCACATTATGGATGAACTTCTTGGCTTAGAGCCTGATTTTCAAAGGGGCCTGCCTGTACAGGAGGGCTTCCGGCCTCCAGGTGGTTCCTGAAGGTCACCTCCAGCTACGGAGATCAGTTCTCCTGGAGGAAAATGGCTGCTTTGGAGGGTGGAGTCTATAGCATTCATTCAAGTCAATGGACTTAGAAAGGTGTAGGGTTACCAGGTCTGGAGATTCTGGGGGTGGAGCCTGAGGAGGGCGGGGTTTGGAGAGGGGAGGGACCTCAGCAGGGTATAATGCCATACAGTCCACCCTCCAAAGCAGCCATTTTCTCCAGGGGCACAGTTCTTGGTTGTCTGGAGATCAGCTGTAATAAGCAGGAGACCTCCAGGTGCCACCTGGAGGTTGGCAACCTTGAAGGGTGTACGTGACATGTGTATGTACCTTTAAGGAGCTGGCTTTCCATTCTGTTGGATGTATTTAACCTGTTGGAATGGGCAGGGTCGGCAACTCTTGGATGATGTGATGTTCTTTGCCCTCCACTCCTGATGTCTCCATAGGGTTGCCAGCCTCCAGGCGGGGCCTGGGGATCTCCTGCTTTTACAACTGATCTCCAGCTGACAGAGACCAGCTCCCCTGGAGAAAATGGCTGCTTTGAAGGGTGGACTCTATGGCATTGCACCATGCTGAGGCCCCTCCCTTCCCTAAACCCCGCCCTCTCCTGGATCAACCCCCAAAGTCTCCAGGTATTTTCCAACAGAGACTTGGCAACCCTATGTCTCCATCTACCGAATAAAGTTGTTCTGTAAGCAAATGACTCGGTGTCGTTGCTCACAAGATGAGGCTTATCGCCATGGAACACTACATGGTGTCAGAAGAACGGAGTATTTTCGGCCACCGCCTCCACTTGCTTTTGACATGGTTAAGTAACAGCTATGTCAGGCACCCGTTCTCTAATATTATGATGTAAAAAAACCAGTTAACTATCCAAGCAGATGCATCAAAAGATGGCCTTGGAGCCTGTTTTATTCAAGAAGGTAGACCTGTTTTTTATGCGTCCAGATCTCTTAGGCCAACAGAACAAAACTATGCACAGATAGAGAAAGAGCTTTTGGCTGTAGTGTAAGCCTGCACAGCATTCTTATGGACTTTTCTGATGATTTCTGAGAGCAGTGAATGGACTATGATACCAGTTATGTGAGATATAATAGTATATTTGATAACCAGTGGGAAGATGGGAACAGATGCCTGTTGCCTAGCAGGGCACATCATGTGCTCTTATGGACTTTAATGTTCATAAGTTTTGAACTTTGGGATGCTATGCTTTAAAGGACTACATGCACTCTTTGTTGCTGTGAGAGGCTCCAGTCCATTCTGGGAAGCAGGCACCCGACATAGTTCACACAAAGAGACAAAGACCTCATTGCAAAAGGGTTCTCCTGTCACCTTGCGCTAGGCAACCCCCAGCCCCCTCCAACATTCCTGCACGGATTATGCTAAGTGAAGTTACCTGGCAACTAATCTTCGCCCATCAACTGGCCTGGCTAGGACCATTAAGGGACAATGGAATGGCTCGGTGACTCATTGCAGACTTGCCCAGGTGTCAGTTCCTGTTTAGCCCCTAGTGTTGCAATATTGACCACCCCTCTGCATTCCCTCCTCTTTTTACTTTGACCAATAGTAGGGTTTGTAGGGACAGACTACCTGGTAGGTGTGTTAGTGGGATGTGGTTAGCGCTGCCCGCCCCCAAAACTCACCTAATAAAAGAGGTTGCACTCCATGCAATCGGTCTCTTGAGCTTCCATGACCCCTATCTGCTTTCACTCCCCCTTAAGTCCAGCTTGCTATCCCAACACCCTACCTCCATCTTTGATCTCTGATTCGCAACCAGAGTCAAGCGTGTATCTGCCGGTTCAGATCACATCCCCCATTTTTCCTTTCTACCTCTCAATCTTCTTTTGGAAAAGGACCACCCATCTCCAGGACACGTAATGTATCTCCCAACCAACGAATCTTCTGCTCATGCAAAAGTGCTATTCCTCTGTCTAAGTTTCTTAGGACTTGTGTGTTTGTGTGTGTGATTCTGTTTTTGTATGCTTGAAAATATTTTGCAAGTAAACATAATTTAAATGGACCACTCCGTCTATTTTCTGGGAACTCCTGGAAGGGGTGGGACCTTGGTATAGCTGGCTAAGAACCCGGTTATTTGCCAATTGCTAATCTTAAATTAAAAGCAATTCGGCTAACATGCCTACAATAAGGGTTCAGAGTACCATTTTCTGAGGTTGCCACCTCCAGCCAGGAGGTTGACACAGAGCACAAAGACACTCTCTCACACACAAATCCACGAGGCTAGGAACATATACTAGCAACTCCATGAAGATACAAACTCCATGCACGCACACAGGCTTACACCCCCTCCTGCAAGTCACCCTCACCATTTGGTACATCAAAGGACTTCACACAAGGGTGCGAAGACAGCAGGGTGCTTCCTAAGAACCGGTTCTGCTGCCCAGGACTCGCTGTCATCCAGAAGAAAGATGCCAGATGCAGCCTACATCAACATCCTGTCCTGACCATCAGGTAGATCTGAATATTGACCACTCCTATAGGACCCTCTTAGTGGCTAGGGATAGAGAACGGACCCTCTCTTAGAATGGCCTCATATCTTGCCATCCTTCCAGGTACCACCTCCCAATAAATACTGCTCCCCAAGAGATACAGTTAGTATTCTTTTCCTATTCCTTGCTTGATCTTCCTCCCTCCCTCATGGATCCTTGGGAGCACCACTGGGATCTGCCACGTGGTTTTCTGCTGGTTCAGAGCCACGATCCTTTGTCCTTTTCCCGAAGACTTCTTCCCCTCTTTTTCCAGACGGATTTCACTGATTCATATAGAGGTAAATATCACCCTCAACGGATACCATCAATATCCTGCTCACGCAAACACCTCTGTATTTCTACCTAATTTCCTAGATCTGTATAACTGTGTGTATAATTGTGTAACATTGTCTATAAACCTTTTATTACACTTTTAGTAAACAATTTATCTTTTATACTTTTGACTTGAGTCTTGTGTCAGTTCTTGGGAAGTCTCGGTGAAGTGCCGTATACATAGGCAAGACCCACAAAGCCGGCTGCATATTGCTAAGAGCTAATATTTCCCCAAAGATTGATAATAAATTGAGCAGTCAGGCTAACAGTAGCATATGCGATTCGAAAGTTTCATCGATATGTGCATGGCAAAATTGTTTTTGTGCAAACTGATCATAAGCCGCTGGAGGCAATTTTTAAGAAACCAGTGGTGCTGCCCCTGCTCGGCTACTGCGCATGCTCTTACGATTACAGCGGTACGAGCTTAATGTGCAGTTTATTCCAGGTAAACACATATATTCAGCTGATACCTTATCAAGAGCTGCAGTGGACCTTCCCACAGGGGATGAAGAACAGGTATGGGAAGAGAAGGTCATACACAAAGTCATCTTAGAGTGGCATGGCAGGAGGTATGCAGGGGTGACCCTAGTGGATATGCTGTATGTTATCCCATACTCTGGATTTCACTCACGGCACTTTTGTGAAAAAGTTGGCCACTGCTGGTTTAGAGAAAAACCAGGACAGCCTGGAGGTTCTTCACACCTGAGCCTCCAGTAGCCAAACCCAAGCCTCTGAGTGGCACTGTCCTATTCCAGTGGGGAGCCGTGTTGGTCTGAAGCAGCAGAACAATGTTTGAGTCCAGCAGCACCTTGAACACCGACAAAGTTTTATTTTTATATCTGAAGAAGTGTGCATGCACAGGAAAGCTTATACCTTGAATAAAACTTCATTGGTCTTAAAGGTGCCACTGGACTCGAAATTTTGTTCAGCTGTCCTATTCCAGCGTCTTTCCACTTGTGGCTCGGAATGCCTGTAGCATATGCAGATGAGAAGGCACACAAAAAAACCTGTGCAAGTGCTTGGCAGCCTGATCGATCCCATGTCTCTTGGTTGGTGTTATCTGCTTTGGGAGGCAACTGACTGGTGGCTGTGGCTTGGTACTAGTAGTAGTAGTACTAGAAGGAGGAGGAGGAGATTGGATTTATACCCCGCCCTTCACTACCCAAAGGAGTCTCAGAGCAGCTTACAAACTCCTTCCCCTTCCCCTCCCCACGACAGACACTCTGCGAGGTAGGTGGGATTGAGAGAGCTCTGACAGAAACTGCTCTTTTTCAAGAACAGCTGTGCCAGAACTACGGCTTGCCCAAGGTCATCCAGCAGGAGCAAGTGGAGGAGTGGGGAATCGAACCCAGTTCTCCCAGATTAGAGTCCGCACACTTAACCACTACACCAAACTTGGCATGCAGAAGGTCCCAGGTTCAATCGCCAGTATCCGCAGTTGAAAGGATGAAGCAGTAGGTGATGTGAAAAACCTCAGCCGGAGACCCTGGAGAGCTGCTGCCAGTCTGAGAAAACAATGCTGACTTTGATGGACCGAGGATCTGATTCGGTATAAGCCAACTTCATGTACTCATGTGTACTGAATTTAGTTCTATGCCGGAGCGAAGCGGACTGGCCTGTAGGACGGGCTGAATCAGTTAACATTTTTTCCCTCCATAGAGAACAATGGAGGGGATGGGACAATTGGTTTGGGAGCCCATAGAATTGGACCCCGTGGTCCAATCTTCTTGAAACTTGGTGGGTATTTCAAGGAGAGGCTCCAGCAGCTACCCTGCAAGTTTGGACCCTCTCCCTCAAACCCCCTCCCCTCCAGCCCCTCATATACTCTATGAGTTTTTGCCATTGATTTCAATGGCCCATAGGATATAATGGGGCTGAAACTGACATTCCCTTTCCGACACACTTCTGGTGATGACAGGGGGCGTGGCATATGCTAATAATTTATGCTAATGAGTTATGCTAATGAGCTCCTGCACCTCTTTTTCTACAAAAGGACCCCTGGTTCTACCTGCTATTTTGGTGGTGGAAAGTTCCATCAAGTCACAGAGACCTTAGGGTGATCCTGCAGGGTTTTCAAAGCAAGAGACAAACAGAGGTGGTTTGCCCACGCCTACCTCTGCATCATGACTCTGGACTTCTTTGGTGGTCTCCCATCCAAATATTGACCATGGCTGACTCTGTTTAGCCTCTGAAATCACATGAGATGGGGCTGGCCTAGGCTATCCAGGTCAAGGCAACTGCTGTTTTAGGTGGTTGTGAAAGAAGCTAAGGCAAAGTCATGGGTGGAGATGTCCACTAGTGGCCATTAACCATGATGACAAAACAAATCTTCCGTGTTCAGAAGTAAGCTTTTTAATACAACAATAGAGGAGGTTCTTTGAGGCTTTCTGGAGGCATCAGGTGGGGCACTGCAGGAATTAGAATGCTAGATGAGATGGACCATAGGTCCAATCCATTATGGCTCTTATGATGTTCTTACGCTGAGCGCGCATCTTGTAGAGATGTTCTTTAGAGAACAGCTATGGGGAAAGCAAACTCCCTGTGAGAAATCTCTCGCTGCACAATAATGCCCCGTGAAATAAGGGGAAGCTGATTTAAGCCGTTTCAGCTTGATGGGAAAAGTAATTTGTACTTTTCGTAGGGATTATAACCTTAAAGCTTTTAATAGGGCGTGTGTACGGAGACCTTCAAATGACTGTTTTTTGTGAGCGATTACAGCTTTTAGCATTCATAGAATCATATTAAAGTGTTTACCTCTTTGAGGTAGCGGTATTAATGAAAAAGTTCATGATTCCAATAAGCAGTCTTGGGGTGGTTTGAACAGAAAAGGTCTGTTTTATGTCAGGGCCAGGACAAAATTGCTGGGAAGTTTTTGGCTTCAGTCTAATTGCGCACAGTTGATGTAGTTTAGACGACTTTTGTGTGCACTTCCGATTACAGCTTATCCAAGTGTCACCGTTTTGCATCTGATCTGCATAATTACCCAGACACCATCATGTATACGCTGAGTTAAAAGGAGACAGGCCGATGAAGCAATGTTATTATTGGTCTGTCTCCAATTCTGGAGAATCCGTCTCCCTCCAAAGGTGCCAAAATGAAAATTCAAGAAGTTAAATGAACAGGAAAGAGGAGGAATCACAGGCAAAAAACAAGAATAACTCCCTAGAGACAAAAAACAAACCAACCAGTCATAACTGCATGAAACTACAGTCTAATTGAAATAAAGCATCATAACAATCACATGTAAACGAACATGAATGTTCTAAAGCAGGGGTGCCAAACGTGGATCAGGCCCCCGGAGGGCTTCTATCAGGCCCACACTGGAACTGGCCATCTCCTGCTTCCAGTTCTGTTGCTGCTGCTGCATCATAGGCCGAAAACAGATTGCCAGTGACTGGGGCGGGGGGAATTTCCCCCGCGGCGCGGCGTTCGCACGCAGCCGGAAGGAAGCCGCCCGCAGCATTCAGACTGCAAGTGGCTTCCTGCAGCGGCGGGCGGACGCCGCGCGGCTGCCCCTGCCTGCGCATGTTCACACCTGCTCCAGCGGGTGGGACGCGCGCGCGGGGCATGCCGCAGCAGCCGAGCACCACTTTGAAGTGGTGCTCGGCTGGTGCAGGAGGAGCACGGTGCCGGACGCGATGCGTCCGGGCCGCCTCCTCCGGGCAGATGCAGCCGTCTGAACCGCCGCTCTGCCTCCGCTTTTGAAGCGGAGGCAGAGCGGCGGAGACTGCCAGTCTGTCCTCAGCCATAGCTTGCTTTGCCAGACGCTCTCAATCGCTCAGCCATTTCACGTTTTCCCCTGGGTCCTAGACTCAGAACTCTGAGCATGAGATTTCTGTGGTGAATGTCAATAAACCAAAAGTAGGTTTGCAGCTTACAGATACACACCTGAACAGCAACAGCACAGACATTTTGATGCAGTAATTCAGAACAAGAGGTGTCAGTTATCAAATACTGTTAAATAAACAAAATATTGCAAGCGTGCTAATGTTTTAAGCATGTTTTTATTTTGTTAGGAAAAAATCTTTGTGTTTGTGTTCTTTATAAAGTTTATATCTCTGCTACCTGGCACTACATTTTATGACACACATGGTCCGGCCCAACAAGGTCTCATTTATGTCAGATCTGGCCCTCATAACAAATGAGTTTGACATCCCTGTTCTAAAGCGTTACAAAGATTCCACAAGAAATTACAAGTATATTTAACCCAATATGAACTACAAACTCTATAGAGTATAAAGCTGACAAAAGGCCATGAAGCTGAATAGAATACTATCTAATGATCATGAGTTTTGAAGGAGATGCAATGAAAGCGATAAATAAGCCACCTCCGTCTATTATTCTCTTCTCTAAATCTTAAGAAGGCGGCAATGAAGGCATCAGAAATGCCCCTGCGGTTGTTTATCTCTTCACTCAGTAGGGATGCAGCCAATGATACGAGCCATTTCGGAAGAAGACCTTTGTCAAGAGCAATACCCCCTCTAAGCTGTGGAGTCTTGTGAGCAAAAATTCTACTTTGTGAGCTACTGGCATTAAAGTTGTGAGCCAGCGATTTGGCTGCTGCATCAATCAGTTCGCTCTGGAGCCATCCTTCCTGAGCGAAGATAGAAATGTGTGAGACGGAGGCTAAGAAACAGTGAGCTAGCTCACACTAACTCAGCTAAGAGGGAACACTGGTAAAATTCAAAGGTACAATGGCCAAGGTGCCTGAGAAGAAACTCACAAAAGCAACATACACACTAGAGTTAAACATCTGAACAAATCTGCATATACAAAAAGAGAAAGGGTGGGGGGAGACAAAACTAAAATTCAGAGCAAACCTTTGAGGAATTTCAATATTTAGACCTAAATCTAAAGACTTTTGACGTTTCTCTAGGGTAGGGGGGTGAGATTCAAACGTCCCTGAATTACCACTATGTTTTCTTTATGATTTGAGGAGGGGAGGGGGAAATCTATACGTCCTTAGGTTGTCACCCAAGTGTGCCTGAACTGAGATTTGAGAAATTCTTGCTCAGGCAAAATATCTAAATGACAGAAGAAAGCTGAAAGAAGGATTGTTAGGGTTGCCAGTTCTGGGTTGGGAAATATCTGGAGACTGGGGGAGGGGGGTAAAGCCTGAGGAAAGTGGGGTTTGGGAAGGGGAGGGACTTCAATGTAGTATAATGCCACCTTCCAAAGCAGCCATTTTCTCCAGGAAACTTATCTATGGCCGTGATCAAACATCCAGTTTGATCCGTTGCCACTGCTGTTCCCTTATGGATTTAAAGTGCACGATCAGATAGCAACATCTGTCTCTCATGCCCCAGTCATCTGTGTCCCGTTTCCCCCCCCCCTTATTGCATGTTTATTTGATACCTGTTAAAGTCCGGTCTTTTGGGGCTCAGCTGGTGTCAAACTGGATTTCCTGTTGTCTGATCACCCAATCCATCAGGGAGCTCTGACAAGTCTCTTGTTTTTCAGCCGCCATATTTTTTAGTCATTAGTGAAGTGCGCTCCACTGCTTATTTGCACCACTCTCTCTCTCCCCCTCTCCCACAGAGGCTGCTCTAAACATTGTTTTCTGTATAGAAACTTTCAAATAAAAACACCCCTGTACTTCAGCTTTTTCTTGTGCTTTGGGGAAGGGGTGCACTGAAAAGTTCAGAGAGGGAGACTACATGTCCCAGCAGGCTGTTCAGCGCTTGAGCGCATGACTAGAGAGTACACTTTTTTGAAATGGCCGATGGCCCCATGAACTACATATCCCAGGAGGCATAGCAGTGCTTGCGGGCATGCTCAAGGGAAAAATGATTTTTAAAAATGGCTGGCAGCAACACTCCTTGGCTGCAGGGTCTGATATGCGTCTGATCCCTCAAGAACGGCATAAAAGCGCTTTGAAGAGTGCTAAACGGGGTGAGTCTGATCAGTATTCTCTGTCATAAAATACTCTGGATCAATTAGAGGCGGGGCAACAGTGGATTAAAATGCACGTCTGACCGCAGCCTGAGTCAGCTGAGGATCAGCTGTGATCCCAGGAGAACTCCAGCCACCACCTGGAGTCTGGAAACCCTAGAGATAAAAGGATGGTGACATTTCTAAGGAGGAAGGCAAGCATCCCTCACTCTGGACATGCCCCTAATTAAAATGGCCCAAAGCCTAAGACAAATGACAACAGACCCCTGATTCATGGGGGGGGGGGATGGAGAGGTCACATAGTTCCACTCACATCACTACGAAGGGTATCCTTGTGAACCACAGTCGCAAGTGAAGAGGGAATGAACTATTCATTACACACAAAATGAAAAAAAGAAACTGAAAATAACACAAGTTCAAATACTTTGGCCACCAAATGAGAAGGGAGCATTCACTGGAGAAGACCCTGATGCTGGGAAAGATTGAAGGCACAAGAAGAAGGGGACGGCAAAGGATGAGATGGTTAGACAGTGTTATCGATGCAACGAACATGAAACTGAACAAACTCCAGAGGACGGCGGAAGACAGGAGGGCCTGGCGTGATGTGGTTCATGGGGTCGCAAAGAGTCAGACTTGACTGTGCAACTGAACAACAACAACAACAACAACAAAATATAGTTGAGAGGTTAATGCCAGATTTTTTGCTTTCTATCTTCAACCTCCTGGTGCAGTTCTTACCAAAATATCCGTACCATTTGCCCTGACTCAGTGGACAAAATCCTGCTCCCATGTTTCCACACTACTCAGTGAAGCAGTGGGAGAAAAATGGGGGTGGGGGGTGATGTCACTGTGTTGAGCAACTCTCTAGGAATTTTCCCCATCTCGATGGTCTTTACCATAGACGTGGGAGGATCCCTAGAGTGTTTCTTGATGCAGTGATGTCACTTCTAGGTTTTCATACAGAAGACCCGGCCCCCAAAAGATCCTGGGGCTGCTGAGCACAGGGCTAGCAATTTTGTATCACAAACAGGCACACTAGGGTTGCCAGCCTCCAGGTGGGGCCTGGGGATCTCCCGGTTTTACAACTGATCTCCAGCTGACAGAGATCAGCTCCCCTGGAGAAAATGGCTGCTTTGAAGGGTGGACTCTATGGCATTGTGCCATGCTGAGGCCCCTCCCCTCCCCAAACCCCACCTTCTCCTGGCTCCACCCCCAAAGTCCCCAGGTATTTTCCAACCCAGACTTGGCAACCCTAAGGTATATGCAGAACTCTCATAGGGATCTACTGTGTGTGTAGGCCACCCTTTTCATAGAATTCCTCATGGTCCTCTGTCCCTCAGGAGCAGCATTCTATGGAGATTGGTGGGCTGCAAGGGGCGAAGGCGGGCAGGAAGGCTCCATTCTGCCCTTGGAAAATTTCATTGGGATCCAACCCATGATTTATTGAGAAGCAAATATCATCACAACACGACATTTCCTGCCTTATGTTTCCTGACATATTCCTCCAGATGGGAATTTATGATTTCTTTTAAAAAAAACCCAACAACATATAAATATTGTGGTGGGGAGAAGAAGAGTCCGTTTGTGTGATCTTTCCATCTTGGTGAGAGACGCTGGAATCAGCCTCTAAAATACAAAAATATAGAACTCAGACTCTTGCTCCTAAATACTTCCTTCCAGATACTTTGTCACGCCCGTGGAACCAAAGTTACTGGGGTTACGGCCAAGGTTTCGTGCACTGGGTCTACTGCCATCAAAGATGCACTATTCATGGTTTTTTCCATATCACCACTCGCTGGCAGCCCGCACCCAGTGTTCAAATGGTTGATAACCACAAGACGTACCCTGCTGCTCGCATTATCTTTTCTCGATAGCTAGTTTTGTTTGCTATTTTAAAATGCGGGGATTTTTTATTTTTTTTTATCTAAGGGCAACTGAGTGCAAGCATGCTTTATAAAAACACCATGGAATGATTTCCAAGAAAAAATAAAATAAAACTCGACCCATTTCAACAGGCAGGACAAAAGACTCTTCAGAGCTTTCTTTAAAGAACAAACAAACCCTTTCCCTTCTATTTTCTTGCCTTAAGAAAAATAGAAGTGCATAACAAAGATAAAATCAGTTTTGTTTCTACTCCCATATACTCATATGAACATTTGGTACAGTTAGTATATTTGCCAAATATTCTGTATTCCAGGCCTGCATTTGCATTATTCAGAAGGACCTAGAGGTCATTAAGAGAGTGATAATCTAAAAACCAGTACCTTTTTTTGTTTAAAAATGGTATCAGTTTGGTGTAGTCATTAAGAGCACAGACTCTGATCTGGAAGATCAGATTCCCTACTCCTCCACATGCAGCTGCTGGTTCGACCTTGGGTCAGTCACAAGTTCTCTCAGAGCTGTTCTCTCACGCGCAATTCTCGAGAGAGCTCTCTCACCCCGCACACCTCACAGGGTGTCTGTTGTGGGGAGGGGAAAGGAAAGGAAATTGTAAGCTGCTCTGAGACTCCTTCAGGTAGTGAAAGGCAGGGTATAAATTCAATCTCCTCCTCCTCCTCTTCTTCTATAAAATTGAGCCGATTTCCACCAATTCCCCCCTTCTTCTATAGATCACCTCTCAGGGTCCACTCTCTCTTTCTCTGACTTAGTAGGGCAGTCCAGCACATGAGGATCAGGACTTGGGAAAGCATGAAAAGAGGTGCCAGGACTCAGTACCAGTGAGCGTTTGTTGTTTTCCTCAAGTTGCAGCTAACTATAATGACCCCCAAGAGACAAACAGAGATGGTTTGCCATTGCTTTCCTTGGCATAGCAACTCTAGACTTCCTTGGTGGTCTCCCATTCAAGTACTACTCAAAGGCTGCGATCACATGCTCCTTTAGATTTGACATAGCTGTGAATGCCTGACAGATCTAAAGGGTGCAATCAGACAGCAACATCTGGGAAAGGTCCTGCAGTTATCAGCAACCCTTGCTGCCCCACCACAGAAGCGGAGTTAAAAGACACCGGGGAAAGTCTGGCTAACTGGTTGTGACAAGCCACGGGTGGACTTTCCCCTGTCTGACTGCTCAAGCATGCTCTCATGCTGTCAGGATGGTCTGATCATTCCATCCTGACTCCGTGCCTTTGTTCCCCTCCCACTTTGCAGTATGCGCATAATCGCAATCTCCATAGGGAGCCCTCAGTGCAGAGGTGCAGTTCCTCATTTAAGGGCATGGGAAACAAACGGCAAAAAAAAAAAGACTCACCCACGGTTGCATCTGATCACACAGTGATTGGCTGAGCCCGCACCTTCAAACGGATGTGTGATCTCACAACTGCATGTCAAATTCCTCCGTAGGAAATAACCTCGCTTCCCCTCTGCACCAACTGGTGCATGTGACGGAAGCCAAAGACAACCTTGCTTAGTTTCTGAAATCTGATGAGACCAGGCTAGCCTGGGCTATCAAAAAAAGAAGAAGAAGACCCTGATCTCAATAGAGAAAATGAGAAATCTGAAATTATCTTGTTACTACTCTGGCTGAGGGTTTGGTTACATGTGCTGTGGGAGATCCTCCACGACAAGCTTTCACAAGATATATTGAACCTTGAAAAGCAGCCACCGAAGACATAGTCTGGACTCAGGGGCGTCGACTTTCTAAATCCCTGGGGGGGGCAGGGGCTCTCTCGTGCGTGCGCGCGGGACCATGTCTCTGCCGCTCCCTCCCCCCCGGCCCAGGGAGGCAGACCCGCGGCGGCAGCCAGCTGGCCGGGACTGCCGCCCGCGCAAAGCGCGCGCGTGACTATGTCCCGGCCGCTCCGTCCCCCCCCGGCCCAGGGAGGCAGACCCGCGGCGGCAGCCAGCTGGCCGGGACTGCCGCCCGCGCAAAGCGCGCGCGTGACTATGTCCCGGCCGCTCCGTCCCCCCCCCCCCGGCCCAGGGAGGCAGACCCGCGATGGCAGCCAGCTGGCCGGGACTGCCGCCTGCGCGAAGCGCGCGGGCGACTATGTCCCCGCCGCCTCTCTCCCCCCCCCCCGCCTCAGGGAGGCAGGGCAGGCCGGGGGTGAAGGAGAGGCGGCGACGGCCGGCTGGGCGAGCATTTTGCCAGGGGTGGCTGAGCCCCCCCCCCCTCCGGGAAATTTCAGGGGAGGCTCGAGCCCTCGAGCCCCCCCGTAGTTGACGCCCATGTCTGGACTAGCACCCTAGTGTGCAAAAGGAATGTTAACCCCTTCCCTGCTCTTCCACTCTTCCCAGTAAAAGGCGGGCATTTTCCCCAACTACAGCCAACAGCAGTTCAGGGGAGTTGTATGATTTCATCAGGGAAGTATACTGTGAGCTTATAGCTGGCTGGTTCCATACAGATGGACAGCAAAAAACACTCCATGGCTCTTATAAGAACATAAGAAGTGCTCTGCTGGATCAGGCTAATGGGTTGGAACCCACAGAATGTTTCTGCACATGAAACAGCTCTGCTGCAAGTGGAAACACAAGAATGTCATTAAGAACATAAGAAGAGCCCTGCTGGATCAGACCAGTGGTCCATCTTGTCCAGCATCCTGCCTCACACAGGGGCCAACCAGTTCCTCTGGAGGTCCAGCAACAGGGCATAGAGGCCAAGGCCTTCATAAGAACATAAGAGGAGCCCTGCTGGATCAGGCCAGTGGTCCATCTTGTCCAGCATCCTGTCTCACACAGGGGCCAACCAGTTCCTCTGGAGGTCCAGCAACAGGGCATAGAGGCCGAGGCCTTCATAAGAACATAAGAAGAGCCCTGCTGGATCAGGGCAGTGGTCCATCTAGTCCAGCATCTGGTCTCACACAGTGGCCTCAACCAGTTCCGCTGGACAGCCAACAATAGGGAATAAAAGCCAAGGCCATCCCCTGATGCTACCTCCTGGCTCAGGGATTCAAGAGATTAGTGCCACTGAATGTGGAGGTTCCCCTCAGTCACCATGGCTAGTAGCCTTTGATAGACTTATCCTCCATTAATCTATTTGTTGCTGTGGCCATTGCTATATTCACTGGGAGCAAATTCCACATTTTAATCACTCTCTGTGTAAAGTAGTATTTCCTTTTGTCCTTCCTTTTCCTCTGGTTATGGTTCACCGCAGTCCTTCTTCGCAGGTGTCTCAGAACTGAACGGTATTGCTTGATCTAGTAGGCATGAAGGATACTGCCTCGTTACACGTTAGGTTAGATGCCCTTCCCATCCTAGTTGTATGACTGAATAACGCTATTAATGGGCAGGACTACCCAAGGGAGCGTCTAACCTGGAGCATATGCTGTATCCTGCTTCTGCTGCAAGCAAGAGAGCATAAGCTAACCCAGGGGATTAGTTACATTATGCCCTGAAGATTTTTCCCTTGGTTCTGATTAGATATGCTCACGGATCATTCTCGCAAGCACCAGCTGGTGAATGGTGCTTAAGGGAGCCTCTGTTGGCTTGAGGCTTGGCTGCTGTACTTCCCTAGTTCCACTCCCAGAATGCTGTGGTTTCCCATACTCTTTGCTCTTAAGGGTCACCGAGAGAACGCTATGCCTCTTTCTCTGTGCGTGGCCAGTTCACTGAAGCCTTAAGGGACTGGGAAGATCGCCACTCACCTCTCATTTTAAATGCAAGTAGCCACCTAAAGTCCCGTAGACCCCAAGAAGGCCAAAGACCCAGGCAATAAAGGAATGTCAAAAAACATTCACAAGGGAATGGGTAGGAAAGTTTCGGCAATTATTTGAGTTTGATTGGCTTTATTACTGTGAGGGAGCAGTCAGGGGAGTTGGCTAAAATGTTAATGTTCCTTAATGTCTACGAATGGTTTCCGAAATGAGCAATTCACTTACATGGGGTGAAGTCTGATTCCAGGTTGTATGGTGGAGGGAGGGGGAAAAGAAGGCAGGGTTTATTAGACATAATGTACAGAGGAAACACTCTGTCTGGGGGCAAGTGATGCTCTGTATTCTTGGTGCTTGGGGGGGCCACAGTGGGAGGGCTTCTGGAGTTCTGGCTCAGCTGCTGGACCTCCTGATGGCACCTGGGTTTTGGCCACTGTGCGACACAGAGTGTTGGATCGGATGGGCCATTGGCCTGATCCAACATGGCCTCTCTTATATTCTTATGTTTGGGGCAGTGATGCTCTGTATTCTTGGTGCTTGGGGGGGGCCACAGTGGGAGGGCTTCTGGAGTTCTGGTCCTACTGTTGGACCTCCTGAATGGCACCTGGTGTTTTTGGCCACTGTGCGACACAGAGTGTTGGATCGGATGGGCCATTGGCCTGATCCAACATGGCCTCTCTTATATTCTTATGTTTGGGGCAGTGATGCTCTGTATTCTTGGTGCTTGGGGGGGCAACAGTGGGAGGGCTTCTGGAGTTCTGGTCCTACTGTTGGACCTCCTGAATGGCACCTGGTGTTTTTGGCCACTGTGTGACACAGAGTGTTGGACTGGATGGGCCACTGGCCTGATCCAACACTGGCTTCTCTTACGTTCTTAATAGGCTGATTAGTTCAAATTAATCCACTGCACACAAATGCTCATTTACTCTCTGTGCTTTCTTGGCTCTTGCTCAGTGCTCCCTTCTGCGGCTTGAAAGTCCATACAACTGTCCTGATATGCTTTGGCAGAATTCTTCCTTCTATGAAACACTTAAAAAGTACATCAGGGACCCTCTTAGGTCTTGATATGGTTGCCAAAGTCCAGGTAGCACCTGGAGATCTCCCGCTATTTCGACTGATAACCAAATGACAAAGATCAGTTCTCCTGAAGAAAATGGCTGCATTGGAGGATGGACTCCATGGCATTATACACTGCTGAGATCCCTCCCCCTCCCCAAACTCTGCCTTCCTCACGCCCCACCCCCCAAATCTCCAGGTATTTCCCAATCCAGAGCTGGCAACCCTAGCTCTAGACCAGTCAATCTGATACTTCCTTGGCTTTTGGGCCCACTGTCCTCCCTGCCTTTCCAGTATGCTCTCCTGCTTTTATGACCTCAGTGTGGTTCTTCATCAGCCCCATGTTCTTTTGTAGCCCATCCATTTCCCCCAGAGCTGTGTTTTTCATTCTACTGACTGTTCTGCCTGTCCTTTAGCTACCCTGAATCTTGGCCCAGTACTCTGCACTCAACCTTGGTTTGACAGCATCCATAACAGGTGGAGGCAGGCTAGAACATCAAGAAAAGAAGTCCTCTGAAAGGACAGTCTTCTTGACTGAAAGGGACAACCTTCGCTGTCCTTTTCTGGCACGTCTAACGCTGTGTCATTTCCCCTTTCAACGGCGCACAAGCCTAGGGAACATATGCTCTATGATTTTATAAAAAGCTCCTGGCACTATTTATGGATGCTTCTGCACACTATGTGGACTAGTATTCCTCCTTTCTTTCCCACGTTTGCTACTCAGGCTTAGCATTGGCTATGCCAGCTGTTTTGAACAGACTTGTTCATGGGATTGGTTAGAATAGATCTGGGGTCCCTAACACGGTGCCTGTATAGGGTTGCCAGGTCCTTACCCGCTGCTAGTGGTGGGCTCCTGGCTGCTCTCTGGAATCCTCTGGTGCCTGGAAGTGATGTCATCACTCTGGGCACGTTGTGCCGGGGGCGCTCTAATATTTGGCCCAAAACTCTATGGTCACCATAGAGTTTTTAACCAAATGGTAGAGCATCTCACATGCAACATGCCTGCCATGATGACAGGGCTCTTCAGGGGCGGGGCTCCCCCCACTGGCCAGCTGGCTGGCAGCAGATTGAGGGGGGCCAAAGCAAGGGAAACCCCACCCCCATCGGGGGGATGGCAACCCTATGCCTTTGAGTGCAGTGGCACCTGCTGTCACCTTTCCTGGCACCCACCAAGTTTTTTAGAAAGTGGGTGGGGCTTTCCCCCCCAATTTGACCATTGAATATTTGATTGGCTGTGCAGATTTTTTTTTTAAAGTTTCATTGGCAGCAGCTGCCACCACAGCACAAAGATCTTCACTGTGTAACTGAAGGTAAGCCATGGCAGCCATTTTGTGGCTGGCTCTGTCTCCTGCAACAGCCATTTTGTGGCAGTAGGGTTGCCAAGTCTTGCTTGCCTTTTAGCGGGGGGAGTCCTCCTTGTCTCCGGGAGTGCCGCAATGTCATTCACTTGGAAGTGATGTCATCATATCGAGCACGTTGGGGGCAAGACCTCTATAATTCAAGGGAAAACCACAGAGTTTTCCATTGAATGATAGAGCGCCTCCCTTAAAAGTGCCCGACGCAGAGGTGATGTCATCATGCCGGGCACATCTCCACAGCCCAGCAATTTGGGGGTGGGGTTCCCCCCCGGCGGCCCGATCAAGCGGGGGTTTCCTCGCCCCCCGGGGATACTTGGCAACCCTATGTGGCAGCTATTTTGTGGTTGTGGCTACTACCTTGCATCAGAATCCCAAAGGTGCCCACAAGCTCAAAAGGCACTGGGGACCCTAGGAATACATAGGTATCCTGACCAACATAGGGAACTGCAACAAAGACTGTATCTAGTCAGTAAGGACTTGGAAATAGAGCTTCAGGTCAGAGGTCAGAAAACTAAGGGTGGAGTTATAGTTGCTGGCAGTTTGCTGCACCGTTGCTAGCACCGAAGTCTGCGTCAGTGAAGCTAGCCCCCCTGTTTTCTTTGAATGAACCATCCGAACCAGGGGCGTAGACTTTGTAGATCCCGGGGGGGGCAGGGGCTCTTTCGTGCGCTCGCGTGAAGCGCGCGCGCACGGGACCATGTCCCCTCCGCTCCTCCCCCCCCCCGCCCCAGGGAGGCAGACCCGTGCTCGGGGCGCAGTCGTGGTGGCGGCGGCGGCGGCAGCCAGCTGGCCGGCTGACTGCCGCGTGCAGGAGCATGTCCTCGCCGCCTCTCTCCCCCCCCGGCCCCAGGGAGGCAGGAGGGCAGGCCGGGGGTGGGGGGAAGGAGAGGCGGCGACGGCCAGCTGGCCAGCTGACTGGCCACCTGCGGGCGCTCCCTTTTGCCGGGGGTGGCTGAGCCCCCCCCCCCGGGAAATTTCGGGGGAGGCTCGAGCCCTCGAGCCCCCCCCCGGGATATTTCGAGGGAGGCTCGAGCCCTCGAGCCCCCCCGTAATTGATGCCCATGATCAGAACAGGATCCTACGTGCATCTTCGTATTTTTGGTTTCTTCTAGTCTGGTGTAGTGGTTAGGAGCATGGACTCTAATCTGGGAGAACCGGGTTTGATTCCCCAGTCCTCCAAATGCAGCTGCTGGAGTGACCTATCTCAGCCCCACCTACCTCACACAGGGTGCCTGTCGTGGGGAAGAGAAGGGAAAGGGATTGTAAGCCGCTCTGAGACTCCTTTAGGTAGTAAAGGGCGGGGCGTAAATCCAACCTCTTCTTCTCTCCAAGCCCAGCTTTCATTCTTCATACACAGATCAATATTCCTGGCTGCTGCTCATGGAAAACCCCTCCCCCATGGCTAAGGTTCTCAACCTCCAGGTGGGGCCTGGAGATCTCCCAGTATTACAATTGAGCTCCAGACTATAAAGATCAGTTCCCCTGGAGAAAATGGTTGCTCTGGAGAGTGGATTCTGTGGCAGGGGTGGCCATATATTTTTTAAAAAACGGGTGTGTAATATTTGTTTATTTCTTGTGGCTCTTAAACATCTGACATTTATTCTATGTGGCTGTTACGTTAAACAAGTTTGGCCACCCCTGCTCTATGGCATTATACCCCACTGAGGTCTCTCACCTCCCCAAACTCAACCCTCAGTAGGCCCCACCTCCCCCTGCCCCCAAATTTCCAGAAATTTTCCAGCCCAGAGCTGGCAACCCTATCCACGGCCAGCTCAGCTGGGGGAACTCTTGCAGAGAGCCAGTTTGGTGTAGTGGTTTGGTGTAGTGGTTTGGTGTAGCGCGGACTCTAATCTGGGAGAACCAGGTTTGATTCCCCACTCCTCCACTTGCAGCTGCTGGATGACCTTGGGCAAGCCATAGTTCTGGCACAGCTGTTCTTGAAAAAGAGCAGTTTCAGTCAGAGCTCTCTCAGTCCCACCTACCTCACAGGGTGTCTGTTGTGGGGAGGGGAAGGGAAAGGAGTTTGTAAGCCGCTCTGAGACTCCAAGTGAAGGGCGGGGTATAAATCTAATCTCTTCTTCTTCTTCATTCAACAATCCTTCTTGTCTTTGACTGGACAGGCTCTATGCTGCTGGCCTCTCTTATAAAGCTGGTGCATCTGAGTTCTCTTATACTAGAAACATAGGCGTAGACTACAGGGGGGCTTGAGAGCTCCCCCGAAATTTCCCCGAGAGGGACTGAGCCCCCCCCCCCGGGGAAATGTAGCGCCTGTCACCGTGCCTCCCGAGGCCCTTCCGACGCCGGCAGCTGCTGCTGCTGGTGCCTCCCCCCCCCCCCAGCCTGGCCACTCTTCCATCCTTCCCTCTCCCTCTCTCTTTTCCCAGCGAAGGGAGAGGGAAGGAGTGTGTGTGTGGGGGGAGAGAGGCCCCGGCATCAGCAGCTGGCGGGTCTTAGAAGGGCCTGGGGAGGCATGGAGATTTCCTGGGGGGGGGACATCACCCCAGCGAACGTGTGCGCTTTGCGCGCATGCTAAAGAGCCCCCCCCCCCGAATTTACAAAACTCTACGCTGGCGGGTCTCAGAAGGGCCCGGGGAGGCATGGAGATTTCCTGGTGGGGGGGGGGACATCGCCCCAGCGAACACGCGCGCTTTGCGCGCATGCTAAAGAGCCCCCCCCCCCCGAATTTACAAAACTCTACGCCCCTGGGTAGGAATTCTCCCCAAAATGTGCTGAGTTGCTTATGTCACTGCAAATTCTTTTTGCCCATTTTCCATGGAAGTGGGACCACGATCAAGATAACTCATGCCATGGTATTTCCCACTACTATGTATAAATGTGAAAGCTGGGCTGCGATCACACAACCATCCACTTTCAATCTGCTTTCGATGCACCTTCCAACTGGATTTTACTGTGTGAACTGGCAAAATCCAGTTGCAAAGTGGATTGAAAGTGGGTTATTTAGTGTGTGTGACTGCAGCCTTGGACAATGAAGAAAGGTGACAGGAAGAAAGTAGATTCCTCTGAAATGCAGTGCTGGAAGAGAGTTTTATGGATGGACCACCAAAAAGACAAATAAATGGGTTCTGGATCAAATTAAACCTGAACTCTCCCTAGAAGTGAAAAGGACTAAACTTTCATTGCGATCACACACACTAAATACTCCACTTTCAATCCACTTTGCAACTGGATTTTACTGTCTGTGAACTGGCAACATCCAGTTGGAAAGTGCACTGAAAGTGGATTATTTAGTATGTGAGATCACAACGTGAAGCCATTGTCCTTTGGTCATGTTACGAGAAGACAAGAGTCACCGGAAAAGAGAATCATGCTAGGAAAAGCTGAAGGCAGCAAGGAAAGAGGAAGAGCCAGCATGAGATGGAGGGACTCAGTCATGAAAACCACGGCTCACAGCTTGCAAGACCTGAGCAAGGCTGTTAACAAGATGCTTTAAAGGACATTAATTCATGGAGTCTCCACAAGTAGGACGAGACTTAACAGTGCTTAACACTTCCATGGAAGTGTCCCAGATTTCTTTGGGGAGGAGAGAGGTATGCATTGCATGTACATTTTGGATGTCTACGGAATTGCTGTGGAAGTATGGATTGCAACACGCTTTCAAACTCTTGTAAAATATAGTGCATTACGTATCAAAAGGTGCAGCATGCGAGCATCCACACGAATAAAGTTCTCGGAAATTTGCAGTGAAATCGTCAGAAGAATGCAGAACAGAACACTCAATTCCACCAACTCATGTTTTTAGCAGCCCAGATCTCCAAGAGTAAAACAAAAAGTGCATTTTTTAAAAAACGACAGGCCTTTCTTCAGAAAGATAATCCGATTATAGGGTTTTCCTTCCTTGTCCTCAAATCACTGTCAGCTTTCTCATACACTAAAGGACATTGGGGACTCCTGGTGGGTGGTAAGGAGCCAAGATTCGGATAATATTGGCAAGTAATCTCAATGCCTGGGCAAGACACCAAACTTTCCGGGGAGGCTTTTTACATGCGGTTGAATGTCACCTTTTGCTGTCACTTAATGCGACCAAAAACAAATGCTCCGCTGGGCTGTTTTTTTAAGACAAAAATCACCCGGTCTTGTTCTTTCCTGCTGATGTTCTGTTGCTGAAAAGTTGGTTTTCTGATGACGCAGAAAGATACGTTTAGCACATTAAATTTGATTTCCAAGAAGGTCAAATGGCAATCAACTTCATTTGGGTCATGAAGGAGAAGAGGAGGAGGAGGAGGAGGAGGAGATTGGATTGTTATCCCGCCCTTCACTTGGAATCTCAGAGCGGCTTACAAACTCCTTTCCCTTCCCGTTCCCACAAGAGACACCCTGTGAGGTAGGTGGGGCTGAGAGAGCTCTTTTGAGGACTGCTTTTGAGAGAACAGCTCTGACAGAACTATAGCTTGCCGAAGTTCATCCAGCAGCTGCAAGTGGAGGAGTGGGGAATCAAACCCAGTTCTCCCAGATTAGAGTCCGTGCACTTAACCACTACACCAAAGACGCATATGTTTAGGCCTTTTTTAACTAGAGGAAGTAGTGGCTTTTCTGCCTTCTCATCTTCCTTACCTGTATGTTCCTGTGGCTTTGGGGGAAGTGTTTCTGTTCCACAAATGCTTTGCTCCCTCTAGTGGTCCATTCAATATTGCATTGCTTTATGTCTGGCATAGCTCCCTGCAGACATAAAACAATGTAATATCAACTGGCCATCAGAGGGAGCAAAACACACACAGAAGAGACCCCTGCCCCAGCAACTGAAACACACTAGCAAGGAAAATGATAATGCAGAAAAGCCCTAAGTTAAGGTCAGCGAAACAGAGTGGAGTGGTGTTGAGTGATTCTTAATTTAGAGGTTGATGGATGCATTCCGAACACAAGAGCCACACTTTGTAAAAGCAAAATATCTTTACTAGAAAAATAAATCAAACATGGGAATGGTACTTTGGATAAAAAAGAAAATTTACTTGTAGAACTACTCTAAGACAGTGTGTGGTTTCCATTTGTCTCACACAAAGGGCCATAAACCTTGTGAATACATGAATGCTAGATCAAAGCATTTCTACAAACAAGACGCTAGTTGACCAATACACAAGTTACAGGTCACTTCATTAGGATAAACAACTCCCACAAACCTTCCCGCCATTGAATACATTACACAACGTAACATCCTGTTTGGCTAAAAAACATTTAACTCTAACGGCTGGAATGTAAGCAACTTGATTTCCAACAAGTGGTTATAGCACGGTTTCCAACAGAAATAAGGTTTTTGTATTTTATTGTGATGTTTGCTTTCTAGCATTTTTCCAAGGAAGAGAGTACAATCCTCTATCCAACTGTATCCTCACAACAATCCTGTGAGGTGGGCTAGACTGGGAAACAGTGATTGGACCAAGTTCACTCAGTATGCATCAGGAATAAGTAGCAAATCGAACAGAAGGCTTCTAACACCAACTTTACCCAGTGGAGCAATCCATCAGTGGGAGAAGCTGGCAGCAGCAGAGCTTCTCTACTTCCCCTTCCCTCCAGCAGCCATTTTCAGCCACAAGAAAGTTGATTTCTGGGGTGACAAGCCCAGCATGGGCCAGTGGACTGCAGAGAAGGGCAAAAGAGACAAAAATCATCCTTCTGTGTACAAAATATAGGCTCTGTCACAAAGCTATAGCTGTTCAGAGCTGCACCAAGAAGATGCCCATCACCTCTGTGTACAAAATATAGGCTCTGTCACAAAGCTATGGCTCTTCCACATACAGCTGCTGGTGTGACCTTGGGTCAGTCATAGGTTGTTACAGAGCTGTTCTCTCAAGGGCAATTCTTGGGAGAGCTCTCTCAGCCCCATCTACCTCACAGGGTGTCTGTTGTGGGGAGGGGAAGAGAAGGAGATTGTAAGCCACTCTGTGACTCCTTTGGGTGATGAAGGGCAGGGTACAAATCCAATCTCCTCCTCCTCCTCCTCCTCTTCTTCTTCTTCTCTGCACCAAGAAGATGCCCCTGTCCACTGCAACAAACCAAAGTGTCCATAGATCCAAGTAGAGATGATACTGATAGATCTATGGTCAGAACAACCAGGCTCAAAAAAATAGATGAAATAACAGCCATATGGAGTTCTAGTCCAACTCAGGACTCCAGCCCAGAGGGAGAACATGTCTGCTCCCTTCTCATACTCTTGCCATGCCCAGAGAAAGCCACACTGAGCTTCTATTTACCCCACTGGGGGAAACACACAAGCATTTGTATGCTGCCTGCACATTGCCCCCCAATGGAACAAATAGAAGCTCTACCATATGGTTCCAGGTCAGCTAGGGTTGCCAGTCTCAAGGTGGGGCCTGGAGACCTCCCAGAATAACAGCTGATCTCCAGACAACAGAGATGGGTCCCCCTGGAGAAAAAGGCAGCTTTGGAAGGTGGATTCTATGGCGTGAAATGCTGTGGAGGTCCCACCCCTTTCTAGATTCTGCCATCAACAGGATCCACCCCTGAATCTCCAAGGATTTCCCAACTTGGAGCTATCAGCTCTCAGGTCAGCCCAGGTGAAAGCTTTGATTTTTTAATCTCTCAGGGACTCACATGGCTGCTAATTCCAAAGGGAAAACATCCAGCATCTTGCCTGCTTAGGAAACCTTAGCCACCTGTGAAAGCAACTGGATCTTCCGGTGTTGGAAGGCCCACCCAGTGTCTTTTTAAAGAAAACTTGGAACAGTGGTAAGTTATCAAGTAAGTTTTCTGCTGCAGTTCCGCTGCTGGCTGTCGGCTCCATCAGAACAAACAATCTCCAATGGAATGAATAATGAAGACGGTATGGATTGCCTCCTTCCACAGCACCCCGGCAGCCTCCATAAAAGCTTCTGAAACAAAAGAAGTGGGGTGGGGGAGCGGAGCGGAATCCATCCACATTAGCTTCAAAGATCACCCCGAGAGGAGTGTGGAGGCATCACAGACAGAATGCAGAGGGAGGCAAAGCGAGGAAGAAAGGCGCTCAAATGAACCCAGAGTCCCAATGCAAATTGTCGCTTTGAACTTCGGGAGCAGCTCTGAATTATTTCCAAGCTACAACCGAGCCCAAAGACGCCGCTCGGAATTTAGAAAGGAGCTCAAGGTTGGAAAACTCAGACTTTCTGTTATTTGCAAAAGACAGTATTTTTCTAGAGATTTATCAAGCAGTGTGTGTGTGGGGGGGAGCAAATGGGCAGATTCTCCCCAGTACATTTCCAGTCTAATTTGGATGCAGGACCAACCCTAATCCTCAACCTGAAAGAAGTAAAGGCCACAAGCAATTAGACACAGGTTCAGTGAAATAGGTGAGGCTAAACGCATTATCTTAAAAGAAAGACAGAATCCATTCAACGAACACCCACGGGCAAAATATGGCAGAGATAAGGAGAGAAAAAAAAGAGAATTACCTGAACAGAGGAAGATTGGATGCGGATGAATATTCTCCTGGACCGTGTACAGTGCCTGTCATGGGAGGGGCTGTGGCTCAGTGGTAGAACATCCGCTTGGCATATAGAAGGTCCCAAGGTCAATTCCCAGTATCTCCAGTTGAAAGAACTAGGTAATAGGTGATGGGATAGGATTGCCAGGTCCCTAAGACTCGTGGGCGGCGGCGGGGGGGACCTTACCGGGAGCCACAACAACGCAATGTGCCTATGTCACCCAAGAGCCAAAAATAAATGCGACAGCCTTTGTCACCCAGAAGTGATATAGACGTGATAGATCAATGACGTCGGGGGGGGGGAGTTCTGGTTTGGGGGCAAAACTCTATGGTTTGAAGCTAATTCTACCATAGAGTTTTGCCCAAAAACCAGAGTGTCCCCCCCCCCGTCACTGACATGCCTATGTCACTTCCAGGTAGCTCAGCAGTTCGGGATCCTAGTGCCACGTGATGGAAGTCAGCTCCCGTCCCTGGCCCCAGCTCCTGCCAACCTAGCAGTTTGAAAGCAAGAGATTGCAAGTAGATAAATAGGTACTGCTTCACTGGGAAGGTAACAGCGTTCTGTGTGCCTTGGTGTTTAGTCATGCCGGCCACATGACCACGGAGAAGTCTTTGGACAGCGCTGGCTCTTCGGCTTGGAAATGGAGATAAACACCATCCTCTAGAGTCGGATTTGACTGGCTTTTGAGCAAGGGAAACCTTTACCTTTAATTCTCCCCCACCAGCCAACTGGCTGGTGCTGGGTGGGAGTGCCGGAAACTGGGGGAATCATCATGAGCTGGGGGGACTTGGCAACCCAGTTTATGACCTTGGAGAGCTGCTGCCAATCTAAGTAGACAATGCTGACCATGATGGACCAGGTCTGATTCAGTAGAAGGCAGCTCCATGTGTGTTCATGTTTGTGTCAGATGGAGGCTGAGCTCAGAATTGATCATGACCAGTGTTCCTTCTAAGTTGAGTTAGTGTGAGCTAGCTCACAGTTTTTTAGCCTCCAGTTCACACATTTTTCTCTTAGCGCAGGAACGATGGCTCCAGAGCAAACTGATTTATGCAGGAGCTAAATCGCTTGCTCACAACTTTAATGCCAGTGGCTCACAATGCAGAATTTTTGCTCACAAAACCCCACAGCTTAGAGGGAGCATTGATCATGACGGTCAAAAGTGGTCTGTTTGATGCAGTGATGTTTGTCCCACCCTCTGGTCATGACGTCAGCACATCGTACCTGTCTCCTTCTCCACCAGCTATATACAATGTGATGATATCACAACATCGGATTCATCACCCAGCCCTAGCCAGTAGGGAAACTGGGGAGGGAGAATGCAAGGTTGCCTTTTTGTTGTTTCATTCTGCATTTCATAAAAAGGGAATGTAACGGCCATAGCCACAATGATTTCAATTTCACATATATGCAGAAGAAGAGAAGAGATTGGATTTATACCCCGCCCTTCACTCGCAGTCTCAGAGCAGTTTACAAACTCCTTTCCCTTCCCCTCCCCACCACAGCCACCCTGCGAGGTAGCTGGGGCTGAGCGAGCTCTGACAGAAACAGCTGTTTTCAAAAACAGCTATGCCAGAACTATGGCTTGCCCAAGATCATCCAGCAGCTGCAAATGGAGGAGTGGGAAATCAAATCCGGTTGTCCCAGATTAACTGCTACACCAAACTGGTGCAAATTACTGTCAAAATACATTTTAATTACCAAATTAAAGTTTTCCTGTTCACAGAATCCGGGATGCTTGGTTTTGATAAGGTGTTTTGTTTGTTTCCTTTTGCTATAGAATTTGGGGACTGTAGCCACCCTCCATCATAACCACCTTCCCTCCTTTTGCTACCAAGGAAGAAATTTCAGAGCCTGAACTGGCGTACAACCTCGAACAATCCTTTCTTTAAAAAAAAAAACACACCTTGATCACAAGGTTTTTAAAATCTCTTTTGTCTTGACTCTGAAGGACAGTTGGAAGCTGAGGTGACAAAGAACCTTGAAGCAGTGAATAATGGGGATGAGGGAAGGCAGGGAAATGGCCCCAAATGTGGATTTCTGATTTATTGATGCAAAGAGAAAGGTTGGGACCAAGGCAGGAGGCAGGGCTGAAAAGAAACTCAGGCAGGAGTTTTGAAGGCGCCTGTGGTGCTCTTCTCCTCCACCATTGTCAGGCAGAACTCAAACACAAAGAACATCAAAGCAGAAAAAGGTTTCCCACTGGATTCCTGGAAGACATTTCCTGCACAATTGAAATATGAACGATAATTTCTTCTGAGGAGCAACTCAATGGGAGGATGTCGCCTCTTATCAGCAGCTGGCATCTGGTTTCTTTGCTTTCTCTCATTTTTGCTCACCGCGAGATTTGTCGCTGATAGGCCATGTAGGTCCTTTCCGAGTGGTGCAAATGATCCCACGCAAGAAGTTAAGGGATGGACACCCCTTAAGGAATTCTAAAGGACCTCTTAGGGTGCATGCACACGAAAGCTCAAATCCTGAATAAACCTTTGTTGGTCTCAAAGGTGCCACCGGACTTGAAATTGGCTCTACTGCTTTGGACCAACACGGCTGACCACTTGGATCAGTCATGAACAGAGTTACCCGTATTTTTCGCTCCATAAGACGCACCTGACCATAAGACGCACCTAGCTCTGCTCGGTGCCGTGGCTTGGGAAAGGTGAGGGGGGTTTAAGACACACGCACTTTCCCCCCCCACTTTTTTTTGGAGAAAAAGTGAGTCTTATGGAGCAAAAAATACGGTATATACTTCTGCACACATTGGCTTCAGAGGGGGAACTCTACTTTGTTCTTTTTTTAAAGTAAGTTTTATTAAGTTTCACATACAAAGAAATCACACAAACACAGAGATGTCAACAAAACAACAAAACTGGGGAAAGTTTGAAATTATCACAATATCTGCTTGTTACTTCTAACACTCTCTAGGATAATTAGTTTATCTAAAATCAGTACATGTTATTTGTCATATTGCAAAAGAAAATACAAAATCATGTCTCTAATTCCATACAAGTCAAAGAATAATATGTAAATTGTGTCTCTCTTTTGACCCCGTGATCTTTAAGTTCTCTATGTTGTTATGTTTTAACAAATAAAGAGGAATTCCTCTATCTGTACTATTTAGTAAATTTTTAATTTTTGTTTCTTCCCGCACTAAAGGCTATACTATAAACAATAAAGTAAAAATCAGGTCCCTATTGGATCTTTACCTTGATTAGTAGTGGAGCCAACAAATCTAAAGTTGGCATAAAATAAAATGAAAACCTTTAATATATGGTCTCTAATATTATATGTGGGATCAACCCAAGTTCAAACTTCTTTAAGACTTGAGAATTTCTTAACATTATACAAAATTCTGCCCTCCATTTTTAAATCATCCAAAAGTGAGGGGTACTCTCGGTACCAACAAAAGTCTCAGAAATCTTTTGTCTGAGATCAATATATGTTATTTATCAGATTGCAGCAATTATACAAAATCATGTTGTCTCTGGTTCCATAAAAATCAAACAATATTATATGGACTGTACCTCTCTTGAGCTAACCATAGACTAAGCTATAAACTATAAAATAAAAATCAAGTCTCTGTTAAGTCTTCACCAATTTATTAATAATTAAACTAAGAAATCTAAAGTTAATAAAGGATAAAAAGAAAAGGAAACTCTTTTATATATGCTCTCTTTTTATATAGCTACAGTTATAATTTTTATTAAAGGAGAGACTGAGCCGCAAGTTCCTACTTCGTCAGAACTTAATAATGCCTTTAAAATATAACATTATGTAGAAATCAAGCCTCCAGTTTTAGATCATCAAAGGGTATGGGGTAGTCTCAATAATGGGGTAGTCTCAATACAAGTAAAGGTCTCAAGAAATCCTTAAAAAGTCTCCCTAATTGTCCAATTTAAATTTTTCTCTTCTTGTTATTTTTAATCTTCTGGTTTCTGTCAATAAGTCTCAAAGTCTTGATACGGTGTCTTTTATCTGCATATATGTTAAAGTTCTCCCAAGGTGGCAGTTTGTAGCCCATCATGAAACTGAGTTGCAATTTCAAAAGTCAGATTTATGGGATTGTCAAAAACAAAGAGATTGGATTTATTTCAGAGGCCTCACAGAAAGTGTTTCCTTGATAGGGTCTGAGTTGTTCATTCAAAGAAGTCTTCAATTTCAAAAACGGCCATTTATTTCTGTAGGATCTTCCAAATTGATTTTCAATATCCAAAGTTCCCTCAGCACAGTCTATTATCTTTTCTTCCTCCTGTTCCTCATCAGTTGTTGTCTGTTGGTCCTCTTCCTCAACAGTAGTCTGCTGGTTGAAATATGTATTTCCAAGTCGATCCGACTGAAAGCTTTCATGGACTGCTGTTCTAACTGCCATTTGAAAAATCTTCAAAAACTCCTTTACTGAAAGCTGAATAAAATCAGGATCCATAAATACTGGGTCTGTAAGTAAAGCCTCTGAAGAAATCTGCAGTCTATCTGAATCATGTATTTTCCAGGAGTATGCTCATACAAGAGGCTCACTGAAGTGTTTTCAGGACTGCTGTTTCAAGGTCAAGTTCTGAAGTCATACAGAAACAACACAGTAGAAGGAGTTATCAGTTGTTTAAGAACACGAAGTTAAAGTGAAGCCAAACGAACTATCTTTCACAATAGAGTTATTATGGGAGAAGAGAGGGAGAATCCATTTTAGTTTCCAAGTTTCAGAAATTTCAATTGAAACAATCTTTTTTGTTCCCATGAAGCCAGTCCATAGGTAGAAGAAAAGTTTACAGATTAGCTCAGTCCAGTGTGATCCCAAAAGAATCAGACCATGAAGGTTATTCCACACAAAAGAAGGAAAAGTATTTAAAGGTATTCCAAAGTCTTCAAGAAGAGAGAATCATAAAAACTCCAGTATCTAAGGTAAGTGAATTGCGTATTCAGTCAGTTCAGAAAGTAGGTAAATCCACAAGTGTAGCACGTAAAGGGGAAAGTATTTCAAAATTCAAAGACACAGTTCCTTTAAGGATTGTTTTTAAGAGTCTGAATGGTCTTTGAGAAGCCGCTGAGGAGAGAGGGGGATGGGAAACTTCCTCCTCTTTTGTGATTTAAGATTTAAAGATCTCAAAAAAAGATCAGAGAATCTACAAGTTTCTTTGCAGGTAGGAGTACTCACAATGTTTGCCTTAGTTGAGAGTGCAGAAGTAGAAAGAAGGTAGCCCCAGCACAACAGGGGAGCTACAGCTTTGCCTCCATGAACTGTCATGGAGGCTCTTGACAATCTTGTCTGTTGGAGCAAAACCGGGCTACAACTCACTGCTGCCACATGCGAGGAGCTCGATTCAAGCTGCTTAGATTGGGTCCCTCTCTGGGGGAACCCAAGGTACTGGGGAGCCCTCCAGACCCCTAAAGAGTCTGTCAATTCAGGCACCACATCGGGAGGGATTCCTGTGTGTGTCTGATCTCGCTGCAGTGCTACCTGGAAGACAGGTAACTCTGCTTTGGATGGCACTGAAAACACTGAAGCAATGATTAATCAGTCCATCAGCTGTGATCCCAAGAACCTGGGCTAACCTAGTCTTGTCAGATCTCAGAAGTTAAGCAGAGTCAGCCCTGGTTAGTACTTGGATGAGAGACCACCAAGGAAGTCCAGGATTGTTATGCAGATGCCAGCAATGGCAAAGCATCTGTGCAGCAGAATTAACTCGATTTATTAAAGAAGAAATAAACTCTGACAGAACTGAGGAGAGGGAGAGAGGCTTAACTAACTGGCTAACTGCTGTGAGGGACAGGAATGAAGGGGGAGGGCTCAGTTGGAGCAGGAAGTCTCCAAAGAGCCAATCCGGAGACAGGAAGGACATAATTTGAAATGTGGGAAGTCCCTAATCTAGCTATGCTAACTAGCAGCGGTCCCCTATAGGCTGGTCTTCTGATCTTCTTCAAGTAGGTGCACTATTTTTTTTTTGATCCAAAATATTTTACTTTATTTTAACCAACTTTCATACACATAACTTTCCACCATTTTTTTCCTTTCCCCCTTCCCCCCTCCCCTCCCTCAGTCCTCTCCCCCCCTTTTCTTCTTCCGTCATTGCTTCAGCCACGGGCAGAGAGTCCAAAGTTTCCAAAGAATGTCCTTCTTGGCTTCATCCCCCTTGATCCAATCAAGATACGGCGACTATTTTTCCCTTATCCGACTCTTCTTCTCCTCTCAAGTAATCTCCTCCGTCGTCAAGGCCACGATATCTGATTGGATGTATTCAAACAGGTAGTTATTCCAATTCTCCAGAGTCCACTTATTTTTGTCTTTCCAATCTAATGCTATAACAGCTTTCCGTGCCAATATCATTGCCTTGAGTACCTCTTGATATTTACTTTCTATTTTTTCCATCTTCAAGACACCTAATGTCATTAAATTAATATCTATTGGTATTAATATACCTATCCTATCCTTTATCCTATCCAATATTTTCTTCCAAAAATCCTGGACTTTGGTACACTCCCACCACATATGCGAGTACCAGCCTTTAACCTGATTACAATGCCAGCAGATCGGGCTCATCCCAGGTATCATGTTAGCAAGTTGAGCTGGAGTCCGATACCATTTAGTAAAGCACTTCGCCTCCATTTCTCTGAATTTATCGAATTTAATCTTTTCAACCCCCATCATTACTTTTTTTAAGGTTATTTCTGAAGTCAATCCTTCTTTATGCCATTTCTCCTGGATACTTTTAATCATTGTCTCCTCATTTGTAGTCATTTTTTTATATATCTTACCCACCAGGCCTCTACTTATCTTCCTCTTCTCTTTGTACAGTACTTCTTCAATTTCTTCTGAATCTCCCTCCCTCTTTTGCTGGTTATTTTTTATTACACCATGTAGTCCCATCAATTTCAACCAATGTTGTTTCCCTACCATCTCTATTATTGTTTGTAGCGGCTTAAGTTGGCCCCCTTCATGGTACATATCTCTAATTCTAGGTGCACTATGTTGTTGTTATTGTTCAGTTGCACAGTCAAGTCTAACTCTTTGCAACCCCATGGACCACATCACGCCAGGCCCTCCTGTCTTCCACCACCCTTTGGAGTCTGCTAAACTTCATGTTTGTTGAATTGATAACCTGTCAAACCATCTCATCCATTGCCACTATAGACCTTGTATATTCCAACACGGGCCTGCTCCGGCCTGCAGGCCCTGTTCCACCAAGGTTTCTCCAACACCTGGAGAGGCTTTTCTCTTTCTCCGGTAACCCACCACCACCACTTGACCTTTGTAGGAATTACCTGCTGGGAGGGTCAGGACTACCAGCTTCCCCTTCCAAGTTGTAAGGCCTTACCTCTGTGTCTCCTGCTGCCCAGCGACTGGTCACCATAGGGACCATCTAGTGCCTTGTGCACCCATGGAGGAATAGCCAGTTGCCAGTTGCCTGCCTTCCCCCGGTGCTCCTTTTAGAATAGTGTGTGGAGGTCTGTGTGGTACAGAGAACCTCGACCAGCATCAAAAGTTATAAAGTATTTATTAAAAAGAAAATGTTCACAAGCATAGTTTTAGCACAGCACCAGATTGAGCAAGGAATTCAAAAGAAATGGGTAAAACACAATTTCTCTGCCCCTTCCTCTATGCATGCCCTATCAGAAGTTAAAATATAGAACAGGCTCCTTAGCTTAGAAAGTTATAGATCTCAACAGAGTTGCCATTATCTTGAAGCTTCCCCCCAGCTCTTCAGGCCTGCACACGGTTAATGGCTGCTTCCCCCAGATCTCAGTTAAGAGTTCTGTCTGCTCTGATGGACTCAGCACAAAACAGACCTTCTTCCTTGCTCCCCTGAGTTTTATCACCTCTCTTTTCCCTACTCACTGACTAAAGGTCAGGCCAGGTCAAGGAAGCTTTTCCTGAAGTCTCCAGAAAATTTCTTCCTGAAGTCTTTCTAGTCTTAATTCCTTCAAATCTCTGTTCCCTGCTGGGGCGGGGGGACTGGTCCATCCAAATGGCTCTAGCTAGACCTATTAGCATTTGTATCAAGGGGGGGGTGAGGTAGGTCTGGAAAGCAATTGAACTGACTTCCCCCTTCCTGCCTGTTCTCTGTCCAGACAAGAAAAAGCATTTTAAAACTCAGAGTGAAGGATTTACTTATTTCAAACCTCCAAAGAAAAAATGTATTTCTTCACAACCTGTGTTCATCCCTTGCCTTGAAAACCTTAGGGGGTTGCCCTAGGTCAGCCATGAGTTCATGGCAAAAGAAAGAAAAAGATATAATCAAAAGCTTATTCTGTGTCTTGTTGAGGTAATGAGAGATGTCTGAAAACTTGCAGCTGAGGAAGAAAATGCTGCTATTCCTTGTTAGAAAGAAAGGCTACATTTAATATAATAATCTTTTTCTTACAGTTAGATGAACACAGCAGTTTCTGAACTTCCTGTTTTTTCTCTTTTGTCTCCAAATTGTCTACCTCAGTGAGGGTTGCCAGGTCCCTCCTCACAACTGGTGGGGGATGAGGGGACTTATGAGGAGAAAGAGGAAGGCCTAGGCCTCGTTGCTGGTGTCACACAGGAAGTGACATAATCACACCAGCGACATCCATGTGATGCTCTGGTTAAACCAGCTTCTGCCATAGAGATTTGCCCAAACACCAGAGCATCACTCCGATGCTGCAGGCATGATGTGCGACACCGGCAACAAGGCCTAAACCTTCTCCTTTCTCCTGGTTTGGTGTAGTGGCTAAGTGTGTGGACTTTAATCTGGGAGAACCAGGTTTGATTCCCCACTCCTCCACTGGCAGCTGCTGGATGACCTTTGCAAGCCATAGTTCCGGCAGAGCTGTCCTTGAAAGAGCAGTTTCTGTCAGAGCTCTCTCAGCCCCGCCTACCTCACAGGGTGTCTGTTGTGGGGAGGGGAAGGGAAAGGAGTTCGTAAACCACTCTGAGACTCTGAGTGAAGGGTGGGGTATAAATCCAATCTCTTCTTCTTCTAGTTAGTTTCTCCCACCAGTCAACTCATCAGCGGCTGGGAGTATAGCCTTGTGGTGGGGGACCCCTGCCTCTACTGGGGGGTCTGGCCACCCTAACCACAGAATTCCTGCACTTTTGCCATGACATCCCCATGTTGCAGGGCATATTCTGATACATTCTGGGGCACATTCATGGAAGTGCACAGCTCTGAACATCTATCAACATTTCTTCGGGCTTCTCTGCCAAACAACATACGAGATTGGGGGTCCGTGACTGGAATTCAGAATGTGTTATTTGACCTCCCAAACAGCCAGAAGTCGGATGGATCGGGGTCATAGCGCCAGGGAAGGGGAGGTCTTATCCCTTTTGTGTGGTTTCCTGATTGCTCCCTCTTTCATTCAGGAAAACGATGTGGAGGGGAAGTGTAAACCCCGCTCCCAAGTCCCACTGAGTCCCCTAAAATTACAATTAATCTCCATACTACAGGGATCAGTTCCCCTGGAAGAAATGGCAGCTACGGAGGATGGACTTGATGGAATCACACCCCTGCTGAGCTCCCCCCGTTCGCCAGACTCTACCCTCCCCAGGCTCTGCCCCCAAACCTCCAGGAATTTCCCAAGCTAGAACTGGCAACCCTAGCCTTGATCCATATCAGACTGTCAGGTTACTCAGGCTTGGTTAGCATAGTTAGGCCTTAGGCACTCACTTCCCAAGTAAAAGAACAGCTTGTTCCTTCTCTGAATCATACGAAGTGTAATCTTCAATATTTAACACCATCTTGATAAGAACAAGAGGAAAACACAGGACTGGGTACAGGAGAACTGCTTTTGTTCTTACTTATTCATTCATTCTTTTCTGCCAGTGTTCTGGCGGGGGTGATCTTGTCTCCCCAGGACTTCAACGTAGCAGCTCCCACCCTGGACTTTGCCTCGAGACTGGCTGTTGTCTGTAGGGTTGCCAGCCTCTAGGTGGTCAGACAAAGTATATACACCATGAAAAACGATGAAGATTACAAATTGTATAAACAATTGAATTTATGTAATGCAGTTAGTATCTCAGTTTCTATGTTCTGTTGCCCTGCAAGAACCTTGCGCAGCATTTATAAGGCTACGGACTATGACTGTAAGCATCTGCCCATTATTCAAGCTCTCTTGCTCCTGCCTCTCCTACCCTGTCTTGTTGGTTCCAAATCTAGGCCTGTTTGCAATCAGTCCATGGCTGCTGGTGGTCAGCTCATGGTCCCTTTCCCCTTATTGTGTTATTTTTCGCTGCATGATCCAAGCGTCTTGCCAGACCGGTAAAGCATCACCCCACCAGTAATAATCCTGCTCATGCAAATGGCTCTATTCTTTCAAACTCTATATTCTTACTTCTGTATTGTGTGTGTGAGTGCTTGATTATATGTTTGTATGTGTGATAATCCTTTAGTAAAAGAAATCACTGCTTCTTAAGACCTAGTCTCAGCATCTATTTCTGGGAGTTAGATACGTGGGACTCCACTATTCACAGGTCCGATCCTATATTTAATGCCCATTGCCATATAATATCCATATTCCCCACATTTATTGATAAATCAAGGCAATTTGGCTAACAGTTCCAACAGCCTTTTAGTGTCCTTTATAAACTGCTGTTACAGTCACTTCATTCATTCATTCATTCAACAGGTGAACTACTTGTATTCCAACCGTCAAATGTCGTTGCTATAATCTGGCCATGCTGAAAACTGGAAGCGACGGAGGCAGTGACAAGAAAAGTTTTGGCAATTATTGCTGTTTTGAAAACCTAGGATTTGTTAGAAGTGGAGGACTTTGTGCTGTCTCCTGTCTCGAACTTGAGAGGTGTCAGGAAAGGGTTTAGACCGAGAGAGAGGTCAGGACACACAGACCATCCTTTCCATCCTGCTATCTGATCCTTTCCTTTGAAGTAGAATGCTACTCAGAAGGGGCAATTTCCTCTACTTCTGCTCTTTCACTCCTCTCTCACTCACATGCACACAAAGAAGGTGCATGATCTCTTCATCTTGCACCACGGAGGCTGGACATGCATCTAGCATCCAACACCACCAAGTTAGTTAGAGTAGGCAATCTATATTTATCTCTTATCTGGACTCTCAAGCATGTATTTCCTTTAATAAAAGTTGCTTATTATTTTTAGAACTGATTGCTGACTCTGTGTGCCTTTGTAAGTCTGTTGCTGCACCTAGCCTCAGCTCTGCTGTGTTAAAGCCTCGAGCACTCTGCTACTTTTTGTGGTTCCCTGGCAATACCAAGTCCAGAGAATTCAACAGGATTGGCCACCCACCCGTAATTGGATGAATCTTTGAAGTTTGTATTTCATGATTCTCCACAAAGAAGCTGGTGAAACAGGCATTATAGCTGGCTTGTTGGAGTCATGCTTGTGAGCCTTGTAGAAGCACAGAATGGAAGTCAGCTGACAACCTCCATCGCTTCCAGTTTTCAACAAGGTCAAACTGTATCAGCAGTTTTCAACAAAGTCAGACTGTATCAGCAGTTTATAAGGGACACTAAAAGACTGCCGAATTGTTGGTACATAGTAATTGAGTTATTAATTGCATTACATAAATTTAATTGTTGATGTAATTTATAACTGTCATCATTTTTCACAGTGTGTATTCTTTGTCTGACAACCTGTCCTGTGATCTCTCTACTTTTGTAGAGAGACCTTCAGATGGTGGCTAAAGAGTTCCTAGGATTACAACTGATCTCCAGGAGACAGAGATCAGTTCGCCTGGATAAAATGGCCACTTTGGAAGGTGGACTCTGTGGCATTATACCCCACGGAAGTCCCTCCCCTCCCCTCCCCAAATCACAAAATCCTCAGGCTCCACCCCCAAATTCTCCAGGTGTTTCCCAACCCAGAATTGGCAGCCAATGTTCCCTCTAAGCTGTTGACTATTGTAAGCAAAAATTCTACTTCCTGAGCCAAAAAATCTACAAGCATAAAAGTTGTGAGCCTAATTTTTTAAAAAAATTATTTTAGTTTTTTGTTAATCAGTCGCACAATTGAGTCCAACTCTTCACAACTCCATGGACTACATCACACCAGGTCCTCCTGTCTTCTGTTGTGCTCCGCCATTTGCTCAACTTCATGTTCGTTGCATCGATAACACTGTCTAACCATCTCATCCTTTGCCATTCCCTTCTTATTTCACCTTCGGTCTTTCCCAGCACCAGGGTCTTCTCCAGTGAGTGCTCCCTTCTCATTTGGTGGCCAGAGTATTTGAGCTTCAGCTCAGGATCTGGCCTTCCAGGGAACAGTCCGGGTTAATTTCTTTTAGCATTGACTGATTTGATCTCCTTGCAGTCCAAGGGACTCTCAAGAGTCTTCTCCAGCACCATAATTCAAAAGAATTTATTCTTCGGTCCTCAGCCTTCCTCACAGTCCAACTCTCACAGCCATACATTACTACTGGGAATACCATTGCTTTGACCATACGGACTTTTGTTGGCAGGGTGATGTCTCTACTTTTTAGTATGTTGTCTAGGTTTGCCATTGCTTTCCTCCCAAGGAGCAGGCCTCTTTTAATTTCATGGCTGCAGTCACCATCTGCAATGATCTTGGATCCCAGGAATGTGAAGTCTGTCACTGTTTCCGCGACTTCCCCTTCTATTTGCCAAGGAGTGATGGGGCCGGATGCCATGATCTTAGTTTCTTGTTGAGTTTCAAGCCAACTTTTGCACTCTCCTCTTCCACCCTCAGCAATAGGCTCTTTAGATCCTCTTCACTTTCTGCCATTAGAGTGGTATTGTCTGCATATCTGAGGTTACTGATGTCATTTCAGTTTACAAACATGCAAAACATACACACATTTTAAACTGGACTGTAGGATGAAGTCCCAGAAGATCTTCTGTGGCCTGGGACCCCTGACCTCCATCCCTGGCTCTGGGAGCCCTGCACAAACACCCCAGTCCTGGGCCAAAGGCTATTGAGGGTGCCCAGGGGACTTACCTGATGCAGCAGGACAGGCAAGGCAGCAGAACGATGACAGTGCAGGTGGGCTGAGCCCAGCAGCAGGTGGGAACGGGCCTGGGCCTTGGTGGGCTTGGTCAACTCAGAGGGGAAGCTCTTGGGTGGCAGAAGCAGGGGAAGGACTGTTGGGCGCCAACAGCAGCACCCCCCCTTTATGGGACCAGGTGAGCGAAGGAGCCAACCCAGAGAGGAAGTATCCGTGTACTCATCTAAAAAGCTCTGCGCTGGGGGTGGGGGGATCTGTGGGCCAGTGCAGGCTGGTGCACCTAAGAGGGAACAACATAAGAACATAAGAGAAGCCAATGCTGGGTCAGGCCAATGACCCATCCAGTCCGACACCCTGTCACACAGTGGCCAAAAACATCAGGTACCCTCAGGAGGTCCACCAGTGGGGCCAGGACACTAGAACTTTGCTGTTAACCCTAGTTGTCAGGCTGCTGGGCCCTAGCTGTCTCTGCAACTATTCATCAGCCCTCCCTGGTCAATGGCTCCCTCCTGAGGGAATTCTCTGCTGCAGGTATCTAGATTTCAACTCTGTCCCTGCTTCCTGAAGTCCTTCAGAGCTCTTCCTTTGTCTCGTCTTGCTGCTTAAGCTAGTTCTATTTTTACACTAAAGAGGGATTGGAAAAAAATCCTAACTTTTGATTGGCTACTATCCAAGTTTATTAAAGGGGCCAATAGATTTGCTACATTCTCCCTGCTGTTTGATTGGTTGCTCTCTAACCAGGCTAAGGGACCAATACGACAGCTATATTTTCCCTCCTTCTTCTCTGATTGGTTAGCTTTACAAACCCTGAATGTGCATGATCGCTCAGCTTTCTAATACATATACAGACCTTATATTCATTCCAATATATATACTTTTCTATTGACAATTATATATACAAATATATACATATGTTGTCCCCCCCCCCAATTTCTCCACATGGATCTTCTTGGAGATGCCTTTTGCAGCTTAATTACACATCCAGGGACATCATCATGGACACCCCCCCAAGGGTAATGTATATTTTGGTCCTGAGTGAACTACTACTACTACTGTTACTGATCAACACATTGGGTTTGGCTGGAGAACCTGGTAGCTTTCATCATCTTATGGGTGTGAAACAGTGTCACTGGGGGTGTGGGGGGAGGTATTTGTGAATTTCCTGCATGACCCTGGAGGTCCCTTCCAACTCTATTCTTCTTCTGCTGCTGCTGCTGCTGCCACCGCCAACTCCAGCTTGGGAAATTTCTGGGGATTTGGGGAACTAGCTAGGGCAGCAAGAGAAGAGGGCAGAGTTTGGGAAGAGGAAGGAGGTCGGCACAGATTTGATGCTACAGATTCCACCCTTTGCAGCTTCTGTTTCTGCGAGGGGAACTGATCTCTGTAGTCTGGATATCAGCTGTAATTCTTGGAAAACTCCAGGCTCTACTTGGAGTTTGGAAACTGTAACTACTATTAGGTATCTATGTAAAACAGGAGTCCAGCTGAAGAAGCTTTCATGAGTCAGTCATTTGGAGCTCAATTCATCCAGGGCTCAGTTCATTCAATACTTGAATTAGAAATGTATTCATATAAATTTAAATCCATATTGAGCATTGAGCAGAGGGTTGGACTAGATGGCCTGTGTGACCCCTTCCAGCTCTGTGATTCTATGATTCTATAAACGTATCCAAATTTTTAAAAAATGGGGGGGGGGGGGGGTATATATCCATCTAATGGATGTACACGCATCTGCTGAACAGAGCTTCGTCTGGAAAACACCTGTTGTGGTGGAATAAATTTTGTTGGTTTTTTTTGAAGGTGCCATTGGGCTCCTGTTTTGATTTTGCAGCTACAGTCCAGCATGTATTGATATCATAAGAACATAAGAGAAGAAAATGTTGGATCAGACCAATGGCCCATCCAGTCCAACACTCTGTGTCACACAGTGGCCAAAAATACCAGGTGTCATCAGGAGGTCCACCAGTGGGGCCAGGACACTAGAAGCCCTCCCACTGTCCCCCCCCCCAAGCACCAAGAACACCGAGCATCAATGTCTTCACTATGCAGAATGCCTTCTAGCAGAGAAAGATCGACTCCATGTTTATGGGAGCAACTTAGTTTCTCCCCCCCCCCCCCAGTTCTTTGGGAGATACCATTCACAAAATGGTGGCTCAGCAAGTGGAGCCTGTCCCAAAACTGGTGGGTGGAACAAAAATTAAAGCAGTCCAGAGCAAGTCTGTAAGACTTGGGTGGAGAACCTTCCCCCTGCCAGTATTCTAAATCAAATCACCGCCACCCCCCAGACAATAACTTACCCAGCAGGAGATTTTACTTTTATATAAGGACCTGTCATTGGTGTGGCAGTTTTTATATTTCACTAAAGGTAATGAGATTCCTGTTCAGCTCACTGCATGATTTATTACCGGCTTCCTTTCTTGGCTTCATCCTCCCTGCACTTCATCATCCCTTTGCTGAAAGGTGAAAGCCATGGATATGATATGCTGATAATTAGATCTGGTCTTCATCTTCGTGGCTTCTGTGCAGTCCCATATGCACAGGGAGGGGTAGTGTAAATGCCTTCCAAGTGCCGTGGGCACCTGTTCTATGCGTCATCCCCCCCCTTTTGGCCTCCTCCACAAAGTAGCAGCCAAGTTCAAGGCAGACAAAACATTCTGCATACTCCTGGCTTCATTATTTGGTCTGATGATTGGGGTTCCATTGACAGATATTCAAGATTTAGGGTTTTTGCCATGCAAATGATTTGTTCAGCATAGAGCTGATAGTTCAGTTACCACGTGATCTGGCAAAGGCAGGGAAGCATCCGCTGAATCAGGCTCGGAACTCCTATCAAAGCCTCCTTCTGATTCAGAAAATTGGGACTCTGTGTCAGTTGTGGAGCAATGATCTGGCCTATAGCTACAGTGGGGCTCTTGGGGGCTCCGCCCCCTTTCCTAAAGGGCCAGCCCCACTAGATTTCCTTCAGGGGTTTCATTGCGTTAGGCAGGGGAAGGGTGGGTGGCATTGTTGCATTTCATTTATGTCTGGGGTGGCTGTTGTGGGGGATGTTTGTGCTGCATTTAATTTAATTATTAGTATTATTGTCTTTATTAATACTTAAAAGTAGTGTTTGGTGACAGACAGAAAAATAATGGCAGCCCCTTGCTTTCACACAACAACCCTGTGAGGTAGGTTAGGCAATGAGATCAGGAATGCTTCATGATGACCAAGTGAGCACTGGGATATTTGATAAATATAGCAGAGTTTGCCCAGTGATAGAGGTGTGATATTATTTGTAGTAAATAAATTCCCAATAAGTATCTTGCAAAAGTTAAACTTGCATTTATTTAGGCAGATTTAATTCACATTCAGGTGGCAAAGGAGGGAGAGAGAATCCTAATCTACAGAATACTTCCCCCTATCACGAGTGGCCAGCTAAATCCGGCATCATGGATGCAAAAGCAGGATGGCTTTGTTTCTCCAGCAGAGAGCTTTAGATATATCTGTGAAGAGTCATGTGGACAGTGGTAGAGAACAAAGGGCACGGAGAGAGAACAAGGGGTCAGAGAGAAACTCCCGGGTCTAAGACAAAGAGAGGCATCCCAGCCAAGGAGATGACACTTGAACACACTGCTTCCAAAAACGGAAATTTCAGTGAGCCGCCATGACAAATAGCCAGGGTCGATTCCAGGTTTTGAGGGGGAGGAGAGTTCCCAGGGACCATCTCCTCTTCTCTGCCCAGGCCCTCTCTGGCACCCTCCTTCCTTGCCACCCTCCCTCATGCCTCCCACCGATGTATGTCTCTACCCACCACTCATGCTCATAGAAGAAGAAGAGATTGGATTTATACCCCTCCCTTCACTACCCAAAGGAGTCTCAGAGTGGCTTACAATCTCCTTTCCCTTCCCCTCCCCACAACAGACACCCTGTGAGGTAGGTGAGGCTGAGAGAGCTCTCTCGAGAATTGCTCGTGAGAGAACAGCTCTGAGAGAACTTGTGACTGACCCAAGGTCGAACCAGCAGCTGCATGTGGAGGAGTAGGGAATCAAGCCCGGATCTCCCAGATCAGAGTCTGTGCTTTTAACCACTACACCAAACTGATACCTTTTTTAAACAAAAAAAGGTACTGGTTTTTAGATTATCACTCTCTTAATGACCTCTAGGTCCTTCTGAATGATGCAAATGCAGGCCTGGAATACAGAATATTTGGCAAAGGAGTCTCAGAGTGGCTTACAATCTCCTTTCCCTTCCCCTCCCCACAACAGACACCCTGTGAGGTAGGTGAGGCTAAGAGAGCTCTCTCGAGAATTGCTCATGAGAGAACAGCTCTGAGAGAACTTGTGACTGACCTAAGGTCACACCAGCAGCTGCATGTGGAGGAGTGAGGAATCAAGCCCAGTACTCCCAGATTAGAGTCCTCGCTCCTAACCACTACACCAAACTGGCTCCTGCACTGCCAGGAACCCTTTCCCTGGTGGCACTGGGCAGTGCATGAAGCTGGGAGCACAGATGGTGGCGTGCTAGCAAGCAAGTGGGCATGGGGGGAGGGATCAGCAACCGGCCCAGCAGCCGCTCCACCTTGGTATGCTGACACCAGCCCTACTAATAGCATAGCTATCAATAGACTTATCCTCCTTGTATTTGTCTAATCCCCCTTTAAAGCCATCTAAGCTCCTGGCCATCACCAGATCCTGTGTCAGTGAGTTCCACAAGTTAAATTGGAATTCACTGCCACGGGATGGAGTGATGGCCCCTAGAAGGCACATGATGACATCAGGTAGTACTTGCACAGTCCCATGACACCTGGCGCTAATTTCCACATGACTGAACTGAAACTAGCCCATGTTTTCAGAACAGAGTCTTATTGGCTGCCTAATCTCCAACAACAAATACACTACTAAATGTTTTAAAGAGAAAACAGAAGAAATAGAACCTTGACTGTGACGTGCTGCCATCTAGTGCTGGACCAGGTAATTTCATCAGAGTTGCGTATTAGGGTATCTCCATAACACATTGTGCAATGGATGTAACAGCCACCTTCAGCATGGCTTGACCAGCAAAGGTTACCTTTGTGAAATGTGGCTGGCAGATGTCAACTAGAGCTGTTTCTTGTCCCGGGAACCAGAAGAAGACAGAGATCATCCAGGGGGCAGACCTGGATGGGACCTCACCTGGTCCAACCTGACCCCTTTTTTAGCATATGCTGAACAGGATTGCAGCTTATGTTTCTGATGGTTTTTCGTTTTGAAAAACTGTGATGGCAAGTCATTTTTATTTCTAGGAGCTGAAGGACTATGCCGGGGCCAGGGACATTTATAAGGAAATGTTCTGAGTCTCAGGATTCAACTGGTGAGCTAGTCTGGGGATGTTTCAATCTTAAAAATTCTGGTGCTGATTTTACGAATCGAACCCCCATTTATTTTCCCCATGCACTGAATTCTACCTGTAAAATAATATGTATTTTCAGACATTTCTTGTGTACCAATCAATCAACATTCTACATACTGCTCACACACGATGCATATAAATGGTGCGCACTGTACGTAAAGCACCATATATGTAATCCAAAATGCCATATACAATAACGTGCATGCACAGTAAAAAAAAAACAACACACATAGACAGAAGCCATTTTTCTGGTTTGTGTCTCGTTTGAGGATTGTGGGATGAATATATTTTAAGCTGTTGAATGTTCTTATCTGTTGTTTCAATGCCACTGCATTGTTTTTATGACTTGTTTTATTATTGATCATTTGATTTTTTTTAATGATTTTGATGTTTTTGTTGTTTTTTGCTTGAGTTTCCTCAATCAGGTCTCTGGAGATGCGTCATAAAAATTCTCCAAATACAGAATAAATGAGAAGAACCTCCTGCCGTATGCATTCAAGTTTCTGGCTCTTGGCCCTGGGTAAGACAACACCCACACTGTGCCAAGCGCTACACTGAGGCGACCCTAGCCTGGCCCCGCTAAAAATATGCATCATGCAAAACAACAAACCATGTGAAATAATATACAAATCAACATAAATAAATTAAATGTTCAATGTTTTTATAATATTTAGATATCACATATGCCAAATTATCAAAATACCCTCAACTATAAATATATATCGTGATATGGATTAACAGTAACCTGCAATTATAATTGGTGCAAAACACAGTAGTTGTAGCAAAAATCTTCCTACAAATAGAACAGAGTTCTCCAGTCCACTGGCAACTTCAAAGTGAAATTAATAAACTTATATCCTGCGCTCCCCACCTCTCGGCAGGCTCAGGGCAGCTAACAACATGTGCTATAAACAGTTAAAACCATAAATACAATTTAAAACATCACATACTAGACATTATACAGTGTCCATCTTACCAAGATGGTGCTACTTTTCCCCATCCCAACAGCGTCCACAGGTGCAGATGGTCTGGACGGCAATATTTAATACTTGGGCCAGGGCTACGAAAAGACCTGGCGGTGACCCCTACTTATAAGCCTGGCGGAAGAGCTCCATCTTGCAGGCCCTGCGGAACTGTTGTTGGCCAGCAAGGCACTGCAAAGTGCTCTTATGGATTTTAATATTCACAAGCTTGAATTTGGGCTGCTTTGCTGCAAGGGCTACAGGCATTCTCCATTGCTGGGAGAAGCTCCAGTCCACTCCAGGAGGCTGGCAACCTCTATGGTTCACTAAGACAGAAGCAAGGACCCCTTGCAATAAGGGTTCTTTCTGTTACATCGCGCTGGTCAACCCCAGCCCCCTCCAACATACGGATTATGCTAAGTGAGGTTACCTGGCAACTAATCTTCCGCCCATCAAGTGGCTGGCTAGGGCCATTAAGAGACAATAGAATGGCCCCAGTGACTCATTGGACTTTGCCCAGGTGTCAGTTCCTGTTTAGCTCATAGTGTTGCAATACTGACCACCCCTCTGCATCCCCTCCTCTTTTTACCTCGACCAATGGTAGGGTTTGTAGGGACGGACCACCTGAAAGGTGTGTCAAGGGGATGTGGTTAGCGCAGCCCGCCCCAAGACCACCTAATAAAAGACCTTGCACAGCAGGCAATTGGCCTCTTGAGCTTCCACAACCCCTATCTGTTTTTTTTATACCTCTCAGGTCCCACTAGCGATCTCAATACCCTCCCTCCATCTTTAACCTCTGGTCTGCGCAGACAGAGAAAAGTGTGTTTCTGCAGGTTCAGAACACACTCCCCATTTTTCCTTTTCTAACCCCCATCTTCTGTTGGAACAAGGATTCATCTCCAGGATAGGTAACATATCACCCCTCAATGAAACTCCTGCTCATGCAACCGTGCTACATTCTATCTAAATTTCCTTAGACCTGTGTGTTTGTGTGTGAGATTCTGTTTTGTGTATGCTTGAACAACATTTTATAGTAAACATCATTTAAATAGACCTCAGCCTCAGTGCCTCTTTCCTGGAGAACTCCCGGGAGGGGTGGGACCCTGGTATAGTTGGCTGTGAACCGGTAATTTGCCAACTGCTCATCTTAAATTAAAGCAATTCGGCTAACACTGTACTAAGTCCCGCAGGGCCCTGATGTTCTCTGAGAGCTCATTCCACCAGTATGGGGCTGCCACCGAAAAAGCCCTGGCCCTTGTTGCCACTAGTCATGCCTCCCTGGGCCCTGGTAGGACCAGGCGGGTTTGAGAACCTGATTGAAGAGCTCACTGGGGTACATACAGAGAGAGGCGGTCCCTCAGGTAAACAGGAAAATGGAAATGCCATGGAAATGCCAAGGAATGAATGACTATAATGACCAGGTGTCATTTTGTAGAAAAAGAAGTGCAGGAGCTCATTAGTATAACTCATTAGCATAACTTTTTTGCATATGCCACACCCCCTGACATCACCGGAAGTGTGTCAGAAGGCAACACCCACAGCTCAGGCTCCCCCCAAAAAATCTCCAGGTATTTCCCAACTCAGATTTGGTGAGCCAGCTTTACACTTTGACTAAAGACGCTTTAGGTTTTCTTTGCTCTTGCAGGAAAGCTACCCTACAACAAGCATGAAAATACAGATCAAATTAGTGTGCTTTTGCTTTTTTCCACAGTGCATCACCATGTGTGCCCGCTCCTGGGCTTGTTACTCTTGGAATGGCATTCCTGCATGTTCCTGGTCGAATTGACCCCTACTATAATCAATCTGTTTTACTTTTCTATAGATTTAATCCTGGTGGGCTCCATGGTCAACATGCCAAGGCAATCACTCCGATATTTCCTGTAGCCAGACAATGTGTGAGCCAGCTACTCAATCCGTGTTTCACTCAAGCTTCTTCAAAATCAGGAAGAGTTACAGAACAAGGAAGCCCTTGTCAGTATTTTAAATATTCTTTCAAGAAGTGCTGGAGGTGCATCAACAATCTTACAGATGTCTCCAAATTATTACAGCGATATGCAACCTAGGCAGCTTCTGGCCTAGGTTGCCCTAAGTAACTTTGAGATGTTTCCCAGCCTTATGATCCTGTGACTACCAAGGAGGCACTCTTGGCCTTTGCAAGATGACTCAGTCAGAACCTCAAGTCGGTAGCATTTGACTCGGTCTCTGCAAAGCTCTTTCCGCCCCCAGCATGACCTCTCCAGAGAAGGAGAGGAACAAGACCCTCGGAGCATTTTAGTCATTTTGCTCCTACTCCTCGTGGTCTGGTGGGCCGCGGTGTTTCCCTGTCCGCATGGAGGACCATTTCCCTCCCCACACCTCCACCATCCAGCTGAGCCACACAATATAGACCACATCCATCTTGTTTACAGCTCTGCGGATTTTTACAATGAGTATAATTACAAGAAATGTGACCATAAATTGGAAGGAATTTTGTAAAATATGATATTCCTGTTGTGTCAGATGGGGGTATATGATGTATGTGTTAGATGCAAAATGTGTACTTCAGAGACCGGGACTGGAGTGTCTCTCTGTGACCTCTGTAAGCTGGGTCTGGATTACTGGTCCAGAGGGAGCTCTCTGCCAGTTGAGTCCTGGCCACCCCTGTTCAGTCTAGGGAACCCATTAGCTACAGTGCAATCCTATGCATGTTTACTCAGTCATAAGCCCCATTTTATTCAATGAGGCTTACTCCTAGGTACCTGTTTGGAGGACTGCAGCTTTAGTTGCCTGGAGATCTTCATGAAGAGGTTGGAACCTAGTACAGCATTCCTTACTATGATCCTGCCATTAATCCTGGATCCACATACTGTTGGGTATTGCACTGTTGTCATAATTCAGCGCCTTGACCTGGATAGCCCAGGCTAGACCGATCTCATCAGATCTCACAAGCTAAGCCGGGGCAGCCCTGGCTAGTGTTTGGATGGGAGACCACCAAGGAAGACAAAGGTCGCGATGCAGAGGCAGGCAATGGCAAACCACCTCTGAATGTCTCTTGCCTTGAAAACCCAGCCCCGTAGCCAGGAATTTTTGGCTGGTGGGGCACGGGAGTGGGGTACTTAATTAGATTACCCAACAGCATGTGGGGTAGGGTAGCAAAGGAAAGACAGACAGGCATGCCTTCTCTCTCTCTCTTTCTTTCCCCAGCACTCCCCCCCAGTAGTGGGGTGGGGAAGCTGGGGAAAGAAAGGGAAGTCACCCCGCCACTTCTGGTCAGTTTCGCTCCCAACCAACAGCTGTTAAACCTTAACAGCTGTTGGTTGGGAGTGAAACTGACCAGAAGTGAGTGAAACTGACCAGAAGTGGCAGGGCGGCTTCCCTTTCCTTCCCCAGTCTCCCCGCCACTGCTGCAGCGAGGTGCACTGGGGGTGGGGGTCTGGGGTGGGTCTGGAATCCTCCCAGGGTGGGGCAGGGTTCATCCATGGTGAAGCTCTGAGTCCCCCCCCCCCCCCGTGGCTGACCCCCAACCAGGGGTCAGCATAAATTGGCTGTGATTTGATGGCAAAACAACAACAAAATAGAAACATCCAGGAGACGAAGCATTATAACAGCACAATATCCAATGATGTGCGAAAGTATCTAACCCAAGCTAAAGCCACCAGAAACTGACTACTAGTTCTCTGATGGACTAGCTGCTTTGCTTTCTGTAGTCTTGGGGACTGTCATATTTGTCTCTTTTTTCTCACCCCCACTCTCTGTCGTTCATTTTTTTTAATCTCCAGAAAGAACATTATTGCTACTAATTTAATTGCAGTATTGAGGCTTTGTTTCGGACTGGATTTCTGTACGCTTGAAATAATCTCTGCCTACATCAACAAATGTAATGCTGCTTCAACAACACCAACAACAAAAATCACAAAACTTTATTGGGATAGTTTGTGGCTCAGACAATTTCTTATCCAACACTGCCATCGTGTGGTACTTCTTTCTCCCAGCCAAAACCACTATGACCTCTGAAAGTTTCTAAACTCTCATTCCATTCCTCTTCATTCACAAATCCTCTTTCTCTTTTGAATCCACTTACTTGTCCCAACCCTAATGCAAACACCTATTTACCACACTGAATCTCCTAAATTGCTGAGCCACAAAGAGTTATTGTTAGGATTGTTTTATCTTGTTTGTTTTAGACCCAAACTTTGCCCAACCAATAATCTCATTAATCTCTCTCCTTCAAGCATCCACTTCCTTCTTCCTTCATCATCTCAGAACAGCTGTGGACATTTTATCCAGCACAGAAGAAACAGGACGTTCAAATGGGTCACACTTCCTGTTTTCTTTCATAGCAGATTTTAGGTTTGAGACACGGCCTCTTTGGGGCAGAAATGTCCACCCCTCTATTCAATTTCAAAGAAAGGGCTTCTTCCTTTCCACCTATATATTGTTTAGCTGGTTAAACATAATTATCTGACTACGGCTCAAAGACAGCGGTGTGCCAAGCAATTTCACAGTGGTGGAGTGATGGCTTTATTAGCAGAACTGCTCCCAATCGATTGTAGCTTATCAATCACAGTTGCAGCCACAAAAGTAATTACAAGGCCAACATTTAATTCAGAGAAATGCTGATAACACTGTGTATTTGCACTTCTAGAAAGGTCAGTAATCCCCCCTCCCCCCAGGCACACATTGTTTTGTGCTTGTGTGCATACAACTATGTGTGAAGTTCAGAATGATGGTTAATAAATAGGAGAACCACATATGAAATAGGGAGGAAATGTGAGATGTTGTTTTTGCTTTCCAGATCATGGATCTGAGATATACATTACAGAGAACTTCTTGACAGCTGTTCAATTGCTGGAATGATATCCCGTTGTGTGGCCAGCTAGCTCTGTTCCTCAGGGCAGCATACCCTAAAAGTCAATGCAGTCTCAGATATGTAAACTGGCACCTTTCCTTGAATTTTAAGCTTTCATTTTTTTAAAAAAAAATCCTTTGACCCAGGAAAGTGTAAGCAATCCAAAATATTTTAAAAATAAAATTCCCGATGAAACAAGGGACTGTGTTACTGGGAGTCCTACCAGACAATATATAAAGAACGTCACAAGACCTACTTAGATATATGTTGACAGCTGCCAGAGTGATATTTCCAATGAAATGGAAGACAGAAGAATGTCCTACAATAAAAATCTGGAAAGAAAAACTAGCTGAGTATGCAACACTGGCAAAACTAACTAATTATATAAAGAGAAGGCCACTGAAAGTATTTCAGCAGAAATGGCAAACTTATTACTCATATTATGGGAATAGCTTTTTTTTAATTATCTGAATATTATAAGAACATATGAGAAGCCAATGTTGGATCAGACCAGTTGCCCATCCAGTCCAACACTCTGTCACACAGTGGCCAAAAATACCAGGTGCCATCAGGAGGTCCAGCAGTGGGGCCAGGACACTAGAAGCCCTCCCACTGTTGCCTCCCCCTCAAACACTCAGAATACAGAGCATCACTTGCCCCAGACTGAGAGACCCTATCTATACATTGTGGCTAATAGTCACTGGTGAAGATTATAGTTTTAATCTTTTTTATTTAGTATTCCACTAGTATTTAAATATTTAGCAAAAATTAAAGTTAGATTTTGACAAACGATTAAGACAGTGCTCAGGTTTTAACTATAATTTAATTTTAGAGCAGAAGTTCATTCACGCGTTAAAGACATAATCTTCCTTATTGTTAATAGATTATCACTAACATTATGAAAGTTCTTCTTTATGCTTTTAAAGAGAGAACCCATCCCCAAATACGGTAATATTGATGTTTTATTGTCTGCTTCTTTATTTGAAATATATATTCTTACTAATACATCTGATTTTTCTTTTTGTATGGAGCAACCCATATTTGATAAATCTGATGAATCTAACATTTCCCCCTACCCCCTCTTCCCATTTGTACCCCACTTTTTTGAGAAAATAAAAAAAATCATTGACATAAAGAAAATGTGAAGGCTTGCTCAGTAAGTAGTTGTTAGCTCACTTCTGCCTTCCGGGGTTCCAGCTATTCTACAGTATGGTCTTCTCAGTGTTTGCCCCAACGCTCTGTAATGTCTTCTTCCATAAAGTTCATTTGACTGAATCTAATCAGATATACCATCGGAGGGAAGACAACATGGTATAGTCTGATCTTATCAGATCTTGGAAGCTAAGCAGGGTTGGTACTTGGAAGGGAGACCAACGAGGAAGACACCGCAGAGGAAGGCAATGGCCAGCCATCTCTGCTTCTCACTTGCCTTGAAAGCCCCTTGCTGGGGTTTACCTCTTTGGTTTTCTGCCAGTTTAATTCTTGCCCTCCCTGAATTGTCTTGATATAATGATGGCAGTGTTCCCTCTAAGCTGAGTCAGTGTGAGCTAGCACAGTTTTTTTTAGCCTCCAGCTCACACATTTTTGTCTTAGCTCAGGAAGGATGGCTCCAGAGCAAACTAACTGATGCAGTAGCCAAATCACTCACTCACAGCTTTCATGCCAGTAGCTCACAAAGTAGAATTTTTGCTCACAAGACTCCACAGCTCAAGGGGAGCATTAGATGATGGTATATATATTCCATCACTTATTGATTATTTTCTTAAACTTTTTAAATCATGTGTTCCTTGGAACTCTAAAAGTTATTTAGTTAGTAAGGTAAGATAAACATCCTGACGGCACCTGGGTTTTGGGCCCTGTGGGACACAGATTGTTGGCCTGGAGAGGCCATCGGCTTGATCCAGCATGGCTTCTCTTATGTTCTCATGATCTGAATGTCTTGCCCCATCAGTACTTCAGGGTGGTCCCGGGTAGATCCCATGCCGCAGTGTAGTACTACTGGCAAACAAAGCATGTGGTAATCCCAACTGTGCAAAAAGAAGATTTTAGGTTCAAAGGCACCTGCCTTTGGAAAGCTTGCATCTAGGGCTGCCAAGTCCCCCCAGGGGGGCAGGGAATCCCCCGCTAAAGGGGTCCCCAATCCGCCGGCCCAGAACCCCACCCCCAAAGCAGCCTGATCTGGCTGACTGCCCAGTATGATGATGTCACCCGGAGGTGACGTCATCACACTGGGCACATTGCTGGGGTGACGCTCTAGCAATCACTCTAAAAACTCTATGGTACCATAGGGTTTTAGGGTGATTGCCAGAGCGTCGCCCCGGCAACGTGCCCAGCGCGATGACATCACTTCCGGGTGACGTCATCATGCCCCGCGCGCTAGAAGCGCGCACATGAGGCTCCCAGGACAGGAGCGGGACTTGGCAACCCTACTTGCATCTCAAGAAAAAAGGGTGTCGCATTGCCTTCACCAGACATACCAACTTTCTGTGTTTATGGAAATCCCCCCTCTTTCCACAAGGGGCACTGCGAACATACAATCACACACCTGCACTCTAAAATTGTACTATCTGTGTGCTTGTTCCTACATTTGAATTGGTTCTGGGCAACAGCAACTAGGCATGCTGTGGATTTCACAGTGGATGTGTTTGGTGTCGGGGGAAATGGTCAAAAATACTTAAATGTTTGGAGTTTGCAATGGATCTTTGCTTCACTGGAGAGGAAACATTTCTTTCTGTTTAAAATCTTTATTTCTAAGGGATAGGGTACACAGGAAACCTACAAAATAAAAGAGGTATCTAGAGTTACATTTTTGCATGCTACTACTACAGACACATGGTCACTCAACAATGGTGACTCCTCTTTCTTCCTGGCCCCTAGAAGGAAGTCACCTGATTGCATGAACCAATCAATGTTACAAAACAGACCAGTTTCCCTGGGCTTTGAATGCATTGACTCTGTGCCAGGTTCCTTCCAGGTCAGCCTAAACAATAGCACAGAAGGTAAACAGGTTAACCCTATAAATGGCTAGAATCTGGACCTTGCAACTCAACACATTTCCAACCTTTGGCAGTCAAATTTACCTTGCTTGCCTGTGATGATCAGATGGGAGCCAGTCACCATGTCTGTTTGGTTCCCCACAAATGACTCAAATTCCTACCAAACAGATTCTGCAAAACTGCATGGGTGTGTGAAATGCTCTCAGTCCCTAGAGACTAATTAAACACCAAACGGCAGGATTTAAAAAAAACAAAAAACTTGGTGTTTTATTTATGACCGATTTAGACGATCTGTTTTCCCCGACCTGGATAGCCCAGGCTAGCTGGATCTCATCAGATCTCGGAACCTAAGCAGGGTTGGCCCTGGTTAGTATGTGGGTGGGAGACCGTGAAGAAATACCTGGGTCACGACGCAGAGGCAGGCAGTGACAACCACCTCTGAATGTCTCTTGCCTTGAAAATCCCACGGGGTTACCATAAGTCAGCTGTGACTTGAAGACAATTTTTTCAAACAACAATTACCTGCCCAGTGGAGCAGTGACACAGCAAGATGGAGGGGAAGAAGAACGCAGTCAGGTTGTGTGAGAAGGGAAAAGCAGGTTGCGCTGTGGTGCATTGCTAGGATGGAGTATGGTCAACCCACCTGCCAAACAGCCATGAACAGGTCAATGAACAGACAAACAAACCAGCCTGCTGAAAAATCAGCTCTCATTTGCAACTGATGAACAGTACCTGAGCTGAACCAGCAGGTCGCAGAGAAGAGTTTCCAGGCCATGATCTGAACACAGATTTTATTGGTTTAACAACTAGGTGCTGAGCAGGAATGCTTGAGCCAGTTTGGTGCAGTGGTTAGGAGCACAGACTCTAATCTGGGAGAACCGGGCTTGATCCCCCATGCCTGCACATGCAGCCAGCTGGTGCGACCTTGGGTCAATCACAAGTTCTTTCAGAGCTGTTCTCTCAGAGCTCTCTCAGTCCCACCTACCTCACAGGGTGTCTGTTGTGGGGAAGGGATGGGAAAGGAGATTGTAAGCTGCTCTGAGACTCCTTTGGGTACTGAAGTGCGGGGTATAAATCCAGTCTCCTCCTCCTCCTCCTCCTCTTCTTCTTTTTCCATTCAGCTTTAGCTGAAGGGGAAAAAAGGAAGGCTCAGCGTGGGACACTACCATAGTATACTGATATTTAGAGTCATAGGCGTAAACTATGGGGGGGCTCGAGGGCTCAAGCCACCCCCGGGAAAATAGAGCGCCCAGGCCGGCTGCCCCGCCTCCCCCCCCCGGGACCGGGCCGCCAGGACTGGCCTGGGCCGCCGCCTCCCCCCCGGGACTGACCTGCTGCCGCCGCCGCCTCTTCCCCCTTGGGACCGGGCCGCCGCCTGGGCCGCCGGGACTGACCTGGGCTGTCGCCTCCCCCCCCTGGGACTGACCTGCTGCCACTGCCGCCTCCCCCCCGGGACCGGGCCGCCGCCTGGGCCGCCGGGACTGGGCCGCCAGGACTGACCTGGGCCGCCGTCTCCCCCCCCCCCCGGACTGACCTGGGCCGCCGCCTCCGCCCCCCCCGGGAGGGCATGAGCCAGGCTTAGCTTAAGAAGGTGGAGGCAATTTTTTCCCCTCAGAGAGGAGATTTTGTGGCTCTGGATAAGAGCATCAGTTTAGCCAGATTTTCCTTTGGCATTTAGTTCGGGTTTGGGATAGGCTTGGGGGGGGGAACCCTTATTTTAGTGAGACAAATAAGCGTTCTGTTATGTGTACTGGTTCTGTGGGCGAGATCTCTGTATGTTAGAAGAGCAACTTTGAACCTGGATAGGATCCGGCCTGTTATAGGTTCCAGTGAAATCTTGCAAGCTGAGGTAGCCTGTCTAAAGAAGGGGAATCAAAGGGGAAAAATTATACCCAGTGAGGGTGAAGTCGAAAGCCAGTTTTACTTTATATACCAAAACAATCCACACAAATCCTTTGCTCTATGAAATATTTAAATTTCTGTTAAATAAGCATTGGTTAGATTCAGGTGGGTAGCCATGTTGGTCTGAAGCAACAGAACAGAGTTTGAGTCCAGTGGCCCCATTTAAGACCAACAAAGTTTAATTCTGCACACACTTCTCAAGACGTGTGCCTGCTAGGGTTGCCAAGTCCAACTCCGGAAATATCTGAGGACTTTGGGGGTGGAGCCAGGACTTTGGGGGTGGAGCCAGGAGACTTTTGTGATGTCACTTCCTGTGATGTCACTCCCAGGTCAAGTGGCAAGTGATGTCACTTCCCCTTTAGATGATGTCACTTCCACTACACTCTTCAAAATACACAACAGAAAGGTCTAAGATCCTAAGGCTGAACACTGCCAAAAACCAGAACTACACCTTCATGCAGCAGAGTCACAACTGTCTTTTTAAAAAATCATGACTAGGATCCAGAGAGCTAAGTTACATTTGAATACATGTATTGTGCATAATCACATCTGCCCAGGGGCTGCTTCTAGATGAGGAAAGGACAATTCCCAGGGCTTTTTTTCTCCGACAAATTTCTTTTAAAAATGTTATAAAGTTCATGATTTTTCAGTATACGTATTGAAAACTTCCATTTCCATCTTGAGAGTTGTGGCACCTCCCCCGCCCCCCCCACCAAACCCTGAAAATTCCAAATAGCTGTATTGGCTTAGCTGGACGGTGTTCCCTCTAAGCTGAGTTAGTGTGAGCTTGCTCACAGATTTTTAGCCTCCGGCTCACACATTTTTCTTTGCTCAAAAAGGATGGCTCCAAAAAACCCTAATTGATGCAGCAACCAAATTGCTCGCTCATAACTTTAATGCCAGCAGCTCACAAAGTAGAATTTTTGCTCACAAGACTCCACAGCATAGAGGGAACATTGGCGCTGGAGCTGGAGGGAGGAAAATCAAAACTCATAAGAACATAAAAGAAGCCAATGCTGGATCAGGCCAGCGGCCCATCCAGTCCAACACTTTGTGTCACACAGTGGCCAAAAATACCAGGTGCCCTCAGAAGGTCCAGGACCCTAGAAGCCCTCCCACTGTCCGTCCCCCCCCCAAGCACCAAGAATACAGAGCATCACTGCCCCAGACAAAGGGTTCCATCTAGACCTTGTGGCTAATAATAGCCACTGATAGACCTCTGCTGGATGGGGACAGAGAGAGAGAGAGAGAGAGAGAGACAGACAGAGAAAGAAAGAAAGAAAGAAAGAAAGAAAGAAAGAAAGAAAGAAAGAAAGGGGGAGGGGGAGAGAGAGAAGGAAAAGAGTTGGGGCAGGCAACTTACCACACCAGGGAGAGCAAGGCAGCCTCGCAAGCCAAAGCCGGGCCTCTCAGTACAAAGGGCCTAGCCTGGGCGGGGCTTTCTCTTGCAGGCTCTGCTGTTAAAGGGGAAGCGTCCTATAAGGCTTTTTCCTGCAGGCTCTCTGCAGGAACTTCCCCTTTAAATGGTTCAGGCCTGGCTGGGAAGGGGCGGGGCAGGCTCCGAGGCCAGCTGGAACTGCGTTCCCTGCCTTCCTGCTGAAAAAGAGCCCTGCTTACCAGCGCACACTAGGAAGAGACTGGAGGACTGAGCAGCCATTTTGTCCCCCGCCGGCCAATTTTGAAAAGGCAGGGGTGAGGAGTTAAAATCGGGGTTTCCCCCGCCCTCCCGGGGGGGCTTGGTAAGCCTAGTGCCTGCCCACGAAAGCTTATACCCAGAATTAAACTTCATTGGTCTCAAGGTGCCAATGGACTCAGACTTTGTTCTACAAGCATTAGTTATTCATCTCCAACAGTATCTTGTCTGTCTAGCCAAGTATCTATAAAAAATACTATTTCTGTTTATCACATAAATAATTACAGTCTTGATTTAGCAGGTTTCCAAATAAGAGAACTTGAGGGAGCTCAAAGCTTAAGTGCTACCAAACCTTTAATCAAAGCATGTGCCCCACCCACTCCATGTTGCAGAGTGATTTGGGGTTTAAAGAATCCACAGGAGAGGCCAGAGTGGGGGAGGGTGGGGCATTCTTCAGTCCCCCTAGAGATGTTGCCTCAGAGTCCTCCCTTTCTCTCATTCCTTACACACCCACACCCATGCCACGTCACCTTCACATGAAAGCTGCTGGCCACTTGCTCCGGTAGCTTCAACCACTGCAAACTTTGTCCTTTGGGAAGTGTCCCCCAGTGTTGGCTCAGCCGATCAGCTCTCTAGGAATTTTTTTTTTACCTTCAGGAGAAGTTGAGGACTGAGTTACACATGCACGCTCCTGCCTTAGTTTCTGTGCCCTTGATGACTGGAAGCTGAATATGGGAATGCCCCATTGACTAGCAACCTGTTGGTGACGAGGTTACGAGACACGAAGTTTCTAGCTACTATTGCTCAAAAGAACCTTCCTCCCCACTAGGGAGTGGCCAGTTTGGGGTAGTGGTTAGGAGTGCGGACTCTAATCTGGGAGAACTGGGTTTGATTCCCCACTCCTCCACGTGCAGCTGCTGGTGTGACCTTGGGTCAGTCATAAGTTCTCACAGAGCTGTTCTCTCAAGGGCAGTTCTCCAAAGAGCTCTCTCAGCCCCACCTACCTCACAGGGTATCTGTTGAGGGGAGGGGAAGGGAAGGAGATTGTAAGCCACTCTGAGACTCATGGGATAGAGCAGGTAGAGAAAGAAGTACTTTTCTCCCTTTCTCACAATACAAGAACTTGTGGGCACGCCATGAAATTGCTGAGCAGTCGAGTTAGAACAGATAAAAGGAAGTACTTCTTCACCCAAAGAGTGATTAACACGTAGAATTCACTGCCACAGGAGGTGGTGGTGGCTACGAGCATGGACGGCTTCAAGAGGGAATTAGATAAACATATGGAGCAGAGGTCAATCAGTGGCTATTAGCCACAAGGTATAGAAAGGAACTTTCAGTCTGGGGCAAGTGATGCTCTGTATTCTTGGTGCTTGACCGGGGGGGGGGGGGGGCTACAGTGGGAGGGGCTTCCAGTGTCCTGGCCCCACTGTTGGACCTCCTGAGGGCACCTGGTGTTTTTGGCTACAGTGTGACACAGAGTGTTGGACTGGATGGGCCACTGGCCTGATCCAACATTGGCTTCTCTTATGTTCTTATGTTCCGTTGGGTGGTTAAGGATGGGGTATAAATCCAGTCTTCTCCTCCTCTTCTTCTCATCCACGAGGCCCTGCCCTTGGAATCTTGTACCCACCCTTGGAATACTAGAAAGGGAAAACAGCTGCTAAGTTCCCTCCCCCATTTTGGAAAGCATATTATTACAGAGAATAACAACTAGCCAGAAGTCCAGGAGAGGTAAAATGCCAGCCAAGCCTAGGAGAGGTAGGAAGGACATCCGCCCCCCTCCAAAGCAGCTATTTTCTCCAGAGGAAATGATCTCTGTTATCTGGCAATCAGTTCCCATTCCAGGAGAACACAAGAAGTCCCCACCTAAAAGGATCCACAGTCCTGACACTACAAGCAGAAGCGACTGCCCCATCGGTAGGACTGCCAAACTCCGGTGATGGGAGGCGTGGAGACCTCTCAAAATTACAACTGATTGCCAGAGTACATACATGGTTTATCACTTATCTGTTTAAAATATTCATTCCACTTCTGGAGAAAATGGCTGCCTCCGGAGCTAGACTGCATGGCATTATACTCTACCGAGGTCCTCCTCCTCACCCTCCCAGGCTCCGCCCTCAAATCTCCAAGCATTTCTGGACCCAGAGTTGGCAACCCTGCACATTTGTCAGGCTTTCTTTTCCCCGTCTCTCATCAGCCAAGCTTATCTCCTGCAGCCATTAGTCTGTCACTGCCCAGCTGGAGGAGATGCCCTTGCCTTGAGGGCAAACAGCAGTTTAAAAAAAAGAGAGAGAGAAAGGGGAGGGGGTAGAAAGGCAGGGAGCAGCAAAGACCCAGCAGACCTTTTATTTTAAAACTATGGCATTTAAATTGCATGCCTTCTGTTTACGGAGTGGAGGGCCCAGAGTCCGTATTCTGTGGCATTTGAATGAGGAAAGCCTCAGCTACTGAGCTCACCAGGTGGCCTTGGGCATAAACTCTCAGTATTACTAATCGCAAAGGGCTGTGCTGGTATCTGACAGTGTGGGCGCCTGGCAAAGCCCTAGCGGAGGAAATGCGATAGCAGACAAGGAAGGGGTAGCAGAAAAAAGCAAGAGCCCAGTAGCACTTTAAAGACTAACAAAAGTTGGGGCTGGGTAGGAGCTTTCGTGAGTGAGGTAGCTGAAGAAGTGAGCAGTGACTCACGAAAGCTCCTGCCCTGCCACAAATTTTGTTAGCCTTTAAGGTGCTACTGGACTCTTGTTTTTTTCTAGTGCTACAGACAGACTAACCCGGCTACCCATCTTGATCTGTGTCTGAGTAGGAATTAGGGCCATAGGCTTTTTCGTTTCATGGAGGGGGGTCCTAGGGAATGTGCAGGGGTAAACCGCGGACTAAAGGCTAAGATCCAAAGAAGAGCTCAAAAATAAATTTAAAAAACAGATCTGTATTACATATATTTTTTCACAGCTATCCATGGTATCACCCAGAAGAAAACCAGTCTATTGCAAGTTGCTAGGATCCTTATGGGGCTGCGGTGGCTCAGAGGTTAAGACACTGAGCTTTAGGCCAGGTCGGTGGCTTGGCAGTTCGAGACCTGAGTGCTGCATGACGGCATGAGCTTCCCGTCTCTGGCCCCAGCTCCTGCCAACCTAGCAGTTTGAAAGCAAGAAATTGCAAGTAGATAAATAGGTACCGCTTCGGTGGGAAGGTAACGGTGTTCCATGCACCTCGGTGTTTAGTCTTGCCAGCCGCATGAACATGGAGACGTCTTTGGACAGCACTGGCTCTTTGGCTTGGAAACGGAAATGAGCAGCGTCCCCTAGAGTCGGATTCGACTGGCTTTCAAGCAAGGGAAACTTTTACCCTTTTTAAAACTTAGAATCCTTATACACTTGCTAAGGCCTAGTGTATTTGTTTTGTCTCAGAGCTGTTTCTGATGCTCACTCTGCTGTGTGTATTGGGCCCCGAAATTAGGGTGCCAGCTCTGGACTGGGAAATTCCTAGAGATCTGGGGTTGGATCCTGGGGAAGGCAGGTTGTCAGGAGGGGAGGGACCTCAGCCGGGTCCAATGCCATAGAGCCCACCAACCAAAGCAGCCATTTTCTCTAGGAGGACTGATCTTTGAGGTCTGAAGATTAATTGTAATTCTGGAAGATCTCCAGGCTCAACCTGGAAGTTGGCATCCCTACCTGAAAGCTGGGATGCTAACTCTGAGTTGAGAAATTCCTGGAGATTTGGGGGTGGGTTCTGGAGAGGGCGGAACCTCATCAGGCTATAATGCTAAGGAGTCTACCCTCCACAGCACCCATTTCCTCCAGAGGAACTAACTTCCGTCATCCGGAGATCAGCTGGAATTCTGGGAGAACTCTAGGCCCCACCTGAAGATTTGTAACCCTACATGAAAGCTGTACTACTAAGGGGCATTTTCACACATTAAAAAGTATTGCCAAACAGTGGATGGCAACTGGTGGGAATTGGTGGGTGGGTGGGACATAGCCACTACCAGGAGATGGCATGATGTCATTTCTGGGGAAAACCTGGAAATGATGTCACACCACTCTAGGAATTGCTAGAAACTCTGTGGTAGAACATAGTTCCCAGTGATTCCTAGAGGGGAGTGATGTCACTTCTGGGTTTTCCCAGACATTGCTTCTGGGCTTTTTAAAAAAAATGTCTCTTCACTCCATTATACGGAAAGAACTTCATCTGGCAACCAATAAAAAAAGGAGGATAATCAGTAAAAAAACTGGGCGATCGGCAACCCTAGTTTTACAGTTTAATGTTATGATCAGCAAAATCAAGGAACGTTAAATGTGAAGAAACGAATAAACTCTTATTTAATCAAAAGATACAGATATAGATTCAGAACAAAATGTGTCCTAGAGAACCTAAGAAGAGCCCTGCTGGATCAGACCAATAGTCCATCTAGTCCAGCTCACACAGTGGCCAACCCATGACACTGGAGTGCCAACCACAGGGTATAGAGGCCTTTCCCTGATGTTGCCTCCTGGCACTTGGATTTGGAGGTTTGCTGCCTCTGTATGTGGAGGCTCCAGGGCTATTTTTGGGCAGGAACACACAGGAACGGAGTTCCGGCTGGCTTCTGAGTTGGCCACGCCTACAGCCTCCCCCCCTCGGGTTCCCCAGATGCTTTGCATGTCGCGGGGTGCCTGGGGAAGCCAAGCCGATCCAGGGAGGGAAGTCCGTTTAAACTGCCTCCCCTCCTCAGGTGCCCTGCAGCTGCGGGGTGCCTGGGGAAGCCAATCCAGAAACTGCTTTCCTTCCCTCGGGTTCCTGGGGAAGCTGATCCTGGGAGAGAGCTACGCTGTCAGGGGTGTGACCTAATATGCTAATGAGTTTCTACTGTTGGGTGTGGCCTATTATGCTAATAAGTTCCTGCTGGGCTTTTTCTACAAAAAAAAGCCCTGGGAGGCTCCATATACACTCACCATGGCTAGAAGCCGTGGTTCCTCTAAACCTAAATTTGCCAAAGGGGGACAACTGCTATCTGTGATTCATAACTGAAGTTCTACCATTGACAGTGGGGTTTTTTTGTGGGGATTGTTTTGAGAAAGTGGATTTAGTGACCATCTGCAATGTGACACGTAGCCAGGGCCGGTGCTACCATTAGGCCAACCTAGACGGCTGCATAGGGCAGAGACCTCAGAGGGACGCAGAACTGACAGTCTGTATTTCTGTGCAGGAGACCTGCCACCAGGCCCAGCACCAGCAATTTCAAATTTTGTGGTTTTCAGTGTTTCTAAAATGCATTTATGTTTGAAAATTGTGGGCGCATGGGGGGGGGGCACCAGAAGGTAGCCTCGCTTACTGTGCAAAAAAAAAAAACCCTGGCACCAGCCCTGCACGTGGCTTCCAGTCAAGGAAATGCATATTCCTCTGAAATCTGAGAATTGTTCTTTATGCTCACGTGTGTTGTCCCTAATCCTTTTTTTTAAAAAAATGACAATTTCAGCTGAAGGGCAGGTTTGTTAAGGAGAGGGCTTTAATTTATTCACTCCATTTATACCCTGTATTCCCCCCCACAAGTGGGGAACCAAGGCGACTTAAGTTGTTTCCTTCATTTTATCCTTTTAACTCTGAGGTATGTTAGGCTGAGAGAGAACTGGCCACAGATCACCCAGAAAGCTTCCATGACTGGGTGGGGACTCGAAGCCAGGTCTCTCAGATAATACTCTGCTACCGCACACTGGCTCTCTGTCTAAGGCTGTGGTTAGACGTGCCTTTAAATCTGACTCAGCTGCAAATGCCTGACAGATCTAAAGGGCATGATCAGACAGCAACATCTGGGAAAGGTCCCGCAGCTGTCGGCACCCCATGCTGCCCTGCCACGGAGATGGAGTTAAAAGACACCAGGGAAAGTCTGGTCCTAATGCTTGTTGACAGACTACAGATGGACTTTCCCCTGTCTGATCACTCAAACATACTCTCATGCTGTCGGGATGGTCTGCTCATTCCATCCTGACTCGGTGCCATTTTTTATCTTTCTTAGCAGTATGCGCATAACTGCATACTCCATGGGGAACCCTCAGTGCAGAGGTGTGATTCCTTGTTTATGCACATGGGAAACAAAAGGCAACCCCCCCCCCCCCAAATGTGCCATCTGATTGGGCAGTGACGGGCTGAGCCTGCAGCTACAAAGGATGTGTGATCATGCAATGCCGTGTCAATTTCCACTGGGGGAAATAGTCTTGCTTCCCCTCCACATCAAATGGCACGTCTGACCCTTGGGATACCAGGGAAGGCAGAATTAGCTAGTTGAACAGCTGACCTAACAGAATAATGTAGTTCCTTTGACCCTTGGCATTTGTGACAGATCTCATTGAGAAGCACTCTTAAGACAGGTTGATCTCCACACAGTTCTTGGTGTATAAAACACAAAAGGAGAGTTCCTGGTATACTGTCAAGGATACCTTAGTGTCAGTGGGTTTGAGAGAAAAGAAAGAACCCTCAGGGTGTTATGAAAGTAAGGTAATATTCTGGTAATATTATTAAGGAAATGGTTCTGAATTTAGAGAAGATATGCTTGAGATGGGTAGGAAGGATAAGGAACCACTACTAAGAAATTTCTTGTGTCTGTGAAGTGCTGTCAAGTCACAGCTGGCCTATGGCGACCCCAGCAAAGAGCTTTCCAGGCAAGTGAGAAGCAGAGGTGGTCTGACATTGCCTTCCTCTGCAGGGTCTTCCTCGGTGGTTTAGGAGATGAAAATAGCAGGAGAACCTATGTCTGGTATGCTCAGTGGAAGATCAAACCAAGAGGAGGAGGAGGAGAGTTGGATTTACACCCCGTCCTTCACTCAGAGTCTCAGAACAGGTTACAATCTCCTTCCCTTCCTCTCCCCACAATCCTGTGAGGCAGGTGGGGCTGAGAGTGATGATCCCCTCACCTGACACAGAGACGTAATGGGCATACAGCAGGGGGAGGAGTATCTGTGCAGGTGGGAGGGGATTTTTGTAGTTCTAGAAGTTTCTGAGATTAGCTTCTCTGCAGACACAAAGACCATCAGGGTGTTGCCCAAAAACCATGAAGAAGTAAGCAAAACTGGAAGTGGATTTTTGGTACAAAACAGAAGGAAGGATTCACATTGCAGACGTGGGCCCCTCTCAAGCTTTGAGCTGGCAGAGTAGCAGGCAGCTAGGGTTGCCAACCTCCAGGTGGTGGCTGGAGATCTCCTGGGATTACAACTGATCTCCAGGTTCCAAAGATCAGTTCACCAGGAGAAAATGGCTGCTTTGGAAGCTGGATTCTATGGCATTATACCCCACTGAAGTCCCTCCCCCTCCTCCCCAAACCCTGCCCTTCTCACGCTCCACGCCCCAAATCTCCAGGTATTTCCCAACCTGGAGCTGGCAACCAAGCAGGCAGCAAATGGCTCCAATGACAGCCCTAGACTGCAAAGCAAGGCATGACCCCAATGGGAGAAGTCAATAAAAAAGTCGACAATTTTTCTTTTACTTGAAAACTGGTTTTAACGATCAACTTAGCAAATGTTGGCAGTTACAAACCTGTACATTTTTTTTTGTTTTCCATTTTTCATAGCAAAATAACACAAGACAATACTGCCGACAGCAAATATAAAAGACCGATGCTTCTGCTGACGAGGGACCAGATCCGCCTGAAGCGATCACCCTCCCTTTTGCATAAGGTTGTTGTTGTGTGGTAGTAATAATGACTGAACCTCTTGAATGGCTACTTGAAATGACGTTATACATCCGTAGGAGCTGTGCAAAGACAAATTGGGTAGTATCCTACCTGGGGCTGGAGGGAGTTCCTCTGGTCTAAGGAACTTTCCTCCATTGTAAGGAACCTTCTTCCAATTTAAATGGCTCTGCTTCTTCTAATGGAAGAAGAGCCTCTTAGGGTACAGTGATCCTGAATAGAGTTACACCATTCTGAGCTGATAGACTACAATGGACTTTATAGGGCATAACTCTTCTCAGGATTGCACTGTTAAGGAGGCAGTTTTCAGACTTGGCTTAGCGGAGCAAAAGGACACAGGCCATTTGTCTGAAAATCCAAAGTCATTCGGGAAACAGCCTCTTAGAAAAAAGAAACGGTTAAAAACAACTGATCCAAAGGAAAAGTTAGCGGCAGGCTCTGAAGCGATGAAAAAGTACCGTTTTCAAATTGATTAGCCCTTGCCGCTTTCCCCACTACCTCGACACGGATGGTGTTCTGTGGAAGACACAAAGGACCACTGACAAAAAGAAATTAAAAGCAACTTGATTGGCATTGAATTATCTACAAAAGCCCGGTAATTTCCAAAATTATTATATACACATTATTTTATAATTTTTTTTCTCCTTCTCTTTTAAACACCAAAAACATACATCTTTTACAAACCAGCCTGCTTATAACAGGTAAAATTTACAAGACGACTATCCTTCTTATACAGTGCTTTAAAGAGAACGTTCTTGAATTTCCCAAGCGAACCTCCCCAACGCAGTTAAGATGGGATGGCAGAATTGCTCACAGACACCCCAGGTCTTCATGGACAGGACTGAGTTATAGTAATGAGGATTCCAAATTCCACCCTCCAGTTCCAACACATCCTAAACACTACTGAAGACTGGCTATATGGCCTTGCGGTACGTTCATAGATTATTGCTTGTTAAAAAAATTGTTCACAATGAAATTAACGTATTTGCATGACATTCTTCCACCTGCCCTCCTCCCATGTAAAACATTTCAGTGCCTTTCTGTTTGATGCATAGCCTTGGAGATTTCAAGTGTAACATAAGGGATGAACTTCCATTGGGGACTGCATTATACGTATGTGTGATTTAAGATCAAGTATGCATAACAGGCCCAAACAAAAAAAATCACCAACTGTGCATTAGCATGAAAAAGCAATTAAAAAAAGATATTTCAGCAGTTTATAATGGTTTCCGAAACCACAGTTCAACCAATGTCCCACCAACCAGTTTCTGGAAGTCCTCTGTAGCAAAACCTGGCCAGTTCTGTAGTCTTAGGGAGGGGACGAGAACTTCCTGAAGACACGGGCCCCAATCCAGCACAAGGTTACGCTCACCCAAGGCTCCTCATTTCAATTGTGTTTGACAGCGATCAGAATAGAATTCTGGGAACACACAGGATCAAAGACTTTGGTGGAATTATCATTATAGAAACCCGGCTCTAGAAACCTGGACCTCTGCCGGGTAGCAATTTACCCTTCCCTGTATGTATAAAACCAGCATGTCAAGGAAAAGGCTTGGGTAGAATGCTTTTTCTGCATGAAGGAAATGATTTATTATTTTTGTACAGAGGGAAACCCCCCTCCCCCAATCTGCAGTCTGAAATCATGTAAACGTAAGATACAGCTTTACTACCTTGTCGATAAGTAAGCCTAAAAAAAAAATGCAGAAAAGTGAATCGGTGAAGGGTGATAATTTAGGCATAATTATTTTTGAGGTTAGTAGACACATCCTATCCCTTAGAGCAGTGGGACAACTGTTTGGGGGACTTTGGGGGACAACCATATGGGGGACTTTGGGGGACATTACTGATGATGAGAGGGAGGTTCATCAAAAGGAGTAGAATGTAGGCAAAATCTGGGAAGAAGCAAGCAACATAGGGTATGCGGGAAGAAAGGTGGCTCCTACCAAGTGCTCCCGTATGTTTAGGTGGCCTAGCTAAAGCAGCATTTGGGGCTGATCAGTGGAAGACAATTAGAAAACATACAAAATAGCAATGGTTAGCCACTTTCTCACACATATGGATCCCCAAGTTTCCAATGATTTCCCTGGGTGCCATCACTGATATGTCTTTGTAATAACAATAAAAAATAAAATAAGCCCCAGGAAGCACAAGTGATTCTCTCTGTAAGTGGAAGCCTGCAAGACTTATGTCGTAATTACTTGGCGGGGGAAAAAACCTGAAACTCGCTGATTCTGTTGAACCATGCATGGTTCAGGAGTTAAACATGTGCAATTATATTTGGATCTGCTTGAAACGCAGCTGACGGATAATGCGAACCTGCGAAGAAGCTGCGAGAGATGGTGAACGGTGTTTAGAGGAATCACAATACCTTATTACCCATCTCTGTCCCTTTCTAAAAGAAAATAAAAGCAATAAGAGCTTTGCCCTTCAGTTAGGTTAACCCACAAACCATCTAGTATCTCCGCAGAGTCCGCTTCTTTGACAAATGCAATGCTACGTTCACCTACTTCACCTTATTTGGAAGAACTATTTAGAATTTTGGAAGGTAGACTTGATCTTCATTTCCTTTACAACTAGCAGATGCAAAATTCAAGTATCATTGTTTTGTGTTCCCTCTGCAGAAAACCATGGGAGGGGGGCGCAAGAGGGCCTGCTGAGGGATGGAGGAAGCCCACTCATCACAAACATGCTATAAACAGATTCCTATTGTATTCACAAAGGGGCGTGGGCAGTAAGAGAATATACGTCACTGAGTTGAACAGGAGATATAGGTGGGCCGATACTTCCTGAAATGTTCATACAAGCTGTATACTCCCTGTGCTCAAAACTCATTTTTAACGTGTCTCTGAATTCTAACCTAAATACTTGCCAGTGAAGTACTGAAAGAATCCACACAAACCTTTGTAACCAAATTCTCAGTGCAGGGGATGGAGATGGGGACAGTAAACTATAAATAACCAACACATTATGCAGGTTTCAGACTCCCTTTGCTATTAAAAGTGTTACCTGGTCATTGCTGGATTTTGTTATCATTTTTTTACTCATTTTGCTTTGTTGAGTTGGACAATTATCAACCAATTAGGGGTGTGCAAAAAAAATTCGATATTTTGGGGGGGTTGGGTCTATTGAACCAAAAAAAAAAATTGGTATTTTCTGATATTCCCGAATCCCAATATTGGCATGGTATTTGGATTTGGGATTTTTCAGAAATCCTGCATACTTTTTTTGGGCGACATAGCCTATGAAGGTCCCGTTAAATGACTTTTGCAAGCTGCAACATGATGCAAGTAAACTGGAGGTGTTTAAAGACTTGCAATTCCTTTAAACACCTTCTCCAAGCCATGAGATCACTCGGAAGGCATTTCAAGGGACTGCAATCTCTTTAAACACCCTTTAACTTCAAGTATCCAGCGGTCCCGAAAAAAACTGAATATTTTCAGGATATTTGGGACTCAGCTATTTCAGAGAGTCACAAAAATATTGAGATCTATATCCGGCTATTTTTTTTAGCTCAGAGATACCGAATGCATACTCCTACAACCAATATCTTCTACTGAAAGATCTAGGTCATTAATCAGCTTAACAAACCCAGAAATGGTTGGAAGTCAAGGAAATCTCTCACTTGAGAGATGGCATGTACTGAAAACATTCATTTACTGTTGTGCTGACACAGAACCACAATAAGGGGAGGCCATGAGAAATCCGGCAGGTCATCTTTTCAACCATGAGTACTCTCCAAGAGTAATAATGTATGTATTCTGTACACTTTCTGGCTGGCTGAATGCTCCCTATAAAGGATCTCTCTCTCTCTCTCGATAAATAAACCCTCTGCATTACTAAATGCAACCCCCTTTATTAGAGGTAGTTTCAGAGGGTAGCCATGTTGGTCTGCAGCAGAAGAGCTAGATTCAAGTCCAGTAGCACCTAAGAGACCAAAAAGATTTTTGGGGTATAAGCTTTCAAAGGGAGCTTTGGCTCTCGAGAGCTTGTAGCTCCAAAACCAGGTTGGTCTCCAAGGTGCTACTGGACTTTAGCTCTTCTCATGCTTATAGGTAGAATAAGAATACTGTTAACAGTACGGTAAAGCAAAGTGTGTGTATACATATGCGTGTGTGTGTGTACACCCACCCACCCAAAGATTTCCTGTTGTGTTTAAATGGCACATGGCTCTTAATTCAAAACCTTGCTGAAGCCAAAGATTCTATATTCCCCCCCACACACAAACACACTCCAGGCCCCAATTAAACAAAATCTTCTGGACTTTTGGACTTTTACACATACAAAATCACAGTCTCTGCAGAAGATGCAAAGGAGGGCAAGGTTCCTGCATCCTTCAACAACTTGGAGGAAGAGGGGATTTTGGCAGATTCAGCTTTCCACACCTTCGTGACGCTGTTTTTGCCAAAATTCCCTCTTCTGTCCAAGTATAGGGGTGCCCTGTTTCCCAATAACAGGCTTCCCCCCACTTGTTATTTCCTTGCTTGTGTGCCTGTATTCTCCTCGTCCCCCATTTCTCTCTGTGTTTTGCTCCCTCTAGTGGTTGCTCTGGTATTTAATCACTGCATCGCTGGCTTATTTACGAGCACAATTAAAGTGATCATAAACAGCCGGAGATACACGGATGAAATATCAAAATGACCACTAGAGGGAGCAAAACACATGCAGAAAAGTGGGGGGAAACCCCGACGCTTTAGGTATACTCAAGCAACAGAAACAGGACGTGTGGAAAAGCTGAATGTCTACTTGATCAACGGAGCTGAAAGAAATACGTTCACCATCTTCCCCCCTAATTTAATCAGTGCAGGGCATTGGATACTATTAAAGGGCTGCCTGGCCAGCAGGTGTACATTGGCCTATCTGCCCCTCCCCTTTTGATCAGCACAGCACTGGTGGTTAGTTGGGCAGCAGGTCTGTGCTAACTTAACCCGACCCAACCTGTCCAAGCGAGAGCTTGAGGCAATTGTCCCATTGCAGTTTCTATGCCACTGAGAGAATGTAGGGAATGTGGACACGGACTTTTATTCCCACTTAATAAGGTCCCCATGGACCTCTCTACCCTGTCATATTTTGGAGCCAGAGGTGCAGTCAACATACTATTGGACATTTGGACATACAATTGGACAAAGTCATTATTATTTGTACGTTGCCTCTAGAGCATCACCTAAAGGAATGTGCCTGTGGACTAGTAACTTTGACACTGGAAGGGATTTTTTTTGGAAAAAGGAGAATGAATCAGCTTTGCCAACTGGGTTTCCTTTCACTCATTAGGAAGATAAAGTTTAGAATACGCAACAATGCCTGGATAGGGATTGTTGTTATCTTAATACTGTAAGTGCTTTATCCTTGTAACACTTTTAATAGTACAATACTAGACAAAACTAGGAGAATGAAAGCTTGGTCCATTTCTGAACATTATCCTCCGGGTGAACTTCACACCTGCAAAAAACCGGAAGATGAGCGCTCCAAGGACTTGGATTCTGATCCTAAGGAACCATTCTCTGGGAAGACTTTTCACCTCTTGTATCAGCACATATACAGTACTGATTTCTTGACAGGGTTAAAAATGGGTTATGTTATATTTCTGCCTGGCCCAATACATATAAATATGTATATATATTGAGAGACATCTATGTTCTTAGCAACAACAACAAAAAAAATGTTTGCAACAGTTATGCTATGGATGGGACCAAACAACAGTAACAACAACATCAACAAAACCAGTTCCTTCACACTTGAGTCTGTTGATGGGTCTCCACAAAGGGAATGTGCATGTGGTGGTGATCCAGGCAGAGCTCTTCGATGCTTTCATAGTCGCTCATGGCAACCTCCGAGTCATCAAAGCCACAGCCCGCTGAAACGTCAGACGATGATGCATCCAGGGAATTGTGTAAGGACAAGGGCTTCTTTGTTGCACTAACATTTTCCATATTTGGTCCCGGGCCAATGCCAAAAGTACTAAATTCATTCCCAGTCTGAGACCCACCATTGTCCATCTCATTGGGGAACTGATGTGGGGGGAGGTACTGGCTCGGGTGGAACTGCGGCCTTCGCCGACAATCCGGGCTAAGTGTGCTGGCCATGGAGATTGGCTGCGAGGGGGGAAGCGCTTCGTACTGGTCCAGGTAGTCCTCCGGGAGAGGAGGCGGTAACTGGTCCTGGTTTAAAAACTCTTCCTCGTGTGGCGGTGGGTAGTCACTGTCAATATCGTAACCACCGAGGTAATAATCTGTTTCCAGTTCTCTCGTGCTCCCATGATGCGCCGAGCCACCATCTGCCGTCTCATAATTGGGCACTTCCTCAATGTCAGATAAGCGAGCGCTCGGCATCCAGTCAGAGGTGTCCCAGTGATAAGCTATAGGAGGAAACAAACACACAATGAATCCGGAGGGGGAACAGAACTCTTAGCAGAGACGGAATCTACAGCATGCACCTGCTAGGAAGCAAATCCCTCAGGGTGGCGGCTCAGCCAATTGCAGCTGCATATGCAAATAATTAACATGCATCACAGTGTTGTCGACCCCCCCCCCCAAAAAAAAACACTGGCCAACCATGCTCTGGCCATAGCTGGTAGAAGCAGTCTTATGTAACAAGGACCATGATACGACACAACACGACACAAATATTTCACGTTTGCAAATGCTGTTAGAAAGTAAAGGATCCAGGAATTTTTTTAAAAAAAATGCTAAAAACCTAGAGTAAGGTGGAAGGATGTGGAAATCCACCCATCAGTTAAATAAATAAACACATTAATAACAGCTAGCATGCTGTCACTGCCATGCTCCGGTTTGGATCTGGAGAGAAAAGTAATTACACAGGCACATAACGTGAGATATGAGAAAGAAACCGCTGATTCCTGAAATTAAAAAAAAAAATGACGTTTTCCCCCCGAAGGCAAACAGAATACGCACTGTAGCATGCTTAAACATGCAGAATTCGGGCACAGCCTGATCTCCAAAGTGGAGGCCGAACAAAGCAGATTAGTAAAACGTATAAAAATGAAGAAAACCCCCAAAGCAGCCCCTCAAGACCCCCCTCTCCCACCCCACTGCAGCAGATGGAAAAGTCACCTCTGTTGTAGCTCTGTCCTTGGTCCATACCAGTCACTGTTAAACACAAAGTGGAAAAGAGCAACACTGGAAATTCTCAAGTGGGAAACCAGTTACAGGTTTAAACAGACAAAACTGTAGGCAGTAACCAAGAGTCATGTGGCAACTCAAGACCAAACGGGTTCATTATGGCATAACTGTTAAATCTTGTGCCACAATCTACTGGTCACTTGGAGATGTCTGGTGACTCTCTTCATTCCAATCAACTTTATTACAATCCTAGATCAACCGACTCTTTGTTAATTGGCTCCAGCAGACTAAGGGAGCAATCCTGCACAGGGCTACTTGGAAGTAAGTTCCAAGTTACTCAGTGGGGCATACTCCCAGGAATGGATCCTTAGGATTGTGGCTGCCCTGCCGAACTGGCCAACATCTCTCACAACACAGTATCTAGTTCTAAAACTAACCAGGGTCGAAGTATTAAGCAACACTTCAGTTTTAACACTAAAAGGTCTAGGGGAAGCTACGTTTTCTACGACAAATATAGACAAACATTGCATTACATCTATCAGCAGGAACATACACTCTTTCTCACTTCAATTATCTGCATCAAACATGCGGACCTGACTCAAGCGCACAGCTTTTAACGCAAACGTCTAGACATTTCTGTTTTAAACGGCAAAGTACGGTTTGTTCTCTCTCGCTCAGTTTTGAAACAGAAAAAAAAAATAAAAATCTACCATTCTCAGGGCCGGTTCAAACAAATCTGGGCCCAAGTACGCTCAGATACCACGGTGAGGGGCACAGTATAACAACCTGAACGGAACAGAATAGAAAGGCAGTCAATGGAGCCACCCGAAGCAAACACAACAGAGTCCATGTCTAAGTCAAAAGTATTGTGGGGGCTGGGCCGCTCAGTAATGCACTCTGCAGTGAATAAACGCCTGTATAGCTTGGACTTTATAAGCATCATGAAGACAGCCTGTAAATGCTCCCCTTTACATTTGGGATTACCCAAAGGTGCCCTTGCCATATTTAGATTTTTAAAACTGATCCTCGATAAGAGGCGAGCGTTTATGCTTGCAAGATTGAACTCTGTTCCTTCCCAAGCAATGGAAGCGCCCCATTCTCTGACAGACTTTGTGACTGTGCTTCTGGACAGGTAGGAACTTTGGAGCACTGCTTACTGGAATGTGGTACCTTCTGCAGTATGAGGGATTTGTGGAGGGGATGCTATCGTCAGATGAGGCGAAGAAACTTGTGGCAGGCGTGGATTTAGGAGTCGCACTGGGCATAGCCAAATTTTCTGCTCACGTAATTAAATCTAAAGGACCTCAAGCGCGGTAATGGGTTGGTTATTTAAATTACTTACTTTGTGTTGCATCTAGTATGACGCTGCTCGAGGCCTGCGGGCTAAATGAGCAGCATCGTTAAAGTAAGTGTTATGGGGTTCCGTGTTGGGAAAAGAATGGGCCGCGTTTCTCCTGTGCAGCTTCAGTGTGGAAACCGGCAGGGGAGTCTCGTTATGGCAGCGACCCAAGCCTAGGCTAGGAGCCAGCACAGTGGGTGGGAAGATTTCTGCCCCTGGAATGTTATCTTTTCAACTTCTCTAACTGTAGCCTGAAACGCCGCCCCAAAATGTTGCTCTGAGGAGTAGGGGGAACCACCAGGAACAACATCCTTTTTTTGGGGGGGGGGGGGAGGCAGTTTGAGCTACAGCACGAGGTGGGAGGTGAGGCAGTCAAGCTCCGCAGGCAGAAATCCTTCCATCCATGGAAATGCTGTGTCGGATCGGAGCCCCAGCCAGATGGCTAATGTCTGCCCACGGAGCCGCTGCTGCTAGACAGGCGCCAGTTCAAAAAGCCGGCAAGCTGAGCTGAAGGAATGCCATTGGTAAAGCAGACCCAGAGGGCGCCTTCAGTTTATTTCTAGGGACAGATGGTCTGCATGTTTCTGAAACTGTGAGGACTAGGAACTTGCTTTTTGTTTTCATTTCTAATCGTAAAGACTGGTGGTAAGAAGCAACTGATAGTATCATTTTATTTTCTAATGAGATTTCCTCTTTGGTATGCCTTCCAGAGAAATGTCTCTGGTAGTCTGCAAAGAGCTGAAGACGCACAAGGCTATGGAATGGTGCAAGCTGGTGGAGTAGCTAGCGTCTTGTGGTCCGTCTGGGGTGGTGTGCCTTGCGTATTTGTCTTCTCAAGCAATTCATTAATTAGGACTGAACCAAATTCTGCTTAAATCTGAGGTGAGAGTTGGAACAGACAAGCCCTGGGCAAGGATTGCCTCCAGAAAACACTCTGAGCCACACGGAAGATTAGATTGTAGCCTGAGCTTGTGTTGGGTGTGGGTGATATTCAGTACCCCCTCGTACCTTTCTGACCACGCATCATTTGTATGAGACCTTGCTTGGTGCAATTCCTTCAGAATTGCTGCAACCAGAAAAACCTCCTGGATGGTTCAAGGGTGCTAGAGGAACACTGAAACTAGAGACACTGAACAGATGCAAGCAATGCTCCCTCTAAGCTGTGGAGTCTTGTGAGCAAAAATTCAATTTTGTGAGCTACTGGCATTAAAGCTGTGAGCAAGCGATTTGGCTACTGCATAAATAAGCCTGCTCTGGAGCTAAGACAAAAATGTGTGAGCCAGAGGCTAAAAAACTGTGAGCTAGCTCACACTAACTCAGCTTAGAGGGAACACTGGATGCAAGGATCTTCTATGCCTTATCTCCATCCCCCTTTTGCCTTGCATAGGAGACCATAGATGGGGCTGTGTGTTTATGGAGGAATATCCCGCCCCACTATCCCTCGGCCGCAGGTGTTCTCGTGGGAGTGACAGATGTTCAATGGAAATTAAACTAAACCGATGAGAAGAAGGAAGTACTTTCTTACACTATCCAGTGGTTGCTGCTCAGGCAGCACCGTCTGAACCGGCCCTGACTTATCCAAAATGAAAACAAAAATGAAAACAAAAACAAACTGACTCAAATTATAAGGATCAGACACAAGGAATTGTTCTGGTTTGCTAAATTTCATGCTCACCACCCACTCAGTGTGGTTATTATACTGTCTGTGTGAATACACAACTAAGGATTGTTATCTTTATATGATGCAGCAGAACCTCATCAATTCACCTAGCTCGTCTACGCCACAAAATCGAAGCGAATTCCTTTTCTTGTTGGTTTTGAAGCAAAAATAACGCAAGCAAGGTTTATGCGATATCAAAATTCACAGCTGTTCCCAAATATCTCTCAGAAACTTTCCTAGGACGACTGACCTTACAAATGGTCAAGCTGAAGTCCATTTGGAGGGAGAAAGTCTAAAGCAACTTGGTTTAGCTTGGACTGACTACCAAAATATAATTTACTGCCCCCCCCCCCCCGCCTTCAGAGGTATCAATAATGTACACTACAGGTAGAAAACATCAAATATGCCCTATTTTGCTTTTTTGGGAGATCAACAGTTTTACTTCTTTCATATACTTTATTAAAAGTCTCATTTTTCTGTTCACTGCTGTCAAATTTTGTAGATTTCTGTTTGTCTATATGCATGTTAAATGAGACCAACAGGAACCAGGAAAATGGAGGTTCGTCCCGGTTTGTGAGATCACACGAATCACGAACCTTTGCAAATCTCCCTGTTTAATGAACTGGTTCGTTTTGTGAGGTTCCTGATACGGTGGGGTGGTTTTTCTCCCCCCCCCCCTTTTGCTAGGGATAGCTCCCTGAGACCAGCAAAATATAAGGGGGGGGGGGGAGATCTTGCAAAAGCCTTTTGCAAGCGCCACCACACGCGAGTGAAGTCCAAGTGGCAAGCTCACCTGAAAGTTTTGAACTCGCCACTTTGACTTCACTCATGCATGGTGCGTACTTGCAAAATCCATTTAATTGGAACGCTTGGAAGCGGGAGTGGGGAGCGAAAGGGATCACAGAAATGGCTTGCATTTTGCTACCTCTTGTTCCCCACTGCTTCCCATCACAAACCCCAAGAACCTCCAAAAACCACATGGAGGGTCATGGATAGAGATGGGCATGAACCTCGGTTTGCAAACCATGAACCATCTGTGCTGATCATGAAATTAGGTTTGTGCCCATCCCTAGTTTCTATACACAAGGTATATAATTTCTTAGGTATAAAATGTGTGCACTAGATAATGCTGATTTATTGACCCATGAATATCACTGAAAATAACTGGAGTGGTCCCCAAGAACACCCTCATGAAGAACCCCATAAAGCTTTGAAGCCCCCCCCCCCAAGTTTTTGGGGGAAATTTGGGGGCTCCTTTTGGACTAGGATGAATGAAATGCTTTTAAAGACAAGGTTTTTACTGAAAATGTATAGTATGAAACATGTTATGTAAGACGGTCTACAGAATTAGATAATGGCAAACAGGGGACTCACAAGGACTTGCAGCGGTCACTTCATTTCCCCCGGTATTTAATTCTTCACACTGTTTCCTCTTTTTACCCTTCTTGCAGCCCCTATACCTTTTCCTGCTTCTTTCTCCCAGTCCCACTCACCACACAACATTGCTTTTAACTGCCCAAATGACTTCAGCTTTATTTATTACTTCATTTATATTGCGCCTTTCTCCCCAATAAAGGACCCAAAGCAGCTTGCCTCATTCTTTTCTCTTCCACTTTATCTTCACAGCTCTCTGTCCTGTGAGGCAGATTAGGCTGAGTGAGTCTGTAACTGGTCCCCAGCCATCCAGAGAACTTCCATGACAGAGAGGGGGTTTCATGCTGGGTCTCCCGGATCCTAATCTGACAGTCTAACCACTACACCCCTCTGGCTCTCAGCTTTCCCTCCTTTGCTACTCTGGCAGTCCCTCCCTGGGAAAAGTCAGGTTGAGTTGGAAAAATTCTGCAGTAGCAAGTTGCTACAGTGAGTTGTGTGGTGGCCACTGTTGGGCATGGCAAGTTGTGCAAGTCGTTTCAACTGGAACAACGCTACATAGGGAATGTACTGTGAGCGGCCTTACACAAGCCACCATCTCTCCACCTTATCCTCAATCTGCATTCATGGAGGCAATCCTGTTGATCTTCCTTACAGGGTTGTTGTAAGGGTTACCGGCGTAAACTGTGACTGACAGCCTGCTTGGGGTAGTGGTTAGCACGTCGGACTAGGATCTGAGGGATCCATGTTCAAATCCTCACTGTGCCCCAAAGCTTCCAAGCTGGTCTTGGAGTAATGATCACTCTCGCTCAGCCTCAGTCACCTGACCGGGTCGGGGTGAGGGTAAAATGCAGGAGGGGGAGACCACTGTATGAGCTCTTTGGTTGGATTGGGAGGATTAAAATATACTAAATAATGAGTCAAGACTCTGGTTCACAACCACTTATGGCACGACACATTTATTGGTTGGTCTTTAAGGGTCCACATGACCAAGGGGATGTGTGCGAGCCATAAATATATCCGCGGATGAGTTCCTTCTCTGTACGTTACTTTCTAACCACTGTGTCATTTTGCATGGGATATGTTAGTCCAGGGTGGCTATGCAAAGCCAGGCCAAGGCAAACCCCCTCTGTTTATCTCTTGCCTTGAATACACTATGGGGTGACAGTAGTCGGCAGCCACTTGATGGAACTTTCCACAACTAAGTTAGTTGTTGACACTATTGTGCCGTGCTGAATCCATTTTCGTTGGGACATCCTCTGATCACTTACTCTAGGCTTTTTTCACCAGGAGCATCATCTCCATATGTTCCCCAGCGAGCACTACGGTCTGGATCCCAAAACCGACTGGTCCTGCCTGGACTGAAGGAGGCGCGGCTGGCATCAACACGGGCCAGGGCTTTTTCAGTGGCGGCCCCGCACTGGTGGAACGAGCTCCCGGAGAACATCAGGGCCCTGCGGGATTTGATGCAGTTCTGCAGGGCCTGTAAAACGGAGCTCTTCCACCGGGCTTTTAGGTAGGGGCCGTCTAGGGTAAACATCTTAGCCCTGGCCCAGTTCCATCTGCCGGCAATTCTACCTGCCAGCCTGTGTATGTTCACCCAGGGATTATATATGAATGCTGTTCGGATCCACCTGTGGGTAAATTGTAATGCTGCCGATCTTGTCTGGAATATGTGTTTATTTTAAATCGATTGTATTTTTAACTCTTGTGGTGAGCCGCCCTGAGCCTGCCATCTGGCGGGGAGGGCGGGATATAAATCTCAGGAAATAAATAAATAAATACAAAAATAGGGGGGTGTTCATTCACAACATATGGTATGCACTCATGTAGTGCCACTGTTATCTGAATAACATTGTTCACATCGCTAGCACTTTAATACTTATTACTGTATTGTTTTGATGCATTGTTTTAATGGGTTTGGTGATTTGTTTTAGTTTGTATTTTATCTTGCGTAGGCTGCCCTGAGACTGCTTTGGCGGCATAGGGCGGGATGTAAATTCGAATATAAATAAAAAATAAACACATAAATAAATTCAGGGCTGTCCTCCTTTTGGATAAACATGGGAATTCCTCTGGGTCGCCTGTTCTCTGCTGAATGACTATAAAAGTCACTGCGCACCAAAAGTGGAGGGAAAATCCCAATTATCTGAATTGACCCTTAGCTGTCAACAGAAAAGGTAAAAATAAGTACTCTGATTGCTTGCTCTGGTACTTGACGCCGTATTCCCCCCCCCCCCCCCTTCCATGGCCTTGCTTGTTTTGTAAACCATTCTCTGTGGTTTGGCTAACGAGCACGAGTTGATGAGGTTCTGCTGCAGTCTTTTGTGCGCAGAAGAATGAGACAACAAGATGTGGCAATGCGGCGAGAATAATGGAAAAAAGATTAAATACCTTCGTTTTCTATAGTGTCAACTACATTGTTGACAAGCTGTATGACAGTCACTATGGAAGCTTGTGGAAGAAGGAAAGCAGAAAGAAAGGAAAGGATAGCTTCACGTTAGTATTTATAGCACACAACGTTGTGAGGTTACCAATACTATATTCGCACAGACAGATTTGCCGGGTGGAGGAAACGGGAAGGCGGAAGGCAGCCCCGATGAATTATGCATCGTGAAGGACATTTCAATTTCAGATAATCCCGTACCATTTTTCCCCCCCTCCCACAACGGAAAAGCAAATGGTGATACATTCAAAGCCAGCACTTTCACAAAGCTCATATGCTGTGATGGATATCAGCTCATAAATTCGGGCTGGATTGTCCGGCAGATTCAATTAACCAGGACAGTATCTTGTCTACCTGACACTAATCTCTAATTAATCCTCGCTTAAAGGCCTCCGAAGGCAGACAGCTATACTCTGAGGGATCATTATCTTTTCAGCAATCCTAAGGATCTGAGATAGTGTGAAAGTCTTTTGCCTTCAGTTTCTTTCTTTCTTTCTTTCTTTTTTTTGGCAGCCAGAAGCCTTTGACTTATTATTTACTGCCTGGAGGACAAAGGCCCTTGGGGGAAATGACCACGTTCAGCAGTCATAATTAAAAAGCTATTATAACAAATGGCTTGGGTTTAAAGATTGGGTTTCATTTCTTCTTTTTTGAAAAAATGCTATAGAACACAGATGGTTAGGCTTATCAGGGCTTGCACCTCTGCACGGTTTGTAGCCATGCAGAAAAGGAGGGGGGGTCCCCTGATTCATGGTTCTTCCGCCCCCCCCCCCCCCCCCCCAGTGAGACCACTTTGAGGCAAAATAATTTTAAAACCACACAGATCATCCTGTTCTGGACTACCCCATGTCCCGAAGAGAGTGCCCAGCAAAGAGTGTCCGAGAGACTACTGTTCTGAGTGACTCCTTAGATCAGTAGTTGTCAAATTACTACCAGAAATGGCTTTGACTCTCTCGCAAATGGACTGTGAGGCTCCAGCTTCTGAGCCCTAGTCTCCACTCCTCCCGGCGGCAGGGAAAGAGGGAGGACCTGACCCATTCTGCCCTCCTGCTCTCCACTGTTCTGTAGGCCCGTTCTATGGTGGCCAGCCCCCAAGTGGGGTTGGGGGGGGTCTCCCGGAGTTACCACAGAACTCCACACCACAGAGATCCACTTCCCCTGGAGGAAACGGCAGCTTCGGAGGGTGGAGCCTATTGCATCGCATCCCTGCTGAACTTCCTCCCCTCCCCAAATTCCACTGTCCCCAGGTTCTGCCCCCCAATACCCAGGAATTTTCCAATCTGGAACTGGCAACCTTAGTTTGTTACCAGGAGTTCTGCCTGCTCCCAGACTCTAGCTCCAGGGGTGGTGATGGGCAAAACCAATGTGGACCCGTACCACCAGTGTCTGAGGCCAAGCTGAGCACCGGTCATCGAATAAACTTAGAAATGGGTCCCACTTCAAAAAGTTTGAGAACTACTGCCTTGGAGGGGAACCAAGTCACATATAAATTGATCTGAAACCTGAACGACATATAAGGGGTCGTTGATTTACATGTGTCTGTTCCCTCCCTTATCCTGTGCATCCCCCGTCACGTAGGAGGGAAAAATCATGATGTGACATCATTGCATTAGCCCCACCCACAGGCCAGTTTCATTGGCTTCTGCTTGTGACCAGAAGCTGGCCCAACTGGAAGAAAAACATTTTTGGGGAGGCATTAACAAGAAAGACTCGGCTGCAATGAAGGGGTTGAGTGTCCTCTTTCCCCCAGATTCTCCCGTGCAACTACCCCGCAATGTATTTTGGGGGTACTGTTTGCCAAGGTAACCCGTCCTCTTGTGGGAAGAACAACATTTCCACAATTGCAATAACCGTCTGTAGCCCTTCGTTTTTGCATCACGTCTTAGATCAAAAAGAGACCTCACCCAACATTAAAAGGAAGCAAATACAAAGCAATCCCAGAGACCGCTTTCTTCAGAACGTTCTTTTGCTGCTTTCGATTTGGAAGCTTTTCAAACATACCTCCCACATGGCGGCCATTTGGGAAGAATATCTGGCGGTCCATACAGAATACGCAAAGCCGAAGGGCCCTTTTGAATGCAACAAAGCTTGGGAACCACTGGTGTCAGACGTCTGTCAAGCTCTTGGTTCCTTTTAACTAAGGAACTCCGCCATCAATAAGAACTTTATCTCATACTGCTAGAACGTAGTCCCAGAACAGCCACACTGCACTGTGGGCAGGACACAGGGTTCAGTCCAGCGGAAGAGTTAATGGAAGGTGCTGACGGAAAGGGCTGTTCTCTGACTTCCCTTCTGAAGGGATCTTACTGTTTCACATGGTGTTGGGTTGGATCCAGCAAAATAATTAATTGAAGGTGTTTATGGAATGGGCTGTTCCCTGCCTTCCATTCTGAAGGCATCCTACCATTTGTCCTGAAACTGGTGGAGCCAGTTGGGTTAGGAGTCTGGACTCTGATCTGGGAGAACTGGGTTTGATTCCCCACTCCTCCACATGCAGCTGCTGGTGTGACCTCAGGCAAGCCACAGTTCTGTCAGAGCTGTTCTCTCAAGGACAGATCTAGAAAGAGCTCTCTCAGCCCCACCTACCTCACAGGGTGTCTGTTGTGGGGAGGGGAAGGAGTTTGTAAGCCCCTCTGAGACTCCAAGGAAAGGGCAGGATACAAATCCAATCTCTTCTTCTTCTTTGTGAAGTCTGGGAGAGCTGAACAAGCAAAAGATGCCACAGGGACAGTGGGCTTCAGCAATGAGGGGGGACCTGAAAAAATTACCTCTTTCTGTTCCACTGAGACAAGCCACAAGAAGATGAAGAAGAGGAGATTGGATTTATACCCCACCCTTCACTACCTGACGGAGTCTCAGAGTGGCTTATGATCTCCTTTCCCTTCCCCTCCCCACAACAGACACCCTGTGAGGTAGGTGGGGCTGAGAAAGCTCTCTAGAAAACTGCCCTTGACAGAACAGCTCTTAGAGAACTTGTGACTGGCCCAAGGTCACACCAGCAGCTGCATGTGGAGGAGTGGGGAATCCAACCCAGTTCTCCCAGATTAGAGTCGGCGCTCCTAACCACTACACCAAACTGCCTCCTAACCAAACTGCCTCCTAACCAAACTGGCTCCTAGCCACTACACCAAACAAGTGGAAGAGGGAGAAAGAAGTGCTTCCCCCATTTTCCTCACCAAAGCAGCAGCCTGTCCTGTGGTATATTTTGCATACGAGGCTCTTCCGATCCTCAGAGAGTAGCTTCACAACAAACAGCAGACTGCTTGCAAAAAGGTGGGGAAAGACCTGCTCTGTCAACACTTTTCATGAACTCTCCGGGTGGATCTGTCACCTCGGGCACAACAAAGTCTTCTAGCCGTGCGACTGATGAAAACGATGTTCAAATTTAGGGTTGCAGCAAGTCATATGATAATGCTGCTCTTACCGTTATCATCGCCAGAGTCTGATTGGTAGGAGCTGAGGGACTGAACTTCGGAATTGCTGCCTTTATTACTTCCTGAGAAACAGGTGACTTCTTCCGCGTCATCAACTCCTTTGCCTGTAAACACACACAAGAAACGGCACTGGGTACGGTGGATAGATGGATCTCTCTTTCAGCTACAAAATGCTAGGCGCACGCTGATTTTCACTTCGCCTGGCGGGAACAGTAACTTACTTAGCTGGGGAGTAATTATCAAATCTGCAGATCGAGACACCCGTCAATCAAGCGGCTTCAATTATGCAAGTGAGCAATGTGACCCAAAGGGTTTGGAAGCGATTGGTAAGCAATGAAAGCAATGAAATAAGAGTTTCAGGGAAAGCAATGAAATAAGAGTTTCGGGCTTTACATGCTTACTGCAGCAAGCAAGGATCCACCACTGGGGTAATGACAGGGCCAATGCGGTGTTACTTGCTAGGAGAGCCAACGTGGTGTCCTGCTTAGAGTCTTGGTCACCGAACGAATAAAAATTTAACTAAGACGTACAGTATATGTGTACGGCTTTTGTTTTGTGGATCATTTGTTTCCTTTGCTTTTTGAACATTTGAATCACGCTCTGGCATCCACCATGAAGCCACCATCTCTATGAGGAAAGGCTGAAGAGTCTGAGTTTATAAAGGTTTATAAAATTATGCACGGGGTGGAGGGAGTTGACAAAGATAAATTTTTTCTCCCTCTCCCAAAATACTAGAACTTGAGGGCATCCAATGAAACCGATGGGCAGTAGGTTCAGGGCAGACAAAAGGAAGTATTACTTTGCACAGAGAGTGACTAAAAACTGGAATTCACTGCCGGGGAATGTAGTGATGGCCACGGGAATAAACACCTTTAAAAGGGGATTAGATAGATTCATAGAGGGTAGCTCTATCAATGGCTACTAGCCATGGTGACTGAGGGTGAACCTTCACATTCAGAGGCACTAATCCTCTGAATCCCAGAGCCAGGAGGCAACATCAGGGGAAGGCCTCGGCCTCTGTGCCCTGTTGTTGGCTTCCCAGAGGAACTGGTTGGCCACCGTGTGACACAGGATGCTGGACTAGATGGACCACTGGTGTGATCCACCAGGATTCTTATGTTCTTAAAAAAGGTTAATGTGAAATGGGCTTGATATTCATGGGCATTCTGATGTGTGGCAAATATAAACAAAAAATGCGGAAGGAAGGAGGGAAGGAAAAAAAGAAATCCTCTGCATCCCCCATGACACGTTGCCTTCACCTCCAGTACTCACTTTCAGGGCCATTTTCCCAGGTCTTCCTGATGGAGTCACAATCAGAGCGGCACGGAGACACAGCTGGTAGGTTGGGAGCCACGCTGCACACCACGACCCCCCGCCTTGCTGTCAGGATCCGGGGAGATTCCGGATGGAACGTCGTCATCTCCTGGTGCTCCACCCCAAGTCCGTCCACTATCTTGTCCAGGTTATTTCTGGAGTCACTTTGAAAGCAAGGGGTGTAGGCCATTGGCCTCACAGGGACCTGAGGGGGCCCCACCTCTTGGTAGATATTGCGACCATCCCCGCTGTTCCTCATGTTTTTGAACTGGATCCCGTTGCTTTTGTGAAGCAGTGCAGCAGTCGCTGGATCTTGGACCAATGTGATATTGTTACGGGAATAGTTCTTCCGGAAGACTTTCTTGCGGAACACGATGAAAAGGACCACGAGCACAAAGATGACGAAAAGAACCACAGCAATGCCGATCAGCTCTTCTTTGCCCACGTAGGAATGTCCAGCCTGGATGTTGGGGACAACCACAGGCCTCAGCCCGCAGTACTGGCCCACAAATCCGGGAGTGCAGTTGCACAAAAACGAGCCAAAGACATTGACACAAGAGCCACCATTTTCGCATTCCTCTCTCTCACATTCATTGATATCTTCCTCACACCTAGAGGGGGAAAAAGAGAGGTGGATGATGGATGAGAGGTGGATGATGCCTTTCCCCGTATGTACCCCAGAGAGCACTACGGTTGGGGTCTCAAAACCGGTTGACCCTCCCTGGCCCTAAGGATGCCAGGCTTGCCATCACCAGGGCCAGGGCTTTTTCATGGCGGCTTCATACTGGTGGAATATGCTCCCGGAAGAGATCAGGGCCCTGCAGGACCTTTCGCAGTTCTGCAGGGCCTGCAAGACGGAGCTCTTCCACCACGCTTTCAACCAGGAGCCGCCCCCCACTAACATCACCAACGAACCCTCGGCCCAGATAGTCGGCTGGAGCTAAAACTTAGAGAAACTGACGAACCCTCAAAGGAAAGTATGCCATCTGTGTAATCTTCAGAAAAATCAACAACACTTTATTAGTATGTGTATGATAAACAAATGGTTTTAGGATGTTTTTCACTAGGTTTTAATAGCTGCTGATATTTTATGCATTATGTTTCAATGAATGTGAGCCGCCCTGAGCCTGCTTGGTGGCGAAGGCGGGGCACAAGCGCAATACTAAATAAATAAATAAATAAATTACAATGATTATCACGGCACCCAAATTCCTTTGTTCTGCTTATTTTTGGACTTGTTTCCAGTATCAAATAACTCATCTGTTAAATCACTGTGGGCCCAGTAAAATGACGGACGGAGGGGCTTTGTATTGACAGCAGATGGGGCACCATGTGTAAGAGCCAATCAGAATGCGGTCAGTCAAGGGCTCAGTAGAAAACCTATTGTATAGCTATTTGAAATTGGGGAGAAACAGTGGAGTTACCAAGCAGTTATTGGGTTCGGTGGGTCAGAAGTTGTGCAGATGTGCAGAGAGCAGGGTTAGAGAAAGCACAAGCAAGTTGTACTTCCTCTTACCAGGTTTTTGGCACAGTGTAGGAGAACAATCTGGCAGTAGCTGAGAAGTGCAAAGCGTAGCTCTGGTATGTGTTCTCTCCATGGTACCCAAGATGGCAAACATCGTTCTCCTTTCCTCATTTCCTTTTATCTCAGAATCCGGTAAGGTGGTTTAGGCTGACAGAGTGTGACTGGCCCAGGGTTTTCATAGCAGAATGGGGAATGGAACCCTGGCCTCCCGAATCCTGTTCTAACCAGTATTCCACATTGTGATCACCTCTGGAGCGCATGTCCCTTATCTTAGCTGGTGGAAAGGGCTGTCAAGTCTCAGTTGACTCAGGGCAACCCTGCTGGGTTTTCAAGGCAAGAGATGAACAAAGGCGGTGGTTTGCCATTGCCTGCCTCTGCATTGCAAGTATTCTGTCTTGCTGGCTACTCTGAAGGACATTTCGGGTGTATTCAAGGCAGGCCGCCAATAAACGGCCTGGTAGTTTCCAAGCCGAGTAGATCTGTCCTAGCCAGTTTCTCGCCATCTCATCTCCCTTTCTCTCAGCTACAAACAACAGCTATAGACCTCAAAGGCGGTGGAAAGGGCTGTCAAGTCTCAGTTGACTCAGGGCAACCCTGCTGGGTTTTCAAGGCAAGAGATGAACAAAGGCGGTGGTTTGCCATTGCCTGCCTCTGCATTGCAAGTATTCTGTCTTGCTGGCTACTCTGAAGGACATTTCGGGTGTATTCAAGGCAGGCCGCCAATAAACGGCCTGGTAGTTTCCAAGCCGAGTAGATCTGTCCTAGCCAGTTTCTCGCCATCTCATCTCCCTTTCTCTCAGCTACAAACAACAGCTATAGACCTCAAAGGCAATGTTCCCTCTAAGCTGCGGAGTCTTGTGAGCAAAAACTCTACTTTGTGAGCGACTAACATTAAAGTTGCGAGTGAGCGATTCGGGCTGCTGCATAAATTAGTTTGCTCTGAAGCCATCCTTCCCAAGTGAAGACAAAAATGTTTGAGCTGGAGGCTAAAAAAACTGCGAGTTAGCTCACACTAACTCAGCTTAGAGGGGGTAACTGCTCACAGGGTGCTGCACGGAAAAACGTCATCAGGAACCCAAAGAATACTTCATGTTCTGTTTTAAAAATTGATACAGATAATATTAGCACCTCCTCTAAATAAGTGCTTTTTGCAGAATCCGGTAGCTGCGTTTGGGGCTGTGCAGCCTGTGATAGAAAAGATCAAGTAGACATCTGTGAAACCGAAAGTGAGTTAAAAGGGAGGGAGATCTAGGAAGGTAACCAGGGTACCGCAGCTCTCCCCGCACTCTTGACTGGGTTCTTTCTTGCAATACTCAGTGAAGTAAGCTTGCTATTACTTGCATTTTAAAGGGAGCCTCTCATTCATGCACAATTCAAGCCATTTCCAGCTTAGCATTAAATCAGAAACAACAAAATCTACACATGAATCTGCCTTATTCTGAGTCAGGCTCTTGGTTTATTGAGGTCAGTACTGTCTAATTCTGATTAGCAGCTCCCCAGGATCTCAGGCTGCAGTCTTTCACATTACCTACTACCTGATTCTTCCAATTGCACACACTAGGGATTGACCCTGGGGCCTTCTGAATGCCAAAGAGATGCTCTACCACTGAGCCACAGGCCCATGGCCAGGATTTTGTGGGGTAATTTTTATTTTCCGGTGGGGCTGAAGTTCTCAGTGCAAAAAGAAAAGCCAGAATTCTGAGGATGATGACTCAGCTACTCTCCTCTCTCTGAGTCTTCTCAAGCCGTCTATTTGACACAGGTGTTCTTATGCTAGCAATCGCCCTCAGCCTATTAACCGTTTAGCCGAAAGAAAGCTGTTACCAGGATAGACTTCTAAATTGCAAGCTGTCAACCAAGCAGTTCTCAGCTGCTGCAAGTTAATCACTTCTGCCAGCAATAATTCAGCACTTCTAAGCAACAATTCTGATAACAAGCGGGCAGGTGGGGGTGATGACTTCCACAGTCAAGAAAGCTAACACTGAGGCAGAAAAACTCTCTTAAAGGAGATCAGTTTCTTGACACAGAGTTAGAAGAGATCCTAGAGGTCACCTACTCCAACCTCCTTGACCGTAAGAACATAAGAGAAACCAATGTTGGATCAGGCCAATGGTCCACCCAGTCCAAACACTCTGTCACACAGTGGAGCAGGGGTCATGGGGGGACAAGAGGCCGTGGGAGGTCGGGCTGAAGGTAGCATCCTGCAGGGTGAGCGAGGAGGTGACTGGAAAGCTGCGCCTGCTGAAGGAGGCAGAGAGTGCTGATGAGGAGCGGAAGGTGCTGGAGCCTGGGAGGGCCCCCGAGATGAAGAGCTTGGCCGGGGCTTGGAGTGTGCATGGCTGTTTGCCAGGATGGGGTACGGAACAGGGAGAGGAGGGAGGAGGCAGAAGGGCCCAGCAGGAATTAGTCAACTAGAGCACCCCACTTTGCTAAAAATGTTTTTAAATGATTGTAAAAAAGCATTTACAAGAGAAATTCTTGTGGGGCTGTGCCTTTAAGAAAGGGGGCAGAGCCCCCCAAAGCCCCACCATAGCTATAGGCCTGCTGAGCCATGGTCCCTCCCTGCATCATGACAATTATCTCATAATCAGAGTAAAATACGTGGAGCTTATACTGAGTCAGGCCAATTGTCCTGGTGCCCCAAGTGGCAGTCCAAAGTGACTTTCCCAGAGAACTGCATGATATATTTCACCAGAATGCAAGAGGGTAACTCTCTTTCCTCGTACACAGCCAACAGTGTGGTCAACCTGTGGTTCTTTGAAGCAAAGGGGCTCTTTGTGCTCCTGGCAGTAAAAGTTTTACTTACGTCACTCCTGTCAACCCGTTCTTGCAACTGCAGATGAAGGCGCTGCCTATGGGATCGCACGACCCCCCGTTGCGGCAAGGATTCGGAAAGCAGGCCGTGATCTCTGACTCGCAGTTTCGGCCCGTGAATTGAGACAGGCAACTGCACTGGTAACCTAGGGAAATTGGGGGGGGGGGGGGGGAATAAAAAACGTCAGAGATGACTGGTCAACAGAAATCTCCAAGCAGAACAGTATCTGCCTGGAGGGTCAGCAGGGAATGTATGCGGAACACCTTTCTGTGAGTCTTTATTTCCCTCTAGTGGCTGGCTTCTGAAACTAGCTGGCTTTTCTTTCCTCTGCTGACAGCACCGAGAAAAATCTTCATACCTGTTTATGAGTAGACAAGAAGCAGGGACCCATGATACTCGTGTGGGGGGGGAGGGGGAGGAGCTCTACGTGGAGGAGGAGGAAGCCACCACAGGTGAGCCTTCTCCCCTGCCCCCGACACCGACGGCAAGGCCCAGGTGGTTTCCAGCTGCCAAGCCTTCTCTCCCCCCACCCCCCTGCAGTTCCCAGTGCGTTCTCTGTGCATGCGCAGGGTACGCTCTTTTACTTTTGGGGGGATTTAAGTATTCCCCCCTATAGTTTTTTCTACATTTCAGATTTTTCTGCACACCTGGGGAGTGCCCCAAGTTTGCAGGAAAATCTCTTTGCCCCCATGTGTTCCAGATGTGCGGATTTAGATATCCTCACAGAGGGGACAACTTGGCTATTAGATATATAGATACTGTATATAAGAAATGGGATTTTTTTTGGGGGGGCGGACTGGCAGAGAGTTCTCAGGGCCCCCCTTCATGGCCACTCACTCATGTGCCTCATTTCTTGTCCACACACCTTGGGCCAGTCACACTCCCTCAGCCTGACCTACCGCACAGGATCTCTGGAGAAGAAGAAAAGTTGGTTTTATACTCCGCCCTTCACTATCCTAAGGAGTCTCGAAGCAGCTTACAGTCACCTTCCCTTCCTCTCCCCACCACAAGCCCCTTGTGAGGCAGGTGGGGCTGAGGGAGTTCTGAGAGAAGCTGTGACTGGCCCAAGGTCACCCAGCAGGCCTCATGTGGAAGAGGGGTGGGGGAATCAAACCTGGTTCTCCAGTTTAGAGTCCACCACTCTGAACCACTACACCACGCTGGGTCATCATTTATTATTTATTGTGAAGATAGTACGGAGGAGAGGAGAATGATGGAAGCCATTTTGGATCCCCACTGTGGAGAAAGGCAAGGTATCAATGTATCAGATAAATAAATGAATGAGTGAGTGAATGAAATGAAATGATGGACCTGGACAGTGCGTGTGGCTTGAAGCATGGAGGGCATTCACAAATGAGCAGGCAAGGAGAGGGTATGTTGGGGGGGGGGGGACAGCGGTGTGCCCTGTCAGAAGCCTCAGGCCCCGGCAACTGCCAAACCTGAGGCAATGCTGATGATGGCCCTGAGGAGAAACATCCTATCCGAGCGATCCTACGTGGGAGACAGGGATCTCCTGCCAAGGACGTCACCTGTGGTGACCTGGCTTGTGTTTGTGTGCATTTGAAAAAGCCTGTTGGGTCTCTAAATGTAATAGAAAAGACAGTTGAATGAGCAGTCTCGAGCAGGCTCTCTGGAAGGCAGTGATCTGAGAGGGTCAAGCTAACAAAATAAGTTATTATAAAAATACAAATATTTATTACAGTGTACACATTAACAAAAGATAAAATAGGTTAAAAGAAATGGTCCAAATATCAGACTCTTCAGAACTTTTGACACACCTCTTCAGAGCCAGGTGTTGCTTTCTCACGTGATGTGCAGTTGCTAAAAGTTTACACTGTGGGCCATGGATAATCTCTCATGGTAAACTGCACATGCTCTCCAAATTGTTCTGGTACCAAACGTCCAATGTGTCTGGATGTGTGTCTCTTCCATGAAAGGTAGGAATCAACTTGAAATGCGTATGGTCTATTGGTCATAAGACAGATCCACCAATTGTATATGTAAAACTATCAGCTCTGTGTGTCAGAAGTTTTAAGAGTCTGACATTTGGACCATTTCTTTTAACCTATTTTATCTTTTGTTAATGTGTACACCATAATAAATACTTGTATTTTTATAATAACTTACTTTGTTAGCTTGATCCTCTTAGATCACAGCCATATTTTGGGTTGAGTCCCCCCCCGCTTTTTTTTCTCTGGAAGGCCACACAGAAATATCTGACATAAATAAATGAAATGTTATAAATAAGTATGTTTTCTAAATAAAGGAATGATTCTTTACTTTAAACAAAGTGAGGTACTAAATCATAGAAACAGTTGCAACAAATCCCCTTGCCATTGGGTAACATCACCTTCCTGTCATCTGTAGAATGATCTCCCCAGCATGCACAATTTGTGAATGGCCAAGCAGAAGGCTGCTCCTTTCTCTTTTTTCCAAGCCCAGGTCGGTAGCTGAAGTGGAAACACCTATTGGACCCACCCCCCCGGGCCCGGCTGCCACTGGGTTTGGTGGGTCCAGGGCTGGTGTTAATGCATCCCCAGGTGGGGCAGCTGCCAGGGCCCAGGGGTTCTGGGAGGGCCACTGCAGCCGACCCTCGCAACACACATTTCCCTACCTGCTCACTTGTGAGTGCTTTGCCACCCATGCAAACACTGCCCAGCTATGGGCAGTACAGATGGTTGTGAGCACTGGCTGAGGGAGAGCTTATGAGCAGGGCAAGGAAGGGTGCGTAGGTCGGCAGTGAGACACGTGGGAGAGTGGGTGGGAAGGAGCTCCCGGAGAACTCCGTGACCGGTCCAGGGTCCCCCAAATCTAGAGGGGGGTTGTATATGACCTTCACTCCCTCTACCCCATTGCTGAATGATTCAGACCTGAATATGCGGCCATCTCAGTGGGAAAGCCCTAGAGCCAAGATGGCAGCACACGATGTGGATATTCCACCAGCCAGGGTTGTTTCGCAGACACCAGTCATTGGCTCATTTTGGCTGTAACAGCAAGCCACCATGTGGCACCGCATGAAAGATCCTAGCAGGAGCTTTAGGCTCACTTATTATTTTGTTTATCTATTGATTTAATTCATTTATATCCCGCTTTTGCCCCCAGTGGGGACCCAAAGTGGCTTCCATCCTTCTCCTCTCCTCCATTTTATTCTCACATTTTATTCTCCTCTCATTTTATTCTCTGAGAGCCAGTCTGGTGTAGTGGTTAAGTGCGCGGACTCTAATCTGGGAGAACCGGGGTTGATTCCCCACTCCTCCACTTGCACCTGGCTGGATGACCTTGGGCAAGCCATAGCTCTGTACCAGCTGTTCCCTCAAGGACAGCTTGGGAAAGAGCTCCCTCAGCCCCACCTACCTCACAGGGTGTCTGTTGTGGGGAGGGGGAGGGGAAGGGAAAGGAGTTTGTAAGCCCCTTTGAGACTCCCTTGGGGAGTGAAGGGCGGGATATAAATCCAATCGCTTCTTCTTCTTCTTCTCACAACAACCCCGCAGGCAGGTTATGCTTGAGAGGCTGTGACTGGCCCAAAGTCCATGGCACGAGTAGGGATTTGAACCTGGGTCTCCCAGATACTAGTCCGACACTCCTACTCACTACACCACACTTGTTCTCCTCAGTCTCACAACCTCTTCTCCCTCTTCTCATGGGACAGTCTGAGATCCATCAGCCATTTAACTAGAGGCTGCAGATAAAAGCTTCTTTGTGTTCAATACACTAAATCGAACTACTCTGCTCCCCCCCCCCCCAGGAATTGGCAGCTTCCCTTCGGAGGCGGAGCCTGCCCTGGATTTTGCTTCGTACATTTTATTTCAGGGTTGATTCAGACATTGAGTTTCCGGCGATCTGTTCTTCCTCATTAGAGGACCTGAAGTGGCTGGGATTTCCACACCAAAGGATGCTCTCATTGGCAAACCCAGAGACAGCGTGGGGGAGTGGTCGGAGTGTCGGACTGAGATCTGGGAAAGCGGAGTTCAAATCTCCATTCTGCCCTGGAAGTGCTCTGGGTGACCTCTGGGCCATCCACCACATCCTCAGCCTAACCCGCCCTCACAGGGTTGTTGTTGTGAGGACACTGTGAAGGAGGAGGGGATGATATTGTAAGCCGCTTTCCGTCCCCATTGGGGAGAAAGGGGCAGTATAAAAGGTTTGCAGAGGTCATACTACATAAATCAGGGCCTGACTTCCATTGCATTGCGGTTGCTCTTGGAATGGAGAGCCAGTTTGGTGTGCTGGTTAGGAGCGTGGACTCTAATCTGGGAGAACCGGGTTTGATTCCCCACTGCTCCACATACAGCTGCTGGTGCGACCTTGGGTCAGTGACAAGCTCTCTCAGAGCTGTTCTCTCAAGGGCAGTTCTCTCAGAGCTCTCTCAGCCCCACCTCCCTCACAGGGTGTCTGTTGTGGGGAGGGGAAGGGAAAGGAGATTGTAAGCCGCTCTGAGACCCCCTTGGGTAGTGAAGGGCAGGGTATAAATCCAGTCTCTTCTTCTTCTCCTCCTCCTCTGCCAGCAAACGCCATCGCCTGCCGGTCTCAAACTCTGTGCCGCAAATCCGCGCGCAAGCATCTGACATAGCACGAGGCCTCCCATTGAATCCGATTTAATTATAGATGCTCTTTTTTTGGTATACGGAGGATTGCTTGGCCTAACTGAATTATTTCGCCCGGGGGAGGAGAAGGAGAGAGCGGTCCTGGCGATGTCACAGCAGATTGCTTTATAGATCGGCTGATGTATCGTTAGACCCCATTGCTTTAAAATTATGGCACCATAACAATCCTTTATTTACATATACTGCTGAGACAGGGCAAAAAAAAAAAAAAAAGAACAAGAGCAAATAGATTTCCTAACGAGAGGGAGAGAGAGAGAGAGAGAGAGAGAGAGAGCTGAACTATCCCCTCGGGGTGCATGCTTTCCGATAGCAGCAGCGGTGCACGGAGACCCAAGCAGCTTTGGAGCGCAGACCGCCACGGTGAGCCAGCCTGACAGGAGCTGTTTATATGCCTCTCCTAATAAAATGGACCCATCATTTGGAGATGAATGTATATGGCCCTTTCCTCCCGGCAGCCAGTGTAAACGGCAAATCCCCTACCCTGTTGAGGGAGGGACAGGAGGAAGGGGGAAATTATCCTAAAGCGATTTGTTAAGAAAGGTTTCAATTTGCACATCATGCTATCTGCTGAGCTGACAGTGTAAAGAGATGCCAGCTAAATCAATTGGAAGAGGGAACTGTGTCTCTCCCCCCCCCCCCACTTCCCTTTATTTATACAGGGAAAGCTTGACCTAATTTGTTATACGGAGTCCGAGTTAAAGTTGGGCACTCGTTTCATCCTCCCTCCCGGGGGGGGGGACATAAGTAATCTTGTTTAGCAATTTTCTCAAAAGCCTCTCCGCCTTTTGAATTATTACCCCTTCCCCTCCTTGCCACCTTCTACGTGCTCTCTCTTCGTAACCTTCCACTTGCAGATAAAGAACGCTTGAATACACAGGTTAGGGCTGACACGCGCCCAGGTGCCACCTATCGGATTCCCACTGCCCAGTCTCTGGTCTAGAGATGCTGAATGTGCCAACGCTCCGTCAGCTGTGCTGGCGCCATTTTCACCCTGGACGACATGCTCTTGGGCCGACTTGCAATAAAACAAAATTAAAAAATCAAACAAAAAAGAAGAAGCAGAATGAAAGGAGAAGAAAAAGAGTTGGCTTTATGCCCCGCTCTTCGCTCGGAGTCTCAGAGTGGCTTACAATCACCTTCCCTTCCTCTCCCCAAAACAGACAACCTGTGAGCAGTGCTCCCTCTAAGCTATGGAGTCTTGTGAGCAAAAATTCTATTTTGTGAGCTACTGGCATTAAGGTTGTGAGCGAGCGATTTGGCCGCTGCATAAATTAGTTTGCTCTGGAGCCATCCTTCCTGAGTGAAGGCAAAAAATGTGTGAGCTGGAGGCTAAAAAACTGTGAGCTAGCTCACACTAACTCAGCTTAGAGGGAACACTGCCTGTGAGATAGGTGAAGCTGAGGCTTCAAGAACAGCTCTGAGAGAACTGTGACTGACCCAAGGTCACCCAGCTGGCTGCATGTGGAGGAGTGGGGAACCAAACCCAGTTCTCCAGATTAGAGTCCGCCGCTCTTAACCACTATACCAAACTGGCAGTAAACGTCAGCTTTCAGACTACCAAAGGATTATCTCGCCCAAATGAGGCAGAACTATACAGATGGTGCTGGTTGGAGAAGAGAGACTTGGATCAGATATTAACTGAACTATACTTAGTTTGATTCCTGAACATGGGCCGCTCTACTGATTACTGCCAGCTAGGAATTGTTGAACCCCAGTGCCGGGAGGCAACATCAGGGGAAAGCCTCGGCCCTCTATGTCTTGTTGCTGTCCTCTGCCGTGACTGGTTGGCCACTGTGTGAAACAGGATGCTGGACTAGATGGGCCACTGGTCTGATTCAACAGGGTTCTTCATCTAGATTTGGTTAATTAGCCATTGCTGACGTCAGCGATGGCTTTGCACAAATATATGGACATCCTGGCTTAATCCTGGCACTGTTCTCATGGAATTGTGGGTTGGGATACCAACTGGGTCTAAGGTTCCCACAGCCCCGTAGAAAAAAAATGTCCCATCCCTTTAATGGAGGCTTAATGTGCTGTTACTTACCCACATAAGTTATTCACGTTCATGTCTTGAACAGCTTTATTAAAGGGGTGGGACATTTTATTAAAGGGACAGGGCATTTCCTCCAGGCCTGTTGGCTGGGTCTCTGCGTGGATTAGAGCTGAGGTGATGAAACCAGCAGTTGCTGAGGCAAGCCACGGTTTGAATATAAGCCAAACCTTGGTTTCACAAACCAACCACAGGGAACATAAACCACGGTTTCACGTTCTTTCTGAACTGAGCCAGTATTATTTGTGTAGGCTAGGAGGAGCTGCAGAAGCTGGTCCCAGGCCTCAGTCTGAGTGAGCAGAGGGAACGCTCCTAGAGAGAACTGTCTGAGAAAGTCCGCGTGGAAAGGTGTCATCCAAACAGGCTTCATGTACCATTTGCTTTTGGACAATCCAACAGGAGTTTAATTCACTTCCTTCCGAGGGCTAACCAGGGCCAGCCCTGCTTAGCGTCTGAGGTCTGATGAGATCAGGCTAGCCGGAGCTATGTACAATTATGTGATTCAATGGAGGTGCTTTTACATATGGTCTGAAGCACAATGGAGCAGACGGTGGAGGCTGCTCCCCCTTCCCCCTAAACGGCACTTGCTTATTTTTGCATCGATCACGGTTTCCACCCCACTCCTCCTCCAGAGCTCAGGGAAGAATGCACCCTTCTTTCCGCCTTCATTTTTGCCTGTGAGGGAGGCTAGGCAGAGAACAAATGAGTGGCCCAAATTTACATAGCAAATTTCACGGCAGTGTGGGGGCTCGAACCCAGGTCCACCCAGTTCCTAGTCTAATGTTCTAACCACGACACCGCACTGAATCTGTGGTGTCATTTTTAGCCTGCCCGAAGAGCTTGTGGGGAGTAGAAAGGAATGTAAGAATATTCAGGTCATCATGACTGAAATGGCAGCTGTGGTTAACCAAATGTCTGCGTCCCCGCGATGCACATTTTGTAATGCCAGAGTTGGCTCACGATGTCTCCGGTTGAGCGTTGTGGCCAACCACCACCTCCTGCCTCCCGAATGCCTTCTGGCTCCAAGCGGAGCACTGCAGGACAACTTGTGTAGCGAAGGTCAGCAAGATCGGGACGCGCATCTAGCCTGAGAATCCCGCTTATGCAGGTTTCCCTTTGCCCACCGGAGCAGTGCGACGACCAACCGCGTGGCGGTGCATTTGTCTGAAACTGGCGAAGGCGCACCAAGGGGGCAGCAGCACAGGAATGGCCTATGCACTGCAGCACAAAGGAACTCTGGAAGCTGACCAAAGGGAAGACTGGAAAAAAACGGACAGCTATTATTTCAGAGAAGTTTTGGTTCGAGAAAGCAGTCCTTCCAGTTTCATTATTTTAAAAGTCAGCTAACATTGAAGGATGTTCCCTTGTACATGGCTAGCCAAGGTAACGCCGTTTATGATAACCAGAACTCTATCGGGGAGGGGGTATGCATGGCTGCTGCGATTTCTTGGGAGGATCATTGTGGGGGGACCTCTGCTCTTGAGGCTGGGCAGCCCTGTGTCAAAGATCTCTTTATGAGAACCATCACTTTCTCATGTGGCAGCTGTGATTTCTATGATTACAGCAGTCACATAACAGCGATAAAGAGATCCTTTACATAGGGCTGCCCAACCACAAGAGCAGAGGTACCTCCCTCACAATTCCCCCCCCCTTCACGGGGGCCAGCATAAATGTGAACCGTGTGACTGTCATGACGAGGATGGTCAGGAACCGAGCAGCACCTCACGCTAAGGACGAATGGGTGGTAAAATCACTAAAATGGGTACCGTTGAAGGTTAGATCCAAGAAATGCCTTAGGGAGGCAGGGGAGGGTTCTACCACCTTCTGAAGTCTGGTGCCGGAGGTCCTTCTTGGAAAGACCAGAATCTGAAAACCAAGCCCCCCCCCAAGAAAAACAAAACAGAATGCCGAATGCAAGATATTCACCACCAGATGGCACACTTGTGCAAGTCCCTCCGTTCTGGCAGGGGCTCCTCTCGCAGGCGTCGGGATACAGCACGCAACCGAGCTTCAGCTCCGTCAGGCCGACCACTTCGGCGAAGGTGCTGCGCTTGTTTTGCAGCGGCAGCTCGTTGTTGTTCAGGATGACAGAATCCAGGCAGCCCTGGAAGCCGCTCAAGACCTGCGTGGTCCTCTTGTCTGTTAGGCTGCGGACGTTATCCACTTGCACCAGGGCGCCGAAGTAAACCGAACTGTCGGTGCTCAACGTCTGGAAGTAGAGAGGGGCCTTGCGCCGTTCCACGTAGCTGTCGTCCAGGGACAGGCTGGTGAAATTCCGGTTCAGCTCAAGGAAGACCGAGTGCCAGCTCCCGTCGTTGACGGCCCTGCCGGAAATTCCCAGGATGCCCGGGCCGGTACCACAGTCCAGCTGGAACCACAGCTTGCCGTCCACGATCTGCAAGGGGAAACCAAAACCCCAGAAAGTTAATACTTGCAATAGGATCCTTGTGTTTATTCCAGAGCTCTGCAGAAGAACTATCAAGCAACGTGTCTCAGTACTGATACATGCACTGCTTTTACTTGATCGCAGGAAGGCCGCAGTTGCATTTCATGCGTAACTCAACTCCAGCCAAGCGCAGCGGCTTTGTATCTATCAATATACGCGTTAGGCTGCCTGGTGTGCATTTATGGCGGGGGTGGGAAGTGCCGTCAAATTGCAGCTAACCCAATAAGGTTTTCAAGGCAAGAGATGAGTTTGGTCTGCCATCGTCTGCTTCTGCATGGCAACCCTGGACTTCCTTGGTGGTCTCCCATCAAAGTACTGACCAGGGCCGACCCTGCTTAGCTTCCAAGACCTGAAAAGAGCGGTCTAGCCTGAGCCATCCAGGTCAGTGCATTCATACACACCTCTTAATGTAGGAGTAACTAACCTTACAAAAGGTGAATTACCATGACAAATGGTGAATGATGATGCTAAGCCATGTAAACAGCACTTGATGAGTTTAATGGACTTCACATACATTATCTCAGTAATTTGTACAATGGTCCAGTAAAGTAGGCCAGTATTATCACCATATTGTAGATGCGGGGTCTAAGTTTGAATGGGTGGTTTACCTAAGCTCACCTAAGCCGAGGTTTGAACTGGGGATCTCCTGGATCTCAGCTTAGCTTTCAAGATCAGGTAAGATCGAGCTAGCCTGGGCCATCTAGATCAGGGCAAATTTCATGACTGCTTTGGTTCTTTCTTGATTTTCCAACACATGGGACAAAATTGTAGATATCCTGTTCCTCGCCAAAGCAACATTTAATGCTGTTTTTGTGTGAAAATTCAGTGCAATAATAGGTAACAGCCTATATCCACCTTACATTATGCATTCTTTACATATGACACGCTGCGTTTGCCTCTAAACAATTACATTCCACATCTTTAAGGTCTGAGCCCGAGAAGAATCATCCGCAAACTGAGATCCTGCCAATACCCTGAGTTCGCACTTTCTAAAACTATGCTAGAATGTGAGAAAAGGGAATTGGAACGTGTAAGCTCTGTTTAAAGCAGGCCTGCAAAACTCAGGTCACATCAAGCTGTATGCAGCTCACCAGCCACGTACTGAGTCCTACGTGATTCAGAATTTCCAGAGGAGCAGGCGTGTTAGTCCGTCGCAGCACAAATAAACAGGGGTCAATAATGCGAGTTCTATTTTTGCTGGGACTGCAAAACCAAGGGCGGGGAAGGGAGACGGAGATTGGTAGCTCGAAAGCGGCAGTTCAGAGAGACATGACGGAACGCCGGGCCTACCAATTTAAATGCAAAAGTGAACGGAGAGGCGTGAATTGTGAGATATAGCGGGATGAATTCTTGTGGACAGAATTTTTCATATAGAGTCTATTTCCCTGCACATGATATGCATACAGTTTCCCCCCCAAATCTATTATATGCTGAAGGGTGTATCATATACATGTCACTGCAGAGATAATTTGCTTTTCAGTCTACCTAAATGAAGTGCCAAAGACGCGTTTACAAATACAGTTACACAGCATATATATATCTCAGAAATAATACAGCAGATGTTAGTGCTAAAATAGGATTTATAGTTCTTTATTCCATGCTGTTTGTTTACAACACAAAGTTTAGAGACACCTCCTCCCCCCCCCCCCAACACACACCTTATCGCTGAAAGTTTATCACTGTTACACTGAGCATTGTTGTCTTTGATTTCCCATTCTACTGGGTGCTACAGAGACATTTCATTACATATTATGCTGGGACCCACTAGGAGTATTCTGTAACTGTATTCTGGAGGGTATAGATGAGGATAGCAGGGGCGACTTTCCTGAAACCTAGTTAATGGACAGAGGCAACCGAAACAAAGTTACACCCTTCTAAAAACACTGAAATCTATTCAGGGTGTATGCATAGAAAGAAGAAGAAGAAGAGAAGAAGAGATTGGATTTATACCCCACCCTTCACTTGGAGTCTCAGAGCGCCTTACAAACTCCTTTTCCCTTCCCCTCCCCACAACAGACACCCTGTGAGGTAGGTGGGGCTGAGAGACTCTTTCCCAAGCTGTCCTTGAGAGAACAGCTGGTACAGAGCTATGGCTTGCCCAAGGTCATCCAGCCAGGTGCAAGTGGAGGAGTGGGGAATCAAACCCAGTTCTCCCAGATTAGAGTCCACGCACTTAACCACTGCACCAAACTGAAACCCACATCTGTTACATGGGCTCTTCATCTGAAAGATTTTGGTCATTTCTAAAGGTCTTTTCCACACGTTTCTTTGTCAAGAGGATGGGCCACGGATTATGTGTAGGGTGCAGAAGAGAAGCCTGTTCTTGGTCCTGTATCACATGACTTGCAATGGCTACTTTAAAAAAACCCCGGCTATCCTGGACCCTAGATTCCCGAAGAAAAGACTGAGGCTGATCTCAGTATCTGTGGGGCTGCTAGAAAGACAGAGTATTAAAAAAAGCAGATGAGGTCACAGAGCTCACCTATAAATACACTTGCCAGTCCTCCGGTTTGGGCAAAGTTAGCTGCATCCCTACGCCAGTTCCGGGAAAAACCCGGAAGTGACATAGGTAGCTCTGGGAATTGTTGGAAGCTCTATTGCTTTATCATACATTATCTGGCAATTCCTAGAGCTACCCTACGTCAACTACAGGTTCCCCCCCCAGAAGTGATACAGGGATGCAGCCAATGTTGCACGCCTTTCCATGTCCCTGCCCCCAATCCTCCCACTGGTTGCCAGGCTTGGCTTAGCCTGGCAACCCTGCCCATAAAATAGTAAAAGGTAAAGGTTTCCCTTGCTCAGAAGCCAGTCGAATCCGACCCTAGGGGGCGGCACTCATCTCTGTTTCCAAGCCGAAGAGCCAGCGCTGTCCGAAGACGTTTCCATGGTCACGTGGCTGGCATGACTAGATGCCAAGGCACACAGAGTGCTGTTACCTTCCTCCCAAAGCAGTACCTATTTATCTACTTGCAATTTCTTGCTTTCGAACTGCTAGGTCGGCAGGAGCTGGGGCCAGAGATGGAAGCTTATTCTGTCATGCGGCACTCGGGTCTCGAACTGCCGAACTACCAATCTTCTGGTTTGCAGTTCAGTGTCTTAACCACTGAGGCACTGCAGCCCCGTCCATAAAACAGGGCAAACCTTTATGTAAAGAATCAGTAGCCATTCTACCAGAACCCTGCCTATTTTCTTATTTCCCTCTTCCTTTTGTGCCACGTCCAATAGTTTGCAAACCATTCTCGCCGCCATTCCTCTTACTTGTGATGGAGCACTCAGTAAGATTTTAGGAGCTTAAAATAATGCAGAGTAATGACAACCCTGTAGCAGATTCAGGAGTAGGCAGCTGTGGAGATCACCAAGTTAGGACAAAAACAGCTAGCTGGAAATGGAGGGAGCAGACCAACTTTTAAGGTGGTTGGTGAAGATAGCACAATGCACTCCTGCACAAGAGACTCATCAGATTCACCCTCATTGGCCAAAAACGCCAGGTGCCCTCAGGAGGTCCAGCAGTGGAGCCAGGACACTAGAAGCCCTCTCACTGTTCCCCCCCCCCCCAAGCACCAAGAATACAGAGCATCACTTGCCCCAGACTGAGAGTTCCTATCTATACTTTGTGGCTAATAGCCACTGATGGACCTCTGCTCCATATGTTTATCCAATTCCCTCTTGAAGCCGTCCATGCTTGTAGCTGCCACCACCTCCTGTGGCAGCGAATTCCACGTGTTAATCACTCTTTGGGTGAAGAAGTACTTCCTTTTATCCGTTCTAACCCGACTGCTCATTTCATGGAGAAATTTCATGGAGTGCCCACGAGTTGTACACTCAGTTGTACACTGAGAGCACCAACGATGTTACTGTCAAACTGAATCAATTACATACTTCCCTTGTTTCCTCCCGTCTTTTTCAGAGCTGGTTTGGGGCCACAATTTGGGTTCTGAGTGGGACCTCACTGCTTAGCCTTTCTGGTACGGACTAGCAAAAACGTTACTGATACTACGGACAGGAGGAGTGTGGGTTGGTGACGTGGTTGGTAGAGCCCCCCTACTTCCTGGTTGCACTGACAGTCTGTAAAGGTCCTGCCATGTGGCATCTTCCTCGTTATTTTTACACGCTCACTGAAAAAGGAAATGAGACCAGGAAGTGTTTAATTAAAAGGACATTTATAACAAGCTGGGGGGGGGGGGAGGGAGAAGCACAAACTTGTTTCACTTGCAAGTGGGGGACTTTTTAATTAATATTTTCTGTTCTGCTTCGGTGCGACGGTGTAATTGTGCTCCTGGAAATGATTAATTAAATAGCCAGTCTATTAAGGGCACAGGGGAAACATGAGTTTGTAATTTTTTTTTCTTTGCAAGCGTAAGAGAAATCATCCGGGGGGGGGGGAGTGTGGAGCTGGGGTCTTGGTTCCCATCCACTGGGGCACAGAGTGAACAAACAGGGCAAGGCCTGTAAGCACAGCCGACAGCCCCTGCTTTAGCGGAAGTCAGGCTGCTGGAGCGGCATTTGCTCTAGCTGACCCTTGGTAGCTTCACGGTAGTGTTTGGGGTGTCAAGTGGGGAATCTGTCCAGCTAAATTTTCAGTCAGCAGAACGAAACTTTCCTGCCGCTTCCCTCCCAATCCATCCCACTGATCTCCACGAAAAGCTGCTCCTGGGGGAGAGGGGACCCTGAAAATGATATTTGGGGGGGGGGGGGGGGTCTGCAGAAAGATGGCGAGATTGGTGGAAGTTGCCAGTTTATTCTGGATCCAGCGCAAGGCGCAGAACAGAGGCAGAGGCAGGTAAATGGTTGATGCATGTCATTCTTCAAGTATGTGTCCGGGGTCATGAACACATGGACCTGCCTTATCCTGAATCAGACCACCGGTCCATCAGGGTCACTGTGGGCCACTGAGACTGGCAGCAGCTCTCCAGGATTTTAGACAGAGGTCTTCCCCATCGTGTACCACCTGATCCTTTCGGCTGGAGATTCTAGGCATTAGAATCATAGAGTTGGACGGGACCTCCAGGGTCATCCAGTCCAACTCGCTGCACAATGAAAGGAAATTCACAAACACCTTCCTCCCCTCCATGCCCAGAAGAGGGGGTAAAAACCCTCCAGGATCCCTGGCCAACCTGGCCTGGAGAACAATTGTTTCTTGGCCCCAAAGTGGCGATCAGCATTTCCCTGGGCCTGTAAGGAAGTGCCACAAGAACTAAGCACTGAGGCAACCCTTCCTGCCCTCCCTTCTCATGATTTGCTTCCCGGAATCAGGATTGCTGTCTGACATTGAACCTGGGACCTTCGGTGTGCCAAGCAGATGCTCTACCACTGAGCCACGGTCCCATTTCCTCCTGTGTGCCACAGTCCCTTTCTGCCATTCCTTGTGTAACCTACCATTTAATCCCTCACTCTGGACCTTACTTCCTTCTTTGCCGTCCTTGCTGGGGCACAACAGTGTAACATCATGAGGGTTGGACATGTCATGGTCCAGAAAAATTCGAATAACCAGCTGGTTAAATATTAGTTAAACAACATTACAATATTTAGAAAGACAAAGAGAGCGTTGACGGCTGAATGCTAGTATCCCGAAAATCTTGTGGGTCTGGAAGATGTGGACTCGAATGTAGCTGTTCTGCCACAGACCAACACGGCTATTCTCCGAAAACATTCTGAAAGCATTCGAGCAGCACCAGATTTTATCCTGAGGCTAATTACAAAAACAAATTAGTTAATTGTTCTTTTTAAAAAAAGCCTTTAAAATGGAATGGATTGAGAAGTTATAAAAATGTTAGGTGTGGTATCTATTAATGGGAACGATTCACTGAGAACTTCTTTGGCTGGTATCCTAGAATACTAAGGTCAGCTAATGTTACAAAATCATAAAGAAGGGAAAGAAATGACAACAGAAATAAAACAAAGAAAGAATAATTGCTCAAAAACATATGTCTGCTTGAAGACGCCTGTGGATATAGCGCACGGCCCAGAAATAAGTCTCTGAGGAGCTATGGGGCGAACATGCCTTCCTCTTGCCATTCTTAATACAGGACAGCAGTGGATCTTCCCCTTCGTCCAGTGTTCCCTCTAAGCTGAGTTAGTGTGAGCTAGCTCACAGCTTTTAGCCTCTGGCTTACACGTTTTTGTCTTAGCTCAGGAAGGATGGCTTCAGAGCAATCTAACTTATGCAGCAGACAAATCACTCAGACCTTTTCCCCACAAGGCTCTGCCCTGGCGTTGTTTCTCCGTTTGCCCCGATTGCCAACTTGAATTTCCCACTATTTGCCATGGGGTGCATTTTGACCTGCGGCTTCGCGCGATTTCCCCCGCAGCTTCAGTGATCCTCTTTTCTGAGGATCACTGAAGCCGCGGAGGAAATCGTGCGAAGCTGCGGGTCAAAATGCACCAGCGGCAAATAGTGGGAAATCCAAGCAGGCAATCGGGGCAAAGAGAAGAACGACACTGGGACAGTGCCTTGTGGGAGATCGGTCCCACTCACAACTCACAATGCCAGTAGCCCACAAAGTAGAATTTTTGCTCACAAGACTCCACAGCTTAGAGGGAGCACTGGACACCACAATGAATGAAACAAACATACACACCTACCCAATGGATTTTTTTTCCTTTAGGGGCTCTTAGATAATTAGGAGAAGGCTAGCCCGAAGTGATGTAGGGTAGCTCTAGTAATCGCCAAGAACTCTATAGTAACAATAGGGTTTCCAATCATTCCTAGAGCTACCCTATGTTGTTTCCAGATTTTCCCTGGAAGTGATGTGGTGAAATCAGTGGCATTTATGTTTTTTTTAAAAAACTGGCTCCTGTTGTTGCTCTGAACAACAGTGGGGAAAGAGTGCTGCCAGAGGGAGACTTCCCACCATAGCGGGAGCCAGGCAGCTAGGATTCTGGGCAGGGGTTCCCCTGATTTTCAGGGCTTCAGCCCACCGCTAGCCAGCTGGCCACCCCTAAACAGACACATCGTGCATCAAGATCACTGGCACGATGGCATCACGATGTCACACATGGCCACATCATCCTGCCCCCCCCCCCCCGAAAGCTACCTCCAACCACCTGCTGGCAGAAGAACTGGACCCGGAAACCCTACTGGCAGCTCTATTGACAAGGGTGATTTCAACACAGGGACAGGCTTATACGGTTTCCCCATTGTGGCTGCCGCTGCCGCCAGTACCACACAGAGGCAATGGGGGCTTCCACACGGTTCCCCTGCTTCAGCCCCCCCTCAGCGGCCTTCCTGAGGGCCTTTTCGGTTTTTTAAAAATCGGTAATCTAATGCGGTTATATCATTATAATATTATAACAATCTGTTTATTAGCGTCCCTGAATTCCCAGAGAGATCTCTTTTACATCCGTAATGAAAGGGGCTATTTAGTGGTTGTTTTTGAAGGAACGCTGAGAATGTAGAGAAAGATCATTATAACGATATAACAGTGTTCAGTCACCAGTTTTTAAAAGGCACCCTGGTGGTGGGGGGAGGAAATGGCAGCTGTGGAGACACTAAACGTTCGAAAGCCAGTCGAATCTGACTCGAGGGGGTGGTGCTCGTCTCCATTTCCAAGCCAAAGAGCCAGCGCTGTCCGAAGACTTCTCCGTGGTCATGTGGCCGGCATGACTAAATGCCGAGGTGCACGGAACGCTGCTACCTTCCCACCAAAGCGGTACCTATTTATCCACTTGCAATTTCTTGCTTTCAAACTGCTAGGTTGGCAGGAGCTGGGGCCAGAGACGGGAGCTCACTCCGTCACGCAGCACTCAGGTATCAAACTGCCAAGCTACCGGTCTGCAGCTCAGCATCTTAATCTCTGACAAGGACAGGGCAAATGGATGCCATGTGGGCAGGAAAAACCCGAACTTTCCCCCACCGGAACAGCCATCCATGCTGTGCTGTGGTCTTCCCCAAAATTCCACGGCAAATCATGCTTGGGAAAGATCAGAGAAAAGATGGGGGGAAATACACCATGATGCTATGGGTGGAAAGCAGGGGGAGTGTGAGAGCTGCTTCCAACATCATCTAGCTGCCGCCATTACACTGTTCCGGTGCCAGAGTTTTGAGGGACCCCCAGGGGTGAGGACTGGCACCAGAGATAAATACGTAATGTACATAATACCTCACTGAACAGGCTAGGCAAGAGGGCTGGGCAGAAAACTCCGAGGGGTTATACAAATTGGCATGCTTTGATTGCTTCACCAAATAAGCAAAATGAGATGAATGGGCATCATATATCATTTCAGAATATTAGCCTAGCTAAGGTGCTTGGCTTCCTTCCATTTCTGCATATCAACACTGGCAATAAAACGATCAAACGGTCCTTTGGGGGCCTCCCTGGGCTTGCAAAGTCCATCTGCAGTCACAGCCCATGAATACAGAATGGTGCCTACCCATCCATCTAGGGGAATATTTAGTTAGTGGGATTACATTTCGGATTCATTTGAGCAAAAAAAAAAAATAATGATGGTAGATTTAATTAAAATATTACTTTCTCCAATTCCTGTCACACCTGGGATCACATCCAAAGCTCCTTGCTGCTCGAAGTGATGGAAGTTTCAGGCAAGTCCTGACGGACGAAAACATATGGCCGGCCCACACAAATGGGTACTGTATTCTCCTGAATAAAACCACAAGTGCACGTTGCCAAGTGCTACCCAGGGTACCGATACAGTTCTAGAGAGATTTTAAATCCATCAAATACATATTTCCTATTCCCCATTTGAAACCAGAGCCTCCAGTCACCTTGGACTGAATGATGAAAGATCCAGAGCTATGAGACCAGCTGAGCAAAAATTCAGGGTTTCCATGGACAGAAGAAGAAGAGAAGACAAAGAGATTGGATTCATGCCCTGCCCTTCACTTGGAGTCTCAAGAGTGGCTTACAAACTCCTTCCCCTTCCCACAACAGACACCCTGTGAGGTAGGTGGGGCTGAGAGAGCTCTGACAGAAACCGATTTTTCGAGAACAGCTGTGCCAGAACTATGGCTTACCCAAGGACATCCAGCAGCTGCAAGTGGAGCAGTGGAGAATCAAACCCGGTTCTCCCAGATTAGCGCCCACGCAGTTAACCACTACACTGCTCTTACTCAATCTCCACAATGTCTAGTTTGGTCCTAAGAGTCAAAACAGGTGAACTGAAGTGGTTTATCCACGGCTGGGTCATATCATTTCAGGCTGAAGGTGGGAGACTGAAAGGCTAAGGCGCAAACTCATGCACATATCAGGAAGAAAGGTTTCCCCTGATATGCTTAGTTTTGAATCTGAAGGAATACTGCAAGAGAGGGAGGGAACATTCAGACATTTGGCAACCCCGCATCCGTATGGAATGATAAAGCCCAGCAACAGACGTACTGTTTGGAGAGGAGCCATACTTCCAAGAACTAATGTGTGAGAGGTTTTATAGTGGGTAGACTGTTGGCCTGGGGTCTGAGACATCCACGTTCAAGTCCCAGCTTACTGGGATTTAATGAAGCTTACTGGGCAACCTGGGGCCACACTTACAGTCAGGCTAATTTACCTCACAGTCAGGCTAATTTACCTCACAGGACAAGATGGAGGACGGGAGGAAACAAGTGTTGCACTTAACTGTTACTGTTGTTCATCCATGTCTTCTGTGCACACACACATTGGGACTGCGCTTGCACAGGGTGGCCGCGGGACGTTTTCTTTCTAGCTCAAGAAGTCCAAAAAGGAGGCGCCTCACCCCTTTTGGAGCCAACGCAGGCACGGGATTCCCACCCAGCACCTTCACATGGTCTGTTGGCAGGCACCCCCCTTCCTGCAAAGCCACCCTGAGCCCCCTTCCATAGCATATCAGCCCTGTGAGAGCTGACAGCGGGGCAGGAGGGAGGGAGGAATGTGCGTCTGCACAGAAGACATCGATGAACAACAGTTATAGGCAGGGGTCATTTCGTAGAAAAAGAGGTGCAGGAGCTCATTTGCATAACTCATTTGCATAACTCATTTGCATAAGCCACCCCCACTAACATACCGGAAGTGTGTCCGAAGGCAACACCCACCCCTCAGGCTCCACTCCACAGGTGAGTGAAACTGACCTGCTCTTCCTCCATTCCCTTCCCCATCCAATACTTTGTGCAATAAAAATAAGCGTAAAGAACACACCCTCATTCTCTTCCTGCTCCCTTGAAACCACCAGGTTTCCAGTAGACTTGAGATACCCAGGACATGTGCACCACCCATCCCTTCCCTTTCCCCTCCCCACAACAAGACACCCTGTGCACCTGTGAGGTAGGTGGGGCTGAGAGAGGTCTTTTGAAAACTGCTCATGAGAGAACAGCTCTGAGAGAACTTGTGACTGGCCCAAGGTCACACCAGCGGCTGCATGTGGAGGAGTGGGGAATCCAACCCAGTTCTCCCAGATTAGAGTCCAACTCCTGACCTCTACACCAAACTGATGGGGTGGAAGCTGCTGAAGGGTTGGTGAAATTTCTCCAGTACTTACGTGCCATGTGCCCAGATAAAAAATGGTATACTTAGAAAATTTATATGCCACCTTGAGCAAGTCTCTGGAAAAGCAGCACACAGTCATAAAAGGAACAATGATAAAATTATCAATATTAAAACAAAACATTAAAAACAATAAAGACCCTAGCAGGGCTTTCCCCGGGGCGCTGCGCCTCTGCACTGCTCAGGGAAGCCGAGGAGGGGGCGGGGCTTGGTCATGTGCCCGCCCCCTGGGCTCCTCACTCCCGGAGCTGTGCTCCTGTGCGCTCCCGCTCCAACGGACCCCTGGCTATAGGTAAGTGCAACTCTGGTTCCATCTTCCATCCTCTCGTGCAGCCCCCACATTGGGACCACTGATGAGCTACTGACCAGAGGAGGCGGGGTGAGTCTCTCACTGGAACGGAGCCTGCAGAACAGTCTAGTCCACATCTCCTCCTTTCCTCACCTGAAGGTCTAAAGCATAATGCTTCACAAATGTGTTCTCTGTCAACCAGGTTGCCGTCTTGGAGATGTCCAGCAGGGGGACTCGTCGATGAAACGCGGCAGACGGCCCCTGTGCTCGGGTGGAGCGGCCACGGCTCTCGGGATGCTATGTAGCAGGATCGGATGGCAACAACTACCCACCTGGACATGAACTGGGCTGAAGCAGCTTTGTCCTTCTCTGGGCCCCAATAACCAATAAACAGTGCTTCGTCTTCAAGGAATGGTTTGGTTCCTTTTGTGTCCTAATGGCGACCGCACACGCGGTCAGGAAAACGCACGTGGCTGGCCTAGCTCCTGGAGCTTCACTTCGGGAGACAATAGCCCGGCCAGATTGTAAATTAGACCAATCGGCCACCCAGGATCCACCAAGGGGCTTATGGTGTAAGGTCACTCATAATTTAACCCTGTAAGGGAGTTTGGGCGAGGCCGGGGGTGCGGTTTAGACGGACATTTAAGCAGACCCCCGAGCCCCATTCAGCAGTCGTATTTTTGTACCATCAATAAACTTATGAGCTGATTTTACTGCAATGCGTCTCTGGACCCAGGACGTTATAGTTCCATAATGTCAAGGGTATGTAGGGCCTTTTCCACTTCCAAACTTGGAGTGGGGGAAAATACCAGTAGCTCAATTTCCTGTGCTAGGTGGAACTTGGAAACGATCGTAGCCAGGAAGTCTAGACCCTTTCACTGAATATCTTGAGACAAGGAGGATCAGCCCTGAGTGCTGCCAGTTCACCTTCTGGCTGAGGTAACAGCCACTAGACTTCCGCAGAAGTGCAAAACGAGTCCTCGATGGACAAAAAGGAGTCTTCTTTCATCCGCAATGATGGCGAAGAAAATCAACGGAGCGCACTAGAAAGCTTCCTATCCTTGCGGGAGCGAAAAAGGAATTGAGGGAAGGGGCGCCTGCCAATGGAACACATGACACATTGGGTGGAAATCTCACACATGTGTTGGCTCTGGAAGGGGTAAGGTGTCCCCTCTTTGGAGTTTTTGAGCTAGAAAGAAAATATCCCGCGGCCGGCCTGTGCAAGCACAGTCCCAATGTGGGGCTGCATGAGAAGACGGAAGATGAACCAAGTATACTGTCCTGAGTTGTATGGAAAGGACCAATCAAGACCACAGTGCTGAGTCGAGGGGGTTAACCCCTCCTCTCTCCCTCCCCCATGCTGTTCGCCTAATGTAGATCATTCTCGGGGTGATGTTTCCCAACAGGGAGAACATATGAGTACCCAACAGCTCTGTAGTATCATGTAATATATTGAAAAAGAAATTCAGCCATACAGCCTGGTATGTCAAGATAATCCTTCCATGGGCCCATACCTCAGAACATATGGGAAGGACTGTTCGTTTGTTTATTTTTATTTATTTATATTCCAATTTATATCTTGCCCTACCCTGCCAAGGCAGGCTCAGGGTGGCTTACACAGGATAAAATACAAATTAAAACCATCGAATCACCAAACCCATTAAAACAATTCATTAAGTATTAAAGTGCTAGCAATGTTAACTATTTTATTAAGATAACAGTGGCATTGCTACGTAGGTGCATGCCACAGGTTGTTCAATTCCAGCATTGATCTTACTCGGTGCGCACCGGCTGTCGATAATTCACCAGGAACCAGGCTCTACAGTTGGAACTACTGATGGTTACTAGTGATGGCGATTACTAGTGATGGTGGCGGCTCCTAGATAAAAGCCTGGAGGAAGAGCTCTGTCTTGCAGGCCCTGCGGAACTGTAAAAGCTCCTCAAGAGAATTTCTCTTCACAAGGGAAGTGAACAGGTAGCCTTCTCCATGATGTGCTCAAGAGAACGATACTTTGCGTACCAAGCTTGGGACTCCTAGGTCCATGCTTAAAATATTTTTTTGAGGGCTGCCAAGACTGGCCTATTACCTTTTCAACAGAAGGTCTCACCCTACTTATTTAATTATCGGATTAAGTTATTATTTATGGCTGATAACAGACCTCCAAAAATCAGTTTATTAGAGCACAGCCAATTTGGTTTGAAAATTACAGCTGCAGAGTTAGGTAGGTGAACCAATTGTACATTTTTTCATGTGTGTTGGATTATTTTTCTAATTTCAGGGCAGCCACAGCCAAGCCTGAATTCAAAAGAAGGGTAATAGATGTTTACGTCTTGCTCCTTCTGGCCAATTTCAAGGCTGGTTCTCGGCATGCCAAGTTTAAGTCAAAATGTGGGTCTGAGAACTGACATCACTAGCTTTGCACCATGTAATTAACTTATCCTTCTTATATTTAACATAATACCTCCACAATTCTTGAGGGAAGCTTTCAAAACATACCCTGCGATTTAAGATTTAGCATTTGCGGTGCTGGAATAGCTGGGGAGATCCGTCATATTTGTTTTATGGCCTGAAAAAGTTGCTTCCTTTGCTGCTAAAGAACATGATTACCGGCCTGTATTTCAATAAGTCGATGACTTACAGGATAATGATGATAAGCGAGGGCCCTATGAGGAATCACAGGTCATGGAAGTAACCAATTGGGAAATTTCCTCCTGACCCATAACTTCCACCACAAGATTCATTGAAGTCCTACAAACTTGAACAGGCAAATTTCCACTTCTTTCTCCCCCCCACCCCTTTAACTGATGATCAAACTGTCCTCAACATTCCTGGCCTACTCTACAGGGCTCTGAGCATGCTCAGTCCTATCCAGGGCAGAAAATGTGCTTTTAGAAAAAAGCTAGGAAATCAAAAAAATTTATGTATACTTGGGGAGTCTCCCAAGTATATAGACACCAATACGTTGTCTGTGGCTTGGGTTTCTAGGCTGCCCTATATTTGAATATAAAACAGTTCAGCAAAGTCATATGAACGCACAACTAGGGTTGCCACACCTGGTGGAGGTGGGGGTCCCCTGCTGCCAGTCCCACCTCCCTACCCGAATCAGCTGGCCGGTGGGGGGAACTTACCCTGAAAAAGAGGAAGAACTATCAGACATACAGCAGAAGGTCTATGTCATTGCCCACTTTACCTGGAAGTGATGTCATCTCATCTGGGATGTTGGGGTGACACCCTGGTGTTTGGACAAAAGCTCTATGGTAGAAGCCCATACCATAGATTTTTTGCCCAAATACCAGAGTGTCGCCCTGAGCATGATGACATCACTTCTGAATCGCACAGGCAGTGACGTAGACACCTCTCTGTATGTCGGATGGGCCTCTCTGCTGCTCGTGGTAAGCAATGCTCCCTCTAAGCTGTGGAGTCATGTGAGGTAAAATTCTACTTTGTGAGCTACTGGCATTAAAGTTGCGAGCGAGCGATTTGGCTACAGCATAAATTAGTCTGCTCTGGAACCATCCTTCCCGAGCTAAGACAAAAATGTGTGAGCCGGAGGTTAAAAAACTGTGAGCTAGCTCACACTAACTCAGCTTAGAGGGAACACTGGTGGTATAACACCCCCCCCCCATCCCCCACTGGTTGCCAGGAGGGACCTGGCAAGCCTATACACCACCAAGGCCAGTAACCATTCCTGGGAGTTCGCCAAACAAAACGAAAAGTCTTCACCTGCTAGCAGAAGACAAGCAAACGGACAAATCATTCTGGGAGTTTCAAAGTTTTGGTGCTACAGGCAACAAGGCTCTTTCTTGGGTTGCCACGTGTGTAGCCTCAGATGGCTTGGGCACCAAAAGCAGGGCCTCTGGAGTGGACAGGTAGGTTTATCTGGGAGAAGACAGTGTTTAAAGTATGCTGTCCCCAAGCCATACAGGGCTTTAAAGGTCAATACCAAAACTCTGAATTGAGCCCGGAAGCGAACTAGGAGCCAGTGTAGTCGCAACAAGACTGAAATGACAGTATTCCTGCAAACCGCTCCAGTCAACATTCTGCTGCAGCATTCTGAACCAAGGGTAGCTTCTTCAAGAGCAGCCACGCATACAACACAGCGCAACAATCTAATCTAGATGTCACCGGGGCATGCACCACAGTGGCAAGATTTTCCCAGCTCAGCAAGGGCAGAGCATCTGGCTCAGCAGCTGAAGCCGGAGAAGGACACCCCTGGCCACTGCTGCCACCCGCTCAGCCAACAGGGGGGCCAAGTCCAGCTGCATCCCCAAGCCTGGTCTTTTAGGGGAAGGGCAACCCCAGCCAAAACAAGAAATACCCTAATTCCCGGGTCAGACCTGCCCCTCTCCCCAAAGCAGCTCAGTTCTGACAGATTTAAATTTCAGTTTGTTAGCCAACATCCATCCTAAAACTGTCTTCAGGGACCAAAGCTCCCTCTAAGCTGTGGGGTCTTGTGAGCAAAAATTCTACTTTCTGAGCTGCTGGCATTGAAGATGTGAGCTGTGATTTTGGTACTGCATAAATGAGTTTGCTCTGGAGCCCTCCTTCCCGAGCTAAGATGAAAAAGTGTGAGCCGGAGGCTAAAAAAACGGTGAGCTAGCTCCCACTAACTCAGCTTAGAGGGAACACTACCAGGGGCTTGTTCACAGATTCAGCAGCCTCTCTGGTATTTGCTGGAAGCCTTAAGAGCCGAGTGACATCCTGATATTGGTAGCAGCTCAGTCCAAATTTCCGGATGGCCCCTTCCAGCAGCTTTACTGAGCTGTTGAAAAGCATGGGGAACAAAACAGTACCTTGTGGGACCCCCTAGGCCAGAGGCCAAGAGGCAGAACTGCAATTCCCCAAGTCTGAAAACTACCTTCATGGTAGAATCGACACCACCCCGGAACGGTGCCTCCTAGTCCCAGCCTCAAAAGGTGGTCCAGAAGGATACTACGAGTGATGGTATCAGAAGCCACCGAGAGGTCCAGCAGAATTAATGGGGCTGGACTCCCCGTTTTAGGGTGACAAGAGTCTAGTACGAACCTCTTTAACCAAAGGCCATCTAAGCAGGGGGCTGCGGTGGCTCAGAGGTTAAGATGCTGAACTGCAGACCGCAAGGTTGGTAGCTCAGCAGTTCGAGACCCGAGTGCCGTGTGATGGAGTGAGCTCCCGTCTCTGGCCCCAGCTCCTGCCAACCTAGCAGTTCGAAAGCAAGAAATTGCCAGTAGATAAATAGGTACTGCTTCAGTGGGAAGGTAACAGTGTTCTGTGTGCCTCAGCTTTTAGTCATGCCGGCCACACGACCATGGAGAAGTCTTCGGACAGCGCTAGCTCTTCGGCTTGGAAATGGAGATGAGCGCCACCCCCTACAGTCAGATTCAACTGGCTTTTGAGCAAGGAAAACCTTTACATCTAAGCAGAGCTTGTTGGATATTGTAACTCTGCATGCAAGAGGATCTGGGAGGGAAAGGGTTGAGAGAATTCTCTCACCCTGGTACACTTGGCAGTTGGCCCCACCCTCATAGGTGAGAGGTTGAGCCTCTTTGGCTGTTGCTTTCTTTCTGAATATAGGACCTCTCCTCTTCTCTCTCTTACCTGGGCATGGAGCTGCTCCAAGTTAACCTTTTCTGAAATCAACCTGTTCACAGTAAGTTAAATGCACCTATATGAATATGTCATGTAAAATGTGCTTTTTATTTTTGTGGGTAAAATTTCTTTCTTTTGTTACCACTGGAGTCAGATCATCTTTGTAATTTGTTTGAACAGCATTTCCCCCTTAAATCGGGAAACATGGAGGATCGAGGATACTGTGTAAAGCTTCTGTGCTTCCAAAGCAATTGATTTATTTACACGTCACCCAACAGATCTTGCCAACGTGCCCCATCTCCCTATTGCACACAATAGCCACAGGAGCTAATTTTAATAGAAATACCGCTATCAGGAACAATGAGATCCTTCCCCCGTTGTTGCTGAAACGGCGGTTTCTTTCCTCATTATCCTTACAACAAAGCTCGCTTGACTTTCTGCATCCCCAGCTAAAACGAGAACGGCATTCCTGATAGCAAGGGCCCGACGAGGGGGAAGCATATAATCAAGAAAAATAACTGCGGGAAAAGATAAACTTATTTTAATTACCTTCAGAATTATACAGGGATTTGCTCGAGTGTACATGATAATCCCGTTGCTCTGCAGAGTCCGCAGACGCAGGGCCAACTTGAATTCCTCCTTCTTGCTATTTTCAGAAACCCGGTATTTGATGTAACTGTTCCCAGCAAAGCTAAGGGAAGTGTGTCCTGAAATAACCGTTCGGAGAAAAGACACAACCTTTTAGCTTCTGCATTCTGGAATAAGACGCAGGGGATTATCCCGCCGCCGCCGAGGGGGAAAAAGTTAATTAAGTAACATGCTTGGTTAACAAGGCTGATAAGGAACAATGTTACAAATGAAGCCCATCTTCGACTGATTAAAAACCTGTCTCTGTTGTATTCAACAGTACGCACCTTACGTTAAAGAAGATTAATTTGCTAATATGGGGAGAAATTTGTTTCTTGATAGGAATTATTGCTGTGTATCAAATCAGATGAGTTATGGCAGATAGCGGAATATCATCATCTTAAGCACAATTATCACTTTGGGATAACCGTGGCAAGGCCTGCGTGACTGGTGATCCATCCAGCCAAATGCGACCCAGCAGTCACATACTGCGGGCAATACTCCCTCTAATTTGTGGAATCTTGTGAGCAGAAATCCTACTTTGTGAGCTGCTGACACTAAAGCTGTGGGCAAGCGATTTGGCTGCTGCATAAATTAAGTTTATCCTTCCCGAGCTAAGACAAAAAATGTGTGAGCCAGAGGCTAAAAAACTGTGAAGAGGCTCACACTAACTCAGCTTAGAGGGAACACTGACTGTGGGTTACCTTGCTCCTGTTCTGGTTTTTTTGGTGTCCCAGGCAGGCAGTGGAATCAGGAGGACTATTAAAGCCCTGAAGTAGGTCCCAGCTTAGGCAGGACTCTGTAAGGCTCCGGAGGGCAAACTGCAGCTTTCATTCCAGAAACAATCGGATGATGCAGGAAAGCCAGTAGGACTCCCTGGGACTGGCTGCTCAGTCTGAGCAATGACATGCTCTGCGGGCTGAGCTACTGCTTGAAAGACAGTGGGGTGTAGTAGATAGTGCTGGAGGGACTGGGGAGACGCAGGTTCAAATTCCTACTGAGCTATGCAGCTAACTGGGAGGCTGTGGAACTTGGCCTGATGTACTTCACAGGGTTGTTGTGATGATATCGTGGAAGAAGAGAGGAGAAGAAGAGGAGGAGGAGGAGATTGGATTTATATCCCATCCTTGACTACCCAAAGGAGTCTCAGAGTGGCTTACAATCTCCTTCCCCTTCCCCTCCCCAAAACAGACACCCTGTTAGGCAGGTGGGGCTGAGAGAGCTCTCTCAAGAACTGTCCTTGAGAGAACAGCTCTGAGAGAACTTGTGACTGACCCAAGGTCAGACCAGCAGCTGCATGTGGAGGAGTGGGGAATCCAACCTGGTTCTCCCAGATTAGAGTCCATGTTCCTCACCACTACACCAAACTGAGACATGGATATTGCCTTGAGTTCCACGGAGGAAGGGGCATGTGTGTATAAAAATGTGATAGATCCTGAGCTACTGCTTACTTATAAACCTGATGTATCGTCACTAAAATCCCTCTCTGGTAGGTCAGCTTGCGGTGATCTGAGCTCCGATCTTTCTGGTCCAAGCTCAGATCTGTTGTCCACCACAACACACCACACCACAACACACCACACCACCTTTTCCCAAAGGCAAAGAATCTGCAGCCTTTCCGATTCAGGGGTTTCTTGCTTACGGGCCCAGGTCCAAACCTAACAAGAAGATTCCCTCTTACCTGGACAACACTGTATTAAATAAAAGAAGAAATACTAGTGTATGTTGCATTTTCTGGGGTTCCCCCCCCCCATGACATCATACTGAGAAGACCTTTGTCATGCTGGGTGCTCATCAACTCAAGGAATGATCAGATCATGTCTCCCCATGAGAAAAGGATCGCTCTGAAAACTTGACTCTTGTCCTTGGGAAACCAAAAGAGAAGGGAAAGAGGACAAGGAGAAAGGGAACCGCTGTCTGTTCGAAACAAGTACCTGAGCACTCCCCAAGCTTCCCAGGAGGGCACTGGCAGATGAAAGGCCTTCGGTTGATTTCGTAGCCCACGCACTGCATATCTCCCGGGCAGGGCTTGTCTGTGCAAGGATCACTGGAGCCGGGACACAACCCTCCTGTTTGAGGGAAAGAAGAAAACAAACCCAGTCACAGAAAGCAGAAGTTCCCCCAGGACTGTGCTGCTTTTTTTTTGTATTTTAGACAGGGAGAAACTAAGGTTGGCTTTCTCTCTCCACGTGGTGGCAGCAGAAGCAGAATTGCTGCACCAAGATTCCTGTCCCAATACTTGGCTGTTGTTGGGTTGGAACCACCAGAAGAGTTCATAGAAGGAGGTGGCAGAAGGGATTGTTTCCCATCTTCCCTTTCTCCCCAGCAGTTTGTCAAAACTCCTTAATGAGCCTCACAAGCAAAATGCATTTCGGGGGGGGGAGGGGTGGTTTGAAGCCACAAGGGGGAATCAAGTAAAATCCCCCACTCTTAACCACTATACCACGCTGGCTCTCGGGCCCAAGCTCAGACCTGGTACACCAATTCCAACTGCTTCTGTTCATCTCCATAGATATGCAGGCTGAGCTAGTCCTGTTTTTTTTTAAATAAAGGAAACCACCATTTGCCCACAGAAAGACCTCACCAACCTCTGATAGAGCTTTAAAACATATGGCATCAATCTTCCTAGGTTGTTAAGCAAAAGGCACTCGGAGGAAATGGCACTCGGAGGAAATGAAAGTCTGCGAGGTCCAACTTCGACCCATGTTGCCGCTTGCGGGACCCCTGGGTATATTCATGCATTTAAGTGCAAATTTAGAAAGATGGAGAGGTTCCTCTCTGCTTCTGTTGACTCACATCAGGAGCACCGAGGGGAGGCAGAAACCGGGGAAGACAAAGGAGGCAGCCGAGAGGACAAATCTCCCACTGCGAATCCCAAAATTACTGTGTTAACAAAATTTGTAGCTGAAGCCATTCAAAAAATGCTGAGAAAAGTTGCTTATGGGCTGATGTAGAACAAGGCGAGGGAGAGAGAAGTTTAACTCCTTCCTCCCTGTGGTTTTGGTATTGAAAATGGCCTCTCCGCTCTGTTGTTAGCCCTTGAAAGAAAGAAAGAAATATGGGCACCCCACTGAAGTGGGGCCATGGGTCACTGGTAGAACAACTATTTTGCATGTGGGTGGTCCTAGACTCAATCTGTTGCCCTCCTACTGAGAGTCAAGTCTTTTTGCACCCCAATATCCGCACTGTTGTGGATGAATCCACTGGTCCCCTATCCGGCTGCTGTGCCTATGCACGGGTAGACAAAACAGACCAAAGCCGCGTACCACTGCGCCGCCACTGCCAGGGGCCGCCCCACAGTGTGAACGCTCTGTTCCGCCTCCTCCCCGGTATGGTTCTGTATGGAAAGCCCTGTGACAACTCGGCCCTGCTTCCCTTGTGCTTCATTTTCCCAGTCTGTCCTTGGCCTATGACTCTCCCAGAGCCCTCCCTTCACTTGGTCAAAAGTCCACTTGCCAGGTCTCAGAGGCAGCAAAGAACTCCGAGTCCTTCCTTACCACTGTTGTGCAAAATGATGCATGGAAAACTTGTGAACAAACCGTAGTACTAGGCATACGATGGCCGGAATCTAAGATCAAACTGGAAACCCTCACACCAGGACTGACGCTATACTTTCAAAAGGACCGTGCACATGGTGCTGAGACATACATCATTCATCCGAATGGTGCATCGTAATAACGCAAGGCCTTGGTCAGCAGCGGCTTTTGATAGATGGCCATTCAGAGATGGGACTGGGCGTCAGGCCAAGGAGACTGACCCGGTCTCAAGCTTATAACAACAGCAGTTTGATCGAGGGAAATAAGCTTGTGAAGGTCCTCACTGCAAGGTAATAAACTATGGGTTGGATTCTGCCTCCCCCATAAGGAGCCTTCTGCTGAGGCAAGAAGCTCTGTAAGACCTAACCTAGTATCATCGGTCAATGCCTGATCTGCTAGAACCAATTTGGTGTAGTGGTTAAGAGTGGCAGACTCTAATCTGGAGAACCAAGTTCCATTCCCCACTTGAAGCTAGCTGGGTGACCTTAGGCAAGTTATAGCAGTCTCAGTCTATAAATAAGCATAGCTCGCCACCTAGTGGTACCAAAAAACAGCTACAGCTTCGGCAGCCAAACAATCCCCCCGGGGATCTCCTGGCTATTCCACATACAACGCCATATGGTAATCTGATTACCATTCTGCTTCCGCTAAACACTCAGGACTGTTCTATAGCTAGATTAGAGTCCCATAGTCCCTTAGAGACAAAGAAGACTTTTGGGGTATAAGTTTTTGAGAGTCAAAATTCCCTTTATATCTGACTTTGACTCTCGGAAGCTTATACCCCAAACACTTTTTTGTTCTCTAAGGGGCTAATGAACTCAAATCTAGCTCTTCTACTGCAGACGCACAAGGACACCCTCCTGAAAATATCTCCATGGAGGGCAATTCTAGTTCCTGACCTTCATCAGAAAGGTTAGCTTTCTTGGCTCAGACCAAAGGACCAGTAACTCTGGTGCTTTGCATCCAGTAGGCCAGACAGATACCTCTGGGATGCTTGTAACAAGGACAGTCCTCACCTACTTTAGTCCCTAGCATAGAGCAATAAGAGGTACCATGTCTCTGACCGTGTAGGGTCATTTGTTTGTGGTCTATCAAGCCATTCCCCATTGACGTATCAAGGCAAATGACATCTATGCCATTGGTTATCATGACACCATGTGATCCATTTGATATCTATGCAGTACTTCTTGGGACAGTCGTTGGGTGAATTTGGATTCTGGTGTTTTGAGAAAGTCTGCGTGAGAAAGACAGTCACAAGAGCCCTTTGTTCGTTCGTGATGGGCACAAACCTGGCTTGTTTCCTGTGCTTGCATTCTTGTACCCTCTTCTACTTGCATGCCGAAGGTCACTGAAGGCTCCGTTTTTGGAACTCTTGAATCAAATGCTAATTTGCCAAGACATCCAAGTGCTGGCCCTTAATCAAGCTGGACTTTTCCCCCTTCCCACAAACTGGGTTTTCGACCTAGTTTCCTTCCCACAAAGCCAGATTTCTCAACCACAGTTTAATGCTGGCTTAGCATTCTGGTTTCTGGGCAGGAAACAAACTCCAGGAAACACAATACAAGTAACAAAAGGGTATGTTTTGGGATTTGTCCTGGGGTAAAACTATGGGGTGTCTTCCAGGGGCCAAGCAACGCATGATATTGGATTTTCACTCCAGAGGTGTAACTTGGCCCCACCGAAAAGAAACTATTTACATGTGTGTGATCTGGATCAGGGCCATAGAAATGGGGAAGGGTGTGTGCACTTAACTCGTCCCTCTGTGCCGATAAAAATGCTCACCTTCCAGCTTCTTTATGCGCAATGTGGAAAAAAAGAAAGTTATGACAGAGCTATGCATTCCCACCCCCCCAAAAAAAGAGTTTAAAGCAGCCAGGGGAGCCATTTTTGACTTGAGAAATGGCACAGGGGGAAGTGTCACCCCCCCCCCCCTTTCCCAGTGCTCCAACCCTAATCCAGATCAGGATTCCCATGGCTTTCAGGGACGCATGACACACTAACAGTTCCAGTCACAGAACTCCATCCTCACATGGGCCCAATACGGAAGTAAATTCTCACCCTCGTCTGTGTTTTTGGCTCTCAGAAGCACATGTATAGAGAATTTCACAGCAGCGATAGAACGCTGTATTTAAAAAATGCATATAGTTAAAAACAGGATGCTTAAAGCAGCTTTTACGGAAGTTCTTCACTATATCATCTGATCCCTCCCCCTAGCATGGGCACTGCTATCCGGATCTGTATGCACGGTGCATTTGTTCTCAGAGCACAATTAAATTTTATGTCATGTCAGGTGATAATTTTCAACAAGCCTCTCTGTGGCTGACAGACAGACAAGTCGCTGGGGCCAAAAAGCTCCGGAACTCATGAATATACATAAGCTTGTGGGAAGACAACCCTGCTGAGATCTTTGGAACAAGCCCGCTGCATGTTTTCGCAACCTTATAACCCCTGGTGAAAATGTCTGACACCAAGCAATAAAATCAATATGCAGCCTTGCAATCAATCCTTGCCATATTTTGGCTTATTCAGACTCTGTGCAGAGGAAGTCCTTCTATGAAGCCTAGCAGCACATAGGGAAAAGTTAATAATTTAATGCGATGGACTTGGGATGCCACACACAGATCACAAAAACATATCAATAAAGGGACCACAGTGAAATGTAATAATGTAGCAAAAAGAACACTGGGCAAGATTTCTTCAAATTATATACTGAAACAAATTCTGCAGTAGTTCCACAAAAAATACAATTGTTTGGAATAGCAGGACACGAAGATCAAGGAAACTCACTGACACACCAGAACAGTGCGTTGGCCGCCTGGAATCTTTCTGGAACCTTGTAATAAAGACTTTTCACACTGAAGTGTTGCATGTATTGATTGCTGATCATACATTGTATGCTGCTAATCCAAACAATTGTATATTTTTTTTTTGTGGAACTGTTGCAGAATTTGATTTAAAAACACAGATCACAGGCAGAAGTGAGCTGTGGCCTCCTAAGTGCCTGATAACCCTGCTGTTTTTGAAATCCAAGACAGGGGCTTAGTTGGTCAAGCCCATGCTGGACCACCATACAATGCTCATGGTTTGCTCCACGAATCTTAAGATGGGAAGATGAAAAGCAAGTATCACACGGACCGTACATCAGCACAGGCAAATCTACCCAGACGGCGATGATGAAGAAGAAGAAGAAGAGGAGGAGGAGGAGATTGGATCTATACCCTTGCCCTTCACTACCTGAAGGAATCTCAGAGCGGCTTACAATCCTATCAAAGCGCAAGAGTGGTCCTGGCAGATAAAACCATGGGTATTTCAACTTTTTTTATTCACGATCCCGTGGGTGAATTTTATAGCTGTCACAAAACTTTTGAAATACCGAAGCTCTGGAGACAGTTCTTTATGTCTGCCTTTGTACTCAAAAGGGCCCCCAGCTACAAATCATGTCTTATAGCGTTGCTCCTGGCTAACATGCATCTCCAGGGTGATTTCACAGCCGCAGAGACTAAACGCCACTAAAGCACTCACAGGTACGTTATCCACCTTGAAGGATTTATAGCCTGGGCTCGAGAACCTCCTCTGAAGTCCAGCAGTTTTTCCTCTTTTTCTTTGCTCCTCCCGGAATTAAATTCAACATACGTATATTAAATGGTAATTTTGGCCTCTCTAGGCAAGCTGAGAAGAAACTGGTGGTAAGTACCCTGAGGCTCCAGAATGCTCTTCTGAGAACTGGGAGTTGGAATACCTCTGAAATTTTCTGCTTCCCAATCTCTCCCCTAGATTTTTCAGATCTGAACTGCCCGGCCTGGTTTCCAGAATGGAACGGAGGCAGGGCCAGTTCTCTGGCCAAGGGACCTGAGCACCTGGGGGGGGAGGGGCACCAGTGTACCACAGGGGTTCCACTTGCTCCTGGCCACTGGTAGCATGAGAAGCAGCAGACGTCACCCCCTGGACCAGCTCCCCCAATGGCTGAGTCCAAGCTCAGACCCACCGTGGCAGCGCAGGAGCAGATGGGTGCAATTAGCTGAGAGGTGACGAGCCTTGAAAAAACCCTTAATCAATGCATTGGGGGTTTTCCAGTGCCGTTTCTCCTGCCGAGCTCTCCTATTCTCCTTGAAACAGGTGTAGAGAGGAAGTTCACACAGACTGCCACTAGAGAATCACTCTGCATTCAAGAAGGTAAAGTACTCAAGTGTCAATCAACCCTAATCAAGGCATCTAACTGTTGTGGAATGTGATCCCAAGAACCAAAAATGTATCAGGACTGAAGAATATACTCAGGCAATGGTTGCCTGGCGAATGTCTCCTTTAAAAAAATAAATAAATCACACAGCGGATGTACATCAGTGCTCACCTGGACTGGATATTCTACACTGTCTTATCAACCAGACATATGTGGATGAAAATGCTGATTATGAGCAGCCAGTGTGATGCAGCAAAAAAAAAAAAGGCTAATGCGATCTTGGGGTGTTATTAACAGAGGCATAACATCCATATCACAAGATGTCAAGAGTCCCGCTGTACACTGCATTGGTCAGGCCGCAGTTCTGGAGGCCCCACTTCAAAAAGGATGTGGGCAGAATGGAGCGGGTGCAGAGGAGAGCGATGAGGATGATCGGGGGCCTGGAGACCGAGCCCTTGGAGGGAAGGCTGAGGGACTGGGGAATGTTCAGTCTGGAGAAGAGGAGGTGGAGGGGAACATGATGGCTCTCTTGAAGTATTTGAAGGGCTGCCACTTAAGGCAGGGAGCTGTCCCTGTTGGCAGCAGGGGAGAGGACTCGCAATAACGGGTTTATTAAGAGCGGGAAGGTACCGGCTGGATATTAGGAGAGCTGAACGGAAGCAAGATAGACTGCGAAGTCAGCATTAACTTCTAGAGCTTTTGGGGGTAAGAATCTCTGGTCTCCATAACTGCATTGTGCATACGTATACCTGATTTATTGTATACAGCATGGAATTTCTTCGTAAGCACCAACATGTATTCCCAGCCCCACCGTTGAGCCAGTGGCTTGAGGAAGTCAGAAAAAATGAAAGCACTTTCCCAAAACTGGATGCTTATTATTGAATGACTGGGATTGTGGCAGAAGCTCAGGCTACTGATGACTGTCTCCGAAGTGTCATTTAGAAAATTAGGCCAGAGATCCGAAGCACGGAGCCCGTCTCCCTCTTCATTATTGCTGATGTTGGTTCTTCTATTTATTCTCCAGACAGGGAAACCAACCGCTGTCATCCGACGGCCTGGGAAGTATGTCAGCAGCACTAATGCTGACTTGTGTCAAGTTCTATTTTAACGATAACTGTGTGCTGCACAACAGCGTCAGCAAAATTCCCGAATGGTTAAATCATTGTCACGTTACAGATTCTTCAGTCCCCCTTCCAACATGCATGTTCCCCTCTAACTATGGCTCTCAAAACTGCTTCCGTGGAGATGTCTGTTTCTCCACACACGGCGGCTGTATGCACTCTGAAGTTTCCCAATGTGGCGCGGAAAGCTATTTGAGAACTGTTTAAAGAGGATGATTCAGCACAGTGTGGCTCAGGGCAGCCAAAATGCTGGCTTCCTTGTAAACTGTGGTTTGCACATAAGAGAATCAGCCTCGGGAAACGTATGCTGCTTTCTGTGCTCTTCTGAGCGAATTCCCCCTCCCTTTGATGGATGCGACGAATGGCTCAGTACAGACATCACGCGAAACCATGAAACATTCTGCCTGTGGTTAGCCTGTGAAGCCCAGATTTCATTCACAGATCATTCAAACATTGGCTCCTCTTGACAAATGCTGGTTTCTCTCGGTAGCCTGGGAGGGTGTGGCCCAAGAACAAGCCAGGATAAAAACAGGGTCTCTGCAGTTGTATATCGTACAAAACCATGGTTAAAGACTGTATCGGCAGAAAAGAACAAGACCGATTTCCCACAAGCGCTCAAAAAACAGGATCAACAAAGCCGCGGAGGAAATCGCGTGAGGCCCCGGGTCAAAATGCGCCCCGTGGCAAATAGTGTGAAATTGAAGCTGCAATCGGGGCAAACGGAGGACCTGACGCCGGGGCAGCGCCGAGGCAGCGCTTGTGGGAAATTGGTCCAAGAGTCCAGTAGTACCTTAAAGACGAACAAAATTTGTGGCAGGGTGTGAGCTTTCGTGAGTCACTTCTCACTTCTTCAGATGCAGGTTTTTTCCAGGTATCTGAAGAAGAGAGCCGTGACTCAGGAAAGCTCCTACCCTGCAACGTATTTTGTCCGTCTTTAAGGTGCTACTGGACTCTTGCTCTTTTCTACTGCTACAGACAGACTCACACGGCTACTCATCTGGATCTATCAATATTAACTGTGACTGTCGTGCGATCCGTCTCTTAAGGTGTCATTTCATTTCAACCAGCAGACCTGCCCCTGCTGCAAGGCGAGGGAAGGGACCACATCCCCAAACCTGTCTGAAAACACATGGCGGAGTGATTCTGGTTGTGCCTGGATGGGAAACCAGAGATCCCACCTTGAGTTTCAGGTTGGAAGAACGGAACAGAGGTGAAATAACGGAGGACAAAACTGAGGTCGAGTCAGGGTTCTCTGCCACATCTGCCACAGGTCGAGTTAAGGTTCTCTGACGTGACTTACAGACAGATGCAGGATTCATTTCGTAGCAGGAGCTCCTTTGCATATTAGGCCACACACCTCCTAATGTAGCCAGCCCTCCAAGAGCTTACAGAGCTCTTCTTACAGGGGCTACTGTAAGCTCTTGGCGGATTGGCTACATCAGGGGTGTGTGGCCTAATATGCAAATGAGCTCCTGCTACGAAATGAGCCCTGGACAGATGTAACATTGGTATCTCCACTGAAAGAATAGCAGGAAGCCATGATGGGAAAGCTCTCTTGCCTCAAGATTTGGACAGCTGCTGCCAACTTGCATAGTCAGACAGGCCAATGGCCCAACTCCATATCAGGTAACCATGCAAGTGAAATGTGGGGAGGTAAATTTGAATGAGGAAGAAGGGTTTGTGTAGTCCCGCTTGCCTCCCAGTGGGAAAGGAAGACTGCCAATGAAAACCATTTCCAAATCTTGTAGGATTTAATTACTTGGGGTTTTATTAGCATACATTACATCCAGCACAGATGGTTTTGCGTGGGAAAATAACCACCTTGTGAGTGTTTACATTACCTGCAAGAAAGAAAATTCCCCACTCCTCTTCTCTTATTGCTTGGGACGTCTGGTTGGGCATCCATGGGTCTGAACAATTTCATTAACATCGGTGGGATTAATTCAGACGGCTTGAAAACAGAACTTTATGGATTGCAGTATAAAGATCTGGACCGAAGCACCTCATTGTTCTGGCCGTTATCCAAGCCGAAACAAACTTCTGGACCCTTGGAGACCCCCTAGCCCTTGCTCTCCTGTCTTTCCGTCTATTTTGTGTTTTGATAACTCAGTTTGCTAATCAAGGTAAACTAGGTAAAACCTCCGCACAGCTGGCATGCATAAATTGTAAATAACCATGGCATCTGCCAGTGGGAATAGCCTTCCTTTAAAGATACATATTTCAAAAACGCGCAGTTCCTGCTTCTGCTGAGGAGCTCTCGGGCTTGTAACCCACTTCGCCCATGAATATGCAGGCAGCATTTTCATGGATTTATTTCTTCTCAAGCACATCCTCTCAATGGCTGGGGCGGGGGGCACAGCGGACCCCAACTTCCAGCAGGGAGCTCTCAGGCAGCACAGGGGAAGGTCGCTGCCCATTTAAAAGGAATGGGGAGGAGGGCTGATGAGAACAAGCCACGCTGTGCAGGAGCGGAAGGGGGTCTGGGTGGGCGGTCTGGCTGAGGCCACGGAGGAGGCACTTGAGAGCCGTGGCAGCCGGAAAGGCGGGGTTGTGACACAGCCGGCGACGCCCAGTATTTTATAGCAATGCAACTGTACTGCTATGCTAGTCTGCTAGTACAACCAGAAGACATTTTCCCCCTCTGCTTTCCTTCAAATATTTCTAACCTGTTTCATCTCTTGACCTTCCAGAAGTCAACAGTGGCCTAAGCCGACAAACGGGTGGGCTTGAGACTACCCACTTGGCTGGTTACCAACAGGGAGCAAATATTACCTGCAGGTGACGAGCTGATTCCTTTCTGCTGAGAATAAAGTTTTGTGGCTCTCTCGCTCCCTTCCAACCACAAAGAGTAACTGGATTGTTATGGCAATGAAATGCCAGGGCACAGCTATGCATAGAATCACAGAGTTGGAAGGGGCCTCCGGGGTCATCATCCCCCCTGCACAATGCAGGAAATTCACAAATACCTCCCCCCCACACCCCCAGGGACCCCTGCTCCAAAAGATGAGCATCAATGCAGATCTCTGAGAGTAGGGCTGCCAACCTCCAGGTGGTGGCTGGAGACCTCCCGCAATCACAACTGATCTCCAGGCGACCGAAACCAGTTCACCTGGAGAAAACAGATGCTTTGGAAGTTGGCCTCTAGGGCATTATGCCCCAAACTCCGCCTTCCTGAGGCTCCATCCCCCAAATTTCCATGTATTTCCTAACCTGGAGCTGGCGACCCTGTCTGAGGCAGACTGTTTATGGTGGCTAACACAAACTTTTCCCAAATGTCAGAAATTCACAGTCAGCTCAGACTCCCTTATGTCTTTCCCACGATTGATTTGTCTCACCTGGCTATCGCGAGCGCCCACTGCCTTGACTGCAGTCTGTCAATCTGCAATTTGAGACAAACTGGTTTCCACACTCTCTCCTGTATTTAGCATGTCTTGGTGGTAAACACAAGGTAGATAGCAGCAGCAACAGAAGTTGAATACTTGGGCGGGGGGGGGGGGAGAGATGAGTAATCACCCTGGGGGCCAAAATCCAAATTTCTGTGAAGGTACAATCAGGAGAAAAAGTTCTGTGTGAGCTGGGAAAGGGGAAGGGATGCCGCCCCACGCTCTGTAACGTCAGGACTGTTGTTCAACACTGACGAAAAACAGGATCGCTCACAAGCAGTGTCCCCAGGTGCATGCACCCTGGGGCACCACGAACGCAGTGGCAACTATTTGCAGAGCCGTCCCGGGCATTCTCACCACACACGAGGATGCTGTACTTGCAAAATTGTACTTGCAAAAACACAACACATAAACGACAAACGTCGGAAGACGGGTCCCAAGCGGACAGTGGTGATTTGCCACCTGCAGCTACCCCATGTTCAGATGCCAGCTCTAAAGAGCGGCACGTAGCTCTGACATGTCAGGTGGTGCCTGAGGCCATGAGCGAGCAGAGTGTGGCTCTCCTAAGACCCTTGAAATGGAAGGAAGGGCTGCAGAAGAAAACGTTCCCAAGGTGGTTAATTAAAAAACAAAAGAACACCCAGCAACAGCCTCGGAGCCGTGTGTAGGCTAAAAAAGGTCAGAGGCCCTCCTCTGCTCCCAATTACTTAATGAAATACTTTACTGGCTTCCCTTTTCTTTCTGGGGAAAAAAAAATAAAAGAAGAGCCCAGGAGATCAATACGGAGAAGGGGCCTTTTAACTTTATCACTCGGGTCAAATGTCACCCTCTGACTGAAAATGCTGAATGCGGATTGGGGCTGTCCTCACATAGCCATCCTTTTCAGGCCCCAGAACATTTGGCTAGGAACCCTACAACCCACGGCCCGGGGCTGACAGACCTCTTCGACCAAACCGTCTCTGGCTTTGTTCCAAGGGGTCAAAGTTCCTCACCTCCCATTTGCCATCAATAAACACCAACCATGCCTGCTGAGCATGAGAAATCAATTCTCCCAGCCGCTCCAGTCCTCCAAAAGCCCTCTTAACCAACTGAAATGAACTGCTTCGGCTGACCGGTGTCGGAGCAATTAAAAAAAAGGGGGCTCCCAGACGTGGCCCGGCGGGGGGGGGGGGGGGGGTACCACTCACCATCGCAGGAGCAGCGCACGTTTCGGTAGAAGCGGGGACAGACGAAACTGATGCGCGCCGTGCTGTAGGTCATCAGAGAATGGGAATCGATGGACAGGCTCTGCTCGCAGTGCTGCTCCTGGCAATCCATCCCCGAGCAGTTCTTTTCCAGGATGGCGGAGATGCGGATCACGTTCTCCAAGTGTCGCCTCGCGTTGGTGAGCTTCTGTATCAAGTAGGCCGGCTTATAGAAACCGCCGGTGTGCATCTGGACAGCAAACAGCATGTCGAGCTGAGCAGTGCCAGCCACGGGCTGGATACTGATGATGTGCAGGCTGTCTTGCTTCTGGGTGAGGACGGCGTTGCGGAGGGTGCGCCTGAACCCGTGCATGTGGAGCCCCACGAAATCCTCGGGGGAGACGTTCTCGAAACGGATGGTGACCGTGTTCTGTAGCATCTCCTGCACCAGCTGCTCCACGTGGACCGTCACGTCCATGGGCACCTGGAACCGCCCGTCGCTCACGGACACGTTCAGGATGTACTTCCCGCTATCCAGCCCTCCCAGGGCAATGATCTTCCCGTCGTGGTGGTTGACCTTGAACAAACTCTTCTGCTCCAGCTTCAGGCCGTACGTGAGAACGTCGTACATATCCTGGTCCGTTGCGTGAATCTTCCCAATCACGCCGCCCGGGAAATCATCTTCCATGGTGACAATAAAGATCTCCAGGGGAATGGCCGTGGGCTTGTGGATGCTTTCTTCAATCACTCGGATCTGGATGTAAGTTTGGGACATCTGCTGAGGCTTCCCAGAATCCTTTGCCTGATGAGATATATCAGAGACTTGTTTTAGAGGTGGAAAAAAGCCCTCACTTTAAATACTGGCTGAACTTTACTCTACCATCCCTTTGAGGATTTCAGGATCTCTGGTCTTTAAACTCTGGCTTCCCAAGACGCCCTTGTGCTAAGGGAGGGGACTTCCACTGACACATAGCGGGAACTGAGATTTTTATGGATTTCCCAATTGAAGCCACATCTCCTCCTTTTCCTACCATTGCTGAGGTGGACTTCAGGATGTTTTTTGGTAGCCTAGGAAGCTGTAGAACACGGGTCCCCAATGTGGCATCCGGGGACACCACAGCACCTGCCAACACTTTTCCTGGTGTCCACGAAGAAGAAGAGGAGGAGATTTATACCTCGCCCTTCACTCAGTCTCAGAGTGGCTTACAATCTCCTGCCTTTCCTCTCCCCACAACAGACACCCTGGAGGACCTCCTGATGGGACCTGGTATTTTTGGCCACTGTGTGACAGACTGTTGGACTGGATGGGACACTGGCCTGATCCAGCACTGGCTTCTCTTATGTTCTTGAGAGAACATAGGTGGGGCTGAGAGAGCTCTGAGAGAACTGCCCTGAGAGAACTGTGACTGACCCAAGGTCACACCAGCAGCTGCATGCGGAGGAGTGGGGAATCAAACCCAGTACTCCAGATTAGAGTCCACCACTCTTAATGACTACACCAAACTGGCTCTCAAGTATTTTTAGAATGTGGGCCGGGCCAGGTGGGACTCTTTCCAGCAAGGCTTCTTACTGGCTACTGGAGATCTGATTGGCTGTGCAGATTCAAATAACGTTTCAGTTTTTATTCTCTCACACACTCCTTTTACCCAGTGTGGTTTTTAAAAAAAAATCACCCCTTTTCTCCTTTGCCCTTGGGCTTTTTGCAATTTTCCCCTTGTTACAGAGGTAGGCTTTTTTCTGTGTCCTCATCCATTCATATGCAAAAAAAAGAAAAGGAAAAAAAGAAAAGGAAATTTTACAGTGTTAATGTCAGCTACTTCCAAAACTTCATTTCATGCAAATGATCTGGAAGGCAGCTGGTTATCCGATCATCTATATGGCATTCAGATATGGTAATATGGGTCGTATAAAAGAATGCAGGGAAATATGTTATTATAAATAAGTGGCATTAGGTATATCGGGAAGATAATTCTCTGACGTAAGAATGACTCCTGGCCACTTCTCACAGGGGTGGGTAGTACGAGTGCCACAGTACCTGGACACAGAGCAGATATTCGGTTGCTACCATGTGCTTGAACACCACTGCTGAACGCAAGATGCCTTGTGGGTCCAGTGTGAACTCCTCCTCTTCGTTGCCGGCCAAGATGGAGAAGGCGAAAGGGGGCCCGTTGTGCAGGGAGTCTTTGTCTGTCACCACCAGCTGCAAAATGCTTGTTCCCACCGGTTTGTTCTCCTTTTGTGCAGACGCACAATGTAGATGCGTGGGGGGGGGGGGAGGGGGAAGAGAGGGGATTTTAATTACACATCTTGGCATGCTGCTGAGACAAACATGTTTCCTGCCTAGAATATGTAAGGACGTGGTGTTTCTGCAACAGAAGAGATTGGTTCGGGCACGGCTTCCGTCCCATTCTGCCTCCATTTGGGTGTTCGGATGCTGCCTGAGAAGGGCCAGTGTGTGTCAACTTTACCGGCTTGTACAACACGGGAGGGCTTGTTTGCACAGTCGTTTAGAACAAAGCTGCTCATCGTGCACTAGGGTTACTTTCTGCATACACTCAGGGGCAGCCCTGCTATTAAGTGGGGTGAGATGGGCCCCCTTAAGCCCTAGATTTGGTGGTGAAATGTACTGTCAAGTTGCAGCCAATTTATGACAACTTCACAGAGTTCTCAAGGCGAGAGATGAGTAGAGGCAGTTTTCCAACTTGACTCTGCGTTGGGAACTTGGACTTCCTTGGTGGTCTCCCATCCAAGTAATAACCAGTGTGCCCTCTAAGCAGGCTTGTAGCCACAGTGGGGCATTTTGGGGCACAGCCTCCCCCACTTCCTGCCAGGCCCCCCCAACTTACCATCCTGGCCTGCCCCCCCCCCCGGCTTATTTCTCGCACCCGCTGCTGCCAAGGGCAGCGGCAAGCCTTGCTCCGCCCTCTCCCTCCAGCAGCTCTCTGTATCCTTACGGAATCCTCACTGGCTGGCAAAGCAAACTCCGCCTCCAGTCCCATGCTATTCATCTTGCCTACCTCTCTTTGGCTTGCCTCTTGCTGGCCGGCAAAGCAAGCAAGCAAGTTAATTACCTTAAATTAAATTAGCTGGTGACCCCCTGATATTTAAATGCCCCCCAACTTAATAATTCCTGGCTACGGGCCTGCTTCTAAGCTGAGTTAGTGTGAGCTAGCTCACAGCTTTTTAGCCTCTGGCTCACACATTTCTGTCTTCGCTCAGGAAGGATGGCTCCAGAGCAAACTAATTTATGCAGCAGCCAAACTGCTCACTCACAACTTTCAATGCCAGTAGCTTGCAAAGTAGAATTTTTGCTCACAAGACTCCACAGCTTAGAGGGAACAGTGGCAGTAACCAGGACTGACCCTGCTTAGCTTCTGAGACCTCCTGAAATCAGGCTAGCTTTGGCCATCCAGGTCAGGGTGACCCCAGGCTGGCAGATCACAACCGTTGTGCATTATCCCTCGGCATCGACAGAGAGCCCTGATACGCAAAGGCACGCAGAGAAGAGGAGTCATTCCAATGGGCAGATCCGCCCTTCCTTCTTTGCGAGCTTTCAGTCGGTACTCGGTCTGGGATTTATAAATTCTCCAGTTTCCCACACTGAACACTAAGGAGAAGGAATGCCTAAACAGCACAGTCAAGCCCAGAGGGAATTTTTCACGCCACTCTGCAGGGTTGTGTCACAGACAGGGACCAATTCAAACCCTGTTTCACTGGGGTGTTTCATGACCATCTAGAATACATGGCAGTCATGCTGTCTGAGAGCTAGTGTAGTGAAGCAAAAGGAGGAGGAGACTGACTTCATACCCTGCCCTTCACTACCTGAAGGAGTCTCAGGGCGGCTTACAAACTCCTTTCCTTCCCCCACCCCACAACAGACACCCTGTGAGGTAGATGGGGCTGAGAGAGCTCTTTTGAGGACTGCTCTTGAGAGAACAGCTCCGAGAGAACTTGTGACTGGCCCAAGGTCACACCAGCAGGGGCATGTGGAGCAGTGGGGAATCAAACCCAGTTCTCCCAGATTAGAGTCTGCGCTCCTAACCACGACACCAAACTGGCTTTCAAACTAGCTCTCAGAAGCTCAGGTTGCAATCCTATGCACACTTGCTTCAGAATACGCCCCACTGATTGATTGCTGGATAAACATACCTAGGGGCAGGGTTCCTTCTAAGCTGAGTTAGTGTGAGCTAACTCATGGTTTTTTAGCTTCCGGCTCACACATTTTTTGTCTTAGCTCAGGAAGGATGGCTCCAGAGCAAGCTAATTTATGCAGCAGCCAAATCGCTCACTCACAACTTTAATACCTGTAGCTCACAAAGTAGAATATTTGCTCAGAGGACTTCACAGCTTAGAGGGAGCATTGCCGAGGGCCTGACAGCATAAGAGCATGCCTGAAAGTCTCCCTGCAACTCTTTCCAGAGCCATAAACTAACGAAGGTAGCTATAAAGAAGCCCCTGTTCCTCAGCTTCCACCCACCCATTTGCAAGATGGGAAGAAAAACACTGCACTACCTTGCAAGACTGTTGTAAGGATTAATGAGCTAGCATAAAGGGTGGCGTCCTGAATGCTCTAATGTGCTATTTAAAGGCTCAGTAGTAGCATTACTTTCCCACATAGCCCTGCAGCCCTATTCCATGCAAGCTGGATTCACTCCTGAGTAAGTACGCATTCACAGGACTGCAGTCTTCATCTTTTAAGAATGTGGGACACAGCTACAGTTGCCGCTTCTGAAAGGAGAGACAATTCCGGGACAATTTGTTTTATCGGGAGCAAATCCCGTGGCTGGGTTATCGCTACAAATACAGAACATGTTGGGGGAACTGAAGAACAACATTCTTATCCTCCCCTTGGACAAAGAGAGGTAATTCAACACACCGCGGGCTGATAAATCATCAGAAGCCACTAAAACAGAAACGTCTTCATATTTTAAAGGTCAGATTATTGACGGGGGGTGGGGGGGGGAAGGATGACGCTCAGGATAAACTTACCTGAATCACAGCTGTGTAGTTGGCAGGTGTAAATATGGGGCTGTTATCGTTCACGTCTGAAATGTCGACGTTAACCGTTACAGATGCCGATAAAGAAGGAAGGCCACTGTCTCTTGCTTGAATGACTAAAGAATAGCCGGACACCTGAAAAAGATAATAATAATAGTAATAATAAAAAAGGAACCTTAAACCATCCTGAAAAAAGGTGCAAAATCCTTATATCTGTATATACATGGACAGTAAAGAAGTACTGGAAGAGCCTCGATGAAGGAGAATGGATTAAAGCCCCGGCCCCGATTTACCAGAGACCACGTTTGTACAGGAGAACTGGAAAGGCCCAGTTGGAGAATGGATTAAACCACTTCAGACTGTACTTTAAGGTTCTCTGTGAAGACTCCCTTCAAGTAGGAAACTAGCACTACAAGGAAAAAGGGTTGGACTAAAAGTTGGGTTCAGCTGAAAATGGTGGCGGAGGGAGACTGTTCCCTAAATGTTTGGTCGCCTATGATTCTTCAGTTGGAAGGACAAGGGTAAAAGCATTGGCTCTCGCTTTGAAATGCCTTTGGGGCACAGTAAAATAGCCAGAAATGATTGGCTATGTGACGCTGTGATGTGTAACTATGTTATTCTGATTGGCTGGGATCCCATTTACGGGAACTAGTATTGGTTTATTTAAAGCCAGGTGCCAATCATGCAGCAATAAGCCTTCCAATGACTGTTAAAAACAGTGAACGTCCCTCCCCCCAAAGCACTGTTCAAACGTTAAACAAAAATCTGTGGGTGAATATCCTAGATGGAAACTTCCATACCAATAAACTAGATTTTCCTTTTGCAGGGTTCATTTAAGGGAACACAAATTATATAATCCCTCCCATCTGCAATCTGAAGTGGTACAATCCACGCTATCAGTTCGGGACTCTGCCACTTTGTGCCAGTGTATGTACAGATTCAGGCCTTACGCTGTGTATTCTAAGGAAAGGCCTCCGGTCTCATTCCTTTCCCTGGCCTACTTATAACACTATTTCCCCATTTATTGCCACAATGTGTCTCAGGCTCTACTTTTTATAAGGCAATCCGTATTCATAATAGCTTCTCGACATTAAAACAGCTATAATGAATGATCCGAGCTGCAGATAATGGGACTCTTAAAAAAATAAACACTTTCAGTGCTTTGCATAGGGAAATCCAGCCTCAGCAGTTATAATTTGGACAAATGTGCAGGTGCGAGGAACGCTTTTAAGCTTCGCGGATCTCGGTTATAATCTTATGGCATTAAACTTACCAATGGAATTATGAGAACAGATCCTGAAGAATGTGAAAAAGTTAAAAATGGTTTAAAAGTTCACTCACTGATAGTAACCTGGGCCATCAGTTTTGGTGTTTCAGAGAAAGCAGAACCCTTAAATCCAATCTCCTAAAGAGCTACAGCCAAGCAGAGGATCTCTGTTCCATTCAAAGCCAGATACTTTCAGAGGGTAGCCACCATAAAGGTAAAGGTTTCCCTTGCTCAAAAGCCAGTCGAATCTGACTCTAGGGGGCGGTGCTCATCTCCGTTTCCAAGCCGGAGAGCCAGTGCTGTCCAAAAACATCTCCGTGGTCATGTGGCTGGTATGACTAAATGCCAAGGCACATGGAACGTTGTTACCTTCCCACCGAAGCAGTACTTATTTATCTACTTGCAATTTCTTGCTTTCGAACTGCTAGGTTGGCAGGAGCTGGGGCCAGAGACGGGAGCTCACTTCGTCACGCGGCACTTAGGTTTCGAACTGCCGAGCTACCGACCTTCCGGTCTGCAGCTCAGTAACACCATTTTGACCAACAAGATTTTCAGGGCACGAGCTTTCAGGAGTCAGTGTTCCCTTTGTCAGATGCAAAAGCTTATACCCTGAGAATATTGTTGGTCTCAGGTGCCACTTATTGTCTAAGGTGCCACTGGACTCAAATCTAGCTGTTTTAAAGGCCAGAACAGATGTTGTATTCATCTCTTCACTCCCGAAATCTTGGTTATGGGAGATGTGGGACCCCCAGGAAGGTTCAGAATTTGATGGTTTTGGTTGGTTGAAGTTATTATTATTGTTGCTGAGACACAGAGTGGATTACACAGTGTGAGAATCCATACACAGAGACATCAAACAAGCGCAGTGTAAGCTGATAACAACTGACACGAGAAGACACTGAATGAGCAGTGAACGAGGACTAGGGTGAGCGAAATCAAAGTGAGCATCACATATTAGGCATGACGGAGGGTGTGGATATAATGAAGAAAAATGGTTTTACATACATAGAAAACAGTGAAACAACAATAGGGTGATATGTGGGGGAAACAAGCTTCTGTAGAAAAGAGCAGGAGTCTAGTAGCACCTTAACGACTAACAAAATACGTGGCAGGGAATGAGCTTTCATGAATCACTGCTCACTTCTTCATATGAATCTTCAGATTCTGTAAGGTGCTACTGGACGCTTGCTCTTTTCTCCTGCTACAGGCATTTGTTGGTCTTAAAGGTGCCACTGGACCCAAACTTTATTCTGTTGCTCCAGGCCAAGACGGCCACCCACCTGAAACTACCCAAATTTCACGTTAGAGGAAGCTTGGTAGCCAACCGAATTATTCTCTACTAGCCAGCTGTAAAGTACAACCCAATCACAATCTTATTTATAACCATGACATGAATGCCAGGATCAATTGGACCTTGCACAATTTTTAAAACGTCTTTGCTTTCATTTTGCTTTGTGTGAACAACAGGAGTTTGGGCCCCACATTATAGGAGCAGTCTCTGGCCTCCCCCTGACTTGATGGCCCAGGCTAGCCCAATCTCATCAGACCTCGGAAGCTAAGCAGGTTTAGCCCTGGTTAGTAGTTGGACGGGAGACCACCTAGGAAGTCAAGGGTTGCTACACAGAGGCAGGCAATGGCAAACCACCTCTGAACGTCTCTTGCCTCGAAGTCCTACAGGGCTACCAAAAATTGGCTGCGACTTGATGGCACATTCTGTCATCATCTGGGCTCACAATATTTATCCACCAGGATGAAAAATATCCTTGCCACTGGCAGGTAACGGACTGCTGTTGGGGAAGACTATGCCATGCTGACCTGTACCTCCCTGGTCACGTGACCTCCTAATCACAAGAGCTATGAATCAGCCAATGAATGGAGTGTGTTGGCCAGCAAGGCACTGCTAGTGCTCTTATGAATTGTGATATTCATAAGTCTGAACATTGGGCTGCCTTTAATGGAAGGGTCATGTGCTTTCTTCATAATAGGAGCCAGCTCCAGCCCATGCCAGGAGGCTGACACCCTAGATAGTTCACCAGAGACAAAGGACTCCTCTTGCCCTGAGGTTTCTCTCTGTTTCCACACGCTGGTCAAACCCCTGCCCCCTCCAACATACCTGCATAGTTATGCTAACGCAGTTGCTTAGCAACTAATGTTCGGGCCATCACCCAGTCGGCCAAGTCATTGACTAACAATAGATGTGGCCAGGTGAGTCATCGGACCCCAGACCAGGTGTCCTCTTCCTGGTGAGACAACAGGGTCCCTCCCCTGGCCCTCCTCCCTTTGTTCACCTTTAACCTATGGAAAGGTCCAAGAGGGACGGACCACCTCGTAGGTGTGTTAGTGGGATGTGGTTTGCACAGCCCGCCCCAAAGACCCCCTAATAAAAGACCAAATCCAGAGGCACTCGCTCTCTTGAGCCGTCGTCCCCTATCTGCTTTCAAACACCTCTTCAGTCCAGCTTCCTGTACCCAACCCTTGCCTCCATCTTTAATCCTCTCTCTCTGGACTCGCGATCCAGGAGAACCACGTGGTCTCGCAGGTTCGAGCCTCATGTCCCCATAGCCTTTCTATTTTCTCCCCATCCAATTCTGCCATCGTTTGGACCACGCACCTAAGGTAAGGCACTGCTTCCCCACCAACGATTACCTGCTCATGCAAACGTGCTATTTTCTGTCTTTATTTCTTAGGCCTGAGTGATTGTGTGTGTGATTCCGTTTTTGGTATGCTTGAGACACATTATTAAGTAAACAGCATTTAATTTGCCATCTGCCTCACGTGCTTCTTTCCTTGAGAACTCCCGGGAGGGGTGGGACCCTGGTATAGTTGGCAAGAACCCATGTATTTTGCTGATTGCTAAGCGTAAATTAAAGCAATTCGGCTAACAAGTGGTGGCCTGAAATGCTAACTGGATGACCGATTGTCACTTTCCCCATTTCCAACTAGGTGTTACTAGAGAAAAGGTGGGCACGCAGCCCCCTGCCTGATTCTCCATAATGTGCGCTGTCAGCTTTACTTCCAGGTACCTGGGACTGCGGCCTCTAATTCCATCCAGATCAATAGAACATGAGCTTCCTCGGTTGTTTCCCGATTGCACTACTTATTCTAATGGAACCTAACTGTGCCTAATTCTTGCTCAAGATTTTCCCCCTGATGGTCTACAGATGGCAATAAATCCGCACCGCCTCGGCTTCTCCGGCATTCTGCTGGGAAACTGTTTGCGATGGTGATTCCAAATATTGACAGCTTTATCTTGCTGTCATGTTGATACAGACAGGATGCTTGCTTCTGCAGCCTCACAGACGGAGCTGCTCTCCAGCTCAGTGTTTTTGGTACACGTGGGCCGTTTTCGCTTAATGCCCTTAAAGTTACCTTGCTAGTTTGGAGATGTCAGGTAGGCTTTAGTTCTGTGTTCCAAGTGTAATAAAACAATGTAATTTTTAAGAACTGTTTGGCATACTGTGTTCATATTCTAGAGGCTAGACTAGGTTTTTTTATTCAGAGGGAGAGCGCCAGTTCTAATGCCTATGGTGGCAATCCTTAAAGACACACCTGCTTGTTTCTTGAGCCTTGGGGATAAAATCCAAAAGATCTTATATGGGACAGAACAAAACAGGGGTGTGGGGCACCCCCTACCAGCTGACTTAGCAAAGCGGTGAACTCTTCCCAGACAGAAGCGTAGACACAGACTTCTTTATGTCTTCAGGCATGGCAGACTCCCTAATTTTATTTAGCTATTCTATTTACTTAATTTATGGCCCACCTTTCTCACTGAGACTCAGGATGGATTATGGACACACTTAAGTCCTGTCAAGACTTACGGCGACCGGAGCAAGGGGCTTCCAAGGCCAGTGAGAAGCAGAGGTGGTTTGTCATTGCCTTCCTCCGCAGAGTCTTGCTCGGTGGTTTCCCATCCGAGCACTGACCTTGCTTAACTTCTGAGATCTGATGAGACTGGGCTAGATTACGCTGCCTTCCCTCCCCAAGGTGGATTACAAAATATACCAAACCCCCCCAAAAACAACAGCAACAATTCAACCAGGCAGTATAAGACAGCCGATAAACAGTGCAACAGAACTAGGGTAACACAGGTGATGCCACAAAATAATGCCCATTTCTTCTTCCCGGATCAAGAGACGCTCCTTGTTCCCAATTCACATTATCCCCAGATTATGGTAATCAGTTCCATGCCCTGTGGAGATAGAGTGCCCAGACATGGGAATTTTGAGGTGTGCCCGCTGCTTACATTTGAATGTGGGGACTAATTTTTGCATCACTGTTTTTTTCCTGAAAATCTGCCAACTCTGAACTTTCAAACACCACTGAAACAAAATGCATTGGAGCTAGCTAAATGTTTCAAAACGGCACCTGCACAGGCCAGGCCAAACGAAAATAGGATCTAGGAATGTCAGATTGTTTTCTTATGATAATAATGGTATGTCAGCATTCACGCCAGCTAATGTGGGTTTTCTGGGTATTTCTTTGGTATTTTCTTTATGTGTGTGTGTGTGTGTGCGTGCGTCATGGCAACCTCTGGTGATTGACCCCTACTGGGGGCCTGAAGGATATTCAGAGATGTGGCTGGATAAAGCCTGCCCCCATTTCCTGGCTCTGGTATTCCTTGGAGGTCTCCCATCCAAGTACTTGCCAGAGACCTTGCTTAGCTTCTGAGATCTGATGAGAAGGGGCTTGCCAGGGTTACCCAGGTGAGGGCACCAGCTAAAGTAATGTTGAGGACAATACGGTTTTCTAACAAGGTGGAGAAGCAAATCAACCCAACGTGGTCTTACCCGTTCTCGGTCCAATCTCTTTTTAACCTTTATAAGTCCTAAGCTGGGGTCAATTGAAAATTCATTGTCCCGATCTCCACTGATGATAGAAAAATGAATCTGGCCATTGGGAGGACTGTCCAGGTCTTCAGCTATCAGCTTTGGAGGATTTGAAGAGAAACAGAAGTTAGGGAGGTGGATGAATGCATAAACAAGGTCCCACGGCATTGCAGTCATCCAGTCTGTGTGAAACCTTTTATTCAACTGTATCAATAAAACACACAATAGAGCACGTGCTTTCCCTAATATGACTACAGAGGAAGGAGGATGCTGTTTCCCAATGGGGAGGGGAGCCTGGTGACAGTGCCACTTCCTGGGCAGATCTGCACCCCCACCTCCTTTCTCACTCTTCTCTTCTGCCTGCCCTCATTAACCCTCGAAATAGACCAGGAACACAAGAAGCTTCCTGTCAGTGAACCAGACCACCTGTCCATCAAGGTCGGTACTGTCTCCTCAGCCTGGGAGTGGCTGTCCTGGGTCTCCGGCTGAGCTCTGTCACATCACCTACCACCTCAACCCTTTTAAGTGGAGATGCTGGGGACTGAACCTGGGGCCTTTTGTGTGCAAAGCAGATGCTCTACCACTGACCCACAGCCACCAACCTGGTTTGGGGATTTTCTTGTAACTGGGGGAGGGCACAGGCTCACCACCCTCTAATTCTCTGGGCAGCACCTCATAAGACCATAAGGGAAGCCAATGTTGGATCAGGCCAATGGCCCATCCAGTCCAACACTCTGTCGCACAGTGGCCAAAAACACCAGCTGCCCTCAGGAGGTCCACCAGTGGGGCCAGGACGCTAGAAGCCCTCCCACTGCTGCCCCCCCCCCCAAGCACCAAGAATACCTTTCAGAAGGGGGGGTAGATAAGGGGGGGTAGATGTACAATTGGGCCTGGGATGAAAAAAACTCAGCAGAATTAAAAAAAATTAATTGAAGGATTATATTTAGCAGAAAAGCAAAGAAGGTTGGAAATGTAATGATTTCATGTTTTGGTGTGTGTGTTTCTTTAAAGGTTGGGTGTGGCTGCAGTACTGCAGGGAGGGTGATAGAGGGAGACAGGTGTGATGTGACTGGCTGATGACAGAGAGTGGGAGGGGAGGATCTGAGAGGAATTGGGGTGTTTGTGTTTTATGACAGAATTCTGTGTGGGTCTTGGGAGAGAGACAAGTGTGGAAGAAGTTTGAAGTGAATCTGTGTGAAATTTAGTCTGTGTGACTGAGAAAGTAACTTTTATTGTGCGTGGATAAAACGGACTAGCTGGTGTGGCTATAAACATCAGAGTGGATTTTGGAGTTTGAGAGACTGTTTGAAGCACCAAGCATTACCAGTTACATTTACAAGTTCCTTTCTTCAGAAACAGTTCAAGTTAAGCAGCCCAGACCCTAGGTCATACTACCAAGAAAGAGAGATTTGGAATTTTAAATTCCTGGGGGCAGCAAGAAAACTACCAAGCTTATATATGCAGATTATGATTTAAAGTAAAAGCAGTCCCCCCAAATAGCAAGAACATCACAGGAAATACCTGTGGATAGTTTTCAAAACAAGGAACCACTTACCTAAATTCTGGTTAGAAAAAATATCCCCTCGGATGAATGGATTAAAAAGGAAGCCGGAGAAAACAATGATAATTATGTCTTGAACATGGCTACCTTGAACTGGTCCCTAGTTCACCTGTTTTCATTGCTTCAGAGAGACCCTGGATCATGCCAACATACCCACCACCTTCCCTGTGTGAAGAGGAACCTAGGACTCCTAGATCCTAGCCCGAGATAGTATGGTGTAGTGGTTGGACTGCTGGCCTAGGATCTGGGAGACACAGGTTCAAGTCCCCTCATGGAAGCTTGCCCTTGGGCCAGTCATATATACGTTCTGCCTAACCTACCTCATAAGGTTGTTGTGCACATAAAATGGAGCAGGGGGCAATGTTATAGGCCATTTTGGGTTTCCTTTGTGGAGAGAAGTGAGGTATAAATGACGCAAAACAAATAAATAAACACCCCAACACACTGAAGAAGATAAGAAGAGAGAGAAGAGATTGGATTTATACCCTGTCCTTCACCTGGAGTTTCAGAGCGGCTTACAAACTCCTTTCCCTTCCCCTCCCCACAACAGGCACCCTGTGAGGTAGGTGGGGCTGAGAGAGCTCTTTCGAGAACTGCTCTTTCAGGAACAGCTGTGCCAGAACTATGGCTTGCCCAAGGTCATCCAGCAGCTGCAAGTGGAGGCATGGGGAATCAAACCCGGTTGTCCCTGATTAGAGTCTGCGCACTTAACCACTACACCAAACTGGCTCTCACTTAAGCTGCCCTGAGCCTGTTTGCGGGGAGGGCGGGGTATAAATAAAATCCATAATAAATAAATAAATAAATAAGTTGAAGGAAGTCTGTGTAGGCTGGAAGAGCGCTTTGGACTCAGCTGAGGGGTAGGATAGAGGCAGCTGCACATATCTGGCCTTCGCACACGGCGAAGGTTTCACTACTCACTGTGATCACAGAATCACCGACTGAGGCATCTTCACTGATGACGGCACTGTAGACTTCTTGGCTGAACCTCGGCGCGTTGTCATTAACATCTGTCACATTGATATTCACGGTTGTCACCGCACTTAGCGCTGGGCTGCCCCCATCTTTGGCTTCCACCACGAGGTAGAAATCCTTACACGTCTCATAGTCCAGAGCTTCGACTACAGATATGGACCCTTGAAAATGGAAACAGGTGTTTAATATAGGACCAACACAAGGCCAACAGCAAATCGTTGAATATCTACATTAGTGATGATAGCCAAGAGTCATTCTCTATGACCAGGGCTATTTTTTTTTTTTTTGGTCTTGCTATTTTGCAATAACCAAGTAGGGGAAAATGACATGGAAATCCTCGTGATGTTGGAAACGCCAGATTTGAAACGCACAGAAGTTGCAGCTGGGTTCAAGTCCAGTAACACCTTTGTTGTGTGCAGCAGCTAGAAAGATTCTCTAATGGCTGCCACCACTCTGGTATGGGTCTCCTCAAGAGGGCCCGGAGCACCCACCCTACCCCTTTACCCACGCTCCTTTTCCAGTAGGTTGCCCTTATAACTGACCGGATGAGCCATGAGGACCCAGACAAAGTAACAAACTAGTTTTATTAAAGAGATTTAATAACAACTGTAGTTCAAAACCATGAAGAAGAAGAAGAAGAGATTGGATTTATATCCCGCCCTTCACTCACTTGGAGTCTCAGAGCAGCTTACAAACTCCTTTCTCTTCCTCTCCCCACAACAGACACCCTGTGAGGTAGGTGGGGCTGAGAGAGCTCTTTCGAGAACTATTCTTGAGAGAACAGCTGGTACAGAGCTATGGCTTGCCCAAGGTCATCCAGCAGGTGCAAGTGCAGGAGTGGGGAATCAAACCCGGTTCTCCCAGATTAGAGTCCATGCACTTAACCACTACACCAAACTGGCTCTCAAAATGAACACAGTGAAGGTAGGCAGAATGAGCGCAGTGAAGGTAGGTAAACCAGTAAAATAAGAAATCTTAATGCGATTGACTCTACTGTCCTAGCCTTCTCTAGGTACTTGGTCTCAGACTGACTCATCCCTTTTGGATGAGGGGTCCCTCTTTCTGCAGCAGCCTCACCAACTCTGTAACCTGGGAGTGAACACCCTCCCACTTTGGGCAAGGCCTTTTATTCTCTCTTCCCAGGCACCACCGTCTACTCCTCGGCTGGTGTAAATTTCCCCTCCGAATCCCCTGCTAGCCAATCACAGGGTCCAGTGGGTACCTGGGAAACATAGGCCTTGTAGTCACTCCAATACAGGCTTCCCTGGAGCCCCTAGGCCTCCGTAGAGCCTGTAGGCCGCACCACTATAGGCCCAAGATCATGACAACCTTAGAGACGGATGAGATTTTCGGGATATAACCTTTTGAAAGTCAAGGCTATCTTCGATACCTCAGGCTTATACCCCCAAAATTTCATCCGTCTCTAAGGTGCTACTGGACTCAAATCTAGCGAGTCAAAAGCCTTGATCGAGCATTTTACATAATTACCGGATGGCCTGAAATTTTCAGCTCCTGCTACCGAGCTCTTGATAAGGGAGCTGTCACATGTTAATGCATAATGAATGCCCTTTTCGTCCTCTTTGGTGATGAAACGTCACTGAGGCTTTCTTAATGATTTATCTCTTCGTATTGTAACATACAGCTTTAACACCATTATTTTCCCTACCTCTTCTTCTGGTGTAGTTGTTGATAGGCTGATGTCATTCCAGCTCTCCCAAACCATATACCTTAAAAACTGTACTTGAATAAGATATATATGTATATATCCTTTTGACTAAGAAATGAGTTTTAGTAAGCAGGGGGAGAAGGAAAATGAGAGGAGTGACAGCCACCCAGAGTAGTAGGAAAGAACATTAATTCATCAATCTAGGCCAATCATTTTTGAAAGAAAAAAAGAGGGCCTCTCAGGGTTGGTGAAGATCAAGGGTCTAAAGAAGCACTGAAATCTTCCCTTGTCCTCCTCTGTGTTATGTCCAGCAGCCACAACAATGTATAGATAGGTCAGCATGTTAAACTAGGCCTCGGGGGGAATCAGGTTAAAATCCCTGATTAGCTAGGAAGTTCACTAGGGGCAATTTCGCACTTGCCGTTTGCCTCTCATTCTCTCCAGGGATTTTTCCTCCAGAGTATATTCTTCATGTTCACACTTGGAGCCGAAGCCCCTCATCTGCCCCATGGTGTCCATTTCGCACATACTGACTGCTGTGTGGCTTCCATTCCCCCCCTCCCATTCCCCTCCCATCTCCCCCCTTCCCTCCTCCCTTGTATTTTTTTTAAAAAACGCATGCACGATTGCGTTATTTTGTTATGATGAAATGAGGCTTCCAGTCGTCCCACTCGCTCCTCCCCCCTCCCTTGAATTTTTTTTTAAAATGCAGGCACGATTGCATTATTTTGTTATAATGCAATGACGGTGGACATGGATAGTGGGAGCAATGGTCATGCGAGTGGTAGAGGGAATGCTATTTGCAACTGAAATTTAAACTATTTTGCTGTAGCGAGCTGATATGCACCTAATGGTGTCTGGATTAAGATGTCCGTAGTTGCCTTCCTCTTCCCAGAATTCAATACTTCCCTCCTTCCTATTCAAATTTTCCCGCCACTGTTGCTTGCCGCACAATGATTGGTCGACTATACGGCCTGGCGCTATGATTGGTGGTGTGTCTGCTCTATCATCAAAATGTTGGGCGCGTTGCCAGCGGGATCTCAGGCACAAAATGGTGGATAAAGCCTTTACAGCCATGGTGCCCTATATGCACTGCAATTTCGTTATAACGAAATGTGGCCCATTTGAAAGATAAAATACTGGCGCCAGTAAGACGGTTTTCCCTTGTTTATTTGTATGCATTATTGCTTTACTTTACAGATCAAAAAAAACTTTCGCCATGCCACTTAAAGCAACCCATTCGTGCAGTTCCCTCCACCGAGAATACTTTCTCTGCAATTTTATTTTAAAATTGTGTTATGAAACTTATGAAGGTTTTTTTGCCAGAAAAACTTCCTTGGTGGAGCTCCCCAGCCACGGAGCAGCATGTGGACTGGCCTCCCATCTCCCTCCCACATGCTCTGGCTGCCGTCCTCCATCCATCCTGCCACCGGTTGCAGGAGCAGCAGCACTCGGGGCGCTGGATACTGAATGCGAGCGTGAGCCAGGGGGGGAGTCACGGTTCCTTCAGAGCTTCTTCTCAAGTGGTGGTGGCGGCGACAGCTGAGGAGGAGCGGCAGCAATGGCAGCTCAGTCTCCCCGCTCCGCACGCTGAATTGGAGCCCTGAAGAAAAAGTTCCCCCCATAATAAATAAATGTGAGCGTGTGTGTATTATACAACGTGTGTGTATATAACGAAATAAGGGGTTCTTTTTTTTTAAAAAAAGGGGGGGAGACAGTCTAGTCTCAGGCCCGGAGGAGTGCACCCAGAGAGCGGGGCGGAAGAGTCGTGTCCCTGGCCCGCCCGCCGCCGCCGCTCCTCTGCGGGTTTCTGGAGGGAAGCGCCCCCACCTGCTCTGCAGGGGCTGTGGCTGGGGCACCCCAGACACAGGGCAGCGGTCATCTGCGAGCCCGGGGGCTCTCAGGCCAATGGTGCCCAGCTCCTGCTACTGAAAAGCCCAGCAAATCCTCCTCGCCGACGCAGTCCCTGTGGTAGGTTCTTGTCTCGCTGCCTCATCATTTCAATATAATGTTAGGAGGGCTCATTTAAAAACAAAAATTGAAGAAACGACTACCACGGCGCGGGCCAGATGAAGGGCAGGCGAGTGGGCGTGTTTTCGTCTTGGCTTCTTCACCGGAGCAAACAGGAAAGTCCTCTAAAAACAGGATTTTCTTGCTCCGGGGAAGCTCCGGAGCAGTGCCGCGATACTCCTGATCAAACCATGAGCCTGGAGCAACTGGTGGGAAATCGACCAGAAGCTCCTGAGCAAGCATCAGGGCAAACCCAGGGCAAATGCTAGAGCGAAATCACCCTAGGTGATACTTGTAATCTCAGGTGGTAACATGGTGGCCAGAAAGATCTGTTTCCCACCCCTCTGTCTTCCTAAATTCTGTAACAACCAGCCCAATGAAGAGTTCTAGTGAGCTCAAATGCTCCTTTTCTGTCAACTGGGATGGTCTTAATATGACATCGATTTTATTCTTGGTTTTGAAGTTTGTGCAGAGCAGTTTTGTTACCCTTGACGACTTTTTTCTTAATCCTAGGCCTGCCATTCTCTTACAGCCTAACCTGCCTTGCAAGATTGCTGAGCATAAAGTGAAGGAGAGGAAAACCAAGCATGGTGCTCCGAGCTACTTGGAGGCAGACATTTCTGTGATTTTGTTTCTCTTTGCATTTCAAGGAGAAAAATTGGGAGAGAGTGAGGGAGAGAGAGAGAGTTCTCTAGGGGATATTGAAATCAGAAGTGGAATAACTGTTTATAGTTTAGAGGGCTTTTAAAGGAGGTTAGACAAGTGAATGGAAGATGGGTCTATCAATCTGTTAGGCATGGCAGCTAAACAAAATCTCCATGTTCAGAGGCCATACCTCTCTGGATACTTGGGGTCCTATTAAAGGAGAGTGCTGTTATCGTTCTGTCTAGCTTGCAAGCTTCCCAGAATCATCTACTTGCCAGTGCTGAAAAGAGGATGCAGTAAGTCTAGGTGCCAAGTTCCCCTGGCCGGCGGGGGGGATCCCCACCCCACAGTGGCTAGATTGGGCCGATGTGCCTGGCGCAATGACGGTGCCCGGAAGTGATGTCAACACGCCAGGCACGTCGCTGGGCGACACTCTAGCAACTGGCCTGAAAATTCTATGGTACCATCGCGTTTTCAGGCTGGTTGCTAGAGCGTCGCCTGGCGATAGGGTTGCCTAGTCTGGGTTGAAAAATACCTGGGGACTTTGGGGAGAGGGCGGGGTTTGGGGAGGGGAGGGGCCTCAGCATGGTACAGTTCCATAAAGTCCACCCTTCAAAGGAGCCATTTTCTCCAGGGGAGATGATCTCTGTCAGCTGGAGATCAGTTGTAAAAGCAGGAGATCCCCAGGCCCCACCTGGGGGCTGGCAACCCTAAATGGCGACGTGCCCAGCGTGATGACGTCACTTCCAGGCGACGTCATCGCGGCGCGTGCACGCACCGGGACCAGGTCCCCCCTGCTTTTTAAGGGAGGTTACTTGGCAACCCTAAGTAAGAATGTTATTATAGGGGTCCAAGAGAGGCTGGGCATCCACACAAGGTAGGGTCAGAAGGCATGCTGGGAAAATGGCATTTCATCGGACTATGGACATTTTATGGGATGTCAAAGGAGAAGAGCCCACTGAACACATGAGGCTGCTGTATATGGAGTCATCTGTCTGTCAAGGTCAGCATTGTCTCCTCTGAACGGCAGCAGTTCTCTAGGGTCATAGGCAGAGGTCTTTCGCATCACCTATGATCTAACCCTTTCTAACTGGATATAGTGGGGACGGAACCTGGTGCCTTCTGCACAAAATGCGGGTGCTGTACCACTGAGTTACAGCCTTGCCCTTGGCAACTGGAACTTTGATAAAGCACCATGGGGGAACCAAAGTTCACAGAACCAACCCGATGAAGGACCCTCTAGCTCTTTCACTGGCATATGAAGAAGAAGAAGAGTTCAATTTGCATCCCACCCTTCACTCAGAGCAGCTTACAATCACCTTCCCCTCCCCACAACAACCCTGTGAGTTAGGTGGGGCTGAGAGAGCTTTTTCAAGGTCTGCTCTTGAGAACAGCTCTGAGAGAACTGTGACTGGCCCAAGGTCACCCAGCTGGCTTAGTGTGAAGGAGTGGGGAATCAAACCCGGTTCTCCAGATTAGAGTCCGCTGCTTTTAAGCCACTACACCAAACTGGCTTTCAAGGAGAGTGTGTGGGATGAAGGAGAGTGGGTGGAGGGACAAAGCCTGCAGTAGGAAGGCTCTGATTGGGAAGACACTGGGGCAGGGGATCCTTCAGCACCTATCTCTTTGTCTACTATCAGTGCTAGAAGGTAACAGAATCGGATTGATTTCTGAATTTCTAATTTCTGTTTTCCAGACCCCCTTAAATACTCTTTTCAAGTTCCTCCTTGTGCAGACTGAACCCATGAGCCTTTATTTCCACACCACTTTCTAGATTTGGGCCCGGAAGCTCTGCAGAGCCCAGCAATTTTGGGGGGGGTATGCGTTTTCAAGAGTCAAAGCTCCCTTTGTCATATACAAGTAAGAATGGACATCCCTGAGTCTTTCTATCCTGGTCGGAAGGTGGGATCTCTGTTCCTACTTGTATCCGATGAAGGGAGCTTTGACTCTTGAAAGCTTACGTCCCCCCAAATCTTGTGGGACTCTAAGGAGCAACTGGGCTTGAATCCAGTTGTTCCACTGCAGCCCACCGTGGTTACCCTCTGAAACAATGCCATTTTCTGTTTCTTTTCACTAGTATTTTCCTGTAGGCATTTATGCTTCAATAAGCCAGCGTTATACATGAGACATGCATTTTATGTATGCACGATATAAACTGAATGTATAAATATGTTAGAAAAACTGTGCATCGAAAGAGAATCATACAACATGCATGGAAACAAATCTACAAAAACAAAGCCAAAAGCAAGGGATTGAGAATGTTGACAAAACAGAAATATTACAGGAAATAGGGAAAATTAATTCATTCCTATTACAGATGAACACTCTCTTTTTTGTGTGTGTGAGTCTTCCAAAAGATGTTGCCTTGGGCATTCTAGAGGATGCTTTGAGCCCACGGCAGTTGCTCATTTTCTCTCTCGCTCTCTGTGATAGGGAAAAATTGAGAGAAGGGGGCCATTTTGCTGGGTGGGGAGGGGAGAGGAACCCACCCACAAATTAAATTGTGCAGAGGCTGCCATAAGGAAAGGGAATGCAGGAAGTTAAGTGTTGGTTGGGAGCAGCAGAAGATGAAATCCTGACAGCCTTTCTGAATGCATTTTCTGGTTGGTTTAAACCACTGCAATCTGCCGATTTCAATACAGGATTGGCTGGTAAATCCACATGCATCTTTTGCTGTTCAACTTGAAGGAATGCCAAACATGGTGGGTATGATAAAGTTGCTGATAGCTCACTGAATTTCAAAAGCTGGGATAAAGGAAAGTCCACCATAATAAGGGAAACTGAAGCAGTCATACCTATACAGGCTTAACATTTAATGTACCCGAATATTTCAGAGACGAAGTTGTGTCCACGAATACAAATCTATAGGCAGGCTCTGCACTGGTAACGATAAACTCAAAGGCTGATGGACAAACCCGCATGCATGAGTCAAAATCAACCCTGTGACATCGCAGCCTTCCCGATAACACAAACACAAGGATTGATAAGGCTAGCGGTAAATCAGCCCAACAACATATGCATGGAGAATAACATTAAGTACTAGAATACTGTAGAGCAGGGGTGGCCAACCTGTGGCTCGGGAGCCACATGCGGCTCTTTCACACATATTGTGCGGCTCCTGGCAGGGCGGCTGGGGAAGCAAAGGGGAGGCATGCTTTTTCTCCCTTCCTTCCTTCCCTCCTCCCTCCCATCTATTTGCTTTCCTAGTTTCTCTCTCTCTCTCTCTTTCTTTCCACTTCTTTAATTCTTTCTTTCCATCTCTCTTTTTCTCTCTCTCTCTCAATATCATTAGCAAACAAGTAATATCATTATCAATAACCGGTTTTCCTCGTTTGTTTTTATTTTTGGCAGTCCCATTTAACGTTAATAAAAAGCAAATTTGCATATTTTTAAAAATAAAAACGTGTGTGTGATATTTGTTCCTGTCTTGCGGCTCTCAGACATCTCTATGTGGCTCTTACGTTTATTCTATGTGGCTCTTATGTTAAGCAAGGTTGGCCACCCCTGCTGTAGAGGAACATAATTTGTGCCAATAGCAATTCCAAGAGTTTTAGCACTTTGTCAAAAGACTAGGTTGGCGCTGGCTTTGTAGGAAGGAACAGAATGCACGAGGCAGCAAAGGGATGGTGCTGGGGAATGTGGGGATGGGAGCCAGTCGTGGACTAGGGATCTTTCCATGAGCAAGACCCACTGGGCCGATTTGGGCCACCAATAGTCATGCTTGTAGCTGCCAATCATATTTTAAGAAGCCCTGGAGACTAGGAACCAGGAACAGGAGAAAGTGAGCCTCCCATATAATGAACAGACAAATGGTCTCTTGAACTATACGTCCCATCTAGCTTTATATTATCTACTTCTCCATGAAGTCCACTGATTTGTTTTTGGTCTATCTTATTTATTTATTTATTTATTTATTTGATTGATTGATTGATTGATTGATTTCTAAGCCGCTCTCCCCACAATTGCAGGCTCAGAGCGGCGTACAAGACCTGGTACCCCAGGATTCCAAAACATACTAAAACTTAAAACAATATAAAACATTATGTTAAAACCACACAAAAGCATAATTAACAATCTAAAGTGCTCAACACTCAGTCCTAAAAATTCAGATGGCGGCAACCTAATCACCCCGGAGCCCCTGTTTCCTTGTGGCAGATGGTACAAGTAGCGATCAGGCTTTGATAGATATACTGCAGGAGAAAAACAGGGAGGGGGAGGGAAGATGGAAGTAGCGGCCCCTACTCAAATGCCTGGCAGAAGAGCTCCGTCTTACAGGCCCTGCGGAACTGCACTAAATCTTAGACTACTCTATCCTACCCAATAGTTTCTGTGATGATAAAAGGGAAAGGGGAACAGTACCTAATTCACCATTCTCAGTTCTTTGAAGGAAGGAGGGGATAAAGATTCAATAAATAGCTTCAATCATGGTTCTGAACATTTCTATAGAGAAGGACAGCGTTGTTATCCTGCTGTTATCTACGGCAGTGAGAGATGGTTCATGTTGCATCAATATTCCATATGAGTCCTATTTCCAATGCCAGTGGAGCTTGAAACGTCTCTCAGGTAATGGCAAGATAAGAACACTGTCCCTCCTAACAGGGTTGTTGTGGTTCTCCTGCAGTTTTCTGGACTGAAACCTAAATCTCGTCTATTTTTTAAAACCCCTGTGATCTCTCTGAACCTTGAGGGCGCACAGTTTGAACTAACAGATTAAGAAGCTTCCTGTTTTGTTTTTATGGGCTTGGTTTTACAGACCTGTTGTTGAATTGATCCTGAATTTCGCCTTTTCATTCCCAGACCGGATGAGGTAGGTGATCTCCGCATTGGTACCAATGTCTTTGCTTGTGGCAAAGACAGAAAGAATCTCAGCGCTGGGTGAGGTGTCCTCAGGCACAGTGACAAGGTAATCTCTTCTCTCAAACACCGGAGGGTTGTCATTAATGTCCAGGACTGTAATTGTAACTGTGGCAAATGAGGACTGGGTCTGCACAATGCCCTGGTCAGAGGCCTTCACGGTGATGTTGTAGGAAGGCTGAAGTTCTCTGTCCAGTGGATGCTCCAAAATGATGATTCCCGAGGACTTGTCCACAGAGAAAAAACCTTCTGAAGAGTCTGTGAGGGAATAGACAATCTTTCTATTCACACCTGTGGGGAAAAGAAAAGAAAGCACCATTATCTTATTGATTTAGTGATTTAGATAGTTATTCTCTGCTTATCTCCCTAAGGACACCCCAAGTGGCATCACTGTCCCCGCCTAGGGTTCCCAAGTCCAGAGGCCCCCCCGCTCCAGAGGCCTGCTCCCCGCCGGCCCGGATTGGGCCACCGGGGGGAACCCCATCCCCAAATTGCCGGGTGGTGGCGATGTGCCCAGTGACGACATCGCGTCGGGCACGTTTTGAGGGGGACGCTTTGTAATTCAAGGAAAAACTCTATAGTTTTCCCTTGAATTTCAGAGGTCCCACCCTAACGTGCTGCGGCAGAAGACTCCCAGGCGGGCAAGGAATCCCCCCGGCATCGCAAAGGTAGGAAATGGCAACCCTATCCCCGCCTTCATTTTATACTCACAACAAAGGTCAACCAGTAAGCCTGTATGGTAGAGCGAGGATTCAAACCTGGGTCTTCCCAATCCCAGTCCAACGCTGACCACTCCCCAACCCTCGAGGACAACAAGAAGTGGACAGAAGTACCATGGAATTGAGCAGTGGAGTATCATATTTACATCTCAAGAAAGCCCTTTGCAGATATTCTACATGGGGAGCATGAAGGAAGGAATGGGACCATCGTGACATGTTCCACCCTCAAATCATGGGGGTTCACTGGAGCATATATATATGGAATATGTCTCCACGCACTCAGCAAACTTTTTTCCCCCCCATGGTTCCTGACTGCATTGTCATGCTCCTAGGCCTACAGTAGTGTGGCCTATGGGCTCTAGAGAGGCCTAGTGGCACCAGGGAAGCCTGTACTAGAGTGACTTCAGGGCTTATATTTCCCAGCCCCCCTTTGGACCCTGTGATTGGAGAGAAAACTTGCACCAGTAGAGGAGTAGGAGGTGGTGCCTGGGAAGAAGGAATAAAAGGCCTTGCCCAACAGGGGAGGGTGTTCATTCCTAGGGAGCAGAGCTAAGGAGAGGCTGCTGCAGACGGTGAGATCCCTCATTCAGAAGGAGGGAGTCACTTTGAGGCCAAACACCAAGAGACAGCCAGTAAAGTCTAGATAGATGCATCAGAGTTCTTAATTTTTTTGCTTACCTACCTTTACTGCTCTAATTATTCTACAAATTATTTGAAAACCGGTTGTTATTAGACCTCTTTGGGTGGGGGCTATAGGCCCTCCCAAGGAGACCCCTACCAGAGTGGTGGCTTCTTATGGCAGCCAACAGAGAGCCTCCCTAGGCACTGTCAGTGACCCTAGGCATCTACACATGTACAGGCACAGGCACGGTCTATAGATGCCGATGGAAATCCATGGGTCAGGCGTAGCTTGCTGCTGAAATCCTGCTCTGCCCTATGCATTCCTTCTTGCCATGTGGTACATCTCAAAAGGGTTAAGATCAAGTTGAATGTGCTTTAAGTTCTTTGGAAGGGTATAAAAAGACATGGGGCTATAACCAGATTACATTCTTCCCACACTGCAAGCGCGTCAGGTGCCAAGAGTTTTGAATTGGGACTTCGGGTAGCCACTGTCCTGTGGCACTGAGGAAGCCTGTTGGCCAATGAAGGTACAAGTGACACAAAGGATTCCATGGTCACTGAAGTGCCACTTAGGAAGCATCACAAACTCCACCAGCTGGTTCAACAACCAATGCATACATACTCAGCCTCATACAGCCACAGGGCTGTGGGCCTACCCATCAAAGTGAGCAACTTGTCTCTTTGCTTTATAAGAAGCTCCTGGTCATCACCCTTCTCTTTGCTCTGCCTCTGGAACCTGGTCTTCTGCTTGCCTGGTACGCTACTCATTTCTGGTCCATCTGCTTATTATTGTTGGCTCTGGAAACAGCCCTTCCAGGTAGCCCGATCTTGGAAACCAAGCAGGGTCAGCCCTGGTTAGTACTTGGACGGGAGACCACTGAGGAAGTTCAGGGTTGCTGTGCCGTTTATGAAAGCCTATGAGATGGCAACGAAGGCAGCAAAGTGAACTTTCTGTGCTGCCTCGATTGCGTCTGCAAGCTCACGCCCAGCCCAATTGTTTAGAATGATTCGGTCCTTGACTGTTCTGCCACAGGGCAGACCAAACGCTAGGAATTGGAAATTGGCTGTGAGGCATTTGCGAGCTATTTTGCGGACAAAGTCTTGACGCTCTGCCGCGATCTCCCCGCCACACTTGAAAGAGAGCGTGAACTCAAGGCCCCTTGCACATCTTCGACTCCGGGCTTAGATGGATTTGGCCTGCTCAGCCTAGATGAAGTTGACAGACTTCTTGTAACTGTGCGTCCAACTGGCCCGCCGCCACGGGGATACAGGGACGGGCCTTGCAATGGCTTGTTTCCTTCCTTCAAGGTCGGGGACAAAGGGTGGCGCTCAGCGACCAGCAATCCACGAGGCACCCGCTGGAATGCAGTGTGCCCCAAGGAGCGGTGCTTTCCCCGATGTTGTTTAAAATCTACATGTGCCCCCTTGCCCAGATTGCCCGAAGGTATGGGCTGGGATGTCACCAGTACGCTGATGACACCCAGCTCTATCTGATGTTGGGCGGCCAGTCGGATGCTGGCCCAGAAGATCTGGACCGGGCATTGCACACCGTGGCTGGCTGGCTCAGGCAGAGTCGGCTGAAACTGAACCCGGTGAAGACAGAGGTCCTGTGCCTGGGTTGGAATGGTCTAGAGCGGGGGCTCCCACTCCCGAGTTTCGACAGGGTGCCATTGGCGCCAGGGGTTAGGAGTTTGGGAGTGCTCCTGGATCCCTCCTTAACAATGGAGGCCCAGGTAGCAGCCACTGCCAAGTCGGCCTTCTATCATCTGTGGCTGGCTCGGCAGCTGGTTCCCTTCCTTGACCGTGATGACCTAGCTACAGTGATCCATGCAACAGTCACTTTGAGGTTGGACTACTGTAATGCTCTCTACATGGGGCTGCCCTTGAGGCAAATTCGGAAGCTGCAGCTGGTGCAGAATGCCGCAGCCAGGCTATTGATGGGCTTTGCAAAGTGGGACCACATCTGGCCTGTGCTGGCGGCGCTGCACTGGCTGCCTATAGCATAGTGAATTTGCTTCAAGGTGCTGGTAGTCACCTTTAAAGCCCTATATGGCCAGGGTCCAACATACCTGAGGGACCGCCTTTCCTCGTATATACCCCAGCGAGCACTTCGATCGGGGTCACAAGATCGACTTACTGTCCCAGGCCCCAGGGAGGCCAGGCTCGTCGGGACTAGGGCCAGGGCCTTTTCAGTGGCGGCTCCTGTCTGGTGGAACGAGCTCCCGGGGGAGATCAGGGCCCTGCGGGACCTTATGCAGTTCCGCAGGGCCTGCAAGACGGAGCTCTTCCGCCAGGCCTTCGACTAGGAGCTGCCACTGTCAGTACCTTCAACCACTGATAATACCATCATGATGAGGGCCGGCCCTGGAAATAGCCCAGGCCAGGCGGTCTGGGAGCTGGACTCCAACCCTGGTGGGAAGCCACTGGAAGCACTTTATACTGAACTGTTTTATTATTGTTGTGCTGTGTGGTTTTAAAATGTTTTATTGTAATTTTGTAGTGTATTGAATCTGGCACTGTGTGCCCTGTAAGCCACCCTGAGCCCATTTGCAAGGAGGGCGGGGTATAAATGTAAAATAATAAACAAACAAACAAACAAACAAACAAACAAACAAATAAATGCTGATCATGGGGAGATTTCCATTTTCAGGTAGGGTTGCCAAGTCTGGGTTAGAAAATACCTGGGGACTTTGGGGATGGAGCCAGGAGAAGGTGAGGTTTGAGGAGGGACCTCAATGGGGCACAATGCCACAGAGTCCATCCTTCAAAGCAGCCATTTTCTCCAGGGGAGCTGATCTCTGTCAGCTGGAGATCAGCTGTAAAAGCGGGAGATCCCCAGACCCCACCTGGAGGCTGGCAGCCCTATTTTCAGGTGACATACTTGTTTGTTTAGAAGAGATGTCCTGTGCATTTGGTATGTTGAATTAGTAGCTTCCTACCTCAGTAATCCACCTCAAGAAATCTGTAACGACTTTATATGGTATCTTTTTAGCTCATAGTGCTCCAAGTATTTAGATTTCGCTCACAGGGACCAGAGCTTTTGGTATCGCCCATCACAGATTTCTGATCCCAAACCAACTGAGAGAATGGAATCTGTCTGTGGTTCTCCCTTAAAAATGCTGTCCTCTACAACTTTCTGTAAAGATCTTAGCAGTGACTTGTGGGATAAGAGGCCTTCAGGGCAGCAGGAGAAGGGGGGGGCAGGGGGAAATCCCGAACGAAAAAAAAGTTTCTTTCCCCACACTAGATAATTAACATTTACAGCAAACACCCCATGAGGCAAGTACCCACGCCAGTCATCACCTCACAACCAGTGATGGGGTAAGCGATATTGTTTGAACTTAGCCTTCTTTGAGATACTTCCTGTGTAGAACTGCCACAGGGGGAAACCTAACCACAAATAAGAACCCTTATTTCAAAGGTTAGCCTCGTTGGCTGTCCTTCACCCAGGGTGCTCATCCCCCGATTACAACATCCTGGAGTTGAGAGGTTTGAAAACTCGATAAGAGACTCAACCACGGCCAGCTGCTGTGTTCTAGTTTTGTATGATGAGGTTGACTGTAGACCTAAACGGAGAGCATGCTACAGTTGCCAACTCTCCTTTCCCTGCCGTGGGACAACTACTCGAAACCTAATTAAGCACAAATGCCAAAACAAAGCCATGTACGTCCCCGTGTTGTTTTCATCCGTGCGGCCCAGTGGTGGGAACGGTGAACAAAGACCGTTGCTGCAAACAGAACAACGCTTTGAAGCCAGCGGTTCCCTGCTCTCCGTGGCGATTTGCAGTATCTGTGGCCCTATTGTTTCGAAGCAGAAGCTACAAGCCTGACATTAATCAGACACGCCAGAGCTACTGATCTCCCTTCCAGGCATGCTCAGTTAATTTAAAAAATTTGTGACAGTACTTCAGGGTTGGGCTTTTTTTTAATGATGGCAGAGAAACGGTGTTCAAAAAGGCTGATCAAAAGCCAAGCAAATTGCACTTGTTTTTGGCTTGGCATAGTACAAGTACAATAGCCGCACTAGGGGGAGCTGGGGGATTCCCTCTTCCGCGGCCACGTTTAAAAAAGAGCCGCCGCAAGACGAAAACGTGGAGACTTCTTCTAATTGTGTTACGAAAGATCAGCCGATTCTCCGAGGAACAGAGATTTTCCCCCCCTTTAAATACTTCTCCGTGATACACCCAAGACAATATCATCCAGCCTTGAAGAAAAAGTCATTATGGATTAAATGGTATTTAAATGATGATGTTACCATTTACGGTGCTGATACACCTAGGATGTGTTCCTGACATTCCACAGTCGTTAAAAGTACATGGCATTTAAATGGTGATTTCATTATTCGCTAATCTGATACATCTAGGACAGATTTCCAGCCATTCGCAACCCATTACTAATGAAAGGCATTTTAATGATGGCTTTATCAGTCATCAATACTATTATTTATTTGTACAGCCGTGGTTCCTAGTGGGCCCCATGTGGGGTGAGGCACCGGTATGTCATAAATCTGGGGTAGCTCTAACTTTTATTGGTCATGGAGGATTTAGAAGGATTCATTTTAGCTCCTTTTCCACACGGGCTTGCTGTAAGGGATACCCATTAATACTAGTTAGAAATGCAACACAGAAAAAGATTTGGTTGGATCCTGCACAATCATTCACCAAATCCCTTTAAGGGGTGTCTCTTGAGTCAACGAAGGGCTCCTTGCACTGCAATAAAATGGGATATGTAGGATCACACCCATTGAGTGCGCCATATTATGGGTTTGAGATACTTTGTAACTTGGATTATTTTCTCTTGGTGTTGACAGAGTACACCTCAGATTGCCACAATGGACAAAGCATTTTTTCCCCTGGCCCTCCAATCACAGCTGACTTATGGTGACCCTGTGGGGTTTTCAAGGCAAGAGACATTCAGAGGTGGTTTTGCCATTGCCTGCCTCTGCATCATGACCCTGGACTTCCTTGGTGGTCTCCCATCCAAATACTAACCAGGGCCAGCCCTGCTTATTTTCCAAGATCTAACAAGATTGGACTAGCTTGGGCTATCCAGGTCAGGGTAACAAGCACTTTAGATCTCTTCAATAATTACATTTTTTTTTCATTCTACGCAGGAGAAAGGGCAGGGATCATTTCGAGCAGGAGCTCGGGGGAGCTCATCTCCAGGAGCTGGTGCCAGCCCCACCCCCGGGCGGGGGAATGCCTGCTTGTGTCATGGCTGCAGCAAAATGACCCCGTCCCCTGGAAAGGTCCTTGTTCCTCTGACCAGCCTTCTGAAGGCTTCAGCCACCACTGAAGCTATCCTCCCAGAATAGTGGTATTTCTGAGGCTTGGATTAGTAGCTGTCCCCTCTCTCCCTCTCCCTCTCCCTCTCTCTCTTTCTTCCTTCCTCCCTCCCCCCCCTTGTCTTCTGACATACTTCCAGTGATATCCGAAGGTGTAGCATATGCAAATAAGTTATGCTAATAAGTTATGCTAATGAGTTCCTGCCCCTCTTTTTCTCTGAAATGACCCCTGAGAAAGGGTATTGAAAGTCATGTATGAGTTTACTTTGCTGCAACTTCATGAATCAGCATCAGCTAGGCCGATTTATGTATCTTTGGCAAAACAAGCACCCCCAATGGAAAAGCCAGAAAAGTATTTCCCCCAACCTCTACACTTCAGGCTTTCAAAAAACCCCATTAACTTTCCCAAACTAGTCGTCTGAAGCTGCCAACTGTCCCCCAACTCTGCTTCCTCCCCTCTGCTCTGTAATAAACATAACCTTTTAAAGCAGATAATAAAACTAAGTACAGGGCATGTTTGCAAATTGTAGGAGTGGATGACAGCTTCATGTCTTTGGCACGGAGAGATTTATGGCTGTATTAAGAGAGTGCTGAATCAAGAGATCTCTCTTTTAATATCTGCATATCAATACTGTCATGTTTCATTACCAGCATCTGGCATTCCTGGCGTTTGACCCTAATAGCTAATCAGCATGGAGAACTGCAGATCGGCAGGTCGAAAATTATAGAATGAAAGCTGCAATTCATGTCTGTATTACTAATCATTACCATAAAAGCCACTGATGCTAGCTTTTTCCTGCCCATGGGATTAACGTTTTCATTCTGACACCAACATGCTATGTGGGATCAGAAGCAGAAGAGAACTGTAAAAAATAATAATATTTTGCATCTCATTTGTATTTCAAAATCTGAGAAAGTCTGAATCTGAGAGCTGAATTTCAGATGAAATTAAACAATAGGGTTTTTTTTAAAGTGACATTAGCTTTACACAGATGTCACACTAAACTGGAATTAATCTCTGGTTGGCTAAAATGGCCATGAATGTGGTTTGTTTGTTCTGCCGTAAGAACATAAGAACCTGCTGGATCAGACCAGTGGTCTGTCTAGTCCAGCATCCTGTCTCACACAGTGGCCAACCAGTTCCTCTGGAGGTCCTCCATCCTTCCCCTTGTCTTCTCTTCAAACTCAAAGTGTCTGCAATGTTTGAATGTATACCTGGGTGAACCTGAATCTGTTTGACCCTGTAAATTGGCCTTCTAAGCCAGAAATGACTCCTGGCTTAGAAACCCAGTTTATAGGGGACAAAAAACCTCCAGCTCAACTAGATGCCTGCATTACGACCTCACAAGAAACAGTGGTTTATTTCCATACTTGATTCAAGAAAGAAAGGGGGAGGGTGGAGAACTAAGGGTCTGTTGATATGACAAAGAAACCAACATTTGCGTCCAGTGTGTCAAGCTGAAATTTAATTCCACTGTATGGTAATGTCTGAAAGCAGCTTTCATTAGTATTCCAGAAGCTAAGATTTCCACGTATGAACCACATCTGCATTCACAAGTTTCACATTCACCTCCAGGTGTGGATAATTTGAAGTCCAAGTTTTGTAAGTCACCTCTGTTTCAGTAAGAAAGGCCACAGAAACTAGAAGGGAAAATGAAGGGAGAAGGGAAGGCAAGAATGGATCCTGCCCGATTCCACCTGCTTAAGAGGCATTCGCAGTTACTATTCTTATCACACTTACCGACATCAGGGTCATTGGCCTGGACTCTTGTTAGCAGAGCTTTGGTGGCCGTGTTCTCATAGACGCATGCCGTGTAGTGATTGGAGGAAAAGGCTGGGGGATTATCGTTGACGTCCTCCAGGATGAGACGAAGCTCGGACTGGCAGAATCTGCCTCCTCCGTCGGTTGCTCTGGCGATCAGGTTGTAAACGGGGATCTTCTCACGGTCTAGCGGAGCTGAAGTTTTCAGTTCCCCTAAAATATATTAAATGGGGAAAGCGGGTAGGGAGTCATATTGAAACGTAGCAAATTATTATCCATTTGAATGGGCAACAAAAGATGCAAAACCGGGCTCCCAATAACAAAGTAAGGGTCTTGGCCTACTTGGGAGACTTGTCGTGGGTGGAGAGACGTATAACCGATAGAAAAATCTCCCCCTCAAAAAAACTGCCTGAGGATGGCTGAAAGTGCTCCATGACAGCAGTTCCCAACCATTTCAGTATGTTGACCCGCAATTCCAAATTTACTTGGTACAGTGACCCACCTGAGGCTGGCCCAAGGTTTTTTTGGCACCCTAGGCAAACACTGTCCTTGGCATCCTTCCAGTTCAGCATTCCATTTTCTACAGTGGCTAACCAGACATTTTTGAAAAACCAACGAGCACTGCGTGAAGAGCGTGGCTGCCCCCGCTATGAATCCCAAGGAAGCGGCCTTCTGAGCCAATGCGCCCTCTAAGCTCTAAGAGAGCCAGTTTGGTGTAGTGGTTAAGTGCCTGGACTCTAATCTGGGAGAACCGGGTTTGATTCCCCACTCCTCCACTTGCACCTGGCTGGATGACCTTGGGCAAGCCATAGCTCTGGACCAGCTGTTCTCTCAAGGACAGCTTGGGAAAGAGCTCTCTCAGCCCCACCTACCTCACAGGCAGTGTTCCCTCTAAGCTGAGTTAGTGTGAGCTAGCTCACCATTTTTTAGCCTCCAGCTCACACGTTTTTTTCTCAGCTCAGGAAGGATGGCTCCAGAGCAAACTAAGTGATGCAGCAGCCAAATCGCTGGCTCACAACTTTAATGCCAGTAGCTCACCAAGTAGAATTTTTGCTCACAAGACTCCACAGCTTAGAGGGAACATTGCTCACAGGGTGTCTGCTGTGGAGAGGGGAAGGGAAAGGAGTTTGTAAGCCGCTCTGAGACTCCTTCAGGTAGTGAAGGGCAGGGGGTATAAATCCAATCTCTTCTTCTCTTCTAAGCTGTGGGGTCTTGGGAGCAAAAATTCTCCTTTGTGAGCTACTGGCATTAAAGCTGTGAGGGAGCGATTTGGCTATTGAATAAATTAGTTTGTTCTGGAGCCATCCTTCCTGAGTGAAGACAAAACTGTGTGAGCCAGAGGCTAAAGAACTGTGAGCTAGCTCACACTGGCTCAGCTTAGAGGGAACACTGATTCTGACATACCCAGCCTTTGCATACAGAAATCACATCCCAGCCTTTGACCACCCTCTCCTTCTCCATTACTCCACCTCATCCCCCCTAAGATTCTAAGAATCTCACTCTAGGAACCATCAGGACATGTTTATTTGATCAACGTGTATATTCAGTGAAGAAAAAAAAAGCCAGCTAATGTATGATATGGAAGGTACTGTTTCCAGGGCAGATCTTGGTTTCCAAAATACAAGAGAGAGTAGTGGAAAGGGCAGGGGCAGCTATTGGGGAGGCCCAGCCTGGGACCCGCTTTTAGAGGCTTTGTGACCTGCTTTTGGGTCCCAGCCCACACTGCTCTAGGAGGGAGGGAATGCATAGGACAGATGAGCATCAACTAAAATTATTTTTTAGAGGGGAGATATCGATATTATAATAATCAGGATTTAAAATGATCTAGATAGGCTGAGACAAATAAGATGAATTTCAATAGTGCAAAGTCCTACACTTAGGTACAAATATCAAAGGCACAGATATAGAATGGGAGGGACTTGACAGCAGCACATGTGAAAGGGATCTAGGTGTTCCGGTTGATCACAAGCCAAACATGAGCCTGCAGTGTGATGTGACTGCAAAGAAAGCTAATGCAGTCTTAGGATGCATCAACAGAAGCATTGTGTCCAGATCATGGGAGGTGGTAGTTCCGCTCTATTCTGCTACGGTCAGGCCTCACCTGGACTACTGTGTCCAGTTTTGGGCACCACATTTTAGGAAGGATGTTGACAAGCTTGAGTGTGTCCAGAAGAGCGCAACCAGGATGGTGAGAGGGTTGGAGTCTTGTATGAGGAAAGGCTAAAAGAGTTGGGGATGTTTAGCCTGGGGAAGCGAAGGCTTAGAGGGGACATGATTGCAGTCTTCAAATATCTGAAGGGCTGTCATGTAGAAGATGGAGCAGATCTATTCTCTCTTGCTCTGGATTGCAAGACTAGATCTCATGGGTGGAAATTGCAAGGGAGTCGATACCGGCTAAATATGAGGAGGAACCTCCTAACTGTAAGAGTGGTTGAGCAGTGGAACAGACTGCCTCGGGAGGTGGTGGATGCTCCTTCGCTGGACGTTTTCAAGCGGCTATGCTCCTGCAGAGTGCAGGGGGTTGGACTAGATGACCTGCAAGATCAACTCTAACATTCTATGGTCGCGGCCACACGAGCGAAATAATCCGGGAGGGAATCGAGGCTTTTTTGCTCCGGAGCAATTTGTCCCCGCAATTGCGCAATCACACAGCTCCGTGGACCTGCTGGGGCAAACCGCCGCTGCGTGATCAGACGCAACCACAGGCGAGTGGTTGTTGTTTTTTTGTGGTGGGTTTCCGAGGCGCTTCAACAGGGGATCGATGAAGCGCTTCAACGGGGAAGGGGGAATCGATGATTTGCTTAGATGGGGGGTGGGAGAAGAATTGATTATTCGCCTCAACGGGGGGGGAGGATCGATGAATTGCGTCTCCCCCTAAGGGGGCCTTCGATGATGCACACACAGAGAAGGGGGACAAAAAAACCCCATGTGGCATCAGGATAGCGTGTGATCACGCTATCCACGACACCACACTTCCATGCTGGTGCGATCAAACAGGGAAACTCTGGTTGTGAACCACAGCAAACCATTTGCTACTGGAGTTTCACTAGTAGCTTTTTACCACACTTCCCCACCAGATCAAAAGGGTTTGCGACAGTTTGGCGACAGTTATGGGACGCTTCCCAGATGTGCTGGTGTGATCGCGCTACTTTGATCCAGTGGTGAATCATCCCTCTTCCATGGCAAATGATCGCGCCCTATGATTCTATTCATAATGACAATCAATATCAGAGTAAATAACAGACATTTAAAATACATAGTATTAGGAAGAATTTTATACACTGTATACATTTGTTATTAAAAAGCCTAGCCTATATTACCATTAGTTACTATTAATATAAACTGTTAGACATTGATTATTTATTGAATAATAAAATGATTTTTAAAAGTCATTTATAATCTTGCCTGTTTCCCAAAAAGGGGGGCCCAAAGGGAGTAACAGCAAAAGTTTCAACAATAAATAACAATACACATGTAACCAGAAGCCAGGAAAGAACTGACAACTCCCATTAAAATTCAAGATGCATCCATTCAGAACAGCTCCAGGAAAGCCTGCAAGTGAGTCGTGGTTTTCCTCACTTGCTTACAAGATGGAATAGAAAGCAGCAGCCTTTGGAATGACTGGAGCCGCTACACAGGGGCATACAGTGAAAAGCAGTCACAGAATCATAGAGTTGGAAGGGACCTCCAGGGCCATCTAGTCCAACCCCCTACACAATGCAGGAAATTCACAAATACCTCCCACACACCCCCCCACTGACCCCTGCTCCATGCCCAGAAGATGGCAAAAAACCTCCAGGATTCCTGGGCCAAACTGGCCTGGTGAAAAACTGCTTCCTGACCCCAAAGTGGCGATCGGCATTTCCCGGGGCGTGTAAGAAAGGGCCACGAGAACTAAGCACTGATGTAACCCTTCCTGCCCTCCCTGGGAACTTTCAGCATGGGGCTCCCAAAACCTGTAACTAGCCCTGGTAACAAAGGCCTTTCCCCACACCTTGTCTTCAAGATTCTTTAACCGGAGATATCAGGGGGCTTCTGTACACAAAATATGTGCTCTACCACTAAGCCACAGCCTCCCGCCAAGTAAGTCTGTTTGTTTCCTTCACCCTGTCTAATGGTTATCTCATTTTCTCTTCAGCTTAATACAGAATTGTAGAGAATACTGCCTTGAAAAGAGCATTACCCTGGACTTTCCCTTTTCTCAGAAGAAAGATATAGCTGCATTCTAGTCCAGAACTATTTGTGTTGCCTCTTGTGTTGGTCTCATGAGAACTAGCTGTAAATTATTTCTGTGTTACAAAACAATTTAACACTGAACTCCTGTGGGATACATGACACTGTACAGAGTCAGCCATCGTTCCACTGCGAATGTACTGCTCTGTGAAAAGTCTTTGTGATCTTACCTGTTTCTGGATCTAAGAAGAACTTGCTATTCCCAGGGCCGTACAGTGAATACCGAATTTCACCACTGGATCCAATGTCTGCGTCCTTGGCGCCGAATTTAAGAATGACTTTATTTGGTGGGATATCTTCAGGGAACACGGCCATGTACGTAACCTTAGCAGAGAAAAAAAATGACAGAAAGTAACAGCACAGTTGACAAGGGATTTGTTTTTTCTTCTTCAGAAAAGTCACAAGCGCAGTTCCTTGCTGTTATTGTTAGGTGAGCTCAATGCTCAGCTGAAATTGGAACTTGTAAAAAACAATGGAAGAAAATTCCGGCTGCATTCCCCTATTAAGATTAAGTAGAATCTGGAAAAGGACACACAAATGTGTGAATGGCATCACTTAGAAACACAGAGAAAACAAGGGTCATCTAGTCCAACGCCACCCAATGCTGGGAATTCAGAGCTGCCTCCCTACCGCATCCCCCCTGCTCTATGCCTAGAGGAAGCCAAAAAATTTCCAGTGGCAACCTGCATTCCCCTGGACATATAAGAAAGGGTCATAACAGCTGAGCACTGGCTCATCCCTTCCTGCCCTCCATCTCACAATCTGCCTAAATTAACAGAGAGTCAAACTTATATAATATAAGGATGGGGTACAGCAGCAGCTATAGGGGAAAACAACAGTGGTGGCTGATCTATGCTTAAGTTCTATAAATGATTTCCAAATATCTAAAAATCATTCCTATGCAATTGCCATATATATATGCCATGTGTTCAAATGCTGATAAAGTTCTAAGTTCGTGAATCCACTGATTTACCAGAAGTGGGCTGTTATCTTTCCAGAGAAAGTCGACGAAAACTTCCTAACATGGCTGCTGCCGCCTTTAACTGACTCCCGACCAATAGAGGGGCCAGAATCCAGCACCAACCATCCATCACCTGTCATGTGTTTACTCCTATGCCCAGCGTTGTTGTGGGGATACGACAGAGGCCAGCAGAGCAATGTATTCTGTAATCTTGTGCTGAACCACTGACAATTTTTTGTGATGATAATTTTATTAGCTGCTCTGAATGCGCCAACGAGAAAAGGTGGGGAAGGAATTAAACACAGAGATAAATAATATATGGAATATGTCTTGCCGGCTAACCTGATCACAGACAGGGCTGTTGTCGTTAACATCTGTGACGATCACTTCTACTGCGGTCTGAGTTACAAACAGCCCATCTGTGGCAGTGATGTTCAGAAGATAGATGTCTTGCTCTTCTCGATCGAGAGGCCTCTTGACGTAAACCTTCCATTCATTCTGGACCAGGCCGAGCGCAAACTTCCCTTTGGGGTTCCCTCCTGCGGAAAGAGCAGGAAAGAGACAACGGCAAACTTTTGGAGGGATTTCTGTGTTGATGAGTGAAATATTTCTCCCCACTACAGTCGTTCTTACTATTTTGTAAGTCCCAATATGGTCGCTTTTACTGTTTTGTAAAGAACCGTGGACACAGGATAAGCATACAAATTGACAAATTAAATCGACACACTTTCATAAAACGATCCTGTCCATCTTTTGTATATGATCTATAAAAGAGAGGAGGAAGATGGACATTTATATTTTAAAAAATCAACGTGTGTTGTATGTTGAGGTTCAGAGTCGGTATGAAAAGGCTCAATGCCGTTTTAAGCTCAATAATCATCTTATGGTAACAACTAAAAACAAAGTGTTAGGAGATAAAAGGATTTTTTGGGGAAAAGCACTTCGGAAAAAATTCTTAAGAAGAGAAGAAGAAGAAGAAGAGATTGGATTTATACCCTGCCCTCCACTCCCCAAGGGAGTCTCAGAGCGGCTTACAAACTCCTTTCCCTTCCCCTCTCCACAACAGACACCCTGTGAGGTAGGTGGGGCTGAGAGAGCTCTTTCCCAAGTTGTCCTTGAGAGAACAGCTGGTACAGAGCTATGCTTGCCCAAGGTCATCCAGCCAGATGCAAGTGGAGGAGTGGGGAATCAAACCCGGTTCTCCCAGATTAGAGTCCGTGCACTTAACCACTACACCAAACTGGCTCTCACACCAAACTGGCTCTCACACCAAATAAGATATTTTCTGTCAACCTATCTTCCTCATCGGTAGATATCCTGTTCAACAAGAACAGTGCAGAAACAGCACCAATTTCCTTGCCGTGGTTAGTGGATCAGGCTGGTGCCACAAGTTTGCATAATCCCTCTTGCCTCATGTACAGTCTACCCCCTTCTTTGAAGAAACTGTAGCTAGAATACCCCATCTACCAATCTTCATGCTAACTATGCGTAGTTCAGTATGCAAACCCTGTTCTAACCATGTACTGTAGTTCATCATGGCTAGCATTAAGACGAATTCACATTCTGGTCATAGCTAGCTCAGAAAAGGAAAATGTGGGCCCTTGTCTGCATGAGGGGAGAGGGAAGAGCATATGGAATCCATAGGATATTCTTCATCTCCTATTTATTGTATTTAATTACTATAATTCAAAATTATAGCTTAGGACTGCTTTAATCAAATGCAGTCCTAAATAAAACTGTCTTCAGCTGCCTCTTAAAGATTGAAAGTGAAGGGACAGGCGCAACTCCCTGGGGAGGCTGTTCCATAATTCTGGGGCTGCCACTGAAAAGGCCCTCTCTCATGTATCCACCAAATGAGCTTCTCTGATTCACAGGACAGTCAGGAGGGCCTCTCCCTGTAATCTTACTTCCTGGGCAAGAACATATGGGAAAAGGCGGTCCTTAAGATACCCTGACCCCCAAGCCATGAAGGGCTTTAATCCATGTCATGCCACACTGTGGTTAAGAGGACGAGCAACATTTCATCTGCCCCAGGCTACAACTGAGTGATGCAAACTTGTTTCCCTTTGGTTTTTTTAAACAGTTCCTTAAAACACTATGCTTCTCTAGACCTTTTTATTTAACTCTCCTCTCTCCTAGCGTCCTTTCCCAGTTTCACATAACCCTTTCAGTATCAGCACTTGCAAAACATTATGGTGACTTCATGTTAGTTTGCCAATAGCTGTTTGGCCAAATGTGGTCATCTTTCTCCTGAGACTTCATGGAGAGTACAGCTTGAAGTATTTGGTCTCCTTTTTTTTCGCTATCAAGTTGGAGCCACATCTCGACAACTCAGTAGGGTTTTCAAGAAAAGAGATATTCAGAGGGGGTTTGCCTTTGCCTGCCTCTGCACCGCAGCCCTGGACTACCTTAAAGCTCCATAGCTAGGGATTTTCGGGGAAGAGGGCCTCACGGGGGCCACAACCAATTAGATCAGTGTTAATTACATTAATTCAATTTGGGGCCACCCCTGGGAGGAAGGGGGCCCAGAGGAAATGCTAGGGGGCCAGGCCCCACTTTACTTGGTAGGTACTCTCCCATCCAAATATCAACCAGGGTTGACCCTGCTTAGATTCTGAGATCTGACGAGATCGGGCTAGCCTGGGCTATTCCAGGTCAGGGTGCATCTCCTATACAAGAGTCAAAACAGTAACTTTCCAAGACAACAGAAGCATTTTAAGACAAGTTGGAGACGATCTCCTTGTTTAGCTCCCCTTACGGGCAATCAAATGCAAACTGTGAACAATCAATGGCCTCCCCTCCTCGCGACGAGACAATCGTCTTCCCACTTCGGTCCCAAGAGAGGATGTACGACAACCCCCGTCGCTCTTGTTACCAAGACAATTTCATTAGCTGTTGATTATGCAATCAAGGGAGTGCGGCAGGTTCCATTAAGGGATCCTTTAATGAAAGCTTTATCACACCACAGTATTGTTTTTGTATTCATTATGAGCCTTGTTCGGGTGGCGCGGGTGTGCGGCCTGCATAACGGCTGAGGATGTGCTGGTCTTAAGTAGACCTAACAAGAGGTCGTTTAAGGAGCAGCTTAAAGATAAGACCACCAATTAGATCAAATTTACACAAGAGGGAAAACCACGGAGGAAGAGAAGGGAGGAAGCCAATTGGCTCTCTGTTACCAGTGGAACTGTAACACCGAAGCAGGCAGTTTTGCTTTTCTACACCATTAAACCGCATGGTGAAAAAAGGAACTTGGGAGTTCTCTTCTGAGAGGACTATAAGGCCGTTTCACACACCAGGGGATAGAGGGAATTAAACACTGTGCAAAAACAGTCCCAATTGTTAATGTTTCCAGAGTTTATTTATGCTTTCACTTAAAATGTTATGTTTCCCTGCCTTCGCTATACAGTAATCACCTTTCGCACGGCTATCCATGATTATCAGCCTCTTGTGGCATCTGGCTGGCCACTCTCAGAGACCAGATAGGCCTCTGGTCTTAATTCTTACATCGCGGTGGCTACTTTTACAAATGCTTGAATTCAACCATGAGGACATTTTCCACATTACACCAAAATCCACTTCCAGTTTCTTAGTCGGTGCAGTCTCATGATACAGGAGCAGCAAATCAGGCCTCCCAGGAAAGTATACCACAGCCATCACTTGTGTTTGCTGAATCCATACGTTATATTTTTCAGGCTGACTTCTACAACACCTTTGTGGACTTCCGCAAAGATATAACGTACCCAGAATACTGGTCCCAATCCTCAACAAGACTTTGGGAAAGACTTTAATCCCCTCCCCCCCATCTACACACATTTCACCTTCTGCCAAACTAACCAGACAAAATAAAAAAATGATAGCTGGTACCCAACTGTCCTGCTCCTGAGGGCTGATCCATACTTTGTGGTTTATAAAAGTTGTGCCTAAGTTCCCCGCTCTTTGTTTTAGTCAGATACAAGCAGGAGACCCACAAGGACTTCCGGGGGGGGGCTCTCATTCCCCTTCCCCACTATTTTCTCTTCCCTTTCCTGAAAGCCCCCATAGCCTGTCCCCTGAGAGAGATCAATTCCCATGGAGAACAAGGCAGCTTCTGAGGGTGGGCTTTATAGCATCACACCCCCAATGAGCTTCTCCCCCTCCCCCAAACTTTGTCTTCCTCAGGCTCTGCTCCCAAATCCCCAGGAATTTCCCTACCTGGAGTTGGCAACCCTATGAATCACAAAGGTAGGTCTGACTTCAAAGGGCCCAACCTCCTTTTAAAAGTGGTACAAAGAGTCCTTCCTTAAAGGCAGAGCGAGTCTCACTGCGACTATGAAAGAGAAGAGGAGACAGGATTTAGATCCGCCCCTTCACTACCTGAAGGAGTCTCAGAGCAGCTCACAATCTCCTTTCCCTCCCCCTCCACACAACAGACACCCTGTGAGGTAGGTGGGGCTGAGAAAGCTCTTTCCAGGACTGCTCCTGAGATAACAGCTCTGAAAGAACTTGTAACTGACCCAAGGTCACTCCAGCAGCTGCATGTGGAGGAGTGGGGAATCAAACCTGGTTCTTCCAGATTAGAGTCTGCGTTCCTAACCACTACACCAAACTGGCTGAAAGGGGAGATTCCGCCACTGGGGGCTGGTGCATTCAAACAACTGAATTCTAAGGGACACTGTGAGCTGCTCCCGAATGTGTGATTTGCATTCGACAAGTGATAATACTAATAATGAGATAAGAACAGTGCAATATGGTTCGGAGAATAAAGGTGTCATTCTGGGATTTTTTTTTTTTTTTTAAATGGTGCCCTCCCAAAGACCTCATTTTGCACTGATAAATTAAATTTTCCATCAATGTATCCAAGCCGGTTCTGTTTCCCAAGGGTATTCTAATTAATTCATTTTCAACTGTAGCTTTTAAAAATGGAAGCTTCCTGACTGTACATTTTAATGGATTCTTTAAAATCTGTCGGCGGTTTTCTTTTTACATTCTGTTGGAGCGTTACAAGATCCAAGCATTTCCTCTGAAAACCATATTCCCAGAAGGCCTTGAGGCTAAAACAAAAAAAAGTCAAATCGGCATTTCTCTGTTTTGTTTTTGTTTATTTGGTGTTTGAATAACGTCCCACATCCAACCGCCCTCTCAGCGAATGCTACAAAACTAATTTGAGCTCTAGTAGATGAAGGGGAACAGAGATCTCAAGTATTTTAAACACACTTTAGCAAAGCACCTATAAAACAAGTTAAAATGAACAGGCTTCTTTTTTTATGCTGTTGCTTTATTCTAAAACCGGATCAAATTTTTATGAAAATAAATGTCTGGTTGGACTTTCTAGCTACACTTAACTGTGGATTGGGTCTTATAGCGATTGCTACACTAGGCAATGCCTGCCCTTCCATGATGTGTGGACAATTAGGAAAACATCTGTCAGGGGCCCAGTTCTTCCCAAGGGCCACTACATGCTGTGCTGTTTCTGGGTCCACTCAGACCCTGTCAAAGCAGATACATGCTGGGAGTTCCATGCTGAAATGTAACTCTCAGGCGTGTGGGGCGCCCACTTTGAATTGTGATCATGGCACACCAGTAGCCCCGGGGAGCAACCATTTGCCCCAGTGCGGAAACTTATACATCAGTATGCATGTTTTCCCAGGGAGACAAATAACGGCTCCCCAGGGCCATTTCAGCTCAGGAAGCTCTGAATGCACACCCCCTAGGCTTAAGCTCTTTCTCCCCACAGATTTGATCCAAATTAGGCCCCCCACGCGCCTGAGAATTAAACTTCAGAAATCACTGGGAGCTCCAAACATTCTGGTTTGACAGGACTTGGGGCAGGCCCAGGAACAGGGGAATATGTAATCCGGCCCTAAGGCAATACACTTGTGCCTGGCTGGTATCGCATGACACAAAAAGTAAAGGCTCACATGACAGAACGGTCCCTTATGAGAAATGGCTCTTTCAAATAGAACACTACTATGTTAGGGCACAGACTAGGCTCAAACCCTTCTCCCTGACATGCCTATTAGCTATGCACAGGCTGGGTGTGGAGGAACATCCTAGGATGAGGGTCTCCACCCGATGTCATTGTCTGAGTAGGTGGGAAAAGAGCCAGGAATGTTGGGTGCAGAAGTGGCTCGGTCTTTACCCTAAAAACAAACAGTTCACACTGAACGGATACACTAAAGTTGGAAAATTTGCAAAGCTTGGTGAACGCTCACTGCTCTTTGGGTCACCCCCCAAACTGGTGAGCCAGCACACTACAGTACCTTTTCCACATGTAGCCAGCCGGGTGACCTTGGGTCAGTCAAAGTTCTCAGAGAGTTGTTCTCTCAAGAGCAGTTCTCAAAAGAGCTCTCTCTGCCTCACCTACCTCGCAGGGTGTCTGTTGTGGGGAGGGGAAGGGAAAGGAGATTGTAAGCTGCTCTGAGGCTCCTTCGGGTAGTGAAGGGCAGGCTATAAAGCCAACTCCTCCTCTTCCTCCTCCTTACAGCCAGATGCCTTGCATAACAGAACATAAGAGAAGCCAATGTTGGATCAGGCCAGTGGCCCATCCATTTCAACACTCTGTCACACAGTGGCCAAAAACACCAGGTGCCCTCAGGAGGTCCAGCAGTGGGGGCAGGACACTAGAAGCCCTCCCTCTGTGCCCCCCCCCACCCAAGCACCAAGAATACAGAGCATCACTTGCTCCGGACTGAGAGTTCCTATCTATACTTTGTGGCTAATAGCCACTGATGGACCTCTGCTCCATATGTTTATCTAATTCCCTCTTGAAGCCGTCCATACTTGTAGCCGCCGCCACCTCCTGTGGCAGTGCATTCCACGTGTTAATCACTCTTTGGGTGAAGAAGTACTTCCTTTTCTCTGTTCTAACCCGACTGCTCAGCAATTTCATGGAGTGCCCACGAGTTCTTATATTGTGAGAAAGGGAGAAAAGGACCTCTTTCTCTACCTGCTCTATCCCATGCATAATCTTGTAAACCTTGATCATGTCACCCCTCAGCCATCGCTTCTCCAAGCTAAAGAGCCCCAAGCGCTTCAACCTTTCTTCATAGGGAAAGTGTTCCAACCTTTTTATCATTCTAGTTGCCATTTTCTGCACTTTTTCCAATGCTATAATATCTTGTTTGAGGTGTGGCGACCAGAACTGAACACAGTACTCCAAATGAGGTTGCACCATCAATTTATACAGGGGCATTATGATACTGGCTGATTTGTTTTCAGTTCCCTTCCAAATAACCCCCAGCATAGCGTTGGCCTTTTTCATTGCAGTCGCACACTGTCTCGACATTTTCATTGAGTTATCTACTACAACTCCAAGATCTCTCTCTTGGTCAGTCTCCGCCAGTTCGGACCCCATCAACGTGTATTTATAGTTAGGATTTTTGGCTCCAACGTGCATCACTTTGCACTTGGCCACAGTAAACCCCATTTACCACGTTGATGCCCACTCGCCCATCCCATTTACCACGTTGATGCCCACTCGCCCATCCTTGACAGATCCCTTTGGAGTGCCTCACAATCCTTGGTTCTCCCCACCCTGAACAAAGGGTTTAAAAGGGTTCTTGGGGGCTCTTGGTAGTTGGTGATTCGATCCTTAGGCAGGTAGACAGCTGGGTGGCGAAACCGCGTATTGACCATATGGTGACTTGCCTGCCTGGTGCAAAGGCAGCGGACATTACGTGTGTTTTAGATAGGGTGGTAGATAGTGCTGGGGAGGAGCCAGTGGTCGTGGTACATGTTGGCACCAATGATGTGGGGAAATGTAGTCGTGAGGTTCTGGAGGAAAAATTTAGGCTGCTAGGCAGGAGACTCAAGGCCAGGACCTCCTAGGTAGCCTTCTTGGAAGTGCTACCTGTTCCACGCGCAGGGCCGGAGAGACAGGCACTGATCAGGAGTCTCAATGTGTGGATGAGGCGATGATGTAGGGGGGAAGGGTTCAAGTTTGTTAGGCACTGGGATGCTTTTTGGAACAAGAGGGAGCTGTACAAGAGAGACGGTCTCCAATTGTCCTGGTAAGGAACCAGGCTGCTGGCGCTTAAAATCGAAAAGGTGGCAGAGCAGTTTTTACACTGAATATTGGGGGAAAGCCGACAGGAGATGAAAAATCTCTGGTTCGGGATGGTTCATCTCAAAAGAGATGAAGAGGTAGCTGTTACTTTCCTACAAGGAAATGGATCAGAATTGTTCTCTGAGACTGTGGCAAATGATAGAGACTGCCTGGCAAGGTCTCGAGGCAGCAAGAGGAAGGTTGTGGACTTAACATGTATGGGAAACTATAGATGTTCATATACTAATGCTAGAAGTGTCTGAGGTAAAATGGGGGAGTTGGAATGCTTGGTGTTGGGGGAAAACATAGACATCGTGGGTATTTCAGAAACTTGGTGGGATGAGGAAAATCAGTGGGATACGGTGATTCCTGGTTATAAATTATATCGGAAGGATAGGGGGGAGAAAGTTGGAGGTGGGGTGGCTCTTTATGTCAGAGAGGGTATACAGTCCAGTAAGATTGAGAGGGTAGGAGAATTGGATTCGCTTCTGGAAATGCTGTGGGTTGAATTAGTGGGCCCAAGAAGAAGCTTAACATTGGGAGTTTGTTATTGCCCACCAAATCAAAATATAGAGAAGGATTATAAAATGATGAATGAATTCAAGGTAGCGGCTAGACGAAATAACTGTGTTGTAATAGGTGACTTTAACTAACCACACATTGATTGGGTCAATATATGTTCAAGTCGGGAAAAAGAGATTGAGTTTCTAGACACTCTCAATGACTGTGCTATGGAGCAGATGGTTACAGAACTGACCAGGGGAGAGGCAATCCTGGATTTGGTCCTAAGTAACGCTCAAGACCTGGTGAGAGATGTTAAAGTGATTGCACCACTTGGGAACAGTGACCATAATGTTATTGAGTTCAACATTTGTATAAATAGGGAGTTGCCCCAAAAGGCTGACACAACCACTTTTAACTTGAAAAGGGGTAACTTCTCTGATATGAGGGGATATGTGAGGAGAAAACTGAAAGGAAAAGTAGAAAGGGTCAAAACCATTGGGGAAGCTTGGAATCTATTTAAAGTTACAATCCTAGAGGCTCAGAGAAAATATATACCATGAGTTAGGAAAGGCACAAATAGGTATAGAAAAAAGCCTGCATGGTTAACAAACAAAGTAATGGAAGCTGTAAAAGGTAAGAAGGATTCCTTTAAGCAGTGGAAAGCTAGTCTCAGTGAGGAACATAGGCTGTGGCAAATAAAATGCAAGTCTGTGATCAGGCAGGCAAAAAGTGAATATGAGAGGCATATCGCAAAAAACATAAAGACCAACAATAAAACTTTCTTCAAATACATTAGAAGTAGGAAACCAGCCAGGGAAGCAGTGGGGCCCTTGGATGACCAAGAGGTAAAAGGTGTAGTGAAGGATGATAGGGAAATGGCTGAGAAGCTGAATGCATTTTTTGCCTCTGTCTTCACTGTGGATGATGAGAAGTGCCTGCCCACTCCAGAACCACTGATTTTGGAAGGGGTGTTGAAAGACCTGAGTCAGATTGAGGTGACAAGAGAGGAGGTCCTACGACTGATAGACAACTTAAAAACAAATAAATCACTGGCCCTGGATGGCATACATCTGAGAGTTCTGAGAGAACTCAAATGTGAAATACAGGTTGCTTACCTGTAATTGGAGATCTTCGAGTGGTCATCTGTGCATTCACACCTCTGGGATTAAGTGCGCCTGCGCCGATCCCGATTGGTAATCTTCAAAGCCTAACGGATTTTCGCGCCAGCTCCCCGGTCACGTGCACGTCCCACTGCGCATGACCCGGGGAGAGGCACGAGGATCCCGCCAGTTCCTTCTGACCGCTGCTAACAGCCCCCAAGGAAAAAAGTGAGGGAGACCGAAAGCAGAGGGGAAGGAGGGCGGGTGGTGTGAATGCACAGATGACCACTCGAAGATCTCCAATTACAGGTAAGCAACCTGTATATCTTCTTTGTGGTCTCTGTGCATCACACCTCTGGGAGAATAGCGAGCAATAAACACACCACATACCTGGAGGTGGGTGCTGGAGGTCTCACATCTGAGCTGCTTGCAGAACTGCACGGCCCACCACAGTACGCTGATGGACGTGGACATCTAGGGCGTAGTGCTTCACAAACGTGTGAGGGGACACCCACGTTGCAGCATTGCAGATGTCTCCCAGGGGAATGCCCTTGAGGAATGCTGTGGAAGTAGCCACGGCTCGAGTGGAGTGTGCCCGGAGGGACGCCGGTAGTGGCCTTTTGGCCAGAAGATAGGCGAGTTTTATCGTCTCAACTATCCACTTCGAGAGTCTTTGAGACGACAGCTTCTGTCCCTGCCTGGGCAAGGCATAAGAAATGAAGAGAGCTGGAGACTTGCGAAAGGATTTTGTCCGGTGCAAGTAGAAAGACAGGGCTCTCTTGACATCTAAAGTGTGTAGACTATGTTGCGTTGGGTCCTGGGGACCAGGAAAAAATACCGGCAACGTGATATCCGCCCCTATATGAAAGTCCGAGACTATCTTAGGCAGGAAAGCGATATCTGGAGCCAAAGTGACGGCATTATGATGAAACGTGAGGTACGGTGGGTTGCAACGGAGTGCCGAGAGCTCACTCATGCGTTGAGTAGACGTGATGGCCACCAAAAACGCAACCTTCCACGACAAAAGTTGAAGGCTGCATGAGGCCATGGGTTCGAAGGGTTTTCCCATCAGCTTAGTGAGAACCAGGGGCAAGTCCCATGCCGGGACTGGTGTCCGCACTGGGGGATAGAGGCGATTCATTCCCTTGAGGAATTGCTTCGTTGTTGGATGGGAAAACACCGAATAGCCATCAATCTTAGGATGATTGACTGAGATGGCTGACAAGTAAACTTGGATAGATGAGTGACACAGTCCCCTGTCTTTACATATCAGGAGGAAACCAAAAACATCTTTAAGCCCGGCGGGGACTGAGGGCCGTCCCACAGACGCCAGGAAGGTTAAAAACTTAGTCCATTTTGACTCATATGAACGCCGAGTGGAGAGTTTGCGTGAGTTCAGTAGAACTTGAGCAATGCGTGATTCTAACCCTAAGTTTGGATCAGCCACACTGTCAATTTCAGTCTGGGCACATCGTGGTGCAGTACCCGGCCCCCGTGCATCCCGAGGAGGTCTGGGTCCGTCGGGAGATGAAGATACGTCCCTCGTGAGAGACTGAGGATCGTGGGGAACCAGGGTTGTCTTGGCCACCATGGGGTGACGAGAATTGCCCACGGTCGCTCTGTCAACAGTTTCTGGACTACTCTCGGTATGAGAGGAATCGGGGGAAATAGGTACAATCGTTTCCCCGTCCACTGGAAGAGGAGACCGTCTCCGAGAGAGGTCGGGTCCGTTCCTGCTCTGGAACAGAATAGGTGGCACTTCTTGTTCTCTCGAGAGGCGAATACATCCACGGATGGATGTCCCCAACGGTCGAAGATCGGAGTCAGGTAGAGGGGGTTCAGTTCCCACTCGTGTAGGGATGCTCCCCCTCTGCTTAGGAAGTCCGCTTGGACGTTGAGTAGTCCTGGGAGATGAGTCGCTACCAGGTGAATATCTAGTGCCTGGCACTCGTCCCAAAGCTCTACCGCTAACCGGCAAAATCCACGGGAGACCGTCCCACTCTGGCGGTTGATGTAAAACATGGTGGTGGTGTTGTCTGTAAGGACAGTCACCGACAGGGATTGGCGGAAAGATCTCACTGCGTAGAGAACTGCCAGCAGCTCTAGGAAATTGATATGGTTGTGTGCCACGGAGGGGTGCCACCTGTCGCCCACACCTACACCGTCCAGATGAGCTCCCCAGCCCCATAGGGATGTGTCCGTAGTGACGGTCGCTGAGGGGGGTGGAAGCCGGAAAGGTGCACCTGAATGTAAATTCTGGGGCACAAGCCACCAATTCAGGGTCTCTAGGACCTGAGTTGATATCTGAAATAGTTTGGAGAGGGAGTGGAAGTTGGGGCGGAAACGCCTCAAAAACCAAAGCTGCAGTGGTCTCATCCGCAATTTGGCGAAGGGGATTACTGCTGTTGTTGCGGCCATCGGGCCTAGCAGGCGAAGGATTTGTTTGGCTGTAGCCTCCTTGGTCTCTTGGATAGACAGGAGAAGGGAGACTATATCCGCTGCTCTGTTGGGGGGTAGGAACGCTCTGCATTGCAGGGAGTCCAGGATAGCTCCGATAAACTGAACCCGTCTGGAAGGGGTAAGCGTGGACTTTTTGAGGTTTATCGTCAGTCCTAGTGATTCTAGGGTACGAAGGGTAGTAGAGATGTGGCTCTGTAGTTCCATCGTAGAGGGGGCGACTAGAAGCCAGTCGTCCAGGTAGGGGTAAAGGTGGACACCTTGAAGTCACAGATGTGCCGCTACTACTGCCATAAGCTTCGTGAAGACACAAGGAACTGTAGAGAGGCCAAAGGGTAGGGCCTTGTACTGGAAGTGACGCGGACCGATCGCGAAGCATAAGTACGGTCTGTGCGACGGGTGGATCGTCACATGGAAGTATGCGTCCTTTAAGTCCAGCGTCACCATCCACGCGTTGGCTTCTAGTAGCGGTAGGATGGTCTGTAGAGTGGTCATACGGAATTTCTTGTAGGTGATGAACGCATTGAGGTTCCGCAGATCCAATATGGGACGAAGTCCGCCATCCTTTTTTGGGACCGTGAAGTAGCGGGAGTAGAACCCCCGCTGAAGGTGGTTTGTTGGTACTCATTCTATGGCATCTTTTGAGAGGAGGGCTTCGACTTCCGACGATAGGGTGTCGGAGGGAGGGGTGGTTACGAAGTACGATTCTTGTGGTATCTGGAAAAATTCTATTCTGTAGCCTTCTGCTACGACCGACAGTGCCCATTTGTCTGTCGTGATACGTTGCCATGCTGGTAGAAAGGGTGATAGACGGGTGGGAAGATCGGAGCGAATGGGGGAGTCAAAGACTCTGCTTGTTCGGTTTGGGTGGCTTAGCCTTGGAAGCGGAAGCGGACGGGAATCGTGGCTTGTGGCCATAGGGTTTCTGTTGATAAGCAGTAGATGACGGTCTCTGCCATTGGGGTTCAGTGGGAGATCTTCGCGGTTGCTGTTTGGGCCAAGATCTCTGCCATGTCTTCTGCTTCTGTTGTCTCGATTGTGAGACACCCAAGTTACGAGATGTCTTAATGCTCTTATCTAAATCATGAAGGACTGTGTCCGTCGTGGAGCTGAATAGTCCTTCACCCTCGAAAGGGAGATCTTCCACCAAGGACTTTGTGTCTTGTGGAAGCGAAGTCGACCTCAGCCAGGCGTGGCGAAGAAGGGCGACTGCTGAAGTGAGTGTCTTGGACGTGACGTCCGCAGCATGCTTCGATGCGTTAAGCTGGTGCTTTGCTAGCACCATGCCTTCCCTCTGGATCTTCCTAGCAAGGCGTTGCTTATCCTCAGGAAGATGGGCCAGAAGTGGTGTCATCTGCTCCCATAGGGAGTATTGGTACCTGTTCATGCAGACTGTGTAGTTTGCCATTTTTATGCCCAGTGCACCGGCTGAATAAAATCGTCTCCCGAAAGAATCTAATTTCCGTCCCTCCTTGTCCAAGGGGGAGGAATGTCCGCTACGGCCCCTGGCCGAGGGGGTCACTACAATCGAATTGGGCTTGGGGTGGATGAATAGGAATTCTGCCCCTGGCTCTTGGAGCCTGTACATGTGGTCTAATCTCTTGTTGGAGATTGGAGTTGAGGAGGGGTGGCCCCAGGATTCTTTGGCAGTGCTCAAGAGCACCGAAATTAGAGGCAACGCTACCGCGGTGGTTGTATCCATCTGTACGATGTCGAAGATGGCATCGGTAGTGGTAGGGGTTGGTTGGACCGTGGCAAGTGCCAGGGAATGGGCCATTCGTTTGATAAGTTCTCCATAGGATTTCACGTCCTCGGAGGGGGAGATTGGTAGATTTTCAGCCACATCAGGGGATGGTGACGGCTGGATGGGAGATTCGTCATCGGATGATTCGGGAGATTCGGGTATCAAGTGGTCGGAATGTTCGGAGGGAGACATAGGGGTCGACGGATCTGGTTGGTAGGGAGGGAGGTCGACATCGGGCAAAGTAGGTATCGGCATCGGTAGTTTCGGTATTGGTATCGGTTTCGGTATTGGGAGTCGGTGTCGGAGCCGGGGGATCTCGGCATCGGGAGACTCTTGACGACGTCGATTGGCGATCCCACTCCGCCGGGTACCATTGTGGAGGTGGTGGGTAGGAGGAGCCATATAGGTATCGCCATTGACGGACGTCCCACGGCACCGAAGATGGAGGGAGGCACCAGTCTCGCTCACCTTTCGGCGCCGGCAGCGGGTCGGGCCCGGTCTCGGGACTGCTGTGAGGGATCTGCGTCAGCTCAATGTCGGGTTCCGAATCTGTGAGCTGGATGGGTCGCGGCATCGGGGAGGCGGGGCTGCCCCGGGGTCGCTCGCGCCCTGGAGGGTCAAGCTGCGGAGACCCGTGCTGGGTCATGTCGGACGCGGGATGCGTCGACGAAGCACTCGAGGTTTTGCGCTTCAGCTTGCCCTTACCCTCTTTGCCCTCCTTACGCTTCTTAGCGGAAGTTTGTGGCAGTGAGAGGGGTCTTTTCGGTGCCGACTTCTCGGTACCGGAAGGGCTTCGCATCGGTGGCGACGTCGGGCCCGTCGATACCGATGGGGATGTTGTCGAGGCGTCGGCTGCGGACATCTTCGGTGACAACGCTGCTTCCAAGAGAGCCACTCTGAGTCGGGCCGCCCGGTTCTTACGAGTTTGTTTGGAGAACGCGGCGCAACTCGAACAGGAATCGACACGATGCGACTCACCTAGGCACAGCAAGCAGAGGGAGTGCTTGTCTGGGGGAGTGATTGTACTCCCACAATTAAGGCAACGTTTAAAGAAACCCCACCGCTGGGCCATAGGCCGGGCGGGGAGTAGGAAGAGGAGAATCCAAAAGTGAGTCCAGAAAAACAGTCCGTAGGTCAGGAAAAACAAGAAAGTCAGTCCGAAAGGCCTTTCCAAGTTGGAAAAAAGAAAGAACGAATGTTAGCTACCGACCGGAGCGGAGAGGGGGTCCTCACGACGCGGCGGTCAGAAGAGAACTGGCGGGATCCTCGTGCCTCTCCCCGGGTCATGCGCAGTGGGACGTGCACGTGACCGGGGAGCTGGCGCGAAAATCCGTTAGGCTTTGAAGATTACCTATCGGGATCGGCGCAGGCGCACTTAATCCCAGAGGTGTGATGCACAGAGACCACGAAGAAGATCTTGTGGATCTCCTGACAAAAATATGTAATCTTTCCTTAAAATCTGCCTCCAGCCCTGAGGATTGGAAGGTAGCGAATGTCACTCCTATCTTTAAAAAGGGTTCCAGAGGAGATCTGGGAAATTACAGGCCAGTCAGTCTGACATTGATACCGGGTAAGTTGGTGGAAACTGTTATTAAGGAAAAAATTAGTAGGAACATTGATGAACAAAATCTATTGAGGAAGACTCAGCATGGGTTCTGTAAGCCAGTTCGTTGGCAAGGCAGGATACAAATTGAAATAAATAAATAAAATAAAATAAATAAGGGAAGATCTTGTCTCACTAATCTGTTAGTGTTCTTTGAGGGCGTAAACAATCATGTGGACAAGGAGGACCCAATAGACGTTGTTTACCTTGACTTCAAGAAAGCTTTTGATAAAGTTCCTCATCAAAGGCTTCTAAGTAAGCTCAATAGTCACGGGATAAAAGGACACGTCCTTTTGTGGATCAAAAACTGGCTAATTAAAAGGAGACAGAGAGTAAGTATAAATGGGCAATTTTCTCAGTGGAGGGAGGTAAGCAGTGGTGTACTGCAGAGATCAGTACTCGGTCCGATGCTTTTTAACTTGTTTATTAATGATTTGGAGTTGGGAGTAAGCAGTGAAGTGGCTAAATTTGCAGATGACACAAAGCCTTGGAGGTGTTCACATACAACAGATAAGAAACAGCTCCCTTGCCTCTCATATAGGTACGCCTACATGGTTCTGATATTGTGTATTTGTTGCTGATCCCTACTGCATTGATATTGTGAGGTCCATGGGAGCATAAGTCTCTTTCAATCACGTGATCCTGGCACCCAGACCATACTCTCTGTCTTATTGTTTCACACGATCGAGACTTATGCTACCAAGGATCTCACAATATCAATACAGCAGGGATCAGCAACAAATACACAATATCAGAACCATACAGGCACACCTTAAGATGAGAAAACTATGATCTATGGAGATATCTTCTCTTCTGCTTGCTCCGCCACCCTTCTGCGGTCGCTTTTTCTCTTCCACTTCTCTGGTTGTTGCTTCCTCTCCAATCTTCTTTATTTTAAAGATTTTTTTTTTTTGCAATCAAGTCAAACTGACTTTTGGCGACCCCTAGAGGGGCTTGAAGGCAAAGGGACATTCAGAGGTGGCTTGATATTGCCTGCCTCTGCATAACAACACTGGTATTCCTTGGAGGTCACCCAAATACTAGCCACAGCTGGCCCTGTTTAGCTTCCGAGATCTGACGAGATTGGGCTAGCCTGGCCTATTCAGGTCAGGGCACTTTCTCTCCAATCTTTTGGTCTCTGCTTTTAATCCCCAGACAGTTGCTGTTTCTCCTTTTGGTTCAACCTCGCTCTTTAAAAGTGCCTTGTTCATAGGGCTGCTAGGTATACCCAATAATGCTGACAATAATCACATGAGATCTCAGTCGACATTTTTTAGAAAGTTGCGCATGTGCTTTTCTTCTTTCAACCCCCCCATCCTCATTTTTTCTTGCTTTAGTTTTGGGATTTTTCTGCAAACCGGTTCCCCCAGGTTTGTAGAAACATCTGTGCTTTCCAACCCCGGCCCCACTGTGTACATTTTTAGATCCTAACTCTGAGGCCAAATGCAGGATTAGATATATGACATTCCCTCCTCAAGATGGATTTTCCACATCTTATACGTAATGGTTACTCTCCTTGGAGAACAGATATTAAACTCCACTCAGAATACCCCAAATGCCCTTCTCATTAATTATCCCTCCTCACTCGCCTTTTAATTCAGTGATCTGTTTCCTCACTCAGACTCCGTTAAGCAAATGGTTCATGCATTTAACAGTCTGAAAATGACAGACGGGCTTTGGCACAGGGAAGCCAAACAACTGAATTGACCCCAGTGGAATACTCAAGCCTGCACACTGACCTCATTTTGGGGCAATCTGTGGTCCGGATGTTCCACTGGTGGACCCCCCCTCCCCGGCAAGTTACACTGTTTTAAAATGAGCAAGACCGTCAGAATTTCTGATGGTCTTAGGAAAAAAAATATAATGACATGACTATGCTGTTCCTCTCTCCAACATATATTTCAATAGACAACAACATTATCTTTTGTCCCTTCACATTGCTTAGTTTTTCCTTATGAAAATGCAGTTCTGTTACTTCTGATATTGATGCATTCATGATGCAGGCTGTAAATTGAGGGGATACCAGTAGATACATTATGTATGCACAAATCTCTTCACAAGATGTAGGCCCTTTCATTTGAGAGTCCTTAAATCATTTATTTAATAGACAGTTCCTAGGTTGCTAAGAGATGCGCCTTGTGTAAGTCAAATAAAAATGTTGCACCTTCATATTGGTAGCAATCTTTTAAGGCAGTTTGCTGCCATGCTCGCACATGCCCTGGTTCCTCCCTCCTTCTGCTTGAAAGGAAGGAGATCAGTCGGAAACTTTCGGTCTCCTAGAAGTCCCAATTGACTGGGATGTCTGAACGCAGGCACCTCAGGCTGGAAAATTTCAATCGCCCACTAGAGAAGGAGGACAGGCTCTGGTCCAGAAGATCTAAACCGGGCGCTGCACGCCGTGGCTGACTGGCTCAGGTTGAGCAGGTTGAAATTGAACCCGGCGAAGACGGAGGTCCTGTGTCTGGGGAATTGCGGTCTGGGGCGGGGGCTCCCACTCCCGAGCTTCGACGGGGCACCATTGGTGCCAGAGTCGCGGGTTAGGAGTTTGGGAGTGCTCCTGGATGCCTCTTTGACAATGGAGGCCCAGGTAGCAGCCACTGCCAAGTCGGCCTTTTACCATCTACGGCTGGCGCAGCAGTTGGTTCCCTACCTCGATCGCGATGACCTGGCCACAGTGATCCATGCGACGGTCACCTCGAGGTTGGACTACTGTAACACTCTTTACATGGGGCTGCCCTTGAGGCTAACCCGGAAGCTGCAGCTAGTGCAGAATGCCGCGGCCAGGCTATTGATGGGTCTCGCAAGTTGAGAACACATCAGGCCTGTGCTGGCAGCGCTGCACTGGCTGCCTATAGTATACCGAGTTCGCTTCAAGGTGCTGGTTCTTACCTACAAAGCCCTATATGGCCAGGGTCCAACTTACCTTATGGACCGCCTTTCTCCGTATATACCCCAGTGGGCACTGAGATCAGGGCCAGCCCATCGTCTAGAGGTCCCAGGCCTTAGGGCCGCTAGACTCACCAAGACGAGGGCCAGGGCTTTTTCGGTGGTGGCTCCCATCTGGTGGAATGAGCTCCCAGAGGAGATCAGGGCCCTGCGGGAACTTGTGCATTTCTGCAGGGCCTGCAAGACGGAGCTCTTCCGCCAGGCTTTTGAATAGGAGCCGCCACCGACGATTCCAGCCATCAGGTATATCATCTTGATGTAACCGGCCTCAAACAACTTTGGCAGGGGGCAAGGGGGAAATGGAAACTACCACTAGCTGCTGCTTTGATAAATGTGTAATATGCCATAGGAAGCTGTAAACTATAGTTTTCGGAATATATTTAATTATTTAACTGTTTTAATTGCTTTTAACTATTTAAATGTAGTACTCTCCGGCCTATGTGCCCATGTAAGCCGCCCTGAGCCCGTTCGCGGGGAGGGCGGGGTATAAATCGAAAAAACAAATAAACAAATAAATAAATAAACAAATAAGATAAATGGGAGGGGCTAAGGGGCTCCAGTGAGTACAGCAGGAAGCTGCATTTGTTCCTGATGAGAGTTGGATTGCAACTTCTGATGTCAGAATGTAGCTCTGGTCAGAAGGGATTGGATGACAACATCACATTTAGCTATGGTACAGCAACAAAGTCCAGCGAAAGATAAAGGAGAAGCAGAGGAAAAGGAAACCAGCACACATGGATCCGGAAGCCAAGAGAAGTACCCCGGAAGAGGACTCTAAATCAGTAAAAGGGGCAGTAGCCCGTAAACTCCTGAAAGTCATATGGACCTTCCATAGAGAGAAGCATAAAGAGAAGAAGAAATAATTTAATATGATAATATGGAAAGTTTGAGCTATGTTAAGCTGTATTTTTTTGGTCTAAATACTTACATACCAGTTTGTTATTGAAACATTAAGAAATAAGTTCTATTCCAGTAAGTTGAGTAAGTTGAGTATAAAGGATATAATAAGTTCTATTCCAATAAGTTGAGTAAGTTGAGTATAAAGGAAACTTCGGATTAAGCTAATTACCAAGTATAATATATGATCCTTGTTTAGCTTATGTTTTAGTTTAAGGTTTAGGGTTAGTGTTTATAGTTTGTAGTAGTAAAAACAATATTTTTTTAAAAAAAAGCTATGGTACAATGGATGCACACCTTCATGACAAAAGGCTTTCAGGAATTGGGCGGTACATAGAAGCAGTTATCACAGAAAACTCTGCTGGCTCTCCCAGAATTAGAATAAAACGTGAAAAGCCAGATTTTAAAAGTCCAAGATGGCATCTCTAGAATTTAAATCCCAGTTCAGGAATCACAGAATCATAGAGTTGGAAGAGACCTCCACGGTCATCTAGTCCAACCCACTGCACAATGCAAGAAATTCACAAATACCTCCCCCCCCCACACCCCCAGTGACCCATTCACACCCATAAGACGATATAAAACCTCCAGGATCTCCAGCCAAACTGGCCTGGAGAAAAATTGCTTCCTGACCCCAAAGTGGTGATCCACATTTCCTGGGGCATATGAGAAAGGGCAACGAGAACTAAGCAGAGGAAACCCTTCCTGCCCTCCCTCTCATGATCTGCTTAAGTTCACAGAATCAGCATTGCTGTCAGATGGCCATCTAGCCTCTGTTGGAAAACCTCCAGAGAAGGAGAGCCCACCACCTCCCGAGGAAGCCTGTTCCACTGAGGACCCACTCTAACTGTCAGGAAGTTCTTCCTCATGTTTAGCTGAAAACTCTTCTGGTTTAATTTCAACCCATTGGTTCTAGTCCGACATTCTGGATTGGCTGGCCACTTCTGGGCAGAGGAAAGAAAACACAAGCTCAGGGGAGAGGAGAGAAGAGAGTGCCAGCCGCAGTAGAGAACTGTTGCTGTCCTCAACCAAAAGCCTGGCAGAACATCTCTGCCTTACAGGCCCTGTGGAACTGCACAAGGTCCCGCAGGGCCCTGACAGTATTTGGCAGAGAGCTCTTCCATATAATCCAGTTAGTGCAAGCCTTTGTTCATAAAGGTGCATTTATACAGGCCCAATTGCACGTAGGAATTTTACAGTGTGAATTGGCCAAAGACTACCGCTGAAAATTATTGGACTGAATAAATTACCCATGCTGGGTCAGATCTCAAAAATTTACAAGATACTTATTGACCCCATCCTGTCTAATCGCCCCTCATATGTTGCTTCTTGGTCCTCGGACCTTGGAGAAGAACTTCCAGAGTCTTTTTGGGAAGAAGTTTGGTCATCATACGCGTCTACTACAAGGTCAGTCAATGTCCAGCAACAAAATTTCAAAGTAATTACACGGTGGTACTTGACACCTCTGAAGCTTCACAAAATCTGTGGTAAAAATTTCACCCCAGTGCTGGAAAAGGTGCGGAGGCGTCGGCTCTTATATCCACTGCTGGTGGGAATGCACAAAAGTCAGACAATTCTGAGAAAACATATTAACCCACATTAAACACCTAACAGGGCACAAGATACCTGAAAGACCTGAAATTATTCTCCTAAACTACTGGAAGGACGTTCCTATTCCACAACACAGTAAAGAGCTTCTTACACTTCTTTTCTCAGCTGCTAAAACAATAATTGCACAAAATTGGGAACATGATACTCCCCAATCGATAGGAGGATGGTATTCCAAAATATGGGACAATCTTCTGATGGACAGGGTTTCGGATAAACTAGCACATGACACCCTTACAAAATCATTAGCCTTCTATGGTAGGTGGCACCCAATATTGGACAATCTAGAATTTGTCTTAGAAAAGATTAATCGCAGCCAGAAATCACAATACTATACCTTCATATGCAAAGAATGGGTTCTATAATTCATTTTAAGAAGAAGAAGAAGAAGAAGAAGAAGAAGAAGAGATTGGATTTATATCCTGCCCTTCACTCACTTGGAGTCTCAGAGCGGCTTACAAACTCCTTTCCCTTCCCCTCCCCACAACAGGCACCCTGTGGGGTAGGTGGGGCTGAGAGAGCTCTTTCCCAAGCTGTCCTTGAGAGAACAGTTGGTACAGAGCTATGGCTTGCCCAAGGTCATCCAGCCAGGTGCAAATGGAGGAGTGGGGAATCAAACCCAGCTCTCCCAGATTAGAGTCTGCTCACTTAACCACTACACCAAACTGGCTCTCCATGAGACACCCATGGGGTTTTGTAACATATTGTGTCATAATTTTCAATTATTTGTAATTACTATGAGCCAATAGACTAGAATGTGGGAGCCCCAAGTTCAGATTCTCACCCTTCTATATGTGGGAGCCTGCTGGATGAGTTTGGTTCAGTCACTCTTTCTCAGGGTAGTAGTTGTGTGAATAAAATGGAAAAGTGGAGGGGCAAAGTTTTGTATAATATCTACTTAAATAAAAATAAATCCCATGGAAAGTGTGGCTGCTCAGCACCAAGGTAGAGATGATTTGTCTTTTGTACCCACCTATGTCAACTGCTGGGATTAAAGAATAAACCACATTTAAGAAGCACTTTCCAGCTTCAGCAGAGTTAGAGACAACATTATTCCCATGTGACTCTGGCCATCAAAGGGAATTAAAGCATTGTTATGAATTGGGGACAGACAGAGGTTTAGGCCTCTGTCCTTGGCTTCCCGAGGACTTGCCACAGACCTCATTTATAAACAGCAGTATTGTTACACATCGTTATTCTTTCTGAGACTCCAAGTGAGTGAAGGGCAGGATATAAATCCAATTTCTTCTTCTTCTTCTTCTTCTTCTTCTTCTTAAAATGAATTATAGAACCCATTCTTTGCATATGAAGGTATAGTATTGTGATTTCTGGCTGCGATTAATCTTTTCTAAGACAAATTCTAGATTGTCCAATATTGGGTGCCACCTACCATAGAAGGCTAATGATTTTGTAAGGGTGTCATGTGCTAGTTTATCCGAAACCCTGTCCATCAGAAGATTGTCCCATATTTTGGAATACCATCCTCCTATCGATTGGGGAGTATCATGTTCCCAATTTTGTGCAATTATTGTTTTAGCAGCTGAGAAAAGAAGTGTAAGAAGCTCTTTACTGTGTTGTGGAATAGGAACGTCCTTCCAGTAGTTTAGGAGAATAATTTCAGGTCTTTCAGGTATCTTGTGCCCTGTTAGGTGTTTAATGTGGGTTAATATGTTTTCTCAGAATTGTCTGACTTTTGTGCATTCCCAAGTGGAGGTGGGGAATCAAACCCGGTTCTCCCAGATTAGAGTCCATCCACATAATCACTACACCAAACTGGCATAATACCTTAATTCTACAGTTTACTAAGAATATTGCTCTTGTGCTTGTGTTGATTATGAATGATCCTATCATGTTAAAAGTTCATGTTATTTGATAAAGTACTGTTTGTTGCGTTATTCTTTAAGAAAATAAAAAATATTTTATTAAAAAAGAAAAGAACCAGTGCCTTAACATTATACTACAATTTAAGGGGGGGGGGGATAATATATCCAAGTGAATAATTATCCAGTACATTAATTTAATCCAAGTGAAGGACTACCTTCTCTTTATATGAGTCTGTGTGTGGCTTTGGAGGTGGGTACGCACACACTGGCAGTGTCCAGGGACAAGCCAAGAGATGGGCAGCATAGCAAGACCAGGGGAAAAGCTAAAGGCAACCAGGGAGGGGACAGGCAAATGTACAAGGCAGGGGAAGTCAGGGCCCGGATGCAAAGGAAACAAGGGGCCATTAGTAGAAATGCACTGGGCTGGATCCGGCACGAATTTCCTGTACCAAAAGTGGAAATGTAAGAAAAAGATATCTTGCGCTACCAATTTCTGGTTACTGAAGTATATATGGAGGAAAGCACGAGGTGATGCGTAAAATCTGACACAAGCTGATTTGTGCTAAATCCATGCATGTTTCCACTTTTGCACTGTTGTCTCTAGTTGCCACCTGCTTCACATCTGCATGTGGGGCACGGAGAACAAGGTTTGGGCGGCAGATCTTAACTTGTGGGCAGGACAGTATGGGAGCAAGCAGCCCCTCCAGGCTGAACTCTCAATGGAAGTGCTCCCATTGTCAGAGTGGCCCTCACCTCCTCCAGTTCCCACTGGACTCACGCATGCCAAATACTGCAAGACACTGAATTTTATTACCCTGTACTCATAACCAAAGTGGCAAACTGAGACTGGCCAACTCAGGCCCAGAACTCCCAGCTCTCAAAAGACAATGCTCTTACCGCAAGCTGAGTCTCCCTCCCTCCCTCCCTCCAGTCAGAGAATTAAACCTTAATTGTGTGAGAATAATAATTGGACTTAATGAGCATGGAAGATTTTACTTTCAAGCCCAATATGGTTTTACTTCTCTGAAAGCCGATCGCAAATGAATTAACTCCCTTGAAGATGGAACAACTTTGAATGTGCACTGTAGCAAATCTGTGCCCGGCGGTGCTTCCAGATTGCTGACACACTACACGACACACATGTTTGAGAATCTGAATCCAACAGCAGCAATAGGAGCTGGCCGCACCACCACCATTGTGGACTCCCCCTACCTAGATGAGACCTGGAGCCAAATCCTGCATCTGTTTGCTTGGAACCAAGTCCCACTGACTTAAGAGCTGCTCCACACATTACTTCAGGAAACACCTGTGTTAATATCAAGATTTCCTTCATCGAAAGCGTGGCCGCTACACACACATAAAGAACTGCCTTGTGGATCCATTTTAAGATGGAAAAGGTAGATAGATATTCCCCTACGAAATAAACACCAAAGAAACATATCTTTAAACATTGCCTAGAAAATGTGATTGGGTCAGTGTTCCCAGACATGGCTGTGTAAGTATTTATGATGTCTACACATTCTGTGCGTGCTGAAGTGGAGGATAGGTCTGTCAGGGGCTGCTAGCCATGCTAACTAAAGGGAGCTTCCACGTCCAGAGGCAACTAATCTCTGAACATTAGTTCTGGGAAGCAACATCAGGAGAAGGACTCAACCTCTATGAACTTATATGTTATACGGACTTAGAAGAAAACTGCACAGGTTCAAGACCACCCGACGATTTTGTTGACTGAGCAGGGATTCACATTAGACGCTCTCAACATTCTATCTACCATGCCACACTGACTTTCTTTCCAGAGAAACAGCACCTGCAAGCTTGCAACAACAGGCCCTGTGTCTCCCAGCCTTATACAACATGTGCTCTACAAAGCCAGCCTTGGCCCACCAGTGAGATATGGTAGCCAGCCAGGATTTCAATAAACCCCTTTCCATTTCTGACCTGGAAAAACAGAAGCACTTGACAGACCACAGTACGTAGTGGGTACCTTGGGTCCAGCCTGGCGTGTCACAGTTGGCCTTCTTTCCATTCTACCACGCAACACAACCCTGAGACGAGTTTTCAGCTCAAGGGGGGAGACAGCAAATCCATCACGAGCAGAACTGCTCACCGGCTGTTTGTTAAAAGGGTCCACGCAGTGTACAGGATCATGATTATCTTTATTTGTTTATAGCATGCTTTGGCTCTCCTCCGCATTTAGAACGAGCGTTTTCAACAAAATTTTCGATCAGTTGAAAGGATGCTTTTAATTAAATAAAACAAGGCAGTTATAAACTAAAGTCTCCCCCCCACCCACTGCAATCAGGAAGAATGAATGTTGCTCATTCTCTCTGCCCGATGCACAATGCTGCAGTCCTGTCTGTGCTGATACATCAATCACAAGGTGTTATAGACAGCGATAGAAGAACACAGTGCCAAGAATCAGATCTAGCAAACTGAAAAGACCTATACAGTTTTCTTTCACTTTCCCATGTTTCCTTTAGCTGCTTTGGATGCTAAGGGGAAGGGGGGGGGGATCCCTATAACCGAAGCTCAGAACAAAAAGTAGGTTTTGTGGATCTGCACCGCAAGGCACCAGATGGCAGATGGCTCAGAGTGCCTTACTTGGTGCAGCTTGCCCAAAGAGGGAATGGCTTTCCTACTCTCAGCTGTGTATCAAACCCACCAGTGTAGATGGCTAGAGGAGAATAAGGCACCAGCTCGAACAATGGGCCAATGCATTTCACCCAGGACTCTGTTGGGATATTTGTGAGTTCTCTCCCTGTTCGTCACAAAAGCATTTTGCATGCTAATTTCTAGTTAGAGGCCCAATGGTATCGTCTGCACATTTCCCCTGCTACAGCTAGGTGACAGAATGCATAATTAGCTAGTGTTGGGTAATCTCCAATTGGTTAATCAATAGTTTGGGGATGAGTCAAGGGAGAGGGCAGAGGGTTTCAGTTCATTTGACTTCGTTCCCTCTCCTTGAATTTTTTCTCTCTGAGTCTGAAGTTCTTCGAGAAGCAACATGTCGCTTAGAGCTAGTAAGGATGGCTTCTTTTACTTTTGTTCTCCAAGTTCTTTTACCTGATCTTAGTAAAGTTATCTTTTTATAGACAAATACGCATGTGACTGGCTGTTCTAATCTACCTCTGCTAATTTTTGAATCTCAGTAACAAACAGACTCTGGTCTGGTTTCTCAGTCTAAGCAGTCAACGCCCAGCTATTATCAGTCTACCCTCACCTACTTCTCTGCCTACCTTCGTTCCTCCTTTTCAGCTCTCCCCTGCTCATTTACCAGCTCCCTTGCCCAACAATCCAAGCCCATTTATCTGCCTCGCTTCACCTCCTTTGGACCTCCACTCTCCACAAGGATCTTACCTGTAATATGGTAGCTAACTTGACGGTTGACATCAGATGTATCCTCATCCCAAGTGCTGAGAACGGCAACGACTTCACCCGGTGAGTCACTCTCTTTCACGGATCCACGGTATATCTCGTGCTCAAACACAGGAGCGTTATCGTTGATGTCTGTCACTGTGACAGAGATCAAAGTGGTTGATGAAAGGGAGAGGGCTTCTCCCAGGTCTGAGGCCACCACTGTGAAGGTGAAAGTTGGGTTCTTCTCGTGGTCCAGGTCTTTCAATGTGCTGATCCAGCCGGTATTGCTATCGATGGTAAACGTCTCTGAGATTTTCACAGCCTCTGGTTCCGCTAAGAGAGAATATGTCACTTGGCCATTTGCCCCCCAATCAGCATCGACTGCTTTGACCTGGAGAAGCTTCGTCCCTATTGGCATCCCTTCCATTATGATGGCCTCATAACTGGCCGCGTCAAACACAGGTTTGTTGTCATTGATGTCCAAAATTTTAATGTCTACATCCACAGTTAACACTACGTCCACTTTACCTAGCTGTATAGTTGCTGCAACTTTGAAGTGGAAGACAGGAGTTGCCTCGTGGTCAAGTCTCTTGTCCAGTTTTATGACACCCGTGTCTCGCTCTATAAGAAAAACACCCTCCTTATTGTTTTCAGTCAATTCACCATTCACTGTGCTGTAGGTGGCACCTTCATTAGGCAAAATATGCAGAACATCAATAGTACTGCCTATCAGTGTGTCTTCTGATACTGTGAAGGAATACTGCGGCTGGGAAAATGAAGGCAAGATTGTTTCGGGAGGTAACACATGAATGTACACAGGGATAAGGGAGTGCCTTACGGGAATGCCCCCATCAACAGCTTTGACAAAGAAGGAGAGCACTGTGCTTTTAAGCTGGTTAAAATTCCCCTTGGTGACCATCCACCCATTGTCTGGATCAATTTCCAGCAGATCTGCGACAGAAACTGAGGCTTCGCTGTATAATGAATAGGCAATCCGTGCATTTGCACCATCATCTAAGTCGACTGCTTGCACTTGAGTGACCAGGTGACCTCTCCCAACGTCTGCTTTGACACTCGCCCTGTATTCTACTGTCATAAACTGGGGAGCATTGTCGTTCTCATCCACCACAATGACACGCACAGTACAGAAGGTTACTCTCCCCCCACCATCGAGAGCTCTCAACGATATGGTGATATCACCTTCTAAAGGGATCTCCCGATCAAGTTTCTCGGTGGTGATAATCTGCCCGTTGTTATCAATTAAAAAGCGATCTTTGGCAAAATCATTCATAATTGAGTAGCTTATTTGCCCATATATGCCAGAATCTCCATCAGTTGCTTTTACGTGGATTACTTTGGTTCCAGGGGGAGCATTTTCTCGAACCTCTGCCACATAAATACTCTGCGTGAAGACAGGACTGTATAAATTAGCTCCGAGAATGTAGATATGAACCTGGGCTGTGCTTGTGAACAAACCATCAGAGACGGAGACATTCAAACTGTACATTGACTCCATCCTCTGCTTTCGATGGTTAGAGAGGGTGATCACTCCACTCTTACTGTCCATTACAAAACTTGTACGGTCATTTCCAGACAAGATACTGTACTCCAATCGGTCAAAATCAGAGCTGTCTGCATCAGAGGCTTGGACACAAGTCACAAAATGACCCCGTGGAGCTAGCTCGCTGACATATGATTCATATATCAACTGGTTGAAAACTGGAGGGTTGTCATTCATGTCCGTCACAGAAATGCTGACTAGAACTTCACTGCTCAGAGGTGGGAATCCATTATCCGTTGCCCTGACTTTCAGACTGCATTGCTGCATCACTTCGTGGTCCAGTAAGCGGGCTGTTAGGATCAGCCCACTCGTGCCATCTATGTGAAAATAATCTGTGCTGTTGAAAGTGTCCTGAACTATCTGATATTGAATGATTTTGTTATTCTCAGAATCTGCATCTGCGGCAACAACGTGGAGCACGGGAGTGCCGATCAAAGAAGCTTCCGTCAAGGTGGCATTATATGCAAAGTGGTCAAAAATAGGAGCGTTGTCATTAACATCATTAATAATTAAGTCCACTGTGACCTCAGCTCGGGCCCCAGTGAGGGCATCGCTGGCTCTCACCGTGAGCTTGAAAATAGGGTTGACTTCATAGTCTAACGGGCTGATGACACTGAGGACTCCAGTATCAAAATCAATGTTGAACTGATTATAGGGATCTCCATCCACAATGATATAAATGATCCCTTGGCCTTCTGGACTGGTTGCATTGATGCTCAGGATTGGGGTATGCATTTCTATGTCTTCATTTACAGAGGCTGTATAGAAGGGCTTGTCAAAAACAGGCATTGCTTTGTTAACTATTGTAATAGGCAATTCTACAGAAGCAGACAGTGATGGATTGCCTCCGTCTTTAGCGATGACGATAATTAAATACTCTATGTTAGATAAGTCAGAGTTAAAGGCTGCTTTTAAGGTGACACTGCCAGTACGCCTGTCGATTTCAAAGTGCCCATAGTCCTCCTTCAGCAGGTAAGATACATCACCATTTGCACCCTTATCTTTATCAATGGCAGTCACTCGGTATATCAGGGTGCCTGGATCAGCCTCAACTTGTACGGCAGCGTAATATGGAAGCCCTATAAACACAGGGGCATTGTCATTGATGTCTTCAATGTGAACTCTGACAACCACCCTGGCGACCCGTAGTTGGTCCAGTTCACGGCTAGCCTCTACCACCAGCTCGTATAATTCCTGTTCTTCTCTGTCAAATGGGATGCCAGTAGTTTGAATGACACCCAAGGTGGGTTTGATCTTAAATTTGTTCCCTGGGTTTAATATGCTGTACTTCAAGGGCTCATTAAGGCGATTTCCAACAGCGTTGACCACTGCTACTTGTGTGATATTGGTGCTGTTTTCTGAGATGGATGTGGAATAAAGGGTTTGGGTAAAATAGAGACCACTGTCCATGGCTTCTTTGACCATTATAGTCACTACAGCAGTACTATAGAACTTTCCATCAGATACTTTTGCTATGAGCATATAATGGTCTTTGGAAAGGCTGTTGTTTTTTATAGTCAGTACCCCGGAAGCAGAATCAATTACAAAGTGTTCCATATTACCTTCAATCAGGCTGTAAGTCATTTCAGGTGGGACTTCTGAATCTGGGTCGGCAGCCTTGACTTTGATAACTTCAACTCCAATGTAAGTTGGTAGAAGTAAGACGGTCTCAAACATAGCCTGACTGAAAACTGGAGGGTTATCATTAACATCTGTTACATCGATAGTAACCTCAACTGGACTTTCAGCAGTGAGCTGTGGATTGCCACTATCTCGAACGTGAACATGAAAATGGAAGTGAGCAATAGTTTCATGATCTAAGTCAGCAATGGTTCTAATGGCACCTGTGCTGGAGTCTACCGTGAAATACTTCTTAGCAGTGGACTCAACAATCTGGTAAACAAGCAAGGCATTCTGATTGCTGTCAGCATCTGTGGCTCGTATCACAAGGGGATTATTTTCTAAACTCCGGACGATGCTATTTATTGGAGCAGCTTCACTGATGGTGCCCCTATACTGTGAGAAGAGAAAGACAGGAGGGTTGTCGTTTTCATCAACAACCTGGATGTTCACAGTGACATTTGATGCCATTCCTGCCATGTTCATGGCTTGCACAGTGAGCTGGTAAGAAGACATGTGCTCATAATCAAGGGGCCTTTGAGTAGTGACGACTCCTGAGTAAGGGTTTATCACAAAGGCTCCATCGATGTTACCATCCTTGACCTCATAAACTAGCGTGGACTGGCTGATTGCAGAGACCATAATGACGGAAGTTCCGAAGTCAACATTTTCATTCACTTCAGCTTGCCATTCCTTATGCATGAATCTGGGGTGAGAATTGTCTGACATAGTTACAGATATGCGGACGATTGCTGTGGCTGATAGCGGTGGGGAACCCTGGTCAGTCACTTTGACTGATAAAACAAATTGGCCCATCGTGGTCAGGTCTGGTTCTTTCAGCACTGTGATGATGCCCAGAACTGGTTCGATCTTGAACGTATTCCCAGTGTTCCCTGAAACAGCAAAACAGGAAGACGTGTTAAAGGTGAAATTTAAAAGAATGCAATCAAACTATAATATGGGGGTCTGTAGAATGGTCCAGGGACACATGATGCACAACTTGTGGTCCACTAAGTTGAAGACAGACCACCAGATTTACACTGTGGACCTCAAGGTAAATGTCAACCTAACTACCCATTTTCACAGTCCTTAGGGAGGCAGCAAAACCAGGAATTTCAAGATGCATTTGGTGGACCACAATCTATGACTTAGAGGGCTTGGCTTGGTGAAGCACAGCTAACTAGAACTTGACCCATGTAGTGCCTGGAAAGGAAATTGCCCAGTATTCCCATACAAGTTGCTTAGAATTCCCTGCAGGATGGGTGGGATATCTGCATTAACAGACACATAACTACAGAGTTGAAAATACTCTTTTAAGATCCATCCACAGGCAGTAAATTAATCCACATGAATATATGGCACAAGTTATACGATCCAGGTTTTTAAAAACCAAATGGCAACATGGAAACTGTTAAAAATTTCTATCAGTGACAGATGTCGTTGAGTCAGTTTCAAAATGCATTCAATAGCCATGGCTTTCCCTGAAGAACCATGGAAACTGAAGCTTAAAGAAAGTTCTGAGAATTGTGTTACGTGCCCCAACTCTGCTCACAGAGCTACAACTCCCCGCGCTCCTTGGAGACAAGTCACAACGGTTTCAATTTCATAGGGCAAGCACAAAGCAAAACTGTAAAGCAATTCTTGTGCAGTAGACTTGGTATTGTGCCATCAACTTCAAACAAGGGATCATCCCCCAGTGCATATGTAGAAAACAATGGCTAAACTCTGGAGTTTGCTTGTCAAAGAACTATGTAGCCAAGGCTGTGATTCTGCACAGCTTTATTACAGAGAGTATTCCATGGACAGCAACAATTTAAATTCAAATTAACCAATTTAGGATTATGGAATAAAGACAAAATAGGCATTAAAAACTAGCCACTAAATTATTCAGTATATGATCAAACCATGAGGATGATTCTGGACAAAGATCCTTTAGTAGAAAAAGAGGTGCAGGAGCTCATTAGCATAACTCATTAGCATATGCCATGTCCCCTGACATCACCAGAAGTGTGTCGAAAGGGAATGTCAGTTTCAGCCCCATTATACCCTATGGGCCATTGAAATCAATGGCAAAAACTCATAGGGTATATGAGGGGCTGGAGGAAAGGAGGTTTGAGGGAGAGGCTCCAAACTTGCAGGATAGCTGCTGGAGCCTCTCCTCGAAATACCCACTAAGTTTCAAGATGATTGGACCACGGGGTCCAATTCTATGGCCCCCAAACAGATTGTCCCATCCCCTCCATTGTTCTCTATGGAGGGAAAAAATATTAACTTTTTTTCTACCATAGAGAACAATGGAGGGAATGGGGGCAACCTGTTTGGGGGCCTGTAGAATTGGACTCCCTGGTCCAATCTTCTTGAAACTTGGTGGGCATTTCGAGGAGAGGCCCCAGCAGCTACCCTGCAAGTTTGGAGCCTCTCCCTCAAACCCCCTCCCCTCCAGTGGCTTTTAAAGTTGCCGCCGAATTTCGGCGGCAATTCGGCGGCAAGCTGAATCAGATTAAAGAATCTGATTCAGCCCGCGGCTGCCCTACTGGCCAGTCCTGAGCTGGCAGAGCTTCGCTCCCCAACGGACCCCTGATTCTGGATCATTTAAAAATACTGATTCAATGCCTCAACTGGACAGTCTGAATGTAGGAGTCTAAAAAAACCCCCATACACACAATAGAGATAATAGTCCAGGAAACAGAGAATAGTCCAGGAAATGCATGGCAGCAATATTTGTTTTTTTGTGTGAACAGATAGGGACAAATCAAGTTGAATCAGCATTTGGAGAGAACATACATAGGCTTGTTATGACTAAATGAAGAACAAAATAATTAGGATTTATTGATGGGCTTTCCCCATCAAAAACATACAATGAAGATGCGACTATAGTTACAAGAAACACAGAGCTGCCATTGAAAACAAAAGCATTGTGTTGAATTCTCCACCTCCATAAAGAGGTGGTAAAACTTATCCCACATCCTCCCATCATCATGCAGTGTGTTTCTCAGTTCCCACTGCATAACATTGTCTGCTGCCTGTTGATGATGTCGGTGTGACTCTGTAACTATGTTACAGAGGAACAGAGGAGAGAACTCAACACAGGGTTGCCATTTTCAGTAGCAGGCCTGCGTTGCTCACGATATGTAGCTCTGGATTCCACGCTCCTTCACATTAAGGGCTGGGTGGTTCCTGGTTGACAGACACTGTTCCACATGTGGCCCATGTTGGAAACACCTTACACGCGAGTCAACATTGCCTCTCTATCACCGGTGAGGTATTTTTTGAAATGGAGCATCTGTGTGTTGGCCATGTGTTCACCACAGATGGGCCCTCTCTCCCAGATAAGATATTATTAAAGCATGAGATTATCGGCTTCTGTTCTTCAGTGCTGTGGATGCTCTAGCTGAATTTCCTGCAAAGTAAGGAACCTTGTATATAAGCTGAATCCATCAGTTAAAATTAACATCCTTGCGGCACATTCTTTCATGGGTCACAGGAACTACAGCCCGCGAAAGCTGTATTCTGCTGCAACTAGAGGCACTGGGGTGGATAATGGAACAGGGGGCATTTGCAGCTTTATCTGAAACAGAAGCTTGAAGTCTCAAATTGCAGGCAGGGGGAGGGATGGAAAAGAAACCAGAAGCAATCATGAGGAGATAAAAGTCTCATTAACGGGTTTCAAGCTTTTGCACAATCGGTCTGGACAGAAGCCTCATGCTGTTCCACTTCCTGGTCATGGCCCCATCTCGCCTCCTTCGTTACTGGAGCTGTAATTCTCCCCCCCCCCCCAATGTTGAATTTATGCTACTGCAGCAGAGCATCCTGTCACCATAGGACCAGACTGCATATCTGGTGGCAGATCCAAAAAAGCAAAAGTGAAAGAGATAAGTTTTCACTGGAAAATTAGTTGGCAGGAAGGGGATGCTTAACTAGGGTTGCCAGGTCCAAAGGACAAGCTAGCGGAGGACTTACTGGGATGCTCCAGGAGAGGGGAGGAAAGAAACACGCTGTGTCTACATCACCTCTGGGTGACAGGCATGTCAGGGACGCTGGGGGGGCAATGCTCTGGTTTTGAGGCAAAATTCTAAGGTTTGAAGCTAATTCTACCATAGAGTTTTGCCCCCAAACCAGAGCGTTTCTCCCTAATGTCAAAAAAGGCATGTAGGCATGTCACTTTATTTCCCGCATCTTGCCTGTCTGAGGGGCTAATTCCCTGGTGGCAAGGAGTACCCGGCAGCCATTTCCCCCTGCTTTCTGATAGCCCTGAAACGATGGGAAGGGGCTCCAAACCAAGGAATCCCCCGTCCTCAACTGGGGACTGTCAACTCTATGCTTAACCCTTTTCCTGTGTACCACTTTTCACCTGTGGTCCCCTACCCCAAGCTGCAGTTTCCTCCATCTAGGGGTTTCAGAGAGAGCCAGTTTGGTGTGGTAGTTAAGTGCGCTGACTCTAGTCCGGGAGAACCGGGTTTGATTCCCCACTTCTTCATTTGTACCTGCTGGATAACCTTGGGCAAGCCATAGCTCTGTACCAGCTGTTCTTGGGCAAGCCATAGCTCTGGCAGCTGTCCAGGGTCTCAAGCAGAGGTCTTTCACATCAACTACCACCTGATCCTTTTTAATATATAAACAGCTTTAAAAGGAGATTAGATAGATTCATGGAGGATAAGTCTATCTATGGCTACTAGCCATGGAGACTGTAGGGGCTGTGACTGTTGTTGGACTTCCAGAGGAACTGGCTGGCCACTGTGTGAGACAGGATGCTGGACTAGATGGATCACTGTTCTGATCCAGCAGGGCTCTTCTTGTGTTTTTAACTGGAGATGCTCAGAACTGAACCTGGGACCTTCTGCATGCCAAGAAGACTGCCTATCACTGGCCCATGGCACCTCCCATTGTTAGCACCCTGATACGTTATTGAATGGGGAGCACATGGATCATGTGGATGCATGCACAAACACAAACAAAAACAAGCCTGCAATTCTAACAAGTGGCACAGTTGTACGTATGAGAAACCTGTGATCGTACTGGAAAACTGAGGGGTGAAACAGAAATCTAGTTAGATATAGTACAAGCATGTGAGGAGGCACTTTTTCGTTCAAAGAGTAATTAACTTCATTGCTGCAGGATGTGGAGATGGCAGCTCCTTTAGCTGGCTTCTAGAGGAGACTAGACAGATTTATGGAGAACAGGCATTTCCATGGCTATTAGCAGGGGTCCTTTTGGGCAGGAGCTCGAGGGAGCTCAGCTCCGGGAGTTGGTGCCAGCCCCCCCCCTTCCTGGGCGGGGGAATGCCTGCTTGTGTCATGGCCGCAGCAAAATGACCCCGTCTCCTGGAAAGGTCCTTGTTCCTCTGACTAGCCTTCTGAAGGCTTCAGCCACCACTGAAGCTATCCTCCCAGAACAGTGGTATTTCTGAGGCTTGGATTAATAGTGGTCCCCTCTCTGCCAGCTCTTTCTTTCTTTCTTTCTTTCTTTCTTTCTTTCTTTCTTTCTTTCTTTCTTTCTTTCTTTCTTTCTTTCTTTCTTTCTTTCTTTCTTTCTTTCTTTTTCTTTCTCTCTCTCTCTCTCTCTCTCTCTCTCTCTCTTTCTTTCCTCTCTCTCCTTTCCTTCCTTCCTCTCTCTCTTCTTTCCTTCGTGCCTTCTGACATACTTCCGGTGATGTCAGGTGATGTAGCATATGCAAATAAGTTATGCTAATGACCATTAACATGAGTTATGCTAATGAGCTCCTGCACCTCTTTTTCTACGAAATGACCCCTGGCTATTAGTCACAATGTCTCAAAGGAACCACAATATTCAAAGACGGTACATTCTGAATATCTGTGCATGAAGGACAGACCATAGGAAGGCTTTGGCCTTTGTGCCAAGCTTGTAGGCCTGCTGGAATCATCTTGGACAAGATGGTCCAAGGGTCTGAGATACAGAAGAGCTCTTCTTACGTTCTACCCTGAACACAGCCTCGGACATGAGTACATGGCCTAGACCTGGCCCTTCCGACATCACAAGAAGGCTAAGCGCACATTTGGCAAACTGGATATATGTACAGTGGGACACACTTGCCCTATCTAGGCAGCCCTCTCGCTGCCTGTAAGGATCAGGACGTATAGAGATTTCGAGGCTTCCATTAAGTGCCACCAAGCTGTAAGTTTTTACAGGTTAGCTGCAGCCTGTTTGGGCCGAGCGTTAATTAGAAGCACCTGGCGGCCTTGACCAGCGGGCAGAAGACCTTTATCTGGTTGCCAGCTAGCAACGATTGATTGGCTGAGGGGGTCGTGGGGGCTGACGAAAGGGAGATCCTGGACAGCCTCAAGGGGGGCTAACCGTTAGAATGGTGGTGATGTCAGGGGAGACCTGGGTCAAGGCCGGAGAGACTTCAAACAGAACACTAACAATCGATCCAGTGAGGATGGACTCTCTTTCTTAAGCCTTCCGGGGAGACAGTCAAGTCTTAAGTTTGCTCCCGCAGAGGGAAGCCTGCAAGTAGTCAGTGATTTAGAGACTTGCCCTTTGCCCAGCACAAGAGGTTGGGTTACGCTCTTGTTATTCGTATGATTGATCAAATGCAGAAGTGGTTTTTAATCTATTGTGTCAGGAGTATCTGCTGAACACTTACATCCTCAAAGGGAACCCAGAAGCTAAAAAGCCTCAACAAAGGACCAGGACTCGGTGAGACCCCCAAGGGCCCCAGGTGGCTGTGAATTCAGCACCTGAGAACGGGAGAGGGGTTGTCCTTGGTCCAGACAATGCCACACAGAGTATATGTGTATCTACTTGATAATACATGATCCCTACCAGATGAAGCATTATCAGGCAAACGTGCACGATATTACTGGTATGAACACACAAAACTCTCTGTGCGCATGTGGCAAGTAGAACACGTGGGCCAAGACCACGCACAGGAATTAAACACGTGGGTATGAGTGGGGAGTTGCAAACACTTCCCCTCTTTGTGTTTACTCGAGGACTGTGGTACCAATTCTGTGTTGCGGTAGTCTGCAGTGTTGTTAGCACTGCTCCCCAAATAACTGACACCATTTTGGGAAGCAAAATATACAGCCGATAAACTGTAAGTCATGCCATCTGGAAGACAAATGTAAAGGCAAATGGAGTCAATATTAGGTCAAATTAGGTGCTTAAGTCTCCATTGATTTTTATGGGACTCGAGCACGCTTCTGTCTTTCTCGCTCTCTTTTTGATTATGCTACTCCGGCTCCTAACTCTATTAGGGAATGACATCATGCAGTGTCTTGAATGGGGCTCTACAGCAGGCGTTTTAGTCTTCGCATGCCAACCTGATTCTATTGAGTAGATCAGCTCCGCATTTTCTCCTTTATCTTTGTCCAATGCGGTGACCTGTAAAACCGCAGACCCGACGGCCGCTGACTCAAACACGGAGGCTTCGTACAAAGGGCTGGTAAAATAGGGGCTGTGATCATTGGAGTCCTCCACGTTGACAAGGACCCTGACCAAGTTCCGTCGGTAAGGAAACTCTTGGTCACGAACCTGGACAGGAGACCCAAGAGTGAAGGGTTTTTTAATTAACACCTTTATCATTTTACAAACATTACACCCAACAACTTTAAACATACTTAAAGACAATAAACATCAAGTAATCATTAACTGTTCAAAAATATATATTTTGATATGCAGGATTTGTCGGAAGAATATTTTTTCCCGTAAGATAACTTATAATCGAAAACCAAACATTTACCACTTTTTTCTGATATTGAGCTGGAGGACTGTTACTTACAAGATACGACAACTTAGATAAGATAAAATATTCCCAGATTTTCTTTAACCAGTTTTGTCTGGATGGAGCTTGTGTGTCTATCCATTTAATTGCTATAAGGTTCTTTGCTACTATTAAAAGTATTGAAACTGCTTCAGTGTTTCCTTGTGTTATGTTTGGTGTTTTCCAATATTCCAACAAGATCACTTCTGGGGTCACTGGTATTTTAACAGATGTTATCTCCATGATGCTTTGTATGATTTGTGTCCAAAATTCTTTGATTTGTGGACAATTCCATCAGCAATATAAGAAATTTGCTAATTGGCCACACTTCTTACAATATGGGGAGAATTTATAGTTTATTCTATTAGAGATGGAAGGAGGAATGTACCACTGTGTCAAGAGTTTTGCTGCCTGCAGTTTTACTATGCTTATTTTGGATATCAAACTAGGTGCTTTCCAGATTAAAGTCCAATCTTCTTCTGTTAGTGTAATGTCTAAGTCTGAGTCCCACTGTTTTTGGTATAGTGTTACCTTTCCTTCATCTATTTCGTTTAGCATTCTATCTATCTTTGTGATAAGGCCTGGAGATTGTTCTTTCGATTGGCTCAGCATAGTCTCAAAAGGGGTCAGCCATAGGCGTCAACTATGGGGGGCTCGAGCCACCCCCGAAATTTCCCGGGGGGGGGGCTCAGCCACCCCCGGCAAACCGGACTGCCCACTGGGCCCTTCCTAGGCCCGCTCGCCCACCGGCTGGCTGGCTGCTGCCGCCTCTCCCCCCCCCCCCAGCCTGGCCACTCCTGCCTCTGTCCCTCCCTCCATCCATCCGGGGGCCAGCTGGGCAAATGCCCAGCATGCTGGCATCACCCGGAAGTGACACCATCACGCTGGGCATGTTGCCGGGGCGACACTCTAGCAATCGCCCCAAAACTCTATGGCTGTCACGCATGCAAGAGCCCCCCCCCCCGGGATTTTAAAACTCGATGCCCATGGGGTCAGCTGCCTACTTCTTGTTCACAAGAGTGAAGTTTACGTGAAAGCACAAAAAAGGTTTTGCCCAAAGCACGATTTCAGAAGAATCCATGGGTTCCCACTTGAGTGAGGAATGGAAGGAACTCTGGAGGAAGATAAAAGACTTTTGCACAATTTCTCAGGAGCTCTCGCACCCTAGATGAAATTTAAGACAAGTTTTAAACAGACAACACCCCCCACACACACATGATTACTGCTCCTTAACATGCAGCATCCACTTCACTGCTGAACAATTTCTCCTCCGTAATTTAGGCATACAAACCACTATCTCCCACCTGCAGGAGCACACGATAAACCAGTCCGCTTTGCTTTCAAGAGCTGAGCGTGGCAAAGAGGAGATAATCGCCCTGTTTAGCGGCTTCCCGGAGTACCTTAAAACTTCTCCTTTTAAAAACTCTTTTAAGAAAATCACCTCAGATTAAAAAAAAAAAAGAACAGGGCACAGAGAGATTGTAACGTTGCTCCCATGTTCTCCTTCAAGATGGCAAAAACCGCTTTGCAAGATTTTTTAAAAAAATAATCACCTTTTGTGGTACACCTCCCAAAGCCGCAGCAATAAATTAATGAATGAACATATAAAGAAAAATAAATGGTCCAGAGCACAAGGAAAAAAATTAATTACTACTTACTTGCTAAATTTTAAAGCCTATTTGCTTATCAGAAGACTAGGGAATAGAGGCAGCTACAAAAGGCACCCGCGGCGCCAGAGCATGGAGTTAATATTCTGCTCTTACCATTACATTCAGGATGTGCTTATCTTGAGCTTCGTGGTCTAAACGCTCGGCAGTGTACAGCACTCCTGTATTGGGATCCATTCTGAACTTCCTCATGCTGACTGAGTCGATGCTGCTGTGGATGATGTAGCTGAGCTTATGTTTCTCGTCTCTGTCGATGGCTTCCACTTGCAATATCTCGGTATCTGGGAGGATGTCTTCGGAAATCGTCACGTCGTAACTCGGATGGGAAAATTCTGGACCGTTATCGTTATTGTCCAGCACTTTTATCAGCACCTGTAGTTAAGGATTTTGCGTGGTGGTGGTGGGGAGAATAAGAAAAGGGATATGCCAAGTCACCCCAAAATGATATATGACAAAATCATGACATTTTATTAACCACATGTGGAGTTTTAGATGATGTATGTGGGGTCACCAGTTTTCTCCTCTGAACCCCCCTGTGAAACAGGAAAGGCTTGGAAAGACTGGATCCGGGGTTTTTTTTGAGAACATCATAGTCAAGTTCTGTGTGTTCTCAGTTGTGTTGGATGGCGGGACTCGGACTCATGGATATGAACGACAGCCAAGGAGGTTTTGTTTAAATTTGAGGAAGAATTCCCTGGAAACGTGGTGTGGTTGACACTGGAACAGTCTCACTTGTGAGGTGGTGGATTCTTTGTCACTGGAGGTTTGTAAGTATCAACTGAATACCTATTTGTCAGGCGTAGTTCCTGTGAGGGAAGAGTTGGACTAGATGATCCTAGTGGTCCCTTCCAATTCTGAGATGAAATAAATAAAGTCTCCCTCATTCCAGTCTAACAAACTATCCATTAATCCACATGAGCTGCTCCCATCATCTGTGGATTATCTACAAGACTGTCGTTCCAGATTTTCTGTAAAGTAGCACTGTTTGACCACATGAAATACCGAGGCTTTACTTTGACTGCCCCTAAATAAAGGGATCATGTCCTCCTCTATCCTCTCTGGCCAGCCTATTTGGTGTAGTGGTTAAGTGTGCGGACTCTAATCTGGGACAACCGAGTTTGATTCCCCACTCTTCCACTTGCATCTGCTGGATGACCTTGGGCAAGCCATAGTTCTGGCACCACTGTTCTTGAAAAAGAGCCGTTTCTGTCAGAGCTCTCTCAGCCCCATCTACCTCACAGGGTGTCTGTTGTGGGGAGGGGGAGGGAAAGGAGTTTGTAAACTGCTCTGAGACTCCCTTGGGTAGTGAAGGGCGGGGTATAAATCCAATCTCTTCTTCATCATCCATCAGTCCAACAAACAACTAGTTGACGGGTCTCTTCCATGACATTCTGGAGGCCTTGTCCTTGAGGTAAACTGCCTGGCCTTGAGGGAGCATTTGAACAAAGAGGTAGCTCGCCCAGATCAGTGATGGAAAGGACAGGAAGGAGAAGGTTCTGCTCAATTCCTAGGAGGCTTTCTTCAACTTGCTTTCAGCGCATGCACATGTGCTAGGCGAGGGAGACGGACTGCAGCCTAAATGGCTGGTCATGCTCTCTTGGATAGCCAAGGTCAAAAGTCTTGGATTGACTCATATTTGTTTGTTTTGAAAATTAACGGTGCACCCTCTATGTAATCAATCCTTCATTTATGTATTGCAACCACCTTTAAAAGACAGCAAGGCTTGAATAGGGAACCTCAACAGTGATACCCGCAACTGAGGATTTCTCACCCGTGCTATTCCAACCAGAAAATCCCCTTTTTTGGATTTACTTCTCTCGTGTGAATCAAACCCAAGATGATGATGATGATGAAGAAGAAGAGACTGGATTTATACCCTGCCCTCCACTACCCAAGGGAGTCTCAGAGCAGTTTACAAACTCCTTTCCCTTCCCCTCCCCACAACAGACACCCTGTGAGGCAGGTGGGGCTGAGAGAGCTCTGACAGAAACTGCTGTTTTTCAAGAACAGCTCTGACAGAACTATGGCTTGCCCAAGGCCACACCAGCCACTGCATGTGGAAGAGTGGGGAATCAAACCCGGTTCTCCCAGATTAGAGTCTGTGCACTTAACCACTAAACCAAACTGATCCTTTACTTCTGCACTATTTTCTGCTTCCTTGTACTATTTTTTCCCTGTAAAATGCACCCGTTTTTTTCTGTGCTATTTGTGAATCAATAAATCAGTGTTATGCATTAGCAAGTGAGGGACTCTCAAGGCCTTATGGGGGGGAATCTCATCCCCTGTCCTTTGGTCCTTCTAGCTTCTTTCCCTCCCACCACAGCCCATGCAGCTTCTCTATCCACTTACCTTTCACAGTTCTCCAATCTGCCACTTTAACCTCTGGTACTTCCATCCCCTTTGTGGCTTCTCCCCTTTCCTTCCTTCCCTGCCTCCTATTTCCTTTTAATTTGCTTCATTTTTCTTTCCTTGATCCCTCTATCCTAGTTTCATTTCCCCCCATCCTTCTTAAATTTCCTTAAGCCAGTTTGGTGTAGTGGTTAAGTGCACGGACTCTAATCTGGGAGAACCAGGTTTGATTCCCCACTCCTCCACTTGCACCTGCTGGATGACCTTGGGCAAGCCATAGTTCTGTCAGAGCTGTTCTCTCAAGGACAGCTTCTGTCAGAGCTCTCTCAGCCCCACCTACCTCACAGGGTGTCTTTTGTGGGGAGGGGGAAGGGAAAGGAGTTTGTAAGCCGCTCTGAGACTCCAAGTGAGTGAAGGGCAGGGTATAAATCCAATCTCTTCTTCTTCTATCTGGCCAGTTCTCCCCCACCCCCGACCACCCCAGTTTCCAAATGTAACTGGCAGCCATTGTGGATTACCTAGAAAAACCACAACTGATTAGGCTGTTGAGATCTCATGAGAAAATCTTGCAAGATTACAAAATGTTAAAAAAATAATGTTCTTTTTAACCCCCCCAATCCATTTTTAATCAGTATTTTCCTGTAAACTGAGGGGTTCTTCCAGGTTTGCAGAAACATTTCCTCAGCCCCTCCCCCCCGGGTTTGCAGGAACAACTCCCATTTGTCCCTGGCTCTACTGCATGGAGTTTTTGACCCAAACTCTGGGGTCAGGTTCAGTATTAGATATATAAATATGTACAAATGCTCTACACTATATGTATAAACATTAGGGATGATCGGATTCCTCCAACTCCATCCATACAGGATTCATTTTGGGCACACAAAAGACTAACTTCGAAAGTTCAAACTTTATTTAGGTTTAATAGCCCATAGGCCATACACCATAAAAAATAACAATTAAGAGTTTAAAAGAACAGTAAAACAAAAATTTGCCACATCCACAATGCAATTTTGTTTTGTTCCTCAAGTGCATGGTTGCATTCTTTAGCATCACAGAAAAAACAGGACCTCCTTCTAGGCTTGCCAGGTCGGACAGTCACCACCACATAGGAGGAAGAGGGACTTTCCGGGAGTGGGGAGGAGTGTTGCAACCTGCCTATGTAAACCGAAATTGACATAGGTACGTCAGGCACATCGGGGTGGGGCACTCTGGTTTCTGGCCAAAACTCTATGGCAAATTGAACTTCAAATCATAGAGTTTTGCCCCCAAACCAGACTGCCACCTTCCCGACATGCCTACGTCACTTCCGGTTTTCATAGGCACATCGCAATGATTTTTGGGTTCCTGCCGGTATGAGAGAGATGATGGGGGGGAGAGAAGCGCCTGAAAACGGGAGACCCCCACCTGCACCGAGAGGGTCTGGCAACACTAATTCCTTCTAGTTTATTTTATTATGAATACCCTCCCTGCTTTTCGACAAGTAAGGGATTAGTTGTTATGACTGGCAGGATATATGAAGGCGGTGAAGGAACCTGGTCTGCTGTATTTCACGATCCAGCAACTCCCCCTTGAGGCTAGGGTCTGGAAAACATACCCGGACCTATCTTCTCAATTCAATATGGCAGCACTAGGTGTGCAATAGGTCTACTGATTGTTAAGCAATGAAGCAATTGCCATTGCATATGTACGAAGTAATGGTTGTTTGTACCACAAAATGCTGGTTGATCTGTAAGCCATCAGTGGACTCATGCATGGTGGCCATCATCATGGCTTTCACCATCCATGGCAGCCATTTTAAAGCAAAAGAAAGCTACTGACAGCCAGCAGCTGTTTCCCTTAAGTTTATTGAGTGTGTGGTGAGCGTGAGCTCTGAAAAACCCAGAAGGAAGGGTGAAGGTAATAAAAAACCCTCCCCACACTTTTAAAATCTGTGTATGTTTATGTGTGTGTGTGTGGGGGGGAAAGGATAAATACCAGAACGTGTTTACAGGGCTCTGTTTGAGCCCAATCTCTTACACCCACACTTTTTGCTGTTAATGGAGGAAAAGATTTACTTATATGCTATTATAACACTGTTTTATGAAAAGAGCTTGCCCTCAGAGAGGCATGAAACACTAGCTTTCCATGATGTTAGTGAGACATTTGTTGAATACTTTACCAGAAAATGCATAAACAATCCCCCCCCCAAACAAATTGCCCGTAATGACCCGACCTGGGAACAGTTGAAGGCAGTTGCAATAAAATTCTGTGTAAGCTAAGACTGTTGTGTGTTGTTTAGGAAGTTGGAGTTGCCTTAGGGAGGGGTCAGTTTGTGAGACTTGGTGGGGCCCTGGAATGTGAAGGAGGGAAGCAAGTGGTACCCAGATTTGTTGAGAAGGGGGGCAAAAGTGTACAGCTGAGGGATAGATATCCAGTTCAATCCACTGTGCTAATGGTGATAAATATCTGTTGCTTATTCTGGCTTTGGTTCAGTTAATGCCCATTGGGGTACTGTTACTGCAAATCCACTCCCCAAACAGAATATGGAATTGTACAATCACTGAAAGTTAAGTGCACATTTAGGGATTTGGGTTGCTATGCTGTAAGAATTGTGCATGTTTTCCAGGATGTCTGTGTGTCTGTAGTCTTACTGAACACACTTAATTGATGTCTACTTCACCTTTCAATCCAGAAGGATCCTCAAGTAGGCTTATGTGGAGTGATAAAATACAATTAATTTGGAGATGCTTCCATCTCCTCTGCCGTAGTAATACTCTGGAGTGGTACCCTACCCAAGTGTTATCTGATTCATTTTCATCCCACCCTTTCTCCATGAAGCTCAGGGTGGCTTACACGGCTCTCATTTTCCCATTTTATCCTTGCAACAATCCTGGAAAACAAGCTAGGCTAAGAGATTGTGGCTAGCACAAGGTTGCCAATTGACCTTTAGGGCTGAATGGAGACTTGAATCTGGGACGGGACTTGGCTTAGTGGTAGAGCATCTGCTTAGCAGGCAGAAGGTTCAATCCCTGACTTTTTTTAAAAAAAAAATCAAGTAGTAGGTGGCGGGAAAAAAATCTAACTCAGGCTCTGAAGAGTTGCTGTCAATATGGACCTTATGGACCAGGTTTGATTCCATATAAGGCTGTTAGGTGTGTGTTCATGTGTGTATCTTTATAGTCCTAGTTTAACCATTATGCACAAGAGTGTGTCTATATGAGGGGGAAGACCAAATTGTTTCACCATTCCTGTATCCTGAGGAATTACAATATGTATAAAGAGGATTGGACGAACACAACAGTGTCCAGTTTCAATTGGTTTCAACTAGAGTTCGTCTGAGATCCAAAGGGCCTTCCTTTATTACCTGTCTACTCACAGATTTAGGCTTCTGGGGTAGTTTCCAAATGCAATCCCTATTGGATCACAAATGTAAATAATTTAGTAAATAAAACAATGATTAAAATACAGCAAACCAATCAATATATCTGTCAGCCAGCCACGTTAAGTGCCCTAGCGCGTGCGCGTGTGCGCACACACACACGCACGCACACACACACACACAGGTTCTTTTTTTGGAGACAACTGGAAAGTCATTTTGAAGAATCACTGAAGCTTGAGGCACAAACTCACACTCATCTGACTTTTACTTTGGGTAAACAGGTTGCTCAGGCTTCGTGTCGTCTTTATTGATACAAATCCTGAATATTGACTTAATACCTACTTATTGGATGTCCAATCCTGTTGATGACATTGAATTTTGGTTTTCAAGTCACAACTGACTTACGGCAACCCCGTAGGCAAGAGACGTTCAGAGGTGGTTTTGCCATTGCCTGCCTCTGCGTAGCGACCCTGGACTTCCTTGGTGGTCTCCCATCCAAGCACTAACCAGGACTGACCCTGCTAAGTTTCCATGATCTGACGAGATTGGCTTATCCTGAGATATCCAGGTCAGCTTATACTGTGTGATCCACCTTGAGTCTCAGTGAGAAAGTGGGACCACAAATGAGGTAAATTTATTTATTTATTTTGATTTGTATCCCACCCTCCTTCCATCAGAGGGAGATGCTGCCTTTAGCGCAATGGATCCACAAGATCTAATACACTGTTTCCGAAGTTCTCCAAAGAAGGACCTTGTTAGGCAGTGCAGAAGGCTGCTTCAAGAATGGAAAAAACGTATAAGCGCCACTGCGCATATAGAAGTCAACACACACCAAACTCAGTCCAGAGAGTCTATTAATTTTTCTTTGTGATTTGCCATACTCCCCAAATACTTCTCTATTCTGCATTTATAGACCCAAGTCTCTGATGCAAAAGGCCTTAAAATTTTAAGTGGCCTACAGCTCCTATTTTTAAAGGAATTTAGTGCTAATTCCACGGAAATGGCCCTGCAGGAAAGAAGAAAGGGCGGGGGAGGGGGGGGAACCCTCAGACTGAGAAGATTAATTATAGGTCTACAGGGAAAAACAAAACAAGCTTGCAGTTCGCTTTGTATCATTTGCTGCCAAACGGTTACAAGAATCTGCAGTGTAATATACCATCCAGGATCACCACTCTGTCAGGCAAACTATCAGTTGGAAACATAAGCACCTTTTCACACATCATCTCAGGACCACCAGGTCTCAGAAGAGGAATAATGCGTTCAATAGACTGCTTCACATCCAGAAGGGAGCTGGTGGGCTCGGCAATACCAACCATTTGTAAAGTGCTCCAGAGCTGTCATTATGAAATGTGCTGCTGCAAGACATGGTGACGGCTGCTAGCTTAGATGGCTTTAAAAGGACAGTAGACGAATTCATCGAAAACTGGTGTATCGGTTACACGTGAAGCTGCCTTACAGTCATCTGTCAAGGTCTCTAGTGTTTACTTTCAGAGGCAGTCGTGCTCCAGGATCTCAGGTTAAAGGTATTTCACATCTATTGCCTGATCTGGCCTAGGCAAGCCTGATCTCAGCAGATCTCGGTAGCTACTGGGGATGCAAAGAAGATTGCATGATAGTTAAGAACATAGGAACATAAGAGAAGCCAGTGCTGGATCAGGCCAGCCCAGTCCAACACTCTGTCACACAGTGGCCAAAAACACCAGGTGCCCTCAGAAGGTCCAGCAGTGGGGCCAGGACACTAGAAGCCCTTCCACTGTTGCCCCCACCCCCCAAGCACCAAGAATACAGAGCATCTCCTGCCCCAGACTGAGAGTTCCTATCTATACCTTGTGGCTAACAGCCACTGATGGAGCTCTGCTCCATATGTTTATCCCATTCCCTCTTGAAGCCGTCAATGCTTGTAGCCGCCACCACCTCCTGTGGCAGTGAATTCCACATGTTAATCACTCTTTGGGTGAAGAAGTACTTCCTTTTATCTGTTCTGTCCTGACTGCTCAGCAATTTCATGGCGTGCCCACGAGTTCTTGTATTGTGAGAAAGGGAGAAAAGGACAGTTTGGTGTAGTGGTTAAGTGCGCGGACTCTAATCTGGGAGAACCGGGTTTGATTCCCCACTCCTCCACTTGCACCTAGCTGGATGACCTTGGGCAAGCCATAGCTCTGTACCAGCTGTTCCCTCAAGGACAGCTTGGGAAAGAGCTCTCTTAGCCCCACCTACCTCACAGGGTGTCTGTTGTGGGGAGGGGAAGGGAAAAGGAGTTTGTAAGCTGCTCTGAGACTCCCTTGGGGAGTGGAGGGCGGGGTATAAATCCAATCTCTTCTTCTTCTTCTTCTTCTACCTGCTCTGTCCCATGCATAACCTTATAAACCTCGATCATGTCACCCCTCAGCCGTCGTTTCTCCAGGCTAAACAGCCTTGAGCACTCTAACCTTTCTTCATAGGGAAAGTGTTCCAACCCTTTTATAATTCCAGTTGCCCTTTTCTGCACTTCTCCCAATGCTATAATAGTTTCCCATGCCTTTATTTTATTTTCGTAACTGTGACCCTGTGAAGTCGGTCAGGCTGAGAGAGAGCTGTCGAGCCCAAGGACCCCCAATGCGCTTTCTTGTCAGAGAGGGGTGATTTGAACCTGGGTCTCTTGGATCCTCATCCTTGACCTAGATGGCCCAGGCTAGCCTGATCTTAGAAGCTAAGCAGGGTCGGCTCTGGTTAGTACTTGCATGGGAAACCACCAAGAAAATCCATGGTTGCTCCACAGACGTGGCAATGGCAAGCCACCTCTGCTTGTCTCTTGGATGCTGGCCTGCCGCCTAGGGTTGCCAGGTTGAGTCTCCCGACGTCCTTCTGGGAGACTGGAAATGATGTTGGGCATTTTCGGGCCTATTTCCAGTTGGGGGTGACACTCTCGTTTTTGGGCAAAATTCTATGGTAAATTTGGCTTCAAACCATAGAGTTTTGCCCAAAAACCAGAGCTTCCCCCCCCAAAACTGGAAGTAGGCCTGAAATGGGAAGTAGGCCTGAAAAGGTCAGTTGGGGCAGGAATTCCCCCATCAGCCAGCTGGCCAGCGGCGGGCAAGAGCCAACGAAAGTGGGTGTTCCTGTGTTCCCACCAAGGGGCTGGCAACCCTACCGCCGGCTGACATGGAAATCTCCATGTCCCTGCACCCAGATCTTACAGCCACAGCCTGAGACCATGCAACGCAAGTTTCCTCATGAAGTGGTCTGTGACGCACCCCCACTTCTCAACGTAACACTGGGTAGTGTCCTACCACAGGCTACAGGAACTTTCTCTAGCTTAAGGAGCCCTCCTCCCATCTTACACAGCCTTCCTTGAACTTCCTGCAGCCTCCCTCTGACAAAAATGTCTCCTCTGTTGGAGGAAGAGCCATTTCGGTGGAAGGAAGTCTCCTTTAGGCTATAGTGGTGGAAAGGGCTGTCAATGCGCAGCCTACTCATGGCGACGCCGTAGAGTTTCCAAGGTAAGAGATGAACACAGGAGGCCTGCCATCGTCTGACTCTGCACAGCAGCCATGGACTTCCTTGGTGGTCTCCCAATCCAAATACTAACCGAGGCCGACTCTGCTTAACTTCTGAGATCTGATGAGGGTGGACTCGCCTGGGCCATCCATGTAAGGCCATCCAGGTAAGGGCCCTGTAGGTTATAGGAAGGGTTCAAAACTTTGCTTAGTGGGTTATCACAAAAGATGCAGATTGTTGTTGTTCGTGGGACTGGGAGCACAGGGGCTGTTTGATGAGTAGACCGTTGTGCCGCTGCAATACAGCTGAACTTTTCAGTAACGCACCACAATTCTGTTCTTGCATGCAGATGTTTGAGAAAATGTCAGGGGGGAAATGAATACTTGTGTTCTGCCAAGTACCGATGTGCTCTGAAAATTACTTAGTGTTGCAGAATTCCTCCCTAACGCAGTTTATGCAAGGCTAGCCCCCGCAGTACAGCCTCATCTATCAAAACACACCGAAGAATATGAGATCTGCTCTACGCAATGACAAGGTGTCTGGGACTGAAGATGGCATAAAATCCATAGTGCTTGGAGGACAATCTCTCTAAAGAAGCATAGTTTCAGCTTTGGCTGGGTGGAGATGGCAAGGCAGAAGCCATCTTAAGTGTGGCAAGCCAACTCAGGGGTGGTAAAGTACAACACAGAATAGAAGGAGCATAAGAATGTAACAAGAACTCTGCTGGATCAGATCAGTGGCCCATCTGTTCCAGCATCCTGTCTCACACAGCGGCCAACTGGTTAATGAGCAATAGCAACATAGTTATCTTGTCACTTGGATCAGCAAGTAATCCTGATTTAGATGTTTTGGGCAAGTATCATAAGACTGGGCGATTCTGTATCCAGTGTTCACTCCACATTTTCTCAACTGGGAGGGAAAAATGCAGCTCAAAACCACATTCAAATACCCCAGACTGTACTGACTGCAAAGTCATCCCTGAACCGCCATAAATCTATGCAAAAGGTACCATAAAATCCAGTGATCAAAGAAAGCGAAAGCGGCATGGAGTGTGGAGGGTACCACAAAATCCGATGATCAAAGAAAGCAAAAGCAGCATGAAGTGTGGAGGGTACCATAAAATCCGATGTTCAAAGGAAGTGAAAGCAGCATGCAATGCAGAGGGGAATTTCTGTTCCAACATGGGTTTCGTAAAACAATAGAGGGAAAAGCCAGTGCAGAATCAGCCATTAGCTCTGTCCTACTGCTGTAAAGAAGTTTCTGTGGCTGGTCTGTTTGGGTCTCCTTGCAATATTCTCATTTGGCCGGAGCCGGGCAGTGGTGCATAAGTTGAATGCCCAACTGACACCTCCCACATTAAGGACATACTGTGGGTTCGACTCCAGAAGTATAATTCTATGTTGCATGCATGCGCTTTCCACCTACTGCACCTTCACTTTTTGAGGCATACCGAATTTGGATGCCAAGAGTTAAGACTGCAGGTACGGACTCACAGGACTGAATGCAACTCTATTAAAAAAAAGTCTTGCACACAGAAAACCTGAAGTCAGAGAGAAGGGTTCTGGAAGAAACATGGAACTGGAAGGTACCCCAAGGGTCATCTAGTCCAACCCCCTGCACAATGCAGGAAATTCACAGCTACCTCCCCCCTCCCCCGGTGACCCCAGCTCTATGCCCAGAGTCTTCAGTCTAACACGCTAGTTATCTATGGAAAATCTCCACTGATGGAAGGGATTCCCATCAGTGGAACTGGACTTCCTGGCTTCCTCTCTCCTGCATTTGTCCCAAATGCCCCCTGAAATGTTGATCCTGGCAGAAAGGGAAAACTCAGGAATAGCATGAGGGGGAGAGGTCTGCAGAGGGCCAGGGAAACTGGTAAAAACTCACACCCCATTCCATTGGTGGAAATTTCCACTGGCTCCAACCCTAGGCAGTCGCAAGTAGTACAGTTTCAAGACCCAGTTTTCTCGCCTCATCTGGTGTTTTTGAGAAATAGCTGAAGAGGCCTTATTTATAGTCCGGAGGCGCTGCCTCAGTATAAAAGATTCCCTTCTCACTGTTCACTTCCTATTTCCCACAGTTAAAGCTGTCTGAAATAAAGGCTCTTTGAGTCTTTCAAGCTTATAAATTAAGCAAAGTAACACTTGGAGCATTAGAAAAGATGTTGTCCTCAGAGGAAGGAAAAAAGGGAACTGCAACTGAAAAAGACCTGGAGGAATACAATTAAATCAAAGCAGATAAAAAAATCCAGGGCTGGTCCCAATGCTGGCCGTCAAAAATACCTTTGGTTTGGGCCCAAGGATGTTCGAATTCAATGTGGCTGATTGCCAAGAACTGTTTTACTGACCTCTGAAGTTAAAATAATTCTCTTGGCTAATTTCTTGGTCAGGCCATGGGGTAGTGATACAATCTTTTAAGTATGCAGATTCATTTTGAAAGTGGGGGGGGGAAGGCCTACTGGTTTATGATTTTATGAATTGTTACCAGGTGGAGAAGAAGGAGGAGGAGGAGATTGGATTTATACCCCGCCTTTCACTACCTGAAGGAGTCTCAGAGCAGCTTAGAATCACCTTTCCCTTCCCACAACAGACACCCTGTGAGCAGTGTTCCCTCTAAGCTGCGTTAGTGTGAGCTAGCTCAAAGTTTTTTAGCCTCTAGCTCACACATTTTCGCCTTCGCTCAGGAAGGAGGGCTCCAGAGCAAACTAATCTATGCAGCAGCCAAATCGCACGCTCACCAGTTTAATGCCAGTAGCTAACAAAGTAGAATGTTTGCTCACGAGACTCCACAGCTTAGTGGGAGCATTGCCAGGGAGGTAGGTGGGGCTGAGAGAGCTCTTTTGAGAACTGCTCTTGAGAGGACAGCTCTGAGAGGACTTGTGACTGTCCCAAGGTCACACCAGCAGCTGCATGTGGAGGAGTGGGGAATCAAACCTGGCTCTCCCAGATCAGAGTCCACACTCCCAACCACTATACCAAACTGGCTTCGTATTTGATAGTCTTCATTATGGTATGAACATGGCAACTTCCAAGGTTTCCAACTTCCAGGTGGGGCCTGGAGTTCTTCTGGAATTACAACTGGTTTCCAGGTGACAAAGATCAGTTCCTCTGGAGAAAATGGCTGTTTTGGGAGGGGGACTCTTTAGCATGATACCCTACATAAGATATTAATTTTTAGAGAACTGCTGTATAAATGCAGAGAATTCTTGCTTCATCATTCTCTTTGTACTATATATCCATTTCGTAGAATAAAGATCCAAACTGGCAGTGCCAAGCTTGCACCACAGAAGTCTGTGATTTCCAGAACATGGTCACCTCCATGATGTTATCACCCTGTGCCCCAGTATAAAGACTCCTGGGGAAGTCTAGCGGTTCCAAGGGCTCCATTCTGTGCCTCATTCCCGTCCGGTTTAATTTTTTAGAAACTGTGAAATGGATGGATTTGATTTCATACTGTTTCCCCCGTCAGATTATATGCAGCCTGTCTGTCTCTAGCAGCCTTAATTTTTTACAGAAGCAGCCAGTTCCATCTCTTTGGGTAAATTCCACTCTAAGTTATCTCACTTTGTCAACCGTGAATGAAGGATTGTGGTTAAACTTAGCATGACAGTCTAAAGATATATTTGCAAGCAGAAAAAAAAGGGTTTCACTCTGCAGAGAACAAGGAAGATGTCCATGACTAACAGATGTAGTTTATGGCCCAGGCAAGAAGCAACTTAACTGACCTGGGGCCACTGGAGTCTGAATGATTCTGCAACTGACTGTACTTGAATAGTGAATCAGCACATGAACAGGAATCATTTGAATGCCTGCCCTTGTTAGTCTTTACGGAAAATAATACTTAGAATCACAGAGTTGGAAGGGGCTATACAGGCCCTCTAGGCCAACCACCTGCTCAATGCAAGATCAGCCTAGAGCATCCCTGACAAGAGTTGGTCCAACCGCTACTTACAGACTGCCAGTGAGGGGGAGCTCACCACCTCCCTAGGCAGCTGATTCCACTGCTGCACAACTCTGTGCCTGGTTTGCTAGTTGTACGGCTGCAGATAGGAAAGCACTCCAGAGAGTCATCACCACAGCCCAGAAGATAATTGGCTGTCCTCTCCCACTTCTGGAGGAACTGTACAGTTCTCGATGTCTGAAAAAAGTGAAGAACATCCTACAGGATTTATCACATCCTGCATATTCCTTGTTTGAACTGCTGCCTTCGGGCAGAAGATATAGGACAATCAAAACAAGGACAAATATATTAAAAAACAGTTTTTACTCGAGAGCTATTATTGCCCTGAATGCTGCATGAGACCGAAATCTGGGGGAAACAGTGGTTTGGTTGCTATGTAAATCACAAGGGAGAAGTAGTCGTGAATGTCTGTGTGAGAGCGCATGATTATATGTTGCGAGTCACTGAATGATGGCACTTTTTAATTTCATTGTACTATGTACAATGACAATAAAGTATATTCTATTTAATATTAAAAAGTTTTCCCTAATATCCATCCGCTACCTTCCTGCCCTTAATTTAAACCTGTTCTTGCAAGCCCCCTCTTCTGCTGCCAACAGAAACAGCTCCCTGCCCTCCTCCTCGGAGTGACAGCCCTTCAAATACTTCAAGAAAGCAGTCATGTCCCCCCCCCCACCTCCTCTTCTCCAGACTGAACATTCCCAAATCCCTCAGCCTTTCCTCACAGGGCTTGGTCTACCGCCCCCCCCCCCCCCCCCGATCATCCTCGTGGCTCTCCTCTGCACCCGCTCCATTCTGTCCACATCCTTTTTTGAAGTGAGGCCTCCAGAATGGCACACAAGACTCCAGGTGTGACCTGACCAATGCATTGTACAGCAGGACTATGACATCTTGTGATCTGGATGTTATTCCTGAATGCAAGATGTCAGGTAAATCCAGTTATACCTTTTTACTTCCAGGGCAATTAAACAAAAGCCTTGTTGCAATTTAAAGAATAATCAATATATAGCAGCATAAGCTTTTGTGAGTCAGGTCTCACTTCATCAGATGCACTGATACTACATGGATCAGACAAAAGCTTCTGCTGGAATAAATGCTGTTGTCCTTAAAGCCACTTGAATCCTGTTTAATTTTGCTGCAACAGACTAACACAGCTACTCCTCTGGATTTATTTACAAGGCAAGAGCTTTCATAGGCTTTCTTCAAAAGATGAAGACCGTCAGCAGCAGGCTTGGGAAATCAGCAGAATGCTCAAGCAGAACTTTAAAGAGACGTTCAAGGAAAAGGATTATACCTGAAGAAGACACTGGTTTAAAAACAATGTTACGCTCAGCTCTTTACATCGTGAGAAGGAATCATAATCACTGTTTAGGTCTTGAGTGACAAGGTCAAAGCACAGCATAGGAAGAAATAAAAGCAAGCAAGCAAGCAGTTCCTCATCTTTTAACCCCTTCTGTGCGCTTCGGGGGGGGGGGAGGTCTTACATTGTTAGTGAACAGGTAAAGGGAGACGTAAAGAAATTACAAAGGTGCAAGCAAAGCGAAACAAAAAAGGGGAAAAACAACCCCACCCAGACCTATAACTAAGGGCTATCTGCTGGTGCAGGTAAAGTCTTATTTGCACAGCTACTTCCACCATCTTGAATACCGGTACTGCATATTCTGGACAGTAACCTGAAAAGCATATAGGTGCTATGTGTATTATAAGATTTTGAGGGGGCCCAGAGTTGTACCCTTCAAAGGCAGTGGTCATACACATTAAATAATCCACTTTCAAACTGGATTTTGCTAGTCCACACAGTAAAAATCCAGTTTGAAAGTGGATTAATAGTGGATTATTTAGTGTGTGTGACTGCAGCTGTTGTCTACCAAAGTGTACTTAGTTACACCAACGGACTTAGAAGGGTGTAACACCACTTATGATTGCACTGAAAATTCACTGTAGCGTATAATTCCCCATTAAAAAAACTACCTATCATTGTGCTCCTTCAGGAGCACAGGCTGTAAATCTTTGATACTGTCCCAGCTCCCAAATTCCTGTTCACCCTCCTCTCTTGCATATCCAATAATCTTGCCAGCTTATTTCCGCAGTAAGCATGACCCTGCTTCACTCTATCCTGATATCCCAGCCCTTTTCAAGCTATTCCTCTGATCAGGGGTCATTTGGTAGAAAAAGAGGTGCAGGAGCTCATTAGCATACCTATTAGCATAACTCATTAGCATAACTGGCCAAATGTCAGTTTCAGCCTTATTATACCCTATGGGCCATTGAAGTCAATGGCAAAAACTCATATGGTATATGAGGGGCTGGAAGAGAGGGGGTTTGAGGGAGAGGCTCCAAACTTGCAGGGTAGCTGCTGGGGCCTCTCCCTGAAATACCCACCAAGTTTCAAGAAGATTGGACCAAAGGGTCCAATTCTACAGGGCCTCGAACAGGTTGCCCCATCCCCTCCATTGTTCTCTATGGTGGGAAAAAACGTTACTTTTTCCCACCATTGAGAACAATGGAGGGAATGGGGGCAACCTCTTTGGAGGCCTGTAGAATTGGACCCCCTGGTTTAATCTTCTTGAAACTTGGTGGTTATTTGGGGGAGAGGTCACAGAAGCTACCCTGCAAGTTTGGAGTATCTCCCTCAAACCACCTCCCCTACAAAAACTTTTAAAGCCACCTCCAAATTTCGGCGGCAATTCGGCGGTGGGCTAAATCAGATCAGAGAATCTGATTCGGCCCATGGCTGCCCTAGTGCCTAATCCTGAGCTGCTCCGCCTCGCTCCGGCCCCAAAGGACCCCTGCCTCTGATCTTTTCTACCCTAACTCACATTAGGTGGTCACTATTATTGTTACAAAGGAACATCCTTTATGTGTGTGACTGTCAGCACAGGATCTTCCTCTCTTTGGTAAAGTTAGATCAAAGTTCACAACCCTCATACCTTTGGGACCATCTCTCCTGGCATGATCCTCCCAGTTTTCTCCGATCATAATCTCGGAATTTACTAAAGGTACCTGGTCCATGAACTGTCCACCTGGTGTCAACAAGGGGCCTTCTCAGTGGTGGCCTCTGTCTTGTGGAACCAGCTGTCTGAAGAGGTGTGTGCCTCTGTGGGTCCTCCTTAGGTTCTGAAGGGCATTCAAGGCCGCTCTTTTACAGACAGCCTTTGGGTGACTTTGATCCACCACACAGCTGGTGAATGATGCTCCAGCGGTGTCTCCAGAACCCATGCATCCCGCCCTGCTTGTTAGTTGATGGATAGCAACTGTGAGAGATTTTTAAATTGTTCTATATTTTTAAAAAAATATTTATTGTATTTTTTGTATAGTATTTTTAGTGTATTCCTATATTGTTAGCCATTTCAAGTCCCGTTCAGGGAAGAGGAAGATAAATTTGATAAGTAAGTAAGTATTGGTGGGAAGACTGCCAGACAAATGGGCAGTGCATTGTGCCATTTTCCCCAACGTAGACGGTGCAATCGATGCAGCTCCAGCAATTACCTTGTTCCAAACTACTGGGAGATCAGTGTAGGTGTCATGGGATAGGTTTGCATGGATAAACCCATAGAATGGACGGGATGGATGGCATATTTAGTAAGGGGGCCTGATGTATGAAGTTAACAGTCCTAAAAAAAAAAAATCCAGACCTGAGTCACCCAAAGAGTGATTAACACGTGGAATTCACTGCCACAGGAGGTGGTGGCGGCTACAAGCCTGGACGGCTTGAAGAGGGGATTGGATAAACATATGGAGCAGAGGTCCATCAGTGGCTATTAGCCACAAGGTATAGATAGGAACTCTCAGTCTGGGGCAAGTGATGCTCTGTATTCTTGGTGCTTGGGGGGTGGGGGTGGGGGAACAGTGGGAGGGCTTCTAGTGTCCTGGCCCCACTGCTGGACCTTCTGAGGGCACCTGGTGTTTTTTGGCCACTGTGTGACAGAGTGTTGGACTGGATGGGCCACTGGCCTGATCCAACATTGGCTTCTAGGGTTGCCAGGTCTGGGTTGGAAAATACCTGGAGACTTTGGGGATGGAGCCGGGAAAGGACAGGGTTTGGGGAAGGGAGGGGCCTCAGCATGGTACAATGCCACAGAGTTGACCCCTTAAAGCAGCCATTTTCTCCAGGGGAGCTGATCTATTTCAGCTGGAGATCAGTTGTAAAAGCAGGAGATCTCCAGGCCCCACCTGGAGGTTGGCAACCCTATTGGCTTCTCCTTTGTTCTTATGTTCTTATGAGTCCAGTAGCACCTTAGAGACCAACAAGATATTCTGGCATGTAAGCTTTCCAGAGTTAATGCTCCCTTTATCAGAGGCCCTTTGGGTATCAGATCATACCCTGAAAATCTTGTTGGCCTCAAAAGTGCAGCAGGACTCGAATCGAGTTCTTCTACGGCAGACCAACATGGCAAACCCTCTGAAACTGGAAAAAAATCCCATTATAGGCAAGCCCAAGCCATGCGCAAGCAGCATGGTGTCATCCATGCAACCCCAGAAGGTATCTATCCATAAGCAAGACACAGAAGCCCAGCAGGCAAAATCAGCAAAGGTTTTCTTGACCTTAGAATATATTCACCTGAATTAAGTGGTAAAGCTGTTTCTGGAATTACCGCTTAAAGCTGTAAGTTAGATGCTTGCAAGTTTAAATGCTTCCCCAAGAGGGAAAACCATCACTGCGCACAGAAAAATAGCTTCCCAGGGAAAGGACAGACAGAACCCATAATTAACTAGTTTTCTGCTTACAGAGGTGTTTTTTTTTAAATAAGCATTCGAATATGTGGCGTCCACTGCAGCTTGAAGCAACAGATCCCAGGGCAAAATCTGCTTTGTGGAGTGTATAAGCCCTCCCACAGCATTAATGACTTGTGAAATCCTTGAATCGGTGATATTAAATCATGGCCACTGAGAAGAAAATCCTGATTACATCAAGAAGAGGCTTCTGGTGTCCTGCCCCCACTGCTGGACCTCCTGAGGGCACCTGGTGTTTTTGGCCACTGTGTGACAGAGTGTTGGACTGGATGGGCCACTGGCCTGATCCAACATTGGCTCCTCTTATGTTCTTATGTTCCTAGTTTTAATTATCTCCTCTCATTTTAGCAGCACTTGTAATACATAGCGTATGTTCACAGTCTTCATCCCAAGTGGTCATATATGCACTAGCTGGAACCTGCAATGTGGGGATGCGTCTACACCCGACTGAACTACCTGACCCACATTGTGCTGCGTGCAGGTTTTGCACTGGATGTGTAAACCACTATAGGGGTACAGTAGGAACTGAATTTTTTGTTGTGCGAACCAGCTTTTTGTCCCATTCGAACAAAAGGAGAAAGCTGTCCCTTTACCCAGCATTTCTGGGGGAGAGAAAGGTACAAGCCAAACGTACCGAGGCAATTATTTAAAAAAAGGCATGGACAAATCCAGCCTTCCGTAAATTACCGCATGGCCTTGAGCGCTGATGAATTGAGCAGAGACAAAAACACACGCCGCCCCCTTGCTGGCTCGGTCCTCCTGGCTCAGTCTTTGTTGAAGTTAATCAATCTGACAGGTACCTTCATATCCGCACTCCAACGATAAATCAAGTAAATCAACATTCTCCCTGCCACCGCCACCGTCCCGCCTGGAGCCCCAGCGAAGCTGCATTAAGATGGATCTTTGCTGGCGCTGAAGCATCGGTTGTGGCTGCCTGACCACAAACAGAGCATGAAGGCCCAGGACAGCTGATTAATACAAACTTAATCTTTCAAAGTATTCGCTTCGGAAGTCGTGTTGTTCTTGTTGTTTTGCTTGACATCTCTTCCACCAACCCTTGCTTGTATTTAAAGGGGAGGGGGGAGGTCCCCCCTCCTTTCCCACATATGTTTTGCTCCCTCTGGGACTACTAGAGAAAGCAAAACACATTGTGGGGGGGGGAAGACCCTGAAGCAATAGGGACGAACAAGTGACAAAAATGACAATGTGGAGGTGGCCATAGTGTCTTCAGATGTTTCTTAAGCTTATACAGCAGGTTGCTACCAAAGCAGACAAATCGGTAACATAAGCCCTGTGTGAAGTTTACACTGTCGTTATTTGATTCCCTCTGCTAAGGTATCGATGCACAATATGTCGGTAGAAAGGAACCCCTGATGGTTGTGAGGGAAGTGAAAAAACCCCACCTTGCAATAAAAGGGGTGATGGGGTTATTGCTGAAGATACTAAAGCTGTTCAGCAGAGCCACACTTCGGATCCCATGACTGAAACGAAATATCTCTGGTGGTTTCACCGTGTCTTTTACCACCTCCAACGGGCCCGGTGGATAAAATGGAGGACAAAAAATAAAAAATAAAATAAAGGACAAGCAGGTGCTCTGGAATCGAATGAAATGCTGCTTAATTCAAGGGTTGGAGGCTCAGCTGCTGGTGGTAAAACTGAGCTGTTTCAAGAGGGGAATTTAGGGCTTTTCAAGGAAGCCAACGGACTCTTTGGATGATTTCATACCACCACCCACCTCTTTCGAAATTATCACTCTCTCTCTCTCTTTTTTTTTGGCAACTGTCATTACAACCGCAGGTGCTTTTATGCATCACAGGCAAAAAAAAAAGGGGGGGGGGGAGCTTGGATCCTGCTGAGATGGAGAATGAGACATTTAAAGATCATCAGGAGATCTGTTATTGATACTTCCTTAGGACAGCGCTTCATCGTAGCATATGGCCTTTTGGAAAACATTTCAGAAAGACGAAATGGATTATTTTACCGCTATGTTAAGGGGGGAGGGGAGTGAACACAGTAAAAATGGATAGATGTTCACACTTCATCTTCTCTGGGAAATGTTTGATATCATACAGAGAGGGCTGGGAATGACAGGCGGCACTTCTGCATTGGAAAGAGGCCGTGGGATCATGCAACTTATGAGCGGTGCTCTCCTGTGCAGTTGTAGAGGTTGGGGTTAGACTGTGACTGGGAGAACTTAATTCCCAAATAAGGGCAAATCCAGAGTAGAAGTGAAAGATCTGATGCCCTGTGTCTTCTGCATTTTTTCCCCGCAGGCCAATTTGCAGTCCCAGGCAGCTGCTCTGAAGATCAGGGAAGAGGAAAGAGAGCCTTTAACCCTTTCCTCCGAAGCCTCTTCCCTTATTTAAAACACCTGTCCAAATCTGCAACTGGCTTTTCTGTTAAGGTGCCGGAATGCAAGTATTTCCCCACAGGAGCTAACTGCAGCTATTGGGGTGTGTGTGTTTGCTTTTAAATACTCCCTGCAAACAGTAAAGTGGCCAGTGGCACTTATAATCCAGTAACAATTACCAAACATGACTTGGGAAAGAAGTTTGCAAACAAAAAACATCCCCAGAATAGCAATAACCATGGTGCAAACGTAAGAAAGATGTAAGAGGAGCCCTGCTGGATCAGACCAGGGGTCCATCTAGTCCAGCATCCTGTCTCACACAGTGGCCAACCACTTCATCTGGAGGGCCAACAACAGGGCACAGAGACCGAGGCCTTCCCCTGATGTTGCCTCCCAGCTCTGGGATTCAGAGGCTTAGTGCCTCTGAACGTGGAGGTTCCCCTCAGTCACCGTGGCTACCCTCCATTATCTAATCCCCTTTTAACACTGTCTGTGTCTGTGGACATCACTACTTAAAGTCCAACACGATGGAATGGGGCCTGGCTGCTGCCTTCCTTTGCTGCGATGGCTTCAGCAACAGCAGGTGGGAACAGCATCCTGTCCTCTCCTGCCCACACACAACTATTCCTCACGGCTGATGAAATGAGTGTAACAGAGGGAACGGACGACTCCACAAAGAAATATTGCATTTTGTCTTTCTAATTTTCAGCTCTTGGAGATCACTGGGTACCTTTCAGTCAGCCATTAGCCTCACCTTCCTCGTAGGATTGCAATGGGGTGGTGGTGGAATGAGATCACCCTATCCATGCGTGCCACTTTGGACTCCTCAGAAGAATGGTGTCTAATAAATATGAGGGATTCATGAAATATGAGACGTGGAAGTTCTTCTGCAAATGCTGATCTTCACACTGAGGAATCCTAATGCGTGAATAGTCCGAAAAGCACTGCAAGCAAGGATGTCTGAGCCCCTGTTGGTTCCGCTCCCATACTGCTCACCAATCATGATCAGGGAATGACTGTTCAGTAGGGAAAAAATCTGGATATGAGTGATGGAATTCAGAGGTGTCTGTTTTGTACAATCACACTGTTTTCTCGTACAGTTCAGGTGCTTTCTCACAACTGCCACCTGTCTGTTGCCACTGTCAATTGTTAAAGTAACAAGAAAAATCTGTGAGAACTTTGCTTTGAGACTTACTACTTAGTTTCCCTGTGTGCCATTGGTGTCTGTCCATGAACCTAGCTAATCTTTCAATCAGTACTTTCAAAAACTTCTCAAATACATGCTGTTGACTGCACGGCCACAAAATGCAAGCAATGGAACCTAGCTGATGCAGGACACATACCGGAGGCATCTGCCTGCACAGGTGCAAAGAAGGGATGAACTGCAGATGATTCCGTGCTTTCAGGACCACTTTGATGACCCAACCATGACCCCGTGGGTATGTGCCTCTTTTCTGTCCATCAACATTTAATTTGCAAACTGGGCAAAAGCAGCTACTGTGCAGGTGAAAAGCTCCTGTAGACAAACTGCAACAATGATCATTGCAGTGATCCAATCAAGTGTGCAACCCAGGGAGTTTGCGGATGCTTTTGCCTGGTGAAATGTTTGTGTTGAAGTTTCTACCGGGCCTAGTGTAAATTCCAGGAGCATATCAATCAGTGTGATCTCAGGTAGCAGAGGCTGGAAATAGCTTTTTGTTTTTGCCTCTTGGAGACTCACTGCTGGTTAGAGCAGACTACACTGAGCTAGATAGATCTGACCTTTGGACCTTTTGGATGGTCTTGTCTTTTCTCCCTGTGTTTGCATACCTGATGGGCAGGTGCCCTTGGCTCTCAGGACCCCTTTGATCACTGAACAAAGTCATTTCCTACAGCCTGGTAGCAGTTCTGCTGTTGCACGTTAATAAGCCTCCGTTCAGAATCTGAGAATTATCACTGTTATGTTTACACCTCAAAAGCCCTGTAATATAAGAACGGCCTCAGGCCCTTGAAGAGCACTCCTGATTCAACGCAGACAATATAATTCAGAACTCCCACCCAAACGCCAGAGTGTTTGGAAGGGGGAAGTAATATCATCGTACCTGAGTGCTGGCCACATTTGTTCCGTCGGTGACCTCCACGGTCATGTTGTAGACCGATCTCTGCTCCGCATCCAGTGGCTTGGCGATGACAATGGTCCCGACGCCTTTATCCGCGTCAAAAGAGCTATCAAAGTTCCCGCCTAGTTGTTACAACAAAAGGTACAGTCAGATTTCTGGAATGTTTTCCTTAAAAAAAGCAAACAGGCAACCCGACGACGACACGTACAGGCCAAGGTATGGTAATTTACAGAGAAGCGCCGCACATAACAAGCACTGCACATTTAGCGGTCTTTGTATGGAGTTGATTTTTCTTTTTGAGCACCGTTTGTATATTGTAAAGAGATGTCATAAAGGGGGAGGGAAAAAAAGAAACCACTCGTACGACAGACAAAAGATTCTGCAGCGCGTCTGGGCGAGGCATAATTGATTCCTTAAAAGGGCTTTACAAAGCTATTAACCTGTGCCGACTTATCCTCTCGTTAGAGTGAACAAGGACTTCTCTCCTTTATGAGAAATTCATTTGGGAGCAAGATTTGCACTTTGTTGACATGACGCTCCCTCGGAGCTCGATAGCCACCACTGAGGGCTGCCGGCACAGCTTTCAAACCAACGTGAGTACTTCAGTTAAGGGAGGGGACAGAACGGGGGGTTCACCTACCTGGCTTGAGGATAACTGTATAGGCCAGTCCCCAAGGTTCTGTCACACTAGAGTGTGACCACGAAACAAAACTCAGATAGGGCTATGCAAACAAGGGAGAGGGGCCATGCAAATACTGGCTGGTTTCACTGTGTGGGCACAAAAGTTGAGTTATCCCCTGCTTTGTTGGGGGTTCTGCCAGTGCCATGCTCCATTTTTCCCGTGTAAGGAAACGGTTGCCGAACACTTTGCTGGTGCGGGGAGGATGAAACCTGTCTTCCTGCCTGCACTAACTGGGATCCCACATGTCGCACCTATTTCTGTGCCCAGCATTTCTGTGCCCAGAACACACCGGACCTGCCTAGCAATCCCTGCAGTATGAAAGCTCTCCTGATTCAAACATCACCAGTTATATAATGAGCTGCATTTTGCTAGTCAGAAATACTGGGCAGTGAGACTCCAGTTACAAGCCTTTCAGGAAGGACTTGAGACCAATCACTGGGAAATTATCCTGTGGATTCTTTTAAAAAAAAAACCATTTGGACCCAAGCTCCCTGCTTTTATTTCACACTTGGCTAAATCAAATACTCCTACATCGGTGATTTTTTAATTGACAGTACCAATTTTGTGAATCTTGCCATATGGAATGAGAACGTCTTAACTTGGGGCTACAGAGGGAAGGCAGCATGGTATAATCCAGTCTCACAGGTCTTCTCGGCTTGGTACTTAAGATGGGAGACCACCAAAGGAAGATTCTGCGGAGGAAGGCAATGCCCCTCTCACTTCTCAACTGCTTTAAAAGCTTCTTGCTGAGGCCTCCGTAAGTTAGTTGAGGCCTGACGGTACTTATGTACGTACAGAGTTAAAGCACAGAACCAGTCAATACATTAAGAAACACAGCTGTTCAAAAGGAACCAGTATTTCGTTTGTCCGCTTTTCTTTCAAATTTATACCGTGGGAAACGCTGCAAATGGAACGTAGAAAAGAGCCGGCATGCATCTGGGAGGCACAAAACTACCATCATGCTTCTGATGCAAAATCCTGGTGTTGTTTCCCAACAAACACAACGGCTTTGTCATATGTGGACTGGTCTTGAGAAGCTCAGAGAAGCCTGCATGGGTGAGGGAAGTTTCCAGGTCCTTTTTTATACGCATGAGTTCAGTAGCACCTTAAAGACTAATGGAATTAGTGGCAAGGTATGAGCTTTTAGGAGTCAGTGCTTACTTCTTCAGATATAGCTGTATCTGAAGAAGTAAGTAGTGACTCAGAAAAGCTCATACCCTGCAACAGGGGTCATTTTGAGCAGGAGCTCGGGGGAAGCTCAGCACTGGGAGTTGGTGCCAGCCCCTCCCCCAATGGGGGAATGCCTGCTTGTGTCATGGCTGCAGCAAAATGACCCCGTCCCCTGGAAAGGTCCTTGTTCCTCTGACCAGCCTTCTGGAGGCTTCAGCCACCACTGAAGCTTTCCTCCCAGAATAGTGGTATTTCTGAGGCTTGGATTAATAGCGGTCCCCTCTCTGCCAGCTTTCTTTCTTTCTTTCTTTCTTTCTTTCTTTCTTTCTTTCTTTCTTTCTTTCTTTCTTTCTTTCTTTCTTTCTTGCCTTCTGACATACTTTTGGTGATGTCAGGTGGTGTAGCATATGCAAATAAGTTATGCTAGTGAGATATGCTAATGAGCTCCTACACCTCTTTTTCTACGAAATGACCCCTGCCCTGCAAGAAATTTTGTTAGCCTTTAAGATGCTACTGGATGCTTGCTCTTTTCTGCTGCTACAGGCAGACTAACACGGCTACCCATCTAGTTATATACACAAGTACAAGTTAGATCTGGCATACGTGCTCAACTCAGAATACATTGAGGATTCAGTAAGAACCACAACATCTTTCCATACTGAGAAACATATTTATAATCTTTAATTCCAAGCATTACTGGTGCAATTGGTCATCATGTTTGGGTGTTTCCAGAAGGCTCAGAGTAACAAGAGGAAGTTCACTGTTCCTGTGAAGGCTACCCAAAAACTCTACTGAAATTTAAGAAGAGAAATTGAGCTTCTTCTTTCTCACTACTCGGGACCAAGGGGGCAGAAATCCGCTAAGAAGCCAGATAAGAGGGTGTAGTTCAGGGGTGGCCAAATGTGCTTAACGTAACAGCCACACAGAATAAACATCCGAAGTTTTTATTGAAAAATATGCAAATTTGCTTTTTATTAACATTAAATTAGCATGTGTGGAAGAGCCGTATGTGGCTCTCAAGCTGCTGTTTGGCCACCCCTGGTGCAGTTAATGAAATACAACTGCATTCTGTAAGACAAGAGTCTCCTTATGCCGAGTCAAAGCCCTGCTTCCTGTAGCCTAGAACTCTCTATCTGAACTGGTAGCAGCTCTCCTGGGTCTTGGGTGGGAATCTTTCACAGCCGCTGCTATCTTTATTTAACTGAGATGCTAGGGTTTGAATGTGGAGTTCTCGGAATGAGAAGCCGATGTTCTAACTCTAAACCACGGCCTCGCTCCTATCCTAGGAAGATGCACGTTAAGTACCTAACATAATTCTCCCCGTGTTATCTTCCGCTCCCCATAAATGAATGCTGCACTGAGACCCTGATGCTCACGTGACTTCTTGACAAAAAGCACATCTATTCCCCACACCCTTCTATGCATGCCTAAGTGACTTCCCTCGTCTCAGCTGTACTATACACTGAACACCATTTAATTGTAAGGGAATACATAATTGTTCTTGACATTTAATTAAAGTTCTGAAGATACCAAGGTATTAAAACATTTCTATTGGATTATATGCTTTTCATTATTTGTTTGAAGCCAAACTCTCCCTTCCCTTTCAACGGGAGAGAAAAAAAAAAAAAGATAAGACCATCTCTCAATCCACTCGAGGGGGGGGAAATCTTTTTGGAGACAAGATTTGTGGATCTTTTTAATGTAGAAATTTGTGATGAAATGAAGCTCGCCTTGGGACAGGCAGAATTTTTTTTAAAGGAATGTTCTTTACTGATAACCCATGATGGGGGTGGGGGGGAGAGACTATTATATTACTTACTTTGTAGCCATCTTAATGAGAAATCAGAAAATCAGACCCTTATCACATCACACTTTTAAGAAAACTGCACTTAAAAGTCAAAAGGAATTAGAATGGACAGATATTATGATACGGGATTTCCAAACGCACCTTCTTTTGTCCATAAAATGAGGATTAGAACAGGAGGTGGGGAGGCGGGGAGCCCAGAGTCTGGTGAGTGGTGTATGCCTGAGGTACCCAACCCTTTTGGAGCCTGCAGGCACCTCGGGAATTCTGACATAAGGTGGTGGGCACAGCAACAAAATGGCTGCTGTAGGAGGTGGAGCCATATATATACACACACATGGAGGAAGTCCAAGAACAGGGGAGAAGAGAGGTACTTTATTTTCATATGTACAGTCAACCAGATCACCAGTGGCCTATCAGAAGCTGTGCTGGGCAAAAGTGTATCACCTAGCTCCACCCCCAGAAGAGTGTTACGCTTGGGAGATAAGAATTTATTGGTGGTCCCCAGTTCGAAAGAAGAAGAAGAAAAGGAAGAACAAGATGACGATGAAGAAGAAGAGATTGGATTTATACTCCACTCTCCACTCAGAGTCTCAGAGCGGCTTACCAACTCCTTCCCCTTTCCCTCCCCACAACAGACACCCTGTGAGGTAGGTGGAGCTGAGAGAGCTCTGACAGAAACTGCTGTTTTTCAAGAACAGCTGTGCCAGAACTATGGCTTGCCCAAGGTCATCCAACAGCTGCATGTGGAGGAGTGGGGAATCAAACCCGGTTCTCCCATATTAGAGTCTGTGCACTTAACCAAACTGGCTCTTGGTGGGCCCCAGATAAGGTGTCAGTGCCTTCTCAGCCCTGGCCCCCACTTGGTAGAACTCTCTGCCGGAGAACATCTGTCCCTACAGGATTTATGACCTTTCCGTAGGGCTTGTAAGGCAGAAATGTTTCAGCAGGCATTTGGTTGAGGGCAGTGACAGCCTGGCACTCTCATACTTCAATCTCCCCTTTTATTCCTGAATATCCCCTCCATCCAGGGGGCTGGTGGAAATTACTGTCATTTTGGGAGTCAGTGTTGTTTTTCTGACTGTTTTGAAGAAGAGGAGGAGGAGGAGATTGGATTCATACCCCACCCTTCACTACCCAAAGGAGTCTCAAAGCGGCTTACAATCCCTTTCCCTTCCTCTCCCCTCAACAGACACCCTGAGGTAGGTGGGGCTGAGAGAGCTCTCTCTCGAGAACTGCCCTTGAGAGAATAGCTCTGAAACAACCTATGAATGACCCCAGGTCACACCAGCAGCTGCTTGTGGAGGAGTGGGAAATCAAACCTGGTTCTCCCAGATTAGTGTACACACTCTTAACCACTACACCAAACTGGCTCTTCCTTATTTTTATTTATTTTAATGTTGTTTTAACTCAATTATTTTGTATTTATTTCTAATGCAAGCAGTCCCGAGCCCTGCTCACGGGGAAGGGTGGCCGATAAATCGAATATAATAAACAAACAAACAAACAAATAATAAATAAATGTAAGAGAAGGTTGCCATTTTAAGGTCTTTCTCTTTAGGCATAAATGACGCATGCTGGATTGTGATGTTCTGGGCACGTTTGTCTCATTCAAAAATTGGGTTATGAGGAACAGTTAATTTTTTTCAAGAATAAAAGATTAGCCATTTAATTTTTTTAAAAGTTCCTGTACCATCTCCTTTCCTGCAGTCAAGAAGGCAGGCGGAGGATGAAACGGGCCTAACAATGGACTCCTTATACCTTTTTGTTCCATCGATTTCTTTGTAGTCGGGATTAATGTGAGGCAGGCAAGAGGAATCTTAATGTGTGTAAGGCAGGATAAATTAATATGTGAAAAAAGAACCATTGATTTCCTTTCTTCTTCTGACTTTGGAATCTTCCCCCTTCGGATTGTAATAGGAGGTAAATCTTGCTACACCTCCAATAATCCCTCCTTAGATGAATGCTTTCGAAAGGGAACTACAAACAATAAAGACTCAGACTATAAAAGCACAACAGCTTCCCTCCAGGGTGCAGCAGAAGTTTTGAGCATACAATGAAGGAAGAATTACTGCCAGAGAGGAACAAGAGGAAGAGTTTTGTCAGCAGGCACAAACTTCAGCTAGTTTTGGTACCCAGCCAAGATCAGTGGTTGCTACCAGACATGACCCTTCCCCTCCAGAGATCAGTATGACCACGAAGACAAGTCTATAAAGTCAAGTCTCCCAAACTTTGAAGAAGAGAGGGGAGCTGGTTGTCCAGTCTTAAGCTGCGACATCCAAGTCTAGTGATCTGTCAGGGACATGCCCCCTACCCTTCTTCTGATCTTTGTAGAAGAGTATGTGCATATACACCCTACACCAAGGGTCCCCGATATTTTTGAGCTTGGGAGCACCTTTGGAATTCTGACACCATGTGTTGGGCACAGCCACAAAAAGGCTGCCACAAAATGATTGCTGCAGGAGGTGAAGCCAGCCACAACCGAGCAGCCATCCCAATGCATTATTGGTGATCCACTGATGTCACTTCCGGAAGTGATGTCATTGTGTCAGCAATGCTGGGGGTGACACACTACTTTTTGGGCAAAACTCTACGTTTTGTGGCCGTTTTTACCACAGAGTTTTGCCCAAAAAGTAGAGCGTCACTCTGATGTTGCTGATGTGATGACATCACTTCCAGAAGTGTTGCTGATGTGTCCCCCCCCCCCCCCCCCGGAACATACACCAGATTCTCCCCACTGGCAAGCAGAAGACACCTGGCAACCCTACACAAAATGGTTGCTGTGGCTTACTTTCAGTCACACAGCGAAGATCCTTGTGTTATGCTGGCAGCATAAACGGTAGCCCTGTTCACAAGTTACAGTGGACGCACATACACTCCATGTACAGTGCATACTTGATTTGTCTTTATACATGCATTGAGTAATGTGTGATTGAAACCCAACAGTTATCCAGGTATCTGTTTCTGGTTTCGTTTGCAAATTGTATGTGTATTGGCTCTTTCTTGCAAACAGGTGTCTCTACGTACACGCAGGATGTATGTGTGTTCACTGTTAAATGCGAGCAGCGCTGCTTGCATTGAACTTTGGAGGAGCTTGGAAGCAGTGGCTTCCATGAAAAAATCCACCGGAATCGCAAAGATGAACTCAGGAGAAGGGAAGAGGCATTTCTCTGCAGTTGCGTGCAGTTCCAGAAGGGTTCAGGAAAACAAACAAACCTTCAGACCCCAGCATGAGGCTAGTGACAAGCCTGTGCCCATCTCTCACTTTGGACTCATCGCAAAAGTGCTCACCACGGGCAAGGTGGAGAGTGCCCCCACGGGCCCCTGGTGATGGTCTTATGCTCATTCTAGAATCATGCAAACTCGTTTGCCGTTCTGGCATTCGACTGGCAACGGGTTTTTTTGGAAAGTCTGTTTCGCAGAGACCAGAAAGTCAACATATGAAAGTATCTGCTGGATGAATGAGCTGTGGCGACTGGCAGACAAGGATCTGAAAACAGGTTTCGGCTGTGCTGTGTTTTGCAGGCTGTCTAGCATGCCAGGACGGTAACTCAAAACACAAAAAAGAATTTCTTTTTGATTGCAGCTGTTTTTTTATCCCTTGTGTTTCCCATTAATCTCTAGGAGGGAATGGGACAGAACCCTAACGTTCAGTGTAGGTAAGCACTCGGAAAAGGCCCTGACAGGCTAACCCAATCTGACCAGATCTCATAAACTAAGCAGGGTGGGCCCTGCTTAGAAGAAGAAGAAGAAGAGATTGGATTTATACCCCATCCTTCACAACCTGAAGGAGCCTCCTTTCCCTTCCCCTCCCCACAAAGGACACCCTGTGAGGTAGGTGGGGCTGAGAGAGCTCTTTCGAGGACTGCCCTTGAGCGAACAGCTCTGAAAGAATTTGTGACTGATCCAAGGTCACACCAGCAGCTGCATGTGGAGGAGTGGGGACTCAAACCCGGTTCTCCGAGATTAGAGTCCGCGCTCCTAAACACTACTCCGAATTGGAGCTAAGCACAAAATGGCGGCTCCAGAAGAAGTTCAAGTGCAGATGAGAAGAGGAGTAATGAAGCCAAGGTAGGCAACAGCTGTACCTGGTCCCACTCAGTTTCTGAAAACACTTGGCGGGCGTCAGGCAAGGCGTCCGTTGGGTGCCATGGTCACCGCGTTGGGGACCCCTGTTCTGGATGAATGGATCACCATGTATTTACTCTGAAGCACCAGGCACATGTGGACTGCGGTTCTCTCGCTCTCCAGAGAGGCTTCCAGATGTCAGCTCCTCCACTGACACTCGCGCCAAGTGGGGAAGTGAATGAGGAAGCAGTTCATAAAAGAGACTCCATTAAGCAGCCCTTCCATCTTGCAGCTGTCATCAGGCAAAGCGAACGTTACCGAATTCTAAGAACTGCCACGTTTCGTTCTTCCCTTGCTCATTCCTTCTGCGTGATGACTATTCGACTGCAAGTCATTCTTACAGTGCTCCGTTTCCCTTGTTCATAACAGTGCTTAGTAGAATTTTTGAAGTGCTTAATAAATAATAAAGGAGAGGGCCAGTATCCCAGGAGTTTGGAGTGGCTGTCACTGGTTTGGCATGGGAGCGGCTACTTTCCTGTGGGTCGAACCTGCTAGGCTTGTATGTCTGTGTCCTAGCAGAGATTAGCATGGAACCAGCAAAGCTGACATCCGGCTCATGGGTGGCCTGCGAAAGACCAGTGATCCAAGGGGGAAAGCTGACATTGGGAAGCATCCTGATTCTGCACTAATCTCATCCCCGACTCCCTTTTCCCTAACTCAGCAAGTCTGACATCCAGAAATTATATTGAGAAGACCCCCCTTATTTATCTGATTCAAAGGAAGACAAATTTAATAACATCAGCTGCAGCAGTAGAGACACGCACAACTCTCATGGTCATCAGCGATATTTAAAGTTAAAGGTTTCCCTTTCGCAAAAGCCAGTCAAATCTGACTCTAGGGGGCGGTGCTAATCATTTCCAAGCCAAAGAGCCAGCACTGTCCGAAGACATTTCTGTGGTCATGTGGCCAGCATGACTCAACACCGAGGCACACGGAACACTGATAGCTTCCCACCAAAGCAGTTCCTATTTATCTGCTTGTAATTTCTTGCTTTTAAACTGCTAGGTTGGCAGGAGCTGGGACCAGAGACAGGCGCTCACCCCATCATGCAGCACTCAGGTCTCAAACTGCCAACCTTCTGGTCTGCAGCTCAGCTTCTTAACCTCTGAGCCACTGCAGCCCCTTCTGTGATATTTAAGGACAGGCAAATAGTTTCAAAGCAAAAACCTTCAGCTGTAACACTCCTGCTAACCTATCCTGTAACTGTTTCTTCCCAGTGATCTCACCTCTCTCTTTTTTTAAAGTGACACTAACACTTTAAACCAAGGTTCAATCCAGCCACATACTTGAGCACTAGAGGTGTGTAATCACGGCCTTCGGGTGATCAGACAAGGGGGTGGTGACTGGGTGGGGGAAACCTGAATTTCTGCCTGGTGAGCAAAACAAATAAGCCATATGGATTGCAAACTGCTGGCTTGGTTATTTTGCCCAGTTCTTTCTCACAGTTGATGCCTGATATACTAAATAAGTTATATTATACTAGATGGGCTACTTATATTATTTGTGGGCTAGTGTGGTGCCCCCAAAGCAGCCTGGCCTGAGGGTGGGATGAGAGGCATTTACCAAAAGGGCCCACATCCCAAACGGGATGGCATGAGGAAGCCTGAAGAGGTGATGGTGGAAGAACTGTGGCTGGGGTCAGGTTCTCGCATGCCTTGAGTGGGGGGGGGGGGCAGCTTCTGGCACCCTGAGGGAGCGTTGGAGAGACATACAATTGCCCAAGGATGGGCCAAGCCACTGGGAACACAAGGAACATGGGAGAAGCCTTGAGACATGTGGCTGTGAGGGAAATGGCAGGTTCTGACAGGCCAGAAGAAGGCCATATGGGAAGATGTGAGGGACAGGTTAGGTCCTGCCTCTCCCTCAGAGAGATGAATGGGAGCTGATGGAATGTTAGTGGGAGGGACAGTTGAAAACAGTAGAGGAGAAGAAGAAGAAGAGGAGGAGGAGGAGGAAGAAGAAGAAGAGGAGGAGAAGATTGGATTTATGCCCCGCCTTTCACTCAGAGTCTCAGAGCAGCTTACGAACTCCTTTCCATTGCCCTCCCCACAACAGACACCCTGTGAGGTAGGTAAGACAAGTTGAAGACAGCCATTGGGGAGTGATGAGAGAGTCTGGCTGAGTGAAGCTGTGGAGATGAACAGCTTGAAGCTGACTGGAAAAGGTCAGTTTGTAACAAAAGATCTCAAATGCTGGAATAGGGCAACAATTCAAAAGTTCAGTTGAAAAAGAAACTTTGTAACCTCTACCAGATCTACTCCAATGTTTTGTTCAAACCATAAAGTTCCGCAGGGCCTGCAAGACGGAGCTCTTCCGCCAGGCTTTTGGGGCCGCCGCTGGGGGAAATGGCCACCCATAGGTGGTCAGAGAAATACACAGGCCCGGAATAACAGAGAGTGGTAGCCTCCTGGCTGGGGGGGAGTTGTTGTTGCCCTGGTGCGGGTATTTTAAATTACCACCAATTATATTTGGAATTTGCCGCCAACTGAAATTTAAATTGTATTGTATTTTATGCCACCAATTGTAAGTGAAATTTTATTGTATTTTAGTGTATTAATCTACATTGTTGTACTGTTTTAATGTTGTGAGCCGCCTAGAGCCACTATGTTGGTTAGGCGGGATATAAATCTAAATAAATAAATGTTAAATCCTTGTTTGCTTAACCCTGTGGTATGGTTGTCTCAGGGAAAGAATCATACACACACAACGTAAGGTCTCAGTCTCTATATATTTGAGGATATGAATAAATGGTGGCAGTGTGTGAATGAAAGTATTTGAATCAATAGCTCTGCGCAGTGTCTGAATGAGGAGCAATTTTTAAAGGGGGCTGGGCTACTCTGTCTAGTGATGTCTCCGTGAGTGAGAGAAAGGACCTGGGATGTGAAATGGCCATAACTCTCTCTCTATTTTAAAAGAAGCAAGGTGCGTAGATGCACGTGACTGCCTGACCTACTTAGCCTGTGGGAGAAAGGTTGTGGAGGATGGTAGGCACCTGTGTTCCCTCTAAGCTGGGTTACTGTGAGCTAGCTCACAGTTTTTTAGCCTCCAGCTCACACATTTTTGTCTTAGCTCAGGAAGGATGGCTCCAGAGCAAACCAATTTATGCAGCAGCCAAATCACTCGCTCATAACTTTTATGCCAAGTAGCTCACAAAGTAGAATTTTTGCTTAGAGGGAGCATTAGGCACTCTGTGTGACTGAGAAAGGTCGTCCCAGATAAGAGCTGGTCTTGTCCTTGGGAAGGGGGACCGGAGGTAAAAGAGAAGGCAGGAAGAGAGGAAAAGGTGAGGGAAACGGATTCAGAAGGCAGAGGATGGGGAAGGAAGGTGAAAGAGAGACAGGGGGAGCATGATGGGAGGAGGACAGCTGCCCATGCCAGGGGACTAAGCAGAGAGGTCAGCTCTCAAGAGGAGGGACTTAGGGGGCACCCGTGAGGGAAGCAGGCTGGCAAAGAGACCAAGTCAGCAGCCAAGCTCTCAGGAAGTTACCCATAGGACAATGCATTGCAAGTGCCACCAGTAAAGAAGAATAAGCCAAGAGCCTGGTCTGTGAACTCATCTGTTCAACTATGGAAAGAGCCTTAGATGTGCCCCCTCCCCCCAGCCTAGTACCAACATCTACAGGCTAGTCTCTTCCATTGACACATTTGCAAGGGTGTTCCAAACGATATTTTGAAAGGTAAAAACTTTGACGATCCCAGAGGAAGGCAGTAAATAGGTGCAAGTACGCAAAATGCTGAGAAATGGATGCATATCGTCCACGTATTGTGTCCCAAGCAGCTAGAAAAGATGCAAATACAACCGGCTCCAGAGAACACTTAAAAATATTGATAACACCAAAACAAACCAGAAAGAAGAGAAAAGCAGTTTAGAAAGTGTACTGTAGCAAATGTGTTTTGCGCTTAAGGTACCTTCTGTTGAACAGTTCTGCCCACAAGCTGTCTGTAGGATATAGAACATCTCTCGTGCATGCTTGCCACCTTGAAGCAGAGCAGTCGGAAGCGGAAAGAAAAACAAAACAAGATAACAGAATGCAAAAGAAACAAACAAAAAAGCGTGAAGAGAAAAGAGAGAGAGAGAGAGAGAGAGAAATGAGGGACAGCCGATCTAAGTTAACCATCAAAATACATTTAGAAATGAGATTAGCAAAACTATGGCCAGGGATTTTAAATGACAAGACAACATTAGGATCGCCAATCAATCACATATTATGGAAGAGAGAGAAACAAATCCAGCCATACAGCTTAGCTAAGGCATCATAACCAAAGCGTGAGAGGTAGTATAGTAGTATATTAACAAGCCATTTCCTTTTTCAGCACCACAAATGCAGGTCTTTCAGTCCCAGGAAGCTGATTTCCTTGTTAGTTTTCTCTTTCTCACAAACCACACAGTGCTTTTGCTGTTTATTTCCCCGTGGCTGGGCTTACCGACAATGTCAAACCACAGAGGGATGTTCGCCGGCTGCACCGAGACCACGCCGACGATTTCAGTCACTCTGTCGCTTTCCATGACGGTGAAGTTGTAGAAGGGCTCGTCGAAAGTCAGCGGGATCGGCGATGGCGACGGTTTCTTAATCCACTCAATGTGCAGTCGTGCGGTTGAAGATTTCTGCGGCCGGCCATTGTCAATTGCTTTTATCTGGAGCGGATACGGAAGGAAATATTAGCGTACTTCTTGGTGGAAGGGTTTTTGGGCTTTGTTTTGTCTCTAAGAGAGGACTGTCAGTCCAAATATGGACGGCTCTTTGCATGACATCTGAACAAAGACGTTTCTCTAAGGGTCATCGCTGAACAGTCATTTGCGTGTATCAAGAGCCAACCCTGGGCATCTTTGGATAAAGCAACAGAACAGAGTTTGAGTCCAGTGGCACCTTTAAGACTAACCAAGTTTAATTCTGGGTATAAGCTTTCGTATGCCTGCACACAGCTTTTGTCTGCACACACGCAGGAAGAGCCACAGATGTAATTACCATCAGCCAAAATAGCCACATTTACTTCCACCCCTGGCAAGAGGCCTCTGCCTCACAGAACCAGCTGCCAGCCACAAACCCCACTGGGCAAGGACCTTGCCCCTTTGCTGAAACACGTGGCAGGTGCCATAGTGGGAAATGAAGAGCCGCAGGTGGCATGTCAGAGAGCCACTAGTGGCTCCTGAGCCACTCAGGAGTACCACTGGGTTACAGCAACTCAGGGCGTAGGACTGGCAAAACCTGAGACTTTGAAGAGTGGCTGCCAGTCATAGTAGGGGGTTCTGGGCTATGATGCTATAAGTGCATATAAGGCAAATTCAGGTGGGGTAGCCATGTTGGTCTGAAGCAGCAGGACAAAGTTTGAGTCTAGTGGCACCTTTAAGACCAACCGAGTTTTATTCAATATATAAGGCAGTTCCTTATTTCCTCTGCCAAAGAGACGGATCTGAACACTACGTTGTAATCAATTCTCCCAACGCTGTGGAGTCTTGTGAGCAAAAATGTGTGAGCTGGAAGCTAAAAAATTGTGAGCTAGCTCACACTAACTCAGCTTAGAGGGAACAAATGCCCCCTCCAAGCTGTGGAGTCTTGTGAGCAAAAATTCTACTTTGTGAGCTACTGGCTTTAAAACTGTGAGCAAGCAATTTGGCTACTGCATAAATTAGTTTGCTCTGGAGCCATCCTTCCTGAGCTAAGACAAAAATGTGTGAGCTGGAGGCTAACAAACTGTGGGCTAGTTCACACTAAGAAGAAGAAGAAGAAGAAGAAGAAGAAGAAGAAGAAGAAGAAGAAGAGATTGGATTTATATCCCGCCCTTCACTCACTTAAGAGTCTCAGAGCAGTTTACAAACTCCTCTCCCTTCCCCTCTCCACAACAGACACCCTGTGAGGTAGGTGGGGTTGAGAGAGCTCTGAGACAATTGTCCTTGAGAGAACAACTGGTACAGAGCTATGGCTTGCCCAAGGTCATCCAGCAGCTGCAAGTGGAGGAGTGGGGAATCAAACCCGGTTCTCCCAGATTAGAGTCCGCGCACTTAACCACTACACCAAACTTGCTCACTAACTCAACTTAGAGGGAACACTGGTTGTAATATGACCAGTCTTTTAAGTAAGGGTCCAGAATTACCATATCTGGACCTGGAGGGACCTAAAAATATTTGTCTGACTGATTTTCATTGTCCTGAAGATCTTCCCATGACTCCTGGTCACAGGAATCACAGGCAGAAATACTCCCCCCCCCAAAGATGGAAAATGGTAAAGGAGGAACAGACAACTGGTGAAATGGGGGCAGACACCAGATATGGAGGGAAGGGGTATTGGTCACAAGGGGTATTGGTCACAAGATCTTTATTGCGGAAGAGACTATGGGGCAATTCCTGAAGGGCTCAAGTCCTTTGGACAGATATGTGATATGAGTATGGGATTGACATTGAATAACAGTGTGATGTAGCGAGGTCACCAGCCTTTCTAGCTTCACAACAAGTCAGATATACAGCCACACCAGCGGAATACCTATTTCCACTTGAGATCCCAGGCCATTGGAGGGCGTTCACTCTCGCTAGATGGGAAGCCCTCCCAACAGTGGTAGAGGTGGGACGATATAAAAAGATTCCTTTGAATGAAAGATTATGTCCCTGTGGCAGTGGCGAGATGGAAACAACAGAACATGTCCTCCATTGCTGCCCTTTTTATCAAACGAACACTCAAAGTATATCTCCCCCCTGCTCAACAGAAACCCTGGGTGTTCAAATCCGGGATATGTTAAAACGTTGCTTCTTGGAGAAAACCCGCAGGTGACTGCACGAAATTCTGTGCAGCAGCCTACAAAATTCGACTGAACGTTCAAGAAAGCAAGGAAACATAAAGTACGACATAAGCCAATGTAATATGTATAATTTTATAAATTTTAAGTCTGAAAGGTTAAAACCCTTCTCTGACAATATCTCCCTATGTATTACTGGAGTGGGTTTTTTTTTACAGTTTCTTATACACAGTTTATTATAGTTTTAACTGAAACTTTTACTGATTTTGGGTGATGGCTATGGTATACTTTATTCTGTGCTTTATGCTGGTATAATACCATAATAAGTGACTCTGAACACTTTGATTGAGCATATAAAACAAATACAGGGAGTTGGTGATTCACATTATGTTGTATTCAAGGGGGAGGGGCTACACTGATGAAAGAAACCTTGGCCTGTACTAATCTGTTTCCATAAAAAGAGATGCTTTTTCCTGTTTGCCCACAACCATTCTAAGACTGTTCTCTCCACAGATGCCATGTCTGTTTTGAAAGTTAAGGGGACTAACATCTTACATTCTCCTTGCATTCTCCCTGGGTCTACATGATCAGACATGTGCTGGGAGTTCTATGGTAGGAGCCTAATTCCCAGGCATATGCTGTTTCTGGAAGCACACAACCAAGAAGAGGAGCACAAAAGCCTCCCCCCCTCTGTGATCTGAAAGTGTCCTGGGGAATTGCTATTTGCCCACTTGGGGAGTCCATGTATAGTGATGGGCTACGTCTAAGTGTAGCTAGGCCATTTTTTAAAAGAAATGTTGCTATGCACCAGCCACTGAAAAATGTTTTGGGGTGCAAACCGCACCGACTCAATCGGTTCGCCCTCCCAGGTCCCAAAGACGCCAGGTTGGTGATAACCAGGGCCAGGGACTTCTCGGTGGTGGCTCCGTACTGGTGGAATGAGCTCCCGGAAGAGATCAGGGCCCTGCAGGACCTTTTACGGTTCCACAAGGCCTGCAAGATGGAGCTCTTCCACCAGGCATTCAATTAAGGAACTGCAGTATACACCGAGAAGTGTCCCGGTGCCCTGGCCTTACTATCTTTAGCCCGCCGGTGCTGCAGGTGTATAAGGAGATCAATGGAGCTGGTGCAGGAACATCATTATTACTGCCACCATGGAGTATTGTTTTAAATCTGAATTTCTCTGCTCTTGCACTTTTTCTGAATACTGTTCTAGCAGTTTAGGACAATTGCTCTGTTTATGTTTATGGTTTTTGGATGTTTTTAATTGTATTTCTATATGCATTTTATGGAAGCCACCCTGAGCCTGCCTTGGTGGGGGAGGCAGGGTAAAACTGAATAAAATAAAATAAAATAATTTTTTTAGCAGATATTATTCTCTCTTAAAGAAGTCGCTATTTGAGGTGGGCAGCTTTGGAGTTCAGACATGCAGTCGGCGAGGTCTCACCAGCAGGAACTAAGCCTGGGAGACAGAGCCAAATTACATTCTGTGTCAAGATGGTACTGCTGTCCGTGGAACCAGGTGTCGGAGAGAGCTTCCCGGTGCGAGCTGTGATGAAGCCCCCGCTTGCACCGTTGTTTGTTCTCAACTTGGAAATCACTGATGAGTCTTTTAAACAAGACGGGATTTTTTGGGGGCGGGAGGGGGGGGAGAAAAAACTATTGATCTACGTGGCACGACACCAGACACCTGTGCCCACTCAATACTTTTCTGTTTACCATTCATTGAAGTGCCTCCTCCATCTAACCGTTGCCAAGCCCACAAAAAATTGTTCCAGTAAAAACAGATTCCAATTAACGTCCAGTGTTATGAGGAGTCTGCCAAGTCCTCTTTATGTTCGTTTAAGACACAGGCTATAAAAAATTCTTCCCCATGTTTGACAAACAGGCGAGGAGAGCTGTTCAGTCAAAATGGGAATTCCTCAGTTCAGCTGAGTGGAATGGGGGAGCTAATATCCAGCTCTAAATATGAGGCCTGATGACAAAGCAGACCCTTGCCTCTGGAAGGATGTGCCATGGCAAACTTGTTCATCTGTAAAGGAGCCAGAGGATTTTAAATGTGACTCGCTCAAAGAGCCCAGTGTATTCCACTGGGCGGTCAGGAAACAGACGAAGGGACCTCATGGGGCCCAGAGGCTTTGGGATCCAGAGATTATGGCCACCACTGTTGTCTTAAGAGCCCCGAATGGCAGAGAGACACGGTCCTGGATGAACATTCGGATTAAATTTCCCCTCCCCACTGAATCCCTGGAATCAAATAAGTTCCCTCTCAGGGAGTAGGAGAACTTGTAGTCTCTAGAGGTTATAGAAGTTGGACAAAGTCCCCAGATTTGGAATGGATCAGCCATCCATGCTGATCCTACTATCAGCTTAAAAGGGTGACAGATTAAAGTTTTAAAGAAGAAAAGCAATAACTGAAAGTTGAAAATGGACCACAACTTTTGTTTTGTCCCAGCATTAAATGCTTACCGTTAATATATCGTAGCTCCCAGCTGTGAACTGCTTCCTGGAAGAAACCATTCCAGTCTTTGGGTCAATGAAAAACTTCCCATCATCGTTCCCATCCACAACGCTGTAGGAGATTTCTGCATTGGGACCGTCGTCCTTGTCAAAGGCAAAGGCTCGGTAGATGGGCTCCCCTCTCTTTTTCCGGTCTCGCTCGGGCAACTTGATCTGATATACTTTCTCGGGGAACTGAGGCTTGTTGTCATTTTCATCCAGAACCTGAACAACCAGCCAGACTGTGGACTGCCGGGGGGAGACGCCTCCATCTGTGACTGTAACCTGAAGAGGGGAGGTGATAAAGACAAGAGATAAGATCCACGCAAAACATATTGTGTGAGGAATGACTCAAAATGAAGGATAGGTCTATCACTGATTACAAGCCACGGTGACTAAACGGAACTAGAGAATAAGAAGTAGCAGGAAAACAATATTAACAAAAAAAGCCTTTATGTCTGTCAAAACAAAGGTATATAGCATCAAAAATGAGTACAAAATACCTCTTTATAGATAACATGGTAATGACTGTCTTATACACATCAAGGATTAAAGAACAAACAAAGTCTTCTTCAGTGGCCATGAAATATAAAACAATATACAAGAATGGGACAACTGTCCTGGCTTTCTCTCCCTGCTGCTGAATTCACACATCTGCTAAACTCACCTATTTACTCCCTTGTTCCAGACTCTTTGTCACAGGAGCTGATACTTTATCACTGACAAAACTGACACATTACCAATACATCCAAGTGTTCTGAAAGAACTCAAATGTGAACTCGTAGATTTCCTGACAAAAATATGCAATCTATCACTAAAATCTGCCTCTATTCTCAACAACTGGGAGGTAGCTAATATAACCGCCATCTTTAAAAAAGGGTTCCAGAGGAGATTCTGGAAATTACAGGCTGGTCAGTCTAACATTGATACTGGGTAAATTGGTGGAATCCATTATTAAAGATCAAATTAGTAAGCACATTGATGAACAAAAGATATTGAGGAAGAATCAGCATGGATTCTGTAAAGGAAGATCTTGTCTCATTAACCTTTTAGAGTTATTTGAGGGGGTGAACAAGCATGTGGACAAGGGTGACCCAGTAGTCGTTGTTTACCTAGACTCCCAGAAAGCTTTTGATAAGGTTCCTCCTCAAAGGCTCCTAAGTAAACTCAGCAGTCATGGGATAAGAGGACAAGTCCTCTTGTGGATTAAAAACTGGTTAATTAACAGGAAACAGAAAGTGAATACAAATGGGCAGTTTTCACAGTGGAGGGAGGTAAGCAGTGGGATGCCGCAAGGATCAGTACTAGGTCCAGTGCTTTTTAACTTGTTTATTAATGATTTGGAGTTTGGAGGAAGCAGTGAAGTGGATAAATGTGCAAATAACACTAAGTTGTTCAGGGCAGTGAAAACCAGGGAGGACTGTGAGGTGCTCCAGAGGGGATCTGCCCAGGTTGGATGAGTGGGTATCAATGTGGCAAATGGGGTTTAATGTGGCCAAGTGCAAAGTGATGCACACTGGAGCCAAAAATCCCGACTATAAATACACGTTGATGAGGGCTGAACTGGTGGTAACTGATCAGGAGAGATATCTTGGAGACATGGTAAAGTCACTTAATATGTTGACTCAGTGTGCAACTTCAATTAAAAAGGCAAATGCTACACTGAGGATTATTAGAAAGGGAACTGAAAACAAATCCGCCAGTAACATAATGTCCCTGTATGAATCTATGGTGCAGCCTCATTTGAAATACTGTTTACAGTTTTGGTCACTGCATCTCAAAAAAGATATTATAGCATTGGAAAAGGGCAACTAAAACGATTAAGGGGATGGAACACTTTTCCTATGAAGAAAGGACTAAGAGGTTAGGGCTCTTTAGCTTGGAGAATGATGACTGAAGGGTGACATGATAGAGGTTTACAAAATTATGCATGGGATAGAGCAGGTAGAGAAAGAAGTACTTTTCTACCTTTCTCACAATACAAGAACTTGTGGACACTCAATGAAATTAATGAGCAGTAGGTTAGAACAGAAACAGTAGGTTTAGAACAGTACTTCTTCACTCAAAGAGTAATTAACACATGGAATTTACTGCTGCAGGAAGTGGTGGTGGCTACAAGCATAGACAGCTTCAAGAGGGGTTGAATAAACATACTGAGCAGAGGTCCATGAGTGGTTATTAGCCACAAGGTATATGGAACCCTATGTCTGGGGCCAGTGATGCTCTGTATTCTGGGTGCTTGAGATGTCACAATGAGAGTACTTCTGGAGTTCTGGCTCCACTGGTGGACCTCCTGATGGCACCTGGGTTTTGGCCACTGTGTGACACAGAGTGTTGTCCTGGATGGGCCACTGTTCTGATCCAGCATGGCTTCTCTTATGTTCTTAGTTCTGAGAGAACTGTGACCAACCCAAGGACAACCAGAAGGCTTCATATAGAAGAGTGTGGAATCACACCTGGTTCTTCAGAATTAGAGTCCACTGCTCTTAACCACGACACCACGCTGGCATTTCTTCTGATACTATACAAATTCTTCTTCTATACTATACAAATTCTTCTTCTATACAAATACTATACAAATGCATTTCTTCTGATACTATACAAATTCAGATACAAATTCAGTGAAACCATGGGAACTGGCTGCTGTACGTCCCACTGACCCATATGAATACTGATATTTCATCAGTTATTATATTAAAGTGCCATGTGTTGCTAGAGCCATTGTGCCACCGCTTGGGCAAGTGGAACTGTGCTAAGTAGATGTCCTTTTCCACTCTGGATCCAACCCAACCTTTCTGGATCAGAAAAGCAGCCTCGTTCGCCATGGTACACAGTTCCTACTAGTCATCTTGTAGTCATTTGTAACTTTGGCTAGTTCACTTTTTAGGTATTAGGTCCTGTGACACCAGGCCTCAAAGGGATGATTTACACATTTGCTGTCGAGAATTGTTTACCACAAGATCTGGCCGCTCTAAGCAGGATGCGCAGTTGACTTCTAGAAATGTTCCTTGTCATCCAGTCCTAATGCGCAGCCCTTTCCACATCTCCCCCGCCAAAAGCTCTTCTCGCCTCCAGTCTCTTTCCAGTTTGCTGCCTCCAGTTGCTGAGTGGCTCCCTAACTGTCCAAGCTCCCCCCTTCCTGTGCCATCGCTTGGCCTTAAAACACCTTCCCATGCCAAAAACTCTTCTGCCTGCCTAAGAAACCCTATAACCAACATCTCCTACTTCACTGGCCACAGGCCATCACTGCCTGTTCCATACCTTTCCCCCTGGCAACTGCAAACTACTGACAATTGCAAAATTGTATGCTTTTGGAAACATGTGCTACTAACCATAAAGGGTATGGCGCAGCGGCTGACGTTGAGACAGGCTGAAGTCCTGGGACGGCCTGTGCTTTTACCCTATCAAAGCTGTCGCTTCTTTAGTGTGAAGACAATTCAGTACTTTGAATGGAATTACATTTGTCTTGATACTCAGAGATACTTTCCTCTTATCACAATCTGAGAGTTATAGAATCATAGAGTTGGAAGGGACCTCTGGGGTCATCTAGTCCCACCCTGCGCAAAATGCAGGAAATTCACAAATAATTCCCCACCCCCAGTGACTGCTGTTCCATGCCCAGAAGATGAAAAAAAAATACTCCAGGATTCCCAATCAAACTGGCCTGGAGAAATATTGCTCCTGACCCCAAAGTGGCGATCAGCATTTCCCTGGGTATGTAAGAAAGGGCCACAAGAACTAAGCACTGAGGCAACCCTTCCTGCCCTCCCTCTCATGATCTGCCTCAGTTCACACAATCAGCATTGTTGTCAGATGGCCATCTAGCCTCTGCTTGAAAACCTCCAAAGAAGGAGAGCCCACCACCTCCTGAGGAAGCCTGTTCCACTGGGGAACCGTTCTGTCAGGAAGTTCTTCCTAATGTTTAGCCGAAAACTTTTATGATGTAATTTCAACCCATTGGTTCTGGTCCGACCTTCTGGGGCAACAGAAAACAATTCCATACCATCCTCTGTATGATAGCCCTTCAAGTACTTGGAGATGGTCATCATATCACCTCTCAGTCATCTCCTCTCCAGGCTAAACATATCCAGCTCCTTCAGCCTTTCCTCACAGGACTTGGTTTCCAGACCCCTCACCATCTTTGTTGCCCTCCTCTGGACACATTCCAGATTGTCTATATCCTTCTTAAATTGTGGTGCCCAAAACTGAACGCAGTACTCTAGGAGAGGTCTAACCAGAGCAGAGTAAAGCAATACCATCACTTTGTGTGATCTGGAAACTGTACTTTTTAGCAAACACATCACACTGGTGACTCATGTTCAGTGTATGGTCTACTAAGACCCTTAGATCCTTTTCACACATACTACTGCCAAGATAAGTCTCCCCCAACCTATAATTATGCATTTGATTTTTCCTACCTGAATGCAGAACTTTACATATATATCTGCAAGTGGATTTTGCCATTTCACAGAGTAAAATCCAGTTGCAAAGTGCACTGAAAATGGATTGAAAGTCTGTTATTTAGTGTGTGTGAAAGCGCCCATTCTGCCAGTGACCTTGGCTCTGAGAATCAACATGGTGTACTGGTTAGTCCAGAGCAGGGGTGGGCAAACTTACTCAGCGTAAGAGCCACCTAGAACAGGGGTGGCCAAACTTGCTTAACATAAGAGCCGCATAGAATAAACATCAGATGTTTGAGAGCCACAAGACATGAACAAATATTACCTGCTTTTATTGGAAAATAACATTAAATGAGACTGCCAAAAATAATAACAAAAGGGGTAAAAGCAGATATTGATAATGAAACTAATTTGTCCAATGATATTTGTTTGCTAACGATATTTCGCTTCCCCAGCTGCCCTGCCAGGAGCCACATAATATATGTGAAAAAGCCGCATGCGGCTCCCGAGCCACAGTTTGCCCACCCCTGGTCCAGAGTATCCGTGCTGGATCTGGGAAACCCAGGTTTAAATCCTCACTTTGTCATGGAAGCCCCTTGGGTGACCCTGGACCAGTCTCTCTCAACCTAACCTACCTTATAGGCAGCGTTCCCTAAGTTGCGTTAGTGTGAGCTAGCTAGCTCACAGTTCTTTAGCCTCTGGCTCACAAATTTTTGTCTCAGCTGAGGAAGGATGCCTCCAGAGCAAACTGATTTATGCAGTAGACAAATCGCTCGCTCAAAACTTTAATGCCAGTAGCTCACCAAGTAGAATTTTTGCTCACAAGACTCCACAGCTTAGAGGGAGCATTGCTGATAGGGTGGCGGTTGTGAGGATAAGACGGAAGAAGGGAGGATAATGTAAGCCACTTTGTAATCCCATAAAGGAGAAAAACAGGGTGTATGTGTGTGTAAACCCTTCCTCCTGTCACCTTTTTCTCTGTGCAGAGGAAATTTTCTTCTGTGGAAGAGCATTCCAGTCCCCTGAACAAATATCTGCAGTCCAAAATGCCCATCTGAGCCCTATTGGGGAATGGGTGGTATAAAAGCCAAATGAATAAATAAAACAAATAAATGGTACAGTCTAGATACATGGTTGCCAAGGAAAATCTGTGGTTTAATGTGTGAATGTAAAGCGCCTTCAAGTTGCGGCCAACTTTTGGTGACCCTGTAGGATTTTCAAGGCGAGAGACACTCAGAGGTGGTTTTGTCCTTGCCTGCCTCTGTGTCATTACCCTAGTATTCCTTGCTTGAATCCCATCCAAATACTAACCAAGGCTGACCCTGCTTAGCTTCCGAGATCTGACAAGATCGGGCTAGCCTGGGCAGTTCAAGTCAGGGCTCATGGTTGAATAGTCTGAAACATTTTTAAGGTTAAGAAGGAGTCTCAGGGACTCTGGTTTGGATAAGCTGGTGGGTGTTCCTTGGCACTTTCCGTGGCACATGTTTCCCAGTCGGACCCCCGCTCCCTGGTGCTGTTAGCTCTAGTAGGGAAAACAGGAAAGATACCTGTATTACATACCTGTCTTTGCTGTTTATCAGAGCTAATTAAGAGCTCAGAAGAGGCAATTTCTACCAGGAAAGCATTGCAGAAGGAAGATTTCAGACACACACACAAACTCATACCACACCAGGGCCCTCATCTACAGCATACAGGAATGTGTGTGTGTGTGTGTGTGTGTGTGCGCGCGCATATATATAAGTAAAGGTTTCCCTTGCTCGAAAGCCAGTCGAATTTTACTCTAGGGGGTGGTGTTCATCTCTGTTTCCAAGCTGAAGAGTCCGTGCTGTCTGAAGATGTCTCCCTGGTCATGTGGCCGGCATGAATAAATGCCAAGGCGCATGGAACACTGCTACCTTCCCACTGAACTGGTATGTACCTATTTATCTACTTGCAGTTTCTTGCTTTTGAACTGCTAGGTTGGCAGGAGCTGGGGACAGAGACAGGAGCTCACTCCATCATGTGGCACTCGGGTCTCGAACTACCGAGCTACCGACCTTCCGGTCAGCAGCTCAGCATCTTAACCTCTGAGCCACCCCGGCCCATATATGTGTACATTTTTTCCTTATGTTCCGAAAAGATCTCTGGATGTTTGCTTGGAATATGACAGCTTATTAACTGCATAACTCTATGGCGTGACTGCAAGTACTGTGGAAGTGCCTGTGCTATAGGAAGATGGAAGAGAGCTTGGCTCGTGCTGCAGTTCAAAGGACAGACCATTGGCAGGTGGCTGGTGGGGAAGGGAAGGGGTTAAACTACCTACAGGACTCCAGCCTTAAGTGGAATAGCTCATAGTTTAATGGTGAGATATCACAGAAATAAATAATGCAAGATCAGACAGCTACTGGGAGATAAAAGTGATGTGTATCCTTTAACAAAAATCCATATATATTTCAACATTATCCTTCCCATTCCGACGATAACTTTTATAACATCAGAGCACTGAGGCAGAAATGGATTTTTGCTGGCTTTAAAGTACTCTGGATTATAATATTGATACTTTGGGCAAGAGATCTGGGTTATAATATTGATCTTGAAAGCTGGTCTAGAGTGTAGACTACTAATATGAAAATAACCAAGGTGGTTACTTATAAGGAAAATATCCATAAAATGTTCTATCGTTGGCATCTATCCCCCGTTAGACTGGCAAAATTTTTGCCATCTATTTCTAATGTGTGCTGGAAATGCAAGAAAAATTCGGGCACCTATTTTCACTTATGGTGGGTCTGTGGTCACGCGGCTACGTTCTGGAGAATGATTAAGACGATACTTCAAGAAATAATGCTTATCACTATTCCATTCAAACCTGAGCTCTTTCTTTTAAATATTATTCCGGAGGTCTATTTGAAAGAGGAACGTTATTTGTTATTGCATGGTATTACTGCAGCCAGGATACTGTATGCTAAATATTGGAAAACAAATTTAATACCTGATAGGTGGGAATTTATACAGAAATTTCTAAATGTTGTGGAAATGGACAATTTGACTAACAGGTTAAGAGGTAAAAAGGATGATAGGTATGTTGCCATGTTGTCTAAGTTTTATAGTTGATTAAATTCATATTCCAATGCGTAAATTAATCATCATGGTTGTTTCTATTGTAAGGCTTTTGTTTTCTTTCTGTTTTGATGATGCTTCACTTATAAGCATTCTAACATTAGTCTTCCCTTTTGTTATATTGGAAAATCTTAAATAAATGTAATTAAAATAAAGTACTCTGGATTCTGCTTTCACAAATAGCTGCTAACATGCCAGTTCCCACAGTGGCAGAATTTTATGGTTTTGAGCCAAGATCTCGTGTTTTTCTCTGTCTAGAAGTGCTGACCTCCAATTTCACATCTTTTACTTTCCTGGTTAACTGCTGCATAGTTATTTAGCTCTGGTTTTTTTCTCTCCATCAGAAATACAAACTGGTATCTCTGAATCATCACGCTAAGTAATATCCCTGCAAAGTTCGGAATACATATTCATTTATTTAGGTTTGTGAGCCTCGACATCCCCCTCCCTGTGAAATAAACCACTGAACGTAGTCGTTTAGCCAAATGTGTTGAGGATCAGACTACTCATTCTGTCAGAGGAACACGTTCAGATCTTCCAACACACGTTTTAAAATATTACAGAGCAGTCCGAGGAAGTGACTGAGGTGAAGGCTGCAGAGGCAGAATGAAGGGGTTTATAGCAGCTTGCAGGGAGGGGGTCTGTTAGGAAAGGAGCATGGGAGAATGGTCAGACCCACTCAGCCTGTGACCCAGCACTATGAGTGTGGTCCAAATCACTCACACCCTGTTGGTGCTTTTAATATTAAACATGCCTCAGGAAGTCCATGCACAGTAAAGGTAAAAGGTTTCCCTTGCTCGAAAGCCAGGCAAATCCAACTCTAGGGGGCGGTGCTCATCTCCATTTCCAAGCTGAAGAGCCAGCGCTGTCCGAAGATGTTTCCGTGGCCATGTGGCCAGCATGGCTAAACGCTGAGGCACACGGAACGCTGTTACCTTCCTGCCAAAGCAATTTCTTGCTTTCAAACAGCTAGGTTGGCAGGAACTGGGGACAGAGACGGGAGCTCACTCTGTCTCACGGCACTAGGGTCTCGAACTGCCGAACTACAGACCTTCCGGTCTGCAGCTCAGTGTCTTAACCTCTGAGCCACTGTGGCCCTATCCATGCACAAGCACACCCTTATTATCTGAACTTACTTCAAAGAGAGAGGGTATCCAGGGAATCTTTTGCTGGGTCAGGAGAATGCTGTAGACATAGTTTATCTTGATTTCAGTAAGGCTTTTGATAAGGTTCCACATAATATTCTTGTTGACAAATTGGAAAAATGTGGTTTGGATCCTATGACTGTTAGATGGATCTGTAACTAGTTGACAGATTGCACCCAAAGAGTACTTGTGGCGCTTTCTGCGCTAGACCTTTAATACTGGTTCAGCAGTGTCTCCTGCTAGCTGTTCTGCACTACACTTGAGCTCACCCCTCTTTTTATCCCAGTTCTTTTTGTCAACTCTGCACTACACTGTGTTTACCCTGGGTTCGGACTGCCATTGGCCTGGGGTATACGGATCCTGTTTTGCCGCGGGCTTTCCCTCGATCTGGAGTGGCCCCGGTGCAGATTTAAGTGTAGAATTTTAACTTGGTTTCGATCCTCCCCGCCCCCTTCCTGCCATACCTAGGACATTAAACCCGGGTCTATTGTTTGCAGTGCAGTATTTATAACCCAGGGTGGGAAAGCAAACTGGAGTGAGACAAAATTCGTGCAGAAAACAACAGGTAAACAGAGATAACAGCAATGCAAATGGCTGCAAGTCGAACACAGAGAAAACCCAGGGTGAGGTCCAAGTGGGGAAAGGGCCAAAATTAGAGCATTTTACAAATGAATGCTAGGCAGTCAGTAGTCCAGGCTTAGACCTCTTCAGAAAGGGGGCCACGTCCTGTGCCAGCCAATCATACCTTGGGACCTTTCAGCCCACCAACTGGAGCAGAGGAGTGATAAGAAGGAGTGCTAGGCATGTGTGAACTGAATGAATACAACTGTTTGGATTTCGGGAAGGGATTATGACACTGTGTGACACACGTTAATATACCTTAAGATTGGCACTCAGGGCAGAAGACAGATGGCACCTTTAACATCATTATAGCGTGGCTGCTAGGGGAGCAGAGTGCCTGAGAGACTGAGTCACAAATACATTTTCAGGTGGGTAGCCGTGTTGGTCTGCAGTCGAAAAGCAAGAGTCAAGTCTGGTGGCACCTTAAAATCCAACAAAATTTCCAGGGAAGAAGATTTCGAGTGAAAGGGCCCCAGAGCTTTGACTTGAAAGCTTATCCCCTGGAAATCATGTTGGTTTTTAAGGTGTTACTGGACTTGAATCTTCCTGACTGGCTAATGAGGAAGCCCCTAGGGGCTGCAGTCACACCTAAAGCATGAATTTGCTACATGCTGCCAATTGTTCCCACACTTTTCCTATCTGGCCTGAAAATCTTTCGCTTTTCAAGTGGGTTCCAAACCCCCGTCTGAAGCCAATGACACCACCTCCAAGTTATGTGAAATAACTCCATGAGCCTTTATGAAAAGCTAACCGTGAGCCCAAAAGAAAGGATTTAAAGGCAGGAGATACCCAAGGTTTGCAATCCAAGACCGTGGCCAAGAGTAGATGCACTGCAGAAAGATGACCTTAGAGGAGAGAGATGCCCTTAGACCCACGCCACAGCCACTGCATGTCAGTGAGATTTCTATTTGGATTTGAAATAAAAAGAGGGTAGAGACAGCCATTAGGAGGGCCCACTCAGAGCCAAGATGACCTCTTTCCCCCCTGTAAATAGCCCTTGAGGAGATTTCATTCCAACTGGTCTGAAGAAGTGTGCTTTGCACCCAAAAGCTTACACCTTGAATAAAACTCTGTTGGTCTTAAAGGTGTCACCGGACTCAGACTTTGTTCTGCTGTTTCACACCAACACGGCTACCCACCTGAATTCTTCAGCATAGACCACAGTCCCTAATCATGTATCTAAGCAAGTCTGTAAAACCATTTTGTACAATGCAACCCTGTTACCTGAACACAAAAGCCCTCTTGAATAGTTCAGTTTTGTACAGTTCGTGGAAGGCCAGGGGACTGAATGCTTTCCTGACCTCCTCAGGTGAACCGTTCAATAAAGTGGGAGCCACAATGGAGAAAAGCCTATGTACGGGGGGGCAGTTGTTGATTTTGCCCACTGGCAGACTGGCACCTGCAGAAGCCCCTACTCACTTGAGCCAAGTTTATTTGTTTATTATTTATTTGTTTGTTTGTTTGTTTGTTTCATTTATATCCCGCCTTGCCAGTAATTCAACCGGCTCAAGGCGGCTAACAATAACATATAAAACATAAAATAGGTTAACAATATAAGCATTTAAAACATTTAAAACATTTAAAAACAAAGCTACATTAACTCCACAAGATGGCGGCTTTCTAGCGCTCCGGTGGGTAAAGGCAGCAGGGAGCGATCAACAGGGCCAGGAGATGGTATAATCAGCTTTCTCCCCGGTGGCGGCTCCTATTTGAAAGCCTGGCGGAAGAGCTCCGTCTTACAGGCCCTGCGGAACTGCAACAAATCCCGCAGGGCCCTGATGTTATCCGGGAGCTCATCCCACCAGTAAGGAGCCGCCACCGAGAAAGCCCTGGCCCTGGTACAAGATAGCCGGGCCTCTTTTGGACCGGGGCAAGTCAGGCGGTTTTGGGTGCCAGACATCAGTAGCCTCTGGGGCCTATGTGGGTTCTCTTTAGATTTCTTTAGATTTATATTTCTTTAGATTTAGATTTCTATCTCACCCTCCCCGCCATTCAGCAGGCTCAGGGCGGCTAACAGCACAATAGTAATACAATAAAATTCCAATAAAACTACTAAACAATATAAAAGCGTACAATGCAAACATTAAAATACAGTAAAAGATGGTAATCTTCAACGTCCTTATCCGAGTGATGTTGGCAGGCTTCCTCAAACTTATAAGCTTCCATCAGTGGTGCAGATGGTCCTGGTTGGCGTACTTTGGTGGTCGGGCCAGGGCCACAGGATCGAGGCGGCACCCTACCTGAAAGCCTGGCAGAAGAGCTCCGTTTTACAGGCCCTGCGGAACTGTAGAAGGTTCTGCAGGCCCCTGATGTTCTCCGGGAGCTCGTTCCACCAGTGAGGGGCCACCAAGTGGTCACGGCGGAGTATAAGGAACAGGCCCGTAGCCACAATGGGGCATACCGGGGCCACACCCCCTTAACTACTAGCCATACCCCACAAAACTCTTTCCTTAAACTTAGATTTTAAAAAACCCTTCAAATTTAGCTGCAGTCTTGCGGTGGGGGGAGAATAAGCTGCAGGGCAAACAAACAACCACACCAGAAGTGTCTCCCCACCCATTTGTTGCATTTCTTTTACCAAGTCTGGCCTCCGCCCCTCTAAAGATGAGGGACGCTACCCAGGTAATTTAATTAACTTTAATTTAACTGCCCTCTGAAAAATGTAAATGCCCCTGAACAAAAAAAATCTTGGCTACAGGCCTGATAGGGGGAGATGGGGTAGGGAATTGAGTCCCAGAAGTATGACTTTGATAGGGAAACAAAGGTTTACACAGATCTTTTGGGGATGCCTGCTTTATCACAACAGTAGAAGACTTTTTTTCCCAGCAGTGACTGATCTGGGATTTTTGCAAGAGGTTATTTCCTAAAACTTTCATACAGGGGTGTCTATTAGCTTTACATCTTCCGTAAAGTGTAATACGATATGCAAGGCAGAGTTGGTAAACTGCATGAGGTTCGTCCTCTTAAAAAACAGGAAACACTCAGCAGTTTTGTGTCAGGGGAAGAAGGAGATTTCTTGCAATTCTCATCTCTTTTCAAATTGTCCTTATTAATCAACAGTGTGCTGAGGTAGCAGCATCATTTGAAAATGAATGAACTTCAAGATTTTGAAGGATGTGACAGCGCAAAGGGGGAAAAAAACATAATTCCACACCTGCAAGTCAGAATTAGTCTGCGGGGAGAATCTGCCGCAGCAGACTAATACTACTCAAGATGTTTCACTTTGAAGCACAGATGATAAAAAGGCAGCACCAAAGCGAGAAGAAAGAATAAACGAAACAGCAAAGGGAAACAAAGATGTGTGTGTTTACAAAGCTGTGTTTCCCTCCATTTCTCTGTATATCAACCCATCTATCTCTAAGAGAGAGAGTCTGGTGTAGTGGTTAGGAACGCGGACTCTAATCTGGAAGAAACAGGTTTGATTCCCCACTCTTCCACATGCATCTGTTAGTGTGACCTTGGGTCAGTCGTAAGTTCTTTCAGAGCTGTTCTCTTAAGGGCAGTTCTCGAAAGAGCTCTCTCAGCCCCACCTGCCTCACAGACAGTCTGTTGTGGGGAGGGGAAGGGAAAGGAGATTGTAAACCACTCTGAGACTCCTTTGGGTAGTGAAGGGCGGGGAATAAATCCAGTCTCTTCTTCTTCTTCTACAAATTTCTGTTCTACTATAAGCCCCCAAAATCCAATTTCTTATGGAATGTAAAATATACTGAAAAGAATGTTCTGTAAAATACATAAATTTTGAAGGACTGCCCTCTTTATCCAGCGAAGAGATGATAGCCTCACTCAGCATGATTATATCCATCATTTCTGCGGACTCCCCTGAAGCTGCAGAACCCAGTTGATACATTTTGCTAGTCAAATACCTCTATTCCTCACAGGGATGCAAATAACTCTCCCTTCCTCCGCATAAATAACTTCCCCTTCCTCCACGTTATCCTTAATGCAGCCCGATGTGATAAGCGGCTGATCCTAGGTCCTTGGAGTGAATGGCTGCAAGAGCTTTCGGAGTGTTCACTACACCAATACTTTCCCTATGATTCCTAATTAATATTTCTATCGATAGCAAAACATATTTCTATTATTAATAAGATTTCAATGCCCGAGTGTCATTTTGACTCAGCATTTAAACCCGACACACAAGAGGCATGACACACTCGAATTTAATAGTGATTTCCTTGGAAACCCCTGCTTACATCATTCTGAAATTTTGCCATGTGAACTCTTGTATTTCTAGTTCCAAGTCATTAGAAAACAAAATAATTAGCAATCAGGCTCAATGCTATTTTGGGGAAGGGAACGTGACACGGTGCAGCTTGAACTTGTCAGATCTCGGAAGCTGAGCAGGGTCAGTACTTGGATGGGAGACCACCAATGAAAGCTCTGCAGAGGAAGGCAAATGACAAACCACCTCTGCTTCTCACTGGCCTGAAAAGCCAAGGGACTTGAGTCAGGCATGAAAGAAAGCAAAATGCCGAAATGAGCCACACCTCAGTGTTTCTATGCAGGCAGCATCCAGTACTGACTTGGTCTGGGGTCGCACTTGCGTACATAGAGCTGTTTCTATGGATAATTTTTCCACATACCAATATGAAAACTTGCATGGATCTTAAGCAAAGTATACCTCTTAGATTCTAAGTGGGTTTTATGCAATTAACCACAAAATCATATGGCAGGATCAGCAGGACCATTTTTAAATGGTCAAATCTAATTGCCCCAGAATGCCCATTCCCCCCCGCCCCACAAACCAATTTTGATGAAATTTAGCAGGCATCCCCTTGGATTCCGCAGAGAATCTCTACTGATGGAAAGAATTTCTGTCAGTAGAGCCAGACTTTCTCACCTCCCCCTCCTACTGCGGCCCATGACGCCCCCTGATATGCTGCTCTGGGGGGGGGGGGACAGAAACCCCAGGAACAGCATCAGGGGGTGTTGGAGGTCTGTAGTACTGGGGAAGGGGGAGGAGGAATTAGGAAACATCACTCCTTCCATCAGCAGGAATTTTCTGCTGGATCCCATCCACTGGTCCTTCATGGAGGGCTTCCATGTCTTCAAATTTCATCTGATTCTGGATAGCCAGGGTCGAGACGCAGAGGCAAGCAATGGCAAAACCACCTCTGAAATGTCTCTCGTCTTAAAAACAAGTCTAGCTCACCACCTAGTGGTGCATAACGCTAAAACTTCTGGCTGCCAGACAATTTAAGGATCTCCTGGCTATACTGACATACAACGCTATATGATAATAATAGTAATCATCTGATTCTGTGGAGAATTTTTAAAAGTTACCACAAATTGAAGTTTGCCACTTCAAATCAATGGGAAACAATTCAAAAATTAATAAAAAAGCAGAAACCAAGCGACAGCTGTTAAGTCAAGGATGAAGCAGAGCGAAATGTCAAAATGAGCCACTCCGCAGCGTTTCTCCTCAGGAAACATCCAGTGATTACTCTCCACTGGTTATATTCCAGGAGTTAACTTCTCGCTTTGTATTTACTCTCCCATCTGCAGTCTCAATATGTTTTATTAGCTATGTATTCCCCTTCGAATATGAGAGGGGGGAAACTTATGGTCCTCCAGAGGGGAAAATACGTTCCATTCTCTTCATGTTCGGTAGGCGGACATTAACTAGCAACTTCTTCCCAAGCAATAAACGGTTATTAGGTTTTTACTCAGTTAAGAGGTAGCTTCAAGCCATTTCCAGAACGCGCCTTAAAAAAGAAATCCCACCTGCATTTAGCTGCCTGTGTCGCCTCCTGCTATGGGGCCCTAAGAAGCTGTTACATCGAGTATCGATAGGGGTTCTTCTCTAACTTTGACTGACTCCACTTTGGCGGATAATAGTTGTTCAAAACCTCTTGTCTGCGCACTTCAGGGGATAAAGTATCTCCCAGCCTGACTCCTCTCAGAGTCCTCCCGCCTGCTGAGAAGTACGCGCCGACTACAAAGCTCATCACATTACCATCTTCTCGCAGGCTCATCTGCTCCTCATTTGCCATTCACGTACCTTGCTTGATTCCAATCTCCACAGCCAGCGGGAACTAAACACCTTCCTTCAAAGTTTCCTTCAATTTATGGTGATTGCGACAGAATTCTAATCTCCTCCCTTTCAGACAGGCGGGCCCAAATTTATGGAATTGTCCACGGGACCTTGAGCGGCATTTCCTCCAGGAGCAAAGGCAATTTCGATTTTACAGGCTCCTTTTACCTCAGAAACACAGAGCGATGGCCCTCCCCGCAAACCGCCCGACTTCTGTTGCCTATCCTTTTTTGCATACGTGTGAAAAGCCTTGTTATTTTGCAACCTGGGCAACTATAGTTTTACACAGACACAGAGCTGTCTACCTGCTCCACAAAGTCCACGCATGTTTACTCAGAAGTAAGCACCACTGATTTCAACGCATCTTACTCTTAAGTAAGTGTGTGCAGGGATGGAGCTGTAGTATACACACTGGGTATACACACTACGCCATACGATTATATCATTGAGCACTTTATTGTTATCGTCATGACTGTTCTGTTTTAATTGTGTTTTGACTGATTTTTAATGTATATATGCAGCTTGGCTTCTAGCCAAGCTATGCAAGCCACTCTGAGCCTGCATGTGGGGAGAGCGGCCTACAAGTCTGATAAATAAAATAAAAATAAAAATAAAAGAATAGTGCATAGGAATACAAACCCATACTCACTTACTCAGGAGTAATTCTCACTGAAATCAGTAGGACCCAAGTTGGGAGTAAACATACTTAGGAAGGTGCTGTCTGTCTACAGTCCTATCAGCGAATGTGCAGGCTAATCCAATACAAGCTTACGTGGCAGAAAGTGCTATTAGAATGGCTAAGAGCCATCGTGGGACCCCAGACAAAGATTCCCACTGCCTCTCACCTTCAGAAGATGCTTGATAATAAATGGTATATTGCTATTAACTTTCAGGAGCATTTTCCTGGTTCCCCCAGCCTAGGCTTGGCAGTCCCCAGATTGGGGCGGGGGTTCCCATGGTTTTGGGGGCTTCTCCCTGCTGGCTGGTGGGGAAAGCCCTGTTCCCAAACAGCCAAGTCCCTGCATGACTTCCTCAGCATGATGACATCACCCAGATGTGATGTCATCACACTGGAGAGGTTGTGCAGGGATGCTCTGGTTTAAGGGCAAACCTCTATGGTTTCATGCTGGCTTTACCATAGAGGTTTGCCCTTAAACCAGAGCATCCCTGTGTGACATCCCCGGCATAATGACATCACCTGGAAGTTGGGGACATCCCAGAATGCCCCCCAAATCCCCCTGCTGGAGTGGCGAACAGACCTGGCAACCCTCTCCCAGCCCCAGGGTGACATGGCCTCCTGGAATTTTCTAACCCTGGTTCTGCATCTGCTGTGACCTGGTTGGCACAGGCTGGCCTGCTCTTGTCAGATCTCTGAAGCTCAGCAGGACTGGCCCTGGTTAGTACTTGGATGGGAGACCAACAAGGAAGTCCAGGGCTGCTATGCAGAGGCGGGCAATGGCAAACCACCTCTGTTTGTCTCTTGCCTTGAAAACTGTACACGGTCAGTATAAGTCGGCTACGACTTGACGGCACTTCCCGCTACCACAGCCGCTCACCCTCTTAGTAGCCCTGACTCCCTCTGAGTCCTCTGGAGACTGCAGCCTCATTTGGAAGAAAGCTCTATTGCAATCGGTAGAACTAAAACACACAGCATTTTGTTTTTGAAGGATTCAGTCACTGACTTATTAGGGTTTAGAATGCTCCAGAAGGACCTCCCCAATCTCCGCCCCACCCAAAAAGAGGAGATTGTACTTGAAAAGGCATGGAAAGCAGGGATAGGATCAGCCCTCTTAGAAATATTCTAGTATTACTTTTCTCCTGGCCACTCCCGAAGAAGGGGCACATTAATTCAACATTGGCATTTTTATTCGTTTGGATGCCTTTGTCCACTCTTTCTCACAGGAGTGCTAAGAAGAGAGAAGAGGAGATTGGATTTATACCCCATCCTTCACTACCCGAAGGAGTCTCAGAGCGGCTTACAATCTCCTTTCCCTTCCCCTCCCCACAACAGACACCCTGTGAGGTAGATGGGGCTGAGAGAGCTCTTTCAAGGACTATTCCTGGGAGAACAGCTCTGAAAAAACTTGTGACTCACCCAAGGTCACATCAGCAGCTGCATGTGGAGGAGTGGGGACTCAAACCTGGTTCTCCCAGATTAGAGTCCGTGCTCCTAATCACTACACTAAACTGGCTCGGGAAGGAAGGAAGGAATGAAGAAAGGAACAAAGGGGAAAAGTAATGTCCTATCTTACAAAGTATCTTGGTAATGCGACAGGTCAGAGAATGATATTATGGTTCATAATATTCCTCTGTTTCTGGGCATCTTGAATTCCTCAGGCTATGAGAAAGAAATTGCTTTTTGAGGATAGACGTCACTGCACTTGACATGTTAGAGTTTCAGTCACTTTTGCTTCTGAAGTTATGCCCTGGTGAATACCTGAAATATTAGTTCTATTGATGACAAAAGTAAGTAATGCGTTACTGTCAGAATCAGTTGGTTACTACAGGAGGAAAATCTCTATTTATAAGTAACCGAACGACGTAAAAGGCCACTCTCTGCAAAAATCAACAACCTTAAGTTATCATTGTCTTGTCGGCAAATTGGCATGTTTCCCTCTACTGTTCGGCATACACTGATGGCAGTGTTTAAAAAGCACTTGCCTTAACACTTCTAGTTGCAATGAAGTCTTTAGCTTTCTGTGTGAGAACAAAACTACTTCAGCCAGCACCTGTGTTACGTGCTGCGTGCATTCCATAACTAAGCACAAGGCCCTCTCATTCTTTGCCACTGCAAATTCACACTACAAAAGGCGTGGTTTTGAATCAACCTTCTAGGCCTCAAGTGAGACCTAAGTGGACTGAAAACTACTTGTGTTATGATTACAAACAAGCTAGAAAATCTTCCCATGCACGTGACGAATGGTTGTTACAAATCAGTGGTTCCCAAACTTACTCGGGCCACCGCCCCCTTGGTTCCACAGACTCATCCGCAGTGTCCCCTACCCTCCCTTATACATTTATTCAAAATCCAATTAAAACTTTTTAGTTTCATTTATTCAACAGAATTTATGAAAATGATCCAGCGATGCCAGCTTTTCAAAGTCTGATTGTTTCCCCCTACGAGGCATACTGGTCTGACTAGAGGTCTGGTGGTATAATGACTAAAAATTCTGACAGTTCACATGAGATTTCAGCACTATGCAGAGGCAGAAACCTGGAGAGCCCTTTGCCAGCTTCTGGAAGGTTGGTAACTCGGCAGTTCGAGACCCAAGTGTTGCATGACAGAATGAGCTTCCGTCTCTGTCCCCAGCTCTTGCCAGCCTAGCAGTTCAAAAGCAAGAAATTGCAAGTAGATAACTAGGAACCACTTCGGTGGGAAGGTAACAGTGTTCTGTGTGCCTTGGCGTTTAGTCATGCCGGCCAAATGACGACGGGAAAATCTTCAGACAGCGCTGGCTCTTCAGCTTGGAAACGGAGATGAGCATCGCCCCCTAGAGTTCTATTTGACTGGCTTTCAAGCAAGGGAAATCTTTACCTTACCTTTTTAGGCTCTAGCCGGGTCAGTTGTAAATAAGTGAACAATGTGGTCAGAGGCCCACCTCCAATGCCTACACACCGCCTTGTCTCTTAGCTCCTCCTCGGTAATCCCACCGCACCCCCAGGGGGTAGTACCACTCACTTTGGGAACCACTGACGGAAGTGCATGCCAAGCTTCGTTATTCTATAACTCTGAATATGGTTTTCAAGATCTCACTAGGTAAGCTGATCTTGTTTTTAGTTATGACCCTCCTACCTGTGTTAGTGAAGCAAACTCTTTTGGTTTCTCCTGCCTTTGAAAAATGAGTTCAAGGGAAGACAAAATTGAAGGGTACCGTATTTATTACACGTAATCCCAGCGTGAATCAGAGGGCTTCCAAGGGATATATTTTATGACAATTCTGACAATTTTATGACAATACAAATACAATTTTATGGCAATACAAATTATGACAATTCTGGAGCCTTGCTTCCACGGCTGCCAGTGTAGAACAGACATTTTTCTCGAAATGATATGTTATTTGTTAAACTCGAGGGAGAAGAATGTCAGCGGGATCTTAAATTTTCGCTGTGTTGTCTATATTTGCGGCTCAGTATTCATTTTAGACTCTTGAGTATCGAAGCCCATTTTGGCTGGATGGGTAAGGAGGACACAGTGTGGTCAAGGAGCTATTCCAACAGGACAGAAATCTCTGTCCTTCAGCACACACAGAAACACACATACACACACAACCAGTCTTGTCATCCATGGCCTGGTTAGCTGGGTCAGCCCATGCCTGGGGTAGCGATAACAGCCACAGAGAGAAAGCCCACAGTGCCTCTATTACGTAAATGAAAACAATGCCGCATTAGCAAATTAGGAGTCTGTGGCCCACGCTCAGGGACTTCAAATGTTGTAAAAACACCATAACACCTCGCTAAAGATACGCTTCAGATAACACGGAGAGCTTGTAAAGGCAAGCCGCGAAAGACACCCTGCTGTCCGTGAATCTTTGAAACGTTGGAACATTGATAGGGGGAGGGGAAGACAAGTGCGGAGATTTAATAAATCAGAAGGCCCTTACGGATGCCTCTTTGTCTGGGAAGGCACAGAGCACGGCAAAAGCCCTGGGGGGAGATGCAATAAAAAGGAGAAGACTGTTGTATCAGCCTTTTTTGTGCTGGTGGGTGGGTACAAAACGGCTGTGCCACAGAGCTTAAGAAGTGTGCTGCAAAGTAAGGAAAACCCATGAACCCTAACTAATCTCTGGGTATATTAATCGAAGGAAAACAGCACCACAGACGATGAGATATAACAGAGAGTTCCAGACTTTGTCAACCGCTACAAGACACACACACCTCAAATAACATTCTGCTAGCTCCACCGTTCCTATTTGATGCTGGCCAGAACAAGATTCCGCTTACCTAATTTAGAGTAAATTAATTACATTTGCCTGTGAAATATTCAATTAACTGTTGCTAGAACAAGGCAACAGGTAGGATGATTTATTTTAAATTAAAATGTAACAAGTGCTCAACTTGCCACAGTTTGCTTCTATTAACCTCTCTGACCAATGGGAAATGGGGAAGGAAGTCTTACAATGCACTAACTAATCAACAATTGGCAAAATTAGGGGAGCAGGAAAGACTTTCCGAGGTAGCAGGACCTAATAGATCTCTTTCTCAGCTGCTGCTACAAAAAGCAAGAAGGGTGGGATTAAGGGTGCCCATTTCTGCTTGGGAAACACCAGGAGATTTGGGAGCGGACCCTTGGGAGGATGGAGTTCAGGAAGGGGAGGGACACCTCAGTGGGACAGAATGCCATAGAGTTCACCTTCCAAAGCAGCCATTTTCTCCAAGGGAAGTAGTCTCTGTTATCTGGGCATCAGCTGTAATGCTGGGAGATCTCCAGCCAGCTTGGTGTAGTGGTTGCGATTGGTGGACTCTAGTCTGGAGAAGCAGGTTTGATTCCCTACTCCTCCACACAAAGCCTGCTGGATGACCTTGGGTGGATGACCAGTCATGGTTCTCTCAGAGCTCTCTCAGCCCCAGCTACCTCACAAGGTGCCTGTTGTGGGGAGAGGAAGGGAAGGAGATTGTAATCCGCTCTGAGACTCTGAGGGCGGGGTATAAAACCAACTCCTCCTCCTCCTACCTGTAGGCTGGAAACTCTAAGTTGGAAGCCAATCCCACTGAACCCCATGCTGCTCTTTCTCCCCTCCTCACAATGGGAGTACCCATGGAGCACCAATCATCTGTTTGACTGGAGAAATGTACCTTCTGAGTTGTTGTCCTCACGCAGAAACCAGCTGGCACTTAGTGCTACAGAACGACAAAGCTCAAGCAAATCTTAAATTGTGCATGAGCAAATTATTTTTCCATATCTTGTACTATGAAATCCTGTTTTGGTTTCTTCCTGCTCTTTCATCTCTTATCTTTTTGCTCCATTGATCTGAAATAGTCTCCCTCCCCATAGGGTTGCCAGGTATACCAGGCAAGCAGCAGGGGGTGGAGGGGAGGGGACTTGATGGCAGGAAAACTAGGCCTATGCCTGTGTCACCGGCAATGCAGTGACATCAACTCTGGCATGCACGGGAAGCGACGTTGTCACATCACTGGCGATGTTCTGGTAGTTGGGCAACAACTCTATGATAGAAGTCATTTTTACCATATTGTTGTTGCCCAAATACCAGAGCAGCCCTACATTACCAGTGACATGTTGATGTCACTTCCAGTGCATGCAGGAAGTGATGCTGGAAAGCAGGCTGAGGCCTAGTTTTCCTGTCAGTAAGTACCCTTCTGGCCAGCTGAATGGCATCAGGGGGAGCAGCCCCAGAGTGGGGAATCCCCTGCCCCTAACAGGGGACTGGCAATCCCCCCCCATCTCAACCCCAATTTCAGAAACCATCTTACACCTGCTCCAACAGTCCCTATTGACCAAGAACAGTTCCTGTGCTCTGATTCCTGTTCCTCGTCAGTTATCAGCTCTATTTTAAGGAACCGCTTCTAAAAATGCTTGCTAGTGTGTACACTAGAGTTAGAAAGGGTCTTATAGGCCATCTGCTACAATCTTCTGCTCAGTGCAGGACATCCAAAGCTGGAGCATTCCTGACAGATGGCTATCCAGACCCTGCCTTGAAGTTCTCTGGAAGGTTCTGTAGTGGAACTCCTCTTGCCCATTGGAATTTTCTCCTCAGATTCAACTGATCTCTACCCTCCTGAAACTGAAGCCCAGAGTGTAATCATAATTAAATCCAGGCTTAACTAGACTGCCCTTTTTCACATTCTAGCTCCATTCCCGATGACATCTGTTGAATGACTGCAGACCGGGATACATCACATGAGTGCACATTAAAAAGCCAGACATTTATTTCACACATTTTTAGCTTGTCCTGCCTATAGGAAGACATACATGATTTCCCCCTCACAATAAGCCTTAGGGTTAGACTAAGAATAACTCACCCAAGGTCATCCAACTTGGTTTATACTAAGTAGAACTTTGAACTTAGGTCTCCTCAGGCCGAGACCGACCTTCTAATCATTACACAACCCTAGTTCACTGGGCAGTGTACAACCTGCCGTCAAGCTCAGGGAGCGACCTTGGATGTGAGATGAGAGATATTTTAAATGCACAAGAATATCTATCTTTTCATCCATGCAATATTGGAGGGTATATATATTGGAGGGGGCCACAGCTCACTTGAGGAGCACATTCTGAATGCGTACAGAATGTCCTGAGTTCAATACCTGCCATCCCTAGTTAAAGTTATCAGGAGCTGGGTAACATTACTGCTGGAAACTCTGGAGAGGTGCTGCCAAACAATACTGGACAAGGCAGATCAATGGTCTTTATCAGTATAGCACAGCTTTGTGTGTCCAGAGAAGGATTTCAGGAAGCAAGAAGTGCTGTTCTCCATTAGTTTGCCTGCCAGGAGTTCCTGTCCCATGAAAAATTCCAGTCTACTCAGCATCTGAAGAGCTGAGGGCGTATGAAAACATCCAAGCTGGTGTTTCCATAGTGATAAATACATTATCCAGTCAGGATCACTTAATGAAGAATCAATGGATACTTAGTCATTTGACAGAGCTAACCTTTTCCTCAGCTTTGCCAACCAAAAGATTGGCGCCCTTATTCTTTTATCTTTTTGCTTCCAACTCTTTATGGCTCACCAGTTCCTTACCCAGGTGAGGGAAAGGGCCCCAAATCCCTATTTTCTTTTTCCTGACTGAGAACCACACACTTTTATTATTTGGGTATTCTATTCTGATGCTCACCCTTACCCCGAAGTTCTGTTCTATTTTGAGAGCCAGTTTGGTGACTGGTTAAGTGCGCGGACTCTAATCTGGGAGAACCGGGTTTGATTCCCCACTCCTCCACTTGCACCTGGCTGGATGACCTTGGGCAAGCCATAGCTCTGGACCAGCTGTTCCCTCAAGGACAGCTTGGGAAAGAGTTTTCTCAGCCCCCCCTACCTCACAGGGTGTCTCTTGTGGGGAGGGGAAGGGAAAGGAGTTTGTAAGCCGCTCTGAGACTCCAAGTGAGTGAAGGGTGAGGTATAAATCCAATCTCTTCTCTTCTCCTTCTATTTACTCTAACGATGGGCTCATGCTTCTCCAGCATTATGGTAGACTTCCTATCATTACATTATCCTCATACCCTCCCCAGGTGGTTTATATTTCTCCCATGTGGTAAACAGGGAGGCTCCTTGGAGGTGTTTCAGGTTGGTGAAAGAGTAGAGAGGAGAAGACTTGAAGCCCTTCTCCCCACATGGGATTGTCCATCCAAACTTGTGAGTACTAGGAACTGAGGTCGATTACAGAAGTCACAGCATGTGCCTTATAGGACCTGAGGTGGACGTAAGGATAATGTAATATATGATTAGGCCCTAAATCACAGGGATAGGACAGGTTATAAATCTAAACTCACAGACTGTGGCCAGAAAGCAATTTTTCAGGTAGCTCAGGGCACTGTGAAATAACCATCAGGGCCTGTGGTACACATAGCCATCTCCCCCTGTCCTGTGATCTCTCTGGTTTTCAGAGTCCTGAAGCACTACAAAAAGTAGGACAGCAAAAATGAATGTATTTTCCCCTGCCTAAGGTTGCCAGCTCCAGGTTAGGAAATAGCTGGAGCTTGGGGGAGGGGGGTTACAGAGGGGAGGGAGCTAAGCGGGGTATAATGTCATACAGTCCATCCGACAAAGCAGCCATTTTCTCCAGGGGAGCTCATTTCTGTCATGTGGAGATCAGCTGTAATTCCAGGAGAAGAAGAAAAGATTGGGGTTATAACCTGCCCTTCACTACCCAAAGGAGTCTCAGAGTGGCTTAGAATCTCCTTCCCTTCTCCTCCCCACAACAGACACCCTGTGAGGTAGGTAGGGCTGAGAGAGCTGTTTCGAGAACTGCTCATGAGAGAACAGCTCTGAAAGGACTCATGACTCACCCAAGGTCACACCAGCCACTGCATGTGGAGGAGTGGGGAATCAAACCTGGTTCTCCCAGATTAGAGTCTGGGCTCCTAACCACTACACCAAACCGACTGTAGAGATCTCCAGGCCCCACTGGGAGGCTGGCGATTCTATCTTTGCCCTACTTTGTATTTCACCAGAAACCAAGAGACCATGAAAACCAACATTTGTGTCATGGACAGTGAAGGCACTGTCATTCCACCTTCAGTTCTCTAACTGTAGAGAGCCTTAAATATACTGTACAACAGACTGGCGGGGGGAGGGTTTTTCACACTCAAATCAGTTTGAGCAGACGTGTTAAAGCCATGAATGACAGTCCTTTCCTCTGGTTTTCCAGCTGTTCTCAAACAGCTGTGCTTCTCTAGCAGCCTTCACAAAATAACGGAATAGTCAGGAGCCACCGAAGCTATGGTAATTGAAGGCGGGCTGAGGGAAGACAGCGGTATCTGCAACCTTGCCATTAAACCGTTTTGCAGGATCTCAATGCTCAGCCAGCACGCAAAGAGAGCTACTGGGCCTGCAAATGAAACAGCGGCACTCTCAGCGATGCAGCTGACAATCTTTCATCTCAGCGGATCCTATCAATTAGGAGCAGCGCTACAAGCCAAAAACCTACTTATTGGTACAGAGAATCGTAACAGCAGTCAGACTGCAGAGCCGGGATTCTTATATATGGAAGAATAAGTGAGGAGCCGCACACACAGAGCTAGTTCACATAGAGGGTGTGTTTTCTTCTCCTCTGTATCTCCATGTAGTGCAACGGGCAAATGTAATGTGTAAATCGGGAGCCTCATTAGCTTACTCATGACATTCTCCCCCCCCCCCCCGCTAAATATGGACTTGTTTGTGGCCATATAAATTATAACCTTCCCCCTGCTAAACATATAGCTGGAGATGGCCGGTCTACATGGCTCATATGGAAGAAAACAAATGTTGTACGGATTCTTTTGTAAGGGCTGGGATCATCAGCTAGAGACTATCATAGCAAGATCCATCTCCCTCGCTCTCTCTCCCCGGTACCATGGTAATTTTCAGAGGGGAGAATTGCTGGCCAGATCTCTATTTACTTTGGTGCCACCAACGCAAATGGTCAGAAGGTGGCACTGCAGCCCAAAGCGGGGGCTACAAGCTTACATAAGAACATAAAAGAAGCCAATGGAGCATCCAGTCCAACCGTTTGTGTCACACAGTGGCCAAAACCCATGTGCCATCAGGAGGTCCACCAGTGGGGCCAGAACTCCAGAAGCCCTCCCACTGTTGCCCCCCCCCCAAAGCACCAAGAATACAGAGGACCACTTCCAGCTATACCTTGTGGCTAATAGCCACTCATGAACCTCTGCTCCATACGTTTATCTAATTCCCTCTTGAAGCCGTCCATGCTTGTAGCCGCCACCACTTCCTGCAGCAGTGAATTCCATGTGTTAGTCACTCTTTGGATGAAAAAGTACTTCCTTTGTCTGTTCTAAGCTTAACTGCTCATTAATTTCACGGAGTGCCCACGAGTTCTTACACAGAGTTCTTGCTCTACCTTCTTTATCCCATGCATAATTATGTCAACCTCTATCATGTCACCCCTAAATTGTTGTTTCTTCAAGCTAAAGAGCCCTAACCTCTTTAAGCTTCCGACTTAGGCCTGGTTTTCCAGGGCCAAAGCACATGTGACTCTGTAAGTGCTGTTGTCGGACCCCTGGGTAAATCAGTTCCCAACAACAGTCGTTCAGAAGAATGTCAGTTTATTGAGACACTAATAGGATCCAGACTCTTAACGTTTTGTGTTAGAACTGAGGGGAAAGCGTGCAAAGCAAGCAATTATACATGATTCCAGGAAGACCCTAATGGCCCAGGGCCAATCACCTCTAAGATAGATACCCGCCTAAATAATGGCCCAACCTTCCCAAGAGAAAGGTGAGTCCAGGCTCTCAAGGTTAACTGTCTGGGCCTGGAAGATAACAAAAAGTAGCAACAGAGGCCAGAAGCAAAAGTTAAGATTCTTTCCCCCTTCAAACTACCATGGCAACCAAGCCAGGGAACGTGGGTTGATAGTTATTGGGCCAATGTGGACCGGGCCTATGACAGTGAGAGGAAGAGTGGGAATTAGTTCCTCCCCTCTATTTCCTCAGTTAAAAAGGGATAATAAATTTGGTAAAAAGGGTACCCTACCCTCATTAGGTGATCTGCCTTTTCCCCATCCTTCAGCTTAACCTCCACCCTGCTGCACGATGCCCATGGAGGATGTTACACAAAGGAACTATGGGCCTGGGCTGAGCCCCTGGATGGCTCACTTCTGCGGATCCCAGAAGCAGTGTAAGTAAAGGACTTTCACATCCCAAATGGGTCCTTTCACAAGGCCAATCGACCACACAGAAAATGAGGGGAAGAGCTGCCTCATGGAGACTCAGAAATAGTGCAGTTATTGACTCTTATATTATTCATTCATTCATTAAAACACATATGTACTGCCTTTCCTCTTGGCTTAAGGTGGTATTTAATTATTAAAGCATTTATAACGAAAGGACACGTGACTTTTAAAGTTCTGTTAGATAAGCTACAAAGAAGACCAGCTCTGTTGTTAAAAAACAGCTATCGGTGACATGATCAAGGTTTATAAGATTATGCATGGGATAGAGTAGGTAGAGAAAGAGGTACTTTTCTTCCTTTCTCACAATACAAGAACTTGTGGGCACTCCATGAAATTGCTGAGCAGTTGGGTTAACAGATAAAAGGAAATACTTCTTCACCCAAAAAGTGAATAACACGTGGAATTTACTGCCACAGGAGGTGGCGGAGGCTACAAGCATGGATGGCTTCAAGAGGAGATTGGATAAACATATGGAACAAAGATCCATTAGTGGCTATTAGCCACAAGGTATAGATAGGAACTCTCAGTCTGGCGCAAGTGATGCTCTATATTCTTGGTGCTTGGGGAGAGCAAGAGTGGGAGGGCTTCTAGTGTCCTGGCCCCACTGATGGACCGCCTGATGGCACCTGGTATTTTTGGCCACTGCGTGACAGAGTGTTGGACTGGATGGGCCATTGACTTGATCCAACATTGGCTTCTCTTATGTTCTTATGTTCTTAACCAAGAATGCTTGTCCACAACTAGGAAAATAATGGAAAGTAGGGTTGCTGAATGGGTGGGTGGAGACCTCCCGGAATTACTGCTGGTCTCCAGACTACAGAGATCAGTTCCCCTGGACTGGAGAAAATGGCTGCCTTGGAAGGTGGACTCTATTGCATTATACCCCTCTGAGGTCCCTCCCTTCTGCAAACCCCGCCTTTCTCAGCTCCACCCCCAAAATCTCCAGGTATTTCCCAACCCAGTGTAAACCGCCCTGGAACAAACCAAGCAGAATGGCCTCGGTGGCACTACAAGCCACTGTTGGGGTCCCCTTGGCTCAGCAACACCAACAATGGGTATTAGTTCACCCACTGCTTCCTCTTGAAAACCAGCAACAGAAAGAGAAGACAGTTGGTGAACTGTCACTGATTACTACTGCCGATAAAGAGTTGGAGCCAAGTGGCCCTTGAGTCTCTGGCGGATTTCCTAGTGCTTGGTTATACCTGTGCTATAGGGAAGCTGCCCACCAGGAAATTTCCTAGTAAGTTAAATGGTCAGTCTGCCACAGCCACTGCCAACCCAAGACTCCTTCTATGTCTAGTGTAATATGTAGTTAGGGAAGATGTATGACATGGTTATAACCAGCAGAGGACACTCCACTTCATGGGCTGGGCAGGAGGTGTGGAGAGAATGAGGCGACCAGGTAAGATCCCCTCCTGCATATTCTTTAACAAACCATTTACAAGAATGAAGTATGAGATGCAGTTCAACAGAAAATAAGTTCATTGATTTATTTAGGTATCTAAACTCCTCTTTCCTTCCCAGGAAAAGTCAAAGCAGCTCACAATATTGTTCTACCCTCCTCCATTTTATCCTCACAACAGCAGCCACCGTGTAAGACAGGCTGGGCTGAGAATGAATGGTCCAAAGTCACCCAGTGAGCCTCTATAGCAGACTGGAGATTTGAACCTGGGTCTCCCAGATCCTAGTTGAAGAGGAAGAAGAAGAAGAAGGAGGAGAAGAGGAAGGAGAAGGAGAAGACAAGTTGGTTTTTATACCCTGTTCTTCACTACCTGAAGGAGTCTCAGAGCGGCTTACAATCCCTTTCCCTTCCCCTCCCTACAACAGAGACCCTGTGAGGTAGGTGGGGCTGAGAGAGCTCTGAGAAAACTGCTCTTGAGAGAACAACTCTGTGAGAACTCTGACTGGCCCCAGGTCACCCAGCAGGCCTCATGGTTCTCAAGAGTGGCTTACAATCTCCTTCCCTTCCTCTCCCCAAAACAGACCCCCTGTGAGGTAGGTGGAGAGAGCTTTGAGAGAATTGCTCTTGACAGAACAACTCTGAGAGAACTGTGACTGACCCTAGGGCGCCCAGGTGGCTGCATGTGGAGGAGTGGGGAATCAAACCCAGTTCTCCAGATTAGCATTCTCCTCTCTTAACCACTACACTCTACCCACTACACTATGCAGCTTTCATGAGCTCTATATGAACTAAACACAGGTGGACCCATATAGAGAGTGGAGTGGGGTTGCATCTGCTAACCCTGCCTCTCTATCTAATGTATGTGTTAAAGCATAGTATTGGCACAGAGCCCACAAACAGAACTCCCTGAGTCCCCAGTACCTTGGACAGCACCTCTATGTGTATGGTTTATAGGTGTGAAGGCTCTGTGCTGATGTTAAACTGAGTGCACATGCAGTAGGTATACTGTGAGTTTCTCAGCAAACCTGTTGGGTGCTTGTAAGTACCTCGTTTGACACTCATGATCAGACTGTGAGTGGATCAGGAGTATGTTCGGATTTCATCAAAGAACTCCAACAGCTACCGAAGAAATTTGCAGATGCCTGTTGGATGGAAGCTGACTCACAGCTGATGGGGGGTCAGTAAAATAGCTACACAATGAAGGTGCAAAAGGAAGAGGAGAAAGAGTTCTCCCACCTCCCCAGGTGGGTTCAGAACAGCAGTAATGCTTCTGAGCCACCCACTGCAAATGGAAAGGAGAAAGAGCTAATTTATGCCCCCCCCCCAAGCATAGAAATATAGAGCTGGAAAAGACCTCAAGGGTCATCTAATCTAAATTCCTGCACAACACAGGAAATTCAGAAGCTACTCTCCCATCTGTACATGAGCCAGACCTATTGCCTTTCTGAATGTTGAGTTATTAACACCAGGAGTTTCTTCCTATTTTGTGAATAGTGCCCTTTTGCTCCTTTAAGTTTCTGTGATTCCCTAGTAGTGGACCATCATGAGAAGACAAAACTCACTGGAAAAGACAATAGTGCTGGAAAAAGCTGAAGGCAGTATGAAAAGAGGAAGGCCACACATAAGATGGATTTATTCAGTAAAGGAAGTCACGATTCTCAGTTTGCGAAACACGAGCAAGGCTGAGGATAGGATGCTTTGGAGGTCACTAAATCACAGAATTGCAGCTGATGGCGGGGCTCGGGACGATGCACCCATCTGGATTGGGTCGGGGCCTGGGTTTCCTGTCTCATTGCCGATGCTGATTGCTCCACGCGGGTTACCCTTCCTTGTGTCTCACCTAAGTCCAATCACACCTGCTATTGTCATTTACCTCCTCTATGAAGAACACATGAAGCTGCCTTCTCCTGAATCAGACCACTGGTCCATCACAATCAGTAGTGTCTACTCAGACTGGCAACGGCTCTCCTGGGTCTCAGGCAGAGGTCTCTTACTGCCTGATCCTTTTAACCAGAGATGCCAGGGATTGAACCTGGGACCTGCGTGCCAAGCAGACGCTCTACCACTGAGCCACAGCCCCATGTCCTTCGGCACCTGAAGCCACTCCACTTTCCAATGGATAGGATGGATGGACTCCCATTCTGGCTGTATCTGAAGAAGTGAGCAGTGACTCACAAAAGCTCCTACCCTGCCACGTATTTTGTTAAGCCTTTAAGGCGCTACTGGAGTCTTGCTCTTTTCTATTGCTACAAATGGGCTAACACGGCTCCACATCTTGATCTATCCAATAGGATCGCTGTAAGTTGGAAGCAACTTGATGGTACATAACACACACACACAGCAGCAGACAGAAGGCTAACTGCTTTTGAAAGAAGAAGAAGAAGAGATTGGATTTATATCCCGCCCTCCACTCCCCAAGGGAGTCTCAGAGCGGCTTACAAACTCCTTTCCCTTCCCCTCCCCACAACAGACACCCTTTGAGGTAGGTGGGGCTGAGAGAGCTCTTTCCCAAGCTGTCCTTGAGGGAACAGCTGGTACAGAGCTATGGCTTGCCCAAGGTCATCCAGCCAGGTGCAAGTGGAGGAGTGAGGAATCAAACCCGGTTCTCCCAGATTAGAGTCCGCACACTTAACCACTACACCAGACTGGCTCTCTGAAAGCTAAACAGCGTGCCTAACCATCTCTGTAATAATTTGCCCAAGGAAAAGAACTGGCCGATCCTTCTGCATAGCATGGCAGCCTTTGGGTCGTAATGCAGACAAAGTTCCGCCTGAGGTTTAACGTCTCCCCAAGACGGCACCAGACGAAGTGAAAATTGCTTCTTATGGCTTGAACATTAATTTACTTAAACAGAAGTTCTCTGAAATAACTCCTGTATTTCCCAGAAATGAAACTACATTACAATTAAGGGTAAACTTGGGTTATTGTTCAAGTGACCGCCTCCCCCAATAATTTGGGCTAGCCATAAGCGTTGAGAAGCTCAAGCAGAACGTAAGCCACATGTGGTCACTGCAGCCACAGCGTCACATCTCTTGCAGAGCAAATTCAACATAACCAGAGAATATTTTGGGATTAATCTGCAGGGGACTTGCAGCGAGAATTGTAGAACAGCCAGTTTTTCTACAGCACAGTTAAAACATAAACAAAATTAAATTAACACGCCAACACTTTGTGTACATTTATGAGACAAACAGAAAGGTTTCCACAATGTCTAAATACTCTTATAGCTTTCATCTTCCAGACTGCTTACAAGCAAATCAGGCCCCAGCTCCACTGGGTAACAGTTTGAGGTTTTTACAAATGTGCTTGATTACTATAGAAGCCTTAAAAAAAAGAAAGAAAACCCAGTTGGCATTACAAAGAAGCAACCTGTCAGAAACTGACATGGGATTGCCTGTTGTGACATATGGTTGATCTGTGCCTACTTGTTATGCCTTAATATACAAGTTCCTAATGAGTTACTCTTTCTTCATGTAAGCAATTTCTCGTTTCTTTCCCCCAGCTGCAATGGCCGGTTTTTAATCCCTTTTCATTCCCAGGTCCCACCCGGGAGTCAGCATTGGTTCATCAACCCACCCCGCAGGAATGCGGAGTCTCTCCTGTTGAACGCTTAGCTCTGCCTGCTTGCTTTCCGCTAGCTTGCTTGCAATTGCTTGCTCCGTTTTGCATAGCCTTTTACGAGCGTGCGCACTGAGTGGTTTACCTTGTCTCAAGTTATCTCCTCTCTTGTGTCCTTGAACAGAGGGGAGGAAGAAATACTCTGTGAACTGCATACTTGTTATGTTAGCAGGTTTTGAGAAACTGAAAACTAGACTCAGCAACAACTTTGTGCCATGAGAACAAGTACTCCTTTTTCTTTTCCCCTGGGAACTAGCTTTCCCGCGTCTTCCGTGGGAATTGGTGTTACTGTTAGAAGCATGCCAAAATTGTAGCTCACTGATTGGTAGTATACCTGTAACCATGTAGCAGTTTTAGTATATCTATTAATGTAACCCACAGCACTTCATTACTAACAGAACAAGTGTATGACTCCAGTGATCTTTCTACAAGTAAAGGACTTTTTATCCAAAGACCTGTTGTGGACTATATTCATTGGGACATTCTCACACAACCTCCCAAAGTTGACTAGAACCTTCAGGGTTTTTTGATGCCACATAGCTTACTGCAATGTCAAAAAACCTGTGGTTGTTGATCATATATTTCTAATTCTGAAACTGGCTCTAAGGTGAACATCAGCAAATCTGCACAGTGGGGCCACACAGGGGATAGAGAAGGTGTTTTTGTAACTTTAAAAAGTTGGGGTATTAACCGCAAAATGTAGACATTATGTTGCACAACCACAGAATTCCAGAATTAAATTCTGTGAAATCTAGCAATGGTCACTAGTTTAGCTGGCATTACACTAACCGATGCAAGATAATGGTTATAAGCCACAAAGTCTTTAGAGACAGTAACCATCTGAATACAAATGCTGGGGGGCCAACAACATAGGCAAGTGTGCGACAGGAAGTCAGGTGACATCACATGACATAATGAGGGGAGGCGGAGTTACAACCTCACGGGTGTCAGGGCTAGGGCTGTGGATGGCAGACCGAGAGATGTAGGGTCAGGAAATACAAGATGAGTAACAATGCTCCCTCTAAGCTGCGGAGTCCTGTGAGCAGAAATGCTATTTTCTGAGCTACTGACATTAAAGTTGTGAGCAGGTGATTTGGCTACTGCATACATTAGTTTGCTCTGGAGCCATCTTTCCTGAGCTAAGGCAAAAATGTGTAAGACGAAGGCTGAAAAACTGTAAGCTAGCTCACTCTAACTCAGCTTAGAGGGAACACTGGACAGGAGATGTGCCATGGTGAGGAAACGAGCCAAGGGTCAGAACCATGAAGGAATCCTCTCCACCATGACTGACCTTGTCTGCTGCACCTCCCGCATGCATGAAAAGAGAAACAAGAGACTTGGCACCTTTATTCTCTATATGTGGTAGGAAGCATTTCCTAGAGGCAGCAGCATAAGACCCACACAGCTCTAAATATGTTTGAACTGCAGCAGGTGAGGTTCTGTGAACCATCGGAGAGTCTCAATCTCTATGTCGAAGACCACTACTTTAAGGTATGTGGACATATGTAGGGTGTAGTATGATTACCTTAAGTCACTTTGATCCACTCATGAATTCCTAGGTTACGGGAGCCATAGGGGGCAGGAAGGAAATTATGCTTCTTAGGGAAGCCTGTTTTCCACTATGAGAACTTTTGCTGCTAATATATTGCACGTACATGTATAAGAATGTTGTTCAGGAAACAAGCACACAGTAATGATGTCATGACGATGGAGGAACGTAACTTAGAACCCAAATTTTTCCTCTATTACCAGCTAGCACCCTCGTTATGGAAGTGCCTACAGCAAAAGATTCTCAAAAACCTACGCTCATCAGGCACAAAATGGGCTTTTGAAAGCTAGATGTCTACCCGTGATGGCATGAACGAGCCCACGGTGGCTATACTGCATTAAAAAAAACACCCTTCTCAGTTACAGGACTGAGAACAAAGGCCCGGGATTCTATTTTTCTTTTTTATGCACCGATGTGCAAGTCAATGAGCTGTAACTGGATTAAACATTTGAGTTCCATCAAACTGCACATGGATACTGGCAGGGCAGGAGGCATACTTTATATTCTCTCTCTCTCTCTCTCTACGGTAAGCTGGTGGAGGGGAGGAAGGAGCTTGTATATTCATATCAGAGAGAGATTCACTTCCAGCATATGTATCAGACAGCTGTCACTCCATGTGCTATCTGAACAGAACCAGACAACTGATTTCAATATATGAACAAGCAGCAAATCTGTGGGCGGAAAGAGGCACTCGGGAAACATTCGCTGGGCGAAATGCTTACAGGGGCTGTTGTCAGAGAGGATCAGGCTGATCCCCGTATGGCATGAAAGTCCACATTTATCATTAGCGGAAAACCGTAGCTCTGTGCCATGTTCTGCTCCTCCTTCTCTGTTATAGGGAGACAATATGTTTTCAGCAGAGGAGAGCGGCAGTCATCGCAACATGTCAGGCGGGTCCACGGATTATAGCTGAGATCGTGGCCCAGAGGGAATGGACTCCAATGGCGGCATCAAGAGTGACTGGAATGAAATCTTTGACAATTTTTATGATATGAATGTAAAAGAATCCCTCCTCAGGGGAATTTATGCTCATGGTTTTGAGAGGCCTTCAGCTATTCAGCAGTGGGCTATTATTCTATGAGAAGAAGTAGAAGAAGTAGAAGAAGAGGAGGAGGAGGAGGAGACTGGATTTATACCCTGCCCTTCACTACCCAAGGGAGTCTCTCAGAGTGGCTTACAATCTCCTTTCCCTTCCCCTCCCCACAACAGACACCCTGTGAGGTAGGTGGGGCTGAGAGAGCTCTTTCCCAAGCTGTCCTTGAGGGAACAGCTGGTACAGAGCTATGGCTTGCCCAAGGTCATCCAGCCAGGTGCAAGTGGAGGAGTGGGGAATCAAACCCGGTTCTCCCAGATTAGAGTCTGCGCACTTAACCACTACACCAAACTGGCTCTCTTGAACCTGATCATATTTTGGTAAAATGTACAAGCATAAAATTTAAAAACGCAATGACATGAATTAAAACAATTGTTGCATTTCCTTTATTCATACCGAACTTCAGCAACTCCAAACTGAAGAATTCCCTGCCCTCCAAAAAACAAATAAACCCCTACGCCCTCCATTCAACGCCTTCTAAGCAGAAGACATGTACAGGCAAACGTTGTGAAGGCAGCTAAACATCTCCTTCTGCTTGGAAAAACTGAAGACTCCTTGTGAGCAACCATCCAAATGTTCAGTGTTATTCTTCCTTTCCCACCCACCCACCCCCCACATCTTTTTATGGATGATTGACAATACAAGGTAATGGGAGCTTTCTCTAAAAAAGGAAACAATAAAAACAATCTTTCATTTTCTCCCTCACACACACCTGACTGGGCAACCACAAGAGAAGGAAAGAGAGACTTGCTCTAATTGCTAGGTTGGCCCAGCATTGCAAGGAAAGAAGTACACGTTTCCTGGATACTGCAATCAAAGCTGACTTTACAGCAGGTAGTTATTTTCATTTATCGGGTTCCAGGAGAAGGAGGCCCACCTGAATGTCATTTCTTTTACCACTTCTAATGTTCAAAGAACCACCTCCATCCCAGGCACTGAGCATTTAGGGTATTTTTTTGTGTGGAATCGTCAGAGAAACTGGATTCGGGTGGCTGAAGGTTACAAAGTAAAGTAATGTCCGAGCAATTCCCATCTAGTTTAATCTCAAACCATTCCTAGGGAAAGGAAAAACGACTGCCTGTGATCTGCCAAGTCCAGTCGTAAGCTTCCAGGTGGCAAATTTATGTTGTAACATCCACGGTTGCTAAAACGTGAGAGTTCATAAAGGCACTCCTGGAACAGGGTGGCCATTCTAGAAGGATGTACTTCCATTATTGAAGCAAGTTACATAGCAGAATTTTACCACTGGAGTTCATGTTATGGTGGTTTACTGGCTCGTGTTAAGCAACTTTGGGCATTTGGAGAAACAAGAAGACCTCTGGTGTGTAAACAAATAAAGAAAATAGTGACTTTGGGCATAGGGGGTAAGATCTGTTGTAGAGCACTTATCAGGTGAGGTAGATGAGCGCTATAATGTCCCTAGTGCAGAAGCCACTACAGATACATAAGGTGGGTATGCTGCTATGATTCCCCTTCCTGGCCATGTGCAGTATAGGAATAATGACCATAGTCCTTCTTGATAAGTTAATTGTAAGGCTTACTGTGGTAACGTCTATCAAGAGTTCTATATCCTTAAAAAGGGATACACAAAGTCCCATCAAATTGCAGCTGACTCATGGCAAACCAGTAGAGTTTTCCAGGCAAGACAGGAACAGCGGTGGTTTGCCATTTCCTGCCGTTGAGTAGCAAGCAACCCCGGACTTCCTTGTTGCTCTCCCACCCAAGTACTAACCAGGGACAAGCCTGCTTAGCTTCCAAGATCTGACAAGATCAGGCTAGCTTGGGCCATCCCAATATGGGCCACAGAATGTTGAGTGTTATGAACTACTTCAAAGACAAAGGCAAACATAGGCTGTGATCACAAATGCTAAATAATCCACTTTCAGTTCACTTTCCTTTTTTTTTTTTTTTATAAATTTTTATTAATTTTATCTATATCTAATTCTACAACGCTACTTTTCTAAGCTATGTTTACCTTATACAGAGTGTGCTTTATCATTTGCTTAATATTGCTATGCCATTAATACATATGAAGCGTTTTAAACCTTGGCTAATATTTAGATAAAATTGTTACTGATGATACATGAAAAATAAAAAAAAGCTGTTTGACAGACATGCTCTTTTGAAGGAATGCTTAATTATACACATAATCTATTATATATAAGTGCAGTTTCAAAAAACATTTCAGCCTTCATTTCTTCTTTCGTCCTCTTCTTGTCTTAACAGTCTCTTCTTGTACTTTTGGGGCTGCCGCTCCCTTTTCCGAGTCAGACGTTTCTTCTTCGCTCTTTGAGCTATCAAATCCATACATACTTTCTTGCGATGCCAGTGAACCATCTGAGTCTTTCTCTTTTTTCTTTTCTTTGCTTTTTTCCAAAAAACTTTTCGCCTGTTGGACAGAGTCAATCTTGTATTTCTTGTTTTTGATGCTGAAGCTCAGTCCTTCCGGAACATTCCACCTATAGATAATAGATTCAGACTGTAGCCAAGATGTCAGTTTTCCATAGGCTTTCCTTCTTTTCCTTATTTCAAATGGGATGTCTTTCATCACTTTAACTTCTTTTCCTTTGATCTTCAGAACTGCTTTATTTGTGGTCCTGAGCACCACATCTCTTGTTGACTTTTTGGAGAACCTTATCTGAATCTCACCAGGCAGGCTTTTCTTTTTAGTATAATCTGGATAGGTTCTGTAAACCATATCCATATCGCTTTTTATTTCCGCTGCTTTTAAGCCCGTCACTGGTTCAAGCGCTTCACTTAACAGATTTTTAAGGTCTTCTCCTTTATCCTCTGGTACATTCTGAAGTCTTAGGAAAAAATTCGATCTTTCCATCTGAAGTTTCAAGAGCTGATCAGAATGGAAGGCCTTTTCTTTCTCCGCTTTTTGTAGTCTTGAATCATGATTTTTAACTGAAGTCTTAACTTCCAGAAGTTCTCGCTGCAGCTTCTCTGTAGTTTTATTCGACTCCTTCAGGTCCAATTGCATCTTGTCCATCTTAACGTTGAGAGCTGTCATTTGGTCCACTAGAGGTCGCAATAACGAGGAGAACACCGTGCTCATCTCCGTGGTATCAACCTTTGAACTCGGAGCTGTACTTCCTAGTTTGGGGGAAGGTTTCGGTTTCCCCGCCATTGTTGAGACTGTGCTTCTTTGTTGATAGTTAGATAAGATGGACGAAAGGAGCAAATTCCACGACTGCGCTTATATCTTTTTAAAGTTCATATCCTCTAAAGAGCGATGCTGCCATCAAGCAAGCCGAACATCCGTTTTTTCATGCAGTAACGCCACGTAAAGAGTCCCGTAAGTACGCCAGTCTCGAGGGGGGGGGGTTTTTACTCCACCCGCCTTTCCCGCTGTATTCTGTTTCTTTTTACTTCAGACTCACTGTTTCTCCAAGCGTAACTGTCAGTTCCAGCCTCATTGCTTCACACTCTCTGCTGCTTCTCGGTTTTGCGCTTTTAGCCATACGGCTCCCACGGACGGGGGAACCTATGGGGGTGATGAAAGGGGACCTCAATCCCTCGATCGCCACCGTAGGGAGAGATCCCCCTCGTGCCACCCCAGGCAGAGCCCCTTCACTAGGGTCTCTGGGGGCTCGGCACCGGTCCGAAGCCCCTTCTTCCCGCCGGGTACGGATCGCGCTCCCCGCTCGTGCGGAGGAGCGCGTCCGCCATGGTCGCAAATCTTGCCGGAAGTCCCACTTTCAGTTCACTTTCCAATTAGATTTTGCCAGTTCGCACAAGTGAAATCCAGTTGGAAAGTGCAAAGAAAGTGGACTGAAACTGGATGATTTCGTGTGTGTGATTGTATCCATTCTTCAGTAGAATTTTGTTGAAATTATCTAATAGTTGAAATCACGCTTCTCCATCTTCTTAAGTGGCTTAAAAGAGCCACCAAGAGAGAGCCAGCATGGCGTAATGGTCAGAATGCTCCACTGGGACTGGGAAGTCCATAGCTTCAAATCCCTTCTCAGCCATGAAGCTTACTAGGTAACCTTGGGCCAGACATTCCCTATCGGGATAAACTACCTTCCAGGGGCTGTTGTGAAGATAAGATGGAGAAGGAGAGAAATTTGAGCTCTGAACTCTTTGGAGGAAGGTCAGGGTAAATGGGTAATCCACAGACGGAAAGCCATTCCAGCAAAGAGCGAAAGCATTCATTGCTGAGAAAGAATCAGGAAGTCTCCTGTAAAAGGGAGCCTTGTATCATCAGTCTTTGAGAACTTTCTGAGAGTGTCAGGAAGGATGTAGAAGGGTAATCTGGTGGACATCTAGTGATTCCAAGAATCAAGTGACAGGTCCTCTTAACTTTTTATTGTTTTTTTAAAAAACCAACTCAAAATCCCCAGGATCCTATCTTCATAAATATATAGGCTGTAACTATCTAGGGAAATGATTCTGAAGCCACAATGGAAAGTTCATCTCCACATGTTAAAGCGCCATATGAAAGGCAAATTCATTGTTCACCAATATCTCCTTTGCCTATGGAGTTCAGACGCTTTCATACTATTCAAGCTTTGCATTGACTGGTTATGAATAGGGTAAAGAAAGGCCTTTAAGGGTATTATGTGTCACAGTGAAAATTAGTGGAACTGAGGGGCTGGCTTATTTCAAGAAATAATTAAAAGACCTCCGTCCTCCCAGGAGCCCATCAATGCTTCTGTCCCTCTTCCCCTCTCCCATGCTTGTACACACACCATGGAAGCGGAAAACGGAAGCTTTCCAGTCAACCTCCCATCAGATAGCTTTTCACAGGGAGCCAATTTTATTTTCTTTTTATGTCAGTCAGACTCTAATGGGAGGAAGAGTATGAAATAAATCCGGAAGGCTGGAGAGGGACGACGTGAAGACCACGGTTATATTGGCAATTAAGGGCTCCCCCAGGAGGTTAATTAACCACATTAAGAGGCAACCCATTTCACAAAACGCTAAGCCAGTGTCATAAAAAGGAACGCTTCCCTTCCAGACAACTTTGCGCCGAACTGTCAACAGTCTGTTTGTTTTTGGCATGGAGGAATGTACTGCCAAACAGGCAAAATGTTAATGCATTATTAACTTCTGAGAATGGCCTATCAGGGCCTCTAATCTTTTGCACCTGCCGGTCTATAATTTGGCTTCTTCTAGTCCAGAGGATCCCAAAGCAGTAGGACACTAAATCATTCTCCCTGATTGCTCACTGGTTCATGCAGTCTGCCGTGGCAGGGGTTTTGTGTTCCTCTTCATCCTATTACTGCAAAATGCGAGGTACCGGTTTCCCCATTAGAGGAACATGAGTCAATCTTGCTCAGACAGCTAAAGCCTAAATGGTAATAAATGATTTCCTCGTCCATTCCTTCTCCATTAAAATATATGACATTTTTTTATTTTAAGTCTGTTTCGTTCTGTTTGTGCGCCCAAGGCAGTAAAAAAGATACAGGCCCCCAAACTTCTCATTAGCGCACACATTTCCACTCCGAGTTAATTTCAGTTGGCTGCTTTTTCTTCTGCAGTGGAAATGGCACCATTAAGGCAAGAAGGCGGAGATCACTGAGCCACGTAATTTAGCACGGCCCACTTTCTTCTCCTTCAGCCCCATCTGCGCTTCGCTCATCAGAAGCAGAAAGGTCACCAAAGGATATTTTGGTGGAAGAAGAAGAGGAGGAGGAGGAGATTGGATTTATATCCCGCCCTTCACTCAGAGTCTCAGCGCGAGTTACAAACTCCTTTCCCTCTCCCTCCCCAAAACAGACACCCTGTGAGCGATGCTCCCCCTAAGCCGTGTGAGCAAAAATTCTACTTTGTGAGCAACTGGCATTACAGTTGTGAGCCAGCGATTTGGCTTCTGCATAAATTAGTTTGCTCTGGAGCCGTCCTTCCTGAGGTAAGACAAAAATGTGTGAGCCGGAGACTAAAAAAGTGTGAGCTAGCTCACACTAACTCTGCCTAGAGGGAACACTGTGAGGTAGGTGGGGCTGAGAGAGCTCTTTCCAGAACTGTCCTTGACTGAACAGCTCTGACAGAACTATGGCTTGCCCAAGGTCATCCAGCAGGTGCAAGTGGAGGAGTGGAGAATAAAACCTGGTTCTCCCAGATTAGAGTCTACACACTTAACCACTACACCAAACTGGGAATTCAAAGTGAATTGGAGAGCGCTTCCTTAAATGAAACATCTGAAGAACTTCAAAGGAAATGGGAAGTTTTGGGGGAATAACAGAAGCGTTTCTTCAGGGATGCTGAATGGCCATCTCTGGAATGTTATCTGATTCTGATAAAACCAAAACATGACGTGAATTTAGAGGGCACTCAGCAGAGATAGATAACTAAGGTACTCTTCAAAAAATACATTTAGGGTAACCAATTTATTTTTGTTGCTGATTTCAAAACTATATGTGTGTTAAGTGCTGTCAAGCCACCTCCAACTTATGGTGACCCTGTGAATTAATGACCTCCAGAAAGTCCCATCATTAACAGCCTTGCTCAGGTCTTGCAAACTGAGGGCCCTGGTTTCCTTTTTAGAGTCAGCCTTTTTAGAGTCAGCCATTTTGGGTTTCCCTAATTATTGCTATAAAATTGCCTTTCAGAGCAGATTTCTTCTCTCATCTTACCTCAAGAAAATGTTCCGCCTGCTGTTCGCGATCCAATTTTCTTGACGTGGTGGTTATGAGACCTGTAAGAAAGAAAAGAATGTTTGCTTTTCAGTAACTGTCAGACAAGTACAAGGTCTCCTATGAATCGTATGAAGGAAAGCTGAAAAGGGAAAATTAAGTGGTACATGAATCATACACAGAGTTCTTGTTCTCTTTGAAACAATGACAGCACTAAGATGTAAAAGGTTATCCACTGCAGCAGGGAGGGAAAGATAAAGCCCCACCATTAGGGTTGCGAGTCCCTGGGTCCCAATGGAAGTTTCCCTGGGGGTTTGGGGGGGGGGGGGGTTGCCTACTGCTGGCCAGTTGGCATGTCCCTGACATGATGATGTCACCTGGAAGTGACAAACTGCCATGTCCCTGACATGATGATGTCACCTGGAAGTGAGGTCATCATGTCGGTGAAGCTGCGGGGAATGCTCTGGTTTGAGGGCAAAACTCTATGGTAAATTTCCCCTCAAACCATAGAGTTTTGCCCTCGAACCAGTGTTGCTGTGTGATGTCACTGACATCACTTCCAGGTGACATCATCACATTGGGGATGTCGTGTGATGTCCCCTCCCCCTCCAGGAATGCCCACCCCCCAAATCCCCCCTCAGGTGACGAGGTAGGACCTGGCAACCCTATCTACCATTAAAAAAAAAAAAGATACATTATTTGTACAGTTAAAATGCATTTGGATGCAATCTTCCAAAAGGAATTACATTAGAATATGAGGAGGGAGTTCCTGGTCCATTACATGAAGTTAAGCACTTGCCCCAATGTAACTCCAAAGGCCTAAGCCATCTGTGGTTCTGTGGAACGTGCTACGGCTGTCTTCCTTAGCAGAGCCAAGGCTGGCTTGGGAAGCCCAGGAGTATTGCTTTTTGTTCTTTGATATGGATATAGGTGGGAGGTAAGCAATGCTCCCTCTAAGCTGTGGAGTCTTGTGAGCAAAAATTCTTCTCTGTGAGCTACTGGCATTAAAGTTGTGAGCGAGCAATTTGGCTGCTGCATCAATCAGTTTGCTCTGACACCATCCTTCCTGAGCTGAGACAAAAATCTGTGAGCCAGAGGCTAAAAAACTGTGACTCAGCTTAGAGGGAACCCTGGATGTAAGTGAAGATGCCTGCCAGGTATTCTGCTCCTTCACTTGGATTCTGTAGCCCAAACAGGAAGCAAAGACAATTATGACCTGTAACATTAAAAAAAAATCTTGACCTCTTTTTCTCTAACGAATGTCCTTCCACTAATGCACGGCCTCAGTGTGGTCCTTAAACAAAGAGCCTAATATAATAAAGAGTCTCCTTGATTTGTAGTCCTCACTGACTCATTAAAGCAATTTTAACTTTCATTTTTTCCCTTTAACTGCAATTAGAGAGGTCAAACCAAAGCATGCTTCTGTCTTTCACAACACCTTGCGATGAGCAGAAAAATCTACTACTTCCTGTCTTAACTGCTGGCAGTGACTAGTATCCAGAGATTTGGCTTTTTTCAGTAATGGGGGGCGTATCTCTAACTTTCTGCCACATTCACAGTTTACATTTTCAGGTGTACACTTCAAAATTATCAGTGTGGTTCAGGCATAATGCCAAAAGCACTGACTACATGAATGAGTCGTGGACAGGGTTGCCGACTTCCAGGTGGACCCTGGAGACCCCCCCCCCCCCAAAATAACAGCTGGTCTCTGGAGTGAAGAGATCAATCCCCTTGGGGGAAATAAATGGCTGCTTTGGAGGATGAACTCTATAGCATTCTTATCCCTCTAGGTTCCTGCTCTCCCAGTCTCCAGTCCCAAATCTCCTGGACTTTCCCAACCCAGAACAGGCAATCCTAGTCCTGGCCTAGTGAGATTTCAGCACATGAAGCTGACTTCTACGGAGCCGTCAAGGTCAATATTGTCTACTTTGACCAACAGTGGCTCACTGGGGTCTTAGGCTGAGATCTTTCACATAACCTACTACAAGATCCTCTTAATGGGAGATGACAGGGACTGGAGCTGAGAGCTAGCTTGGTGTAGTGGTTAAGAGCGTGGACTCTAATCTGGGAGAACCGTGTTTGATTTCCCACTCCTTCACATGCAGCTGCTGGTGTGACCTTGGGTCAGTCATAAGTTCTTTCGGAGCTGTTATCTAAAGGTCAGTTCTCGGGAGAGCTCTCTCAGCCCCACCTACCTCGTGGGATATCTGTTGTGGGGATGGGAAAGGAAAGGGATCGTAAGCCGCTCTGAGACTCCTTTGGGTAGTGAAGTGTGGGGTATAAATCCAATCTCCTCCTCTTCCTCCTCCTCCTCTTCTTCTTCAAAGCAGATAATCTGCCATTGAACCACCATCCTTCACTAATAAGAGTCTGTCCCTTCCCTACTCCCCTGATTTGTTCAGACTCAATTGGCAACTTCTGATTTCATACAAATCACGGCCTACCGTTTCTATTCATCATGGATACAACCTCTACTGGGTGATGCTCCTTCCCTTTTACAGGGCCTGGGTCCTTGTGAACATATCTGCTCCCCAATCTGAAGGATCTACTGTTCCCAATGAAGACAGAAACCCAAGGACTAGTCCCCGCAACAAACCTTGATGCCACCTCCGTCCATTATCTCCAGATAAAGGATCTCAGAGATTTGGGAAGAAAAAATTACAAGACAGGGCAGGGAACAGGAGTTAAGGCAGAGAGTGCCCTTGCCTCTGGCCTTACTCCCCCTCCTATAATTTCCCCCTGAAGTAGGACTCCCAGTATGATTTCCTTTCACGTCTGGAAAAGTGAACTGTGACTCATCAAAGTTCATATATAATTAAATGTTGTTAATCTTTAAAGACCTGCCACAGGACATGTTTTATTTCACTTTCCCAGACACCTGACTGAGAAAGTGTAGACCTGCTAATTCACATATGCGAGCTGTTGTCTGATGACGCTGTCAATCCAACATGAGTCCATACTGCCAAAGCTAATACCCATCGTACAGTGTTTCTAATTTCAGTTGGTCAACTTAGTATACATTTAGTACATTTTTATCTTACCCTTCCTCTAGGGAACTGCTCAGCACAGCATACACGGTTGTCCCCTCCCCATTTTTACCTTCACAACAACCCTCTGGGGCGGGTTAAACTAGGAAATAGCCCAAGGTCAACCAGGGTCTTTTATGGCCAAGTGGGCATTTGAACCTGGGCGTCCTCTGACACCCCAGCTAAGGGTTCCCCAACTTGCAGCCTGGGGGTGCTGTGGCACCTTTGGACACCATTCCTGGTGCCCACCAAGTGTTTTTAGAAACTGGATGGGGCTGGGTTAGGCAGAGCTTCTGATCACCCATTGGAAGACTTCCAAAAGGGCTGTTGAAGATCTGACTGGTGGTGCACATTTTTAAAAACTTGCTTTGGCAGCAGCTTCCACAACACGAGGATCTTTGCTGTGTGACTGTAGATAAGCTGTGTGTGTGCAAAAAAAATTTTTGTTTACACAATACAGTCATTTAAAAAGTCATCTTGTTAAACAGAGCCTCTGCTTGAAATGTTGCAGAGTTAATATTAGCGTTATGCATGACCTCACTCCCTGAAATTTTATTTTTGTGGTTGGCTCCGCCTCTCGTGGCAGCCATTTTGTAGTTGACGTCACTTCTTGTGGCAGCCATTCTGTGGCTGTGCCCATCACCCAGTGTCAGAATTCCAAAGGCGCCTGCAGGTTCAAAAAATCTGGGGACCCCTGCCTCAGTTATCATTTGATATAGGTTCAGATTGCTCATTCAACTAAAAATCAGTTGATATTTATTTGTTTATTGTATTTTTATCCCGCTCAGCCCGCGAATGGGCCCAGGGAGGGTAACATCATATTTCAATAAACACAATAAAATTTAAAAACACAGTATAACATTTAAAATCAGTAGTTACAGCTTACAGTTGAGAGACTGCGGCCCGTTGATACAGATAGATATAGCTGGTTATCGATGGATGGATGACAGCAACCTCGGGGAGGCCATGTATGGACACCCGCTGCCTCAGTCAAAGGCTGACAGCTTCACATATTTCTCAGTTCTTATTTATTTATTTATTTAGATTTATATCCCACCTAGCCAGCGTGAGCCGGCTCTAGGCGGCTTACAACATTAATCATTATACATATAAAATCACAGCTAAAAACAAGATTCATAGGATTCCACCAGATATGGCAGCCAACATTACTTCCAAAACGAAGCACAGCAAATTCCAGGCCCATGACCAATAGACTTGCACCTGTAGATTGTTTCAGCACTAACCAAGGGCCCCCTTCCCCCCAGTGGTGGCTCCTAATTGAAAGCCTGGTGGAAGAGCTCCGCTTTGCATGCCCTGTGGAACTGCAAAAGGTCCTGCAGGGCCCTGATGTCACCTGGGAGCTCATTCCACCAGTAGGGAGCCGCCACTGAGAAGGCCCTGGTCCTGGTGGTCGTCAGCCTAGACTCTCTAAGGCCAGGGAGGGCCAGGTGATGTTGGGTGCCTGGGCGCAGTGCTCTTTGGGGTATGTATGGGGAAAGGCGGTCCCTTAGGTAGACAGGCCCCTGACCATACAGGGCTTTAAAGGTTAAAACCAGCACCTTGAACCGGAACTGGTACGCTATAGGCAGCCAGTGCAGTGTTCTTAGCACAGGCTGGATGTGGTCTTGCACCGAGAGACCCATCAACAGTCTGGCCGTGGCATTCTGCACTAGCTGCAGCCTCTGGAGCTGAGATAAGGGCAGCCCCAAGTAGAGAGCATTACAGTAGTCCAGCCTCAAAGTGACCACTGCGTGGATCACTGTCACAAGGTCATTGCATTCGAGGAAGGGAACCAACTGCCTAATCAGCTGCAGGTGATAAAAGGCTGCCTTGGCAGTGGCTGCTACCGGGGCCTCCATCGTTAACGGGGGGGCCAGGACCACTCCCAAGCTCCGGACCTTCGGCGCTGGTATCAGTGGCGCCCCCCCCCCCCCGAAGGCTGGCAATGGGATCCCTACCCCCGGCCCGCTCCGACTCAGGCACAGGACCTCCGTCTTCGTTGGATTCAATTTCAGTCAGCTCAGCCTGAGCCAGCCCACCACATCCTGAAGTGCCCGCTCCAAGTCATCTGGGTTAGCCCTGGACTGGCCACCCATCAGCAAAAATAGCTGGGTGTCATTAGCATACTGGTGACAGCCCAGCCTGTGCCTCCGGGCAATCTGGGCGAGAGGGCGCATATAAGATGTTAAAGAGCATTGGGGATAGCACCACCCCTTGTGGCACTCCGCACACCAGCGGGTGCCTCCGGGACATCTGTTCCCCCAGCGCCACTCTCTGTCCCTGACCTTGGAGAAACGAGGCGAGCCACTGCAAGGCAAGCCCCTGAATCCCCGTGTCAGTGAGGCGGTGAATCAGTAGCTGGTGGTCGACTGTGTCAAACATGGCCGACTGATCTAACAGCACCAGTACCGCTGTGCCGCCCTGATCCAGATGCCGCTGGAGGTCATCTGAAAGGGCAACCAGTGCCGTTTCCATCCCATGACCTGGCCGGAAGCTGGACTGAAATGGGTCTAGCGTAGAAGTGTCATCCAGGAATCTCTGCAACTGAATCGCCGCCACCCTCTCCAAAATCTTGCCCAAATAGGGCAAGTTGGACACCGGCCGATAGTTGGCCAATTCAGCCGGGTCCAGTGATGTTTTTTTCAGGAGAGGGTAGACCATTGTTTCCTTGAGTGCTCCCGGGAATAGTCCCTCCACAAAGGACTTGTTGACAATCTCCCAGAGGGCACCGCGCAGCCCCTCACAGCCAGCTTTTATAAGCCACGAAGGGCATGGATCAAGTCTGCATGTGGTTGGGCGTACAGTTGAGATCAACCTGTCGACTTTCTCCAGGCTGAGTGGACCGAAATAATCCAGAATGGAACAAGAAGACGCGCGTGGGGTCTCAAGTTCGCTAACTGTCTTAACTGTGGCTGGGAGATCGTGGCGGAGCAGCAAGATTTTATCTGCAAAGTGGCTCGCAAAAGCCTCACAGCCAATGTCCAATTCCCTATCATTTGGTCTGCCCTGGGGCAGCTCTGTTAAGGACCGAATTGTTCTAAATAATTGTGCTGGGTGCGAGCTAGCAGACACAATCTCGTCCGCGTAGAATTGCCTCTTCGCGGCCTTGACTGCCACCTCATAGGATCTCATAAACGCCCTATAAGGTGCTCGTGATGCTTCGTTGCGGGCACACCACCGCTGTCTCTCTAGCCGTCTGAGCTCTCGCTTCATCTGCCGCAGCTCCCCGGTGTACCAGGGAGCCCGCTTAGAGCGAGGGCGCAGAGGACGTCGGGGGGCGATCGGTTCTGGGTTTTTTTTTAAATGATAAACAGCATTTCCTTCTTTTCTTCTTATTTAAAAGACTCGTGACCAAAACCTGAAAAAAGTTCTCATCTAGCCTAATAAATCAGAGGCCTTTTCAGTTCCACACGCAAGAGTCTCTAGTCTTCCTGACAGCAGGCATGTGGAAAGAAAGGAACCACAATACTACAGAGCAATTTTATTACCTACTGTGAATAAGATGTCTTTTAAACACTAACAGCGTATTCATCTAGCTGGCACAGTGAATTAGAGATTGATATAATGAAACACGAGTTTTTAAAAAATAAATCACAGAAAATAACTTAAATGTGACTTGGAGATAAAAATAAACATATCATTTAATATAATTACCCCTGCAAGCCTGTGGTGTGAAATGGGATGTATTTTTATCTGGGATGAATGGGAATTGGTTAAATATGAAATAATAATAATAATAATAACTCCAAGGCCAAATGTGCAATTATTTTTAAAACTTTCATTTTTATTCCTTTGTTGTTGCTGCTGACAGGATAATGTGAGTGAAATGACCTCTCTCTGAGATAAATGAAAACAGAAATAATGCGGCTTGTTAAAAGGTAGAATGCTTTCTGTGAAGAGGTTTTTTTTTAATTTTTAAAGGGACTGTTAAACTAGGATAATTATGTTCCATGTATTTCTTCCATATGTTCCCCCCCTCCATCAGATAATCAGTTTGGCTTTATTGCCAAAATTCTGTTCTAAAACAGAACCTTATTCAGCTGGAATGATTTTTATTTCTAATTTTGGCTGGAATTAACATCTCTCTCTCTCTCTCTCTCTCTCTCTCTCTCTCTCTCTCTCTTTCAGATTTTATTCTGCAGTGCATCTCATCAGTAACACCAGTTACTTGGTTCTCATAAAGTAACTTGTAAAATGTAAAAGCTATGAGAGAAATGAAAGTTTATACACACAGACACAGACACACACACAAGCAGGGAACTCACCATGACTTGCAGGGGCACATCATTTCCCCCTGTATCCCTCTCCCCACACTATTTCCTCTTTCCCTCCCCCTGGCAGCCCTCATATCTTTCCCCCTTTCATGGCTTCCTTTTCTCCTTTCCACCCACCCACCTTTCATCTGCCTCCCAGCCTTCAGCTTCATTTATTACTTATTCGCTTTATTTATATCCCATGTTTCTCTCCAATGAATGCAACTTTTGTCCTTCTTCCCTCCTCCATTTTATTCTCACAGCAACCCAGTGACGTAGATTTAGCTGCGAGACAGCGACTGGCCCAAGGTCATCCAGCAATCATCCATGTGGGGATTTGTACCTGGGTCTTCCAGATTCTTGTCTGAGACTCTAACCATTATACCACATGGTTGAACAGTACTAGTGAGCAGCCAGGCCTGCCAGCAGTTGCTGCTGTGCCTGGTCCCGATAAGTCCTGCTCAAAGGCCAAACCTCACCCCCCCCCCCCGCCTTTTACTGAAAGAACCCAGGTTTGAAAACTGGCAATATTGTTGTGGCAGAGATCTCAAAGGGCATTCATTTCTTAAAGGTTGGTGTAGTGGTTAAGTGCGCGGACTCTACTCTGGGAGAACCGGGTTTGATTCCCCACTCCTCAATATGTAGCTGTTGGTGTGACCTTGGGCAAGTCATAGTTCTGTCAGAGCTGTTCTTGAAAAGAGCAGTTTCTGTCAGAGCTCTCTCAGCCCCACCTACCTCACAGGGTGTGTGTTGTGGGGAGGGGAAGGGAAAGGAGATTGTAAGCTGCTCTGAGACTCCGAGTGAAGGGTGGGACATAAATCCAATCTCCTCCTATACTTGGGGGGAGGGGCAGGCACAGGCACAGCTCAGACAGAACACCAAACTGTGGTTTTTGTGTTATATACGTGAGCTCTATATATGTGAGGTCAAACGTGAGCTCTATATACGTGAGCTCTATATACATGAGGTCATGTGCTCTCTTTCCCCCCTCCCTTGGCTCGATTTACCTGCCTCCCTTTTTGGTAAGTGCCCACAAGTAGAACAGGAAACCATGGTATAACTATGGCTCGCTCACATGACACTGAACCCATGCAGTGGCTTTATTTCTGAGCTGCCTCAGGATCTAGGAGTTTTGCATTCCAAGTCATTAGCCTCTGGTTAGCTGCAGTGTGGGCGAATGTTTGCCTGAGCGATTCAGCTTTGGTCTATTCCAGTCAATGCTTTTATGGACCTACTGAGAGTCAAAGAGAGCATAAAAGACCTTATTTACAATTTCTGTAACACATATCCAACAACTGAACTGCCAGCAGAGGCTGAAGATATATTTGTTCCTCCCCAAAGAACACTAAAAATGAAACGGCACAAGCTCTTTATTTTTCTAATGCAACAAAGTGCCTTGCAGTGAATATATTAAGATCGTGTATAAATCAAACATCACTATATAATTGCACCTCCCAGATGTACTGTATCAAGCAGAAGGTCTTTTTATGCTAGACTCGTAACGAGGGGGAGACGTAACGAGAGATAAGTGAGTGGCAAATGACTCTATCTTGGATGATGGGTTATGCAGGGGAAAACCAATCAGGTTAAAAGTCGAGGGACCGAGTACCTGGGGCGCAGGTGACCAGCCATGTGCTACAAGAAACCAAGAAGGTGGCAGAGGTGGAACAAATCTGGAGAATCAGTGGGTCTGCACTCAGGGCTGCCCTATGGGCTTGCCTCTCCCACATCATGTTTCTTCCTGTTCCCCACCAAATAAACGATGTGATGTACCAGTGGAGAAAAAATGGGGAAAAGATGGAGTGGGCACTGGTTAAAATGGAACAAATCTGTGAGAAAGGGAAGGTTTTAGCTAAGCTTTCAAAGAAGTGTAACACTTTGCAGACTACTCCACAATGTGCTTGTCAGATTCTGTTCCTATCTAGTTTTGGATGAGGTGAAGAGAACGTAAGAAATACATGGTTGGATTAGACGAATGGTCCATCTTTGTCCAGCACTTTGTTTCACATAGTGGCCAGCCAGTTGTCCTGAAGGGCCAACAAACAGGACAGAAAGGCCAAGACCTTCCCCTGAACTGAAAATGGGAAACTGAGGTCGAACAAATGGCTTACTGAGTTAGGTTCATGACAAAGGTGAAATCTGAGCCAGGAGCTTTTCGTTTACAGCTCACCCCAAGTCTTCAGTCAGTTACTGTCTCTCAGGCTAACCCACCTTACAAGATTGTTGTGAGGGTAAGAGTTTCTTGTTTGAGAACTTCAGCACTTTGCGTGGGTTCTACCAGGCATGCAGCTGAAGACCTACGAATTCTTCAGGCAACATAAACAGAAAACAAGGATACACAGCACTCTTTTGTCATTCTTATCACATTCTGCATGTTAACATTCTCACCACATTCATTGTGACCAATACACAAACAGTAATATGGCCGTCTGGAGACCCAGATGGAGAATTTTGTAAACTTAGTCATGTCATGGGTGGTTCTGTGCTTGCTTTGGGGTCAGATTCTCCCATACCAGACATCTGCCGCCAGTCCACTAAGCTACAATATGGCATTTATTTTGTGAGGTAAGGAAAAGTTGGCAGGATTAAGAATGGGTCTGCCCATAGAATCACAGTGTTGGAAGGATCAGCCTAGAGCAGAGGTGGGCAAACTGTGGCTCGGGAGCCGCATGCGGCTCTTTCACATATATTATGTGGCTCCCGGCAGGGCGGCTGGGGAAGCTAAATATCATTGGCAAACAAATATCATTGGACAAATTAATATCATTATCAATATCTGTTTTTACCCCTTTTGTTATTATTTTTGGCAGTCTGATTTAATGTTAATAAAAAGTAAATTTGCTTATTTTCCAATGAAAGCAGGTAATATTTGTTCATGCCTTGTGGCTCTCAAACATCTGATGTTTATTCTATGCGGCTCTTATGTTAAGCAAGTTTGGCCACCCCTGTTCTAGGTGGCTCTTACGCTGAGCAAGTTTGCCACCCCTGGCCTAGAGCATCCCTGACAAGTGTTTGTCCAGATGTTGCTTACACACTGCCAGTTCAGATGGAGCTCACCACTTCCCTAGGCAGCTGAGTCCACTGCTGAACAACTCTTACTATAAACAAGTTTTTCCTAATATCCAAACCGGTACCTTCCTGCCCTTAATTTAAACCCATGACTGCAAGTCCTCTCCTCTGCTGCCAACAGCAGCTCCCTGCCCTCCTTTAAGGGACAGCCCTTCAGATACTTAAAGAGAGCCATCCTGTCTCCCCTCAGCCTCCTCTTCTCCAGACTGAACATTCCCAGGTCCCTCAGCCTTTCCTCCTAGGGCTTGGTCTCCAGGCCCCCTATCATCCTTGTCGCTCTCCTCTGCACCTGCTCCATTCTTCCCACATCCTTTTTGAAGTGGGGCCTCCAGAACTGCACACAATACTCCAGGTGTGGCCTAACCAATGCAAAGTACAGAGGGACTATGACATATTGTCATAGTGTTTTTGTATGCCTCAAAACGGTGCTTTCCAAGAAGGCAGTCAGGGTGCCTGAGAATGCCTAAGGAAGTCTGAGAGGCTATTGGCAAAGGAAACTGCAGGAAGTCCAGTATAAAGAGATACGAGGGAGAACAGATCGAAGGTTAAGGGAGCCAGCTAAACAGAGAGGAAGACGGGGGTACAGTGCCAGAGAGTCCACCTTCCAAAGCACCCATTTTTCCTAAGGGAACTGATCTCTCTAATCTGGAGATGAAATGTAATTCCAGGAGATCCCCAGGTCCCACCTGGAGGCTGGCATTCATATTAGGAGGAGATATTTTTCCAGTTGCAGAATAATAAAAAGCAAAGTTCACTCCTAACAGCAACAGACTTAAAGGCTAAAGCGTGCATAAGTACAGAAACACCGAACGGAGGTAGTCGGATGGAACTGTTAGATAATCTTTTCCAATCACTTGAGATGTGACAGATGTTCACAATTAAAGCCCTGTGAAAATCAGAGTGATAAAATGCAGATAATATTAAGTAAACCTGCATGCTTCAAGTATGTCGTCTGATGCTCACCATGTCCATATACAGTGGAATCAGCTACCTCGGGAGCTCCCCCTCACAGGCAGTCTGTAAGCAGGGGCTGGACAAACCCTTGTCAGGAATGTTCTAGGCTGGTCCTGCATTGAACAGGGGGCTGGACTAGATAGCCTCTGGGATTCTAGGATTCTACAACCTGGAGAACAAGAGTGAAAAGCCACCCAAGGAGGTCATGAAGGCTCCCCTCTCTCCTGGCTTTCTGCGAACTATAAAAAAACCGAACAAAGTCTGAGTCCAGTGCATGCACACAAAAGCTTATACCCAGAATTAAACTTCGTTGGTCTTAAAGGTGCCACTGGACTCAAACTTTGTTCTGTTGCTTCAGACCAACACAGCTACCCACCTGAATCTATAAAAACCTGAATTATTCAAGAGGCCTTTTCAGCACAGGTAATAGGGTCGGCACTGTATAAATTTGTTCACAGATTTACTCAGATAAATGATTAGGGACTGCAGTCTATACTGGAAGGCCAGATCCTGAAGCTGAAGCTCAGATACTTGGCCACCAAATGAGAAGGGAGCACTCACTGGAGGAGACCCTGATGCTGGGAAGGATTGAAGGTCAAAGAAGAAGGGAGAAGGCAAAGGATGAGATGGTTAGACAGTGCTATCGATGCAACGAACATGAAGTTGAGCAAACTCAGGAACACGACGGAAGACAGGAGGGGCTGGCATGATGTGATCCATAGGGTCGTGAAGAGTTGGACTTGACTGTGTGACTGAACAAAAACAACAACAAAAAGGCCAGACACAAAGAGGTTATGCAGAGAGGGATTAAAATGTGGAACTCCCTTCCAAATGGTGTCATGACGGCCACAGGAATAAAAAGCACTAAAAGGGGGTTAGATAGATTCATGGGGGAGAGGTCTATCAATGGCTACCAGCCATGGTGGCTGAGGGGAACCTCCACATTCAAAGGCACTAAACCTCTGCATCCCAGAGCCAGGAAACTACATCAGGGGAAGGTCTCAATCTCCATGCTCTGTTGCTGGCCCTCCAGAAGAACTGGTTGGCCACTGTGTAAGACAGGGTGCTGGACTAGATGGACCACTGGTCTGATCCAGCAGGGCTCTTTTTATATTCTTATGAAGGCCTCGGCCTCTATGCCCTGTTATTAGCCCTCTAGAGAAACTGGTTGGCCACTGTGTGAGACAGGATGCTGGACTAGATGGACCACGGATCTGATCCTGCAGGGCTCTTCTTATGTTCTTATGTGCAAAAAAGAGACTTCACCTTATGTGCCATTACACTGCTGTGGCCAAAACAGTGACATGAAAGAAGGGCAGGCATTCCAAAAAAGGCCACAATGCAGATCTAAGCAATACTTTCTCACGCATATAAAAAGTTCCCCAGCTCACATCAGCTGCAGGAAGTGCAAGCACGGGATCATTGCTACGGGTTGCCTTGACAGGACTGGGATCTGACCGCAGCACAGAAGAGCTATTCTGTTGACGGAACTTCCCCACTTGGTGGAGGGAAGTCGCTAGAATGGGGCGCCTACCAACAGTGAGTGCTCCATTCATTCTGAACCACGCATGACAAACGAGCGGCTCCCAAACGAAAGGGGTCCAACCAACTCCAGCTAATGGCACAACTGAACAATGGGGATGATTCCCCGAAGTGGCAGCCGACTCTCCCAGCAGAAGTTTTATTTCTGCTCCACCGCAAAAGAGGTTTCAAAATGTCCCCATTTGAAGACAAATGAAAACACAGATCAGCATAAAACAAAATTTGTGTCCTTTTTGTCTGCCTCTTTAGACAAAATTCAGTGTCTCCTAAACAGCTAATTGTTAATATGGAGCCTCCGCATGGATTTTAACAACTGTGTCACTCTCTCGTTTTCAACGAAAATTACGGTATTCTAGTCTGCTTGTAATTAGCATGTAATTAGTACTTGCGGCAGCAGCTATAAATACTTATCTAACTGCTGGCGAGTTCGGTATCCAGCGCACATGATCATTATACAATTTTCTTCAATTTTTCCACACATAAATGCCAGGGGAAACTGGGTAAAACTTGGGAAGCCTCTGGGTGTAATTTATGCTAATTGGTTTGGCCCCTTAGCAGAAAGCCAACTCGTGCCACGTTAACAGGGTGGGGAAGTGGAAGCCGTGGCACTCGGGGAGGCACAGGGGCAGAAAAACAAGCTGTACGACAATCGGGCTTGCTGCGCTCTGAAGGAACTGCAGAACCATTGTTCTGTTTGGGCGATTCCATATTAATATGGGAGAAGAAATGCAGAGAGTCTTCCGTCTTTTCTTTCGCAAAACGTATGCGTGGGTCATCACGGGGCAATGCCTTGAAATTCTCTTTTATCAAGTGCCGGGGAGGGGGAGGGGGATTCAGCCCCTGAGAAGCAACAGCTGCAAGATCTGGTTCAGAATCTAGATGCTAAAAACAGAAGATTTTCGTAGAACAGCTGTCAGAAACGAAAGGGCCCGTTTTCTCCTCTCCCAGTTGCGGTGGGCCGGATTCCCTCAGCAAACCAAGCGGAAAAGACTGGGACCAAATCTTAGTTTAGCGTCGAAACTACAATTTCTGGTCGCCCCTCTCCTCTCCAAAACCCCAGTGGTGTGAGCCATGCGTCTGCTTGTTTCGTCCATTTTGTCAGCCTTCTGATCTCTATAAGCCATTGCACAGGAGAAGCAAAGCAATGGCTGGATCGGTCATTTGTCAACTGAGATGTCGCACCCATTCACAGCATGAACCATAGGTTACAAAACAACTCCAAACCCCAGTTTCAAATTCCAGCTTGCTGGCTGATTGTTTCTCTCAGAGTTTCTCAACTCGGTGCCTGCCAGCACCTTTCTTGGGGCTCACCAAGTGTTTTTAGAAAGTGAGTGGGGCCAGGTGGGCCTCTTGCCCAGCAGAGCTTCTGATCTGCCATAGAAGATCTGATTGGCTATGCAGGTTAAAATAATAATGTTTCATTGGCAGCTGGCACTATAGTGTTTGTTTTATTCCCCCTCACCTGTCTTTCCCAATGTATTTTTTAATTACCCCTTTTCTCCCCTGAATTTGGGCTTCCTCCATGTGTTTGGCTCCACCTCCTGCAGAAGCCATTTTGTGGCTGGCTCCACCTCCCATGGCAGCCATTTTCTGGCTGGCTCCACCTCCCATGGTAGCCATTTTGTGGTCACACCCACATTCCTGCATCAGAATTCCAAAGGTGCCCACAAGCTCAGAAAGGCTGGGGACCCATGGTTTACATAATTGGATCTTGTGTTAAAACATAATGAAACTTCTTCAAGCAAGGTTTTGACAAGGTGTCTGCCTGGTTCTCTGGTCTCCAAAACAAGGAGCTCTGAAAAGTTATACAGGGAGGGTTATGGAACAATAATGTCAGGTGAGGAACATATTTCTTTCATCCTATGCTGCTTTATTGACCTTAACACCTTCCCTTTACCTATGAGTTAATAGTTGCCACCACCACCCGACCAGAGGACACAAGAAGAAGAGGGGAAGAGTTGGCTTTTATACTCCACTCTTCACTTCCCAAAGGAGTCTCGGAGCAGCTTACAATATCTTTCCCTTCCTCTCCCCACAACAGACACCCTGTGAGGCAGGTGCAGCTGAGGGAGTTCTGAGAGAACTGCTCTTGAGAGAACAGCTCTGAGAGAACTGTGACTGGCCCAAGGTCACCCAGCTGGCTGCTTGTAGAAACATGGGGAATCAAACCCAGTTCTCCAGATTAGAGACAGCTGCTCTTACCCACTACACCAAGCTGGTAGGCGGCTTTATGGATCTGCTGGTGTCATGTCTATTTTGACACTGTACATTTTGGAAAAGTTCAGAATCAAAAAGAAGAAATTATTGCTAAAGCAGGATTACGTCTCCAAACAATGATATCATTGCTTCATGATGCAAGAATTTTTTTTTAATGGCCCCTTAAAGCTGAACAGAAAGACAGAACGGTCCATCCCCCCAACCCAGTCCTTGAAAAGCATTACCAATTGGCTAAGTGTGTGAATGCTCTGAGATGGATGGTCCAGGCTTGATCAATCTCAATAGATTTTGGAAACTAAGCAGGATCAGCCTTCATTAGTACTTGGATGGAAGACTTCCAAGGAAGCCCAGGGTCACTACACAGAGGCATGCAATGGCAAACCACCTCTGTTTGTCCCTTGCCTTGACACCTGAGGGGTTACCATAAGTCAGCCACGATGGCACCAAATATCTGACCAGGGTGGTTTCAGACAACCAGGGCTCATTTCGTAGCAGGAGCTCCTTTGCATATTAGGCCACACACCCCTAATGTAGCCAATCCTCCAAGAGCTTACAGAGCTCTTCTTACAGGGGCTACTGTAAGCTCTTGGAGGATTGGCTACATCAGGGGTGTGTGGCCTAATATGCAAAGGAGCTCCTGCTACGAAGTGAGCCCTGCCAACAACAATTCATTTATTACAATCCAAGATCAGCCAACGTAAGGGGTGGCTTTCAAAAGAAGAAGAGGAGGAGACTGGATTTATAATCCACCCTTCACTTTCAGTCTCAGAGTGGTTTACAGTCTCCTTTCCCCTCCCCTCCCCACAACAGACATGCTATTAGGTAGGTGGGGCTGAGACAGATCTTTTGAGAACTGCCCTTGAGAGAACGGCTCAGAGAGAAATCGTGACTGACCCAAGGTCACGCCAGCAGCTGCATGTGGAGGAGTGGGGAATCAAACCCAGTTCTCCCTGATTAGAGTCCGTGCTCTTAACCACTACACTAAAGCAAAACTGAAAAAAACTGAGGAGAAAACTGAAAGGAAAAGTGGAAAGGGTCAAAACCATTGAGGAAGCTTGGAGACTATTTAAAATTACTATTTAAAATTACAATCCTAGAGGCTCAGAGAAAATATATACTGCGGGTTAGGAAAGACACAAATAGGTATAGGAAAAAAACCTGCATGGTTAACAAACAAAGTAATGGAAGCTGTAAAAGGTAAGAAGGATTCCTTTAAGTGGTGGAAAGCTAGTCTCAGTGAGGTTGATAAAAGGGAACACAGGCTGTGGCAAATAAAATGAAAATCTGTGATCAGGCATGCAAAAAGGGAATATGAGGAGCATATCACAGAAAACATAAAGAACAACAATAAAACTTTCTTCAAATACATCAGAAGTAGGAAACCAGCCAGGGAAGCAGTGGGGCCCCTGGATGACCAAGGGGTAAAAGGTGTAGTGAAGGATGATAGGGAAATGGCTGAGAAACTAATTGCATTTTTTGCCTCTGTCTTCACTATGGAAGATGAGAAGTGCCTGCCCCCTCCAGAACCACTGATTTCAGGAGGGGTGTTGAAAGACCTGAGTCAGACTGAGGTGACAAGAGAGGAGGTCCTACGTCTGATAGACAACTTAAAAACAAATAAATCACTGGCCCGGATGGCATACATTTGAGAGTTCTGAAAGAACTCAAATGTGAACTTGTGGATCTCCTGACAAAAATATGTAATCTTTCCTTAAAATCTGCCTCCATTTCTGAGGACTGGAAGGTAGCGAATGTCACTCCTATCTTTAAAAAGGGTTCCAGAGGAGATCCGGGAAATTACAGGCCATTCAGTCTGACGTCGATACCGGGTAAATTGGTGGAAACTGTTATTAAGGAAAAAATTAGTAGGCACATTGAAAAACAAAATCTCTTGAGGAAGACTCAGCATGGGTTCTGTAAAGGAAGATCTTGCCTCACTAACCTGTTAGTGTTCTTTGAGGGAGTAAACAAACATGTAGACAAGGATAGATGTTGTTTACCTTGACTTCCAGAAAGCTATTGAAAATGTTCTTCCTCAAAGGCTCCTAAGTAAGCTCAATAGTCATGGGATAAAAGGACAAGTCCTTTTGTGGATCAAAAACTGGCTAATTAAAACGAAACAGAGAGTGAGTATTAATGGGCAATTTTCTCAGTGGAGGGAAGTAAGCAGAGGAGTACTGCAGGGGTCAGTACTCGGTCCGATGCTTTTTAACTTGTTTATCAATGAATTGGAGTTGGGAGTAAGCAGTGAAGTGGCTAAATTTGCAGATGACACGAAGTTGTTCAGGGTGGTGAGAACCAGGGAGGATTGTGAGGCACTCCAAAGGGATCTGTCGAGGATGGGCGAGTGGGCATCAACGTGGCAAATGGGGTTCAATGGGGCCAAGTGCAAAGTGATGCACATTGGAGCCAATAATCCTAACTATAAATACATGTTGATGGGGTCCGAACTGGCGGAGACTGACCAAGACAGAGATCTTGGAGTTGTAGTAGATAATTCAATGAAAATGCCGAGACAGTGTGTGACTGCAATGAAAAGGCCAATGCTATGCTGGGGGTTATTAGGAAGGGAATAGAAAACAAATCAGCCAGTATCATAATGCCCCTGTAGAAATCGATGGTGTGAAAAGATATTACAGCATTGGAAAAAGTGCAGAAAAGGGCAACTAAAATGATAAAAAGGGTTGGAACACTTTTCCTATGAAGAAAGGTTGAAGCGCTTGGGGCTCTTTAGCTTGGAGAAACGATGGCTGAAGGGTGACATGATCGAGGTTTATAAGATTATGCATGGGATAGAGCAGGTAGAGAAAGAAGTCCTTTTCTCCATTTCTCACAATACAAGAACTCGTGGGCACTCCATGAAATTAATGAGCAGTTGGGTTAGAACGGATAAAAGGAAGTATTTCTTCACCCAAAGAGTGATTAACACGTAGAATTCATTGCCACAGGAGGTGGCGGCGGCTACAAGTATGGACGGTTTCAAGAGGGAATTAGATAAACATATGGAGCAGAAGTCCATCAGAGGCTATTAGCCACAAAGTAGAGATAGGAACTCTCAGTCTGGGGCAAGTGATGCTCTGTATTCTTGGTGTTTGGGGGGGGGGCAACAGTGGGAGGGCTTCCTGCCCCCACTGCTGGACCTTCTGAGGGCACCAGGTGTTTTTGGCCACTGTGTGACAGAGTGTTGGAATGGATGGGCCATTGGCCCAATCCAACATTGGCTTCTCTTATGTTTTTATGTTCTTAAGACTGGGCACAAACTTATGGAGACTGTGTCCATCAAACAGCTTATGGGCCAGGATAACTGGGATGAGGTTTGCCCGTAGAGGCAACAGAACTTAACTTTCCTTTGGTAGGAAACACCCCGCTGCTCGAAGGAGGATTCTGAACTTTGATGAACCTTGGCCTGATCCAGCAGAGTTCTTTATAAATCTGTGTGAATAAAGCTGAGCAGAACTTGTGTTTAAAAAAAAAAAACAATCAAAAGAGCTCAGTGGTGCCACTATGACAAGAGATATATCAACAGCTTCATAAGTAGCCTAAGTAATTTCTGCCTTGTCTAGATAGCTGTACTACCGGATACAGCCATTCTGAAGCAAAGCAGCACACTCGGAGTGTACATTTGCATGTCAATAACTGGCGGAGTCGACCTCCTGGAGGTAGTTTCCTAGCAGAATAGCTGGCGGAGTGCTGGGAAGGAGCTGAAAAGATTTCAGCAGGCTTTCTTTTTACCGCTTTCCCCCTAAGTAATGAATGGTTTTTTTGCACAGTGGTCAAATTGATCCCATTTTCCATGTCTAAAGTCTTCCCCCATGCAGTTCCCAGCTATCATGCGCAAACCTTGAACGAGAAATGAAATCTCAACCATGTGAGCTCCGCTGGGGGGGCTCTTTCAGGCAGGCACTGAAATTGGAATTATGTTTTGTCTGCATTAAGTAATGGCAATGAGTCACACACCCAGCATTAACACACACACACACACACACACACACACACATGCACCTGGTTGACTTGACATTAATTTGTAAAGGAAGTGTTAAAGTAATTTTAAAAAAATCTAATTCTATTTTCTTCTGACTGCCAAGTCCATCTGCAGACAATCATCTACAGACAACCAGAACCACAAATCACTTAAGCCTAAATGCTCTGATTTTAATCTAACGTTGAGTTAATTGAACTATCTCATCTTCAGCTGCTGAACAAGGCTATTAATTGTAGTGTGTGTGTGTGTGCGCGCATGTGTGTGTGTGTGTGTAAAGTGCTGTCAAGTTGCAGCCAACTTATGGTGACCCTGTAGGGTTTTCAGGGCAAGAGACATTCAAAAGTAGCTTGCCATTGCCTTCCTTTGCATAGCGACCCCGGAATTCCTTAGTGGTCTCCCATCCAAATATTAACCAGGGCCAACCCTAAAGACTAACAAAATTTGTGGTAGGGTATAAGCTTTCATGAGTCACTGCTCACTTCTTCAGATACAGCTAGAATGTGAGTCCTATATATTGGAAATAGGAGTGATTTCAGACGCCAAATGTCTACAGCAGGTCTGATTGGATTAGGTGTGATATGCAAAGAGGAAGTAGGCGTGGAGAAATCAGCACTAGTAATGGGACAGGAAATCTAGGTCTCAGTTCAGTCCAGGTGGATGCACTGTCTTGAGCTTTGCTATCAGTTGTAATTCAGCAGTCTCTCTTTCTAATCTCCCTTTGAAATTCCTGCTACTTTTAGGTCAGCAACTGGATGTCCTGGAAGGTTAAAATGTTCCCCCACTGTTTTTTGAATGTTGTGGTTCCTGATGTCAGACTTATGTCCATTAATTCTTTGTCAAAGGGACTGGCCTGTTTGTCCAATGTAGAAGGTGGAAGGGCATTGCTGACAAGTGATGCCATAAATCACATAAGAGGGGTATGAACCTGAGCTGGTATGGCTAATGTTACTGGGTCCACTGATGGTGTTGCTAGGAAAGCAAAGTTGGCATCTTGGTTTGTTGCAGGCCTTGGTACCAGAGTCCAAGTTACTGTTAAGTAGTTTATCATTGCAGGTGAGAAGTTGTTTTAGGTTAGCAAGCTGTCTGTATGCAAGAAAAGGCCAAGCCCCCAGTGCCTTTGTGAGGGAAATGTCACTATCCAGCATGGGTTGGAGGTCATTAATAATACGTTGAACTGGTTTGAGAATTAGTGTTGTTCTGTTTCATTTTCTTTGGACTTGGGCTTGTAGCAAGCTGTCCCTGGGTATCATTCTGGCCTTTCCAATCATCTTTCTCACCATATTAGGAGGACATTGCGGTTGCAAAAAAGCCTGTTGCAGACCCTTCAAGGGAGTATCTCTGTCTGAGGGGTTGGAGCAGATGCCACTACAGCGTAGGGCTTGGCTATACACAATGGATTGTTTGATGTGGTTGGGGTGGTAGCTGGAGGCACGCAGATATGTTTGCTGTGCTGTCGGTTTCTAGTTTAATGTGGTACTTATGTGTCCCTTGTGTATCCATACTGTGGTGTCCTGGAAGTTTATTTCCTGTCCTGGTGGAATCTCTCAAAGGCTTCTTTGCCATGGGTCCAGACAATAAAAAATGTCATCAATGAATCTCAAGTAAAGGAGAGGTGTCGATGGGTAGGACTTCAGAAGATGCTGTTCTAGGTCCACCATGAAAATGTTGGCATACTGTGGAGCCATGCAGGTGCCCATGGCTGTGCAACTGACTTGGAGGTATAAGTTCTCACCAAACCTGAAGAAGTTATGGGTGAAAACAAACATGCAGAGCTCAGTGGCAAGATCGGCCGTGGTGTTGTCGGGAATGTTTCTAATGTTTTGTAGTCCATCCTGATGGGGGACGTTGGTGTACAGAGACTCAACATCCATGGTGGCTAGAATGATGTTTTTTGGGAGATGGACTGTAGTTTCCTCAGGAAGTTTGTGGTATCAAGGACATAGCTGGGGGTATTAATAATGTATGGTCTCAGGATGGAGGCTGTATATGCTGATACTCCTACAGTGATGGAGCCTATCCTTGAGACAATGGGGCATCTAGGTTTGCCAGGTTTATGTATCTTTAGAAGAAGGTAGACAGTGCCTGGTCAAGGTTTTTGGGGTGTATCCATATAAATGTGTTCCTGCTTGCATCAAGAACTCAACAAAATCATGAAGAAAGTCCCAACATACATACAGGAACAAATTTAGAACTCAACAAAGTCATGAAGAAAGTCCCAACATACATACAGGAACAAATTTAGAACTCAACCGAATCATGAAGAAAGTCCCAACATACATACAGGAACAAATTTAGAACTCAACAAAGTCATGAAGAAAGTTCCAACATACATACAGGAACAAATTTAGAACTCAACCGAATCATGAAGAAAGTCCCAACATACATACAGGAACAAATTTAGAACTCAACAAAGTCATGAAGAAAGTTCCAACATACATACATGAACAAATTTAGAACTCAACCGAATCATGAAGAAAGTCCCAACATACATACAGGAACAAATTTAGAACTCAACAAAGTCATGAAGAAAGTTCCAACATACATACAGGAACAAATTTAGAACTCAACCGAATCATGAAGAAAGTCCCAACATACATACAGGAACAAATTCAGAACTCAACAAAGTCATGAAGAAACTCCCAGCATACATACAGAATCCAGCAAACAGTCACAAATTCCAGTGCCTTCAGAGAGGCTTGGGCCTTTACTGTGGCATGTAGTACCTTTGCTCAACTTTGACTGGCATGCCAGCGGCAGTCATTCCTTGATCAACAAGAACTGGTAAAGGCTATCAATGCTACAATGACACAGTGAGTGGGGAGGGGCTATGGCTCAGTGGCTGAGCATCTGCTTGGCATGCAGAAGGGTCCCAGGTTCAATCTCTGGCATCTCCAGTATCAGCTAGTAAGACTGTGATCACACGCTTTTTTAGATCTGATATAGGTGCGAATGCCTGATGGATCTAAAGGGAGCAATCAGACAGCAACATCTGGGAAGCGTCCCGCAGTTGTTGGCAACCTGTGATGCTCCGCCACGAAAGCGGAGTTAAAAGGCACCGGGGAAAGTCTGGTGTTATCTGGATAAGTTGGGCCAAGGGCAGACTTTCCCATGTCTGATTGCTCAAGCATGCTCTCGTGCTGTCAAGATAATCTGATCAGGCCATCCCGACTCCGTGCAGTGCCCCCCCCAAGTATGCGCATCATTGCACACTCCATAGGGGGCCCTCAGCACAGAGTTCTGATTCCTTGATTTCTCGTTTATGCACACAGGAAACAAACAGCAACCCCCCCCCCCCAAAAAAAGACACCCACAGCTGTGTCTGATCACAGAGTGATGGGTTGCGCCCACAGCTTCAAAGGGCTGTGTAATCTCACAACTGCATGTCAAATTCCTCCAGAGGGAATAGCCTCTCTTCCCCTGCGCTTCAACTGGCATGTGTGACCGCAGCCTAAGTGATGTGAAAGGCTTCCACCTGGAAAGCCATTAGCCAGTCTGAGTAGACATGACTGACCTTGATGAACCAATGGTCTGATTCAGTGTAAGGCAGCTTCATGAGTGTTCATGTCTCTGTGTGTCTGTTTACTGTAATATTCTCCACAAGCAGCTGCCTCTGAGGATTGTCTGGAAGTTTCAGTTGGTACAAAGTGTTGCAGTAAAATGGCTGACTGGCCCTAATTATCCATACTCCCCAGTTTCCAAAGCACAACAATGCCTGCCTAGTTTCCATGCAGCATTCACAGTACTAGTTCCTATCTGTAAAAGCATTGAACTGCCTGGGGCCAGGGAGCTTATATTCTGTTCTGAGGATCTTCTTAGTATGTCTCCATCTTCAGAAGTGAAGTGGGTGGTTACAAACGGCAAGCCCTTTTCTACAGTAGCATCTTGGATATGGAACTCTCTCCCCACAGACATCTGCCGAATATCGTATATATTGGTTTCAGTGTTCCCTCTAAGCTGAGTTAGTCTGAGCTAGCTCACAGTTTTTTAGCCTCGGGCTCATACATTTTTGTTTTAGGCAGGAAGGATGGCTCCAGAGCAAACTAATTTATGCAGTAGCCAAATCGCTCGCCCACAACTTTAATGCCGGTAGCTCACAAAGTAGATTTTTTTCTCAGAAGACTCCACAGCTTAGAGGAAGCATTGATTGGTTTCCAGGTATTAGCACAAAACCATTTAGGCAGATCATGAGAGGGAGGGCAGGAAGGGTTGCCTCAGTGCTTAGTTCTCGTGGCCCTTTCTTACACGCCCAGGGAAATGCTGATCACCACTTTGGGGTCCGGAAGCAGTTTTTCTCCAGGCTAGTTTGGCTGGAGATCCTGGAGGTTTTTTTTGTCATCTTCTGGGCATGGAGCAGGGATCACTGGGGGCGTGGGGGGGAGGTATTTGTGAATGTCCTGCATTGTGCAGAAGGTTGGACTAGATGACCCTGGAAGTCCCTTGCACCTCCATGATTCTATGATTTGATTCATTCAGAGTTTTGCTGAGTTTGGCTGTTTATACGGTGCATGCATATGCTTCCCCTGTTCCCTTTCATTCTTGAACTACTTGAGATAAAGCTTTGTTTCCCCCCCGTAGGGCTGATCATTGCATTGTTAATGGGTGTTTTTACTGGTATTGTATTATTAGTAAGATGTTGAGTTTTAATTGATGATTATTTTTTATTATCCCTCTCCGCAAGCCATATGGCTGGGACGCTAGATGAATGAATGAACGAATAAATAAATATGTAGAGGTTTTGTGTGGTGAAGGAAGTGTGATCAGAGAGGCTTAGTGATGGCAGCAAGCCAGGAGGAGGTACCATTATTGCTTCTCATCACCTCTGTCCATGCAGCCTAACACAAGAAGATGCATTCAGGCATTGATTGCTGAGAGGAGAAACCGGGAGACACATCAGTCTGGTTGGCGGCTGCTGATTGAATATTAGCAGTCCAAAGAATTGTTTGTTTTAGCAGTGTGGTATCTGAACAGGGATCTGGATTCAGAGATTAACCCATCCACATCTGATCTAATCAATCTCTCCTCTAGGAATATTTGAGCACAAAAAAGTCAACATTTAGCAAAACCCTTGGGAAAGTGATGTTTTCTCTTTGGCAATTGCACAAGGCGAGAGAAGAAAGGTCTTAAAGAGACCAACAGTGCAATCGTAAAAAGAAGTCCACTTAGTCTTACTGGAAGGTCACAAACAAGGCCCAGATGCAATAGCCCTCCCCTCTACTTAATCCCCAGCACATTTTATTCAGGGCTACTCTGCCCCTGAATATGGAAGTTCTATCTCTGCCATTTTCAAATTTTGCCTTTTCAAATTTATCTCAAGTAGTGGCCATCACCACATCTTCCAGCAGTGAACAGCATAAAATCTGAGCCAGTTTGGTGTAGTGGTTAAGAGTGCGGACTCTAACCTGGGAGAACTGGGTTTGATTGATGCAGCTGCTGCTGTGACCCTGGGTCAGTCACAAGTTCTCTCAAAGCTCTTCTCTCAAGGGCTGAAAAGAGCTCTCTCAGCCCCACCTACCTCACAGGGTGTCTGTTGTGAGGAGGGGAAGCGAAAGGGGATTGTAAACAGCTCTGAGACTCCTTTGAGTACTGAAGGGTGGGGTATAAATCCAATCTCTTCTTCTCTTCTTCTGAGTTTTTTAAATGAATTGTGAGGAAAGGTACTTCCTTTCTTCTGTTCAGAATCTACAGATGATATGTTCCAATACTCTAATCTATGATAGTCCTTTCTATGCATGTTTTCCGTAACCTTTATAATATTATAAATCTCTATGGTGTCCCCCACATAGGTATCTATGCCCATAAACCCTAAAATCTACAAACAATTTTCTTCCCCCCCCCCCCCCAAGGAAAGGTACTCTAACTCTCCAGCTCCCTTTGGGTGCCTCTAATTCTGCATTTCCCCCAAAGTTTCCCGAAAGGATCTGAACTAATTCCAAGGGTCTGGTAACAGGGAACATGCCTTCTCAGCACAATTCATATCTCTCTGACATAGCTCTTGTCACTTTAAAGACTGCTGAACTTCTTTCAAACGCTGTAACACCCAATTAAAAGTGTAGCATGTCAGACCGTACTTAGGTCTGCAGTTTCAGATGCACCAAAGTATTTGTGCTTCCCTTTGCGAGTCAGCAGTTATTAGAAGCCTGAAGTGCGCGGAACATTACTTTTACTTCTATTAGCATAAGACAGAGCAAAGCTCCCCTCTCTACACTCCCTTTGTTCTGGTGATATCTGATCGAATTTTGAAATGTAAAGAGGACTTCAGAGACACTGAGTATCTGTTTGGCAAGGGTATGATGAGCTGGACAATGAGGCACCCAGAAGCACCGTCATACACCAAACAAACAGACTTTATGGGCCAAATTGTATGTCGCCAAGGAGGCAGCATATTTTGTTCAAATGGCACCCAAAGTGATTTTCTTGGGGCTCTTATTCTTGATAGAATGAATGCCCATTTAACAGAGAGAATGCCCTCTTGAGGGCACCTGGTGTTTTTGGCCACTGTGTGACACAGAGTGTTGGACTGGATGGGCCACTGGCCTGATCCAGCATTGGCTTCTCTTATGTTCTTAGAGGTCACGAGAGGCCACTTTTTGCATCTTCCCTTCTCTGACAGAATTTCCTCTTGCTCCCATGGTAAAATAGATAACAGTTTCCCATGTTCTATTGGAATGTCCTCTTTATTCTAACTTAAGATGTCATTTCATTCTAACGTGGTTTCTGAATTTCGATGATTCTAATCCAAGCGGGGTGGTCCCCTTCCTAGTTCTAGATCAAAATCCTAATGTAACTTTGGATGTCACAATTTTTTTAAAAAAATTATTTTGTCTTTTGGGAAATAGAGCCTATAAATGAGATTTCAGATTGTCATACTGATCAAGGTATTGAGCCAAGGAACTTTTATTGGTCGAAGGAAAGGAAAGGGACAAAGAAAATCCCAACTTCAACTATAGGCTAATGGGGTCAGAACTTGCTGAGACTGAGAGGGGAAAAAAGATCTTGGGGTCGTAGTGGATAGCTCAATGAAAGTGTCAACCTAGCGAGCTGCAGTGATGAAAAAGGCAAACTCTGTGCTAGGGATTATTAGGAAAAGGACTGAGAACAAAACCGCCGATATTGTAATGTAGATGTATTGATATATGGTGCAGCCTCACTTGGTATACTGTGAACTGTTCTGGTTCCTGTATCTCAAAAAGGACATTGAGGAGCTGTATAAAGTACAGAGGAGGACAACCAAGAAGTTTAGGGGGATGGAATGCCTCCGCTATGAGGAAAGGCCGAAGAGTCTGAGACTTTTCAGTTTAGAAAAGAGACGACTAAGGGGGAACATGAGAGAGATTTATAAAATTATGCATGGGATGGAGAGAGTTGACAAAGATTTTTTTTTTCTCCCTCTCTCGAAGTGCTAGACCTTGAGGGCAACCAATGAAACGCATGGGCAAGAGGTTCAGGACAGACAAAAGGAAATGCTGCTTTACACAGAAAGTGGTGAAAATGTGGAATTCGCTGCCAGAGGATGTAGTGATGGCCGCAGGAATAAACTGCTTTAAAATGGGGTTAGACAGATTCATGGAGGACAAGCCTATCACTAAGACTCTGAATCCCAGAGTCAGGAGGCAGCATCAGGGGAAGGCCTCGGCCTCTGTGCCCTGTTGTTGGCCCTCCAGAGGCACTTGGTGGGCCATGATGTGAGACAGAATGCTGGACTATTGGTCTGATCCAGCAGGGCTCTTCTGATGTTTTTAAAGAGGAAGTGTGAGGTGACATTTCCCCCCCCCCTGAAAAAAAACTAGGGGCACCCTCTTAAGTAGATATGGAATGCTTCCCTGCCCTATCTTCCTGTGTTTTGTTGCTCCAATAACTTTTCTTCTCAGCCTGTTGCACTCCCAGTATTAAAAGAGACTTGGAAGAAAATAACTAGAAGTGATGGAGCCCAGGGTGGGGTGGGTATCAGTCAGGGGTCATTTAGAGCAGGAGCTCGGGGGAGCGCAGCTCCGGGAGTTGGTGCCAGCCCCCCCTCCCCCACGGGGGAATGCCTGCTTGTGTCATGGCTGCAGCAAAATGACTCCATCCCCTGGAAAGGTCCTTGTTCCTCCGACCAGCCTCCTGAAGGTTTCAGCAACCACTGAAGCTATCCTCCCAGAATAGTGGTATTTCTGAGGCTTGGATTAGTAGCTGTCCCCTCTCTACCAGCTTTCTTTCTTTCTTTTTCTTTCTTTCTCTCTCTCTCTCTCTCTTTCTCTCTCTCTCTCTCCCCCCCTTTCTTTCTTGCCTTCTGACATACTTCCGGTGATGTAGCATATGCAAATAAGTTATGCTAATGAGTTATGCTAATGAGCTCCTGGACCTCTTTTTCTATGAAATGACCCCTGGTATCAATATAAAAACTTCCTCAAGAAGAGCGGTCTTAAGTTATAATGGATTCCTGCAATTTTTAAGCTTCGGCGAGACTGTGTCTTCCTGTACAAACAAATGGTTTAATCCATGATGAATACGCATGTTATTCCATACAGTCAAAATATGGACAAAACAACCACCAGGATATCTATCCATTAAAAATAACATTTATGAGACACGGTTATTTGGACTGAAATGTGTTTGGCAACTCCTCCCAATCCTTCGCTTGTTAAAATATTCAGAGGATTTGCAAACATGCAGTAATTAACACTGCTTCCTCTGTTTCCATCACACTGTTATACACTCTGTTTTCATTATCTACAAATTTCACATTCACAGTGAAGCCGATGGTAGCAGTACGGGTGAGGTATATAGAAAGAGAGAAATAGCACCAGCTTGACTGGAGAGTTTCTTGCCGGTAAGTAAAATAAGAATTACTGTGTACTATTTTTCCCCTCCCTCTCCCAAAATATTAGAACTTGGGGGCATCCCATGAAGCTGATGGGCAGTAGATTCAGGATGCACGAAAGGAAATACTTCCTTATACAGAGAGTGATTAAAATGTGGAATTCACTGCCATAGTGATGGTCACAGGCGTAAACAGTTTTAAAAGGGAATCAGATAGATTCATGGAGGATAAGTCTATCAGTGGCTACTAGCCATGAGGACGGAGAGGAACCTCCACATTCAGAGACACTAAACCTCCCAGAGCCAGGAGGCAACATCAGGGAAAAGTCTTGGACTTTATGCCCTGTTGTTGGTCCTATAGAGGAACTGGCTGGCCACTGTGTGAGACAGAATGCTGGACTAGATGGATCACTGGTCTGATCCAGCAGGGCTCTTCTTAGATTCTTACATTATTGTTTGGAGGACCAGAGAGAGAGGGGGAATGTGCAGAGGGAACTCATGGTGGGAAAAGCTGGCTCATAAAGGACATCGTTGAGGGGGTGGACTGGCCCCCAGACCTTTGCTTCCTAGCCAGGGTCCCAACATCTCAGCTGTGAGAAGGACTCCTTGGTAGGCCTCAATAGCAGCAGGCACCATGAGAAGCCACTACTGGAAGACAACCAGCCAGAGAAGCTGCTGGATCCTGGGATCCAGTGGAGACATCCAATGTCCCATGCTTCGACTTATCCTTCCCTCCCCACCGCCCACCCAGTACAGGAGCTGCAGGAAGAAATGTAATGAAGAACGTCGCAAGCCAAAGATAGTGCCAGCCTTGTAGCAAGGGCCTCCCTGCTCTCAACACCACTTCTAAGGACAGGGTTTTTCTCCAAAGTATGACCAGTGCCCTGACCTGGCTGGCCCAGCCCAGCTTGATCTCATCTAGCTCTTGGAAACCAAGCAGTGTCAGCCCTGGTTAGTCCTTAGATGGGAGACCAGCAAGGAAGTCCAGGGATGAAGAAGAAGAAGAGGAGATTGGATTTATACCCCTCCTTTCACTCCCCAAGGGAGTCTCAGAGTGGCTTACAATCTCCTGTCCCTCCCCCTCCCCATAACAGGCACCCTGTGAGGTAGGTGGGGCTGAGAGAGCTCTGATAGAAATTGCTCCTTTTCAAGAACAGCTCTTACAGAACTATGGCTTGCCCAAGGTCATTCAGCAGGTGCAGGTGGAGGAGTGGGGAATCAAACCTGGTTCTCCCAGATTAGAGTCTGCACACTTAACCACTACACCAAACTGGCTCACTTAAAAAAATTAATAAATTTTTTCTCGCCAGGCCCGGGTACCCCCCCCCCCCGCTCAGGTGGATTCGCACCCCGAGGCGAAGGAGGGTCTCAAGCTGCCAGCTTCCTCCCCCCACCCTTGAAGCCCAGCCTTGGCATCCCCCCTACACAGGGGTACGCAATGGCAAACAGCCTCTGTTTGTCTCTTTGCTCTGAAAACCCAACATGGTAGCCATAAGTCAACTGCAATTTCATGGCACTTTCCACCACCAGTGCACCAGTGGGATGTGTGTGTGGCTGCAGAACTATAAAACTATAACATTCCAGCAGGTGCCTGGACCTGGCAGACCCAACAGCTATTCTTCACCAGCTCCTTCTACCTTGCCTCCAGTTCTAGCAACAATTCTCCTGCTGTTCTGTCTGGCTGATTTTCCATGCTGGACAGCTCCTCTGCTGAGAATCTGAATGTCAGCGCAAGTATAATTGAGAATAGTACAAGATCCCACAGCTTGCAGGGAACTTGCATCGGTCTAACAACTGACGTTTGTTCAGATTCCTTCCACTCAAATTTCACCTGAGCCGGGTTACATTTGGATGGACTTTTTGTCATCCAAGATCTCAGGATAGTTATCTGACTTAAACAAACAAACACACAAAATTAGACACAAGAAGATAAAGTGCTTCCTTGCACATGCTTTTTGTAAAAGTGCCCAGAAAATTGTGCCTCTTCCAGCACTTTGAGGCTACATTCCTCTCTCTCTCTCTCTCTCTCTCTGTGTATGTATGTGTGAAGTGCCATCAAGTTGCTTCTGAATTATGACAACCCTATGAATTAATGACTTCCAAATCGTTCTATCATTAACAACCTTACTCAGGTCTTGCAAACTGAAGGCTGTGGCATTCTTGATTGAATCAATCCATCTCATGTCTGGTCTTCCTCTTTTCCTGTTGCCTTCAACTTTTCCTAGCCTTATTGTCTTTTCCAGTGACTCTTGTCTTCCCATAACGTGACCCAAACACAGTAGCTTCAGTTGAGTCACTTTAGCTTCCAGGAAGAGTTTGGGCTTGATTTGACCTAGAGCCCACTGATTTGTCTTTTTGGCAGTCCACGGTATCCGTAAAACTCTCCTCCAACGCCACGTTCCCAATGCATCAGCTTTCTTCCTGACAGCATTCTTTGTTGTCCAGCTTTCACACCCATACATAGTCATGGGAAATACTGTGGTATGAATTATCTTCAGATAAGAATTATCTTATCGCCAGTGACAAATCTTTACACTTAAGAATCTTTTCTAGCCCCTTCATGGCTGCCCTTCTCAGTCTCAGTCTCCTTCTGATTTCTTGCTTGCAGTCTCCCTTTTGGTTGACTATTGAGCCAAGGAATCAGCCTTGTCCTATGTATACTTATCTGAATCTATGTAGACATTATAAGTCCTATGTATCCTGTAGTCCTACGCATAGGTCTCACTGGGTGATTCCGCACTAGACCTTAAATCCTGGTTCAAACCTGTCCCCAAACTTACATTTTACACTACACTAAAGTTCACCCCTGTAATTATCTCAGGGTATTTTTTTGTTTCCACATTACATTAAGGCCACCCCAGTTTCACCCCACACTTGTCCCGGGATAAATGGATGTTGTTACAACCAGGGATAAATGCAAGGTATTGTGTCACGAGTTGAACTCTGATAAAACCAGGGGTGAGATCCAAGTGCGGAAAGGACCACTGGGCTCTCTGGATCCTATTTCTGTGTGAGCAAGAATCCACACACTGACTAGCAGCAGAAATAACTTGGGTTCGAAATCATCTATTGAGTGTCAAATCAGAGACTCAGGACGTGTTCCACTGACGTAATGCCTCTGTTTGCATGCGAGAATCCCTGTTTGATTTTTCTTTAAAAAACTGGGTTGGGTGGCCTACAAAGAAGTTCAAGCTTGTTCGAACTTAGATCTTTTGGAGACAACATGGATGCTTGCACATGAACAGTAATTACTTTTCCCCTCACTCTCCTCATCTCTTTTGTTACGTTTTTATTTTGTTTCCGTCTAAGAAATCAAAGTGGTGTAGATAGAATATGGAATCAGGAACACATGACACCTTAGCTTCCAAGATCTGATGAGATCAGGCTAGCCTGGGCCACTCCGGTCAGGGCAATTTTCAGCTGATACCTAGCTTTAATGCTTGGATGGAAGGCGGCATGGTATAGCTCCATCTTGTCAGATCTTGGAAGCTAAACAGGGAGGGTAGTTGGATGGGAGACCACCAAGGAAGACTCAACAGAGGAAGGCGATGGCAAACCACCTCTGCTTCTCACGTGCCTTGAAGACCCCTTTGCTAGGGTTGCCATAGGTCCATTGATAATACATGCGTAAGTTCACATAATACAGGGGTGTGGACAGTGCAAATTCAAATTCTGTACTAGACCCTGCTGGGGGAGAGTTCAACAAAGAGTCTGGTGCAGCATAAGAATTTCAAAAGCCCGCCCCCAAATTCTATTGTATTTACTCACTTTAAAAAACACCTATGCAAAGCATTTAGGCTCTATACAAATGCACTTTATTTTTATTATTACTATTATTTGTTATCTCTATTATTACTAAAGTTATCCTGCACTGGCCCAGATACCATGAATGGAAACTACATAGGAGCACGGAAGCTCCCCTGGTGGATTGTGCTCAGTGCATATATTATTATATGTAATAATATATATTATACAATTATACAAAACTACTACTATTGAATACATCCCTCACAGAGGTAAGAATATGCGACGCTGTGAGATTCACTGAACAGACGCAACATTTATTCAATCATTCATGAGGCGCTGAGGAACAGCAAATTAATCTGGCGTCCTGTAGTCGGTTGAAAAGGGAGGGAAGGCAACGTGGTATAGCCCCATTCCGTCAGATCTCGAAAGCTAAGCAGGGTCAGTACTTGGATGGGAGACCACCAAGGAAGACTGCAGGGGAAGACAACGGCAAACCGCCTCTGCTTCTCACTTGCCTTGAAAGCCCCTTGCTGGGGTCGCCATAAGTCAACTGTGACTTTACAGCACTTTACAGCACTTCATACACACACACACAGAGTTGTAAATTTACTAATCGGAAAGAACACCCATAAAGTTCTTCCATGACTTTACTGTATTTCATGGAAATGTAACAAGGAATTATAACCCATGCAAAAGAAACAGCTAGCAACCTCCCTTCCCCACAAATTCCAGAGGGGTAAGGTAGAGTTCTCTTACACGGTGACCTGGATGACCCAGCCTAGAGTCACCTCATCAGATCTCTGAGGCTAAGCAGGGTCACCTCCTTGGATGGGAACTCACAGAGGCGGGCAATGGCAAACCTCCTCTGTTCGTCTCTTGCCTTGAAAACCCCATGGAGTCTCCATAGGCTGGCTGCGACTTGATGGCACCTACCACCAGAATGAATGCAGGCCACTCCACTTACTATGCTTGGTTAGAGTCCATCAGAACAGATCAGGATCTGAAACCATGGTTTGAAATTGGTGGATTAACCACAGTTATTCTTAATTATGTTTTCATGTGATGCGGACATCCAGGTTTAATCCTAGATTGTAGCACTTTCCTCCTGGCCCTTCATAAACCCCAGCTACAAAGATGCCTGATCAGCATTTCCTGAGGCAAACCAGAATTTGAGTAACCATCCTCTAGATCAACCCTGGTTTCACCAACTAACCATACTTAAACCATGGTTTCCTGCTATGTCTGGACTAGGGCTATACGCTCAGTTTATACCGAGCCGAATCAATATGCAAAAAAACACCTTATCAGTATTTTTCGGGTATTTATTAAGCTGAAGAGATCTGTACTCGGCTACCGAAGTAGCCCTGCCCGGAAAAAAGCCGATATTATTTGGCTTTTATTCTGGCCTCCTGAGCAAAGGAAAGGGTTTTAAAGTTTAAACCCCATCCCCCCCTTTGGAGTTAGGCTGCAGCTGCGTTGCAACTCTAGGAGGTGGTTTAAACTTTAAACTCCATTCACTTCTCTCTGGAGTGGGGCCACAGCTGCGGCCCAACTCCAGGAGAGGAGGGAAGGGGGGTTAAACTTTAAACCCCTTCACTCTCTGAGTCAGCTCTGCACAACTCGGCAAGTGAAAATCTACATTATACCCTATGAGGACGATCCCCATAAGGTATAACAGAGCCAAATATATTTGGGTTTCCCGAATACTAACCCGAATACCAGTACAATACCAATACTGGTATTCAGGGATATTTGGGTTTCAGGTTCCAAACACCCAAATCTGAATACAACCAGTTTTCCCCTCTTGCACACCTTTAGTCTGATCACAGCTTTAGACATCGAAACCATTGCGGGGTTCTAAGCTAAGGTCAGTGTGAGCCATGATTTTGGCATGGCTCCCTGCTGTGGCCTTAACAGTACTCACTGGCCTGAACTTGCATACAAAGTGCAGTACATACGTGCACACATACAGACAAATTTCAAGAGGCAGACTGTTTGACTTTGGAGTTTTGCCTCACAACTCCCCCCCCCCTTTTCTGAAGGCAATTAACAGAGGCTTTCTGAGAGAGCCAGTGTTTTCCAACAGGCAACTGACCCGTAACAACTCAACGGTGCTCTCCAGAGCCTTTACAAAACAACTGCGGTTCCCAACTGGCTCTGACAGGAAGCCCGATGACGCCACACCCTGTCCTTTTCGTTTTTTATTCTCTTTTTGTTTCCGATTTGCTTTGTGCCAAGTCCTAAAAGAGCCAGAAGTTGCTTGTGACCACTTTTATATATTATCTCTGAGGCTGAAGAGCCAAAAAGAAAAGAGAGAAAGAAGGGGGGAAAAAAGGGGGGGGGAGGCCGGAGAGGAGAGAGAGAGAGTGCACTCGCCAGCCAGCAATTCAGCAAACGACGTTTCCATGGGGAAAGTGCTGAGACAGCATAAAAGGAGCAGATAAAAGTGGCAGTTAACCCAGCGGTAGCCTTATTGCCGCATACATTCACAGGCACTGACACTTGAGCAATGCTAGGAAAGCAGGGAGGGGAGGCATTTGGCCATCTGTTGCTAGGGATGACATCACCCCCTCGGTCGCTCAGGCCTTTCTCTCCAGGACAGTGTTTGCCTCATTAATCAGCGCCGCCACTGTGAGAGTCCATTCGGGGAGGGTTCCCCTGCCAGGACTTGACAGCCAAGGTTCAGGGGGGACAAGCCCAAGGAAGGCTGGCTGCAGTTTTTAAAAAGAGATTTGGGAACTACTTACAGATCTCCTTGGATGGAATGCTGGCTGTTTTATGTTTCTGGATCTACGTTTCTAAAAGACGTAACTTTTACAAGAACCGAAAGGAAGTAGCACTTGACTCCGCCACTTGATTTCAGGGCGTATTCTGATGACAAATCAAAGCTGGTTTCGCTCCTGCTTAACTAAGAAGACTCCAGCGAGGAACTGTGGGAGCCATAGTTTTATGACAGACAAGGTCACGTAAATATAGGGCACTGAGCCGCAATGAAAAAAATAAAATCCAGAACTTTGCTAGTCTGTTATGAAGCCAAAATAAACAGGAGCCTTGTGGCACCTGAAGGACTAACAAAACGTTATTCCAGAGTAAACTATTGGAATCAGAAGAAGCGGGCTCTAAGCCTGTAGACGCTCGTGCTGGAATAAAGAGTCTTTAAGGTCTTCAGCTTGCCAGGCCTAAGCAAGGCTGTTAATGAGAGGATGCTTGGGAAGTCATGAATTCATAGGATCACCACAAGTTGGAAGCGCCTTGATGGCACTTAACACGCATGCACACGTGACTATGCCTTATACTGAATCAGACCCTTAGTCCATCAAGGTCAGTATTGCCTGCTCTGATTGGCAGCAGCTTTCCACGATCTCAGGTGGGGCCTTTCACATCACCTACCACCTGATCTTTTTAACTGGGGGTTGAATCTGGGACCTTCTTCCTGCCCAGCAGATGCTCTGCCAAGGAGCCAACGCCCCTCCATAGTCGTTACGGTGCTGCAGTGCTCCTGTTATTTTTGCCTAGACTGTAGACCAGGGCTGCCAGACCTGCTACTATGGAGGAAGGACTCCTGCTGAAAGCCTTTGCTGCCTGCCACTGCTTCAAGCAGTGGTGGGAGGAAGAAAACCAAAACCAAAACAGCAGTGTCAGCTGTGCTCCTCTGTCACTTCCGGCAAAAACCCAGATGTGATGCAGAGTTGCCCAACAAATTGCCAGGCTTCCCGGTGATTTCTAGAGCTACCCTCTCTCACTTCCGGGTTTCCCCCACAAATGTCATAGTGACATAACTGATGTCATATGCCCCCACCTGCTAAGACTGGCCTGCATCTCAGGGAAGACCTGCCTTCTTACCCAGCAGGGAAGGAAGGAGCAGAATGGGAGAGGTGGAATGGAGCAATGATCAGTGACTGTGGCGTGCATCAACATAGCATCTGTCCATACATTAGCCATACAATATGAGACTTCAAGGCATGTTCACACTGCTGGGAACCCCTCAATGCACCCTTTTAACAGCCGAAAGCTGAGAATCCAGTTCTGCGTTGACCATCAAGTTCTAAGCGAAGCTCCATGTGCAAGGAGTCATGGACCACGCACGGGTTTTTTCCTCCCCTTTGTCCCCAAATGTTGTTCTACTCAAACCTCCTGATATTCTCAGCACAGCCTACAGCTTTATCTGCTAGCTGGAAAGCTGGAACAAATGGCAAGAGCACTTTGGCACACTGAAGGCATTAAACTTTCAGGGAGATGAAATGAAACATGACAAATTACTTAGCGAGTCCACAAAACTGTACAGACCAGAACACACTGGGGTCCTATTATTCATTCTTCTCCAGTTTAAAAGAGACGGAAAGAGTGTGTGTGTGTGTGTGTGTGTGTGTGTGTGTGAGAGAGAGAGAGAGAGAGAGAGAGAGAGAGAGAGAGCACATAACCCAGCTTTCATTCAGCAATTGCAGGTGTTTTTTTTGTAGAGCTTTATTGCCTATATCATCAGATTTTTTAATCACTAGGAATACTTGTAATGAAAGACATGCATCTGTGCTTCTGATTAGGACTAAATTCATGCTGCCGACTCAGCTACACGTATCTTCAAAATCCACATTTAAAAAAAAATCTCTTATTTTTAATTTATCAGATTTCTTAGGATGGAAATTACAAGAGACGCATGGCTACTGCTGATAATGCAGCCGCACGCCTCTTTCTTCTCTGCTCTCCTGTAACACGCTTTAACACCCAGTAAGTAAAATATGCAATCTGCCTTCACTAGACCTTAAATTTACCGGGGTCCATAAGTGGCAGGCCTGACCTGGATGACCCAAGTTTAGCCTGATTGTGTCAGAATACAGAAGCTGAGCAGGGTTGACCTTGGTAGTCAGCCGTGTTGGTCTGAAGCAGTCGAACAAATTTAGAGTCCAGTGGCACCTTTAAGACCAACAAAGGTTTATTCAAGGTATGAGCTTTCATGTGCAAGGCACACTTTTTCAAATAAAGTGGAATGGGATGTAAGCCCTTACCTTCCATTCCAATGTATATGAAAAAGTGTGCATGCACACGAAAGCTCATACCTTGAATAAACCCTTTTTGGTCTTAAAGGTGCCACTGGACTCTTGGGCTGACGTTGGGTAGTAAAAAGATGGGAGACCATTGAGAAATTCCAAGGTTCGTATACAGAGGCAGGCAATGGCAAACCACCTCTGAAAATCTCTTGCCTTGAAAATCCTAACGGAGTGCCATAAGTCGGCTGCGGCTTGATAGCATTTTACACCACCACCACCACCGCAAGAGACAGCCAATGAAATAACGATGAGGGTAGGGAAATTTAAAGCATGTTCATATCACATGATATGCTTTTATATTATTGGGGTGCGGAAGGCCAGGAAATCACAAGTGGCTGTTTCTGCGGCAACCACGTTCCTCTTGTACTGATAAATCCCACTCTAACAAACTAGTTTTCTCCTCAACGTGCACACTGAAGCAAACATAAAAAATTAAGCAAACAGAACAAAGGACAACGCTGAAACAGGAATCCTAGGTCATCAACACATGGCCCCTGAGTCCAGGCTAGCACCCTGGGTGGCTGCTGCAGAGCTGTCAGGAAGCTGTGATCTGAGAAGCCACAAATGTACCAGATGGTCTTAAGCGAGTTATTCATCCTGCCTCACCTTCTCATCCCCAAAATAGAGATGAACATAATACAAGGCTGTGGTGGGGACTGCAATGAAGTAAAGTGTGAAATGCTTCAAAGTCATAGTCCCACTTGTCAGACCCCGGTCAAGTTACTCTCAACAACTCTCTCTTTGGCAGTGATAAGTTTATTGATAAGTATGCATGTCATGATCTGTGCCGGGCTGGAAGACAGGCCTAGGCCCAGGAGAGCCCTGTGCTGGGGGTAGAGGGCTGTCAGCCTACAGTTCCCATGATGCTTGGCGGCGGCGGTAGCCAATGAGAGCTTGGGGAATGTGTGAGGAGACGGAACTTTAGCTGGGAAACTAACAAATGTTTTCTTCTCTCTACGACGGACTTTTCCTGAGACAGAGAGTCAAGCTGAGGGGAAAGTCTGGGCTGGGAGAGAAGTCCCTCAGTGGGATGGAGTGAGAACAAGCAGGAGGCCTGGTATAAGAGGCTGTAGGCCTTAAGTAGTACCAGTTAAGGAAAAAAAGTATCACCAGATTCATTTTAATTTACCTTTAAAACACTGTTATTGATTACTGCACCTTGTCTTGTTTCCCCTGCCCCAGTACTGTTTAAATGTTCTGCCTGGTCATCACTTCTCAGGTTTCTCGGTTAAAAGAAGACATTTGGTTGGGCCTTCTCAAGAGACCCTAAGTTAGGGCTGCCAAGTCCCCCAGTAGGGCGGGGGAAACACCGATTTTTAGTCCTTCCCCCCGCTTTTTCAAAGTTGGCCACCGGGGGGACAAAATGGCTGCCTTAAAAGGGAAATGTCTGCAGAGAGCCTGCCCTGCAGTAAAAAGCCTCACCAGACATTTCCCCTTTAAGAAGTCAGCAAGAGAGCTTCCACAGCAAGAGAGGTCCGCCCAGAGATTAAGGAGGGACTGAAGGAGCTGCTTTTGCATGTGGCTGGCAAGGTAAGTTTCTCTTCCAGCTCTTTTCATTCTCTCTCCCTCTTTCTTTTTTCTGTCTGTCTGTCTGTCTGTCTCTCTCTCTGTCCCCATCCAGCAGAGGTCTATCAGTGGCTATTATAGCCACAAGGTCTAAATGGAAGTAAGTGCCTCTGCCAGTTTTTTTCCCTTCTCTCTCTCCCTCTTTCTTTTTTCTGTCTGTCTGTCTCTCTCTCTCTCTGTCCCCATCCAGCAGAGGTCTATCAGTGGCTATTATTAGCCACAAGGTCTAAATGGAACACTTTGTCTGGGGCAGTGAGGCTCTGAATTCTTGGTGCTTGGGGGGCAACAGTGGGAGGGCTTCTGGAGTTCTGGCCCCGCTGCTGGACCTCCTGAGGGCACCTGGTATTTTTGGCCACTGTGTGACACAGAGTGTTGTACTGGATGGGCTGTTGGCCCGATCCACTGTGGCTTCTCTCCTGTTCTTATGATATGAAAATCATATTTAGCACTTGTGTAGCACTTAGTGCTTCATATTCTGCCGAGATGAGGAAGGATTCAGTAGGGCTGTTGCTCAGTGATAGAGCATCTGCTTGACATGCAGGAGATATCAGCCTCTTCAGCTAAAAAAGGATCAGGTAATAGGTGACATTAAAGATCTCAGCCTGAGACCCTAGAGAGCCACTACCAGTCTGAGTAGTCAATACTGATCTTGATGGACCAATGGCCTGATTCAGTATTAGGAAACTTCATGAGTTCATGTGTCAGCATGTGGAAGCAACATCACAGGATGTGACATCACAAAATGATGTCACTTCCTTTTTCCTGGCTCCACCCCCAAAGTCTCCTGGCTCCACCCCCAAAGTCCCCAGATATTTCCCAAGTTGGACTTGGCAGCCCTACCCTAAGTCCAGGGTGGTGGCGGCAGAAGGTGGCAACCCGCAAGGGGTCATGACAGTGTGTGATCCGGAACATCACTGTGTTAGAACTGAAGCATTTTGGCGGGTACCTACTTCATATAGGTAAAGCAGACAAACACCCCCTTCCCAGTCATACGTCATTCACACACACCCCACCTTGCCATCCCAACCAGGGAGTAAAGATGCATAGTTTGGCTATCTCCTGACCAGGCTGGCACCAGTGCTACTTCAAGGACAACCTTCCCTGAGAACACAAAAGGAGGCGGGCTTAAAAGAAAGTTATGGCTGCAAAAGCAAAAGGTTTCATTCACACAAACTCATTCACACACACACCCCTCCTCGGAGGAATTCCCTCCCCCCTAAATCATGGCAATCTGAAGCAAGCTAAGCAAGCCTGACTGCATTGGTCAGGCCGCACCTGGAATACTGTGGGCAGTTCTGGAGGCCCCACTTCAAAAAGGATGTGGACAGAATGGAGCGGGTGCAGAGGAGAGCGACGAGGGTGATCGGGGGCCTGGAGACCGAGCCCTAGGAGGGAAGGCTGAGGGACTGGGGAATGTTCAGTCTGGAGAAGAGGAGGCTGAGGGGAGACAGGATGGCTCTCTTGAAGCATTTGAAGGGCTGCCACTTAAGAGGAGGACTTGGTTCCTGTCAGCAGCAGAGGAGAGGACTCGCAATTATGGCTTTAAATTAAGGGCGGGAAGGTACTGGCTGGATCTTAGGAAAAACTTTTTTACAGTAAGAGTTGTGCAATGGTGGAATCAGCTGCCTGGGGAGGTGGTGAGCTCCCTCTCCCTGGCAGTCTTTAAGCGGCGTCTGGACAAACACTTGTCAGGGATGCTCTAGGCTGATCCTGCATTGAGCAGGAGGTTGGTCTAGATGGCCTGTCTGGCCCCTTCCAACTATGTGATTCTATGATACTAAAACTTTAAGTGACATATAAGTACAAATAACAATATGAAATTATTTTAATGTAAATATTATATATTTAATATAGATCATATTCTGAGTTAGTCATGTGTCAGAGGGTAGACATACTGGTCTGCAGTAGAACAGCTAGGTTTGAGTCCAGATATCTGACAAAGGGAGCTTTGACTCTCAAAAGCATATACCCCCAAAATTGTGTTAGTTTCTAAGGTACTGCTGGGCTCGAATGTGGCAGAGTTGGTCAACTAATACATATTCATTGCTGGAACGGCTGATTTTAAAAGGGAAGCGAGAGAATAACCTTCCAGATCATAACTCTCTAGTAAGTACTCTCTAGTAAGTACTCTCTAATAAGTACTGCAAGTTTCTAGTTCTTACACTTCCGATGCAGTGCTCAACACTGTGTGTAATACTAGCTGAAATCTCTGAAGCCAGAGGAGATGAACAATATCTCCCATGGCTGGGATGGAGCTTTTGTGCCTGGTAAAGCTCTGTGCCTCTCTGCAAAGCCACAAAAGCAGTTTTAAAAAATGGAAGAACAAATTATCACATTAAGACGCTGAGCTGCAGACTGAAAGCTTGGTAGCTTGGCAGTTCGAGACCCTAGTGCTGCATGACGGAGTGAGCTCCTGTCTCTGGCCCCAGCTCCTGCCAGCCTAGCAGTTCGAAAGCAAGAAATTGCAAGTAGATAAATAGCTACCACTTTGGTGGGAAGGTAACAGTGTTCCGTGCGCCTTGGTGTTTAGTCATGCCAGCCACAAGACCACGGAAAAGTCTTTGGACAGCGCTGGCTCTTTGGCTTGGAAACAGAGATGTGCACCGCCCCCTAGAGTTGGATTCAACTGGCTTTCGAGCAAGGGAAACCTTTACCTTTTAAAATTTGGATAGCTCCTGTGCACAATTTCACTTTAAAAAAAATCACACTGTACAGAAAGCCATGTTTATATTGATCTTCAAATACTGAAAGAAAAATTGTTTTCTAAAGAGCACCCCCCCACACACAAATGCACAAAAATGTGGCCTTCTTTGCAAAGGTACATGGGAGCTTTCTGAAGAAAAAGCATCTTCCTTGCAGTTCCCCTGCACCGTCTTGAGAAGTGTACCAAAGCTGCAGTAATAGGAAAATTCTCTTCTCGGTCACCTCGCAGGTTAAGCGTGCCACTTATCGAGCCTGTCATCACACTGGCTCCTGTTCCAAATAATAGCTCCTGGCACATAATGCACATAACATTGTAAACGTATTAATAGCAAGCTGTGAGGAGCTGGCAAGTCAGAGGGAAATGGCTGGCGTGGATTTGTACTGGGACGGGGGAGAGAATAATCTTATTAGTGCTGGTTCGATAATTGGAATGTCCAGCAGGAAAAGAAAGAAAGAAAGCGTGCATATTTCCTGCCCCAAGAAACTTCAGGATAACAGTTTGGGATAACCTGTAACCTAGTTCAAGGGCATATGTTTTGTCTGTGTAATGTACCAGGTTTAACTCTTAGCGTCTCCAGTGTCAAGGATCTCAGCTGGCAGAGCTGTGAAAGGCCTGTGTGAGATCTTGGAGAGCTTCTGCTGCTGAGTCATGACCCTTTCTCAATATCTTTCTTCTTCTTTTTTTAACGGCAGAGGAATTTAGTATTGTTAGTGTACAAGACCATGAGAATCCTGAGAGCCATTTAGATCAATCATCCTCAGCCTGTGGGATGTGATCTTCAACTGAGTCGAGTAAACTTGCTGGCTGGTTCACAGTCAATTATCGACCTGCCATTTTGTTGTGTTGTGGAAAGACTAAGACATAGGAGTCAAGAGAAAGGATGCCACACTCCCTACCTCTCTTTCCACGCATGCTAAGAAGAGCAGCAGGACAGCAAGGTGAGGTCGCTGACAGTGCAATCCTGAGGTGAGTTACTCTAGCGTATGCCCATTGAAGTCAGTGGAGAGTTACTCCAGTCTAAATCCATTGACTTCAATGGGCTTAGACTGGAGAAACTCACCACAGGATTACACTGTTTAGTGTCATGATCCTAGGCCTACAGTAATGAGGCCCACATGCTTTAGGGAGGCCTAGTGGCTCCAGGAAAGCCTATACTAGAGTAGCTATCAGGGCCTACATTTCCCAGGTCTCCTTTGGGGCCCTGTGATTGGTCAGCAGGGGATTTGGAAGGAGAAGAGGGTGGTGCCTGGGAAGATGGAATAAAAGGCCTTGCCCAAAACGGACCAGTGGTTACTCACTGTGAGGGGTCCTTCTCCTCTGAGATAAGGAGGACATCTTGATGGGTGTTTCCCACCCTGCTTGTAGGGAGGCAGGAACTAAACCTTTCACTTTCACTTCCTGTCCTCTGGTGGGAGACGCCCCTTAAGATCAGTTCGGGAACTCCCAGAAGCAGTGCTGAGCTGTAAACCAGAAAACTAACTGGAACTGGATAAAAAACAAGAACATAGTAACTGTAAACTATAAACAGTGATCATAGAAGGATTAAGACAGGAAGGAAGGTAGTAGCAAAAACAGGGAAGAAGACGATGGAGAATCGGGAGGGCGAAGATGTCCTCCTTATCTCAGAGGAGAAGGACCCCTCACGGTGAGTAACCACTGGTCCGTTCTCCCTCTGAGAGGAGGACATCTTGATGGGACCTCCCATAGCAGTGTCCCTTCAGCTGGGCGGGACATCGTCTTCCGTCATGAGCGCAGTCTGAAGAACTCTTTGACCGAAGGCCGCGTCGGTTGCATTGTAGGCATCAATCTTGTAGTGACGAACGAAGGTCGATACAGAAGACCAGGTTGCTGCTCGACATATTTGTTCAACCGAAGCGCGGTTCGCGAAGGCTGCAGAGGTCGCCGCACTTCTAACCGAGTGGGCTGTAATCCTGGCAGGTGGAGGAGTCTTGAGGACCCTATAGGCTTCCAAAATGCATCTCTTGAGGGTAGCGCTGATGGCGGCGGTAGACATTTTGTTGCCCGTATTGGGGGGCGATACCGAAATGAATAAGGAGTCGGACTTTCGCAGAGGCCGGGTGCGGGTAAGGAATGCCTTGAGTGCACGTCTGACGTCTAAAGAATGCCAAATCTTTTCTTTAGGATGGGAAGGGTTAGGAAAAAAGGTGGGTAAGCAGATCTCTTGGAACCGGTGGAATTTGGAATTTACCTTAGGACGAAAGGACGGGTCAGTGGAGAGGACTACCCTGTCTTTGTGGAATGTGCACAAGTTCGGGTTGGCTGAAAGCGTGCCTAGTTCAGAGACTCTTCTGGCGGAAGTAATTGCCACCAAGAATAGGGTTTTCATCTGCAACCAGACGAGAGGAATATCCTGGATTGGCTCAAATGGGGGTTTGGTTAGTGCGGACAGAACCAGATTGAGCTTCCATGTGGGGAATCTGTGGGACACAGGAGGATCTGTCAACGACGCTCCCTTGAGGAAACAGTGAACATGCGGGTGGGAAGAGAGTGACCAGCCATCTACACGTGGAAGGACTGTTGCTAGAGCTGCGATCTGGCGGCGAAGGGTAGAGGCTTTGAGGCCTGAGTCATGGCCGTCCTGAAGAAAAGACAGCAGGTCCGACATATTAGGGCGCAGAGGATCAACCTTCTTTCTTCTAGACCATCGGACAAAAGCCTTCCATGTGAAATTATATATCCTCGTGGTAGAGGGACGTCTGGATGCGAGCATGGTTTCTGTTACTGGCACTAAGTACCCTAAGTTGATGAGGTGTTGGCGTTCAACTTCCAGGCGGTCAAGCGAAGCCAGGAGGGGTCCGGGTGCCATATGGGACCCTGGGAGAGCATGTCCATGGACATCGGGAGCGTGAGGTATGGTACGTTGGACAGACTCTGTAGTTCGGAGAACCAGGGCCTTCGCAGCCAGTACGGGGCCACGACAATGATCTCCGCCTGTTCCTCCTTGATTTTGCGGAGCAGCTTCGGCAGCACCGGAGTCGGAGGATAAGCATACAGGAGGGTCTTGGGCCAATGTGATACCAGGGCGTCCGTGGCTTCGGCTGCTTGGTGGTAATATCTGGAAAAGAACCTGGGAGTCTTGTGGTTGAGCGGGGAGGCGAAGAGGTCTACTCTCGGGTGGCCGAAGTGGTCCGTTATGAGATCGAATAGGTCCTGTTTGAGAGACCATTCTCCCTCCTGCAGCGTCTGGCGGCTGAGCCAGTCGGCCCTGCGATTCATGGAACCCTTGATGTGCTCGGCTCTGATCGAGAGGAGGTGGTGTTCTGCCCAGGCTAAGAGTTTCATTGCCTCTCGGTGGAGTTGAGAGGACCTGGACCCTCCTTGGTCGTTGATATAAGCCTTGGCTGCAATATTGTCCGTTCTGATGAGGACATGTTGGCCGGAGATGTGTTCCCTGAAATGTAGCAGGGCTAGGCGAACGGCACGGAGCTCTAGGAGGTTGATGGGAAGATGTTGCTCTTCCTTGGACCATGTCCCTTGTGCTGGTAGGTGGAGGAAGACTGCTCCCCAGCCTGTGAGGCTGGCGTCCATGATGATCTGTTTCCAGTCGTTCACGTAATAGGTCTTTCCTTGCAGTAGGTTGTGGGACTTGGTCCACCAGGTTAGACTGACCTTGACTTGATGAGGTACGGAGACTGGGAGGTCGAGCTTTTGCATTACCCTTAGTTGGAAAGGGCGTAATAGCTGCTGCAGTGGCCTGGCATGTAGGCGAGCCCAGGGAACAGAGTCCATGCATGAGATGAATAGGCCGAGAAGCTTGGCTAGGGTCATCAGCATAGTATGTCGGGCTACGATGGTCTGTTTTGCTAGTAGCCGGATCTTTTCTGCCTTCGAGGATGGTAAGAAGACGTGGCTGTGGACCGTGTCGAAGACGACTCCCAGATGCTCCAGAGACTGGGAGGGGATTAATGAGCTCTTTTGTAGGTTTACCAAGAATCCGTGTGCTTGTAGGCACAGAATGGTTTCTCTCGTGTCTGACAGCGCCTTGTCTCGAGAACTTGAGCGGATCAAGAGGTCGTCGAGATAGGGGTGCACATGTATTCCGCGCTCCCGGAGGCAGGCGATGGGATGGATAAGAATCTTGGAGAAGACTCGTGGGGCGGTTGAGAGGCCGAAGGGGAGTGCCCTGAATTGCCAATGTTGGCCTAATACGAGGAACCGGAGGAACCTTTTGTGGCCGGCGAAAATAGGGACGTGAAGGTAGGCTTCTGTTAAGTCGATGGAGGAGAGGAACTCCATGGGTTGAAGGGCTTCCAAGATTGACCGCAGGGTTTCCATCCGGAAGTGTCGGAGTCTCACAAATTTGTTTACATATTTTAAGTCCAGAATGGCTCTCCAATCGCCATTTCTTTTGGGAACTGTGAAAAATATTGAATAGATGCCCTGTCCCTGCTCTTCTATGGGAACAGGCTCTATGGCAGAAATGATCTGTAGGTGTTGAACGGCTTCTCTTGTCCTCTTTATTTTGGATGGGTCCTTGATGAGAGGAGAGCGGAGAAAGCAGTCTGGTGGCTTCTTCAGGAACTCTATGGAGTAGCCTCTGGAAGTGACCTCCTGGGACCACGCGTCTGCTTTGGAAAGGGCCCATTGATGATGAAAAAGAAGCAGACGGGCGCCCACCGGGCCCTGGTGGCAGTCATGCTGAGGTGGATTTGTTGGAGGTGTCGCGTCCGGATTTACCGTCTCTGAAGGAGAAGGGTCTGCCTGGGCGGCCATGGAATGGGTTGCGTCTGAAGCCCTGTCTGGAAGCGCCCCAGGAGGGTCTGTAGGAATCCCTGGCAAATCTGGGTAAGGCTCTTTGAGAGCGAAGGGAATAATTAGCTGATCCTCTCCTGTCCGGTCTGGCTAGATTGCGTGGCATGGCCTTTTTCTTGTCTCTTGTCTCTACAAGGATCTTGTCCAGGGAGTCACCGAAGAGACGATCGCCTTGGTATGGATAAGAAGCGACTGTGGTTTTGGCTCGAAGATCGGCGGGCCATACCCTTAGCCAGAGTGTGCGACGAGCTGCCACTGCTGAAGCCAGGGACCTGGATGAAAAAACCATCGTGTCGAGGGTGGCATCGGCTGAGAAGGCTGCAGCTTTCAGGAGGCGGTTTGCCCCTTCTGCTAGTCGTTTGCTCGAAGGTGGGATGAGCTGGATCATCTTCCTGGACCATGCTATGGCTGCCCGGCTGACGATGGTAGCCGCGGCGGAGGCCTTAATGGCCATGACTGAAGCTTCATGCGCCTTGCGCAGGGCGAAATCCGCTTTGCGGTCAAGGGTATCTCGAACCAGGCCCTCACCATCCTCAGAGAGGAGGCCTGATGTCTGCAGAGCGATGACAGGGGCGTCCACTAGGGGGACCTGTAAGAGCTTGTGAGTAAATGAAGGCAAAGTATACAGTTTTCTTTGATTTAGAGGACAACTCTTATTGGCCATAGGTTTTTCCCATTCCTTAAGGAGCTGGTTCTCTAAGAATTCAGGGAAGGGGAAAACCTTTTCGGTGTCTGGGGTCCTAGGGAAATAGTCTTTATTGCCCTTAGGCCTGGAATCCTTAGGCTTAGAGGATGGGTCCTCTCCCTGCAGCTTAGGCTGCAGCTCTAGTGCTGATAAGGCTTTTGAGAGGAGATAGGGGTACTCTTCCGCTTTAAAAAAGCGCATGGAAGTTTCAGGGACTTCTAAGTCCTCCTCCTCCTCTTCATCGGAAAGGAACTCTCCTTCCTCCCGCTCTCCAGGATCTCCTGGGTCACTGCCCTCCATGGTATGGATGCAATGGGAAGGAACCCAGCCAGGGTAAGACTGATCCTTCCTGGCTGCCTTAGTGGGCCAACGGGGCCTGTCTTCCTCCCCCTCATTATCCTGGATGGCCTCCTCCTCCTCCTCCTCCCTTTCCCCGGAGACTACGCAGGGGTTATGGGGGCAGGATTGTATTGGATGGGGGGGGCTCCCCTGGAGTGGACACTGAGGAACTCGTCCCTCACTGCTTGCTTGAGTGCTCTAAGCAAGGCTGGGGAGATGGTCTCTTCCTCCCCACCAGGGTTACTCACTGGACGCCGATCTCCCTGGGAAGAAGCTGGACGCTCATCATCAATAGGGAACTGCGGAGGAACTTGGGCATTAGGAATGTCTGGCCCGTTGTCACTGCCGTCCGCAGGGCTTATGGAGGCGGGAAAAACCGCTCCGCAGCCTTTTGCCGCCGCAAAACTTGATTTCCCGGGCTCGGGGTGCTTCCCGGCCTCGGGACAGCTCAAAATGGCGCCCGCGCGATCAGGCGCGTCCTTGTGGGGCCGCTTTTTAGCGCGTTTTTCTTTGTGCGCGGTGGTCTTCACGGCGGCCTTGGAGCTTTCCCCGCGGCTGGAAGCGGAGGGTACACCTCTGTCTCTCTCTCCTTCTTTCTCTCCGTCTGAGAGAAAGCCATCCGTCCCCTCCATCATTGAAAGAGGTAGGGGGAAAAAAGGAGGGGAGAGAGAGTTGAGTGAAAAAAGGAGGCAAAAGTTGAGGAGGAGGCAGAGGAGATTAAAGTGGGTATAATAGAAGAAAAGATTAAGGGGAAGGTAGCTGAAAAGGGCTGTAGAAAAAACTAGCTAAAGCAGGAGCTATCCTAAAGTACTGCTCTCCCTTGCTGAGGCAGGAACAGAACTGATCTTAAGGGGCGTCTCCCACCAGAGGACAGGAAGTGAAAGGTTTAGTTCCTGCCTCCCTACAAGCAGGGTGGGAAACACCCATCAAGATGTCCTCCTCTCAGAGGGAGAAGGGGAGGTTGTTCACTCCTAGGGAGCAGAGCTGAGGAGAGGCTCCAGCAGACGAAGAGATCCCTCATCCTGGAAGGGGTGAATCAGCTTGAAGCAAATCACCAAGAGGTATCTAGGGACAGTCTAGATAGACACAATAGGGTTCTTTTGGTTGCGGTCGCATGCCCAAGATAAAGCGGGGGGAAGGGAGGGTATTTCCTCCGACGAAATTTGATACACGGTTGCACAATCACATCTCCCTTTGCAGCTGCAGGGCAGTCCATCAGTGAGTGATCAGACACAACTGTGGGTGAGTCGGGGGGGGGGGGGGTTGGTTCCGTTTTTTCCCCATGTGTTTAAACAAGGGATCAATGGATCGCACCTCCGCACTGAGGGCTCCCTATGGAGTTTGCGAAGATGTGCATACTGTGAAGAGGAGGGGAAATGGCACGAAGTTGGGATGGTCTGATGAGACCATCCTGACGCCATGAGAGGACACTGGAGTGATCAGACGGGAAAGTCCACCCATGGCCCATTGCAACCCATTTAATACCATTTTTCCCCTGGTGTCTTTTAATTCCACTTGTGTGGCAGAGCAAAACAGGTCGCCAATGGCTGCAGGACACTTCCCAGATGTTGTTCTCTGATCGCTCTGATTAAATCTGCCCAGCATTCGCGCCTATGTTGGGTCTAATTGTGTATATGATCACAACCTTTGTTTGTTTGCTTACCTACCTTTACCGTTCTCTCTATTCTACAAATTATTTGAAAACTAGTTGTTACTAGACCTCTATAACAAAATTGTTTATTATTCTGCCTGGGTCCTCACGCCTCATCCGGCTGCATATAAAGTACATCCTACTGGGGAAGAGTGGATAAGGAGTCGGGTGGGTGCAGCCTACGGAGAGCCTCCCTAGTTACTGCTCACAACAGATGGAGACGGCTGATCTTTATCATCTACCAAGTGGGATCCAATCAGCTGAAAAGGGTAAGAAGGGTCCCATTTGCCCACCAAAAAGGGCTATGCTGAGGATCATGACCCTGGCTTGGAAAAAGCCATTTGGACCGGGACCTACAGTAAGAAATAGGGGGATTAGGTGAGATTGAGGGAAAACCTGGCAGGATCCAACCCATAACCACTAGTTAACCGATATTCAGTACTCAGAAGAGAGGAATACCACTAATTAGCATGTAGTTCTCATATAACAGAACTTTTTGCATACATAATATCACAGGTTTTATTCCTGGAGTCTCTAGTTAAAGGATCTCATGCAGGGCTCATTTCGTAGCAGGAGCTCCTTTGCATATTAGGCCACACCCTCCTAATGTAGCAAATCCTCCAAGAGCTTGCAGAGCTCTTCTTACAGGGGCTACTGTAAGGTCTTGGAGGATTGGCTACATCAGGGTGTGTGTGGCCTAATATGCAGAGGAGCTCCTGTTACGAAATGAGCACTGAATTCTCATGGGAAAAGGCTTGGGAAGACACCTGCTAGATAAAGAACATAGTACTGATATACAATATGGTAAACCAGACTGATCTGAATTCCAAGTCAGGTACGCTCAAGACAGAAGACTCTACCGTTTCAGCAACTGAACACACGAACTACCCTCATATAGAAGTGATTGACATACCGAAGCATCACTTAACGTTTCACAGTATAGCACATCAGGTAATGCTGTCAGTTTGTGATCAGCTCAGTAATCAGACTGACAATGACACCGCCTTCTCCTTCCCTTTCCGAGCTCCGGAGAGGGAGAAATGCCATTAATCAGCAGCCATAATTGACACCTTCGAATTAAGAAGGGTCTTCAGTTATGAGTACTGCAGTAAACACAGGCTCTCTACCTCAAGGAAGAAATATAGGTTTTGACCATGCTCAGCTTTCTGCAGATTTTTCTAGCTCCGCGTTTTTACCGGCTTCCGATTTCTGGGCTTAAGACATCCATTCACCCTCATCACACTGCTCCGCCCAGTGTTTGGGCAGGCGGTCCTCGACCTTTTTGAGCCTGCGGGTACCTTTGGAATTCTGATGCAACACGGTGAGCGCAGTCATAAAATGGCCACCACAAAATGGCTGCCACTGCTTACCTTCGGCCACACAGTGAAGATCCTTGTGCTGTGTTGGCACCTGCTGCCAAGCTAACGTTTTAAAAAAATCTGCAAAGAGAATCAAATCTCCAACGGCCGATCAGAAGTCTTGCTGGGCTAAACCCCCACCTGGACCCCCTACTTTCTAAAAACACTTGGCGGCCAGCAGGAAAGGTGTCGGGGCCGATAGGTGGTATTTCATTTTTCCTGGTTTAGGCTACTGCAAATGCCATCGAACATTTTAAAAGTGAAGAATTTGGCTCCGGGTAATTAGTTCTTGGGGAGTTCTTGTTATAGTCCAGTCGCATCGGATCTCGGAGGCTAAGCAGGATCGGCACTTGGATGGGAGACCACCAAGGAAGGCTCTGCAGAGGAAGACCACGACACGCTGCCTCGGCTACTCATTTGCCTTAAAAGCCCCCTTGCTGGTGTTGCCATAAGTCCATTGTGACTTGACAGCACTTATGGACACAATTAGTTCTCATTCTGTTACCACGTATTACAGGGACTGTAGTCTGAACGCCATGCAGCAGACTTTACACAAACTCTCATTTCACTGTGGGCTTTGTAACCCTAAGAATGCATAAACCCAGGGCTATTTTGGGGCAGGAACGCACAGGAACGGAGTTCCAGCTGGCTCCTGAGTTGGCCACACCTACATCCAAAACCTCCGGCATGTGTGGCTGGCTACAGAGCACGCTGCCCTCCCCACCTTACACACAAGAGGGAAAGGCGGCATGTTAAAATGCTGTCTTTTCCTCTGGGGAGCCCCTTGGGATTTCCTTGTCAATTTCACTTCCCACCAGTCAGCTGAGAGTGAAATTGACACTTCAGCAGCCCCTTTCCCTGGCCATCTGGTGGGGCAGGGGGTGGGTTAGGAGACTAGAAAGGCCATGCTTTCAGATCCCAGGCACTTCAGCAGCGCCTTTCCCCACCGTCTGGTTTGGGGGGTGGGGGTAGACTAGAAAGGCGATGCTGAAGTGGGACAGAGAAGCTGGGGTGTGTGAAAGAGGCAGGCTTCCATGCCTGCCCTGTGCTTTCCCAGCCCCCACCTAATATGCTAATGAGCTGCATCATCAGAGGTGTGGCCTATTATGCTAATGAGTTCCTGCTGGGCTTTTTCTACAAAAAAAGCCCGGCATAAACCAAACAGCATTCGCTGAATCTGGCAAAAACAAGGCATCTTGTCTAAGACATTTGGGCCATGGGACTTTGCAGAGTCCTTGCTTTTAACTCAACAGGGCAGAATCTTGCACAAGTAAGCAGCTGACTGTTATATATCTGGGACAAGTTGCTGGGGCATCCAGTTTACAGGGTTTACATAACAATTAGCTTAGAAAGGGGGAGGGGAAATCCTGGGATTAAAAAAATCCTTAAATCATGTCATGGCTCATGCCAAGAGTTGCCGTTTCACTTTTCATTTACTCCAACCTCTCATGGACCACATCAAGAGAGAAGAAGAGATTGGATTTATACCCTGCCCTTCACTCGGAGTCTCAGAGTGGCTTACAATCTCTTTTCCCTTCCCCTCCCCACAACAGACACCCTGTGGGGTAGGTGGGGCTGAGAGAGCTCTTTTGAGAACTGCTTGTGAGAGAACAGCTCTGAAAAAAACTTGCGACTGACCCAAGGTCATCCAGCCAGGTGCAAGTGGAGGACTGGGGAAATCAAACCCGGTTCTCCCATATTCGAGTCCGTGCTCTTAACCACTACACCACATTGAATAAGAACATGCTGCCGAGTCACAACAGACTCATGGTGACCCCATCCATGGGGCATTCCAGGCATGAGATTAGCAGAGGTGGTTCTGCTGTTGCCTTCCTCCCCATAGCAAGCCTAGTCTTCCTTGGTGATCTCCCATCCAAGAACTGGTGGTGGCTGACCCTGCTTACCTCCCAGGTCCCAACGAGCTCCAGCCAAACTGGGGCTATTGGGCTACATCAACAATTAAACAAACCAGAGACTAAAGCAAGTGCAGAACCTGCTGTCCCAGAGTGACTCCTTCACTATTAGCCATTCTTTCAGTGAAGAGATCAAGAACTAGGAAGAAAGCAAAGACTTGCCACCCAGCCTTGGATGGGTGATGGAGTAACAGAAAGAAAAACTGCTCTTGGAGGAGAGGGATTGGATTTATACCCGCTCTTCACTCGAAGTCTCAGAGTGGCTTACAATCTCCTTTCCATTCCCCTTCCTACAACAGACACCCTGTGAGGTAGGTGGGGCTGAGAGAGCGAAGAAGAAGAAGAAGAGGAGGAGGAGGAGGAGATTGGATTTATACCCCGCCCTTCACTCACTCGGAGTCAGAGCGGCTTACAAATTCCTTTCCCTTCCCCTCCCCACAACAGACACCCTGTGAGGTAGGTGGGGCTGAGAGAGCTCTTTTCAGAACTGTCCTTGAGAGAACAGCTGGTACAGAGCTATGGCTTGCCCAAGGTCCTCCAGCAGGTGCAAGTGGAGGAGTGGGGAATCAAACCCGGTCCTCCCAGATTAGAGTCCGCACACTTAACCACTACACCAAACTGGCTCACCTTTTGAGAACTGTTCTTGAAAGAACAGCTCTGAGAGAACTTGTGACTGACTCAAGGTCACACCAGCAGCTGCACGTGGAGGAGTGGGGAATCAAACCCGGTTCTCCCCAATCAGAGTCTGCGCTCTTAACCACTACACCAAACTGGAGCACAGAAGAACAAAATCTTAAGCACATGCCCTTTGAAGTGAGAGCGGCACTGCCTCCACATGCGCTCCTCCTCAAGGAACGCACCTAGGATCACAGCTCCAGACTAATTATCCCAACATCTTGATGTGCCACAGGCTGTATGCAGAAATGAGCAAGTTGTTCTTAGGCAGATCAGTGTGCAGAAGAAGCTGGCTCACCCACACAGCGGAACCAGAAGGCGAGGCAACATCCAGGCTCCAGTTTTACTTTCAAAAATATACAGCAACATGTGGTAGCAGAGTTTGGCAGGTTTTAAAAAGCGAGGATGCTGTGAAGGTCTTGTTGAACTACAACACCCTCTTAAGATGCAAGAACTGCACATCCCCCCCCCCCCCCCATCCGACAGAAGGGGAATTATCACACAGGCTTTTAAGTTCTGATAAAACACATAGGATGTATGCAGCGCGCAGGGAGTGAGCTGAACCGGGTTTTCTCTTCTAAAAAACGTGCTCTCCCATCACAGCTTTCTGGCAGGTTATTCCCTTACCGAGGCCCGGTATATTGCGGCATCAAATGTCAACATCAAAACAATATAGGGGAGAAAGAAAATAATTACAGACAGTGTTAGTGTTGTAAGCTGATAAGGACCAGATGGTCTTTTGTATTTACAGTTTGCTTTGTGCATACAAATGTGTTGGGGATCTAATTAGCTTTCTCCAAAACTCAAACTGGGTAATTACTATCATTATCCCCTTTTCAAATAAATCTGAAGTCTAAACTGCAATTAAGATTTTAAATTTTTTTAAAATGTATTTTTTTTTTAACAATTTGTAGTCACACGTTTTAAGGATTGCACTTTGGGACACCTTTGCAAAAAAGAAAATCTTAACAGAGATTGGCATAAAGTGTCTGAGCTTAAAATTTTAAAAGCGGAGGAAATAATACCCTCAGCTGAAAAAAAGGACTGGCACTTAAGCTTAAAGTGCTTTCCAAACAAGAGTTGATGGAGAATTATTCCCTTGTTCCCAATATAACACCAAACTCTCATTCTGAGTGGCATCTTACTGCTTAGAGCTCAACATAAAAGATTTTGGCTCCCAAACATCATTACTTGAACCTGTCTGTTCAAGCCAGTTTGGTGTAGTGGTTAAGTGCACGGACTCTTATCTGGGAGAGCCGGGTTTGATTCCCTGCTTCTCCACTTGCACCTGCTGGATGACCTTGGGCAAGCCATAGCTCTGTACCAGCTGTTCTCTCAAGGACAGTTCTGAAAAGAGCTCTCTCAGCCCCACCTACCTCACAGGGTGTCTGTTGTGGGGAGGAGAAGGGAAAGGAGTTTGTAAGCCACTCTGAGACTCCCTTGGGTGGTGAAGGGCTGGGTATAAATCCAATTTCTTCTTTTCTTCTTAAACTGATTGCGGGGTTACATTAAATAAATTTCGGGAAGAGAGCCCTGTCACCAGATTGACGTGTTAGAGACGACTTGTAATGTTCTGTCTCTCCGGCATGTGCTGGTATGATCTGGGTCTCATTGACACATGTGAGCAAATGAGGTTGTAGAATGCTGAAATGGTCAAGTGGACTGCGCCACTGCAGATTGCAGGAAGTGCATTCCAGTTTTGATTGCTCCTTTGCATATAAAAACACACACGCACGCCCTGCAAATTGAAAACCAGCCTCGGGGGAAGAAATCTTCTACCCGCACCTTTCCTTCCAGGGTTAGCTTTCTGTTTTGAGATGAGTTTTTTATGATAAGGGGACATGCCAAAATGTGATCTTCAATGAACATTCTGACTATGGTGTAGTCCATCCTATCACCACATTCCTTTAAGATGCGCATGAAGCAGGCCTAAGAAGTGGAACATGGATTAGATGAAGAGGAAATACTATGCAAATAGGTGCAGGCTTAGTGGTCAGCCAGCCTTGTTGTTAGAGCCGCCAACCTCCAAATGGCGGATTGAGATCTGCTGGGATTACAACTGATTTACAGGTGACAGAGACCAGTTCACCTGGAGAAAGCAGCTACTTTGGAAGGTGGGCTCTATGGCATTATAACTACATTGAAGTCCCTTCCCTCCCCTCCCCAAACCCTGCCCTCCTGAGGCTCCACCCCCAAAATCTCCAGGTATTTCCCAACTCAGAGCTGGCAACCCTAGCTATGGTGTTGTGTAGGATAAATAGGTTGCAACTGGCTACAGTACTGGGGATAGGACGAAACTCCCTAGGCCCTAGATATTGGGATTACTACACACTGGCCTGATCACACACCATTACTTGTCTTTGTATAGGTGAATGGGATGTATTCTGGTCTATGAAGCAAAATAAAATGCTGCACTTGAGGAGATTTGTGCAAGTGGAGAGCTAAGTGTGACTCATGAGAGCTGTCACTCAGAGGGGGAACATGAGAGGCTTATGGTAGATGGGAGGCTTCCAACGTGTGGACCTTCTTCTAAGAACAACATCAGAGGAATTCTGATGGCGGAAAACACAGTGAATAACCCTAGCAAAGTTTCCAGTGGTCGTCCCACATGTCACTGCAAAATCTGAACTGGATTTCATAGAATCACAGAGTTGGAAGGGGCCTCCAGGGTCATCTAGTCCCACCCTGTGCCCAATGCAGGAAATACACAAATACCTCCTCTCCACACCCCCAGTGACCACTGTTCCACGCTCAGAAGATGACAAAAAACCTCCAGGATTTCCAGCCAAACTGGCCTGAAGAAAAATTGCTTCCTGGCAATCATCATTTCCCTGGGCGTGTAAGAAAGGGCCACAAGAACTAAGCACTGAGGCAACCCTTCCTGCTCTCCCTCTCATGATCTGCCTGAGTTCACAGAATCAGCATTGCTGTCAGGTGGCCCTCTAGCCTCTGTTTGAAAACCTCCAGAGAAGGAGAGCCCACCACCGCCCGCGGAAGCCTGTTCCACAGAGGAACCACTCTAACTGTCAGGAAGCTCTTCCTGATGTTTAGCCGAAAACTCTTCTGATTTAATTTGGACCCATTGGTTCTCGTCCATCCTTCTGGGGCAACAGAAAACAACTCTGCACTATCCTCTATATGGCAGCCCTTCAAGTACTTGAAGATGGTTATCATATCACCTCTCAGTTGTCTCCTCTCCAAGCTAAATATACCCAGCACCTTCAACCTTTCTTCATAGGACTTGGTCTCCAGACCCCTTATCATCTTCATTGCCCTCCTCTGGACATGTTCAGATTTCAAGGCTCCTTCTTAAGCAAAACACACAGAGAATTCTGAGCATACCAAAAGGATTTCAGTAACACAAGGTCCTTCCAAGGGACTTCAAACACTTCCATTTAAAAATAAATATTATCATTATTTTGCCATTAAGTCACAGCTGTGGGGTTTTCAAGGCAAGAGGTGGCTTGACATTGCCTGCCTCTGCATCACAACCCTGGACTTCCGTGGTGGTCTCCCACCCAAGTGCTAACCAGAGCTGACCCTGCTTAGCTTCTGAGATCTGAGAGGATCAGGCTGACCTGGACTATCCAGATACTTTAAAAAAATTCAGTAATACAAGGTCCTTCTAAGGGACTTTGAACTCCACTGTAAAGGTAAAGGTAAAAAGCCAGTCGAATACGACTCGAGGGGGCGGTGCTCATCTCCGTTTCCAAGCCGAAGAGCCAGCGCTGTCCAAAGATGTTTCCATGGTCATGTGGCCGGCATGACTAGACACCAAGGCACACGGAATCCTGTTCCCACCGAAGTGGTACCTATTTATCTACTTGCAATTTCTTGCTTTCGAACTGCTAGGTTGGCAGGAGCTGGGGCCAGAGACGGGAACTCACTCCGTCATGCAGCACTCGGATCTCGAACTGCTGAACTACTGACCTTCCAGTCTGCAGTTCAGCATCTTAACCACTTGAGCCACTGAAAGCCCCTCCACTGTACCAGAGGTCAAAGGGTAATAGTTATGTGTCGATAATCATAGCAGAATGTATATGAGTGTGGATGGGCACAGGAGCTCCAACGGAGCTTGAACAGCTGGAAGATACAAGAGCTGGAAGATACAGGAGCCTTCTGAAAGGGGGGTCAAGATGTAAAGAAGCGATTCATCATCAAGCCTATCTGGCTGTAAATAGGAGAAAGGTGCACAGTTCTGTATTTCTGTATAACAGCAGAACTGGCAGGCAGCCATGTTATAAATTCTCATATGTTCAGAGTAGTAATTGCTTACCAGATAAGAAGCGGCTGGTAATTTCGTTGCGAGATAAGAGGCAATGCTCATTCTAATTAACTTCTGAATCCGCCCCAATAGGCAACATATAGCCTTGACTATGGGGGTATGAATATGAAGTGGTGCAAATAATTAATCAAGGCACGTCAGTCCTATTGGTTTCTTGCCCTTGGCTTTGGAGAAGATCACATGACCCAAATTATTGTGACACGCAAGGCAACGGCAGTGTGGTGGCGTGCACCGATGAACCTGCTTAATGGAAAATTTAATCAAAATCTGTCCAAAAGCTAGGTAAGTGGAGATGACAATGTTATAAGTTAATCACTTTTCACTGCTCAGGAAAGGGAAAAAATTACAACTTTCTGAGCAACGGAATCTTCTCATCACTGTTACTGCCCTGGCTGTGCCACAAATCACAAAACATTAAGCTGAATCTTTAGATGATTGTGCATTTGAACGATACTTTTCTCACTTGCAGCTAATCTGGTAGAAGAATGGATTTGCACAAAGGAAGGGGCCTGAACACCAATCTAGAGTCATACTTCCCTGACTGTCTTCCTGCAGAGTTTATCTAGCGACCCCGGCCTTCCTTGGTGGTCTCCCGTCCAAATACGAACTGTAGCCGACCACGTTTAGCTTCCAGCCGCTGGTGGAGTTGGGCTACTCAGGGCTATTTAGGCTGCTGAATGTCATATATACAAAGGTGAAAAGGAGCCTATGTAGTGCATTGGCAATGGATAAAAGAGTGAAGGCCAGAGATACTAGCACTGAAAGCCAAGAGACCCAATTTTGCCATGATAGCTTACAGGCTGATCTTGGGTTAGCCACACTCTCTCAGCCTGACCTACCTCATAGGGTTGTAGAGAGGAGAACGATGTTGTACACCACTTTGGGTCCCCACTGGGCACAAAAGTGTGGCATAAATAGCTAAATAAAATAAACCGTCTGAGGGAGGAAGGATGAACTCTGCTGTGAGCTGCTCTGGGTTCGGAAGACTTGAGTAAAGCTCCATTTAATCAGGTAGTCTTCACCAGACAACAAAGATAATTTTTTGTTCCTGTGAGACATGAGGATTAGCTGCTTGGTTTTAAAATGAAAATAAGCCCGTTTTTGTTTTTTTTTATCGTGCTTGAAGAATACTGGTTACAAAAGTCTTCTGTGTCCTACTGAACATATAAATGTAACAAATTGATAATGAAGCCTACGAGCACAAGAAACACTTGGTCAGTTACCGCTAATAGAAAGTGTGCCACTCATATCAGAAGCCATATTGGACCAATGATGAGATTTTGTTTAAGAACAGAAGAAGAGCCCTGCTGGATCTGACCAGTGGTCCACCTAATCCAGCATCCTGTCTCACACAGAGGCCAACCAGTTCCTCTGGAGGTCCAGCAACAGGGCAGAGAGGCTGAGGCCTTCCCCTGATGTTGCCTCCTGGCTCTGGGGTTCAGAGGATCAGTGCCTCTGAATGTGGAGGTTCCCTTCAGTCCTCATGGATAGTAGCCATTAACAGACTTATCCTCCATGAATCTATCTAATACCATTTTACAGCTGTTTATTCTTGTGGCCATCACGGCATCCTCTGGCAGTGAATTCCACATTTTAATCACTCTCTTTGTAAAGTAGTATTTCCTTAAACAGTTTAAAAATTGCTTCGCTTTCTCTGGTATGCTGTGACAGATACTGAAAATGAGTGCACATCTGAAAAGAGTTCATGGGCATCAGTCTTCCTACTAAAGCCAGTGGGACCGCCTACTCCAGAGAGCCCATTCCCTTCCTAATAAGTATTGGAGTCGGGAGTCCATGGAATAGTGAAACAGCTAGATCTTTATTGCTGGTCCGGATGAAGCATACAACCCAGGGCTCCAAGCCCTCCTTTTATGCTGGTCAGGGACAATCCCCTGACCTCACCCAACTGGCCTGATAGGCTATTAGAAGTCTATTTACATTTCATAGGTTCCCTGGGAGAAACCTAGGTACAGGATTGGTGGCCGGTTTGAATCCACCTGGCCTTTGTTCTACCTGGCTGAAGCTCAGGTAGTTTCTTGGCCATGTGCTCTGGCCATGCTCTGGCCATGTGCTCTGGCCATGCGGTCGCAATGAAGAGAGCACATGGCGACCGCATGGTCAATACATAACACCCCTCCCCCCATAGTCCAGAACCCCTCTGCACACATAGTCTTTGAGATAGTCCGGGCGTCTGCGCTCACGTCCAGAGCGCCGGGGGGTTGTAAGGCGGGGTGTGTTGCTAGTGTCGGCAGGTTGCGGTGTGGGTAGTTGTTCTGCTGGCGGGGCCTGTCTGCTCGGGGGTTGTTCAGGTGTGGATGGTGCGACTGCTTCGTCCGCGGGCAGGAGCGGCATCTCCGCAGTCTCCGGATCAGGGTCTGGCGCTGCTTCTGGAGTCGTGTCGATGTCACGGTCTGTTGGTGCAGGGAGTTCGGGGGCCTGGGTATCATCGTGGTTCTGGGTACGGCGTCGAATCTGGTCAATGTGCCGTTTCCAGACTACGCCATCTTCCGTAAGGACCTCATAGGAATAAGGCCCTGTGACTCGGACGATCCTCGCGGGGAGCCATGTTGGACCCCGCGCGAAGTTCTTTGCATATACGGGGTCTTCGGGAGCAAATCCTCGGGCAGCTGGCCGGTCCTCCATTGTCGGGTTCCCCTCGATTGCTCGGTCGGGATGTAGGCGGTCCAAGACGGTTCCCAGTCGTCTTCCCATCAGAAGTTCGGCTGGCCGGCGCCCGGTCCCTGAGTGGGGTGTGTTCCGTTGGCAGAACAGGAACTTGTACAGCTGCTCTTCCCAGTCGCCATGCTCCATCTTCTTTAACGCGTCCTTCGTTGTCCTCACCATGCGCTCGGCCTGGCCATTGGTTGCGGGGTGGAACGGAGCGGAGCGGATGTGGCGCAGACCGCAGGCTTCCACAAACCGTTGAAACTCGCCGGAGGTGAAGGCGGTCCCGTTGTCGGTCACGAGAGTTTCTGGCATTCCGTGTGTCGCGAAGATCGGCCAGAGACTTCTTAAGGCAGCGTTGGTGGAGGTCGAAGCTACCGGCACTACCTCAAGCCACTTGCTGTAGCTGTCAACAACGATAAGAAACAACCGGCCCTGGACCGGTCCCGCGAAGTCTAGGTGCAGGCGGGACCAGGGCTTGTTAGTAGATTCCCAGGATCGGACAGGAGCGTGTGGCGGATCTGGCCGTGACTCCTGGCATTTGGTACACTTCTGGACCCGCCCCTCAATGTCTTTGTCCAGGCCTGGCCACCATACGTAACTCCGGGCCAGAGCTTTCATGCGCACAATTCCCGGGTGAGCCTCGTGGAGGGCCTCTAGCACTCGGGGCCGCAGGGGCCCGGGGATCACCACTCGAGATCCCCATAGCAGGCATCCCTTGTGGGCCGATAGTTCGTGCCTGCGTGCCGTGAAAGCGGCAAAATCTGGTCCCGGTTTTTCCGGCCACCCCCTTCCCACCCAGTCCGAGACACGGGAAAGGATGCGGTCCCGCCGCGTGCGACGGGCCACATCTGATACCTGTACGGGGCGCTCCGGTAGATCCTCTAGGAGCGCGACGTGGAAAGCGGGAGCCGGATCAGGGTCGCAGGACGGGAGGGGAAGACGGCTGAGGGCATCTGCATGACCCATCGCCTTCCCCGGGCGATGTACCAATTCGTAGGAGTAGCCTGACAAAAAAATTGACCACCGCAGGACCCGCGGGGACAGCATGTGAGGGGTCTGCCTGTGGGGGGCAAGGAGACCCAGCAGCGGCTTGTGATCTGTGGCCACGGTGAACGACCGTCCGTAGAGATAGTCGTGAAATTTCCTGACGCCAGCTACGATTGCTAGGGCCTCCTTGTCGATCTGGGCGTAGTTCCGTTCTGCCGACGACAGGGTCCTGGAGTAGTAGGCAACCGGTACCTCCTTTCCGTTGGGTAGCCGGTGTCCCAAGACCGCCCCAACGCCGTAGGGGGATGCGTCGCAGGCCAGGATGACAGGGAGCCTCTCATCGAAATGCGCTAAGACCGCATTTGAAATTAATAGGTCTTTGACGGCCTGGAAGGCTGCATCATGCTTGGGACCCCAGGCCCAAGCCGCTCCCTTGTCCAGGAGACGATGTAGGGGTTCAGCGACCGCCGCCTTGTGCGGAAGGAAGGCGTGGTAGAAGTTCACAAGTCCCAAGAACGCCTGGAGTTCCGCCTTTGAGGACGGGCGGGGTGCACCTGTAATTGCCACTACCTTCTCCTTTGTAGGGTGAATGCCGTCTGCGGTGACTTGGAACCCCAAGAAGGTCACTGAGGAGACTCCCAGGGTGCACTTGTCTTTTCGAACCTTGAGACCCGCGTCCTGGAACCTTTGCAGCACCATCCGGAGGCGAGCTGCGAACGTGTCGGCGTCCGGGGCGGCGATGAGGACGTCGTCGAAGAACGGCTTCACTCCTGGAACATCTTTTAGGAGAGAATCCATTAGATTTTGAAAGATTCCGGGTGCTACGCTGACCCCAAATTGGAGGCGTTTTACCTTGAACGCTCCCTTGTGAGTCACAATCGTTTGTGCCTCGGCCGTTGCTTCGTCTACGGGAAGCTGCTGATAGGCTTGGGCCAAGTCTAATTTTCCAAATATTTTGGCACCCGCGAGGGAGGCCAGAACATGGCTGACCACCGGTACCGGGTACGCGTGGTCCTGTAATGCCTTATTAATTGTACATTTGTAATCCGCGCAGATGCGGACTTCCCCGTTAGCTTTGAGGGGGGTCACAATGGGAGTCTCCCACTTGGCGTGGGAGACCGGCTCGAGCACCCCTTGTGCCACGAGCTTTTCCAACTCTGCCTCCACTTTGGGCTGGAAGGCGAGTGGTGGCCGGCGGACGGCCACGCGGATGGGCCGGACTGCCGGGTCCAGGTCGAAGGAAACCGGGGGTCCTTTGTAGCAGCCCAATGAGCCATCGAAAACGGCGGGAAATTCCTCGCAGATGGATGAGAAGTCAGTAGAGCCCATGCGGTGTATTCCGGTCCACTGCACTCCGAGCGGCTTGAACCAGGCGCGACCTAGGAGACTGGTTAGATTGCGCTCCACCACGAGAAGGTCCAGCAGGCCATTAAAGGCATGGTACTGGACCCGGACCCTGGCTAGCCCCTTAATAGCCACTGGGTTTTTCTGGAAGTCCCGGAGGACCAACCCAGCCGGCAGCCGCAGCCAGCGTGCCCCCTTCGGGCAGAGGCGGCGGAACGTAGCTGCGGACACAATTGAATATGCTGACCCTGAGTCCAGTTCCATGGAGCAAGGAACTCCCTCTATTCGGAGAGACACGGAAATTGCGCCTGGGATGGGCTGAGGCAAGTTCATTACCGTGGCCGTGGGAACGACACTACCCACTTCTTCAAAGTTCGCTGCTGGGGCACGGTGGCTGTTCCTCAGGCGGCAGGCCCGGGCGAGATGTCCTGCTTTCCCGCAGGCGCGGCAGATGGCATCACGGAAGCGGCATGTCCGTCTGTCGTGGGGGTCCCCACAGCTGGCGCACGTTGGGGCCTGCCTGTTGAGGGAAGCAGGAGAGGGAACAGAGACAGATGCTGGGCGCCGGCCCTTGGGCCTGGGGACGCCGGGCTCACCCTTCTTCGAGCGTGGTTGCATCCGGTGGACGTCCTCTTCTTCGCTTGAGTCGGGTTCGGGAGGAGCCGCCTGGTGGACTTTGGTGGCTGCCTTGTCCTTTTGCGTTGTCTCGAAGGCTGCCGCAGTTTCGAGCATCTTCTCCAAGGTTGGCTCCGGCATTGCAATGAGGCGCCGGCGGAGCTTGGCTTCCCGGACCCCTCCCATGAAGGCGGTCTCCACGTGGTCATCCATGTGGCGGAATTCGCAGCCCACGGCTAGTCGACGGAGTTCAGCCAGGAAAGTGGCGGCTGACTCCCCCGGCTGCTGCTGGCGCTGTATGAACTCCCAGCGCCTGGCCAGTTTTGATGGCTTCGGGGCGAAGTAATCGCCGAGGGTCTTGGTGAGCACGTCGTAAGACACCTCGGTGGGGTCTTGCGGGGCTAGTAGGTTCTGGGCTACCCGCATGACCTCCACCCCTCCGGAACTCAAGAGCCAGGCACTCTTCAGGTCCGCATCTGTGATTCCGCGGACCTTAAAGGCACAACCCAGCATCTTGAGCCAGGACTCCCACGTCTCGGGGTGAGACGTATTGAAAGGGGTAACTGGTCCCGGAGCGTTTGCCATATTTACCAGAGCAGGAGCGGCGGCGGCTGTTTGAGCGATGTCCTCGTGTCTTGCGGCGGTGCCGGGGAGCGCTGAGGCTTGGCGCTGGCTAGTGCCGGAGGATTGGGCTCAGAGCGGCTTGCGGCGAGGCGTTGGAGCGCTGGAGCTCGGAGATGCCTGCGGCCAGCGGGACGGAGCTCGCTGTGCTGCTGTGGTCTGCTGGAGAGTCGCTCATCGGGATCCCACCTTCGTCGCCACTAATAAGTATTGGAGTCGGGAGTCCATGGAATAGTGAAACAGCTAGATCTTTATTGCTGGTCCGGATGAAGCATACAACCCAGGGCTCCAAGCCCTCCTTTTATGCTGGTCAGGGACAATCCCCTGACCTCACCCAACTGGCCTGATAGGCTATTAGAAGTCTATTTACATTTCATAGGTTCCCTGGGAGAAACCTAGGTACAGGATTGGTGGCCGGTTTGAATCCACCTGGCCTTTGTTCTACCTGGCTGAAGCTCAGGTAGTTTCTTGGCCATGTGCTCTGGCCATGCTCTGGCCATGTGCTCTGGCCATGCGGTCGCAATGAAGAGAGCACATGGCGACCGCATGGTCAATACATAACACTTCCTGTAGCAAGCACCGCATATTGGGTGAAGTACTCACAGTACCATGGAATCTTTAAACGGTAGTATTTTGCAATGTGGCCTTGCAACTTGTTATTTTCGGCCTAGAGAGAACATTATTTGTGGCTTCCAGATCTTCTAGAGAAAGCAGTGAGGCTCATCCAATTCTCCCACCCCCTACCCTGGGGAGATAAATACATGTTTGGCGTTTATGTTCAGAGATTGTGGAACAAATCCTCAATTAAGAAAACATGGTATGTCAAAATTCATGCTTCCCCTCTCCTTGCTCTCTTATGAGAAACTGGTATATTCGCATAACCCCCCCCCCCCCCCCCCGTTTTAACTGGGAGAACCACATTTGACACCCAAAAGGGCGTGATCATACGCACCCATTTGCCACGGAAGAGGGACGATTCACCACTGGATCAAAGCGGCATCATCACACCAGCACATCTGGGAAGCGTCCCACAACCGTTGTCAAACCGTCGCAAACCATTTTGATCCGGTGGGGAAGCGTGGTAAAAAGCTACTAGTGGAACTCCAGTATCAAATGGTTTGCTGCGGTTCACAACCGGAGTTTCCCCGTGTGATCACTCCAGTGCCGAAGTGTGGCACTGCGGATATTATTTATTTATTTGTTTGTTTGTTTAGACTTGTATCCCGCCTAGCCAGCATGGGCCGACTCTAGGGCCAGCTCACATGCTATCCCGATGCCACACTGTTGGTTTCCCCCCCCTTCTCCGTGTGCGCATCATCAAAAGCCCTTAGGATTCATCAATCCCCCATTTAAGCGCCTCGGAAACCAACCACAAAAAAACCCCCAAAACTTGCCTGTGGTTGCGTCTGATCACACAGTGGCAAGTTGCCCCAGCAGGTCCACAGACCTGTGTGATCACGCAACTGCGAGGCAAATTGCTCCAGAGCAAAAAAGCCTCGATTGCCCTCCGGATTATTTCGCTCGTGTGGCCGCAACCAAAAGATTATCAGTTATCAAGGTGGGTGTGTAAGGGAGGGCTTTTCTTCATGTCGGTTCTAGCATACCATTATGGTATGCATCGACAGACTTGCTATGCGTCTGCAAAAATGTACTCCATATATGACATGCCAGAAGGCCCACAACTGAAACAAAGTGCCTGCGTGATAGCAAGATACATCCGACCCAGACTCTCTGATGAATTCACAAGTATGACACAAGTGAACTTGAAAGATTGCATACTGCTATGTGTTATGGGGTTGGTTCTTATTAAAGGTATTACATGGGTCGTGTTCTTGGCTTTTTAGATGTCACTGTTGGACCAACACGGCTGTAAACAACCTGTCCATGTGTATGATGCCAGAATTCAGCAGATCAAGAGAGGCGCGTGACATCTGGAGGCTAATGGGATTAGCACGAGTGCATGAATATGGAAAATGAAATATGAAGTAATGACTACCTAATTTGGCTTCGATTGACTTTTATCTCCTGAGTTAATACAACGACTTCTGAGTGATTTCTGCTTTGTCTTCTTGGATTCTGTCTGGTTAAGAGGGAAGTTAGAGATATTGGCAGGAACTGTTGCTGCGGAGTTCAATTGATTTATTACCTCTTGCTTTTATGACCCCTGGACGGAAGCAACTTGAAACCTGATTCTTCTTTGCCTGGCAGAAGATTCACCATAGACTGGTATCAAATACTTGAACTTCCGTTCGCTGGGAGGGCGGGGTATAAATCGAAGAAATAAATAAGTAAGTAAGTAAGTAAGTAAGTTAAGTAAGTGACTTACAGAAAAGCTGACCAACACAGCATTTGCTAACAAGAAAGGCAGGTTAACTGTGTGGATCAGGAATAATGCATGCATCTATGTCCTTGCAATGCTTCACAACCTCCTCCTCCTCCCAAAAACCATTTTATTTTCATTGGGAGACCTTACAAAACAGGCTGTCTTAATAGGGATGGGCTCTCCACAGCCAGGAACTTTGGGATGGAGATAGTTATCATAGAATCATAGAGTTGGATGGGACCTCCATGGTCATCTAGTCCAACCCCTCGCACAATGCAGGAAATTCACAAATACCTCCCCCAAAGGTATTTGTCCAAAGGTGCGCAATGCCATAGCAAAGGATGCTTTAGCCAATTTAATTCTAGCTTCCTAGTTTGCAAGTCCAAAACCAATAAGCACACCAACAGTGCAATCCTAAACCGCTTTAACTTCAGTAGATTTAGAAGGATGTAACTGTTTAGGGCTATAGGGCAAGAGTACTGATTTGATGTACTGAATTTGAAATTGACCAAGGCTTTCTTGAGTAAGGCTTTCAGAATGGCTAGGAAAGCCCTGATCAGTTTCAAATTCAGTACCCTATTACAGCCTCTCCTAAGGAAACTTACACTCTTTGGTGAAATGGTTAAGTGCGCAGACTCTAATCTGGGAGAATCGGGTTTGATCCCCCACCCCTCCCCATGCAGCTGCTGGATGACCTTGGGCAAGCCATAGTTCTGTCAGAACTGTCCTTGAAAGAGCTCTCTCAGCCCCACCTACCTCACAGAGTGTCTGTTGTGGGGAGGGGAGGGGAAAGGTGTTTGTAAGCCACTCTAAGACTCCGAGTGAAGGGCGGGGTATAAATCCAATCTCCTCCTCCTGCTCTTCCTCTTTTATGTCCACTGAAGTAAATGGGCCCAGAAGGGTGTAGCTTTTTAAAGAATGGTACTGTTAGTGTATTAGTTTAGACCACTACATCTCTGAACAGAGGAATCAGAAACAAAACTAAGTTTTTCAGTGCCAGAGAGGTGCCACTTTTAGAATGGAAGGAAGGAAGGAAGGAAAGAAGGAAGGAAGGAAGGAAGGAAGGAAGGAAGGTAGGTTAGGTTAGGTTCCTGGCAATGAAAAGCAAGGGCAGAGAAGGAGTGCACAAAAGCAGTATGAACAACCTAATTTGCTTTCAAAAGAAATTGCTTTTAAAGGAAACATCCCGTAACAGCTGGCAAGATAGTGGCTAAGCCTGTGTGAGCAGAAGTTATCTGCCCCCCCCCCATGCCAAACGCTGCCAATGCAATGCAAAACTGCTCGCCATACTGCTTGCGAACAAATCCTTGAGGCAACTCAAAGTAAGGCCAACTCAACAAACAATGGGCATTTCAGTCAAGGAAAGTCCAAATATCGAGCGTGATTTGTGCAGTTACCAGCATCCCTGATCCCCAGAAAATTCCATGTAAATCTATTAATCTGCCTTATGCAGAACCAGACTACTGTTCCACCTGTCTACTCTTGACTAGAAGAGGGTCTTCAAGGTCTCAGGCAGAGACCTGAATGGCTTCCACCTAAACTGGGATCCCAGCAGTTTGGCCTGAGCTTGTCAGATCTCAGAAGCTAAGTGGGGTCGGCCCCGGTAAGTACTTGGATGGGAGACCAGCAAGGAAGCAAGCGTGTCTTCTACCACTGTTAGAACTGCCCACATGCTCAGTCCTGTGGAACATCAGGTATCACGGAGGAATTCACCCAGAGTGAGTTCAGCACATTTCCATTAGGACAGGCCAGTCGCAAAATGCCAGAATTTTTTGGTCCCTGCCTTATGAGAAGCCCAAAGCCAGCTGGTATTTTCAACGCATCTTCTGTTTGCTGTATCCCCCCTTGTCAGTCCCTTATTTTCTACTGATGCAATACCATTTTTTCTGGCCTGTGTCCACATTCTATATCCTGCCTTATATTTTTGCTTGTTTGGGAATTCTGTAAACTTCGCGATAGTACTGCCATAACCGGGATGGCCCAGGCTAGCCAGAGCTTGTCAGATCTCAGAGGTTAAGCAGGGTCAGCTGTGGTTAGCACTTGGAAGGGATTCCAGCAAGGAATTCCAGGATTGCTTTGCAGATGCAGGCAATGGCAAACCACTGCTGAACGTCTCTTGCCTTAAAAACCCTAGAATCGCTGTAAGTTGGCTGTGACGTGATTATTTTATTAATTCCACTTATACCCCGCCCTCCCCGCAAACGGGCTCAGGGTGGCGTACAACAATGGCACCAAGTGCCGCTAAAACCAAACAGGGCATTAAAACATTTTAAAATTTTTTTAGTACAAATAAGTTATAACACTATAAAACATAGGTGCTATTAATATAACGATGGCGTGCTACGCATATCTCCAGCTGCTGAGTTCCAGCTCACTGTCGTCCTGAGTCACTCGGTGTAGTGAGCCAGATGTTAAACTGAGGGCCGGGCTCGTTGATGGTACTCGTGGGGCGGCTCCTAGTTGAACGCCTGGTGGAAGAGCTCTGTCTTACAGGCCCTGCAGAGCTGCAGAAGGTCCTGCGGGGCCCTGATCTCTTCTGGGAGCTTGTTCCACCAGTAAGGAGCCGCCACTGAAAAAGCCCTAGCCGTCGTTGCAGCGAGCCTGGCATCCTTGGGGCCCGGGAGGGTCAACCAGTTCTGTGACCCCCGACTGCAGTTCTCTCTTTACACTCAGACTGCAGTGATGGCACTTAGCACAGAGAGAGAGAGAGAGAGAGAGAGAGAGAGAGAGAGAGAGAGAGAGAGAGAGAGAGAGATGCCTCCTCCTATTGAACTCATTGACTTACACTGCGTAATTTGCCTTGAGTCTGAATGAGAAATAATAATAATTGTGTGCCATCATATAGCAACCAATTCATAGAGACCCCAGGACCACAGGGTTTTTATTAGAAATTTTCAATGTAAAAAAGAGTTAATAAACGCAGCAGAACACTTGTATTTGCTTTTAAACAAGAAACTTTACTAATGAGGAAGGGTAAACTGGGAAATACTAAAAACAAAACAATGGATTAACATCCTCTCTGACTGTCCTAACCTCCATCTTGACTTTCTAAAGTCTAAACCACATGTGCCAGCCCCAGGCAAGAGTTAGAACAAAGAGCGATAAACTTTCTGGGACATTTTCTGATCTATTACCCAACTGGAGAATCCCAAACCTAAGCAATTATGCATTTTATCAGCATGCATAAACAAACTTGTAAATTCTTCCATGTTTTTAGGGAGAGAACTTGCAAGCTCCAGCAGTTTTCAAGGCAAAAGATGAGCCTTCCTCTGCATAGCAACCCTTGACTTCCTTGGTGGTCTTCCACCCAAAGACTGACTGTACTTCGCTTCCAAGCTCTGATGAGACTGGCCTAGTCAGGGCTGTTCAGGCTGTTTGCAGTGAGAAAGGCAGACTATACAGTATAGCAAACAAACAAATAAATGCCCACGTTTGGGAACTGGACTGCAGCGTTTCCACCTCCATTCTGAGAGTGATCGGCGTTTCTGTTCCCAGCCTTTCCACAGTGCTGGCCAGGAACTGTAGTGCTTGGAATAGGCAATGTTGCCAACTGACTGTATCACGAAGCCAGGTGGTTGACCCATACCATGCTGCACTTTGATGTGTCTTCAATATCAGTTGGCCAAGAGCAGTTTGCAAGCCAGCGTGTTTGGCTCAGAAAGCATATGGAAAGAACTGTCCTTTCAAAGAGCTAAACAGTGGCCTGATAATGCTCCTTTCTTTAAGAGCCATGGCACATAATTATAAGCCATTCCTTGGACATGCAATTCAGCTGATGTCAGGCAAGTCAGACGTTAAATTTTCCTTTTTTTGGCTAATTCTGGAGAGGAGAATAAACTTGCCTTTCACGGTCATTTTGCTCTGACTTCCGTGTTAGTTCCTCTTGACCCAAGAGCTCCTAATTATTTCTTTCAATGTTGCTGTTCCCTGTTTTGCTATTGGTAGTAGATTTCTAAAGCCATCAACTGTACTCTGTCGAGAACTTCCTTGTTGCCAACAAATGGAAAATCAAGCCGCACGTTTTTTTAACTGCTATCAATATGAGGAAAGGGTAAAGAATTTGGGCTTTTTTCTTTGAAAAGAGAAAAAAGATGACATAATCAAGGTTTGTAGAATCGAGTGTGGTGTAGTGAAAGTGGACCTTTTCTCTCTCCGATTGCCAAAATACTAGAACTCTGAGGCATGCAGTGAAACTAAGAACCAGGTAGATTCAGGACAGCACATGAAAGTATTCTTCACACAGCACATGAGATCCACCACAACTTAGAGCGATGGGAACTAGCTTAGATGGCTGGTGAGAACTAGCTTAGATAAATTCATGCATAGACTTTGAGCCATGATACCCAATTGGAATTCCATGTCCAGACACAGAACATTTGTAATCACCACAAATACCTGTCTTCCTCTAATCCTAAAAATTAATTATTGTCTGATATTCTGTGTAGAATAGCCAGAAGATCCTAAGATTGTCTGGCAGCCGCAAGTTCTAGCTCATTTAGTATTATGCATCACTAGGTGGTGAGCTAGTCTTGTTTTTTAAGACAAAGAGACCTTTCAGAGGTTGGTTTGCCATTGCCTGCCTCTGCGTCATCATGACTCTGGTATTCCTTGGAGGTCACCCTTCCAAATATTAGCCAAGGCCGACCCTGCTTAGCTTCTGAGATCTGACAGGATTGAGCTATCCTGGGCTGCTCAGGTCAGGGCTCTTCTAATGCTAACCAAGCCTTTCCATGACCTATTTTCTTCAGAGTGTCATCTCTTCAACCCACTGTTTGCCCAAATGCTGCTAACTGACTCTTCCTAGTCTTAGAATTTCCAAACTCCCACCAATCAGGCACCCAGCTTCCCAACCTGACCAATCATGGGCAAACCAAGCAATGACCAATCCTTCATTCCAACCAAGTTCTTCTAAAACTCCTTCATTCACCCAGATTTTCCCCATTTAGCTTACTGTCTGCAGTTTAATGAAAACCCTCATTTTGTCACGTGACACACCTAGGGTTGCCAAACTCCAGCTAGGGATGGGGACAGAGATCTCCTGGAATTACAACTGATCTCCAGGCAACAAAGGACAGTTTCCATGGAGAAAATGGCTGCTTTAGAGGATGGACTCTATGGCACTGTTCCCCACCGAGGTCCCTCTCCTACCCAAAGCCCACCTGCCCAGGGTCTGCCATCAGATCTCCAGGAATTTCCCAACCTGAAGTTGGCAATCCCCTGTTGCCTGTTCTGTCTTTCTCTGAGCCAGTGTGGTGTAGTGGTTAAGAGTGTTGGACTAATACCTGGGAGACCTGGGTTTGAATCCCCACCTGTGCCACTGAAACTCACTGGGAGGCCTTGGGCCAGTCACACTCTCCCACCCTAACCCACCTCAAAAGGTTCTTGTGAGGATAAAATGGGGGGGGGGGAGAATGATATAAGGCATCTTGGGTTCCCGCTGGGGAGAAAGGTGGGGTATAAATGAACAAAGCAAAACAAATAAATAAATACTGAGGGAAATAACAACTCAGCAGGACCATTTTATAGTGAAAGCATTTATTTCCCCACCACTGTGCTACAGTCCTGAGCTAAACTGGGCTGCCATGTGGCTGTTGAAGAGAAAGACAAAAATGTGGGGTGTGTTGTTAGCCTGACTGCTCTTTTATTTATCAATATTTGGGGAAATATTAGCTCCTAACAATATGCAGCCGGCTTACGGGATCTAACCAGTGTATACAGAGGCGGCGCTAACCGATACTTCTGAGGAACTGACGCAGACTCAATTTAAAGGCATAAAGATGATTTGTTTACTAAAACATAATAAAAAGATTGTACAAAGCAATGTTGTTCAGTCACTCATACAAGCATACAGTACTAGGAAATTAGATGGAAATTACAGAGACATGTGCATGAGCAGGTTATTGACGGTTTCCGTCGAGGGTGATATTTACCTCTATATGAAGCAGTAGAATCCGGCTGGAAAAACAAGGGTGAGAAGTCCTTAGGAAGACGATAAAGGATAGTGGCTCTGAACCAGCAGAAAGCCACGTGGCAGACCCCAGTGGTGCACCCACGGGTCTGTGAGGGAGGACGGGGTCAAGACAAGGGACTGGGCAGAAAGACCTGGGACTAGAACTGGAACGAACTTGTGACTCTTGGGGAGCAGCTTTTATTGGGAGGTGGTACCTGGGAGGGTGGCAGGAGGATGGCATGATATGATGCCATCCCTAGAAAACCTATAGAAGGTCCGTTCGCTAACTCTAGCCACCAAGGAGGTGCTAAAGGAGTGGTCAATATTCAAATCTCTCTGATGGCCAGGGCAGGATGTCGCTGTCAGCGGGATCTGGCGCTGATCTTCTGGATCACAGGAACGCTGGCCATGGGAACCGATCTTCAGGAAGCACCCCGCTGTCTTCGCACCCAGGTGTGAAGTCCTTTGATGTAGCAAATGGAGATGAAGGCTGGCATGAGGGGGCACAAGCATGCATACGTGCATGGAGTGTATGTCTTTTTGGAGTTGCTGGTGTAAGCCTGCAACCTCATGGCTTTGTGTGAGAGAGTGTCTTTGTTCTCTATGTCAACCTCCCGCCTGGAGGTGGCAACCTCAGAAAATGATACTCTGATCCTATAGTGTAGGCATCTATTCCCATCTTCCCTCTGGTTACCTAGTGCGCTCTCATGTCCCACATAACTGATATCATAGTCCATTTATTACCCCTATAAATCAGAAAAGTCCATAAGAATGCTGCGCAGCCTTACAGTGTATGTGTGTGTTAAAACCGAACAACAAAAAATCCCAGATTCGAGGCGACAACATTTGCCTCTGCTAACTTCCTGATGCAAAGGTGTTGATTCCTTATCGTCCTTCTTAAGCATGGGGAGGATGACAGTCATTGTCTATTGCTCATTTGGGCCCACTTCTCCTAAGTGTTGCAGGCTTATAGAAACCAGAGGTTTATTTATTTATTTAAAAAATCTCCTCTGTGAAAGCTTTTCTGGGAGTATTGGGTTCCCTTACAGCCCTCGTGAAATTGGCGGAAAGTTTACCAAATACGATTTATCTTCTGTATATACACACACAAACACGCACGCACACACACACTCGTTTGTTTTACTGTATGATCCCTTGAACACTATAGATTCCGGTGGGTAGCTGTGTTAATCTGAAGCAACAGAACAAAATTTGACCAACAAAGTTTTATTCTGGGTATAAGAAGTGTTCATGAACACAAAAGCTCATATCCAGAATTAAACTCTACTGGCTTGCTTGCTTGCTTGCTTTATTTATTTTTTGGATTTATATCCCGCCCTCCCCGCAAGCGGGCTCAGGGCGGCTTACACAGGCCCAAGGCCTAATCAAAACATTAAAACCTGTAAAAATCAGTTAAAACACAATCAGAATAAATGCCATTAATACCTATTAAAACCTTCCACAAGGCAGTGGTTGCTACCTGGGCCTCCATTGATAAGGAGGGCTCCAGGAGCACTCCCAAACTCCTAACCCTCGCCGCAGGCACCAACGGTGCCCCGTCGAAGCTCGGGAGCAGGACCCCCCGCCCCAAACCGCAACGACCCAGGCACAAGACCTCCGTCTTCGCCAGGTTCAATTTCAACCTGCTTGGTCTGAGCCCATCAGCCACAGCGTGCAATGCCCGGTCTAGATCGTCTGGGCTGGAGTCCGACTGGCCGCCCAACATCAGATAGATGTTTAAAGGTGCCACTGGGCTCAAACTTTGTTCTTGAACACGGTAATTATTTTTGTACATGACTCACTTCATTGGGGTTTTTAGAAAAGGTTTCAAAACACTCTTTTTAACTCGTAATCTTTCCAGCCATGGGCATTTTAAATTCTTTTGGTGCCTAAACCCCCTTTTTAAAAAAAGTGTTACTATTGACATTGAGTGCCCTGACCGGGATAGCCCAGGCCAGCCCCAGTCGCTTTAGACGCCAGAGGCGAAGCAGGGTCAGCCCTCGTTAGTACTTGGATGGGAGACCACCAAAGAAGACAAGGGTTGTGACACAGAGGCAAGCGGCAAGTCCCCTCTGTTCCTTGCTCGCCTTGAAAACCCTATGCGGTCACCAAAAGTCAGCTGCGACTCGACAGCATTTTCCACACCGAGAGAGACACTATTCACCCCCAGGCAATAAAGCTGTGTGGCCTTTTTAAGATATTCAGCTGTGAAACAAACTTACTGACAATATTAGCTTTTTCGGATGTTTGCTTACGCCACATTAGTTTAGCTGATTGGCAAGAGGTGTGACTGTGGAGGTTTTCCACTTCTGGGGTCCTTAAAAGAGCAACTATAATTACCTGTACGATTCCTAAGGCCAAACAGTTTGGATCTGTCCCACTAAGGGTAATGCCTTCCTCCAGAGCATGATGCCTCCCCGCGATGCAAAAGGTTCTTCTCCTATAGCACTGCTGTGCTGGTGGAAAGTGCTCCCAACAGCAGAACAAATCCGTAAGATATAACCATAACAATAATAGTAACAACAAAACAACAACAATGGTCCACAGGACTGTTTGTTAGGATTATCTCCAGCACCCATGATTAAGACTGGCCTTGCATTGAGCAGCAGCTGGAACATTCAGCTCCTTATTTGTGGCACTTTTTGGAAGACGCAATTGCTATAGCTATTAAAACATTATAATTAATTGATGAAGGGTTGAATCCTACGAGCTTCCCGTTATTGCAGAAGGAGCTTTTCCACCTTCCCTTCCTTCGGCACCCCCTGAACAGCTGATGTTGGGGTCAGGAGTGCCTTGTGAGCAACATGACTCATGGCCTGGAGGGCTGCTGTGAGGAGAGGAAATTGGGTGGAAACCCGCCCCCTCCATTGCATGAGTGGAAACCATGCAGGATCCAACCTTCTGCCTTTATCACCACAATGGACACTGCCTCCATATTCTATTCCATCTTATCAAGTATTTATAATATTTTTAACAACAGACCAACAACAATTTCATTTCGCAATCATTTGTGCATTGGTAACGTATCCTTTTTTCTGGGTCTCCTTCCCCATCATCACAATCTCCCTTTCCCTCCCCCAGATCATGTGCTCCAATGCATTTTGAGCTCTGCCAAGTGGATAGCATAACTATCTTTATCAGCAGCCTCCAGTATCCCTGCTAAAGCATGAACAGAAACATGGAGAGGAAGAAAGGGGTTAACCTACTAGGCCTAAGCATGACCTGCAATTATCTGCGCAGAAACCTACATGTATATATATGAAAATGCAGAGCCCCCTTGGATACGAGCTGTTCCTTGAGGGGGAGGAACAGAGGTTTTTTTGGGATCTGGGTGTGAAAAACTGAAAACTGTTTTACAAACAGCCAAAATCAGACAAGACAGTAATCCCTTCTTTTCTTTGGAACTGTTCTGCCACAAACTGGCTTACCATCTGCCTAACACAGTGGGTTTTGAGCTTTCTCCCTTCAGAGAAAATGTTCCCCATCGACTCATCTTCTCAGGTTACGTCCCATGACCAGGGGCAGCCAATAAGGTGGATTGGAGGTGGTAGTGAAACTCATGTGGTGGTGATGACACTATGCAACTATCATGGTGTTCTGTATCACAGGCAGGGCAACAGAGCTGGTGCAGTTCTAGGACTGCGATCATACGCTCAATTAGATCCGACATGGAGGCGAATGCCGGGCGGATTTAAAGGGAGCGATCAGACAACAACATCCTGGAAGCACCCCGCAGCCGTTGGCAACCCGTTTTGCTCCGCCACAGAAGAGGAGTTAAAAGACACCAGGGAAAAACCGGAAGGAAATGGATTGTGACGGGCCATGGACAGACTTTCCTGTGTCTGATCGCTCCAGTGCCCTCTCATGGCGTCGGGATGGTCTGATCAGGCCATCCTGACTCCGTGCCGTTGTTTTTCTCCCTTCGCAGTATGCGCATCATCGCAAACTCCATTGGGAGCTCTCAGCGCAGAGGTGTGATTCATCGATCCCTCATTTAAGCGCATGGGGGGGAAACGGGACAACCCCCCCCCCCGACTCACCCATAGTTGCATCTGATCACACACTGATGGGCTGTGCCTGCAGCTTCAAAGGGAGGTGTGATCATGCAACTGCAGATCAAATTCCTCAGCCCCCCCCCCCCGGTTTTCTGGCGCATGTGACCGCAACCTAGGAAACCCAGGTTCAAGTCCTATCTTGCCATGGACTTAGCATAAACACCTGAGGTAGAGAATCCTGTCTAATATTTTTTTTCCAATGACCGTTGAACTTACAGGCTTTCAGAAAGCTGGTGGAGATGAGGCTACCCCAACTCCTCAAGGTACGGTTTTGGTTTCAACTAGCTTAAAGGTTTTTATTGGGTTACAGTGACTGCTTGTATTTTATCGTATTGATTGCTGTTTCATTGCATGCTTTTTAATTGATTTTTTAATCCATTTTGAGATCCCTTTGGGCTACAAGGCAGGAGAGAAGCTATAAACACAGAAGTCACGATCTCGTGAGGCTTGGGCAACGCATTTGAAGAACTGTGGTTTGGGAAAACGTTGCCATTCTCCATGGAATGAATGGAGGATGCCGAGAGGCGTTGCGCCTTACTGGGGACCAGGTGCAGTAGAGAAGGGGTGGGCTGATTACTCTCTTGGGTGATTAAACAAACAAAACTAGATTCTTTGGCTCCAATCTATAACAAAGAATACATACACAGAACTCTTAACAACTAATATGTGTGAAGTAAGGGGTCCCAAAAGTGGTGCCTGTGGCATGTTATGGTGCCCACTTAGGTCCAGGTGGGGCTTATGCCCACTAGGGCTTCTGACTGGCCACTGATGATTTGATTGGCTATGCAGTTTCAAACAACATTGTTTCAGCAGCAGCTGCCAGCACAGTTTGTTTTATATCCACTCACCTCGCTTTCCCAGTGTACTTTTAACTATCCCCCTTCTCCTCTATACTTGGCCTTCCTCTGTGTATGTGGCTCTACCTTCTGTTATTGGCTTCACGCCCAATTTTGTGGTTGCCTCCACCAGCATGTCAGAATTCCAGAAGTATCCAAAGGCTCAAAAGGTTGGGGACCCTTGCATTAAGTGATCTCAAGCATAACTCCTTGCTGGAACAGACAAAGGTCCACCTAGTCTAACATTTATCATAAGACTGGGGATATTACCCATCCCATAACTTTATAGCTGCCCAGCTTGAACACTGGAGGTGGCTTCATGCTGATGTAAAGGTCCCAGAGGTTCTTATTTCCTTGAGACACTGAAATGTGTGCCAAATCTATGCATGCATGGAAGGTCTACAGCCCAGTGGTAGAGCATCTGCTTGGCATGCAGAAGGTCCCAGGTTTGGCCCCTGGCATCTCCAGTTAAAGGAACTGGCAGTAGGTGATATGAAAGACCTCTGCCTGAGACATAGAATTCACTGCCACAGGAGGTGGCGGCGGCTACAAGCATGGACGGCTTCAAGAGGGAATTAGATAAACATCTGGAGCAGAGGTCCATCAGTGGCTATTAGCCACAAGGTATAGATAGGAACTCTCAGTCTGGGGCAAGTGATACTCTGTATTCTTGGTGCTTGGGAGGGCAACAGAAGGAGGGGCTTCTAGTGTCCTAGCCCCACTGGTGGACCTCCTGAGGGCACCTGGTATTTTTGGCCACTGTGTGACAGTGCTGGACTGGATGGACATTGGCCTGATCCAACATGGGCTTCTCTTATGTTCTTATTTCCACTGCCAGTCTGAGTAGGCAATACTGGCTGTGATGGACCAAGGGTTTGATTCAGTATAAGGCAGCTTCATGTGTTCATGTGACTTCTTGGTCTCTGTAGTCGCTAGGGGGCTGTCCTGGAAGATCATGATCCCCACATATGTGACAGACCATAGACTCGATCTACTATCTTGTTTTGATTCAGACTTAGAATCACAGAGTTGGAAGGGACCTCCAGGGTCATCTAGTCCAACTCCCTGCACAATGTAGGAAATTCACAAATGCCTCCCCCCACATCCTCAGTGACCGCTGTTCCACACCCAGATGACAAAAAAAACCCTCCAGTATTCTCCAATCTGGAGAAAAACTGCTTCTGGACCCCAAAGTGGTGATCAGCATTTCCCTGGGCGTGTAAGAAAGGGCCATGAGAACTAAGCACTGATGCAACCCTGCCTGCCCTCCCTCTCATGATCTGCCTAAGTCCACAGAATCCGCATTGCTGTCAGATGGCCCTCTAGCCTCTGTCTGAAAACCTCCAAAGAAGGAGAGCCCACCACCTCCCGAGGAAGCCTGTTCTACTGAGGAACCGCTCTAACTGTCTGGAAGTTCTTCCTTATATGGTTCAGGAATGGGAGAGGTTTCGGTGACCTCACTGTCGTGGCTCGACCATTACTTGAGATTTAGATTCAAAGAGCATTGCAACCTGCACAGTGGTGGCAAGCCCCATTAAGAGGGATGGCTCCCGGCAACTGACTGGCTTGGGAAGAGTCCCAGTGGCCCTTGGGGAATTTCCTGCATTCAGCAGCTGTGAGGAAGAAGAGGTTTTTGGCTGGCACAGCTTGTCCCGCTCCTGCGTTGTCCCTCCCAACACCCCCTCTTTTGCTCTACAGGATGAAAGGCCTTGTCCTCTATTGTATCTGCTCACGCTATATTACTTGGCAGCTCTTCCTCCCTCTCCCCCTCTCTATTCTTCCAAGTGACCTGCCATTAGAGAAGACTCCATTTAAAACGCTCCAGTTTCTGAGCAGTAATGATACACTACACTAGAACCTCATTTTCTGAACTGATAATATACTGCACATAATGAAATGTTGAATGCTGCAGGTGATTTGCTGGCCACGTTTTTTTAAAGGAAGGGGTACTGCTGAGAAAATGGTGAAACCCACTTTACGAAATTCTGCTGAATGGTCACATCTCCTAGCTTGGTTTTCTTCACTTCTCTCCGCACACCTCTGCCTCTGTTTTCCCTTACCAAGGAATTTAGCATGAAAAAAAAATGATTATTGCTGCATAGGAAATCATCTGTGTGTCCGTCCGTCCCCCGCCTTAATCTTCACCTGTAGTCATAAGACTGCCCTTGAGAATTCAAATTCATCCCAGCGACATCTTATTGGGGTTTTAGAAGCAGAAGATGGTGAGTTCTGGTGTGCGGTAAACAAAGCAGTGGAAAGAGATGAGCTCCAAAGCTAAAAGACGATAATTTCTTCAAAGCGCACAGGCCCAAAGGGGAGTCTTTTAAAAAAGCTTCTGAGGAAAGTAGGCACTATATTCTAGCTGACTTTCAAGTAGGTTCCTACGGTTAAGTCTTGCTTTTGACAATCTTCCTGAAAAATGCAGCTCGAATATTGTGCGTCTTTATTTTGCATTATGAGTGGTATGCACACACTATGTGGTCAGCCTTTAAAATGCGAGTGGAAATTTCGTTCACTTGAAAATCAGCTAGAACCCCTTACCCGTTATTTTACTTACTTACTTATTTATTTAGATTTATATCCCGCCTAGCCAGCACAAAGCGGCTCTAGGCGGCTCACAACATTAAAACCACAAACAAAATTCAATTAACCATTAAAATTACATATAAATCACAGAACCCACTAAAATGGTGGCAATTACAGACACCAACACCAGACAATAGCCGCATCTGCTACTACATCCCCCCAGCCAGAGAGGTAACTACACCTGAAGGTGTACCGAGCCAGTACTTCATTGGCCACCTACCCGTGACCATTTTCCCCAGCGGCAGCCCCAAAAGCCTGGCGGAAGAGCTCCGTCTTGCAGGCCCTGCGGAACTGCAAAAGGTCCCGCAGGGCCCTGATGTCTTCCAGGAGCTCATTCCACCAGTAGGGGGCCGCCACTGAGAAGGCTCTATTCCTGGTGGTCACCAGTCTGGCTTCTCTCGGGCCAGGGAAGGTCAGGCGATGTTGTGTTATCCCCATCTAACTTTGCTTTTTATGTAAGATGTTTGATGGGGCTTCAAAATGTTACCCAAACCAGTGACATCAAGCATGGGGACATAGCACCAAACAGGAAGTACCTCATTAAGCACCATTGGGTCAAAGCCTTTAATGGTGAATGACAGGCCCCGTCCACACTGTCACTTTTGTCGCTCATTTCTCCCTATTGCTTCAGGTTCCCCCACCCCCCCATATGTTTTGTTCTCTCTAGTAGTCCCAGAGGGAGCAAAACACATGTGGAAAAGGGGGAGGAACCCAAAGCAGTAGGGAGAAATGAGCGGCAAAAGTGACAGTGTGGACGGGGCCACAGTTTGTGCACAGGACCTTCAAAATGGGATCAATTTCCCCTGGTGCAAAAAAAAAAAATTACTAACAATGCTGTGTCATGAATTCAAAACCTTCCCTATCTGTAATGGTAGAAAGGCATTTTGATGGGCTCATGGCTTAATTTACTCCAAGAGAAGTACTCTAAGAAAAGTAAGGCATGATGGTCGCATTCTTTAATTTACTCCAAGAAAAGTACAGGAGAGAAGATAGAACTTGTATAATAACCTGTGTACAGTTCATCCTTATGTGTAAAGGTTGAACCACAAGGAATGGCAGAGTATAAATATTTTAATTAATAAATAAACACAAGTAAACAAACACGCTCTTTAAGACGGCTTTTGCTGTTTGCAGTAGCTGGTGGAATGCGAAAAGACATCCCCACTGGCAGGGCTGTTGTATTTAACCAAGTCAATTCAAGAATATTGGGGAGGGGGAGACATAAAATTGGAATATTCTGCTGTATTAAATCCTCATGTCAAATATATCTATTTTTTTCCCCATCTGAGGAACAAAATTACATTGGCGTGGGAAATGGAGAGGAGGAAGGGAGGCACACCAGTGACCACTCAGCATCTTAAGAAGGGTCTATTCACTGGGCGACCAGTGTGAGTTGGCTTTGCCCCTCACCGGCTCTGTTACTCATGTTCCCTTTTTAAAAAATTCCATGTTATTCTTTGTCGTGGAGCAGGTATGATTGCTCTCAGCTGAGCCTTCTGCCCTGATGGAACTCTGCACTACAGTCCCCTCTGGCAGAGAAGAGAAGGAGCCCCAGGTAAGCGTCTGTCCTCCCAAACGGGCTTCCTCCAGCCCTGCCGCTTACCCCCTCCCCAACCAGCTTTGGGCTGCTTAAGAGTGAATCCAAGCCATAGGAGGTCCTTCCTTTCCTGCTGGCATCATGTCACTGCTGGCTCCACCATGGTTACATCTGGCCAAGCTGAAAGAGATAGCAGGCTGGTGCTTATCACCCATGGGACTATGCCCCATATACAGGTTTGTCTGCACTCACGGCAGCCCCAGGGATTATAGGAATATGGGTGTAATGTTGGGAACATCCACCGTGTCAGAAGTAGCATAAAGCTTTGGTTTCCTGCACCACTTCTCTCTACACATTGAGACCCAACTAAAGGATTCTGGTAAACACCTTCAAGAGCCAGTTTGGCATAGTGGTTAGGAGCGCAGACTCTAATCTGGGAGAACTGGGTTTGATTCCCCCCCCTCCTCCACATGCAGCTGCTGGAGTGACCTTGGGCAAGCTACAGTTCTCTCGGAGCTGTTCTCTCAAAAGCACCTCTCTCAGAGTACTTTCAGCTTCAGTTGTGTAGGTTCTGGGGTGAGGAAGGGAGACGAAGGGTGTCTGTTGTGGGGAGATGAAGGGAAGGACAGCTTTTCTAAGACTCAGAGTGAAAGGTGGAGTATAAATCCAATCTCCTCCTCCTCCTCCTCCGCTTCTTCTGCTATAGGAATCACCTTGTCTCTTGTGCCAGCTCTGAACTGCCTAACTTCCCAAAAGGCGGCAACAAAACCAGATCTACATGTTTCCTGAAAGAAACTTAACCACTGTAATCCTAAACACAGTTACCACCTTCTAATAGCATTGACTTCAGTGGAGTGTAAGGCTGTGGTCACACAACACCCTAATCCCGGACAAAGTCCCACTGGGACTTTATCCGGGATATTTTCTTTCGGGTTGGGATGATCACATATCCCAACCAAGCGGCGGTGCCAGCTGGGGGAGGCAAAGCGAGGGTCACCCGCACACGGCTGCCTCCCTTGACTTGCTCTATGGAATGCATGCCCAGGCCTGGCCAGTGGGAGCGAGACTCCCCCGAGGAAGCAAACCCTGGGGTTGGGGGGTGTTTGGGGGGGGGCGGGGGCATCTTGAGGCTTCAGGAACCCGGCAACATGCAAGGACTGGCAGAGGCGAGCAGGCAATTCGGCAGCCTCAGTCTGACCCTTTCTGGATCCCCCCAAGCCAGGCCACCTTCCCTTGGATGCTGCATAGACTTCTCCATACCAGAGCCTCAGAGCCAGCAAGTCCCCCGAATGCCGCAGGAGGAATTGGCTGGCTGCCTGGCTCACTCTGCACTCCGCTCCAGGCCCCAAGCCCCACCAGCCACCGCCTGATCAGGAAAAGTTGGGAGAAGCATGCAGGGGGAGGGTGCCAGGTGGTGGTGGCTGGCAGGGCTCGGGGCCTGGATCAAAGCACAGGGCATTTTTTCCCCCTTTCTTGCACTTGGGCAAGTGCAAAAAAGGAAAAAAAACCCCGGAGGGATGATCAGACGGCCCTTCTCGCAATCATTGCAAGAGAGGGCTGTCCAGATTAGCTAAATCCCGGGTTCCAAGCGTGACTTCCGGGAAAATACTTGATTTTCCCAGGGTCGTAAAACGCACAAGGAACCCGGGATTGAACCCACTTCAGCGCGGGAGTTGTCGCAGCCGGTCTGATCGGTCCCTTTAAATGAGGGAGGAAACAGTAGTGACTCCCACTTTAAATGGCTGTGTGACCATGGCCTAACTCTGTTTGGGACCGCACTGTAAATCAAGATGTTGGTCTCAGTCAAAACTCTGAGTGTAACAACGGTTACAGCCTGCAGCAGAAACATGTAGGCTTTGACACTTGTCATGTTTTCTTTTTCCCCCAACGCAAGTCTGGATTTTGCAAAATAGTCTGTTCTTCCCAGTGTCTCTCGTGTGCAGAAAGGAAGGAATTGCCTGGTGACGGAGCTGAGAAAAATTAGATAAATTACATATGCTATGATGACATGCATTGATAAGAGGAGAAGTGCGTGGAACAGGAGCTGCCGTAATGCACGGTTCACCAGAAGCGAAAGAATGGCACTTAATAGCCGACACAGCCCATGGAGTAGAATAAATCTAGCATGACAGAGCTAATAATAGCAAGTTGCCTATGGACTGTATTTTTAATCTATTAACTGTTAGCCAGAGAAGCAGAAACTACTCTTCTTACAAATCTGCCCCTCTCTTAAAATCTATTGTGGCAATGCTTTCAGTGTGCCACCTTCAAAACTCACAAATACCTGAATAAACTCTGATTCCCTTGTGTTTATGTAAAGTGGCATCAAGTTGCAGCCGATTTATGGCCACCCTTCATGGGGTTTTCAAGGCAAGAGAGGTGCTTTGCCATTGCCTGCCTTTATGAAGCAACCTTGAACTTCTTTAGTGGTCTCCCATCCAAGTACTGACCAGGACTGATCTTCCTTAGCTTCTGAGATCCATCCAGCTCAGAATGGTTGAGAAATGCTACAGTAATCTTCAGAACTAAGTCTAGTCACTTTCCCCTGAAAGCTGGACTTTGCGCATTTGTAATAATACCCTGTAATGTCATTTGTTTGACAACTGAGGAAGGCCAAGGAGCTGAAATGTGGTTGGTGAGGGTCAATTATGGTCCTTTCTGGTTGTCACTGTACATTATGAATCTTAACTGAGGCTATCACGAGGTCCAATATCTGCTTTTAATTTACTTTGTAATAGATGGATGGATGGATGGATGGATGGATGGATGGATGGATGGATAGATAGATAGATAGATAGATAGATAGATAGATAGATAGATAGATAGATAGATAGATAGATCTGGTACTATTTATTAATTTTAAATTTGATTAACATAATTAGTGGGTCTATATATCCATATCTTCTTAACCTTTAGGTAAGTAATTCAATTTAGTTTGGGTTATCCCCTGTCCCCCCCCCTTCTTGGCCTAATGGGCAGCAGACCTGGTGTCCAAGTCCAGAACCCATGCCTACTTCCATTGTTTTCAATGGGCAGCTGACCAGGCATCCTATTCCAGATGCAAGGTGTACTACCTTACTGAAAAAAGTGCTGGAACAACCTGAAAGATTCTCAAGATTTTGGGATATAAATTTTAGGAATCCCAAAATTGTAGAGTATCCTAGGTTCCTTTCAGGTTACTTCTGATTAGAAGGGAACAGGGAATTTCAGGCACTGTTTTAGATCAGAAATACATGAATGTGCTACCCTAGTCTATATTGGCATGCAGAAGCTCTCCAAAGTCAGAGGTTGATATATTTCCCAGATATAAGTGAAGACGTAAGGAACTGAACCCAGTGTTAGTCTGTTCCAGCAAAACCAAAACAGGAGTCTTGTGGCACCTTAAAAACAAACAAACTAATACATGCATTAGATAAACTCTTAGTACAATAAATGTTCATAAATTCAGGTGTGGCATTTTCCGTAAGTACCTTTCATACCCAACCACAACAGCTTACTTTTAATACATATCCCATAATGCAGTGCATCTTTGAGCAAATCTTTCTCTCTCACACAAACACTGGAAATAATGTTAAGACAACAAAATCCACGACTAAATGCTGCTTTAACTGAAAATAAACCCAGAGCCTATATCTAATTAAAAACAAGAGGGTCAGGGGATTGGTGATCTATGAGAGTACACTTGGGAGAGGGCAAATTTCTTAATGCCAACAAATCCTCCTAGAGAGAATTGTGTGGCGTAGTGATTCAGAGTGGCAGACTCTGATCTGGAGACCAGGGTTTGATTCCCCACTCCTCCTCCACATGAGGCTTGCTGGGTGACCTTGTGCCAGCCATAGTCCGCTCAGTACTCTCTCAGCACCACCTACCTCACAAGGTAATTGTTTGGGGGGGGGGAGGCAATTGTAAGGTGTTTTGAGACTCCTTAAGGTAAAGAAAACTGGGGCATAAAAACCAACTCTTCTTTTTTATTACGTGGAGATACAAACATTGAGTTGCGATGGAATTCCTTCTCATGAGTTTCACTCCATTTTATTCTGCCTGTATTTCAGCATCTGTTGACACTATGGGTTTAAAATGCATCACCGGATACCGGTCTTCAATTAACAGGTCCCCTTTTCTGCCAAGTCCTTCTTTATTTCCCGTAGAATAAACTGTGAAACAGGCTGGGCCACCTGAATGACATGCAAACAGATGCTGACAGAATAACGCCTTTGGACCTCACAATCGGACTTTCAAAGAAGAGGAGTGAAAACTACAGCTTTCACAAAGATTCAACAGAGGCTCATAAAAAAAGACATAAATAGGCCATCATTTGATATAGAAGAAGAAGAAGACGAGATTGGATTTATACCCCGCCTTTCACTACCCAGGGTAGTCTCAGAACGGCTTACAATCTCATTTCCCTCCCCCTCCCCACAACAGACACCCTGTGAGGTAGGTGGGGCTGAGAGAGCTCTGACAGAAACTGCTCTTTTTCGAGAGCAGCTGTGCCAGAACTATGGCTTGCCCAAGGTCATCCAGCAGGTGCAAGTGGAGGAGTGGGGAATCAAACCCGGTTCTCCCAGATTAGGGTCCGCGCACTTAACCACTACACCAAACATACAAGAGAAGGATAACCCTTCAAAACTTGAAGTCATCTAAAACATTCAGGGAACAAAGTTTGAGTCCAGTGGCACCTTCAAGACCAACAAAGTTTTATTCAGAGTATGAGCTTTCATGTGCATGCACACTTACTCAGATACATTGAAATGGAAGTCAACAGTCCATACTAGAGGGGAAAGCCTGACTGGGTAAAATCAGCATGGCTTCTGCAAATGGAAATCCTGCCTCACCAGTCTTTTGAAGTTCTTTGAGAAAGTGAACAAGCATGTAGACAATGGTGACCCGGTAGGCATTACATACTTGGAATTTCAAAAGGCTTTTCACAAGGTACCTCACCAAAGACTCCTGAGTAAACTTAGCAGTCATGGGATAAGAGGACAGGTTCTCTTATGGGTTAGAAACTGGTTAAATGACAGGAAGCAAAGACAGTTGCCACAGTGCCAATGGATAGTTGCCACAGTGGAGGGAACTAAGCAGTGGGGTTCCACAAAAAAGACATCACAGAGTTGGAAAAAGTATAGAGGAGGGCGACCAAGATGATTAAGGGCAATGGGCTGGAGCACCTTCCCTATGAAGAAAGGCTGAAGAGTCTGGGACTTTTCAGTGTAGAAAAGAGACAACTAAGGGTGGGACTGAGAGATTTATAAAATGATGTATGGGGTGGAGAGAATTGACCAAGCTAACTTTTTCTCCCTCTCTCCAAATACTAGAAGTTGAGGGCATCCCATGAAGCTGGAGGGCAGCAGATTCAGGATGCACAAAAGGAAATACTTCTTTATACGGAGAGTGATTAAAATGTGGAATTCCCTGCCAGAGGTTATAATAGTGATGGCCACAGGAATAAACAGCTTTAAGAGGGGATTAGATAGATTCATGGAGGATAGGTCTATCAGTGGCTACTAGACATGGTGACCGAGGGAAGCCTCTACATTCAGAGGCACTAAACATCTGAATCCCAGAGCCAGAAGGCAACGTTAGGAGAAGGTCTCTGCCCACTGGTCTGATCCAGCAGGACTCTTCTTATATTCTTACTCTTTTCATGTTTACCTTTTGGCTAAGAAGTATGAGAGGAAGCAAAAATCATTTTTTTCTTTCTCTCCATTTCCTTTGAACAGCTGTGCTGCAACATGGAACGAAGGGTTCCATTCCTCAACAGAGATGGGTTTAGATGTTTGATTGAAACCCAGATGAGGAACCGAAAGCAAAAAAAAAAAAAAAATACTGAACATTATGACACAACCACTGACGTTTACATCTACTTTTACATATGCACTTGAGTGCACAAAATGTCACATTCGCACTAATGCTCAGTGAATTTATATTACCGTCTAAACATACAGTTCTTCGGATAATGACATGTCTGATGATTACTGCACTTTCGTCCCAGTTGTGATCTACGATTAGAGTGAATAACATTAGCCTGGATTTGCGGAAAGGATAGAAGTGGCTTTCAGAGCCTCTGAGCTAACTTTCTCTTGCTAGCATTTCAAGACACTGTAGACAAGGGGGGAAAGATGAAGGGAAGATAGAAGACGGAGGCCCACGGAAGGGCAAGAAAGCCTCTGATATATGACTCACGCCAAGCTTTACTAAATCCCTGTCGACGGATTCTGTAAATTACAATATCACCCACCGCATTCTAAGAAGTTGACAGCTTGTCTGTTAAATCTATCATGAAAAGGAGTGAGGTGGGACAAAGAAACCTAGAGCGTAAGGTTTGGGAGACCTGAGTCCAAAGAGGTTTATTCGAGATCTTTCCAAACGTAATTGCTTCCTATTTCATAAACGATGGCTTTTGTGACCTCCTGGTCTGATCCTTGAGAAAAGAAGAATAGGTTCTTAAAAAACAGAAAGAAAGACAAGAAACAGAAAAGAGGTCACTTTTGCCACAATTTGCTGTTATACATCTAACAATGGCCAGTACTGGGTGCTTCCTAAAAGAGGTATCAAACCTCTATTATGTTCTCAAGGATGTAATGCCAGACATCAGAGGGGATTTCTTCCCCTTCTTCGGCCTCAGCAGGTGGTAATTTTCCAAACCACAGCTGTCGGGGCCAGCACCCTTCATTTCGGTTATCCTCCCCAGAGTCTTATTAAGAATCTCTGACATGAAAAGCCGTCTCTCGTTCCCACATCCCGTGTTTCTGAACTCCGCTTTATGGTTTGTGCCCATCAGCTCCTCCCCTCGCACATCCTGCATGGCTGAACTCTCATGATTTGTAGCTGTGAGCTCCTCCTTCCCAACCAGGGTGGTGAAAGCCTTTCGAGGCACAGATAAAGGAAGAGAAAGCTTACAATGGTTCTATCTTTGATAAAGCAAGAGAAAGTTTACAATGGTTCTATCTTTGATAAAGCAAGAGAAAGCAGGAAGCTACAGGAAACACAGAAATTGGTGCAATAAAGCCCCGATGACCTGTGTTTTAAAAGGAAAGCTTTTTGGGGGGGAAGGGGTCAATTTGAACAGAGAAGCAGCAGGAAGGAGGATACGGTGGTGGAGAGTGAGATCCAGAGAGCGCCAGCTTATGGTGACCCCCATAAGGTTTCCAAGCCATGAGAGAAACAGAGGCGGTATACCATCACCTCTCTCTGTGTAGCAACCCCTGGACTTCCTCGCTGGTCCCCCATCCAAGCCCTAAACCAGGGCGGACCCTGCTTAGTTTCCGAGATCTGATGAGATCCAGCAATCCTGGGCCATCTAGGTCAGTCAGTGCAAGGAGGGTATGCCTAGCTCTTTTTCTGTCCCACCACACCTTTGATCCAATTACTCACCGACGGAGACCTGCTCCCTCCTCACCACGGATTTCCAAATGTGCATTTGGTTCCAAACTTACTCATTACTGGCACAGCTTTGCCACTTAGCCCACACTTAACAGCATCCCAGCAAAGCTGGTCAACGTAGACTGAAAGAGGGTACAGTGAACGTGGGCTGATCTCAGTTCAGCCAAGCACAGCCCATTCACACAGGAGCATACAGTAAGATTGGTTTTTTGCATCAGAGCTTCGGTACTGTGTTGGCCCTTAGAAGTGTATAGCGCCATCTGTGACCTTCCCTTGCTCAAGCCCAAATGCTGTTGGATATTGTAACTCGGCATACAAGAGGGTTTGGGAGGGAAAGGGTTAAGGAAATTCTGTCTCTGGGGCCCACTTGGCAGTTGACCCTCTCATTGGTTAGATGCTGAGCAGCTCTGGCCCTTGCTCGCCTTTCTGTTTCATCTTATATAGGACCTCTCTTCTTCTCTTTCTCTCCCTGGCTTGGAGCTGTAGCAAGTTAATCCTTCTTTGAAGTTAAGCTGTTAAATGTACCTACATGAATATGTCAGGTAAGATGTGCTTCCATTTTCTGTAAGTAAAATTTTCTTTCTCTTGTTACTACTACTGGAGCCGGCTCATTTTTGTAATTTATTTAATGAAGGTCCAAACTGATCTGGGACCGACGTATCTATGGGACCACCACTCCTGGTATACCCCCAGGAGAACATTATGCTCTGGGGAGAAAAATCTTCTGATGTTCCCTGGTCTGAAAGATATCCACCTGTCCCCAGCCAGGGCGGCGTTTTCAGCCCTCGTCCCAGCCTGGTGGAACTCTCCGCAGAACAATGTCCGAGCCCTGCGGGACCTCATGCAGTTCCGCAGGGCCTGTAAGGCAGAGATGTTCTGCCAGGAGATGAGTTGAGGACAGCAACGGTTTTTCCATCAAGCCTGGCCTCTTCTGTTTTCCTCTCCCCGTGGGGTTAAGGGTGTAAGCCCCATCTGAATTAGGATAGAAACTGCTGTTGTTTAACGGTTAATCTGATTGTACAGGTTTTAACTGAAATGTTTATATCGGGATGTTGTTCACTGCCCTGAGCTCAGTGCGCAGGGGAGGGTAGTTTATAAATCTAATAATAACAACAGTAGCAGCAACAACAATAGCATTTTCCCCTTACCAGGGACACATGGAGGATTGGGGATACTGCGTAAAGCTTCTCTGTTTCTAAGGCAAATGATTTTAAATATATATATATATATATATATATATATATTAACCTGATAAATACATCCCCATTAGCAATGCATTGCCTCCTGAGGCTCAATGTGGTGTTTGCTTATTTAGGGTGCTTTTAGCTTTTGTTTCAATTTCTTCTTCTCCTTCTTTTAATAAAGAAAGGCAGCCAGTGTGTTAGAATATTTAGACTGCTTGGCTAGAATCTGGGAGACCTCCCTTTCTGCCACAAACTCTGACCTTAGGCCAATCACCGTCTCAGCCTACGGAACCTCACGGAACAGAATAAGGAAAAAACAGAGCCACGGGGGGCTGCTCCAAGCTCCCTGGAGGAAGGGTGGGATAAAAATACAGTAAATAGATAGAGCCACTGGATAGGCTGCATCAGAAATCCTGCAGGCCTGGAGCCTCTGATTAACTGAAATGACGCAAAACATTTTATGAATGGAGCACGGAAGCCGGGAGGCTGGAACCTGGCCGTCCCAGATCCATTTCATTCTTCTGACTGGGACAAAAGTTCTGTCACCAAACCAGCCAATGACTGTTCAGTACCAGAAATCACCAGGTTGTTACGCAATAAGAACAGTGCTAAAAAAATCCCCACATTATAGGAGCCGTTGTGTACTCTTGATGGAAGAACGATGCAGTCCTTCTGTGTGTGACAGCTATCCTATTCCACCAAGCGGGTGCCTTTGGGAGGGATGTAGAGTGGTGAGAAGGAAGGGGACACCCACCTAGCCAGTGAGATCAGCTGAAAGCACCCTGGCAATCAGTGAGGTTACTACAGTTCCGCAGGGCCTGCAAGACGGAGCTCTTCCGCCAGGCTTTTAAGTAGGGGCCGCCGCCATGATCTTACAGCCTTGGCCCAAGTCTAGACCAGCTGCACCTGCCGATGTGTTGGGATGGGATGAAGTAGCACCATCTAGTAAGGATACTGTATAACTGTTTGTATGATTTATGTTTTAAATCGTTTTATTTATCAAAATATGATTTTAATGTTTATGCCTCATGCTGTTAGCCGCCCTGAGCCTGCTGAGAGGCGGGGAGGGCGGAATATAAGCTCAATAAATAAATAAAATAAAAAAATGAGGTGACTGATCAGGGCTGTAGCTAGGACTTTTTTTTACTCCGGGGGGGACATTTAAGTAAGTTGGGGGGCACCCCTACACACACTGCTGGCAGGCAAGGCAGGGTGACAGCTCGGCGCAAAAAAATAAAATAAACTGGATGGATGGGAAGTTGGGAGGCCTGGGGATTAAGTCAGGGGGCCCGGCCCTGAGATGCCCCACTGAAACTATGGGCCTGTGACTGATGTTGCAGCTGCATATGAGCTACCCAACTCTCTTTCTGCAATGGCAACCCACCTCATGTTGGCCCACACTTCTCCAGCCCATAATACGATTCAACTGACACCTGTCCATATACAAGGCAGACATTCACACACCTGTTTCTCCAGCTGCGCAAAGCAATGCACCAAGGCAGCTGCTAACTGAGAAGCCCCTTTTGCCCAATCTTTGCTGCTCAGAGCTCAGTTGCAAGAAAATCTTGCCCCTGAGATCAAGAACAGGTGCATCACTCCCCTTCGGTCCTTGCTGATGAGCTCTGCGATTTGGGGCTGGAGCAGAACCTTCCTTGAATGGCACAAAATACAGCCCGGGAGAGTGTCATCTTTTCTGTCAGGCCAGATTTCAAACCACCATGACTGACAGCAAGTCTTCTGCCCTCGCTGGGGGCATGGCACCAGGGATCCCGCTCGGGGGAAAGAACGCAGAGGGCATAACACATGTTTGCTACTTCGACCCACCGAGCCGGCTGCTTGCACAAGATTGATTTCCTGTATTTATGCATCCTTGCATGACAAATCGTTCTTGATACAGAAGCTGACTGAAATGTGAATGACCCCCCCAGTTACTCTGCATTTGCCAGAGTTTTATCTTTATTACAGAGGCAAGAGCCACTTAGGGAAAGGAGGAAAAAGCAAGACCACACCTTCAGGCATCCTCCTGGATAAGTACAGTTTAAATTCCAAGTCAGGAATTTAATCCGGGATCTCGCTGGGCTACAATAAGAATAATGATATAAAGTGAAATAAGCCTGCTCCGTCACTCTTTAGTGCGATGCTACAGTGTGGATATGCGATGGAATGAAGGAGGGTCTATGCAGATGAAGTGGTGGGGTTATGTAGGTAAGAACTGGCCCCCATTAAGTTCTACGGAACTACAGTGAGAGTGGGGGAGCATGCCACTCATTCCAGACAATGGACTTACTAGATTCAGGATAGCTTTAGTGACTTCCCTCTTCACTTAGTGGTAGTCTGGAGCGCACTTCCTTTTGTTTCTCCAACAGAACTGAATGATAGCCATTCTTTACTATAGAACAAAACATCCACTAGGGATTCAAGACAGATGAGTGCAAGCTGGGTTGAATTCGTCCTGCCTTATACAGCTTTTTTTTTTTTTTTTGCTGATGACGAACCTATAAAGAGTAGATCAGCATTTTGCTAGTAAACCATAAGGAACAGTTGGAAAGTAAGTAGAGTACTCTAGTATATCTAGTTTCAGAGGGTAGCCATGAAGGACAATGGAGGAAACTCTGATTCTCTAAAGCTCATACCCCGAAAAACCAAGAAAAAATTTAGGGTATGAGTTCAGAGAGTCAGAGCTCCCTTCCTAAACCTTAAGGTGCTACTGGGCTTGTATTTTTTTTTATTTTTAAGGAAATATGAGGGGGAGAGAAGAAAAAGTCTACATTCCCTGGCTTTTCAGCTCATCTTTAAAAAAAATTAAATTCCTCAAGCATTCTAGGTCACCGGGAAACTTCTGAGCAGTTCAATTTAACACAGCTGCAAGCCTTAATCAAATATTGATCTTCCATATGTGAATATGTCTGGCGATTCTGGCTGTGGAGAAATATTAACAGTTTTTTAAAAAGTTCATTCAAAATTGCCTCCCACATCCCACAAGTCCAAAAATGTATTATTGCCACAACTGTTGTTACGAGATAATGGTGAGGCTGCAGGATCCTACAGATCGGACAAAGGGCTCCTTAGTGTGAATTTAAAACCAACATCACCCAAAGACTCTTGTGCAGTGCAATGAAGCTTGGGGAGCGTGGGGCAGCGGGACCACCCGAAAAACACTGTTTCATGCATCTTAAGTGACACGATGCATGTCCAGTGTGTGCTGAGACCACAGCACATACAGAGAAGGACTTTCAGCTATGACACCTGACCTCACATGGTCCATTTGTGAGTGTGAATGTGTATGTAAAGTGCTGTCAAGTCACAGCTGGCCAGTTTGGGGTAGTGGTTAAGTGCGTGGACTCTAATCTGGAAGAACCGGGTTTGATCCCCCACTCTTCCACTTGCAGCTGCTGGATGACCTTAGGCAAGCCATAGTTCTGACAAGAGCTGTCCTTGAAAGGGCAGCTCTGGAAAGAGCTCTCTCAGCCCCACCTACCTCACAGGGTGTCTGTTGTGGGGAGGGGAAGGGAAAGGAGTTTGTAAACTGCTCTGAGACGCCAAGTTAAGGATGGGGATATAAATCCAATCTCCCCCTCCTTCTTGTGACCCAGCAAGGAGCTTTCAAGGCAACTGAGAAGCAGAGTGGGATTGTCTTCCCCTGCAGTCTTCCTTGCTGGTTTCCCTGCCAAGTACTGACCCTGCTTAGCTTCTGAGGTATGATGAGACTGCCCTCCCTTCTAATATGGCCCTTGCGAGTCACAGTTTGCTCTGCCAGAAAACTTGTGTGTCACAATGTATGTGAGACGGTCTCAGAGGGCAGCTCTGCCAGTCTGCAGTAGAAGAAGAAGACCTGAGTCCAGCAGCACCTTAGAAACCAACCAGCTTTGGGGGGTATGAAGTTTTGAGAGCCATAGTTCCCTTTGTCATCCCCCCCCCCCCCCCCCCGCCCACCAAATCTTGCTACAGGACTTGAATCTAGCTCTTCTGATGAGGATGAGTTCCCCCAGTGGGCCAAACAACAGATCACCATGGCTGGTTCAGGCTAGGGAAACAACAGGAGAAGGCTGATGCCCCTTCTCCACACACACCAAGAGCACAATTCAAACTGGGCCGGCACAGAAATCCCAGCATACATGTGATCCAAAACCCTTATGATGGCCACAAGGAGCTGGTGGGCTCTCTTTCTTTGGAGGTTTTTAAGCAGAGGCTAGAGGGCCCTCTGACAGCAATGCTGATTCTGTGAACTTAGGCTGATCTTCAGAAGGGAGGGCAGGAAGGGTTGCCCCAGTGCTTAGTTCTTGTGGCCCTTTCTTACATGCCCAGGGAAATTCTGATCACCACTTTGGGGTCAGGAAGCGATTTTTCTCCAGGCCAGTTTGGCTGGAGATCCTGGAGGTCATAGGCATAGAGTACGGGGGGGCTCCCCCGGGAAAACGGAGCGCCTGCCGCCGCGCCTCCCTGGGTCCTTCCGAGGCCCGGTGGCCACTGCTGGAGAAGGAAGGGGTGGCGGGGGGGGGGGGGGGGAGAGGCACCGGCAGCAGCGGCTGGCAGGCCTCGGAAGGGCCCGGGAAGGCAGGTGGTTTCCCGGAGGGGGGGAAGAACATCGTCCCAGCGAGCGCACGCGTGAACCCACGCCCCCCCCCCCCGGATTTCCAAAACCCTATGCCCCTGCTGGAGGTTTTTTGTCATCTTCTAGGCATGGAACAGGGGTCACTTGGAGTGTGTGAGGGAGGTATTGGTGAATTTCCTGCATTGTGCAGGGGGTTGGACTAGATGACCCTGGGGCAGTGTTCCCTATATGTTAGTGTGAGCTAGCTCAGTTTTTTAGCCTCTGGCTCACATATTTTTGTCTTAGCTCAGGGCGATGGCTCCAGAGCAAACTAATTTATGCAGTGGCCAAATCGCTCACTCGTAACTTTAATGCCAGTGGCTCACAGAATAGAGTTTTTGCTCATAAGACTCCACAGCTTAGAGGGAGCATTGCACTGGAGGTCCCTTCCAACTCTATGCTTCTCTGACTTTGTGAATATGTAGATCGACCCTGAAACAGCTGATACACCGGGCTAATTTCAAGGGGATCTTACAGTTGTATTTCCTATAACTCTGTAGATGAGAAGCGATTTCTTTTATCAGCACATCTCAAGGAAACATTAGCACAAAACACATAAAATGCTTAGCTATTTTTAAAAGACTGGCCCCTGCCCAAACTTACCATTTAAACACAGCTATAACATCCATGGAATTCCCACTGCATAAGAATCTCATAAATAAAAGGGGAACTCACATTCAGGTTAGGTTATTGTTACAACCCCCAATTCACACTGCAATTTCTGTTCAGGCCTACTTATGTTGAGCGGCTGTTTATTGTGTAGGTCGGAGGACTAGATGAAGGGCAGCACAGAAGCTAAAAGCAGGAGCTGGAAAATCCCTGTTTCAAATCTCACTTTTGCCGCAAACTGTGTGGCCTTTGGTAAGCCATTGTTCCCTCAGACTCCCATTTGCAATTATGAGATCGTTAAGTCTGGACAACCTTACAGGGCTGGTGTCGAAACGGCCAAGATAATACATGCGGATCAATTAGAACTCTGTAAAATAAAGCTGCATGGGTGCCAAGTTACAAAAGTAAATTGAACACTATATCCCATTGCGAAGATATTGAGTTACTGTATTTCTTTTTCTCAATTACTTTACCAAATTCTACAGAAATGTTGTTGTTTCAGTTGGTGCCCACTTTTGCCTCCATTGTGTAAAAACAGAATTTAATGTATAATATTATAAACGTAATGGATAAATATTGTAAAGATGGCACAAAAATGCTTCGAGAGGAACAACAGAAAAGAGGAGAATTGCCAAAGAAAGTGGACAGCACAAATTCAGAGAATAAAAATGAATTTACAAAACCCACGTGTATTTCTGCATCCACAGTCTATGCATAGCGCTTCTCATAAGGTCTTGGCAAACTGCATCAATTAAAGGGACTGTAGGAACTCCAGACCACCCTGGTCTTCAAAAGCGCTGGGCAAATATTAAAATCCAAAGATAATCTCCGAAAGACCAAAGCTATGTAGGACTCCGTAGGTCAAAGACTTAGTGCCTTGAATTGTTTCCCGAATGCCACAGGAATCCAGTACAGGCAGCTCTGATTTGCCAACACCAACTCAATTCGTTAACAAACCAGCTTCTGCAACCCCTTGATTTCAACCTGGAACTGGACACAATGCATGTTTTCCCCTAACCCAAGGTAAATTGTGGGAGTGGCACTACCTCCACTTTTTCTGGAAGAGGAAAAGATGTGTTAGGGGGAGGCAAAGAAAATGGGGAAAAGAAGGGGGGAAGAGATGGGAGTAAAGAGACAGGCGTGGTGAGTTAGAAATAGGGTTACCCACACTGGTTGGGAAATTAACGAAGAATGGGGGGGGGGGGGGAGCCTAGAGAAGAGAAGGGTTTGGGGAGGAGAGGGGAGAGACCTCAGTGGGGTATAATGCCATACAGCCTGCCCTCCAGAGCTACAATTCTCTCCAGGGGAACTGAACTCTGTAGTCTGAAGTTCAGCTGTAATTCTTTGAGGCTGGTGACTCAAGGCAGAAATCGTAAGTCTGTCCCATGCTACAGATAGAAACCAAAGGCCAATGTTGGACCTGAGAATGCTGGAAGACTCCCATCAAGGTTTACACTATCCAAATACATATATGGTTACAGAAATGCCAACACCTAAAAACTATGCCATGTTTCTTGCAAGTAAAAAAGAAGACAATGAACTGGCTCTAATTCAGTATCTCTCCCCCTAGGCCCCCCCCCCTTAACATACACTCATACTTGTAAGGTGCACAAAAGTGTTGACATCCAGCATACAGTGTGAAAAGAACTAGAAAGCAGCAGAATATACTGATTGTGTGATCTCCTTGGCACTTAAATTGCTACCTAAACAAAGTAAGCCACTTAATTATGAACTACGCTTCCATTGAGAAAAATGTTTCCTCCCCTCAGTTAGAAATAGTACTATGAATTTTCCATGGATATGTTTTGGGTTCTAGTGGATTACATGATGGGCACAGATTTAATGCAACCATACTCTACTAATAAAAAGAAGAAAGAAATGATGGCTTAGCTTAAGCTATCCTAGAGGAAACAACCACAAAGAATGCTTCTCCCGCAAATGCCAAAGAGATGAACCTGGAGCCATTTACAGCAGTGCAGGCCTACTGAATTCAAAGGAACCATACCAATACATATGAAGTGCCTGTCCACAAAAATATTTGCGAGTAATGCCCACAATAACGCACACACACACACAAGAATCCAGGAAAAGCTCTGCAGGATCAAACCAGCAGCCCATCTAGTCCAGGATCTTGCTTCACACAATGGCCGACCAGTTGCCCTGGAGGGCTAACAAACACAAAAGAGGCCAGGGCTTTCCCCTGATGTTTCCTCTGGAAACTGTGATTCAGAGGTTTCCTGTCTCTGAATGTGGAGGAGGAGGAAGAAGAAGAAGAAGAGGAGGAGGAGGATTTATATCCCGCCCTTACCCAAAGGAGTCCCAGAGCACCTCACAATCCCCTTCCCACAACAGACACCTATGAGGTAGGTGCGGCTGAGAGAGCTCTGAGAGAACTGCTCTTGAGAGAGCAGCTCTGAGAGAACCGTGGCTGACCCAAGGTCACCCAGCTGGCTGCATGTGGAGGAGGGGGGAATCAAACCCAGTTCTCCCAAATTAGAGTCTGCTGCTCTTAACTACTACACTAAACTGGCTTCCCTTTAGTCACTATGGTTTAGTAGCCACTGATGGACCTTTCCTCCCATGAGTCTGTATACTCTCCTTTAAAGCCCTCTATATTCATGGCCATCACTAAGCCCACACGTATATTCAGGATCTTCAATATTCAGATTTTATTATTTTATTCATACAGATGCAAAGCTGCGTAATCTAGTTACGTGGGAACCAGAGCTGAACAGTGGTTAAAAGTCTAGGATTCAGGAAACCTGAGTTCAAAACTCCATTCACTGGGCAATGCTGAATCACTCAACCTCACTTTCAGGGTTGTTGTGAGGACAGAAGAGACAGGTATGTCCCTCATTGAGTTCTTTCCCGAAGAGCAAGATAAAAATGATAGGCAAATGACCATTTATCCTTGGGTAACAGCTTCTGAAACAGAAGCACCACTTTGGGGAGGGGGATTTCTTTTCATGATTCAGAAAACATGACTGCTCCCCTGGTGCTTCGATATCTCTAGCTAACTCACCGTTTTCCCATACTAAGAAGCCCGCAGATAATTTAATGACCCTTTGCAGTAGAGCTGTGTACCTAAAGCCAAAATCCCTTTGCTTACAGGGTGATTATTTGACCCGTTTTATTACATCACTGTGGACACTGTGTTTTAATACACGTACAGACATATAAAATCTTTAAAATAGATTAATTTATTATTTTTATTGCAAACCAATTTGAGCTGGAGGACTTTGAAAAGGCGGCCCCGTCTAAACAAATTAATACATAAAATGTATTATAGTTTCATCCTAGGCAGTATGAATATGATTCTGCCTCATAAAGGGCGACTTTCACAGAGATTCCTTTTCACTGAAGTCTTATGTACCTCCTCCTCCCAAAATTGTACTGCCCATGGGCAATGTTCCCTCTAAGCTGTAGAGTCTTGTGAGCAAAAAATTCTACTTTGTGAGCTACTGGCATCAAAGTTATGAGCGAGTGACTGGCTGCTGCATAAATTGGTTTGCTCTGGAGCCATCCATCCTGAACTAAGACAAAAATGTGTGAGCCGGAAGCTAAAAACCTGTGAGCTAGCTCACACTAACTCAGCTTAGAGGGAACACTGCCCGTGGGGCAGTGAACCCCCCCAGAAAACATCATGAATGTTGGGGGAATGCAATGAGAGGGAGGGATTGGTGAGAATCGCCCTCCACCTGTTTTTTGAGTAGAAGTGCCTACCAGGAGGAGAAAGGGAGGTTAGCATCCAAGCCACTTTTTAATCCCCAAATTAATTCCGGATACATGGAAGAGGAGACCTCTGAACAAGACTGTGGACGCCCAAAGCGTGTGTGACGGAATGCCTGGCTTGAAGTCTACAGCATCTAATTAGGGATGCAGAAGAATTTCATTGGGTCACGAGTTCAACGTGAATACTGGCGATCCTGCAGAGTTATTTTAATCTGCAGGCCAAAACGACAGCTGCTGAACACGTTCAATTTACACTCAGACTTCAGTAAGGAAAAAAACAATAACAACAGACATCGATACTCACAGCTGCTATTCAAGATTTGGGGATTAAAATTAGTTGTAGCCCCCCTCCATCTGCAGCTGAATCAGAACATTCTGCTGATCTTTCTCAATGGATGTTAATTGTTAGGAGATAATTGATGTTTGGTAGGATGGCTATTCCCTCCGCGGCATGCCAGGAAAACCCCTGATTTGGGTGGCTTCAGCCTGCCGTTGGCAGGGAAGCCCCACCCCCAAACACGCAACATCCCCGATGTGATGATGTCACCCAGAAGTGATGTCATCGTGCTGGGGACATCACATGGGGATGCTCGGGTACTTGGGCAAACTCTATGGTTTTGAGGCTGAAAGGGACGCAATTTAGCATATACTGGTCTTCCCTCTTTCATTTTATACTCACAACAACACTGTCAGGTAGGCTAGGCTGAGAATGACTGGTACATGATTACCCATTGAGCTTCATGGCACAGCCAGGATTTGAACCTGGCACAGCAATCCGTTGCAGAGTTTCCTCCGGCCTTACTCCATCATTTCTGCAAAGGATTGCATTGTGGTGCTCCCAAATCTTAGTCCAACACTTGAACTAGTATACCACCCTGGCTCTCCAGCTGGCAATGTAATGGGACAGATTTAATGCCGCTTTCTGATTTTTAACCTCATCATAGATAAACTGACACAAGCTCAATTTGCAACCACAGGGGGGGAAATCTTCCACTACTTTATTTTAAAGTTTGATATAACCCCCTGCTGCTATGAACACACGGCTTCGGCGAACATACGGTATTTTTGTTAATCAAAATATGTGCTTTAAAAGATCTTACAAATAGTACTCATTTTGAATGACTGTTGGCATTGATAATAATTCCTTTTAAATATGTATCTAACTAACAAATTCTCACAACTTTTGGGTTTTCTCCAGGCAATGGAATTCACATACAACTTAATAAAGTGTATCTCAATAAGCAAATCTGTCCTGGCTAGAGGAACAGCATGCAGCTCTAGATTGAGGGGCATAACGTTACTCAAGTGTAAATGGTTGTGCATGGAATTAGATTTAATCATGTAAGTCATTTGCAACTGCACCAATTTTGGCTCGGGTGGCATTGTCTAACTGAAAGGGAATTAGATCTCAATCTGGCTGCCTGCACACCACATTTTGGAATTCTGACCACTGCAGTAATTAAGAAGCAAAATATGTTATGACAATAGACTGAGAGTGAAATACAGTCACAGGCATTTTTGGAGGGAGGTGTTAAGCAATGCTCCCTCTAAGCTGTGGAGTCTTGTAAGCAAAACTTCTGCTTTGGGAGCTGCTGGCATTCAAGTTGTGAGCCAGCGATTTGGCTGCTGCATAAATCAGCTTGCGCTGGAGCCATCCTTCCTGAGTGACGACAAAAATCTGAGAGCTGGAGGCTAAAAAACTGTAAGCTAGCTCACACTAATTCAGCTTAGAGGGAACGACCAGTGGTAACTTACCGTGAGGGGTCCTTCTCCTCTGAGGGTTGGAGGACATCTTGTGGGTGATTCCCACCTATCTCCAAGGAGGCAGGATTAAGTAAATCTTCTTCCTGTTTCCTGTGGTGGGAGTCACCCTCAACTCAGTTTCGGTAACTCCGACAGCTAGAAAAAGCTAAACTCAAATATAACAGTTAGAAACAGGAAGACAAAGTTAAGAAGGTACTCTCTCATAGACAATCAAAGTGCAGTACCATGAGGATGACCATAATCAATATCACCCATGCACCTCTCTTTCAGTCAGTATGCGTGCTGTGGGTGACGATCTGAGGAGGGCCAAGATGTCCTCCAACCCTCAGAGGAGAAGGACCCCTCACGGTAAGTTACCACTGGTCGTTCTCCCTCTGAGGTGGAGGCCATCTTGTGGGACCTCCCAGAGCAGTGGTCCTAAGTTTTGGGTGGGGGATCGTCATTCTCTTGCAGGATAGTTTGCAGAATATGACGACCGAAGGCAGCGTCCGTGGATGCATAGGTATTGATTTTGTAGTGCCTTATGAAGGTAGATAAGGAAGACCAGGTGGCCGCCCTGCACACTTCATCTACAGATACTCTGTTGAGAATACTGCGTTGGTGGCAGGGCTGTGTACTGAATGTGCCGTGATTCCCTGTGGCACTTTAAGGTGCATGATGGTATACGCCTCTGCGATGCACATTCGAATCGAACGACTGATGGCCGATGTGGACATCTTTTTTTCCAGTGTGAGGGGGAGACATGTAGATGAACAAGGCTTCCATACGCCTAACTGAATCCGTTCTCCGGATGTAGCACTTAAGTGCCCTCCTCAAGTCCAGGGTATGCCAGGACTTTTCCTTTGGATGTGTGGGGTTCGGAACAAAGGACGGTAGGTAAATCTCTTGAGATCTGTGAAATTTGGTGTTAATCTTCGGACAAAAAGAGGGATTCGTGAGTAGGACCACGGTGTCCTTATGAAAGACACATAAATCTGAACGGACGGAAAGGGCTCCAAGTTCAGAGATTCTTCTAACTGAAGTGATGGTCACGAGAAACAGTGTCTTCGGTCTCAAAATTTAAGCGAAATACTCTGTATGGGCTCGAATAGAGTTCTTGTCCGTGTGGTAAGGACCAAATTTAAACGCCACGTGGGAAATCTGTGACAAATTGGGGGATCCTTGAAGGCAAGCACCTTTTAAGAACCGCTTTATGTGAGGATGTTGGGAAACTACCTGTCCCCTGTATAGGGGAAGCACCGTGGATAATGCCGCTAGTTGTCTTCTTAGTGTGGAGGCCTTTAGTCCAGAGTCCTGCCGTCTTGTAAAAAGTCTAAGACGGAGCATAAATATGTGGATGGAGAGGATCGATCTTTTTTTTTTTTTCTTTTGACCCATCTGACGAAGGCTTTCCATGTGGTGTTATAAATCCTGCTTGTGGATGGTTTCCTAGAATCTAAGATGGTATTTATTACCGACTCTTGATAACCTAATCTAACAAACTTCTGCCTTTCAACCTCCACGCGGTCAAATGGAACCATCCTGGGTCGGGATGTCTGATTGGACCTTGTAGGAGCATATCTTCCCGGACTGGCAGTCGAAGAGGAGGAGATACTGCTAGTAGAGACGTGAACCACGGTTGACATGGCCAGTATGGGGCAACCAGGATGACTTCCACCCGCAAGAGTTGAATCCTTCTCAGAAGTCTGGGAAGTACTGGAAGAGGAGGAAATGCATACAGGAGCTCGTGAGGCCATGGAGACAGTAGTGCATCCGTCTGTTCTGCCTCTGGGTGGAAGAATCTCGTGAAGAATCCTTTTAGCTGTGTGTTGGTGGCTGACGCGAAGAGATCCACCTTCGGGGTTCCCAAGTCCGATGAAATGAGCTGGAATATCTCTGGATGTAGGGACCACTCTCCTTCCTGGATCGTCCGTCGGCTCAACCTGTCGGCTTGAATGTTGGCTGAGCCTTGAATGTGAGTTGCGGTAAGGGAAGACAGATGAGTTTCTGCCCAGGTTAGGAGGAGATGTGCTTCCTTGGCCAGTCTCGGGGATTTCACACCGCCTTGCTTGCTGAAGTAAGTCATGGCAGAAATATTGTCCGTCCTGATGATGACATGTTTGTCTTGCATCTTGTGTGAAAAGTGAGTTAGGGCCAATCGAATGGCCCGCAGTTCCAGGAGATTGATAGGTAAGTTGGATTCTGCACTCGACCACATCCCCTGAATCGGATGACAAAGAAGGGCAGACCCCCAGCTCGATAGGCTGGTGTCCATGAAGATCTGGACCTGGTTCTGAATCCAGAAAAATCTTCCTTGAGTCACGTTGTGACCAAAGGTCCACCAGCGTAGGCTTGATTTTACCTGTAGTGGAACCTTCATTGACATGTCCATTTTTTAGGGCTATGATATTCTGGAAGGGCCGTAGGAACTTCTGCAGTTGCTGGGAATGGAAACAACCTCATTGCTGGGTGTCGAAGGTGGAAACCATCAAGCCCATCAGTTTGACCAGTAGGGAAAGAGATGACGTGTGTGCTGTGATGACTTGGGTTGCTGTAGACATGATCTTCTGCGCCTTGGGTAAGGGTAGAAGAAGCTTGCAAGAACTCATGACTATTATCACTCCTAGGTGTTCTAGACGTTGCGTGGGTCTTAAGTGACTCTTTGTCTAGTTGACCAGGAAGCCAAAGCTCTCTAGGAGTTGAATAGTCTGTGTAACATCTCTGAATGCTTGAGCCTCCAACGCCGAACGAATCAGGAGGTCATCTAAGTACGAATGGACATGGATTCCAAGCTGACGAAGGATGCTCACAGGATGTATCCGGACCTTTGTGAACACTCGAGGAGCTGTAGACAGACCAAAGGGGGGTGCATGGAACTGCAGGTGAGTGTCCCCAACGCAGAAATGAAGAAATCTTCTGTGTGGAGGAAAAACGGGTACGTGAAGATACGCTTCCGTCAGGTCTACTGACGTTAGGAACTCCTGCGCCTGAAGGGATTCCGCGATGGATCGAAGCGTTTCCATACAAAAGTGCTTGAGCTCTACAAATCTGTTTAAGAACTTCAAATTGAGGATTGCCCTCCAATCCCCGTTCTTTTTGGCACTGTAAAGAATATTGAGTACACCCCTGTCTCTTACTCTTCCTGAGGCACTGGTTCTACTGCCTGTATGTGAAGTAGATGACTTATCGCACCAAGTGTTCTGTTCCATTTTTATCGGGGTTTTGTGAACCGGAGAGGAAAAGAAATGCGACTGTGGTGGATATTTGAAGACTATCTTGTAGCCCATGGACACCACGTCCATGGTCTGGGAGTCTGGTTGGGAGGTCAGCCATCTTTGACTGAAGAGAAGTAGGCGACCTCCCACAGCCAAGTCCACATAGTCACGCCTTGGAAGGTTTGGGATTGTTGGTCTTGTCTGTTGGTACTGTGGAATCCTCCTCTATGAAAAGGCTGTTTATTCTGTGTCCAGGTAGAATGACTGGTATCTGGTCGAGATCGGTAGGAAGAACCATAGGGACGAAAGGAAGATGTTGCACCGGGTCTCTTATCTCCGGTGCAGATGGTTCTGGGCAGTGTCTTCTTTTTTTGTCTCGGGTCTCCACCATGATTTTCTCCAAGGGGTCCCCGAAAAGCTTGTCCCCTTGGAAAGGATATGCCGACACCATAGCTTTAGATTGGTAATCAGCTGGCCATGCTCTCAGCCAGAGAGTGCGTCGTGCAGCTGCTGCTGTAGAGGTTGCCCTGGCAGAAAAAACCATGGACTCCAGGGTGGCGTCTGCCGTAAGGGAGATTGCCTTGAGTAATCTGTTGGCTCCCTCCAGTATTGCTTTCAGGCAGCATCTGAATGAGTCTGCACATCCAGACTATGGACGCTCGAGATACTGTGGAAGCTGCAGAGGAAGCCCTAATTGCCAGAGTGTTAGCCTCGTGAGCCCTGCATAATGCAAATTCAGCTCTCTTACCCAAATTGTCCCTCAAGGTACCGTGACTGTCTTCTGAAACTACGCCTGTTGATTGCAGAGCTGCCACTGGCGCGTCAATCACGGGGACCTGTAATAAATCTAAGGCAGATGAATGTAAAAGGTACAGCCTTATGGTGGAACCCGGGAAGGGTTTTGAGGTCAAGGGCCTTTCCCACTCTGCTTTAACCTTCCTGACATAAAAACCTGGAAAAGGAAAGGCTATTTCCAAAGGATCCACAGGAGGAAAAAATTCATCAAAGACATCTAAGCCTTCATCCTGATCCTGTGGTGTGGGATTGGGCTTGACTGCCTTTTGATTGCCCTGGACTTGGAGGGCAGCCAGGGTTTTATTAAACAAATAATGAAGATCCTCTGGTTTAAGGAATCTAAAAGCCTGTTCCTTAGCAGATTGAGGCTTTGGAAAAGGTTCCCCTTCTTCCTCATTAGAGGAAAATTCCCCTTCCTCCTTTTCAATAGAAACATGGGATACGACGTCATCATCCTCTGGGTAATTATATTCCATGTGATGATATTTGGCATTGCTCTTCTGAGCTGCCTTAGTGAGCCATCTACCCCGGTTAGGAGGGGGCCTATTTGGAGAGGGGGGGGGGGATAAGAGGGACAAAGACCTAGAGGGAGGACACCCCCCCCGAGGAGCAAAAACGGGTCATCTCATCCCACATAGCTTTTCTGGAAAAAGCCATTGCCTCAGGGGAAAAAGGTAAATCGCCTTGTACGTTACCAAGTTGTCCTCCGGAGCCTCGCCTTCATACTTTCCCTCCTCCTCCGTGCCACCGGCAAAACTTTGTTGGATTAGCCGGATCTGTTCTTCCCTGATTGGCCTGGGGCCCGGGGAGTGTGTGTGGGGGCATTCAGAGCCATTCCCGACTTGTCAAACTCGGCCCAATGTTTCTAAAATGGCCGCTGCTGTTGATGTAGATGGGCCTTCCAGAGCCCCGAGATGGCCAGTTTTGGCGCACTTTTTTTAGTGCCGCCGCCGCTGTGGGCCTCCCCGCGGCGTTCCTCTGTGGCTGGGCGTTTTCTGTTGCTGCCAGCTCCTGGAGCATCGGGAGGCACACTCCGCTCCATCCATGTCTCTCTATGAGGCTTTTCTGCTGGCTTGAGTGAACAGCTAGAGAAAGAGGCAGTGGGGGGGGGGGCAGGGCCCTTCCCCTTAAGCTGGATCGGAGAAGAGGGAAGAAGGCTTCTTTTTTTGTTATTTGTTTTTTGAGAGAGGTAGAATGAAGTAAGGAATAGTAAGGAGAAAGTATAAGTAGATAAAATAGGTATTGAGAAAGAATTAGCAATGGAAGTTGGCAGAGCCAAAAGTTCCAGCTGCTCTCCCTATTGAGGCAGGAAACGAAACTGAGTTGAGGGTGACTCCCACCACAGGAAACAGGAAGAAGATTTACTTAATCCTGCCTCCCTGGAGATAGGTGGGAATCACCCACAAGATGGCCTCCACCTCAGAGGGAGAACACTGGTGTTAAGTTTCAAGCTCAGAAGCCAGTTAACATTAGTTACCATTTATATGCAGAAACAGTAAGTTGTCAGACTTTTTTAGGTGCCAGGGCAACCCAGCACCGGGATTTTTCTGATTCTGGGGCAGCTCAGACGATACTGTTGTCTAATCATGGGCTCACACAACTCCTCACAAGTGGTCATAAGAACATAAGCACATAAGAAGAGAACTGCTGGATCAGACCAGGGTCCATCTAGTTCAGCATCCTGTCACACATAGTGGCCAACCAGTTCCTCTGGAGGGCCAACAACAGGGCAGAGAGGCTGAGGCCTTCCCCTTATATTACCTCCTGCCCCTGGGATTCAGAGGTTTAGTGCCTCTGAATGTGCAGGTTCCCCTCAGTCACCATGGCTAGTAGCCACTGATAGACATCATAAGAATATAAGAGAGCCCTGCTGGATCTGACCGGTGGTCCATCTAGTCCAGCATCCTGTCTCACACAGCGGCCAACCAGTTCCTCTGGAGAGCCAACAACAAGTCACAGAGGCCTTGATGTTCAACAACAGGGCATGGAGGCTGAGGCCTTCCCCTGATGTTTCCTCCTAGCGCTGGGATTCATAGGTTTAGTGTCTCTGAATGTGGAGGTTCCTCTCAGTCACCATGGCTAGTAACCACCAATAGGTTTATCTTCCATTAATCTATCTAATATCCTTTTTAACCTGTTTATTCCTGTGGCCATCACTACATCCTCTGGTAGTTAATTCCACATTTTAATTCCACATTTTAATCATTCTCTATGTAAAGAAGTATCCACTCTTTTTTGACTGGTAGGATTGCACTGTTTCACTTTCTTGACGGGTAGGATCGCCAACCTCCAGGTGGGGTCTCGAGTTCTCCCGAAATTACAACCGATCTCCAGACTACAGAAATCAGTACCCCTGGAGAAAACAGCAGCTTCAGAGGATGGACTCTATGACATCACATCCTGCTGAGCTCCATTCCCTCCAAACACTCTGCTCCCAAATCTCTAGGAATATGCCAACCAGGAGTTGGCAACTTCTGCCGTGAGACAGGATTCCCAGCTATGCGGTACCAACTTTCTGTATAAAGTCTCATATCATAACTTGAGGCCCTGTTTATTGATACAGGAACTATTTCATATATTCTGACCACAGTACACTACACCAGGCCCTTCTCCTAAACACCTTACAAGTCCAAGAGTTGTCTCCCTGGGGATATGAGAGACAGTAATCAAAAGGGGGCTCCAAAGCTCACTGAATAAGTCCCATTCCACCCTCTTTTGATCTCAGACAGGGTCACTAAGTCACATGTGTGTGCCTTTTCCAGACTGGCAGGTCTCCTGCTAAGAAACATTAACATTTTCATTTCAAAACACCTTTCCCCCCAAATTTGGCAATTACCGTATTTTTTGCTCCATAAGACGCACCAGATCATAAGACGCACCTTGTTTTTAGAGGAGGAAAACAGGAAAAAATGAAACAGAAAGAAAGAAAGAGAGAGATTAAGGAAGGAAGGAGGAGGAGAGAGAGAGAGAAAGGAAGAAAGAAAGGTGGGGACAGAGAGAGAGACAGAAAGACAGACAGACAGACAGAAAAAAGGAAAGGAAGAAAGGAAGGAAGAAAGATAAAGGAAAGAAGAGAGATGTCGGCATGCCATACAAAGCCAGGCCTTTCTGTGCAAAGTAGCCAGGGAGCTTAATCTGTGGGCGGGGCTTTCTGCTGCTGGCTGTCTTAAAGGGGAAAAGCACTTAAAGGGAAAGAGTACTTAGCCTGGTGGGGTTTTTCCTGCCGTTTCCCTTTTAAGTCTTAACAGCTCAGGCCCAGCAGGGAGGGGTGGGGAAGGCTGGGATGCCAGTCTGAATGGCGTTCCCCTGCATTCCTGCTGAAGAAAGAGCCCTGTTACAGGTAAGAAAAGCTCCATATTCGCTCCATAAGACGCACACACTCCCCCCCCCCACTTTTTTGGGGAGGAAAAGTGCGTCTTATGGAGCGAAAAATATGGTAACCTTCCAGCTTCACATAGAGAAGGCCTGATTTGCACACATCCCCCAGTGGAATTTGTGCCCAAGGTGAGCTTAGATCTATGTTTCTTAAGCCCTGTCAGAAATCTGGGGAGAAATAATGGGAATCCAGGAAAACTGGATGGTGGGGACATTTGGATGGATGTCAAAGCTTTTCCCCCAAGCTGCACAAAAACAGGGATGGTTAGTATTTGGATGGGAGACCTCCAAGGAATACCAGGGTCATGACGCAGAGGCAGGCAAGGGCAATACACCTCTTGTCTTGATAATCCAATGAGGTCATCATTAGTTGGCTGCAATTTGACATCACTGTGAACACTCACTCTCAGATACAAGCCCAACACCCTAACCACTACACTACAGTCTATCCACTATACTACAGTCTAACCACTATACCACACTAATTCTCATGAATTACACTCACTTGCTTCGTATGAGATGACAGTGACTGTAGCTGGGAGGCTGCATACCCGCTTCCCCAGCAGGGTCCCATGAAATAAAGATCACTGTAAAGGAAGGCCTTCTTTGCAGGCTGGGGAAAGGGAGGGGAATCTGGAGGGGCTGTTTCTGCTGTAATGAGATGAAATTTTTTTAAAAACATGTTCTCAAGGTACTGTTTGATGTTTGGCTTTTGTGCGTGACGGATGCAGGAACAGTTCTGCTTCTCACATAGGCAAATTAATTCAATAACCAGACTCACAAAAACATTATTAACCCCCTTCTGTCTTTCTAATTTCTGCAGAAATACCTGCATTAATCAGACACACGCAGGCTACATTTCCAATAGTTGTTTTTTTTTAAAGGTGACATCAGAGTCCATGTGCACTCCAGGCGTGATGCTAATATAGTCTGCTGAACTACATCCAACAGCAAATTTATCTTGAGAGCCTGCGCCGCTATCACTCAGGTTTTTTAAATCTTCAAAGAAGAAAACAAGTGATTTTACATTCTGTAGTCAAACGTCAGAAAATTCCTTTCTCTATTTTACCTTTCTTGGTTTAGTCACCTTTTAACATAAGAACCAAACAATGCTGAGAACTTCAAACTCCAATAAACTTATTCTATTTTTATCATCGGGTCAATGAGGAAGTACATAGTTCTCTCCAATACTCAAAATTACAGAAACTCCCAGAAGACCAAGGGTTCTTCTAGAGTGAAGCTTCCTTAACTTGATTAAAAATAGTTGATAATCTCTATGTGTTAACAAATCCCAAACATTCACACCAGGTTGGATCCAGAGGAAGAGTTCATGGAAAGAATTGGAGGAGCGGATTCTTCCTTGTCTTCCCATTCGCCAAGCACCCAGGTGTTTGTTCCGGAACTCTTTCTTGAGGACTGGGAGAGGCTCACGAGCACAGGATGGGGGCACTGGAGTAACCTGGCAAAATCTCATTCCTCGCCTTCTTCCACTGATGCAAACCATGAATGGAAAGGAGAGGAGGAAGCCATTTTGAGAGCCAGTTTGGTGCAGTGGTTAAGAACACAGACTCTAATCCGGGAGAATCAGGTTTGATTCCCCAGTCCTCCACATGCAGCTGCTGGTGTGACCTTGGGGCAGTCATAAGTTCTCTCAGAGCTGTTCCCTCAAGAGGAGTTCTTAAAAGAGCTCTCTCAGCCCTCTCTACCTCACAGGGTGTCTGCTGTGGGAAGAGGAAAGGAAGGAGATTGTAAGCCACTCTGAAACTCCTTTGGGTAGTAAAGGGTGGGATATAAATCCAATCTATTCTTCTTCTTTTATCTGAGTTCCACCCTCACCACTGTAGTGCCCTCAATTTGTGGTACATTTTGCTTGTGAGGCTTTCTCCCTGTGCTCAGAGGGGAGTTTCGAAACAAACAGAAGGCAAGGAAGATCCATTCCACCTGTCCCTTCTGTGAACACTTTCACTGGATCTAACCCATTATTGATTAATACAACCCTAATAGCGCAGACTAGCCTAATCTTGTCAGTGCTTTCAAGCTAAGGAGGGTTGGTACTTGAATGGAAGACCACTAACGAAGGCAATGGCAAAACCAAAGAAGGCACCCCCATCCTCCATTGTTTCCCTGCTTTTTTTCCTTCCATTGGAAATAATGGATGATGGGGGCACCTTGTTTGGGGACCCAAAGAATTGGACCCCCTGCTACAATCTTTTTGAAACTGGAGGGGTCTTTTGAGTACAGGCACCAAAAGCACCGCTGAAAATTTGGTGCCTCTACCTCAAAAAACAGCCCTCCACAGATCCCTAGATAGATTACCCATTATAGCCTATGGGGATCAATGACTCTAATGGTCCCCATAGGCTATAATGGAGCCGAAGTGATTTAAAGGTATTGTGGTCCCTTTAAATGCATTCGTGAAGTGGCAACTTCACCCGAAATGGTGTTTAAAGGGAGGTCACACTCTTTAAACACCATCTAACTGCAGCTGTCCTGTTTTCCCAGATAATCGCGAATTTTTCCGGTTCGAATAGAGCCAAATGCACTCCCATAGTGTACAACTGTAAGACCTTCTCAGTGTGCGTGAGAGACGGGATGGAGGAGAGGGAAAACACGGGTGATGCAAGAGGGACAGAACGTGACCACATAGCTTCATAGGCCAGTTGGACATTTGGGAGTTGGAAAATCAAACTGTGTTTCTCATACCCCCTCTGCATAAGCAACATGTTCAAATCTGCAAATTCCAGGCTAAATGGCAAGAGACACCGCCATATGGAGGAAGTGATTTCTGGCCCAGTGTATCTACAAGCACCACTGCCACTCGCAGGGTACGATTGACGTGCCCTTCGGAGACCATTCTGGAGTCATGCTTAAAGGTCAAACAGGATGGGGCAAGGATTACGGATCTCTGTCAGTCTGCAAAAGAATAAAGAGCACACCCTGCTGTCATAACATTTTCTCTGCTACCAAGCCTCAACTTCAGTCCCCGGCTCAAAATTGTTTCCCTCACACCCCGGTGTTCCTCAAACGTCTCTTCCAAAACCGAATTCATTAAGGTAGGCGTGTTTGGGTTGAGTCGTCTCTGTTTCTGTTCTCTCAAGAGAAAAAAAAAATTATAGCATACCTCACCTTACCACCAGTAATGCTTTGCCATTCCACTTACAGACCAGAAGAAGAATAAGCACACACATATATACTGCAGCTCCACTTTCCCTCATGAACTTGTTTAGTGCTTTTGGAGTTCTCTTGCCCGAGGAACAGTTTTTGAAGCCTCGGGCAAAGCTGTCTGCTCAACTTATGAGTTCTCTTCTACTATTTTACAGTGGCTGTGTCATTGAGAGCTTTAACAGCTTTACCATAAACAGTGCCTTTCAGGTGCCTTTTAGATGTTCTCCCAGCTGCATATGTGTCACTTCCCACTTCAGCACTTCCCACACAGCTAGGTGAACGTATAATTGACTGAACAACACAGACAAAGCCGATAACTGTACATTTCTCTCTCATGGAATAGTCAGTTTTCCTCATACCATGGCGTGGATTCCATCGACAGACAAAATCACCTCACAACCCCAAGGCCAGGTCAGTTAAACCGTCCCCCAGCCACCTGATCATAGATTGTTTTGACACAACTAGAAGAGTTTTGACACATCTAGAAGAGCATCTATCGGGCACCTCAATTTCTCTCCCCTCTCCACATTATTAGACAGGTTATTATCATTTTTAAATGAAGACAGATTTGTACCACCTTACAAACGTGAGTAGCCTACCTACCTGCAATAGCCGGGAGAGTGGCATATAAGTTGAAATAAGTAAGTAAGTAAGTAAGTAAATAAATAAATAAATAAGGTAGAGAGCCAGTTTGGTGTAGCGGTTAGGAGTGCCGACTCTAATCTGGGAGAACTGAGTTTGATTCCCCACCCTTACACATGCAGCTGCTGGTATGATAAGTTCTCTCAGAGCTGTTCTCTCAGGAGCAGTCCTTGAAAGAGCTCTCTCAGCCCCCCCCCCCCACCTCCCAGGGTGTCTGTTGTGGGGAGGGGAAGGGAAAGGAGATTGTAAGCCGCTCTGAGACTCCTTTGGGTAGTGAAGGGTGGGGTATAAATCCAATCTCTTCTTCTACCTCTCTATAAAATATGACCACTCCTTCCCCCAACATCCTTAGAAATGATACAGCAGAATGTATGTGGTATGAGCCTTTGCTGACACCAGCATGAACAAAGAAAGTCAGGTGCTTGATTCAGCATCTCCTCGGCTAGAACCATTTACAGCCTGTCATGGTCCAGAGTATGGGTTCCTCCTCATCTGGTGAAGAGGCCAAAGGCTCAGAGGAAGAGGAGGAGGCATCTGGGAACCTAACATAGAAGGAAGCAGTTGAGGCACCGCCTGGAGCCTTCTCTGATGTGCAGGAGGAGCCGTAAGACTCTGAATCAGCCAGCTCACCCTGCAACACAGTCCTGTCTTCCAATTCAAGCTTGGACCCCTGAATCCCCCACTCCAGAGCCTGATGCCAAACCAGAAGTCTCTCCCCCTCTGAGCTCTCAAGCTTCTCCAAGCCCTGAACCACCTCAGCCCCATCATACCACTTGCCACTGTAAATGCGTACTGCACCTTTAACTACTGGCAGCCTGTTCCTGGAGGGGAGGGGCCTCTATCTCCACCTCCTTGAAAGAGCATTTAAGGCAGGGGTGTCAAACATGTGGCCCATGGGCTGGATCAGGCCCTCGGAGGGCCCCAATCAGGCCTGTAAGGCCCTGGCTGTTTCTTACTTCAACTTGGAGTTCTGCTGCTGCTGCCATGTTGCAGCTTGCTTTACCAGTCTCTCTCAGTCACACAGGAGAGATTGACAGGCAAGGCTCTCCTGTGCAATTGTCTGGAAAAGAACTGGCTGAGGCTCCTCCCCCTCCTCCACCCCCCAGGAGGAGGGAGGGAACAGCCAAAGCTCACTTCCTGGCCAGGCTGCAGGAGACAAAGGGCAGCCTTTCTTATATCTCCGCTACCTGGCATTTCATTTCATGACAGACATGACCTGGCCCAACAAGGTCTCATTTATGTCAGATCCAGTCCCCATAACAAATGAGTTCGACACCCCCAATTTAAGGCCTCATTTCACCTTCAGCCTCTGCTGCAACAACCTCCAAAATACATTGTCGGTTTCAGCTGTGAAGCCTTTAATCCTGGACATAAGAAAATAAGAATTGACGGTACGCTGACGAGTACAAGCGGGTAAAAAACATTTCTTGATATCTAATATCAATTATTTCTGTTGGCTTGATCCAAAGTAATTTACATGTACTTCTAAACTTATTATTGAGTGAATGCTATTTTCCACAAGGTTTGGAATGAAGGAGGAATTGTGCTATTTATTTATTTAATTTATTCATTTGTACCCCTGCCTTTCTCCCCTTATGGACACCCAACGCGGCTTACATCATTCTCCTCTCCTCCATTTTATCCCCACGAGAACCATCTGTGTGGGTAGTTGAGGCTGAGAGAGGAGTGTGACTGACCCAACGTCACCCAGTGGGCTTCCGTGGCATGAGTAGAGATTCAAGCCTGGGTTTCACAAGTTCTAGTCTGACACTCTAAACCACCACAGCACACTGACTCTCACATATGAAGGCTGTTTAAACAAGGAATAACAACAACAACAACAGTGTGTTGTCCAGCTGGTGATCCCAGGAGAGCCAGTTTGGTGTAGTGGTTAAGTGCGTGGACTCTAATCTGGGAGAACCGGGTTTGATTCCCTACTCCTCCATTTGCACCTGGCTGGATGACCTTGGGCAAGTCATAGCTCTGTACCAGCTGTTCTCTCAAGGACAGCTTGGGAAAGAGCTCTCTCAGCCCCACCTACCTCACAGGGTGTCTGTTGTGGGGAGGGGGAGGGAAAGGAGTTTGTAAGCCGCTCTGAGACTCCAAGTGAGTGAAGGGCGGGATATAAATCCAATCTCCTCTTCTTCTTCTCTTCATCTCTTACCTCTTCAAGGTAGAGATGAGTAGAGTGGGGCAAGTCCTTCACTACCAGATGAAGGCAATACCAGAGATCCCACTTGCTCCTGATTTTAGCACGCATTACTCATGAGTATATGACTGGTGTCTCATGCATAAGAGAATGTGTTTTTTTTCTCTTGCACACACTCACATATTCAGTATCTAAGCACCTCGTAATAATGTATTCCGAAGGACTCCGATGCCTAAGGCGACTTCAGCTTCCAGTTTTCCCAAGCCGCAGAATAATGAAGCTGATAAGATTCTTTTCAATTTCACTTCTATCCTGAGGGTTTCTTTAAAAAAAAAAAAAAAAAAAGCAGAGAGGAAAAGAAACAGACTCTGCAAGGAGCCATTTAATTCCGTTCTTTTCCAACACAGTGGCTGTCCTTATGGGCAGCGAAAAGGAAAGAAAGGAAGTGATTAGAAACCTAGATTTGCAGGCTCAAAACCACATCACGATCTTTCTTCACATTCAGCATCTGTTCGCAAACCTAATAATAGCACAAGAGCCAGGAAACTCTGGCTTTAAGGGCAGCTTAAAACGAAGTTCTATGGATACGGGCTTCGGTCCACCAGAGAATGTCCACTAGCGCAGTGGGAGTGATTTTCACCAATTCCCTTTCCCAGGGTAACCCTCCAACTCCTCGCTCATGCAGTTCCTAGAGGCCCCCATCTCTGAGAAGCAGCATTTGGGGGACAGGGGTTCGTTTTGCTGCAGTGGGAGGGGAAAGCGGCGGACTTGTGCTCCACTGACAAAAGTTTGGAGAAACCTTCCAGTTGGACCCAAGCCACTGATGATTTATGTCCCCAGATGGAGCGCAGAGAAATAGACAGATAAAGGGTGAAGCTCCACAATATCTTCATAATTAGGAGTTGTGATCAAGGACAAAGGAACTATAAACCAAGATAATGAATGGCAAATATATCTGTTCTAAGAGTCGAGTCCCATGTCCTTTATAGTCATTAATCATGGCAGACTCATGTTTAACCCAAGGTTTAATTGCTGTTCCCTGGAGGATAAAATGATCTGCTAAAATCTGAATGGCATCTTTTCAAGTATAATAATGCTATGCCTGCGGGTTGGTCTCCTTCTACATCATCACATATAAATGGATGCAAGGAGGAACAAACCATCTAGAGAACATGGTAAGATTGAAGAGCCTAATACAGTCACCTAATTAAGAGGTTCACAAACACCTCAGTGGTTCAGCCTCTAAAGAACAGAGTAGGTAGTGCAGTGATGAAATACGTGCATAGCATGCATTAGATTACCTTCGATTCCTGCCATCTTGAGACAAGGGCCTGTAGGTAGAAAAACTGGAGGGAATCTTGTTTTGGGAATCTGAAGATCTATTGCCAACCTGAGCAGATAATCTTGAGCCAGATGCATCACTGTCTTAAATAAGTACAATGACCTTGGAAGGGCTGATGGACATGACCAGAACCCCAAACACTAGCTTAGTTCTGCTTGAATCTTTTGGCATGATCAGAAAATATACTGTCAAACCAGTCAGCAGGCGTTCTGCATTTTCATTATTCTCACATGCAAGTTCCTGTTTCTTCAGGGTGCCCCCCTCCCTATTTTGCATGTGTTTGCTCCCTCTAGTGGTCAATTCAATATTGTTGTTCTTCAGTCGCACAGTCGAGCCCGACTCTTCACGACCCCATGGACCACATCACGCCAGACCCTTCTGTCTTCTGTAATGCTCCAGAGTTTGCTTAATTTCATGTCTGCTGCATCGATAACACTGTCTAACCATCTCATCCTTTGCTGTCCCCTTCTTCTTTGGCCTTCAGTCGTCCCCAGCATCAGGGTCTTCTCCAGTGAGTGCTCCCTTCTCATTTGGTGGCCAAAGTATTTGAGCTTCAGTTTCAGTATCAGGCCTTCCAGAGAACAGTCAGGGTTGATTTCTTTTAGGTTTGACTGATTTGATCTCCTTGCAGTCCAAGGGAGTCTTCTCCAGCACCATAATTCAAAACAATCTATTCTTCGGTGCTTAGCCTTCCTTATAGTCCAACTTATAGTCCAATTCAATATTACACCAGTTTATGTCTGGCATAAAAAGCTGCAGTTTAAATCTGCAGGAAGTATGTCGGACATAAACTGGTGAGATATCCAACTGACCACTAGAGGGAGCAAACTACATGCAAAACAGAAAAACACAGACGAAACAAAAACAAGTGAGGAAAACTGCAAAAAAAAAAAAAACCCAGACTCTACTGATCCATCTTTAGCCATACCATAGCTCATGGAGAAGACCCTAGGGACATTATCAGGGCTCTCTAGTATATGGGTGGCTGGCCCATGTGGGACTGCACAGGATAATGAACTTGAGTAGCAGGACAAGGAAAGCACTCTGCCTTAAATGTTCAAGGGCTACTGCAAGCTGGAGTAGACAATATTGACTTAGCTAGGTCCAGGGATCCAACTTGCTACAGAACAGCTTGGTTTCAGCTTGAGAAAAATTCAAAGTGAATTTGCAGTTCTGCCTTAGCAAAGAAATGTCTGACGGATTTCAAGGGAAGGCAAAAGAGTTCTGCTAAATCTACGTACATTGCCAGGATTTATTTTTTTTTACACATCTGTCTAGCCAAACGCACTCTATGAAAGACGCCTCCATGTGGCAAACCAGTCTGCTGGAGTTGTTTGCAGTGTGGATAAGCTGCACCTCTGACACCTTAAACACAGTTTGTTCCTTGGACTGGCAGGGCTCTCCAGGCAAGATGGTTGCCACACAAAGGGCAGTCTATCCATACGGTGCCATTTTTAGAAGCTGCCACTCCACAGAAACAGCTCTTTTTAGAAGTTTAAAAGAGGTCAAAACACCTACTAATTCAATCAACTACCGTACATACTCATGCTCACCAAGATGCCAAAAACCAAGTCACATTATTAACAACCACAACATACCAACCGCAAGGAGACAGCAGATGAGAGCAGAAAGGCTGCATACCAAAACTGAAGTGAGAAAACAGGAGGAGGAGATTGGATTTATATCCTGCCCTTCACTACACAAAGGAGTCTCGGAGCAGTTTATAATCTCCTTTCCCTTCCCCTCTCCACAACAGACACCTTGTGAGGTAGGTGGGGCTGAGAGAGCTCTGAGAGAACTGCCCTTGAGAGAACAGATTAAAACCAGTCTTTGAAAGGGGGGAAAGCCCTTGTGTTTGCCTTGACCTGAATGGCTCAGGCTAGCCTGTTTTTACCAGATCTCAGAAGCTAAGCAGGGCTGGACCTGGTTAGTACTTCCAGGGCTCATTTTGTCGCCGGAGCTCCTTTGCATATTAGGCCACACACCCCTGATGTAGCCAATCCTCCAAGAGCTTACAGTAGCACCTGTAAGAAGAGCTCTTTAAGCTCTTGGAGGATTGGCTACATTAGGGGTGTGTGGCCTAATATGCAAAGGAGCTCCAGCTACAAAATATGCAAAGGAGCTCCTGTTATGGCACAGAAAGAGTCATGAGCACAACAGGAGGGAATAATATAAGACAGGAAAATCCCATTTTCACCCTCCTGCACTGCTGGCTCTCGCTTGCCTTCTCTCCCTCACTATTAGTAATACCTCCACCAGCTTCCCTGGTTCCTGACACAGCTGTTGTCACAGAGATCTCCCACTATTACAACTGATATCTGGGCAACAGAGATCAATTCACCTGGAGAAAATGGCCACTTTGGAATGTGGACTCTATGGCATTATATTCCACTGAAGTCCCTCCCCTCCTCAAACCCCACCTTCTTCAGGCTCCCCCCCCCCCCCAAATCTCCAGGTATTTCCCAACCTGGAGCTGGCAACTCTACTGACTCACCTCCACTGGCCTAGATCCCCTTTCCTCCGCTGTTGCCTCCTCCTATCAGTCATAGGTAGTCACACACTTGTGTGCCACGTTGGTGGCTATGGCAACCCAAAATGGCATCTGGACCCCACTATTCTTTTTGCTATACTAGCAAACAAACACGATTTTTCGCCAAATTTTCCCTCCCTAGAGGTGAGGAACCATAAACCATAGCTGAGGCTGGCCCTGTTATGTAGATCTGCCTGCCCATATGGGGGGTCAGACTTTGGTTATTAGACATATGGACAAAAATTGTCACCACAAACCCTGATCAGCTCACAGAAGCAACCAAAAAGCACTTTCCAAAATACTGCCAGTGAGTTTCTGTTTCGGAAATATCAAGAGGTCCTGATTCTGAACTATCATTCCTAATCTGCCTGGGCTTCAGGAAATGGAAGACGTGAGCAGACTGAAATAAACTCTACTCTTCAGTGTTGGTCTGTTTCTTGGTTTGGTCCACGTATTTCCAAACACAGGCCAGTTTCTTTCATATCCTACAGAAGACGGACTAATCTGAAACAAGTAAGAAGACTTGAGAATTCTAGACATCTCCAGAAAAAAATGGAAATGCAATTACTAAATACCATAGATAAACACCATAGATTCTCTTACATAGCTGTCAGAAAACGTTTTAAGAGCATTCAAAGGCAAGACGGTATTTTAAAACTCTGCCTTAAAAAGCATACGACTGTCATGCTAACTCAGACAGAGACGCTTTTCCATTTTTGAGCACACACATGAAGTTACCTTCTACTGAATCAGACTACTGGTTTACTCCAGCTGGTAGTGGCTCTCCAAGGTTTCAGTTAGAGGTCTTTCAGATCATTAACTGTCTGACCCTTTTAACTGGAGTTGCTAGGGGTAAAACAGGTGTTCTATCACTGAGCCCCCCACCTCTATTATTTCACTGGCAAAAGTAAAGGTGAAAGCCCTGGAAAACTCTTGTCACTCCCATCCCCTACTTATCCCTGGGCCTTTAGATCTCTAATCCACACACTATAGCTGAATTTTTTTAAAATTTAGAACAACTTAAGTTGTGTCGGCATGTATCTGGAGATGGCAGAGTCAACTGGTGGACTAAGGAGCGTTTGATTTTCAATAGCACAGTATTTTCACTTTTCAAAGAAACCAAAGCGCCCTTCTTTCAGGAATACCCCCCCACCCCCCGAAACTTAATTAATACTATCGTGATCTCCGTCCTCTCTGTCAGCACGAGTTCCAATCAATTAATGAATCTCGGCTGCCTACGCAGTTTGAGAATGATGTTTTCAGCTACGGAAGTCTTCCCGAGACACTTAACATGAGAAGGGCATGTTGAAAATAATAATTGAACTTGTTACATAAACCTAATAAGATGTGCTCAACAGCATCCTTTATGTATGTTTCATGTTCTCCTGAATGATACCTTCTTCCTTTTTTTGGGGGGGGGGGTTCATTAACTGAACAAAAACACAGTCACAAAAAGGTCAAAGGTGGTTAATTGCTGGAATATGATAATCAACCTACGAAAGAAGTTTCTTGCATGTAGCTAAAGAGCAGAGATGGTATTGCTACCCAGCACACACCTTTAGTTATCAAGAATGTTTCCTCCTTCCCAGTTGGATTGCAGCGCTTTGGGACACGTTGGTACCGAACTGGAAATAACACCGAAATTTCGGGCAAGGGAAAATGTAAAACAAAGGGAGTAGGAGAGAAGGGGGGTTTCTGCTCAAAGGACCTGCTTCGGTTGGATATTGTAACTCTGCATGCAAGAAGCTCTTGGAGGGAAAGGGTAAAGAGAATTCTCTCACTGGGGTACCCTTGGCAGTTGGCTCCAACCCTCTCACTGGTTAAATGTTGAACCTCTTTGTCTGTTGAGTGCCTTCTGTGTTTCATCTTATATAGCACCTGTGACGTGCTTGCTATTGGGGAGACTTTTTATCTTTTAAAGCATACTCTGTGTACATGAACTTGGTAGATTTCTGCTGCCACCAGGAATTATAAATTCCAACTCTCTCAATTTTGGTAGAATGACCCAGTGTCTGGGTGCTTCAGAGGACTATGTGGCTCTAAGGAAGTACTGTTCTGAATTCTGGGATAAGTTAAACAAATAATGATTTATTTTTAAAAGAACAAAATAGGTTTCTGGTTATTTTGAACTGTTGCTGAAGAAAGGAAAAACAGGTTGCTTACCTGTAACTGATGATCTTCGAGTGGTCATCTGTGGATTCACACCAGTGGGGTTTCTGTGCCTGCGCCGAAACTCATCGGTGTCTAGAAAGCTAACGGATTTTCGCGCCCATCTCCAAGGCGCATGCGCGGAGCGGCCACCGCGCATGCCCAGAGGAGCCGGCGCGGACATCCCGCCAGTTCCTTCTGACCGCTGCAACCAGAAGACAGAGGTCCGCCTGGCCACAGAGGGGAAGGTGGGCGGGAGGTGTGAATCCACAGATGACCACTCGAAGATCATCAGTTACAGGTAAGCAACCTGTTTATCTTCGACGTGGTCTCTGTGATTCACACCAGTGGGAGATTAGCGAGCAGTCCTACCTGGAGGTGGGTGCCGGCCAGCGGTCAACGAGATGCAGTCGACAGGATGGTTCTGCCCATAGCCGCCAGGCCCGATGCTTGAGTGTCGAGGGCGTAGTGTCGAATAAAGGTATTCAATGAAGCCCAGGTGGCGGCCCTACAGATGTCCCATAGGGCAACACCTTGCAAAAAGGCCGTGGAGGTAGCGACGGCTCTAGGGGAATGTGCCCTCACCGGGCCCGGTAGTTGGACGTGGGCCAGTTTGTAACAAAGGGAAATGAGCTCCACTATCCAACGGGAGAGCCTGCGAGAGGTAATCGAGGTCCCCAGTCTGCCCGGTGCATAGGACACGAAAAGACGTGGTGAGCGTCTCGTCTCCCTGGTGCGTTGAAGGTAAAAGAGTATGGAGTGCTTGACATCGAGGGTGTGGAGTAGGCGCTCCTCCTCCGAGGAATAGTTCGGAAAGAAGCTCGGTAGAAACACCTCTGAGTGTAAGTGAAACTCAGAGATTATCTTAGGCAGGAATGAGATGTCCGGGAGGAGGCGAACCCCATCAGGGGGAAACGATAGGTAGGGAGTGTCGTGCCTAAAGGCGAGAATTTCGCCGACACGACGTGCTGAAGTGATTGCGACCAGGAATGCGGTTTTCCACGCCAGGAGGCGGAGGTCGCACGTGGCAAGAGGTTCAAAAGGTGTCCTGGTAAGTTGGCGGAGTACCAGGGGGAGGTCCCAGAGGGGTGCCGGTGGTTTGGATGGTGGGAACAGGTGTAGCAGCCCCTTGAGGAAGCGTTTGGAGAGGGGGTGAGTGAAGACTGTAAAATTGTCTATCCTGGTGTGAAAGGCCGAGATGGCCGCCAGGTACACTCTGATGGAAGAGTGGGAGAGGCTGGTGTCAGCCAAAGAGAGTAGAAAGTCATAAATTCGAGAGAGGCCAGCCGAAGAAGGGGAGGCGTCCGATGGACGTAGGAACTGAACAAACCTTGCCCACTTATACGCGTAGGAGGAGCGCGTAGATGGTTTACGGGCATTCAGGAGGACGTGGGCGACTCTGGAGGAGAAGCCGAGGGGAAGAGTCTCCAAGCCGTCAATTTCAGATGGGGAATGTCGTGGTGGAGTAGCGGCGAGTTGGAGATGCTGAGAAGGTGTGGGTTGGGCGGGAAGTGAATGAACCGTCCCTGTGCCAACGAGAGTAGCGGTGCGAACCAGGGTTGACGGGGCCACCAGGGCGCTATCAGGATGCAGTTGGCATGGTCCGCGTGGATTTTCGCCACCACCAGCGTGAGCAGGGGAAACGGGGGGAAGAGATAGAGAAAGTGTTCCGTCCACGGGAGGAGGAGGCCGTCTCCCAGAGAGTCGGGATGCGTGCCCCCGCGGGAGCAGAAGTGGCGACATTTGGCGTTGGCCCTGCTTGCAAAGACGTCGATGTCGGGAGTGCCCCAGCGGAGAAAGACGAGACGCAGATGGGTGTCGGACAATTCCCATTCGTGGGGAGAGACAAGCCCTCTGCTCAGTTGATCCGCCTTGGTGTTCTCGGAGCCTGGGATGTGAGTTGCTCGAGGATAGACGCCGTGCAGGAGACACCAGTCCCACAGGCGGAGGGAGAGGCGGCAGAGGGATCTGGATACCGTGCCGCCCTGTCGATTTATGTAGGCCACTGCTGTTGTGTTGTCTGACAGGATAGCCACGCAGTGGCCCCGTACAAGGTCTCTGAAGGTGTGAAGGGCCAGTAAAACAGCCAGGAGTTCCAGGTGATTGATGTGTTTGGAACTGTTTAGGGTGTCCCATGGGCCTCCGGTGGTGTAGCCGGAGAGGTGGGCGCCCCATCCCCAGCGCGAGGCGTCCGTGGTGAGTGTCCTTGTGGGGGTTGGGAGATGAAATGGTGAGCCCTGGAGGAGGTTGGGGTGGTGGGTCCACCAGCACAGGGAGTCTCGCACTCTTCGGGTGGGGTTCAGCATGGTCGATTGAGAGTCCTGGTTTGGGTGAAAGACGCTGAGGAACCAGAGTTGAACGGGCCGCATGCGTAGCTTTGCGATAGGGATGACTGCTGTGGTGGCAGCCATGAGGCCCAGCAGCCTTTGAAAGAGGAGGGCTGATGAAAGCAGTTGAAGGAGGATGTGCTGTGCTAGGGTTGCGAGGGTAGATGCTCTGTCGTGTGGTAGGAATGCCATGAGTTGGATGGTATCCAGTGATGCTCCGATGAACTGGACCCTCTGGGAGGGAAGGAGGTGCGACTTGTCCCGGTTGACCTGGAGGCCCAATCGTGCCAGGAGGTCGCAAGTATGTGATATGTGCCGGGCGAGGGTGTCCGGTGAGTCCGCCACCAGAAGCCAGTCGTCGATGTAGGGGTAAATAACGATTCCCTGTAGATGAAGGTGTGCCACTACGACTGCCAGAGTTTTTGTAAAAACCCGGGGTGCTGTGGAAAGACCAAAGGGAAGGGCCTTGTATTGGAACTGATCCTTCCCCACAGCGAAGCGAAGGAACTTCCGATGATGCGGAGCGATGGTTATGTGGAAGTAGGCATCCTGGAGGTCTAGAGTTGCCATCCAGGAGCCCCGCCACAGGAGGGGAAGAAAGGAACGGAGGATGATCATCCGGAAGCGTTTGTACTGGATGAAGGTGTTGAGATGCCAGAGGTCGAGAATGGGTCTCGTGCCTCCGTCGCGTTTGGAAACTTGAAAGTAACGGGAAAAGAAGCCCATCCCCTGATGGGATGGAGGGACCGGTTCTATGGCATCTTTGCGGGTCAAGGTGGCGATCTCCGCGAGCAGGGTGGGGGTCGGTTGGGTAGTAATCAGAGAGCGGTATAATGGCGCTTGGAAGAACTCGATGCGGTAGCCCGTCGCAACTATAGAGAGTACCCAGTTGTCCGAAGTGATTTCGCGCCAGGTGTTGATGAACGGTGCAAGGCACGTGGACAGTACAGAGGAAGGGAGAGAGTCAAAGGCCCTGTTTGGGGCCCCTCGGAAATTTCTGGCGACCCTGAGTTTGGGTCGATGATGGACGTTGTTTGCCCTGATAAGGTTGCCGCTGTTGGGTGGGTGAGGGTCGTGGGCGCCATGAGCGGTCGGGGGAGGCCCTGGACGGTGGACGGCGGGACCACGGCCTGGACCAGGAGCGAGGTTTGAAGCTCCTCGAGGTGGAGGGAGATACACCAAGGGTCCTGGAAGCTTTGATGCTTTTATCTAATTCCTGTAGGACCGTATCCATAGAGGAATGGAACAACCCTAACCCATCGAAAGGAAGATCCTCGATGAGTGTCTTAGTGTCCTGCAGCAATGAGGTGTTGCGGAGCCAGGAGTGCCGGCGAAGGGCCACGGCTGCTGACATGGTCTTAGATGCAGTGTCCAATGAATGCTTGGCGGAGTTGACTTGCTGCTTAGCCAGCAAGAGGCCTTCCTTTTGTAACTTACGCACAGCTATGCGTGTGTCTTCCGGCAGGGTTTGGGTGAGGGCAGATACCTGCTCCCAGAGAGCATACTGATACCTGCCCATGCATGCCATGTAGTTTGCGGTTTTGATGCCCAGGGTTCCCGCAGAGTAGATCCGGTGGCCAAAAGCGTCCAAGCGACGGCTTTCCTTGTCGGGGGGGGGGGTGGAGTGGGCTCGTTTAGAGCGGGTGGAAGAGCTAACCACCAGAGAGTTGGGCTTAGGGTGGGTCGTCAGAAAATCGATACCGTCCTCCTGGAGTTTGTACATATGGTCCAGACGGCGTGACGATACTGGAGCCGAAGCGGGTTTGTCCCATTGGGCTTTTGTGGCTTGAAGCAGGACGGCCGAGAGAGGCAGGGCCACTGATGGAGAAGTGTCCATTTGGACTATGTCGAAGACAGGATCCGAAACGGTCCGTGCGGGCTGAGCGATAGGGATGCCCAGGGACATAGCCATTCACTTCACCAAGTCCCCATAGGACGAGACATCCTCCGACGGTGAGATGGGGAGGTTGTCTGACGTGTCCGGTTGAGGCGACGGTCTATCCGGGGACCTGGAGGTGGAATCGTCGGCCTCGGAGTCGGTATCAGAAGGTTCCGATGCCGACGGGGGATCTGTGGGCTGGCGTTGGAGGCTCCTGCGGTATCGGCTGGTGCGGGGGGGGCGCTGGTACCGCAGTCACTGGGCAGCGTGGAGCCTCAGGAGTGGGTCTCCGTGGAGGCGGTGCTGGTGGGCGGGATCAATAGCGGTCTCGGCGTCTGCCATCGGTGTCGATGGGGTGAGGAGCCGGGTCGTGTCCATGCCGAGTAGGCGATCGGGATCGGTGCGTAGTGGGATATTCCCATGCAGACCGGGAGGGAGAAAGCCAAGGTAGCGTCGACGACAATGGGTAGGCGCCGTAGGGGTAATAGGCGCGCGGGACCCAGTGTGGGTAATCGTACCGAGGCGGAGCTCGAGGTGGAGCTCGAGGTCGAGGTCGTGCGGGGTCGCGTGGAGGCGACTCCGGATGACGCGGGCTCTCGTAGTCGGGATGGGCGCGAGACCCTTCAGAGCCGGCCGGCGATCTCGAGCGGCGTGAGCCCGAATGGGAGGAGGGAGGCTGGGAGCAGTGTCCACAAGGCGAGTGGTACGCGGTGGAAACCAGATCTTGTGAGTGTAGGACAGCTTCAGGCAGATCTGGGTCTGCATGGCGAAGCGGGGAGTCCAGCAGTTGGATGATCTCTGGTGGTGGAAGGGAGGCATCGTGGTGGGCCATCGGTATGGGTGTCACTGAACCCCGGGGTCTGGTCTCCGGGACCATGGCAGCTCACAGCTCGCCCTTGTCGCGGGACTTACTAGCCGAACGCTGTTTTCGCTTTTCCGATTTATCCTTCTTCATCTTCTTCTTTGTAGGTGTGGAGGAAGAAGAAGGAGGAGCTAGAGGCCGCTTCGGTGGACGATGGCCGGCATCGGAAGCTGCCTTCGGAATGGGGGGCTTCGATACCACCGTTGGAGTCGACGTAGACGTCGAGGGAAGCGCCGAGTCCCGGGATGCCATAGGAGCGGGGCGGAGGGCCAACTCCAGGAGTGCAACTTTCAAACGGGCCGCTCGGTTTTTGCGGGTCTGGTTTGAAAATTTCGCGCAATGGATGCAGGACTCTGGCTTGTGGGATTCCCCTAGGCAAAGAATGCAGAGCGAGTGACCGTCCGGCGCTGCGAGCTTGCTACCGCAGGAGGTGCAGCGCTTGAAGCAGCCCCAACGCTGAGCCATACAGTGGGGCCGTCGAGTGGGTCAGGAGGGGAAGGGGAAGGGGAAAGGGGTCTTCCAGAGCCCCGGAGTGCCAAAGAAAAGGTACCAACGTCCAAAAGGCAAAGAAGTCCAAGAAAACAGTCCGTAGGTCGAATATCTAATTAGAGCTTTCCAGAAGTAGACGAAGTCAACAAACCGACGAGGAAGGCTGTTAGCCGAACGGCGGTCAGAAGAGAACTGGCGGGATGTCCGCGCCGGCTCCTCTGGGCATGCGCGGTGGCCGCTCCGCGCATGCGCCTTGGAGCTGGGTGCGAAAATCCGTTAGCTTTCTAGACACCGATGAGTTTTGGCGCAGGCGCAGAAACCCCACTGGTGTGAATCACAGAGACCACGTCAAAGATCTTGTAAATATAACTGGCAAGGCTTGGCATCACACACAGTCTCTCAGACTCCAAAACTCAACTCTGACAGGCTTCTCTCTCTCTCTCTCTCTCTCTCATATACAGCCACACAGGCTGAACTGTTTCGCTCATATATATAGCCACACAGGCTGAACTGTTTGTCTCTCTTATAGCCACACAAGTTGAACAGTTTGTCTTATTCACACAGAATAGACTCCAACTCTCATACAGTCACAAATACTAATGCTCTCTCTCCAAACTCCACACACACCTCTTCAGGAACACTCAACACTGAATACTAAATCACCTCATAGTCATCTCTCCTCCCACACTCTCAGTCATCAGCCAATCACATCACACTTGTCTCCCTCTATCATTCTTCTTACATTACTGCAGTCACACTAAACAGTTAAAGAAACACACACACCAAAACATGAAATAATTACAGGACCTTCTCTTTCTTACCTGGGCTTGAAGCTGTAACAAGTTAACTTTTTTTGAAGTTAATCTGTTCACAATGAGTTAAATGTACCTACCTGAATATGTCATGTAAGATGTGCTTCTACTTTTATAAGTAAAATTTCTTTCTCTTGTTACCATTGGAGTCAGATCATCTTTGTAATTTGTTTGAACAGCATTTCCTCCTTAACTGGGAAACATGGAGGATCTGGGATACTGTGTAAAGCTTCTGTGCTTCCAAGTCAAATGATTATTATTTTTTTACATGACTTAACCCAACAGTGTTCACATGGGGATTCCCTCCCCCAGGTCCAACAGTATGCCTCTGCTTTTGGGAGGCGCTGACATACAACTTCATGCTCTTTCCAAACATGACATGTGGAACTCCCAGTATTTTCAAGATGGAGCAAGACAAACCTTCTGATTAAATCCAACTAAAAGAGGAAACAGGGTGATGGCTACAGGCAGGGCTTCTGTGTGAAGGCTCTGCCAGCAGCCAATTTGAAAAAGGTGAGGGTGGAGCTTAGCACTGCCTTCAAAATGGTGGGACTAATTTCTGGCCACCTCTCCCCATTAGCCCTTTTACGGGCCTTTTTTCCTCTTTAACAAGTGAGCCAAAGCTATCAGCAGTTAGAGGAAACTGATGAGCCATGGGAGGATCCCAGCAAGATTCTCATTATACCAATTCTTCTCTGCAGATGTGATGAGGAGAAAGAGGGAGAAGGGTCAGCATTGATGCTCCCTCTAATCTGTGGAGTTCTGTGAGCAAAAATTCTACTTTGTGAGCTACTGGCATTGAAGTTGTGAGCGAGCGATTGGGCTACTGCATAAATTAGTTTGCTCTGGAGCCATCCTTCCTAGGCTAAGACAAAAATGTGTGAGCCAGAGGCTAAAAAACTGAACTAGCTCACATTAACTCAGCTTAGAGGGAACACTGGTCAGCACCAGCAGTGACCAATGTGGGGATGAGGATTCAATAAAATAATTAACATTTATCATACATCCCAACGTAGTATGCACACTGGCATATATTTCCTTACATCTAAAAATTACAGATGTGAAAACCAGTGGGATATTATAGGCCTGGGATCTGGGTGACCTCGGACCATGAAGCTCCTCCCATGTGCAGCCAGCTGGGTGACCTTGGGCCAGTCACAGTTCTCTCAGAGCTCTCTCAGACCCACCCTACTGCACAAGGTGTCTGTTGTGGGGAAAGAGAAGAGAAGGAGATTATAAGTTGCCCTGAGACTCCGAGTGAAGTCCACTTACATTTCTTCCTTATGGAAGCCTTCAGGAGATCATCAGACATTGGTAAATGTTTGTTGTATGTTCTCCAAACATTCAGAAGTCTGGACAAAAGGAGAAAGGGTTGGTGGCTACTGTGAGGCCCAGAGCCAGAAAATAATAATGCGGGAAGGTCATTAGCAGAAGTGAGGTTTTTAAAAAATGCCATTTGTAATCAGGTCCACATGTGCCGTTGCAGTCCTGTTTCTATTTAAGAAGGGAACAGAATGAACAATGACGTTCAAATCTCTAACAATTAAAACGTACAAAGATAAATGTCTTTAAAATCTACACCACACTTTAATGTCTTTTTTGATGTGTGTCCCGAGGGTGGTGTGTTAAGCTCTGCTTTCGCACAAGGGTTGACGTTCCACCTTGAAAAAGCATCCAGTTTTAGTATCCAGTAAGTCACTTCTGAAAAGTCACAGTGGCGTTGACAGCAGCTTTTGACACCAAACAAGGGGTGGGGGCAGATTCGTATTATGAAAAAAATGGGAGCCAGCCATATGTCTAAGTGTGGATTTGAACTTCCCAGATCCCACGGTACTAGGCCTCATTCACCAGAACTAGCAATTTTTTGTAGTTATTCCGTCGCGCAGTCGAGTCCGTCTCTTCGCGACCCCACGGACCACATCATGCCAGGCCCTCCCGTCTTCCGCCGCCCTCCGGAGTTTGCTCGATTTCATGTCTGCTGCATCGATAACACTGTCTAACCATCTCATCCTTTGCCGTTCCCTTTTTCTTTGACCTTCAGTCTTTCCCAGCATCAGGGTCTTCTCCAGGGAGTGCTCCCTTCTCATCGGGTGGCCAAAGTACTAGCAATTAGATTACCAGTATTGTATCTACATGCTCTTCTTTGTGTATTTACTTTGCGGTCTCGGTGTTCATTTATTCATATGCTGCTTTCCTCCCCACTGTGGACCCAAAGTAGCTTTTACCCCCCGCCCCCCATGCAAAAAAAATATGGTTTGTTGTATGAGCAGTAATTGGTGACCAGCCCAAGGTCACCCAGGGAGTGGGGATTTGGACATGGAACATCCCTATTGTGGCTGCACTGATCACGCTTTGTCCGAATTCAAAAGCGCCCACAGGCTCAAAAAGGATGGGGACCCCTACACCAGAGCTTTCCTGGGACCTCTGATAGATAAGGCATATACTCTATGATGTCAGTAATTCATGTAAGGCCAGTGGTATGCAGTAAACCACTTTGGGTACCCCTTGGGGAGAAATGCAAGGAATAAATGAAGTCATATATTACCAATGGCTATTGCCAGAAGAGGAAAGGAAAACACCCTCCCTGCTGATTTTCAGAAGATACTATAATTTCAGAGAGATTTTTGTTAAGACTGCTGTTGATAGGTCACATGGTGGGCTACTTTACAGGTTTGTTGACTTTTTCCCCTTGTAATATAGTTAGTTGCTAACTTTAATTGATATGCCTAGGCTTGTGTGCCTCGGTCCTTCTGTTTCCAGGTGGGAAAATAGGATATAACTATTAAAATAAGCCAATAAGCACAGATAAGCACATAAATGTTATAAAAACTGTACATGTGTATAAATATCTCTGGAATCTATAGGGAAAAAACAGAGGCGTACATCCACCAGGGTCTTTTTTCTGTGAGCAGAAGAATTTTCCACCCACACAGCATAACTTTCTCACTGCCCTCTACCGCTGTAGCTTGAAATACACCCCCGAAACGCTGCTCCCCAGGGTGGGAGGGCATTTGGAGGTGCAGCAGGAGGGGGTGCAGATGAGAGAGTCAATCTCTGTGGGTGCATATCCTTCCGCCCACAGAAACACGCTGGTGGAACCAAGCCAATAAACTGAAAGCAATGACAAAAAAATATAAACTTAATATTAAAAAGTAATGAAGCAAGAAACGTTCACTCATCCCTGGCTATCTGACAGAAGTCAGTGAAGATGAGAACTTAAACCAAATTTTGTTCCGCTGGTTTCACTCCCCCCCCCCCATTACATTAAAATCCTTCAGATGCTAATTCCATCTACAATTTATTTAACATTAATATTAAATGTCAAAAGTGCACTGAGTGACAGACTTGCAGAAAGATTCGTATTCATTTTATTGCCGTGCATCAGTGGTTCCCATCAAGATAATTTTTAATTTTTTTTGCGCATAAAGGAAGCTGAATATTTAAACGCTTTGATTTTTTTTTTTGTATTTCAAGGGTTATTTTTAATTACATGCACAATTGCTAATCCATCTGCTTACTCCATGTGGTAGATTTCTGTGGTTATATATGCTTGAGTAATGATTAAATATTAAAATATCCTAAGGAGTCAAATAAATGTCTCAGGGTATATCAAACCATACAAAATATAACATGAAATCCAGTTTTTCCCCTCATCTGGCATGGTATGGTATGCCCACTACTGAGCGAGTCTACCGTAAATTGTCAGATCCTGAATATATTAATATATGAAAACAAGGGCCCACAATTAAAGAGGTCAGGAGCTTCGCCATTTTCCCGTTTGGAGCCAGTTTACTGTAGTGTTTTGTGGGGAGGGGAAGGGATTGTAAGCCGCTCTGTGACTCCTTCGGGTAGTGAAGGGTGGGGCATAAATCCAATCTCTTCTCTTCTTCTTACAACTATCTAGTTTTCTGTAACTCTGCAGGGTTACAACAGTCACTGTGGTGTAGGTGTTACAGAGTCAACCCCAGGTTCAAATTCCCACTCTGTCACGGAAGCTTACTAGGTGACCTTGGGCCAGTCACACACACAGCCTAACCTACCTCACAAGGTTGTTGTCAAGATAAAACGGAGGAGAGGAGAATGAAGTAAGCCACGATGGGTCCTTCTCCTCACTGTGTGTGTGGGGGGAAGTGTCAAATAAACATCTAAATCAGTAAATATTGACACTATGGTCTGCCTGTTTTAACAGCCGTATTCTCTCCAGACAAAAAAAGTACAATATACTTTTTTTTTAAAAAGGGAGCTGGAAATTCTGGTTCTTTGAAGAATACTCATGATCTCTTAACAAGGAATTCTCGGGAGCCTCACCAAATTATACTTCCTAGAATTCTTTGGGGGAACGCCAGCCTGGGCCCAAAATGTAAACAGGCGCAGAGCCTATTTCCATTATCGTTCCAAGTTCAATTCTAATAGTCCTATCCATGTGAACAGAGAAGAACCAACACAACAGAATGGTACTTGCCAGGCTAGACTTCTCCTCCTTAATGAGATTTTCTTCCCTATACAGCTCTGTGCTGCGATGGAAACATGAAGAAGAAAAGATTGGGTTTATACCTCTCCCTTCACCACCCGAAGGAGTCTCAGAGCAGCTTACAATCTCCTTTCCCTTCCCCTCCCCACAACAGACACCCAGTGAGGTAGGTGGGGCTGAGAGAGCTCTGACAGAAACTGCCCTTTTTCTCTTTTTCACGGAACAACTGTGTCAGAACTATGACTTGCCCAAGGTCACCCAGCAGCTGCAAGTGGAGGAGTGGGGAATCAAACTTGGTTATCCTGGTTTAGAGTCCATACTCGTAACCATGACATCAAACAGGCTCTCAGAAGACTTCTCTCTCAGTTACGCTTGCATTATGCATTCCCAATGAAGAAGAAGAAGAGGAGATTGGATTTATACTCTGCCCTCCACTCCCCAAGGGAGTCTCAGAGCGGCTTACAAACTCCTTTTCCCTTCCCCTCCCCACAACAGACACCCTGTGAGGTAGGTGGGGCTGAGAGAGCTCTTTCCCAAGCTGTCCTTGAGGGAACAGCTGGTACAGAGCTATGGCTTGCCCAAGGTCATCCAGCCAGGTGCAAGTGGAGGAGTGGGGAATCAAACCCGGTTCTCCCAGATTAGAGTCCGCACACTTAACCATGACACCAAACTGGCTCTCTATGAGTACCTATTACAGTCTGGAAGGCTTTTAAGAGCTAAAATATGCCTAACTTGCACCAGTATGTTTTCTATCTTGGGGCAAATGGCGGGCAGGTCATTGACAGGGCCATCCTATGCAGAGTTACACCCTTCTAAGTCTTATGAAGGGTTAGAGGAGTTTAACTCTGGCAGTGCTAGACTGGGAAAATGGCATATGAGAATGGGTTAAACCTACTCCCTCCGGTGCCATGGGCCCAGACGATCCACAGTTCCCTTCCTCCCTGTGGCTGCCTCCTCCCCGATCAGGAATTCCCAGGATGGAATTCTCGTGACACGGCTAGTTTGCCTTAAGTACCCTCTAAACGCTCATAGGATTATGGGATGGGAAAGGAGCAAAAACTCATCTAATGTAAGGAAGCTTCTCAACAGGGGTGATGGTGGTGGCAGTAGTAGTAATTAAGGCTGCCAATCTCCAGGTGAGGGCTGGAGATCTCCTGGAATTGCAACTGAACTGCAGACTACATAAATCACGTATTTATTCTTTATTTATGAATTTAAACCGTTTGTTCCACTTCTCCTGGAGAAAATGGCTGCTTTAGAAGGTGGGCTGCGTGGCATTATACTCCACCCAGGTCCCGCTCTCCCAGGCTCCACCCTCAAATCTGCAGGCATTTCGGAACCTGGATCCGGCAACCCTACTAGTAGTAGTATGAGCAGCTCTGCTGTTGATGATATAGTACCATTTAATGTGTATCATACTTTACAAGGTAACCATCAGACAGGATATTACAATCTGAAATTTGTCATAGGTGGGTGAAAAAACCAGGAAGAAAATAGGTGTGAAGATAAGAGGGAACGGGTATGTGTTCTGTTCTGTTCAGTTTGCTTCAGGAAGTGATAGAGGAGTCAAGTCGCAACAGAACCAGTTTGAGCCAGTTTACTGTAGTGGTTAGGAGCACGGACTCTAATCTGGAAGAACCAGGTTTGATTCCCCACTCCTCCCCTTGCAGCTGCTGGATGACCTCGGGCAAGCCATAGCTCTGGCACAGCTGTTCTCTCGAGGGCAGTTCTGGAAAGAGCTCTCAGCCCCGCCTACCTCACTGGGTGTCTGATGTGGGTAGGGGGAGGGAAAGGAGTTTGTAAGCCGCTCTGAGACTCCAAGTGAAGGGCAGGGTATAAATCCAATCTCTTCTCTTTTTCTTCTGCCCTTCACAGATTTACCCATACTATTTGGATCACAGTGGTTACAAGGCTAGAGTAAGAGAAAGAAGTACGCAACAAAGGACTTGTTGAACAGTTCGCTGATCAGCCAGTCCACATGCCGGAGGAGAAGGCAAAACATCCATCATCAACAGATGATAAGGAGCAATGGTACATTCTGGCCACAAACATATCTGGAATGTGAGGAACAGAGTGCTGGACGAAAACCAGAGACTCCAAGAAGGCTGTTTATCAGATGCCAACATACCCAACCTGCCATATTGTCTTCTAAGGTTCTAGAGGGGGGACTCTAAGAAGGTGATGTCCAAACTCAAGCACGCCACAGATGAGCTGAAGAACAGGTGGCAGTGAGTTCTGATCCAAGAATGGAACTTCTGGATAGCAACACAGCATGCCTCCTGGACAGCAGAAGACCATGGTAGGTAATGTAGTCGCTGCCACAGGAGATGGTGGCAGCTACAAGCATGGACAGCTTCAAGAGGGAGTTAGATAAACATATGGAGCAGAGGTCCATCAGTGGCTATTAGCCACAAGGTATAGATAGGAACCCTCAGTCTGGGGCAAGTGATGCTCTGTGTTCTTGGTGCTTGATTGGGGGGGGGGGAGGACAGTGGGAGGGCTTCTAGTGTCCTGGCCCCACTGGTGGACCTCCTGAGGGCACCTGGTGTTTTTGGCCACTGTGTGATAAGAGTGTTGGACAGGATGGGCCATTGGCCTGATCCAACATTGGCTTCTCTTATGTTTTTATGTTCTGACCCATGTTACACCATTCAGGTCAAATCTACTCTCTGGTGACTGATCTGAGCAATAAGGAGAACCAGACTGCCGCCCCTTCTGCAGACTCGCCCTTGCCAACTTTTGCTCCCTGAATTTGGTTCCCTCAACCATCATCACCTGCCAAGCCGTCAGGGGTAAGGCCTGAGTTCCAGCACTGTGTAATAGTTAGAGTGCTGGACGAAAACCAGAGAGGCTTGGGATAAAATCCGTACCCTGCCATGAAGCTCACTTGGGGAGCTTGGGCCACTCAGAACCTTCCAGCAAAACCTACTGCACAAAGTTGTTGTGAATTTTTTTTTTTAAATGGGTTTTATTTTTTAAAAAAATTACAATCCACCTTTCTCACTGAGACTCAAGGGGCCTAGGCATGTGACCCTAAATCTTTGGGAGGGAAAAAGTATCATAAAATAAATTACCTCAATTCATAACATCACCACATCTCAATAATTACCTGGCTTGGACTTCTGGTCTAATGGCGTTCTGAAGTGGGCGCTGGTCTCGGATGTTCTGAGCCAGCGACCCGGACTACTGGGGGTAGGAGGGGATTCCGGGCTGGCTCGGACCCCCCAGGGACCCCCAGAAAGGGGGCCCTGCTTGGGGCGCACGGAGCTGCCTCTCCAGGGATGGCGATCCCGGGATTGAGGCTGCTCTATGCCCTGTATAGTCCTCCCTCAGTTAGAAACCCTCGGGGTTTTTAAGAGTGGTTACCGGACAGCTTCAGGAGTCCAGAGTTAAAAAGAATTAGCAACTTACCGGAGACGCATAGCGACAACCGTGAGTTTTAAAGCAAGATTCTCAGATGTGATTGTGGGACTTAAATCCCTCCTCCTTTCAACTCTCCGCTTCGGTGAAGAGAAAAATCGTGTTGTATTAAAATCTGAGAATCGCGGCTTGAAACGGCTTTTGAGATCTCAGTGGGAGAAGCTTCAGCAGTACTTTAATGAACTTTAGAGTTACTTGTTGACTTCTTTGAACTTTCTTATCTTCTGGTAAACAAGACGCGATGGCCGGGAGGGGAGAGAAAATGGCGCCGAAGATTAACCTTCTCCCAAAACAAGCTTTACGTTACCCAGTTCTCTTCCTAGTTCAAAAGGCGAAGCAACAGAGCTCAATTTGGCACTAACAGCTGCTTTGCGCCCCCTGATGGATCAGCTGTCTACAGTCAACCAGAAATTAGACTCACTGCAAAAAAGAAGCTGCAGAGGCAAACAGGAAATCTGAGAGAGTGGAGAAGTGTTGGATGTTAAGATCAAAACAGAGAAGCATGATTTAAGATTGTCCAAAACTGAGAAGGAACGATCATCTGACAGAAATGCCTTATTAGCTATCCAATTAGAACGTTCTAACTATTGTTTGAGATTTCAGGGTGTTCTGGAACAACAAGGGGAGAATCTTAAAAAGTTACTCAGTGAATCACTGGCCCCAGTGACAGGGATGAAAGTGGAAGATCTTCAAAGTGATATGGATATGATCTACAGAACATATCCAGAATTTGTGAAGAAAAAAAACCTGCCTGGGGAAGTAATGGTGAGATTCTCTAAAAGATTTACAAGAGATGTGGTCCTTAAAACCACCAACAAAATCACCCTGAAAATCCAAGAGCAGGAGATTAAAGTGCTAAAGGACATGAGATCAGGAAGAAGAGAAAGGCTTATAAAAATTGACTGTTTGGTTACAATCTGCAAATATTTCTTATCGCTGGATTTATCCAGAGGGTCTAACATTCACCTTTAAAGACAAGAAGAAGAAGATAGATACTGTTGCCAAGGCAGATGCTTTCCTGGTTTACTGTAAGAAGAAAGAAGAAAAGAAAGGAAAAGAATCTTCATCAGAGGACTTACTGGATCAGCAAGAAAGTATTTATGGACTAGAAAGTTCATCCTCAGAAAATTTGGGACTTGAAGAAGGTGATTCAGAGTCTGAACTGGGTGCTGCAGGTCCCAAGATCCCGGGAAAGGGGAAGAAGAAGATGCAGAAGAAAGAAAAACCAAAGAAGAAATAGTTTTAAATAAGCGGTTATGTTTATCTCTCTAAAGTTTGATTGTTTTGTTTAAGTATACACTGAATCTCAAAGGTTTTTTTTTTAACTGAATAGAATTCAGAAAAGAATAAGATATAGATATAGCCTGAATTGTATAGCTATTCTTTTTAAAAAGTTTTGTTAAGCATAGATTAATAATTATCTGGACACCTGTCATTATATGGGTAGTTTAGATTTTAGTTATGTAGTTGTTGTTTTTTTCAGGTGATAGTGTAGTTTGGAAAATCAATAAAATCTTTAAAAAATAATAATAATTACCTGGCTTGGAATAAGAGTTAGCTACACTTTGCAATAGTCGCTGATTTACAGACCAAGCCTTGCACTCAGAACTGGTAGCACGACATAAATTACAAGCTTACAGAGGAGTCTCAGAAAAAGATGAGCTCTTCCCCCCCCCCCCCCCCAAGTGTTACCTCTAAGGAAGGTCATAAATATGGAGCCAAGTTCACTTATCACTGCTTCTTTCTTGTCCACTAAATCAAGTGAGACTTTGCTCTAAATTCCTAAATGGATGAGAACTTGAAGCAGAAATTTCTCTGTGGTAGTACCTGAATTGCAGGTGTTCCTTCCTAGGGAAGGTGGTGCCCTGTGATTTGGTCCTGCCAGCTCTGCATTGGGAAACACCTGGAGATTTGGGGAGGGGAACCTGGGGGGGGGGGGTTGGGGAGGGGCCTTAGCGGGACATAACCAAACCAGCCATTTTCTTCAGGGAGACTGGAGATCAATTGTAATAGCGGGAGAGGCTCCAGGCCCCATCTGGAGTGTGGCAACCAAAGGTCCGGCCAGTAAATGAACATTCACTTGTTTCAAAAAGCCTTCTCCTTTAAAAAAATTGATCTCCTCCAGCTGCACTGATGAATCCTAAAATGAAAGCAGTTCTTTCTGTTTTGTGCTGGTATTTCTAATGCTGCCTTGTTTAAGGCTTGATTAACTTTTTTTCCTTGTGTTGTAGGCTGGATTTCAAATATGTTTAGTGGAAATACTACTCTTAGTTTACACACAATTTAAAAAAAAAATCATGTATCTGCGTTTTTAATGCCAAAGTTTCACTGGATTATGAAGGAAAATATAGTTCTGTTTTAGATATAACTTCTACATCAGTTTTGGAACTTCACCCATCTCCATGGCTGCGGAAAAAGACAAGGCACATTACTGTCATGAAACCAGAGCACTTACTTTATTCTCTTACTGCTGATCTGTCAAAAATAGGCCAGCATGCAGGAGGGTTTTTTGGGGGGCGGGGGGGGGGGGGGAGGTAACAAAAATAAGCCAGGTCTCTTGCTGCTGGCTGAGCCAGAGGGAACAAGCAAATTAAGCGCCAAGGCATGGAGGAGTGAGATAGAGACGGAGCAGAGCAGAGGGAAAATACATCCACATACACCATCCGCATGGCACACACACTTTCGATATATTTATCACACAGCCCACACACACACCCCGTTTTAGCAGTGAGGGCTGTGAAAAGATGGTGGGGTGGTGAACTTCTTCTGCAAAGATAATTGTACAGGAAGACGATTGGACAGATAAAAGGAAACACTACTTTACACAGAGAGTGATTAAAATGTAGAATTTGCTGCCAGAGGATGTTGTGATGGCCACAGGAATAAACAGCTTTAAAAGAAGATTAGATAGAGGATAAGTTTGTCAGTGGCTACTAGCCAAGGTGACTATGGGGAACCTCCACAATCAGAGGCACTAAACCTATGAATCCCAGAGCCAGAAGGCAACATCAGGAGAAGGCCTTGTCCTCTGTGTCCTGCTGTTGGCCCTCTAGAGGAACTGGCTGGCCACTGTGTGAGACAGGATGCTGGACTAGATGGTCCACTGCTCTGATAAAGCAGGGCTCTCTTTATGTTCTTACTAGGAATACGGCCCATTGTGGAAATAAATACAACAGGCTCTAGAAAGAGGCTCTGGGAGAGTGCCCCGGCCTTGGGCACTCAGTGTCAATTTGCTGTGGCGACCTCAGCAGGGTATAATGACACAGAGTCCACCATTTTCTCCAGGGGAAGATCTCTGCCATCTGAAGAGCAGTTGTAATTCAGCGTGATCTCCATTTCTCCCCTAGAGATTGGCAACAATGGTTCCCCATGAGGGAACGGGTGGTTTGAAGGGTGGAGTTGATGGCACTGAACCTGTCTGAGATCCCACCCCTGCTGATACCTCACCATCTCCAGGGTCCACCCCTCAAATCTCCAGGAATGTCCCCACCTGCAGTTGGCAACCCTACCTCCCAGCCAACCATCAATGTATCATTATCTGCCCCCTGGCTTCAGTTTTCCATCTCCTCCCCCCTCCCCCCTAGAGAGCAGTTGTAATTCTGAGTGATCGTCAGCCCCCGCCTGGAGTTTGGCAACAATGGTTCCCCATGAGGGACTCGCTGGCTTGGAGGGTGGAGTCTATGGCATTGCACCTGTCTGAGGTCCCACTCCTCAAACCTCACTGTCTCCAGGCTCCATCCCTCAAGTCTCCAGGAATTTTCCACCTGGAGTTGGCAACCCTCTTCCCTTCCCAGCCAATCATCAACCTCACTCTTCAAGTTTCCATTCCACCCACCCCGCCATGCTCTGAAGCTTGGACTGCTATGTCACATTGGCTGTCATAAAGGGTCCATTATCAGCAGGGTATAAGAAAGCAGAGTCCACCATTTTCTCCAGGGGAACTGATCTCTGCCATCTGGAGAGCACTCGTAATTCTGAGTGATTTCCAGCCCTCACCTGGAGATTGGCAACCATACTTCCCCTGGAGGAAAAGTAGTCTTTCTCTGCAATGGGGACCAAAGCAGCTGACATCATTCTCCTCTCCCCCTTTTTGACTTGCACAACAAACCTGTGAGGTAGGTTAGGCTTAAAGTCTGTGACTGGCCCGAAATCACCCACTCAGTAAGAACCTGGGTCTAGCATATCCTGCTCTGAAGCACTGACTGCTATGCCTAGGGTAGCCAACCTCCAGGTGAAGCCTGAAGATCGCCAGGTATTACAATTGAACTCCAGACAACAGATCTGCCCCCCTCCCTTGGAGAAAATGACTGCTTTGGAGTGTGGTCTCTATAGCATTCTGTTCAGCTGGCCCCAATGAGTTTTCTCCCAAAGGCCAACATAGGTGTGGAAAGGGGCTTTCAGAGAAGCAAGCTTAGTTGCCTAGCAACGGGCACTGAGGGGAAAGTTGCAGGCTCTGATGATGGAATAGGGTTCCCAACCTCCAGGTGGGGCCTGAGGATCTCCTGCTTTTACAATGGATCTCCAGCTGACAGAGATCAGCTCCCCTGGAGAAAATGACTGATTTGGAGGGTGGACTCTATAGCATTGTACCATGCTGAGGCCCCTCCCCTCCCCAAACCCCACTCTCTCCTGGATCCACCCCCAAAGTCTCCAGGGATTTACCAACCCACACCTGGCAACCCTATGATGGATATACCTGGAGATTTGGGGGATGGATCCTGTGGAGGGCAGCATTTTTTTTGTGGCGGGGATGGAAGGACTCAGCAAGCTATAATGCCATAAGGTCTACCCTCCAAAGCAGCCATTTTCTCCAGGGGAACTGATCTCTGTCATCTGGAGAGCAATTGTAACAGTGGCAGATCTCCAGGTCCCACCTGGAGATTGGCAACCCTAGGGGAAAAGTCAGCCACACAGCAGGGGGTTGAAGGGAATGGTTTGATGGTTGCTGACCCACCTCATTAGCTAGCCAGCCATGGTGGAGCTAAGCAGGAGAAAGAGCCTGAGGAATTTCACACAGCCAATATGTTCCGTTTCAGGAACTCTTCAGTAAAGGTTTCTGTCAGGCATTTTACACAGAACCATATTAGTACCGGTTCCCTAATGGAACATATTGGCCCTTTCACACAGAAATGTGCCTCTCCCGTTGGGGAAGCGTTCCTGAGCCGGTTTACCTTGAAACCTCCTCCCAAGCATTCTTCAGTTCTTTGTACTGGTCCTGAAGCGCTACAGGGTGCTGTGTGAAATGCCCCCTGTTTCTGACAGTTTATTCTGACAGTTTATTCTGGGCACGCTAGCAGTGTGTGGGGGAGGGGGTTATGCTGATAATCCATTGTCTTTTCACTGACAGAAGCAGGCCACTGAGGGGACAGTTAGACCCACCTGGCAGTGGGCGGAGGAGAAGAGTGGACCCAGCACCCAGTCAGTCCTTCCCCTTCGCTGGCTCCCTCCAGACTGAGGTCGAGACGCTCGGCGTTGGCTCTGTGGGTGGGACTGAGGCAAAGCAGGGAGAGAATGCAGCCAGTGGCCAGGCAGTGACCCCCTTTTGAGTGGCAGTTTGTCCAGCCAACTGATTTTGGCGCCGCATGGAATCTTGCCCCATGGAATCTTGAAAACAGCTTTATATAATAGGAAAGATCAGGGGAAGGCCTCGGCCTCTATGCCCTGTTATGGGCAGTTCAGAGGAACTGGCTGGCCACTGTGTGAGACGGGATGCTGGACTAGATGGACCACTGGTCTGACCCAGCAGGGCTCTTTTTAGGTTCTTATGTGGTACAAGCCAAAGCCCTTTCAGTAGCCAAGAAAAACCGAAATTATCTCAGAATGGCATTTAGCTTGGGACATTTTTCTTCATACATGTCTATCCTTTCCCACACTTTCAGACTCAATGCCTGGAGTAAGAACAAACAAACAAAAACCCACATTCATTCCAAAAGGGCCAAAAAAGGGATATAAACAGATCAAGAAGACCCTATCTATGGGAAGGTATCTGAAACCAGTAGCACAGTTTTCCATTTTAAAACCAAGCAGAAGTTTACACACAAGAACATTTCAAAACAGCAAAACAGCCACTTGAAGCAGATTTCCAGAAGAGGCTGAAAGGGACTCCAGTGTTTTTGAAACTAGGCCACGCATCTTATTAGTATCAGCCTCAGAGGGACCTCTAAGCCAAGATGACTTCAGATCGCATCAACGGCAACATTAGAATCTGCATCCTGCAAATCGGTATAGATGATACTTACAAAATGATGAGATGCGCATCGACTTCATGTCAGGATCAATCTCAAGGTAAAGAGCTCAAGGCTGGAAATGGGTGCAGAGAGCATCCATATAAGAGACATAGGGGAGGAGGAATCCAGAATGGTGAAGCAGAGGTGATTTGCTATTGCCTTCCTCTGCAGAGCCTTCCTTGGTGGTCTCCCTTCCAAGTACCGAACCTGCTTAGCTTCTGAGATCTGACGAGACTGGGCCATACCATGCTGCCTTTCCACCCATCCGAAATGGCACCCTAAAACAAGTCTTGAATGCAGCTCAGCACTTTTCAAGAACCATCCCTTCAACAGGAGTGATCATACTGGTGGAGCTGCCCAATGAAGACAATAGGAGTTGTAAAAAATATATATATATTTGAGGATATCTTTTTCAAACTTCCCCCTTTTTGACTACTGAATCTGTATTTTGTGCCCCTCCGCCATCTCTTTGCTGAATCAGACATTCACTCAAACATATGGCTAACTATTCAAGCAGGGCTTTTTTTGTAGAAAAAGCCCAGACGGAACTCATTAGCATAACAGGCCACACCCAAACAGCAGAAACTCATTAGCATATTAGGCCACACCCCCTGAAAGTGCAGCTCCCTTCCAGGATCGGCTTTCCCGGGTGCCCTGCGCGCATGGGGAACCCAAGAGAAGGAAGGCAATTTCTGGATCGGCTTCCCCGGGAGGGGAGGAAGTTTAAAACTGTCTTCCTTCCCTGGATCAGCTTGGCTTCCCCAGGCGCCCGCGGCTTGCAAGGTGCAGGGGAACCTGAGGGGCATGGCCAACTTGGAAGCCAGCCGGAACTCCGTTTCTATGCATTCCTGCCCAAAAATAGCCCTGCATTCAAGTTATTTCCAGTGTATGACACGAAACCCTACCAGTATGATCTGAAGAACTGCCTGGTGTGCTGTGAGAAATTAGATAATTTAATAGTGGCTGTGGAAGGTACTTAGTGTTCTCCCCCCCCCCCCCCCCCCCCCACACACACACAATTTCTTCTTAGTTCAGGTAGTGTTCTTGCATAGAACATCAGGAATGGCTTAATCCAATCACACCAGAAACAGAAACATGACAGAATTATTTAAACTCACCATTTAAATATTTGATTTGTACTTCAGCTGGCAGTGTGTGATATCCTCTTGTACTTCAAAAGGTGCAAGATACTACACTCAGTGTCAGCCAAAAGGCCAAGAAGCGATGTTTACAAAGCCAGTTTTAATAAGGAAGCCCCTGCCAAATAGAATCTTTATACTCACCCAGGAAAAGATTGTAAAAAGAGACCGGGATTTGTTAATGACCGATGCTGAATGTAAATGTTCTCCTCCTCGACATTATAACACAGCATTTAAGGATGCATTTACTCTCCAGTGTTATTTTTATAATTTGACAATTCCTAAATTTAGACAAGCACATACGTACTGCTTTTAACTCTGCCGAATGATGGGGCGATTTAAAATTATCCATTCAGAAAACTGCAGATGTGCTTTTTGTTCTCATATAGCAGACTGTGTATTTCATACTTCTAAAATGTTGCTGTTATTTAAAGTCTCATGATAAATATATTACTCCCTGGATTAGACACTTGGCAAGTATTCCTGATGTTCAAAAAAGAAAATTCTTATTTTCCTGCAAAAAAAAAAAAGCTTGGTGGACATTGCTTTATTTTGCTATATAATTTCTGTACGTCTGACAAACTGAGTTTATAGTAAGGATGCATGGCCTTTAGGCTGTTAAACCCAGGGAAAGGAAAACGGAAAAGGTGTAAGAAAGAAAATAAGACTCAGCTATGAGAAATTTGGGAGACAGTGTAAGAACATAAGAGAAGCCAGTGTTGGATCAGGCCAATGGCCCATCTAGTCTAACACTCTGTCATACAGTGGCTAAGAATACCAGGTGCCCTCAGGAGGTCCAGCAGTGGGGCCAGGACACTAGAAGCCCTCCCACTGTCCCCCCCCTTCCCCCCGTCAAGCATCAAGAATACAGAGCATCACTTGCCCCAGACTGAGAGTTCCTATTTATACCTTGTGGCTAATAGCCACTGGTGGACCTCTGCTCCGTATGTTTATCTAATTCCCTCTTGAAGCCGTCCATGCTCGTAGCCGCTGCCACCTCCTGTGGCAGTGAATTCCTCGTGTTAATCACTGTTTGGGTGAAGAAGTACTTCCTTTTATCTGTTCTAACCCGACTGCTCAGCAATTTCATGGAGTGCCCACGAGTTCTTGTATTGTGAGAAAGGGAGAAAAGGACTTCTTTCTCTATCTGCTCTATCCCATGCATAATCTTATAAACCTCGATCATGTCACCCCTCAGCCATCGTTTCTCCAAGGTAAAAAGCCCCAAACGCTTCAACCTTTCTTCATAGGGAAAGTGTTCCAACCCTTTTATCCTTCTAGTTGCCCTCCTCTGCACTTTTTCCAATGCTATAGTATCTTTATTGAGCTGTGGTGACCAGAACTGTACACAGTACTCCAAATGAGGTCGCACCATCGATTTATACAGGGGCATTACGTATATATTTCTATACAATAACTTCTATATAATTTCTATATAATAAATATATATTTCTATATAATACAATCTGATTCCAATCTTCTCTCCTGCATTAGAGCTGGAGGGACATACTACAGGGATTATGTTTACCAGATGTCCTCTTCTTAGAGGACAGACCTTCTTTTTTGATGTCCATCTTCTCTTGGGCTCTTTTTAAAAAAACTGATGAAAATGTCCTCTGTTGAGAGTTGTAAGGTAGGACTATTCCTAGTCAGTAGCAATTATCACATCTTAAATGGCAGGGGTATTTAAAATGAGATTTGTTACAGTGATCACTTGTTTGATGTAGTCAGTCGGGAAATATGGCCTCTTTTTTACTTTTCAATATAATGCTAACAGGGATTTTCATCCTTTCGAGACACAGGATATGCCTTTAACTTCAGCCTGTATTAAATGGGTCATATACTATTTTCATCAATATTTCATTATCACTGTGTCAATAATAATACATATTATTCCTACAGCACTTAAAAATCCAACCACTCTGCAAAAAAAGAAAAGAAAAGAAAAGACAGAATGTGGAAATGCTCCCTGGAGAACCACAACACAATACACTAACCATGCTATCCTCTGCAGAGTTACTCCAATCTAAGGGCACTGATTTCAAAGGGCTTAGACTGTAGTAACTCAGGATTGCATTGTTAAGAAAGCAAACCAAGGAAGCAAAGGAAGAGGGAACGAATGCATCAGTTGGCATTCTGTCCGCTTTCGTCTCTGTCTGTCTCTCTCTTCTTTTTGTTCCATATTCATTTTCTTCCCTCCTTCTCTCTCTCCTCAAAACATGGCTGTGGCATTGCCAGTACCACATTACAGCCCAGTTTGGGTCATGGCCTACTAACTGAAGGCCCAGGTTATCCTGTCCTGTCCTGTCCTGTCCTCCAATTAAAGCTCTATGGTACATCAATAGTGAGCAGTGAATAGTTGCTGTTAATTACTTACCACCCATTTGACAAAAGGTGTAAAAAACCTGCAATTGATAAGAGTTCTTTTTTTGATTAGGGTTGCCATCCCCCCCAGTGGGGCTAGGGGATCCCCCAATTTTGGGGGCCCCAATCTGCCACCAGCCACCTGGCCGGTGGGGGAAGCTCCACCCCAGAACAGCAGCATCCTGCAGGGACACTGCCAACACAATGACATCACCAGCAGTGATGGCACCACGCTGGGGCCATTGCATGGTTACACTCTAGCATTCAGGGGGAACTCTATGATTACCATAGAGTTTTTGCCCTGAACGCTAGAGCATTGCTACATGATGCCCCTAGCATGATGATGCGCGTGGGGGCAGAAGACTCCCAGCAAGGAGCCCCCCGCTGCAGCAAAGGTGAGACCTCGCAACCCTATTTTGGATCTCTGTTGGGGAGTAGATATGTGAATAGGTCATAAGAATATATGTCAGACTGAACTGACAAATATGGTGAAATATAATGCCTCCTGAGATTCCCATACAAAGGACACTACAAAAGAATACAGATTCAGGTGGGCAAATGTGTTGGTCTGAAGAAGCAGAATAAAGTTCAAGTCTACTGGCACCTTTAAGACCAACAAAGTTTTTATTCGAGGTATAAGTTTTCGTGTGCACACAAACACACTTCTTCAGGTACACTGAAATGGAAGTCACCTGACCATACATATAGGTAGGGGGTGAGCAGCAAATTAGCATACTGCATAATGAAGGTGTTTAAAAGATGCAAGGACCTTGCAAGGTGTTAAAAATATGTGCAATTGTTTTGATCTTACCGAAGGAAAAGGGGCAGATTCCTTCTGAATAAGGTAAATGTATGAACCTTCCCGTCAGAATTGCTGAGGAGTGGGTGTTAAGGTCCAGGTTGTAATGTGTAGAGCACTGGTTTTAGAGGTGAGAAGCAGGGCTATTTTGGGGCCGGAACGCACAGGAACGGAGTTCCAGCTGGCTTCAGAGTTGGCCACGCCTACAGCCTCCCCTCCCCTCGGGTTCCCCAAGTGCCTCGCAAGCCCTGAGGCACCTGGGGAAGCCAATCCAGAAACTGCCTTCCTTCCCTCGGGTTCCCTAGGAGCCCCGCAAGCCGCAGGGCACCTGGGAAAGCTGATCGTGTGCTGTCAGAGGACTGGTCTAATATGCTAATGAGTTCCTGCTGTTGGGTGTGGCCTATTATGCTAATGAGTTCCTGCTGGGCTTTTTCTACCATAAAAAAAAGCCCTGGTGAGAAGGCAAACACCCCCCCCCCCCCGAACAGCCCATCGCAAATCACTAGGCTCTTTCGCATTCTCATTTTGGTCTCTTGGGTGCCACTATTTGCTTTGGGTCTGTGTCCCTCCCACATGTATTTTGCTCCCTCTGGGACTACTGGAGAGAGCAAAACACCTTGGGGGGGGGACGGGACTCCTGAAGCGATAGGAACACACAAGTGATGAAAATCAGAATGCAGAAAAGCTCTCTGTCTCAGGCCTTATCCTCCCTCAAAGTTTTCTGGTGACACTAAAAGTCCTTTCAGGGAGCTTGGAAGAACAGTAGGATCCCCAATGTAATTAAAAAAACCCAAACATTATAACCAATAGTGGTCTTCCAAGATTACTTCAGTACATAAAATCTGTATACTCAGACACTATTAACCTGTCACGTCCCATTGAGGTCAAATGACGCCCAGTAGATATGCTTCACTGGCCTTGAGCATTTTAGTCCCTCCCCCCCCCCCCCAAAAAAAGAATACAGCATAATTTTTACAAGGTGGTTTGCAGATCTATTGAAGATTAGAAAATGGGACACAACAGGTGTTGTGTGATTAATTAAGAGCAAAATAGCTCCTCGTTGAAGGGATGCACATCTGGCATTAATCTTGGGGCTGGTGCTCTACTGTATAAAACTACTGATCCAGCACAGTGGCCAAAAAGTTCACTAATTGGATGGTTATTATTTTAACGGTGCATTTGTCCTCTTTGTGTTCACCATATGAGCACAATTTTTAACGTTTTTTTTAAAAAAAAAAAAAAACAACCACCACAGATAACGTACATGTAAGAAATTTAAATTTGTTATTTTTTGTCTGGCTGTTAGAAAGAGGGGGAGGGGGAGGGGCAGGTCCAGCTGTCTCCACTGTAGGCCTGGCTGTTGCCACAGGAGGTCTCTCTCCCCCAACTCTCAGTCCTGCTGTTCCCCTCTTGGTCCCCCCCCCCCCCAATACTCCCCATTCATCTGTCTCTCTGTTGTGTACAGCCATCTTCCTTGCTACTGCAAGGTTTATACTGTATTTCCTTGAAAGTAAGACAACCTTGAATATCAGACAACCCCCCTAAAGATGTTATATACACAAACACTATCTATTCAACATAACTGTAACTTGTATGCAAATATATAACAACCCTCCCTCTTTTATATGGCATACCTGTGAAAAAAATCTAATTTTGCATTTGAGTGAAAATAGTACTTGTCTACATTAAATATTGGGGGGAGGGGGATGAATCCCATTCAAACCAACTCAAGGTTCAGTGCTGTGTCAAAATAAGCAGGATTTTGTGGGCACCTTAAACACTGAGGGCGTTTTCGCACTAGCGTTTGCCCTGGTTTTGCCCTGATGCTTGCTCAGGAGCTTCTGGTCAATTTCCCGCCAGTTGCTCCAGGCTCAGGGTTTTCTCAGGAGTATTGCAGTACTGCTCTGGAGCTTCCCCGGAGCAAGAAAATCCTGTTTTTTGCAGTGTTTTCTGTTTGCTCCGGTGGAGCAGCCGAGATGAAAACACACCCACTCGCCCGCCCTCCATCTGGCTCGCCCCATGGTGGGCGTTTCTTCGATTTTTTTTTTAAACGAGCCCTCCTAACATTATATTGAAATAAGGAGGCAGGGAGCCAAGATCCCACCACAGGGACTGCGTTGGTGAGGTGGATTTGCCGTTTCTTGGTAGCAGGAGCTGGGCGCCATTGGCCCGAGAGCTCCCTGTGCTTGCAGATGACCGCTGCCCTGTGTTTGGGCTGCCCCAGCAACAGCCCCTGCAGAGCTGGCGGTGGGTGCTTTCCTCCAGAAACCCACGGAGAAGCCGCGGCAAGCAAGCGGGCGGGCCGGGGACGCGAGTCTTCCTTCCCGCTTCCTGTGTGCAGTTCTACGATCCTGAAGCATAACTTCCCCCCCTCCTTTTTTTTTTTTTAAAAAAAGGCCCTTATAACGTTATATCGACATAATGAAATATTGATGCAGCAAGGGAAGACGGCACAATTGTTGTCTTTTTATAATACACACACGTTCACATCTATTATGGGGGGGGGGAATGTTGTTCGGTGCTCCAGTTCAGCCTGCGTAGCAGGGAGACTGGACTGCCATTGATGCCACTCAGCCTCAGCTGCCGCCGCCGCCTCCGCCACCACCATTTCGGATGAAATTGCCTCCCGTATTGTCTCCTTTAGACGTCTCAATTTTCAGGTTTTTAAAGTTATTTTTATTTAATTACTTTACACGGACCAGCCAACACCATATTGGCTATCCACCATTTTGTCCCTGTGCTCCCGCAGGCAAAGCGGCCAACATTTTAGTTCAGAGCGGAGAATCCACCAATCAGAACGGAGAATCCACCCATCAAGTGGGGAATCCTCCACTGACATTTGCGGTCCGTGTAGATAGCCAATGGTTTTGCTTCAACCAAGAGTGGCGGGAATAATTGATTAGGAAGGAGGGAGTTGTTGAATTCTGGGAGGAGGAAGGCTACCGCAAGGTGGGCGGGGGATGCACTACCGTCATGCCACTATGACGTTATAACGTTACCATGAATGCGTTTAAAAAAAAGAAAGAAAGAAAGAGCGGGGAAATGAGGGAGGGGTGAGGGGGGTGGGAGGGTAAGGGGAGGGGACATGGACAGGGGAGCAGCTGAAAGCATTGGGGCAACCGCTAACTGTGAACAAAAAACTGCGGGGTTAAAGAGGAGCTGAATCCTCAAGTGAAAAAATGGATACCATTGTTCTGGGGGGAAATTTCTGGGGAAACTGAGGAGGAAATGAGAGGCAAGTGGCATGTGTGAAATCACCCTAAGTCCCAGGCCTGCTACATTGCTTATCTGATGTCTCATCTTATTGACTGCAATGACTTTACACTGTGCAATCCGCCTCAAGTATCAGTGAAGGATATGAGACTATAAATAAATAAATGAATAAATAAAATAAGTATGTGACAAGCCATGAAAAGCTGTTAAAGGAGAATCTCCCTAAATATAATAAGGGAGTTCATTAAAAATAAAAGAGTATCAAAATTGTAGGTGTCAGCTTAACATTTTACAAATTTTTAATCCTTACAAAGCTGCAGGCTTTAACTAGCATCTAAAAAAAAGAAAGACAATCCCAGAATGCTGCAAGGCCGACCCTGGCAAGTACTTGGAAAGGAGAACTCCAAGGAATACCAGGGCTCGGACACAGAGGCAAGCCACCTCTCTGAAATGTCCAAACCCCACTAGGGGTCGCCAGGAGTCAACCATGACTTCCAGGCACATGGATTTGTTGATGAGAGATTACATTTCAAAATTTCTAGAAAAAACACTGTCCTAAGCAGGTCTGCACAGAATACTACTCAGATCTATTCAGTGGATCTCACTCTCAGTGTTCTTAGGACTGCACTCCAAGGAACAGAACACTCTAATCAACACAAAAGCCATATAAACAGGTTGCTTACCTGTAACTGATGATCTTCGAGTGGTCATCTGTGCATTCACACCATTGGGTTTCTGCGCCTGCGCCGAAACTCATCGGTGTCTGAAAAGCTAACAGATTTTCGCGCCCAGCGCCTCCGGGCATGCGCGGGCCCACTCCGTGCATGCCCAGGAGAGCCGGGTGCGGACATCCCGCCAGTTCCTTCTGAGCGCTGGAACCAGAACGAAGAAGAGGTCCGCCTGGCTACAGAGGGGAAGGAGGGCGGGAGGTGTGAATGCACAGATGACCACTCGAAGATCATCAGTTACAGGTAAGCAACCTGTTTATCTTCGACGTGGTCTCTGTGCTTCACACCATTGGGAGATTAGCGAGCAAGGCCGACCTGGAGGTGGGTGCAGGCAGGCGGTCAACGTGATGCAGAGGCCAGGATAAGCCTTCCCATGGCTGTACTGTCCGACGCCCTTGTGTCCAGGGCGTAGTGCCGTATAAAAGTGTTCGGGGAGGCCCATGTGGCGGCCTTGCAAATGTCTGACAGCGTGGCTCCCCTTAGAAATGCTGTCGAGGTGGCGACCGCCCTGGTCGAGTGGGCTCTGAGAGGGCCCGGTAGGGGGATTCGCGCTAGTTTATAGCAGAGTGTGATCAGCTCGACTATCCATTTAGAGAATCTGCGTGCGGTGATCTGCATGCCCATCCTGTTGTGGGCATAGGAGACGAAGAGGCGTGGGGATCGCCTGGTCGGCTTGGTCCTTTGCAGGTAATACAGGATGGCACGCTTGACGTCAAGGGAGTGCAGCAGGCGTTCTGCCTCTGAGGTGTAGTTGGGGAAGAAGTCGGGGAGGAAGACTTCTGCATGTAGGTGAAATTCGGAAAGTACCTTGGGTAAGAAGGAGATGTCCGGGAGGATGCGCACCCCATTCGGCAAGAAGGATAGGTATGGTGTGTCATGGCGGAATGCCATTATCTCGCCCACTCTCCGTGCAGAGGTGATTGCTGTTAGGAAGGCGGTCTTCCACGTGAGGAGTCTGATGTCGCATGAGGATAGTGGTTCAAATGGTTTCCTCGTTAGTTGGCGGAGAACCAGAGGAAGATCCCATAAGGGTACTGGTTGTTTGACCGGTGGGTACAGATGTAGCAGGCCACGTAGGAAGCGCTTAGACAGTGGGTGAGCGAAGACTGTGAATTTGTCTATAGCGTTGTGGAATGCCAAAATGGCTGCCAAGTACACTCTAATGGAGGAGTGTGCAAGGCCAGAGTCCGCTAAGGATAAGAGGAAATCAAAAATGCGTTCCAGGCCTGCTGAGGTCAGTGAGGTGTTGGTGGATTCCAGAAACGCCGTGAACCTAGCCCACTTGTAATTGTAGGAGGTGCGGGTGGATGGCTTCCTGGAGTTCAGGAGGACGTTTGCTACTCTCGATGAGAATCGGGGGGGGGGGGATATCCTCCACGCGGTTAGTTTCAGGTGGGGGATGTCATGGTGAAGGTGTGGGGAGTTGGTGATGAAGAGGAGGTGTGGGTCTGGGGGGAGATGAATGAAGTGTCCCTGAGCCAGAGATAGTAGTAGGGAGAACCATGGTTGGCAGGGCCACCATGGGGCGATGACTATGCAGTCTGCTTTTTCTGGAAGGATCTTCCAGAGGACCCGTGTGAGGAGTGGGAGGGGGGGAAAGATGTATAGGAATCCAGTTCCCCATGGGAAGAGGAGGCCGTCCCCGAGGGAGTTTGGATCCCTTCCTCCCTGGGAGCAGAAGTTGGTGCATTTTGAGTTGTACCTGGTCGCAAACACATCGATGTCGGGGGTGCCCCAGTGGTGGAATATGGGGAGGAGATGTGTGTTCGAGAGTTCCCATTCGTGGGTGGAGCTTAGGCCCCTGCTCAGGAGATCCGCTTGGGTGTTTTGAGCTCCTGGTATGTGAGTGGCCCGTGGGTAGATATGGTGCTTGAGGCACCAGGTCCACAATTGGAGGGCCAGGGTGCATAGGGACCGGGACACTGTGCCTCCCTGGCGGTTGATGTAAGCTACCGCTGTTGTATTGTCCAAGAGGATAGCGACGCACCGGTTTCGAACGAGTGTATGGAAGGTCCGGAGGGCGAAGAACACCGCCAGTAGTTCTAGGAAATTTATGTGCTTGTGTCTGAGGGAGGCTTCCCACTGACCTCCCGCAGTGTGGCCCTGAAGGTGTGCTCCCCATCCTCATAGGGAGGCGTCCGACGTGAGCGTGAGAGAGGGGGAGGGGAGGTGGAAGGGTGCTCCTTGGAGGAGGTTCCCTAGTACAGTCCACCATTCGATCGAGGTCCGCACTTCGGGCGGAGGAGAGAGTCTGATTGATTGCGGGTCCCTGTTTGGTCAGAAAACGCTTAGGAACCAGATCTGAAGCGTGCGCATCCACAGTTTTGCCGTCAGGATGACTGAGGTTGTAGCTGCCATCAGGCCCAAGAGACGCTGTAATATCAGGGCTGAGGATGTGGGCTGGGTGGCTACCTGACGTGCTAGGGATGCAATTGGGGGTGCTCTGTCTTCCGGGAGAAATGCCATTAGACGGGTGGAGTCGAGAAGCGCTCCTATAAATTGTACCCGTTGGGACGGTTGGAGGTGAGATTTGTCCACATTCATTCTGAGGCCTAGGTCTGCAAGTAGGGTGCGGGTGGTCACGATGTGAGTTAGTAGAATCTCTGGGGAGTCTGCCACCAATAGCCAATCGTCTATGTATGGAAATATGGTGATTCCCTGAAGGCGGAGGAATGCCACCACTGCCACCATGGTTTTGGTGAATACCCGGGATGCGGTGGAGAGACCAAAGGGTAGGACCTTGTACTGGAACTGCCTGCCTCCGATAGCAAAGCGAAGAAGCTTTCGATGGTGATGTGCTATGGAGATGTGGAAATACGCATCCTGGAGGTCCAGGGTTGCCATCCAGGAGTGTCTCCGAAGCAGAGGCAGGAAGGACCGGAGGGTGACCATACGGAATCGTTGGTAGCGTACAAATCTGTTGAGATTCCTTAGGTCCAGGATGGGTCTCGTCCCTCCATCCCGCTTCGGGATCTGAAAATATTGGGAGAAGAAGCCTTGTCCCCTGCTGGTGTGTGGGAACCGGCTCTATGGCATCCTTTTGAAGTAGGGTTGAGACCTCGTTTAGAAGTGCGGGCGATGGTGGGGTGGCTACGAATACTTGTGGAGGTTTTGGGTGCAGTTCGATATGGTAGCCATTGGAGATGATGGACAGCACCCAGTTGTCGGATGTGACCTCTCGCCACTTGTGTAGGAAGGGTGCTAGGCATGGCGTTGGAGGAGCAGTGGGGATAGAGTCAAAGGCCCTGTTTGGAGGGCCGCTGGAACTTCTGGCGGCTCATCTGTTGGCCCTGAGTGGAGCGTTGTTTGGTGTTATAAGGCTGTCTCTGTTGGGAGGGTGATGGGCGTGGTCTCCAGGTGCGCTCCGGGGAGCTTCTGGTCGGTGGTCTTCTAGACCATGGTCTGGACCAAGTGCGTGGTTTGTATTGCCTCGTCATGGAGCCTGACATGCCCAGGGTTCTTGAGGCCTTGATACTTTTATCTAGGTCCTGAAGGACCGTATCTGTTGTGGCATGGAAAAGCCCTTGGCCGTCAAAGGGCAGGTCCTCAATTAAGGATCTGGTGTCCTGTAGAAGAGATGTCGTGCGAAGCCAAGAGTGTCTCCGGAGAGCAATGGCCGTTGACATTGTTTTAGAGGAGGCGTCCAGTGCGTGTTTAGCTGAGTTCACCTTTTGTGTGGCTAACACTAGGCCTTTCTTCTGAAGTTTTCTAGCTACTAACCGCTTATCTTCTGGGAGGCCTTGTAAGACGTCAGTCAGTTGCTCCCAAAGTGCGTACTGATAGCGGCCCATGCAGGCCAAATAGTTGCTAGTCTTGATGCCCAGGGTCCCTGCCAAGTAGAATCTCCTTCCAAAGGCATCCAAGCGGCGGCTTTCCCGGTCTGGAGGTGTAGAGTGGGATTTCTTGGACCGAGATGATGAGTTCACCACCATGGAGTTAAGCTTGGGATGAGTCAATAGAAACTCCACTCCTGTCTCTTGGAGATGATACATATGGTCTAATCTTCTCGACGATACAGGAGCTGAGGAAGGTTTGTCCCATTGTGACTTGGTGGCTTGCAATAGGACTGACGACATGGGAAGGGCAATTGATGGGGAGGTATCCATTTGTACTATGTCGAAGACTGGGTCTGAGACCACTTGAGGTGGCAGTGTTACCGGGATTCCTAGTGAGTGAGCCATCCTCTTGATTAAGTCACCGTACGATGAGACATCTTCCGATGGCGATATAGGGAGATTCTCTGACGTATCTGGCTTGGGCGAGGGTCGACCTGGGTAACTCCTGTTGGAAGAGTCTTCCCCCTCGGAGTCGGTGTCAGTGGATTCCGATGCCGACGGGGATTTGTCCGGTGTGGGTCGATTCGGCTGCGGAATCGGTACCGGGGTCAATTGTCTCTGTATCGGTATTGGTTGTGTAATCGGTATCGGTGCTGCCGAGGTCGAGGGTGGCCTTCTGTGCCTGTCCGGAATTGGTCTCCACGGAGATGGAGAGCGATGACGTTCTTGCATTGCCCCTGTGGTACCTGTATCGTGATGTCTTGGAGGCTCCGTGTATGGATAATACCTGGGTGACGGCGGTCGAGATGGATCTGACTGTGCGCTGCCCAATGTCGCCATCGATATAGGTTGCCTGGCCTCCGTCGCATGGCGACCCCAGCCTCGCCCTTGGTGCGGGACTTATTGGCTGGGTGATGTTTCTTCTTCTCCGATTTCTCCTTCTTCTTTTTGGTGGGAGTCGAAGAAGAGGAGTCGACGGGCTTGGGGCGTTTAGTCGGCCGGTGGCCAAGGTCCGACGCCGCCTTCGGTACGGGTGGTTTCGATACCGTGGTCGATGTCGGAGGTGCGGTCGACGTCGACGGCGTAGCCTGCTCCATGGAGGGTCCAGAGGGCGGGCGCAACGCCGATTCCAACAATGCCACTTTGAGGTGGGCTGCCCTGTTTTTCCGGGTCTGGTTGGAGAATTTGGCGCAGTGTGCACAGGTCTCCGGTTTGTGGGACTCTCCCAGGCACAATATACACAAAGAGTGCCAGTCCGGGGCTGCTAATTTGCTTCCGCAGGCGGTGCACCGTTTAAAGCAACCCCAGCGCTGAGCCATACAGCGAGTTGGGGCGAGATGGGCTGGGGGGGGGAGGGGGGGGGACTCACGAGCTCGAGGGAGAAGAGCTCTGCAGAAATCAACGTCCGAGAAGATATAATCGTAGTCAACTGTACAGTCCATTGGTCAGTAGAGGTAAAGGAAGTCCGTAAAGATAGCTTTCAAAGTTTTCGACGACACGACAAGTTAGGCTGTTGCCGGTTCGGCGGTCAGAAGAGAACTGGTGGGATGTCCGCGCCCGGCTCTCCTGGGCATGCGCGGAGCGGGCCCCCGCATGCCCGGAGGCGCTGGGCGCGAAAATCCGTTAGCTTTTCAGACACCGATGAGTTTTGGCGCAGGCGCAGAAACCCAATGGTGTGAAGCACAGAGACCACGTCGAAGATCCTAAAATTCCACATATGTTGGTATATACTGGTAGGTGAAAAAGTGGTCCGGGGGGGGGGGGGGGGAGAAGCAGGCACGGAATATATTTTATTTAGGTAGGGAAAAAAATCGTGTTTCTCCAGAGTTCTGCTCAAGTAAAAGCACCATAATATCATCAGAGCCTTTGAGCTCAAAACTGATCACCTTGACAAGCAAGTCCAGAATCAGGAGCTTATTAGATCAGGAAGAGTCCCGTTGTTTTCCCTTCTGAGTTGGTAGCTGCAATACCCCACTTGGGCCATTTGTTGTGATGGCGCTGAAGCACAGTAGAAAACAGACCAGCCGCTTTCTCCATCCACTAACTTTCATGATTGCCCATGTGTGAGACTCTTGGGTCCAACCAATTAATCTTCCTTAGCCTACAATCCTGTCCCCTCCAGCCAATAGGTAAACCCCACAGGATACGATGAGTAACTCTGCACAGGACCGCACTGCTTGTGTCTCAACGGCTGTCTTCCAAAATCTACTGTTAGTCCCCACAGGGTCTCTATGGACGAGCATCTCTAAAAGAATTCACAAGCGTCACCTCTCCATGTGGCCTCAGCTTAGTGAGGGGATTTTATCTCTGAATATTGTTATTCTGAGTAGACACGGCAGAACAGAAATCGAGCAGCTTCAGACTCTTGCTGGGCTTCTGAAGTACTTCCCCAAAATGAAAGTTGTTAAGAGGCAATGTGTAAGCCAGCTTAGTGGCACATAGCAGACGCCGGGGCACCCGTATTTTTTTAGTTTGCAGGTGCCTTTGGAATTCTGACACCGGGTGGTGGATGCAGCCACAAAACGGCTGTTGCAGGAGGTAGAGTCCACTGCAAAATGGCCATTACAGGGGGCAGTGCCAGCAGCAAAATGTCAGGGAGTGAAGTTGTGCATTGTTCTAATAGTAGCTTTTCAGGCAGAAACTCTGCTCTATTTAACAGGATGCCTTTTAAAACAAACATATTGTTTAAAGGTATTTTCTTGCATATACACAGAGTTAACCTTCAGTCATGCAGTGAAGACCCCTGTGCAGTGGTGCCACCTGCTCACAGAGCAACATCTTTAAAAATCAGCGCAACCAATCAGAAGCCTTCCTGAGCAAAGGCCCCATCTGCCCACACCCACTTTCTAGGATCACATGGTGGGCGCCGGGGAAGTTGTTGGTGGGAACTACACTGGGTTCCCCTGGCTTATGTGTTCTCTTTGTGTGGTTTTCTTTTGGGATGTTATACTGGGGTTGCAGATACTAAAGCAGGAGGCAAGTTTATGTGGCTGAACCCGATGCTTACACATAGTGTAATGATAAAAGGGGTTCTTAGGCCAGGTTAGTGCAATTTTATGATCCGTCCAGCCAAACAGAGCTCAGTAGGGTTGGATCTAGGGTTTCCAGGTCCCCTCGCCATCATGGGGGGGGGGGGGGATCTGAGTTGCGTTCCAGGGTGGGCTGGCTGTCACGCAATGCCATCACCCAGAAGTGATATCACTGTGTCGGGGACGTCACATGATGACGTCCCTGTTTGGGAGTGGAGTTCCCCTACTGGCCAGTGGGTCGAAGCCCTCAAAATGGGGGAATCCCCGCTGGGACCTGACAACCCTACATGGATCAAGGTCCATTAGAACTCAGTAAGCCTCCTGGTTTGGTTTGTCTGTGGGCCTCGGACTGCGAACACAGCGGGGATTCCCAAGCACGTGCTAAACCACACTGTCTGTGATGGGAGGGGGGGTGTCTGCCTTTGGTTTGGTGGAGGACAAAGAGAGCAGCTAACATCTGAGCGATGACAGGCTTGTGTGAAAGCAAGTCTTTTGGCCAGGGACCTCTCAATTACGTCCCGTCCTTGACAGAACTTTCAGGCTCATACTGACTGAACAGCAGTGTCTATAACAGTCCTAATGACTTTCTTGATCTATCAGTAGGAGACCATGAAATGGGTAGGCTATACATCAAAATGTGACTGACTGCTGGAGCAATTCTAGCTAATCAAAGTGTCTTGAAAAGCAATGAATAAAAGAGAGCTGGAGTGACAGTCGAGATAAAGAGAAGGCATTTGCCAGCTTCCCTGGGATGAGCTGGAATAGAAACGTTTTGGTCTCAGTTAGTATGGCTGTTGCCACAGGCTTTCCAGCATTTAACTATGGTAAAAATCCCATCTGAACAACAAGGGGGAAGTCACGTCGTTTCTAGGCTCAATTTTTGGTCCTAATTTGATCTACGAAGACGGGAAGTGACTGGAGCTTCAGGAAGACCTCTCCAATCCCATAGAAACCTGCTCGGAGCCACTGAGATTCTCTTCAGAGGCCTGGCTTCTATGTGCTCATGAGGTATGTAATCCGTTGGATGTAGGGTTTCCCAGCCCCCTTGGACTTGTGGACGGGGGGATGGGGGGAACTTACCAGGAGCTGGAAAATGCAACATGCCCATGACTGCAGTCACACAGTCATTTTGATCGGGTCTCACCGCTGCTCCCTCTCGCATTTAAAATTGCTGATCAGACGGCCGCATCTGCCTCCCGCACCGAAGCGGGCTCACTCGCGCAATCCTCCTGGTTCCCTAGCAAGTTTTCTGACATCGGGAAAATCACGTACTTTTGCGTTTTAAATCTGCAATTTCACTGATCTGGAAGGCCTTCTCTCGCAATGATTGCAATTAGGTCGTCTGACCGTTCTTTGCGCGATGAGGTTCCCCCCCCCCCGCCCCAGTTTTCGCCTTTGTGCGCATGAGCAATCCGGCACTGAATAAATTCAATGTTTAAATGTTCAAGTGCACACTTAAGACTTCAGTGCTTGGTAGTAAATTGCTGGTTCTTTTTGTTCGCTGTTCGCGGGGGAGGGGGGGAGACCTGTAAAAACAAAGGAGTACAGCAAGTCCAGGTGGAGGCGGTGATTTGGCTGTGTGCGTGTGCGCATGCGCAAAGCAATTTTTAAAAAACAAACAAACTATCTAGACGGTGCCCAGAGCCTTGTCATGCAATGTTTGTGGTTCGGGGAGAGATGCGTCATCATCCCAACCCGGGAAAAAATATTCCTGATGCAATCTATAGCGAGAACAAATTGCTAAAACCTTGCCGTGTGACCACAGCCTATGTCACCCAGAAGCAGGAAATAAATGCAATGGTGTGGGGGGCCCCCTGATGCTTTGGTTTTGGGGCAAAACTCTATGGTTTCAAGCTAAGTCTACCATAGAGTTTTGCCCATAAACCAGAGCATCAAAAAAAAACTCTTGACATCACTGATGTGCCTATGTCACTTCCAGTTTGGTGTAGTGGTTAAGTGTGCGGACTCTAATCTGGGAGAACCGGGTTTGATTCCCCACTCCTCCACACGCAGCTGCTGGATGACCTTGGGCAAGCCATAGCTCTGTCAGAGCTGTTCTCTCAAGGACAGTTCTCTCAGAGCTCTCTCAGCCCCACCTACCTCACAGGGTGTCTGTTGTGTGGAGGGGAAGGGAAAGGAGTTTGTAAGCTGCTCTGAGACTTCTAGTGATGCGCGGGGTATAAATCCAACCACCATCACCACCTTCTCCTCCTCCTCTTCTTCTTTTTCTTCCAGGTGACGTAGACACATCATATTTATTTCTGGCTTCTTACCTGTTGGGGGGGTAATTCTCCCCTGCTGGCCAGATGGCTGATGCTAGGGAGAGCGGCAGAAATTGGGGGATTCCCCTGTGTACCGGGGGACCTGGCCACCCAGAGCCAGTTTGGTGTAGCGGTTAAGTGCGTGGACTCTAATCTGGGAGAACCGGGTTTGATTCCCCACTCCTCCACTTGCACCTGGCTGGATGACCTTGGGCAAGCCATAGCTCTGTACCAGCTGTTCCCTCAAGGACAGCTTGGGAAAGAGCTCTCTCAGCCCCACCTACCTCACAGGGTGTCTCTTGTGGGGAGAGGAAGGGAAAAGGAGTTTGTAAGCCCCTCTGAGACTCCCTTGGGGAGTGGAGGGCAGAGTATAAATCCAATTTCTTCTTCTTCTTCTTCTTCTTCTTCTACTTAGACGGCTATTCCTGATAGCACATTTTCTCATGGCATCAAAACTGCAGAATTCTACCCCAAGCAAAATCTGCCCGGTCCTTCCCTATTAGTGCTTAGGGAGCAGCAGAACAAAATGACACTTTCCTGAAGAGTTTCTGGGGCACTTTAACTGCTTTGGCTTACATTTCCAGTGCTGTTATCTTTCTTTGTTCTGCTCTAGTCTTTCTTTCTTTCTTTCTTTCTTTCTTTCTTTCTTTCTTTCTCTCTCTCTCTCTCTCTCTCTCTCTCTCTCTCTCTCCCCCAACCTGTCTTAATACCCAGACTTTCAATAAACAGATTAAAGAGGTGAGAGAGCATATTCCTAACTCCTCTTCCAAATTCAAATAAAGATTTTTTTCCCATTTACCAAAACTCTAGCTTAAGCAAAGATATAGTAGCTAAATACCCATTCTTGACACTTTTCTCCAAAAATTAAATCAATACCTTATTTACCAACTGTGTAATTCTATATACTTCAATAATATTCCCATAACCATTTCTCAGGGAGCCAGAGGTATAGGACCTAAGTCCAGAGGGCTATGAGAATTGCCTCAGCGGATCCAGCCAAAGGTCCATTTAGATTACCATGCTTTGGCTATCCAGATATGTTCATAAATTCACAACAAGGCATTAAAGGTAACTCATCTCTCTTGTTTTCCGTTGCATCAAATGCATCTTCTGCATGTGGGAGGCTCCATTTAGCTGTTATGCTTAAGGGCCACTGATTAACCTATCTTCTGTAGAGCTAACTTATAAAACAAAAAGCTGCCCAAGTGTCCTTTGACATAAAGTCTGACAGTAAATTCCACAAGAAGGACTGCAAATGTCCCCTTTTTTTTCAGTGATCTCTCCGGCCCTCGGATCAGTTTTCCGATTGACTGGGAGCTGCTTCCTGACCTGACCTAGTTTTAAAATCACTGCAGCAGCAAAAAAAAGATGAAGTTTCCTCAGGCCTTAGAAGGGAGAATGCTCGGTTTGAAATACAAAAGTATTGCTTAGCTCACCCATAAAAGGGTTTTTATTACTTTTCTACTGCAGAAAGATATTGTTTTGGAATATGCACATAAACACACAGGATGTGCATTAAAAAGCATGGGTGAATTTTGGATTTATTGATTATTGATTTGAAAGTGGCTGGGGGTTTAAAGTGGCTAGTGTTTTAAAAGCTACTTAAAAAACCTTCTCAAATCTCTCTAACAGACACAACCAACAGCTGCTGCCCCTCTATCTTATGGCATCACCCCGAATGAAAGGGTCTTGGCACTTAGAAAGCTTCTCAAGATGAAAACTAGTGCAGGTACTGCCTTTATTCCGCCTCAGCAACGAGAAGACCCCATGAAGAGCATTATAAGGGCCACTGTGTACGGTGTTGTAAAACACTGTTTCAATTAATATTGTTTTGAAACATGCATGGGTTGCAAGGAGCAGTCCCCGGGACAAGCTTCTCATGATTGTCTAGGCTGGTCTCCTGAAATGCTGGACAGAAAACTTAAATTTGTGGATGGTAAAGACGGAAGCAGTGTTCTGTGGAAAAACACTTGCGCATGCGTTGCTAGGAAGCTGTCTCAAGTCCTTTTGCTGCTCCAAGTGAGTAGTGTGGGAGGAGAGCCGCATGGTAACAGGTATGGTTCCCTCAACCCCTGGTTGATTTGGGGCTATAGAGTGGCAGCTAAAGTAGAAAAGCACCTCCTCCTATGCCATGTCTTCCGGGTTCCAAGGGTCTGGAAAGCGGTTCCATAGCCAGTTACAGGGTTGCCAACTCTGGGTTGGGAAATACCTGTAGATTCGAGGGGTAGAGCCTGGGGCTCAGCAAAATATAATGCCATAGAGTCCATTGCCCAAAGCCATTCTCTCCAGGAGAACTGATCTTAGAGATCTCCAGGTGCTGCCTGGAGGCTGGCAATACTAAGGGGAGGGCCAGACCTGTAGATCTGAGGGGTAGAGTCTGGGGAGGGCAGGGTGTGGGGTGCGGAAGGACCTCAACAGGGATGTGCTGTGGCTGGGGAACACAGTGATTTCTGGGAGATCTCCAGGCCCCACAGGGAGATTGGCAACTCCAGTGACCATTTAAGGGAAGATTGGGAGATGTATTTTGGCAACTCCAGTGACTATTTCAGGGAAGATTGGGAGATGTATTTTACCTCAGGGCACATTCAGTGACCCAACAGCAATCAGGCTGCATATGCAAATGACCTGTGTTCCGATTGGCTATATGGGGGAGAGGAACAGCAAACTGTTTAGAATATTGGAGGTGAGACTCAGGCAATGCAGCCAGTGGATAGGGACAGCTTGAGTGACACATCAGGTAGCCAACTGATTTTGGCGGGCATAGAATGTTGCCACTCAAAATTCCTTTTATATATAAGGACAGGATGTTATTGATTTGTTAGTCACCTTGGTGGTTCTGATGAGGGCAGAAAAACAGGATACACATTTTGTAAATAAATAACTTACAGGCCCCCGAGGAATGTCACAAAGTACATAAGGATGCACTTCTTCACACACAAACATTCCATCTGGTTCAGGGCACAACGCCTGACATGCAATCCACCCCGCCCAATTATTTTGGCTCTTAGAAAGACATTCCCTAAAGGAAGATCCAGTGGTTACCAAGGATTCAGACTGTCTTTAAAGAACAAAATCTATAAACAAAGTAACAAATACAGATTTTTATTATTTTTTTTTATTATTATTCCACATCTCTGATACTGGATTTTATTCGGGGCTGGCGTGTGCTTTCACTTCAAGTTGCCTGTGTCGCTACTGAAAAGGCTCACATAAGAATGTCTAAAAAAATGTATTTATGAGACAAATAAAATGACCAGCAAGAGGAGGCTTAATTGAATATTTAACAGCCTATGCAATGCTGCCCAGACTCATTATAAAGCATCCAGAATCTAAGGGAAAGGGATCTGTTTACCCAGTCCAAATATGTGGAGGAGGCTTTAAAATATAAACAAGCAGGGAAAGCTGGAAATAATTTGACAAATCAATACAATATTTACATTCATTTAGGAAATAGTATAGCTAGTCAGTGGTTGCGCTCGCAGAGGCAAATATTTCCTCCACCTTTTCCTCCCCCCATAAGCCCTCTGTAATCGCATAAAGGCGACTGCCTATCAATATATGCTAAGTTTCCCCAACAAGGAAAACAGTGGCTCCCCAGGGCCATTTCAGATCAGGAAAACAGCTTGGGGAGGGGACTTAAACCCTCTCTCCCTGTCGTCTGCTGAATCCAGCCAGCCCACAGAGCCACAAGACCACCTGGGGAAACTGTATCTCATATAGGTAAAGGTAAAGGTTTCCCTTGCTCGGAAGCCAGTCGAATCCGACTCTAGGGGGCGGTGCTCATCTCCGTTTCCAAGCCAAAGAGCCAGCGCTGTCCAAAGACTTCTCCGTGGTCGTGTGGATGGCATGACTAAATGCCGTGGCGCACGGAACACTGTTACCTTCCCACCGAAGCGGTGCCTATTTATCTACTTGCAGTTTCTTGCTTTCAAACTGCTAGGTTGGCAGGAGCTGGGGCCAGAGATGGGCGCTCACTCCGTCATGTGGCACTTGGGTCTCAAACTGCTGAACTACAGACCTTCCAGTCTGCAGTTCAGCGTCTTAACCTCTGAGCCACCGCAGCCCCTACTATCTCATATAGCTAGGTCCTAAGTCACAAAATGCACTGGGTAACCCTGATCTACTTAATCTTTCTACACCTAACCTGTTTCACAGGGTTATCATGGGGAGCAGAAAGATAAAACCAAGGAGGGAAGAAATAAGTATGGCATTCTGAGGGCCTTGGAGCCATAGAGGTTTCCTGCCTGCAGGCATAAAGGTTGGGGATAGTATAAAGACTGGGCATAGATAGGGTTGCCAGCCAGTGACTGACACCTGGAGGGAAACTGGGAGGGCTGCAGATTTGGCCATTGTGCTGATGGTGTGACAACACATCCAGGCTGAACCCAGAAGCAACATCAGGCTGCTCTAGGATTCAGCAGAAACTCTATGGTCAGCCCACTGTGATGTCATTTCTGGGCCAAACCCAGACGTGACCCCGGTTTCTGGGATGAACCTTGAAGTGATGTCACACCATAGAGTTTCCCTTGAACTCTAGAGCAGTGTGACATCACTTCCAGTTTCATCCCAGAAATTACATCAGGCCATAGTGTTTCTGCTGAAACCAAGTTGGGGTCACTTCTGGGTTTGGCCCAGAAATGACATCACAGTGGGTTGACTGGGGCCATAAACAGAGTTGCTCCTTGGTGTCTTCTTCCATGCTCTATGAGTCCAGGGTTGCTATAAAGAAGAAGGCAATGGCAAATTACCTCTGAACATCTCTTTGCCTTGAAAACCCTACAGGGTCACCATAAGTTAGCTGAAACTTGACGGCAGTGTCCACTATTACAAAGCTGCTTTGGGTCTCTTTGGGAAGAGTTTTCTTGGGTTTTCTTTGGGAAGAAAAGTGGCAAATAAATATCCTAATGAACTAACTTGGAGGAGGAGTTGCATAAAAATAGGACTCTGTTTTAAGTGCAGCTCAAGAGTGTACACCCACTCTTCGGAAGTGTCTCCCTTCACACTTTCCGTGCATACCTCAGCAAATAAAGGGATATCCCTGAAGCTGCATAAAGCATGGCTCAGCTCTCCAGATGTGAAGGGAGACAGCTTTCCACAAAGGTTATTTCCAGGTTACATGGTCTTTTGTAGCAGAAAAGAAATACGAACATACTGGGGAAAGTTTAACTGGAAGGCTTTATAAATAGATGAATAAGAAAATAACCTCATTTGTTACGCCCGTTTTGGAGCCAGGCAACACATGGCGCTGGAGGCATGAAAGTTACCAAAAGTGAGCACCACACATCTCCCCACTGCAGTGCAACTGAGCATGCATCATGAAAGTCTATCTTTCCCAACATCCGCTCCACATCACTGGCTGCCAAAGCCACTGAAACGTGGAATGCGGTGAAGTCACAACAAGATGCTGATTCTACCAAATAATGCAGAAAGGGGATTTAGATGTGCAGTTGCCATTCTCAGTACCACCCATGCGTACAACCATGTCTATTGCGGCCCTGTGTACAGCTTAAAATTGGCACACTTCCCCCAAAGTAAACAGCAGAATCAAAGCCACCCAACAAAGAAGGAATATAAGAGGTTCTTTACCGATGCATGTGCAAATTGAACTAGGAAATTAATCACGAAGATTCATTAACCCTATATTAATCTTCATAAACATTAATATTGATGAACCCGGTGCATTTGTGATTATGCGAATCTACCAACACTTCTGTCAACAAGATGAATGTTAGATTTATTTGGAAAGGTTGCCTGTGCTGAACCAAACTAAACAAGATTAAAAATGGCAGAAACGTGAGCTTGTGTGTGTGTGTGTGTGAGTGTGTGGGTGTGTGTGTGTGGGTGGGTGGGTGGGTGGGTGGGTGCTCTATAGGTTGGTTTGTACATTATATCCATGCTGGAGTCAATAATATCCAAGGAAAGCATGTTGTGATGATAGTACATTATGGTGTACATTTGGTACTCTAGGTACAGTAGAGCAAGCTATTTGGCTACTGCAAAATTATTTGCTCTAGAGCCATTCTTCCTGAGCTAAGACAAAAATGTGTAAGCCGGAGGCTAAAAAACTGTGAGTTAGCTCACACTAACACAGCTTAGAGGGAACGCTGATGGGAGAGCCTCCAAAATCAGGGCTATTATGCCAGTCAATATTTAGATCAGCTGATGTTTACAAAATGTTCCTCAAGGGCAGCCCCATGTAGCATGCGCTACAGTAGTCCTAGACAGAGGTTACCGAAGTCCAGCAGTGGCCACATCATCCATCATATCACTGGGAAGGGAGCAATTGGCAAACTACAACTTTTGGCCACAGATGCCACCTCAGCATTAACCAACAGAATCAGGTCTAGGATGTTGCTGTGCACCTTAATTCGGGGTACAGTGACCCCACAAAGCACAGGCCAGTTTCTTTGGTCAATCAGATACCCCCTAGGGGTCACTATGTCTTTCTTAACTGGATTGAGTTTCCGTTTATTTACACTATTCTGGCTTATCTACAATACCTGTATGCTGTTCTTCACCAACAGGTGCCTGAGAAAAGTTCATAACAACAGAGCAATCCATAATCAAATAAACGGCAAAAAGAGCCTCTACTTTTAAAACCTGTTATTGCCCCTGCAGTAATACTAAAACTAACCTTGACTTATCCTTATTATTCATAATTAGAATGTGGTTGGTTTCTCTAGCGTGTCTGGTGTGCCAGTTTGTTGTGAGTTGTGTGTGTGTGTGTGTGTGTGTGTGTGTATATATATATATATATATATATATATATATATATTAAAAAGACTCTAATGGTTTGAAGTAAAATTCATTGCTTCCCTCCGAGCACAAAAAAAGAGTAATGAATCAGTGTAGTAAATTATCTCTATGCTTTGCGGTGGAATTAACACACATGTATGAGAAATAAAACTGAAAATTTATAGCCTCAATCAATCTGTTCTAATGTATATAACTCCATTTCCTGTTTTATTTATCTTCTTCCACCATTCCCTGCCCCTAACTATACCTTTTTTTTGTAGTTGCTGGACTGAAAGGTAGTGAAGTCTTGTTTTCAGAATTGTGGTATATTACAGTAACCATTAGAGAACTCAAACCTCGTGATTCCAGCATACCACATGAGAGTCTAGCAGTGTAGTCCCCATTATGGTTATGTTTAGAAGCATAATAGCTAGGCAAAAATTTGTGATACAGAAACAAGAACTCGATGCCCCCACAGCATACATGTGACTGCTGCAGAAAGCACTAGCCCCATTTCTTCTCTTCTTCCTGTCCTCTCCATAACATACAGTCAGGGCTATTTTGGGGCAGGAATGCACAGGAATGGAGTTCCGGCTGGCTTCCAAGTTGGCCACACCAAGTTGGCCACACAAGTTGGCCACTTCCAAGTATAGCCTCCCCCCCCCCCTCAGGTTCCCCAGGTGTCTCGCAAGCCGTGGGGCACCTGGAGAAGCAAAGCCAATCCAGGGAGGGAAGGCAGTTTAAACTGCCTCCCCTCCTGGGGAAGCTGATCCAGAAATTGCCTTCCTTCCCTCGGGTTCCCCATGCCTCCTGGGGAAGCTGATCCTGGGAGGGAGCTGCGCTGTCAGGGGTGTGGCCTAATATGCTAATGAGTTTCTGCAGTTGGATGTGACCTATTATGCTAATGAGGTCCTGCTGGGCTTTTTCTACAAAAAAAAAAGCCCTGCATACAATAATATAAAATGTATGACATCATCTTGTTGGAAGTTTTCTCAAGGCAGCTATAGTACTTTACTGGCTACTGCTTGCGGAGACAATGTAACGATGTCACACATTTTGTTTTAGTATACATTACCGGAGGGGAGGGCCAGAAAAGAAGAGGAAGGCGCAGGGCTGCCGTTTTCAGCGGTAGGCACACTATATGTCGCACAACCCAGTTCTAGCCATAGCAGCAACCTGCAGTTCAAGAGCCAGTGTGACGCAATCGTCAGTGTGCCAAACCAATAGTGGGAAGATGTTTCCATTTAGCTGTGAAGCTCATGGGGGATGTTGGATCAGGCCACCTTGTTCAGGTTAACTTACCCCACAGGGTTCTTGTCCCGATAAGACAGATGGGGGGAGCCATATATGCTGCTCGGAGCTCTTTGGAACAAGGATGGGATAAAAGAGTGTGATAGCTAGAGAGATGTTCTCATGGGTTTATTTTGTTCGGTTTTCTACCATCAAGTTAGAGCTGACTTTATGGCGATCCTATGAAGATTTCAAAGCAAGAGAAGTTCAGAGGTGTTTTGCCATTGCCTGCCTCTACATCACAACCCTGGTACTCCTTGGTGGGCTCCCATCCAAATATTAACCAAGGCCAGGGGTCATTTTGAGCAGGAGCTCGAGGGAGCTCAGCTCCAGGAGTTGGTGCCAGCCCCTCCGGCGGGAAAATGCCTGCTTGTGTCATGGCTGCAGCAAAATGGGCCCATCCCCTGGAAAGGTCCTTGTTCCTCCGACCAGCCTCCTGAAGGCTTCAGCCACCAGTGAAGCTATCCTCCCAGAATAGTGGTATTTCTGAGGCTTGGATTAGTAGCTGTCCCCTCTCTCTCTCTCTCTCTCTCTCTCTCTCTCTCCTTTCTTTCTTGCCTTCTGACATACTTCTAGTGATGTCAAGTGGATTGCATATGCAAATAAGTTATGCTAATGAGCTCCTGCACCTCTTTTTCTACAAAATGACCCCTGATCAAGGCTAACATTGCTTAGCTTCCAAGATCGGGCTAGCCTGGGCCATCCCAGGCTGACTGCTGACTCATGTTGACTGTTGACATGGGTAAAGACACGAAGGGCCAAAGGGTTCACACTTCACAAAAAAGAGCCAGCGTGTTATAGGGGTTAGAATACTGGACTGGGATCTGGTAGACTCAGGTTCAAATCCCCACTCTGCTACGGAAGCTCGTTGGGTGACGCTGGGCCAGTCACACACACACTCACCCCACCTCAGAGGCTTGTTGTGAGGCTAAAATGAAGGAGAGAAGAATGAGGTAAGCTCCTTTGGGTCCCCACTGGGGAGAAAGGTGGGGTATAAATGAAGTGAACATAAAAATGGATATATACATGCATAGATAAAAGTTGTCCGGCATTAAATTAACACTGAATGTCCCACCAGTCGTTTACAGATGGTTCCTGGACACTTGAAAAAGAGAATGACGCGATCCAAAGGTATCAAGAGGCTGATACCTTTCCACACAATAGGACTACTCCTGAGGAAGATGTGGAAGAAATGAGCTTATATCCGGATGCTCCCTGAGTATGGACTTTCCTTGTAGTAAACTTTTATTGAGAGTATATTTTTGTAATCTTGTAAGTTTGATAAAAAAATAATATTGATAAAAATAATATATAAATATTGATAAAAATTAGATAAATATTTATGTCACAGTGGCTTGTTTGTTGTCTTTTCTTAGGGATCCAAAGAATCAAACAACTGTTTGTTCAAGGAGCTGCTAGTCCTGACTTCCCTTGAACGGCAGTTCACAAAGCGAACTTTAAAAATATACATGGTATTGTTTACAGAGCAGCATATATGAAACCTGGCATACAGTAGCGTATGCAAACAAGACATGTCCCTGCCCTAGATTTGGATCATGGTGAGACACCAAAGTAAGGGAACACAAAGAATGAATTGGGGAAAGGCCGTGGCTCAGTGGTATGGCATCTGCTTGCCATGCAGAAGGTCTCAGGTCTGAGCCCCGTCATCTCCAGTTGAAAGGATCAGGTGGTAGGTCATGTGACCCTGGAGAGCCACTGCCAGTCTGACCCTGATGGACCAATGGTTGCTTGAGTGTAAGGCAGTTTCATGTGTACATTTGAAGCAAAGATCATTAAGAAGGAATCCGAAGCAGAAACAATGAAGGAGACAACATGAGGCAAGACACCTGGTGTCTACTCATCCTTTTCACTTGCAAATGTGTGTGCGTTTGCGTGCAACACTTTCAATAAAATGCCATGATTTTTTTCATTGGAAAAGGGTAACTGGACACAGAGACCGTAGTTAACACCTTTTGCAAAATAAGTGTAATTTTTAAAAGTGGGATCTACCCCACGGAGCCCCTCTGCCTTCTGTATCCTTTTCACCAGCTTTAGGATACCGCATCTCAGCAAACTCAATTGTAACTTGCCATGATTTCTGAATGTCAGTTCACTGCAGGCACACATGTTGTGCCTCAAAGTCTGCTCCTTGAGTTTACAGCATTTTGAGAAGTTTTCCAGATTAGTGAACAGGCAAAAACAAACTATAGTACTGCATTAAAAAAAGAAAGAAAGAAAGTTAACTTCAGATGCGCTTCCAGATTCCATTAGGTCACAACTTCTCCGAGTAAAGTGGGCAAAGCATACACTGAGATAAGACAACCCTCTTTCTCCGACATACTGGTCATCACACTAACAGATGGGGAAGACAAATCTACACAACCTGGAGAAATCAAGAATACTCGAGGAGGATAGGCTTAGGAAATTCAATAATGCTGATGTGGGGACACACTTTCACACGCACTAAATAATGCACTTTCAGTCCACTTTGCAACTGGATTTTACTGTGTGAAATGGCAAAATCCACTTGCAAATGATCGCTGAAGTGGATTGAAATGGCATTATTTAGCATGAGAGCCCAACTTTATTTTATTTATTTAAAACATTCGTATGACGCCTTTCCAACCAATTTAAGAGTCCCCAGGACAGCAACAATCAAAACAGTGTTTAAAACACATGCCAGTATTTATCAGATAAATACAATATTTAAAACAATTTAAGAAAACATATCACAAACACAGAGACACAGAAACAGGGATGTAGAATTCTATACAGTAGAAGGAGCAGTTTCCAAGCAGGATTTCAGGTCCGGAATTAAGTAGGAAAGTTAATTAGCCCAAATGTAATGACGATCACTGCCAATGTAATAACAACTGCCTCTGGTTAAAAACAACAGAATAGGATAGAGGGACTTTGCATCCCAAAAGGGGGTGAACTAAAGGGATGTGTAATGCTGTCATATGTAAGAGAACATAAGAGAAGCCAATCTTGGATCAGGCCAATGGCCCATCCAGTCCAACACTCTGTCACACAGAGGCCAAAAACACCAGGTGCCCTCAGGAGGTCCAGCAGTGGGGCCAGGACATTAGAAGCCCTCCCACTCTTGCCCCCCCCCCAAGCACCAAGAATACAGAGCATCACTGGCCCCAGACCAAGAGTTCCTACCTATACCTTGTGGCTAATAGCCACTGACGGACCTCTGCTCTATATGTTTATCCAATTCCCTCTTGAAGCTATTCATGCAGTCCTAACCAGGAATAAGCAATGCCTATACCAGTCCTGTGTAACACACACAACAGCAAATCTTCATGGGTCAATACTTCCTCATGGTCAAAACCAGATAACATAATTTCACAAGACACCTAACCATGACAAAGTAAGGTAAGTTTGTGACAGCATTTTCCTGGGAATAAACCCCACTGAATAAATCTGAACAGCAAGACCTGTTTAAAGCTCCTCTCTGAGTGCCCTAAGGGTACTCCCAGTGCAATCCTAATCAGAGTTCTGCCCTGCTAAATCCACTGAAGTCCATGAGCTTTGAAAGGGGCAACTCTGTTTAGGAGTTGGACTGCACTGCTATTCTCACAAAGATGCAAGCATTATGTTCTCGTGGGGGAGAAGAGATTAATAATAAGCCCTATCTGGCCTTCTGGGTAATTTTTCACTTATTTCATTACTAACAGCATGGATTATTTTGGCTTTTTAAATGCTTGGGGAGAGGCAAAAACAGCACACGTTGATTAGGGGGAAATATAAAGGACAGTTTCATCATTGGACCATTCATAGGCCCACCATTTCCGCAGAGCATGGGGACTGCATCCATGCATCACTGGACACTGTGCCTTTATTTTGTTCCTGCCAACACCTGAAACTGTATTGGCTTGTCCACAAAGGGAAGATCTGCCTTGGAAAATCAGGTGGCTACTGTGGCTCAGAGTGCTTTTGCCCAGCTCCTTCTGGTACATCAGCTGTGTCAGATCTAGCCACAGTGATCCATGCCTCAGTTACATCTAGACTGGACTACTGCAATGAACTGTACTTGGGGCTACCGTTGGAGAATGTTTGGAAGCTGCATTTAGTGCTCGTCAGGGCCACCGACCAGAAGAAACGGATGTCCCTGATTCTACAACATTTACACTAACAATCTGCTCCCGAGCCCAATTCAAGGTGTTGGTTTTGTCCTTTAAAGCTCCACAAGGCTTGGGACTCAGTCATCTGAAGGACCGTCTTCTCCCATTCATTCCTGTCCAGGTATTAAGATCGCAAGGAGAAGACCTCCTGACCGTATCACCAATTAAAGATGCTCGTCTGGTGGGTACACAACAGACAGTCTTTTTCCATGGAAGCCCCATAATTATGGAAGAACCTCTCCAAGGAGGTATGCCTGACCCCTCCTTGCCAAACTTCAGGAGGCAGCTGAAGACAGTTTTATTTAGAACTGCAATTTGACTGATTTAGCTTTTATTATTGGCAGTCCTAATTGGAGTTTTTGAATTGTGACTTTTTATGGGTTTTAGTTTTATTGTGTTTTTATAATGTTTTATTTTTTACTGTGAGCCACCTTGAGTTCCGCAATGGAGAAAGGCGGCTAACAAAATTTTAAGATTAATTAATTAATTAAACAAACAAATAGCTTCTCAAGCTTGCCAAGTTCTCATTACCGGTACGTTTCAGGCATGTTTCAGGCAAAATCAACAGATGAAACAGTAAAGTTTTGTAAAATAAAGGGAGCAGGAAACCATGGCAAAATAAATAACACATGTCATCTGCAAACACACATAACTGAGGGTAGAAAAAATGTACAGCTTTATGTACAATGATCTACTCTTAAAACTGTATCTGCTTCAAATTTCACTGAGGAGTTAGCATTTACAATGAAGAGTGGTAAGATCAGGAAAACCAAATACAGGTACAGCACTGTTTCCCTAAAACCCACAGTTTGCAGACTGCTTCAGAACTCAGGTGGACAGCTGTGTTGGTCGGAAGCAGCAGAACAAACTCCAACTTTGTTCTGCTGCTTCCGAACTGTGTGTTTCTGATGCAAACTGCAACCAAGAATTGTCTACAGGTTTCCCATGTGTGGTACAAATTCCTGCTCCTTTCTTGTGTTGGCTTTAATCAGAGTTTGGGCTCTTCCTGATCAGGGTTCACAAAAACACTTCAGAGTCTGAGTCCTGCTTACTGAGAAACAGGGTTTGTGTTAACTACAGTGCAGATGTAATGCTAACTCCTGGTTAAAGTTGACAAGGAAGGGAGGTAGAATTCATGGCCAAGATAAGAGATCCTCCTCTTATGAAGGCTGGCTCCCAGTTTGCAAACGACGGTTAGCGGAGAGCCAGCATTAAACCTTCATAAAACCTTAAGAGGATGGTGCAGACATCTGAACAACATTTGCAAACAAAACCTGTCAACAATGCACACAAACAGCATTTTCTGATAACACACGTAAAAGGTGTCTCCTTACCTGTTTTCGGATTGATGATGAAGAAATTCTGGGGATTTCCACTAGTAATCCGATAGCTCATCTTCTCGTTTGTGCTGGAGTCAGGATCCTGAGCCTGGATCTGGATAACTGATACATCCTTGGGTGAGTTTTCCAAAACTGCTGGGTAGTAAATGGGTTCCGAAGTCAATGGGGCATTGTCATTCACATCTTCGACTTCTATGTAGACTTCAATGGTGGTGTAAAGAGGGACCACACCACGGTCTGTTGCATACACAGTTAGCCAGTAAGACTGGGTTGTCTCTCGATCTAGGACATCTGCAGTGTATATAACTCCTGTAAGGAGAAATGGAGAAAGATTCAGGCTACTGGGGAGGGGTGGGGGGACAAAAAGAGATTTCTAATAGGAAAGTGTTCACAAAGAACATACAAGGAAACTCTTTGATGCCAATGCATGAGATTAGACACCAGCAGACAGAATTACCATCAAACCACTATGTGAACATCAGCTTTCTTTAGGTCAGGAGCCTGGATATATGCATCTCTCCTCTCTATTTTCTCTCCAAGTTCCTCCCCTTATTACCAAAACTTTGCTAACACACCTGGTAGAACTAAGTGCCCTCAAGTCACAGCTGATTTATGACAACTCTTCATGGGATTTTCAAGGCAACAGACAATCAGAGGTGGTTTTCCATTGCCTGCCTCTGCATAGCAACCCTTGACTTTCTTGGTGGTCTCCCACCCAAGTACTAACCAGCCCAACCTTCCTTAGCTTCTAAAATCTGATGAGATTGCACTAACCTGGGCCATCCAAGTCAGGGTGTGAAGTCTCCCAGCACCCAAGAATTGTCTACAGATTTCCTATGTGGGCCTAAAGCATGTACACATTATCAAATCTGTAAGTATGCCGTTAATATGCAAGACAATCTACACATGAGACGTACACTAATTCCTACACAGGAGTGCTTCATGTTCAAGATCCCAAGAAACAATGATGGTTTGCCACTGCCTGCCTTTCTGTCGCAACCCCAGACTTCCTTGGTGGTCTCCCATCCAAGTACTAACCAGGCCTGGCCCTTCTGAGCTCCTGAAATCTGATGAGATTGTGCAAGCCTGGGCCATCCAGATCAGGATGCTAACTCTCCCAGGATCCCACAACTGTAGGGTTGCCAGTCCCCCAGTGGGAGCAGGGGAACCCCTGCTTTCACAGGCTCTTGCCCGCTGCCAGCCAGTGGGAGGGAAATCCCACCCCCAACTGACCTTTTCAGGCCTACTTCCAGTTTTGGGCCTACTTCAGGCCTACTTCTGGTTGGGGGCGATGCTCTGGTTTTGGGGCAAAACTCTATGGGTTGAAGCTGATTTACCATAGAGTTTTGCCCAAGAACCAGTGTGTCAGCACTGACTGGAAGTAGGCCTGAAACAGGAAGTAAGCCTGAAACCAGAAGTAGGCCCCAAAATGTCCACAATCACATGCAGTCTCCCGGAAGGATTTTGGGAGACCCCCACTGGCCAGGTAACTCAACCTGGCAATCCTACACAACTGTCTACAGATTTCCAATGCCTGCCTACAGCATGTACACACTGTGAAATCCATCAGCATGCAACTTATCATGCAGGACAATCTACACATGAGATGTGTAATAAATCCTACACAGAAATGCTTCGTGTTCCAAAACTTTGACAAGTGGACTTTGGGAGCTTAGCTGAAAACCTCGTTTTAGTTCACAGTCAAAAGCAATTTAAGACCTACTCCCTACTCATACTGAAATTGGAGGTTACACTGCAGACTGACTTCAATTAAATGTGCACTGAAGATAGTGGCATGAATCTAACCTCCCAGACCTACTTGCCGAGTCAAAACCGTCATAGTGATTATCAACTGGTATAGATACTGTTAAGCATACAGTGATAATCCATGCGGAGTCATACTTCTAAAGCCAGCAAGTTCAACTATATAATCTCGCCATGCTTTATTTGTGCCATCCTAAATCCATCATTAAAATTCAGGGACGAAACATTTTGAAAGAGATAGCCTGGGAGTGAATAATAGAGAGATATTAGCAAAGAAACTGCAGGGCAAAATGGGAGGAAAATAAAATCGGGTTTAGCTGCCTATGCTAGTTAAAGAGTTTTAAGTACATCAATTTGTCATTCACGGGAGAAAGATTTGGCTCTTGGGCAAGAGCTAATAGAGTACTTTTTTGACTGTACTGTCCTCCCAACACTTCTCTGGGACTGCCTGAAGTCTCATGCAAGGTTGGAGGAGAGGGCTGACGCAAGTGGCAGTCCTAATTAGAGATTACAACACGATTTTCATAGAGCCGCGGCCAAAACCATAAGTGGAAAATTCTTCTTGGGTCATGAGCCAGAAAACAATTTAAAAATGTCTACAAGTGCTAGGAGCTTTACTGACATACTTCAAATTCAAGGTTAAAAATACCAGTCATTTAAAAAAGAACTCAGTCTACTGTAAACTTCTACTTTCTAGATACCTTACTGTTGTCGGGTTTCATATTTTTCAACTGATTGTTCTTACTTTTTACTTTTTATGTAAGCAACCATGACTTTTGTCCAAAGAGATTGGATCTATACCCAGCCCCTCACTCGGAGTCTCAGAGCAGCTTACAAACTCCTTTCCCTTCCCCTCCCCACAACAGACACCCTGTGAGGTAGGTGGGGCTGAGAGAGCTCTTTCAAGTATTGCTCTTGAGAGAACAGCTCTGAGAGAACTATGGCTTGCACAAGGTCATCCAGCAGCTGCAAGTGGAGGAGTGGGGGATCAAACCCGGTTCTCCCAGATTAGAGTCCACGCACTTAACCACTACCCCAAACCACCTCTCATTTGGTGTAGTGGTTAAGAGATCAGGTTACATCACGCTGCTGCCTTCCCTCCAGTGACAGGATATAAATATTTAAACAATTAAAAAATAATAATCAAAATCCTTGTTAGATTCAAACCAAGGGATTTGCCTTCCAGGATAATCCCAGATGGTTACGTGTGTTAGTCCGTCGAAGAAAAGCCAAATAACAGTCCAGTGGCACTTTAAAGACTAAGAAAATTTATCCCAACCAACATAACCTTGCATGAGTCAGGGGAAACCTTACAACAGCTCTACTCAGAAGTCAGGCTTGTTTTATTTAATGGGCCTTACTCCTAGGAAAGTGTGTGTGTGTTGTGTTTTGTTTTGTTTTAGGATTGTATCCTTTATCAGCTTTGGCTCATGAAATCTTATGCTAGAATAAATTTTGTTAGCCTTCCAAGGTGCCACTGGACTCCTGATATATTAATCTAATGGATTCGTAATGCTGGCCAAAAGCATGTACCTCTGCCTATCTCAGTGCTGGTTAATTTAATGTGGAATAAGTGCTACTTCTCAGTTCCAAACTCATTGTTATTGATGCGGATTAGAATTTGCCATTTCACTCACATACACTGAAAGGGTGAGAAACATCCACAGTTTCGTAATGTTGGGTCATTCTAACTGCAACTTTAACAGGGAATTTTTTTTTTAAATGTCACCTAATTTGTGTCAACAGCTCAGTCTGGGCCAGCTGTCTGACTGCACTGGTAAGGCACCATTTTTTGTGGTTTGGTTTTGTTCTTGTGACTATGGTAACACGAAAAAGTTTTTATACCTTGCTTTTCTCTACCTTAAGGAGTCTCAAAGCAGCTTACGATCGCCTTCCCATCCGCTCCCCACTACAGGAACAGTTCCGAGAGAACTGTGACTAGCCCAAGGTCACCCAGCAGGCTTCATGTGGAGGAGTGGGGAATCAAACCCGGTTGTCCAGATTAGAGTCTGCCGCTTATAACCACTACACCATACTGGCTGTCAGCCAACCATCACCTGGCCTTGAACAATATCAGTTCAGGTGGAAGTCAGGTGGGGTCAGGAAGCAATTTTTCTCTAGGCCAGTTTGACTGGAGATCCTGTAGGTCTTTTGTCATATTCTGGGCATGGAACAGGGGTCACTGGGGGTAGGGGTGGGTGGAAGTATTTCTGAATTTCCTGCATTGTGCAGGGGGTTGGACTAGATGACCTTGGGGGATGCCCTTCCAACTCTATGATTCTATGATTCCACATGCTTTGCTGACTTTTCAAATATTACTAGGAAGGAAAACAGATGTCATGCTTTCTCACCATTACAGATGTGTAACTATGCCCCTTTTTTTTTCTACATTGTCTTATGAGTGTTTCATTTAATCCAGTCTGGCATTTTACTTCAGTTGCATGTCACTTATACACGACTGACACAGAAATAATAGTAGATTTTAACAGTTATATTTATATCCAGATTTGTTCATAAGGTCAGACAGAAAGATGGCTGTCGTTTCATGTGGGAAAGGACCTATGTCAGAAACCGATTTAAAATCAAAACGGCATGAGCGTGACATTTAGCAGCATCCGCAGAAAAAAGACTCTAAAAATTACTGGGAAGAAAATTTCTGTTGGATGTAGTCCTGGGATATGAAAGTGATTAATGGGCTTTAACATACTTATTGAGTTAGGACTCAGAGAGGTACCATGAGTCCTGGAAATTTTCCATACTGGTTTCCAGTGTATTGATGCTGAGTAGGTATAGAAAAGGTATAGGGTAAAAATTAAAGCCAACTACAGCAAGAAACACCCAATTTCTCAGTTTCATCAAGGATCTTAGCCTGTTCTCAACCAAACCATTGTGGAGCCCAAACTTAAATTTATTAGCGAGCATTGTTGCGCAAAATTATTGCCATGACTGCCCCAGAAAACATATCAAGTGTATATCTTGGTATACTCATGACAGTGTGTTATTCATCTAAGGCACAAACTATGTTTCCTAAAAAATTCTTATCTCTGGTGTATTGTTGACTGTCCAAAAGAGGTACAGGTGAAATATGCTTTGAATTGTGATGTGGAAACATCCTGAACATCAGAAGAGGAAGAGTATCTTATGAGTGAAAAGGGGCTCTGATAAACTGTGCTCTGTGGTTATAAATACGTGAAACCAACACCAGGGGAAAGGTAAGTAAGAAATCAGAACCATAAAAGTGGCAAACCAGACAGTGATTCATCAAAAGATGGATGGTGCTAGACCACGGAACAACAATAACAACAAATTCTAAGTCTGATACCAATGTTTGTTAACATGATAAGCAGTGTGGAGTGCTGGTGGATAAGCTGCCTGCTATTATATGAAAAGCTGATAAAGAGACTTTTGGACACATTTTTAAGTCCAAGGAATCAGCTCACATACAAGGCAGTATCTGAGTTTGGGCTCTGGGAGAAGATCAAAAGAAGGACATAGCTAAAGTAAAGGTAAAGGTTTCCCTTGCTCGAAAGCCAGTCGAATCCGACTCTAGGGGGTGATGCTCATCTCCATTTCCAAGCTGAAGAACCAGCACTGTTCGAAGACTTTTCTGTGGTCATCTGGCCAACATGACTAGACGCCGAGGCTCACGGAACGCTGTTACCTTCCCACTGAAGTGGTACCTATTTATCTACTTGCAATGTCTTGCTTTCGAAGTGCTAGGTTGGCAGGAGCTGGGGCCAGAGATGGGAGCTTACTCCGTCACGCAGCACTCGGGTCTTGAACTGCCGAACTACAGACCTTCCGGCCTGCAGCTCAGCACCTTAACCTCTGAGCCACCGCAGCCACCTAGGACATAGCTAAGGCTAGCCAAATCCATACTTGAGAAGTCTCTTCATCCCAGGGCCCCTGAGGTAGGACCTGTAGCTAGCTGCAATCTGAAGTACAGCAGGTACTGTTTGGATGGTCAGGCAAGAAAAAAAAGCTAGGCTCCTACATTTCAGCCGGGCCTGACTAAGGAAGAGGCATCGCAGATGCTGCCAATCCCAGAAAGTTATGTTGTGCACCTCTATTCCCTCCTGTGCCGACAGCTAGCCTTATGCTCTGCTGACACTGTTAGACTTTTGTGGACTGGGATAGAGTTGCCAGCCCACAATCAGCTGGTCAGCAGGGGGAGGACTTACTGGCAGTGAAGAGAGGCCTGGGCCACTGTCACCAGCAACACAGTGATGTTACTTCCGGTGTGCACAGGAAGTGATGTCATCGCATTGCTGGTGACATGGTGATACTTTGCCCAAATACCAGATCATCCCTCTGGTGCCAGCACCATGATGACACCACTTCCAGTGCCAGCCTATGTCTCCCTCCCACTGCAGGTAAGTCACTTATAAGCTAAACTGAGGGGACCCCATGGTTTTCCTTGTAAATGTCCCACATGAGCTGAAGAAAACATTAAGTTATAACAAACATTTCAGGTGCTGGTCTGCAGTAGAGCAGCAAGCTTCAAGTCCAGTTAGCACCTTAAAGACCAACAAGTGGATACCCTTTTGAAAGTCAAAGTCAAGTTTCAATAACCTTTAATGGCATAAAACAGGGGTGGGCAAACTTGCTCAGCATAAGAGCCACCTAGAACAGGAATGGCCAAACTTGCTTAATGTAAGAGCCACATAGAATAAACATCAGCTGTTTGAGAGCCACAAGACATGAACAAATATTACCTGCTTTTATTGGAAAATAAGCAAATTTGCTTTTTATTAACATTAAATGAGACTGCCAAAAATAATAACAAAAGGGGTAAAAGCAGATATTGATAATGATATTGATTTGTCCAATGATATTTTTTTGCTAATGATATTTAGCTTCCCCAGCTGCCCTGCCGGGAGCCACATAATATATGTGAAAGAGCCGCATGCGGCTCCCGAGCCACAGTTTGCTCACCCTGGCATAAAACATAATAAAATACAGAGATGATCTTACATAGATAAAAGTCAAAATAGGAGTGGTACTGTCTAGATAAAACAATATCAAAGAGTAACAATAGATGAGGACAAAATTAATCAAATATTCTCTGCCCTAACCTTAGAAACGTGGTTAACCTTATGGAACACAATAGCCAAATACTCAGCCACAAGTTCCGTCAGTTTGATAGATTTATCAGCAAGTAAATACAGTGAAGACGCTGAACTGCAGACCGGATGGGTCTGTAGCTCGGCAGTTCGAGACCCTAGTGCTGTGTGACAGAGTGAGCTCCCGTCTGTGGCCCCAGCTCCTGCCAACCCAGCAGTTCGAAAACAAGAAATTGCAAGTAGATAAATAGGTACCACTTCAGTGGGAAGGTAAAAGCGTTCCGTGCGCCTCGGTGTTTAGTCATGCCGGCCACATGATCCCAAAAATGTCTTTGGACAGCGCTGGCCCTTCGGCTTGGAAACGGAGATGAGCACCGCCCCCTAGAGTCAGATTCAACTGGCTTTCGAGCAAGGAAAACCTGTACCTACTGATGAGGGAGCTTTGACTCTTAAAAGTTTATACCCCAGAAATCTTGTTGGTCTTTTAAGGGGCTATTAGACTCGCATGGACACAGATGAAGCGGCTTTATACTGAATCACATCCTCAGCCCATCTAGGCCAGTACTGCTTACTCTGAGTGGCAGCGGCTCCCCAGGGTCTCAGGTACAGGTCTCTCACATCACCTACTACCTGCTCATTTTAACTGGAGACACTAGGGATTGAACCTGTGACTTTTGGCATGCCAAGTAGATGGTCTGCTAAGCCACAGCCAACAAACATACTGCAAGAGAACAGAAGTTGTGGCAGAAGGACAGAGTGGTAGCAACACAGAGTAAGGGATGTAAGATTTCCAGACGTGCTGAAACCATTTTGGGGGGGGGGGGGGGTGCCTTTTTTCCTCCATTTTTTTTTAAAAAACCTGGGAATTTTACAAAATACTGGAATATCTGCAATGCTTATTTTCCTATCTATTCTAAATCTGCTTTAGTGATTAAACAACATACAACACATCACTTATAGCTTATCATACAACATTGTTCTATTTGGCATATTTATGGAATTTAAAAGTATAAATATCTCCATCTTCTTAAAAAAAATTAGGGAAAAAATGCAGATTATAGCTGAATTTGTAGGGGATGATTATGCTTTAGGCAATTATATTACATACAAAATAAACTGATTACACATTAAGAAATCCACAACCTAGATTTCATAAAACGCGTGACCCTCACTCTCCTCTTTCCCCCAGTGGCATCTCTAAAATTGGCCATCTAGACAAAACGTCCTTCATCTGTCCAAAACTCCACCTTACGTTTGATCTCCATGGTACTTATGCATGCTCAGAACACTCCAGAAATGTCTGTGTTGGGGTGCGCGTGTGAAAAACCTAACAGTAGAGTCCATTTATCTCTGATTAAAAACCTATGCATATTTATAAGGAAATTCAAAATACCCTTAAGGTTCTCGGCACTGCGCCAATGCAGCTTTTAATGATGGAGAAGTTGAGTAGGAGTGATCAACATTCCGCTTCGTATAAAGCTGGGGTCTTCCACTTCACTTTTGTGCTGCTAAAATTAGGTCACAAACCTTCTGCCTGGCAATTGATCTGTAGTGCCCCCCACACACACACACACACGATTGTGCAAATTGTCACTGCGAAGCTTTGTGGCCCTGCTGGCCCATAGGTTATTTCCCGCGCATGGCTGAGGTTGAAGGACTATTCCACAAGGAAGTTATTAATGCCATTGCCGTGGATAAGCTTGATAAATCTGTGACTACTTTCGTCAGATACGTGGGAGGGGGGGAAGAGGGGGGGGGGGTTTTTGCCGCACAAGCTGTTGTGCAGCTCGGCCAGCTGTACATGCTGTACATGCAAAGCTGTACATGCAAAGTGAACAGTAATTTAGTACTGCATTAGCCTGACTAATGTGTGAATGGACAATGATGCACAATTACCACAGGGCGAAGGTATGGTGTGAAAGAATGGTTTGGACCTGCATTGTGTGGCTTATGAATGGGAGACATTCTGCATGGTAAAGTCACAAGAGGTAAAATGCACTACGATGACACAGAAATCTGGTTCTGGCTAAAATTATCCCAGAGTGTCACTGTTGAACTCAGAAAGATCCACAGAACAATAAATCCTTCATCTCCCTAGCCAGGATAGCTGTTCTAAAAAAAATACGCACACCGTCTCAGTTTAACACTAGAAACGTCAACATCAGCAACCTGGAAGCCAGATCTGCACTTCTAACTGGTACAACTCAGACAAATCTGCATGAAGATCTCTTTGCTTGAATAATTAATTCTGATTACAAACGCTGGATGCAGGAAGTTACATGGAGGCGTGTGTGTGTGTGTGTGTGTGTGTGTGAGAGAGAGAGAGAGAGAGAGAGAGAGAAATACCACAAGTCACTCCAGACTTATGGCAGTCCTATAAATTAATGTCCTCCAAAACATCCTACTGTTAACAGCTTGCTCAGGTCTTGCAGACTGAGAGCTGTGGCTCCCTTGACCAAGTGGCTCATTTCATAGCAGGAGCTCCTCTGCATATTAGGCCACACACCCCTGATGTAGCCAATCCTCCAAGAGCTTACAGTAGCCCCTGTAAGAAGAGCTCTGTAAGCTCTTGGAGGATTGGCTACATTAAGGGTGTGTGGCCTAATATGCAAAGGAGCTCCTGATACGAAATGAGCCCACCCATCTCATGTTAAGTCCTCTTCTTTTCCTGCTCCTATTATTCAGCACTCAGTCTTTGGAAGAGAACATTTCAGCTCCTCTCCGCTGCTGAAGCCTAGAAGGTGATTGTGAGCGGGGGCCGTTTTGTCTTCCTGGGAGGAGGAGGAGGAGGAGGAGGAGAAGGAGGAGAAGGAGGAGGGAGCGGGGGACGCCCAACATCAGCATCTGGACATTTGGGCAGAGGAGTGGAGCCAAGGAGGATTTAAGGCGGCTCCACCCCCGCCACTTCCTCTTTTGCCTGCATGCCCGAAAGGAGAACACAAGGTGAGAATAAGGAAAAGTAAGGTAGCCATGGATCAAGTAAAGTGGCTGTGACTCAGTGGCAGAGCATTTGCTTGGTATGCAGAAGGACCCAGGTTCAATCCCTGGCGTCTCTGGTTGGGGGGGGGGGGAATCACGTAATAGGTAATTTTTTTGGTGAGTATTTGTGCACGTGTGTGTATGCCTGGAAATCACAGTTGACTTCTGGTGACCTCTAGTGGGGCTTGGATGTTTCAGAGAGGTGGCTTGCTGTTGCCTGCCTCTGTGGACCAGCCCTGGTATTCCTTGGAAGTCTCCCTTCCAGGTACTTGCCAGGGTCTGCCCTGCTTAGCTTCCAAGATCTGACGAGATCGGGCTCGCCTGGGCCATCCAGGTCGGGGCATGTGGTAGGTACTGTGAAAGACCTCTACCTGGAGAGCTGCTGCCAGTGTGATACACCAATGGTTTGATTCAGTATATGGAAGCTTCATATGTTCACCGTGGCCACAAAAGAGCCCTGAAGAGTCAAATGTGGCACACTCCCCCACATCAAACCCCGATACTATGAACCCTCCTTTGATATTTGTGATGTGTGCGTGTGTTTTATTTGTCTGTTTACCTCGTTTGTTTATTTATTTATTATATTCGGCTTATAGCCCTCCGTCCCCTGCACAGCAGGGCTCAGAGTGGATAACAACAGATACTGACAGCGACACTAAAACAACAGATAATCATTGGCTGAGGACAGACTGGCAATGTAAAGCGGGACAGCCCCGCGTTGGAAGTGGAGGAAGGGAGCGCGTTCAGACATGCGCATCTGTCCGTCAGCTCCATTTCGCACTTACCCGTCTCCCACTCGCTTTCCATCCGCTTTAACAGGACACCGGGGGAAACCGGTGTCCAGAGGCCATCTTGCGCTTGCCTCCTGCTTCCAGGCAGTGTGAACTGGAAGAAGGTGGGAAGCAAGCGGAGGCGGCAGTGTGAACGCAGCGTTTTGCCAGTTTGCGCATGAGCGCACATGCGCAAATTGCCGAAACAGCCCTATCACGAGCTGCGGAGGCCAGCCCACGTGGGGCCACTTTGCAGCAGTCTGAACGCTCCGTATCGGCACCGTTGCGCAATACACCGGCCAGTGTGAACGGCCAGCCCCGGGGAGTTTTTCCCCAGCAGCAGTTTCCTCCGCATTCATCTCGCTCCAGATTGCCAGTCTGTCCTCAGCCATTATATATTAAAACTCAATTTATAACAAACAGTTTACAACTAATTAATCAGATGGCAGCCAATGAGTTCACAGAGCTTTGTGCACCTTCTCTTAGGAGTTACTGGGCTGCACGTGGAGTCTGTGGGGTGTCAGGATGACAAATAACAGACCGGCTACCAAAACCGCAGCTAAGCATCAGAGCAAAGGGAAGCCAATGCAGGTGGAGTTACTGCCGCCTCAACCATAGGCCTGCCAAAACTTCTCCATTTTGCAGGACCTGTGGAATTGCATGAGGTCCTGCACGAAGTTGTTCAGGGTGGTGAGAACCAGGGAGGATTGTGAGGCGCTCCAAAGGGATCTGTCGAGGATGGGCGAGTGTGCGTCAACATGGCAAATGGAGTTCAGTGTGGCCAAGTGCAAAGTGATGCACATTGGAGCCAAAAATCCTAACTATAAATACACGGTGATGGGGTCTGAACTGGCGGAGACTGACCAAGAGAGAGATCTTGGAGTCGTAGTAGATAACGCAATGAAAATGTCGAGACAGTGTGCGACTGCAATGGAAAAGGCCAACGCTATGCTGGGGGTTATTAGGAAGGGAATTGAAAACAAATCAGCCAGTATCATACTGCCCCTGTATAAATCGATGGTGCGACCTCATTTGGAGTACTGTGTACAGTTCTGGTCGCCACACCTCAAACAAGATATTATAGCATTGGCGAAAGTGCAGAAAAGGGCAACTAAAATGAGAAAAGGGTTGGAACACTTTTCCTATGAAGAAAGGTTGAAGCATTTGGGGCTCTTTAGCTTGGAGAAACAACGGCTGAGGGGTGACATGATCGAGGTTTACAAGATTATGCATGGGATAGAGCAGGTAGAGAAAGAGGTCTTTTTCTCCCTTTCTCACAATACAAGAACTCGTGGGCACTCCATGAAATTGCTGAGCAGTCAGGTTAGAACAGATGAACGGAAGTACTTCTTCACCCAAAGAGTGATTAACACGTGGAATTCACTGCCACGGGAGGTGGCGGCGGCTATAGGGCTGCCAAGTCAGACCGGGGGGCGGGGGATTTGAGAACGAGGATCCCAAAAACTGGAGCGTTCAAACGATTATGCAACATTTGGGCAATCTGTGGAACTACAGTTGGGCGCTGATGGGGGTGGCGGGGTTACGTGTGCATAGACGAGACGTTTTCAGTGAGGGGCACAAACTGAGATAGTGGTCTGCACTATGGAAGCGCTCCTGGGCCCACTTGGATAAGTTGTCCTAAAACTTACAGCACAAGATAGGATTGCCATCCTCCAGGTGGGGCCTGGAGATCTCCTGCTATTACTCAGTTCCCCTGGAGGAAATGGCTGCTTTGGAGGGTGGACTCTGCGGCACTGTACCTTCCTGAATCCTTCCCCTTTTCAAACCCCACCCTCCAAGGCTCCACCCCCCAAAATCTCCAGGTGTTTCCCAGCCCAGAGCTGGCAACCCTAGCACAAGGGGGGGAAATTTGATAAGACTCAGCCACTTTGGTCCACCCATATTTATTAAGTTTTGTGCATATAATAAGTGCATGCTGTCAAGTCACAACAACCAACTATGGGGACCGCAGGACCATGAGGCTTCCAAGGCAAGAGGTAGGTTTGCCATTGCGTGTCTTTGTGAAGCAACCCCCAGTATTCCTGGGGGGGGGGGCCTCCCAACCAAGTACTCACCGGGGCTGACCCCTGCTTAGCTTTCAAACTCTGAGGAGGCTGGGCCAGGCTGGGCTGTAAGGCTGCTTGGTTTTTTACATACTTGACATGAAACAAATCAAAACAGAAGGGGAAAGCCCAAAGGGAAAGTCCATGACTTACATGAATAACTGTGTGTTTCACGATCTGTGATTCTGCCTGTGGGCTACTACTACTAATGGTAGTAGTAGTAGTAATAATAATCATAATACAGCACTAGAATTATTTTTGACCTGAAGAGGGGTGGTAGAGGAGGACGTTAAAGGGGCCATCAGGAAGCCTCCTCTTTCCTGATTTTTCACCATAATGTGTGTCCATATGTGAAATCAGTTTCAAGAAGAGCCAGACTCCCACACACTTTGCTTAACTGTTTAGTTCCAAAACTGCAGTTCTGTCAGTCTGGTCATACCATTCTGTTAACAGTGGAAAACTCTCCTGAGGTCAAAGAGAGGATGGATTCTTTTAATCAAGTTCCCCTCCTTCTTATCTCTTAAAATGTCCCGGATTGTTTTCCAGTTTCCATTTCCATTCCTCCCATTCAATGGCTGTAACCCTATGACCTCCATTTACCACACTACATTTATCTTCGGTTCCTAATTGAGATGTAATGTGTCGCCTTGCCCAGCACTGAGCTACTGAGACAACCTGGGCGGAGAAATAGACTCCTTTTTAGAGAGTTTAGTTTGGAGAAGCCCAGAGCAAGTATTATGAATATATTTGTGTATTGTTGTTGTTTTTTAAAAAACCCTTTTAATTACCAAAGAATTTGCCTTTCCAACATACAGCAATAATAAGAAACTTAGAAATAAGTGATGGTCTTTGGTAGAGAACAAGCCAAGAAACAAGCCTTAACTCTGATTTCAGTGTGATAATCCAGGTCAGAAACATGGTGAACATGTAGGGTTGCCAACTTCTTTTTGGGAAATACCTGGAGATTTTGGGGGTGGAGCCTGGGGAAGGTGGGATTTGGGATGGGGAGGGACCTCAGCAGGGTGAAATGCCGTAGAATCCACCCTCCAAAGCAGCCATTTCCTCCACAGGAACTGATCTTGGCCATCTGGAGATCAAGTGTAATAGCGGGAGATCACCAGGTGGGTCCCCCAGGGAGGGGTTCAGTGGTAGAGCATCTGCTTGGCATGCCGAAGGTCCCAGGTTCAGTTCCCGGTGTCTCCAGTTTAAAGGCTCAGGTGATGTGGAAGACCCCAACCAAAGACTCTGGAGAGCCACAGCCAGTCTGAGTAGACAATAGTGACCTTGATGGACCAAAGGTCTGATTCAGTATAAGGCAGCTGTCATGTGTCCTGGTGCCACCTAGAGGGTGGCAACCCAACGAACTAATATTCCAGGGACCACCTCACATATCTCTTGAGCTCCTCTTTAAAGCATAAGGGAGCATCTGCAAATAATTCTCTTCGATCTTGTTTGCGGTGGAATTTTATACAGAACTCTGCTGATCATGCCGGCTCCTTTCACTCACCTTGAGAAGCACGTATGGCTCATTTTCTTCTGTGAAAGCAAGTCTCACCCCTGCTGGCCAGGAAGTATAGAAGCCCATTCCAAATAGGTCACCCCACCTTTCAGGAGGAGCTGCTCACTTCCACCTAGTTCAGGTGTGGCCAAACTTGCTTAATGTAAGAGCCACACAGAATAAAAATCAGATGTTTGAGCGCCACAAAAAATGAACAAATATTACATACACGTTTTTATTGGAAAATATGCAAGTTTGTTTTTTATTAACATTAAATGAGACTGCCAAAAATAAAAACAAAAGGGGTAAAATAGATATTGATATGATATTTATTTGTCCAATGATATTTATTTGTTCGCTAATTATATTTATGTGTCTAAGCGAGAGAGAAGTGGAAAGAATGAAAGAGGTGGAAAGAAAGAGAGAGAGAGAAACTAAGAAAGAAAATAGATGGGGAAGGGATGAAGGAAGAGAGACAGAAAGAAAGAGAGAGAGCAAATAAATGGGGAGCCTCCTGGGAGCCACACAATATGTGTGAAAGACCCACGTGTGGCTCCCGAGCCGCAGTTTGGCCACTCTTGACCTAGCTGATTTCCCCTCACAAACCTTGGGGATGGATTCAGCCTCTCACAAGTATTTAAGCAAACTGTGTTCAAGTTGTCAGCCCACATTTATAATGGGGATAACCTTTGGTGAATGTGTAAAGATTTTTTTAAAAGGCTATTAATTGCTCTAGGGCTTACAGCATGGTGGGTTTGATTCCCCACTCCTCCACACAAAGCCTGCTGGGTGACCTTGGGCCAATCCAGTTCTCTCAGAACTCTCTCAGCCCTACCTATCTCACCACCAGGTGTCTGTTGTGGGGAGAAGAAGGGAAGGCGACTGTCAGCTACTCCGAGACTCCTTTGGGTAGACAGAAGCGGGGTATAAAAAGGTAAGCATACATAGGATGGAAACCTTGGTTCATAGCATGCATATAGGAGTGAACAAATTGACTGATTTTGTTAACTGCACTGGGTGCTGCTCAGGTGCAAGGAGTAGTGGCCCAGGGGGACCCAGGCTTCGGTTCCTGACACAACCATGTCCAAATCACAGGCAGAGCGGATGTTTGTAATCCCATCCAGGGGAAAGGGTGTGTTGTAAAGGTTAGCCACAGAGAAATGAGGATCTGGCCCCTTCCAGAGTCTTTCTGAGGGCCTCTCATCATAAGAACGTAAGAACGCCCTGCTGGATCAGAGCAGTGAGGGTCCATCTATTCCAGCCTCCCCACAGATTTACTATCCAGCCTTGGGCAAGTTTCATTCCTAGTACAGCTAGATTCAAGTCCAGTAGCACCAATACAATTTTTGGGGTATAAGGTTTTTTTGTTTTTGTTTGTTTGTTTGCATTTTGTGTGTGAACGTGGGGGGGGGGGTATGTGTGTGCTTGTGCCTGGAAGTCATGGCGACTGCTGGCGACTCCGACTGGGGCACGGAGGACATTCAGAGAAGTGACCCGATAGCCTGCCTCTGGCTCCCCGGCCCTGGTATTCTCTGGAGGTCTCCCATCCAAGTACTTGCCAGGGATGGTTCTTATGAGCTACCGAGATCTGACGAGATTGGGCTTGCTTGGGCTATCCAGGTCAGGGTGGGGTATAACCTTTTGAGAGTCAAGGCTCACTTCGTCAGATGACTTTGACTCTTGAAAGCTCAAACCCTGGAAATCTTGTTGGTCCTTAAGGTGTTACTGGACTCACACCTTGCTATTCTGCTCAGGGCTCGTTTTGTAGCAGGAGCTCCTTTGCACATTAGGCCACACACCCCTGATGTAGCCAATCCTCCAAGAGCTTACAGTAGCCCCTGTAAGAAGAGCTCTGTAAGCTCTTGGAGGATTGGCTACATTAGAGGTGTGTGGTCTAATATGCAAAGGAGCTCCTGCTACGAAACGAACCCTGATTCTGCTGCAGAAGAACCCCTGAAGCTATCCCGAAGTTCGTTAGATCGTCTGTAAGGTGCTACGGGACACAAATTTATGGAATACAAATCAGTGGAACACCAATCCGCTACAGACCAACACGGCTGCCCTCTGATATTATATTCCTAGCAGCTCTGTTAAAGTGGAAGGGGTACAGAGTGGGGTTTGGGGGGGGGGGGAGAGAAGGTAGATTGCAGGGCACAGACCACAGCTGGGGTGGAGCTTTGATTGCAACCAGGTTTGGGGTGGTACAAGCCACTGCTGTGCTTAAGCTTTGCTACTGCCAGCCATGGCACTCTAAGGAACATTGGCATTCATAGCATGAATGTTCTTTTAACATGCGCGCTACCCATCAAGCATCTGGTGCCAGGCAATTAAAGTGCCAGTTCCATTAGGTGGCACTGAGCATCGTGAATCAACTGAAACATCTGCTAATTCTTACAACAGGCAGCCAAAACAAGCCAAAGGAGACAAAACAAACACGTACAGACAGACACGCACACACACATACCCCTACTCATGGATTATAAACTTTGGCACGGGGAACCCTCCAGAACATAAGATCAGTGCAAAGTTCTCACACATCATTAACCAGAGAGCTTAACCAAGCAACTGGGTAAACATGCCCCAACAATTGTGCTGGGGTCCCACATGCAGAATAGGGCAAGAAGATTTACTGAACGGGATAAGCAAGTGCGCCGCAGCGCTATGCGACCATGTGGCACAGCCCGCCAGTGGGCAAGTCTCTCTCTACTTCATGCTTAGCAGGCAAAGAAATAGAGCATTATTAACAGAAATGTTAAACATTTGGGGGGGGGGGTGACAAGAGGCAGTTAAGAATGTGAAGTATAACAAACCCACACAGGTGGCTTATTCTTTTTATTTCCTTATGACACAAAAGATGCTTTAATTTTAATTCTGCTATAAATAATCGTGAGGGTTTTTTTTTTAAACCCTAATAGGTAAAGATAATCAGGCATTTGCATGGCCTCCTGCGGAGTGGCAATATTAAACCACTATGTTTAAATCCATTTGCAAACAGAGCACAATCTCTGCAATTTGCTGTTCGCCTTGCAAACAGTATTTTCCTTGAGCAGTGGCACAACTGTGAAAGATGACTGGGGTCGCAAATGGTTCGGAAACCCAGTATGTGACATGATCATAGGGGCATGTGGCGGTGAGTGCTATTTTTAAACACAACAAAGAGCAAATATGCAAATGTCGTTTTCAGAACCGTGAAGGGAGGGGCCTCAAGCCTACCTGGAAGGCAGGTCTCCAGAGTTTCAGGTGGAGGTTTTTCACAACACCTTTTGACTGGAGGTGCTAGGGGATTGAACTGGAGCCACTGCCTGACCGAGGTGTGTACTGCCTCACTATGAGAGCTATCCTAAGGAAGTTTACGCAGAATCATACTTACTCAGGTATATTCAAAGCAGCTTATTCCTAGGAAAGGGCTTTTAAGATTGTACCACGTATGTCCCTCCTCTATGGTTAGTGAGAAGAAGAAGAGAAGAGATTGGATTTATACCCCACCCTTCACTTGGGAGTATTCCTTGGAGGTCTCTCAGCCAAGTACTAGAATAGCTTACAATCTCCTTTCCCCTCCCCTCCCCTCCCCACAACAGACATCCTGTGAGGTAGGTGGGGCTGAGAGAGCGCCCAGAGAACTGCTCTTTCAAGAACAGCTCTGAGAGGACTTGAGATTGACCCAAGGTCACACCAGCAGCTGCATGTGGAGGAGTGGGGGATCAAACCCGGTTCTCCCAGAGTCCACACTCTTAACCATTGATACGCCCATGTTTCTATTGATATTTGTTTGTTTAGCCGGGAAAAAGAGTACTGCTCCTTTTTTGGAATAAACCATAAAAGAGCCTCCAGCGTCCAAATTGATCCCAAGAACGCACACAATCCAGTACCATCTCTGGGGCTGTGGACAGATTTAAAATCTGCCGCACCTCCGCGGTGCGGCAGACTAGGGCAGGGGGAATTTCCCCCGCGGCGCAACGTTCACACGCCGCCAGAAGGAAGTCGCCTGCAGAGTTCAGACTGCGGGCGGCTTCCTACAGTGGCGTGCGGACGCCGCACGGCTCCCCCTCCCGGCGCGCGTTCACACCCACTTCGGCGGGTGGAACGCACGCCGCAGCAGCCGAGCACCACTTTGAAGTGGTGCTCGGCTGCTGTGGGAGGAGCGCGGCGCCGGACACGATGTGTCCAAGCCGCCTCCTCGGGACAGATGCGGCCAAGACTGCCAGTCTGTCCTCAGCCTAGGTATTCCTATATTATTTGAGGTGGATCCTAGAGGGGTTAGTCTGCTACAGCTTAAAACAGTTAAGAGTTTTGTGGTGCATTCAAAGACTAACATTTATTGTGGCCTAAACTATCTTGACCTGGGGCCCTCAGTGATAAAGAGGGCTTTGGCTTACAAAAGTATATGCCATGCTACATTTGTTAATCTTGAAGGTACTAAGAGGACCTTTGTTGTTTTGGCTACATTATTTAATTTAGAGGTAGAATGAAACAGAAGATAGCATAATAAGTAGTTGAAATAACTAATACAACTTTGTGAAAAGGTGGGAAAGGAAACTTAGCCAATAAATGGGCAAGAGGGAAAAACACAATTAAGTATCGATTAGAAGAGATCGATAGAGAGAAATAACAGCAGAGGACTGATGGGGTAGAAATCTCATTCATATTGTGCTGCTGTGAAACCATTTGGAAAGGAAGCCGCACCTGAGAGGCGAGCAGGAAAGTAACATATTGAACCATCCCTTACCTGGTGGCAACAAAGCTCTCCTCAGAAAGCCCCAAAACAAGAGTTGGTAAATTATCATTTTTCTCTCCTCGCCCATCCTGACGTTTTGTCATTTAATTAAAGCGGTAATGAATTGCTCTGAAGTTACTTTTCGAATGGGCTTTACAACTGTTAAATTTAGACTGATGTTGTGTAAACATCTTCCCAGGCCTCTCAGGAAGAACAATGTTGTTCGAGAAGATCCAAAGAGGGTTTCATTTTTATTTTTTTTAAAATGAGGGTAAATAACTGCCGAGAGAGAGAAAAGGAGTGGATTCATCGATATTCTAAGAATAGGGGCCCAGTCAGACTGAGGTTTTTGCTACTCTGTAGTGATCTGGCCATCACCCAAAGAGAATCCCTGCCAAGTCATTGCTTTCTACACTGGGCTTCTCTAAGGGATGTGGATTACATGCTTTCCTAAAGAGACACTCTACATTCTCTCTCTCTCTCTCTCTCTCTCTCTCTCTCTCTCTCTCTCACTCACTCACTCACACACACACACACACACACACACACACACACACACACACAATGTAATGTATAATTTCAACAATTCACACAAAGGATCCCCAAGCTTTTTGACCCTACGTACACCTTTGGAACTTTGACCCAGTGTGGTGGCCGCAACAACAAAATGGCTGCCATGGGAGGCAGAGACAACTGTTTAATGGCTGCTGCAGCTTACCTTCAGTCATACAGTACAAAAGAGGAAGAAGAAGAAGAGGAGGAGGAGGAGACTGAGATTGGATTTATACCCCGCCCTTCACTACCTGAAGAAGTCACAGAGCAGTTTACAATCCCTTCCCCTTCCCACAACAGACACCCTGTGAGGTAGGTGGGGCTGAGGGAGCTCTCTCGAGAACTGCCCTTGAGAGAACAGCTCTGAGAGAACTTGTGACCGACCCAAGGTCACACCAGCAGCTGCATGTGGAGGACTGGGGGATCAAACCTGGTTGTCCCAGATTAGAGTCCACACTCCAAATCACTACACCAAACTGGCTATCAGTAGCACCTTAAAGACTTACAAAATACGTGACAGGGTAGGAGCTTTTGTGAGTTACTGCTCACTTCTTCAGATAAGGGATAAGTATCTGAAGAAGTGAACAGTGACTCACGAAAGCTTACACCCTGCCACATGTTTTGTTAGTCTTTAAGGTGCTAGTGGACTCTTGCTCTTTTCTACAGCTACCCATCTTGTTCAGTCGTACCGTGAAGATCCTTGGTGCTGTGATAGCAGCTGCTGTGGAAACATTCTCTTTAAATCTGCACAATCAGATCTCCACATCCCCACAAGCCTTGCTGGGCAAAACCCCTACCTGGCCCTGCCCACTTTCTAAAACCACTTGGTGGGCACCAGGAAAGGTGCTGGTGGGTGCCCCGGTGCCCCGGTCACCACGTTGGGGACCCCTGGTCTACACAGTGTTCCTTTCCCTACACAACCGTTGCCAAACGTTCCACTGTGCATTGGTGAAAAATACTTTTACTTTCCCGCCATGTAATATATGGCTAGTTTTAACAGTGGGACCGACAGTGAATGCCCTGTGACTCCAAATGCCCAATGCCGTTTCTTTCTTTTACTGTTTCAACAGTTGGTTGTGTGGTTTAGGCATGGGCTGCATTGTATGAGGTGCAGGTTTGACTCCTGCTTTGCGCCAGCTGCTGGGTCAGCTTGCTGTTGGCAGAGGGGTGAACTTTCCATATTCCCAGCAATCCCACCCCTCATTCCTGTTTGCCGTTCAAGTGCCTTTTGCAAGTTATTGGGGGAACGCCTTCTGTGAATGTGCAGCCACTGCCGACAATATGTCCGCAACCCCCCTAACTCGTACAAGTTCCTCTTCAAAAAGCGTATCTTCCTCAACCCTGATCCCTTGGATATGCGCTTGGAATTGTCTGGCTGATTCTGCGGAAGTTGCCATGTTTCCTTCCCCGTTTGTCCCCTTGTCACGGAGGCATGTGTTTACAGGGGCAGGGTTTAAACTTCCATCTACAGGTCTCATAGGAGTGTGGTAGCTTCACAGAGGGCTTTTACTAGACAAGCCACAGTTCTCCCTTGATCCTTCGTTATGTTTATTGTATAGATGGTGGCATCAGAAACACGGGTTATGCCCTGACCTGGATAGCCCAGGCAAGCCTGATCTCATCAGATCTCAGAAGCGCTAAGCAGGGTCGACTGTGGTTAGTACTTGGATGGGAGACTTCCCTGAAATACCAAGGCGGGAGGACAGAGGCAGGCTTTATTCAGCCAGTAGGGGTCAGTAGGGGTCAGTCACCAGTGGTCAACGTGACTTACACACACACACACACACCAAGAAAGAAACGTGTTATCACAGACATACATGGGTTGGTTACTTCCATAGCTGGTTGACATGGGGATATCATCATGCTGCTTTATGATTGGCAGGTGTTGCCATGAACATGAGAGTGTGCTCCAAGCTGCAAATTCCACTCCAAGCCAGCCCCACCAGAAAAAAAATCTGCCCCACAAGCCACAAACTCCTGGCTACACACTTGTTGGTATTGCCGATGTACCGGCGTCTGGGGTCTAAGCCCTCCATGGAGTCGTGACAGGCCTCCTGGCTGAAAACATGGAAGTTCATCTTCCCCGCCCAATCATCTGTCTGTCCCTTCGCCCATCCGTCTTGTTAGGACTAAGTTTTGTTTGTTATTGTTCCCCAGGACATGCCTGAGATATATGGAGCTGCCTTATGCTCAGTTACACAAACCACTCCTGCCGTGATTCAGCCATCAATCACCAGCCACCTTCATCATCTGCTTTTTTTTACATGACTATTTCCAGGATGTATGCAACATAATAAGTTTTCCCAACAGCTTGTTGTCATCATTAATTAGTTTTTAAAAAAGGCTCATCAACAGACCTGGAATTACAGGATCTCAGCACAATTAAAAACAACACTAAGCCGATACTTTCGAAACTCGATGGCAAAAATCCACTCATGGGAAATCCCCTGTAATGTCTTATGCCGCAAACTAATTAAAGCCGGCCTTCTCTGAATAGCCAGTTCACAGATCTGAGCATCGCCTTCAGAAGGAAGAGCCCCATTCTGATGGTTACTAAAATGAGCAGAGATCTAAAGGGACCAGTGTATAACCATTAAAAGAGAGTGTCCATCCGGAACATGTTGAATGAAGCCTCTGCCTTAATTTTACAAGCAATTTCTTAACATTAATCTCATTCAGGCTATCAACAGCCAACCATGAATCTATACTTCAGCTCTTAGTCCCTGAGGTTAGTAGCTAGAAATGGAGGGGAAGGGCTGTGGCACAAAAGCAGAGCACCCGCTATTTACTTACTTGCTTACTTATTTGCATTTATATCCCGCCCATCCCACAGGCAGGCTCAGGGCAGGTAACATCATTATAATAAATACAATTTCAGTTTAAAACATTGAACCACAATAAAACACTATAGCAATTAAAACAATGGATACAGCTTAAAACAGTGTCAGCTGGCTATGGAGTTCTGGCACGATGGTTAAAGTTAAAGGCCAATTGTTGGTCACTAAATAGATGGGTGACGGCAACCTCAGGGGGGCTATATGTGGGTGCCCGCTGTCTCAACCAAAGGCCCAGTGGAACAGCTCCGTCTTGCAGGCCCTGCGGAATTGAAGAAGATCCTGCAGGGCCCTGGTCTCAATAGGGAGTATGTTCCACCAGGCTGGGGCCAGAACAGAGAAAGCCCTGGCCCTGGTTGAGGCAAGACAGACGTCCTTCGGGTCAGGAACCACCAGGAGGTGTTGACCTTCTGAGTGTAACGTTCTTCGAGGTGTATATGGGAAGACAAGGTCCCAACAGAAGGTACAAGGACCCAATAGAAGGTAGCTTCATGTGAGATGGAAGTGGAGGTTGAAAGTACAGAAATAGCTAGCGGCACTTCTCTGTTGACCAGGAAAGGGAGCCAGTTTGGTGTAGTGGTTAAGTGCGCGGACTCTAATCTGGGAGAAACGGGTTTGATTCCCCAGTCCTCCACTTGCACCTGGTTGGATGACCTTGGGCAAGCCACAGCTCTGTACCAGCTGGTTTCTCAAGGACAGCTTGGGAAAGCGCTCTCTCAGCCCCACCTACCTCACAGGGCATCTATTGTGGGGAGGGGAAGGGAAAGGAGTTTGTAAGCCGCTCTGAGACTCCAAGTGAGTGAAGGGCAGGATATAAATCCAATCTCTTCTTCTTCTTCTATGCTGGAATCCATGCAGTGCAAATACTTACACAGAGACTGGAGGCAAGACCAGCAGCAAGAACTGGTGCTAATATTGCCTTCTAAGGTTTCTTTGGTTTGTGACTGGTTGCCCATAAAATGCATATCCTTCTGTGGGATGTTCTTTGAGATGTGTATATCCCTGTTGTATTGAAAATTATACTGGTGATAACTTGTAATAGTCTTTACTGAAGAAGAATTTTGAAATGAAGTTATTAATATCCGGAACCTTCATATCAACTCATTGGACTACTCACCTGCTTGACCTACTTATGCTTTATAGCATCTATGTACGATTTTTGTACCTGTTGTATTCAATGGCTTTGTTACTCTTGATTTAGTATTCATATCCATGTTCTTATATTATTGAATATATTAGCTTCTGCCACCCTTAGCATCTTCTATTGTGCACAGCTTTGCTTATTTTTTTATTTTTTTTGCTGTGTGATCGCTTATTGTTTGTTCACTTAACTACCTCACAGGATAAAATGGAGAAGGGAAAAACCATATACCATGCCTTCAGCTCCTGGAAGAAGGATGGGATAACAAATTATGATGGGCAGATCAGACCTGGCTCACTGACAGTCTTTATGCTGTCCCCCAAATGTTGTGAACAGCTATACTGGCCCATGCACAATCTAGAAAAAGAAACAAAATCCTGCAATACCTTTTATTAGGGTCAACCTAAATGACACAAAACATTGTTTGCTTTCATGTTCATTAGAATGTTTTACACAGTATTTTATTACTCTGTTCTGTTTTAAACTGTTATTTTAAAGTTGTTTTAATTGTACTGTATTAAGATTGATGTAAGCCACACAGTCTGCTTGCAGGGAAGGCGAGATATAAATTTAATATAAATGAATAAATAAATAATTGGACAGATGTTTGAAAAATTAAAATGAAGGAGGAGGAAGAGGGCAGATTTCCCATGTCTAGATCTTAAGGCCTTTTCGTGACAGCCTTTGATGCTAGGTGCTGACAAGTTCACCAATTCTAGTTTAATTGCTACAGGAGTTAGATGATCACACTTACATTGTAAAAAGAAGAAACACAGCACTATCCTCTTTTGCACTCCAGAGCTTGGTCCCAGCTCCAGAGACTTCTACTTGAAGCCTCAGAATAATCAACCTTTGAAGGTGCAACTTTTAGTAACGAGTCTGGAGGCTCAAAGGGAAGGGAAGACTTCAATTCTGTCCTGTCTTAGTTTCAAGGGTTGAACCACACAGCACACCCGTAGTTTCTATAAAGGAGGCAACAGCAGCTGCTCTGACCTGGATGGCCCAGGCTAGCCTGTTTTCGGAAACTAAGCAACATGCAGCCCTGGCTAGTATTTGGATGGGAGACCACCAAGGAAGTCAAGGGTTGTCACGCAGAGGTAGGCAATGGCAAAACTCCTCTGGATGTCCCTTGCCTTGAAAACCCTACTGTGGTCGCCATAAATCAACTGTGACGTGAAGGCACTTTCCTCCACCATCCAATAGCAGCTACATGGGACAGTTTGAGGACACAAAAACAGCGGGGGGCGGGGAGCTAGTCACTTCCCCCCTGCGTATTGAAAACAAAAAAAGACAGTACTTCTTGGAGGCGCCACTCTCTCATCACATGTGTAATATAAAGTCCTCATGTTGTTCATCAACAAACTAGAGGATTTGTTGTTGTTTTTAGAATATATTTTTTATTATTTCAAAATTCGTAACAACATCCAAATTAAACAATAACCAAACAATAACAGGTGAAATATCACTAGAACAACTGAGACTGAACAAAAATGGCAGTATCTAGGCCTTGTTATCAGACACCAGTTGTTTCACATATAGCGAAGGGCATCGTAACATTTTCAGGGAATTGCTTGAACCAATGGCGAAGCATCACTGAAAGCGGATTCCAAAAATGGGAGCCATTTTGGTTGGAAATCTGGGTGTTTTGTTAGGTTGTTCAAAGAGGATAATTTATCTGAAAGTTTATCCATGGCATAGTATTCCCAGGTTTTGTACAGCTGGACCCTGAATGAGGGAAATGTGAAATCAGGGAACAGACTGTGCAAAGGCGAAAACACTAAGGGAGGAAGAACTCACAACTCCCTACTCAGACTCTTTTTTCCCTTGACTCTTAACTTCAAACCCTTCAAGCCCTGCTTTTTGGGGCAGACCTCGTTTTCACAGATGTATCCTGCTCCTGTCACGGGCAATTTGAGCCCAAGTTTTCTCAGGGATTTCACTCACAGGAATCGCAGTCGAAATGTCACCATTACACCAGCACGTATGTTCTAAATGTAATGGATTAACGTGAGGGAATCCATTTCCTTGTCACTGAAAACAGGCCTTATGGCAGCTTTTATTTTGTTACGTTATGATGATGATGATGCTACACAGAAGGCCTTGGGCATAACACGGCCTTTTCTTTCTTTCTTTCTTTCCTTCCTCCTCCTCCTCCATTACCCTGAGGTAAATTAACATGATTTTTTTTTTTGCTTGTATTCCTGGCTCCTCAAGTTGCATCTGGCAATTCACAGTAACAGTTGGTGCGTTCTGTGCAACATCACACCTGAATCCTGATGTGTCTGTTGTACAACATATGGCTGCCTTTAATTACTCCGTTCACTCATTTCTGGAGATCAGCTTTCACAAAAGGTGCAGCGGTGTCCAAATAAGTGAGCTGGGACTTCTGACCAGCTATCGTAAATAATGCGGGAAAATGCCGAGGCAAACAATGGTGGGCTTGTCATGGTCCGAGGAGAAGAGGGATGGAGGGGGTATCCCGGGAGGATAGTCCAATAATTGGGGATTTTGTAGCCCGGAGGCTATAATGAAAGCAGTGAGGTGGGGGAGAATGAGATCACTATAGGATAGGGGGGAAGCGAGACAGACAGCAAATCTGTCCGTAATTGAAGCTAACAATGGCTAAGGTGGGAAATATGTGCAGTGGTTTTCACCTCCCACCGCATACTAAGCCTAAGTGCATTTAGTTGCATTTGTGCATGTCCCCCCCTCCCCGTTTACTCTTGCTTCCATCAGCCTCCTTCACCTTTTTCATCACCCACTCCATCAAAATTTAGATTGCGAATTCCAGAAGGCTAGGGTCTTGTCTTTTGCTTCTGTTACTCTCTAAAACGCTGCATACATTGATCATATGACAGAGATAATAACCAATAAAGGGACTGAAAAACAACTGAATGGAATGCAATTTGTGTAATACATTGTCAATGATTTTGCAGAATGAAAATACCATATCTTATCATTTTTGTGAACTCGGGGTTAGGAATGAATGTTTATTCTAAATTTCCGTATTTATGCACCGTTTCAGCAGGGTAGCCCTGTTGGTCAGCGGCAGAGGAACTAGATCCGAGCCCAGTAACGCCTCCGAGACCAACAAGACTTTGGGAGTATGAGCATTTTTTAGATATGGCAAAACAAAGGAATGCTTTGACTCCTGAAAGCTCATACCCTGAAAACCTTGTTGATTTCTAAGGTGCAACTAAGACTGGAATCTAACACGTATTTATTTATGCATTATTTGTTTACTTTGTCCATTTTTCTCCTGCCCTTCTTCGAAGGAAGTCAGGGTGGCATACATCATTCTCAAGCCCTCCATTGTATCCTCTCAACAACTCTTTGCAAAGTAGGTGAGGCTGAGAGAGATGGAGTAGCCCAAGGTCACCACATCAACTTCATAGCAGAGTGGGAATCTGAAACCCTGCTCTCTCAGATATTAGCCTGGTAATCTTCTCACCACTACACTACATTGGCTTATTTAGTTCCCAGGTCTCTGCAATTTCCATACACAAACTTCTCAGTGTGTATGTGTGAAGGGTGAGTCCCAATGTACAAAGCTGAAGTTGATGGGACCACTGATGGACCTCCTGATGGCACCTGGTATTTTTGGCCACTGTGCGACAGGGTGTTGGACTGGATGGGCCACTGGCCTGATCCAACACCGGCTTCTCTTACGTTCTTCTGTTCTAAGTGGTTGAAGGGAATCATCCCCCTTCAATATCAGTGTGTCTCTGCTGAGGTGGGGAGAAAATAAAGTCCAAAAACACAACCAGGAATGGTGCCAGGGTTTCTCCAGAGAATCCCTCTGGCGATGTTACCTTTGCTAACGTAACTACTTTTTAATATCTCTGTTCTTAATTAGAATTTTGAACACCGTTAGGAAAGTCATAATATTCCTTGGCACATCCACCATTGGACTTGGCATCCACCAATGTGTTCTGTAGGAGTTAATTGTAATTGCTTTTGATGAAAGGCCAGTTCTTTTGTGCAACCCGTTCATTTCAGCTGGTTTCGCACGTAATTAGGGAACAATGATAACCAGTTTGAAAATTGGTCCTACCCACACCCTATATGTACATATTACACTCCATACAATCGTACCATTGAATGTCTATCTGCCATCGTACCTCATGGAAGAAATACACATTTATATAGGTTACGGGGAGGGGGGGGAGAGTCTTAGTAATGTGCTGCTGTACACAAGCTTAAAATAGGGATGCCATAAACAGCTGTATTTTTCCTCTCCTTATGTAAAAAACTAAAGGGTTGGGGTTTTTTTCTCGCTTTTGCAGATAAGTGTCCTAAATAAGCTAAAAAAGAAATAAAAAAGTTCCCTCTGGACACAGAGCCATTGTGCATTTCTGTAAACGATGCATACGAAACTGAGATTGGTGTCACGCCCTTGTAGAGGCACATGCACTTCTGAATGGGGAACCTGATGTGTAATTATGGATGGTATTGATTAAAAACAGTACTGTGAAAATTGGATGGCCATCCTTACAGAGAAATCTACCAAATCGTCCATCTCCTTCCTATGTTCATCTCTTTCCTATCTTGGGCTGGTGTGTTTGCTCTCACACACTCTCAAACATACAGAGCGATCAGTAACTCTTATCACATTAGATTTCTCAGAAGTTGATGATTTTGACCGAAATATATGGCCTCGATCAACTCCAACACGTTATGCTCAAGTCACAGTTGGAATTACAAAGTTTTACTTCTGACTAATGTGTCATGGCTTGCTCACGCCTGCGTATTATCGTTGATGCCACAATCAGTGAGTAATGAGAGATGGATATGATCACCATCTTCAAGTACTTGAAGGGCTGTCATCTAGAGGATGGTGCGGAGCTGTTTTCTGTTGTCCCAGAGGGTCGGACCAGAAACAGCAGGTTGGATTTAAACCAAAAAAGTTTTCGGCTAAACATTAGGAAGAACTTCCTGACAGAGTGGTTCCTCAGTGGAACAGGCTTCCTCAGGCGGTGATGGGCTCTCCTTCTTTAGAGGTTTTCAAACAGAGGCTAGAGGGCCATCTGACAGCAATGCGGATTCTGTGAATTTAGGCAGATCATGAGAGAGAGGGCAGGGAGGATTGCCTCAGTGCTTAGTTCTCACGGCCCTTTCTTATACCCTCAGGGTAATGCTGATCGCCATTTCGGGGTCAGGAAGCAATTTTTCCCCAGGCCAGTTTGGCCAGGGATCCTGGAGGTTTTTTGCCATCTTTTGGGGTTGGAACAGGGATCACTGGGGGTGGAGGGGTTTTGATACTTGTGAATTTCCTGTACTGTGCAGGGGGGTTGGACTAGAGGTCCCTTCCAACTCTGTGATTCTATGATTCTAAGACTGAACAGTCCCCACTCTCCATACGCGTTCATGCCCACTCCAAAACATGGAAACTTATCTAATTTATAGTAGCCATCGGATGGATTAGAGATTTAAGAGATTCTATGCAAAGCTGAAAAGCCTGTTTTGGATATAAACCAGATTGTATTTTAAAAACAGGTATAGCCCATAAGAGTTTTCACTGTGGTTTCGTTTTAATATATTATAGCAGCATTTCCCGCCAAAGGGCTCACCAACACCTTTTCCCTGGCCACTGCCAAATATTTTTAGAAAGTGAGCATGGCCAGGTAGGGCTTCTGATTGGCCACTGGAGATCTGATTGGCTGTGCAGGTTTGTTTTTTTTAAAAAGTTGCTTCAGCACTAGTTGCCTTTATAGCGCAAGGATCTTATCTTCAGCCTTGCAGTGTTGAAAAGTTGCAATTAGAGTTATGCAACACCTCCCCCCCTGCCACAGCCATTTTGTGTCAGAATTACGGTATCAGAATTCCAAAGATGCCTGCAGGCTCAAAAGGGTGGAGACCTCTTCATTACAGCAATGAGAGCAATGAACAGTCACCTAAAGAGAACAGCTAGACCAGAATCCAGTATTATAAAGTACTGGGTCCAGAGACACGTTGAAGTGAAATCAGCTCATAAGTGTATTGAGGTCAGAACTAGACCGCTTAGCTGGACTTGCAGGCCCGCTTAAATCCCCGTTCTCACCCAACACCCGCGATTCACTATTTACAGTGCCACTGCATCCTATAGGTCTATCTATGGATGCAGGTTTCCCCATTGGTCCCCACTTGGATCCTCTGGGTCTATTGTCCCTGGATGTGAAGCTCAATGGCTTCTTCGGGCCACGTGTTTGACCGACCGCGTGCGCGGTTCTTTGGTCAAAACATAACAAGCACCTTACAGAACAGATCAACAAGGTTTTTCAAGTATAAACTTTCAAGATCATCTGAAGAAGGGACCTTTGGCTCATGAAAGATCACACCCCGGAAATACTGCTGGTCGCTAAGGTGCTCCTGGACTCAAATCTAACTGTTCTGCCACACCCCCACATTTCTACTGTCTGAAATGATTATTTTAAGAGATCTGTCGATTTGGCATACATATTTGATACACAGGTTCATTTCATTGTTTGCGTGAGACCAGGTCAGAAATACAGGGGAGAATGATGCTTGCTGGTCATGGTGTCTGGAGAAGGGCTGTGGATTCAATGGCATAGCATGTTCTTCCCATGTAGAAGATCCTGGATTCAGTCGGCAGTCAGAGGATCCAAAATGGGAAAGGCCCTTGCCCAAACTCCTTGAGGGCCAGTTTGGTGTAGTGGTTAAGGATGCAGGCTCTAATCTGGGAGAACTGGGTTTGACTCCCCACTCCACCACATGCAGCTGCTGGGTGACCTTGGGCAAGTCAAAGTTCTCTCAGAGCAGTTCTCTCACAAGCAGTTCTCTCAGAGTTTTCTCAGCCCCACCTACCTCCCAGGGTGTCTGTTGTGGGGAGAGGAAGTGAAGGAGATTGTAAGCCACTCTGAGACTCCAAGTGAAGGGCAGGGTATAAATCCAACTCCTCCTCTTCCTCTTCTTCCTTTAGAACTTGTCAGAATGGACAACACCTTGCTAAATGGACTAATGAACTGGTTTAAGAGAGTGACACATATACTACTGGAAATGAAAGTACTACGAAGAATTAGGTGCAGGACACACAACCAAAGGAATTCTGTATTCTTCACCTTTACATTATTTACCTGGTGGATCCAGTATTAACTGCTATTTTACAAAGAAGTCAAGAGTTCATTGCGCTTCACTGCTCTCCCATCTAGCTTTCACTGACACAATATTGGGACAGACGGCATGACTGCAAAAAAGAAAAGACTATTCTGTTCTTAGCCCCCTTTCAACTCATCTATAAAAGCGTATAAGTTGGCTGTCAGATAAAGGCTTCTGGAGTAAGGATGATAGCTCTTTTTCTGGTCCAAAAGCAATGACTCATTGACGTATGAAACATTATCCAGGGAACTCGTGTCAAAAAGGATGGAAAAACAAAACACAACACAACACAACCGTCAAGGAAGTCTGAAACATTAAAGGTAAAATTGCTCCAAAATCCCCCAATGAGAATTACAAGATTAGAGTTCATGTCTTTAAAAGTTTTTGGCATCATTCAGCAATCGGTTTGCAGAAAGATAATTACAAAACTTAATTTAAAAAAATAAAACTACTTTCTTAGGGACAAATTTATATCCTGACGCTAAAGGATGAACATTTGAACACATATGAAGCTGCCTTACAGTTATGAGTCAGATCATTGGTTTATCAGCTTGGAAGAACATGAGTTTAGGGCAGGGGTGGCCAACCTGTGGCTCGGGAGCCACATGCGGCTCTTTCACATATATTGTGTGGCTCCTGGCAGGCCGGCTGGGGAAGCAAAGGGGAGGCATGCTTTTTCTCTCTTTCTCCCTTCCTTCCTTCCCTCCTCCCTCCCATCTATTTGCTTTCCTAGTTTCTCTCTCTCTCTTTCTTTCCACTTCTTTAATTCTTTCTTTCCATCTCTCTCAATATCGTTAGCAAACAAGTAATATCATTATCAATAACTGGTTTTCCTCGTTTGTTTTTATTTTTGGCAGTCCCATTTAACGTTAATAAAAAGCAAATTTGCATATTTTAAAAAATAAAAACGTGTGTGTGATATTTGTTCCTGTCTTGCGGCTCTCAGACATCTGACGTTTATTCTATGTGGCTCTTACGTAAGGTTCGCCACCCCTGGTTTAGGGGAATACCTTCCAAGCTAAGTGTGTTTAATACTGTAACCTTCGTTATCAGGCATTCATCCTTGCTGTTGGTTTTAAGCATGCTGCTGCGTTTGTAGTCTGTTCCATCTGTTTTATAATAAAGTCATCCCTTTGCTACTCCATCTACTAATTCCCCAAGCAGACATTGGTCCTGGAAAAGTGCCATCAAGTCAAAGCTGACTTCCGGTGACCCTGTAGGGCTTTCAAGGCAAGAGAGGAACAGAGGTGATTTGTCACTGCCTGCTTCTGCATAGCAATCCTGGATTTCCTTGGTGGTCTCCCACCCAAGTACTAACCAGGGCTGACCCCAATCAGCTTCTGGTGAGATTAGGCTAACCTGGACCGTCCAGGTCATGGAGAATAAATAACAACACAATGTAAAGATGAACAGAAATGGCCTACAAGGACTTTCTAAATAGACCAAGCTCAATAAAATAATCTAAGTGTGCATAAAATTGATGTCTGAAATTTATCGCCTACTGTCTTTAACTGGGCTCACTCAGGAGCTAAGCAGGGTCCAGGGTTGCTATGCAGAGGCAGGCAATGGCCAACCCCCTGTGTCCCTCTCTTGCCTTGAAAATCCCATTGGGGGTCACCATAAGTCGGCTGAGACTTGGTGGCAGTTTCCCCCATCCCCAGAGCACACGGTCAGATTGCCCCAAGATGAACTCTGTCACCCCCCAGGTAGTTTAATCACTGAACTATATCAATGTGGCAAGTGGAAGAGAAGTGAAATAAAATATTCTAAACACATAAATAAAGAGCATTTTACCACAGACATATATAACGGAATGTGTTGTACAGTGACTGTCTGCAAGGCTGGCTCTTCCATTAGGCCAACCTCGGTGATGGCCTAGGGTGCGGATCTCCAAGGGGTGCAACGAGGCCCCTGCTGCCACCACCGCCTGGCCAACCCCAGCAGAGGGTCTGCAAAAGGCTGGCCCTTTAAACCCTCCTGGGTCGCCCCGCACAAAAGCAAAAGCACCACCTGCTCCATCTCCGGCAGCCATGGAAGCCCAAGAGGGCGCCCAGGGGCATACCCCCACCCAAGCTCCGGAAGGCTGTGCTCTGCTGCCTGGGCGAGGCAAGATGGAGGGACGCCACAAAAGTTACATACCAGGTCGTTCTCCCTCAAGCTGTCGCTGGGTTTCCCTTCCTACCCAAACACCGGCTGGGGAAGTGTTGCATGGGGAGGGGGGCGGGTTGCAATGGTCCCTCCTAGGAGAAGCGCTTCTCAAAGCCCGGGACAGGACAGACCTGCCTCATGCGCCCGCAGCGGGGGGATCTTGGCCAGTGCCGCTTCTCTCGGCTGTGCATTCCCTGGAAGCACCTGGCTGCCTTCCACTCCATCTGTGGGGGGCTGAGGATCCTCTGGGCTTTGCCTCTTGGAGCCTTGACTTGGGGGGGGGGGGGGGGGGCTCGATCCCAGACACCCAGCAGGCGAGTAAGTTGAGCTTACTTCTGAGTATACATGTTGAGTAAGACAGACTGTTAACTCAAGAAACTGTGCATAGAATTATAATTTTTAATCTCTGGGCATATCTCTCTCTCGCATTTTCCCACAGATGTATTCCGTATTTCTTATACTTTGCTCCTTTGGCCGCCCCTTTTCGGTACAACCCCCCCCCCCGCCCCCCCCCCCCAAAGTGGTGACAACTCTTTTTAAAAAGCTGTAAAGAAAAGTCCTTAGCAGTGACTTTGCCCCTGCCCCCATTCCCACCCTAGCTTGGCAAGAGCAAGGCCTGGCAATGTACAAAATGGCATAACCCAAACTGTTCACAGGAGGCATTTCCACAATCAGAGAATGCTGCAGCATAGCAGGATTGTGGAACTGGCCGCCTTAGCTCTGGGCTGTAGCCAAGCCAAATCTCTCAGCCATTCTTGTGTGTGTTGTGTGTGTCTACAGCTGGAAGTCATGGTTGACTTCTGGTGACCCCTAGTGGGGTTTGGACATTTCAGAGAGGTGGCTTGCTATTTCCTGCCTCTGTGTCCCGGCCCTGGTATTCCTTGGAGGTCTCCCATCCAAGTACTTGCCAAGGTCAGCCCTGCTTAGCTTCCCAGGCTTGCCTGGGCTATCCAGGTCAGGGCTCCATTCTTAATGTGAGATTAATGTGGGATCACTGGCCATCTCTAAGCAGTGGCTGGGCAAACACTTGTCAGGGATGCTCTAGGCTGATCCTGCATTGAGCAGGGGGGTTGGACTAGATGGCCCATTCTAGCTCTGTGATGCTACGATTCTATGATTATTGGTGGATCCCACCAATCATCTGATGGAAGGGAGAGAGTGGTTTTCGCTGATTCCCTACCCCCCTAAAAGACCTCCGAACTCCCCTACTGTTCCTGGGAGTCCCCTGTCCCCTAGCAGCGGCAGCATTTTGGGGACCATTTGGAGCTGCAGTAGGAAGGGGGAAAGTAGAGAAATTTCACTTGGCCGACTGAAATACTTCTCTCAGTGGAAATTTTCAACGGGATCCAAGTCTTTGTATCTGGAGAGCTGAAGGGTGAAAATTCTAATTAACTGGGAAACTAAAGAAAAGGCCAAATGAGAAACGGAGGATTTTCAGACTACAGAGCTCAAGAACAAAGAAAACTCTCGGTCTGGTGGGATGACAGAGAGGCTCGTTTTATTGTGGGCCTGGAAAATGTGACACCCCCCCCAAAAAAAAGCACCCTCCCGTCTCGCTACTGTGGCTCACCATATACTCAACAGCCCACCATATTCTTGCAGCCCCCGAGCAAGAAATGGAAAGCAGAGAATGTGTCACGTTCCTGCTGGACCACGATACATGGCTAATGAGATGCATCTGGCCCAGGTCCCACACGGAGGACACGCGGGCTACTATCTCAATGCACCTGGCTAACTGTCTGGAAACTGAAACGTATCCGACAACTGTGCTTGCCCAGCCAAATTACCCACAAAGCAGTGATAGTAGCTACTATTAGACTTTTTTTAAAAAAATTAATTACTGAAATTAAACAATGTAATATTTTTTTTAAGCCTTCTGCTCAAGCGAGTAAAAAAAAAATCTGAACTATTTTATTTATCTATCCCTTTCTTGGATGCAGTTCCTTACAGGAGCTGTGCACACCCACTTTCGAAGGATGGGTTTTTTTAAATGGGTATACTTCTTTCAATTACAGGATATTTATTAAAACTAATAAGAGCAAGAGTTGAGAATCCCCTTATGTTTGCTTTGAGGCATTTAAATTCAGTTACACGCACAATAAGAAGCGGCATCGTATTAGTTTACATGACCCTGGAGTTGTCGGAACTCTCCCTTAGGCAAAATTCACATTCTTATAAACTGTTATTAAACATGAGCATATGGTGGTCGAGGGCATCCTGGGCTGACTCGATTCGCTCAGAAGGTGAATGTGCCGGGGATGACTTGTTGCCGGTTTCAAGCTCAGACGGACAGCCTGTCTAAGGCAAAAATGAGATCCCTACAGCGGAATCCCAAGAAGAGTCACGCCTTCTAAATCCACTGTAGTCAATGGATTTAGCAGGTTGTCGCTCTGTTTAGGACTGCACTGTTGGTTTGTCATTAAGTGGGAAGGGCATTTATTCCCAACGACGAAAAATTACAGCCCAAACACCCCTGATAATTAACTGGTGGGACAACAGATCACAGCTATTTGTACTGTGCACCAAATCCACCCAGATTCTCCAATGATAACGTGTATGCGTCAAACGGCTCATCATTAGTTCTGTCACAAGTCTGGTCATGGGGCATTCTTGGTGGAGGCCCTATCCCCATGGAGGGAATAGTAGGAGGGAGGGCTCTCACCCACACAATTTTTCAAAGGCTCTATAAAGCAGTGGTGTTTAGGAGAATATTTGCGGGAGAGTGACCTTTATGTTTCTTGTGGCTGTCTTTTTATCCAGGGGGTATTAGATTGGACACTGTTTTTGCCAATTCTTTGCAGATATCTTTTGGTCAGTAGGGTTCTCTGTTGTTCTTTCTAATGCATTTTGAGCTGCACCTATTTTTTTGGGGGGGGGGTGTATATACTTCTTTTGTAAGCCCCTTTGAGCCCTTTTGGTTGGACAGAAATATTTTAATTAATGAATAAATATACATGACAACATGCCCTCATTTTCCATTTTGGCTTCTTCTTCCAAGATAAAAGTTTTCTGTGCATTTTTTTTTGAAGTCTTGAGGGAATGCTTACACAGATTGGAGCCAGGTGGCCATGAAATAAGAGAGGCAGAATAACACTTACAACTATGGTTATGCATAATCTCCTTGCCTGCAAATTCAAAACTTTAGGAAGTGACACACTTCAAAATGGTAAGTTCCTAGTGTTGGGAAACAGATACCGGATGTGTGAGGTGCCATCAATTATGCTCGACAGAGTGGATTCTTTTCTAAAGGTCATTTTTCTTTTCTTTGCATTAGAGTAAATGCAATTGGAGGGGGGGCATTCTTATATCTGTGGTGTTTACATGGGGATGCATTTGCCAAGATAACTGCATTGGTGTCCCTGGTCTCCTCAGTGGGGGCCTTGATCCTGTAAAATCAGCAGGAAAACAAGAGGGACCCTTGAACAAGTCCTTCAGACTTGACTAGTTTCTGATTCAAGGGAGACATCTGTAGCTTGTAGTTAGTAGATTGTACCTTAGCACTGACTTTCCTGAATAGGGTTGCCAGGTACTCCCTGGCAACTGGCAGAGGAGAGACTTAACAACAGGAAAACTAGGCCTGGGCCTGCGTCACCAGTGACACAGTGACATCACTTCTGGCACACAACGAAGTGATGTCATCAGGTTGTTGGTGACATGAGGGACACTCTGGTATCTGGACAAATCTCTATGGTAAAAGTCATTTTTACCATAGAGTGTAGGGTTGCCAGGTCTTACTGGCCTTCCAGCATGGGGCTCTTGTGTCTGTGCCTGGATCTTCTGCTGCGCACACATCTTCATGCTGGGCATGTCCTGCGTCAACCCTCTAGAATTTTGGCCAAAAATTCTAGGGTTACCATATTTGGCCAGAATGCTAGATTGTAAATGCACAATGAGCCTGGAACAATGACATCACTTGTGGGTGATGTCATTGTGCCAGCTACCTCATTGTGGGAAGGGGCTGTTTGGGTGTGGGGCTTCCCCCTCTGGCCAGTTGGCCGGTGAAGGGTTGGAGTTCCCGAAATCAGGGGAACCCCTGCCCTGGCCGGGTAGCAGGAGATGAGAAAAACCTCTTCTTGAGACCCTGGAGAGCTGCCACTAGAGTAGACAATACTGAGCTTGCTAGACTAATGGTCTGACACAATAGAAGGTACCTGATGTGCCCTTAAAATTATTGATGAAATTATTCTAAATTATTTGTAGAATGACATCTTTGCCAAAAAAAAAAAAAAGCCACCAAAATGCCCTATGAACACACACATATGAGACTTCATTAAATACTTGGCCGTTCTTGAATTAGGAGGGGCCATGGCTCGGTGGCAGAGCACCTGCTTGGCATCTGCTTGGCATGCAGAAAGCCCCTGGTATCTCCAGCTAAAAAGACCAGATGATGTGAAATACCTCGGCCTGAGACCCTGAGAACTGCTGCTGGTCTGAGCAGGCAGGACTGACCTTGATGGACTGATGGTTTGCTTCAGTATAAGCCAGTTTCATGCATGTGTATGCTGTACATACAGACAGAAAAGTGTTGACTTTGTGGTCCTTGTCCGGCTTGCAGTGACAAATATAACCATATATCTAGGCTTGGAACAGGGATCACTGGGGGTGGGGGAGAGGTATTTGTGAATTTCCTGCATTGTGCAGGGATTGGACAAGACAGTCCCTTCCAACTCTATGATTCTATCTTCAGAAGCTACTAGGCCAAGGACTTCAGGCATAGGCCTAGCTATCACTGAGGTTTTGAACTTGTGATTGGGTTTTGTTGCTTCAGACAGTGGTGGCTCCCTTGTTTGTATGCTCCTTGGTACCAAAATGATTGATAGGTACAGAAATCCAAAATGGTGGGGAGAAAGCTAGGCTAAAACACTCCCCCTTGAGGTGTGGGTGTTTATGGAGAGAGAGAGTTAAAAACAGCGCTCCATCACACAAATCCCCACCAGCAATCTGAAGTGGTAAAGGCCAGACGGCAAGAACTTGCCCTGACTAGAAGGCATGAACAATAAATTCTGTCACAAACAACTTGAGGCAACATAAGATATTGATACCAGAGGTTCGCTCCCTGTATCAAGGAAGAAAGATGACCCAGGCAAGCTGATACAAACCTTCACTAACACCGAACTTTAGCCAAAGGGATAATTTGTGATAATTTGTGACAGGCAGGCAGGCAGGCAGAAAGATCTCTGTAGTAAGTCCCTCAGTTCATAAAATCTTTATAGTTGTTTTTTCCCTCCTACCCGGCTGATGAAAACTCTGCCTAGGACCATCTGCCTCTGCAAGACCCATCATCAGAACACCGGCATATTCTGCAGCTCCGAGCCCTTATGTTTTAAAACCAACAGAAGGAAGGAGATGGAACCACACACACACACTTCAATTGCTTTACCATGAGGTAAAGGGAAGACCATCTGTACAATTTCTTTGCAAACACACACACACACACACACACACACACACACACAAAATGAAACAACCCCCCCCCCCCAAGATAAAACAAACATCCCATTTCTAAGGCAAGGGAAAGTTCTAAATTGACACCATTTGGTGTGACCTCAGGGCCAAGCCAGACGTGACAGGGAACACAGATTCCCTCCAGCCTCTGAAAAGCAAATTGTGCTCACCCACGACTTATATTTGGGAAGCCCAAGAAGAGAAGAACGGGTTTAACCCTTCAACCCCTACTTTGTTTTGCTAACTGAAACTAAGACCCCCCCCACACACACACACACACTATTTTCAGAATATTAAAGAGATTGCTATTTAAAATCTCAGGATATCAGCACTGGGAGCTCAGTTTCGATCAGCCAAAGTGAGTGGGACTTGAAGGATTAAATCCTCTCTTCCCTGACTGTGCATCCCAGATCCAAAATACAGCTGCATGGAAGAAGAAGAAGGAGGAGGAGGAGGAGGAGGGGGTGGGAGGAGGAGGGGGAGGGGGGAAGGAGGAGGAGGAGGAGGAAGAGGAGGGGAGGGGGAGGATGTGGAAAACGAGGACAAAGAAGACGAGGAAGAAGAAGACGAGGAAGAAGGCAACAGACACCCTGTGAGGTAGGTGGGGCTGAGAGAGCTCTGCCCTCTTTCAAGAACAGCTGTGCCAGAGCTATGGCTTGCCCAAGGTCATCCAACAGCTGCAAGTGGAGGAGTGCGGAATCAAACCCGGTTCTCCCAGATTAGAGTCCGTGCATTTAACCACTACACCAAACTGGCTCTCTGTGAGGTAGGTGGGGCTGAGAAAGGTCTTTTGAGGACCGCTCCTGAGAGAACAGCTCTGAGAGAACTTGTCATACCAGCAGCTGCATGTGGAGGAGTGGGGAATCAAACCCGGTACTCCCAGATTAGAGTCTGTGCTCCTAACCACTACACCAAACTGGTGTAAGTTATTTTTTTTTAAAAAATACATATACTCAGGGCTATTTTTGGGCAGGAACACACAGGAACGGAGTTCCGGCTGGCTCCTGAGTTGGCCACACCCACCAGGAACTTATTAGCATAATAGGCCACACCCAACAGCAGAAACTCATTAGGATTGGATACATTAGGGATATGTGGCCTAACATGCAAATTAATTCCTGCTACAAAAAAGCCCTGGCTTTTGACAACAAACAAGGTAAAGAGAATAAGAAGCAAAAGGTGGGTGTGGCTGAATTACCACTCTTCTGGTAACATGGGGGTGTGGCCTAATGTGCTAATAAGCTGTGCTATCAGTGGTGTGGCCTAATATGCTAATGAATTTCTGCTGCTGGGTGTGGCCTATTATGCTAATGAGTTCCTGCTGGGCTTTTTCTACAAAAAAAGCCCTGCATATACTTTATTTTCAAAAAAACCCTATATTTCATTACCACATTTTATCTTCACAACTGTTAGGCAAAGTGGTTATCTATCATTGGTACATTTCATTTTTTCCCCTAATTGTCCTTCAGGAAACACCACTGTGTCCCCACTCTCCCAGTTTTATGCTATAGTGCACACAGCTAGATCCATACCCTTGGTTGATACAGGGAAGACTGGGGGAGACATCCTTAGGTCTGGCTGAAATACATCATGATGTCATTATAACGATCCCCATCTGGATGAGGAGTGGGACAGAGCTGTGCAGAGACGAACACTCTTAGTGCGTACAGTTTGCCCTCCGTTTTATCCCTTGCCAAGGGTCAGCTTGATTCATTTGCTCTGTAAACACCTCCAGGCAGTGCACAGGACACTCTGGTCTCTGGGTATTATTTTATTTGTTGCTGTATGGCTTCTGTAATTGAATGGTTTAACTGCAGCATCCAATGATAACTTGCCGATGTGAACAGACCATTAGAAATGCATTACTGGAGACAGATATTTCATGTCACCCAATATGAACTCAATGTCATCGCGATCTTTGTTGGCACAGAAACAGCAGGCTCGGGATCGGCTGGTGCCAAGTGACTTCTGAGTAGGGTGCCAACCTCCAGGTGGGGCCTGGAGGTCTCCCAGAATTACAGCTGAACCCCAGGAAACAGGGATCAGTTCCCCTGGAGAAAATGGCTGGTTTGTGCATTGGACTCTATGGCATTATATTTCACTGAGGTCACTCTCCAGGCTCCACCCCCCGAATATCCAGGAACTTCCCAACCTAGAGTTGGCAACCCTACTTCTGAGCTCATTCTGTGCACATACATAAGTGCCATCAAGCTGCAACCAAACTATGGCGATCCCAGCAAGGGGCTTTCAAGGCAAGTTTGGTGTAGTGGTTAAGTGCGCAGACTCTAATCTGGGAGAGCCGGGTTTGATTCCCCACTCCTCCACTTGCACCTGGCTGGATGACCTTGGGCAAGCCATAGCTCTGTACCAGCTGTTCCCTCAAGGACAGCTTGGGAAAGCGCTCTCTCAGCCCCACCTACCTCACAGGGTGTCTGTTGTGGGGAGGGGAAAGGAAAGGAGTTTGTAAGCCACTCTGAGACTCCAAGTGAGTGAAGGGCAGGGTATAAATCCAATCTCTTCTTCTTCTTCAAGTGAGAAGTGGAGGTCATTTGCCATTTGCCTTCCTCTACAGAGTCTTCCTTGGTGGTCCCCCATCCAAGCACCTGACCTGCTCAGCTTCTGAGAGCTAACGAGACTAAGCATTATCATGCTGCCTTCCCTCCTGAGCCCATTCTAGATACATATAAAAGGCTGTGCTGGCTACAGGGATGTTATGGTGTAGTGGTTAGGAGCGCGGACTCTAATCTGGGGGAAACAGGTTTGATTCCCCACTCCTCCACATGCAGCTGCTAGTATGACCTTGGGTCAGTCATAAGTTTTTTTCAGAGCTGTTCTCTCAAGGGCAGTTCTCAGGAGAGCTCTCTCAGTCCCACCTACCTCACAGGGTGTAGGGGCGGGAAGGGAAAGGAGATTGTAAGCCACTCTGAGATTCCTTCAGGTAGTGAAGGGCAGGGTATAAATTCAATCTCTTTCTCCTCCTCCTCTTCATATAAGGTCTGCAGAAGACTGGACAGGAGACCCCCTTGAGCTCACCTAGAGTGGAGCCCCGATCAGCTGTGACATGCTTTTGAACCACATGACCTGTTTTGCCTTGTGACCGCACAGCCCCACCATCTTAAAAACAACTACTTACTCATTTTACTAGTAGTAATCCAGCCTTAACCACATTTACCCATAAAAAAGCCCAACTGAGCTCACCAAGATGGACTTCCAAATAAATATGCTTAAGATTACAACACAAATTCTGCTTCACGGTCCCCCAGAGTTCACTCGATTTGTTCTCTTTGGGGGAAAGCCCCTTATTGTAGAGGCCTTTGGAGACCAGCTCTTGCTATATTTGGCAGGGAACTTTTTTCTTTTTAACAAGCGAACTTTCCGAAGACTCTGCTGTCTCTTTCCTAAGACATAAAGGGAATTCAACCTTGTGAGGACCTCTCAAACACATGGGCCCCGGCAATTAGTACATCTCCATCTCTCTTATTAGTTGCACCATAATGATCTCAATGCCATACTCTACGGGTTCTTTCGAGCCGCTTTGTTTTGCTCTTGGGAAGACAGATGGCAACTTGGACAACAAAATAATTCGGGTAGGCAAATAAGAGTAAAGTGGGCTGCTTTATAAACAAGGGCAATAAAGAGTTCTCATTTTCACTGCAGCTAATGTGAGGCAATCTTTTCCTAATTACCTCTGAAAACAATAAATGGCAATAATTTAGCAACTCGGTATGTTCCATTAGCTCAAATGAGGTGGTGATGGTGTTTTTTTTACTATATACTAGTCTTCATCAGAAGAATGTTTTATGGTTTGTCAATTTAAATTGTGTTAATATTGACTGATTACCTAGGAGCACATTATATATTAGCATTAAAGCAGATATGCACTTTCTTTGCAGGACGAGACCCGCAAAATCGAGAAAAGCCAGCAGATATTAGATGAGTGTGTAGATGTGTGTAGATAAGTTTCTTCATATACACAGTGGGGATTTAAACCTTCAAGCACCCCTTCAAGAGCCAGTTTGGTATAGTGGTTAAGATTGTGGCCTCTAATCTGAGAGAAAAACAGGTTGCTTACCTGTAACTGATGATCTTCGAGTGGTCATCTGTGCATTCACACTATGGGTTTACTGCGCCTGCGCAGGAATCCATTGGTATCGTAGAAAGCTCTTAACGAATTTTCGCGCCCAGCACCACCGGGCATGCGCGGAGCCCCCACCACGCATGCCCAGAGGAGCGGGCGCGGAGATCCCGTCAGTCCCTTCTGACCGCTGCAACCAAGCAAGAAAGGAAGACAGCCTTGCAGCAGAGGGGAAGGATGGGCGGGTAGTGTGAATGAAGATCATCAGTTACAGGTCATCAGTTACAGGTAAGATCATCAGTTACAGGTAAGCAACCTGTTTATCTTCGATGTGGTCTCTGTGCTTCACACTATGGGTGAGTAGCGAGCAATAGCCTACCTGGCGGAGGGTGCTGGCAGGCCTTTATTGAGACGCTGTGGACAGGATGAGGCGAGCCATATTTGTGCGCCGGGCTGCTCTGACGTTTAGTGCATAATGCTGTATGAATGTATTCGGCGTTATCCATGTTGCTGCCTTGCAAATGTCTGGGAGAGTGGCTCCCTGTAGAAATGCAGGAGAGCTGGCTATAGCCCTGGTGGAAAGGGCCTTTGGTGGCCCCGGAAGGGGGACACTTGCCAGGTTGTAGGCGAGGCGGATCAATTGTACTAGCCATTTGGACAGTCTCTGGGATGTGATAGGCAATCCCAGTTTGTGTGGAGCATAGGAGATGAAAAGATGGGGGGTCCATCTATGAGGTAGAAAAGTCCATGATTCAGGTAGAAAAGAAGAGCCCTTTTCACATTTAATGAGTGGAGCAGGCGCTCATGTTCAGAGGAATATTCTGGGTGAAAGTCTGGTAGGAGCACCTCAGATTGCAGATGAAAGGCTGAGATTACCTTAGGGAGGAATGAGATGTCTGGTGTGAGCCTGACAGCATTTGGCAGGAAGGAAAGGAATGGGGGATTGTGGCAGAAGGCCAGTATCTCACCCACCCATCTGGCAGACATAATAGCTATGAGGAAGGCCATCTTCCAAGACAGTAGATGCAGGGCACACGTTGCTAATGGCTCAAAGGGTTTCCTGGTTAGTATCCTGAGGACTAACGGTAAATCCCAGGGGTGAGCTGGTGTCTTGACGGGAGAGTAGATGTGTAAAAGCCCCTTTATAAACCTCTTCGAAAGTGGGTGGGTGAAGACGGAGAAATGGTCTAGGTTGTTGTGAAAGGCAGATATAGCTGCCAGGTAAACCCTGATGGAGAAGTGGGAGAGGCCTGCCTCTGCCAAGGATAATAAGAATTCGAATACCTGTGGCAGGCCCGCCGAGGTTGATGCAACTGATCGGGGGCCAGGAAGGCACAGAAACGTTTCCACTTGTAATGATAGGATTTACATGTGGAGGGTTTGCGTGAATTGAGAAGTACATGAGCTACCTTGTCCGAAAATTGGGAGGTGAGATTCTCCACGCCGTGAGCTTGAGGTTCGGCACATCGTGGAGACCCCAACACTACTAGGAGGTCCGGATGGGGTGGAAAATGGAGGTATCGACCGTGGGACAGGGAGAGAATGACAGAGAACCAAGTCTGTCTGGGCCACCATGGCGCTATGAGGATGGCTTCTGTTGGTTCCAGTGACAATTTGTGGGCCATGCGGCCTAGTAACGGCAGAGGGGGAAATAGGTAGAGGAAGTTCCCGGACCATGGGTATAGGAGCCCGTCCACCAAGGAGAGAGGATCCTTCCCGCCTTGACTGCAGAAGAGTTGGCATTTCCTGTTTTCCCAATTGGCAAAGATATCCATCTTTGGTAGCCCCCATCGTTCGAAAACAGGGTGAAGGTACTTCCAGTAGAGCTCCCACTCATGGGCGTGTGCACGGCGACGGCTGAGTGAATCCGCCCTGGTGTTTAATGTCCCTGGAATATGGGTAGCTTGGAGGAACACATGTTCTTGTATGCACCAGTCCCATATTTGTAGAGCTAGGAGACAAAGGCGGTGGGATTTTGTTCCGCCCTGTCAGTTGATGTAGCTGACCGCTGTGGTGTTGTCTGAAAAGATCGCTACACATCGTTCTCACAGGAGTGGAAGAAAGGCTCTTAGGGCATAGAAGATGGCTAAGAGTTCTAGATAATTAATGTGATGGGACAGTAGTTTGGGGTCCCATCTGCCACCTGCGTTGTAATTGACGAGGTCTGCCCCCCAACCTGTTCTGGAGGCATCGGTAGTCAGAGTGAGTTGGGGTGAAGGTAAGTGAAAGGGGGCCCCTTGAAGACGATTCCTCTTCCGCATCTATCAAGTGAGGGACTCTCACACCTTGGGAGGTGGTGAGAGAAGGGTGGACTGCGGGAGTGATAGAGGATCGAAGGTCCTTAGGAACCATAACTGTAAGGGACGCATTTTGAGTTTTGCAAATGTGAGCACTGCGGTCGTTGCTGCCATGAGTCCCAGCAGGCGTTGAATACTGAAGGCTGTTCAGAGTGGCTGTGAATGGACCTCCTCGGCAAGGGTGATGATGGGAAGAGCCCGGTCTTGGGGGAGAAACGCCCTTAGGTTGTTCATGTCTAGGCAAGCGCCTATGTACTGGACCCGTTGAGCAGGGGTGAGGTGCGACTTTTCTCGGTTGATCTTGAGACCGAGGCTTTCTAGGAGGGAGCAGGTCAGCACCAGGTCTTGGAGTATGGAGCGGTGGCTGTTCGAGACAAGGAGCCAGTCGTCGATGTATGGAAAGACTGTCACTCCTTGGAGGCGGAGGAAGGCTGCTACCACTACCATGGTTTTGGTGAAGACCCTGGGGGCCGTGGAGAGGCTGAATGGAAGGGCCTTGTAGTGGTAGTGATGTTGGCCTATGCTGAAACGAAAGTACTTTCTGTGCGCAGGGAAGATTGTCAAATGGAAGTAGGCATCCTGAAGGTCTATGGTGGCAAGCCATGCGGATTAATGGGAGGATGGAGTGTAAGGTCACCATGCGGAAGCGGATGCAGAGAATGAAGTGGTTTAGACCTCGCAGGTCTAAGATGGGTCTGATGCTGCTGTCTCTCTTTGGAATTGTGAAGTACCGGGAATAAAAACCAGTTCATTGATGTGGAGTGGGTACTGGTTCTATGGCATCTTTGGCAAGGAGTGCAGAGATCTCCTGGAGAAGGAGATCGGAGGGGGGAGTACAGACCATTTGCGAGGGTGGTGTTTGGTTGAACTCTATTAAGTAACCGTGATGGATGATAGAAAGTACCCAGGAGTCTGTCGTAATGTAGGTCCAGGTATGAAGAAACGGGCCCAGCCTGGTGCATAGGTAGGGGGAGTCAAAGGCCCTGTTTAGATTGCCTGGGAGGCTTCAATCGGGTCTGTTTGGTGTAGTGGTTAAGTGCACGGACTCTAATCTGGGAGAACCGGGTTTGATTCCCCACTCCTCCACTTGCACCTGGCTGGATGACCTTGGGCAAGCCATAGCTCTGTACCAGCTGTTCCCTCAAGGACAGCTTGGGAAAGAGCTCTCTCAGCCCCACCTACCTCACAGGGTGTCTGTTGTGGGGAGGGGAAGGAAAAGGAATTTGTAAGCCGCTCTGAGACTCCCTTGGGGAGGGGAGGGCGGGGTATACATCCAATCTCTTCTCTTCTTCTTCTTCTTCTGTTGTTGGGTCAGTGAGAACCATTGCTTCTGTGCATATGGGACCCTCTGGGTGGTGGAGGAGCTGGGGGGCCTCCACGCCCATTCTGGTGAACTTCTGGTAAAAGATCTCTGAGGCCAGGAACGGGACCAGGATCTGGGCTTGAAAGGGCGTTGGGTGGAGGAGACTCCCAATGTACGGGAAGCTTTCATGCTTTTGTCCATATCCTGTAGGACCATATCGAATGGAATGGAATGGAATGGACGAATGGAAGAGGCCAGATCCATCAAAGGCCAAGTCTTCGATAAAGGCCCTGGTATCCATTTGGAGAGAGGTAGAGCGGAGCCAGGAGTGACGGCGAAGAGCAACAGCCGACGTCATTGTTTTTGTACATGAATCTAGGACATGCTTTGATGTGTTTATTTGCTGTTTGGCCAGTACAAGGCCTTCCTTTTGGAGCTTGCGTGCAGCTAACTGTTGTTCATCCGGAAGGTGGACAAGATGTGGAGACAGTTGCTCCCATAAGGCATATTGATATCTCACCATACATGCCAGGTAGTTTGCCGTCTTAGTTCCTAATACTCCTGCTGAATAAAATCTTCTGCCAAACACGTCCAGCTTTTTCCCCTCTTTATCTGCTGGGGTGGAATGGGTGTGTTTAGATTTGGATGCCGAGTTAACCACCATGGAATTTGGGCGTGGGTGGTTGAGCATGAATTTGGCTTCTGTCTCCTGTATCCAATACATATGATCCAGACACCTAGAAGACACTGGCGTGGAAGATGGCTTGTCCCACTGGTTCCTTGCTGCTTAAAGCAGTACTGTCGACATTGGTAAGGCAATCGATGTGGAGACATCTGACTGAATGACATCGAAGACAGCGTCTATTATGTCAGGCTTAGGTTGAAACACCGAAAGACCCAGGGACAATGCCATTCTCTTGATGAGATCTCCATAAGAGGAGAGATCTTCCGACGGCGATATGGGGAGGTTCTCCACAACATCAGGTTGAGGCGACATTGCATCTGGCGGAGTAGGAGTATCAGACCTGTTGTTATCTGACTCGTTGCCCGACGATTCCGAGGGCCATGAGGGGAGGTGGAGAACTTCTGCCAGTGCTGCTCCTGGAGGCATTGGTGTCGATGGAGGTTGAGGTGGTATCGGAGGGTGCCTCGGTCCCGGCAATGGTCGCCTTGGGGTCCGCACCGATGGTTGGGTGGACTTGGCTAAGGGCAGCGAAGTCTTATCATAGTCCCCATGAGTAACGTCCGGTGGACAAGAGAGAGTGGCTGATGGTGGTAGGCGACTCAGTCCCAAGGATCGGGATAGGTGATAGGAGTACACGTCCCAGTCAGCATGTGACGAGGAAGGCCACAGTATCAACGACTGGGTTCCATGAGGATATCGATGCTGGTATTCCCATGGTATGGAGGAATAGGATGGATATCCCCATTGAGACTGAAAAAACAGGTTGCTTACCTGTAACTGATGATCTTCGAGTGGTCAACTGTGCATTCACACCATTGGGTTTCTGCGCCTGCACCGAAACTCATCGGTATGTAGAAAGCTCAACGGATTTTCGCGCCCAGCTCCACCGCGCATGCGCGGGGGCCCACCGCGCGTGCCCAGGGGAGCCGGGCGCGGACATCCCACCAGTTCCTTCTGACCGCTGCAACCAGTAGGAGTAAGCGAATTCCGCCTGGCCGCAGAGGGGAAGGAGGGCGGGAGGTGTGAATGCACAGATGACCACTCGAAGATCATCAGTTACAGGTAAGCAACCTGTTTATCTTCGACGTGGTCTCTGTGCTTCACACCATTGGGAGACTAGCGAGCAGGTCTTACCTGGAGGTGGGTGCAGGCCGGCAGTCAGCGAGATGCACTTGACAGTACAAGCCTGCCCATGGCTGCTCTATCGGATGCTCTGGTGTCCAGGGCGTAATGTCGAATGAAAGTATTCGGAGATGCCCAAGTGGCTGCATGGCATATGTCCGACAAAGCAGTGCCCTTTAGAAAGGCCGTGGAAGTGGATACAGCTCTCGTGGAGTGTGCCTTCACTTGGCCTGGCAGAGGAGTGTGAGCCAGTCTATAGCATAACGAAATTAACTCCACTATCCAACGGGAGAGTCTGCATGAAGTTATCTGCGTGCCCATTCTGCCTTGTGCATACGAGACGAAAAGGCGTGGAGATTGTCTGACCGCCTTGGTGCGGTTCAGATAAAAGAGGAGGGCTCGCTTGACGTCTAGCGTATGCAGCAGTCTCTCTTCCTCCGATGTGTATTGAGGAAAGAAGTCTGGGAGGAAAACTTCAGAGTGCATGTGGAACTCTGATATCACTTTAGGTAAGAAAGAGATGTCCGGGAGTAGGCGCAGTCCATTTGGAGGGAAGGAGAGGTAGGGCGTATCGTGCCGGAAGGCCAGGATCTCACCTACATGTCTGGCTGAGGTAATGGCTACCAGAAAGGCAGTCTTCCATGTTAGCAGACGGAAATCACACGTGGAGAGCGGTTCAAAGGGCTTCCTCGTAAGCTGACGTAGCACCAGAGTTAGGTCCCATAGGGGTACTGGTGGCTTTGAGGGGGGGTATAGGTGAAGCATCCCCCGAAGGAAGCGCTTGGAGAGTGGGTGGGAGAACACTGTGAATTTATCGATAGTGTTATGGAATGCCGAGATGGCAGCCATGTAGACTCTAATGGAAGAGTGTGATAATCCTGAGTCTGCCAAGGATAAGAGAAAGTCGAAGATCCGCGAGAGGCCCGCCAAGGTTGGGGAGGCGTCGTCCGCTCGAAGGAACTCTGCGAAGCGGGACCACTTATATGCATATGATTTACGAGTGGACTGTTTCCTAGAGTTCAACAAAACGTTTGCTACTCTGGATGAGAAGCCAGAGGGAAGAGTCTCCACGCTGTCCATTTTAGGTGAGGGACGTTGTGGTATAGAAGTGGTGATTTGGTGATGGTGAGTAGGCGCGGATCCAGGGGAAGTGGATGAATTGCCCCTGGGCTAGTGACAGTAGGAGAGGGAACCATGGCTGGCGAGGCCACCATGGTGCTATGAGGATGCAATTCACTTCCTCGGATAGTATTTTCCAGATCACTCGCGTGAGAAGAGGGAGCGGTGGGAAGAGATACAGGAAGTCGTCTGTCCACGGGAGAAGGAGCCCGTCCCCTAGGGAGCCGGGGCCGATTCCTCCTCGGGAGCAGTAGTGACGGCACTTGGAGTTGGTCCCGGTCGCAAACCTGTCGATGGTTGGGGTGCCCCAGCGGTGGAAGATCGGGAGTAGGTAATCGTCCGATAGTTCCCACTCGTGGGGGGAGGCCCGGCCTCTGCTTAGGAGATCCGCTTCAGTGTTCTCTGACCCCGGGATGTGAGTGGCCCTGGGATGGATGTGTTGAGAAAGGCACCAGTTCCACAGGTGGATTGATAGGTTGCATAGGGATCTGGACACCGTGCCCCCTTGCCTGTTGATGTAGGCCACCGTGGTTGTGTTGTCGGATAGAATCGCAACACAGTGGCCTTGTAGGAGGGTGCGGAAAGAATGCAGAGCGTAGAAGACTGCTAGGAGCTCCAGGTAATTTATGTGTCTGGACTGATGGGAAGTCTCCCATGGTCCTCCCGTAGTATGTCCATCTAGGTGTGCTCCCCATCCCCACTGGGAGGCATCTGTGGTGAGTGTTCGGGAGGGGGAAGGGAGATGAAAGGGGGCTCCTTGGAGGAGGTTTCTTGCCTGGGTCCACCACAGTAGGGAGTCTCGGACCTTGAGAGAGGGGGTGAGGATGGTTGACTGAGCGTCCCTATTTGGGTGGAATACGCTGAGAAGCCAGAGTTGTAATGGACGCATGCGTAGCTTTGCCAGCGGGATGACAGCGGTTGTTGCTGCCATGATGCCCAGTAGGCGTTGGATTAGAAAGGCTGATGCCGTGGGCTGGAGCCTGATCTGGTTCGCCAGGGTTTCCAGGACTAATGCCCTGTCTTCTGGGAGAAAGGCTGTTAGGACCGTCGAGTCTAGGATGACTCCGATGAATTGCACCCTTTGCGAAGGGTGTAAGTGCGATTTCTCCTCGTTGACCTTGAGGCCTAGGCGGGCCAGGAGGGCACGGGTGATGATAATGTGGTGAGACAGGATGTCTGGCGAATCCGCTACCAACAGCCAATCGTCGATATAGGGGAAGATGGTAATTCCCCGAAGACGTAAGTGGGCGACCACTATCACCATGGTTTTGGTAAAAACGCGGGGTGCTGTAGAAAGTCCGAAAGGAAGCACCTTGTACTGGAAGCATGCATTGCCTAGGGCGAAGTGAAGGTACTTGCGGTGGTGGGGAGCTATAGTAATGTGGAAATAGGCATCCTGGAGGTCCAGGGTCGCCATCCAGGAGCCTCGACGGAGTAGAGGAAGGAAAGAACGTAGGGTGACCATGCAGAATCGTTTGTACTGGACAAAGGTGTTCAGGTTCCGTAGGTCGAGGATGGGTCTCGTCCCTCCATCCCTTTTGGGGATCTGAAAGTAATGGGAGAAGAAACCTTTGTTCCTGTATAGGGGGGGAACCCGTTCGATCGCATCCTTCTGAAGCAGTGTGCTGATTTCTGCTTGAAGTGCCGGGGTAGGGGGGGTGGATGCGAAAACGTGGTATGGTGGTAGTGTGAGAAACTCTATGCGGTATCCCATGGTGACAATCGACAACACCCATTCATCTGATGTTATTTCTTGCCATGTGGAGAGGAAAGGTGCCAGACGCGTGGGTAAGGTTGGGGAGAGGGAGAAGTCAAAGGCCGTGTTTGGGGCCTCTGGGAAACTTCTGGAGTCCTGACTGCTGGTTTGTAGGTGGCCTCTGTTTGCCCATGTAAGGCTGTCGTTGCTGCGTGGGCGAGGGGCGGGGACGCCATGAACGGTCAGGAGAGCTTCTAGCGGATGAGCGCCGTGACCAAGGCCGTGACCATGTGCGTGGCTTATATGGTCGTGAGATGGGAGCAGATACTCCAAGGGTCCTTGAGGCCTTGATGCTTTTGTCCCATTCTTGAAGAACCGAGTCCGTGGTGGCGTGGAAGAGCCCTTGCCCATCAAAGGGGAGGTCCTCAATTAAGGTCTTGGTGTCCTGCTGCAGGGAAGTGTTACGCAACCAAGAGTGTCTACGCAGCGCAATGGCAGTGGACATAGTCTTGGATGAAGCATCCAGCGAGTGTTTTGAGGAGTTTACCTGCTGTTTGGCCAAGAGGAGGCCTTCTTTCTGGATTTTCCATAGTGCCTGTCGTTTGTCGTCCGGGAGGCTCTGAGTTAGGTCAGATATCTGCTCCCACAAGGCGTATTGATACCTGCCCATGCAGGCCAGGTAATTCGCGGTTTTGATCCCTAGAGTTTCTGCCGAGTAAAATCGTCTCCCAAAGGCGTCTAGACGTCGGCTTTCTTTATCCGGAGGAGTGGAATGTGTCCTCTTGGATCTGGTGGCGGAGTTGACCACCATGGAATTTGTCTTGGGATGAGTCAACAGGAACTCTATGCCATCTTCTTGGAGCCGGTACATATGGTCCATTCTCCGAGAGGAAACAGGAGCTGAGGCCGGCTTGTCCCATTGGGACTTGGTTGCTTGAAGTAACACGGAAGAAAGCGGCAGTGCCACAGATGGGGACGTATCCATTTGTACTATGTCGAAGACAGGGTCCGATACAGATTGGGGTGGATGGGCAATGGGAATTCCCAGCAACATGGCCATACGCTTAATAAGATCTCCGTATGATGAGACATCCTCCGACGGCGAAATGGGGAGGTTGTCCGACGTGTCGGGCTTGGGAGAGGGTCCGCTGGGAGAGCTATGCGACGAGGTATCATCTGGGTCGGTGTCGGCATCGGAGGACTCCGATGCCGGTGGTATAGGTGTCGGTACGTCCGGTTGCTGGATGTGTTGCCTCGATGTCGATTGGTTGGGTGGAGGTGCCGGTATCGACGGAGGCTGGTGTTTGTCTTGGACTTGTCCCCACGTCAGTGGCGGTGACGGGGATCTGGATCGATGACTCTCCCGATGTCGATCGTCCAGTACTGGGTGATTCGGAGGCGCGGAGTCATAATAGCGTCTCGGTGACCGGGGTCGATAGCTGGTGTGATGGTCCCATGCCGATCGAGACGGAGAGAGCCATGGCGCTGTCGTAGATGGTGGGTAAGCCCCAAAGGGGTAGTAACCCCGGGGGTCCCATTGGCGATAGTCATACCGGAGTGGAGATCGTGGACGATCCCGAGACCGGTGAGGGTCTCACGGTGGAGTCGGGCGTCGAGGTGGAGAGTGGGTCTCCGAGCGTCGATGTGGGCTCTCGTAATCTGGGAGTTGACAGGAGAGATCCGTACCTGCTGGCGACGCAGAGCGTCTAGAGCCCGATCTTGAGGAGCCGGCGTGCGCGCACTGTCCGTGTGGAGGCGCGTAGTCCGACTGACCGAAGGCCTGGGTCTGTAATACCGCTTCAGGTAGATCCGGGCCCGGAGGTCTCAGAGGGGAGTCCAACAGCTGGATAATTTCCGGTGGTGGCGGGCGTGCGGTATCGGGCGGCGGTGGCTCCGCGGTCCCTATGGACATCGGTGGTTCGGTGTCCAGATTTTTCCGGCTCCCAGCGTCGCCCTTGTAGCGGGACTTATCGGCTGGTCGATGTTTACGCTTCTCTGCCTTGTCTTTTTTCTTCTTTTTTGTGGGGGTGGAAGCAGAAGAGGGCGCCGTCATCGGTCTCTTAGGTGGCCGGTGGCCGAAATCAGAAGCCGCTCTCGGTATCAGCGGTTTCGATATGGTGGTCGACGTCATAATCGCTGTAGACGTCGACGGCAACGCCGAGGAGTCCATAGGGCCTGAGGAGGCTGAGGACGGGAGAAGTGCAGACTCTAATAGAGCGACCTTCAGGCGAGCAGCTCGATTTTTCCTAGTCTGATTTGAAAACTTAGAGCAGTGTATGCAAGATTCAGGCCGATGGGATTCGCCTAAACAAAATATGCACAGGGAGTGCCCGTCTGGGGCCGCAAGTTTATTCCCACAGGAGCTGCAGCGTTTGAAGCAACCCCAACGCTCCATACAGTGGGGCCTCAAGGAGCTGAGGGGAAGGGGGGGGGGAAACTCGGGAAGTTCACCAGGTTGGGGAAATCAGAGTGTCAGACGTCCGATAAGCTGAAGAATAGTCAGAGTCCAGTCCAAGTTCAAGAAATACGGTAGATCCGAAGGCTTTCTAAAGTTATCCACGAACCGACGAGGAAGGCTGTTAGCCGAGCGGCGGTCAGAAGAGAACTGGCGGGATGTCCGCGCCCGGCTCCTCTGGGCATGCGCGGTGGGCCCCCGCGCATGCGCGGTGGAGCTGGGCGCGAAAATTCGTTGAGCTTTCTACATACCGATGAGTTTCGGCGCAGGCGCAGAAACCCAATGGTGTGAAGCACAGAGACCACGTCGAAGATTGGAGAGTGATGTGGAGACCATCGAGACGATCGACATTGAGGTGAACACTCTGTGTATGTCGAGGCAGGGTTCCTGTCACAGGAGGAGTGGTATGCTGGTGGTGAATCTGGTCGGATGGGTCCACGTTGAAACTGATCTGTATCTTCAGGAGAGCGTGAATCATCTCCTGACATCGATCTGGATCGAGATCTGTCCTGCCTCGGCACCGGGCAGAAGCACCCCTCCAGCTCCGGAAAGTCCTGGGTCTCCAGGATTTCCTCAGGCGGCAAATGTGTCACCTGTCTGATGGGTGAGTCCAGCAGGTGGATCACAGGCAACTCTGATCCAGGTGGAGGTGGCGGTACGGAGGCCTTAGGAGAAGACAGTGGGGCAACCGTCAGTGACGCAGTAGACGGTATCGAAGCAGTCATGCAAGGTTTAGGAGGTTTCTTGGTGACATCTCCTGTAACCTTGCATCTCTTTTTTTCTTTGTCTTTCTTCCTCTTCTTTATCGGTGTGGATGCTGTCGACAAAGCCGACGGGGGGCGTTTTGGTGCAGAGATGCTGATATCGGAAGCTGCTTTCGACACCGAAGTCGATGTCGAGGGAGTCGGTTCCATCGCGGAGGGGAGCAAGGAGGATTCGAGGAGGGCAACTTGAAGATGGGCAGCTCTGTTTTTCCTGGTTTGGCTGGAAAACCTTGAACAGTGGGGACGAGAGGCTGGACAATGTCCTTCCCCGAAACAAAGTAGACAGAGCGAGTGTCCGTCCGGAGTCGCTATCTTGCTCCCACGTGAGGTACACCTTTTAAAACAGCCCCACGCTGTTGCCATACGAAGTATGGTAGACGAGGACTCGTGAAGGGAGAGGCCCCAGGACCCGGAGGACCCGGGGAAAGAGAGAGATTGACAGAGTTTTGTTTTTTGTTTTTGAAGAGAGAAAGAAAGAGGTAGAGAACAGGTCTTGAGGAGAAGAGGTATCCACGAAAGAACTACTAAGGCCGACGGAGAGAGGTCAGCACGATGCTATCAGCGCGGTGGTCAGAGAAGAACTGGCAGGATCTCTGCGCCTGCTCCTCTGGGCATGCGCAGTGGGGGCTCCACACATGCCCGGTGGTGCTGGGCGCGAAAATTTGTTAAGAGCTTTCTACGATACCAATGGATTCCTGCGCAGGCGCAGTAAACCCACAGTGTGAATGCACAGAGACCACGTCGAAGATCCAGGTTCGATTCCCCACTCCTCCCCATGCAGCTGCTGGTGTGACCTTGGGTCAGTCATAAGTTCTTCAGAGCTGTCCTCTCAAGGGCAGTTCTCTAGAGCTCTCTCAGCCCCACCTACCTCACAGGTTGTCTGTTGTGGGGAGGGGAAGGGAAAGGAATTGTAAGCCGCTCTGAGACTCCTTCAAGTAGTGAAGGGCGGGGTATAAATCCAATCTCTTCTTCTGCTTCTGCTTCTTATTTGATTATTTCAACTATCCAATAGTGGTACTGAGGAAGGTCAGTTCCATGCTTTTCACTGTTGTTTTCGTGGATTCATCCATATTGCTTAATTTTTTTATGGTATATGTATGTACCACATTAATCATTTATATGTGCAAGCTATAGGCTGAGATATATGGCAGCAGGAAGAAGAAGAAAAAGAAGAAGAAGAGATTGGATTTATATCCTGCCCTTCACTCAGAGTCTCTGCATGTGAAGGACTGGAGAATCAAACCTGGTTCACCCAGATTAGAGTCTGCGCTCCTCACCGCTACACCAAACTGGCTCTCAGTGATACCTCTTGACAATGGGGTGATACTTTCTGATAATGGCATTTGCTTTCAAAAACTGATGATTCTCAGGACTGCACACTAGAAGCTAATTTCTACTTTCCAGACAGCGACCGTTACAGAGAATGCAAATGTCTCTAATTTTCCTCTCTGAGTTAAAAATTGCAGTTTTGCAAGTGGGCACAGAAAAATCCCAAATAAAGCACAGGTTTCGTGTATGCACCATGGATCGGGGGCGGGGGGGGGAGGCAACTGCTTTTATTGGATCCTTTACTGCTATTCAGTTGTAGGATTTTTATCTTTCATTTTATGTTCTAATAACACTCTGGAAACAACTGCTGAAAGAGGGCCTGTAAATCTTATACATAAGCAGGGATAAAATAAAAATTGCTGTACTGAGTGTTGGATAAAGTAGGCACTCAACACTATACGCACCATCAAACTGGCCTGAGCTTAGCATAGGGATGTTTGCCTCTGGGCGCCCTCTCTGATCCCTGCAGTGAGTGAAGATTGCACCAAAACTGGCTGGAAAAAGCTGTCCTAAGACTTGTTTGGATATCTACCCGGTTACAGTTGCCAAGGCAATCAGACACCAAGAATATAGGGAGTCCACAATGCCACGGGAGAAGTAAGCGCTGTAGCCCTATTGGCATGGTGATGGATCGCAGTGTGAAAACACGCCAGTGTCATGAAAGGGACAAAAAGAATGTGATGCTGTAAAAGCTGATTAATAAGTGTGTGCATTTGGATATTTCTAATCAGAACCAGGGCACACAGATTCCATGTTTCATTCTACATCATAGATAACCTAAAATTAAGCAAGGCACTCACACAATTTCAGTATAGAAATTCAGAAATTTGTGGTTATTTCAGCTGTTTTCAGCTAACAGAAAACCTGGTGTCTGAGTAAGGAGGCTCGAGCTACACCTACAGTTCTCAGTGGATGGGTAGAGCAGGCAAGTCCAAGTCCAGATTTATTTTATTTATTTATTTATTTCATGCGATTTACATCCCGCCCTCCCCAGTATACGGCGGGCTCAGGGCGGCTAATAACCTATCAACAATATTCCATACATAATTTAAAACATTAAAACATATAAACCAACATAACATCAGATGGCGTATCTTCAATTTGATCATTCAATTTGATCATTCAATGCAGCACCCGAATGCAACCTTAGAACAGCTACAACTGGTGGATAAAATCGGTCCAGGGCCAGATGTAAATATCAGTGCTAGGTGGCCTCTACACGAAAGCCTGGTGGAAGAGCTCCGTCTTGCAGGCCCTGCGGAATTGTAAATAGTCCCAAAGGGCCCTGATGTCATCCGGGAGCTCATTCCACCAGTACGGGGCCGCCACAGAAAAGGCCCTGGACCTTGTACTCGCCAGCTGAGCCTCCTTTGGCCCTGGGAGGGTCAGACGATTTTGGGAACCAGACCGTAGTGCTCTCTGGGGAACATATGGGGAGAGGCGGTCCTTCAAGTAAATAGGTCCCGAGCCATATAGGGCTTTATAGGTAAGCACCAGCACCTTGAACCTTATCCGGTATGCTATAGGCAGCCAGTGCAGTGCTTTTAATGCAGGCTGGATGTGCTCCCGCACAGGAAGATGCTGGGTCTACTCTCCTTTGAAAACAGCAGAAAAACCCAGGCTAGCCCGATCTCATCAAATCTTGGAAGCTAAGCAGGGTTGGCGGCCCTGCTTAGTATTTGAATGGGCAACCACTGAATAATAGGGTTCCCAGCCCCCAAGTCCCAGCAGGGTTTTCCCCGCTTTCGGGGGCTCTGATCTGCCACCAGCCACCTGGCTGGTGGGGAAAACCCAACCCCCAAACAGGAACCACACCGTGTGATGTCCCCGACACAATGATGTCCCCCGGAAGTGATGTCACTGCATTGTCAGCGTCAGATGGTGACAATATAGTTTTTGGGCAAACTATGGTTTTGAAGGCAAAAAATCCACACAGTTTTGCCCAGAAACTAGAGTGTCACGCCCCGACGTTGGCGACATGATGACATCAATTCCGGGTGACATCATCGTACTATGCGCGCTTTGTGCATGTGGCAGAAGATCTTGGGAAGGACCCGGAAGCCCCCCACCAGCTACCGAGGAAGTCCAGAGTCGCTACACAGAAGTAGGAATGGCAAACCATCTCGTGAAAGTCTCCTGCCTTGAAAACCCTATGGGGTTGCCATAAATCAGCTGCAACTTGACAGTACTGCCCCCCAAACCGTCTACCCCCCAAATTTACCCGAAACACATTTCAGAAATGTTATTTGCACTCCCAAAATGTCACGAAAACGGTAACCATGCCCGTTCTGAAATAACAAAGCATTTTAAAAACAACAACAACGAAGTGCACAGATTCTCTTGAGGTCCTGTAAGGAAAGCTGACCTACAAGGTACTGTGAAGTGAAAGAGGACTGTTATTCATTTAACCCCTTCCACTCCAAAGCTGAGGCATCAAAGGGAAGGCAACTGGGAAGATGAAAAAGCTTGGGGAAAGGACCCTTGGTTTAACCATAACTCAACTGATGTTCAGATAACATAAGAGGTGCCTTTCTGAACCCTGTGGTCCATCTAGTCCAGCAGTCTATTTCACACCCTGGAGGGCCACAAATGGGGCAGCGAGGTCAAGGCCTTCCCCAATGCTGCCTCCTAGTACTGGCAACCAGAGATTTATTACTTCAGGATGTGGCGATCCCCTTCAGTCACCCTTACTAGTAGCCATGGAAGGACTTCTCCTTCATGAATATATCTAGAGAACACCTCACAGTACAAATAACCTTCCTGTTGACACAATGCGGAATAACCACGGGGGGAAACAGTGAAAATTATCCTGAACACGCAACAACAGTGTTTAGTTAGCTGTGGTTATTTATTTATACCCCCCCCATGGGACCCAGATACAGTTACAATACCATTTTCCCCTCCAGCATCTTATCTCTGTAACAACAACCCTTTGAGGTAGATTAGGCTGAGAAAGATAGTAACTGGCCCAAGGTCACCCAGGAAGCTTCCACAGCAAAAGGGAGACTCCAACCTGTAGGGTTGCCAGACTCCAGGTAGTGGCTGGAGATGTCCTGCTATTACGACTGATCTCTAGCCAACAGAGATCAGTTCCCCTGGAGAAAATGGCCACTTTGGAAGATGGACTCTATGGCATTATAAACCACTGAAGTCCTTCCCCTCCCCAAACAACATCCTCCTCAGGCTTCACCCCAACAATCTCCAGGTATTTCCCAACCTGGAGCTGTTATCCCCCAGATATCAGTCTGACACACTAACTGCTACCAACAGGGTGATGACTGGAGGACAAGAATGAGAAAGTTTTAAGTACTCAGGCCATACCTGGAGTCTTATGTGCCGTTCTGGTGGCCTCACTTCAACAAGGATGGGGACAAAATCGAGAGGGTGCAGAAGAGAGCGACAAGGATGATCAGGGGTCTGGAGACTGAGCCCTACGAGGAAGCGCTAACGGCCTTGGGAATGTTCAGTTTGGAGAAGAGGAGATTGAGGGGGGACATGATTGCTCCCTTTAATTGTTTGAAAGGCTGTCATTTGGAGGAGAGCAAGCAGCTGTTCCAGTTGGCAGCAGAGGAGAGGACCCAAAACAATGGGTTTACATTCCATGCAGATAGGTATCGGCTGGATATTAGGAAAAACTTTTTCCCAGTCTGAGTGGTTCAAAGGTGGAATCAGCTGCCTAGGGAGGTGGTAAGCTCCTCTTCACTGGCAGCTTTCAAGAAGAGGCTGGACGAATATTTGTCAGAGATGCTTTAGGCTGGTCCTGCACTGGGCAGGGGGTTGGACTAGATGGTCTGCATGGCCCCTTCCAACTCTATGATTCTATGATTCTACTTCAGCTTCAGCGTGGAAAAGCAGAATCCTGGGCTTCCAAAGGAAACTTGTGAGTAGAAGAAGAGAAGAAGGGAAGAGATTGGATTTATATCCCACCCTTCACTCACCTGGAGTCTCAGAGCGGCTTACAATCTCCTTTCCCTCCCCCTCCCCACAACAGACACCCTGGGAGGTAGGTGAGGCTGAGAGAGCTCTGAGAGAACTGTCCTTGAGAGAACAGCTGGTACAGAGCTATGGCTTACCCAACAGCTGGTACAGAGCTATGGCTTGCCCAAGGTCATCCAGCAGGTGCAAGTGGAGGAGTGGGGAATCAAACCCGGTTCTCCCAGATTAGAGTCCACGCACTTAACCACTACACCACTGGCTACACCACTGAACTGAAGATGCAGGCCTCAAGATGGCATCACCACAAGACAAGCTGTGGGTTGTTTTTTTGGTTTTCTCCATTAAAACTCTCCTGCCAAGTGAGGACAAAATAAAAGAAACATACCCTCCCCCTTAAAAATCCTCCCCCAAATATAAGAGTAACATTATTTTTTGGTGTAGTTTTGCAACTTCTCCCCCATCTGTTTGTGTTGTTTTATCTTTTCCATCTGCTTCTGTTTTGAGGCCTATGCTTCTGTGGACCGAAACAGAAAAGCAATTTGCATTGGGGGGGAGGGGGGGAGGAAGGAAAGAATCCTAACCTCCTTGCATTATTGGCTGTGCTTGAACTCGCCCGAAAGAAAGCAAACTGCAGTCCCTCAAGAATTTCAACATCCGCCGTAATTCCACTAGATTTCAATTAGCAGCGTGCAGACGCAAGGCAAAATAAATTGATTTAGCATCTTCCTCGTTTGCCGCCAAAGCCTAAATGGAAGGGTGGGAGGGTTCTCTCCGCTCCCCCCCCCTCCCCGGCCCATTGTACATCGTCTGCAAATATTAGTTACCATAACGGACTATCACGTAAATCAAATAATGGACCCTCTCCCATAATCACTTCGGCAGCTGCAATGGCATGTTTCAATGGTTATCCACTGGAACTCATTAAGAAAGCATTATGTATAGTAAATTAAAATGCAGGGTCTATGATCCGCAGACAAAAGGATGACAAAGCTTATCATATGTATGCCATGGACTTCACATTAACAGAGCTTGAAACAGCATTGTCCTTTTAGAGTAGGTCATTTGCGCCGTAGGATATTTCTGTTTTCATAATGAGTGGGCCAGGACAGACAATGTGCCTCTAACTGCATAGAAGTGCTTCCAAAGAAGATGGTGCAACGGTTATGATCTATGCACATGCAGGAAGGCAAGTAGAGGGCCTGTATTTGACTGTTAAACTACTATTCTCTTCCAAGTTAACATTAAATTACTCATCTTTAAACACATGTTTTGTACCCTTAAAGTATAGTCCTGAACAGAGTTAACGCTTCTAAGCTCATTAACATCAATCGACTTAGAAGGGTGTACCTCTGCTTTGGACTGGACTCTTAATTTGGAAAACTCTGTATTTGTGTGGTTTTGAAAATGCTTATTATAACTTTGAAGTAAAGAGGGGGGCTGTTGCTCAGTGACAGAGGACATACTTTATGTGTAGAGTAGCATGTGTTAGCTCATTGGTATTTCCAGTTAAAAACCTTTCGGTGCTTGAGATTCAGAAATAAACACTGTCAGTCGGAGTGGATAAAACTGACCTAGATGGGACAATGGGCTTAGTACAGGACAATGTGACATGTCTGTGGCCAAAGCACAGCAGGGGAAATTATGTCATGGACAGAATGCCCATGGCATTCAGACTTAATTCTACTATGTTCACTTTGAAAGAACATGGTAGAGCATCCCCAGACGTTCCAGTGGAAAATTCAGGTGGAAGAGATGTATGTATGAATGCTCCCCAATATGGAAATGTTGTTGTACACAGAAAACCAGCAGAGGAAAAAAACACACACTACAGGCCAGAGCATTTATCCCTGATGTGTTAGCTTTCGACAAGAACAGAAGGTTTGATGCAAGCACCCATGTCATGTCATACCTACAGAAGTGGCACAGTCCCACAACGGCTATGCCACATCTTCTGCATCACAGGTGACTATATGCGTTCTATGATTTCAAGCACCACAAACAGTCCTATGTTGCTAGCAGATGGCAGGGAGAACACAAACGGGGCCCAGCAGAACTCTGGACTGGGGGCCCAATTCATACCCTACCCACGTGAGGCCAAGGGTCACACACATATTAGTCGCCAGTTCTGATGCAGACTAGCAGTAGAGCCTGCAGCTGGCTTCGAAAAATACTGCGGAGACATATTGGTTGGAGGCAGAGACTTTGCAGTGTTCCTTCTGTGCACCAGACTACTCTGGCCTTCTGCTCCTTTCCTTGTCTCCAGCAGTGTTCCCTCTAAGCTAAGTTAGTGTGAGCTAGCTCACAGTTTTTTTAGCCTCCAGCTCACTCATTTTTGTCTTGGCTCAGGAAGGAGGGCTCTAGAGCAAACTAATTTATGCAGTAGCCAAATTGCTCGCTCACAACTTTAATGCCGGCAGCTCACAAAGTAGAATTTTAGCTCACAAGAGGGAGCATTGGTTTCTGGCCTCCCTTTCTCCAGATCATCTCCAGCCTTCCAAAGTATCTTATTTACAGAATGGCCACTGCTTGATTATTAACTGGCATGGTTCAGCATGAGAATCCAGTGCCAACCACAGAACAACTTAATTGCAAGGGAAGGCTATAAATCTTTTAATTAATAAATGCAAAAAAGAGAGAAAGAAACGCAGAGGAGCCGAAGTTGAGGAAAGCAGCTGGCATGGTGTGGTGATTAAGAACGGTGGACTCTAATCTGAAGAACCAGGTTTGATTCTGTCGGGTTATTTCAGGTAGCAGAGCAAAGGAGCAAGCAGCACACAGGTGTATTAGCTTTAAAAAATAATGTTTACTGATTACTCATGAGGAAAAGGAGACTGGGCGGTTAAAACAAATAATATCCTGGCTAGCTGTTCTAAATTTTCTCTAAGTAACTGTTACCTAGTGTCTCCGCAGGGCTCATTTCGTAGCAGGAGCTCCTCTGCATATTAGGCCACACACCCCTGATGTAGCCAATCCTCCAAGAGCTTACAGTAGCCCCCGTAAGAAGAGCTCTGTAAGCTCTTGGAGGATTGGCTACATTAGGGGTGTGTGGCCTAATATGCAAAGGAGCTCCTGCTGTGAAATGAGCCCTCTTGAGTCAGAACAAAGAGCAGTAAAACTTTCTAAGCCTCCACCACTGGGACATCTTCAGGTCTATTTATCAGCCAATAGACAATCCCAATATCTACTCATTATGCATATTGTCACCTAGACTCCAGCGGGTAAGACGTGCAGGCTACTCTATTTGTCCTAAGGCTGTCTGGCTAGGAAATTAGCATGCACAAGTAAACACATTAATTCTCTCATGACTTCAGGAAAGAACTTGCTCATATCCCAACATATTCCCCACTTCTCCACATGAAGCCTGCTGGGTGACCTTGGGCCAGTCCCAGTTCTCTCAGGACTCTCTCAGCCCCACCTACCTCACAAGGTGCCTGTTGTGGGGAGAGGAAGGGAAGGAGATTGTAAGCCGCTTTGAGATACATAAGGCCTGCTGGGTGACCTTGGGCCAGCCACAGTTCTCCCAGGACTCTCTCAGCCCCTCCTGCCTCACAAGGTGCCTGTTGTGGGGAGAGGAAGGGAAGGAGATTGTAAGTGTCTCTCAGACTCCTTAAGGTAGAGAAAAGCAGGCTATAAAAACCTCTTCTTCGACTACTACTACTACTTAGTCTACTAAAGTTGTCACTGTCCAGCCCTGAAGATGGTTTAATAATTTGGTTGGCATGTGACAGTGGTACTGCAGGCCACACAGGAAACTCTCTAGTGGGACTGATAAGGCCTCCAAGCCTTACGTCCGTTCACAGTTATGGAGCCACAGGCAGCCTGTGTGTGTCTAAACATGGGATCTGTTGCATAATCTGTGCAAACATTTCAGAATCTAAAATCGACATAATAACACGTCAGATGTGGAGCACAGGAACACAAGGGAACAGGCCTCTCCTTCCGACAGTCGCAAAAATTAACTCAGCCCAGCGGCACTTCTGTATTAGCCCTGGACATGCTTCAAAACATGACAATGTAAAGGGTCCCTGCCATGCTTCAGCGGGTCTTGGATTTCCCTGGCGACAGCTCTCTTTGAAGACCATCACTCATTCGCCGCAAAACAAGAACACATCAGCGAGCTGCCCAGACCCAGGCAACTGTTTAATTATCTACACCCTCTTTAACAGCAACCAAAGCTTCAACGTTTGTGCCCTTTTCCTCACCTCTCGGACAAGGGGGGGAAATGACAAAGTGCTTCTATCTCCCAATGAGCATTTCAGACAAGTTCCCTGATATCAATCTGGGTTTGTATGAACTAGAAGCAGCAGATATCTAGACAGAGATTGGAGTCGAGGAGTAGGTGGGTCAACAACCGCACTTTAAAAAGAAAACAGATGGCTGAACTTGACAGAGACCCTGACACGCCAAGGGGAAATAATGGATTATTTTATGCAGCATCCCACGGTGGCCTCGTGGTTCAGTGTGCTTTTGGTTTTGTGTTAGCTTCCTCTATCTTAAGGAGAAGCACAACAACACGGGGTGCCTCTATAAAAGCGACGGCAGAGGCATCTTGTGCAAATGCGTCAGCATGGTGCAGCGGTTGGCCTGTTGGGCTAGGAGCCAGGAAAACTGGATCATCATTCAGCCATGAAGCTCACTGGGCAGATACCCCTTTTCCAAACTAACCTGTCCCACAGGGTTGCTGCGATGACAAATGCGGGACCTCAGAGGAAGATCATGAGCATTGTCTTGAGGTCCTTGAAGTGGGAAATCTATCTATCTGTCTGTCTGTCTGTCTATCCATCTGTCTAGGGGTTTGGGGGGTATTTTTTATATGTGCATGTGTGTGTGTTCACCTGGAAGTCATTGCGACCTCTGATGACTGTATGTGCATCTGGAACCTATGGTGAACTCTGGTGACTGACCCCTACTGAGGGCCTGGAGGCTATTCAGAGAGGTGGCTGAATAAAGCCTGCCCCCACCTCCCAGCTGCTGGTATTCCAAGGAGGTCTCCCATCCAAGTACTTGCCAGAGTCGACCCTGCTCAGCTTCCGAGATCTGACGAGATGGGGCTTGTGCTGCCCCTGGCAGAGTTAACTAAGTAATAGTGGTCAGTTGGATTGTTGTGTACCTTTAAGTGCCTATGCACTCTGGGAATTGTAGTCTCAGGTTAGGTGTTCCAAAGCAGCCTCCTTACTGGCTCATCAAGAGTCATTTCCTGTGCAATGCTCCCTGTAAGCTGTGGAGTCTTGTGAGCAAAAATGCTTCTTTGCGAGCTCCTGGCATTAAAGACGTGAGCGAGCAACTTGGCTGCTGCATAAATTAGTTTGATCTGAAGCCATCCTTCCTGAGCTAAGACAGAAATGCGAGAACTGGAGGCTAAAAAACTGTGAGCTAGCTCACACTAACTCAGCTTAGAGGGAACACTGGCAGAGGCACGAAATATGATTTTGTTGTTCTTTTCCTGCTTTCTTTGTTTTATTCCTCGGTGAGGAGAGGGGAGAGTCCCATCTCTTTTCTCACCACAGCCATAGAATTGACCTGAATCACAAAGATGTAACTTCCTACCCAGTCATCAGCTTGGATTGTGAGGACAGGGCTTGCCTGGGCTATCCAGGTCAGGGCAGATCAAAATATATTGACAAATAGAAAAGCAAAAAACCCAACCATCGGAATACACTAAAATATCACAACTGCACCCTGCCTGTTCCGGGTGCCTCTTGACCTGGCTGCTAGCTGTGTTGGGTTTCCCTCAACCAAGGTGAGTTGTCTCTGCACACCCAAGGTGGGTCCCACCACTGGACAGTGATATATCAAACACAACCATGAAGCTACCTTAATATTAAAGTCAGATCATTGCTCTGTCGAGGTCAGCTCTGACAGGTGCCCTCCGAGGTTTCAAGGCAGAGGTCTTCCAGCTCACCTATTACCTGATCCTTTCAGCTGGAAATGCCCAAGACTGAACTGGGACCACAGATGCTCTGCTGCTGAGCCGTGGACCCTCCCATGAATTCCAGCAGAAATATCCTGAGGGAGAGAGCCAAGCCACCCTGGGATTCCCTGACACAGCTGGAGCTGGAGCTATGCTGGAGCAAGGGAGAACTGCAGAAATAATGGCGTGGACTGATTACCGTTCCGCAGGGCCTGTAAAACAGAGCTGTTCTGTTCTGCCCAACCATCTGGCCTCCTTTGCTGAAAACTGCCCCGTTTTATCTGCCCATTCCATCTTTCTTCTGCCATCCAGTTGACATTGCTGGAACTATATGAATGAATGTATCGGTTTGCCTTCTTTTAGTGTTTATAATCAGGGCTCATTTCATAGCAGGAGCTCCTCTGCATATTAGGCCACACACCCCTGATGTAGCCCTGTAAGAGCTCTGTAAGGTCTTGGAGGATTGGCTACATTAGGGGTGTGTGGCCTAATATGCAAAGGAGCTCCGGCTACGAAATGAGCCCTCTTTATAATTGGTTTTAATGGTTTTTTCACTTCTTTGTTGCTAGCCGCCCTTTGTTGTTAGCAGGACAGAAGAGAAGAAGAGGAGAAGAAGAAGAAGAGATTGGATTTATACCCCGCCCCTTCTCTCTGAGTCTCAGAGCCGCTTACAATCTCCTTTCCCTTCCCCTCCCCACAACAGACACCCTGTGAGGTAGGTGGGGCTGAGAGAGCTCTTTCCAGGACTGCTCTTGAGAGAACAGCTCTGACAGAACTACGGCTTGCCCAAGGTCATCCAGCAGCAGCAAGTGGAGGGGTGGGGAATCAAACCCGGTTCTCCCAGATTAAGAGTCCGTGCACTTACCCACTACACCAAAGTGACTCTTTAGCACTATGCCAAACTGGGATAGAAATAGAACAAAATAAATTAAATTGTTCTGAAACCTTGATCCCATGCCTAAGCAATGAGAAGGGGGCCGGGGCTTAGCGCCAGAGATAACAGCAGCTCAGCTACTGAAAAATACATATTCTGGTTTCTTTTCTGAATGTAAGGGTGAAATGTGCTTCTGACTTTAATCCGGAACAAAAAAACCCTGTGCCTCAAAAGTTTGGGAAGTGCCGGTCTCTATGCCTCTCGCATGCTAATCCCTAGGCAGGCATTTTGCCATGTTTGACGCAGTCCTCAGAAGTTCAGTTTAACACATTTTCTTCAGAACCAGAGTCTGTTCTTTCTACACCGTGGGCTCCTCCTCACTTGATCGGAAGAGACGGGCTTTGTGAAACCCCTGGATGAAACCATCAGCAGCGGGAGACACGCCAAAAAAAAAGAGAAATCGAAAAGATGGGGGAGGGGAGCAGTATAAGCTCTTGCTGTTACTTTGCCTGGATTTATTGTACTGGCTTTGTAGACAAAAGGAAAGGGGGGGGGGAACCCTCACTCTGTTCCCTCCAGACTCTGTGGAGCTCCAAATGACAGTTGCCCAAACCCTGAATACTATCAAAGCCTTGTGGAGAGAGTCAGTCTTCTGGAAAGTACTGATAGGTTTTAACAGAATGCATTACAGCCTGTCGGGGAAAATTACTCAAGAAAAGTAGAGTAGCCCACAGTCAAACCTTATTGGCCGTTTAAACCAATTAGGGATTTTTTGATCTTTTCAGGCCCTGCTCTCCACTGGCCTAATTGGGCCTTCTTTCTTCCTCTGCTCTTATTTCTCTCTTTCATTCCTCTGAAGTGCGAGGACCCAAATGACACAGCTGCTACTCAGCTTTTACATCTGTTCGGGTCCAAAAAAAACACTGGGAGACCTACAAGTGCATCTCCCCAGAGGATTTAGAAAACAGAACTATCGGCAACACATTCCAGAGGGGATCCATACAAAACCCATTTCAGCAGCTGCCCCGTTCTCTCAAAATCTCTACCCTTTCGTGTTTGGTGCCGGGTAAAAATGTATTTTTTAAAAAAATCCAGAAGGTTGGTGGGTTTTTTTTTTTTTTTGAGAAAACTGTTCTTTAAAAAAGTCTTGATTCAACAGTTTTGTTATTCTTTTGAATGTTTTATTGTATTGTTACGTATTTTTTAAAGTAAGCTGAATTAGAAAAGGAACTTTACAAATTTAAAATGGAAAAAGAATTTACAAACATCATAAAAAATATGCATAAATAAATTATTTCGATTGGCGCTACAGTGGGTGAAAGGGATTTAACTCTTCCAATATGAACTTTATATGTAAACATATAAAGCTGCCTTCTACGTAGTCTGACCCAACCAGCTCAGCATTGTCTGTCCAAGGTCTCAGGCAGAGAGTGTTTTGGGTTTTTTTTCTAATAGCAGCCTAGGTAGAGCTGGTGTAGTGGTGCAGCCATTTTGTTGGACTAGGATCTCGAAGACCTGAGTTTGAATCCCCTTGTCTAGTCATAAACTCTCAGCCTAGCCTATCCCACAGGGTTGTTGTGAAGTTACAATGGCGGTGAGGAGAATGATGTAAGGTGTTTTGGATTCCCATTGGGGAGAAAGGCGGGGTACAAATGGTGTAGTAGTTAAGAGCGTGGACTCTAATCTGGGAGAACCGGGATTGATTCCCCATGCAGCTGCTGGTGTGACCTTGGATCAGTTACAAGTTCTTTCAGAGCTGTCCTCTCAAGGGCAGTTCTAGAGAGAGCTCTCTCAGCCCCACCTACCTCAGAGGCAGTTTCCCCTCTAAGCTGAGGTAGTGTGAGCTAGCTCACAGTTTTTTAGCCTCCAGCTTACACATTTTTGTCTTAGCTCAGGAAGGATGGCTCCAGAGCAAACCGATTTATGCAGTAGTCAAATCGCTCACTCACAGCTTTAATGCCAGTAGATCACAGAGTAGAATTTCTGCTCACAAGACTCCACAGCTTAGAGGGAGCATTGCTCACAGGGTGTCTGTTTTGGGGAGGGGGAGGGAAGGGGATTGTAAGCTGCTCTGAGACTCCTTTGGGTAATGAAGGGCGGGGTATAAATCCAATCTCTCCTTCTTCTCTTCTTCTCTTAAAATAAATAATAAATGGGATATTCCTGAAAAGGATTTACTCCACCTCTCAGCTACAAGTTTTTCAAAATGAAACCTACTGATCTCCCCATGCTATAGAAAATGATAAGGCTAAGAGGATGCCTGCAATTTCCCCCCCTTCTAGAGAAATTCCTTTCATCCATCCATCCATCCATCCATCCATCTGTAGACCCTGTCCGCTGTTCCAAATCCTTGATAATTTGAGGAGTGTGAGGAAAAATCGGGGGGGGGGGGGGGGGAGCAGCACTGATGATGATACTCTAGGAATTTCCCCAGTCTCTAAAGATGCCAACCCCCCTCCCCAGAAGTGACTTCACAGCCTCAAAGACACTCAAGGAGTTTCCTGTGGTATGGTTTCCACCACAGAGACTGAGGCAATTCCTAGAGTGCCACCCAGAAGTGAGGCTGTATCTCCCTGAAACTCCAGCCTCCAAGGGGGGACCCTCCCCCCAATCCCCAGGCATTTGCAGGTGCTGGGCTGGCAACCTTAGTACCATTTCAGAATGCAGGTGAGAAGATCAGTTGTTTAATGTTTTCCCACACTGAAAACAGCATTCCCTGCATGTACCAAACTAGGCCTGATTTCAGTGTGGGGACCGGGTGGGTATGAAATACTACCAACGCAGTGTTTTGCATGCTCAGCTCTTCCTTGAAACCAGGCTGGCCTGGCAGCTTGAGTAGTTCTCCTGCCAGGGATCTGTGGCTTAGGCAGATGCCCCGCCTAGCCTTGTCTAGTTTAAAAATGTTTGTTTGTTTTAAGGCGGGGGGCTTTATTTTATTTTAAAGCTATCTGCATGTTGCCTCTACACAGATACATCTGGCAGGCAGTTCACAAAATGATCAAACAACTCATAACTAGGGGAAAAAATTAATCCATGATCAGAAAAGATAACACAACAAATATATAAATGTTTTCAAATAACATTTGGATTTGATATATGGCACCATTGCTCTCTTTAAGTATTGGAAGGGCCTTCACTCAGAGGAGGGCAGGGAGCTATTCCTGTTGGAAGCAGAGGGCAGGGCTCGTAATTATGGGTTTTAATTAAGGGCAGGAAGGTACCAGCGGGATCTTAGGAAAAACCTTTTTACAGTAAGAGCTGTGCAACAGTGGAATCAGCTGCTTCGGGAGGTGGTGAGCTCCCCCACATTGGCAGTCTGTAAGCAGCGTCTGGACAAACCCTTGTCAGGGATGCTCTAGGGCGGCTGATCCTGCATCGAGCAGGGGGTCTGTACGGGCCCCTTCCGGCTCTGTGATTCTAGGATTCTATCATTACAATATGTTTTAGCATCTAAGATGTTTTTTTTTGCTGGATCTCTGTAACACACCTATTTTCCAACAGTGGATATAAGCAGAATTTTTAAGGGATATGTATTCATTTTTAAGATACTGTGATAGCGAATGGTTGAATGTTTCTTTGGTAAGGCTCATGACTGGCTCATTATGCAAGACAATCAGCTGACGTCTCATCAAAGGAAGGTAATGACAAGAGATGATCTCCTGATAAGCGAGTCTCTCCCTTGAGCTTTGGAAATGTGATACCCATCAAGGCTTGGAGAACACCTTAGGGAACAGGGCAGTAAAACAGCAAGAGGCCACACTGCAGTCGAGAAAGTCAAAGGGGGGGGGGATTTTTTTATTCGCAGCTGGCTAGAAATAAGGGTACAGAATTACTGGTGAAGGATGCTCTAGAAATGGTTTTCTGGGAAACTGCTGCCTGTGCAAGGAGTGTCTAGTTGATTCCTCTGTGCACTGCAAGTATATTGTAAATCAAGCAAACATTACAAAGATCCCAAGAATCCCCAGTGCTATGTATCGTCCAGAAGGAAACCAAACCTTTGTTAGCATAGCCTCTGGAACTTACCATCACTTGAAAAAGCAGGGAGCACAGAAAACAGCACTGAGACCTTAAACAACCCAATAACAGGGTTTTTTTAAAAAAAAAAAACCCAAAAAAACACACCATGGCATTTGATACTGTAGCCATGATATATTATCACTCTTTCCTGGTTTCCAAAAATATCCAGCTTTCTGTTTATTTTAAAACATGACTGAAGAGAGGACAAAGAGGCACTTAAAGGAAAGTTGGCAAAACAAGCTCTTTTCAGTGGCTTTGCTTCTGTAAAAACCAGAAAGGGAACTCTTACATCATCTGGCCAGTGTCCCTGCCAGAAGAAGCCAATGGAAGAAGTAGTTCGGGAATACAAAAAGTGTCCTAAGCTCTTGCTACAAACAGAATCTGCACAATGCCAGCCGAGAGGAGTTTGACAGCTTGTTGGCCCTGGCAGAAGCAGTGGCAGAACACAGCCAGAAAACCAAACGGGTGGATTTGACCCTTAATGTGCGGTTGGTTTATTGGCTTTTTTACCCAGGACAAAGGAATTGGGGGAGGGGGGGAGCTGTTTGTTTGCTTTTTATACGTGCTCATTAATTGTTAAAATAAAACCTCCATGTGAGTTAAACAGCAGAGATAGAAGAAGAAGAAGAAGAAGAAGAAGAAGAGGAGGAGGAGGAGGAGATTGGATTTATACCCCTCCCTTCACTCACTTGGAGTCTCAGAGCGGCTTACAAACTCCTTTCCCTTCCCCGCCCCACAACAGACACCCTGTGAGGTAGGTGGGGCTGAGAGAGCTCTTTCCCAAGCTGTCCTTGAGAGAACAGCTGGTACAGAGCTATGGCTTGCCCAAGGTCATCCAGCCAGGTGCAAGTGGAGGAGTGGGGAATCAAACCCGGTTCTCCCAGATTAGAGTCCGTGCACTTAACCACTACACCAAACTGGCAAACAGGGCTGGCTCCAGATTTCAGGGGAGCAGGAGGCACTCCCCCTACACCTAAGCACACCACCTTGTGCCTTGTCCTCTTCCATTCCACCAGTCTTCTTCACTCACATGCAACCTGCCAATCTGCTCTCCGGAGTTAATGTATCTGGTGAGGCAGACTACAGGTGTGCGTGTGTGTGTGTATGTCACAACACAGGGTTGCTAACCCCCCCCGGTCTGGGCAGCTCCCCTTATTTTGGGGGCTTCAATCTGCCAGCTGGCCAGCGGGGGAAGCCACACCCCTAAACAGGGATGTCGCCCAGCAACCCTGAAGTGATGTCATCATGTCGGGGATGTCAGGGGGTGACCTTCTAGGGTTTGGGCAAACTCTTATGGTTTTGAGGGCAGAGAATCCTGACAAGCAGGCTGGAGGGCCCCACCCCCATCCCCGGCAGCCAGCAAGGACCTGGAAACCCTATCATAGCACCTTCTCTCCATTACCTTGGCCTCTCTATTAGGCTGTGAGATTGCTCCAAAGATTTCTACAATAGTCTCCCATTCCCGGGCCAGAAAGGCAGCTGGAAAGCTACAGGGGTGTGGCTGCCTCACCTCCTCCCAGGAAACAAGAGATCATCTCACAAGCCTGTGCAAGAACATCTCCCAAGTACTGGCAAGAAAGTTCCCCGTGAAGGCTGAAGTGCTCTGGGGAGATCTCCCAGAATGGGCTAAGGGTCTCCGGCCAGTGGTGGGTCACACACCACAAGCCCTGACCCCAGACTCTTCACTGTAGACATAGTCTATTTCTACTCTCCATATTTATCCTGATTTTTTTCTGAACACTGAAAAAAATTAACAACCCAAAATATTGAAAATCATGAGTTAATCCTTGTCTCCATCTTTCAAACAGCAAAAACAAACAAACCCCTCCCTCTATTTCCCTCTATCTCAGACCCATCATACTCGGTCCAGAGATGTGCAAATAACTTCCTTTCCCCAAAGTGCCCAATATGGTTTCACTCTTCCATCCCCCAAAGTAAATATTAGACCTTTTAGTTGTATACTTTATGCCACCATCTAAGGAGCTCAGAGCAGAGTCCACGGTTCTCCCCCTCCCCATTTTATCCTGACAACAAACCTGTGAGGTAGCTTAGATCAAGAGTGTGTGACAGAGGAAGTGTCTATCCCAGGATGCAAGCCCGAGTGGCAGTTCCAGCACAAGCGGTCACACAACCTGCATCTCTTAAGCCCAATGCTCTACGCGCTAAAGAACAGTTACAGTCCAATCCTAAACAGAGTTATACCCTTCTAAGCCTGTTGACTTCAGTGGGCTCAGATTCAGGGTTGTGCATCATGACACAGAGAGCAGAAGCTTGCTTGGGGCATATGAGGTGAAGGAGGAGATTGGATTTATACCCCGCCCTTCACTCCCCGAAGGTGTCTCAGAGCGGTTTACAAACTCCTTTCCCTTCCCCTCCCCACAACAGACACCCTGTGAGGTAGGTGGGGATGAGAGAGCTCTTTTCAGATCTGTCCTTGAGAGAACAGCTCTGACAGAACTATGGCTTGCCCAAGGTCACCCAGCAGCTGCAAGTGGAGGCGTAGGGAATCAAACCTGGTTCTCCCAGATTAGAGTCTGTGCACTTAACCACTACACCAAACTGGTGATCTCTGAGATGGCACACCCAAGCACACATATTTTGGAGGACTATATCCCCAGCGAGCAGGCAGGGGACAGCAAGGAAATACTTCCCCTTTTTAGGCTAGGAAAACAAAGCAAGCATAGATGGGGGCCAATAAGAAAAGGGGATGTCCTCTTCTCGGGTGCCAACAAGAGGTGAGAAGGTTCGTCAGGCAATGGGTGAACAAGATAGCACTGGGTTCAACCAGATAATACTTGGCTGGCTCTAAAAGTGAGTTAATGTTGTCACTATGAAGACAGCAGAACTGTCACAGCAACAATCAAGGCTGTTTTCGGACAACAGATACGTTTATGTAATTCCTGGGCATTGCTAGTTTTGCTCGGAACACCTCTGAGTGCTGTTGTTTTAGCTGAGACAATTCAGGTTTGTTTCACGTCTCTATCCAGTTATTGTCTGCTTACTCCCTTGAAGTGTTTACCAAAGACTTCCTTCTGCAATCCCATCTCTGCCTTTTTGGCTCTGCGAGTTTTATTTTTTTGTTTGTTTGTTTGTTTGTTTGTTTAAATTTCTCGCTCACCTTCCCTTGTACGGCGTCTATCAAGGGTGGAGAGGAAAACTTCAGCACCAGAACTGGGTTTGTGAGGAAAAAATTAGTTTTAAAGCTGTTGGAACTTTGCAGGACTTACTTCTGTGCGATATAAGAAAACATTTTGAAGTACCCTCTGACCAGAAGAATTGGTCCACTTTATGATGATCCAATTAAAAAGAACCTATTCTAGAAGCCCCATGCCTAGGTAAAAACTCTAGCAATACCTCAATATAAGTGTAAAATTACTTCTGCCTTCTAGGACAGAAAAAAAAATATGGCATATCCCAAGCGACAGCATTGTTTGCAAACATATATATTTCTTTCAGGAAAGCACACTTCAGCAGTATATGGATTGGACATAACGTGAGAAATGGAAAAGTAACTGCTGCCAACTGGAAATTCAGTGGAGCGTAATCAAATGAGAAAGTGTGTTATTAAAAGGAAACAGGAGCCTTTACTGAGATAATCCTTGCTGTTTCGCTAAATATATTATTTACTGACTTTATTCGTACCCCTTATTTCTCCCCAATGAGGACCCAAAGTGGCTTATATCATTTCCCTCTCCTCCATTTTATCCTTACTACAACCCCGCTTGGTAGGATTGACTGAGGGTTTGTGACTGGCTCAAGGTCACTCGGTGAGTTTCCACGGCAGAGTGGGGATTCGAACCTGGGTCTCCCAGATCCTAGTCCAGCACTCTAACCACTAAGCCGCACAGGCTCTCAGGAACTTCTCCAGGGACAGGTTTGTTGTTGTTTTTAAAATTTAAATGATGCATTCATAGCCACACCTCAATGGGATCAAAACCCATCAAACAGGGCAGAAAGGGTTGCCTCAGTGCTTAGTTCTTGTGGCCCATTTTTTACACACTCAAGGAAATGCTGATTGACACGCTGGGGTCAGGAAGCATTTCTGGAGGTTTTTTTGTCATGTTCTGGTCGTGGAACGGCGGTCACTGCAGGTCTGTGGGGGGAGGTATCCCACACTTTCAGCTAGCATGCATTGCGCAGGGGGTTGGACTAGATAACCCTGGACGTCCCTTCCAACTCTATGATTCTATGATTATTTATTTATTTATTTGATTTATACCCTGCCCTCCCAGACAAAGCAGGCTCAGGGTGGCTTACCGTTCTAGTGGTATCATATAAACTTTAAAAGAGTAAAACAAATTAAAATCATAAGACAATTCATAAGGTGCTGTATCTCTATGATGGCGGAATAACTGTCCTTAGTAATCATACACAGTGGGGAAGCTAGTCAGCAATAGATATGAGGCCAGCATCCAACTCCATAACATATAATTCACTGATATGAGCGCAGATGTTAAACACTTGCACAAGAGCAGGCAGCCAAGGATGGATTGCAGGGCACAGGTTCCTCAGTCACTGTTAGACTATCAGATGCTTGGTGGAAGAGCTCCATCAATCAAATGCTTGGTGGAAGAGCTCCATCTTACAGGACCTGCGGAACTGTGAGTGTTACTTCCAAATAAGCGCACAGGGGGTGGGGCTGCAAAGAGTTGACCCATTTATGACTGCTTTTCACTTGAAGTACAAGCTGAAGGCTCGAATGATAGTTCGTATATGAAAATGAGCCTTCCTAGATCATCAAACACCACTGAGAGAACTTCTATATTGCTCAAGAGCCCTTTCCAGAAGGTGGTGGTGGAAGTTTTCAAGTCACAGTCCGTTTATGGTGACCTCATAGGGTTTTCAAGGCAAGAGAGGAACAGAGGTGGTTTGTCACTGCCTGCCTCTGTGAAGGAACCCAGGACTTCCTTGGTGAGCTCTCATCCAGTTACTAACCAGAACCACCCCTGCTTAGCTTCCAGGATCTGACGAGACTGGGCTTGCCTGGACCATTCGGGTTAGGTAAGTTTCAGAAGAGACACCCACATATACTAGAAGCCTCCCATTTGTGTGCAGATTCTCCCAGTGCACACAGATGCCAAGTTGTCTGAATAGATGCAGTATACATATTTTGTATATGTGTACAGTTTTGGTACATGCAAACCAGCCACTGGGTTTTTCAGGGTTTGGGTTCAGACGTACTTAAACTGTAGGCACACACGAGATACATGTGTTCCCCTGCTTAGGCAACACGATCGCCATGCATATTGGGAACATACCTTCAAACACTTTCCAAGAAAGCTCATTCACACTTTCAGCTGGCATGCAACAATCAAAGACTGATCAAGCAATGTACACACAGGCATGAATCTGTCATAAGCATGAATAACAAAGAGAAAAGGCAATGGACTTTTCTTTTTTTAAAAAGAAATTAGTGGCCTATTTAAATAACTGCTGGAGACCTCAGGAAATTAAATCTCTCTCAGTATCTTTTTAAAATATGCTGTTGACCAGCTATTCTGCCACCAACTGAAAACACCAACACCAGAAGGAACAACAACCAATTTTATCTCAGAAATCTGGTTTGTGTATGCAATAAGAGACACTATTGTTTTGACATACAGGATGCGGTTTCTACTCTAAACTAAGGAGGGGGAAAACACTTTCTATACAGGAAAGATACACACAGGCCACAAAATACCACCCCCCTCCAAAAAACAGTCAATTTTAGAAATTTTGTAATAATGCTAACTAATGGGTTTTGGGAACAACATTTAAGTCCAGTGGGATCTTTAAGACCAACAAAGTTTTATTCTGGGTATAAGCTTTTGTGTGCATGCACACTTCTTCAGAATGTGGCAACAGCCACCAATCACAGCCCTTGGTCAACCAACCAACTTCATTGTGACGTATTCTGATGTCACTTTGAGACGCCATCATGCTGGGATGCACAAGAACACAGCTCGTTCCTTGCCCTCTACCCCGCTCCTAGCATGGAGGATCCTCCTTACCCATGAAGTGTGAATGGAAGCATGCAGGTTAAGAGAAGTCAGTGTCCCCCCCCCACACACACACACAAACCAAAAAACAATCACACATGGGATTTTAAGCCTCTCTAGGGTCACCATAAATCAGCTGTGACTTTATAGCACTTTCTACCACCACAGCAGAAATCAAGAATGGGACACATGAAAAATTCTACTGATAAGCCGGTCAAGTGCCTGGCTAAAAATGACGTCTGAATGCAGTCACCACCACCTCTCAATGCACTTGTGGACATGAGCTCAGAGGGGCCCGTTCACAGGTACAACGAAATTCCCATGTGAACCATGCTTGACACAGACCTTGGTGCCACAAGCACACGAAGGCAAAACTTGGCCTGATTTGATTTAAGGCTGTTTCAAGGCCCTCTCTGCTCCAGCTGCTTCTCCTGTCTGTTCTACCCTCCTCTCCCCTGCCCACGAAGCGGCCAGCAGTTTTTAATGGGACAGATTAATATATACCATCTTCTTGTTTGAAATATCTCACTGATGCTTTAATTGTTTTATCTTGATGTTTTTATTAATGATGTACCGTATTTTACGGACCATACGACGCACCTGACCATAAGACGCGGGGGGAGGCTCGTGCCTTCCGCGCTGGTCAGCGGCGGCCTCGCGCGAGCCGGCGGCAGCAACAAGAACAGCAGCGGCAGCAGCAACAAGGCGGCGGCAGCCTCGCACGAGCCGGCAGCAACAAGAAGGGCAACAAGAACAAGGGCAGCAACAAGGCGGCAGCAGCCTCGCGCAAGCCGGCAGCAGCGGCAGCAACAAGAAGTTTAAAGTCACTCCCCCGCCCCAACGTCCAGTCTTCGCTCCATAAGACTCACACACTTTTCTCCCCACTTTTTTGGGGAGAAAAAGTGCGTCTTATGGTCCGAAAAATACGGTACATTGCCCAGAGCCCTCCACAGCAGGGATTGGGTGATTAACAAAATAGATTAGATTAGATTAGATAGACAGACAGACAATCTTCAATGAAGCGTTATCCGGTTGCCAACCTCCAGGTCCTGCCTGCACAAGTTGCTTGGAATTAGAACTGATCTCCTGACTACAGAGATCAGTTCTACTAGGGGAAAATGGCAGCTTTGGAGGACAGAGTCTGTGGAATCACATTCCTGCTAGACTTTATCCCTTTCGCAAACTCCACCTTCCCCAGGATCTGCCCCCAAATCTCCAGGAGTTTCCCAGGAAGCTGGTAACCCTAAGTATAATGCCAAGATTCAGCAACACACCATTTCCCCACCCCTCCGTACCCAAATTCCCATACGAAATTTCATCGTAATCATATATACTCTAAACGTATAGAACTCAGAAGGGTACAGAATTCCCCTTCCATGTAAAACTGTAGAAGACAACCTTCTCTGTCTCCGTTGCTTTTCCTCAGCAACTACATCTTCATTGTCTGTCCTCTCAGAGCTGCCATCGTGTTTAGTCACAGCTGACATTTAAATACTAACACATTAGATTCAAATGTTAGTAATTAGTCCTTCATAATATTCCGGAATGTCACAACATTTGATTTTACAATTTTCTCCCCTTGCTGTAGAAAGTGCACTGTTTCCAATTAAATCTCCGACCAATTGGAAATCACAAAGCCCTGCTCATTTCTCCCCCCACCCCCAGTTAATCTGCAAATGTGTTTTGTTTTAATTTCACATGCATCTCCCTTTGAAGCACTTAATAGAAAGCCTGTTTGTCACCGGTGTAATATTTGTATAGCCTAATTGCTATTTCTTGTTGTTTTATGCTACTTCAGGGTTGATTTGTATTGTCTTCATTAACAGTAAGCCTCTTTGAATACTCTTTTAAGAGAAGGCGGATGGTGGAGGTAGCATTATAAATAAATGAATACTAATGGAATGATAGTGTACGGCAAGGCAGAGCGGCAGCTTGGAATCCTGGGCAGACAAAATCCAGGTTCAAATCTCTGCATAGTTACGAAGCACACAGGGAGCCTTGAAGAACATATTATCTTCAGTCCACACAAAAGAACATAAGAACCCACACTGTCAGAGGATGTAGTGATGGCCACAGGCATAGAGGTTTCAAAAGGGGATTAGACAGATTCATGGAAGATCGGTCTATCAGTGGGTACTGGCCATGATGACTAAAGGGAACGTTAACTTTCACCAGCAATAAACCTCTGGATACCTGCGCTAGAAGGCAACAATGGAGGAAAGTCTTGACTTTTATGACTGTTGTTGGCCCACCATAGTAACTAGTTGGTGACTGTGTGAGACAGGATGCTGGACTAAATGGACCAGTGGCTACTAGCCATGGTGACTGAGGGGAACCTCCAAGTTCAGAGGTAGTCAACCTCTGAATCTCAGCGCCAGGAGGCAACATCGGGGGAAGGTCTCAGCCTCTGTGCCCTGTTGCTGGCCCTCCAGAGGAACTGGTTGGGTACAGTGTGAGACAGGATGCAGGACTAGATGGACCACTGGGCTGATCCAGCAGGGCTCTTCTTATGTTCTATAACGACCGGTCTAATCCATCATGGCTTGTCTTATGTTCTTAGTCTTTAAAGTATGCTGGACCCCAGGGCTTTTTTTGTGGAAAAAGCCCAGCAGGAACTCATTAGCATAATAGGCCACACCCAACAGCAGAAACTCATTAGCATATTAGGCCACGCCCCTGACAGCGCAGCTCCCTACCAGGATTGGCTTCCCCAGGTGCCCTGCGGCTTGCGAGGTGCCTGGGGAAGCCGGGGTTGGGGAGGCAGTCTAAACTTCCCTCCCTGGATTGGCTTGGCTTGGCTTTCCCAGGTGCCCTGCGGCTTGTGAGGAGCCTGGGGAACCCAAGGGGGAGAGGAGGCTGTAGGCATGGCCAACTTGGAAGCCAGCCGGAACTCTGTTCCTGTGCATTCCTGCCCAAAAATAGCCCTGCTGGTCCCAAACAACACCGGGCTTCAAAGGCCAGCACCAGCACCTTGCCTTGGGTCCAGAAATAAATTGGAGGGTAGTGTAGGTGGACGAAAACTGGAGTGCTAAAGTCTCTCTATGACTCATCCCAGTAAATGAAACCTTGAGCACAAGCAAAGTTGATGAGGTAAACTGTTCTTGCCTCCTCAGCATAACATTGTTGTTAGTCTTAAAAGTATGTTGCCGAAGGCTTTCATGGCTGGAGTTCATTAGTTGTTGTAGATTTCCGGGGCTATATGGCTGTGGCCTTAGCCAAGACCACGGCCATACAGCCTGAAAAATCTATAACAACTAAGTCTTAAAAGTGTTATTTCTGCTGAGGACATTGTTCTAGGTGGGGCAATCCAGCCCTTTCATCTTGACTAGGGTAGACAGCCCTTCCTGCCAGGGTATCAGGGGTGGAATATGCCTAAATTAAAAAACACACACACAGAGAGACAGACAAACTGTGTCCTCCCTTGGAATCTTGGCAATATCTAAGCAACTCACACTCTACTTGCCACAAGGATGGTCATTACTTGGTCACACAAGGATGGCCATTACTTGGTCACACATTCACACAGTTCTGTGGAATAATGCAAGCCTGCAGCCATTTGCAACAAAATGTAGAGATGGGCTAAGCTACCCTCCACTCCAGATACTGGTGTCAATATATGACCCTCCCTCCCGATGCTTATAATAACTGGCATTTCATTAAGTAGCAGTAACGGTAGCAGCAGCCGACTAAATAGGTCAGGCTAGCTTGAGCTTATCAGGGCTTGGAAGACACCTGTCTTGCCCTGACCTAGCCACTCTCATTCATGCCACAGTCACCTCCAGGTTGGATTACTGTAACTTGCTCTACGTAGGCCTACCCTTGAGGCTGAGCTGGAAACTCCAACTGGTGCAGAATGCAGTGGGGCGGATCCTTACAGGGACAAAGTGCACAGCACATATACGTCCTGTGGTGCATGAGCTGCACTGGCTTCCGGTGGAATACTGGATCAGATTCAAGGTGTTGTGTTTGTTTAGAATATGAAGAAGTAATAGCTTGGAAAGGGCTCTGGTATCCTAAAGCTCCAATTCCTATTGGCTGATGAATAAAGACTCCCATTGGTCCTGAAGCCAATCTAGATACCCAATCGCTGAGCCCTGCTTGGGTCCAATAGTATTGCTTGTATATAGTTACATTGTTGAAAGTTATGTGTTGGAACAGTATAAATGAAAGTGCTGCTCTCATAGAGCTGTCTTTTGAGCTGAACAATGTCACTGAATAAAAGCCTGTTTGTTTGTTTTGGCATTGACCTTTAAGGTTGTCAGTGGCCAGGGACCTATGTACCTTTGGGACCACCTTTCCCGGTATACCCTCAGAAGAGTGTTGCGCTCTCCAAACCAAAACCTACTGGTGGTCCCCAGCCCAAGAGATATCCAGCTGCCCTCAACCAGGGCCCGGGCTTTTTCCGCCCTGCCTCCAACCTGGTGGAACTCTCTGCCAATCAACACCCGCACCCTGTGGGACTTATTACAGTTCCGCAGGGCTTGCAAGGCAGAGACATTCCTCCAGGTGTTTGGTTGAGGACAGCGATGGTTCCATCCCGGCACACCCACCCCCTGCCCTACTGTGAGACAGCAGTGCTACTGGGGTTTTAGTGCCATCTTTAGTTAATCTGTTGGCTTTATTGGTTTTTAACTTTTGTTGTAACTGATATTTTTGTATGTTGTACACCCTCCTGAGCCCAGTTTCCAGGGGAAGGCAGTTGACAAATCTAAATAAATAAACAAATAAATAAGCAAACAGGGTTGGTCCTGGTTCGTACTTGGATGGGAGACCACCAAGGAAGTCAAGGGTTGCTATGCAGAGGCAGGCAAGGGCAAACCACCTCTGTTCCTGTATTGCCTTGAAAGCCTCTTGAGGGTGTCACCATGAGCTGATTGTGACTTGATGCCACTTGATTACTACGACGACGACTACTAGTAGTAGTAGTGGTGGTCGTAGTAGTCGTCGTAGTAATTGCTTGTTTTAATATTTATGTCTAAGAGACATTTTCTGGATTCAAATATCCACTTGTTACATGCTGCAATGCACTTCTGGCATGACAGTCAACAGCCTAGCAAGGCGCCTGCAGTTCTGCTCAGTTTGATCATGTATGTGGATCTGTCTGCATCAGGCATTATACCTCTTCTGCATAGACAGAAGGTTTTGCGGCTGACTGCCCCAGACGACTATCTCAGGAAAGAGAAGACCATTGGAAGAAACCAATTAGGGTTTATTGGTTGGCTTGACATCTCTCCCTGGGCAATCTGTCTGCCAGAGCGTTATTCCTAATTGCTTACCCCGGCTTCATTTGTCTTGGGACCTAAAATTTCCTCTGCCACCCAGGAGAGAACAGTGGATCTCGCTTGCTGTTAATTGTTTCCTGGGCTAGGCAGTCTGTAATACCATCCATTCAAAATCCTTCTTGTTTCTCCTGCTCCGCTTGCCTGTCAATCCAGACTTTCTCCACTGAACTCTTCAGAGAATCCTGCTCTTGGGAATTAAGCATGCAAATCCTCCAGGCTGTCCACAGTGAAATATCACCTCTCCTCCCTTTTTCTCCCCTATACTGTGAAAAAAGATCCAGACAGTGCCTAACCAAACAACGCCCTGTGGCCTGAAAGCTGCACAGTGTCGCATTAAAACACATACACACACACACAGGAAAAACAAACAACACCAAAACTGATGATCTAGGATCGATACAAAAATAGGAATATTGCGGTGCTAGAAAAGCTAATGCATCAGCTTAGCGTTTTGGACGTGCTTGCAAATGTCTCAACTTTTTACTTCTATATTTTACCTGGATGCCATTTGTATGCCGTGTAGGGTTTAAGAGAAGAACCAATAGATAAACTCCTTAAATATAGATCGAGATGCATTTATGGTTTGGGGCTAGAGAGATAGTGGGGTGGGAAAGAAGAATGACTGAAGAGAATGAAATGAAGGAAGATAAATCTGTGGCACGCAAGCCGCAACGGTTTTGTGAGCCCAGCGCTGTGAAGGAAATCTCCCGCTGTTTATTTTGCTTTAAGATATTTCTTGCCATTTTTCTTCTGCTGCTAACAGCTTATTATATTTACACACTTAACAGTTGTAACATAATGGCTTAAAAATAAAGGGGAGGGAATAGGGCAAGCAGTTCAGAGCAAAAGAGGGCAGGAGCTGCAATTCCTATGCTCTGTAAACCACCTCAGTACTTTCAGGTAATAATCGTAAGAATAATAATTAACCACACTACAATTTAACCATCTACTGAAATGAAGTGTCCGCTTTTGTTGTATATGTTACGTGGACAGGGTGCAATCCAAACCACACTTTCCTGAGAGTAGGTGCCACTGAATATAGTGGGTCTTACTTCTGAGCAGTCATGCCTAGGACTGATCTGAGAGATTCATACATAAGCATATGTACATTTTGTACCATATGAATGGCTTTGACTGAGTTACAGAATCATAGAACCAGAGTTGGAAGGGACCTCCAGGGTCATCTAGTCCAATCCCCTGCACAACGCAGGAAATTCACAAATACCTCCCCCCCCCCCCACACACACACACACACTCCCAGTGATCACTGTTTCACGCCCAGAAGATGACAAAAAGCCTCCAGGATCCCCAGCCAAACTGGCCTGGAGGAAAATTGTTTCCGGACATCAAAGTGGCGATCAGCATTTCCCTGGGCGTGTAAGAAAGGGCCATGAGAACTAAGCACTGAGGCAACCCTTCCTGCCCTCCCTCTCATAATCTGCCTAAGTTCACACCCCGCACGGCGGGGAGGGCAGGATATAAATCTCAATAAATAAATAAATAAATAAATAAATAAATAAATAAATTTCACCCAGTCAGCATGGCTTTCAGATGGCCATCTAGCCTCTGTTTGAAAACCTCCAAGGAAGGAGAGCCCATCACCTCTTCCAGTGTACATGTTCTCTTCTAGTGTATGTGTCAAGAACTGAGTGAACTTTTCTAGTGTGAACATCAAGATAACAATTACCGTATTTTTCGCTCCATAAGACGCACCTGACCATAAGACGCACCTAGCTCCGCTCGGTGCCGTGACTCGGGAAGGGTGAGGGGGGTTTAAGACGCACACACTTCCCCCCCACACACTTTTTTTGGAAGAAAAAGTGAGTCTTATGGAGCAAGAAATACGGTATATCTTTTCATAGAAGTTTCATGTTTTGCAGCATAATTGTGTTCAGCCTGGGTACACATCCATCTGTCCCAGCCTTTCTCCGGGAAGCTCTGGGTGACATACACCGTTCCCATCCTCCTCTATTTCGCCCTCGCAACAACTCTGTGAGGAAGGTTAGGCAAACAGAGAACAGCTTGGCCAACGCTGCCCAGTGAAGTTTCATGCCTCAGTGAGGGCTTGGATACAAGTCTCTCAGTTCCTAGTGCAACTCTCCAACTACCACATCTCACTAATGTAACCCTATGACATGCTAACAATCTGACAGAGGCACATCCTTCAGCGCTCGTATTATGTGCCTGGGATCACTGACTAGTCCTCGATTCCCCACTGTGTATCCGCAGGCTGTGTCATTCACACCTTGGCAGGTTGTCTGCCGGACGCGGTGGCGTTTCCCAGCAGCGCTCTTGAGAATTTAACAGAGTAACATAAACACTGAGATATATACGCTTCCGGCTACCTCCGCAAGAGGACTCCAGATATGAAAAATAAAACCTGTAGAAAATGGTCACGATGTTCTCAGCTCGACATCTCTTTACCTCTTTGGATCAAAGGAGCTGTGTGAAGGAAGAGCTCTTAAGCAACTCTTCCGTACCGCTGAATTGTAACCTGTGGGAAACTTATCACAACAGCGCATTCCACAGGCTCTACTACACATCACAGGGAGAGGGGGGATGAAAGAGAGTCAGCGCTTAATTAGAGGTATACAGACGGAAAAGGAGTTCACGTTTGTTGGCACCAGGATGAAATGTTGAAGATTTGCCAACAGACTTATTTTTTGGTGGTAATGGGCCCTTAGCAAAGAGGAAGGCTGGTGAGAGGTGGGGTAAAAAAATTTTTAATCAGAATTCTTTAGCATAACCACTGGATTTTTATTTGGCTATTGAACCAGTGATGCTGTTCTGAAGCTATGCAGGTATGCCTGGAATTAAGGGGGAAACTCTTTCCAGAATCGTACATTTTAAAGAAGTAATTCTGTCTTGTTCATTAAACAGGTGCACTTACGTATGGATGTCATATACTAGCACCCCAAACCAAAGTCTAACATGACACTCCTATGTAAGGATGGGATGGCATTTCACAGGTTTGCTCTTTCAATATGAAGATCCCTATTTTGATTTTGGTTCTCTATTGTGAGAAACAAACCTACAAGGCCTTCTTCTCCACTCCAATGCTGTTTTCTGCTTACTCCATTGGTCAGGTCACACCTGGAGTCTTGTGTGCAGTTCTGGAGGCCTCACTTCAAAAAGGATGTGGACAGAATGGAGCAGGCGCAGAGGAGAGCGACGAGGATGATCGGGGGCCTGGAGACCAAGCCCTAGGAGGAAAGGCTGAGATACTTGGGAATGTTTAGTCAGGAGAAGAGGAGGCAGAGAGGGGACATGATTGGGGACATGACTGCTCTCTTGAAGTCTTTGAAGGGCTGTCACTTAGAGGAAGGCGGGGAGCTGTTCCTGTTGGAAGCAGAGGACACCACTCGACTTGCAGTAATGGGTTTAAATTAAGGGCAGGAAGCTACTAGCTGGATCTTAGGAAAAATGTTTTTACAGTGAGAGTTGTGCAACAGTGGAACCAGCTGCCTGGGGAGGTGGTGAGCTCCCCCTCACTGGCAGTCTTTAAGTAGCAGCTGGACAAACCCTTGTCAGGGATGCTCTAGCTAGGCTGACCCTGCATTAAGCAGGAGGTTGGGTTAGATGGCATGAATAGCCTCTTCCAGCTCTGTGATTTTATGGTTCTATTCTATGATTCCTCAACCAAATTTCTTCCATAAAAATATTTTTCTAACACTTGGACCCCCAGCATAACTTTTCAGTGACAGAAGGGATTTCTCTCATTGGGGTGGGGCTTCCTTGCTTCCCTTCTCTCACTGCAGCCCCAAATCTCCCCCAAATGCTGCTCCCTGGGGACACTGGATGCTCAGGAACAGCATAAAGAGCAGTTTGGGGGGGGGGGGTCTGCAGCGGGAAGGGTCAAAATTCCATGGAAATCTCACCCCTTTCTGTTAGCAGAAATTTTCCAAACTACTCAACCCGTAATTAATCGTGCCTTGAATTAGATCAAATTGCATACAAATGTCATTTAAACCATGCACATGAAAAAAAAATGGCACACACATGCTGTACATGTAATTGACAGCAGGATACTGTAAAAATGGCATTAAAATAATAAAGTAGAAGTCATCACTGAAAAATGAGGCAAACCAAAACCGATGACAACTGGCACAGAATCCAAAACGAACAAGAATGGTCTCGTCATCTTATCCTTACTCCTACGCACACATGAAACAGTTACGAGGCATGCCCTGCCCCTAACATTTTATCAATAGAGCTAATTCAGAACATGGTCCTAGATTGTGGATCAAAAGATCCACAAAATGGGGCCATGTACAGAGCAGGAGGATCCACTCCAACAATCTAGAGGACCCCTCCCCCCAAGTTTGCAGAAAAATATATGGGGAAAAACTGAGGGGGACACAACAATTTAAAAAATTCAGCTGTTATTATGGGGGTTGCCTAGAAATGCTACAGTATGGCAGCAGTAGCTCAACAAGAGGCTAAAGCAGAACGAGAGCAAGAGAGAGAGAGACTGTGCTGGCAAGAGAATAGGGGGAGTTATGGAAGGAAGAGACAGAGACAACATGGCTCCAGGGGGAAGTGGCGGTGGGAAGGAGAGTAGCTCCGCCCCTAGCCGTTGCTGCTGTCTCTCCCCCCACACCCAGTCTTCAAGACTCTTGCTACACCACCCAGCTGATGGGGTGTCTCAGGTGCTTTTACTCCCAATCAAGCCCCATCATCTGATCCACAGTAGGAGCCACAGCTGCCTTGACTACAGAGTGCACAACAGACACTTTTCCAATTGGGACATTCTGTGTCCCAATCCTCTGGCCACCAAGAAAGACAGGAAGTGGCAAAAATAGAGAGTAGACAGAAAGCAGAAATGGGAGGTTGGAGGTGAGCAAGAGGGGACGAAGTGAAGGTGGGATGCCTCCTCCCCCATGAGTTGGACCTGTGAGACCTATACAATACGCAGAAGGGCTTAACTTGTTCAAAACGGGAAAGGTGACATTCCTCACTCAAGGCCAAACTGCCGAACATGTACAATAAGGCATTCGGAATGTGATATCCAAAGAGGCCAGCACAAGTGTGCATGTGTTTGATCTAGGGAGATTTTGCCAACCGGAGAGCCCTCCTAGTCGGTAATTAGCTGCATTGTGTCAGCCCACCACAACATCTACACCCGAAGCCCTCCTAAGGTGTTTCCTGGCTCCCACTTAGTTCTTCCTCAAAGCAAAGAGATTTCTTCCTCTTCACTGGAGAAGGAAGCGCTTCAGAAGCAAACGTCTGACCAAGTCTTCCAAGTCTGCCATTGATCCAGCCATGTGACGGAAAGGCTTCTGTACACACAGCCTCTGAGTCCTTGTTGGGTACAACAAGTTTAAAACACTTCAGTGTTTACAGGGTCAATGTTGTTTGTATTAGTCAACGGGAAGTCACGTTTGTTTGTAACCAATCTGTTTACACAACAGAATGCCCGGGGAACTTTGTTAGAACCTTTGCGCTCTGATTGGAAAACCATGTATCAGGTATTTAACATTTTATGGTTTCTCCTTCGTGCCATTTGTCTTGCTTGAAGGAGGCGCCATTCCAGTTTTATCTCTCTAGCGGTAAAGATGTAGGAATCTACTTCTGTTGTTATTTTGCAACCTGCTTACCTTTTCCCATGTTAGGTTTATAGTAAACTTTTACCTTTTAAATACACATGGACTCAGTCTCTAATTCAGATTATGATGACATAGGGAAGGAGGGAATTAAACCTTTGGTCCAAACTATTCTCTGAGAGAAGTTAAAACAATTACACCGATTACACCATGAGTGACTGGATTCCACAGAAGAGTTACACACAACCAGAAGGAGATTTGCTTACACAAACGAACACTTTATCTGCTTCCTCTGTGGAATCACACAGAGTAGCCTTTGAAAGGGGAGGAGCTCCACGTGTACATTAGAAGCAGTAAAAAGCTCCTGGTGGTGAGCAGAGCTTTTCAGGAGGATTGCAAGCATCTCTTTAAAAATAAAGAGACTAGCCCTGAGCTGGATAGCCCAGGCAAGCCTCATCTCGTCAGAACTCAGAAGCTAAGCAGGGTCAACTCTGGCAAGAACTTGGATGGGAGACCTCCATGAAACAGCATAGGTGGGAGGTGGGGGGCAGGCTTTATTCAGCCACCTCGCTGAATATTCTCCAGGCCCCCAGTACAGGTCGGTCACCAGAGGTCACCATGACTTCCCAGTGCACACACATTCACACACATATAAAAAATAAAGAGACTAAATTTGCACCCACAAAAGTATTCATGGGCAGAGTTGCTTTCTCAACTGAAGCAAATGGGCAGCATTCAAAAGGAGAGGGAGAGCTCCATGCGTGCTGAAGAGCTCCTAAACCTGGAAGAAATTGCCAGATTGAGGTGAAAGGCTGCACGCCACAAATGATTTAAAGCAGCCTTATTACTCTTGATAAAAATTTTGCGCTGCAATAAGGACTAGGGGGGTGGCTGGTGGCCAGAGAGCGGAATAGAAACAGCCATTCTAAATGGGATCGCCTGTTCTGAATTATGCAATTATCTCAGCTAATGAAGACAGTTTGGAGTTATAAAAGGCATTTCACCCTTCTGTGAAATTTACCCGGCATTTGCAAAAATAAAACTTTCTTAAAAAAAATAAAATTGAATAAGCTTTGCCCTATTCTGTAGATTCGATTGCTACCTCGAAATGATGTACAGCATCTCTCCCCACCACCAACTGCACAACATTTTCATACTTACTCTTTAAATTTATGTCCTGTGTTCTTTCTCTTATGAAGTTCAAGGTGCCGTTCACGGAGGCCAGCACTTTCCCATGAAGCCACTGATTAAACGCAGACCTGCTTAGCCTCAGTAAAAACTGTTATTTTGTTGTTCATTCGTTTAGTTAGATTTTCATCCTGCCCTTCCTCCCAGAACCTCCCAGAGGAGAAGAACAAAAGTGTGCATGGTTCCTCCTGATGCAACTGCATCGTCACAACAATCCTGTGAGGTTGATTAGGCTGAGAGATAGCAACTAGTCCATGTGATATTCAAGTCCGGTAGCACCTTAGAGATCAACGAGATTTTTGAGATCTAACTTTTCGAGAGCTGAAGCTCCCTTCGTACCTGACAGAGGGAGTTTTGATTCTCAAAAGCTTATACCCCTTCTCAAAAGCTTATACCCTTTGATTCTCAAAAGCTTATAGAAATCTTGTTGATCTGTAAGGTGCTACTAGTCTCCAGTCTAGCTGTTATACTGCACACCTGGCACAGGTGCCCTCTGAAAGCAACTAGTCCAAGGTAATCCAGTGAGTTTCATGAAAAGAGAAGATTCTTTAACAGCTCTGTTTTATTATATACCTTCAAATCTCATTCTGGTTGAGAGCAACAACAACAACAGTTATTGAGAGGTGGGGGGGGGGCTGAAATACATGATATAATTTCATATTTATTTATTTATTTTTATTTAATTCAATTTCTATCTTGCCCTTCCTGTGAGCGGGCTCAGGGCAGGTTATGAGACAAATGTGGACAGTCACGACCTTGTCTAAAAATAGGTACTCAGAAAACAGTTGAGAGAGTCTGACCTACAAATCAAGGTAGTGAACAAGACTCACCAAAAAAGTGCTTTCTATATTGCTGCTAATAAACACTACGTGACAACAATGAACGAATTCCATCCAATCATATGAAAATCCTTATATAAGAATAAATCAATGTTGTTTCCAGATTTTATAACAACAACATTTCAAAAACCAGATCGTCCTTCTGCTCCTATAGTGCTATCGCAGAACCAGGAATGATATAATACATTCAGTGGCAGGACGCTGACCTCAAAGTTATTCAGGTTGCAAACTTGCTACACAGTTTCCAAAAGATCCCAGTCTTGCTGACTACCTTGATTTGTAAGTCAGACTCTCGCAAATGTTTTCTCAGTACCTATTTACAGGGCGGGTTACAACATTAGTACAAAATAATAAAATCAAGATTAAAACTATAAACTTAACCCTTAAACGACAGTGATAAGACTACATTACAACTATTACAACGGTGCCCTGGTGTTAGGCAATTCAAGGCAGAAAGGGCTCGATCCCATAAGGGATTCCAGATTATAAGTACCCTACCTCCGGTAAACTAAGGCGGTTGTCATTCTGTGTCCTCGAAAATTGAAGACCATGGTACAGATGGTAACAGAGAGATAACGGGACGGTAACAGGAGGGGCCAGATGGTATTTGACCTGGCGGAAGAGCTCCGTCTTGCAGGCCCTGCGGAACTGTAGCAACCCTGAACTTGTTTGTACCACTTTAATATAAGGTTGCTGGGTAGATCCTAGCAACCAGAGGGAGAGGTGTGGGTGGAGACCTGTGGAGGCCACAACACGGGCTGCAGAGCTATGTCATATCTAGAAGTGACACAGGCTAGCTCCGGTTTTTGCCGGAAGTGATGTAGTGCCACATACAACACTGCCTTTAAAAAAATGTTCTCACACCACTGCTCCCAGGAGCGGCAGGCAACACGAGGTGGAGATGAAGGATTCCTTGCCCCGCTGAGGGTTCAGCAGCCCTGCTTCAATAGCACAAAATGTGTCATTTATAATTAGTATAAACATCTGAACTACTTGGCAGGCAATTTAAAATACATAAATGCCTCAATTTTCTACAAGCAATATTGCCAACACTAGAAAGAGAGAGAATGAGAGCTGTGAAGTGTTGTACCCTATGCTACCTTATGGGGCCACGGTGGCTCAGAGGTTAAAGACGCTAAGCTGCAGACCGGAAGGTCAGTAGCTCAGCAGTTCGAGACCCGAGTGCTGCATGACGGAGTGAGCTCCCGTCTCTGGCCCCAGCTCCTGCCGACCTAGCAGTTCAAAAGCAAGAAATTGCAAGTAGATATGGATCATGGTGATTCATTATTGGCTGAAATTAGTTTTTCTATCCAAAGGGCTCACATGTTTAATTTTGCAAGACGCCTTTATACCTCCCTGGCTTAAGGCCATAGACGAAAAACTCCCTCACTTTGGCCTCACAAAACAATATCTATGCTCTCTTGCATATGATAAAGCTAGAGAATTGACAAAACAGAGGATTATAGATATTGATAGGCAGAACGATATTGGCAGAGTGGAGAAATGGAATAGACTTCTGGACCCTTCTAACAGAATTAGTCCTATGGCTTATCTCCACCAATTGTCAAACAATGAATATAGGAGAACGTTTACTCTGATGCGTTGGGATGCCCTTCCTCTAGCAGTTACAGAGGGAAAGTATAAGAAAATCCCATTTGAGGAACGCATTTGTCCCTGCTGTAATAATGGTATTGAAAATTTAGAACATATCATTTTCGATTGTAAGGCATATGATAATCTCCGGAACTCACTTCCATTCTCTAAATCTTTACCTCTTAGTAGCAGGCAAAGAGTCCATATTATGAAAAATCTCCTGGCAGACAGATATCCAGAGGTAACACTTTTAGTGGCTAGATACGGATGGCTAGCTCTAAGAACTAGAAAATTTATAATAGAGGAAATCAAATCACCTAATTGTTAACTGCCTGTCTCTTAAGAATCTAAAATGCATTTTACCGTTTGCCTTTTGTAAATTTTTAAATGCATTTTATTCCTGTTTTAACCTTCTTTTATTGTCGTTTGATTGCTCTTTTAATCCTCTATTACTTTTAGGCGCAGGGAGAATACAACTTTTATTCTCATTTTACATGTCTCTTACAATGCCATCAGGACTGGATGCCCCATAAGTGAAATGTTACTATTAGTTGTGCTCCTGTTCCATTTAACCTGTACGTGTTATATAGAAAATGTTTTATTAGCCACAAAAGTTTTTATGCAATTCATGTGTAAAACTATTTTTATCTGGTCTATGAGTGTTATAATAAACTTGTCTTGACTTGCAAGTAGATAAATAGGTACTGTTTCGGTGGGAAGGTAACAGTGTTCCGTGCGCCTTGGCGTTTAGTCATGCCAGCCACATGACCACAGATAAGTCTTCGGACAGTGCTGGCTCTTTGGCTTGGAACAAGAGATGAGCACCACCCCCTAGAGTTTGATTTGACTGGCTTGCAAGCAAGGGAAACCTTTACCTTTACCTTTTTATGCTACTTTAGCATATGTATCTTAGGTTCTAACTACACAGTATTTGTTCCTTGCAATCAGACACACACTGCAAGTTCCCTGATCAGAACTCAATTCCCAGGGAACCAATTCTGACTGGGATTATAGAATGTGGGGAGAGGGTACTTAAGTCTCCCCTCTGGTCCATTTCCCCAACCTGAACCAGACCCAGGGTGTGCTACTGACCTCGGGGGGGGGGGGGGGTGTTGAGCTGTAGTCCCATTATCCCATTGTGAATTAACTCCCTTGTATCTGGAAACTGAGTTAGAAGCATGAACCTTACAGCTCATGACTGGTTGCCAAGACCCAGGGGAGGTGGGACACATGAGGAAACGGGGCATATAGTTAGGCCATCTGATTTTACCATCTAACAGGTGGGGGAAAATAAAAATTGAAGAGAAGGGACCCAAATTTCGTAGAAAAATGAGGAGGAGGTGGTATTTAGACAAGAACAGAGTCATGTAGTCATAGTGGGACCAACAGTATATATGCATGTCAGGTTACGCTTTGTAATACTGAAAACAACAGACTCTTCAGTACAGTAGTATAATACAGCATACTGGCAAATCAATCGCATTCAGATCAGTCACATTCAAACAATAGCTACATCCCTTATAATAACTGTACATGTTTGGTATTCAATGCTATAGACGGTCTTACTTTAAAATCTTCATACAGCACATTCTGAATAGGCATATAGAGTTGCCAAGTCTTACCGTAGTATTAGCGGGGGAGTCCTGGGCCCCGTCCTGGAGTTCTCTGGCGCACGCACCGTGATGACATCACCCAGAAGTGACATCATCACATCAGGCACATTGGGGGTGGGACCACTACCATTCAAGAGATAACCATAGAATTTTCCCTTGAATGATAGAGCGTCCCCAGCAACGTGCCCAGCATAATGACATCACCTCCGGATGATGTCATCATGCCGGGCACATTTTCGCAATCCTGGCATTTTGGGGGTGGAGTTCCCCCCAGCAGCCTGATCTGGGACAGTGGGGAACGGACCGATCAAGCGGGGGTTTTCCTGCCCCCCGGGGGGACCTGGAAACCCTATTGGCATAGTCTCTTGTCTTAAAATTTTCACTCATAAAAGAGAACATCATAGGGTTGTTGTTTTTTTTAAGTGTTTCCCGAATATTCCAATATTTCTGTTGGGAAAACTGGTGAAAGTCAGAGGGATGGGGTCACAGAGTATTCCACAAATTTTGCGAGGGGAGAGGCTTCTCTGCCTCAGATTCATAACTTCATGGCTATTTTTAATGACACTCTGAATACCTCTTCAGTGGTGTCCAGTCACATTTTTTCCCCCAGCTGCCAGTCAGCAGATTTACAGAAATCAAATCATGTGCATGGACGGGCTGCATCAGACCGCAGTTTCTGTGGCCCGCAGTTACTACTTGAGGACATAGAGATCTCCAGTATCTGGAACTGATTAAAGAAATTTTACATGACTCATCATCTGCTTTTACCCAATTAATCAATTAATTAATGAAGCAGATTTAAACGACGTGCTTACTGCACCGGAAAACAATATAACTTGCATTTTAATCAGCTACCACTCAAAGCTCAAAGGAGAGGCTATTTTTAATATTTTTCCTTTTCCTTCCCAGGTACAACACCACCACATAATGAAAATAAGTTTAAGAGGTGTGACCTGAATTTGCAGTCATAAGTAAGCTGTGCAGCCTTGGATCAACACATGTCATGGTAAACATGCAGAACCTACCATGTACTAAAAATATTTGGCAGAAGCCAAAAACGTAACAAATCTTAATCAGAATAAAGGACAGCATATATTTTTTTGTTTTCACAGATTCCCAAATTAGTTCGATACCACTAACATTTTTTTTTAAATCACAGATAACTGATCGAATATGTTAGTAAATTATCAGTACAGCTGCAAACTTTAATTGGCTGGGTTCAGGAATTCTTGTGAACTGTAGGATACCTCCATTAATATTGTCTCTGGCTATCCCACACACACCCTTGCCAGGGTTCAGGGAAAGGACTGGGCTTTCTGGGTAACGAAACTAGAAATGCTTCTAGAATTCTCATGGACCACTTCAGTCTAACGTATCTTTATTCCCTCCTCTGAATGGTGTTGCTGCTGGTATCTTGACAGAGTGCAGCAATCATTGTTGGCTGGGGTCTCCCACTTTCAAAGACAAAGAGTGGTGGATGAATCCAACATGGCGGCCTAAAGTGTGAATCACAGCAAGGGTCTCCAAATCTTATCGCGCCCACGGGCACTCTTGGAACTTTGAGAAGAGGGAATGGGCACCACCACAAAATGGCCAGTGAGGGCTGGAGCCAACCAGAATATGGCTCCCATGGAATACTGGGGCCAGTCAGAAAATGTTGGGAAGTTGCAACTCAAGCACCTTCTTACAATGAAGTCAGCTGTTTTTGGATTCTCTTGCTCCAATGAGGCGGAGGCGGCCTGGATTGGCTTGTTGCTTTGGGTAAGAGATGCTTTGTGGATGAAGCAAATAAGCACCAGGAAACCCATTGGTGGGTGTCATGGAACTCACAGGCACCATGTTGGGATCACAGAATTACAGGTATACTAGCCTACCCCAGCATATAGCTTTGGAAACACTGGGATAAGTAATTACTGACTTGACAGTTTATATGGTATTGTAGAGGTACTCTAATTTTACACATATAACCCCCCCCACATGTGTTTGCATTTAGCCAATAAAAGCATTGTAATGATGTTACGCTGGCGTCTATTCTATTGACTCTCTTCCAAAACTATATCCCTTTATCAAAAGAATGAGGTTACTATAGTGTTTGCTATATTTATCCTAGTATTCTTTATTAATAGTGTTCCTGATTTATTGCTGGCAAAATATTGTACTATGCATTAAATCTTTCTATTGAGAATGTAAGCTTTTAACTGTATTTCTAATAATATGTAGTTACAAATCCATAACCATCTAATTTACATAAAAAGAATATATATTTATCTATTTGGCGACAACCAGATCTATAATGTTATTGTCGCAGACCATGCATTTGTCATAATTTTTAATGGTATCAGCATGCTATTCATGTACCATATTCAGCTGGATTCTTATCAAACTTTTGTTTCAATTTATTACAGATCTGCCCAAACTAATAAAATCTGTTGAACCCTTTGTCCTCAGCCATGACTGGATAAATCAATTTCCCATATCCTTCAACTGATGCATATTTAGCATTTAACAGACAATTTTTTAAAAAAAAACAGCCATGAAACACTGACATTAATAATTTTATGTAATAGTTCCATGGTTTTTGGAGGCCCAGGGGACCTACTGCGAATATCCTGTCAACCCTCCAGAACACATCAGCCCTATAGAATTGTCTCAGTTGGCCAAAACTTGCTAATGGAGTCTGGTCTGTGCTGTAAAATGTCAGGAATCACACTTGTAAACTGTCTATAGTATGAACCAAGAAATGAGGCCATAATAAGATTATGCATGGGATAGAGCAGGTAGAGAAAGAAGTCCTTTTCTCCCTTTTTCAGAATACAAGAACTCGTGGGCACTCCATGAAATTGCTGAGCAGTCAGGTTAGAACAGATAAAAAGAAGTACTTCTTTACCCAAAGGGTGTTTAACACATGGAATTCACTGCCACAGGAGGTGGCGGCGGCTACAAGCAGGGACGGCTTCAAGAAGGAATTAGATAAACATATGGAGCAGAAGTCCATCAGTGGCTATTAGCCACAAGTTATAGATAGGAACTCTCAGTCTGGGGCAAGTGATTCTCTGTATTCTTGGTGCTTGACAGGGGGCAACATTCGGAGGGCTTCTAGTGTCCTGGCCCCACTGCTGGACCTCCTGATGGCACCTGGTGTTTTTGGCTACAGTGTGACACAGAGTGTGGGACTGGATGGGCTGTTGGCCTGATCCAACATTGGCTTCTCTTAGGTTCTTATGAGGCCAGCTGTGGATGTCTCTGTGGAATCTCCATCTCTGAAATTCCAAATGACAGATAACTGAACGAACAAGAAGAAGGAACGGACAGGAACTTCGGCCTTAACTTGAAGTTCCCTTCTATCTGAGGTACAAGAGGACATCCTGATGTTTGGGTACTCCTTCTCCCACAATCCCCGGGGGCAGGATATTAGATCATTCCCTTCCCAGCCCTGAGGAGAGGAGTACTTCCTTCTTTAGTTCAGAGGCTTCCGGGGCTTTCCACAGAGTGTGCTGTCACTTGTTGCTGCCAACAGGACATTAGCTGAAAATTAAACAACTAAGGGACGAGGCCAGAGGGCCAACTCCATTTCAGAGAAGAAACAACATTCAAAGGTTAACAGTAACAGTGGAAAAAGAGTTACAAGAGGGTCATTATCCATAAAGCAATCAGATTTCCCTACATTAGGGTGGATCCAAACAGCAAGTCCAAAGTTCCTTTCTCGTCTGAGGAGAGGAGGACATACTGACTTTTGAGATGTTACAAGGCTTCCCATGAAAGGAGGGCAGCCCTATGTCCCAGGTTCCTCTCACACCACCTGCTGGAGCACTTGTCTCCTGATGGCTGCACCAGCTGCTGCACAAGTCCATTTTGTAACAGCACATGAAGGTAAGACATACCTGCCCCAGCAGATGCTCTGCAGCTCTCCAAAACTGTTGCATTGGATTGAAAGGCAGTTGTGGTGGTTGTGCTCTAAGATGAATGGGCTGTAATTCCTTCCACAGGTTTAAGCCCTTGAGAAGAGTAGGCCAAAATAACACACTCTTTCAGCCACCTACTGAGAAACGCTTTTGACACTTTTCTGCCCTTGGCTCCCAAGATGGTTAGTTACAAGCAGAACATCTGATCTCCTGATGGAAGGTGGATGTAAATACGTATGGCTCTTCACACATCCAAGGCATGCCAGTAGTCCTTCTTTGGGACAGGAGGGTAGTAGGTACACCTCCTGAGACCAGTGGAACACAGAATTCAGCTTTGGGATGAGCAGAGGGTCCAGGTATAGAACCACCACATCCTTCTGGAAAATGCAGAACCCTTTAGCTGCAGATAGCGCTCCCAGTTCTGACATGCGTCTGGCAGAGGTGATGGCTGTAATAAGCAGCACCTTCAGCATGAGAAGCCTGCATGATACCTCTCGCAGTGGCTCAGGTGGAGGTTTAGAAGTGCTTGGAGAACCAGATTAAGTCTGCAAGGAGGAAAACAGTGAACTACTGGAGGCCTGGAAAGCACTTAAAAACTGCACTGAGATGTCTTTCAGGAGTCTTGCCCGCTGGTTCATTGAGACAATGCCACTGTGCTAGAGGTCAGTGCGCTTTCTGCCAACTGGCTGGAGGTGTATTGGCTCGGCAGTGAGATCTCTGGCTCCAGATGTTCGATTGGTGACTTCCAAGAAGTGTCATGGATATAGCTTCCAAACTGACCCTCCCCAAGGCGGTCTTTTTTCAATTCTGGGTAATTCTATATTAATCAGAAAGCCCAAGTAATCCAGAGGCCACATATTGCAAAAATTAACAAAGAACAACCTTTTATAAATTGCATTTGTATAAAAATATGCACCTCAACTGATTACTGGTATGGTCACACCAGATTTTAAAGGCAACTGCTTGTCTATCATAATTTTAAACCACCCTTCCTTCAGGAAACTTATGATAGTGGCAGCTCAGTAAGGTTAAGAGTGAGTACCCAGTCCAACACCTGAACCCAGGATTCCCAGTCCTAGACTGACGGACTTAACCCACACTAGACCACACTGGTTCTTATCACATGTAGAAATGATTAAATGTCACATAGATCAAAAATTTATTGTCATAGCATTGGCACTGGTGCTTTCAGAGCAAATTTATCAGCATAAGTAGGACAGAACCATGACACACAACATGGGCTGCCACCCAGGACAATTGCCCCATGGCTAATTTCGCCCCTGTCCTTATACTACTTATCCAACCCCTGAGGGACTATCAGATCGCACAATTCTGTGATCCAATATCAGCAGCCAAATACACGGGAAGGAAAATGTCCAAGATGATAATAAAATGTGGTATATGTTCTTAACATATTATGGAGGGGCGGATCTTGACCAGCGGATACCATTTTCAACAGCAGCCCTGTGTTGTGTCTAACGGGCTGGATCCTGTAGATCTGTTCTGCTAATGGAGGTGATTTCCTCCAGCACAACAGACTTCCACTGGCACAAGAGTCTCTTCTACCGATGGAATAGCTTGCATTGGTGGAGTTTCCTTCTGCCACTGGAAAGTGCCAGCGTTAGTGGAATAGATTTCTCAGACCCCATCTGATCTGGTTCTGCCCTTATATATTTAATTTGACTCTTTTTTTTGTCTGCTGACTACCTACAGCTTGGTTAGAGATCTATTTACAGTATGCAGTCAAGTGACTGTCAATAGAGTGACTGTCAATAGATGTTAATTACTGATGTTCCAAAAGCAGACCAAGAATAACCACCTCCAAGGAAAAGCACATTATTGGTTTTAAAAACTTAGTCATATTTCAGGAATGAACCTTTGATGCATTTTTCTTTGGAAATTTTAAAAATCCCTTTCAGAAACGTTATCAGAATATAAATTTTAATCCTGTCTCTAAGATGGCAAAGATGAAGCTTTGGAATGACCAGCGGATGTGTGGCCCAGATGTTGCTCTTTTCAATATGGCATGATGTCATTAATTTTAAACAGAAATAAACTGGATCCAGTTAGAAAACAGCCAAGGCTGCCCCGGCCACATGCATATTGGAAATGAGAATATGAGAAAGAATGGATCTGGAATAAGTACATAGAAAAAAGTTATTACTGGGAATATACACTGAATAGAATTAATTATTATACCGTTTTGATTGCTAGCCCCCTTATGGGTAGAATACGTGATCATAGAATCATAGAATCATGGAGTTGGAAGGGACCTCGAGGGTCATCTAGTCCAACCCCCTGCACAATACAGGAAATTCAGAAATACCTCCCCCTCACACACACCCAGTGACTCCTGCTCCATGCTCAGAAGATGGCAAAAACCCTCCAGGATCCCTGGCCAAAGTGGCTGGAGAATATTGTTTCCTGACCCCAAAGTGGTGGTTGGCACTTCCCCGGGTGTGTAAGAAAGGGCCACAAGTACTAGGTACTAATGCAACCCTGCCTTCCCTCCCTCTCACGATCTGCCTGAGTTCACAGGATCAACATTTCTGTCAGATGGCCATCTAGCCTCTGTTTAAGAGAGCCCACCACCTCCCAAGGAAGCCTGTTACACTGAGGAACCGCTCTGTCAGGAAGTTCTTCCTAATGTTTATCCGAAAATTCTTTTGATTTAATTTCAACCCGTTGGTTCTGGTCCGACCTTCTGGGGCAACATAAAACAACTGATATTTGAACTTGGATATTGGGGCAGATCCTAATTATTCCTTCTGCAGGTGGAAAACATTTCTTCCAGTGCAATAGTGGAAGGATTTCCATCAGTTCCCCCTTCTTAGTTACAACCCCCTCACTTCAACGTCTCCGTACTGTCCTCCACTGATGCTCAAAAGCTGGACACACAGCTGACAGCATGTATCAGAGGCAGCACGGCAGGTACTGAGCATTCCTGATATACATGATTGCCAGGTTCCGGTACACAGGGACAAAAAGGAGGAGGAGGAGGAGGAGGAGGAGGAGGAGGAGGAGATTGGATTTATACCCTGCCCTTCACTTGGAGTCTCAGAGCGGCTTACAAACTCCTTTCCCTTCCCCTCCCCATGAGGTAGGTGGGGCTGAGAGAGCTCTTTCCAGAACTGCCTTTGAGGGAACAGCTCTGACAGAACAATGGCTTGCCCAAGGTCATCCAGCCAGGTGCAAGTGGAGGAGTGGGGAATCAAACCCAGTTCTCCCAGATTAGAGTCCACGCACTTAACCACTACACCAAACTGACTCTCCTGAAAAGGGCTCACGTTAGCTATTCATCTCACTTGCACCTAGGCTTTGTCCAGATAGTACTTTGAACACTGTCAAAGATTTAACCCCAGAACCTGGAGCATGGGGACAATAGGAGCACACACAAAGCAGCATCATACTGATTCAGACCCCTGGTACATTAAAGTCAGCACTGTCTATTCAGACCAGCAGCAGCTCTCCAGGATTTCAGGCAGAGGTCTTCACAACACGTACTACCTGATCCCTTTAACTGGAGATGCTGGGAACTGAACCTGGGACCTTCTGCATGCCAAGCAGATGCTCTAGCACTGAGCCACAGCTCCTGGCTTGTCGAGCCACCACTGGATTTTCAAGCCATCGCTGAATGAGCAAAGAAAGCTTACAGCCCTCATTTCACAGACTGCCCCATACAAAGTTATCTCGCCCAGTCTTCAGCACTGTGATTCCTCTTGGGTACCAGAAAGCTTCTGAGGGAGTGGTGTTTCCCCTAAACCCATTAACTGCTTTAAATTATCTATTTTGCATTGTTGCCAAAGGCACGGGATTAAAACTTTTTGAAGGCAGCCCTTCCTGTTAATCTCTTTAAAACACAGGCTTCAGTGTGAAGCTGCCAGTCAAGGAAACTGATGTCACCCCCCAGTTGCCAAAACAGCCACGAGAACCATGAGGGGAAAAGGAATAATTAAATGTACAACTGCTGCTGCATGAGAGAGGCGGGAGAAAATGAAAAGCAGCCAGGCGAGAGGAATTCTGCACGATTTTACGCTCGGCCAGGGAGTGCTCCCACACACCTATGCACACCTGAAGCTGGCCTCATACTGAATCAGACCCTGGGTCCATCAAGGTCAGTATTGCCCACTCTGAGGCCGCGGTCACACGGCCCCTTTAAATCCGGGAGGGCTCCCGGATTTAAAGGGGCCGCATTTTTAAACAGCGGGTTGGGATGTCTATACATCCCAACCCCTGCGGCCGCGGGATCGGCGGCCACGGCCGCTGAAGAGGCGGCGGCGGCGGGAACAGCGGCCGCGGTGGCTGCGGAAGCGGGGGCAGCCGCGGCGGCGGCGAAAGCGGTGGCGGCCCGCTGCTGAAGACACGACTACGGAGGCGGCGGAGGCGGACCCAGCAGCACTTGAAGCGGCGGTGGCGGCCTCCAACCCGCCATCCGCCTGGGTAAGTTGGGGTTGTTGTTTTTTTCCACCCTTTTACACTTGGGCGCATGGATAGCCATGCGCCCAAGTGTAAAAGGGGGGGGGAATGGCCAGCGGGGCTATCTGGACAGCCCTGCTCTCGCAATGCATGCGAGAGAGGGCTGTCCAGATACCTCCAATGCGGTTTCCTCCCGCAACACCTGGGAAAATACTTGATTTTCCCGGGGTCTGAAAATGCGGGAGGAACCCACATTGGAGCCCGCTTCGGCACGGGACTTGGGGCCGGCCGTCTGGTCGGCCCTTTTAAATGCGGGAGGAAATAGCCCTTCCTCCCGCATTTAAAGCCCGTGTTGCCGCAGCCTGACTGCAGCTGCTCTCCAAGGTCTCAGGCAGAGGTCTTTCACATCACTTACAACTTGATTCTTCAGCTGGAGATGCCCAGGATTGAACCTGGGACCTCCTGCATGCAAAGCAGAGGCTCTTTCCCTGAGCCACAGCCCATGTGTGCCTTTTTAATTTCTCCCAGTCACTTCTCTGAAAATGAAGAATTCCCGAGTGCCACAATTCTGGTTGCCATTCCCTTCAATGGGGAAGAGATACAGCTGAACCGAATCTGCAAGGAAGTCAATCAGAAAGTTCGCAGTCGATAGGGATTTCAGCCCTGCCTTGCTCTTAGAAGTCAAGGGCTTTTTCTCTACCATATATAGATGCTAGCACTCTTTTATTGGTTGATTCTGACAACGTGGTAGATTTTAACTGATTGTCTCAGCCTATGTTTCATTTAGAGTTAGCTAGCAAGCCAGCAAGAAAGACTCCCATCTTCCCACAGTGAGATTATGTAGCTAAACTCTCACCGAAAGCAACCCAGGCCAGGGATTTCAATACCTCTCCGTGTGCAGATAGCCTTCGGCCCTCCAGGTGGATTTGTTAAATACAAGATGCCTTCCCTCCCCGTGCATCCTATTAACATCACAGACTACAATAAATTAATTACAGTAGGCAAAAACTCCATCTGCTTCATTTCCTATTTTTAAAGCCAGTATGGTGTAGTGGTTAAGTGCGCGGACTCTAATCTGGGAGAACCGGGTTCGATTCCCCACTCCTCCACATACAGCTGCTGGATGACCTTGGGCAAGCCATAGTTCTGTCAGAGCTGTTATCTCAAGAACAGTTCTGGAAAGAGCTCTCTCAGCCCCACCTACCTCACAGGCTGTCTGTTGTGGGGAGGGGAAGGGAAAGGAGTTTGTAAACCACTCTGAGACTCCAAGTGAGTGAAGGGTGGGGTATAAATCTAATCTTTTCTTCTTCTTCTTCTAAAAGGGGGGGGATCTTCTCTGAACGATGTTAAGTCAGATTTGCACAACTCCCTTGTTTGCCACCTGAAGACAGGTGGCGGATGGGCATGGCTGCCATTCAAGCACCACAAGTCTGAAAAACCTTCCTGGCTGTGATCTCACTAGGGTTGCCAACTCTGGGTTGAGAAATTCCTGGAGGTTTGGTAGTGAGCCTGAGGGAGGTGGATTCTAGGGAGGGACCTCGGTGAGATGTCATTCCATAGACTCCACCATCCAAAGCAGCCCTCTTCTTCAAGGGAACTGACCTCTGTACCCTGGAGATAAATTGCCCTTCAAGGTAAGATCAGGTGTCCTTCAATTCTGGCAGATCTCCAGGCCCCACCTGGAGGCTGGCAATCCTAGATCCCGCTGACAATTAACCTTTCTCCCCCCCCCCCCCCAGTCCTATTTATTTTAAAGAATGGGATACCTAAGCATGCAAACCGATCACATCTTCCCATCAAAATCCATGGGATTTTTTTTTAGTGCTGAACTTGGAGTGAAATAGTAAAAAGCCCTTTAGCACCTATAACAAACTTTATGGTAGCACAAGCTTTCAAGAAACACAGCTCTCTTCATCAGATGCATAGAGGGTACGAAGAACCTAGCCAGAGATATATAGGTGGCATGGGGAAGGGGGAGAGGATGCGGAAAGTGCCGTGTAAATGCAAAGCAGTTGCAAAAGTCATGGGAAAAAGTAGAATGAGAAAGGCTTGTGCTACAATAAAGTTTGTTAGTCTTAAAGGCTTTTTTACTATTTTGCAGCCACAGACTAGCACAGCTAACTCCTCTGGATCTATGAACTCGGAGTGAGTTGTTCTTGTGGAGGATAAGCTGCAAGGGCACCCAGTGAGCAGACTTTGAACTCAGGGCCCCCTCCTTCTGTCAGATGCTATCTGTTATATCCTATCCAAAGCAAAACAGGCAAATGGGTTCCAGCTGTGGAAAGGAAAGGAAAAGGGGGGGGGGGGTTCCACACTGAAAATGCCAACAGATTACCCCTATCACATCCACTTTGATGTGAAAATCCAGTGAATGCCATCCTTGCTCTCCTCCCATTATCAGCCTTGCAAAGCCTTTCAGATATTGCCCTTCCCAGACATACCCCTCAGAGGAGCCGAGCTCCCAGTTTTGACCTCGCAGTAATAATAAACTGAAGATTAAAGACGAATCCCACTAGCCTATTTACCCAAAGCTGTCTGCAGAATTTAAAACTTTAATTTAGAGAAAGAGAAATGATGTTTCCCCGACTTTGTAGTTGAAAAGATAACCTTTTACCCGCAAAAAAGAAAAGAAAAGAAAAGAAAGAAAGAAGTGGGGGGGGGGGCTGTCCCGAGCTATGCTTTTGAAGCTGCATGTTGTGGGAGTGGGGAGGGGGTGGCTCTGGAAGCCTTTGAAATCTTCCCGTCCTTTTGAAGTTTAAAGGCGACAATTGTATTCTCACTTTTTTGAACAGAGGGCCAATTTACACAATTGGCTAAGAATCACATGACAACACTGTTTCATCACCAGGTTGGAGGGGGGCGCATGATGTCTGAAGGCCATGGCGGGGGGAGCCACCCCCTTATTCAAAGGAATATTTCTGCCCCACTGTATCCACCCATCGATGTCCCCGATATGAATAACTGGGCTAAACCTGACAACCTATCTGCTGCAGAACACAGGGACTCGGTGAGCTTGGACAGCTGTAAGTCCCAACGATTTGACAACTGCAACAACAACAAAAAAACACATAAATGAAGAAATTTGCCTTGGTGAGAGCCGAGACAAGGCAGCTGCATCTCTGCATGAATTAACAGCTCTGGATTTGCCCCATGCGAAGACATGAGAGTGAAGCTGCCCGACACTGACCATTGGTCCATCCAGCCTATTGAGATCTACTTGCAGTGGCTCTCCAGGGTCCCAGAGGTCATTCACCCCACCTACCACCCAAGACTTCTGCTGAGACTAAGCATAGGGGGAAAGGCTGAGGGACTTGGGAATGTTCAGTCTGGAGAAGAGGAGGCTGAGGGGGGACGTGATGGCTCTCTCGAAGTATCTGAAGGGCCCTCACTTAGAGGAGGAGGGCAGGGAGCTGTTCCCCTTGGAAGTGGAGGAGAGGACTCCCAATCATGGGTTTAAATTGAGAGCGGGAAGGTCCCGGCTGGATCTTAGGGAAAACTTTTTCACAGTAAGAAGTGTGCAACAGGGGAATTAGCTGCCTAGGGAGGTGGTGAGCTTCCCCTCACTGGCAGTCTTTAAGCGGCATCTGGACAAACACTTGTCAGGGGTGCTCGGGGCCAGTGTTCCCTCTGAACTGAGTTAGTGTGAGCAAGCTCATAGTTTTTCAGCCTCCAGCTCACACATTTTTGTCTTGGCTCAGAAAGGATGGCTCCAGAGAAAACTAATTTATGCAGTGGCCAAATCGCTCATTCACAACTTTAATGCCAGTAGCTCACAAAGTAGACTTTTTGGCTCTCAAGACTCCACAGCTCAGAGGGAGCATTGAGCAAGGGGCTGGATCAGATGGCCTACATGGCCCCTTCCAACTCTGTGATGCTAAGCACTGGACCTAGGATCTTCTGCTCTACCAGTGAGCTATGGCCCTCACTGATGGCCTCCTATCGATCAGCCTTTACTAGAGGCAAGTAATCCTGCAGCAAACTTGCACTGGACATCAACAGAACATTCCGGCATCCCCAAATGCAGAGACTCCATGGAATATTCTCCCTCACTAGGTGGCAACTCTGACCTGGATGACCTCTCTAGCCCAGTCTCATCAGATCTTGGAAGCTAAGTAGAGTCAGCCCTCGTTAGTGCTTGGGTGGAAGACCACCAAGGAAGTCCAGGGTCACTATGCAGAAGCTGGCAATGGCAAACTTCCTCTGTTCATCTATTGCCTTGATAAACCTGCAGGGTACCCATAGTTCAGTTGTGTTTTGACGGCACTTTCCACCACCACCAAGTGGCCACTAATTGAGTTTCTGGACAAATAGCTGCTCTGAGCTTGCATGCTCCAAACCAAGAGGCACACTCAGAACAGTGCCTCGTTCAGAAACACAGAGGGGTGACTCCTCAGGCGGCATGTCATTCTTTCTCATAGAGCAGGGGTGTCAAACAAGCAGCTTGGGGGCCGGATCAGGCCCCCAGAGGGCTTCAATCAGGCCCGCAAGGGACTGGCTGTCTCCTGCTTCTTCCTCCAGTTCTGCTACTGCTGTTGTGTCATAGCTTGCTTTCCCAGACTCTCTCAATCGCTCAGGAGAGATAGATAGGCAAGCTTCTGCTCCCTGCACTGGGCTGAGGCTCCTCCCACTCCCAGATTGCTACAGCACAGACATTTTGATGCAATAATTCAGAGCAAGAAGTGGCAGTTATCAGAGACTATTTTAAATAAACAAAATATTGCAAGAATGCTAATGTTTCAGGCATGTTTTTATTTTAAGTTAAAAAAAATCTTTGTGTTAAAAGTTTATATCTCCGCTACCTAGTATTACATTTTATGATACACGTGGCCCAGCCTGACAAAGTCCAATTTATGCCTAATCCGGCCCTCTATAACAAATGAGTTCGAATCCCCTGCCATAGAGAGACAGTGTGGTGTAGTGGTATACTCAATTAAATGGGCACTCTATGAAATTGCTGAGCAGTCGGGTTAGAATGGATAAAAGGAAGTACTTCTTCATTCAAAGAGTTATTAACACGTGGAATTCACTGCCACAGGAGGTGGTGGCGGCTACAAGCATGGACGGCTTCAAGAGGGGATTGGATAAACATATGGAGCAGAGGCCCATCACCGGCTATTAGCCACTAGGAATAGATAGGGACTCTCAGTCTGGGGCAAGAGATGCTCTGTATTCTTGGTGCTGGGGGGGGGGGGACAGTGGGAGGGCTTCTAGTGTCCTGGCCCCACTGCTGGACCTCCTGAGGGCACCTGGTGTTTTTGGCCACTGTGTGACAGAGTGTTGGACTAGATGGGCCATTGGCCTGATCCAACACTGGCTTCACTTATGTTCTTATAGTGCTGGACTAGGACCTAGGAATCAACCGGGGTCAAACCACCACTCTGCCATGGAAGCTAAATGAGTGACCTTGGGCCTGTCACAATCTCTAAGTGAAACCTATCTCACAAGGTTGTTATCGTGGTGATAAAGAAGAGTAGGTTTTTAGTACTCCCCTTTTCTCTACCTTAAGGAGTCTCAAAGTGGCTTACAATCGCCTTCCCTTCCCCTCCCCACAAAACAGGCACCTTGGGAGGCGAGTGGGACTGAGAGAGTCCTGAGAGAACTGTGACTGGCCCAGGGTCACCCAGCAGGCTTCATGTGGAGGAGTGGAGAATCAAACCCAGTTTTCCAGATTAGATTCCGCCACTCTTAACCACTACACCATGCTGGCTGGTGATAAGGTAGAGGAGGGGAGAGTGATGTGATAAGCCACTCTGGGTCCAGATTAGGGAGAGAAGCAGTATATAAATAAAAAGAATCAGTAAAATAACCATTCTAAAAAAACCACTCTGAGGTGTTTAAGCATGAACATTTGGGGGACTAAGTGTAAGGTTTTACGTTTTGCTGTGTTATCTTTTTTTACCAGCTCCTTTTCCTTATAAGGATACTGCTCTGGGGAACTTCTCCCCTTTTCACATCCCAAAAGCCACTGAAGTTAATTAGCATTTTTTACAGTATTATTAATTCCTTACTGAGATAGCAGAACGATACAGTCAAAGGAGGCCAGGTCTCCTTCAGTCAAGAACAAACGTAGAATATGGAACAGATTAAAGGCTTGTAATGAAGAAAACACAAATACCGACCAGATTTCAGTCTCAGCTTAAAAATCCACTTTTTACCCTTTTATCTGGAAGAGAACCACTTTATGTACATGTAAAGTGCTGTCAAGATAGAGCCGGCTTATAGACACCCTGTAGCGTTTTCAAGGCAAGAGACGTTCAGAGGTGGTTTGCCATTGCCTGCCCCAGCACAGCAACCCTGGACCTCAGTGGTCTCCCATCCAAGTATGAACCAGAGCCGACCCTGCTTAGCTTCTGACATCTGATGAGATCAGGTTAGCCTGGTCAGGGTGAACTACTTTATAGTAACACAGAATTATCTTTCAAGCAGGGAAGAGTGAATGTTCTCTATCTGCTTACTTCCCCTTTCGCTTTTTAAAAAAGGTTTTGCCAAAAAAAAAAAAAAACAATTTTTCAGTGATGATTTCACAAATATTTTACAGGGGGTGGGAATAAAGTGCAGGGAAAACTGAAAATGGTGCAAAACGAAAGACTCGCACATTCCATTCGCACAAGGTAGAAGTAAAACTGAAGCAGAGATTCTACCATCAAAGGAGTGGGAATGAGAGATCTGAAACCACCCCAGCTTCTAAATCACTGACTTAACTGTACAAGAAACCAGTTTGGAATAAACCTGGTATGTTTTTTAAAAAACCAAAAATTCTAGGAGGATGTTGCAATCCTCCTGCCTGTTGGAGACGCAGATCTGTCATGCCAAATATATCACTTTGGGGGCAGAAAGGTACAAATATTCAATGCACCATTCGCCGATAATAGCCATGGCTTCCTGGAGTTCAGTCAACTGTGCTGTGTGCTCCCTTGCATTCAGAGGGCAGCACATTCCAGCCATAATAGAAGAACAGATGGTAGTCCCTACCACAGAGCAGTTTTTTTCTAAATTTGTAGTATCTTTGTTTCCTCTTTAAAATATATTTCACATCAAAACTCACATTTACAACTGGTTTTTTTTTTTAGGAAGCCTCAATACTACAGCATAATCTTGACGGATGACAAACACAACATAATTTATTTGTGCCTATTTCTCCGCCCCCCCCCACTGCCCCCAATATCTATAAAGAGGACCCATAATTCCTTCTTTTACATACATCTCAGGGGACAGGGGAATAGGAAAAATAAAACAGACCGGGGTTAGCATCTGACTTGCCACGTGCGTGTATAACATATAAACTCTCCCGGGGCTTTCCTTCCTCACCGAACAATTGGGATTTGTTCTCTATTTAGTTCCGTTCTGCTGCTCCACAGCGTGAATTACACTCGACAAATCTGGTCTCCTTCAGGAAAGCTTCCCAGTAGACCCGCCACTGAGGTAGGGTTAGGGGCCCAGAATACGGGACAGCTGGTACTGGGGAAAAGACGTTTTCCTCATATGCAGCCATCGCCATCCTCCAGACAAGAGGTTTTCTCCTTAAAGGGTTGATAATTTATTTATTCGACAGGGAAAATTTATAAGCCGTCTTCCCAGAGAACGTGTTTGAAGTGGTGTAGTGGGTGAGGAGCATAGCACTTCCAAAGTGGTATAGTTGTGAGGAGCAGTGGATTCTAATCTGAAGAACCGAGTCTGATTCTCCACTCCTCCTCCAATGAAGCCTGCTGAGTGACCTTGGACCAGTCACAGTTCTCTCAGAACTCTCTCAGCCCCACCTACCCTCAGAAGGTGTCTGTTGTGGGGAGAGGAAGGGAAGGCGATTATAAGCCACTTTGAGACACATGAGGCCTGCTGGATGACCCTGGACCAGTCATGGTTCTCTCAGAACTCTCTCAGCCCCACTTCCCTCACAAGGTGCCTGTTGTGGGAAGGGGAAGGGAAGCCAATTGTGAACTGCTTTGAGACTCTTTATGTTAGAGAAAAGCCGGGTACGAAAACCAATTCTTCTTCTTCTTCCAAAGTAAAAACATGCTAAAACCATTACATAGTATTAAATCATGACAGTTTAACATTAACAAAGCTACTAAAATCCCTGCCAGAGCATAAGAACACCATAATAAATTAGCAACATAAAACAGTTCTTATAACACAGTCCTCAGGCTAGAGGCAGACGGTAAAAACACTTTTCAAGCAACAACCCCTCTGATTAAAAGCCTTGGTGAAAAAAAGTGTTTGGGCCTGGTGCCTAAAACGAAGCAGGGCAGCTGCGAGGCAAGCCACAAGAGGAAGGGCATGTTATTTACTTATATCCCACTTTCCTTCACACTGGGCCTTTACATAACAGCAGGAGTGAGTGAAGAGCAGGTTTCTCTCTCAGATGTTACAACCAGCTTTAAGTTAAGAGCCAAACAACAAAAGCCCTTTGGCCCTTGCCCTTCAGCTCACGCCTCTGGCATGCCTTGAATACCTGTGAGCAGAGGAGAAATGAACTCAGCCTGATCTTATTTGGCTGGACACACTGTTGCCCTGCAAGGCGCTTATGCGCTCTTATAGACGTAAACTCTGTAAGTGTCAATAATGGACTGTGTTGCTAAAAGTGTAAGAGATCATGATGCCAGCCGACATGCACACACACGCCAACCGACACCTGAGATGATGTGCCAGTGGTTCCCAAGGTCACCAGCTCCCAGAAACATCCCTTAACACCAATACTCACACAGAAACAGCCACTCGCCATTGTGGTTTGAACATGTGCTTCCAGACACCACCAGAGAAACACTTCTTCATCACACAGGCACCCCTCCAACCTTCTCTGCTACGAGAAGCACAAAAGACTCTTTCCCGTCTTCTGTGAACAATAGACTCAGCCAGCTACAGAACCAGTTCTGCAGCCCTGAGACATTAAGAGCTATCAGTGAAACAAAAGGTTTGGCCGATGAATAACATCGGCCCTCCAGGTGTCTCTGTCATAGTTCAGGTAGAGTTTAACACTGCCCAACTCCTTAAGCCCCCTCCCCATTGCAGAAGTGACTTTTGGAGCGGACCACCAAAGGGTGGTCTCAAGGGAGGTGTCCAGCAAACCCCTCCCCCAAAGCCCCCTAATAAAAAGAGCTACCCAGCCATGTGGTCGCTCTCACTCTCCTTGCCTTTAGACTAACCCTGCCCTATTATCTTACAGACTCTGGCATAGTTAACCAAGAGTCTTTCCACATGTTCTGCTGGTTCAGTTCACGATCCCCAATTCCCTGTAAACTCCATTATTTTTCCAGCTGGGATCACATCATCTCTCCAGACAGATAATTATTGCCCTAAATACGGACATCAACATTTACCTGCTAATGCAAACGTCTCTGCTCTATTTTTTCTAGTTTCTGTATAATTGTGTGAGAGATTGTTGTATTGCTTGCCTTCTTCAGTAGATTCTTCAGTAAAGGAATCATTTTATTACTGAAGCCAGCCTCCTTGTCTATTTCTGGTGCTTCTGGAAGAGGTGGGACCTCTGTATATATTGGTGTTGTTCCCTTTTGCTATTGCCATAATTATAATAAGCTCTACTTCCCCAACATTATTGATAAATCAAGGCAATCAGGCTAACAACATGAAGCTGCCTTATACTGAATCAGGCCACCAAACCATTAGAATCAGCACTGTCTATTCAGACAGGAAATAGCTCTCCAGGGTCTTAGGCAGACATTTTTCACATCATCTACCACCTGATCTTTTTTGGTTGGAGATGCTGGGAATTGAACCTGGGACCTTCTGCATGCCAAGGAGATGCCATAACCAATGAGCCACAGCCCAGGCTCGTCCCCTTACTTAATTCCTCCTCACACAGGGGAAGGGCCACCACTGGAAAAAGCCCTGTCTCTGGTCGACTCCCACCTCACCTCTACAGGCAAGGAGTATACAGAGCTGGGCTTCGGTGGAGCATTTTCACTGGTAGGCTGGACAGTGCAGGAGGCAGCAGCCCTTCAACTAAGAGTCCTCCCAGCAAAAGGGAACTTCAGCTGGCCCAGCAGCTCTAGAGTCACCTATATCTTGCATTTTTTTGTGACATGAAATCCAAGAGAGGATGTGAGCAATTAGTAAGCCCCCCGCTCATGTGGCTGTCTTAATTTCCTCCACCACCTTTCTGAGAGCCAGTTTGGTGTAGTGGTTAAGTGTGCGGACTCTAATTTGGGAAAATCGGGTTTGATTCCCCACTCCTTTACTTGCAGCTGCTGGATGACCTTGGGCAAGCCATAGCTCTGTACCAGCTGTTCTTGAAAAAGAGCCATTTCTGTCAGAGCTCTCTCAGCCCCACCTACCTCACAGGGTCTTTTGTGGGCAGAGGAAAGGAAGGTGTTTGTAAGCTGCTCTGAGACTCCAAGTGAAGGGTAGGATATAAGTCCAATCTCCTCCTCTTCCTCCTTCATTTTATCTTGGCTTGAAAGTCTCTTGCTGGGATCACCATAATTTGACAGCATAATCTGACAGCACTTACATACATATATAAGTAGAAGAGTTTTATCAGGTTTTATTACTGTTTTAAGCAAGGTTTAATCTTTCACCGCCCAGACAAACTTGTATCTATTATTGACCTTTTCACATGACTGCTGCGCTGGGCATCCTAAGGTAAGACTGGTGTGCTTAAAATACATTTCATTTACGACACACATACTAAATGCAACAAATATTGGCATTTAGACTTGCTTATATGCAGTGACTCAGAGGTTAAGATGCTGAGCTGCAGACCGGAAGGTTGGTAGCTTGGCAGTTCGGGACCCAAGTGCCGTGTGATGGAGTGAGCTCCCATCTCTGGCTCTCGAAAGCAAGAAACTGCAAGTAGATAAATAGGTACCGCTTCAGTGGGAAGGTAACAGCGTTCCATGCGCATTGGAGTTTAGTCATGCTGGCCACATGACCACGGAGGAGTCTTCGGACAATCCTGGCTCTTCAGCTTGTAAAAGGAGATGAGCACCGCCCCCTAGAGACAGATTCAACTGGCTTTCGAGCAAGGGAAAATACAGGTTGCTTACCTGTAATTGGAGATCTTCGAGTGGTCATCTGTGCATTCACACCTCTGGGATAAAGTGCGCCTGCGCTGATCCCGATCGGTAAATACAGGTTGCTTACCTGTAATTGGAGATCTTCGAGTGGTCATCTGTGCATTCACACCTCTGGGATAAAGTGCGCCTGCGCCGATCCCGATCGGTAATCTTCAAAGCCTAACGGATTTTCGCGCCAGCTCCCCGGTCACGTGCACGCCCACTGCGCATGACCCGGGGAGAGGCACGAGGATCCCGCCAGTTCCTTCTGACCGCTGCTAACAGCCCCCAAGGAAAAAGGTGAGGGAGACCGAAAGCAGAGGGGAAGGAGGGCGGGTGGTGTGAATGCACAGATGACCACTCGAAGATCTCCAATTACAGGTAAGCAACCTGTATATCTTCTTCGTGGTCTCTGTGCATCACACCTCTGGGAGAATAGCGAGCAATAAACACCACATACCTGGAGGTGGGTGCTGGAGGTCTCACATCTGAGCTGCTTGCAGGACTGCACGGCCCACCACAGTACGCTGATGGACGCGGACATCTAGGGCGTAGTGCTTCACAAACGTGTGAGGGGACGCCCACGTTGCAGCATTGCAGATGTCTCCCAGGGGAATGCCCTTGAGGAATGCTGTGGAAGTAGCCACGGCTCGAGTGGAGTGTGCCCGGAGGGACGCCGGCAGTGGCCTTTTGGCCAGAAGATAGGCGAGTTTTATCGTCTCAACTATCCACTTCGAGAGTCTTTGAGATGACAGTTTCTGTCCCTGCCTGGGCAAGGCATAAGAAATGAAGAGAGCTGGAGACTTGCGAAAGGATTTTGTCCGGTGCAAGTAGAAAGACAAGGCTCTCTTGACATCTAAAGTATGCAGACTACGCTGCGTTGGGTCCTGGGGATCAGGAAAAAATACCGGCAAGGTGATATCTGCCCCTATATGAAAGTCCGACACTATTTTAGGCAGGAAAGCGACATCTGGAGCCAAAGTGACGGCATTATGATGAAACGTGAGGTATGGTGGGTCGCAACGGAACGCCGAGAGCTCACTCACGCGTCGAGTAGACGTGATGGCCACTAAAAATGCAACCTTCCATGACAAAAGCTGAAGACTGCATGAGGCCATGGGTTCGAAGGGTTTTCCCATCAGCTTAGTGAGAACCAGGGGCAAGTCCCATGCCGGGACTGGTGTCCGCACTGGGGGATAGAGGCGATTCATTCCCTTGAGGAATTGTTTCGTTGTTGGGTGGGAAAACACTGAATAGCCATCAATCTTAGGATGATTGACTGAGATGGCCGACAAGTAGACTCGGATAGATGAGTGACACAGTCCCCTGTCCTGACATGACAGGAGGAAACCAAAAACATCTGTAAGTCCAGCGGGGACTGAGGGTCGTCCCACAGACGCCAGGAAAGTTAAAAATTTAGTCCATTTTGACTCATATGAACGTCGAGTGGAGAGTTTGCGTGAGTTCAGTAGCACTTGAGCAATGCGTGATTCTAACCCTAAGTTAGGATCAGCCACGCTGTCAATTTTAACCTGGGCACATCGTGGTGCAGTACTCGGCCCCCGCACATCCCGAGGAGATCCGGGTCCGTCGGGAGATGGAGATACGTCTCTCGTGAGAGGCTGAGGAGCGTGGGGAACCAGGGTTGTCTCGGCCACCATGGGGTGACAAGAATTGCCCACGGTCGCTCTGTCAACAGTTTGTGGACTACTCTCGGAATGAGAGGGATTGGGGGAAATAGGTACACCCGGTTCCCTGTCCACGGGAAGAGGAGACCGTCTCCGAGAGAGGTCGGGTCCGTTCCCGCTCTGGAACAGAATAGATGGCACTTCTTGTTCTCCCGAGAGGCGAATACATCCACTGATGGATGTCCCCAATGGTCGAAGATCGGAGTCAGGTAGAGGGGGTTCAGTTCCCACTCGTGTAGGGATGCTCCTCCTCTGCTTAGGAAGTCCGCTTGGACGTTGAGTAGTCCTGGGAGATGAGTCGCCACCAGGTGAATATTTAGCGCCTGGCACTCGTTCCACAGCTCTATTGCTAACCGGCAAAGTCCACGGGAGACCGTCCCGCCCTGGCGGTTGATGTAAAACATAGTGGTGGTGTTGTCTGTAAGGACAGTCACCGTTTTCCCCGTTAGGGATTGGCGGAAAGACCTCACTGCGTAGAGAACTGCCAGCAGCTCCAAGAAATTGATATGGTTGTGTGCCACAGAGGGGTGCCACCTGTCTCCCACACCTACACCTTCCAGGTGAGCTCCCCAGCCCCATAGGGATGCATCCGTGGTGACGGTCGCTGAGGGGGGTGGAAGCCGGAAAGGTGCACCTGAGTGTAAATTCTGGGGCACAAGCCACCAACTCAGGGTCTCCAGGACCTGGGTAGATATCTGGAAACGTTTGGAGAGGGAGTGGAGTTTGGGGCGGAAACGCCTCAAGAACCAAAGCTGCAGTGGTCTCATTCGCAATTTGGCGAAAGGAATCACTGCCGTTGTTGCGGCCATCAAGCCTAGCAGGCGAAGGATTTGTTTGGCTGTAGCCTCCTTGGTCTCTTGGATAGCCTGGAGAAAGGAGACTATATCCGCTGCTCTGTTGGGGGGTAGGAACGCCCTGCATTGCAAGGAGTCCAGGATAGCTCCGATAAACTGAACCCGTCTGGAAGGGATAAGCATGGACTTTTTGAGGATTATAGTCAACCCTAGTAATTCTAGGGTGTGAAGGGTAGTAGAGATGTGGTTCTGTAATTCCGTCATAGAAGGGGCGACTAGAAGCCAGTCGTCCAGGTAGGGGTAGAGGTGGACACCTTGGAGTCTCAGATGTGCCGCTACTACTGCCATAAGCTTCGTGAAGACACGAGGAGCTGTAGAGAGGCCGAAGGGTAGGGCCTTGTACTGGAAGTGACGCGGACCGATCGCAAAACGTAGGTACTGTCTGTGTGACGGGTGGATCGTCACATGAAAGTATGCGTCCTTTAAGTCCAGCGTCACCATCCACGCGTTGGCTTCTAGTAGCGGTAGGATGGTCTGTAGAGTGGTCATACGGAATTTCTTGTAGGTGATGAACGCATTGAGGTTCCGCAGATCTAATATGGGACGAAGTCCGCCATCCTTTTTTGGGACCGTGAAGTAGCGGGAGTAGAACCCCCGCTGAAGGTGTTTTGTTGGTACCTGTTCTATGGCGTCTTTTAACAGGAGGGCTTCGACTTCCGACGATAAGGTGTCGGAGGGAGGGGTGGTTACGAAGTACGATTCTTGTGGAATCTGGAAAAATTCTATTCTGTAGCCTTCTGCTACAACCGACAGTGCCCATTTGTCTGTCGTGATACGTTGCCATGCTAGTAGGAAGGGGGATAGACGGGTGGGAATATCGGAGCGAATGGGAGAGTCAAAGACTCTGCTTGTTCGGCTTGGGTGGTTTAGCCTTAGAAGCGGAAGCGGGCGGGAATCGTGGCTTATGGCCATAAGGTTTCTGCTGATAGACAGTAGACGGTGGTCTCTGCCATTGGGGTTCGGTGGGAGATCTTCGCGGTTGCTGTTTGGACCAAGATCTCTGCCATGTTTTCTGCTTCTGTTGTCTCGGTTGTGAGACACCCAAGTTACGAGATGTTTTGATACTCTTATCTAAATCATGAAGAACTGTGTCCGTCGTGGAGCTGAACAGTCCTTCACCCTCGAAAGGGAGGTCTTCCACTAAGGACTTAGTGTCTTGTGGAAGCGAAGTCGACCTCAGCCAGGCGTGGCGACGAAGGGCGACTGCTGAAGTGAGTGTCTTGGACGTGACGTCCGCAGCATGCTTGGATGCGTTAAGCTGATGCTTTGCTAGCACCATGCCTTCCCTCTGGATCTTCCTAGCGAGGCGTTGCTTATCCTCAGGAAGCTGAGCCAGAAGAGGTGTCATCTGTTCCCATAGGGAATACTGGTACCTGCTCATGCAGGCTGTGTAATTTGCCGTCTTTATGCCCAATGCACCGGCTGAATAAAATCGTCTTCCGAAAGAATCTAGTTTCCGTCCCTCCTTGTCCAAGGGGGAGGAATGTCCGCTACGTCCCCTAGCCGAGGGGGTCACGACTACTGAGTTGGGTTTGGGGTGGATGAATAGGAATTCTGCCCCTGGCTCTTGGAGCCTATACATGTGGTCCAATCTTTTGTTGGAAATTGGGGTTGAGGAGGGGTGGCCCCAGGATTCTTTGGCAGTGCTCAAGAGCACCGAAATTAGTGGCAACGCTACCGCGGTGGATGTGTCCATCTGTACGATATCGAAGATGGCATCGGTAGCGGTAGGAGTTGGTTGGACCGTGGCAAGCGCCAAGGAATGTGCCATTCGTTTGATAAGTTCTCCATAGGATTTCACGTCTTCGGAGGGGGAGATTGGTAAATTTTCAGCCACATCAGGGGATGGTGACGGCTGGATGGGAGATTCGTCATCGGATGATTCGGGAGATTCGGGCATCGAATGGTCGGAATGTTCGGAGGGAGACATAGGGGTCGACGGGTCTGGCTGATAAGGAGGGAGGTCGATATCGGGTGATGTGGGCATCGGTATCGTTAGTTTCGGTATTTTCGGTTTCGGTTGCGGCATCGGTATCGGAGTCGGAGGTGGGGCCGGGGGATCTCGGCATCGGGAGACTCTTGACGACGTCGATTGGCGATCCCACTCCGCTGGGTACCATTGTGGAGGTGGCGGGTAGGAGGAACCATACAGGTATCGCCATTGACGGACGTCCCACGGCACCGAAGATGGGGGAAGGCGCCAGTCTCGCTCGCCTCTCGGTGCCGGCATCGGGTCAGGCCCTGTCTCGGGACTGCTGTGAGGGATCTGCGTCAGCTCGATGTCGGGTTCCGAATCCGTGAGCTGGATGGGTCGCGGCATCGGGGAGACGGGGCTGCCCCGGGGTCGCTCGCGCCCAGGAGGGTCAAGCTGTGGAGACCCATGCTGGGTCATGTCGGACGTGGGGTGCGTCGACGAAGCACTCGAGGTCTTGTGCTTCAGCTTGCCCTTACCCTCTTTGCCCTCCTTACGCTTCTTAGCGGGAGTTCGTGGCAGTGAGAGGGGTCTTTTCGATGCCGACTTCTCGGTGCCGGAAGGGCTTCGCATCGGTGGCGACGTCGGGCCCGTCGGTATCGATGGGGACGTTGCCGAGGCGTCGGCTGCGGACATCTTCGGTGACAACGCTGCCTCCAAGAGAGCCACTCGGAGTCGGGCCGCTCGGTTCTTACGAGTTTGTTTGGAGAACGCGGCGCAGCTCGAACAGGAGTCGACGCGATGCGACTCGCCTAGGCACAGCAAGCAGAGGGAGTGCTTGTCTGGGGGGGGGATTTTACTCCCACACTTAAGGCAGCGTTTAAAGAAACCCCACCGCTGGGCCATAGGCCGGGCGGGGAGTAGAAGGAGGAGAATCCAAAAGAGAGTCCAGGAAAACAGTCCGTAGGTCAGTAAGAGGTCTAAGAATCAGTCCGAAAGGCCTTTCCAAGTTGGAAAAGAAGAAACGAAAGTTAACTACCGACCGGAGCGGAGAGGGGGTCCTCACGACGCGGCGGTCAGAAGAGAACTGGCGGGATCCTCGTGCCTCTCCCCGGGTCATGCGCAGTGGGCGTGCACGTGACCGGGGAGCTGGCGCGAAAATCCATTAGGCTTTGAAGATTACCGATCGGGATCGGCGCAGGCGCACTTTATCCCAGAGGTGTGATGCACAGAGACCACGAAGAAGATCCACCCCTCCCTCTGACACCCTATCGTCGGAAGTCGAAGCCCTCCTCTCAAAAGATGCCATAGAACAGGTACCACCAAACCACCTTCAGCGGGGGTTCTACTCCCGCTACTTCACGGTCCCAAAAAAGGATGGCGGACTTCGTCCCATATTGGATCTGCGGAACCTCAATGCGTTCATCACCTACAAGAAATTCCGCATGACCACTCTACAGACCATCCTACCGCTACTAGAAGCCAACGCGTGGATGGTGACGCTGGACTTAAAGGACGCATACTTCCATGTGACGATCCACCCGTCACACAGACAGTACTTACGCTTCGTAGGTCAGGTAAAGCCAAGAAAATCAGTCCGAAAGGCCTTTCCAAGTTGGAAAAAAGAAGAACGAAAGTTAACTACCGACCGGAGCGGGGAGGGGGTCCTCACGACGCAGCGGTCAGAAGTGAACTGGGGGGATCCTCGTGCCTCTCCCCGGGTCATGCACAGTGGGACGTGCACGTGACCGGGGAGCTGGCGCGAAAATCCGTTAGGCTTTGAAGATTACCGATCGGGATCGGCGCAGGCGCACTTTATCCCAGAGGTGTGATGCACAGAGACCACGAAGAAGATCCTTTTTATACACCTTCAATATTCATTTGAGAGATTTGGATGCTCTCTCCTATACCCCTTGTTAAGTAGTCCTAAGTATAATACTGCAGAATACGGTACTGCAGTGTGGCTGAACAGCCCCCCTTTCCACAGACTTGATGTCCAACTCAATGCAACAATGAGAAACATCAGCGGATGTATTAAACTCACTCCGTCCTATTAGCTGTCGACATTGTGCCACATTGCCCCCCTGCATCTCCGAAAGCAATATGCTCTTTTTCGTAAATACAGAAACGTCACTGAAAACAGAGAGCTGCCTATTGAAAAAGGCATGGCTGACGCAGGCCTATCCAGACTAAAGTACCAACACCCGGCAATAAGATCTGCACAAATCCTGCAATCACAAAATTTCAATCTAGGGAATGAATGGTTGCAAACATGGATGGAATCAGTTCTACCCGATCTAAACCAACAAGACGCCTGCAGGATTTGACTTGCCACGTAAAGTACGGAAGATGGGTAATAGATTATGAATGGGCTTTGGCAGCTGTGTAGACCTGTTGTTTAAATGGGGCAAAACACCAGGACCTGAATGCAATTGTGGTGCAGCCCACCAAACTATTTTCCATCTGTCAACAGGAATGTGAACATCATGCTTTCCAGGGAGATGTGACAGAGCTCTCTGTAGTCTCCCCTGCTGCGACTGAATTGATTGAAAATCTAGATAATAGTTATTAGGGGGATTGCCCAATCGGTCTGCATAACCGTTGTATCAACTTAGTTACATATTTGCCATACAATGATGATGATGATGATGATGATAATACCCCATGCACATCAATTATCCAAGTAGTTCCTGCATCCAGTCTCATCAACTTCTGAAATCAAGCCAGTAACTACTGGGTCTGCAGCTCAACCTGAGCTCAGTTCGTAGCAGGAGCTCCTCTGCATATTAGGCCACACACTCCTAATGTAGCCAATCCTCCAAGAGCTTACAGAGCTCTTCTTACAGGGGCTACTGTAAGCTCTTGGAGGATTGGCTACATCAGGGGTGTGTGGCCTAATATGCAGAGGAGCTCCTGCTACGAAATGAGCCCTGAGCTCACCAAAATGGTCATCTCGAGAGGCCCTCTCAGTTTATTCAGCAACAGGCTTGCCTGTCTTGGAATAATTAAAATGCCAACAGATTTTATTATGGATTCTGATTAGCAGCAGCCATTCTATTCAATATTAATTTTCTACTAAATGATCAGAAATTCATTTAACGTCATCTGCTACAGGGCAAAAGCTCTTCTCGTCAACCGGCTTGAAGTTTTTGCTTCTGCATCAAAATCAGCCCATTGATTTCCTTCCTGCTTGGCCAGGCCATCCATAGTTTCTCCTGGAGACAGATAACAGGAGAGTGATTAAGTACTTAATGCAGGACTCTTTCTCCGAAGGACGTCATCATAAGGACTTGGCAAGAGCCCCGATTAGCATGGGGCTTCAGAAATCTGGGTGTAGCTTTGAAATAAGTATTTCTACTAATACAGAAAAAGAGTGAGTGAGAGCTAGCGAGAGAGTACTAAATTGTTCCTTCTGCCATTACGATTGCAATACTTGCACAGTGGAGCTGGCAACAGTGAATTTATGGAGTCTTTACATTGGAAGCCTTCTCCCCAGATATGCAGAAAACTTTAGAATCATAGAATCATAGAGCTGGAAGGGGTCTCCTCTCCAGGGTCATCTAGTCCAACCCCTTGCACAATGCAGGAGATTCACAAATACCTCTCCCTACACACCCACAGTGACTCGTGACACCCAGAAGATCACAAGAAACCTCCAGGATTGCTTCCTGACCCCAAAGTGGTGATCAGCATTTCCCTGGGCATGTAAGAAAGGGGCACAAGAACTAAACACTGGGGCAACCCTTCCTGCCCTCCCTCTCATGATCTGCCTAAATTCACAGAATCCGCATTGCTGTCAGATGACCCTCTAGCCTCTGTCTGAAAACCTCCAAAGAAGGAGAGCCCACCACCTCCCGAGGAAGCCTGTTCCACCGAGGAACCACTCTGTCAGGAAGTTCTTCCTAATGTTTGGCTGAAAACTCTTCTAATTTAATTTCAACCCGTTGATTCTAGTTCGACCTTCTGGGTCAAACTTTGCACATTAACCCTTACCCTGAAAGGTCTACTTGGGACTGAATATGGTTTCAGGAGGCATGGGACACTGAGAGGAGAGTTGGGAATCTGTAAAAAGGAGATGGGGAGACTGGAAATCGGAAATTGGCCTTCCCTCCTGAGAGCTGCAGAAGGCTGGAGAGGGGAGATCTTTGGGATGGGGTGAGATTCCCCCATTCTCACGATCCCTTGTGGGCCCTATATCCCCTATATCCTGCCTAAGATGTGATCTGGCTTATTTTGTGCGGGCCTTCTGGCTACTATTAAGAAGTCGAAAGCAGGCTGAGTGTCTCACGCGAGAGATATAAAAAAATGTCCTACATTCAGACTTGCCTAGTAATCTGGGTGACTCATCGACATGCATATAAAGATTGCATTACTGTTTCTTTTGCTTCCAGAAGTGGGGAAAAGCATATTTACAGAGGATGGGAAGTTCATTCCCATCCACCCAAGCCCCAAACAGTAACAGCAGAAACACAAAAAGCAAAATACAGATGTTCATTTGTTGGACAAGATCTTGTGCATAGGAAGTCCATTTAAAGTTTAGGCAAGGAGCGTTTAGAAATAACCTGAACCAAAGGCAACAGGAAACTGCTTAACAAAAACTTGAAGCTGTATTATACTGAGTCAGACCCTCAGTCTGTCCAGGTCAGTATTGTCTACTCTGACCGGCAGCTGCTCTCCTGAATCTCAAGGTGTGGTCTTACACATCACTTATTAACTAATTTTTGTCTTCTGGAGCTGCCAAGGATTAAACCCAAGACATTAGGCATTCAAGAAGGAGGAGGAGGAGATTGGATTTATACTCTGCCCTTCACTATCCGAAGGAGTCTCAGAGTGCATTCAGATGGCGTGCTGGAGCTGCTTTAAATCACCAAGCTTGGATTTGGGTGTTTTTTTACCCCAGACAATCACAGGCACATGGAGTGTATGTCGGGGGGGGGGGGGATGTTCCTTCTAGGTTTGCGCATGTGCATATTGTCAAGGCAAAAATAAAAATGGTGGGTGAAAAGTGGAAACCAGAGGCTTCCGCGGTGGGGGGGTTAAAGACTCAGAAGTGGCTCAACGACGGTGGAGCGATCACACAGGGGAAACTGCGCCTTCAACCGGGAGAGCACAGAAAGCACGACTTAAGGACCTGGTATCAAAATACTGAGGTTTGCTCCGGAATTTGTTCCGGTAAGCAACGGCTGGGGACGGGAGGTAGCTGCGGCTGTCTGAATGTGCACATTTGATCCATTTTTGAAGTGTGTTGAAGCCAGATCAAACGGTGCATCTGAACCCACCCTCAGAGTGGCTTACAATCCCCTTTCCCTTCCCCCACCCCACAACAGACACCCTGTGAGGTAGGTGGGGCTGAGAGAGCTCTCTTGAGAACTGCCCTTGAGAGAACAGCTCCGAGGGAATTTATGACTGACCCAAGGTCACACCAGCAGCTGCAAGTGCAGGAGCGGGGAATCAAACCCGGTTCTCCCAGATTACAGCCTGCACTCTTAACCACTACACCAAACTGCCTCTCAAAGCAGAAGTTCTACCACTGAGCCACCGCCCCTGCTTGGAGGGGGCAATATGTCTGACCACTCAGCTAGTACCATGCACAACAAGCAAGTCGGCCTGAACAGCACTAGCGCACAAGATGTAATAACCCTTGCACAATTGCACTCCACAATATTTGGAAAAATAGAACACTGTGCACTTGCAAAATGGTCAGTACTTCAAGCAAGGAACAACATGAACAGATTTGGTGATAGTCACACTAGCCTGTCTTGACCTGGATTGCCCGGCCGAGCCCCATCTCATCAGATCTCCAAAGCTAAGCAGGGTTAGCCCTGGAGGAGGAGGAGACTGGATTTATGCCCATCCTTCACTACCTGAAGAAGTCTCAGAGTGGCTTACAATCCCTTTCCCTTCCCCTCCCCACAACAGGCACCTTGTGAAGTAGGTGGGGCTGAAAGGGCTCTCTCAAGCACTGCCCTTGGCAGAACAGCTCTGAGAGAACTGTGACTGACCCAAGGTCACACCAGCAGCTGCATGTGGAGGAGTGGGGAACCAAACCCGGTGCTCCTAGAATAAAGACCACGCTCTTAACCACTACACCAAACTGGCTCTCCACTCTTAATATTTGAATGGAGACCACCAAGGAAGTCTGGGGTCGTGACCCAGAGGCAGCCAATGGCAAACTAACTCTGAAGGTCTCTTGTGTTGAAAAACTTACAGGGCAACCATAAGTGGGCTGTGACTTGACAACACTTTCCATCACCCCCACCACACCAAAAAGGAATCGGACAAATTCATGGAAGAGAGATCCATCAGTTCCCAGTAGCCATGATGGCTGAATGAGTCCTCAGTGTTCAGCAGCAGCATCCCAGAGAGAAGCAGATGTGGGACTAGGTGGGCCTTTGTTTCTGATCCAGCGGGGCTCTTCTTAAAAACATCTGCAATGTACTATTGTTTCTCACCTTTTTTTTTTTTGTCTTTTGTTTAAAGCAATGGCCAGGGCATGCGTATGTAACTGTAAAGCAACCTGCAGCCTTCAGTGCCTTTCAATGAAAGGGGAACACATTACTGCTTCTGAAATGGTCCACACCAATGTTCCCTCTAAGCTATGGAGAGAGAGAGAGAGAGAGAGAGATTGGATTTATATCCCGCCCTTCACTCACTTAAGAGTCTCAGAGCGGCTTACAAACTCCTTTCCCTTCCCCTCCCCACAACAGACACCCTGTGAGGTAGGTGGGGCTGAGAGAACTCTTTCCCAAGCTGTCCTTGAGAGAACAGCTGGTACAGAGCTATGGCTTGCCCAAGGTCATCCAGCCAGGTGCAAGTGGAGGAGTGGGGAATCAAACCCGGTTCTCCCAGATTAGAGTCCGCGCACTTAACCACTACACCAAACTGGCTCACAAGGCAAATGGAGCCCTGTGAGCAAAAATTCTACTTTGTGAGCTCCTGGCATTAAAGTCGTGAGCAAGCGATTTGGCTGCTGCATCAGTTAGTTTGCTTTGGACTCATCCTTCCTAAGACAAAACTGTGAGTCGGAGGCTAAAAAACTGTGAGCTAGCTCACACTAACTCGGCTTAGAGGGAACACTGGTCCACACTAACACACAAAGTTACCTTTTGGATAACCTTTGCAACACCCCCCCCCCCCAAAAAAAAACCCCCCACCTGCTTATCCCATTTTTGTGGAAGAATGCCCTGAAAACGCACGGTCTCTTTCCAAGAGTACAGAAAAGTCACAGAGACAGACAGACAGGTAGACATACAGACAGACACACACACACACAAATTAATAGGAAGTATCTTTATGGGGAACCAAAATCGAGCATTCTGTCTGCTGGGAGAAAAGCCCCTCTCCAATATGGAGACCTTCACGAGCAAGCGTGAGAACCAATGAGAACTAAACTAGTCTATATGTTTTATATATAAACTCTTTTCCTAAAAATATTTTAATAAAATGTATTAGATACACCATATTTACTCCCCTGCTTGCAGTGCAGTGTCATCCCGCAGTTTGAAGCTGTCAAAATCTCTTCGCCAACAGAGGCACATTGAATCCCAATTGGACAGAGCTGTCAGGGCCATCCGTCATCCGCCTTGAATGAAACAAATACCTCAAGGCAGGGGAAGCGTCCAAACGGCTGAATGTTAAAAAACTGTGCTTCTGCTATTGCATTAGAAATTGCCGTGCAGTCGCCTAACTTTTGTCCCCAACTTTTTCTTAAATATGTACACACACACCATGGCTAGAGGCCAGGATACTTTACCCCCCACCCCAGTAATTAACACCTCTGCCTTCAAATACAAGGACTTTAACTTCATAATCAGCATTTAGAATAGCTTGGCACTTAGCCTCTCTCACCCCAGGTGAATAAGAATTATTTCCAGGCGAATAAATGCTGGACTCATCAGTTCACCTGCCCTATGACACACAGGTGCATGCAGCAAGAGCATCACTAAATGCTTCTGTATCCTCTTACATCATTCCTAATAAGCATTTTTTCCAGGCTGCACATGGGACTGTTAATTAGGCCTCCATTAGAATCTTATCTTAACTTTACTGCTTGCTGTTGCATTCTGCAGTTGCTTGTACATCTTATCTTCTCACAATTTCAGTCCCTCTCTTCTTCTTCCAAGGAGTAGACGGCACACTATTTATTCTCGTAATAGGTCAGGTAGGTTAGGCTGAGAGTGACTGGTGTAAGGCCACCCAATGAGCCTCCATGGAAGAGCGGGGGACTTGTTCTATGGTCATAGAATCCTAGAATTACGGAGTTGGAAGGGGCCACACAGGCCATCTAGTCCAACCCCCTGCTCAACCCCCTGCTCAGCCTAGAGCAAGGAGTGTCAAACAGGCAGCCTGCAGGCCGGATCAGGCCCTCGGAGGGCTTCTATCAGGCCCTCAGTGGAACTTTGTGTTTGTGTCCTTTATAAAGTTTATATCTCCGCTACCTGGCATTACATTTTAAGACACACATGGCCTGGCCTTTAAGGTCTCATTTATGTCAGATCTGGCCCTCATAACAAATGCGTTCAACACCCCTGGCCTAGAGCATCCCTGACAAGGGTTTGTCCAGCTGAAGGACTGCCCGTGAGGGGGAGCTCACCACCTCCCAAGGCAGCTGGTTCCACCATTGCACAACTCTGACTGTAACAAAGTTTTCCCTAAGATCCAGCTGGTACCTTCCCACCCTTAATTTAAACCCATTATTGTGAGTCCTCTCCTCTGCTGCTGACAGGAACAGCTCGCTGCTTGACGTCATGGTCCCACCACAACGCTCTGACCACTGGACCACGCTGGATATGGATGGATATTTGGAAAGATTTTGTTAAAAACTTTCACCCACAGGGCTTGCCTTTCTGGGACATTCAGAAAACCCAGAAGTGATGCCTGGCTCCTTAGGAAGTTGACTGCATGGTCCCTAATCATGCCCAGGAAATCAAACTGCATGAGCAGAAGACTTTACACGTTGCTGAGGCCCGGGTCAGAACTATGGAGGGAACAGCAACACTATTGGAAAACGGAATGGGCTGCGGTCACACACACTAAAATAGTCCACTTTCAATCCACTTTCAAACTGGATTTTGCCAGGCCACACCGTAAAATCCCACTGGAAAGTGCACTGAAAGCAGATTGAAAGTGTGTGTGCAACCACAGCCTTTGTAAGGCTTTTGTGACCTCCATGAGGAAGAATGGAACCGCCATGCCTGCAATCATTATAGCGCAGCCCTGCGTAAAAACAGAGCGGCACTACGGCAGCAGCGTAGCTCTACCTTTACAGCAGAAGGAACTAGCCTGGAGGCACGTTTTGTCTCAAATTGCCTGGGAAATATCTGGTAATGAGTCTGTTATATTTCACCCTCCTCCCACCATTACAGTTCTTAAGGAATCAAAAAGGTTCTACATTTCTTTTTAAGTATGTCGATCCCAATTCTCCACCATCAATATCAGAGAAGCTGATGCAGGTTAATTCCACAAAATGAATGTGGCCAACTTAACAGCTAAACTTCAGCTGTTATTGATAAATTTGCTGGACTGCATTTCCCATCACCCCCTATGACCCTATAATGTCATCACATATGGAGGTCAAAAGGCCTGTGCCTCCACTTTGCCATCGTCCTTTGAAAGGAGGCTAGATAGTCCTCGTTTTTTCAGTCAGTTTGGAATCAGACCTCTATGCCGGGTTGACACTGAAACTTTCCTTTCTAATAGCCTGGACTAACCTGATCTTGTCATAGACTCAGAAGTGACTCAGAGCTAAGTAGAGCTCAGAAGCTAAGTAATTTCATGGAAGACCATGGAGGAAGACGGGGGCTGCTATGCAGAAACACAAAATGACACACCACCTCCGCTCATCTCTTGCTTTCATGGAACTTCATGGGATGGCCATGAGTTGGTTATTATGACTCAACAGCACACTTTACCTTTAAAAGGGTAATGGGGAAACCAATCACAGAATCGTTGGGGTGGATTCCTGTGGTGGCAAATGCACACAGCAAGTCTTAAAAGCCAAACTAATAAATTTCTCCATGATGCTTGCGCTGTCTAGACTAAACAACAGCCAGTGTGATGAGTGGCGTGTTGACTAATGCAGTTTGCACATCTCAAAGAGTCTTCATGCCCTGACCTGGATAGCCCCAGGAAGCTCGACCTCGTCAGATTTTGGAAGCTAAGCAAGGACAACTGTGGTTAGTACTTGGATGGGAGACTTCCCTGGAATACCAAGTCAGGAGCACAGAGGCAAGCTTGTTCAGCCAACTCTCTGAATATCCTCCATGCCCCCAGTTGGGGTCAGTCACCAGAGGTCAACATGACTTCCAGGTGCACATGCACAAACACCCCCCCCCCCAAAAAAAAAGTCTTTAGGTAGAAATGGAACAAGATAGGCCAGAAATAAGGCCTCACTGTGCTCCTAGGAGTATGCTGCTGAAGGAGACAAAAGTGGAGCACAGAGGAGGAAATCACAGAGGAGGAAACTATCATATCTTGAACAGATAACTGAGGGATGTGAGACAGGACTGAGGTACTGCATCTTTGGCATGGTGTAGTGGTCAAGCGCAGCAAACTCTAACCTGGAGAACCAAGTGTGATTCCCCTCTCCTCCGTATGAAGCCTGCTGGGTGACCCTGGGCCCGCCAAACCTCCCTCAGAACTCTCTTAGCCCCACCTGTTGTGGAGAGAGGCAGGGAAAGGTGGTTATAAGATGCTTTGAGAGTCCTTAGGATAGAGAAATGTGGGGTACGAAAACCTTTTCTTCTTCTCTTTTTCTTCACTCAGTTCTGATCCAAAGACAGAACCAGCAGGGAAGCCAGACATGGAATAATAAATTCTCCTTAGACCAACAGGCCAGAAGAGGTCAGGTGATAGTCCTTGACCCTTATAAAGGCTTCTGGGTCAGACTTGTGTAGGGTCGGCAGTTCCGGGATGGGAAATACCTGGAGATTTTGGTGGTGGGGCCTGAAGAGGGTGTGGTTTTTGGAGCAAAGTGCCATTGAATCCAACTTCCAAAGCGGCCATTTTCTCCAAGTGACCTGATCTATGTTGCCTGGAGATCAGCTGTAATAGCAGGAGAATGCCAGTCTAGACTTGCGTCCTGGCCTGAGCATCGAGGAGACCCCCTTCTTCTGAAGGATTTATCTCACTCTGCTGTCTCTCATTAACAGAAGCTCCATCTGAGAGATCCTGCGCCCTAACGGAACGTTCTGGATGGTCCACAAGCTTGTGACTCACCAACTTGGTCACAGAGGAACTTCCGAGCTACAGTGAATTATATGAGTTGTCAAACAAAAGGGTAAAAATTAAATAGCTCATTAGGCAAAAGAAACAAACTCGATATATTATGGATATGCAGGATAAACAACCTTCATCAGCTACACAGAGAGACGCCCACGCTGACATAAGAAAAAAACCAACAAATTTCACCAAATACTAATGCATGCACTGTGAGGGGGGGGGGGGGACTGTTATAAACATTAATATCAAAGAACTTTATCTGGCACATCGCAGATCAGAAGTTTTCTATGATTAATCACTAGCAAAACTTCAAAGCCATAAAAATTAACACCACAAAGTCTTTTCCAGAGGAGCACTTTGAGAAAAATGCAAATAATGAGCGCAATGCAATATAAAAACAGGGATGCAGATTCCATTAAATAAAGCAAACTGTTTAAATTGTCAACACTTTTGTCATTTAAACATTAACAAACTCACAATCTAGCCCACATACATATTCCTGAGTGTTATGGAGCTCGGCTGTTGATTTTAGTTAAGAAAAAATTAACATGGTAACATGCTCTGGTGTCTTGTCTTGTGCACAGGGGGATTAACAGTACGGCTAGCGTTGAAAAAACACACATTCTGCATGCACAGGCTATCCTGGAGTGGGCAGCTGACCCTCTGCAGGCCTGCAGCTAGGATATTTTTTTGTTTGGGGGGGGGGCGTTTAAATGTTTAAGGGAGCAGTTAAATTGCAGTTAATTAAATTAATCTGGATGCCTGTAGGGGGAGGCTCTGAGCCTGTTTCTAGCCCTTCCTTTCAAGAGACAGGGGCAGCGAGCGCGTCAGTTCCTAGGAAAGAAACAGCTCAGAGAGCATTTAATTCCCTTCAGAAGGCATTTAAATGCCTTCTGAGTTCCCTTCCACAGGGCAAGAAAGCTTAGAAGGGCTCTCTAGAGTGGCACCTTCAGTGCGTCTACAATGAGCCCCCTTTCTGCTAGCCCATGTTTCCCAGAGGCTCATGGGAATGCTTTTGAAAGACTCACCATGACCTAGGTAGGTATACAGCAGGACTGGGCTGGCAGAAAGGGAGCTTGTTGGAGGTGTATTGAAGGTGCCACTCTAGAGAGCCCTTCTAAGCTTTCTTGCCCTGTGGAAGGGAACTCAGAAGGCATTTAAATGCCTTCTGGAGGCAATTAAACGCCCTCTGAGCTGTCTTTTCTCAGGACCCCTGATGCCCCTCCAGTTCCACAGTGGGAGGGAGAGGGAAGTCCAAGGGCAAGCAGTGGGGGACCTCTCCTCAAAAAGAAGGCTATTTGTGGGGCAGGGCCCCAAAATGCCCCACTATAGCTATGGGCCTGACCCCTGCCAGTTTTCCAAGCCTTAGGAAAGGGTCAAATGCTTATAACAATAATGACTACAGAATATTTACCATAACCGGGATGGTGGCTCAGGCTAGCCCAATCTTATCAGCTCTCGGAAGCTAAGCAGGCTTGGTGCTGGTTAGCACTTGGATGGGAGACTACCGAGGAAGCCCCAGGTTGCTACGCAGAGGCAGGCAATGGCAAACCACCTCTGTTTGTCTCTTTTCTTGAAAACCCTACAGGATCGTTATAAGTCTGCTGCAACTTGACAGCACGTTTCTCCACCAACAAATCTTTATTTTTTTTTCATGGTTTGCATCCGTATTTCAGAAGTCAATACCTATCATCAGAACTAATGAAGGAATCCAAGGATGAATCCAGGTCTCACACAAGGTCACCAAGTGACATTTATTTTTATCAAGTTACATTTCCCAACATGAAACCACAAAAAGATTCACTCTTTTCTCCACCTGGATGGCACTGGATCTATTTGGGTGGCCCCCATTTTCCTCTCCCACAGGGATCCAAAGCAGCTCACTATATCATTCCTCCCTCCTCCATTTTATCCTCACAATCACCTCGGAAATCTAGATCCGAGGTCCCTAATGTGGCGTCTGTAGGGGCCATGGGGCCTGCCAACAAATTTGTAGTTTGGCGCCTGCCAAGTGTTTTTTAAAAGTGGGCGGGGCCAGATGGGTTTTTGCTCAGCAAAGTTTCTGATTGGCCACTGGACATTTGATTGGCTGTGAGGATTTTGTAAAAAAAAGTGTTGCTTTGGCAGCAGCTGCCACCAATTCATTCATTCATTCATTCATTCATTCACATTTTTACCCCGCCCTCCCCGCAAGTGGGCTCAGGGCGGCTTACAATATGGCACACAGTGTCAGATCCATACAAAACAGTTAAAACCATTTAAAAATACAATCATAACAATAACAATAACCAAGGCACAAGGATCTTTAGTGCATGGTTTTTTGTTTTGTTTCAATTGAAGGCATTTTTATTAAACAAGCAAACAATCAATATAATCATTACAATAAAGAATACAAAATTTTTCAGTTACCATTGGTTTGAAAGAAAAAAAGAGCTACAGCCTACTGACAGTGCATGGTTGATGGTAAACTGGAACAGCCATTTAATGGTTGGCTCTACCTTCACCATGGTTTCTCTTCAGATCCCATAAACCTTTCGCCTTTTTACTAGCAGTAAAAATGAAATTATGGCATTGTGTGTGGAACAGCCAGGAGATCCCCGAAGGGAATGTTTGGCTGCCGAAGCTGTATCTCTTTTTTGGCACCACTAGTGGGCGAGCAATTCTTATTTTTAAGCTGAGAGTGTCGTGACTCGCCTAAGATCACCCAGCTAGCTTCAAGTGGGGAATCGAACCCAGTTCTCCAGATTAGAGTCCGCCGCTCTTAACCACTACACCAAACTGGCTCTCTGCCTCTGGCAGTGATTCTGTGGCTGTGCCTACCATCCTGTGACTTCCAAAGGTGCCTGCAAGCTCAAAAAGGTTGGGGATTCCTGGGCTAGGTTGAGCTGGGAGACTGTGACTGAACCAAGGTCATCCAGTGAACTTCCACTGCAGAGTGGGAATTTCAACCTGGGTCTTCCATCTCCTAGTTCAGAGGTGTCGAACTCTTTTGGTACAAGGGCCGGATCGGACACAAATGTCCCTTTGTTGAGCCGGGCCATGTGTGCCATGAAATGTAATGCCAGGTACCGGAGATAGAAACTGTATAAAGGACAGCAGCTGCCAATTTCCAAATTGTTGTAGCCTCACTGCAAGGCCCCCTGGGGTGGAAGAGGGGTACAAAGGAAAACTCATATGGTGGACTGGAGAGCCAGCCGTGCCGCACTGGGCAGATGTTCCCACAGTCGAAGTGACTCTTCCCACTTCCCCCTAAGTAGTCTTCTGTTCCTTCCCTTGCATGAGTTGCTTGCGGGCCACATAAGAGCCCTGGATGGGTTGTGTCTGGCCCCTGGGCCTTCAGGGCTCTTTTTGTAGCAGGAACTCCTTTGCATATTAGGCCACACACCCTTAATGTAGCCAATCCTCCAAGAGCTTACAAAGCTCTTCTTACAGGGGCTACTGTAAGCTCTTGGAGGATTGGCTACATCAGGGGTGTGTGGCTCCTGCTACAGAAAGAGCCCTGTGTTTGACACCCCTGTCCTATTTCATCACCCTAACCACAAAACCTAGTTGGCTCTAGATGACTTGGAGGAAGTGGTGAGTACATTATTCAACTCTCTGTGGAAACTGGGCCTAGCCATTTTTAATGCCTTATCCTAAGAGGCAAGGGGGAAGGGCTTTTTCCCATTTACACAACAATGCAATTGTTTAAATGTTTTCAAAAGGAAATAATCAAGACATTTCTCACATCTGCAGAGCCCCATTCCTAGCTGTTGGGTTTTGTTTGTTCTTTCTTTCTCTTTTTAATCAACACAACAGGCAGGAAGAATGATCTGATCAGATACACAGATAATGCTGCGCGACAAAAAAATGTCAATAAATGGAAGTCAAACTGGGATCATTAGGAGGACGGCTGGGGGAAAAAATGCAATTTATGGGGGGCAGAGCTACTGCGTGCCTAAATATAACAAAGCAGTTGCCTAGAGTACAGACTATGGAAATAACCTTAAATCAAGTGAGTTACTGTTTCTTAGCAATTTGAGAGAAAGGAGAAACAGTGTAATTGGCAATCAAGAGCTCCTCCGGGAGCTTCCGAGCAGCCGGCTCAATTTATCGGCACGTGGTTAATCTGCCTGAGACGCCTTCTGCAATGGTGCACACCGCAGCAGTGGGTTCACGCTAGGCATAAGTCAGTGGGAAGGCATATGCATGAATACCGAGCACGTAATTTGCAAATGTAAATACAGCCCAGCCTCCAACATCCTAACAAGGCGCCGGACTGCTCTGTGTTTAAATAAGAGCATAGCTGCTCACCTCTCCTTCAAGGGGAGAAACCTATATTTAACTTAGGATCAAACTGCAAATCTGATAAATATGAAGCAGCCTGGATTTCTGAGCTGCACTCCACCGACAAGCTGGCGGCGCCATCCTAAGCGGCATCCGGCCCTTCTAAGCCCACTGGAACCAGTGGATTTAGAAAGGTGCAACTCTGTTTAGGATTGCACTGCACGTTAGTTGTCTCAGGCTTGTGAACAGCCACTGGCCTGTCCGCTTTGTGCTGATTGATGCTGCCTCCAGGCAAAGGAGTCGGGGAGTTGGTGTCTACCACCCCCACTTCCATGCGGTCGATCTCTCAGGAATGACTTACATTGCTCTACACGGGGGAAGGAACTGGAGACACTTGCAACTATGGGCTGCTATATCCTGCCCTTCCCAGATGACAGCAGATGCCATCAGATACTGGCTCCATCCAACATCACTTTGCGCACATTTACTGAGCAGTTTGTGTGTGTGCGCGCGCATACACACACATGCACGGTCAAGTCACTTCCAACTTATGGCGGCCCTATGAATTAATAACCTCCCAAACATTCTGTTGTAACAGCCTTGCTCAGATCTTGCAGTCTTTAAAGGAGGTAGAAACAAGGCTAAGGCTGATAGTGCAGATCAGGTAATAATGTATTTTATTACTCCATTAAATTTCCAAACATTCCCTACCAATGGGCTTTGTCAGGGGACTGTGTAATCTATAACAAACTGAGTTTACACAAGTATAGTTAAAATTATGTAAATCAGATGTTGTACTGAAAGTTAAAATCGAAGTCCTAAAATAACAATCACATACAAAGCCCCTGGAGTGGCTTACAATCTCCTTCCCTTCCTCTCCCCACAACAGAGATCCTGTGAAGTAGGTGGGGCTGAGAGAGCTCTTTCGATAACTGCCCTTGAGAGAACAGCTCTGAGAGAACTTGTAACTGACCCAGGGACACACGAGCAGCTGCATATGGAGAAGTGGTGGATCAAACCTGGTTCTCCCAGATTAGAGTCCACACTCTTAACCTGTTCTAAACTGGCTTGGTGGGGCTCAAACCACTCACATGCTAAATCAGAGGGTGTGTGTTCAAGTCCTGCCAAGGGAGAAGCTGGAAACACAGCAAAGCTCACTGACAGCCAGTTTGGTGTAGTGGTTAAGAGCAGCAGGACACTAATCGGAAGAACCAGGTTTAATTCCCCACTCCTCCACGTGAAGGCAGATAAGTGACCTTGGGCCAGTCCCAGTTCTCTCAGAGCTGTTCTCTCAAGAGCAGTTCACTCAGAGCTCTCTCAGCCCCACCTACCTCACAGGGTGTCTGATGTAGGGAGAGGAAGGGAAGGAGATTGAGACTCCTTTGGGTAGTGAAGGGCAGGGTATAAACATAACTACTACTACTCCAGTGAAGAGTGGGGTACAAATCCAACTCTTCTTCTTCTTCTCCTCCTGATAGTCAACCAGCAGGAAGAGAGAAGAATAACAGATTCTCTTATGCTAAAGGAGGAGACTGCTGGCACTCATCTATATTCTGTCCTCGGCCATCTCCTGTGAAACGTGATGATGAAACAGAGCAGTGATCTAATTTCCCCCCCCCAAATGCCCTAAAACGGAAGGTTTCCTTTAATACATAAATGCAGGAAGTGAGCGCTAAAAAGCGGTAATTTGACAGCACACACAACGGGGTACGTATATTATTTCTGCTCATCGCATCAGCCAACTCCAAGTCACCTTTCCAGGCTGGAGGGATATAAATGCTCTTGCTGAGTTCAGGAGCACTGCAGAGATATAACTTACCCTGAGTCTGGAATTATGCTCGTTAGACTGCTAAGTAGCAGAGGCTTATAAACAGAATATTTAACTAGAAGCTAGAAAGCTGCTCCTGGGCAGGCTGACAGAACATGCTTGCAAGGTTTTTCTCCAATTTTTTTTTTTTTTAAATACAGGAAATAAGAAATGGAAATTTAAAACAACAACAACCCGGCACTTGAGTTCAAAGGAGAACCTCGTAAGATTCAACAATAAGGCTTATCTAATAGGGCGCCCCTGCAAATGTATGGCATGTGTTGAAAAGCATATGGAGGCGGGATATGTCTGCGTGTGTTTATCCGGGTGGACCAGAGCGATGCAGTTAGCAGAGCTGTCCCTTCCATCACCATGCTCACAGCTGGTGCAAGAGGACCATGGAGGGGAAGGATAGGGGAAGACGGGGAAAGAGCCGGTTCCCAGAGGATTATAAACTGCCGAGAAAGCTGGAATAATATTTTAGAAGAGACCCAAAAAAATGTTTAATTCATCAAGCCCTGATAAGATCTATTGAGGGGAGAAACTCCTGGCACTGCTAGAGCTGAATTTAATAAAAGAAAGACGGAATCGCAGCAAACTCTCCACTTTCTTTCTTTCTTTCTTTCTTTCTCCCTTTCCTCCTTTTTCTCCCCTTAAAAGGTTTTATGCTTTCAATAAATAATGCAACGACTTACCTAAGGAATATCGTGGGCAATCGCAGCCTGTTTAGAAGATGTCACTGTGGTGTGATACGGCGGCGTATCTTTGTGTATCCTGAAAACGTACCGTACCGGGTCCGCTATCAGCAAATGCTCTTCGGGAAATTTGAAATAATTACCAGGGCTGCATAATACTGGTGGATGCTGGCGGCTGACAAGTTGGGTATCTCTGGAGCGGGGTGGGGGGTAGTTTGGAAAAGCCCAGCCTTCATCTCTAACACCCCCCCCCCCCCAAGGATTAAGCTCTCACAGATTTGAGCAGACTGATTCTCCTCCCCACACATTTACGTGACACTTAAGCTACTCTCGATATTCTGTCCCTTACGGAGCATTTCCTGTCTCTCCCCCCCACACACACACTGCTTTCCTTTTGATTTATTAACAGTCATACTTCTCAGCAGATCCTCCAAGTACCTACAGACCCTTACCTTTTCTGTGAGTGGCCGCGTTTTGCAGCTTTCATTGTCCACACAGGGGCCAACCAGTTTACTGTTAGACTGAGTTGACACAATATGTGCAAAATCTCTCTGTTGCGCCAACATGTTAAATACTGGGTTCTGGACGCATTGCAGTGAAACAGCTCCGCTTTATACAGTGATTTCAGGAACACTGCAAGGAGGGGTCATTTTGTAGAAAAAGAGGTGCAGGAGCTCATTAGCATAACTTATTTGCATATGCTACACCACCTGACATATGCTACACCACCTGACATCACCTTTCCAGGGGCCGGGGTCATTTTGCTACAGCCATGATACAAGCAGGCATTCCCCCGCGGGGGGGGGGGGGGCTGGCACTAACTCCCAGAGCTGAGCTCCCCCGAGCTCCTGCTCGAAATGACCCCTGACTACAAGGACAAACTACAAGGCTGCTGCCTTGTTTATAAAGCATGTTAACATCACACTCCAAACACACCCACTCCCAAGGATGGGCTATTTACATTACACTACTTCTCTATTGGTCTACTCCAGGATCTTGGTCAGCTATTGTTCTGGGGTAACAAGCTCAACCAGTTCCAGGTACTCTTCAGGGATGACTCAGACTCAGTACATAACACAACATGAGGGATGAACAGTATAAACACTGGTTATCAGATTCCGACAATATATGTCACAACTGAACACTGATTGCTTCTCTGAAGAGTCGGCTTCCCTCAAAGAGTTCCAGCCAACCTGCACCCACAGCACTAAGAAATCCAATGTACAGCAATACATCCCTGCTACTACATTTCTATCAAAGGTGTAAATTTCACAGCCGGTTCACGGGACATTTGCAAACAGGGATCCTTTACCAGAGAAACCCATTTTTTTAAAAATGTAGCTAGCTTATTCATTCAGTTTCTGTCCTACTTGTTCCCAGGGTTTGGGGAAGTTAGGGAGGGGCTGTGGCTCACTGGCAGAGCATCTACTTTGCATGCAGAAGGTCGCAAGTTCAATCCCTGGCGTTTCCAGTTAAAAGGACCAGGCTGTAAGAGATGTGAAAGACCTCACCCTGAGACCCTGGAGAGCTGCAGCCAGTCTGAGTAGATGATTCGGACCTCGACGGATCAATGGTCTGATTCAGTTTAAGGCAGATTTATGTGTTCAAGTTTGGTGGTGGGGTGGTCACACAGCAGCTGACTTATGTTAACCCCATAGGGTTTTCAAGACAAGAGATGAACAGAGGCGGTTAGCCATTGCCTGCCTCTGTGTAGGGTAGGGTTGCCAGTTCCAAGTTGGGAAATTCCTGGAGATTTGGTGGCGGAGCCTTGGGATGGGAGGGAAGCAACCTTAGCAGGGTATAATACCATAGAATCCACCCTCTGAAGCAGCCGTTTCCTCCACAAGAATTGATCTCTGTCATCTGGAGATAGTTGTACTTCCGGGGGATGTTCATGCCCCCACCTGGAGGCTGGTAACCCTAGTGTGGGGACCCTGGACTTCCTTAGTGGTCTCCCATCCAAGTACTAACCAAGACTGACCCTGCTTAGTTTCTGAGATCTGATGAGATCAGGCTAGCCTGGGCAATCCAGGTCAGAGCTGGGGAAATTTAAACACAGTTAAAATAAAAATGTATCTTAAAACACAATACCTAAACAAATTTATCATATACCTGCTTTATCATATATATACCTACATAGCCAGTGCAAAGGTTCCACGACTTTTCTAGCAAACACTGACTCTTGGGACTTTGGCAGATATCAAAAAGAAAGGAGCCATAAAATGCTGAACCTACCACTGGCCTAATCCTCACTTAGGTAATAAATTTGTGGGCTCCTTCGGCCAAAGCAAAACAAACCGATCCTATACACAGAATATTAGCATGTTGGAGAGAAAGCCAGGCTCTTCCCTGATAGGAAATATGAAAAGGAACAACTTAGGAAACATAAGCACAGATTCCCCCAGTGTGGTATCTGGGGGTGCCATGGTCTCTGGAAGGAGGAGGAGGAGGAGGAAGTGGGGGGGGGGGAGGGGAAGAAGGGGAGGAGATTGGATTTATATCCTACCCTTCACTACCCAAAAGCGTCTCAGAGCAGCTTACAATCTCCTTCCCCTTCCCCTCCCCACAACAGACACCCTGTGAGGTAAGCGGGGTTGAGAGACCTCTCCTGAGAACCGTCTTTGAGAGAACAGCTCTGAGAGAACTTATGACTGACCCAAGGCCACACCAGCAGCTGCCATGTGGAGAAGTGGGGAATCAAACCTGGTTCTCCCAGATTAGAGCCCGCACTCCTAACCACTACACCAAACCGGCTCTCTACATAATGCAGGGATCCCCAACATTTTTGAGCCTGTGGGCACCTTTGGAAATTTGAGAATCGGTTGACGAGGACAGATGTGTGGCTAGTGTGAGAGTTGTGTATCCTTTGACAGTGAGCCACTCCAAGCATGACCCATAAGGGGAAAAAATGCCAAATCTTTTCAAGAAGAGGCTTCTCGTGTGGACTGGAAGTGCTACAAGGCTCAGCTTGCACTGTTTTTTAGCCACAATGTCATGTGGTATTTCTACCAAATTTTCTTTCTAACTCATCTCACGATTAATAAACAGAAAATGGCAAATCTCCATGAAACACTCAGATGGCAGTACATTCTGACATATCCATTCACGCATGCGGTTCCCCGTCTTGCACACATCTGGAAACTGTGTTGTGTGACCAATGCACTTCGAGGGCAACTTCACAGCAAATATGTTTCCAAATTTCCATCATCAGTTGGCTGTTCTTTCCACCGTGCAAGCCATTTCTACCCAGCAATCGTTAAACACGCCCTCAAGAGCTACAACGGCTCAGAACTCCTGAGTGTACATCTGCAAACAGACAAATGATCTTTGCACAGACCATGCAAAGCCAGTCTTCTTTCAAGGCAATGAGCAAAGGGGTGACCATTCACTGAAACAGAGCTGAAAGGTACCTCAAGGATCATCTAGACCAACCCCCTGCCCAATGCAGGACATTCATAGCTACCAACCCCCGGTACTCCTCCAGGAGTCCTCCAGGATCCCTGTCCCAATCTGGCTTGGAAGAAAATTCCTTCCTGACCAGTGTTCCCTCTAAGCTGAGTTAGTGTCAGCTAGCTCACAGTTTTTTAGCCTCTGGCTCACACATTTTGTCTTAGCTCAGGAAGGATGGCTCCAGAGCAAACTAATCTATGCAGTAGCCAAATTACTCGCTCACAACTTTCAATGCCAGTAGCTCACAAAGTGGAATTTTTCCCCGCAAGACTCCACAGCTTAGAGGGAGCATTGTATCCTGACCCCATTCACTTTCATGTGTGCTATGTGAAAACTGTATTAATGGCAAAAAGCTTCACGATGGATCCCCCCCCCCCCTTTAATAATATCTGACGGCCCTAAGTAGGGGAAATAGAAGCCTCATAGAATTTGCCGGGCTGTTACAACTAATGCAGCAGGAGTTCCATAATGATTCAGTAAGAATTAATGTCCACTTAATATAATACATTACCAAATCTACCGCTTAACAGACAGCTAAAACTGGTATTAATTGATGTCAGCTGAGCAAAAGGAAGAAATCCATTTGTGACCCCGGAGTGTCAAGAAATTTAGCATAATTACACACTTTATCATTTGGGTGATTTTTTCATTAAATTAGTTCATAGCATGGTTACATTCTCTCGTCACTTGATTACATTTACCTTGCGATGAGCAGTGCCTTCCAGCTAAAGCGAGAGACTATGGGCACGCAGAGTGTAAAGAAATGTGGGTGTTTTTTTTTTCCTTTGGAGGTTTGAAATGAGCAAAACCTTCACTCTGAGTTTTAAAAGTTCTCCCTCTCCCTCTCTCTCTCTCTCTCTCTCTCTGGTTAGAGAATAGGCGGGGGGGGGGGGGGGGGGAGTCAGTTTAACTGTTTTCCAAACGTACTTCAGCCCACCTTCATACAAATGCTAATAGGATGGGATGATCAAGTCCCCCCCCCCCTTCAAGCAGGGAACAAAGACTTGGAGGTGTTAAATACTAGAGAGACTTCAGGAAGGAGTTCCTGAAGAATCTCCAATAAAAGCTTCTCTGAACTGGCCGGACCTGGTCAGTGGGTGGGGGGGAAGAGAGAAGATTTAAAAAGAGAGAGAGAGATAGCAAGAAGGAAGCCCTCTTTTTTGCTGAGTCCGTCAGAGTAGACAGAACTCTTAACTGAGGTCTGGGGGAGGCAGCCATTAACCATGTGCAAGCCTGAAGAGCTGGAGAAAGCTTCAAGGTACTGGTTGCTCTGTAGAGATCTGTAACTTCCTAAGCTAAGGAGCCTGTCCTATCGTCTAACATCTAATAGGGCATGTATAGAGAGTGGGACAGAGGAGTTGCGTTTTACCCATTTCTTTTGAATCCCTTGCTCAATTTTGTGCTGTGCCATCCTTGTGAACATTTTCTCTTTAATAAATATTTCATAACTTTGGATGCTGGTAGTGGTTCTTTTTACCACATAGGCCTCCACTGTCTTGGACGTGCTATTTTAAAAGGACTGCCGGGAAAAGACAGGCAGTTGGCAAGTGGCTATTTCTCCAGGGGCGCACAAAGCAACAAATGGTACCCATGGTCAGTGTTCCCTCTAAGCTGAGTTAGTATGAGCTAGCTCACAGTTTTTTACCCTCCAGCTCACACCTTTTTGTCTTAGCTCAGGAAGGATGACTCCAGAGCAAACTAATCCATGCAGCAGCCAAACCGCTTGCTCACAACTTTAATGCCAGTAACTCACAAAGTAGAATTTTTGCTCACAAGACTCCACAGCTTAGAGGGAACATTGCCCATGGTGACCAGTCACTGGGCAGTGGGAGACACAGAGGCAAGGCCTCAGAACTTGGAAGGGAAGCGAGGTGTCCTGACCTCCCAGCAGGTAATTCCTACAAAGGTCAGGTAGTGGAGGCAGGTTACTGGAGAGAGAGAAAGGCTTCCCCAGGTGTTGGGAAAACCTTGGAGGGCAGGGTGAAACAGCGCTTGCAGGCCAGAGCAGGCCTGTTTCGTCTCACAGAGTTAGAGGTGCATGCAACAGAAGAAAGCAAGGGCTGCCAAATAGCCAGGATACCAAAGTGTGGAGAAGGAAAAGCCATCCAGAGCTTTAGGTTAGCTTCATGTGGATGACAGGTTCATCAAAGTTCAGTGGCTCAGTGGGAGAGCATCTGCTTGGCATGCAGAAGGTCCCAGGTTCAGTTCCCAGCATCCCCAGTTAAAAGGATCAGGTAGGAGGTGATGGGAAAGCCCTCTATCGAGACCCTGGGGAGCCGCTGCCTGTCTGGGTAGACAATACTGACCTTGATGGGCCAAGGGTCTGATTCAGTATCTGGCAACTTCATGTGAGAAGTCTACTTTCCATAATGCCAAGATACAATATGGGGTATAAATTCTACCACAAGTCACCCTGGTAGTACGGCAGTTGTATAGCTGTGCACTCTGATTGGTACCTTGTTTCCCCCAGTTAAGAAGTTTTATATCTCCTGGGAAAAACCACCCCTAGAAAACAACCATGCCGACCCTACATAATAATGAATTGCAGGTCTGGTACTGACCAACTTAACCAAGCTGGTTGGGTACGCGTGATATTCTGCAGTGATAGTTTGGGGGTCCCCTTCTGAAGCACAGCAGTGAAATAATTGCTAGGAAAGTCAGCAAAGTTTTGATACGATTCCTCAGAAGTGGAGTTGGCAGAATGTCACCAATCCTTTGTTTGCAAATTTTGCCTGCGGCAAGTTTGTACGTAAACCTGGACATTTCTCATCCGATAAAACATAATTTCAAAGGAAGCCAAAATAGTTTTGTAATAGGGCAGGAATTTAACCCCATTTTGTATGCCCTTAGAGACACAATAAAGGGCTAACTCTGTTCCCGGTGATCAAGGCAAGAGGCAATTCCCAGCTTTCCTGTGCACAAGCTCAAATCAGCTCACAAATGTAACAGAAACCACTGAGAACAGAGCTAAACCCAACGTGTATACTCTGTGTTCTCATGGCCCAGCCCTAGAACTGGCTCCAGACTAAATTTTCAAGTGGCAGAACAGAACTTTCCAACTTCCCTCTTCTGACTGCAACCCACTGAGATCCACAAAAGACTGCCCATAGGAGTCCCAAGTAACAACATGAGAGGTACCAGTGGTAGGAAGGAGAAGAAGAAGGAGAAGTTGTTGAGGTGATTTAAGTCTGCGACAAAACAGCATCCAAAAAAACCAGGGTAACAGCAGGCTGAAACCAGGCTGACTACTGAAGGGAGGGAACGTAATGCAGAAGGGGGAAAGGGACGGGTACTGGAATAAAAAGCAGGTTGGATTCGATTTTAGTGCAGAATTGCTTGGAGGAGACCACGGTGAACATGGATTAAAAGGAGAGTGCGGGATAGGCGGGATATAAATTCAAATAAATAAATAAATAAGGGCCCCTGATCCTCTGGAACATCTGAAGCTGTGAAATATGAGCACAGGGGGATTTGTGGTGGAAAACTACATGGACAGCAACACACAACCAGTGTTCCCTCTAGGCTGAGTTAGCGTGAGCTAGCTCACAATTTTTTAGCCTCCGGCTCACAGATGTTTGTCTCAGCTCAGGAAGGCTGGCTCCAGAGCAAACTAATTTATGCAGCAGCCAAATCGCTCACTCACAACTTTAATGCCAGTAGCTCACAAAGTAAGAGTTTTTGCTCACAAGACTCCACAGCTTAGAGGGAGCATTACATAGAACTCTACAAACCTTTAATGCGCCGCTATAAAAAGTGGAGTTGTCAAGACTCCCGGGTCCAAGCTCCTCACCCTGACAAGTGCATCACACTGGTTCCTCATAAGACTTTTGGCAAAGCACTCCCAAAGGCTCAACCTGTTCTTTCCGCACTGCAGATATAAAAGTACAGATGGAAGTGCCATCCAGGGGCTGCGGTGGCTCAAGTGGTTAAGATGCTGAACTGCAGACCGGTAGTTCAGCAGTTCGAGAGCTGAGTGCTGTATGATGGAGTGAGCTCCCGTCTCTGGCCCCAGCTCCTGCCAACCTAGCAGCTCGAAAGCAAGACATTGCAACTAGATAAATAGGTACCACTTCAGTGGGAAGGTAACAGTGTTCCATGCGCCTCAGCATCAAGTCATACCAGCTACATGACCACGGAGAAGTCTTTGGACAGTGCTGGCTCTTCGGCTTGGAAACGGAGATGAGCACCACATCCCTAGAGTCGTATTCGACTTGATTTCGAGCAAGGGAAACCTTTACCTAAGTGCCATCCAGTCGCAACCAATTGAGGGGGCTCTCAAGACAAGCGAGAAGCAGAAGTGGCTGTCCATTTCTTTCTTCTGCAAAACCCTCCTTAACGGTCTCCCATCTAAGCACTGACCCTGCTTAACTCTCGAGATCTGATAAGATGGGGCTATACCACGCCACCTTCCCTCTGTGGAGAGAATATTACTCATCTGTTTTACAGTCTTTGTCCATACAAGGTTTACAAGAGAACGCATGTGCAGCCCACTGACCATGTTAGCAGCTCTAAGTAAGTGAGTCCCGTTCAGGGAGAGAAATATACATTTGCGGGGGGGGGGGGGGGGTGGTTTTAAAAAAAATGATTAACAGCTTGCATCCAGACTAGATATTTCCACAAACACAACCATTTCCACTCAAGGTGCACTATTTTCCTCCTTCCCCCTCCCACAGCAGCCTGAAACATCCTCCAAAATTTTGTCCCTGGGGAGTCCCATCTTCTGCAGGAACAGGATTGTGGGCAGGGGCATTCCAGGTGGTTTGGGAGGTGGGGATATTGCTCTCCATGGGCAGAAATCCTTGCACACAAGGAAAGAAGAGAAGAAGAGATTGGATTTATACCCCACCCTTCACTCGGAGTCTCAGGGCAGCTTACAAACTCCTTTTTTCCCCTTCCCCTCCCCACAACAAGACACCCTGTGAGGTAGGTGGGGCTGAGAGAGCTCTTTCCAGAACTTTCCTTGAGAGAACAGCTTTGGCAGAACTATGGCTTGCCCAAGGTCACCCAGCAGCTGCAAGTGGAGGAGAGGGGAATCAAACCCAGTTCTTCCAGATTAGAGTCCACACACTTAACCACTACACCAAAAGATTTGTCTGGATCCAACCCATTGTTTCTAGGAGACAGCAACCAGACCGTGGTATATTAGGAGTTACGAAAATCTTGCTCCTGCGCTGAGCTTGTGATTTGGGAGACACGATGGGACTTAAATATTTAAGGAATAGCTCATTAGGGCCAAGCCAATTTCCGTCTTAAAAAAAATGTTAAAAGCTCATGATATATGAAAACTGCAATTAGATAAGAAACTTCATGAAGCGCAGCTAAAAGCTTGGCCTTGTGAGGAGTTCAGGGCCGCAGGAGCAACCAGCCGGTACTCTAATTGACTGACTCCTGGAAAGGGTAGTTTGACGCATTGCCAGGACACGTCTTCCCGAGACAGATGTGGGTGAAAGCACTAGCTCAGAAGGTCCAGGAGGCACCTGGGTTAAGTGTACGCTTTGGAATAATGGTGGCGATGTCTTTGAAGGAGGTTTGTCTGCAGCACCCAGGACAAGGCAACTGAACAAAGGATGAGAAGGGAGAGCACAAAACCAGTCCGTTAAATTCCATGTAGTCCTGCTGTTGCTCAGTGCAGTGCCAGTTTGGTGTAGTGGTTAGGAGTGCGGACTCTAATCTGGGAGAACCGGATTTGATTCCCCCCTCCTCCACATGCAGCTGCTGGAGTGACCATGGGTCAGCCATAAATTCTTTCAGAGCTGTTCTCTCAAGGGAAGTTCTCGAAAGAGCTCTCTCAGCCCCACAGGGTGTATGTTGTGGGGAGAAGGGAAAGGAGTTTGTAAGCTGCTCTGAGACTCCTTCAGGTAGTGATGGGTGGGGTATAAATCCAATCTCTTCTTCCTTGTCTTCTTCTAACACACCCCTTCCCAATCCGGTTTAAAAGCTAAACTAACTGTTTAGCAACAAAGATGCTTGGGCTAGCCAGCATGCCTGAACTGGACACTCTGATAGGTATCAGGAAGCAACACCTGAACCACTCTGTGTTCCCTGAATGACCCCTCACCATTAAAAACAGAAGCCTCGCATATAGAGCACTAACACATCAAGGTGAATGGTTTAGCATAGACCTCTCCTTGATGTGCTACATTACTACATGAAGAGAATTTTTTTTAAAAAGTTTGATGTAAAGCATAAACAAGACAATAATTTTCTTAAGTGAAGGGTCATTACGAACATACAAAAATGTGTTTCACTGACCTAGAGACTGAAGTGGTAAAGTCTGGAATTCCACTACCACAGTCTACACGGATGTTGAACTATCTTGAAGTGATGGGCAAGAACTTCTTGCCTATACGTTGCGGCAGGCACCCAGCATCCTATTTATACCGGATTTTGACTCATGCAATAAAAGCATGCATTCAGTCCCCGACATGTGCTACAGATCTCTCTGGCGTGCCGGCAGTAAACGTGTAGTGGCTGAGGCCCCGTTTTAGAAACTGCACCGGGTGAGCGCAACACTGTACAGGCAAATTCTGTTTGCTACCCAGCACGATGTTAAAACTGGCATTTGGGCCTTGTCTACACATGGAACACAGTAAGGTGGGAATGAGGCAGGAAGAGTTCAGGGGAGAACAAAAGAGGACTCTACCACTGCGGTGGTGAAGCTCTCAAATGCATCCAGCTATTGTGAATGCCTTCCCATTGTAGAATATCCTGTTAAGTAGAAGAAGAAGAAGCAGCAGCAGCAGCTTAGAAATGAGACAGGCTAGGACTTTTTCCCCTGAGGGAGACGGGCTAGCTTTCTACCTGCAGGGAGCTTTTTAGATGGGTGGCAGTCGAAACTGGCACTACCTCCCCTGCAGTATGAAAACGTACTGAGATCAATTCTAAGCAGGTCTACTCAGAATCAAATGCTGGCCAATTCAATGGAGCTTATTAGGAGGAGGAAAATACTCTTAGGATTGTGCCATACCACCACCTCAAGATTTTACTACCTCACTCTATTCTTCTGTATTTTAGATAAGAGAGAGAGTGTGTGTGTGTGTGTGTGTGCGCGCACGAGAAGTGCCATCAAGTCACAGCTGACTTATGGTAACCCTATAGGCTTTCCAAGGCGAGAGACGTTCAGAGGTGGTTTGCCACTGCCTGCCTCTGCATAGCAACCTGGGACTTCCTTGGTGGTCTCCCATCCAAATACCAACCAGGGTTGACTCTGCTTAGCTTCTAAGATCTGACAAGACCTGGCTAGTCTGGGCCATCCAGGTCAGGGCAGATAATTATCCCCTATTCTTCTCTCCAGTAGGAACTCAAGGCCGTTCACAATGTTGTTTTCCCCTCCTGCATTTTATTCTTTTAACAATCATCCTGTGAAGTTAGTTAGGCTGATAGACTGAGGGACCGGTCCAACATTACCCAGCAGAAATGTACAGCAGCATAAGAACTTGAACCTGGATCTCCCAGATCCTAGTCTGACACTCTTAGCCACTATACCATATGTGTTTTCAAGCCTCTAAGAGTCATATTTAGATCTCTGTGTCAGAGGTCCCTCGCACAGTGACTGTGGATGTCATGGCACCCACTGATACCTTTCCTGGCGCCTGCCATGTGTTTTTAGAAAGTGGGTGGGGCCAGGCAGAGCTCCTGAGCAGCAGGACTTCTGATTGGCTAGTGGAGATTAGGGTTGCCAGGTTTTACCTGAGTCCTGGCATGGGGCTCAGCCCAACTCCTGGGGTCTTCTTGCACACACGCCACAATGACGTCACCCAGAAGTGACATCATTGTGCCAGGCAGATAATTCAGGGGACACTCTAGCATTTGGGTGAACAACTCTATGGTCACCATAGAGTTTTTACCCAAATGCTAGACCATCCCCCACACGATGTGCCTGGTGCAAAACCTCTGGGTGACATCACTGCACTGGGCATATCGGGCACGACAGGGCTCTTCAGAGGCGGGGCTCCCCTTGCCAGCCAGCTGTGGCCAGAGGAGATTCAACTGGCCATGAAGATTAAACTATCACTGCTTTGGCGACAGCTGCTAGCACATTGTTGGTTTTATTCTTTCTCTCATAGCTCTTTACCATTGTGTCTTTCAAAATTACTCCTTTTGTCTCCTTCCCTTGGGCTTCTCCCATGTGTGTGGAGGCTCTGCTCCCTGCGGAGGCCATTTTGTAGCTAGTCCCGCCTCCCATGGCAGCCATGTTGTGATTGCACCCACAACCCAATGTTGGAATTTCAAAGGTGCCCACAGGCTCAAAAAGTTTTGGGACCCTGATTTATGTGATATATAATAATCTCAGTATTTTAGCAAAAAAAAAACCCTCACATTTCAGTAATATGCACTTGCTGGATAACCTTGGGCAAGCCACAGCTCTGGCACAGCTGTTCTTGAAAGAGGGCAGTTTCTGTCAGAGCTCTCTCAGCCCCACCTACCTCCCAGGGTGTCTGTTGTGGGGAGGGGAAGGGAAAGGAGTTTGTAAGCCGCTCTGAGACTCCTTCGGGTAGTGAAAAGCAGGGTATAAATCCAATATCTTCTTCTTTTTCTTCTTTCCCCCTGAAAGATGGTGGCCGCTTTCATTGTCAAGGAGGATAAGATGGATGGGTATGTGGAAACCCTCTAAGAAAAGGCAGCCCTTTTCACTTGGACGAGTGATTTCCAAAGGAGACTTCAGCCACACTTGCAAAAAAGACTGCTCTGTTGATTTGTACTGAGAAAGGGGAAAGGTCTGCAATCACTGTTGGGGGGACACTTGTCCTCTGCCCCCAGACCCTTCTTCTTCCCAAGGCTGAGGCCAGAGGGCAAGTGGATCTCACCAATCAATATATTTCTTTGCTCCTTCTCCCTCTTATGCTTGTATGTGTGTGAACGTGGCCTGCCTTTCAATTTGGTCCAAATTCACACTGGAATAGCTGGTGTGTACCAACAGAATTTTACCTTTTTGCCCCCCCCCCCAAAAAAACCCAATACATCTACCATATAGTCTCTCTGCAGGCAGATCACCAGCATTACCAATATGATTTCGTGAACTGGACTGCATTTCCTTTAAAAAAAATAAAAAACCCTGGTATCTAATTGGACTACTGCTGCAGTAGTGTTGAACAGTTCCGATGTGATATTCAAATATTCAGTGCGAAAAGTTTTTAAACATGCATTGCAAATCCTATTATCACTATAACAGTCGGCGTGTTGATAATACAATGCAGAGTAGAACGATTTTCTGGATATTAGGAAGATTATTTGGATAGGTCAGTGTTCTTATCTAACAAAACAGAGTCTGCTTGAACTTTATCAAGGACAAATGTAGGCTATCTGTGGTCTAAGGGTTTTTATGGCTAAATGTCAAATGATGAATTATTAGTTCGCTGCAGGTGCCATTCCCAAAGAACCAGGAAAATCAGCACAGAAGGGGGGGGGGGGGAGAGACACTTGCAACCTGCCACATCTGGAGCAAAGGTTTTTTTTGCATGTACTTTGTTAAGAACTTTGACACTCTGGAATGACGTATCAGATGGAGTCATGACATGCACGTTTCTGAGACCATAGAATATCACTTGACGTAACTTTAAAGCCATGAGGGCTAGAGGCTTGCGTTTTCAGTAAGTTACATGGGCACTCCGCAGACATCCATCTGAACAAAGAACCACATGTTCAGATCAATATATGTAATTCTGAACATACCCCTATAATGCGGATCAAAAAATCCACACAATGGAGCCATATAAAGGCTGGCAATCCTAGGGGAAAGTCCTAAAAATACAGGTTGCTTACCTGTAATTGGAGATCTTCGAGTGGTCATCTGTGCATTCACACCTCTGGGATAAAGTGCGCCTGCGCCGATCCCGATCGGTAATCTTCAAAGCCTAACGGATTTTCGCGCCAGCTCCCCGGTCACGTGCACGCCCCACTGCGCATGACCCGGGGAGAGGCACGAGGATCCCGCCAGTTCCTTCTGACCGCTGCTAACAGCCCCCAAGGAAAAAGGTGAGGGAGACCGAAAGCAGAGGGGAAGGAGGGCGGGTGGTGTGAATGCACAGATGACCACTCGAAGATCTCCAATTACAGGTAAGCAACCTGTATATCTTCTTCGTGGTCTCTGTGCATCACACCTCTGGGAGAATAGCGAGCAATAAACACCACATACCTGGAGGTGGGTGCTGGAGGTCTCACATCTGAGCTGCTTGGAGGACTGCACGGCCCACCACAGTACGCTGATGGACGCGGACATCTAGGGCGTAGTGCTTCACAAACGTGTGAGGGGACGCCCACGTTGCAGCATTGCAGATGTCTCCCAGGGGAATGCCCTTGAGGAATGCTGTGGAAGTAGCCACGGCTCGAGTGGAGTGTGCCCGGAGGGACGCCGGCAGTGGCCTTTTGGCCAGAAGATAGGCGAGTTTTATCGTCTCCACTATCCACTTCGAGAGTCTTTGAGACGACAGTTTCTGTCCCTGCCTGGGCAAGGCATAAGAAATGAAGAGAGCTGGAGACTTGCGAAAGGATTTTGTCCGGTGCAAGTAGAAAGACAAGGCTCTCTTGACATCTAAAGTGTGCAGACTACGCTGCGTTGGGTCCTGGGGATCAGGAAAAAATACTGGCAAGGTGATATCTGCCCCTATATGGAAGTCCGACACTATTTTAGGCAGGAAAGCGACATCTGGAGCCAAAGTGACGGCATTATGATGAAACGTGAGGTATGGTGGGTCGCAACGGAACGCCGAGAGCTCACTCACGCGTCGAGTAGACGTGATGGCCACTAAAAATGCAACCTTCCATGACAAAAGCTGAAGACTGCATGAGGCCATGGGTTCGAAGGGTTTTCCCATCAGCTTAGTGAGAACCAGGGGCAAGTCCCATGCCGGGACTGGTGTCCGCACTGGGGGATAGAGGCGATTCATTCCCTTGAGGAATTGTTTCGTTGTTGGGTGGGAAAACACCGAATAGCCATCAATCTTAGGATGATTGACTGAGATGGCCGACAAGTAGACTCGGATAGATGAGTGACACAGTCCCCTGTCCTGACATGACAGGAGGAAACCAAAAACATCTTTAAGTCCAGCGGGGACTGAGGGTCGTCCCACAGACGCCAGGAAAGTTAAAAATTTAGCCCATTTTGACTCATATGAACGTCGAGTGGAGAGCTTGCGTGAGTTCAGTAGCACTTGAGCAATGCGTGATTCTAACCCTAAGTTAGGATCAGCCACGCTGTCAATTTTAGCCTGGGCACATCGTGGTGCAGTACTCGGCCCCCGCACATCCCGAGGAGATCCGGGTCCGTCGGGAGATGGAGATACGTCTCTCGTGAGAGGCTGAGGAGCGTGGTGAACCAGGGTTGTCTCGGCCACCATGGGGTGACAAGAATTGCCCACGGTCGCTCTGTCAACAGTTTGTGGACTACTCTCGGAATGAGAGGGATTGGGGGAAATAGGTACACCCGTTTCCCTGTCCACGGGAAGAGGAGACCGTCTCCGAGAGAGGTCGGGTCCGTTCCCGCTCTGGAACAGAATAGATGGCACTTCTTGTTCTCCCGAGAGGCGAATACATCCACGGATGGATGTCCCCAATGGTCGAAGATCGGAGTCAGGTAGAGGGGGTTCAGCTCCCACTCGTGTAGGGATGCTCCTCCTCTGCTCAGGAAGTCCGCTTGGACGTTGAGTAGTCCTGGGAGATGAGTCGCCACCAGGTGAACATTTAGCGCCTGGCACTCGTTCCACAGCTCTATTGCTAACCGGCAAAGTCCACGGGAGACCGTCCCGCCCTGGCGGTTGATGTAAAACATAGTGGTGGTGTTGTCTGTAAGGACAGTCACCGTTTTCCCCGTTAGGGATTGGCGGAAAGACCTCACTGCGTAGAGAACTGCCAGCAGCTCTAAGAAATTGATATGGTTGTGTGCCACAGAGGGGTGCCACCTGTCTCCCACACCTACACCTTCCAGGTGAGCTCCCCAGCCCCATAGGGATGCATCCGTGGTGACGGTCGCTGAGGGGGGTGGAAGCCGGAAAGGTGCACCTGAGTGTAAATTCTGGGGCACAAGCCACCAATTCAGGGTCTCCAGGACCTGGGTAGATATCTGGAAACGTTTGGAGAGGGAGTGGAGTTTGGGGCGGAAACGCCTCAAGAACCAAAGCTGCAGTGGTCTCATTCGCAATTTGGCGAAGGGAATTACTGCCGTTGTTGCGGCCATCAGGCCTAGCAGGCGAAGGATTTGTTTGGCTGTAGCCTCCTTGGTCTCTTGGATAGCCTGGAGAAGGGAGACTATATCCGCTGCTCTGTTGGGGGGTAGGAACGCCCTGCATTGCAAGGAGTCCAGGATAGCTCCGATAAACTGAACCCGTCTGGAAGGGATAAGCATGGACTTTTTGAGGTTTATAGTCAACCCTAGTAATTCTAGGGTGTGAAGGGTAGTAGAGATGTGGTTCTGTAATTCCGTCATAGAAGGGGCGACTAGAAGCCAGTCGTCCAGGTAGGGGTAGAGGTGGACACCTTGAAGTCTCAGATGTGCCGCTACTACTGCCATAAGCTTCGTGAAGACACGAGGAGCTGTAGAGAGGCCGAAGGGTAGGGCCTTGTACTGGAAGTGACGCGGACCGATCGCAAAACGTAAGTACTGTCTGTGTGACGGGTGGATCGTCACATGAAAGTATGCGTCCTTTAAGTCCAGCGTCACCATCCACGCGTTGGTTTCTAGTAGCGGTAGGATGGTCTGTAGAGTGGTCATACGGAATTTCTTGTAGGTGATGAACGCATTGAGGTTCCGCAGATCTAATATGGGACGAAGTCCGCCATCCTTTTTTGGGACCGTGAAGTAGCGGGAGTAGAACCCCCGCTGAAGGTGTTTTGTTGGTACCTGTTCTATGGCGTCTTTTAATAGGAGGGCTTCGACTTCCGACGATAAGGTGTCGGAGGGAGGGGTGGTTACGAAGTACGATTCTTGTGGAATCTGGAAAAATTCTATTCTGTAGCCTTCTGCTACAACCGACAGTGCCCATTTGTCTGTCGTGATACGTTGCCATGCTAGTAGGAAGGGGGATAGACGGGTGGGAATATCGGAGCGAATGGGAGAGTCAAAGACTCTGCTTGTTCGGCTTGGGTGGTTTAGCCTTAGAAGCGGAAGCGGGCGGGAATCGTGGCTTATGGCCATAAGGTTTCTGCTGATAGACAGTAGACGGTGGTCTCTGCCATTGGGGTTCAGTGGGAGATCTTCGCGGTTGCTGTTTGGACCAAGATCTCTGCCATGTTTTCTGCTTCTGTTGTCTCGGTTGTGAGACACCCAAGTTACGAGATGTTTTGATACTCTTATCTAAATCATGAAGAACTGTGTCCGTCGTGGAGCTGAACAGTCCTTCACCCTCGAAAGGGAGATCTTCCACTAAGGACTTAGTGTCTTGTGGAAGCGAAGTCGACCTCAGCCAGGCGTGGCGACGAAGGGCGACTGCTGAAGTGAGTGTCTTGGACGTGACGTCCGCAGCATGCTTGGATGCATTAAGCTGATGCTTTGCTAGCACCATGCCTTCCCTCTGGATCTTCCTAGCGAGGCGTTGCTTATCCTCAGGAAGCTGAGCCAGAAGAGGTGTCATCTGTTCCCATAGGGAATACTGGTACCTGCTCATGCAGGCTGTGTAATTTGCCGTTTTTATGCCCAATGCACCGGCTGAATAAAATCGTCTTCCGAAAGAATCTAGTTTCCGTCCCTCCTTGTCCAAGGGGGAGGAATGTCCGCTACGTCCCCTAGCCGAGGGGGTCACGACTACTGAGTTGGGTTTGGGGTGGATGAATAGGAATTCCGCCCCTGGCTCTTGGAGCCTATACATGTGGTCCAACCTTTTGTTGGAAATTGGGGTTGAGGAGGGGTGGCCCCAGGATTCTTTGGCAGTGCTCAAGAGCACCGAAATTAGTGGCAACGCTACCGCGGTGGATGTGTCCATCTGTACGATATCGAAGATGGCAGCGGTAGCGGTAGGAGTTGGTTGGACCGTGGCAAGCGCCAAGGAATGTGCCATTCGTTTGATAAGTTCTCCATAGGATTTTACGTTTTTGGAAGGGGAGATTGGTAAATTTTCAGCCACATCAGGGGATGGTGACGGCTGGATGGGAGATTCGTCATCGGATGATTCGGGAGATTCGGGCATCGAATGGTCGGAATGTTCGGAGGGAGACATAGGGGTCGACGGGTCTGGCTGATAAGGAGGGAGGTCGATATCGGGTGATGTGGGCATCGGTATCGTTAGTTTCGGTATTTTCGGTTTCGGTTTCGGTTTCGGCATCGGTATCGGAGTCGGAGGCGGGGCCGGGGGATCTCGGCATCGGGAGACTCTTGACGACGTCGATTGGCGATCCCACTCCGCTGGGTACCATTGTGGAGGTGGCGGGTAGGAGGAACCATACAGGTATCGCCATTGACGGACGTCCCACGGCACCGAAGATGGGGGAAGGCGCCAGTCTCGCTCGCCTCTCGGTGCCGGCATCGGGTCAGGCCCTGTCTCGGGACTGCTGTGAGGGATCTGCGTCAGCTCGATGTCGGGTTCCGAATCTGTGAGCTGGATGGGTCGTGGCATCGGGGAGACGGGGCTGCCCCGGGGTCGCTCGCGCCCAGGAGGGTCAAGCTGTGGAGACCCATGCTGGGTCATGTCGGACGCGGGATGCGTCGACGAAGCACTCGAGGTCTTGTGCTTCAGCTTGCCCTTGCCCTCTTTGCCCTCCTTACGCTTCTTAGCGGGAGTTCGTGGCAGTGAGAGGGGTCTTTTCGATGCCGACTTCTCGGTGCCGGAAGGGCTTCGCATCGGTGGCGACGTCGGGCCCGTCGGTATCGATGGGGACGTTGCCGAGGCGTCGGCTGCGGACATCTTCGGTGACAACGCTGCCTCCAAGAGAGCCACTCGGAGTCGGGCCGCTCGGTTCTTACGAGTTTGTTTGGAGAACGCGGCGCAGCTCGAACAGGAGTCGACGCGATGCGACTCGCCTAGGCACAGCAAGCAGAGGGAGTGCTTGTCTGGGGGGGGGGATTTTACTCCCACACTTAAGGCAGCGTTTAAAGAAACCCCACCGCTGGGCCATAGGCCGGGCGGGGAGTAGAAGGAGGAGAATCCAAAAGAGAGTCCAGGAAAACAGTCCGTAGTCAGTAAGAGGTCTAAGAATCAGTCCGAAAGGCCTTTCCAAGTTGGAAAAGAAGAAACGAAAGTTAACTACCGACCGGAGCGGAGAGGGGTCCTCACGACGCGGCGGTCAGAAGAGAACTGGCGGGATCCTCGTGCCTCTCCCCGGGTCATGCGCAGTGGGGCGTGCACGTGACCGGGGAGCTGGCGCGAAAATCCGTTAGGCTTTGAAGATTACCGATCGGGATCGGCGCAGGCGCACTTTATCCCAGAGGTGTGATGCACAGAGACCACGAAGAAGATCTTAACACAAGCAGTTGGGAGGGTGAAAACACAGCAAAAATGAATAATGATGACTGGGATCTCACGAAATCTCACAAGATCACAATTGGCACTCTGGGGTTCCCTGCCAACCAAGATAACAGAATCTGGACCTAGGCAACTCCATAGGGTTGCCAGGTCCCCTCCTTGCTCCAGCGGGGGATTTGGGGGGCATTCTGGGGGTGGGCAAGGATGCCCCCAAATGTGACCACCTGCCCGGCCACCCTGCTCCCTCCCCTCTTGCCAGATTTAAAGGGCTTCAGCTGATTGGCAGGGACCACGTGGCCTACTGATCAGCTGGAGGGCCCTTTAAATCTAGCAGGAGGGAAGGTGAGGGGTAGTTGTGGGCCACACCTTTAAAGGGTCTTTTTGTGAGCGGGGTGGGGACTGTGGCGCAAGGGGCTGCAACTGCAAATAAATAAGAAGCATATGAAACACCAGATCTGTATTGAACTGCTTAGAGCTATGTCTTTGCTTTGGACTAGGGAATATGATTTGGGTAGCCATGTTGGTCTGAAGAAATAGAACAAAGCTTGAGTCCACTGGCATCTGTAAGACCAACAAACTTTAATTCTGGGTTTAAGCTTTTATCTGATGAAGTGTGCATGTGCACAAAAGCTTATACCTTGAATAAACTTTTGTTGGTCTTAAAGGTGTCACTGGACTCAAACTTTGTTCTAACTCAGTTTAATGGCACTAAGGATAACTTTAGAGTCCAGTGGCACCTTTAAGACCAAGGTATGAGCTTTTGTGTGCATACACACTTTTTCAAATACACTGACAAAGTGTGCCTGCACAGAAAAGCTCATACCCTAAATAAACCTTTGTTGGTCTTAAAGGTGCCACTGGACTCTAGATTTGTTGTACTGCTTCAGACCAACACGGCTGACCACCAGACACTAAGGATACTGATTTAAGTGGGTTCCAGATCAAATTAAGTCTGAGCTCTCCCCAGAAGCTAAAAAGATTAAACAGAGACTGATTTCCCACAAGCGCTGCCCCGGCGTCGTTCCTCCATTTGCCCCGATTGCCTGCTTGAATTTCCCACTATTTGCCGCGGGACGCATTTTGACCTGGGGCTTCGCACAATTTCCTCTGATTTCCTCCACGGCTTGAGTGAGCCTCAAAAAACAGGATCACTGAAGCCGCAGGGGAAATCGCGCAAAGCCCTGGGTCAAAATGTGCTCGCAGCAAATAGTGGGAAATTCAAGCAGGCAATCAGGGGTTTAGGACATTGCTCTTTAGAGAGCCAGTTTGGTGTAGTGGTTAAGTGCTTGGACTCTAATCTGGGAGAACTGGGTTTGATTCCCCACTCCTCCACTTGCACCTGCTGGATGACCTTGGGCAAGCCATAGCTCTGTACCAGCTGTTCTTGAAAAAAAAAGAGCAGTTTCTGTCAGAGCTCTCTCAGCCCCACCTGCCTCACAGGGTGTCTGTTGTGGGGAGGGGAGGGGAAAGGAGTTTGTAAGCCGCTCTGAGACTCCAAGTGAGTGAAGGGCGGGATATAAATCCAATCTCTTCTTCTTTTTCTTCTTCAAATGGAGAAACGACGCCAGGGCAGCGCTTGTGGGAAATTGGTCTGAGACTATTGTACTTTGATCACATTATGAGAAGACAAGAGTCGCTGGAAAAGACAATAATGCTAGAAAAGACTGAAGACAGCAGGAAGAGAGGAAGGCCCAACATGAGATGGACTGACTCAGTCAAGGAAGCCACGGACCAATGTCTGCAAGAACTGAGAAAGGCTGTCAGTGATAGGATGTTTTGTAGGTCATCAATTCATACAGTCATTATAAGTCAGAAGCAACTTGATGGCACTTAACACACACACAAGTATATGGATCAGAAATGCAACAGCAATTTGGATCTTGCACTGCAAAAGAAGCATATTCCCTTTCTGCCAATAAGCATCTTGAATAGGTAATGTTAGTGTGTAAGGAGAAAGAAACAAGCTAAAATCTTGCATGTCTCGGTTTTTTTAGGAAAATATTGCAATTCGCACAAGCAAACAGTGTTCGGCATAACCCACTGTGTATGCACAGCATACCAAACCTTCAGTTCCCTAAAAAGCAAGGCATTAAAGCTCCTAAACCACCATCCTAGCCTCTCAGCACCTAGCCACATTTTCTGTCAACAGGAGCAGGACAGACTTCTACGTGGCACGCAGAATAAAGAAAATGGGATTACAGGGTGTCATTGTCCATTACGTTTTGCTGAACCGCACTTGAATTGCCTGAGAAAATTTCTTTTCTGAGCATTAGAGAAAGGTCTAAGTGCACTCTGGCTAATCAGAGGAGTAGAGCGAAGTGAAAACACAGCCTTAAATGGAAAGCTGAGGCAGACGGAATTCATAGCAGAAGGCACGAGATTGCAAAATATTCCACCACAATTAGATTAATTCCCTTTAAGCTTTTTATACACAGTGTAAACAAGATCACTGTATCCCCTGGAAATTACCTCACAATGTTTGGGTAAATATGTTGGCTAATCCCGAAATCCTAAAAAGCCCAGTTTAATATTTAAAAAACAAAAGCCAAGCAGGGAAGAGCTTGGTAAATAATTCCGACCTTCAAACAATCTGCCTCGAAACCCACCCCCAAAAATGGGGGAGGGAGAAGAGTGAGAGCGAAAGAACCGAAAGCATTTGCAGACAAAATTGCCATTCAGTGGAAACGAAGGCATTAATGCTGTGCCCAATCTACAGCAATCATGAGAATGAACCCAAGCATTAGCCGGGAGAAACAGCTATATCAGTTCATGGGTCAGGCACAGAATACATAGTCGGAGTCAAAAAGTCTTAAATGCAGCGTAACAGATATACGGGGGCTGCGAGAGACCCCAAATGGTATCTCTTCCATAACAGACATTGCAAGCATCTCTATAACCTTCACATCCTTTCCACAGAGAATGTCTGGAAGGGGTGCGTGATTCAACAGGGTAGTGGTGTTTCCATACAGCAAGTGCTTATGAAGGTTTATTTGGCTATTTGTGCCCTGCCTTTCTCCACGAGGGGGACCCAGAACAGCTACAACATCAACTGTCCCCTCGTCCAGTTTACCCTCACAACCAACACTTTGTGCGGTGGCTAGGCTAGACTAGACCAAGATCACCAAACGAAGTATCGGGGCAGAGTGGAGAGTCAGATCTGGGTCTCCCGAATCCTAGTCGAACCACAAAGCAAGAAGTGTTGTTTCCTGATTGAATCTCGGCTCTCTGCTAACTTTCCACGCACAGTTGTTTAGGACAGGGGTGGGCAATTGTTTTGGCTCCGGGGCCACTTTGTGGGAGCGGAGGTTAACGGAGGGCCGCACCTTTTAAAATGATTGCATTCATTAGTTAACTTTGCATTTCAGAAAAAGTATAAACTGTATCATAAAAATCAATAAATATAAATTAAATAAAATAGTGGTAGTTTTATTCAATTTATTAATTGTGCTAATTTCATATCATCTATAGCTGCAAGCATATTTAATTTTAGAATCAGTTTAATGAGACAAATGTACCCTATCACACTTTTCTGCAATTTTTTTGAAATCAGGAGTGAGATTGCTTGTTGAGATTCTCATCACAACCTGCAAGTTAATGTCTGTCAAAGAGCAGCTATAATAATAACAACGCTTCTCTGCGCTCCGGGCTTCTCTACGCTCTGGGTCCAACGGAGGCCTGACTGAAACCACGTGGCCGACTGTCTTGGCAGGCCGCAAAAAACTCTGTGGCGGGCCGCATGTGGCCCGCGGGCCGCAATTTGCCCACCCCTGGTTTAGGACATTGCTCTTTAGGGAGCCAGTCTGGTGTAGTGATTAAGAGCGCGGACTCTAATCTGGAAGAACCGGGTTTGACTCTCCGTTCCTTCACATGCAGCTACTGGTGTGACCTTGGGTCAGTTACAAGTTCTCGCAGAGCTGTTCTCAAAGAGTTCCCTCAGCTCCACCTATCTCACAGGGTGTCTGTTGTGGGGAGGGGAGGGGAGGGAAAGGAAAGGAAAGGAAAGGAAAGGAAAGGAAAGGAAAGGAAAGGAAAGGAAAGGAAAGGAGAAGAAAGGAGGAGAGGAGAGGAGAGGAGATTGTAAGCCGCTCTGAGACTCCTTCAGGTAGAAAAGGGCACAGTACAAATCCAATCTAATCTTCTTCTTTCTTAACTAGAAAGGTGGAATTCAAAAGTGGGGGCTCACCCAAGGTCACATCAGCAGCTACATGTGAAGGAGCAGGGAATCAAACCTGGATCTCCTAGATAGAGTTCGCGCTCCTAACCACCACACCAGAATGGAAGCACAGCATCCTTGCTTGCGATACTTGCATGCACAGTAGCGGTGGGTTCTTCCCCAAAGCTGCAACAACCAGGGGTCCTTTCATAGAAAAAGAGGTGCAGGAGCTCATTAACATAACTCATTAGCATATGCCACGTCCCCTGACATCACCAGAAGTGTGTCAGAAAGGGAATGTCAGTTTCAGCCCCATTATATCCTATGGGCCATTGAAATCAATGGCAAAAACTCATAGGGTATATGAGGGGCTGGAGGAAAGGGGGTTTGAGGGAGAGGCTCCAAACTTGCAGGGTACCTGCTGGGGCCTCTCCTCAAAATACCCACTAAGTTTCAAGAAGATTGGACCATGGGGTCCAATTCTACAGGCCCCCAAACAGGTTGCCCCCATCCCTCCATTGTTCTCTATGGAGGGAAGAAATGTTAACTTTTTTCCTACCATAGAGAACAATGGAGGGAATGGGGGCAGCCTGTTTGGGGGCCTGTAGAATTGGACCCCCTGGTCCAATCTTCTTGAAACTTGGTGGGCATTTCAAGGAGAGGCCCCAGCAGCTACCCTGCAAGTTTGGAGCCTCTCCCTCAAAACCCCTCCCCTCCAGTGGCTTTTTAAATTGCCGCCGAATTTCGGCGGCAATTCGGCGGCGAGCTGAATCAGATTAGAGAATCTGATTCAGCCCGTGGCTGCCCTACTGGCCAGTCCTGAGCTGGCGGAGCTTTGCTCCGCCTCGCTGCGGCCCTAATGGACCCCTGGCAACAAAAAAAAAGGGAGCCCCTGGCCCAGAAGGCAAGAATTCTATGTAGGCTGATGATCACATCTCCTCCTCCTCCTCCTTTGGCGAAATCTGAACCATGAATGTCACAGCTCACGTTCACCAGCCACTTATAAAAAAATGAATGTATATTTTGTTTCCGTTTCATTTTACACCTTAATCACCAGTTTATTTAAAGTGGTTTCTGATTCTTCCTGAGCACACACTAATGAAATTAGGCTAGAATTCCTTTCCCAGCTCAGAGCTAAAACATCAAACAATGTAGGCTTTGGTAATTCAACTTCTCTAATATCTTTGTCTTCAAGAAGTTGGCTTGAAGCCCTGAAATGGAAATTACTTGCTCATGTTAATTCGCATCAAGGTTTTGGTTTTTTTTAAGACTATATATCCTTGAACGAAATTTAACACAAGGATCTCATAGCCATAGATTTCTACTAATAGGATGATCTCTCTTACAGTCAACATTTTATATATAGTCTTGGGCTGTAAGGGGTATTTAAGCACAATAAATCGAGATATGCGTATTTGATCTGACCAATGCAGGAAAGTACAACAGGAATTCTTCCATCTTGTTTATTCAGTTGTAACTGTGTATATTCCAGTTTCGGGGAGTGAGACGAATACACAAGACATGTACCAGAAGGAGTGGAATGTGTGTGCCTTCACATCATATGTCTACTTGCTATTTACACTGGGAACTCAGACTAGTCATGAGCCAACGCATTTGGTGTGATCTACACAACAGCTAGGGCAAATGAAGAATGAGTAGGTGCACAGAGCCCTGATTCAGACCGGGATTATGGAAACAGGAGAGACGTTAAACCTTTCCAGCTTCACACTGTCTCCCCACCTAAAGAATGCTTGGATGTAATGGGGCAAACAGGAGGTCCGGAGGTTTATTTCATTTTAGGAAAACAGTGTGAGGGAACAACATAAATCTCTCTTCCCCCTAGGCTCTTCTTCTGATCCAAATCAGGGGATGTCTACTCCCTTCGCCCGTCCCACTCCGTCACTTGCAGATGCTGGATGACCTTGGGTCAGTCATAAGTTCTCTCAGAGCTGTTCTCTCAGAAGCAGTTCTCTCAGAGCTCTCTCAGCCCCACCTACCTCACAGGGTGTCTGTTGTGGGGAGAGGAAGGGAAAGCAGTTTGTAAGCTGCTCTGAGTGAAGGGTGGGGTATAAATCCAATCTCTTGTTCTTCGGGTAGTGAAGGGTAGGGTATAAATCCCATCTCTTCTTCCTTGGGCAGTGAAAAGTGGGGTATAAATCCAATCTCCTCCTCCTCCTCCTCCTCCGCTTCTTCTTCTTGTGAAGGGTGGGGCATAAATCCAATCTCTTATTATTATTATTCAGGCTATGAAGTAATGCCCAGAGAACAAGATGGCCTCCCAAACAACTGAGATATATCTGGTTGATATCCGTCAAAGGAGCATGTATATTTGCTTGGCACTCTTCCTCTATTAAATGGCAACACATTGTCATCATTTGGGTAGATCTCAAGTGATTTTCCATGTGGATGTATGTGTTTTTTGTACTGTTTTTTAAATAAAAGGCCCATGAAGTGGTTTCCTCCGGACTGGATCAAGTCGCTGTTGACAAGTGAGAAATTAAACAACACAGAAAGGGAGCCCATAAAATAACTGAGCCAGCCGGGAAGATTTTCCCAGGCGGAGGGTTTCTGTGATGATAAAAAGCTGACAAGAAGCTTTGCTGCTCCACACAAGAGAATATTAACTGTTCACAAATTACAGCTCCGGTGTCTGCAGCGTGGGCTCAAAGCCCTTCTGGGCCATTGGGGGGAAGTTAAGTAAGACTCAAGGAAACTCTTGCAATTCCCAGCCCTGCGAGTTTTCAACATGCATTCGGCTTTTAATTATGAAATTCTGTATCCTCCCCGCCATACAAGACGCTCCTGGGGATGGATTCACAAATAGCCTTCTCCAGACATCTGCCTGCACGGCCCAATTTGCAGAAAACACTCCCTGGCTTTAGTGGGAAGAGATGTCGGAGAGACATAAATACTGGAATATTTTTGCCTCTAGGCTGTCCAGTAAAATTTCCCTGGAGTAAATTCTGGCTACGTGGCAGACTGTGAACACATAAGATTCCACTTATAGTCATCTGGTTGTTTCTAAGAAAAGGGTGCCCAGTAGGAAATGTTCTGCCAGTTACCACTCCAGTTGAATTTTGGTGGGACAAGCTGGGGCAAAGGAAGGAACAGAAGCACCACAGCAAAAAATAAATAAAAATGGGCCACTGCCAACAAGAAAAGACCTTCCTGGTTGCTGAGGTCAGCAAACAAGCCCGCCAGCAGAGAGAACCACCTAACCTGCTGGGCTGGAACACTTTCCCTATGAAGAAAGGTTGACGCGCTTGGGTCTTTTTAGCTTGGAGAAACAACAGCTGAAGGGTGACATGATCGAGGTTTACAAGATTATGCGTGGGATAGAGCAGGTAGAGAAAAAAGTACTTTCCTCCCTTTCTCACAGTACAAGGACTCATGGGCACTCCATGAAATCGCTGAGCAGTCGGGTTAGAACGGATGAAAGGAAGTACTTCTTCACCCAGAGTGATTAACACGTGGAATGCACTGCCACAGGAGGTGGTGGCAGCTACAAGCATCAAGAGGGAATTGGATAAACATATGGAGCAGAGGTCTATCTGTGGCTATTAGCCACACGGTACAGATAGGATCTCTCAGTCTGGGGCAAGTGATGCTCTGTCTTCTTGGTGCTTGGAGGGGGGGCGCAACAGTTGGAGGGCTTCTAGTGTCCTGGTCCCACTGGTGGACCTCCTGATGGCACCTAGTATTTTTGGCCACTGTGTAACAGTGTGTTGGACTGGATGGACCACTGGGCTGATCCAACATTGGCTTCTCTTACGTTCTTATGTTCCACCTTATTGCCTCCAAGGTAAGTAGGATGGTTTCCCTGCAGCGTTCATCTTTTCATCAGAGCTGAGTAATAGTGCACAAGTTGACTCCCAGCAGGGCACCTCTCGGGTTGTTGTTATGAGCCGCTGAGTGCACAAATTCTTATAGTTCAAGCCACGGAGAGCCCCCACCAGTCAGCCACCAAGAGCTACCTGCACTGCAGGCGCCTTCCTCCATCCGGCTGCAAGCTCTCCTTTCCCCCTCCCCTACAACCTCTATCTCTTCTCCAACTCTTGATTCCCCTCCTCTCCACCTTCTCCTGATCATCACGGTCTGTCTGCTGACAGTGTAGATCATGGGGGTTGCTCCCAAACTCCGTGTACATACAAAGACACTGATGCAACTTTTGAGGAGGGTTCCCCCCACCCCAAAAAAAATTGTGTGTGTGTTTTAGGTCACATTCTTCTGCAAATCTGGGGCTTCCCCCACGTGCAGTCATGAAAAAAAAATCAAGTTGCAGCCAACTTATGGCGACCCCACAGGATTTCCAAAGCAAGTGGTTTGCCATTGCCTTCCTCTGCATAGCAACACTGGACTTCCTTGGTCTCTCACCCAAATACCAACCAGGGAAGACCCTGCTTAGGTTCCAAGATCTAACACGACCGGGCTGGCTGCAGCCGTTTAGGTGAGGGCAGTTGCCCCAATGTACAGAACTCTGCAGATGGCTCCCCTGTGCAGGTCTGCCAATACAAAATACAGAGTATTGCATTGTTATTATTCCCTAGTCTTATTTCAGGAATCCAGTCTAAACTTATTGTTCTATATATCACTAGGGCTCTAACCCCTGTCCTCACACTGACAGCCGGAGACCTGGTTCACCCATGCAAGTGAATGGTGACAAGAACTCTGGGATGTACCCCACCATTTTAGACTGAAGCTGGTGCCTTCCAGCTTGAATCTTCCTTCCCTTTACAAAACAACCAACCAAGAGAAAATTAATACACTAGGTGAAAAGGGCCTATGGAGCAGGACAGGGGATTCTGGGAAGATGGCTGCCACCTTCTAACATCTGTTTCTCTCTTTGCTGCTGCAGGTATCCAAATCCTGGGTGTGGCTGGGGGCTTTTGGCCCTTGACTCTTAGCCCGTGGGTCAGGCAAGCCTGCATCCCTGATGTACTAACCCAGGGGACACTAGAACAGGGCAGGCTGTGTAGCTTTTGCTTTTTTATACTATCATATTTGTATATCTTTACTGGCATATCAGCAATCACAACTAAATAATAATCCAGTCAATAGAATACAGAATACAGAATCCATCAGATATCGAACTTCATACAAGAATTTCATAACGAGGGGGGGGAAGGAAGGAAGGAAGGAAGACCAGAAACAACACTGTATAAGGTTTTCCTTAACTTTCAGGAGTTTCATTAGAAATTTAGCAACTACAATAGTAATTTCAGAAGTCAAATAATTTTATAGTGTTTTACTGATATTTATTTAAATTGTATTATATTTCTGAAAGTTCCCGTGTATCTTAACTAGGAGAAAAGCTGAATAAAAGTAAACTAAATGATGAAACTATTATTATTATTATTATTATTACTATTATTATTACTATTATTATTATTACTATTATTACTATTATTCACAGTCAGATGATGATTATGCTCGCAGCAGGTTTTTTTGGGTGGGTGGGTTGCAAGCAGTTTTTAATACAAGGAAGTATTCCCAAAATATGAACCTTCACCTGCAGCCTGGACTAGTTGTCATCCATTCTTCTACCTCAGCTCTCTGCCGCTTCATTTTCCCGGATGAGGAAGACAAAGAAAAGGGAGTGGATTAATCTAGGGTTCCATTACGGGCAAGGCTGGATGGCCTCCTGCTCTCTTACAAGTTACAGCCCCCATAATTCTACCATATGAGACAAGGGAATGGCTTGTCTAATGAGAAGACCAGCGCTTCTCAAGGAATCTCCATACATCAGTCCAGTCCTGGGTGTCAAGGTTATGTTCTAGGCCCCTGTGACTGCGGAACACAACCTGAATTCCATGGGTAAATACACCCTGCGACCCTCAACGCAACTGAGATAATTTCGCTCCCAGCTTCGGGGCCAGTTCAAAATTTATAGCTGCAAGCCTGATATTGTATTTCCAACTAGTTTTAGCTGACATTGCTCATTTCCCCCCACCATTTTAACGCGGACCTTGAGTGTTCACAAGCCTCCACAGCGATATTTCCCTCGTAATACCAATGACTTATTTATCCTTGATTTACCAGCTTTGTCAAACAGGATGTCTCCAGACTTGTTCACCTCCTGATTCCTCCCTTCCGCCCACCCATAAAACAGCGGGGGGGGGGGGGGGGCAAAGGGAAAGAAGAGGCAGCCAAGAGCACAGAGACAGAAAAGGGGTCTTTCATATTTTATAAATAGGTGAGAAACAGTTCTGATCATTTTGTTATCGACGCTCTGTTCGCACAGGGGGAAAACAGAACAGGAAGCAATGAGGGAACAGTGCAGCCCTTCAAGGTGTCACTTCTATGCCGCCACCTCAAACAATCTCCATTTATATGTCATGATGGTGATATTAGGATAAAATCTGAGAATTATGCTGGCAAACCTTATGCCGACATTTCGCTTTCTCCTGTAGCAACACCTTCTCTCTCGCTCAGCTAGAGTTCTTCACAGTATCTGTTTCTAAGGGTACTGTCACAACTCTCTAGCTAGCACAGGATTTACTCCAATACTTACAGTGCCATCCTAAGCAGAGTTACAGCCTTCTAAGCTCATCAGCTTCAAGGGAATTAGAAGGATGCAGCTCTGCTAAGGACTGCACTTTTAGGCCTCTTACTGGCTGGGACTGTACTGGCTTCCACACTTGCTCCCACACTGGCCAAGGTATGAGCAAAAGGCTCACATGATGCACCAGCGTGGTGTAGTGGTTAAAAGTGGCAGACTCTAATCTGAAGAACCAAGTTTGTTTCCCCATCCCTCCTCCACATGAAGCTGCTGGGTGACCTGTGGCCAGCCACAGTTCTCTCAGAACTCTCTCAGCCCCACTTGCCTCACAAGGTATCTGTTGTGGGGAGAGGAAGGAAAGGTGAATGTAAGCTGCTCTGAGACACAAGAAGCCTATTGGGTGACCTTGGGCCAGTCACAGTTTTCTCAGAACTCTCTCAGCCCCACCTACCTCACAAGGTATCTGTTGTGGGAAGAGGAAGGGAAGGCGACTGTAAGCTGCTCTGAGACACAAGAGGCCTACTGGGTGACCTTGGGCCAGTCACAGTTTTCTCAGAACTCTCTCAGCCCCACCTACCTCACAAGGTGTCTGTTGTGGGAAGAGGAAGGGAAGGCAATTGTAAGCTGCTCTGAGATACATGAGGCCTACTGGGTGACCTTGGCCAGTCAAAGTTCTCTCAGAACTCCCTCAGCCCCACCTACCTCATAAGGTGCCTGTTGTGGGGAGAGGAAGGGAAGGTGATTTTAAGCTGCTCTGAGACACATGAGGCCTGCTGGGTGACCTTGGGCCAGTCACGGTTCTCTCAGAACTCTCTCAGCTCCGCCTACCGCACAAGGTGTCTGTTGTGGGGAGAGGAAGGGAAGGCAATTGTAAGCTGCTCTGAGACACATGAGGCCTACTGGGTGCCCTTGGGCCAGTCACAGTTCTCTCAGAACTCCCTCAGCCCCACCTGCCTCACAAGGTGTCTGTTGTGGAGAGGGAAAGGTGATTGTAGGCCGCTCTGAGACTCCTTAAAGCAGAGAAAAGTAGGGTATAAAAACCAGCTCTTCTGCCACTGCTGCTTCTTTCTGGTGTCCTGACAAGCCATGCAACTGAAAGGCTTGGGAAGTCCGACACTCAGCAGTCTGTAAACACACCAGAAAGACGAATGGAATGGGCAAGAGTCTCTGTGTACCCAGCCTGCAACTGGAGGATGAATGTTAACAGTGGAAATTACGGTTCTTTATATGGAATATTTAGGGGCCGCTTTGCTCCTAAGACTCAGGACTCAAGGCAGCTTACAAATAATAAACGTCAGAGAAAATCTAAAACAAAAAACCCCACTCACTCAAAAACCTAACACATAAAGACATCCACTCCTACTACACCTATTGCCATAAACGTCATACTAGCCCCCAGTCCATACCTGATACCACTCAGACTTCAAAATCTTACTTCAGTAATAGAGGAAGAGGAAGGAGGAGAAGGAGAAGAAGCAGCAGCTGCTGTATAGCAGCAGCAATACCTCTAAGGCAAAAATTAAACTGGCCAGCAATCTGCATGCTAGGGTGGTAGCAGCATCTCCCTTCCCAGTGCCAGGCTGCAGGTGGGATCTTCATACCATCTCTAGGAAGTGGGTGCACTCTGCAGGTGGAATCAGGAGCTGGCCCTCTGAGGCCCAAGGTGGCAGCAGTCGCATCAAACAATGCATATATAAATGGGGGGTCCACATTCTAACAAGCCGAAAACATGAACCTGCCTTATAATAAGTGCGAACATGGACTCCGTCTTGCTCATTAAGGTTTGTTTCCACTGATAGGGGGTCTCCAAGGGCAGGGGGGGATTGTTCCCAGACCTGTTACCCAAGACTACTTTTTTTTTATGCAAAGCAGGTGCTCTGCCACCATTAGCTTCTGCTCTGTTTTCATGCAACTTAACCTCTTGTTTAAACATAATAACAGGACCCGTTTGCTTATTTTATTCCCCCCCCCTCATTTTCTAAAGTGCTCCATTCCAAGAATTCCATTCTGAAGTGCTCCGTTCTGTGCCAAGTGCCCACCCCTTCACGCAGCAACACTTAAAACAAGGAAATAAGGCCAACAATTTTTTAAAAAGCTTTTGCAAAGCGTGTGTTCTACAGTGGATGGATATCACCTTCCGTTTGCTTAACCCTTGCCATTGAAAATTCTTCTGATTTTGGTTGCCTATTCATAGCAGAGGATAAACAAATATAGGGGTAATAGCAGCAGCAGCAATAATGATAACAACCATAAAAACAACAACAACAACAATCAGCATTGCTATGTTTTTTGAAACGTTCAACCTTTAGATACATCCAAAATCCAGAAAACAAAAGGAGTGGACATCTCACGCAAGAGTGAGCGGGGGACAGTTTGCCGAATTCCCATTACTTCCTGCAACACCTCCCCCCCCCCCCCCCCCGCGCGCTTGCGCACACACAACACTGCTTCCAGTAATGCTCGACAGGACATGGAGGCTGCTGGAGGGAGGGAGAGAAGACGCAAGTCCCCTTCCATGAATTCCTTCCATTCGCAGGAGTTTAGATCTAACACACCATCTTGCTGCAGTCCTCACAATCACCCTCCAAAGTAGAACAGACATTGTCATCTAGGGTTTCCAGGTTCCTCTTGGCCAGCAGCGAGGGGTGGGGGGTAGGGTTATGGGCTCCACATTGGGAAACCCTGGAGATTTGGGGGTGGAGCCTGGGGAGGAGTGCTTTCCTCACACCTGAGGCCAAGTGCCATCTTCATGGATCAAACTCAGAAAATCAACAGGTAGCATGTCAAAGAGCCCCATATGGCTCCTGAGCCACGGGCTATCATTGCTCTAGAAGCTAAGGGAAAAGAAGTTGTGCAATCCAAGAGCTAGCCAAGCACCTGGGTCTTTCCTCACCTAAAACCTCTTTGCCTTATTCTCCCCCCCGGCCCATTTATGTTTTAATTTATATTTTTATGTTACAGTGAATACCGTTTAACCCAGGGGTGGGCAATTGTTTTGGCTCCGGGGCCACTTTGTGGGAGAGGAGGTTAGCGGAGGGCCGCACCATTTAAAATGATTGCACTCATTAGTTAACTTTGCATTTCAGAAAAGGTATAAATTGTATCATAAAAATCTATAAATATAACTTAAATGAAATAGTGGTCGTTTTATTCAGTTTATTTATTGTGCTACTTTCATATCATAGCTGCAAAGACGTTTAATTTTAGAATCAGTTTAATGAGACAAATGTACCCTATTACACTTTTCTACAATTTTTTTTTTGAAATCAGGAGTGAGATTGCTTGTTGAGATTCTCATCGCAGCCTGCAAGTGACCAACTGTCTTGGCGGGCTGCAAAAAACTCTGTGGCGGGCCACATGTGTCCCGCGGGCCGCAATTTGCCCACCCCTGGTTTAAACTAATCCATGGGCACGGTACATTTTAAAAAACAGAAGGAGAAAAAGTTAAATACTGTTGTACTTTCCTCTTTGGGCTCTGCTGTCGCCTTATTCTTTACCTTCCGAAGTTTTCCTGCTTACGGTGGAAAGACAAAAGGCATTCCACTCATAAGCCTCACCACTAAACATATAATAGGGAAACATAACAAAATTGAACTATGAAGGGCTGCACACACACAAAAAAAACACACACTTAAGATAGCACATTACTATCGCAGGCAGAAGGGCTGTATTAAATTATAGTTTAAATCTGAGTGGCAGTTAACTGAAGAATGAACAAGCTATTCTTGGAAGCTGTGATAGAAAGCACATGCAAACATATATAGGTGCACTCACATTAATAACTTCTCATTCTCTTCTAATTATTAATATGCACGGGTAGGTTTTAAAATTGAATAGGACATTCAGCCATCACATTCCAAGTAGATTAAGAAAGAAGCCCGGATCAGCAAAAAAAGGTCCCCTGGCTTTCTCTTGGTTACCAAACGTTGATGAATAATTTCCGCAGCTATTGAAATGCCCCGTTCTTGATTGAAAAGGCCAGGGAAACCTGAACTAATTATATCTATATATATTGAAGCCATAATGCAGCATCTACGCTCAAAATTGAAAACTAGGCTTCCCAGAACAAGCACTTTTCAGTGAAATAAGACCAAATGCAGCCCAAAGCAAAAAAAAACCTTAGTTAGGAAACAATCCATTCCCATTCCTTAGAATGAATTTCTGAGGTCCAAAACTAAATTATAGCCTTACATTAAGGCTTCAGTATCCTTTTTTCTCTTTAAAAGAAGGAGACAATCATCAGATACAGCATAGCAAAAGTTCTCGTAGTCACATGATTTCCGAGCAGTAGAACTATTAGGTGCATAATCTGATTTCTTCAAAAGACCTGTGTAATGGTCAGGATTCCATCAGTTTTTCCCTCTGCATCTCAGAAAGAACTAGACTGCCCACTTCCCCAGCCTTTCTGACCAAAGGCCGGTGACCCAATGCACATTCACCACGTGACAACTAAAACATCAACAATGGCGTACACATGGGAAAGCACCAACACCATAGATCCCCTTTCTCTTAAAAAAAAGATATATATATATATACAAGGGGGCGGCCCCGCGATATTCGCGGGGGGGGGGGGAGAAGCTGACAGCTCCTTCCCCCCGTCACCCCTCTAGGTAGGGCTGCCAAGTCCCCCGGTAGGGCGGGGGAAAAACCGATTTTTAAAGCTTACCCCCGCTTTTTCAAAATTGGCCACCGGGGGAGGCAATGGCTGCCAGCAGGGAAACGTCGGAGCCTGCCCTGGCCTCTTAAAAGGGAAATGTCTGCAGATAGCCTGCCCTGCAGTAAAAAGCCTCAACAGACATTTCCCCTTTAAGAGAGAGCAAGAGAGCCCCGCACAGAGAGGCTTTTTCTGCTGAAGGGCCTGCTTTTGCATGTGGCCTGCTGCTGGGGTAAGCTGCTGGGGTCTGCCAGCTCTTTTCCTTCTCTCTCTCTCCCCCTCCCCCTTTCTTTCTTTTTTCTGTCTGTCTGTCTGTCTCTCTCTCTCTGTCCCCATCCAGCAGAGATCTATCAGTGGCTATTATTAGCCACAAGGTCTAAATGGAACCCTTTGTCTGGGGCAGTGATGCTCTGCATTCTTGGTGCTTGGGGGGCAACAGTGGGAGGGCTTCTGGAGTTCTGGCCCCGCTGCTGGACCTCCTGAGGGCACCTGGTATTTTTGGCCACTGTGTGACACAGAGTGTTGTACTGGATGGGCTGTTGGCCCGATCCACTGTGGCTTCTCTCCTGTTCTTATGATATGAAAATCATATTTAGCACTTGTGTAGCACTTAGTGCTTCATATTCTGCCGAGATGAGGAAGGATTCAGTAGGGCCATTGCTCAGTGATAGAGCATCTGCTTGACATGCAGGAGGTATCAGCCTCTTCAGCTAAAAAAGGATCAGGTAATAGGTGACATTAAAGATCTCAGCCTGAGACCCTGGAGAGCCACTACCAGTCTGAGTAGTCAATACTGACCTTGATGGACCAATGGCCTGATTCAGTATTAAATAAAATGATTCCATGGCACTGCAGGGTTTTGAGCCAGGCTCTCCCAGATCCCAGCCAAACAAACTGACTGCTACATAACACTGACTCTTGTTCAGCGACAAAAAACAGTGGCATAAAAGTCACAGTCTGGGTAATGCTGCTTGCAAGCCTATAAAGCTCAAGGCAGCAGCAGAAGCTCAGTATTAGGAAACTTCATGAGTTCATGTGTCAGCATGTGGAAGCAACATCACAGGATGTGACATCACAAAATGATGTCACTTCCTTTCTCCTGGCTCCACCCCCAAAGTCTCCTGGCTCCACCCCCAAAGTCCTCAGATATTTCCCAAGTTGGACTTGGCAGCCCTACCTCCAGGCAGCTTCCCCCCCCCCGCCTTCAAAACGACGGCGGCGGCAGCAGGGAGACAGCCGCCCGCCGAGGCTCCCGCCCTGTAAGGCGGTGGCGGCAGGGAGACCGCTGCCTGCCGAGGCTTCCCCCCACCTTCAAAATGGCGGCGGCAGGGACACCCGCCGTCCACTGAGGCTTCCCCCCCCCTCCCTGCTTTCAAAACGGCGGCGGGGGCATAGAGACCTGCCGCCCGCCGAGGCTCTTCCCTCCCTCCCCCCCGCAAACGGTGGCGGCGAGTCCTCGTCACGCTGCTTCCCACCCCCTCCCCTACAGCGGCCACAGCGTTCTCTGCGCACGCGTGGAGAACGCTTTAACTTTTCGGGGGATTTAAAGATCCCCCGAAAAGGATTTTTCTGCACATGGGGGAGTGCCCCCCGTGTGTAGAAACCCCACCCCACTCCTAAGTGCCCCCCCCCGCGGATTTAGGTATCCGCACGGGGGAGGGTACTTGGGAATATAGAGATATATATCCCAGTTTCTTCATATCATTCCAAAGGCAACAAAGAGGGTCTGGTCATAGCATGGAGGGAAGACTGGGAGAAATATTTCTACCAGCTCCAGCATCCAAGATGTTCTTTTGTTTGCTAAGCCTGACTCCAGATATAAAATTGGGGCATGGCCCGTAAATTGGACAGCCAGGGGGTTCATGCCCTGAGCCAAGAATGAGATGGATTCAGAAACAGCCCGAGATATGGTTGGTTGTTGTTAGTTTTTGTTTTGTTTCTTTGTTTCTCTGTTTAGTCAAATTCTATTTTTTCCACATACACACACACACACACACATACATACATACATATCTACACACACACACACACACACACACACACACATTCTATGCCACTTTGGGTCCCTGTAGGAGAAAAGCAACAAAATAGATATTCTAACATATGTCTCAGTGAAGTTAGTCCACGCATTCACTTGCCAGCCTGTTGCACCTAGGGCACGTGTGAACCATGCCGGTGATGCGCTAACGCCCATAGCTGCAGTGGGGCATCTTGGGGCCAGCCCCCTAACTAACTGCCCAGGCCTCCCAACTTTTTAAAATTTATTTTTTGTTGAGCCATTACCCTGCTGCGAGGCAGCAGCAGGTGTGGCACAGAGGCAGCCCCCTCGGCCGGGCTCACCGCTCCCTTGCCCCGGCAGCCTTGGCTCCCCTGCCAAAAGGACGCAACTGGTCCCAGAGCCAGATGTACTGGAACACGCCCCACCCCCGGGTGGGCACCTGGACAAGGAGTGTGACCGTCATGGCCTTGTGGTTGTCTCAGCCCCACAGTAGGGGAAGGCCAGCGAGGCTAAAATCCTAGAGAGGCCACCAGGAAAGCAGGATGGGGAGGCCACTTTCTTCCTGCTAGGAGCGCTTGGGTGGGGAATCAGCCTTTCTTGTTCTCACACATGCAAAGCGGCATCAGCTTCTCCCTCCTAGGAGAGTCAAGGGGAATCCTAGGGCTGGTTGGCTTACAATGTGTGGGTGTGGAGGGGGTGCCCCCTGACATTTAAATGCCCCTGAAGAAAAAAAACCCTTGTCTATGCCCTTGGATAAGATAGGAGGTGGAGTAACAGAAGAAGATTTTCAGGCGGATCGTCTCTAGCTTGAGGAGTCTGGTGCACATCTGATGAGCCCATGACTTCTACAGCCCATAACGCAACTCTGCCTAGGCTTAGAGGGTCCCCAGCCCATTCCCGGTATAGACATACCCATGTGTGAGAATGAATGGTAACAAGCCCAGCACATCAGTTGCAGACAACACACCTGAATCTGGAAAGTTGATGTGTGATCCTAGACTTGACTGCCAAAAGTAGAAATGGTTGTAAAACTATAAGTGACCAAGCCCTGACCTCGACCAGCTGGGGCTGGCCTGATCTTGTCTTGTTGAGTCTTTGGATGGGAGACCACCACCAAGGAAACCCAGGGTCACAGTGCAGGAGCAAGCAATGGCAAACCACCTCTGTTCATTATCTTGCCTTGAAAACCCTGTGAGGTCACCATAAATCAGGTGCAAACTGATGGCACTTTCTACCACCACCAAGTCAGACTAGCTATCCTGTGAAGAAAGGTTAAAGAGGTTAGGGCTCTTTAGTTTGGAGAAAGGAAGATTAAGGGGTGACATGACAGAGGCTTACAAAATTATGCATGGGATAGAGAAGGTGGAGAAAGAAGTACTTTTCTCCTTTTCCCACGATACAAGAATTTGTGGGCACTCAATGAAATTAAGGAGCGGTAGGCTTAGAGAACAGATAAAAGGAAGTTTTTCTTCACCGGAAGACTATGTAACACATGGAATTCACTGCTGTAAGAAGGGGTGGTGGCTACGAGCATAGACGGCTTCAAGAGGGGATTAGATAAACATATGGAGCAGAGGTCTATGAGTAGCTATTAGCCACAAGGTATAAGATGGAACACTCTTTGCAGGGGAAGTGATGCTTTGTATTCTTGGTGTTCGGGGAGCCACACTGGGAGGGCTTCTGGAGTTCTGGCCCCACGGATGGACCTCCTGATGGCACCTGAGTTTTGGCTACTTTGTGACACAGAGTGTTGGACTGGATGGGCCACTGGCCTGATCCAACATGGCTTCTCTTATGTTCTCTTATGTTCTTAGCTAATCCATGATGTCCGACCTGTCTGGCAGCAACTCTCCAGAGTCTCAAACTCTGAAGCTTTCCCCAGACTTGCCTGCTAGAAATTAAGGGAGCAATCCTAAACAAGCCCAGTCAGAATCCTAAGTTCTATTCAGTGGGGCTTACTCCCGTGCGTAAATGTTCTTAGGATGGCACTGTAACTCTTGCAAGCCAAGAGCCAGCTGAAGCTAGTCACTACTACTACTACAACTACTACTACTACTACATCATTGGATACACAGAAATAAGTTTGTCTTCATTAACCCAAGTCCATTCTTTTCAATAAAATCTGGTTGTAATGAACTTTGGCTAGAAAAGGGCCTTTGCCTATAATAATAACAACATCAGAGGGAACACTGAAGGGTAAACTATATATTACATGCAAATGCAGGTAAGTAAGCCCCAGCATGCATCTGAGGGAGGGAGGGAGGGAGGGAGGGAAGGAAGGAAGGAAGGAAGGAAGGAAGGAAGGAAGGAAGGAAGGAAGGAAGGAAGGAAGGATTTTGAGTGGAAGACGATGATTTATTTTTGTCTGTGCTGGCCATTTTTTTCTACTCAATGGTCCTTTCCTCCTAAAGGGTTCCAAGATGTATACAACTGGGAAAACCCAACTGGAACCACTTCAGGAAGAAAAACACATGCAGAGTGTGAAAAGGTTATGGAAGAGGAAGAGGAGGAGTCTCAGAGCAGCTTACAATCGCCTTTCCCTTTCTCTCCCCACAACAGACACCCTGTGAAGCAGGTGGGGCTGAGAGACCTCTGAGAGAACTGTGACTGGCCCAAGGCCACCCAGGTGGCTTCATGTGGAGGCGTGGGAAATAAAACCCGGTTCTCCAGACTGGGGTCCACCGCTCTTAACCACTTACACCAAACCGGTTAAAACCACACCTCTCCAAAACTGCTTTTCAACTTTAAAAACTTGCTATAGCTGCTTCTATCCGGGAACATGGGTACAAAATTTGTCCCTCAAATAATACTTATAATTAATTGGTAGCTTCAGTATTCAAAGCAACATATGCATATTAGACAACCAGCATGTTGTGTTTGGTTAGAGTTCCAGACTATAATCTGGGAGACCTAGGTTCAAATCAACACTCCGCCATGGAGTCCTGCTGGGTGACCTTGGGACAGTCACTCCGCCTAAGCTCCCTCAGAAGGTTCTCATGAGGACAAAATGAAGAAGGGGAGGATATTGTAAGCCACTTGGGCTACCCATTGGGGGAGAAAGTGGGGTATAAATGAAGTAAATACATAATTATTGAAAATTCTTACAGCAGCTCCATAAGGTGTATCATATTGCAAATGGGAAGCTGAAGCAGAAAGTTGGTAGCTTGAGAGCACAGTTAAGAAATCGAGGGGATCTGAAATCACAGACCACCCTGACCACAGTTCCCAGTCACTTCCCACAATTAGAAAAGACACCTTTAGACATTTATCTGCTAGTTTGACATATTTATTGCTTCACAACTGTTGACCTTATAACCTTAACTTGCTATTTAGTGTCTCTTTGCATATCTTGACCATCATCGTGTTACATGTTAATTTGCTGTTCATTCTCTGGCTTTAAGTTTGAACTCCACCGTCCATCCCAACGTAGATGAAAAAGTGTGCCAGCACATGAAAGCTCATACCTTGAATAAACCTCTGTTGGTCTTAAAGGTGCCACTGGATTCTAAATTTGTTCACTGCCTTCCAATATTGGTTTTCCCATAAGATAAACGCACTTGCAAGACAGACTTCATAAATCAATGTTTTAATAATGCACCTTGCTAATTCCGTCAGTTCCAAAGAGCTATGGATTTTTTTTTCTTTACCTGCAAAGGCCCATCCACAGATTCTAAGTTTCTTCTTTTAAAAACTCTTATTGGCTACAGTTCTTATTAGAGAACAGAAGGTTCTTTACTGAATCCTTCTCGTGGGATTTGCTGGCCTTATAACTATGTGCTAAGGAACACGATGCATGCTGCTTCCGACACTTTTAAAATATGTAGTCGGACTAAAGGGACCGGTAGGGTCTTGATGGCAAGAATTGGACTTGTGCTATTTGCCAGGTCAAGCTTCACTTTTCCGTTCCTTGACAGAGCTTTGCAATGGTCCAGGGCAAATCCCCAGTCGCAGAAGAAGAAAACTGCGCTCAGACAATATCGATCCGTTTATTCTTGCCCAGCGGAAGGAACTAAACGACTCGTTCCAGTGTAGTATGTCAGGAGGAAAGGGAAAAGAGACATTCTCCCGTAAGGCAGTGTCTGCCCCAGCAACTCAATCCTATTTACTGCTGGTGTCAAACGACAAAAGGAGGTGGGAGAGAACAGAAAGTAAAGAACACCAGGTTGTGCCGATACCAGGACCTTAAGGGCCACCAGTAAACTGGGATTATTTTAGAATTGCATGAAATGGCATCAAAGGTGTGGAAACAAAAAAGTGGGGAAATCTTCTCGTGGATCTGTTGTTCTCACTGTTGTTGTTGTTATTAATAATATTAGTAGTATTTGGTTATTTATAGTCCACCTTTCCTACTGAGACTCAAGGAGGAATACATAGTGTAAGTCAAGAACAAACAACAGGAAGGGGCATCCGGTGAACAATACAAATGGGGTTTGGACTACCAAAATCTGAAAACAAACAGAAATTTCAAACACAGCTGGAAAAAAGCATGAGCTACCTGGCCTGGAGCACGCTTACACGGTTAGGTAGCAACACAGTGCTGTAGGTCCCGGTCCCTGTCCCTTTACCAATGGAACCTTCTGACCAATTCGTAACAGAACAGATTCTATTTCCTGTGTTAAAAGCCCTTGAAGTTGCCCCATCCCCAAACAGCAACTTGGGACACACCCCACAGGACTTGCATGCTCTCTTCTTCTTCTCACATATCAGTTCCTGCCCATTCTAGTTGCCAGCCATTCTGCCACCTGCAAATCTTCTGGCCTTTCCTCCTACACCTGGTCAGATTCAGACTATAGTCTGCGTTGGTGGATCACAGGTCAGAAGACAGGAAGGATGCAGGAATCCACTGAAGGAAAACTACAGTGTGCACACTCTTGGGGTGACCCTCTCTTGTCATTATTTCCCCTGTTTTGTGACGCAGGCTGAGACCCAGAATTCAAAAATGCGTCCAAGACTCATGTCCCGTTCTCAAACTAGCAGGTTCTGTCCAGCCCCGCCAGTCACAGTAGCAAGGCCAAGGGGTTGAGAGATAAACAAAGAGTCTACAGTGCAAGAAGTGGACATCCCCAGGCAATCACTAGAGAAGAGCTATTCTCAAAAGGAGTAGAAAAGAGCAAGAGTTCAGTAGCACCTTAAAGAGCCAGTTTGGTGTAGTGGGGAAGAGTGGGGGATTCTAATCTGGAGAACGGAGTCTGACGCGGGGGGAATCGGGCGAAGCAGCGAGGCAAAATGCAGCCGCGCAGCAAATAGTGGGAAATTGACACTTATGATCGGAGCAAAGGGAAGAGCGGGGGCAGAGCAGCGGCTGTGAGAAATCGGTCTCAGTTAAGTCTACCAGATATGTGTCACAAACCACAGTTTGTGTGCAAGCCTCAGTTAGACTGCTGGCTGCCCCCTTTCCTGCCCCCCCCAACAGAATCCCCCATCACCAGTCCTACAGTAGGGCTGCCAGCTCTGAGTTCAAAACTACCTACAGATTTGAGGGAGGAGCTGGGTGAGTGAGGTTGAGGGAGGGGAGGGAGCTCGGGGGGGGGGGGTACAATGCTTTGCAGTCCACCTTCCAGAGCGGACATTTTCTCCAGGAAAAGTGGAATAATCATTTTAACTAATAAATAAATAAACGATTTATGTAGTCTGGACTTTGGAGATCAATTGTAATTCCAGATCTCCAGCCCCCACCTGGAGGTTGGCAACTCTGCCAGAATGCCATTATATCATTCTCCACTAAAACAGTGCTAATAATATAGGGTTTTTTCCCAATCTCATGGTATCTTTTCATTTAATTTTACTCGCTGGAGTTTTTTTTTTTTTTTTGATGGAGCAAATCGAAGCAATGTACAGTTGTATAGCATCTGGCTATTTAGGGAAAGATCTATATTGGGGTAATTAAAAACTGTTCAGCACAACATCAAAATCCAGGGGCTTCCATTTATAGTTCACATCACACTAACCAAGAATTTAATATAAACTCAAATGGCACAGGCAACTCTTCAATAGATCTAGTCCGGAGATAAGGCATCCTTTCATAAAAATTGAGCAAGCTAAAAATACCAATCGTAGGCTTGCTGGGTCTCTCTCTCTCTCTCTCTCTCTCCTCTCTCTCATTTTTATTTCATTTTCCTTTCAATGAAACACTATCCCAGCAGGAGCAAAACATACATATTTATCAAACCCCCATCCAAACAGTAATGATAAATGAAAGTTTCCTTCAACTCAAATATGCCCAGCACTGGCAAAAAGTATTTGGGAGGACCAAAATGAGAAGCAAGCTGTCTTGAGCAATGCATTTATTCCATTCTCCTCTCTGCAATGTAACAGTCGCAGAAATATATTTTTTTTATCTCCCCTTCGCCTTTCTTGCTGTTCCAGATTTTCAGCACAAGTTAATTTCCACTCACCGTTCAAGTATTTTCTTTCCTTCCCCTTCCCCAATTCTATTTGGATTCACGCAAAACGCATTTGTCAGGGTATTTCAATCACTCCAGAGGTTAAAATTAGAGAATTTAGGATTGTGTTACCGAATTGCTATGCAGAGTCAAAGAAGATCAATCCTTCCAATTTGTAATCATTTAAAATCCCATCTTCGCTTAATGGAATTTCCTACCCTTTATCACTTAAAGAAGGAGAAATAACATTGCACAGCCAGAGGGTAGGTTAACAATTTAAATGCTGTATAATATAAAACACTTAGATCGTCACGTAAATCCTAACAATGCTGACTGAACTCTACCATGCAACTGAAGGAGATCAGTTTCAGCCCAAGCTATTTACCGTCTGGATATCATTTTCCAGACCACAGCTTAAAATATCAAGAAACTGTATACTTTCCATGGGTCCTTATGAAGGTGACAGAACTTCCAATAATAAGAGATTTTACTTTATTGTCTTGACTGGAACTGTGCCTCCACATGATATACTGTTATTGTAAAATCTGCCTCACAATTGTACAGTCTGGCATTTTCAAAGAAATAAAACTACTGGACCAGCCATGCTTAGAATTCCTTTCCTGTATCAAATAGGGCTGAACCTCCCAGAAAGCCTCCAGGTGACTGTAGCAGCTTGTGGTTCAGACAGCTGCTGCAGTCACTCGGGCACAGCCCCCTTCCGATTCCGTCTCAGCGCCATCCATCTGCTGGCCGGCTCGTACTCCTTCCAGCAGCGCCTGGCTTCATTCTGGACTCCAGGAATCCAAGCGACACACCTGTGCAGCAGGTGGCAAGGAGAGAGGGTGAGGCCTTGGAGGCTGTCGACAGGTGACGGAATCACCAGGATACGCAGTCACCCAGAGGCTCCCCACCACGTGCACCCTTGCTGATGAGCTGGCCACCAACCCAATAATTCACTGCTGCAAAATTAATACTTTGAGCAAAAAGGTAAAGACAGGAATAGCCGATAGGCAGACTTGGGCAACTAGTATTCCCTGTTCAGAAGCACTTCATTGAAGGCTGCTGTGCTTCAACCGTCATTCTTTGTCTACACGTTCAAAGCTCTGGGGTGCCAAGAGAGGATGCAGCCCCTGAACCATCCATCCTGCTCTTCTATGAGCTGCTTTCCCCATCCATCAAACTCCTCATTGTGTCAGATTTTAATTATCCCGAAGGAAGTACTTGTGGCTGATAAGGTTGTCTTTCAAAATGCTGCAACGGAATTGCAGTGCTGCAGAGGCACAGCATTTTGAGAAGGGAGGGCAGTGTACACAACGAAAGCCATGAAGTCGCTAATCGGGGTGAGCACTTAAAAGTTTTCATTTTTAATTGCCCTGACCTGGATAGCTCAGGCAAGCTTGATCTCGTCAGATCTCAGAAACTAAGCAGGGCCGACCCTGGCAAGTACCTGGAAGGGAGACCTCCACGGAATACCAGGGCTTGGGACACAGAAGCAGGCTATCAAGCCACCTCTCTGAAACATCCAGACCCCACTAGGGGTCGCCAGAAGTCACCATGATTTCCAGGCATGCAAGCACACACACACACACACACAAAATAACCCCCATTTTTTCATTTTGATTTTGTTTTCTTATTTCAGAAAACGCACGATTACTGATCTCCTAAGATTCTGCGAGTATTGGTATTGTTCCTGCAATCTGGTTTGGATCAATTCTTGGGGTCTGGGGATATTGGGTATCAGTAGACCTCGCCTCCATTGAAAACAATGGCCTCCAAAGATTGGATGCCAGAGCTACCAGTGACTGAAGACAATGGCCATAGACTCCGCCCTCTGGAGCTGGGTGCCAGGTCTACTCCCTATTGAAAAATTGTGCCAAGTAGATCTGTCCACCAGAGGCCAGGACTTCCACTCAATGAAGAAGAAGAAGAAGAAGACGACGACAACGACAACGACGAGGAGATTGGATTTATACCCTGCCCCTCACTCCCCAAGGGAGTCTCAGAGCGGCTTACAAACTCCTTTCCTTTCCCCTCCCCACAACAGACACCCTGTGAGGCAGGTGGGGCTGAGAGAGCTCTGACAGAAACTGCTCTTTTTCAAGAACAGCTGGGCCAGAACTATAGCTTGCCCAAGGTCATCCAGCAGGTGCAAGTGGAGGAGTGGGGAATCAAACCCAGTTCTCCCAGATTAGAGTCCACACATTAAACCACTACACCAAACTGGCTCTCAAATCACCACCTGACCTCCTCCTGCCCCAATATACACTGTCTCTGATGGTTCTCTGACTCCCAGAAGCAGAATTGGGTTGGGCCACAGCAGGAAGTGGGAAGGCAAAAAGTCCAGTTTCACAAGCTTCACTCCACTAATAATACTTTGGATCCGATCATATCTCTTTCCAAAATGGCTCCGTGTGTTTCACAGCCAAGGGAAGTTTTGAAATTTGGATTTCTAGTATTACAGCCTAACTCTAGCCACTCCTCGCACCAAAGTTCTCTAAAACTTCCTCCTACTTTGTACAGAACACATTTGTGCTTACCACTCGTTCCACCCTGCCCGGTACCATATGCTGATTCTGCAGAAATAAACTAACTTCTCCTGGAGTGACAAAAATAAACCTGGTGGAAATGTTGACAGCTGAGGGGGCTTATGTGAAAGGTGTCTGAAAGTGTCACTTAGAATGATCTCTCACACGACAGATAAAGCATGGCTGAAGTTTGCTCTCTTTAAATGACATCCACAAGATGGAGGGGTATCTCAACAATGAAGCATTTAGATGTACACCCCAAAAATAAGAAGTGGGAACATGACAAATGGGTATTGTGAAACATGTACATCTTGTAGATGGCATCCAGCAGCATCATGTGTAAAGCACCTGTAAAACTGGCCATGTCTCCATTTTATTATTTATTTAGCTATTTAGATAATTGTACTCCACTTTCTCCCAAAGCGGGAAACCAAAGGGGCTTACAACACTGTTCTCCCATCTCCATTTTATCCACACGACCCTATGAGGTCAGTTGGGTTGAGAGACAGTGCCTGCTCAAGGTCACCCAATGAGCTTCCATGGCGGAGCGAGGATTTGAACCTGGGTCTCCCAGCTCCTAATCCAGCACTCTAACCACTACACCATGCTGACAGCTGGCAGCAATCGTAAGTTTTTTGCCGCATCATATTTGAAAGGGCCTTGAGACAGGGTTGCTGGACTGCAGTGGCTCAAGTGGTTAAGACGCTGAACTGCAGACCGGAAGGTCAGTAGTTCAGCAGTTCGAGACCCGAGTGCTGCATGACAGAGTGAGCTCCCATCTCTGGTCCCAGCTCCTGCCAACCTAGCAGTTTGAAAGCAAGAAATTGCAAGTAGAAAAATAGGTACCACTTCGATGGGAAGGTAACAGCGTTCCATGTGCCTCAGCATCTAGTCATGCCAGCCAAATGACCACGGAGACGTCTTCAGACAGCGCTAGCTCTTCAGCTTGGAAACGGAGATGAGCACCACATCCCTAGAGTCGGATTCAACTGGCTTTCGAGCAAGGGAAACCTTTACCATTTCTACTGAGACAGGGTTGGCTATAAAAGAAGAGCCACTGACTGTACACGCAACTTTCAACTACAGTGTATTATCGGGGTACACAACACATGAAGCTTCCTTATACGGAATCAGACCCTTGGTCCATTAAAGCCAGTGTTGTCTATTCTACCTGGCAGCGGCTCTCCAGTTTGGTGTAGTGGTTAAGTGTGCGGACTCTAATCTGGGAGAACTGGGTTTGATTCCCCACTCCTCCATTTGCACCTGCTGGATGACCTTGGGCAAGCCGGAGTTCTGGCACAGCTGTTCTCTCAAGGACAGTTCTGAAAAGAGCTCTCTCAGCCCCACCTGCCTCCCAGGGTGTCTGTTGTGGGGAGGGGAGGGGAAGGGGAAGGAGACTGTAAGCCGCTCTGAGACTCCAAGTGAAGGGTGGGGTATAAATCCAATCTCTTCTTCTCTCCAGGGTCATAAGTAGAGGTCTCTTGCATAACCTACTACATAATCTTTTTTTCCCCTTTTTAAAAATTTTATTCAACTCCATCGACAAAAGCAAAGTAGAAGTTACCGTATTTTTTGCTCCATAAGACTCACTTTTTCTCCCAAAAAAAGTGGGGGGGAAAGTCTTAAACCCCCCTCACTTTTCCCAAGCCACGGCACTGAGCAGAGCTAGGTGCGTCTTATGGTCAGGTGCGTCTTATGGAGCGAAAAATATGGTACATACAACGTGTACAATCAAGAAATTTTAAAAATCGGGTCTTAACATTTCAAAATGTCTTACTATAATATTCCATATAGGATTTCAATAGTTACATTCGGTAAATACAGGTTGCTTACCTGTAACTGGGGATCTTCGAATGGTCATCTGTGCATTCACACCTCTGGGACATAGTGCGCCTGTGCCGACCCCAATCGGTATCTTCTCAAGCAGAAAGGATTTTCGCTTCCTCTCCCTGGTCACGTGCAGGGCTCCAGTGTGCATGACCAAGGGAGGGGCATGACAATCCCGCCAGTTCCCTCTGACCGCTGCCCTCAGTCTCCGAGCAAGATAGGAAAGACCGACTGCAGAAGGGAAGGAGGGCGGGTGGCGTGAATGCACAGATGACCACTCGAAGATCCCCAGTTACAGGTAAGCAACCTGTATATCTTCTTCGTAGTCTCTGTGCATCACACCACTGGGAACTGGAGGTCTTAAACTCGCACCATCTGCAACACAGCTCACCTCACTGCGGAATGTTGGTGAAGACGGACATCGAGGGCGCAGTGCCTCACAAACGTGTGAGGGAAGGCCCAAGTAGTCACATTACAGATGTCTCCCAAATGCGTCCCTCTATAGAAGGCTGTGGAAGTAGCGACTGCCCTGGTGGAGTGCGCACGAAGCAGACCAGGCAACGGCTTCTTTGCCAGTAAGTAGCACAGTTTGATCGTCTCCACAACCCAACAATGTATATAAGAGCCCTCTGCCCCACATTTTCTCCAACACATAGGGCTTGATTGTGAATTTGAATATGCAAGTGCTTTGGGGGTCAAAGCACAAAGTATAATTTTAAAAGATCGATATCGTAGTACAATGGTCGAGGATTGGAATGTCACTGAGTTCCAAATATTATTCCGATCTTCATCTTGAAGCGGGGTACCACAGTCGTTTTGCAAACATACCTTTGGTAAGGTAGGGGTGTCTATAAACCTAGTCTGTCACGAAACAAAACAACTGCAGAGATGCCGGAATTGGACCTGGGATCACCCCCCACCTCTCAACTTTTTGGCCCTGTGTGCTAAAGAAAAGTGCAGTCTACCTGTGCCAATGTTGATGCACTGCTAAGTACAAGAGGGTGTTGAACTGGGCCAGATGAAATGTGAGCAGGGTAAGAAGACACAGTTGCTCTGCCGGTGCCTCCAGGGCAAACCTCAGTCCCAGCTCCTAGCTGTGTGGGCCTGGAAGGCGACTTCAGGATTAAGTCATCTGCATCATCATCTCCCAGACTGCTAGAGCCAGTGGTGCTGCCAGGGCCTCAGTGGCTCCCATTGGCTGCATGAGTGGAATAATAATAATAATCATCATATGGCATTGTGTGTAGAATAGCCAGGAGATCCTAAGACTGTCTGGCAGCCAGAAGTTCTAGCTCTTTTAGCATTATGCACCACTAGGAGGCGAGCGAGACTTGTTTTTAAGGCAAGAGACATTTCAGAGGTTGGTTTGCCATGCCTGCCTCTGCGGCATGACCCTGGTCTTCCTTGGAGGTCAACCTTCCAAATACTAGCCAAGGCCGACCCTGCTTAGCTTCTAGGACCTTAAGAGATCAGGCTAGCCTGGGCTATCCAGGTCAAAGTTCTGCATGAGTGGAGAACTGGCTCTACAGACCAAGCAAAATAGTCTGTCATGCTGCTGTTCAGCCCATTTATATTATGTTATTTATTTTAGTTTGCTAGGCCGCTCTCCCCTGAGACAGGGCTCAGTGCAGCTTACATCAAAAGTGAATACAATATATGAAAAAATTAAAAGAACATTAAAATATATTTAAACAATTCATCAAAAAGCAATACTGTGTCCAAGAGGACAGATAATTTCAGTATCCACCTGTCCCCCCTCGATGGAGGGAGAGATATGGAGAAAATGAGGGGAGGCGGGAATATAAGAGTGCCAGACCACTGCTGTCCTCAACCAAATAAATGTGTTGGAAGTCGCCTACCCCCAGTGTCCAAGTCCCCCTACAATCCGCTTAGTTATACATAGCACCATGGGCTTCTCGCTAACTGCTTATGCAGAGATGCCCTCCATGTAGGGCCAGTATCACGTATGAAGTTTGGCGTAGTGGTTAGGAGCACAGACTCTAATCTCGGAGCACCGGGTTTGATTCCCCACTCCTCCACATGCAGCTGCTGGTGTGACCTTCGGTCAATTACAAGTTATTTCAGAGCTGTTCTCTCAAGAGCAGTTCTTGAGAGAGTTCTCTCAGCCCTCGCAGGGTGTCTGTTGCGGGGAGGGGAAGAGAAAGGAGATTGTAAGCCACTCTGAGACTCCTTTGGGTAGGGAAGGGTGGGGTATAAATCCAATCTCTTCTTCTTCTGTAATGGCTTTGTGAGAATAGGGTTGCCAGGCCAAGCAGGAGGGTGGGGGTAGGGATATGGGGGGACGGGGGATGGTGCACGCAGTATCCGTGACGTTGCTTTGTCACATCCATGTAAAACCTGGAAGTGACAAACGGTAGCTCTAGGAATCAACAGATACTCTATGGTAGAACCACTGAGTTTACCTGGAAGAGATATAGAAACGTCAATGTCCTTTTTTAAAAAATAATTTCTTCCACCACCGCTTTAAGCGGCAATGGGTCTTATGGTGGGAAATCTCTTGCCAGAGGAGGAAAAAATGACATCTCAATACAGACTCTTTGACTTCCTTAGGCCCTAGACCTCATTACGCAGAGCCAGAGTTCCAGATGCTGTTTTTAATGATGCCCTTTTAGGCCAGTTATAGCGGTTCTCTAACTGTAAAAATAAGGGTTACAAAAAAATATCGATCTTGTTTTGTTATTTGTTTGGAGGGAGAAGGACGCCAATCAACAACCAGATAAGCCAAGGTCAGGTCCTAAGCGGTGATGGAGGAGCCAGGCATAAAATAAATAGATTTTTCTCACTTTAATAGTTAATTTGAGCCTGTGACTTTACAGCTGGCTGGTTATTCAGCGTTGTTTAATCAGTCCCTGTCTTAAGAGAGATTATATGGCCATTTTTTGCACCGTTATGCGCAACAGACCGGGCTCTTCTCTGGTCACAGCAGAGAAACACCGCAGGCGCCAAGTCCCCACGATGGCCTTTTTGCATACGGTCGAGCAACAGTTTACAAACTGAGTTCTCCGCTATTTTGGGATTCCTCAGAAGTGAATCTGGAATTCCTCAGGGGGGAGATCAGTAACAGTAGCCAGGCTTCTGTGGAAGACGGTTCTGCTGCTGCTGCTGAACTCTGCACGAAATGCGCAGCTGGCAAAAAAGACTGGATGTGTGTGCACTCTCCAGTGGCAAACTGGTGGCAAGGCAACCACAACGGGCCTGGCCAGAGCCTCACAGGAACAGCACATGCCCCAGAATCATCTGCAACATGCAAGAGTCCCTCAGCAGAGGATGAGTCGAGGCAGCAAGAGTTGCCCGACAGGAAGGTCAGAAAAACATTGTCACAGATGGAGCCGGATGGTCAGCCGTGTCAGTCCAAAGTAACAGAACAAATTTAGAATCCAGTGGCACCTTTAAGACCAACAAAGGTTGATTCAAGGTATGAGCTTTCGTGGGCAAAGCACACTCTATCGAATACATCAGAAACTCATAGCCAGAGAATGGCCAGCAAATTAACATGTAACATGATGATGTACAAGATATGCGAAGTGACACTAAATACCAAGTTTATTACAACACTTGGAAAAACAGGTTGCTTTCCTGTAACTGATGATCTTCGAGTGGTCATCTGTGCATTCACACCATTGGGTTTCTGCGCCTGCGCCGAAACTCGTCGGTGTCTAGAAAGCTAACGGATTTTCGCGCCCAGCACCTCCGGGCATGCGCGGGCCGGCTCCGCGCATGCCCAAGAGAGCCGGGCGCGGACATCCTGCCAGTTCCTTCTGACCGCTGGAACCAGAACGAAGAAGAGCTCCGCCTGGCTACAGAGGGGAAGGAGGGCGGGAGGTGTGAATGCACAGATGACCACTCGAAGATCATCAGTTACAGGTAAGCAACCTGTTTATCTTCGACGTGGTCTCTGTGCTTCACACCATTGGGAGATTAGCGAGCAAGACCTACCTGGAGGCGGGTGCAGGCAGGCGGTCAACATGAAGCAGAAGCCAAAATGAGTCTTCCCATGGCTGTGCTGTCTGACGCCCTCGTGTCTAGGGCGTAGTGCCGTATAAAAGTGTTCGGGGAGGCCCACGTGGCGGCCTTGCATATGTCTGACAGCGCGGCTCCCCTGAGAAATGCTGTTGAGGTAGAAACAGCTCTTGTAGAATGGGCCTTGAGGGGGCCTGGTAGAGGAGTTTGTGCTAGCTTGTAGCAAAGTGAGATGAGTTCGACTATCCATCTAGAGAGTCTGCGTGACGTAATTGGCATACCCATTCTGTTGTGGGCATAAGAGACGAAGAGGCGTGGGGATCGCCTGGTCGCCTTAGTCCTTTGGAGATAGTAAAGAATGGCTCGCTTGACATCGAGGGAGTGAAGTAGGCGTTCTGTCTCAGAGGTGTAATTGGGAAAGAAGTCGGGGAGAAAGACTTCCGCATGTAGGTGAAATTCTGAAAGTACCTTGGGCAAGAATGAGATATCCAGGAGGATGCAAACCCCATTGGGCAAGAAGGACAGGTACGGTGCATCATGTCGGAACACCATGATTTCGCCCACTCTACGGGCAGAGGTGATTGCTGTTAAGAAGGCTGTCTTCCATGTCAGGAGTCTACGGTCGCACGAGGATAACGGTTCAAATGGTTTCCTTGTCAGTTGGCGAAGAACCAAAGGCAGGTCCCATAAGGGAACTGATTGTTTGGCCGGGAGATACACATGGAGCAGGCCCCGGAGGAAGCGCTTGGACAGAGGATGAGTGAATACTGTAAACGTATCTATAGCGTTGTGAAACGCCGAGATGGCTGCCAAATACACTCGAATGGAGGAGTGCGATAGGCCAGAGTCCGCCAGAGACAAGAGGAAATCGAAAATGCACTCTAGTCCCACTGAGGTTGGCGAAGTGACGTTGGGTCCTAGGAACGCCGTGAATTTGGACCACTTGTAGTTGTAGGAAGCGCGGGTAGACGGCTTCCTAGAGTTCAGGAGGACATTGGCTACCCTAGATGAGAATCGGGGGGGGGGGGAGTCTCCACGCGGTTAGTTTTAGGTGGGGAACGTCGTGGTGAAGGACTGGGGAGTTGGCGACGCTGAGGAGATGTGGGTCTGGAGGGAGATGAATGAAGTGTCCCTGAGCCAGAGATAGGAGTAGGGAGAACCATGGTTGGCGGGGCCACCAGGGGGCGATGAGTATGCAGTCTGCTTTCTCCACATGGATCTTCCAGAGGACCCGTGTGAGAAGTGGGAGAGGTGGAAAGATGTACAGGAATTCAGTTCCCCAAGGGAGAAGGAGGCCGTCTCCGAGGGAGTCTGGATCCATGCCGCCCTGAGAGCAAAATTTGGTGCATTTTGTGTTGTGTCTGGTCGCAAATACATCGATGTCCGGAGTGCCCCATCTGAGGAATATGGGGAGAAGATGTTTGTCTGAGAGTTCCCATTCGTGGGGGGAACTTAGGCCTCTCCTCAAGAGATCCGCTTGGGTGTTTTGGGCTCCTGGTATGTGAGTGGCCCGAAGGTACACACGGTGCTCGAGGCACCACGTCCATAGTTGTACAGCCAGGGTGCAAAGGGACCTGGATACCGTGCCCCCTTGGCGGTTGATGTAAGCTACCACTGTTGTATTGTCCGAAAGAATGGCAATGCAGTGGTCTCGGACAATGGTTTGGAAAGTCCTGAGGGCGTAAAACACAGCTAGCAATTCCAGGAAATTTATGTGCTTGTTTCTGAGGGAGATTTCCCACTGCCCTCCTGCGGTGTGGCCCCGGAGGTGCGCTCCCCAGCCCCATAGGGAAGCGTCGGAAGTGAGCGTCAGGGTAGGGTAGGGGAGATGGAAGGGAGCTCCGTGGAGCAGGTTCCCTTGTATTGTCCACCACTCTATCAAGGTCCTCACCTCGGGCGGGGGGGAGAGTCTGGTCAATTGCGGGTCCCTGTTTGGTCGGAAGACACTGAGGAACCATATCTGCAGTACACGCATCCGCAGTCTTGCCATCGGGATGACTGAGGTAGTGGCCGCCATTAGTCCCAAAAGGCGCTGAAGTATCAAGGCCGAGGACGTGGGCTGAGTAGCAACCTGGTAGGCTAGCGATGCGATTGGAAGTGCTCTGTCCTCTGGGAGGAACGCCGTCAGACAGTTGGAGTCGAGGAGTGCTCCAATGAATTGAACTCGCTGGGACGGTTGGATGTGTGACTTCTCCTCGTTTATCCTGAGTCCCAAGTCTGCCAGTAGGGTGAGGGTAATCCTGGTGTGTTTTAGAAGGATTTCCGGGGAGTCTGCTACCAATAACCAATCGTCTATGTAAGGGTAAATGGTGATACCCTGAAGACGAAGGAATGCTACTACTGCCACCATGGTTTTGGTGAACACCCGGGGAGCCGTGGAGAGGCCGAAGGGGAGGACCTTGTATTGGAACTGCCTGCCTCCGATAGCAAAGCGAAGAAGCTTTCGATGGTGATGAGCTATGGAGATGTGAAAATAGGCATCCTGGAGGTCCAGCGTCGCCATCCAGGAGTGTCTTTGAAGCAGAGGCAGGAAGGACCGGAGGGTGACCATACGGAACCGTTGGTAACACACAAACTTGTTGAGATTCCTTAGGTCTAAGATGGGTCTCGTCCCTCCATCCCGTTTCGGGATCTGGAAATACCGAGAGAAGAAGCCTTGTCCCTGTTGGTGTGTGGGCACCGGCTCTATGGCGTCCTTTTTGAGTAAAGTGGAGACCTCGTTTAGAAGTGCAGGAGTTGGTGGGGTGGCTACAAACACATAAAGAGGTTTTTGGTGCAGTTCTATGTGGTAGCCCTTGGAGATAATGGACAGCACCCATTTGTCGGATGTAACCTCCTGCCACTTGTGTAGAAAGGGTGCCAGGCTTGGTGGTAGAGGAGGGATAGGGATAGAGTCAAAGACCCTGCTTGGGGGGCCGGAAGAACTTTTGGCGGCCCATTTGTTGGCCTGTAGCAGAGCGTTGCTTGGTGGCATACGGTTGCCGTTGTTGGGTCGGTGATGGGCGCGGTCTCCAGGTGCGTTCTGGGGAATTCCGGGCCGACGGTCTTCTGGACCAGGGTCTGGACCAAGTGTGGGGTTTGTACTGTCTCGTTGAGGAACTTGACATACCCAGGGTTCTCGAAGCCTTAATGCTTTTATCTAGGTCCTGAAGAACCGTATCTGTTGTGGCGTGGAATAGCCCTTGGCCATCGAAAGGCAGGTCCTCAATCAAGGACCTGGTGTCTTGCAGGAGGGACGTCGTACGGAGCCATGAGTGTCTTCGGAGCGCAATCGCTGTTGACATAGTCTTGGAGGAGGCGTCTAGTACATGTTTAGCTGAGTTCACCTGTTGTTTGGCGAGCACTAGACCCTCCTTTTGAATCCTCCTGACTGAGAGCTGCTTATCTTCTGGGAGACCCTGTATCAGGTCCGTCAGTTGTTCCCACAGCGCGTATTGATAGCGGCCCATGCAGGCCAAATAGTTACTGGTCTTGATGCCCAGGGTGCCAGCCGAGTAAAACCTCCTCCCGAAGGCGTCCAGGCGGCGGCTCTCCCGGTCTGGAGGAGTGGAATGGGACTTCTTAGAACGTGACGAAGAGCTTACCACCATTGAATTAGGTTTAGGATGAGTCAATAAGAACTCCACTCCCGTTTCCTGAAGGCGGTACATGTGGTCTAATCTTCTTGACGACACTGGTGCTGATGCTGGTTTGTCCCATTGTGACTTGGTAGCCTGTAATAGGACTGATGACATAGGGAGGGCAATTGATGGAGAGGAATCCATTTGCACTATGTCAAATACTGGGTCGGAGACGACTTGTGGTGGTAGTGCTATCGGTATTCCCAATGAGTGGGCCATCCTTTTAATTAAATCACCGTATGAAGAGACGTCTTCTGATGGTGAAATAGGAAGATTCTCCGACGTATCCGGCCTGGGCGAGGGTCGATAACTACGGGTGGAAGAGCCCTCATCCTCCGAATCGGTGTCGGAGGACTCCGATACCGAAGGTGATTTGTCAGGAGCTGGCCTGTCCGGCTGTGGAGTCGGTGCCGGAGTTGGTTGCCGTCGTATCGGTGCCGGTGGTGGTATCGGTATCGGTGCTGTTGCCGGTGTCGATGGTGGCCTCTGTCTGTCCGGTATCGGTCTCCACAGGGGTGATGGAGAGCGGTGTCGGAGGGGAGCTGTTCCTCTGGTATCGATGTCATGATATCGTGGAGGGTCCGTGTATGGATAATACCTGGGGGACCTCGGTCGATATTGCGGTGGGTGGTCCCATGCTGAGTGGGATGGAGACAGCCATGGTAGTGTCAAAGACAAGGGGTATTAAATTGCAGACGCAGAGTCAAAGCTGGCAGGGTTCCTGGGCTCTTTGCTAATTCCCTATGTGAAGGAATCTCCTTATCCTAACCAGGATGGCTCAGCCTAGCCCAGTCTCGTCAGATCTCGGGAGCTAACCAGGGTCATCTCCAGTTAGTCCTTGGATGGGAGACCACCAAGGAAGACCAACTGTGCTGCACAGAGGCAGGCAGTGGAAAGCCACCTCGGTTCACCTCCTGCCTTGAAAAACCTACAGGGTCGCCATAAGTCAGCTACCGCTTGACAGCACTTTCCACCACCAAGGAATCTCCTTATATAGTCCTGCTGGCAGAGCACTGCCAATTCTCCAGATTCTCAGGGAGTCGCCCTCCGAAGCGTCCTAAAATATAAATAAGAGCCAGGCCATGTGGGGGCCAGATGTGTGGCCTGTGCAAGTGCCAAGCACACGCTCTTCAAAAATGTGTGTTTTTAAGTATTATTAGTTTTGGGATTGTTTTATAGAGGCATCTTTGTATGAGAGTGCATTAGTACTAATCGAACAAAATCCAGTGAATTTGGGGCAAGGGGGGGGGGGGGAGATGGCTGCCAGCTGTTTAAGACCTAAGCAGAGTCTGCTTCTCTTGCAGGTGTTCAAAGCCTGGATGTGAGGGTTTTGTGCGTGAGCCAAAGGGGTTTTCCACCCAATGGCTCACATACTCATACACATGTAGCTGTGTTACACTGAATTAGACAACCACTTCCACACAGTCACTTTTGTCACCCTATTGCTTTGTGCCGTCGCCGCCCCCCCCCCCCTTACATGTGTTTTGCTCCCTCTGGGACTACTAGAGAGAACAAAACCCATGGGGGGGGACCCCTGAAGCAATAGGGACAACTGAGTGACAAAAATGACAATGAGGAACAGACCAACAGGTCCATTGAGGTCAGTTATTATCTACTCCGATGGGCTCTGTGATCCTTTTAACTGGAGAGGTTAGCAGTGTTCCCTCTAAGCTGAGTTAGAGTGAGCTAGCTCACAGTTTTTTAGCCTCCGGCTCACACATTCTTTTTGTCCTAGCTCAGGAAGGATGGCTCCAGAACAAACTAAGTTATGCAGTCGCCAAATCACTCGTTCACAACTTTCAATGCCACTAGCTCACAAAGTAGAATTTTTGCCACAGCTTAGAGGGAGCATTGGAGGTCAGTGGGATATTTTGTATAACAAGCACTACTACTGAGCCACAGGTCCTTCCCCAGGCTGTATTGATATCTTTGTCCCCTGACCTGGACGACCCAGGCTAGACCTCGTCAGGGTCAGCACTGGTTAGAACTTGGATGGGAGACCACCAAGGAAGTCCAGGGTTGCTACCCAGAAGCAGGCAATGGCAAACCACCTCTGTTCTCTCACCTCTGAGAGCCAGTTTGGTGTAGTGGTTAGGAGCACGGACTCTTTCCACGGAAAACCGGGTTTGATTCCCCGCTCCTCCACATGCAGCTGCTGGTGTGACCTCGGGCTAGTCACAATTTCTCTCAAAGCTGTTCTCTCAAGAGGAGTCCTTGAAAGAGCTCTCTCAGCCCCACCCACCTCACAAGGTGTCTGTTGTAGGGAGGGGAAGGGAAAGGAGTTTGTAAGCCACTCTGAGGCTCATTCGGGTAGTGAAGGGCGGGGTATAAAAACCAACTACTCTCCTCCTCCTGCCCTGAAAACCCTACAGGGTCACTGTAAGTTGGCTGCGATTTGAGGGTACTTTCCACCTCCAGTATGTATTGCAAGCTGCTTTGGGTCCCCTTTTGAGAGAAAAAGCCGGGCAAAAAGTGTAGCCAAGAAAGGTTTCCCTCTAATATCATGGTCAAGCACTGAATCAGCTTTAAGGGAGCCCCCAATGACACCCAGTAGGGTGAGGATCTGATGAAGAGCAAGCACGCATTCTGTGTCTGTAGATATTAGCCTCTCAGACGTTATGCATGATCCCCCCCACCCCACCCTCACCAAATCCCAGCGCATCTCTCCCACAATGCAGAAGTTCCAAAAACATGACAGAGATTCCAAGTAAGAGCTGTTCGAAAGGGGAACACTGCCAAGGCACAGGGTCTGCTTCGAATGCTAACCAGATGCACGACCGGACAGCCACGCATTTATTCTTCCACCGCTTTGGGTGGACATACCCTCTAAGCAATGATGTCACGTTACACAGTGCTTGTTTATACGTTCGAAGGAAAAGAGAGTGGAAAGACACAGATCGGCAGAAGCCCCAGGTCTCTTACAATACCGAGTTTGGCTGACGTTGGCCTTAATTCCCTCCACTCCTGTGACTAGTCCCCAAACTACAGAGCAACTGGGGGTGAGGGGGAATTTTCAAACACTCTAAAAGAGGTTGGCACCAATGCTCCCTCTAAGCTGTGGAGTCTTGTGAGCAAAAAAAAAAATCCTACTTTGTGAGCTACTGGCATTAAAGTTGTGAGTGAGTGATTTGGCTGCTGCATAAATTAGTTTGCTCTGGAGCCCTCCTTCCTGAGCGAAGACAGAAAAGTGTGAGCTGGAGGCTAAAAAACTGTGAGCTAGCTCACACTAACTCAGCTTGGTGTAGTGGTTAAGTGCCCAGACTTTAATCTGGGAGAACCAGGTTTGATTCCCCACTTCTCCACTTGCAGCTGCTGGACGACCTTGGGCAAGCCATAGTTCTGGCACAGCTGTTCTTGAAAAAGAGCAGTTTCTGTCAGAGCTCTCTCAGCCTCGCCTACCTCACAGGGTTCTGTTGTGGGGAGGGGAAGGGAAAGGAGATTGTAAATCGCTCTGAGACTCCTTTGGGTAGTGAAGGGCAGGGTATAAATCCAATCTCTTCTTCTTCTTCTTCTTCTTCTTCGAGGGAACAATAGTTGGAACCTAAAGCTAGATCTTTGGACCTTGCGGTTGCTAGCTACCCTGACTTTGCACGATTCAAGCATCCAATTCAAGTGTTCAAGTGCAGTTCAAAGAGAGTTAAATGTTTTCGCGGCATATTTTTTTCCCCTTATAAGCCAGACCCCAGAGTGTATATACACTGCTGTCTGGCTTTCACCATCAGCTTGGAATCCTGACATCTGATTAAACAGCATGAATTAGCCCAAACAGAGACTTTTCTTCATCTTGGGCTCTAATAGCAAATTGAAAAATGACAGGCCTCCGCAGAAAGAAACTCATTATCTACTTCAACCACAGCAAACCTCACAAACCACAGCTATGTTTTAAAAAAACAACAACTGCTCTTTGGGGCAAGATTAACCATTATGCCACATACACTGCAGAACGGGTATCCAACTTCACTGGGGTCCTTTCTGCGAGGTAATTATCCGGGAAAAGGCACAGCTGCTCAATGAATCTTTAAAATTCTCAGCACAGAACATACAGAGCTCTTTAGACTTCATAACTGAATGTGTGGCAATATCAGGAGTTATTTAAAAACGTATCATTAGCGTCTACAGAGAAGAATTTTGCATTACTATGCAGCAACAGGGATCTCGGCAGCCCTAAACAAGCCGTCTGGTTTAGGCTGAAGTCCACCCAACTGCCTGCTTCCAAGAAGGGGTTGAACAAAATGCGAATTTTGCTTTAGTACACGATGGTTCCCCGTGCCTACGATAGCCAATCAGGGCCATACCATAGATGGTTCTCCGTTCCTGCAGTCGCCAAACAGGACCATACCATAGATGGTTCGCCGTGCCTATGGTAGCCAAACAGGGCCATACCATAGATGGTTCGCCGTGCCTACGGTAGCCAAACAGGGCCATACCATAGATGGTTCCCCATGCCTACGGTAGCCAAACAGGGCCATAAGCAAAATAATGATTTTCCATTATTATTGGGAGAACTCCATATATATGCAGAAAATTATGAGTTTATTCTCAAAAAAAATGAAGGAGAAACTGCCAGAAACAGCAAGTTTATTGTCCTCTTGAAGCTGCAGAGGGATCAGGTCACGTGAGCACCAGTGAAAGAGAAAATAAAGGGAAATGGGGGGAGACGGGGAAATGGGCAAACTCGCTTCCTCAGGTGGTTTACAGTAATCCCAAAGAGGAGGATTGGGCTAATGTACATCCCCCACCTTAATCCCCTCCACATCAGCCCTGAAAAGCTTCCTTAAGGGCTGTACACACTTTGAAGATAAAAGAAGCCCCGGGGTGAGGATCCATTAGGGATGGAGGGAAGGGTGTCCTCCTGTTCTAATTAATTACACCCAAGGACTCTGCCGCAGAGATGGCAGACCCATTAGCAACTTAAAATAATCTCAGTGGGCAGCCGTGTTGGTCTGAAGCAACAGAACAAAGTTAGAGTCCAGTGGCACCTTTAGGACCAACAAACTTTGATTCAAGGCGTGAGCTTTCATGTGCAGGCACAGTTCGTCGGACAATGAAATGGAATTACAGTCACGGCTCAGTGGTAGAGAATCTATCTGCTTGGCATGCAGAAGGGCCCAGGTTCAATCCGCAGCATCTCCAGTTAAAAAGGACCAGGCAGGAGGTGATGGGAAAGACCTCTGCCTGAGACCCTGGAGAGCCCGCTGCCAGTCTGAGTAGGCAACGCTGACCGTGATGGACCCAGGGTCTGATTCAGGAGAAGGCAGCTTCATGCGTTGTGTACAGATCATAGTTTGTTTGTTTATTTATTCATTTAAATTTGTTATCCCGCCCTCCCAGCCAAGGCTGGCTCAGGGCGGCTTACAGCCGATAAAATTCAGCAACACATATAACACGGCAACAATGCATATAAATACAATATTCAAATTCGATATTAAAACCACAAGTAAAATAATAAAGTGCTGGCCATCATAACGTAGTTGTATATATAGATAGGGTGGCTTGTCAAATTAGCATGCAAAATAGTGAAGATGTTTTTTAACAGATAAAAAGAATGATTCGCACCTTGAATAAACTGTTGGTCTTAAAGGTGCCACTGGACTCTAACTTTGTAAAAATAACCTGGCATGGGGGATGGAATCGAGGTCAGGGGCAGGGCCCGCATCAGCATCCCCTCAGGTGGGGCGGCTCCCAGGGCCCAGGGCTTCCGGCAGGGCCTACTGCAAACAACCCCCACAACTTGCAATTTCCCTGCTTCCTCACTTGTGAAGGCTTCACTACCCATGTGTTCAGCTGCACACATTGCCCAGTGCCAACAGGGAAAGGGAAGTGCGGGTGGCTGTGAGAATGGGCAGAGGGAGGGCTTGCAAGAAGGGCAGGGAAGGATGCCCAGAAATGAAGTGAGATCCATGGGTGCGGGGGTGGGAAGTGGGCCCCTGGGAAGTCTCTGCCCTGGGCCCTTCAAAACCTGGAACCAATCCTGATGTGGGGGGGGGGGGGGGCATGAGCCCTGAGATGTACATTCCCAATTCTCTCTCCTCACGAACACAATATTCACTCGGGTATGATGAGAGCCAATCTCCATCTTTCCTTAGGCCCCAAGAGAGGCCACATTAATCTGTGATTTCCAGTCCTCCAAACTTCATGCTGTAAACACCTAACTTATACATGCATTTGCTTCCCCGGCTGGAGGGAAAGACGGAATGGAGCAAGTGCCCCCGGCTCCCACTTTGTCTCAGGGCAGACCTTAATGGGAAGGCAGCGCTTAATGAAATTTCTCAAAAATGCAAAGTAATGCTTTCTAATTTCCTCACTTAATCTAATGTCACAGCTGCCCTATTAATGCCAGCAGCTATTAGATACTTAAACAACCAGCTTGTTGAACTGCAATTTTATCAGACGCCTGGATCTCCCCCCCACCCCCGCCCAAAACTCCCATTTTGATAATGTTCCATAATGGCAGTGTGGGGGCGATTTAAATCTTTGAAAGCCACCAGACTTTTAATCATCTTTGGAAAATGAATACATTTAATGCCTTCTGCATTAAAAAACCTGATACAAGCACAAAGTTCAAACATCTAGCTAATATCTACGCTAAGCTTGTTTCTGCCGTAATTAACGTTGTTCAGAGACTGCCAAATTCCTCCATTTAAAAAAAAGCACCGAACAAAACATGAAGCGCAATGGACACAAGCCAAAATAATGTCCCTTCCACCCGTCCGATACCCTAATTTTGCAGTCATAATTTTGCTTTATTTGGCTTCCCGTTTTCAATGGGGTCAAGAGTGCACTGACCGTCTACTGCGGTGGCTTGAATAATTTACGGTTATCGCAGCATAATACACTGCTCCTAATGGAGTCACAGACAGGCCGCCATTGCCTTTCAATGAGGGCAGAGGAAGATGCAATGGAAAGGCATTTTGCTGCTAAGACAGATACTGTGTGTGTGTGTGTGTGTATATATACATATATACATATATATATATATACACACACACACACACACAAAAACGCACACACGCACTCCTAACTTCATCCGCACAAAGGTCACTAAAGGAAACCCGAAACACATATATCCAGTGCCTAAATTTTAACGCCGTAATCCAGCATGGGATTCGCGTGCACAGAAGGCACGTCTCCTCCTACTGGGTCAAGGTGAGGTCATTGCTGCATGCAATTATATGCGGATCGAGGCCTAGACGGCTGTGAAACATTTTATGTCTTTCAAGACGGCCCGTTGCAATGAAAACAAAGAACGACTTACCAGTTTCTTCGTCTATGTTAAACCTTCCCAGTCCACTGCCATCCCGGATGGAATACTGGATCTCACCATCCCTGCCCACATCTTCGTCCCGAGCATTCACTTGCAAAACACTAGTTCCAATGCGCGAATTTTCTTTTACAGATCCAATGACTGCGAAGTCGGGGAAATAGGGGGTGTAGAGATTTTCGTTCACATCCACAACTTCCACTTCCACAAAGGAAACAGAGGACAGAGAAACCGGGCGTCCTTTATCTTTCGCACGCACTGTCAGGTTGTAGAACTGTTGCTTCTCGTAGTCCAGTTCTTTGCTCAGCCGGATAGCTCCACTGGCCTTGTCTATCTCAAATCTCCCATTGTAATCATTCACCAGGGAATAGCGTACTTGTCCTCCCAGACCAAGATCTGGGTCTTGCGTTTCGAGCCAAGCAATGACAGTACCAACAGGCAGATCCTCCAGGACCTTCACGCTGTAGCTGGGTGGTATGAAAGCTGGAGAACAATCATTGACGTCATCCAAAAACACCCTTAGAGGAACGACGGAAAACTGCTGGTGCCCACTATCTGCCCTGTCCCTCGCCTCTATCTTTAACGTATAATTCGCCTTTGATTCCCTGTCTAAATGGTCACCGACATATACTACTCCCGTAGAGGTATTAATAACAAATTGTTGTGTATCTGTCAATATGGAGTACGTGGCCTCACCATTTGGTCCCAGATCTTTGTCCCTGGCCTCTACTTGGATAATCTCTGTACCAATACTTGTGCTTTCCAAAATACTAACAGAGTAACTTTCCTGTAAGAATATGGGCCTGTTATCATTAGCATCCTCGATAGTTATGGTAAGTAATCTCCACATGGCTTTCTGAGGGCTGCCTAAATCGTAAATGGTTATGTTAAGGAGGTACAGCTCTGTTTTCTCACGGTCCATGGGCATTAGGACCTTCAGCAGACCTGTCTCCATTTCTAGGTCAAAGCAGCTGTCTGTATTGCCATCCGATATGGTATAGACTACCTTTCCATTAAAGCCAGAATCAGCATCGTAGGCCTTGATTCTGAATATGGCAGCACCAACAGGAAGGTCCTCTCGGACTGATATATCAGTAGGAAATGATTTATCAAAGTGGGGAGCCTGCCTGTTCACAGAATAAAAATCCAAGAAGCCGTCTTCTGAATTTAGTTTCACGTTGGCTTTTGCCTTTTTGAGCAACTTCTCTGCTAGCCTCTGGGCAACCCTAGTCTCTCGGCAACTGAAGGTCTTGGAAGATACTTTCCCATGGACGACTGAGATGTTCACAAACATGGTGTCTGCAAAATTCTCCCCGTCAGTCGCCGTAATCTTCAGTCCGAAATTACTGTTCTTGACGCCAGCATTAACCAAGGATTTTTTAAGCTGCAGAACCCCCGAATCTGGATTCAGGTAGAAAAACCCCAGCTCGTTACCGGAGATGATTTTGTATTTGACAAGCTCCAACTCATCTATGTCTATAGCAGAAACGGCAGTGATGTGGCCCCCGATGGGGAAATCAGACGAAATGACCCCTTGACAAGCCACCTTTTCAAACAAAGGCTTGTTATCATTCACGTTGCCTATGTATATGGTGACATTAACCTCGCTCTCGTGGCGGTAAGGTGAACCCCAGTCTGAAGCCCTAACAATAAACCTGTAGCTCTCCGGGGAAGACTCAAAATCCAATTCTTCGGACGTGCTAATAATGCCAGTGAATTGGTTGATGGAAAAAGGAAGTGAATTTAAACTAGCAATGCTGTACGTGATATAGCCATTTTCTCCCCTGTCCTTATCAAATGCAGAAACTGACAAAATGCTAGTCCCCACAGGGACACTTTCATTGACAAAGGAGCTGTACGAAGGCTGCGTGAACTCTGGAATGTGATCGTTGGCGTCCTCTATCCTGACAGTGACGTGTGCTTTTAAGTCCCCTTCTTTACTGATTACTTCTAAATCATAAAATTCCTTGTCAACAATTTTTAAAGGGTGTGCAGTGGTGATTAGACCTGTCCTGGGATTAATCTTAAAATACTCAGCATCCTCACTAGGTGATAATTTATATTCTTCCCCCTGGGGTTCTGGGGTTAGCCTGACTACAGCAACAGCTACTCCTGGAGGGGAGAATTCACTGATGGCAACGTCGTATGTTTCCTTCTCAAACTTTGCTGGGTTGCTTTCTTTTTGGGGACTGGCAATATGGACCAATTTGACAGCCGAAAACTTCTGAGGGGAGCCCTTGTCCTTAGCTTGGAGAGTGAGATTGCAACCATAGGGGAAACTGTCCCAATCAATGGGCTTCCTCTCTTTGATTTTGTACTCATTCATCCATCTACCCTCCTTAGCCAAAACAAAGTATTCCAAGGGATCTCCCGCAACAATAGTAACCGATTCAATCTCACCATTGGCACCTTCATCGAGATCGTCAGCGTTAACAATTGCATAAGTCGGTTCCTTATCCAAGGAGAAGGGAACATGGGTTACTACACTGAGGGTTGGGGCATGTTCATTGATACGTTCAATGTGAATATAAAGTTTGGCGGTGCTGCTTACACCGTTGTTACCGTATAGTTTCATCCCACGGTCTACGGCCAGAACTTCAAGGTCATACCGGTTTTTCTCATCATAGTTTAACCGTCCACTTAGAGAGATAACCCCACTAGTTGGATGGACAGAGAAGAGGTCAACTTTATTTTTGAAGTAGTAATAGAATTCGCCATTGGAACCGATGTCAGCATCCGTTGCGGTGACCTGTGCGATGCTAGTCCTTAAAGGAGTGCTTTCTGCTATTGTTACCGAATAGGTGGTGGGTGAAAACAATGGCCGTAAATCGTTCATGTCTAAAACCTGGATGTTCACTTTTGTCCACGCTTCCAAGTCCTCTCCTCGGACAGAGCCCTTTACTATCAATAAATAGTTGTCCTGAATCTCTCTGTTCAATATAGCAGAATTCCCGCCTTTAGTTCTTATCCTAAGAAAACAGAAGTCCGCTATCACAACTTCGTCTGCTTTGAAAAAGCCCTCGTCATCGCCGGACACTATCCTGTATTTGATATCCCAGGAGAGGTCTACCATGGTGATCCCCATCCTGCTTTGACTGTTAAGATAGGTCCTCGCAGCAGAGTTTTCATACACCGTTGCATTGTACATGGAATGTGTGAAGTGGAACCCGAGTGGTGTCGACCCTTGAAGGCCATGGCAAACACTGGCAAAAAGCTGAGCAAGCAAGAAGGCAAGGCCAGACACGGGGGCCAAAGGACCTGACCAATGGCCCATATTTCTCTCCATCACATCATTCTTTCATCCTCTGGAAAAGAAAAAGGAAAGGACAACGATTAATTGGTGGGGAACACAGTAATTTTACCAATAATGCCTATGAGCAGTGTTCCTTCTAAGCTGAGTGAGTGTGAGGTAACACACGGTTTTTTAGCCTCCGGCTCACACATTTTCGCCTTAGCTCAGGAAGGATGGCTCCAGAGCATACTAATTTATGCAACAGCCAAATCGCTCGCTCACAACTTTAATCCCAATGACTCACAAAGTAGGGTTTTTTTGCTCACAAGACCCCACAGCTTAGAGGGAGCATTGCCTATGAGTCAGTTGTTAACGTTTCTTCCCACTCTTTGAAAACCTCATCACCCTCTAGCAGAGACTAACAAAACACGTGCCCATCCAGGCTCAGAGTAACCCATCACCCATGTTATCATTTTACAATCAATCTTACATAGGCAGGCTATAAAAACCAGAATGCTAATTGAGACAGTGGTGGGCTGACCCACGAGGCTGGGGGGGGGCAGACTGTGCTTGACTTGGTGGGCCACATCTTGTGTAGGCCTCCTCTAGCATGTCAAAGAACCTGCCTATACACACAAGGCTGATTATAAACAGGTTGCAATTTTGGACAAAGTTTAGAAGGCATGGGCGCCTGCCCTCTACCACACAGTGGGGTACACTCATGGGCCAGCTTTTACCCTCACCCACTGACTTCCCTGAGTGCACCTTTTATTAACGAATAAACAACTTTTATAAGTATTTAAAAAGTTGTTTATTTGTCCAAACATATACCCCACCTTTTCTTTGTGACTCAAGGCAGCTGACAAATCTAAATTTAAAACACACGAAATACAGTTAAACCCAGAATAACACCCCCACAACTGACTGCAGCTTTCTTTTTTTTTGCCATCAAGTTTCAGCCGACTTATGGCAACCCCGTCAGGTTTTCAAGGCAAAAGATGATCAGAGGTGGGTTTACCCTTGCCTGCCTCTGCACAGCAGCCTTCGACCTCCCTGGTGGTCTCCCATCTAAACGCTCACCACGGCCAACCCTGCTTAGCTTCTAAGATCTGACAAGGTCAGGCCAGCTAGGGCCATCCGGATCAGGCTGCTTGCTGCTCCCACATTAAAAGCCCTAGCAAATAAAATCACCCTTGCGGCCACATCTAAAAAGCACCTAGAGGCGGTCACTACCCTCCCTCCTAACAAGGCGGCATCAGTTCAATGAGGAAAAGGAAAACACCGAACTTGGGAACTATGCTATTTATTTAGTTTCTCGTTCGCAAAATGGACAAGCCACTTTTTAAGAAATGGCAAAATGGCACAGAGCTCTGTAAGGGCCTATCAAACAACAGCAATTACATTCCAAAGGAACGCAACCAAAAACTGGACAGCGAAAGAGTGGGGCAGACAAAATAATGAGGACTAGGAAACGCAGAAATGAATGCTCGTTACCCGATTGCTAACATTAAAGGGGGGAGAGTCACTTATCCGTGAAAGGACAGCAGAGAAGGAACCGGATGATGGTCTAGGATGGGCATTCTGGAGAGCAGGGAGAGCCCTGCCTCAGTCCTTGGCACAGCTGCAGTGATGGAAGAGAACGGAGGGCTGATTTCACCCCTTTCCCCCTCCTCACTGCAGCCTACCCCTGACCCACATGGCCGATCATTCACACTGACTGGTCCCATGATCGCAGAAGTAATCTTTCCAGGGGTCATAGAAGAACACCAAAAAAAGCCATGCGCCTTTGGTTGGTAATTCATTAGATATAAACTATATCTCCAAACACAACCTGCCAAACATAACAAAAGCAGCGTGTACATGCAGGGTTTGGAAAGGAAACCTTAAAAGTTTCACGTTCTCCCTTTAAAGAGGTTTCTTTCTTGTCCCCCCCCCCTTGTAATATAGTTCTACAGTCCAATATTTGTTCAAGTCTGAGTGACTCTCATTTCATTTACAAAGAGATTCTGGACCAAGAAGTTTAAAAACATAACATGGATAGGTTATCTCTAGAAAAGCACCTTGTTTTCTTTTGATTCCCTGATGATTCTCTGAAGCCCGGCCAGTCAGTTATCTTGTTACAAATAACTTTAACTAATGGACTTCGGTTATGAAAACACCCATTGTTTGTAGAACATGGACACATATACGAGAACAGTGGAGTGGCAGTAATTTTAGAGCAAGCCTAAAACCGCAAAATGCCAGAGCACAGAGAGGGCGAGAGGGGGAACAATGACATCCAATGAGAAATGTCTACCAGCTGAGCGCAGTTTTTATAGCCGGATTTCTGACCACAGACATCTTTCCAAATAGAATGTGATTCTATAACGTACCTTGCTGCCGACTTTAAGTACAGTGGAAATCGATTTATTGCAATGATGTTATAACATGCCCACAAAACACCTTAGCTAGAACCCCAGAGTCTATACCCAAGAGCTCCGCGGATTAATCAATAACACCTGATCAATGTGCCCATAGGTTCTTGCTAGACATACATGTATTTAAAACCCTTGCTTTCTTGCATTGCTTCTTTTTAAAATGGCTTCCAGAGAGCAAAGAACTATTAAGCCTCACCCTTGTGGGGTGTCGGGTACAGCAACATGAACTAGGGCAGGGGTGGCCAAACTTGCTTAACGTAAGAGCCACACAGAATAGACGTCAGATGTCTGAGAGCCGCAAGACATGAATAAATATTACACAAGTTTTTATTGGAAAACGTGCAGATTTGATTTTATTAATATTAAACTGATAACTTTCGATGGGGAGGGAGGGGAAAAAGAGAGAGAGAGAAAGGTGGAAAGAAAAGAAAGTGGAAAGAAAGCAAATAGATGGGGGAGGGAAGGAGTGGTGGAAAGAAAGCAACTTTAACATTAAATGTGTCCTCCAAGCCCCCCCCCTCCCCCGAGCTAGCTTGGCTTGGAAAAGGGTTTTAAAGAGACAAATGGCTTCTCCAAGCTGGCTGGCAAGGGGGGGGGGGCGTACTTTGAGAATGCATTTAAAGTTCAAGTTGCTTTATTTCTCTGCACTGGCTGGGGAAGGGAAGACCAATTGAGGAAGCATGCCTCCCCTTTGCTTCCCTAGCCACTGTAGCGGGAGCCACACTATGTGTGTGAAAGAGCCACAGTTTGGCCACCCCTGAACTAGGGTGAGGTACAGTTTAGAGCAGGGGTCCCCACCATGGAACCCACAACCACCTCTCATGATGCCTAAGTGTTTTTGGAATGTGGGTGGGTCCAGGTGGGGCTCTGTATCGTCTCTTTACAGGAAGCGGTTGTCCCCTCGGTTCAGATCACACATGGGAAGTCATTTGTCTGAATGAGATCCCACAGGAAAAACTTGACCTGATATTTCGAATGGGGCAAATCCTGACCTACATTTCCCAAGACATTAACCAATATGGAGCTGCTTTGTGAGATTCTGTTCCCAAAATGTTAAGAGAAGAAGAAGAAGAGATTGGATTTATATCCCGCCCTTGGAGTCTCAGAGTGGCTTACAAACTTCTTCCCCTCCCCCTCCCCACAACAGACACCCTGTGAGGTAGGTGGGGCTGAGAGAGCTCTTTCCAGAACTGTCCTTGAGAGAACAGCTGGTACAGAGCTATGGCTTGCCCAAGGTCATCCAGCCAGGTGCAAGTGGAGGAGTGGGGAATCAAACCCGGTTCTCCCAGATTAGAGTCCACGCACTTAACCACTACACCAAACTGGCTTCAATGGCAGACTTCAACTGGAGAGAAGTAGGCTTTAAGTCTCCACGATGCCCTCACTATCTCCCAAGAACACACGTGAAGCTCCTTTCTCCTGAATGAGACCTTTGGTCCATCAAGTATTGCCCATCAGGATGGTCTACTCAGACTGGCAGCAGCTCTCCAGGGTCACAGGTCAAGGTCCTTCACATTATCTTATTTTATTTATTTACCCTCCCCACAAAGCAGGCTCAGGGCGGCTCACAGTGATTAATACATAAATAATAAAATCCACATAAAATCATCTAAAAACAATTCAGTTGTACATAAAATGATTGTGTGCTAGCGATGTTTCCTTAATTGCTCAAAATAGCATAAAACAAGTGAGAACAACCATCAGTTTTTATCTGTAAGATGTGTGTATGTTATGAGTTTTACTGAATTATTTCCTGTTTTAATGTATTTTATCTTTTAATGTGAGGCACCCTGAGCCTGCTTCGGCGGGGAGGGCAGGATATAAATCCAATGAATGAATGAATGAATGAATGAATGAATGAATGAATGAATGAATGAATGAATCACCTACTGCCTGGTCCTTTGAACTGGAGATGCTGAGGATTGAACCTTGGACCTTCTGCATGCAAAGTAGAGGGTCTTCTATTGAGCCACAGCCCCTCCCCTATACGACGCAAGGGTCTGCTCATTCACTCTCAACTCATGTGGTAATTGCTTCCAAAGATTACGGTGGATGGACAGGGATCACCCACCTAGGGGAGGACACATTGGCCATCCTACCTCTGGGGCAAACGTAAGGAGCTCTCATCCCCCTTAACCGCAACAGCATGGTCCGATCTCAGCTCCCCATTCACAAAGCAGCTGGAGTCTAACAAAGAACTTCAGATAGGCCATGAAAACAATATTTACATAACGAACGGCTCCTGAACAACATATACAAGTTCTCCATCAGCATATGCAAGCTCTTCAACTATCTCATCAACCGGGACTGTCGGATGGCACCAAAGAGATTTATGTTCCTTGTGCAATCTCTTTCTTCTTGTTTGAACTGCATGTTTGGTGGGCAGGAAATGTAATGCGATAAGAGGCAACTAGTTACAAAGGAAGCGAGCGCAAATCAACAAACATCCCTTCGGCAAACATTTCTAATTTTTAAAAAAGAAAACAAATTCATCTAAATATTATGGTTACAAGTGGAAGATTAGAGTGTGATTACTGCTGCGCGGTTTTGAAACAAACGCTTGAAATTATACTGGGTTTCTTTTACAGAAAAGAGAAGGGTCTCCTCCTTTGAATAACGTTGTCAATTAAAAAGTTGAAACCATACTAGAGATATCTGCTATGCCAGTCAAGGTGACTTTGGCAGAAAGAACCCTTTGACAACAGATCCTCAGCTTTTGGAGCCTAGGACGCTCCGCCAACACTCACCTTGTAAATGCAAATTTCTAAAGTCCAAGACAAATATTTCATTAGCATATTGATGAAATTTAGGAGTATCTTCTCTTCTTGGCACATCAGCTACATGTAACCTCAGCAATGATAACAAGACGTGCCTTCAAGGCAAGCTCAGAGAGGGGGAACCAGACAAAACCATTGTGACACGGTGTCACTAGGAAACGTAAGCAAATGTTTGAATTCTTTTAAAAAGAAGGATCATTTTTGAAATGTTTTGAAACTGAGACTGTGCAAGCGCCTCACGCTAGTGAGAAATATTTGCAAATCTTGTTGCGGTGCTTTGGTCTTCCCCCCTGGGAATTCCTCAGCTGTTTCTCAAGGACCAGTCAGCTAGCACATTTCATTCAGTCATGAAATTCACCGAGTTATTATCTCTATTTACTATGCAATTAGGGATTACTCCGACAAAGATCTGAGCAGACAAAGTGCATTTATACTATGGTGATGCGTGTTAGGGTGGGAGAGGCTGAGGAGGTCACTGACGGAGGCTACCGGATCAGCAGGTTCTAGGTGCCACTGTACTTGAATGTTGTTCTGTTGCTTCAGACCAACACGGCTACCCACCTGAATCTACTGTATTTTTCGCTCCATAAGACACACTTTTCCACCCCAAAAAAGTGGGGGGGAAGTGTGTGCGTCTTATGGAGCGAATATGGAGCTTTTCTTACCTGTAACAGGGCTCTTTCTTTAGCAGGAACGCAGGGGAACGCCATTCAGGCTGGCATCCCAGCCTTCCCCGCCCCTCCCTGCTGGGCCTGAGCTGTTAAGACTTAAAAGGGAAACGGCAGGAAAAACCCCACCAGGCTAAGTACTCTTTCCCTTTAAGTGCTTTTCCCCTTTAAGACAGCCAGCAGCAGAAAGCCCCGCCCACAGATTAAGCTCCCTGGCTACTTTGCACAGAAAGGCCTGGCTTTGCATGGCATGCCGACGTCTCTCCTTTCCTTTCTCTATCTTCCTTCCTTCCTTCCTTCCTTCCTTCCTTCCTTCCTTCCCTTTTTTCTGTCTGTCTTTCTGTCTCTCTCTCTGTCCCCACCTTTCTTTCTTCCTTTCTCTTTCTCTCTCTCTCTTCCTCCTTCCTTCCTTCATCTCTCTCTCTCTCTCTTTCTTTCTTTCTGTTTCATTTTTTCCTGTTTTCCTCCTCTAAAAACAAGGTGCGTCTTATGATCAGGTGCATCTTATGGAGCAAAAAATACGGTATCTGAAAGGATCTGAATGGAGCCCGCTGTAGGCCAGAAGGGAAAGAGCTGTGGATAGGCTTGTCAGGTGCCCGCTGACGGTAGGCAAACTCGTGGCAATTATGGCTGCTGCCTGCTGACACTAATCTAGTTGACAGATGGAAGCAGGCCAGTCAAACAGGGGGGCAGTGACCATTTGATGCTGCGTGATGATGTCACTTCCACTGTAATCCAGAATTGCCAGCACGACCGTGGGGCGACGGTCGAGCACAGAGGCGTCGGACTCATTTGTCATGAGGGCCGGATCTGACAAAAATGTCACTTTGTTGGGCCAGGCCATGTGTGCTATAAAACGTAATGCCAAGTACCAGAAATATAAACTGTATAAAGGACAGCAGCCGGCAAGCTCCGAGTTGGTGTATCCCAGGGGTGGCTAAACTTGCTTAACGCTACAGCCACACAGAATAAACGCCAGGTGTTTAAGAGTCACAAGACCTGAATAAATATCATACACATTCTTATTGAAAAATATGCAAATCTGCTTTTTATTAACATTAGATTAGACTGTGTGAAAGAGCCACATGTGGCTCCTGAGCTGCAGTTTGGCCACCCCTGCTGTAGCCTCACTGCAAGGCGCCATGGGCTGGGAGGAGGACACAAAAGGAAACCCACATGGGTGGACTGGAGAACCAGCAGTGCAGCACTGGGCAGACGCTCCCACGCTGCTTGACTGCTGCAGATGAGGTTGTTCCGCCATGCTGAAGCCACAATCGGAGTGGCTCCGCCCACTCCCCCTGAGCTGTTCCCTCCCTTGCACTAATTGCTCATGGGCCACATAACAGCCCTGGACAGGCTGGTTCTGGCCTCCAGGCCTTATGTTTGACACCCCTAGCCTAGCACTTACCTCCTGGGGTAAATACCCGCCTCCCCCATCTCCCATTGGTTGCAAAGCCACGCCAGGCAACTCTAGAGCTGTGGATTGGGGTCAGGAAGCAATTTCTAACCGCCACACGATGCTGGATTTTAGCTGCACAAGTGGGATGATTACACAATCCTCAAAATCCTTTTCAATATTATGATTCCACACACGCACGAGGAAACCTTGAAACAACTGCCCTCCGCATCATGAAGTGGCATTAGGCTCGGTATGGAACATGAAAATTTTTCTTTTCCTGTTGCAAATGGATGATCTTGTCACCACTTTTAATTCCACCCATTTCTTTTAAAAACTCAGCCACTCCACACAACCCATAGTGCACTAAAGACACTTCCCTGAGGGAAAGACCCTAGAGAAAAGAAGAGAAGAGGAGGAGATTGGATTTATACCCGGCCCTTCACTACCCAAAGGAGCCTCAGAGCGGCTTACAATCTCCTTTCCCTCCCCCTCCCCACAACAGACACCCTGTGAGGCAGGTGGGGCTGAGAGAGCTCTGAGAGAACTGCCCTTGAGAGAACAGCTCTGACAAAACTTAAGACTGACCCAAGGTCACTCCAGCAGCTGCATGCGGAGGAATGGGGAATCAAACTCGGTCCTCCCAGATTAGGGTCTGTACTTCCAACCATTACACCAAACCTGAGTAGGATTCTGAGTACATCTGCTTGAGATGGTAGTGTTAGGAGTTCAAGCATGCCACATTTAGGTTCAATATCCACTTGGCACAACTCTGCACTGAATCTGTGTGCATGTGAAGTGCCATCAAGTCGCAGCCAACTTGTGGAGATGCTGTAGGGTTTTCAAGGCAAGAGCCTAAGAGAGGTGGTTTGCCCTTGCCTTCCTCTGCGTAGTGACCCTGGAATTCCTTGGTGGTCTCCCATCCAAATACTAACCGGGCCAACCCCCCTTAGCTTCCGAGATCTGATAAGACCAGGCTAGCCTGGGCCATCCGGGTTAGGGCACTCTGATTCTAGGGTTTACTGAATTCTTCCCTGTACCTTAGCAAGCCCCAGTTCTTATTTTCAACCGTCCAAAAGCAGTTCATTAGTCACAGAGAAATTTCCCCCCTAATTGCTGTCCATAGTAAGATTCCTGCTCTCATGGGATGTGAGTTAGTATGCTGAGAGCGTCTTCGATCAGGTGAAACTTGGTGCAACCACCTCTGAAGTTCTAGGATGTCATTTTCTAATCTCTCTCGTCAGCATAATACTGGTAGACTATTTAAGATCCTAGACTCTTTAAATCAATTATTGAAGCCCACAAAGCAAACACCTGGGAACTCCACTCAGCTTCCCTAGAGGTCAACAGACAGAATGTAGGAGAGCAGTAGAATTTCAGGTCCTTGTTCAGTCTAAATACCTTGGTGAACTGTGATGTGCATGACGAACTGACCTCAGAGCTGATGAGACCCCCAACTGTCCTAAATGCAGAGTGCCATTTCTTTTGGTGCAGTGGTTAAGAGAGGCAGACTCCAATCTGGAGAACCAGGTTTGATTCCCCACTCCTCCATATAAAGCCTAGTGGGTGACCTTGGGCCAGTCACAGTTCTCTCAGAGCTCTCTCAGCCCCAACTACCTCACAGGGTAGGTGTCTGTTGTGGGGAGAGGTGTCTGTTGTGGGGAGAGGAAGGGAAGACGATTGTAAGCTGCTCTGAGACTCCGAGTAGTGAAGGGCAGGGTACAAAAACCTCTTCTTCTCCTCCTCCTCCTCCTCCTCCACCACAACCACCACCACGCAGGGCATATGCTTTTCTTCCAAACCACCTTCTCATCATGGAACTATCATGTGCTGTCTACACTGTTTAGCGCATGTCCACCCTCTAGACTGCACAAAACACTTCCCTCCATGAACCTACCAAGGCCCAGATATGAACGGCCCAGGCTGGCCTGATCGCATCAGATCTTCAAGGCTTACACGGTTAGTACTTGACTGGGAGACCACCAAGGGGGCCTACAGTGTTATTGCGCAGAGGCAGGCAATGGCAAGCCACCTCCGTTCGTCCCTTACCTTGAAAACTCTACAAGGTCACAAGTCAGCTGAAACCTGAACGCACTTTCCACCACCAACAACACTCCAGTCCCTCGGCAGCATGGTGTTCCTGGAGACTAAAGTTATGGGCAGAACACAGAGAGACGGGGAGAGGAACTACAAGTTAAGAACCAGCAAGTGCACCGAACTGAAGAACAAACCGAGGGTCAAAGCCATGGAGGAATCTTCTTCACAACTGAGGGATCTGGCCTCACTGTCCCACAGCTCCTCTCAGCATAAACGCAAAGCGAGCCAGGAATCATGGCACCCTTCCTTTCTATTTATACATGCCAGCAGTGAGTCCTTCCAAACAGCAGCAGAAAACCTGGTGTTCATGAACAAGATTGGTAGGGCTCATGTGAAACTCCTGGCCAATGGCTCTAAGGTTAAATTGGATGTTAGGCCACACGTCAGGGAACAGCAGGGCTAGATCTAACTTTGACAGTAGTAGGAGCCTCCCAAGCTTTGATCGACACCATCCTCTTCATCTCAAGAGACCACAAACTCAGCTCAAGGGTCACTTTCTGACGGTTGCTGTCCACTCCTCGAGGCCGACCAAGCAGGCCGGCGCAAGCGCGCCTGGGAGCCCTGGGAGTGGAGCAGGAAGTACTTGATTCCCGCGGCACTTCAGGCTTCCCTGATGAAGAGAAGAACAAAGCCCCATCTAAAGAGTCCCACCTTCAAACGCAAGCTCCATCTCCAAGTTTGTTTTAATGCTCAGTGCTTCAGTTGCGGTCGTAAATGGGGGGGGGGCACTAGAAAGAGAGAAAGTGTCATTTGGAGCCCATTACGATTCCCCCAGTTGCCCTGGGGCATACATTTAAATTGAATTTAATTAGTACCCCTGGACGCCCCCGGTGCACCCCCCCCCCCAAAAAATCCTGGCTACGGGGCTGCCTGTCTAATGGGCAGTGCCAGACACACCTCTTCGCTGACAATCTCTTCCCAGCTTTACCTCTCCTCAGTTAACCTGGACTCTCTTGCTAGCTTCCAGGTAGGAAAACAGCCCCCTTTCCTGCATTGGTACTGCAGCCACTGCCCCTTCGTGTCTACGGCCCATGCTCTCCTGTGCTTGGCTGCCCATCTGTCTCCAGCTTGCTACAATGAACTGTGCCATGCAACATGATGTTTATGTATAGGCAGCCCCCACATAATTTCTGCCCTAGCCAGGCTTACTTCTGATTGGTGAGTTGTGCCGCAGGGCCCCTAGGGAACTGCAAGGGAAGCCACACACAACAAAATAATTACAACCTGTTATGGCATATGACGAACAGTTCTTCATGATGGGCCAGCAAATGTTTTCTACGTCCTGGGTACAGAGGAAGTGTGTGTAACTTTTAAAAATTTATTTTCGATATTTATATTCTGCCACCAAATGTATATTTGGCCACCAAATGATAAGGGAGCACTCACTGGAGAAGACCCTGATGCTGGGAAAGATTGAAGGTCAAAGAAGAAGGGGACGGCAAAGGATGAGATGGTTAGACAAGTGTCAGCGATGCAACAAACATGAAATAGAGCAAACTCCGAATGACGGTGGAAGACAGGAGGGCCTGGCGTGATGTGGTCCATGGGGTCGCGAAGTCGGACTTGACTGTGCGACTGAACAACAACAACAACATTCTCACTAGGACTCAAGGTGGATTACACAATGCAAGTCAATGCAACCAACAGGACAGGACACCCAATAAACAATGCATTATGGCTTGCCTTGCAGAAATCTGAAAACCAACTGGAATCTGAAGAAAACAGAGCTGATACAAGGCATAAGCATTAACAGGACATATTAAAAGATGCAGAAATTACACAGTGGGATTGTACTTACAGCAACAGCAGTGCAAGATTCGAGTAAAGCAGCATCTTAAAGAATAAGATTTCCAGTGTGTAACTGTTTAAGAGCCAAAGCTCCCTTCTGACTTTTCGAAGCTTATACCCTGGAGATCATGTTGGTCTAAGATGCCACCAGACATGAATCTTACTTTTCCACTGCAAACCAACATGGGTACCCACCTGAAACTAGCAACAGACGAAGACCAAGATGGGTAGCCACGTTAGTCTGTCTGTAGCAGTAGAAAAGAGCAAGAGTCCAGTCGCACCTTAAAGACTATCAAAATATGGGCAGGGCAGGAGCTTCCATGAATCACTGCTCACTTCTTCAGATACAAATTTAGAGTCCAGTGGCACCTTTAAGACCAACAAAGGTTTATTCAAGGTATGAGCTTGAACAAGGTATGAGAGGCTGAACACCAAATTAACATGTAACATGATGAACATGTTAATTTGCTGTTCAGCCACTAAGTTTGAACTCTTACCTTCTATTCCAATGTATCTGACAAAGAGTGCTTTGCACCACAAAAGCTCATACCTTGAATAAACCTTTGTTGGTTTTAAAGGTGCCACTGGACTCTAAATTCATTCTGCTGCTTCAGACCAAAACAGCTGCCCACCTAGAACGTTCTTCAGATATGAGTCCATCTGTCCTATTTACTGGAAAGTGGGGTGATTTCAGATGCCAAATGACATTAGCAGGCAATGACAATAGCAAGTGAATGACGGTATCAGGCACGATTGAATTTAGGTGAGATATGCAGAGGGTAATAGGCATGGAGAAATCAGCATTGGTAATGAAACAGGAAACCCAGGTCTCGATTCAGTCCAGGTGGATGCATTGTCTTGAGCTTCATTATCCATTGCAATTCAGCAGTCTTTCTAATCTCCGTTTGCGACAGACGGTACATACTATACACAGTAATATAGACCACAGTCCCTACCCCTATTACCGAAGCATCTTTCTGACATCTTATAACATCCTTCTGCTTTCCTCCATTTTATCCTTAACTCTGTAAGGTCGGTTAGACTGAGAGAGTGACTGGACCAAGGTCACCCAGCGAGTTTCCATGGCCGATTGGGAACTCAAATACGGTGTCCCACCTCCTAGTCCAGGGATCTCCAACCTTTATGAGCCTGTGGACACCTTTGGAATTCTGACATTGAGTGGTGGGTGCAAACACAAAATCGCTGCCATGGCAGTTGGAGCTACATACACACAAAGGACCCTCGAGTGTAGGGACAAGAGGAGTAATTTTTAAAAATACATTTGAAAAGTGGAGTGAGAGAGAACAGAACCAACACACTGTGATGGCAGCTGCTGCTGAAACAATGCAACTTTAACTGTATATTGCATACTTTTATATTGTAATATATATTGTTTTACTGTTTATTGGTTTTATGTGAGCCGCCCTGAGCCTGCTTTGGCGGGGAGGGAGGGGCAGAAGTTAAAATAAATAAATAAATAAATTTAATTTGTGCAGCCAATCAGATCTCCAGTGGCCAGTCAGAAGACCCAGTGGGCAGGAGCCCCACTTGTCTCCACCCACTTTCTAAAAACTCTTGGCGGGTGCCCAGAACAGTCTCCAGGGGCACCATGTCGGGGACTCCTGCTCTAATCACTGCAGCACGCTGCCTCGTTACTACAAAGCAACGTAACTTGTGGCCTACTTAGCCAAATATCACCTCCCAATTCCACATGGTGGTATCCACCATGGGTTCAACAAACCCGCTGCTCATGCAGCCCATATAGGGCTATAGAAAACATATACATGAATTATCAAGCACTTGCCAGGATACTACTCGTGCAAATCGGCTCCGTTTGCCATAAGGGGCCACAAGTTATATAGGGGCAGGGTAGAAAATTAGCCTCCCTTCTAAGCTTAAAAGATTTTTTTTTTAAATCAAGCTTGTGATATTAAAAATCTCTCCAGGGTAGCTTTTTTTTATATAATTTGTAGTTTCTTTTTTATTAAGATCATTAACATAACATAGTACATAGAATTTGAGTAGTAACATTCATAATTCAATAACTACAAAGTAAAAAACTGTAAATACAACTTTAAGAAGTGTAATATTCAAAGTTTCAACTATAAGTAAGTAAAAGTACATTAAACAGCCACATTGCCTTGATTGCCAGTGTAAAAACTCTAAAATTCAGATAGCCAGGTATTAATTGTTTGACAAAGGCATAGCTAGGCGATTGTCTTTTTAGATCAAAGACGTAGTTTCAGACAAAGTAACAATGAAGATAAAATAGTAAGAAGGGTATACCACCATTTCAGGAAAAGTTAAGTCCAGGAGTTGTATACATTAGATCTCTCTTAGAGGAAACGAGCAGGATAGCTTTTTCTACCCTCCTAGCAGAAGCTAACTCTTACAGCTGAGAAGAAGAACTGTTGCGGGCATAATACATTTCTATATATCATTTTCTAAAAAGAAGCTTGGAAAACAGCTTTTGGCATCTGGAAGACGAAAGCTTTACAAACAGAATTTCAATACAGCCAAGAAAGCAGCGAAAAAGAGAGAGAGAGGAAAGCCTCATTTTGCACCTGTCCCAGGAATTTATGTCCAAATGTTATTGTGGAATTATTTGTGCTTTGCACGCCTGTGAGACAATGACTTTATTTTATTAAATGAACTGGGAAATATACTGCTTGTCAAAAAGAAAAGACAAAGCGTTTATATAAAAGGAACTTCAAGGAAACTTCCAAAGTGTTAAAAAAAGAAGCCAGTAATGGAGCTTATCAGCTGTCTTCAATAAGTTACTGCCTTAAAAAGGAAGTATAATTGCTTGTGTGTGGTGACTTCTGTGTATTTGCAATTCAAATGGTCAAGCATAAGACTTATAGTCTCTTTACAGGAAGCGGTTGTCCCCTCGGTTCAGATTACACATGGGAAGTCATTTGTCTGAATGCGATCCCACAGGAAAAACTTGACCCGATTTTTCAAATGGGGCAAATCCTGACCTACATTTCCCAGGACATTAACCAATATGGAGCTGCTTTGTGAGATTCTGTTCCTAAACCCAAGAGATTGGATTTCACTCACTTGGGAGTCTCAGAACAGCTTACAAATTCCTTTCCCTTCCCCTCCCCACAACAGACACCCTGTGAGGTAGGTGGGGCTAAGAGAGCTCTTTCCCAAGCTGTCCTTGAGAGAACAGCTGGTCCAGAGCTATGGCTTGCCCAAGGTCATCCAGCCAGGTGCAAGTGGAGGAGTGGGGAATCAAACCCGGTTCTCCCAGATTAGAGTCCACGCACTTAACCACTACACCAAACTGGCTCTCAGGCTGGGAACAGGACCTTTCCTGTCACGGCCCCCAAACTGCAGAGCCACTTGTTCAACAGGGCTTGCCAGTGCCTGACATTGTAAGTTTCTGGGACAAGGCAGCACGTCACACACCCCGTCCTGCAGCCAGGGACCTAAAGCAGACTCAGGAGCCCTGCAGCCGCCAGCCTCACCACCCGGGTCACCAGAGTCCTTGGAACACTGGAGAAGGAGGGCCCAGGCAGAGGTGCTGGAGCAGGGCCACAGAGCATGGCTTGCACCTCAGCAACAATCAACCTCTGCCTGTAAGCCTGAGTCACCACAAGATTGCGGCTGACAGCCACCCAGACGGCTCAGCCATTGATGAGTTGCCCCTGTCCCTGAATAACTGAGCAGGGTTTTCCACATAAAAGCAGACAGAAAAGGGCGACCTGCATGGAAGCAACTTGTGCACCTGCTGTTGGTCTGTGCCTTGTTCTAGACTTCAGTGCGTTTGACCTCCTGGACTGGCTTGCACTCTTCGGATCTGCCATTCTGGTCTGAGGCCTGGACTTCGAAAGACCTGTGCCTTGACCCTGGACTGTGTTTGGACAATGCTTGTTGCCTCCCTCCTTCCTCCCCCGTGCTTGCCTGAGCCTGGATAGCCATCTCTTTTTGGGGGGGTGGGGGTATTTTTTGTATGTGCCTGTCTGTGCGTGTAAGTATGTGTGCACCTGGAAGTCAAGGCGACCTCTGGTGACTGAGGAGGATATTCAGAGAGGTGGCTGAATAAAGCCTGCCCCCACCTCCCGCCTTTGGTATTCCTAGGAGGTCTCCCATCCACGTACTTCCCAGAATTGACCCTGCTTAGCTCCCGAGATCTAATGAGATCGGGCTTGCCTGGGCTGCCCAGCTCTGGGCAACCCAGATAGCCATCTCGAGTTCCATCACAGCAAGAAAGGAGGCTGTAAAGAGTAAGAGGAGCCACAATATGGTCTTACAGAACTCTCTCTCTCTCTGTTCACCTGGGCTGCATAGACTAGTCTTGCATCATAATCCAGCCACAGGCATCTCCACTAACAAACCGATCACTGCCACGTGAGCACACGCTGCAGCCTGCCGTCGACTTCAAGCCAATCGCGCAGGTTAATTGTCAACGCTCAGGCGCCTCTCCTCCCATTCCCCCTCTCTAGTGATGAGAACACAAAAGCATTCATCAAGCCCTCGCCCCCCCCCCCCCAGCTTCCCTCTTCCCAAAGCCCCCAACTTAGTGGAATGCTGGTAACACAGAAAAGGTGTCTCAGAACGGTATGCAAAAATGTTCCGTATCCAAGGAAACTGCTGCGGTGAAATTAGACCGCGTGGTGTATCGACACAACTCCTAAATCAGCTCCAAGAATTTCCGAAGCTTTGGGGCTATTTATTAGTGTGAAAAACTGTCAATGCCACTGACGCCGCCCTGATAGCTTAAACATGCTTCAGCCTGGGAGTGGGGTAGAAGGAAGGGAAATGCTAACAAGGTACCTTTTCAAGAAAGGATCCTATTGTTGGCAGGGGAGAAGCGGGGCCCCCACTTAGCATCTTGTTATGAAGGAACAGCAGGAAATATCACACAGCAGATGCATACATGAAGCTGTAGCTATTCTTTGCAAGGTTTCTTTTTCATCCCCCTCTTTCCTATCCTTTAAAAAAAAAAAACCCTTTCGTTCCAGCAGCAGCTATAATCCCACAGCAAGCTGCAAAAGGATATAATGACATATTTTAGTTTGCTCACAGCTCACAAAGGGCAGCCATTCAGAAGCATGGCAATCATTTAACTCCTGGAAACTGTTCTTTTTTTCTCTCTCTTTTTACTCCCGTAGTATTTGCGGCCAGTCAAACGGAATTTTTTATAGCTGCAAATTACAGGAGGTGGCTCAAAAGCAATTGTTTATTTCCTGGTTTCTGCACTCACTATGCAGTATTGTTTGGTGGGGAAATGAGTGGTTCGCAAGTGGGAGCCAAAGAGGAAAAGCACAGTATGTGCATGGGGAAACTGGTTTGTGGGCTCCGAGTTCAAATGATGCCTTCAAGAAAGTCATCACCTGACAATTTAGTCCTCCCGTAAACACAGGTCTTCCGATATCACACACACCAAACTATTTTTTTGGTCAACTTGGTCAATACACTGAAATTGGCGACTCGTTCACAGACTTGGTTTTCTTACACTTGGGAGCAGGAGGAAATAAGAAAAGAAGAAGTGACATAGAAGTGACATACAGCCCACACAAGAAAGCCAGCATGCTGCAGTGCTTAAAGTGCCAAACCTGTATAGTGGAGATTTGAGTTCAAATCCTCACACTGCCATAAAACTTGCTGGGTGTCCTTGGGCCTATCTCTCCCTCCCAGCCTAACCTACCCCATAGCATAGGTGTCAACTTCAGGGGAGCTGGAGCCCCCGAAAAAACTTTTCCAGGAGGTGCTGAGCCTTCCCCGGAGACAATGGACTGTGATGTCTCTGGCCCAGCCCCAGCCCACCCCCCAGGAAATTGGAAAGTCTACACCCTTGCCCCACAGAGTTGTTTTGAGGGTAAAGTGGTGAAGGAGAGAACTGCATATGCTATCCTGAGCTTCTGGAGGAAGAGTGGCATGAAAATGTACTAGACGGAAGAGCAAACACACAGGATATGTCTAGATGCAAAAGCAAAACCGCACAGTTAAACAGTGAGCTGAAATAACTGTCGGTACCATATCACACTGAACATGGAGCCATCATTTCTGGGTCTATCCCCATGTTTAATGAAGGAAATTCACCCTGTCAATGAAAACCATGGAGACAGATCAAGATGAGTAGCTATGCTGTACCCCCCACACACACACACTTCCCTCCCTCAGAGGCAAGATTTTCCCTCCATTTTTCTTTCCCTTTACTTACTGAGCAGCCCTAGTAATGTGTTTTCTTCTTTGCTGAAGAACTCTGGCTGTCCCACTCTGTCACAGTTCCTCAGCCCAGGAATCTGAGGGAAGGGTTCGGGATCAGCCTTTAACTTAATGGCGCTCAAGGTGTTTTGAAATTCAAAAATAAGAAAATATTTTTTTTAGCAAGGGCCAGGTGAAATCAGGGGTAAAAATCTGAGGTATAATCAGTACATGCACAGACTTTACCTTTATATTTCAGGCTAATAAGGGTTTCTTAAGCTTTTCACCGTTACTTATATCTATATGTTGAGAGGCTTTTGTTCCAATGTTTTCCCAAACTCTTTAATACACTTTCTTTGAATATTCTCTTACCCTTTTTGTTTCCAGAAAGCTGATGCACTCTTTCCAGTACCAAAACCCCCTTCTCTTGAAACACCAGCAGGGATCATTTTGTTAAAAAAGAGGTACAGGAGCTCATTTGCATAATTCATTTGCATATGCCACACCCCCTTGCAAAAGGCAGGCATGCAAGCATGCCTGGGTTCCCTGCCTGATCTTCTCCAGGTGGCCCGCGGCTACGGGGCACCTAGAGAAAATCGCGCAGGGAACCCAGGTATGTTTAGAAAGCCGCAGCGGGCTACCTGGAGAAGGGGAGGGGAGGGAAGGCGGGCAAACATGCCTGCGTTCCCTGTGCGATCTTCTCTAGGTGACCCATGGCTGCAGCACACCTAAGGAAAATTGTGCAGGGAACCCAGGCATGTTCAGAATGCCTTTCTCTCCCTTCCCCATCTGGGGAAGAGAAAGAAAGGCATTTAAATTCCCCCAGGCAGCGGGGGGGGGGGGCTCTGCAGGCCTTCCCTGGCCTGACCGCCTGCGCAGGTGGGCTAGGAATGGCAGTGGCGGGGGGGGGAAGGCTTTAAAGTTTAAACCCCTTCTCGCTTTGCTTCCCCCCTCCCCGTCACCTTGGCAGGCTTGCTAGGGAAGGGAATGAGAGGCTTTTGAAAATGCCTCCCCCCCTTTTTTGCTTCCCCAGCCGGACTGCCAAGGGACAGCACTGGCTCTTCAGCTTGGAAACGGAGATGAGCACCACCCCCTAGAGTCGGATTCAACTAGCTTTTGAGCAAGGGAAACCTTTGCCTTTTACCTTTGCCCCAAAACCAGAGCACCGCCGAGCAACATCACTGATGTCACTTCCGTGTGACATCAGCACATCGCAGCACTCCACCCCATTCCCAGAAAGTTCCTTCCCACCCCCCGCTGACATGGCATTTGGACCTGGCAACCCTAATCTGCTGACGCTGGTGCTTCTGCAGACCAGGCCTCAGACGAGTGAACAAGTCTACACTCAGAAGCCTTACAAGGGTCATGAGGGGTCACCTGATCTATTCTGGCCAATTATCACAAAGAGGCTAAGCTGAAGCAAGACACAAGTCAGCCTTTGGCCCCAGCATAGGAAGAAGCACCACTAGATCTCTCCTAGGCGCTTAGACCCGTGGTGAAGGCCGACTCGAAATCATTTTGACCACTCAGGATACCACCTAAATCTGCTTTGGCCCACACTGGTTTAAAGAGGCTGCTGTGAATAGTCTTGCTAGAGTCTATTTTGCACTGTGGCCAGGTACTGGGACAGATTTTCCCAGACATAATAACCCCAGATCCCAAGAGCAGGACTAGGCTGTTGGACTGCACGGCAAATGATCCAGTAAATAGCACAGCTAACATTATTTGTAAGAAAATTAGTTGAGCCGCAATGTTTAGTTAATGGACTGGCACGATCAATCTAATGCAGACTCCTTGATCTATTTAAAACGGACTTAAGGCTGCAGGGACACTCGAAGCTAAACCCACCAACTTCAACGGATTTAGACAGATGCAATTCTTCTTCTGGTTGAACTGTGACAGCGCAATCCTAAAGATGCTTTCCTAGGAGTAAGCCCCATGGACTGAGAAGGGACTTACTGCTGAGTAGATCTTCTTAGGAATGCTTCTTTAGTCACGCAATACACCCACCATTAAAAAGGGTAAGAGTAAGATACAATTTAAAAAATCAACTAAAAAATTATTGATTAACCCCCCCCCCCCCGTAACATTAGTCAGTTAGTTTGGTTAGATCAATCAATTATGAACCTCTTGATCAAGCTGAATGGTGCCTCCTAAGCAGAAGCGATCGATCTACTGCAATCATATGTTAATCCTAGTTGCTGATGCCAAAACAGGGGAGAAAGACATACAAGTCAAACAATTTGAATTCTGCTGAAATAAAAACTCAGCACTTGAATCCTGCTAAGTAATACAGGACATACTGACAAACCTGAGATCGAATTATTCTACTTTCCATGATTAAATGGATTTTGGGAGGGCTGAGAAACAGAGTGGAGACTGTGTATAAACTGGCACCGCGAACAGGAACCATTGAGCCATCAGTAGTCAACAAGAGAAGAATAGCTCAGTGCTGGATTAGACCAAAGTCCACTTACAGTACAACCCTAAGAACATTTTCCTGGGAGAAAGACCCATTTAATAGACTAAATCGGTTTCCAAGTAGACCTGTTTATGACTGCACTGTTAGTCAAACATTTTGTTTCCCATGTTGTCCAGGGGGACTCTAGGAAGTTCTCAAGCCCAGTACGAAGACAGAATCTGGAAAACGGAGGTGTATCCTTTCCTGGATTTGGAGATAAAGCTATGAAGCTTGAAGCAGCGAAATCTGCAAATTAAATCAAGCACTGCGTGAAGAAGTAGTTTTTCTAGTCTGTTCTGAATCTACTGATGGTCAGTGTGATTGGGGGACCACTAGTATTACAAAGAGTGGGGGATCTCTCCCTTGTGATTTGCTAAACCTCTACCATCTCCTTAGGGGCCGCAGTGGCTCAGAGGTTAAGATGCTGAGCTGCAGACTGGAAGGTCAATAGCTCGGCAGTTCCAGACCCAAGTGCCACCTGACGGAGTGAGCTCCTGTCTCTGGCCCCAGCTCCTGCCAACCTAGCAGTTTGAAAGCAAGAAGTTGCAAGTAGATAAATAGGTACCGCTTTGGTGGGAAGGTAACAGCATTCCGTGCGTCTCGGTGTTTAGTCATGCCGGCCACATGACCATGGGAAAGTCTTTGGACAGCGCTGGTTCTTCGGCTTGGAAATGGAGATAAGTCGGATTCAACTGGCTTTCGAGCAAGAGAAACCTTTTCCTTTACCCTTACCATCTCCTTCCTTAATCATATCCCCCACCCCCCCAAAAAAATTAGACACGCTTTGGCCTTTCTTCATGACAAAAGTGTTCCAAGTCTTCCGTTAACTAGTTGCTAATCCATAAAAGGACATAGTCTCTAACTTCATAGCAACTATCAGTATATTCTTAAGCAGAGGTGCACTTTTCTAAGTCCACCAAGATCAGTATTGTCTACTCACACTGGCAGCAGCTCCCCAGGGTCTTTCACACCACCCACCACCTGATCCTTTTAGGTAGAGATGCTGGGGATTGAACCTGGGACCTTCTACATGCAAAGCAGAGGGTCTTCCACTGTGCCACAGCCAGGGCTGGTGCTACCATTAGGCCAACCTAGGCGGCCGCCTGGGGCGGAGATCTCAGAGGGGTGCAGAACTGACAGTCTGCATTGCTGTGCAGGAGGTTTTCAGTGCTGGCTAAAATGCACTGATGTTTGAAAATTGGGGGGTGCATGGGGGAGCGCCAGAAGATAGCCTCGCCTGGTGTGCAAAAAAACCTGGCACCGGCCCTCGCCACAGCCCCTCCCCAGAACCATCTGTGCCTGCTGATTACTAAGGCGCTTGCAAAGTATGCAGCAGTAAGAGGCCTTTAGTTTGACTCTCCAATGCACCCCTTGTATTCTTCAGCAAAAGTTCACAATTAGGATCACTGGTCATAAACTCATTATGCCATAACTGTTCCCAAGAATACACTATTGCTTTGTAAATCCAACGACCCTTTGATAAACCAGCAGGATATCAGTAAAAAGGGGAGGGGGATCTCACAGAACTGAAGCCAGCACACCCCTGCTCAAAACATATAACATACAGGTGAGAATAAAGCACAGAAACCCAATCCTATCCAGCCTAACAGGAAATTCCCTATGCAGGCATGCCAAGGTCACAAATAAACACATATTACACAAACAGGTGTAACAAGAGCTCAGACAGGGGGGAAAAACTCCATCTGAGGATGCAGAAAGCCTCTGCCAGCCACAGTAAATTCTTATTGGGTTATACAGACTGTCTCCTACTGCTTGGATTCTGATTTTAACTTTTGTCCTTAATAACAACAAATACAACAACAATCCTTGAATGCCTTCCTTGTTAGAAAGCAACTGCGGTAACAGAAGGTATTGATGCCTTAAACTGAGACTCTGTTTTCTCCTGTGTGAGAAAACTAGATAAATACTTTGCCAACCCTCAAACTCTGTCATTAATTAAACACCACAAAACACGATGCTCCACCATCCCTGCGCTAGACACTTAATCATCACTGAAGTGGTGGGTAGGTTCAGTTCTGTGCGGTATTGTTAAAAACTCTTACACAGACACATTTGGGGAGATATATTTTGGCACTCCCGAGAGTAGATAAGGACTACCACTTGACCTACAACCAGTGACACACATGAAACCCCCACCACCTCACAAGGCACCACCCTTCACCTGAATCCCCCAAATTAAAGCTCATTTCAGTTTTAGAATTTTCTTCCACCTCAAAAGGTAACAGCAAAAGGTAACTCCTCCACTTGCACTTGCTGGATGACCTTGGGCGAGCCATAGTTCTGTCAGAGCTGTCCTTGAAAAGAGCAGTTTCTGTCAGACTCTCTCAGCCCCACCTACCTCACAGGGTGTCTGTTGTGGGGAGGGGAAGGGAAAGGAGTTTGTAAGCCGCTCTGAGACTCCCTTGGGTAATGAAGGGCAGGGTATAAATCCAATCTCCTCTTCTTCTTCAAAAGACTCTCTAACTTCACCGCTCACCCCAAAAGACCCTCTGACTTTACTGCTAGAGGCCTAGATAAGATATCCAATTAGATATGTATTTATTTATTTGGAAAGATTGTATCTCACCTTTCTGCCCTTACAAAGGCCACCATGGCAGCTAACAATTTAAAACCTACATGATGAAATAACATCTTAAAAATCATTAAAATCAACCTCCCACCATAGAGTCATAGAATCACAGAGTTGGAAGGGGCCAGACAGGCCATCTAGTCCAGCCCCCTGCTTAATGCAGGATCAGCCTAGAGCATCCCTGACAAGCGTTTGTCCAGACGCCGCTTAAAGACTGCCGGGGGCGGGGGGAGCTCACCACCTCCCCAGGCAGCTGATTCCACTGTGACACAACTCTTACTGGGGAAAAAAGTTTGTCCTAATATCCAGCCGGTACCTTCCCACCCTTAATTTAAACCCATTCTTGCGAGTTCAAAAAAACTATACACATCACTGAAACAATTTTCAAAAAACAGTTAAAACACAAAACACGAAAAAAGCAATTAAAACATTGGTCAGGAAGGAGAAATCACTGAGGTAACGCCCTCTCGTGGGGGAGGGCAGGATAGAAATACAATAAAATAAATAAATGAAAATAAATAAATGAAACAAGAAAGTCTTCACCTGCTAGCAGAAGATGGCAACAAAAGGGAACAGACAAATCTCCCTGAGGAAAGATTTACAGGTTTCCTGTCATGACTGAGATATGAAGGGAGTGGCCCCTGAGCTAGCAGGGATTTCCTTAGAAACTGCCAGTCTGAGTAGACCATACACGGACTTTGGTGGATCAAGGTCTGATTCAGTGTAATGCAGTTTCATGAGTTCATGGGAATGGCCCAACTACTGCAATGCTCCAGACAGCACACTGATTAGCCTTTTCTCTAAAGCAGGGGTGTCAAGCATACGGCCTGAGGGCCACAACCAGCCAGTCCAGGGCTCTTATCCGGCCTGCGAGCAACTGATTGTCTTTACTGCCAGATGACAGAGGCTGTGCATTATGCCCCGGTATACTGTCCCAGTGCTAATGCATAACGGGCAGTGGAAGTGGGTGGGTGCGCATTAGGGAGATACTGTAAGGATGTTTATATTTAAGCAAGCTTGTATTTTGAGTTAAAAAATAGTATCATTAATTGGGTTTGCCCGTGTCCTTTATAAACTTTATATCTCCGGTACCTAGCATTACATTTTATGGCAAACGTGGCCCGGCCCAACAAAGTGGGACATTTATGTCAGATCTGGTCCTCGTAACAATTGAGTTTGCCATCTCTGGTCTAAAGCCTTCAGAGCTCCCTCATACCCACGGCCACGAGTAAATCACTCACTGACTGCTGGGTTCACTCATGCTGCAGCTTGCAAAATGCATTTAAAGGGATGGCCCCTTTAAATGCCAAGCTGAAAAAATCAGCAATCCCAAATATTTCCCGAATCCCAATATCATACTGATACTGGGATTCAGGAATATCAAGAAATACTGATATTTTTGGGGTTCAATACACCCGAACCCAAAAAACACCAAATTTTTGGGTGCACACTCCTAGCGTAGACTGCTACAAATCTGAATAGTGCATGGTGGAAATCCTTTAAGTCAGGGGTGGGCAATTGTTTTGGTTCGGGGGCCACTTTGTGGGAGTGGAGGTTAGCGGAGGGCCGCACCTTTTAAAATGATTGCATTCATTAGTTAACTTTGCATTTCAGAAAAGGTATAAATTGTATCTTAAAAATCAATAAATATAAATTAAATAAAATAGTGGTAGTTTTATTCAATTTATTTATTGTGCTAATTTCATATCATCTATAGCTGCAAGCACATTTAATTTTAGAATCAGTTTAATGAGACAAATGTACCCTATCACACTTTTCTACAATTTTTTGGAAATCAGGAGTGAGATTGCTTGTTGAGGTTTTCATCACAGCCTGCAAGTTAATGTCTGTCAAAGAGCATCTATATTTACTCTTGTTAATCTTCATGTCTTGGCGGGCCGCAAAAAACTCTGTGGCGGGCCACATGTGGCCTGCGGGCCGCCATTTGCCCACCCCTGCTTTAAGTCACTGCAAGCTTTCTCAAGGAAGCTTTGGATATTTGAAAGGAGAGCTATCCGCACAGATGACACAGATGGGTTGTCTCCACTGTTTCAAATTATTTGGAATCAGAACTCTTTGGCCAACCGATCCAGACATTTTCTCTGGAATATAACACAAATATTCTTGTGGTATATTTACTGTATATATTGTAACACAACAGTATGTTCCCCTCTCAGATATTTCTGTGAGTCTCATCTCACGGGGTGGGGTCCCTGCTCAATGAATTCTATTAGTTAGAATTGTAGTCTGCATGATTTCCCTGGTTCTGAAAGCAGTTCCCCTTTTCCTGTATTTCCTTGCTAATAAATGGATGCTCTTTGAACACATGTGTCTTGGCTGCATGAACCTAAGAGCAGGAACATAAGAGGGTACCCTCCTTCTAATCTGCAAGCCCGTCAGCTTTCAGAAGCTAAGCAGAGTTGGGCCTGGTTAGTACTTGGATGGGAGACCACCAAGGAAGTTCAGGGTCACTACGCCGAGGCAGGCAATGGCAAAACACCTCTGTCTCCTGCCTCAAAAACCCCATGAAAGGTTGCTATAAGTCGCTGTGACTTGATCCCACATTACACATACATAACAGAAATATCCCCATGATGCCTGCATTGTCTAGATTAAGCCTGTAATGCTAACTATGGAAGCTACAGCGAAGCTAGGAGCATATGGGAGATTCCCTCGTAACTGACTGCATCCTTGCATGGCTTATTTTAAGGATATCTAACACGCTTTGTTTCAGTCAGTCAGTACTGGATTAGTTACTCAATCTGTAAATCCTTATACACAGAGGGCTGTAGACATGGAGCTGAATGAGTGACAGCCAGTTTGGTGTAGTGGTTAGGAGTGCAGACTCTAATCTCGGAGAGCCAGGTTTGATTCCCCCCCTCCTGCACACACAGCTGTTGGTGTGACCTTGGGTCAGTGACAAGTTCTTTCAGAGCTGTTCTCTCTAGAGCAGTCCTCGAAAGAGCTCTCTCAGCTTCACCTACCTCACAGGGTGCCTGTTGTGGGGAAGGAAAGGGAAAGAAGACTGTAAATTACTCTGAGACTCCTTCGGGTAGTGAAGAACGGGGTACAAATCCAATCTCCTTCCTCTCTTCTAAGGGTGCTAAAGAGATAACTGTTGGTGGGCCAGCAGGCTTTGAAAGAAGAATAAATTCAGAAAGAAGGCCTGAACAAGGCTTCAGAAACAACTGCTGAAAACCTGCTAGATCCCTTTCCCAGTCATTATGAAACTGCCTCTTCTCATCTACATTGTGTCTGGAAGAAGACCTATTTACCTCATGTGAGACGCCTCTGATAACTTCACCACCCTCTTGGTCGTAGGCTGGAGCCCTTTCTCCGTTTTCTGTCAGCAGAAATTTGCCTTCTTGCAGCACATTCCTCCTCCTGATTAGCAGTACTTAACTCCAGCAATCCCGCCCAAATGCTGATCCCCTCACTGCAATCCGCTAATCTCATCCCTACATCTCCAACAGCTCCCTCTGAGAAATGCCTCATTTCTTTGTTATCTACACTGGGCTCTTTATCCACGCAAGGTGTGCAGCTCACCTTGACAGCATCCTTGCTGATTTCGCCTTTCTTTAATCTACATTGCCAGCTTCTTTTTAAAGTCTTTTTTTCTGATAACTGTACATGTTCTGCCTTTTACATCAACATTTCTCAGCAATTTTAGGAGGGAAAACTACATTTCTTAAATATCAACACTTTCAAGAATGCAACCCATGCGGCAGCGGCTAAGAATTTATTTATCTGCATCATTTATACTCCATCTATTTGGTGTAGTGGTTAAGAGCACAGACTATAATGTGGGAGAACCAGGTTTGGTTCCCCACTCCTCCACATGCAACTGCTGGGTGACGATGGGTCAGTCACAGTTCTCTGAGAGCTGTTCTCTCAAGAGCACTTCTTGGGAGAGCTCTCTCAGCCCCACCTACCTCACAGGGTGTCTGTTGTGGAGAGGGGGAGGGGAAGGAGATTGTAAGCCACTCTGTGATTCCTTTGTGTAGTGAAGGATAGAGTATAAATCCATCTCTTCCTCCTCCTCCTCAGTTACAGTTCTCTCAAGAGCAGTTCTCTCAGAGCTCTCTCAGCCCCACGTATCTCACAGGATGTCTGTTGCGGAGACAGGAAGGGAAGACCACTGTAAGCCACTCTGGGACTCCGAGTGAAGGGCAGAATATAAATCCAATCTCCTCCTCCTCTTCTTTCTCTCCAATAGGGACCACAGCAGGCTTATATTGTTCTCCTCTCTCCCATTTTATCCTCACAACAGCAATCCTGTGAGGCAGGTGAGGCTAAGAGTGTGTGACTCATTCAAGGTTACCCAAGAAGCTTCCATGGCAAATTCAAACCTGGGCCTCTCAAATCCTAGTCTGACACAGGAAATGGCGGCAGTATCACACTCACATAATATACCCCACTCAGTTCTGACTCGACCTAGGGCCAAACTTTATGCATGATGTTCGGAATCTTGAACTTCAAATGAGCTTTTTAGCCCTAAAAACAGCTGCAGGAAGGGTGGATGGGCAATACCAATCAGGGAGAAGTAGTGCTGGGAAGGTTGAATTCTTGGCCGACATAAGCTTCCTGGTCAAAAATGCCCTACCCTGGACTGCTCTAAGAGCTAGAAGGTGAAATTGGACAGGTACTCATCTCATATCCATCCTTTATTCCCTGTATTTAGCACTCCCCTTGACCTGAAGAACCTCGGTCATGCTGCTTTGGGGACTTCTGGCGGGTGATCCACGCTAATTCACAGTGGTGGCAGTGCTGGATACTGAAATCCTAGTTTTGCCAACATTGAACAAATTGGAATAAAAGGCAAAGCAGCATAAAAATTCCAGTTCAAAACGCAGACAGAGCCAGAACGACGTCTTACGTACAGGAAAAACGTTCCTGCACATTCAAAGTTCTCAAACAGGCCTCCTTCGTACCATTAAAACTGGGAAAGTCAAAAACCAGAAACATATGGGCCCAAGCCACTTAAAATAACAGGCTCAGATAGAACACCTGGAGCATTTATTTCCAGTCTCGTATCCTCATTAGCAGCCATCCTTTATACTGCAGTACAAAATACACGAATACTTTTGTAATCACCTTCTGGATTGCTCTTGATCGGAGCACTGGTGAAAGATGTGGGCAGAACTCATCATCAAGATCTCTCAGCGTCCACCCAGCCTTTCCTAATCAGCTCAAGACTAAAAGAACTCATCGTCATGGATTACAGAATTATTAACAGCCAGGTCCTTTGAAGAAGCAAGGAAAAGCATTTGCCATGGTTCCTGAACACTTCCAAAAATAACAGAAACTGAATGCATCAGGATGTTTACTGCATATGATTAGACAGTAACGAAAGAGCAAATATGGTGTACCCTGTAATGAAGCAAAAGACTCCTCGCTTTTCATTTGGCGCCAAATGATGGTCATTACAGTGATACGGCCTGGAAATTCACTGGGTAAATAATAGAACCGTTGGGTGAAAACAGTCTCCAAAACGCCTTTGGACACTGTTCACTCAAGGGGAGAAAAAATGTAACAAAAACAAAAATTAAACCCTTGTTTATACTGAACCAATCCAGCAATCAGTCTAGGCAAGCCTGCACAATACATAGTCACCAAGCTGAATCACAGCCTGGTCGGTATTTACCAAGCTCCCCGTATTTACATCCCCGGTAAGGCACCACAGATAGCTGCTAGGGGATATTTAGTGAGTGGGAGTTCCAGAGATCTGAAAGGACTGTGCTGGCTGCTGGAGCCCACCACTGGAGATCAGAGCGGGGAGCTGAGTATTCTACTCCACTGTCATTTTAACCACTGCACAACTAAGGAAATCAACTGGGATAAATAGCTATGAAAACCTAAGAAATGCTGAGAAATTAAATTAAGGAGGGAAGACACCAAGGGTCTTAGCTACCCTAAGAACATAAGAACATAAGAGAAGCCAATGTTGGATCAGGCCAGTGGTCCATCCAGTCCATCACTCCGTCACACAGTGGCCAAAAACACCAGGTGCCCTCAGGAGCAGTGGGGCCAGTGTCAGTTAGCACTGCCATAGGCGTGGGTATGATCAATGTATTGCTGAGTTACATGTGTCAATACTGGCTATTTTACCCTCAGGTTTAATGATCTCATAACATTGCTTTGTGTTCCAAGGTTTCTTTCACCCCTTTAGGTCCCACCCGGGAGATAGCATCGGTATCCCGACTCCCGCCTTTGGAATGCGAGTCTTGCTTACCTGCTTCGCTTTGTGCATGCTCATTACTCATTTGCTTCCCTTCCCTTCTTATCTCTAGCTGGCTACTCCTTGGCTAACGACCTTGGACAGGAGAGCCTCCTGTTATGTGATACATGAATCACAGGTGTTATGTATTTCTTTTGCTTCCTTTCCTCTGGGAACATTTTCTCCAAAAATCCTCAACAGTATTTTCCCCTGAGAACCTATTTTGCCGTGCTTTCCTTGGGAACATTGGGCCAGTGTATTTGGGCGTCAATAATTCTCACTGTTGATTGGTAGATGGTAGGCAGGCCATATTTCATATCAAGTATAATTGTAATAGCATTGCTAGGCTTGGGCATCACTAACAGGAAAAGTGTTTGACCAACATGATCTTTTCTACAAATAAAAGACTTTCGACTTAAGGAGACCTGTTGTGGACTATATCTCTTGGCCCATTCTCACAGCCAGGACACTAGAAGCCCTCCCACTGTTGCCCCCCCCCCCCCAAGCACCAAGAAGACAGAGCATCACTTGCCCCAGACTGAGAGTTCCTATCTTTACCTTGTGGCTAATAGTCACTTATGGACCTCTGCTCCATATGTTCAACCTTTCTTCATAGGGAAAGTGTTCCAACCCTTTTGTTATTCTAGTTGCCCTTTTCTGCATTTTGTTCAGTGCTATAATATCTTTTTTGAGGTGTGGCGACCAGAACTGTACACAGTATTCCAAATGAGGTCACACCATCGATTTATACAGGGGCATTATGATACTGGCTGATTTGTTTTCAGTTCCCTTCCTAATAACCCCCAGCATAGCGTTGGCCTTTTTCATTGCAGTCACACACTATCTCGACATTTTCATTGAGTTATCTACTACGACTCCAAGATCTCTCTCTTGGTCAGTCTCCGCCAGTTCAGACCCCATCAACGTGTATTTATAGTTAGGATTTTTGGCTCCAATGTGCATCACTTTGCACTTGGCCACACTGAACCCCATTTGCCACGTTGATGCCCACTCGCCCATCCTCGACAGATTCCTTTGGAGTGCCTCACAATCCTCCCTGGTTCTCACCATCCTGAACAACTTTGTGTCATCTGCAAATTTAGCCACTTCACTGCTTACTCCCAACTCCAAATCATTAATAAACAAGTTAAAAAGCATCGGACCGAGTACTGATCCCTGCGGTACCCCACTGCTTACCTCCCTCCACTGAGAAAACTGCCCATTTATACTCACTCTCTGTTTCCTTTTAATTAGCCAGTTTTTGATCCACAAAATTACATGTCCTTTTATCTTGTGATTATTGAGCTTACTTAGGAACCTTTGATGAGGAACTTTATCAAAAGCTTTCTGGAAGTCAAGGTAAACAACATCTATTGGGTCCCCCTTGTCCACTCTCTCAAAGAACACTAACAGGCTATTGAGACAAGATCTTCCCTTACAGAACCCATGCTGAGTCTTCCGCAAGCTGCCTTTGCTTCCCTAAGCTGCCTAAGATGTGCGGTTAAGCTAGGAAAGCAAAATGCCAGAGTGAATCAGGAGGACACAAAGAGGCAGCTTGCTTACTTAATTAATTAGTCTTCTATCTTTCTCCACACTGGGGACCCATAGTGGCTTACATCGTTCTCTTTTTTCTCCTTTTATCTTCACAACAACCAAGTAGGGTAGGGAGTGAGAGAGAGTGACAGCCTGGCAGGTCCAAGGTTGCCCAGTAAGCTTCATGTTAGAAGGGGATTTGAAACTGGGTCTCTCCGATCCATGTCCGAAATGATAACTGCTTCACTGCACTGCCTTCCACCAACCAGAAGACAGCAAGGCAAAACAGAGAGGAACAGAGCTGAATATGGCAATTCAGCAAATATATGTCACTACATCAGCTTTAAGACAGGTGGGCAGTTGTGTGATGAGGACCATCAGTTCTAAAGGCAGAGGTGAACTTCCCTCAAATGTTATTGACATTTGGGGACTTGGAGATTTGATAAAGAACTGTGTAGCAGTCAGACTAGACTTTGGCAGGCCCAGGTTCAAATCCGGAATTCTGCAATGAGGCTTGCTGGATAGCCTTCGGCTAGTCACACTCTCTTGTCCTAACCTAGCTTGCCGGATTGTTGTGAAGATAAAACAGGGAAAGAAAAACTGCATATGCCCATCTTGAACTCCCTGGAGGAAAAGGAAGTATTAAAATGCACTAGTAAAGGTATAGTGGTTGAGAGGGGCCGACTCTCATCTGGAGAACCCGGTTTGCTTCCCCACTCCTCCACATGAAGCCTCCTGGATGACCTTGGGCCTTTCATGGTTCTCTCAGAACTCCCTCAGCCCCACCTGCCTCACAAGGTCCCTGTGGTGGGGAAAGGAAAGGAAAGCTCTGAGACGCATGAGGCCTGCTGGATGACCTTGGGCCAGTCACAATTTCTCTCAGCCCCACCTGCCTCATAAGGTAGCAGTTGTGGGGAGGGGAAGGGAAGATGAATGTTAGCCGCTTTGAGACACATGAGGCCTGCTGGGTGACCTTGGGCCAGTCACAGTTCTCTCAGAACTCTCTCAGCCCCACCTGCCTTACCAGGTGTCTGCTGTGGGGGAGGAAGGTAAGGCGATTGTCAGCTGCTTTGAGATTCCCCTTTTTTGGTCATCACAGCTGACTTATGATGACACCATAGGGTTTTCAAGGCATTCAGAGGTGGTTTGCCATTGCCTGCCTCCAGATCAGGACCCTAGTATTCCTTGCAGGTCCCCCATCCATATAATAACCAGGGCTGACCCGGCTTAGCATCTGAGATCTGGTGAGATCCAGCCTGGGTTATCCAGGTCAGGGCTTGAGACTCCTTAAGGTAGAAAAAAGCAAGGTATAAAACACCTACTCTTCTGGTTGTTGTTCCTGAGCCTCCCAGCTCCCCAAAACACAGGGAATGGGTTGCAGGATCACCCACACTGCAACACTGGCTGGTAGTTAAAAATTCAATTCTGCCTCCTTCTGCTTCGTTTAGCAAGAAAAACAGCCTCATATAAAAATCACAGGAAATAACCATTATCAGAAAGTGGGCATGAGAAGATAGCTGCAGGTGGCTATCGTAAACATGCATGGATTTTTTTTTAATGTCTTACAGATACTTTAGCTTCTACACACATTTGTCAATTTTTTGCAGGAGGAAGGTTTATCGCTTCCTGACTCTGAATGGCCTCCGGGCTACTCAGACAACCGCAGGCCCTGGTCTGCCCTCCCCACCCCCAGTTCTGCATGGCCACCTTAACCAGTACACCATGCAGTTCTCCATTCACATGCTAATGCCTTCCAAACAAGCGAGCCCTGTATTTTCTCTCCTTCGGGCAGTAAGCCTGTCTTTAGAAACACTTTTCCCCCTGTCATTTTGAACAGTGCCAGTTCCATAGAGAAAACATGATCCGCTCATTCATTTTCGGGGAGGGAGAGCAAAGCAAAAATTAAGGGGAGTCGCCGCCGAGTTATAAGCCGTTTCCCATCGACTCCGGTACACTGCTGTTGTAGACACCACATTGACTGCAAACTAGGGCTGAACAATTTTTGCATTATTATTTTCTTTCTTTCTTTTTCTTTTCTGTACCTTAAACACCCATGCAGAGAAAGCATGGATAAAAGGGTCCGATTATATGCATCTGTGAATGGTCCAAGTGGTCAGATCCAGCGGTAGCCAGCATGAAGTAGTAGGCAGAATGCAGAGGTAGGCTCTGGAAGAATCTGGGTTTCAATCCCCGTTTGGATATGGGATAGGGTTGCCAGCCTCCAGGGGGCAGTCTTTCAAAATTCTTTCAAAATTTTGGCAGTCTTTCAAAATTACAACCAATCTCCAAACGACAGAGATCCAGTCCCGCTGGAGAAAATGGTTGCTTTGGAGGGTGGACTCCATAGCAGGGGTGTCAAACATATAACCCGCAGGCCGGAACGGGCCTGTTCGGGACTCTTATCCAGCCCGCAAGCAACTGGTCATCATTTTTATTGCCAGATGACAGGGGCTGTGCATTATGGGACACTATCCCTGTATACTGTCCCAATGCTGATAAAATAATGGGCAGTGGAGGTCGGAGGGTGGGCACCAGGGAGATAATTTAACAAAATACTGTAAGATGCTGTTAATGTTTTAAGCATATTTGTATTTTGAGTAAAAAAACAGTAGAAAAGAGATTGGATTTATACCCTGCCCTTCACTACCCAAAGGAATCTCAGAGCGGCTTACAATCTCCTTTCCCTTCCCCTCTCCACAACAGACACCCTGTGAGATAGGTGAGGCTGAGAGAGGTCTCCCGAGAACTGCCCTTGAGAACAGCTCTGAGAGAACTTGTGACTGACCCAAGGTCACTCCAGCAGCTGCAGGTGGAAGAACGGGGAATCAAACCCAGTTCTCCCAGATTAGAGTCCGCACTCTTAACCACTACACCAAACTGGCTCTTGTTAATTGGGTTTGCCTGTGTCTTTTATGAAGTTTACCTGGCATTACATTTTAGGACACACATGGCCCGGCCCAACAAAGTGACATTTATGTCAGATCTGGCCCTCGTAACTAATGAGTTCGACACTTCTGCTCTGTGGCATTACGTCCCAATGAAGTCCCTCCCTAGGCTCCACCCCCAAACTCCCTAGGAATTTCCCAACCCAAAGCTAGAAACCCTATGATGGAAGTTCAACGGCTGACCTTGGGCCAGTCATTCTCTCAGTGCCAAAACTACCTCCTTAGCTTGGAGTGGAGACGACTGAGAGGTGACATGATAACCATCCAACTACCTGAAGGGCCGTCATTTAGAGGCTGGTGTGGAGTTGTTTTCTGTTGCCCCAGAAGGTCGGACCAGAACCAACGGGTTGAAATTAAATCAGAAGAGTTCTTGGCTCAACGTTAGGAAGAACTTCCTGACAGTCAGAGCGGTTCCTCAGTAGAACAGGCTTCCTCGGGAGGTGGTGGGCTCTCCTTCTTTGGAGGTTTTTAAGCAGAGGCTAGAGGGCCATCTGACAGCAATGCGGATTCTGTGGACTTAGGGAGATCAAGAGAGGGAGGGCAGGAAGGGATAGTGCTCGGCTCACGTGGCCCTTTCTTATATGCCCGGGGAAATGCTGATCGCCACTTTGGGGTCAGGAAGCAATTTTTCTCCATGCCACTTTGGCTGGAGATCCTGGTGGTTTTTTGTCATCTTCTGGGCATGAAACAGTGGTCACTGGGGGTTTGGGGGGAGGTATTTGTGAACTGCCTGCATTGTGTAGGGGGTTGGACTAGATGACCCCGGAGGCCCCCAGCAACTCTATGATTCTATGATCTAAGGCAGGGGTGGCCAACCTGTGGCTCGGGAGCCACATGCGGCTCTTTCACACATATTGTGCGGCTCCTGGCAGGGCGGCTGGGGAAGCAAAGGGGAGGCATGCTTTTTCTCTCTTTCTCCCTTCCTTCCTTCCTTCCTTCCCTCCTCCCTCCCATCTATTTGCTTTCCTAGTTTCTCTCTCTCTCTTTCTTATAACTGGTTTTCCTCATTTGTTTTTATTTTTGGCAGTCCCATTTAACGTTAATAAAAAAGCAAATTTGCATATTTTTAAAAATAAAAACGTGTGTGTGATATTTGTTCCTGTCTTGCGGCTCTCAGACATCTCTATGTGGCTCTTACGTTTATTCTGTGTGGCTCTTACGTTAAGCAAGGTTGGCCACCCCTGATCTAAGGCAATACTGGGTGACGGACTGGACCAAGGGTGGCCAAACTGCAGCTCGGGAGCCACATGCAGCTCTTTCACACAGTCTAATTTAATGTTAATAAAAAGCAAATTTGCATACTTCTCATTTAAAAACGTGTGTGTAATATTTGTTCATGTCTTGCAACTCTCAAACATCCGACGTTTATTCTGTGTGGCTCTTACGTTAAGCAAGTTTGGCCACTGGACCATGAACATACTGGGAAAGTTCCAGGTAGGGCGCTGACCTGCAGAACCACTGACGGTCAGCCCAAAGGTTCCAAGCCAAATGCACCCGGTGGTGCCAAGTACTCCACAGCGTCCACCTGACTCAGCTTCCTCCAGGGCTGTTTTAAGATCCCAAACTAGAAGCGCGCCACGTGTTGCTGCAAAATGGTTCCCAGGTGCAATCTGGACTTCCCCAGTCTAATCTTTTGGTTCCGGCTCATTTCCTATAACCACGGGCACCTCGGGGACACCAGCAACTGGACCGAGGCCAAGGCAGAGAGAGTAATAAGTTCAGGATGCCGCTGCCAGGCAAACATCAATTTGCCAGCTGCGGCGCACTCCCCAGGCGCTCCAACAGCTGAGCAAGTGTAGATTACGACAGTGGGATGATGCCACAGGCTGGGCAAGCCACGCTCCCACTTCGGGAGAGGGGGGGAAAGAATAAGATCCCTTTTAATATTAATGCACAAATAAGCCCTAACGAACCTTCAAACCTTTTTTGTCACGCTCTGCCCTCAGACAGTACTTACTAGAAAATAACCTACCCTGTTCCGCGCATGTATTAATAACTGCGACACAAAACCCGTGCCCTTCAGAGACGATTTCCTTTCCCGTCGCACCTCGGATTTTTGAAAGCACTGCGGATGATAGCTGCCCCATAATCACCAGGCTTCTGCTAGACTTTCCGCTTATTTAAAAGCCTACACACGGGCGAGACTCAAGGCAAAGTCGGATTAAGAAAAAGCGGCTGCTCAGCTGGATTTCCTCCTGATCATCTTAGAGGAGATGCTTTGAAAGGATGCGTTTTCAACACGGACTCGTTAAAGCAAGATTTGCTTAGCAAATGCAGCCTCGGTAGCAAGAAAAATGGCTCGGAAAAGCAGGGCACTATTTTAGATACAAAGAATCATAGGATCACAGCGGTGGAAGGGGCCAGACAGGCCATCTAGTCCAACCCCCTTCTCAATGCAGGATCAGCCAAGAACATCCCTGACCAGGGTTTGTCCAGCCACTGCTGGAAGACTGCCAGGGAGGGGGAGCTCAACACCTCCCTAGGCAGCTGATTCCACTGTTGCACAAGTTTTTTCCTAATATCCAGCTGGTATCTTCCTCCATTTGCATGTACGTCATGAGGGCAGTTCCAAAACTTGTGACTAACCCATGGTCACGCCAGCCGCTGCATGTCTCCCATCCAAAATCTAACCAGGGCCGGTCTTGCTTAGCTTCCGAGGTCTGATGAGATTGGGCTAGTCTGGGCTATCCAGGTCTAGATAGCTGGGCAAAATCTGGAACACCCCATTCTATTTGGGTAGCCCTCCACAGATACAATCCCTGGGAGCACTGGCATCACCAATATGAATTTGGATTTCACTTTCATTTCACTTATATATTTAGATCCTGCTTTTCTCCCCAGTGGGAAGAAGAAGAGATAAGAAGAGATTGGATTTATACCCTGCCCTTCATTCGGAGTCTCAGAGCGGCTTACAATCTCCTTCCCTTCCTCTCCACACAACAGGCACTCTGTGAGGTAGGTGGGGCTGAGAACTTTCAAGAACTGCTCGTGAGAGAACAGCTCTGAGAGAACTGTGGCTTGCCCAAGGTCACCCAGCAGCTGCATGTGAAGTGGTGGGGAATCAAACCCGGTTCTCTCAGATTAGAGTCCTGTCGCTCTTAACCACTACACCAAACTGGAACACAAAGTGGTTTATATTGCTTTCCCCTCTTCCACTTCATCCTTGCAAGCACCATGAGAGGAAGGTTTGGCTGAGAGAGAGTGACTAGCCTGAGGTCATCCAGCAACCTTCCATAGCAGAGCGCCAACTTGAACCTGGTTCTCCCACATCCTAGCCTGTGTCTAACCCCTACACTATGCCGACAGGCTCCCAAGAGCCTGAGAAGCTCTGTGCTGACCCTATAGAAATCGGAAGGCCATGCCCTGCTCCAATGACCTCTTGAATTCATTTACTTTCATTATTTAATTCATCTGTGCCCCACCTTTCTCACCAATGGGGACCCAAAGCAGCTTACTGCGTTCTCCTCTCCTCCATTTTATCCTCGCAATGACCGTGAGGTAGGTTAGGCAGAGAGTGAGAGGAGATGACTGGCCCAAAGCCAGCTTCCGTGGCACAGGTGGGGATTCAAACCTGGTTCCCCCGGATGCCAGTCCAACACCCTGAGCCAAGACATCACACTGGCGCTCCTTCGTCTTGTACAGATGAAGCTGCCCAGTCCTATTGGCAGCAAGCTCTCCAAGGTTGTAAACAAAGATCTTTCTCACGTCTACTGCCAAAAATCAATTGAACTGGAGACGCTGACTTTCTGCACACAAAAGCCTATGTTCTAACACAGAGGTGTAGAACTCATTTGTTACGAGTGCCAGATCTCGACATAAATGTCACTTTGTCCGGCTGGGCCATGCGTGCCATAAAATCTAATGCCAGGTACCAGAGCTATTTTATAAAGTACACAGGCAAACCCAATGAACGATACTTATTTTTTACTCAAAAATCAAACACGCTTAAAACATTAACACTCTTCCGGTATTTCCATACAGTATCTCCCTGATGCCTACCCTCCGACTTCTACCACCCATTTATCAGCACTGGGACAGTATACAGGGGCATAATGCACAGCCCCCTGTCATCTGGAAATAAAGGTGATGACCAGTTGCTCATGGGCTGGATAAGAGCCCTGTATGTTTGACACCCCTGTTAAGCTATAATCCGTCTTCCCGGAGTCTAAAAAGTTAGCATTCAGGCCACCATACATGAAGCTGCCTTGTACTGCATCAGATCATTGGTCCATCAAGGCCAGTACTGTCTACTCAGAACAGCAGTGGTCCTCTAGGGCCCCGGGAAGAGGCATTCCACATCATCTACTACAGGGGTGGCCAACCTGTGGCTCGGGAGCCACATGCGGCTCTTTCACACATATTGTGCGGCTCCTGGCAGGGCGGCTGGGGAAGCAAAGGGGAGGCATGCTTTTCCTTCCTTCCTTCCTTCCTTCCTTCCTTCCTTCCTTCCCTCCTCCCTCCCATCTATTTGCTTTCCTAGTTTCTCTCTCTCTCTTTCTTTCCACTTCTTTAATTCTTTCTTTCCATCTCTCTCTTTTTCTCTCTCTCTCTCAATATCATTAGCAAACAAGTAATATCATTATCAATAACCGGTTTTCCTCGTTTGTTTTTATTTTTGGCAGTCCCATTTAACGTTAATAAAAAGCAAATTTGCATATTTTAAAAAATAAAAACGTGTGTGTGATATTTGTTCCTGTCTTGCGGCTCTCAGACATCTCTATGTGGCTCTTATGTTAAGCAAGGTTGGCCACCCCTGATCTACTGCCTGGTTCTTTTAACTGGAGATGCCAGGGATTGGACCTGGGACTTCCGACATGCAAAGCAAAAGCTCTTCTATGGAGCCAAAGTCCCTCCCCATCCTGACGACCTGCGCTGCTAAATGGGAAACAACACTTGGCCCTCCCAAACGCAACAATACTAGACTGGACCAGAATCTGTGGTACAGAACAAATGTGATTTATTTGTGAGCTGGCTGAGGACAAATCGTGATCAACCCCAACAAGCTGTTGGGGAAATGCTTTGTTACGTCTACGCAAACATACTCTGTGCAGACAAAAGGTTCAAGCCGTGACTCATATTCTACAATAGAAAAACTCAACTTTTCGATGATACTTAACATCTGCAGTGTCTTCTTGAATGTTCAGAACGCTTGACATATGTTATCGTTTTGTAAATCTGAAAACAAGTCTGTAAGGTAGGGCAGATTTTACTCCCTTCTGTTCGTCGTTGGGTGCACAGAAGCGGAGTGAGCATGACTTGCCCAAGGTCACCTAGTAAGTCAATGGCAGAGTCACCACTCAAACCAGGATCTTCTTGGTTCGTACCTCAGTCTCTTGGCCAACACAACAAAAAGGCTCCTCTGTCTATTCAGAAAGAGGAGACGACGAGGAAGAGGAGATTGGGTTTATACCCTGCCCTTCACTACCTGAAGGAATCTTCAGAGCGGCCTGCAATCTCCTTTCCCTTCCCCTCCCCACAACAGACACCCTGGGAGGTAGGTGGGGCTGAGAGAGCTCTTTCCAGGACAGCTCCTGAGAGAACAGCTCTGAGAGAACTTGTAACTGGCCCAAGGTCACGCCAGCAGCTGCATATGGAGGAGTGGGGGAATCAAACACGGTTCTCCCAGATTAGAGTCCGCGCTCCTAACCACTACACTAGACTGGCTGACTGGATGGTTGACAACGTATGGGTGAAGTAAAACAATAAGGATGGACCTACCCAGTTTCCACTGAGGGGAAACAACACAGGACTACCAAAGGACTACTCAGGTTTAGCATAAGGAACCTCATCCTACCCTTTCTGTCAAATGACTGGGTTGCTCAGCTATATTTGGGTGTGCTCCTGGACTCCTCCTTGACGATGGAGGCCCAGGTAGCAGCCACTGCCAAAGCAGCCTTTTTCCATCTACGGCTGATTAGGCAGTTGGCCCCCTTCCTCGAACGTGAAGACCTAGCTACAGTGATCCATGCTATGGTCACCTCACGTCTTGACCACTGTAACGCTCTCTACTTGGGGCTGCCCTTGTCCCAGATCCGGAGGCTGCAGCTGGTGCAGAATGCTGCGGCCAGGCTGCTGATGGGTCTCTCTTTGTGGGACCACATCCGGCCTGTGCTGCAGTGGCTGCACTGGCTGCCTATAGCATACCGGATCAGGTTCGAGGTGCTGGTGTTAACCTTTAAAGCCCTTTATGGTCAGGGGACCGCCTACTTGAGGGACCGCCTTTCCCCATATAGGCCCCAGAGGCTACTGAGGTCTGGCACCCAAAATCGCCTGACTTGCCCCGGTCCAAGAGAGGCCCGGTTGACTTGCACCAGGGCCAGGGCTTTCTCGGTGGCGGCTCCTTACTGGTGGAATGAGCTCCCGGATAACATCAGGGCCCTGCGGGACTTGTTGCAGTTCCGCAGGGCCTGTAAGACGGAGCTCTTCCGCCAGGCTTTCAAATAGGAGCCGCCATCGGGGAGAAAGCTGACCATACTATCTCCCTGGCCCTGTTGATCGCACCCTGCTGCCTTTACCCACCAGAGCGCTAGGAAGTCGCCATCTTGTGGAACTAATGTAGTGTTGTTTTAAATGTTTTAAATGTTTTATACTGTAAACTGGTCTTATGCTTTTATATGTTGTTAGCCGCCTTGAGCCGGTTGAAAAACTGGCAAGGCGGGATATAAATGAAACAAACAAACAAAGAAACAAATAAATAAATATATCAGACCTCTCTTCCTTCACCGTCTGAGATGATACAGAAAGTTGAAACAAGTCTACACAACATCTATCTCTGCTTTGATTTTCATGGGCTCTATGTTCCATTTTTTAAGCAAAAAGGCAACACCAAGAGTATGCACATCTTAATTTTACTAGCATCACGCCAAACTAGATGAAACATTACTTTCAGGGCGCAACAGCAGAGAATTTCTACCACCCCTGGTTCAGCTCTCCAGCACTAAACTTGTGCCTCTCCCAGCTTGAAAACGTTACTGTTAGTGTGGACGTTGTACTACTAACTACGCAAACTATATGCACCCTGCATCAGCCTTGGTATTTATTTTTAACTCACTTGGGTTTCTAATAACTCCATATGAAAAGCTCGGGTTAGCCACAACTTTAAGCCCACTGTTCTGGAAAACCCATAAAACACGAGAGTTCTAAAACACAGATGTAAACAGCCAATTGCCTAGTTGTCCTGGCATGCATCAGCTTTGGAAGAACAAGCACGGAAACTTGTGTGAACTAAGATATGATATGTTTCTTTACCGCATGTGTGTGCTGTTAGGGGGGTTGGGGGGGGGGTTGGGGGGTTGTACGGCTAAATTTCACAGACTTCCTTCCTTCTTTCATGATCACATTTGTATTCCAATTTAGTAGGATACGTATGCATGGATGGCCCAGGCTGGCCGAATCTCGTCAGATCTCAGAAGCTAAGCTGGGTCAGCCCTGGTTAGTACTTGGATGGGAGACCACCACAGAAGTCCAAGGTTGCTATGCAGAGGACAGCGAACTCTACAGGGTTGCTGTAAGTCAGCTGTGACTTGATGGCATTTTATACATACACATGCATTGGCTTCCCCATTATCCGCACCACATCTTTCTGAGGAATGTCATGCAGAGAGGTAATTATAATGTGAAGTTGCCAATCCCCAGGTGGGACCTGGGGATCCCCTAGAATTACAGCTCATTTCCAGGGGACAGAGATCAGGTCCAGCTTTAGAGGGTGGACTCTATGGCATTACACTCCACTGAGGTCCCTCCCCTCCCCAAACTGCATTCCCCCCAGGCTCCACCCCCTAATCTTCAGGAATTTCCATACTGGAGTTGGCAACCCTATGATAATGACTGTCCCGAAGATCATTCCATGAGTTTTGTGGACAAATTGGGATCTGGATCCATGTTATCTACCCTAACCTGGTTTGCTACTAATCTGCAAACTGCCCCAGATCCACTCAGGGACAACGCCCAAGCCATGTTTGTATATGCTGCTAATAATTTTATCATCAAAAGAAACCTATTTAAAACTATGATTTTACAACATAAATATAAGGAATAAAGAACTACAATTGCTGTCCAGTTATTGTGTTGTTTTCCAGTTATAGTGCTAGTCACATTCACAATGATGGTGCTGGTGGTGTTGACAGGATTCTCTGGAATATGAGTCCTGTTTCGAGATAAATATCTTCTTCTGAACCAATATCTGGTCAATAAGCAGACGAAGTTCTACATCTGGCATGGAACAACATTAGAGTGCCTTTGAATATTAGTTGCCCCTAAAAGAATATGCTTCCAATCCACACTCTCTCATTATCATATGACAATCAGGTTCTGTAGCCTACAGAACCTGATTGTAATATGATTTTGAATAGGTTTCCTTTGATGATAAAATTATTAGCAGCATATACAAACACGGCTTGGGCGTCGTCCTTTAGTTGCATCTTTCGGCTGCGTTCCTCTCGAGTACCACCAGATCCACTTAGAACATAAGAGCCCTGCTGGATCAGACCAGTGGTCCATCTAGTCCAGCATCCTGTCTCACACAGTGGCCTCAACCAGTTCCTCTGGAGGGCCAACAACAGGGCAGAAAGGCCGAGGCCTTCATAAGAACATAAGAAGAGCCCTGCTGGATCAGACCAGTGGTCCATCAAGTCCAGCCTCCTGTCTCACACAGGGGCCAACCAGTTCCTCTAGAGAGCCAATAATAGGGCATAGAGGCCAAGGCCTTCATAAGAACATAAGAAGAGCCCTGCTGGATCAGACCAGTGGTCCATCTACTCCAGTATCCTGTCTCACACAGTGGCCAACCAGGAGGGCCAACAACAAGTCACAGAGAGAGGCCCTGATGTTCAACAACAGGGCATGGAGGCAGAGGCCTTCTCCTGATATTGCTTCCTGGCACTAGGATTCAGAGGTTGACTGCCTCAGAATGTGGAGGTTCCCTTTAGTCACCATGGCTAGTAGCCACTGATAAGACCTCTCCTCCATGCATCTGTATAATCCCCCTTTAAAGCTGTCTATGCCTGTGGCCATCACTATGTCCTCTGGCAGCAAATTCCACATTTTAGCAAAATTTATAACGTTAAAGGGAGTGAAGGCAGCATGGTATAGCCCGATCTTATCAGATCTCGCAAGCTCAGCAGAGTTGGTACTTGGAAGGGAGACCACCAAGGAAGGCTCTGCAGAGGAAGGCCATGGCAAACCACCTCTGCTTCTCACTGGCCTAGAAAGCCCCTTGCTGGGATCGTCATAAGTCAGCTGTGACTTTACAGCACTTTACACACACACTCATAACATTAAAAGCCAGGTCCACACCTATGTCAACCTCTCTTGAAAGAAAATTCCAAAACTGAAGTCTAAGGACCTACTGTTTGTGTCCTTACAGAATGCGTTTGCGGTATGAATGGAGCTGCAAGGATGCTGTAAGGACTGTGACAGAATGAAGAGAGAGAGGTCATTTCTACAGTAATGTCTTGTTCAGCTCCAAAATGCTCAAGGGCGTCGCAGCAGCCCAGACTCCTCGGCACAAAACGCATGCTGTTTGCAGGGCACAGATGTTCTAAAGTGTGTGCATCTAGCAGCAAGAAAGAGCACCTCACCAATGTGACTTCAGCCACTGATTTCACACACCTTTATACGTTTTTGCCAGTCCCCGCCCACACCAATAAGAGCCAGGAATGCCTTGTGAGAATAATTGTGTACCTGGGACTGGGAGCGTCTCCCAAGTACAGAATTTTAGAAGTGGAGCAGCAGTGTGTGTGCATGTAGGCATACAGTTTTGGTACCTGCCCCTTATACGCCCGCACGAAACTTGGGCAAAACTGTGTGCACTTGAAAAGGCACCAGCTCTGGGAAATGCACGCTTTACATCCGGCACAGGATATGCACCTTTTTAAAAACCTGGATGCAGAAATATCTCCTGGGAGGTACTGCTTACTCATAAGAAAAGGTACCTGAAGCATCACAGCCTTCTGGTCATTACTGTGCAAGTTCTGAAAAACACTGTCCAAAGGCCCACATGAGGAACGTGGAATCTCTGCAACTATCACACCCAAACCCCGAACTCTGTGGAAACTTGTAACTTTCCACCATACAGACTGGAACCCAAACATTTTAAACCCAAGGTAAATTTGGGTCTACAGAACGAAGACATCCTTACCTTGCCTCAACTGCCAGAGGGGACACGATTACCATAAAAGGGATTTATCAAGCCAGCCTGGTGCCTCTTTTTTTTGTCCTCTTCTTTTCCCCTCAAACTACGGGCAGATATAGATATATTCAATGCCCCCTCTAAGTGGTGGAGTCTTGTGAGCAAAAATTCTACTTTGTGAACTACTGGCATTGAAAGTTGTGAGTGAGCGATTTGGCTTCTGCATAAATTAATTTACTCTGGAGCCATCCTTCCTGAGCCGAGACAAAAATGTCTGAGCCGGAGGCTAAAAAAAACGGTGAGCTAGCTCACACCGACTCACCTTAGAGGGAACACTAGAGATATCCCACCCACCCACACTTCTCCGATCTCTCTTCCTTCCTCACACAACCTCCCAGCCAACCCCGCACAGGACTGCGCCTGGGGACGGCAACTGAGAGACAAAACAAGCCGCGCCGTTTACCTTGGTGCTTACAATTTCACTAGTGAAAAGCACTTGTGCAGGGATAGCCAAGAGAAACCACAAAAACAAACAGCCGTTTGTCTCCGTGTGACCGGAGGCTTAGGTGGATTATTTCCAAGATTTAACAGCTCCTCAGCGCACACTCACATACGCATACAGGGTGTCCTAAGCCATGGCTAGCCACAGAACAATGAACACAGACTTTACTGGAAGAGGGAATGGGGGGGGGGGGGGGGGGAGCATCTAGAGAAGCGCTCACCTTTTTTCCCTTTAGCCGGAACGAGTGACGCCGAACAAGACTTCCGAACTCAGCGGGGCAGCCTGGCTGGAAACAGTTCCCAGCGGACGCCTCTCCCGCGCTCAAAGCCGCGACCGGGAACTGGGGCGGCCATCCAGCCTCATTCTTTCCCCCAGCCACAGAGAGAGATGCACCCGCTGCCACGGTAACAGGGAACGCCGGAGAAGAAAAGAGAACCGGGGGGGGGGGGGGGGGAGGAGGAGGAATCCGGATCTCCGTCTTCTTTCAGCCGCTTTGCGTTAAAAATAGAGGCTTGGCGGGAGAAGAGCGAAGATCTGAAAAGGAAAGTGCTGGTGGCGGCGGCATCGCCAAGCGGAGAGCTCGTCTCCTCCAGGTAAGGCGCACAATGCTGGGAAGCGGTTCCAAAGTTTGAATTTCCCTGCTTGCACGCTTCCCAGGAGGGAAGGCGAGGGAGGGAGGGAGGGAGGGAGAGGGAGTCTATCTTGAGGAAGGGGGGGGGGAGCCAAATGCATGGATTGGGGGAAGGGGAGCGAAGTAGGTTGTGGCGGACGGGGGGGGGGGGGGGAGAGAGAGAGGAGCGGCAGAGAGCTCCTATGTGACATACATATGGAATTAGTAACAGAACAATGCTGACACGGACAGGCGAGGCAACCGCACTCGAGGGCAGGAGTTCGCAACCGGGAGAGCGCGCGGCGGGCTCCCCCAGCACCCAGATCAGAGGCGGCTGTGACATCCCCCCCCCCTTTTTGTATCTGCATAAACTCCCAGGCTTAGAAGGGGGGGGGGGGGGGATAAGTTGCCGATCTGCCAAACGTATGGGGATCGTTCAGAAAAAGAAACGCATCATTTTGTTGCGTGGGTGCGCGCTTGCACCCTTGCAACAGATACCGTGTGCGCTTACCGTTTATGGAGCTGGCTTTTTTTCCCCCTTTGCACTCCCCCCCCCCCCCGCTCCCTTTCCACGGTTTCCTAAGCAGCCCTCCCTCCGTCCCGCGGGAACCAGAATTCCACTGGACCCAATTAACACTCTGCCTCGCGAGCTGCTCTGCGCGCGATTGATTTTAAAATAAACTCCGGTTTTTCAGAAGTGCTAGATTTTTTTAAAAGGGGGGAAGGCAGCGCCAGCAGAAGCCGCGGCGGCACGCCGACTCTGTTCCCAACAGCGCAGAAAACGGGGCGGGGGAGGGAGAAAAACTGATGATTCAACAGAAAACACCCCCTCCCCCCCCCCCCCAAAGGCTTGTGAGGAGAGAACGACTGTCCTCGCTAGGCTTGCAACAGAACGCTGGCTACTCATTATTTAAATGAATGGCTCCAGGCAAAGGCAAAACAAAACCACTGAGAGAGAGCGAGAGAGCTGGGTCACGTTTACAGCCGTCCTCCCATGTGCGCGCCACTCGGGGAGCACCACCCAGGCGGTGGCCAATCGCCACTCGGGCAGAGTTGCCGTTTTGCAGAAAGGGCGCCTCCAGGTGGGGAACAAATGCTTAAATTGCCATGACTTGGTCTTAGGAGGGAGCTAGGGAAACGAGTGTGACCCCCATGGCTGTCCTCTTCTGTATGTACACCTATGCACCACCATCAGTCTAAGTTCAGGCTGGTGTCTGCTGGCTCTTCCCAGGCTTAGATCCGGGAGCTTGGTCTTGAACAGAGGCAGGGCCTTTTCCTTCATGGCTCCCACTCTGGCTCCCTTTTCTATCAATGGCTCCCCAGGGGTTCCAGTCTTGTTCCCCGTGCTGTTTGCCATCTGCGTGAAACCGCTGGGAGAGTTCCTTAGGGGATTTGGGGTATGGTGCCACCAATGTGTGGATGACACCAAGCTCTGCTGAGTCAGATGGGTTTGTGGAAGTCCTGGGCCAGTTTGGTGTAGTAGTTAAGTGGGCAAACTCTAATCTAGGAGAACCAGGTTTGATCCCCAACTCCTTCACTTGCACCTGCTGGATGATCTTGGGCAAGCCATAGTTCTATCAGAGCTGTTCTTGAAAGAGCAGTTTCTGTCAGAGCTCTCTCAGCCCCACCTACCTCACAGGGGGTCTGGGTCTGTTGTGGGGAGGGGAAGGGAGGGGAAGGGAAAGGAGTTTTTAAGCCACTCTGAGACTCCGAGTGAAGGGTGGGGTATACATCCAGTCTCTTCTTCTGAAGTGCCTGGAACTGGTAGTGGAATAGCTGGTGGCCAATAAACTGAAGCACAATCCAAGAAAGATGGCTTTGGTGTTCTGTTCATGTGTTTTTATTGACTTATTTTATATATTAAACACTGTTTTGGTGTTCAAATGTTGTAATGTTTTTATATTTGCTGTCTTTGAGACACCCGATTTGGGTGGAAAGGCAGCATAAAGGGGTTTCAGAGAAGTAAACAAAGGGCTTTGGACCAGGCTACTTGAAGGACCACCGCCAACCCTTCCAGTTAAGAACGGCATCACAAGCCCTGTTCTGTGTGCCCCCCCTCCCTTCAGAGGTGAGGCAGGTGGCAACCAGAGACGGGGCTTTTTTGGTAGAGGCACCCTGCCTGTGGAATGCCCTTGTTAGCCGCCTAGTGCCTACACTGCTCTCTTGTTAGGCATCAGGCCATATAAACACATAAACACGCACCACCAAAACAAGGGAGGAGGTTTACATGCAGTGTGTGCAACATACCGGCATGTATCCTACCACTCCACCCACCAAAGTTTGGACCCTTCCTCTAGCCTAGGCTAGGATACTGCCTAAAATGTACCATCTGAAAGTGATTCACACGGGGCGGGGGTGGCACGTACCAGAAAAGAGTGCAAAAATAAAGATTCGCAGACCCGAACTGCACAAAGAAGAAGCGAAATCAAAATGGGTCAAAGCAGCAAGGACATGCAATCTGAACTCTTCCCTAGGAATAACACTGCATTGGATAACCTGAACTGTGGCATATAAGATGCAGGAGCCGAAGAAATCCAAGCAGATCTGCAAAGGAAAGATAGTAATCCTTTGCAGCCTGTACATCAGAGCAATAAAGGAACCAGCTTATCTTCCAAGAGAACATTTTCTTTAAGGTGCATTTGAACATACTGCAGTGACAAGTAGGAGAAGTTACCATGGTGCTTTTCACAGATGTGTTTTTTTTTCTCTTACAAGGCAAACACTTTTAAAAGAAGTGTTCTAAAAGCAAAGAGACAATCGTGCAGATTTTCAACATAATGGAGCTTGACTAGCAAAAATGCACCTCCGAAAGGCGTCATTTGGCTTGCGGCTTCAGACAGGTAGCTGCGTTGATCTGTTGCAGGGAAACAAAACAGGAGCCTAGCGGCCCTTAAAAGACTTGACAACATTTATTCCACCGTAAGCCTTCAAGAGTCAGAGTTCACTTCATCAGGTGCACGAAAAGACAAGTATTTCTCTACCCATTGTGCACCTGATGAAGTGAGCTCTAAGTCACGAACACTTAACGCTGGAATAAATTTTATTTATCTTCAAGCAGGGGTGATAGGCCTGAGTTGGGAAATTCGCGGAGATTTTGGGGGTGGAGCCTGGGGAGGGCAGGGTTTGGGGAGGGGAGGGATCTCCGCAAGGTATAATGCTGTCGAGTCCACCTTCTAAAGCGGGCTTTTTCTCCAGGGGAACTAACCTCTGTCATCTGGAGGCCAGTGGTAATCCTGGGAGATCTCCAGCCACCACCTGGCCATAAGAACAGCCCTGCTGGATCAGACCAGTAGTCCATCTAGTCCAGCATCCTGTCTCACACAATGGCCAAGCAGTTCCTCTGGAGGGCCTACAATAGGGCATAGAGGGGGAGGCCTTCCCCTGATGTTGTCTCCTGGCTCTAACATTCAGTGAATCAGTGCCTCTGAATGTGGAGGTCCCCTTCAGTCTCCATAGCTAGTAGCCACTGATAGGCCTATCCTCCATGAATCTATCTAATCCCCTTTTAAAGCTGTTTATTCCTGTGGCCATCACTACATCCTCTGGCAGCGATTTCCACATTTTAATCACTCTCTATGTAAAGTTGTGTTTCCTTTTATCCATCCTGAACCTACTGCCCATCAGCTTCACTGGATGTCGTTGAGTTCTAATATTGGGGGAGAGGGAGAAAAATTTCTCTTTGTTAACTCTCTCTTCCCCATGCATAATTTTAGAACCTTCTATCATGTTCCCCCTTAGTGGTCTCTTTCCTAAACTGAAAAGTCCCAGACTCTTCAGCCTTTCCTCATAGGGGAGGTGCTCCAACCACCTAACATCTTGGTTGCCTTCCTTTGTACTTTTTCCTGGCTCTGCAATGTCCTTTTTGAGATACAGGGACCAGAACTGCACTCAGTGTTCCAAATGAGGCCGCACCATAGAACTATACAGGGGTATTATAATACTAGCCGTTTTATTCTTAATCCCTTTCCTAATAATTCCTAACACAGAGTTTGCCCTTTTCACTGCTGCAACACACTGGGTTGAGATTTTCCTTGAGCTATCCACTACCATCCCAAGATCTTTCCCCCCCTCAGTCGCAACAAGTTCAGACCGCATTAGCCTATACTTGAAATTGGGGTTTTTTTTGACCCAATGAGAGCCAGTGTGGTATAGTGGTTAAGAGCAGCAGACTGTAATCTGGAGAACTGGGTTTGATTCCTTACTCCGCCACATGAAGCCTGCAGGGTGACCTTGGGCCAGTCACAGTTCTCGAAAGAGCTCTCTCAGCCCCAGCTATCTCACAGGGTGTCTGTTGTGGAGAGGGGGAGGGAAAATGATTGTAAGCCACTCTGAGACTCCTTTGGGTAGTGAAAGGCGGGACATAAAAACCAACTTCTTTTTTCTTCATCACCTTACACTGACGAACACTGAACTTCATTTCGCACATTGTTGCCCACTCCCCCAGTTTGTGGAGGTCCTCTTGGAGCTCTTCACGGTCATCCTTGCTTTTTTCCACCCTGAATAATTTGGTGTCATCTACAGTCTGGAGATTGGCAACCCTACCTTTGGACTCCTGTTTATTTTTGTCTCAAAGCTTGACCTTCCCAACCCTCCCACCCCAATCCATCAAGCAAATTTGTAATTTTTTTCAAAATCTTGGCAGATTTTTTTTGGTTTGTCTGCTCCTAAGTGGAATGAGCACATAACTAAATTAATGTATGAGATGCTTTGAAAAATAATGTTTTTTAAAAGTATGTGGTACATCTGCACCAACGGTAAAGGTAAAGGTTTCCCTTGTTCGAAAGCCAGTTGAATCCGACTCTAGGGTTGCCGTGCTCATCTCCGTTTCCAAGCCGAAGAGCCAGCGCTGTCCGAAGACGCCTCTGTGGTCATGTGGCCGGCATGACTAGACACTGAAGGGCACGGAACGCTGCTACCTTCCCACCAAAGAGGTACCTATTTATCTACTTGCAATTTCTTGCTTTCGAACTGCTAGGTTGGCAGGAGCTGGGGCCAGAGACAGGAGCTCAGTCTGTCACGCAGCACTCAGGTCTCGAACTGCCGAAACTACCGACCTTCTGGTCTGCAGATCAGCGTCTTAACCACTGAGCCACCGCGGCCCTTAGACATCTGCACCAAACGAAGTGACCGCAGAACAAGCATTCAATTCAGAAGTATGTATGAGTGTCACCAATTTAAAAAAAAAAATTTTTTTTGCAAAACTCAGAAGTTAGACTGACGCTGCAGGTATAGAATCTCCTGTATTCTACCCCACGTACCACAATGCCTTGCATGACAGATGATCGAACAAGCACAGGTACTGCCATTAACTATGGACTGTTTGCTCAGAACACTCAGTTTAATAAACTTCTCTTTTTGCTGATATTTAATCCTCCCTCCCTCCCTCCTTTAATCCTATGAAAATGAAAGAAAAATATGAGCAAGGATGGAAAAACCAGCACTGCCTTTCGATCACTCACGCAAAACCCAGACAGATCCCCCTCCCCAAGTGAACTTTTGCATAAACACCCCTTTCCGCTCTCACTTTCTGCTACCTTTTGTGAGTGCTTGTTTGTGGGTGGGTGGCCCAGACGTTCAAGGCGTCAACAGTAAGAAACACGCAGCAAGCCCATTGATACAACAGCTGGGTTTTACAGTAGCCACCAATCTATCCTCTTGGATTTAATAGGCGCTTGCATTTCCATAAGAATAAAGGTCAGTTTAAAATGCTCATGGAGGAAGGTATCATTAATGCAGGAGTGGGGAAGCTGAAGGCACGGAGGAGTTAAATTAATGAATATTAACAGCCTATGTTTAAATTATTTTCAGGATGATGATACTATACCAGGGGAGGAAAACAGAACAAATTTAAATGGCTGTGAGCTGTCAGCATTGATGACTGCCTGTCTGCTTGGCCCCTAAATACGGTGCTATCTTATTTTAATTTTCACATTCCTTATTAACATATACTGTCACAGTATATTTTATCCAATAAGTTATCTGCCCAAGTCCTGAGAGAGCAGGTATCAGTCAAAATGAACACTGGGCATCACAGACCAAAGGTCTAACTTGGTATAAGGCAGTTTCAAATAGACATTTGGAGAGCTGTTGCAACTCAGTGCAAGGGGCCATAAAAAAGTTGTGGGTTCAGCCCCTGGCTCCACCAGCTGAAAGGAGGATTGCCAGATCCGGTGATTGCACCGGCGGGGAAGGAAGAGGAACTTTCCAGGAGCTGGGGGCGGAGCACCGTGACATCATTACATCGGCACTCTGGTTTTTGGGCAAAACTCTGTGGTAAAATCACCCTCACCCTCAAACCATAGAGTTTTGCCCAAAAACCAGCATTGCCAACTGGCCAGCAGCAGGCAGGAGCCCAAAAAACCGGAGGATTCCCCACCCCCCAACTGGGGAGTGGCATCCCTACATGAAAGGTCTCAGGCAGCAGCTGCTGGCAAAGACCTTTCTCTGCTGGAGACCCCCAAGTGTTTTTTATGTCATTCACATGTTATTTACAGACCACCTCTTCCAGTGGAACTCCAGGTGGATTACACCGAGTAAATTGATACAGTCAAGAGGATGAGACGTCCAATAGACAATAGAATACATTCTGGATTGTAGAACCAACCAGAAATCTGAAACGGAGCTGAGGTAAAGCATAGTATTAACATGACATGTTAAAATAATGCAAAACTTATACAGCAGTACCCAACTTGCAGCAATGGACAGTACGAACAGTACACTGGAGTACAGACCACAGTCCCTGACTCAGGGGTCCCCAATGGGGTGCCCCTGGGCTCCATGGCACCGCCAATGCCTTTCCTGGTGCCCACCAAGTGTTTTTCAAAAGTGGGTGGGGCCCTCGCCCAGCAGGACTTCTGATTGGCTGCTGGAGATCCGATTGGCTGGACAGATTAAAATAACATTGTTTCAGCAGCTGCTGCCACCACAGTATTGGTTCTACTCTCTCTCACTCCTTTTCCCCAGGGTATTTTATAGATTACCACCTTTCTCCCCTAAACTTGGGCTTCCTCTGTGTCAGAGGCTCCGCCTCCTGTGGCAGCCATTTTATGATTGTGCCCACCACCCTATGTCAGAATTTTAAGGTACCCCACATGCTCAAAAAGGTCAGGGACCATTGGCCTAACTCTTTATACAACCATTTTGTTAGCACTCAGGATAAACAATTGCTTGGGTCCTACTGAAAAAAATCTGGTGACAGAACCATTTTTGTCAGTGTACCATGACTTTTTCACCCACACCCACCTGTTGAAGCCCAAAAAACCTCCCCAAATGAAAAGGGGACCCTTGGGAATAGGATGAAGGAATAGGGAATCCCACGGGAAAGGGAATTAGCAAAAATTCCTCCTCCCTCCAACTTCAGGAATCTGTGGGATCCAAATCAGTATAAGGCAGCTGGATCAGTAGTAGAAGATTCTCCATTGGGGTTTCTGGTAACAGGCCCTACAGGTCAACGTAAATGAATTCCCATGGTTTTGTAGGTTGTGGCATGCCCCTTAATGTGGGTTCTCTCTTCTCCTGCTGGTGCTTTCTTCTGCAGGCAGACAAGAAAGGACACAACCCATTCTGCAACATCCTTTGCCTTTCTTTTCTGCTATCAAGACACAGCTGACTTGTGGTGACTCCATAGTGTTTTCAGGGCAAGGCACGTCCAGAGGTGGTTTGCCATTGGCTGCATCTGTGTAGTGACCCTGATATTCCTCAGTACTAATCAAAATACTATTTGTAGATCTTATGTAATAAGTATTGGGAAAGACATTTCTCTGCCTCAGACACGGGGCAGCTGCTGATGGATAGAATAGATAATGCTGAACTAGATAGGCCTCATTCAATAGAAGGCAGCTTCATATGTTTGGGTGAGGGTCCACACAACCCATGACTGATCAGTGCAATCCTCTAATTTTCACACATGCTGAATAATGAACTTTCAACCCCTTTTCAGTGCACTTCATCTATCGTTTGTGAGCGAATTTTGCCATTTCAGACAGTAAAAGGTACTTGGAATCCTGCTCAGAGCTACTCAATGGGGCTTATCTAAGAAACTGTGCTTAGGACTGCACTGTAATTCACCATGGTGAATCTCACATTGTGTAGGCCCAATCAAATACTACAAACTAAAAGCAGGTCAGTTCTAATTTAGATTTAAAAAAAACCAAAAAACAATACCCTACTTACCATGCTAGGGAATTATGCTGAGAGCAGATGACACTCTTGAACCTGAACTATTTCCAAGCACAAGTGGTTTTTTTGAATTGCACATTATTATTATGTTCTATGGATTATTCAATACTCCTGAAAGGGAAGTTTCAATTTCTGCCCTAAGTGCAACTTGAAAATCCTCATTCAGTAATTAGAGGCTCAGAGTTTAACTACATGCTGCTTTAAGTCTAGCCAACTTTCTCTTTCTGCCTGAACCAATTCCACTCTTTACTTACTGCTGCTACCCTCCCATCCCATGTGGCTTTTGTCCGTACAGGTCCCATGATGCTCAGCTGAGCCTTTTTGGGCAGTCAAAGGGAACTCTTCCTCCCTTATTCATCACCACAAAAGCAGATTAGATTCCCAACCCATTATGTGCAAATCTGAGTACTGGAGCCCTAGCATCTTATTTATTCTTTTTTTAAAACGAGGAGAGGCTTAAAGCGGAAAATCAGAAGTGGAGAAGGCTGTACTTAAGTCTCCTCAAGCTCCTGGTGGAGCCAGTTTGGTGTAGTGATTAGGAGCACAGACTTTAATCTGAGAGAACCCAGTTTGATTCCCCACTTCTCCTCATGGAGCTGCTGGGTGACCGTGGGTCAGTCACAAGTTCTTTCAGAGCTGTTCTCTCACGAGCAGTCCTCGAAAGAGCTCTCTCAGCTCCACCTACCTCACAGGGTGTCTGTTGTGGGGACAGGAAGGAAAAGGAGATTGTAAGCCTCCCTGAAACAGTGAATGGCAGGATATAAATCCAATATCCTCCTCCTTCTTCATTCCAAAATGAATTATCTACTTCACAGATACATTTTAACCTATAGGTCTGCCCATAGGTGGCAGCTGGGGGGGCACATTAGCTATGAACACATGAAGCTGCCTTAAACCAGACTATTAGTCCATCAAGGAACATGAGAAGCCATGTTGGATCAAGCCAGTGGCCCATCCAGTTCAACACTCTGTGTTATACAGTGAACAAAACCCAGCTGGCATTAGGAGGCCCACCAGCAGGGCCAGAACTCCAGAAGCTTTTCCACTGAAGAGTCTGACTAAAAGTCTACCAGACAGATTCACAATCTGAATAAGGGGAGAGACTCCTGGTCTTAACTGTGTTAAACATAACCTAAGGAAGAATTCATAGAAGAATTCAGAGTCTAGTGTCAGCTTTTAAGCTGAAGTATGCTTTTACACAGATGCCAAGAACTGCAGTTTGAGATTTTGGCAAAGAGTGACTTGGTAGCAGACTGAAGCTCCCATTCAGGCCAAAAAGAATTGGATTATATTTTCAGGGAAGAAATGTAAGTCCTGTCCAGTTATACAGGGAAACTGGCATGGAGGCAGTCCCTGGTCTGTTGTGCAAGGAAATGATTATAGGCTTCTCGGGAAAGAAGACACATTGTGATTTCAGAACAGGGGGAAGAATTTGATACACTAAAAGAGTAGCCTTTTTCAGACAACCTGAACACTTATTGGGAAACTATATGCAGAAACGTCGTAACTGAAACCAAAGTACTTAGTCAACCATCTCTCACTGATAGGAATCAAGAATTTGTAAAAATAAGCTGCTACAAAACCATCTGGTCTGTCAACTGAAAAATATACTGGTTTACCAACAACATTTACCTCAGCCTTTACAATTCCTGACCACCCCATATCGTCCCTGCCTATTAAATAAAATCTTTATTACTGTTCACTGTTACACAGTCTCCAGTGCCATTTCAAGGGGTCTAAAAAGAGGGCTCCTATTTTCTCCTGACAAGTTCCTGGGCTGGACAAAAGCCAAATTAGATTCTGTCAAAAGGTGGGACATTCAGATTTATAAAACTGCAAATATTATCACACTACTGGGGGCTAGCTCAGTACCTGAAGGGAACTAGGAAATCTGCCTCAGAGTGGGAAGAGTCATAGCCAGCCTCTACAGATTCCTCTGGGGTGCCTTAGTGCGTCTTTTCCTCCTGCCACCTGTCTGAGCAGCAGGAGGAAAAGGAGGCTGCTAGTCGGAGATCTCCCGCCACAGGAGGTGACCTGAGAGCCCTACCACCAAGTGAACTGTGGATGAAGTGGATTGTGGGCAGGGAAAGGGGTAATCAACTTGCACCGCCTCTGCACTCCCCATTTCAAAACTGTCAGTTCGAAAGGATTGAAGCAGTGTTCCAAAATACACATTTGTGAAGTTCTGTTGACCCCTCTGAAACCACAAGGCTAGAAACAAGTTTGAATAAAGTGTTGATGTTCCAGACAACTTCCAGAAACTTTTCTGGCATGGCCAATAATTAATAGCAGTAATGGTGGACAAGCTTCCTTGGAAGGCTGTTTGTGGACCACTGTTAACCTTCTCTGGCAAGACACAGCCTCAGAACCATGTTGTGGAGTGCCACCTTAATTCATTAGGACTGACCCTGCGGACACAAAAGCATGGCTAGCATTTCCCATGAAATGATCAAATGCCCTAGAATACATTCCACAATCCTCTGCAATGCCCAGTTTCCTCAGCAAGTAAGTCAAGCAGAAAATTTGTTACCTAGAGATATAAAGTCTCAACACAGGCCAAAACTAGTGTGTGTGTGTGTGATTATAGTAGATTTACAAAGTGACACCACTACAGGTTAAATCAAATCCAAAGGTTCTCCTCAAGTCCCATATTTGCATATTTCAGATCAGGATGCAAGAACAGTTGGCGGGTGTCCCTGGGATACACGTACCTGGGATTGTTTCAGGTTGGGGAAACTGCTCTGAAGCCTCTTCTTCACATGCACCATGGCCCCGATCTGAACCGGACACTGCATGCACAGGGAATGAGAACTTGCAACTCATATCAGTGTTGCCTTCCAACAAAAGGTTAGGAACCCAGACCAAACCTGTGTACTCCGTAACATGGGAGTCAGTTCCTTATTATTCCTAACAGTGACGATATCCTGCCATGTTTTTAGCACTGTTCATCTTCCACTGCCGGGCCTTGATTCTGGTTTTTCACATAACCTCCTCTTTCTACTGGCCCTTCTGCTCTTAGTCTATTTTTCTCTTTTCTTTTACATGAAACAACCAATCTTACAGTGAGGAATGGGATCTGTGTGACGTAAGCAACGTCAAATCAAATTTCTATGAAAACACAACTTGTACTCTGTGCCCAGAAATTCCGTTACGTGGACAGATTGTGCACATCATTATATGATGTGCCTACATTATGGAACAATACAACACTTTTTAAAAAAGGGTTATGGAGTTCAGTAGAAACAGAAAGAGGAAGCCAAGAAAAGGATGCTGATCAGAGCAACTGTCCAGTCCCTTGATCCTTGTATGATTAATGATGGTGTCTATGTAATAATCCATCTACCAGATACCTAGCTGAAACTGAACAGCCCAATAGGAACTTGGCCTTTATCTCTAATGTGGGTGACATAATAGGACCAGAATCATTCCTCAGCTGAACTTCAGGGGGCCATCATAAATTGTAATTATCTAGCTAACCATCTCCAGGCTCAAACACTGAAAAATAGGTAATTGCGCTGTTGAAGCACTCTGCTTATTCCAGTACGAAATTAAATGGAGGGAGTTGATTTTAAAGGTCTAAGTTCCCCCAACTGCAATATTCATCTCTGCAGAAAGCACATAGATAACCCAGTCCTATGTAATCCAAGATAAATGCTTACTGAATTAAGTGGTTTAAAATGGCCACAGTAAATGCCTAGCTCTGTTGCAACAAAGATCAAATCAACACATGTATGCTCCACTGTTCCTTAAAAAATGAAAAATCAATGCCTTGAAGCAACCAAGGTTTTTATTTTGCAAAAGATTTTCTTCCCCCTCTTTATTTCTGGCAGTGCGGTGCTGTGCTTTCTGGACCCTCTGCTTTTGATGAGACTGAAAGAATGATAAAATATTAGAAGCGTTTTCTTCCCACCTTCTTTCTAATAATCAAAGCGGTATCAAATCTACGAGGAGGCCTAAGTGCGGGAAGCCTTATGGAACACAAGCAGTTAAAATCACAAGGGTTAGATAATGAGAAACGGTGATGCTGGTTTCTAATAAAGTGGATTAATTGCTGCATGGTGTTAAGACAATTTGTATCTTCCCTTGTTTCTTCCCCTAATCTACAACATTTGTTGTTTGGGTCAAAGGTGTGCTGGGAACATGTGCAAATTACAAAGTTCCAGCATTTATTCAAGCCCTGACATTTTTTAATATCAGTTCTCTCGGAAGGGGGGAACAGGCCAAAATCCCCCACAGGGTTTTTCTTGACAGTTCCGGCATGTACTACAGTATTGCTCCATTAGCGCTGGTCGTTAGTTCTTGCCCTACAGCAGTAAACACTAATTGTCCTTTCCCTTTTGGTAAGGAGCTTTTGTTTCTTTGACAAATCTTTCCAACTTGGACTTTTATTAGGTTCTCATTAATGCGTTGGTAAAATCGAGACTTTCGGATGACTAAAGCGAACTTTGGGAGAAAGGAATGACTCACATACTGTTGTAAGCTTTAGTCCTTTGAACGGTATTAAAATAAACATAAAGATTTTCCACACTCTGCCCAGACGTTGATATTTTGTTTTGGTAACACATCTTGGATGGTACTTAGGAAAGGGGCACTGTTCTTTTCCTCAGAGGCCTCCAGGGTGAAAGACAACTCCATTTTCAGAACAGGATCGCTCAGTTTCTTCACCTTACTTTAGTATCAAGTCTCTCACTGAAAAGGATAGGATAACCACAGGACAAACCTTGGGACGTTGCTGGGATTCCATGTATATTTTTATGTACATCTATCAGTCAGATCTGAAGCAGGAGGAGGGGGAATCTCGTATTTATAACAAAAATTAAATACACTATGTAGCCCTATTTTCTCTAGAAGAGAAGAAGAGAGAAGAGATTGGATTTATATCCCGCCCTTCACTCACTTAAGAGTCTCAGAGCGGCTTACAAACTCCTTTCCCTTCCCCTCCCCACAACAGACACCCTGTGAGGTAGGTGGGGCTGAGAGAGCTTTTTCCCAAGCTGTCCTTGAGAGAACAGCTGGTACAGAGCTATGGCTTGCCCAAGGTCATCCAGCCAGGTGCAAGTGGAGGAGTGGGGAATCAAACCCGGTTCTCCCAGATTAGAGTCCGCGCACTTAACCACTACACCAAACTGGCTCTAACCAACTTCAGCTGAGGAAAGAAATTATGGGAACTGGGGCTGAGGACAGACAAGGCGGGGGGAATTGCCCCCGCCGCGCAGCGTTCACACACCGCCGCAAGGAAGCCGCCCGCAGTGTCCAGACTGCGGGCGGCTTCCGGCGGCACTGGCAGAATGCCACGCGGCTCCCCCGGCCCAGCATGCGTTCACACCCGCCGGAAGCAGCTGGAATACGCGCACAGCAGCCAGGATACCACTTTGAAGTGGTGCCCGGCTGCTGTGGGAGGAGCGCGATGCTGGATGTGTTGCGTCCGGGCCACCTCCTCCAGGCAGATGTGGCAGTCTGGACTGCCGCTCTGCCTCCGCTTTTAAAGTGGAGGCAGAGCGGGCCAGACTGCCAGTCTGTCCTCAGCCTGGGTTTGTTAATGAGCCTTCTTCTCAGACTTCGTTGGCCTCTCTCTCCCTTTTCTCCTCAGAACTCTCTCTTACTCAGAACTCTCCTTCCCCTCAGGACTCTTCCTTTTTTCCCTCAGGACTCTACATCTCCTTCTCAGGGACAAAATACCCCCCCCCCCCCATGCCAACAGAGAGCAAAACCCATAAGGCTATATTTATTAAGACATTTATGCCCTCCATTTCTCCCAATGGGTACCCAAAGCCAGTGAAATCATCACACACACCCCACTCCTACACTTTATCCTCTGAACAACAACCCCATGAGGCATGTTTGGCAGAGACAGTGATGCATCAAAGGTCACACAGTGAGTTTCTAGCCAGTTTGGTGTAGTGGTTAAGTATGCGGACTCTAATCTGGGAGAACTGGGTTTGATTCCCCACTCCTCCACTTGCACCTGCTGGATGACCTTGGGCAAGCCATAGTTCTGGCACAGCTGTCCTTGAAAAACAGCAGTTTCTGTCAGAGCTCTCTCAGCCCTACCTACTTCACAGGGTGTCTGTTGAGGGGAGGGGAAGGGAAAGGAATTTGTAAGCCGCTCTGAGACTCCTTTGGGTAGGGAAGGGCAGGGTATAAATCCAATCTCCTCTTCTTCTTCTATGACAGAGGGGGAATTGGAAGCAGAGCCTCCAAGATCCTAGTCGGGCATCCTAACCACTGAACCACACGAGCAAAAGGAAAACCAATCTCTACCCACCTTACCTCACGAACCCTACTTCCAGGTCACAGTGTACACACAATTGTTCATTATGCATTGACTAATTCTCATGTTAGTCAACACGTGCACAGCTGAATGTGTGGAACTGGGAGTGAATAACCAGGAAATAAATACTGAGGTTGTGGTGGACAGCAGAAAAACGGTAACTGGGTGTGTTTTGAAAAATGCATGTCCCAGGTTAAGGTTTTTAACAAAACAGGCTGAAAACTGAATGGCCAGCACTGTAATACCCCTGTGTAGATCTATGCTGCAGCCACATTTGAAATACCTTCCACAGTCCTAGCGGCCCCATTTCAAAAAGATATTGTAAGAAAGAGACTACCAATGTGATTGAGAGGACTGAAAAACCTTCCCTACAAAATAAGACTAAAGCTTTGATGGGAGATACTAGAATGGGGGGGGGGCACAACCAGGAGATAGTAGAATGGGGGGGGACACAACCAGGGGAGTGATGAAGTTTTATAAAATTATACACGGTGTGGAAAAAAGCAGGTACAAAGACCCTTTTCTCACATTGCTTGAACTGAGGGTCAATCAAGAAAACATACATGCACCGGTAGATCCCGAAAGGGTAAAACAAAGCACATCTTCACACTAAGCAGAATTAATTTAGGTCATTCACAGCTATGAGAGGTACAGAGGGCCACTAACTCAGATGGCTTTAAAAGGCAACTAGTTCAATTCATGAAGGGTAGGTCTATCAATGACAATTAGCCCTAATGACCAAATTAGATCTCCCTTAGAGCAGCAGTAACCATCTGAACACAACTTGTTGTTGAGTGACAATTGGGGGGGGGGACTGATTCCAGGTGCTATTAGAGGGGCATCTAGCTGGCCACTGAGGGAAACAGGATGCTGAATTAGAGGGGCATTTGGTCCAGCAAGAGTGACCGTACTGAGCACTTATGTTCAACCATGCATGTTTTGATAGTATACCTGAACTGATTCCTAATAACCTGAACCACATTAATTTTTTTAAAAATCAGGTAGTAACAGCCACAAGCTCCATCTTTTCCAGAAGAAGCATTGCCAGGTACCTTTTGGCTACCTGTGGGGGGTGGGGGTAGGGCTACCAGATCCAGGTTTGGAAACTCCTGGCGATTTGGGGAAGGAGCCTAGGGAGGACAGGGACCTCAGTGGGGTACAAAGCCTTAGAGAGTCCACTCTCCAAAGCATCCATTTTCTCCAGGGGAACTGATCCCTGTAGCCTCAAGACAAGCTATAATTCCAGGGGATCCCCAGGTCCCACCTGGAGGCTGACATCCCTACCCAGAAGTCACCTTTGTTCCAAAATTCCTACTATGACAATTCAATGTTGTATACAAAAATCATTGAAAGAGGTCTCATCAATATATGCAGCATCTCCATGCCTTACAACTAAAGATCATTTCTTTCTGTTTGCCCCCCCCCCCCCCCCCGAGCAATACTATAGCCAAACATGTTGACTATAATGTCAATCTAATTTGGAAAGACCCCTGTAAGAGGGGCGGGAGGGGACTAGTTTAAATCTGGAGGCCAGATTCGGCCTGGGATTCGTCAGCTGGTCACATCTGCAATTACAGCTCCGCAGCTGAGCCAGAATGAGATCCCTCGTGTAAAAAAAAGGCAAGTGTTGTAAATGTCAATACCATCCCTTCTGATTAATTAAGTTTCTGGTTATTTCCTGGAGATGGCAGTGGGTAAGCAAGCTCCTCCAGTCCACTAAGTGCTTGGAGTTCTGTGTGTATATATATATATATATATATATATATATATATATATATATATATATATATATATATATATATATATATATATATATATATATATATAATATGCTCTTTTCTTTTCCAAACTCAATGACAGTTACAGACACTTAAAACTCTTTAAATAAAGAAACCATGCCGGGACCAGGGAGGGGAATAAAAGGCACAGTACAAATTGGAAGCCAACAGCTATAGAGGCAGATTATTGCAGCTTTCATCCAGGAGGGGGGAATTGTCTGAATGGCCAAGAAACAAAAGGAAATCAAACTTTTAAAGAAAACAAAAGGAATTATGAAGGCCAGTGAGGAGTTGGCATGGAAAGGGCATCAAAAAGGGCACAGCAAGTGGGCATCTCATTAATTAATTTTAATCCTTCTCCCCCCCCACCACCACCATTAATTCAGACTAGGAAGACTATCTGCCCATTCTTATGTACTGTATAAAATAGATTCAAATTAGATTTGTTTTACTTCTGAGCTTTCAGATCTGAACCACAGTGTCACCAGGCAATGAAAGACTATAGACATAAATCAAAGAAACATGGAGTAATAAGACATGAAAAGGAGGTAAATTAAGTATGCTAATTATAACTTTTTTTAAAAAAAACAACAGTTTATTACAGCAGTGGTTTTCATTTTTCTACTTTTACAGAATCTTTTCCACATAATGTTTATGTTGAGGAATGGCTGACACTTGCCGAGGATTCTGGGAAATGTTCAACGACGAATATTCAGTTTGGATGCTATGTTGGTCAGGACAGCTGGGCTTCATTTATACTCTGCCTTTCTACCCAACGGGGACCCGAAAGCAGCTTACACTGGTCTTCTCTCCTCCATTTTATCCTGACAAAAGCCCTGCGAGGTAGGTTAGCCTCTGACTTTGTGACTGGCCCAAGGTCACCCAGCAAGTAGAGCGTATCTCACACCAGCCCACACAGTCCACACTGTGGCTGCACGAGTGGACGGGTTGTATTTTCAACACAAACTGAACACACCGGATGATCAACTCACATCAGATCAACACCTTCACATGCAGTAAGTCCGACTTCTGAATGTGTTTGTGGCAAAACCTGCAGCATCCGTTGTTTGAAGGATCTAATGTTAGAGATGATTGTCTGCCATCAATGACCTCACTGATCGTTATGTTCTGTGATTAAATCTGTGATTATCCAATTACCTTGAAACTTATTCAATTACCTTGGAACTTATTCAATTACCTTATCCAACTGCCTTGTTTGGGCGAGGTCAGAGGTGCAGCTTACCTGTGTATATAAGCAGGCCCCCTGACCTCCATTTTCTTATGCTTCATCTGGACCTGAAATAAACTTGCTATGTTGAAATCACTACCACAGCCACCCAACTCCAGTACTTTTCACTGATGAACTCTTAATAAGATTCCAAGAAACTGTAGGGTTCCCACAGAACACAGTCTGAAAAATACTGCTGTCAAGATTATGCTGAGAAGCAGCCTTCTGAAAGCTGTTTCCTTCCCTGCATCACCACAGAACGTGCAGGGCCAGAGACAGAGATCAACACAGCTGGGCAGTTGTTGGGGGACCCCTGGACAGGCCACCATAGGTTACTGCAGGAGTACAAAGTGGTAGAAAAGTATTTCCAAATGGTAGAGCACATAATGGCAGAGGAAGCAGGGATCAAGCTCTAATCACCCAAATGCTTTTTGTTGTAAACAGACCCTACTCACCTTCCGTTTTAAATTGGAGTGCAGGAGAGATGTGTGAACAAACATGGCTGTCTCAGTCACATCTTGAACAGCTCTAACAAGTGTTGTTTCTCACAAGTCACTGCTGCTTTGCTGGCCAGAAAAAAATGGCAAGCCAATGGCAAACAAACAAAAATGCATGACAGGTCCAGAAGTCTACTCTGGCAGCTTCACGGCTATATCAGTATCTATAGTATTCTCCAGCCCAGGAGACAATTTGAGAAGAATTTATCATTATTTTCAAGTCCCAGGCTGAGTGCTAAAAAGAATGCACATCGTGCTTCTAAACTAATCAGGGCTGGCAACCTAGGCAAATCCATAAATGACTCTAATTCATGAATAATGTTGCCCCTCCGCACGCACGCACACACACACAACCCTGAGGAAGCCACTCCCCTCGCATTGGGGAGGAGGCTGCAGCTTACTGCAGCAACCCTGCCGCCAACCCCAGCATTAGTGATGGAGGAAGGCATTTATGCAACCAAGAAGTTCCCAGGGCTTTTGGGTTGTTGTGGCGGCATACCTCCAGATACCACCCTGGAATTTGTGACTGGGGAAGGCCTTACCCACCCTCTGGGTGCCTCTGCAGTGCCTCCCGCTGTGGCCGATCTGTGACACCACTAGACGGCTGGTTAGGCACCCCTCCATCTTCCAGGCAGAGTCATGTCCTAGGCAATTGCCAGGGTATACCTAGTGGGCCGGCAAGCTCTGAAACTGGTGCGTGAATGATGGGTTGTCGTTTTCCTTTCTGCAGATTCAGTAGATGGAGTAAAATGCTTAAAAATGGGAGGGCACTCCTCCAAATGTCTTCAAACCTCTTACACCCAAGTATAAAAAATACAAGTGCCTACAAGCACACAGATGCCATGTCGTTTGTTCATGTCTGGGGGCGGAGGGATTACCATGTGTACACCAGGCATGCCACCAGCAGACAAGCGGGAAACAGGCAGTCTGGGAGCAGACAGAGAGGTAGGCTGCCAAAAAGAAATAATCCAGTAGCCTCTTTCAGCAACAAGCTGCCCACGCTGCAAAGAGACCACCATTTTTGGAGATTTATTTTGAACGGTGGCACAGAGTCGGCCCTCCGGTGTCCCCTGATTCCTCAGCCAGAGGGCTTCTGGATCATTATGTGTACATCCCAAGTAGAACAGTCTGAAGTTCTCTCCTCCCGCCAGTATAGGATCACAGACTCATAGAACCAGAGCTGGAAGGGGAAAAACAGGCCATCTAGTCCAACAATGCAGGACCAGCCTAGAGCACCCCTGACAAGCGTTTGTTCAGATGCTGCTTAAAGACTGCCAGTGAGGGGGAGCTCACCACCTCCCTAGGCAGCTGAGTCCACTGTGGCACAACTCTTACTGTCAAAAAGTTTTTTCCTAAGATCCAGCAGGTACCTTCCTGCCGTTAATTTAAACCCATGATTGCGAGTCCTCTCCTCTGCTGCCAACAGGAACAGCTCCCTGCCCTCCTCTAAGTGACAGACCTTTTAATCATGCCCCCCCTTCAACCTCCTCCTGATCAGCTGAGTTCACACACACTAAATAATGCACTTTCAATCCACTTTCAATGCACATTGCAACTGGATTTTACTGTGAAAAGGCAAGATCCCCTTGCAAACGATTGCTCAGGTACATTTAAAGTGGATTGAAAGTGCATTATCCAGCATGTGAGAAAGTGCCCAGAAAGCAGGAAGGCAATGCCCAGTCTTCCTGGTTCCACAGCACCCGACAATGCACCCACAACATTTAGGTGCTATAACTGCCACAAGTACCCATTGTTAAGGATGCCTGTTAACACATCTGTTCTCAGCAATAACACTGTTCAAAATGAAAGCCTAAGAAATAAACAGTGCCAGCTTTGCTTCGGGGGCAAGGGGGGAGAATGACCTTTACCACTGAATCTGAAGGTATATTTTCAAAGCGTGGCACGTTTTGCTTTTACGGCAATTCATCAAAAATCTCCCAGGTGACCACTTGCCTGAGCATCAGCCCCCAGGAATTTTGAAATATATCCTTCTGTTTTGTGCAAGTCTGCGGCACCTCCACACAGAGCTCATAAAAACCGGATCCTGGCACTCAGAAATGTAAAATATTTTCCTAGCCCTGCATTAAATATTTAAATGATAAGTCAAAATGCCAAATGCTATCACTTCTTTCTTGCTAATGCAACAGAAAAAGGGGTGGGGGGAGAAGTTAACCAATTTTGTTCAAGCAGCGTGTACGGTACATGCTTTAATATACACAGGAAGGCTGAAACCAGTCTGTGCATTTTTCTGAAAGAGTTAAATGCTTCACCGCTTAGATCTTCTCCTTTCCTGTGTCTCCTGATAAGTACAGAAGATTTATGTGCAATGAATTTCCAATTACTGATCTCCACCAGCTGGGCTGTCAATCAAACTCGAGTGTTCTACTGGATGGCTTCAAACCCCCCCCCCCCCCACCACCTTTCTGGGTTGTGAACACATGCATACAAAAGCACACTGTTCCATACATTCTTATTCTAATAATCAGCCAGTGAAGGTTAACTACAGGAATGCCTAGAATGTTCAAGTCTCAGATTTGACATTCCTCTATTAACTTGCAGGATGGGCAATAACTAAAGGACAAGTCGAACAGACCAAAGGTTTAGATCAAATCAAGCCTGAACTCTCCCTAGAAGCTAGAAAGACTGAAGCTGTTTTGGTCACATCAGAAGACAAGAGTCACTGGAAAAGACAATAACGCTAGGAAAAGCTGAAGGCAGCAGGAAAAGGGGAAGACCCGACATGAGCTGGATTGACTCAATCAAAGAAGCCACGATCCTCAGTTCGCAAGACCTGAGCAAGGCTGTTAATGACAGGATGTTTTGGAGAAACATTGATTTCCAGGGTCGCCATAAGCAGGAAGTAACTTGACAGCACTTAACACACACTCACACGTTAAGCAGAACAATGTGATGGGCAGGGCTCATTTCGTAGCAGGAACGCCTTTGCATATTAGGCCACACCCCTCTGATATAGCCAATCCTCCAAGAGCTTACAGTAGCACCTGTAAGAAGAGCTCTGTAAGCTCTTGGAGGATTGGCTACATTGGGGGGGGTGGCCTAATATGCAAAGGAGCTCCTGCTACAAAATGAGCCCTCGTGATGGGTAACAAAGGTCTCATCTTACCTTTGGTCTCCGTCAGCTGGAGCAACTTACCTTACCTGCAAGTAAGTAAAGACAATAACGCTAGAAAAAGTTGAAGGCAGCAAGAAAAGGGGAAGACCCAACATGAGCTGGATTGACTCAGTCAAGGAAGCTGTGGCCCTTGGTCTGTTGATGTTAATGACAGGATGTTTTGGAGAACGCTAATTTATAGGGTCGCCATAAGCAGGAAGCAGCTTGACTGCACTTAACACACACACGCAAGTTAAGCAGAGACCCCGGGGCAGAAAAATGTGCCAGGTAACAAAGGTCTCATCACCATCAACTGTATCCACCAAGATGGAGCAACTTACCTTCCTCAATATCGTAAGGAAAAAAGAGAGCTAAACCAGGAAAGTCCCAGAGCAGTGAGCTAATGCCCTGTTTGGAGAGCCAGTACAGTTCATAGCCACAATGGAGAGTTCCTAGGTTTTGACATGATTCTGACCACTACAACTGGCTCCCCTTGACTGGAAGGACTGCAAAGGCTTCCAAGGACAAGACAAGACAGGACAGGATTTTTTTTTTCTAGGCAAGACCAGTATCTACTGGCTTGTGATTCCAGGAGCCCCGCCTTGGGTTCCCTTTACGGCTTCCCATGTCTGCCTTATATATATACAGGTTGCTTACCTGTAACTGGGGATCTTCGAGTGGTCATCTGTGCATTCACACCTCTGGGACACAGTGCGCCTGCGCCAACCCCGCTTGGTATCTTCTCAAGCAGAAAGGATTTTCATGCCCTCTCCCCAGTCACATGCAGGGCTCCAGTGCGCATGACCAAGGGAGGGGCATGACAATCCCGCCAGTTCCTTCTGACCGCTGCCCTCAGTCTCCGAGCAAGATAGGAAAGACCGACAGCAGAGGGGAAGGAGGGCGGGTGGTGTGAATGCACAGATGACCACTCGAAGATCCCCAGTTACAGGTAAGCAACCTGTATATCTTCTTGGTGGGCTCTGTGCATCACACCTCTGGGAGATTAACAAGTGAGAAAAAACCCACACATGTACCTGGAGGAGGGAACTCGAGGTCTTAAACTCGCATCGCCTGCAACACAGCTTGCCTCACTGCGGAACGTTGGTGAAGACAAACATCGAGGGCGCAGTGCCTCACAAACGTGTGAGGGGAGGCCCAGGTAGCCACATTACAGATGTCTCCCAAAGGCGTCCCTCTGAGGAAGGCTGTGGAAGTAGCTACTGCCCTGGTGGAGTGCGCACGAAGCGGACCAGGCAACGGCTTCTTTGCCAGGAAGTAGCACAGCTTGATCGTCTCCACAATCCATTTGGACAGACGCTGAGACAGTAGCTTTCTACCTTGCCCCGGCAGGGCATATCCCAGAGGTGTGATGCACAGAGACCACAAAGAAGACCCAGGGTTCTCTTTCAACATGTGAGGTGCCCAGTCTTGAGAAGGCCCAATGTACCCCAGAATCTGTCCAAATGGTGGCCGGGATTCACCTGCCTGGTGCTAGCCAGTCTGTGTGTGTGCGTGTGTGTGTGTGTGCGCGTGCACATGTGTGCATGTGTCCACCTACTGCTCAACCACAGAGTTATTTTTCCACACCTGACACACCTAGGTATCATTTGCCATCAAGGTGGGTAAGGTGTAGAACTCACAGTGCTTTTTTGAGTAGGACTTTGAAGGAAGAGAGGATTTACAGTACTAATACCTTTTGTTTATACGTCTCTTTAATATGCCTAAAAAACGGGGTCATTTTGAGCAGGAACGCGCAGGGACACCGTTTCGGCAGTAACAAGCCCAGGAGCAGGCACCTATGGTGATGCGCTGTGGAAAAAAGCAAAAGCACACTAACTTGATCTGTATTTTCATGCTTGTTGTAGGGTAGCTTCCCTGCAAGAGCAAAGGAAACCTGAAGTGTCTTTAGGCAAAGTGTAAAGCTGGCTCACCAGCTCTGAGTTGGGAAGTACCTGGAGATTTTTGGGGTGGAGCCTGAGCAGTGGGTGTGGCCTTCTGACACACTTCCGGTGATGTCAGGGGGTGTGGCATATGCAAATAAGGTATGCTAATGACTTATGCTACTGAGCTCCGGCACCTCTTTTTTTACGAAATGACCCCTGCCTGCAAACATTACTTTGGGTACCGTAGGGATCGGCAGTGGAAGAACTGGCAGGCAAAGACGGCCCCCACTCACCCACATAGGTGCAAGCAGAGGTGCCTTTTTGCTTGCCCAAGTCGGACTCCAGATACCACCCAAGTTTAAGATTTTCTTTTGTTGCTTACACTGCCATCCTAGCCACAGTTATGCCAGTCTAAATGCACTGAAGCCAGTTGACGCTGAAGTCGATAGAATAGTTTCAGGACAGATAGAAGGAAACACTTCTTTACTCGACAAAGAATTAAATTGAGGGATTCGCTGCCGGTAGGTAGGGTGAAGGCCACAAGCGCGGATGGCTTTAAAAGGGAGTTAGACGAGAAGCCCCGCTATGAACGTCAATGGCAAAAAGACTGCAAGGTAGATTTTACAGAGCATGACTGGAATGTGATAAGAAAATCACCAGTGTTCACATCACATATTGTAAATGTTTGACTACAGTCATTTAAATTAATTACCAGGCGGAATCTCGCCCCTTTAAGGCAGCACTATGTAAGTCGAGATACTCAGCCTTTGTGCTGGAAAATTTGTGGACAAATAGGAAATTTTATTCATTGCTGGTGGAACTGTCCTTGCATTAACAGCTTCTGGAAAGATGTAGTGACTTGCATATGTGTGATTACAGGTTATAGACTTACTTCCTCTCCGGAGTTGTTGATTTTAAACTATTGGAAAGATTCTCCTAATATACTAGCTAGGAAGTATTTGATCTCAATTCTATTAGTAACAGCTAAATTAGTTATTGCAGCCAAATGGAAGGAAAAAACGGCGCCTTCTCTTTCATTATGGCACGAGACGATATGGGAATATTTCATTATACAGAAAATAACAGATAGTTTGAAGCATACAAACTCTGGTGCTTATTATACCTAATTTGTTGAGAACTGGTTCCCGGTACTAGAATATATAACTCATCTCAACATACTCCCAAAGGACAATAGAGTTAATGACTTTTTGGTATTTTAACTATTATATTATAAATAGTCTCTCTTTTAGATTTCACATATTGAAAGTCATTATACCATTACTGTTGAGCTGTTATTGTTATAGGTAGTTTTTAATCTGCAATGGATTCACACACGTTTCTTTGTCAATTGTTATGTACAAAGTTATACACGTAAAGTAAAAATTAAAAAGGGAGTTAGACAAATTCGTACTAGCCATGGAAAGTAAAGTGAACCATAAATTTGGAAGTAGCAAACCTCTGGATACCAGCACTAGGATGTAACATCAAAAGAAGGTCCCTTTTTTGGCCCTCCGCGGCAACTGGTTGGCCACTGATCTGATCCAGCAGGGCTCTTTTTATGTACTTACGTGTAACTCCGATTATGCTGGTACCAAAAGTCAAATAAGAACCTAAAGCTCATAAACATCTATCACCCATAAGCCTTCAAGTCAGCTGTTCCCTCCAAAGAGAGGACTGAAACTTTAAAGGACTGTATTGGCCCCAAGGGGAGAGGAGAAATTGGGAAATCCAACAGATATAGGGGATAGGACTGCCAAGTCCCACGGGGGGGGGGGGGTTCCCCCACTAAATGGGTCATCAATCCGCTGGTCGAGATCCAGCCAGCGGAGAAGCCCCACCCCCGAAGTGGCCCGATCAGGCCGACGTGCCCGGCGTGATGACGTCACCCAGAAGTGATGTCATCACACTGGGCACGTTGCTGGGCGACGCCCTAGCGATCACCATAGAGTTTTAGGGCGATTACCAGAGTGTTGCCCCAGCAACATGCTCAGCATGATGATATCACTTCCGGGTGATGTCATCGCAGGGGGCGCGCACTTTGCACACGCAGGGGACTCCCAGAGAGAGACTGGGACTCCCCCACTGTTATGAAGGTAAGACTTGGCAACCCTAATAGGGGAAGAAAAACAGAAACATTTTAAGTTGTTCAGAAATCAGTTCTGCTAGTTGGTACATGTGACATTAAAATGGAAATTTTACACACACTTGCAAAACTACAGACTAGCACAAGTCAGCCAAACCCCAGCCACTATTTGAACTGATCCCGTAATGCACCAGACCTTCTCATGACTGGTCACATTGCATTTTGAAAGAAGACACTAGGCCTAAAACCCAGCTGGCCTTGAGTCATCCCAGGAAGCCGTGAGGCAGAAGAGAAACATAAATCGAAGCTTCGAAAGACAGAATTAAAAGAAGAGCATGTGAAAGGAAGCACAAATACCAGGAGAAGGGTGTAAATGCATGTACGAGATATTTATTCCCCTGTCAAGGGGAGCTGTTAATCCTCACAATGGTAGCTCCTCCACACTGGCAGCCAAATAAATACTTCAGGCAAAGAAAGAACGCTCACTCCTACAAATCCAAGCAAACAATGAAGCAGCTGCCAGGTTTAGAGTGGGTATTTAGAAAAGCAACATTTTCTTACATTACTTTTCCTTTTTTTTTCCCAGGACGAAAAATTGCATCCCAGCTGTTGTAACTCGCAATCAGGGCTGGTTACAGTGTGATAGTCCCCCCCCCCCTTCCCCAACCCATCTGTGCCTGCTTATGGATTCTAGCCTGCATCTAGGTCCCCTTTCACACATTCGAGGAGCAAACCCTTCCAAGATGCTCTCCCATGCAGCTGCAGTACATGTGTTAGATCAGGACCACATCGCACATGGAAAAGGGGCTTCACCAATGCACCGGTTTCACCCCTGCATCCATTCCACCCCCGCATTTTCCTTGAATAAGCGGGGGGGGGGACTACTATGTGGTTCCTCGGGGGAAATTCACATTCCCCAAGACACACTAGCCCATTTCACAAGTTCAAATTACATTTATGTTGTCATGACCCTAAGCCTATAGTAGTGTGGCCTACAAGCTCTAGGGAGGCCTAGTGGCTCTAGGGAAGCCTGTATTAGAGTACCTATCAGGGCCTACATTCCCCAGGTCTCCTTTGAATCCTGTGATTGGCTAACAGGGGATCTGGAGGGAAAATTTACACCAGGAGAATAGTAGTGTTGTTTGTGGATCTGAAGCTTATTGCAACCTGGCAGCCTGAAGGATATCCTCTATCTGAATCAGTCCTGAACTGATAAGAATTATCAGGGGTCATTTGGGGCCTGAGTGAGTCGGAGTGGTGCTCCGCCAGCCCAGGAGTGGGCATTAAGGCAGCCACGGGCCCAATCAGATTCTCTGAACTGATCCGGCCTGCCGCCGAATTGCCTCCGAAATTCGGCAGCAGCTTTAAAAGTGGCTGGAGGGGAGGGGTTTGAGGGAGAGGCTCCAAACTTACATGATGGCTGCTGGAGCCCCTCCCCCAAATATCCACTAAGTTTCAAGAAGATTGGACCAGGGGGTCCAATTCTACGGGCCCCCAAACAGGTTGCCCCCATCCCCTCCATTGTTCTCTATGGTGAGAAAAAAGTAAGGTTATTTCCCACCATAGAGAACAATGGAGGGTATGGGGCAACCTGTTTCGGGGCCCAGAAAATTGGACCCCATGGTCCAATCTTCTTGAAACTTGGTGGGTATTTTGTGGAGACACCCCAGCAACTACTCTGCATGTTTGGAGCCTCTCCCTCCAACCCCCTCTCCTCAAGCCCCTCATATACCTTATGAGCATTTGCCATTGACTTCAATGGCCCATAGGGTATAATGGGGCTGAAACTGACATTCGGCCGGCAGAATGAAATTGACATGCGGGGGGTCATTCGGCAGCTGGAACAGATGTGGCCTGATTTGGCCTGATCTAAATTGGGCCAAAAAAAAATTATTTGCACACCCCTAGTGGGCACAAATGGCGGTGGTGGCAAGCCCCTCCCCCAGCTGGCTTGTGGAGGGAGCGAAGCGAGAAGGGGTTTAAAGTTTAAACCCCTTTTGTTTAGAGTTGCGCGGCAGGAGCGGCACAATCTTTCCATTGTATTGTACAGGGCCCTTCTCGCTTCACTACCCCCCCCCCCGCCTTGCTAGGCCAGCTGAGGAAGGGGAGGGGAGGCTTTTGAAGATGCCTCCCCTTTTGCTTCCCTTTCTGACACACTTCCGGTGATGTCAGGGGGCGTGGCATATGCTAATGAGTTATGCTAATAGGTATGCTAATGAGCTCCTGCACCTCTTTTTCTACGAAATGATCCCTGAGAATTATAATTAACAGAAGAGCTACATAAAGTGAAATACAGTGGTTTGGGGAGAGTCCCAGAGTCAAATCTCCTCTCTGACATGACCTTTTGCTCTCTCAATCAAGCCTACCTCACAAGGTTGTTGTAAGACAAAACGGTACAGAAGAACCGTGCACGTCTCCCAAATTCTCTGGATAGGATACAAATATACTACGTAGCTTTTGCCTTCTCATCAACTCAAAGGGACTGAAGATGCAGGAACATGACCCCTTTGGGACTATCCAAGGATACGTGAAGTTGCATATAGACAGCTATTTCTTTGGAGCAATATTAGCAAATTCTACCTTGGGGAAGACTCAGAGCCAAGCAAACACCTTTTCCAGTCTCCTGGACTTCTACCTTCAACCATCTTCCTAGCTGATACATAGAGAGATTTAAAAAAACCAAACTATTCCCCCTCCACACATGCATAACCTAAATCTGTCTTCCTGCAGCCAAAATCCATTGATCCGTTCTCCAGACTCCGCAGATGGGAGAAAGTAACTGTTTGCTGCTTCCTAATATCCATTTAAATATGTGAAAGTCACAACATGTTTGCTTCCGCTGTAATCTTATTTCATCCATGCTATGTAAATATACCCAGCTCTTCACATGAATACGGATACTGGATAACAATGCAGATGGCTTTTCTTCCTACAAGTCTTACACAATCAACAGCAACCGGAAAACTACAGAAGGGTCCTAACAGAATGTGTCCGATTCATATGGGACAAGCAGATGTTTTGTCCCGTTTCCTCACCTGATCAGACATAGAAGGCATTCCAGTAACTACTTGGCAAGACAGTGCAGATGTACAACATCCTGAGAGGTCAAATGAACCACTGTGAAACGAGAACCTGATCTGGACAGAACAGTGGCCTTCAGCCTTTCCAGACCTGGGACCCACGGAGCTACGAATACGTGACATTAGAGTCACATGACAAGAAGAGGAGGAGTCACATTTATGACTGCACTGGTGTCAAGGCCAAGACTGTGGGTAGCAGAGCGAAAGAGCTGAGGGGCCAAAACATAAGCCACACACCAGGAGGTGTCACCTTGTAATGAAGAAGCCAATGGTCAGATGCACGGGGGAAACCGCTCGGTATTCGTGCGATGAGAAGCGGTGTCCCTGTTGGAGTTTGCAAGCTCTCTCCCTGAAGTCATGGAAGAATTTACATGTTTGTTTATGCATACTGATTTCCTAGCTATTTAGTCAGAGACCCAATGACAGACCCTGCATGTATCTGCTGCCAGAGCAAGGTGACAAAATGCATAATTAGTTAGGTTTCGGATTCTCCAGTTGGGTAGTCAATAGATTAGAAGATGTCCCGGGGTGGAGGCTTAGAAAGGTTATCGCTCTTTGCTCTAACTCTCACCTGGGGCTGGCAGATGTGGTTTAGACTTTAGAGAGTCAACATGTAGGTTAGTACAATCAGAGAGGATGTTAATCCTTTGTTTTGTTTCTAGTATTTCCCAGTTTGCCCTCCCCCATTAGTAAAGATTCTTGTTTAAACCTGAATACAAGTGTTCTGCTGCTTTTATTAACTCCGCTTTTACACTGAAATTCCCTAACATTCCCCTTGCTCTATGCATATAGGTACTCGTGGCAGGTCCCTGCCTGAAGGCAGTCAAAATACTGCCAGCTCAAGAGGAGTTCATCTCTCTGCAGGAAGGGATCTGCCGCCCACTGCTTCAGAACCCATTTAATGTTCTCCTGTGGCTATATATTACAGGAAAGGGCCTGTGGTGGTGTGCTGTCCTTCTGAGATACACCATTGGAAGAAAACATGATGCTGCCTTATACTGAATCAGACCATCGGTCCATCAAGGTCAGTGCTGTCTTACACCAACTGGCAGCAGCTCTCCAAAAATCTCAGGTAGAGGTCTTTCACGTCACTCCGGATCCTTTTGAATGGAAATGTCAGGGATTGGACCTGCATGCCGAGAGATGTTCTTCCACTGAACCACAGCCCCTCCCTTAAAAGGAGGGACCCTTCTCACATGAACACACACACACATAGAATCATAGAATGTTAGAGTTGGAAGGGATCTTGCAGGTCATCTAGTCCAACCCCCTGCACTCTGCAGGAGCATGTCCGAAAGATACTCTACAACATAGCCGAAAGATGGTCGTTCAGCCTCCGCTTGAAAATGAAGGAGCATCCACCACCTCCCGAGGCAGTCTGTTCCACTGTTCAACCACTCTTACAGTTGCCTGCTTTATGCTGAATCAGGTGCTTGGTCCATCAAAGTCAGTATTGTCCACTCAGACTGCCAGCAGCTCTCTCCAGGGTTTCCAGCAGCGGTCTTTCACATCGTCTACTACCTGGTCCTTTTAACTGGAGATGCTGGGGGTTGAACCTGAGACTTTCTGCATGCAAAGCAGATGCCCTACCACTGAGCTACAGCCCCTGTTGCTGCTTACTGACCATCTCAATATCCCTAACTAAAACCTCCCAAGTCCCTGCTTAAAAAACAACTCCTGAATCCCCTCCACAGAAGTTGCATGCTACGCAGACCAGTGCTTTTCAAACAGGCCACTGGAAAGAGTTAATTTTGCTGACACAATCCAGCCAAAACAAGCAGGCCATTTCACAGAAGATGGCAGACAAGATTTGGGCCCGCAGGCCTCATTATGGCGGCTGCAAAGTCTGCCAGGCGAAGCAATTTTAGAACAACCTTCCCCCACATTACTGTTTAATGCCCAAGTCCCAGATCTCCAATTTCGAAGTGGCAGCCAGACCCGTCATGATTGGCAGCACACGCTAATCCATAGGACATGGAGGTATATGGAGGGGGACCGAATTCAGTCATGCAGGGGACACACACACACACACACACACACACACACACAAACACACACTCTCTTCCTATTTCCCATGGGCATAAAAGTTACCCTAACAAAACTACAGTCAGACTAAGAATTCCCAGCATTCCATTGACCCAAAGCCATTAAAAACATGAGCTTGTGGGCAAGGGTGAAAACCGCAGGGCGGCCACAGATTCCAGAAAGAAAACCTTCCTCAAACCAGGATAACATCAGTGTTTTCGTTTGCTAAGAAAACATTAATTTGGGACCGATACGGAATACCAGCAGAGAGACTCAAATCCACAGGCGGGCAATGTTCACTTCCCGTTTCCCCTGAATTGCTGCAAAGTCAGTTTTTAATTGTAAATGGGAAGGGGGGGAAATGTACAATTGCTTTGCTGCAGCCACCTGGGGGCACTGGGAGTATCGGAGCAGCCCAATTCCTTCAAAGCCAGCATACCGCGGCATGTAATGTGGAAGGCTTTTTTTTGGTTTCTCCCCCCCCCCCCCAAATGCAGAAACACACACACAGCCTAGTATGTCAAATCAAGGGGAGAAAATTGATCGGAGGGAGGAAGCGGCATCAAAATTAATGCCAGGGTATTATCGAGGCAGAGTGCCGTGCAAATAACTAACTAACTAAATTAAACAGAAAGCACAGATGAATGGGCTGAAACAAAAAGCAGCAACTCGACTTAGCTTTAGAATCTGCAAGGGAGGGGGACACAGAGGACTGTGTTACTGAGTCACACTTTGTGGAAACTTAATGATTGCCGTACAGGTTCAGAACAAAAGCCTCTTCTGACCTCAACACTGTAATCCTGTTCAGATATGATTCCACTGGGTCTTCACAGGATAGGCAACCTGGGATACCATACCTGACTCCCTTGATCCCAGGACTGCCTGGTATGCACATAAAGGGCCACGGATAACACAGGTAGGTCGAATCCACACAAAACGTTCCCTGCCTCCCTCCCTCCTTTCTCTAAACCTCCTCAAGAGTCTGAGCTCCTTGGGACAGGGACCTTTCTTCTGGTACCTCTGCATAGCAAAGGTATCTGATAGCTTTCTATGCCCCCTCAGCTGCAAGCGGATCAAAACATCCAAACAATGGGGCCACAAAGGACTCGGGCATAGGATTCTGCAAACCCAGGGAAACAAGAGGTTTGCAAAAAAAAAAAAAAAAGTTTATTTTAACTGGGGAGTGACACCCCCCCCCCGAACCCACGGAGTTCATGGCCAACCAAGATCTCAAGAGAATTAAAGTTGCCAACCCCCCTGCCCTCGACAGGGATGGGAGTTCCCCTTTTTTCTTTTCCCCCAATCCACTGCTGGCCAGCTGGCCAGCAGGGGAGCCCCGCTCCTGAAGAGCTCCATCACACCCAGGATGACGTCACCCAGAGGTGACATCATCACGCCGGGCCCATCATGCTCTAGTGTTTGAGTAAAAACTCTATGGGGACCATGGAGGTTTTTTACCCAAATGCTAGAGTGTCTCCTGCACAACGTGCCCAGCACGATGACTTCACTTCCAGGTGCCTCCAGGAGCCGGGTTGGAGCTCCCCATCGGGACCCAGGAAAGATCTGGCAACCCTACAAGAGAACACATCACAAATCTCTCACAGCAACGAAGCCTCCACTCCTGGTTCTGTTATGGAGATCTGACTGTTACATTTTATTGCTCTTTGCAATGTCAGAGGTGCAAGGTGGCTCACCTGACGCTTGGCAGAGGGCAGTAAAATCTCCTACCGAGTCCTCAAAATACAACACAAGGAGGGGGCGTTGCCAGTGCCAAAGGTTGCTTTCAGCAACTCAGAATGCCAGGGTGGCAGCAGTCGCAACCAGAAGAGGAGGAGGGCCAGCAAGGGTGGGAGAGACAAAGGGGAAGTGGGGGCAGGAGAACATCAGGTGGGATGGTGTGATCAAAAGAACTAAAGGATAAGGAAGAAAAGACAGAGAAAAAGGAGAAGGGGGGAGGGATCCAAAAAATGCACCTTGAATTTTAGGATCAGAGAAGAGGCCTCTTTAGGGATGCTCAAACAAGCACTGGTTCGGATTGCATCTCTTTTCAGGCTGCGAACACTGCCCTGATTTTTCAGCAGTCGGTTCAATAGTTTGTCAGTCTGCCCACAAGATCTTGTATTGTGAGAAAGGGAGAAAAGTACTTCTTTCTCGAACTGCTCTATCCCATGCATAATCCTATAAACCTCAATCATGTCGCCCCCTCAGCCATTGTTTCTCCAAGCTAAAGAGCCCCAAGTGCTTCAGCCTTTCTTCACAGGGAAAGTGTTCCAACCCTTTTATCCAGTAGGCTCAGTTTGGAAAGAAGGGTGTAACATGTAGCACAGGGGTGGCCAAACTTGCTTAACATAAGAGCCACACAGAATAAACATCAGATGTTCAAGAGCCACAAGACATGAACAAATATTACACTTTTTACTGGGAAATATGCAAATTTGCTTTTTATTAACATTAAATGAGACTGCCAAAAATAATAACAAAAGGGCTAAAAGCAGATATTGATAATGATATTTATTTGTCCAATGAAAATTATTTGCTAATGATATTTAGCTTCCCCAGCCGCCCTGCCGGGAGCCGCACAATATGTGTGAAAGAGCCGCATGCGGCTCCCGAGCCACAGTTTGGCCACCACTGATGTGGCACATTCTGAACCTATGCCATGAATTGTGCTGATCAGGAGCCGCGAGGTATGCCTGCTATGGAGTTTTACTTGCAGTGGAATGCCAAGCAACACCTCCTCCCCTTTGCACCAGTGGAAAAGCTGGAGGGAATCTAACCAAGGGCTTTAACGACAGATAAAATTATTTGCTTCTATTAACGCTCTGTGGAGTGTTCACAATTGTATTGTAAGGCTCTCTACCAAAGACCTTAATTATTTAAGCCTTCCTTCCTTCAGAAGAAGAAAAAACCTACCACCATCTTCTCCCCTGGCATTTCAGCTGCCTTTTTGTGCCTTCTCCGCTCTGGAGGAAAGAGGCCAAGGCAAAACAGGAGACGTGGCTCCACTGATGCGTGCGTGTGCCCTTCTGACCCCCCTGACTGTGGCAGATCAACAGCCGGCAAAGCACAAGGCCAACTGATGGGAAACGACAGGGCCTTCCTCTAGGAACTGGGTTATGCTGAGACGTCACCCCCCGCCGATGACAAAATAATAAGGGGCTGCCAGTGCGAAAAGTGGGTCAGGGACAAATATGACAGGACCACACCCCGCGGTCCAAGCCGCAGCTGGGAGAAAATGGGTCAGCCCGAGTTTTCAGGAAGACTCAGCCACCAGGGCAGGGAAAATATTTATGGCCTGTTTTCTCGTTTTTCCCGAGTTCTGGGTTGCCTACAGAGGCTCCCTGCCCTGGAAGGCACCATCTGATTTTAAAACGCTTTGACTGACCAGTCTGGGCCACAATTAACATTTGTCAATGCAGTCCTTGGAAAACAAGAGCACAGTACTAAACAGAGTTAACACCCTTCTAAAGTCTGTCAAAGTCAGTAGACTTAGAAGGTTGTTGACTTTGCTTAGGATTGTCCTAGTCCACACACACACACAAAAGATTGACTAGCCTTCCCACAGCTACACAATTTGTAGTTTCTTGATGGCCTCCAATCTGTCACATTTTTGTCCTACCCAAGCACCCTAGAATAGTTCCCTTCTTCTGTTTTATCTTCACAATGACCCTGTGAGGTAGAGATGCCAACTGCCTGGCAAAAAATGTCCTGTCCCTTTAATAGAGGGATAATGGGATGTTATTTTATGGGGTGATGGTGTTTATCCTTCGTGCTTTGAAAAAGCTTCAGCTGCCCCATTTCCATGCATTAAGACTCTGCTAAAGGGGCAGGCCATTGTTTTTCAACAGGCATTTGGCAACCCTAGCCCATGTCATGTGACTACCGTTAGCACTGCACATGCAGGCACACGTCGAGCATTAATAAAGAATGTGCCAGCTGCTAATGGGGAGCAAACAGTCACCACAGAAGGGTGAAAGCAGTAGTGACCAGGAGTGGGGCATCAGATGACAACGAAGGTTTCACACCCTGGGCTTGATCAGGAGCTCAAGCTGAAGGATATGTTGTCAACACTAGGGGTGTGTATTCGGTATACACCGAGCCGGGAAAAAACCCTGAAAAAATGCCCTATAATGGAGGATATAATGGAGCCGAATAAATTCGGGTTTCCCGAATATATACCCAAACACCAATACTGGTATTTGAGAATATTCGGGTATACCAATATTTTGGGGGTCAAATAGACCCGAATCAGGAAAAAAAATATTTTTTTTTCACACCCATAATCAACACGGAACAATGACTACAGGACTTGTGTGTGTCTCTTTCGACTCTATGCAACCCTACATAACCGCTGTGCTGGGTCAATACACTGTGGAAATCTCTTCCCTTTAGGCACCTGATGGAGGGAGCCTTGACTGGTAAATTTATCCCCTGTTGGTCTTTCAGGTGCTGCTGGATTAGAATCAGGCTCTGGCGATATCATTCTCTTTTCTTTTTGTCTTTTTCACAGACAGAAAGGTAGAAGGGATATGAAACAGCTCTGGGCTGCCCTGGCAGAGTAACAAAGCAGCTGGGTCCTTGCAGCTGGTAACATGTCAGCCAATCTGTCACCCTGGCAGGATAATAGAAGGGACAGGAGTGCTGGACCATGAGGCAAGGCGAGAGTTCATCACCCCTAAATGAACTTTGGGGGGCACTTGAGGAACAACACAAAGCACAGGTCAGAGGATGAGGAAAAGGAGCATTTGGGTTACAATGCAAAATTTCTAGATGCACACTTCAACTCGGCCCGTTCTATACTGCATATTTCACTTCAGATCTTATCCATTTCTAGAAGAAGAAAAACACCTCTGAACCCACCCAAATACCTCTGAAAACATTTTATATCCCCTCCAAACTAGATCATGGCAGCTTTATTAAAAACGTATACATTCGTTCCCTATTTGGGTGGGCAGAGACATTTTATTTTATTTTTTATGCTGGAAGAATCTTTTGACGACCAGTAATCCAAGGATGCTGTTTGGAGCAGGGCAGGAGATAGTATTTCTTTCACGTTATAATCAAAATGCCTCCAGTCTCTAATATTACCAACAGGCCTGGAGAAAAACATCTAACCTCTTTAATAGAGGTCTGGTGTCTGGAAATGAGCAGGCGAAGTTTTTCATGACATAGAGGTAAATAATATCCTATTATGGTTTTATTTTAAAAAATCAGACATTTTTCCTTCAGGCCACTCACTAACGACCCTACTTTTGTTTATTTTTTGCTGTCAAGACTCAGCCGACTTATGGCGACCCCCTCAAGGGGATGTCAAGGCAAGAGACAAACAGAGAGGATTTGCCATTGCCTGCCTCTGCGTAGCAGCTCCGATCTTCCTTGGTGGTCTCCCATCCAAGACCTAACCTTGGACAAGATCAAGCTACCCTATTAGTCTCCCCAAAATGAAACTCCACCAAAATTTTGAAATGCCCCCCCCCCCCTGGACTGCTGTGGTGCTTACGTGAGGCCTTGCTCTCCATTTTATCCGGCACCCCTGTGAGGTAGTTTAGGCTAAGAGTCGCCTAGCAAATTTCACGGCACAGTGGTGTTTTAAACAAACCCCTGGCTCTCAAAAAGAAATCTCTTCTGTTTTGGAGATCTCGCCATCCATTGCCTTAAAAATGGGGCTTTCTGATAAGAAATAACAAGTAAAGGTAACCAATAAGAATTTGTTTTTAGATTTTCCTTTTTTTAAAAAAAAAACTTGACTCTGATTGTACTAGTATGCTCTTTTCTTATCCCCTCATGTGTAGCTCCTGGCCGGTGTTGCGAGTTAAGCTATTTTAGGGCAGTTTTTTTGACAAAACAAAAGAAAAAACCTCCAGAACAGCTCTTTTACTTGGAACAGAAATACAAAAGGCTGTTTCACTGAGCGCAGAAAAGCAAGGCCCCCCCCCCATGTTTACGAAGAGGGCTGAAAGGTCGGGCTCCCTCACAGGCCGGAATCCAAACAGCAATAAAGCTTCGCTCTGTATCTCCCCACCCAAGGTTTGGCACCTCGAGCCAACTTACAGTCAAGATGATATACTGAGCGTCCTCCACAGGATACCGTTTTAATGTGCACCGAACCACCTTGGACAAGGCCTTCCCCAACAGACACTTAACAAGAACATGCTTTTAGAGTTCCTAAGTGCCAACCTCAGCAGATAACTTAGAGGAAAAGGTTTTACATGGATTTATTTTCCTCCCACCGCCCTCCTGCCTCTTATCAACACCTCCAATGCTTAAGTCTTGGGCCTGATTTAAACATACAGCAGCCATTGAGCCTAAAGGGTCCGTGGGAACTTTGCACTCAAATGGATGGGACGTTTTAAACTGGGTCTTCTTGGTTCCACTGCACTGGCTGCCTATAGCGTACCAGGTAAGGTTCAAGGTGCTGGTACTTACCTATAAAGCCCTATATGGCCTGGGACCTACTTACTTGAAGGACTGCCTCTCTCCATATGTTTCCCAGCGAGCACTCCGGTCTGGATCCCAAAACCGTTTGGTCCTACCAGGGCCAAAGGAGGCCCGGCTGGTGACTACAAGGACCAGGGTTTTTTCAGTGGTGGCCCTGAACTGGTGGAACAAGCTCCCGGAGAACATCAGGGCCCTGCAGGATCTGTTAAAATTCCGCAGGGCCTGCAAGACGGAGCTCTTCCACCAGGCCTTTAAGTAGGGGCCACCTAACGTATACATCCTGGCCCTGGCCCGATTCTATCCGCCAGCCTGTGTGACCGTGTACAACGACTACATCTGGGTGCTGCTCTGATACATTAACTGAAGATACACTATTTGTATGCTTCTTATCTTGTTGTACATGTTTTAATTGTTTTTACGATACTGTATGTACTACTGTTGGTCCTGTTGTTAGCTGCCCTGAGCCTGCTGTTGGCAGGAAGGGCGGGATATAAATCCCAAGAAATAAATGAATGAATGAATGAATGAATGAATGAATGAATGTGCTTAGTTAGCGCTCCAGATATCCATAGACAGGCTCAGAGTTGGGATTAAAGTGTCGGATTAGGAGATGGGGTACACAGATTCCAATCTCCACTGTGACATGAAGTTCACTGGTGGATCTTGGGCAATCTCTCTCTCTCTCTCTGTGCCAAGATTACCTCCTCCTTATGCTGAACCCTCCAGATAGCACTGAACAAAGTGTTGCTTTCCTTATTGCCATTTCACAGGTCAGGGTCGGGGACCCCTACTACCCAAAATGATGACTAGAAGTGACTCCCATACATTAAAAGGCTCATCCCCATTTTCAAAATCAACTCTTGAGGTAAATTGTAGAGATATCTTCGAGACCGCCCTTCCCCATTATGAGCCTCGGAGGACATGGCGCTCTTTGAATCAACAGCAGATGATGGTCCCTAGCCTTAGGGATGGCCCACCTGCTTGAACTAGGGCCAGGGCTTTCTCGGCCCTGGCCCCTGCCGGGTGGAATGAACTCCCATCAGAAATTAGGGCCCTGCTATGATTTGCTTTTATGTGTCTGTTGAGGTATAACTTATTTGAAAGTTATTAAGTGTTGAACTTATTTCCATTGTATTTATTGTATGTATTTTGTTTTTCTGTTTTTATGACGTCAATCTGCACTCAGCAGATTATTATAGGTTGGAACCCGCACTGAGCCTGCTTTACAGGGACGGCAGGATATAAACGGAAGGAAATAAATAAATAAAACAGTTAGCTGCACAACAACCCCTCTCTGCCTTAACATCAACGGCATCGTTTCAACATTTTGCTCTACATACTTATCAACCAGCAACCTATCTGCTCGCCACCAGATGTTAACGCAGACGAAGGACTGGCCATTTGAGCTGGGCCCTTCAAAAAGCATGCGGGGGCTGCAGAATGGGAGAGGAGATTATGATGAGCACCCGGCACTTCTCAAATCTGCAGTGGGTGCTATTCCCATTCAGTGCCGCTGTGCCATTTGGCTCCTGAGTGCACGGAAGCTTGCTCAGCATACTGTACTTCCAAGCACTCTTAAAGCCCAAACTGCTGGACAAAAATGAAGCGTGTCCAAGAAATGCCAGCTTGCTGCCTTTCGAAGAGAGAAGGCTCAAATTTATACTGTTCCTGTTTACCTGAAAAAAGCTGTTGACCTTAAAAACAGGTGCACCTTCCGTAAGTCTATTGGATCAAAGTAAAAAAATAATAATAATAATTTTCCTTGGAAGCACAGAAGCTTTTCGTAGTATTCCCAATGTTTCCCAGTTAAGGGGGAAATGCTGTTCAAACAAATTACAAAGATGATCTGACTCCAATGATGATAACAGAAAGAAATCTTACTTACAAAATAGAAGCACATCTTACGTGACATATTCATGTTGTAGGTACATTCAACTTAACCTATCTGCATGCCACCAGATGCTAACACAGACTAAGGTTAATTTGTTACAGTTCCAAACCCAGATTAGAAAGAAAAGAAGAGAAGTCCTATATAAGATAAAAACACAGAAAACAAGTAATGGCCAAAGTGGCTCAATATCTAACCAATAAGAGAGTGGCGCCAACTGCCAAGTGTACCCAAATAAGAGAATTCTCTTAACCCTTTCCCTCCCAGATCCTCTTGCATGCAGAGCTACAGTATCCAACACAATTATACCGTAAAATGTTATAGCTGGAAGGAACTCAAAGGTCATTCAGCCCAACTACTGCTAATCTGATTACAGCTCCCATAACCCCATGCAAGTGAACCTCTGGAAGTCAAACCTACAGTACCCAGGTTACTGTGTGCCTTAAGCAGAGACCAGCCCAAACAAGTATGCCAGTTCAAAACTCACCTACATGCACAAAACAGTTCTGCAAAGCAGCTGGCTCAAAAAAGTGAGCCAAGCAGCATCTTTAGAGAACAAGAGAGGGTTGTACCCCTACGGGGTGGGGGGTGGGGAATCCTTCCTGACGGTAATCACCAAAGCTGTACATTTCTGGCTCACTGGTGGACTGCCTGAGCATGAAAGAAAATCTTCAAAGATGTTTCCAAAAGTAATGACTTTAATCCAGCCATACATCGTTCAGTATTTTTTCCACCAGTCGACCAGAACTTCCTTGACTTCCACTGTAGCTCAAACTACCTTTCTCCACAAGTTACGCTCTCTCTCTCTCTCTCTCTCTCTCTCTCAGCGCAGCCTACTTCACAGGGTTCTTGTGACGATAAAAGGGAGAACCATGAAGACTGGTCCAAGTAGCAAGGAGGAGGAGAAGATTGGATTTATACCCTGTTTGGAGTCTCAGAGTGGCCTACAATCTCCTTCCCCTCCTCTCCCCACAACAGACACCCCGTGAGGTAGGGATAAAATGCACCAGAAAAGGCGGGATAAAAACGCACCAGAAAGAAGTTATTGCACTATCTCAGACCAGGAGTTCTATAGAACTGCCTTTTCTATTAAAACACCCCCCCCCCCACACACACACACACAATCAATTGGTTAAAGCGGCATGCGTAATCTAATTAGGACTCATTCCTGAAGACCTCTGAGAGGGTCCTTTCAAAGAGACTGGCATGAAAGCATGTTTGGTGGCAAGATCTCACAACTTTTCCGTCAGGTGAGAAGAGGCGTTATTTTGTGAAGCAAGGGGGGGGGGGGACCCTCACAAAAATTTGCATTCTTCCTGCAAAGCAAGTGTGAACTATTAATGGGCAGTTAACCATCATGTCCGTGCACTCAGAGGGGGAGACCGAGAAAGCAAGAGACGTATTATTCCTGACGCAGTGCCTCTGTGGCTAAAAGGAGCACACAGAATGCCTTCGACCTCATTATTCCTTAACTCCAGAAGTGAACTGGCCAAAGGAATCTAATTTAAAGGGGCGGGGGGGGGGGGGGAGATTGAAAGAACCACTGAAAATAGAAAGCTTCTCTTGAATAAGACAAGGGGGGGGGAGAAAATCATCAGAGATACTCTCCTTTTCATTGTGCCCTATTGTTCCGAGCAAACTAAGCATGGGGCTGTGCAGGGTATGAAAGTATTAAGAGAAAAAATGTGGAAGAGAAAAAATGTGGAAGAAAACTTGAATTTAAAGAGAGGGGTTTAATTAAAAAAAAAAAAACACCTCAGCTCCCAAGGTCTGTAGCTGAGATTTAGCTGATTAAAAAATAATAATAGGAAGTTCTCATTAGAATAAGAATGACTTAACTGATTCATAAGAATGTCTAAATGGCAAGCAGCCATTTCTCGAACTGCTGGCTGTCCCATGATAAGGCCTTAAAAGGGAAGGGACTCGTCTGTCCGCTGCTGGGGCTCTAACCTGCGGTGTTAACGGATTTGTGCCTTTTTGTTTGAAGCTCTCCAATATTCTGATAAAGGAGTGCATCAGGCTACCTCGACAGCAACTCCAGGAGTCATCAAAGTATCTGTAAGGGAATACAGTCTCACCAAAAGCATTCAGATGGACGTTACTAGGTATGTATTCAGCAACCAAATGTAAATATTTTAAGGGTTCTTTTTTAAAAAACTACTCCAGGAACAGCTGAAGTGGTGCCTAAATTGTGTAAATTAAAACATAATTGCATACTTCCTTCATTTTGTTCCTCCCCATGGCTTGATCGACTGGATCATTTCCACATACAGGAAGATTTCTGTTGCATCCAAAAATGCCCCCCAAGAAATCTTTCTGTCCACAAAACATAGCGCCATCCAGAAGAGTCATAAGGGAATGCGGCTCCTGCTTCGTGGATGGCTACCTGTGGAGGCCAGGAATAGGGATGGGCACAAACCCAAAAATTCAGGTTTGGGGCAGTCATGAACCGAACCCCGAACTGAGCAAAAAGTGCCCAAATCAAACCAGCCAGTTTGGATCCCCCCTTCTCCTGGCCACGGCAAGGTGAGGATCACCTGGCTTCGAACTGGGCCATGTTTGTGCTGAATTTTGACTTGTGAACTAGTTTGTGCCCATCCCTAGTCAAGAAGGCCTCCGCAATTTTAATATACCACAGAATGTGTACACCCGAACTGTTCCGGAGAGCGTTTTTATAAACGGAATAGGGCTGTAATAAAATTGGAATTGGAAAATGCTTTTGCAATGGGGCAAAGGCTACAGTTTATCTCACTGCTATTACTGTGTGCATTTCCTGTTTTTACTGGATACTAATCCAACACTCTTAACCACTACACCACAATGTTTATTATAGTCTTTTTACTCTTCCTCTGGTGGGGCTACATTTCATAATTTGCCTTGAGTTTAAACTAGAAAGGTGAACCATAAACAAGTAAACAAATTGCTGCCACATTCTACATCTGGTCTGGGCTTGTGCCCAACATTAGAGCACACACAAGCCGTTCTATGACGCACAAAAGTGAAAATATGAGTTCTTTACTAGTGACTTTTCCTGAATACTAACTAAGCGTTAACCCATCCATCTGGGAACCTGAGAGTCGACAAGTCCCTAAGAGAGTCGAGAGGTAGGCTGATCATGAAATATCTAAGGACAGTCCCTAGAGGCACCTCTCTTCTCAAGGTGCAAGACAGTAACGTTGAGTTCGCCCAGCAACAGTTTTCTAAGGCAACAGCACACTCCTCGCCTTCTTCCAAAAGTGATCATCCGTAGTAGTAAGATGGAATGGTCCCTGCCCAGGTCAGGATTATCCAGAAACCTGCCCCTAATGGCCAGAAGGGGAAGTGGCAACAACGCCATGATTCAGTGTCAAGCTTGTACCAGAAGGAAAACATATAATTAAAAATTTAATGTCAGAATTGTGAAAACTTGGATTAAGATCCTTGCTCCTGGCTTTCGTGGCACAAGTGTTCTGTTTTTCACACAGCCACCTCTGCAGGATGAATTTATTGGAAAATCAATATATACAGGTTGCTTACCTGTAATTGGAGATCTTCGAGTGGTCATCTGTGCATTCACACCTCTGGGATTAAGTGCGCCTGCGCCGATCCCGATCGGTAATCTTCAAAGCCTAACGGATTTTCGCGCCAGCTCCCCAATCATGTGCACGTCCCACTGCGCATGACCCGGGGAGGGGCACGAGGATCCCGCCAGTTCCTTCTGACCGCTGCTAACAGCCCCCAGAAAAAAAGGTGAGGGAGACCGAAAGCAGAGGGGAAGGAGGGTGGGTGGTGAGAATGCACAGATGACCACTCGAAGATCTCCAATTACAGGTAAGCAACCTGTATATCTTCTTCGTGGTCTCTGTGCATCACACCTCTGGGAGAATAGCGAGCAATAAACACACCACATACCTGGAGGTGGGTGCTGGAGGTCTCACATCTGAGCTGCTTGCAGAACTGCACGGCCCACCACAGTACGCTGATGGACGCGGACATCTAGGGCGTAGTGCTTCACAAACGTGTGAGGGGACGCCCACGTTGCAGCATTGCAGATGTCTCCCAGGGGAATGCCCTTGAGGAATGCTGTGGAAGTAGCCACGGCTCGAGTGGAGTGTGCCCGGAGGGACGCCGGTAGTGGCCTTTTGGCCAGAAGATAGGCGAGTTTTATCGTCTCAACTATCCACTTCGAAAGTCTTTGAGACGACAGTTTCTGTCCCTGCCTGGGCAAGGCATAAGAAATGAAGAGAGCTGGAGACTTGCGAAAGGATTTTGTCCGGTGCAAGTAGAAAGACAGGGCTCTCTTGACATCTAAAGAGTGTAGGCTACGTTGCGTTGGGTCCTGGGGACCAGGAAAAAATACCGGCAACGTGATATCTGCCCCTATATGAAAGTCCAAGACTATCTTAGGCAGGAAAGCGACATCTGGAGCCAAAGTGACGGCATTATGATGAAACGTGAGGTACGGTGGGTCGCAACGGAGTGCCGAGAGCTCACTCACGCGTCGAGTAGACGTGATAGCCACCAAAAACGCAACCTTCCGCGACAAAAGTTGAAGGCTGCATGAGGCCATGGATTCGAAGGGTTTTCCCATCAGCTTAGTGAGAACCAGGGGCAAGTCCCATGCCGGGACTGGTGTCCGCACTGGGGGATAGAGGCGATTCATTCCCTTGAGGAATTGCTTCATTGTTGGATGGGAAAACACCGAATAGCCATCAATCTTAGGATGATTGACTGAGATGGCTGACAAGTAAACTCGGATAGATGAGTGACACAGTCCCCTGTCTTTACATGACAGGAGGAAACCAAAAACATCTTTAAGCCCGGCGGGGACTGAGGGCCGTCCCACAGATGCCAGGAAGGTTAAAAACTTAGTCCATTTTGACTCATATGAACGTCGAGTGGAGAGTTTGCGTGAGTTCAGTAGAACTTGAGCAATGCGTGATTCTAACCCTAAGTTTGGATCAGCCACACTGTCAATTTCAGTCTGGGCACATCGTGGTGCAGTACCTGGCCCCCGTGCATCCCGAGGAGGTCTGGGTCCATCGGGAGATGGAGATACGTCCCTCGTGAGAGACTGAGGAGCGTGGGGAACCAGGGTTGTCTCGGCCACCATGGGGTGACGAGGATTGCCCACGGTCGCTCTGTCAACAGTTTGTGGACTACTCTCGGTATGAGAGGAATCGGGGGAAATAGGTACAATCGTTTCCCCGTCCACTGAAAGAGGAGACCGTCTCCGAGAGAGGTCGGGTCCGTTCCTGCTCTGGAACAGAATACGTGGCATTTCTTGTTCTCTCGAGAGGCGAATACATCCACGGATGGATGCCCCCAACGGTCGAAGATTGGAGTCAGGTAGAGGGGGTTCATTTCCCACTTGTGCAGGGATGCTCCTCCTCTGCTTAGGAAGTCCGCTTGGACGTTGAGTAGTCCTGGGAGATGAGTCGCTACCAGGTGAATATCTAGTGCCTGGCACTCGTCCCAAAGCTCTATCGCTAACCGGCAAAGTCCACGGGAGACCGTCCCACCCTGGCGGTTGATGTAAAACATGGTGGTGGTGTTGTCTGTAAGGACAGTCACCATCTTCCCCGACAGGGATTGGCGGAAAGATCTCACTGCGTAGAGAACTGCCAACAGCTCTAGGAAGTTGATATGGTTGTGTGCCACAGAGGGGTGCCACCTGTCGCCCACACCTACACCGTCCAGATGAGCTCCCCAGCCCCATAGGGAGGCGTCCGTAGTGACGGTCGCTGAGGGGGGTGGAAGCCGGAAAGGTGCACCTGAATGTAAATTCTGGGGCACAAGCCACCAATTCAGGGTCTCTAGGACCTGGGTCGATATCTGAAATAGTTTGGAGAGGGAGTGGAAGTTGGGGCGGAAACGCCTCAAAAACCAAAGCTGCAGTGGTCTCATCCGCAATTTGGCGAAGGGGATTACTGCTGTTGTCGCGGCCATCAGGCCTAGCAGGCGAAGGATTTGTTTGGCTGTAGCCTCCTTGGTCTCTTGGATAGACAGGAGAAGGGAGACTATATTCGCTGCTCTGTTGGGGGGTAGGAACGCTCTGCATTGCAGGGAGTCCAGGATAGCTCCGATAAACTGAACCCGTCTAGAAGGGGTAAGCATGGACTTTTTGAGGTTTATCGTCAGCCCTAGTGATTCTAGGGTACGAAGGGTAGTAGAGATGTGGCTCTGTAGTTCCGTCGTAGAGGGGGCGACTAGAAGCCAGTCGTCCAGGTAGGGGTAAAGGTGGACACCTTGAAGTCGCAGATGTGCCGCTACTACTGCCATAAGCTTCGTGAAGACACGAGGAGCTGTAGAGAGGCCAAAGGGTAGGGCCTTGGACTGGAAGTGACGCGGACCGATCACAAAGCGTAAGTACGGTCTGTGCGATGGGTGGATCGTCACATGGAAGTATGCGTCCTTTAAGTCCAGCGTCACCATCCACGCGTTGGCTTCTAGTAGCGGTAGGATGGTCTGTAGAGTGGTCATACGGAATTTCTTGTAGGTGATGAATGCATTGAGGTTCCGCAGATCCAATATGGGACGAAGTCCGCCATCCTTTTTTGGGACCGTGAAGTAGCGGGAGTAGAACCCCCGCTGAAGGTGGTTTGTTGGTACCTGTTCTATGGCATCTTTTGAGAGGAGGGCTTCGACTTCCGACGATAGGGTGTCGGAGGGAGGGGTGGTTACGAAGTACGATTCTTGTGGTGTCTGGAAAAATTCTATTCTGTAGCCTTCTGCTACGACCGACAGTGCCCATTTGTCTGTCGTGATACGTTGCCATGCTGGTAGAAAGGGTGATAGACGGGTGGGAAGATCGGAGCAAATGGGGGAGTCAAAGACTCTGCTTGTTCGGTTTGGGTGGCTTAGCCTTGGGAGCGGAAGCGGACGGGAATCGTGGCTTGTGGCCATAGGGTTTCTGTTGATAAGCAGTAGACGACGGTCTCTGCCATTGGGGTTCAGTGGGAGATCTTCGCGGTTGCTGTTTGGACCAAGATCTCTGCCATGTCTTCTGCTTCTGTTGTCTCGATTGTGAGACACCCAAGTTACGAGATGTCTTAATGCTCTTATCTAAATCATGAAGGACTGTGTCCGTCGTGGAGCTGAATAGTCCTTCACCCTCGAAAGGGAGATCTTCCACCAAGGACTTTGTGTCTTGTGGAAGCGAAGTCGACCTCAGCCAAGCGTGGCGGCGAAGGGCGATTGCTGAAGTGAGTGTCTTGGACGTGACGTCCGCAGCATGCTTCGATGCATTAAGCTGGTGCTTTGCTAGCACCATGCCTTCCCTCTGGATCTTCCTAGCAAGGCGTTGCTTATCCTCAGGAAGATGGGCCAGAAGTGGTTTCATCTGCTCCCATAGGGAATATTGGTACCTGCTCATGCGGGCTGTGTAGTTTGCCATTTTTATGCCTAGTGCACCGGCTGAATAAAATCGTCTCCCGAAAGAATCTAATTTCCGTCCCTCCTTGTCCAAGGGGGAGGAATGTCCGCTACGGCCCCTGGCCGAGGGGGTCACTACAACCGAATTGGGTTTGGGGTGGATGAATAGGAATTCTGCCCCTGGCTCTTGGAGCCTGTACATGTGGTCTAATCTCTTGTTGGAGATTGGAGTTGAGGAGGGGTGGCCCCAGGATTCTTTGGCAGTGCTCAAGAGCACCGAAATTAGTGGCAACGCTACCGCGGTGGATGTATCCATCTGTACGATGTCGAAGATGGCATCGGTAGCGGTACGGGTTGGCTGGACCGTGGCAAGTGCCAGGGAATGGGCCATTCGTTTGATAAGCTCTCCATAGGATTTCACATCCTCAGAAGGAGAGATTGGTAAATCGCTATCGGTTTCGGTTTCGGTATCGGAGTCAGTGTCGGAGCCGGGGGATCTCGGCATCGGGAGACTCTTGACGACGTCGATTGGCGATCCCACTCCGCCGGGTACCACTGTGGAGGTGGCGGGTAGGAGGAACCATACAGGTATCGCCATTGACGGACGTCCCACGGCACCGAAGATGGAGGGAGGCGCCAGTCTCGCTCACCTTTCGGCGCTGGCAGCGGGTCGGGCCCGGTCTCGGGACTGCTGTGAGGGATCTGCGTCAGCTCGATGTCGGGTTCCGAATCTGTGAGCTGGATGGGTCGCGGCATCGGGGAGGCGGGGCTGCCCCGGGGTCGCTCGCACCCTGGAGGGTCAAGCTGCGGAGACCCGTGCTGGGTCATGTCGGACGCGGGATGCGTCAACGAAGCCCTCGAGGTTTTGCGCTTCAGCTTGCCCTTACCCTCTTTGCCCTCCTTACGCTTCTTAGCGGGAGTTCGTGGCAGTGAGAGGGGTCTTTTCGGTGCCGACTTCTCGGTACCGGAGGGGCTTCGCATCGGTGGCGACGTCGGGCCCGTCGGTGCCGATGGGGATGTCGTCAAGGCGTCGGCTGTGGACATCTTCGGTGACAACGCTGCTTCCAAGAGAGCCACTCTGAGTCGGGCCGCCCAGTTCTTACGAGTTTGTTTGGAGAACGCGGCGCAACTCGAACAGGAATCGACACGATGCGACTCGCCTAGGCACAGCAAGCAGAGGGAGTGCTTGTCTGGGGGAGCGATTTTACTCCCACAATTAAGGCAACGTTTAAAGAAGCCCCACCGCCAGGCCATAGGCCGGGCGGGGAGTAGGAAGAGGAGAATCCAAAAGCGAGTCCAGAAAAACAGTCCGTAGGTCAGGAAAAACAAGAAAGTCAGTCCGAAAGGCCTTTCCAAATTGGAAAAAACGAATGTTAGCTACCGACCGGAGCGGAGAGGGGATCCTCACGACGCGGCAGTCAGAAGAGAACTGGCGGGATCCTCGTGCCCCTCCCCGGGTCATGCGCAGTGGGACGTGCACATGACCGGGGAGCTGGCGCGAAAATCCGTTAGGCTTTGAAGATTACCGATCAGGATCGGCGCAGGCGCACTTAATCCCAGAGGTGTGATGCACAGAGACCACGAAGAAGATCTCTGCCTAACATTAAAAGGCCGCACAGCGGGTCACCGATCTTCCCTTCATTAGAATTCAAATCCTTAAACATCTTAGGGAGATGTTACACTCTAAATAATGACTAGATGTGCTTTATGTGAGGAGTCCTCACCATCACGACCCTATCTAATTATGTATTTATTTATAATTTCAGTTTCTGTACTGCCCTTTCCCTGAGTTCACAGGGTTCGGGGTGGCTGACAACAACAAAAATACAATACAAAATCAGAAAAATAAAACAGACAAGTTAAAAATAAAGAATGTCAGATGGCGCCAGGATAAATACAGCATGCATTACTGTCCCGCAAGTTGGAGAAAGGGGGGAGTGCTAGATAGGGTGGTGTCCATTGCTGTCCTCATTGCCGTTCTTATACTGTGCGATTTTTCTCCTTTTTATAGTTCACCATTCTCGCACTGAAATGGCTCAAGGAATTAAATTTTATCCATCCCATCAGTCTGTTACCCCGTCCTTCCTCAAAGAAACACCAGGCAGAGTAGACATAAGACATAGGAAATTGCCTTATACTGAACCAAACCACTGGACCATCAAGGCCAGTACTGTCTACTCAGAATGGCAGCAGCTCTCCAGGGTCCCTGGAAAGCATGGTTCACATCACCAGCTACCTGGTCCTTTTCACTGGAGATGCCAAAGACCTTCTGCCTGCCAAGCAGCTGCTCTGCCACTCAGCCACAGCTCCTCCCCAAACATCTTCCTCTCCCCCGCCATTTAACCCTGACAATGCCCCGTGAGGTCGGTTTGACTAAAAGCCAGTGACTGGCCCAAGATCACACACTGAGTTTCCTAGGAGAGTGAGGATTTGAACCTGGGTCTCACCCGCCCTTTTCCAGTGCTCTAACCATTATATCAGTTTGATGTAGTGGTTAGGAGCACAGACTCTAATCTGGTAGAGAACTGGGGATGATTCCCCACTCCTCCACATGCAGCCAGCTGGATGACCTTGGGCAAGCCACAGTTCTCTCAAGAGCAGTTCTCTCAAGAGCTTTCTCAGCCCCACCTACCTCACAGGGTGTCTGTTGTGGGGAAGGGGAAGGGAAAGGAGCTTGTAAGGCGCTCTGAGACTCCGAGTGAAGGGCAGGGTATAAATCCAATCTCCTCTTCTCTTCTTACACATCGCTGTCCAGATGTGTAGATCGTGGTCTTAGTGAAGCCCATGCCACATGTTCTTAAGGAGCTTTAGAGTGCTGCAGGTGTGGTTGAACATGCTTTAAATTTATTTAGTCCATTTTTATCCCCTCCTTCCTCCAAGGATCTCAAGACAGCATTCACTGGTCTCTCACCCTCCATTTCATCCTCAAAACGACGCTGTGAGACAGACAGGTCAGACTGAAAGTGTGTGACTGGCCCAGCGGGCTTATAATAACACTTGTGCAGTCCAAAGTCCAGTAAAGAAGGACCTCTGCCCGCAGGCAGCTCACCTCTCTCCCACCTCCTCTCAAGCTCAGACCTTTCTAGCTATCATAATGGGTTAGGGTCCTCCTTGATCTACCTCTGTCTTCTCCTGTTTGTTTTCTGTCTTCATATCTTTCTGAGACCAGAAGCCTTGTGGTCACTATCGTCTCTGTCTTCACCTCCAGTCCTAGCTGGGGCTTTAGTCATAGCATGCCAAAACACATCCCCACCCAGTCCACCTTTGTTCTAGCGTTCTTTGTGGTCCAGTAAGCCTATCCACACCATGGACAAAATGCCTACTGATTCACCCACCCATGAGGTAACTACATAAATGTATCAGGAGGTCTGGACACTGTTTGTTTTGTCCATGGTCACAACATGGTAGCAGAACGGAAGGAAGGCTTTGGACCAAGGGGCTTTTTGTCCATTAGCAATTTCTTAAGCTCATAAGAACATAAGAGAAGCCAATGTTGGATCAGGCCAATGGCCCATCCAGTCCAACACACAATGGCCAAAAATACCAGGTGCCCTCAGGAGGTCCACCAGTGGGGTCAGGACACTAGAAGCCCTCCCACTGTTGCCACCCCCCAGCACCAAGAATACATCCCACACTGCCGCAAAGTGAAGTGATCCCCCTTTCAGGTGTTATAACTAGGGAAGGATTCTCAAATGCATTCACTAACAGTGACATCCTAAGCGGAGTTAGATGCTTCTAAACCCTTTGAAGGGTGTAATTCTGTGCAGCACTGCAAATGTTCCACCCACAGAGATGTTTGTACACTTTCTTCACCCGAGCTGTAAATAAACTTTTATTGAGCTGTAATATCTCATCGATTAGTAAATGAAAAAAACTTGAGGTTGCCAAAAAAAGGATACAAGCAGCAAGATACTCAATTTTACAGCACTTAGAAACTTTTCAGAAGACAGTATGTATAACAACTATAATATTCAGCATTTATGTACCACATCAAAGTAAAAGTTGTTCAAACCACCACAAATAGGTATCAGATGGAAGACAAAGGGCTCAAACTGATCTGACAAAGCTCACCTATCCCCATCCGTCTGTAAAAATGCAAGCTGCAGCCTCAATTTCCCTCGGGGCTGTGTCGCAAAGGCAGAGAAGGTTTAACCCTTTAAACGCCACCCATTTTCTGAAGAAGTCAGCAGTGACTCACGAAAGCTCACACCCTGCCACAAATTTCGTTAGTCCTTTGAGGGGCTACGGGACTCTTGCTCTTTTCTACTGCTACAGACAGACTAACATGGTGACCCATCTTGATCTACACCCATCTTCAATAATCAAAACCAGCTTCCCAAATTATTAGCGATTTAAAAGAAAAAGATGTGTCCTCTAAAACATATACTTCCTTTGCCCTGTTCTGGATCTCCTCAGATCTCGGAAGCTCAGCAGGGCATACCCTGGCAAATACTTGGAAGGGCGACCTCCAAGGAATACCAGGGCCAGGACGCAGAGGCAGGTTATCAAGCCACCTCTCTGAAAATGTCCAAACCCCCACTAGGGGTCTCCAGAAGTCACCATGACTTCCAGGCTCACAAGCTCACACACACACAAAAATTCTCTCTCTCTCTCCTTTTTTCCATATTTAAAATGCTAACCACAAAGCAGGGAGCTCCGTTTCTGACAGCAAAACCAAGAGGTGGTTAAAAGGCTAACCCCTGCCCTTTTCGCAGGGCAAACTGAGGCCGCACAAAACTGCAGTCACCAGATAGCAATGCACGCTCTTCCTCACATCTGTTTGAGCACTCTCACCCAATCTCTGCACAGTGAATCTGAGGACGTTCCTGATTCATAACGAAATCTCCGGCCACTACGCTAAAAGGCTCTCAGCTGAAAATGAAAAAGGGGAGGCTTCTGCCAAGATATCTCTCTCTCTCTCCATCTACCACATTTCAACCCTGCCTTTCTTTCAAGGAGCTCACGGTGGCCCACATAGATCTCCCCTACCTCCAAGAAATAACTTCTGAACTTCCCTAAGAGCTTCAAACCATTCGTTCATTACTTTTGCAAAGTTCATGGCCAAAGCGAAAAACCAGGCTTAGTCGGGAAATTCGTACTGCATGCTAGATGGGAAACTGGGGCACGAGCGTAAGGCTTGCCTTAATGTGATGTACGGAAATATAGACACAGTCCTACCGGGGGCTGGGGGGGGGGGAAGCTTTCATCCTCCTTACTCTGCATTCAGGAGAGACCACTTCCAAAAAGTCTGTCCGGAGGGGAAAGCTTACTGATCTAAGCCTCAGCTACCCAATCCTGTCTGCCACAGTTTCAAATCCCAGTTGGATCGCCCGAGCCCTTTATCCTTTGTGGGGTAGAGCAGCAATATGCATGAAGTTCTCTATGTCAAGCAGGGAGGAAAGCAAACTAGGCCAGAAGCAGCAGGAAAAAACTTACTGATCTCTTGACAGCAACAACAACTGCAAGCAGCCCTTTTCCATTAAGGCAAATGCCAGTTTGGTGTAGTGGATAAGTGCGCGGACTCTAATCTGGGAGAACCAGGTTTGATTCCCCACTCCTTCACTTGCACCTGCTGGATGACCTTGGGCAACCCATAGTTCTGGCACAGCTGTTCTTGAAAAAGAGCAGTTTCTGTCAGAGCTCTCTCAGCCCCATCTACCTCAAAGGGTGTCTGTTGTGGGGAGGGGGAGGCAAAGAAGTTTGTAAGCCACTCTGAGACTCCCTTGGGTAGTGAAGGGCAGGGTATAAATCCAATCTCTTCTTCTCTCTTCTCTACAAGTTCTCTGCCCAAAAGGTCTTCTTGCTGGTTGACAACAGTCATTTCCCATCACACAGCTTGCCCCATTCCCAATTATATTCCAACTGTGATCAACTCCCCCCAATCCTACCACCCTCAGACCCCTTCCCATAACCTCAAATTTTACTGCTTTACAAGGAGAGTGATTAAAATGTGGAATTTGCTCCCAGAGGATGTATAGATGGCCACAGGCATAGATGGCTTTAAAAGGGGAATACACAGATTCATAGAGGATAGGTCTATCCATGGCTACTGGCCACCGTGACTAAAGGGAACCTCCACATTCAGAGGCTGTCAGCCTCTGAATCCCAGTACCAGGAGGCACCATCAGGGGAAGGCTTCAGTGGGAGGGCTTCCAGTGTCCTGGCCCCCACTGCTGGACTTCCTCATGGCACCAGGACCAATTTCCCACAAGCGCTGCCCCGGCGTCATTTCTCCGTTTGCCTGCTGGAATTGCTCACTATTTGCCATGGGGTGCATTTTGACCTGCGGCTTCGCACGATTTTCCCCACAGCTTCAGTGATCCTGCTTTTTTTGAGAATCTCTGAAGCTGCGGAGGAAGTCGCGCGAAGCCGCAGGTCAAAATGCGCCCCGCGGCAAATAGTGGGAAATTCAAGCAGGCAAACGGAGGAACGACGCCGGGGCAGCGCTTGTGGGAAATCGGTCCTGGTGTTTTTGGCCACTGTGTAACAGAGTGTTGGACTGGATGGGCCATTGGCCTGATCCAACATTGGCTTCTCTTATGTTCTTATGTTCTCTATGCCCTGTTGTTGGCCCTCCAGAGGAACTGGCTGGTCACTGTGTGAGACAGGATGCTGGACTACATGGACCATTGGTCTGATCCAGCAGGGCTCTTCTTATGTTCTTATGAGATCTTGTTGTTCTATACCTGGTCGGACTGTCTGGCTGCCAAACCACACTGGCTGTCACAGTTATCACTCATTGTTTACAACTACAAATAAAGGTTGCTTGAAGGCCAGTCAAATCCGACTCTAGGGGGCGGTGCTCATCTCCATTTCCAAGCCAAATAGCCAGCGTTGTCCAAAGACTTTTTCCATGGTCATGTGGCCGGCATGACTAAACACCGAGGGGCACGGAATGCTGTTACCTTCCTGCCGAAGCAGTACCTATTTATCTACTTGCAATTTCTTGCTTTCAAACTGTTAGGCTGGCAGGAGCTGGGGTCAGAGACGGGAGCTCACTTCGTCACGTGGATCTTAAACTGCCGAGCTACCGACCCTCCGGTCTGCAGCTCAGCGTCTTAACCTCTCAGCCACCACAGCCCTACAACTACAAATAGGCTACCACAAATTCATCTTAACACTTCAAACCTTCACCTCATCAGACGTCAATTCCAGCAATTTGTAGTGAAGACTTTCACACACTCAGCTAAGTTGTTTCAAGTCCCGAGTAATCAAACCGTAAGAGATCACGGTTTGGCGGAGATATAATGCTTCCCATTGATAACCATGATTAAGAAACCAAGAATGCACACACATACCCTTTCCTTTACCGTATGAATTCCCCACCGCCGCCGCCACCTTACACAAATCTTCACAAGCCTTAATGCAACAAGGTGCCTTGGTTAATTAAACGATCCCACCCAAGTGCATCACATGCCGTTAAACCAAAACAACGCCAACGGCAAATGGATTTTGCCATTCACTGGCTTTCTGGCCTGTTTCCCCCCATTTTGAATCCCCTATTAATTGCTTCTTCTCTGAGGCAGCTCAGCCTTCCACTCTTCTCTGGTATGTCAACAAAACCCTTCAGAGGCCAATGCTATAATAGCTCCCAGCTGCTGAATTAATTCAATTAATTCTTCCTTCTTTTGTGTCAGTCAAAAGGTGCGATCACACAAGCAGTTTGGCCCAACATTGCCAGCCCGCCCTTCCAGGTCAAATGGGCGCAATCAAACACGCACATCTGGCTCCTGTGCCCCAGTCGTCCCTACCTCGCACTAAAATTACTCCCACACGGATTAAATAGCCACTGGCAAATTCCGGTGGCTACCTCAGTGAGGCACTTCCATACTGGGTTTCTGGGCGTCGGATTGCTCAGGTACACCATGGAAACGCGCGACCTGTGTGATCGTTCCTCTTTTCTTCTGACACATCCCTTTTTTCCCCTTCAACCACGTTCAGTGCCCCTATTGGCTGCCGGTGGTGCTCCTGCGTGGAAGCACACACATGCATGCAAAGCCCGGTGTTTGGGTGAGGAAGTGCGGATCCATTCAGCCGTGGGTCCGTGGTTGCGGCGCGTTGCCAGTGTGAACGACCGACCACGGGCCCACCGCGCTATAATGCCAGCTTAGCGGCTGCTGTATGATCGATGCCCAAACTAAAGCAGCTTATTTAGAGCCGATATACTGTCACGGCAAACTGCTCATGTAACCACAGCTATTGATGCTTTTGAGAGTTCTCTGGCTAAACTGTAACGTACCTCAAAAAAATATATTGAAAAAGAAAAAAGAAAAAAACCCCACCAACAGAAGTTTTGCAATTGAAGACCAGATCTCTCAAGGAACTAAAGGTGATCCTTCAGGATATAGACTCTGAAGTTCACAAAATAAGGCCCTAACTAATCAATAGGACACCACATGGCTAAGCCATAAATTGGGCTGCCAGCTCTGGGTCGAGAAATACCTGAAGATTTGAGAGTGGGGCCTGGGAGAGCAGGGTTTAGGGAGGGGAGGGACCTTGGTTGATTATAATGCCATGTAGAACACCTTCTAAAGCAGCCATTTTCTCCAGGAGAAGTAAAACAAATGTGGTAGAAGAGGACAGGATGATAGGTAGGTAGGTAGGTAGGTAGACAGACAGACAGACACAGACAGACAGACAGACAGATATGCAGTCTGGAGACCAGTTGAAATTCAGGAGATCTCCAGGCCCCACCTGGAGGACAGCAACCTACATAAGAACATAAGGAGAGCCCTACAGGATCAGACCAGTGGTCCATCTAGTCCAGCATCCTGTCTCGCACAATGGCCAGTTAGTAACGGTAGAGGGCCATCAACAGGGTGTAGCTGCTAAGGCCGTCTCCTGATAGTACCTCCTAGCACTGGTATGGAGAGGTTTACTGTCTTTGAATGTGGAGGTTCCCTTTAGTCACCAAGGTCAGCAGCTACTGACAGACCTATCCCTCTATGAATCTGTCTAATCCCCCTTTAAAGCTATGCTTATGGCCATCAGTACGTTCTCTCGACAGCAAATTCCACATTTTAATCCCTCGTCCTGGGAAGGAGTTATTTCCTTTTGTCCGTCCTGAATCTACTGGCCATCAGCTTCATTGGATGCCCCCCCCCAAGCCAAATCAGTAGTGAATGTGCTACAGGGTGAACCTCTCTTCCGAGGACATCCATAGGAGGACACCAACGCTCGCAGGGGAGAAACGGGAATGCTGGCCATATCCACCACCTGGACCCAAGAGCTGGAATGTGAGTCACGGTGCTTCTTCCAACGTTCCCAAAACAGGCACAGGAGCCTGGGAGCCTATGCACATGCACTTTGTAGCCGGTAGCGTGCTCTTGTTCAATCGCAGAGGGCAGGGTCATCATGCTCACTCATCCTCCCCCTCTAATGATGTCTGGAGAAAGACTGCGCCACTTGCTGAGGTGCAGCAGGAATGAAAATGCTTGCACAGAAGCCACAAGCCCACACACATGTACTCTGCAGGTCCACGGGGCGCCATACTCCTGTTCCTGAAATCACAAGGCGAAGGGTCGTCATCGTGTTTCTCTCACACTCCCCTTCTGCACACAGCAAAAAAATCCTTGCTGCTCCAGAATAGCAATTTGGTTTTGCAGCTGCTGCTTATCGAGTAGCACAGGATTCTTCATGGGGCTGGCAAAGAGCTCCGCGTTAACTCCAAAGCTGCACCGACCTCAAATCCCAGGACGCATTTATGACCCCCACCATTCCTCCGGGATCAGCAGAGCAGCAACTGTACAGCGAAGGCATTAAAATCAGGCACATGGTCTCGCTTCTGGTTTCCAGGAGAGACCGGCTAGGCAGAGACTGCAACAGAATGCAAAATCTCAAGCCTTTCGTGGGGGTGGGGGGCAGGGGGAGCGAGGTGGACCAGTTCCCCATAGCAAATCTTGCTCATGATTCCTCTTTAATTGTCTGCTCTGTACACTTAATATTCATTTTGCATGGTAGAGAGGAAATCAATGCTCTGTGTTTTTAGGAAGGGGATTCCCCCCCTTCCCTGTGCCTTCTTTAGGAGTCCGCGCCACAAACTCTATTAACATTATGTCAGGGAACATCAAAGCTATTTGCAGATCAATCAAACAAGGAAAAAACCCACTCACAGTGAACTGAAATCAGTCTGGCTCGCTTGCCAGGGGGTGCAGATAGAAAATCAGCTTTAAATATCTGTCTTAACCAAAGCAGGTTCTTGGATCTATTCATTAAAATCCCCTGGTTTTTTTGTTGTTTTTTTAATTTACTACTGCCAATTTTTTTATTCACATGCATTTTTGTGTCAGGTCAAGCATTGGTATGCAAAAGAAAAGAAGGGAAGGTAATTTGAATTCAGGACACTACCAGACAAAGGGGCTAAGGAGAAGAGACACTCTAACTGTGACACTCCATTGGACCGTGTCACTTATGTCTTTTCAAAAATTCCAACTCATTTTGTTCCAGCGCAAAATTCTAACTGTTGACCCCCCAAAAAACCCAACACAAATCTCTTCTAATTCACCTACTTCGGCGTCCTGAATTATTCCACTAATATGCTCCAAGAGGCGGCTATTTCAGATACAGCAATTTTTCCAGGGGCCAGGGGGAACCACACTTTACATTCCATTTCCAGCCTCCCCACATAAAAAGACTCTATAATCAATGTCGTTTGAGTCTTAATCCCCCCCCCCACTTCTTTCCAAATAAGATTAAGAGACAGAAACTAAAAAAAAGCACACCCTCTATCTCAAAACACATCAGAGCTAACTCGAATGTTCAATGACGAAGGCTGCCCCCCCCCCAAAAAAACCCCATCCCTCTCTTCAAAGAATAAAATTGTAGGTCAAAGTCTTTCCTCTTAAGAAAAGGGTGAATTTTAAGCTAAATTTCTAAATGGTAATCAGTACCATTCTGGAACCTACAGCAACTCGGCTTCCGAGCGTGCCTGAGGAAATATGTAAAGTATTAATCGGATATGGGTAGCTGGGGGAGGAGGCTTAGACTTCCACACATGGCAGCTGACAGAGCAGAATATAGAAGAACAAGGGCATGAGGGGGGGTCAACAAGTGATACGATCGGGGTGTGCCATACTTCCATGGACGGGGGGACCTGCATGACTTGTACAGATCACCAAATTCAAATGGAACTGAATATTCACTTCTGAATATTTTGAGGTTTTGAGAGGCCTATATGATCGTGGCCTGACCTGGATAGCCCAGGTTAGCCTGATCTTGTCAGGTCTTGGAAGCTAAGCAGGATTGGCCCTGGTCAGTATCTGGATGGGAGACCACCAAGGAAGTCCAGGATCACTATACAGAGGCAGGTTGTGGCAAACCACCTCTGAATAGCCCAAGGTGGCCCAGTCTTGTCAGAACTCGGAAGCTAAGCAGGGTCAGCAGCCCTGGTCAGTATTAGGATGAGAAGCCACAACGAAGTTCAGGGTCATGACACAGAGGCAAGCAATGGTAAACCACCCCGAATGTCTTTTACTTTGGAAACCAGGGCTCATTTCGTAGCAGGAGCTCCTCTGCATATTAGGCCACACACCCCTGATGTAGCCAATCCTCCAAGAGCTTACAGTAGCCCCTGTAAGAAGAGCTCTGTAAGCTCTTGGAGGATTGGCTACGTTAGGGGTGTGTGGCCTGGCCTAATATGCAAAGGAGCTCCTGCTACAAAATGAGCCCTGTTGGAAACCATACAGAGTCGCCATGAGTTGGCTGCGACTTGACAGTTTAAAAAAAAATGATCCCAGCCTGTCAAGGACCATGTTCTGAACATGACGATGCCACAGTGCCATGTAGCCAAATCGGAGATATCTGTGTGACGAAGGCACTGATGAGAAACTACACAAGCTTGCCTGTGGAAAAGAAATGCATCCTTGAGGCTGAGGAAAGCAGGACATGTATTTACACACACACACACACAAGTCAAACACCTAGCAATCTCTTTCCATGGCACCCTGCAAAATTACGAGAAGAGAAGGAGGTTCAAAGGAGACAAGAGTGCTTTGAAAAAGTATGCCCCATTTCAGTTCAGCCCTTTGTGGCATTCAGCTTTCAAAGAATCTCAGCTTTTATTTACCATACTGCATAGTACAAAATGATGCAATCAAACAGCATGACATACAATAAATAATGCGATAAGACCAAGATTATAAAAATTAGACACAATGCACGAAAAAAAAGGATCAATAAAAAAACCTGAATTAGAAAACGATGCCATAAAAGCAAGATAGTACATACAATACACAATCCCAGAAGGATGCCCAGCTTGGAATCTCCCAGCATTCTGTGAATAGAACCAGCCTCCAAAGCACCCATTTGTCCTTGGCTGGGCCCACCATTTTGTCCTTGGCTGGTAGCCATTTTCCATTGGTGCCCATTAGGTTTCCCTTGTTCGAAAGCCAGTCGAATTCGACTCTAGGGATGCGGTGCTCATCTCCGTTTCCAAGCCGAAGAGCCAGCACTGTCCGAAGACCTTTTCGTGGTCATGTGGGCAGTATGACTAGATGCCGAGGCGCACGGAACGCTGTTACCTTCCCACTGAAGTGGTACCTATTTATCTACTTGCAATTTCTTGCTTTCGAACTGCTAGGTTGGCAGGAGCTGGGACCAGAGACAGGAGCTCACTCCATCATGCAACACTCGGGTCTCGAACTGCTGAACTACCAACCTTCCGAAACGCAGTTCAGCATCTTAACCACTTGAGCCACTGGTGCCCATTACCTGTTCTCAAAATTCCAGGCTCAAGTTTTATCACTGGCTGCAACATGCCTGTGGAACAGCCTCCCAGAAGAGTCCAAGGGATTTTTACCAACCAGAATTTCTGGCAAGGTTGTAAGAGTTATTCCAGAGACCTGAGAGAGAAGAAGGAAAAGGAGGAGGAGAGACTGGATTTATACTCTGCCCCTTCACTCAGAGCAGCTTACAATCTCCTTCCATTCCTGTCCCCACAATGGACCCCTTTTGAGGTAAGTGGAGCTGAGAGAGCACTGACATTAACTGCTCTTTCAAGAGCAGCTTTGACAGAACTATGGCTTGCCCAAGGTCATGCCAGCAGCTGCAAGTGGAGGAGTGGGGAACCAAACCCGGTTCTCCCAGATTAGAGTCCACCCCTCTTAACCACTACGCCAAACTGGGTCTCCTACTCATATCCTACGAATGGGGCAGAAGGTTGGTTTCTAATATGGTTTTTAATGTATTGTATGTCTCTTTTAAGATTTATTTGTATCCAGTTGTTTTGTATTGTTATTACCCGCTTTGCATTTCCAAGTTGTTAGGAAAAAAGGCAGAAATATGAATATGAATAATATAATGATAGATAGGTTTTGCTCTTTGTAAGCAGCAAGAAGACGAACGCATGAAGCTACCTTATACCAAGCCAGATTTTTGGACTACCATACCGAGCTCAGTAGTGTCTACTCTGCTCTGACTGGCACTAGGGTCCCGGGCAGAGATCTTTCACATCCCCCACTACCTAGGGTTGCCAGCCTGCAGGTGGACCCTGGAGATCACCCAGAATTACAACTGATCTCCAGACTACAAAGATCAGTGCCCCTGGAGAAAATGAGGGCTTTTAAGGGTTAACTCTAAGGCATTATACCCTGCAGAGGTCTCTCCCCAAACCCTGCGCTCCATAGGATTCACCTCCCAATCTCTAGGAATTTCCCAACATGGAGCTGGCAAACCTATCTACTGAGCCCAGTCACACGAACGAGATAAGTGAAGTGAGGGAAGTGAGGCTTTTTGCGCCGGAGCAAAATGAAGCGCGGTATCACAATCAGATGGTCTCCCAAGGCTCCGTGCTCAGGCCATCCCCCGCTGATCACATGGTGATGGTGAAGCGTCACAAAGTTCAGCAGTACTGCGTTTGTGCACATGAGCAGTACTGCATTTGTGCACATGCGCAGTTCCATGTTTGTGCGCATACCACAGAGGCTTTAAAAAAAATCCGGTGTGAGACGGGACACAGATGGGCACCAGATGCGATGGGATACCAGCGTTTCCACGATCCGACGCCCACCCCGCATCCCGTGTTTTCTGGGAAATACTGCACTTTCACAGGTATCCTTTAACTCCGCTTCTTCGGTGGGGTGATACAGGTTGCCAACGGGTGTGGGATGCTTGCCAGATGTTTCTGTGTAATCACACCCTTACAATCTGGCCGGCATTCATGTGTGGCTAATGCTGCATGTGATCAGGCTCTACTACCTGATCAGTCAATCACAAATGTCAGGAATTGAACCTGGGGTCTCCCACCTGCAAAGGATGTGTACTACCACTGAACGCCCCCCCCCATCCCAAGTGTTTTGCATGTCTACATTAATGTCACTCATATTGCTCAGTTCCTTTACTTTTCCAAAACTTGGGAGTGCAAGAACTTTGAAAAGCAGGGTTCCTTTTCACAAAGGAGACACATTTCCTGTCCTGCCCTGTCCGCCCCCCACCCGCTCCAGCGTCAGTTATACATCCTGGATTTGATAGCACAACAGCAGTCCTCACAAAGTGCTCTTGAAGGGGGGGGGGGAACAAATCTCAGTAAAATCCTTTTATAGACTCAACGACAGCTGCCGTATAGTCAGAAACATGCCACTATATATACATAGGGTTATATACTGCCATCTTCACCCAGGAGAAAAGGCGTCATCTACAACAGATGCTAATTCTGTTCCACATTGTGCCACTGCCTTAATATGTGTGTGAACGCGCACACACCTTATAAGCTCTCAGGGCAAATTTCTGGCAACCCACTCTGACTGAGAAAAATTCAATCTGATTTACGGTCCCAAGTGTTTGGCTCGCTTCTCAAAAAATGGGCCTCGTTCATCTTTTCAATATTTCCCTGCTTTCACCCCACATTGTCTTCCTTGTTCCTCAGAGAAGGGGGGGGGGGACAGCATCTACATTATAAATATCAGCCACTTTTACACAAGTTTAATTGTAATGTAAAGAATCCTGGGAATTGTGCCTTTTCTGAGATTAGATGAGATTTCTTTGTTAGAGACCCTTCCCTCACAGAATCATAACCCTACAAACCCCCACAGAGAGAAAAAAAGACTATTAAACGCGATTAGATATGCCCAAAGTGTTTTATCCCAGGGAACAAGAAAAATAAGTCTTTTTTTTCCTTTCTCCCCCCCCTGCCCAAGTACAATAGCTGAACAGATTTTTATAACATCTTCCCTCAGATATCTACTGTACAGATATCACATTTCCCTAGTAGTCAAATCAACTGGGTGGGAATAAAAATAAACAAAGAGCTCTGAATAATGGCTTGGATATATATCAAATAACAGCCCAAAAATGGCATTGCAAGACTGGGAAGCATCCTCCACATTTAGTTTACTTTGAATAGCATCCTAAAATTATGTCTCTATGCAAGACCTGGATCGGCATACTCTTCACATACTAGTGGGCCTCCTGTCCCACAAGAGGAGAGCTCTGACAAGGAGAAGAAAAGGACCAGTGGTACTTACCGTGAGGGGTCTTTCTCCTCTGAGGGTTGGAGGACATCTTCAGGGAGGCAGGACTAAGTTTAACTTCTTCCTGTTTCCTGTGGTGAGAGTCACCCTAGGCTCAGTTTGTTTCCTGCCTCAGTAGGTAGAGCAGCTGGGTGTTGGCTCTGCCTAACACCTACTTCTATTTATCTTAAATCCAGGGGTCCGTTGGGGCCGGAGCGAGGCAGAGCGAAGCTCCGCCAGCTCAGGACTGGCCAGTAGGGCAGCCACGGGCTGAATCAGATTCTCTAATCTGATTCAGCTCGCCGCCAAATTGCCGCCAAAATTTGGCAGCAACTTTAAAAGCCACTGGAGGGGAGGGGGTTTGAGGGAGAGGCTCCAAACTTGCAGGGTAGCTGCTGGGGCCTCTCCTCGAAATGCCCACCAAGTTTCAAGAAGATTGGACCAGGGGGTCCAATTCTACGGGCCCCCAAACAGGTTGCCCCCATTCCCTCCACTGTTCTCTATGGTAGGAAAAAAGTTAACATTTTTTCCCTCCATAGAGAACAATGGAGGGGATGGGACAATCTGTTTGAGGGCCCACAGAATTGGACCACGTGGTCCAATCTTCTTGAAACTTAGTGGGTATTTCGAGGAGAGGCCCCAGCAGCTACCCTGCAAATTTGGAGCCTCTCCCTCAAACCCCCTTTCCTCCAGCCCCTCATATACCCTATGAGTTTTTGCCATTGATTTCAATGGCCCATAGGATATAATGGGGCTGAAACTGACATTCCTTTTCTGACACACTTCTGGTGATGTCAGGGGACGTGGCATATGCTAATGAGTTATGCTAATGAGCTCCTGCACCTCTTTTTCTACGAAAGGACCCCTGCTTAAATCTACTACCTTTTACCTAAAACTACTATTCTTATCTACAATTCCTTATCTCTCTCTCTCTCTCCACACAAAAAAAGCTTTCTTCCTCGCTCTCTTTCCTCTGCTTCCCCCCCAAATCAATTGGGGAGGCAAGCTGCTGGTTCCTACGGACTTCTGCCGAAGCCAGGGTAGACCTAGTCTCCAAAGTGGCCCGGAGGGAAGCGATCGATGGATTCCTCTCCAGAGTGGAGATGGAATTGGCGGGGCTCCCTGACAGTCGGCGCGATTGCAGCAGTTTTCGGATTGTAAATGTGAACAATCGGCCAGGGGACCTATGGTGTAAGGTCACCCATAATTAAACCTATCAGGGTGATGGGGCGAGGCTGGGGGTGCGGTTTAGACGGACATTTAAGCAGACCCCCCCCCCCCAGCCCCATTTGGCAGTCGTGTTTTTGTACCATCAATAAACTTATGAGCTGATTTCACTGCAACGCGTCTCTGGACCCAGTACTTTATACTACCCAAAGGAGTCTCAGAGCGGCTTACAGTCTCCTGTCCCTTCCCCTCCACACAACAGACACCCTGTGAGGTGCGTGGGGCTGAGAGGGCTCTCTCGAGGACTGCTCTAGAGAGAACAGCTCTGAGAGAGCTTATGACTGGCCCAAGGCCACACCAGCACCTGCATGTGGAGGAGTGGGGAATCAAACCCGGTTCTCCCTAGAATCCGCACTCCTGACCACTACACCAAACTGGCTCTCACACCAAACTGTTAGTTGTCTTATAGTCGGTCTTTGGCCTTACTGGTTTATCAGTATCATTTTAGGCTGTATCACTGTTTATTTTATGCTGTTTTTATTGTCTGGGCTTGTTTTTAAAATGGCTTTGTCTGATCCTGTTTTTCCATTTCAGTTTAAGCCACCTCACAGGAGAGGCAGCCTATTCATTTTCTAAATAATAAATAAATCAGGGAAGGCATAGTTCAGCAGCAGAGCACGCATTCTGCACATTCTCAGAAGCCTCCGCATTCACCTTCAAGTTTCATGCCAGGAGAAAAATTCTGCCTCTACTCCAAGAGCACTCTGAGGTATCTCCACTGTCATTTCTCACAGCTCAGAGACAGGGTTAAACAGAATCGCCAATGAACAAACGTAAGTTTGGGTTTGGTTTTAACGGCCACCCTACAAGAGATAAGATGGAATTTTTATAGCCGACCCTAAACTTAAAGAACAGAGCGAGGAAATTGTTAAACCATCTAATCTATGAAGATAAATTTTGTCCCTTTCCTCGTAAAAAAAACTATTGGACGGCTCATGCCGTGGTACAATAGAGCATTTATTCTCCGACTGCCAACACTGTGTTTACACATTATCATATTATCTATGTCCTTGCCAACCACCGGCCTCCTGAACAAGAGTCTGCCATCTCACAACGTTTCTGTTTTAAAAAGAAAGTGGTTTCAAAATTATGCATGAGGTATCATGGAGAGCCAGTGTGGTGCTGTTCAGAGAGAGAGAGAGAGAGAGAGAGAGGTCTAAAGTCGCATCCAACTTAAGTGACCCCTTAGGGTTTTCAAGGGAAGAGACGCTCAGAGATAGTTTGCCATCGCCTTCCTCTGCATAGTGACCTAGGAATTCCTTGGCGGTCTCCCATCCAAGTTCCATCCAAGGCCAACCCTGCTTAGCAGCCAAGATCTGACAAAATGGAACTAGCATGGGCCATCCAGGTCAGGGCATTAAAACAGTGAGGGAAGAAGAACAGATTGGATTTGTACCCCGTCCTTCACTACCCAAAGGAGTCTCAGAGCGGCTTACAGCCTCCCTTCCCTTCCCCACAACAGATACCTCGTAAGGTAGGTGGTGCTGAGGGAGCTCTTTCAAAAACTGCTGGTGAGAGAACAGCTCGGAGAGAACTGTGACTGACCCAAGGTCACACCAGCAGCTGCATGTGGAAGAGTTGGGAATCAAACCCGGTTCTCCCAGATTAGAGTCCGCACTCCTAACTGCTACACCAAACCACTAAACCTGAAATAAAGGCTCAAAGACTCAAATTCCTGCTAAGCCAAATGTTTCTTGGGAGACCCATTAGCCAGTTACCATCTCTCAGCCTAAACCTTAGCCTAACCCCCTTTGCAGGTGAGAAGAAAGTCATGTATACTGACCTGAGCCCTTAGGAACAAGGGTAGGTTTGATCCAGGATATGATCTGAAAGCGCACAGCAACACTGCGGAAGCTTAGCAGGTATGGATCCAATCACAACCTGGATGGAAGACCTCCAGCTTTCCCCAAAGGGAAAAAGTTGGCTTATAAGAGTAAATAATAGGATTAAAATGCAACAGCTAAATACTTTAAAAAAAAAAATGCTAATGATCTTCAAATTTCCTACCTTTAGGGACACAGGCATCTACACTGCAAATCTGGTGTGACAGTATGGGTAAGAAAAGCCAGACCGACTCAAGTTGTCTGTATCTTGCTCTTAACTCTTAAACTCAAAGATTTCACACACACACACTGCGCCCATTTTATCTTCAAAACAATTCTTTGAGGTATGTTAAGCTGAGAGAGGGGGAGAGAGAGAAAGATTTGCCCCTACATCACCCCTGTGAGCTTTATGGCTGAGAGGGGATTTGCAATCAGGTCAAATCGGACAAGCTACCTACTCATACAACACCCCCCCCCCCCTTTTCCTTTCCTTTTCTGCAAAGTTAAAGCACAACAGAGCTTCAGTCCAGTGGCACCTTTAAGACCAACGAAGTCTCAGTCTGGGTATAAGCTTTCAAACTGTCTTCTGCTGCTTCAGACCAATGCAGCTACCCACCTGAATCTACAAAGCGAAAGGTGATGTGCCCCCCCCTTTTATGCCCGGCAGTGGCCACCCTATTTGAGGACTGAGCAAAACACAACCCACAAACCGTCTCCACAGACAGGCAGCTAGTTAGAACCAGTCCACGCCACTCCAAGCCAAGCGTTCCCAGGCAGCGCGGGATCCATTTCACTCCTGATGGTTACAGAGGTCCCCTGATTTGCATATCCTTTCAGGCCTCCCTCCTTTGCCAACACTGACAAAGATAGCAGTCAAAAGCTACCGAGAGGGGTTTTTTTTAACAAATATGAGGCAGCCCTGTAATCCAACACTGTCAGTCAAGAGAACCAGAACAGGGGACAGAGAGGTCTAAACCGCAGGAGATGGGGGAGCCCTGCAGAATTCTGCTTCTATTAAGAGCAGCGTCCCACGTATCGATTCTGGTTTTAAAGTGGTATGATGATGTATCAGTAGTGAGTGGCAGAGCATACGTCTGGTACTGTTCCTGGTATCTACCCCCCCCCCCCCCCCCAAGTATAATATCTCTCCTGCTTCCCAAAAGGGAGAAGTCTGACACAACGCCCGGCGCCATTTCTGTGTTTTGTTTCCTGCATTTGCTTTGTTCGAACCGGGACAGTAGAAGATTCTACTACCGACACAGGGCCTTTATCGCCAGAGTCTAGGGTTACCAATTGACCAGAAAAAACTGCTCTAGTGCTTTTCACAAAACTTGATGAGCAGATAAAAACTAGGCAATGTTTTCCGTAGCCCACAGACGAACGTGATCCCCTAGCAATGAGAGGGGAGTTTGGTGTAGTGGTTAAGAGTGGCTGACTCTGATATGGAGAACTGGGTTTGATTCCCCACTCTTCCAGTGAAGCCAGCTGGGTGACCTTGAGTCAGTCACAGTTCTCTCAGAGCTTTTCTCAGCCTCACCTATCACAAGGTGTCTGTTGCGGGGAGAGGAAGGGAAGGCAATTATAAGCTGCTCTGAGACTCCAAGTGAAGGTCAGGGTATAAATCCAACTCTTCTTCTTCCTCCTCCTCCTCCTCCTTCTTCCACGTGAAGCTGCCTTCTACTGTATCAGACCCTTGGTCCATCTAGGCCAGTACTGTCTATTCAGACTGGCAGGGGCTCTGCAGTGCCTCAGGTTATCAGTCTTCCCCATCACCTCCTGCCTGGTCATTTTAACTGAAGGTGCCAAGGACGGAACCAGGGACCTTCTGCACGCCAAGCAGATCCTCTACCACTGAGCCACAGCCCCTCCACAAATGTACGTGCATTAAGCTGCTTATTCAAGACGGTGGTGGAAAGTGACGTTAAGTCACAGCTGACTTACGGCGACCCCGTGGGGTTTTCAAGGCAAGAGACCTTCAGAGGTGGGTTGCCATTGTCTGCCTCTGCGTAGCAATCCTGGGCTTCCTCGATGGTCTCCCATCCAGATACTAACCGGGGCCAGCCCTGCTTAGCTTCTGAGATCTGATGAGATCAGGCTAGCCTGGGCTGTCCAGGTCAGGGCACTTATTCACGATACGGGCCCGGAAACCATTTGGACAGCTAGAAATCTTCCTTCTGTCATGTTGTGCCCTTCCCTGCAGAGCACTCTGCCACACAGTACTTGAGCTGCCGGGGGGGGGGGGGGGGGGGGGTGTTCTTTCATGGTGGAGCTTCTGAGCTTCTGGGAACCATGTGACAAGCAAAAAAAAATTCAGCAGGAGCGGCTTTCCCCTCAACTTGCAGCCTGCTCATGGTGACCCCTTCGGTTTTCCAAGGCAGGAGGCATTCAGGGGTGGCTCGCAGTGTTCCCTCTAAGCTGAGTTAGTGTGAGCTAGCTCACAGTTTTTTAGCCTCCGGCCCACACATTTTTGTCTCCGCTCAGGAAGGATGGCTCCAGAGCAAACCGATTTCTGCAGGAGCCAAATCGCTCGCACACAACTTGAATGCCGGTAGCTCCCAAAGTAGAATTTTTGCTCTCAAGTCTCCTCAGCTTAGAGGGAGCATCACTGCCTGTGTCCGTGCACCAAACCTGGACTTCCTTGCTGGTCTCCCATCCAAGTGCTATGCAGGGCCAGCCCTGCTTATCTTCCAAGATCTGATAAGATTAGGCTAGCCTGGACCAGGGAGGGTCATGGCCCTTCAAGTTCAGAACAACTCATTCAATCCCCTGTAGTTACAGGGACACTGCGATTTCAGCCCTGGTGAGACTATGAAGGGTTTGCAACTGTCCCCCTTCCCACGGAGGTAATAAATGCCAATTTGGGGACTAAAGAGTGCTTTGATTGCCCTTACGGTCTGTTTCTGCTGAGATGACATCTGGCAGAGTGAGACCTTGTTGATTCCTCTGGACCTCTCACCGGTTTTGAAGCCATCAGCCAAGAGTATCCCAGCTTGTTTAACAGCTGAAAGCACTTCACTGGAACGGTTTTTATTCTCACCCAGCCAGATGACGGTGTTCCAATGGTCTTGCTCAGTTCCGTGCTAATTATCCTCTGGATTTCACGATGTTCCGTCTTGTTTCATGAAGCAGCGATGATCACTCATAGTCAGGGTCGGGACCTGCGCGCTAGAAAGCCAAAGTTTTCTGCGTGCATAATCAAGGCTTGTTTGTGACAGCTTGCTTTCGCATTGTTGCACTGTTTTAATCATAAGTCACCTCAAGCAGGACTCTGAAGAGACAGCACAGAAATACGCTAAATGAATAATCATGGAAAAAAAACAAGCTTTTTTATTTTGCTTTTGCGTATTTTGCAATACGGTGCTTTTCAAATCCTGGAGGGTTTAAAAATCACACCCTCAGGTTGCCAAGCAGATTCTACTGGTTGCTCATCAGAAAAGACCTTACTAGAGGCCAAGCCAGACTTTCGCAGATCGAGGTGTTCAGAGCATCTAAATGACCAAGAATGGGGGGGGGGGGGGGGAATTTACTTATTTTATTTTTATTTATTTATTTTTTTAGGCCACCCTTCCCTGCAAGCAGGGCTCAGGGCGGCTTACATGGAAGGCTCGCGACCCTGAGCAGAGTTTGAGTGTCTCATTTCTGCTTCTGTAGCTCAAAAGCCTCTATATTTTCATTTAGGTTCTTCCTTGATGAGATCGAATCTGTGGTTTTTATTATTCGTTATATGTACAGTTGACATGCACGGGACAAATGCAAGAATCCCTGCATGTCTGCCAAAGGACTCCAGCTAGGGCTGCTCGGCCTCTGGCCAACAGCTGTTGTCGCCTGCTACTGCCCCAAAGCAGTGGCAGGAGAATTTTTTTTAAAAAAACATCAGCATCTACTGCACAAATACCCATAAGTGACAATGGGTAGCTCTAGAAATCACCAGAAACTCTATGATTTTGCCGGAATTTTTGACAATCCCTAGAACTGTCAATTGTTGTACCCGGAAGTGATGTAGTGGAACCAGTTTGGTGTAGTGGTTAAGTGCGCGGACTCTAATCTGGGAGAACCGGGTTTGATTCCCCACTCCTCCACTTGCACCTGCTGGATGACCTTGGGCAAGCCATAGCTCTGTACCAGCTGTTCTCTTAAGGACAGCTTGGGAAAGAGCTCTCTCAGCCCCACCTACCTCACAGGGTGTCTGTTGTGGGGAGGGGAAGGGAAAGGAGTTTGTAAGCCGCTCTGAGACTCCCTTGGGGAGTGGAGGGCGGGGTATAAATCCAATCCCTTCTTCTTCTTCTCTTCATCACATCTCCCCATGTCTCCTGAACAGAGTTCAAATGTCTCGTTTGTGCTTTCCCAGCTCAAAAACCTGTTTTCTCTTAGTTTCTTCCTAAATGAAGTCAAATCTGTCATTTTTTAATCATTCATTATATTTATTCATTGTATTCTATTATTCAGTATTCATTATACATACAGGTGACATGTATGACAAACGGAAACCACCTAAACTACATATAAAAACCATAACGTATGTATAAAGGTAAAAAGGTAAAGATTTCCCTTGCTCGAAAGCCAGTCAACCCCGACTCTAGGGGGCGGTGCTCATCTCCATTTCCAAGCCGAAGAGCCAGCGCTGTCTGAAGACTTCTCCGTGGTCATGTGGCCAGCATGACTCAACGCCGAGGTGCACGGGACGCTGTTACATTCCCATTGAAGCAGTTCCTACTTATCTACTTGCAATTTCTTGCTTTCGAACTGCTAGGCTGGCAGGAAGCATATGTATACACAATGAAAATGTATCTACAAAGCCAACTGCAGAAGGTGCAGAACCAAAACTAAAGACCTTCTACAAACAAAAGTAAAAGGAAACAAAATAGGGAGTATTTGCTCGTCTCTTAACCTGTTGTCTGCTAAACATAAAAAAATACAAGATGGGGAGAGAGTATTCCCCGCCCACTGCTTTTCCCTGCGTGTCTACCTCGCCTTCTTCTTGGCATAATGAAGCACAGGATAAACCCAGATCCTTCTTCATGCAAATCACTGTGCTGCAGCTCCCCTTGATTTTCAACCCAGAGCACGCTGAGAAAGGAGGGGGGAACCACCACAACACAATGACAACCATCATTTCCGCCCTTCCTTCCCACAGTCTCGCTTCCACATTACTCTGCTTACTTATTGCTTGTTTAGCACCCAGACGCTCTGTGCCTGCGGTTTCAACCATTCCCGGCTTGTTTTATAGGACTCATTAGCGGAGGCTAGATCAAACTACACGGCACTTGCGGCACTCTTTACGCAGCACCTGACCTTGTAAAGCAACCCGGCATATTGGAATGAAAATGTTTACCAGTCGTGAAAGGCAGAATCTCACCAGGAAAAAGCATCGGCCATAAAAACAGCCATAGAATACTCCCAGTTTCTCCACCTTACTCCTTGTTTTTGGGAAATAAGCAAAAAGTCCAGCAGCACCTTTGTTAGTCTTAAACTTTATGGTAGCATAAGCTTTCGAGAAACACAGCTCTCTTCATCAGGTGCATGGAGGGTATGAAGAAACTGGCCAGAGATATATAGGTGGTGAGGGGAGGGGGGAGAGGATGCGGAAAGTGCCGTGTAAATGCAAAGCAGTTGCAAAAGTCATGGAAAAGGCAGAATGCGAATGTGCAATCCAGGCTGGGTGAGACCCCTTCCTTCTACTGATGAATCTAAATGGGATGCCTGAAAGGCAGTAACTTTTGGTAATGAGATAACCATCCAAAGTCTCTATCCAAAGGCGGACCGAGTTAAATTTGTCAGCCTACCTGGGCTTTTCACTGTTTTACAGCAAGAGACTAACATGGCTAACTCCTCTGGATCTTGTTTTTGGGGTTTACTGTACCATCACACTCCCAGATCTTGGCCCTCCTCTTTAAAGTCCCCTTCCATTCTTTTGTGTAAACGCCCCAGCTGTATCCAGCCCCTCTTGTACACTGATTGACAGATCCCTTTTGTGCCTCTCTGTCCATCTTTCTGTTTACCTCCCTTGATCCCAACAGAAAGTTCCCTTCTTCCTTTCCACAGAAAGTTCACCAAGTTATTTACATGATAACTGGAGTTGTCACTTAACACCTTGAATGTGTGAAACTATTGTGAATTAACATGGTTAGCAATCCCTTGGACTGAATCCTAATTATTACCCTAATACCGTAGCCATTAGCAGATTCCGTCTGACTGCTTATCTTCAAAAGTTGACTCTTTCCCCATTATCTGCATTGTTTTGTGCTTGTAACTGAGATACATTCAACATGCATTAGCTGAGCTGATGCAAAATATCCACAGCCATTCCAGCTGTTCAGACAACGAAGCCAGCAGAATGTTTGCAGTCCAGCTTCTATCAGGAAGGGCAACCTTGACAGTTTGACTGGAACAGAAGTAATAGTCTGGGGAAAGGTTTCAGAAAATTGGGAACCTAAGGGGCTGATATGAAGGAAGGACACAGAGCAGGAGAATGCAGTGAGAGGGCTGGGAACCTCTAGTCCTGCCCACCAAGGGTAACCCAGCTGTCTGCCTGACTGCTGGCCAGAGGATATAATCCTCTTTTTTACCTTCTTGTTCCCCCAGTCCTCTTCAAAAGCCGCTCAACAAACCATGCTTCTTAGCTCCCAAACTCTCCCAAGACTACTTCTCCTCACAAGAGTTCAACCACAGTTTCTGGTTCCCTGGACAACCAAAAAAAAAAAAAAGTAGCAAAACACTTGTGAAATGAAATAATCTTCTGAGAGTTTGGAAATCTCTGCAGGGCAGGAAGAGTTTGCCATGCTCTTTTTAAAGAGAGGAGAGGCAGCAAAGAGGTATGGAAAGTTATTTCCTCCAGCAGTGGTGAACCACAAGGGAGGGTGAAGATGCTCTGAACGGCTACTGGGTTGAACAGCAGCGACCCAGAGTGGTGGCAGATACACACCGGTGAAGAAAGGAAGGGTCACACTGAGGCAGACTCCGAAGAAGAAGAAGAAGAAGAGGAGGAGGAGGAGGAGATTGGATTTATACCCTGCTCTTCACTTGTAGTCTCAGAGCAGCTTACAAACTCATTTCCCTTCCCCTCCCCACAACAGACACCCAGTGAGGTAGGTGGGCCGGAGAGAGCTCTGACAGAAACTGCTCGAGAGAACAGCTCTGACAGAACTATGGCTTGCCCAAGGTCATCCAGCAGCTGCATGTGGAGGAGTGGGGAGTCAAACCCTGTTCTCCCAGATTAGAGTCCGTGCACTTAACCACTACACCAAGCTGGCTCTCCTAGGGCCTAGAAATGCTTGGAATTTAACCTTTGCAGGAAGAAAACAGAACAAGAATGAAAAAAAAATCCAAGCTCTATCAGACTTAGCCATGGGGCACAGACCCATTCAGTCCAGGGAAAGTGAATACTGTCAGTTGTGGCTTCTACTGCTCGCTCAGTTCTGGGATCACACATTCCTGAAGAGGGAATGAAGACCAACAAACAGTAAAAAGAGATCAGCAGGTCTAGTTTTTGCATATCGACTCAAATGAACGAGCCCTTTCTCTGACTGTCAGCGTCTGCTCTCCCCTCGTGAACTCTGAATTCCCCCTCATGCAACACACTGCACGATCTTGAGAGAGACCTAACAAAAGCCGCCCTAATAATGGTCTTCGTTGCTGGAAACGGGACCATAACACGTGTGCGGCAACAAATAAACAAACCCCGGTGAGACCGGGAGCGATTACAACCCGCATCGATCCCTCGGCACTTTTCCCACTTTTGTACTTGATACGGCATCATTGTGTAACTGTCACAGGATTTAAGTTGTACAATGGCACCGGGATTGATCTGGAAGTGCGGCTCGATGCAAACGATAATGGCATTACAGCTGCTAGTGCTAAGGCAACTCTGAGCCGCACTCTCCCCAAATTGATACTTTTGCAGGATTGCTTTGTCTATTGTTTCCCCCCGCACAGTGATCAATGCAAAATTACTACTGCAAAGACTTCACCAGCCTGAGCGGCACTGCAGTGTTTTCAAAACTTCAGGTAAGTGACCTCTCCTTCCCCCTTCCCCTGAAATAAAGTGGAAAAACATGATTCATGCTCTAGCACCTCAAAATACTGGCTTTCAGAGTCCTTCAGAAGAATAAACTACCTGCTGTCTGAGAAGCCCTGCTCTGGACCCAAGCAAGTCAATGCACGTTGGTGGTAGAAAGGGCCACTGAGTCACAGTAGACGTACAGCAATCCCCATATGGTTTTCAAGGCACAAGGTAGATAGAGGTGATCTGCCATTGCTGCTTCTGCATAGCGATCCTTTACTTCCTTGGTGGCAAGGCAAGAGATGAACAGAGATGATTTGCCATTACCTACTTCCGCACAGCAATCTTGGACGTCCTTGCTAGTGAGGCAAGAGATGAATTGCCAATGCCTGACACTGCATAGCAATCCTGGACTTCCTTAATGGCTCCCATTCAAATACTAGCCAGGTAGGGCTTCTGCTTTGCTTGCACAAGGTCCCAAGTTCAATCCCCGGTATCTCCAGTTAAAAGGATCTGGAAAGGAGGTAATGTGAAAGGCCTTGACCTGAGACTCTAGGAGAGCTGCTGGTGGCCAGACTAGACAATACTAACCTTGACAGACCAATGCTCTTGACTCACTATACAGCAGCATCATGTACGTATTACCAAGGGGAGGGACTGTAGCTCAGATTTGGCCTCTCTAGTTAAAAGCATCAGGTAGATCAAGATGGGTAGCCGTGTTAGTCTGTCCGTAGCTGCAGAAAAGAGCAAGAGTCCAATAACACCTTAAAGACTAACAAACTTTGTGGCAGAGTAGGAGCTTTCGTGAGTCACTGCTCACTTCTTCACATACAGCTAGAAGGTGAGTTCATCTGTCCTTACATCTTGGACAATAGAATGATTTCAGATGCTGAATGACAATAGCAGGTAAATGACAATAGCAGGTGTGACAGGATTAGGTGTGATATGCAAAAGGGTAGTAGGTGTACAGAAATCAGCATTGGTAACAAGACAGGAAACCTATGTCTCGATTCAGTCCAGAAGGATGCATTGTCTTGAGCTTCATTATCAGTTGCAATTGAGCAGTCTCTCTTTCAAATCTCCCATTGAAATTTCTTTGTAAGAAAACTGCTACTCTTAGGTCAGCAACTGAATGTCCTGGAAGGTTACAATGTTTCCCCACTGTTTTTTGAATGTAGTGGTTTCTAATATCAGTCTTATGTCTATTTATGCTGTGTCAAAGAGACTGGCCTGGTAATGAAGCTCAAGACAATGCCTTTTCCTGGACTGAAGCAAGACCTAGGTTTCTTGTCTCATTACCAATGGTGATTTCTCCACGCCTACCACCCCTCTGCATATCATACCAAATCCCATCATGCCTGCTATTGTCATTCACCTACTATTGTCATTTGGCACCTGAAATCACTCTGCTCTCCAAGTATAAGGATGGATGGACTCCTGTTCTAGCTATTATCTGAAGAAGTGAGCAGTGACTCACAAAAGCTCCTATCCTGCCACACATTTTGTTAGTCTTTAAGGTGCTACTGGACTCTTGCTCCTTTCCAAAGTATCAGGTAGTAAGTGATGTGAAAAACTACCTCCCCCCGGGTGCCAAGAGAGCTGCTACCAGTCAAACCAGACAATACTGGCCTCCATAGACCAATGGTTTGTCTTATTATAAGACAACTTTCCCTGTCTTCCACAAGCAGCTTCTCCACTGGTTAAAAGAAAAATCACATTTTTTGTGACAGGAGAAAACCTGGCGAGGTCTAACATGTTATTTGCACATTATGACCAAAGGAATGTACTGAACATCTTAAGGGGGGAAGACTCTGCTAACTAAGTAACTCCTAGATATCCCGTCCAGAAAGTTTGGGGCATTTGTAGCGCTCTCCTTTAACAGTTACACCCTTCCAAGCATATTGATTTCCAAGGGTGCAGCTCTCCTTACGATGGCACTCTAAGTCTTCACATACTCTCGTCTTGCTTAATAATCTTGTGCATATACCAGGGAGAGTGAAACAAACCCCTGGTTTCACAGTCGCTCTCTTGTAAGTAGACATATATTCTGTCGTACAAACAACTTCCTGGCCAGAGGTTTTGGGTTATGCTCCTAGGGAGTATCAAAGCGACACCGAGTTAAAAACCAACAGCTTTTAATTGTTGTAGCAACCAAATAGTGTGCACAAGTGTTCTGGGAATACATGAATTAGAACACGGGTAACTTGATGAAAATGAACCCACCCGAAATGCTGGGGAGGCCGGGGGGGGGGGGGGGGGTCAGACGAAACCCTAATGTGCCGCCTCCTCTTCTCACACCTTACAGCCACCGCACAGTCCGCTTGTGACAGAGAAGAGCTACATGAAAGCCCTACGAAAGAATATCAGACGCAGGGTGGCATCCAGCCACATTTCATCTCATTTCATGGCCTGTTTTTTGTTGTGCGTTCTTTGCCAACTTATGTCAACCCCATAGGGCAGGGGTGGGCAAACTTGCTCAGCATAAGAGCCACCTAGAACAGGGGTGGCCAAACTTGCTTAATGTAAGAGCCGCAGAGAATAAACCTCAGATGTTTGAGAGCCACAAGACATGAACAAATATTACCTGCTTTCATTGGAAAATAAGCAAATTTGCTTTTTATTAACATTAAACGAGACTGCCAAAAATAATAACAAAAGGGGTAAAAGCAGATATTGATAATGATATTGATTTGTCCAATGATATTTGTTTGCTAATGATATTTAGCTTCCCCAGCCGCCCTGCCGGGAGCCACATAATACATGTGAAAGAGCCACATGCGGCTCCCGAGCCCACCCCTGCCATAGGGTAATCATAGAATCGTAGAACCACAGAGTCGGAAGGGGCCATGCAGGCCACCTAGTCCAACCCCCTGCTCAACGCAGGATCAGCCGAGAGCATCCCTGACAAGTGATTGTCCCAGACGCTGCTGACAGACTGCCAGCGAGCGGGAGCTCACTGCCTCCCGAGGCAGCTGATTTCAAGGCAAGAGACGTTCAGAGGTGGTTTGATACTGCCTGTCTCTAGCAACCCTGGTATTCCTTGGTGGTCTCTCATTCAAATACTGACCCGGAGCAAATCTGTTTAGCTTTTGAGGTCTGACGAGATTGGACTAGGTTGGGCTACCCAGGATGGCCTAAAGATGCCGTACTTAGGATAACAGAACTGTAGAATACAGTACAGTGCAGTGCAGTGAAATAAACGGTCCAAAGTCATGCGCTGTAATGAATTAAAGCTGCATAAATTATAATCAAAGAAGGAAGGAGGAGGAGGAGGAGACTGGATTTATACCCTGCCCTTTACCTGAAGGGAGTCTCAGAGAGGCTTAGAAACTCCTTTCCCTTCCCCTCCCCACAACAGACACCCTGTGAGGTAAGTGGGACTGAGAGAGCTCTTGACAGAAAGTGCTCTTTTTCAGCTGTGACAGAGCTAGGGCTTGCCCAAGGTCATCCAGCCAGGTGCAAGTGGAGGAGTGGGGAATCAAACCCGGTTCTCCCAGATTAGAGTCCGCGCACTTAACCACTACACCAAGCTGGCTCTGGAAGGAGAGAATAGACACATACACATCTATATCTATGCGTTATAGTGATGGAACAGGCTTTAACAGTGTGTGTATATATACATATATATTTAAAGACCTAATAATGCAATACAGTGTTTTACTAAGCTTTTCCCAAGTCTTCTATGTCTCTCTCTCTCTCTTTTTCTTTTGAAGCAGCTCTGCTTGACGCTCCTCCCGCCTTGATGTCTTGAGATGGCGCATCTCTGATGTAACTACCAGATTAATCATTTCGGCTCTACTTCGAACCCGAGCAGACAGCTGTGAAAAGAGATCTCTGTTGAAAATTTATCTTAAGATGTTCATGCCAGCGACGCCATGCACGCTTGGGTAAATGGCAAGACAGAAAGGGCTAAACCGAAGGTGGCAAGGTAATAGCAGTAAATTGGACACGGGCTGGTTGCCGGCATCTAAATCACTGTCACTTCTTGATGCACGGGAGCTCCTTATCACCCGCCTGTTACAAAAACGGGGGCCCATCTCAGACTCGTAACTCGTGACCTGCTGAGCCAGGCGCAACTCAACAAGCACAAAGCAAGACGGGTTCTGATACACACTCCAAAAAAGGGGACGTAAGAACGGCCCTGCTGGATCAGGCCAGTGGTCCCTCTAGTCCGGCATCCTGTTTCACACGATGACCAATAAACCGGGCATCGTTTCAGAGAGAAAGATCAAGATGGGTAGCCGTGTTAGTCTGTCTGTAGGAAAACAGCAGGAGTCCAGTAGCACGTTAAAGACTGCGGCAGGGTATGAGCTTTCATGAGCCATTGCTCATGTCTTCAGATACAGGTGAAGATGTATCTTCACATACCATCTGAAGAAGTGAGCAGTGACTCATGAAAGCTCTTCCCCTGCCACAAATTTTTAATCTTTAAGGTGCTACTAAGGGGCCGCAGTGGCTCAGAGGTTAAGACACTGAACTGCAGACTGGAAGGTCGGTTGTTCGGCAGTTCGAGACCCGAGTGCTACATGACGGAGTGAGCTCCCGTCTCTGGCCCCAGCTCCTGCCAACCTAGCAGTTCGAAAGCAAGAAACTGCAAGTAGATAAATAGGTACCACTTCGGTGGGAAGGTAACAGAGCTCCGTGCGCCTCGGCGTTGTCATGCCGGCCACATGACCTCGGAAAAGTCTTCGGACAGTGCTGGCTCTTTGGCTTGGAAACGGAGATGAGCACCGCCCCCTAGAGTCGGATTCGACTGGCTTTTGAGCAAGGGAAACCTTTGAGGTGCTACTGGACTCTTGCTCTTTTCTATAGTTTCAGAGGTTAGCCATGTCGGTCTTCAGAAGAACATCTATATCCGAGTCTAGTAGCACCTTACGAGACCAACAAGATTTCTGACTATAAGCTTCTGAGAGTCAAAGGTCTCATCCCCCCCCCCCCCACCACCACCACCCCATGTTGCGTCCCAGCGCTGGTATTCAGATGTTTAGTGCCTCTGGGCATGGAGATTCCCTTTATTCACCATGGTCAGTATGGAGGTATCCTCCATGAGTCTGTCTTACCCTCTTGCAAATCCTTTGCTAGTGGCCATCATTAACTCCAGTTTGGTGTAGTGGTTAACAGCGGTGGACTCTAATCTGGGAGAACCGGGATTGATTCCCCACTCCTCCCCACGCAGCGGCTGGAGTGACCTTGGGTCAGTCACAAGTTCTCTCAGAGCTGTTCTGGAAAGAGCAGTTCTTGAGAGAGCTCTCTCAGTCCCACCTACCTCACAGGGTGTCTGTTGTGGGGAGGGGAAGGGAAAGGAGACTGTAAGCCGCTCTGAGGCGCCGAGTGAAGGGCGGGATATAAACCCAATCTCTACTTCTTCTTCTTCTGCACCACGCAAGCTGACAGAAGGAAAGGTGAGTGATTAAACGGAGGCTGCTGCTACTGCTCCTGTTCCTCCTTGACATCCGCTCCTCACTTGCTTTATCTTGGGAAAGGGGTGATGGTGGAGGAAGGGGAGCCACCAATTCACTTGTTCCTTAAGAACACAAGAGAAGCCAATCTTGGATCAGGCCAATGGCCCATCCAGTCCAACACTCTGTCACTCAATGGCCAAAAATACCAGGTGCCCTCAGGAGGTCCACCAGTGGGGCCAGGACACTAGAAGCCCTCCCGCTGCTGCCCCCCCTCCAAGCTCCAAGAATACAGAGCATCACTTGCCCCAGACTGAGAGTTCCTATCTATACCTTGTGGCTAATAGCCACTGATGGACCTCTGCTCCATGTTTATCCAATTCCCTCTTGAAGCCATCTATGCTTGTAGCCGCTGCCACCTCCTGTGGCAGTGAATTCCATGTGTCAATCACTCTTTGGGTGAAGAAATACTTCCTTTTATTTTTTCTAACCCGACTGCTTAGCAAGTTCATCGAGTGCAAGTTCTTGTACTGTGAGAAAAGGAGAAAAGTACTTCTTCCTCTACCTGCTCTATCCCATGCATAATCTTGTAAACCTTGATCATGTCACCCCTCAGCCGTCGTTCCTCCAAGCTCTAAAGAGCCCCAAGCTCTTTAACTTTTCTTCATAGGGAAAGTGTTCTTTCACCTGGCCCCTAGAGAGGGGTCAAGCCAGCACCAGAGAAGAGGACAGCCCATTCACAGGGGAGGGGAGGGGAGATCACAGAAGAAGAGCTGTCCCAAGATCCAGCACAGGAACGGAATAGATCCCTAAGTTGCACAGACCTGGCTGATCAGTATGTGCACATCTTCCTGAGCTATCCTTTTGATCTGACTCCAAGTGAATCTAGTAACAATGAAGGAAAGTTTGGAAACTACCCAAGAAAGGATCAGAGCTGTCTAAAGAAGAGGTCAGAACAGCCGCCTCAGAAGTTTTAAGTCTGTTTTTAGTTTAAAAATGTATTTGCAAAATGTGCATCCTAATTATCCCCATGAGAATCTCAGGGTAGCACACATGATGTCATATTATTACCTCAGGTAGAAACAGGAGAATGTGATTTGTCCAGACTCACCTAGTGACCTTCATGGCTGTGAACGGATTCGAATTCAGGGTTAAGTACCCAGATGCACCATGAGGGAGGATTTTACAAAGAACTATAACATATATGAAGGCTGAATTAGAGGCCAGGTATGGCAGGGACCCAATCCCCCATCACCAACCTGATTCATGCATTCTTGCGGAATTAACCATGCAGAATAGAAGGGATAACAAAACAGCAGACTCAGTACCTAGCGGATGACATATCCATGAAGGGACAAAATGGCCGCAAATGGGACTGAGGTGGAAATCCTCTTCAGGCAAGGGGATCTGTCTATGAAACACTCACTGAAGAAGATAAATCAGAGAAACTCACTCAAAGCAAGACATATGTAAAATTTCTCTGCAGTTACTCTTACTGAAGTTCTCAGTTCCCCCAAGATACCTCAGAAGTTTCATTTGAGCTGAGGGTGAAAGAGGAGAGCGCAAAGGTTGGCTTGAAACTCAACATCAAAAAAAAAACTAAGATTCTGGCATCCAGCCCCATCACTCCTTGGCAAATAGAAGGGGAAGTCGTGGAAGGAGTGACAGAATTCACGTTCCTGGGATCCAAGACCACTGCAGACAGTGACTGCAGCCATGAAGTTAAAAGACGCCTGCTCCTTGGGAGGAAACTGATGGCAAACCTAGACAGCATGATAAAAAGTAGAGACATCACCCTGCCATCAAAAGTCCGTATGTTCAAAGCAATGGTATTCCCAGTAGTAATGTATGGCTGCAAGAGTTGGACCATAAGGAAGGCTGAACGCTGAAGAATAGATGCTTTTGAACTATGGTGCTGGAGAAGACTCCTGAGAGTCCCTTGGACTGCAAGGAGATCAAATCAGTCAATCCTAAAAGAAATCAACCCTGACTGTTCCCTGGAAGGCCAGATCCTGAAGCTGAAGCTCAGATACTTTGGCCACCCAATGAGAAGGGAGCACTCACTGGAGAAGACCCTGATGCTGGGAACGACTGAAGGTAAAAGAAGAAGAGGAAGGCAAAGGATTAGATGGTTAGACAGTGTTATCGATGCAGCAAACGTGGAATTGAGCAAACTCGGGAGAATGGCAGAAGACAGGAGGGCCTGTCATGATGTCATCCATGGAGTTGCGAAGACTCAGTCTCGATTGTGTGACTGAACAACAACTCCAAATTCACTTCACCTTTGTATTTATTTATTTATTTATTTAGGTAAGTAACCTCCAGAGTCATGGCAGTAACACTTCTGAATCCCAGTGCCGGGACGCAGTATCAGTAGAAGGCCTTGGCCTCTATGCCCTTTCTGGTGGCCCTCCAGAAGAACTGGCTGACCACTGTGTGAGACAGAAGCCTGGACTAGATGGACCACCAGTCTGATCCAGCATTGCTGTTTACGTTCTCAGACATTTATACCGTTTTTCTCCCCAACAGAACCCTAGAGTGACTTACAATATTGTTCCTCTCTCCACCATTTTATCTTCTCAACACCTGTGAGGTAGATTAGACTAAGAAACAATAACACGCCAATGAGACTCCATAAACCTTTCCTAAACGGTTGCATTCCTGGAGTATGGAAATGGCATAAGAGGGCAGCCTCTTTTAAATGGCATTCTTATTTACGAAATGCAAAATGAAAACCATTTGTCCGGAAGGCGCTGAAGTCGTTCTGCTAATGCAGCAGCACCATAAAACAGTCAGTGGTAAATATTAACCCAGGGCTTGGAGGCCAACTGAAGTGCATTCCCCACAATATCCCCATCCTGTCTTTAGAAAACCACGGTTACAAAAGACCTTTACCTAACACACGGAAGTACTAGACAGAATACATTATACCGAACTAGGTGGACCACTGGTCTTCTTGGGGTCAGGAAGCAATTTCTCTCCAGCCCACTTTGGCTGGAGATCCTGGAGGTTTTTTGTCATCTTCTGCATGTGGAACAGGGGTCACTGGGGGTGTGGGGGGGGGGGAGGTATTTGTGTATTTCCAGCATTGTGCAAGGGGTTGGACTAGATGACCCCGGAGGTCCCTTCCAACTCTATGATTCTATGATTTGGTATAAGAACATAAGATCATAAGAGAAACCAATGCTGGATCAGACCAACGGCCCATCCAGTCCAATACTCTTGTCACACAGTGGCCAAAAACACCAGGTGCCATCAAGAGGTCCAGCAGTGGGGCTACCTTCATACACTCTGCTAAGCCAGTTTCACTCAATTCAGCAAAGGCATCTGAAGGTGGCACCTTGCAAATGCGTAAGATCAGCAGTTGCCTGTACCTGAGAATTCTCCGTCGTGGTTCTCACCTGGTGGAATGACTCATCTGGTGAACTCAGGAAGGCTCCCAGAGGGAGCGGCCGTGGTTTAGTGGTAGAGCATCTGCTGGGCATGCAGGATGTCCCAGGTTCAGTCTCCGGAATCTCCCATTACAAGGCCAAGGCAGTAGGTGGTGTGAAAGACCTCTGCAGAATGCCCTGGACAACCACTGCCAGTCTAAGTGGACAATACTGACCTGGATGGACCAATGGCCTGATCCAGTATAAGGCAGCTTCAATTGTGTGTTTTAGATCCAACCAAGCCTGAACTCTCTCTAGAAGCTTTAATGACTAAACTGAGACTACTGAACTTTATGAGAATACAGGAGTCATTGGAAAAGACAATAATGCTAGGGAAAGTTGAAGGCAGCAGGAAAAGAGGGAAGACCCAACGTGAAACGGACTGACTCAATCAAGGAAGCCACCGCCCTCAGATCGCGGGACATTTTGAAGGTCATTAGTTCATAGGGTTGCTGTAGGTTGGAAACGACTTGATGGCACTTCATACACACACTAACACACACAAGGTTGTAGTTTTAATGTCTGTATAAATTTTATTCAGTTGCCCCCCACTACCACCACCAGCACTCCACTGTTCACTGGATGTAGTTATACTGCCCTAGTTTCATTGTCCTTTGTGCCATCGAATGCCTTGGACATATTTTTATTTCCGTTTTTCATTTCTCCATTCTGTGCGCAATCCCGTTTTATCGCACTGTTTATTGCATGCATCTACTGGCCTTTCTTAATCCTCCCCGTGTCTCCATGAGAAAAGTGGGCCGTAAATCAAGTAGAATAAATACATGCATTTGGTTTGGCAAAACTCTTGAGAAAATAACTTCTAGGGATCACGATTGTAGGAACTGACTTTTATTTGGTTCCCCCCGCTGTAATACATCACACGTCAGGGTCATTTGAGTTTAAAAGTAGCACAAGTCTGATCCCGGAGCCTTTGAAATTTCCTCTTGCAAACTCTATTAAAACATGACAGCTAAAGGGGAAGTCATTAAGGGAACCTCTCCTGCCAAGTCTACTGAGCACTTCATTTTCTCTCTTCCCCATCTCAGCCCACTCACAGTGAAGAAACATAGTCCGACGGAAGGCACTCGGACTGCTGGGCAAAATCAGAAGCACGGATTCTGGACCACAGTAAGGTTCGTGGAGTCACAGAATCACAGAGTTGGAAGGGACCCTCCAGGGTCATCTAGTGCACAATGCAGGAAATTCACAAATACGTCTCACCCCACATTCCCAGCAACCCCTGTTCCACTACACCAAACTGGCTGGAGCAGGCTCAAAAAGATTGTAGACTGTTATGTCCTGGACGCAGTTCCTGAACACTTGTATGATTCTTTGACGTGACCAAAGATGTAATGGCGCCGGCCATGCAGTCTGACCGCATGGCCTGGAAAAGCTACAAGCTTGAGGCAAAAGAACAATAGCACCCAGTCTCCTAAAGATCCACCTATCAGGGGCTTAGCATATTCAAATGAACCAATGTAATCTCTGGTGGGAAGATTTACCTATCCCGCAGTGTGGGTGTGGACGGGGGCGAGGCTTTTCTGTGCCTGTAAGCTGACCCCCGGGGCCACCTCAGGTATGCTTGTTCCTGACCTCTAATAAACTCCACTATGCCGAAACTCACTTCACCGGCCTCCAGACTCCAGTACTTTTCACAGACGGACCACTGTTTTAGGTACAGCCAGGGCTGTTTTAACTCCGGAACACGACAGAAGACCGGAGAGCCTGGCGTGATGTGGTCCATGGGGCTGCGAAGAGTCGGACTCGACCGTGCGACTGAACAACAACAACAACAACAAAGGGCTCTTTTTCTAGGAGGAACTCCTTTGCACATTAGGCGACACCCCCCCCCCCCCCCCCATGTAGACAATCCTCCAAGAGCTTATAGTCGCCCCTGTAAGAAGAGCTCTGTAAGCTCTTGAAGGATTGGCTACATCAGGGGTGCGTCGCCTAATATGCAAGGGAGCTCCTGTTAGAAAAACAGCCCTGGTGCAGACCACTGCCTTTTGAGGGTTCCCAACTCATGATTTAATTCACTTGGGGTCTGTGGTTCGGTCATGCAGTGTGGTCTCCGGCTTGTTTTCCTTCCACCGCTCCAACACTGTAATCATTACATCCTAACTCTTCGCAGGAAACTTGGTCGTTTTGGTACTGGGCGGCAGCAGACCCCAGCCTACCGGCATTTGCTGATTTTGCGCCGTTTGTAGTGATCTCAGAAACGGACCCCCCACAAACTGTGAGGGGTCTACTATGCAGGAAACCAATCTCAGGAGAGAAAGATGATCCCGGAGGGCCTTTCTGATCCTACTGCATTTACTAGGTTCCCAAAGACACTCATTATACTACAGCTCGGACATGAATCCTAGACATCTACAAACAGCCAATATGAAAAGGATCAGTGATAGCAGACACATGGGTCAACGTTGCCTGCGATTCTCCATGTCACTATATGGAGAATAAGGCAATGCGCATTGATGTACTTCTGCCTCTCCTATTTAGCAGAGCATTTATTTTCACAGACATCCTGCCTCAGGACTGTGTGTTTTCCACATTCTGTTGTCTCTCTGCTCCAATGCTAGACAAGATTCCTAGTGCACAAAGGAGGGAAAAATTAATTTCTACAAGGGATCATGGAACCAACACACAACATAACTGCTGTGTGGTGTAGTGGTTAAGGTGTCCAACTCTAGTTTCGGGGCGACTGCTAGAGCGTCTCCCCGGCAACGTGCCCAACGTCATGGTGTCACTTCTGGGTGACGCAATCACGCTGGGCATTTGCCCAGGAGCAAGGGGGAGGGAGGAGTGGCCAGGCGGGGGGGGGGGGGGGGAGAGGTGGCAGTGTCCGGCAGGCCAGCCTGCCTCCGAAGGGGGCCAGAAAGGTGCGGCGGCAACGGTGGGCAGCCGGCCAGGCGGGCACTCCGTTTCACCGGGGGGGGGGCTCAGTCCCCCCTGGGAAATTTCGGAGGTGGCCCGAGCCCCCCCCTAGCCTACACCTATGCACAATACCCCTGTGAAGCAGGCGAAGCTGAGAGAGTGGTAGCTCCCAAATCCAAGTCCAACATTCTTATACTACAGTGAAGAGGTTTCAAAGTGCCCAACATCTTCTCTTAGCTTCCAGCCTCAGAGGGCACATTCGCACACGCCTCTTCCTCACTCAAAGCCTGCAACATATGGTAATAGCTTGCATGTGCGAAACAGACCCCAAAGAATATATTATTCACCTTCATCCACATGTCTCTCTGAGCCTTCTGCTATGTCCCCCCCCCCCCCCCCACATGATCCACTGCTCACAGGCCTGGTCTTGATACTGAGGAGGGCATATTTCTGGTTCCCTGTCTTCCAGTCACATGACCCTGATTACTGTGACATCACGAGACTTCTTGCCGCAAGCCTGCAGGTCAGTAGCTGCCAGGACAGGGGAGTCCCAGAAATTATGGAGGTCACTGCCCCACGGAAACTAAGCCAAAGTGCATGCAGCTGGCGTTGACATATACTTCTTCCGTGCTACCTTTATCTTTTCCCTCTCTGGAAATTTCCAATGTAAGCTCCTCTGAGCAGGGATCTGTTTGGTGGACTATAAGAACATAATACAAGCCATGTTAGATCAGGCCAGTGGCCCATCTAGTCCAACACCATGTCACACAGGGGCCAAAACCCAAGTGCCACCAGGAGGTCCACCAGCAAGGCCAGAACTCCAGAAGCCACCATTGTCCCCCAAGCACCAAGAATTCGGAGCATCGCTTGCCCCAGACTGAGAGTTCCTATCTGTACCTTGTGGCTAAGAGCCACTGATGGACCTCTGCTCCATTTGTTTCTACAATCCCATCTTGAAACTGCCTATGCTTGTAGCCGCTGCCACTTCCTGCAGCAGTGAATTCCATGCCTCAATGATGCTTTGGGTGAAGAAGTATTTCCTTTTGTCTGTTCTAAGCCTACTGCTCATTAATTTCGAGTGCCCATGAGTTCTTGTATTGTGACAAAGGGAGAAAAGTACCTCTTTCTCTACCTTCTCTATCCCTTGCATAATTTTGTAAACCTCTGACATGTCACCCTTCAATCATCATTTAAGCTAAAAAGCATTCTCCAGGCATGGATGCCACAGTGCCTGCTGCATGTTTTACGCAGGATCTGCAATTGGCTGCCTTCATACAGATAAAGGGGCCCTTCCTCTTCTCCCCTTAATGGGCATCTGCGTTATGTTGTTCTTCTTGTATGTTATTCCTCACTCCCCTTTCTCTAGAATATGTCCATGCACATCTTTGGCTCCACCTCCTGTGACAGCCATTTTGCGATGGTGCCCACCACCCCCTTTCCAAACACCAAAGATGCCCTCAGCTCAACCTGGGGTTCCCTGCGTTGCACTGTAAAATGCCATGTACATCAGTGGTGCAAGAAAAGGAACAGGAGTTGCCCCAAAGGTAAGAACATCGCTTAGAGGAAAGTTATCCGAGTGATTTATGAGCCTGCACAACTCAAGAAGCCGATCAATAAGCTACCAAGTATTTTAGGTGGCGCAAAGTTTAAAAGAATAAGAAATCAGGTGTGACAGTAGCATCCGTCAATGGCCATTACCAACACGTCTGGACGGAGAAGACTTCAGTTCACTTGCACGGAAAGTTCTCCGCTTCTAACAAACGTCAATTGACGGATGGGATTCAGAGTGCCCGTAGGTTTGAGTGTGATTGATTTCTCTCTCTTGTCACAGGTCGGCAAGGCTCCTGCATGTAAATTCCTTCCTTTGCCGAGGGAAGATTTCCATAGCTGTTTCCTCCTATTCCCTACTGCACAACCCTCCTGGGTTCCCAAACCCTTATCTATCAAGCTAGTCGATATATTGCTCATGATGAAGCAAAATCAATGATGCATTCCTGGAATGGTCTTACAGTCAAGGGATCTTCCACGTACAATGTAATTCAGACCTGCCCAAGTCAAGAGACCCACCAATCCACAGTTGGGACACAGATCCAGAGCTCCAGCCATATTCGGTGGCTCCTCAGCTTCTGTTCTACCAGGGCTCATTTCGTAGCAGGAGTTCCTTTGCATATTAGGCCACACACCCTTGATGTAGCCAATCCTCCAAGAGCTTAAAGTAGCCCCTGTAAGAAGAGCTCTGTAAGCTCTTGGAGGATTGACTACATTAGAGGTGTGTGGCCTAATATGCAAAGGAGCTCCTGCTACGAAATGAGCCCTGTGTTCTACTGTATTTGCAAACCCCATGGAAGCTAAGAAAGCAGGATGTTAATTAAGCCTAGGGATCCACTGTGAGCCTGGCTGGAAGGCTGCATTCAGTTTGACAGGTGTCAAGGTTCGTGGGCCTGATGTAATTATAGCAGCCAAGGGCCAGAGGTTCTCCAAACAGATCATTCTTCTTAACAACTACGCATGTCTACGACAAAGTAGCACCCTGAATAGCCTACTTTAACCTGGTCTCATCAGAACTTGAGAGATAAGCAGGGTTGTCCACAGTATGAACTTGGATGGGCAGCCACCAAGGAAGTCCAAGGTGGCTCCATGCAAAAAAGGCAGTGGCAAACCACCTCTGTTAGACTCTTGCCTAGAACACCATGTGGACAGGGTCTCCACGAGTTGGCTGCAACTCAACAGCGGGTTCTTCTTTTAGATCACTGGCCTGACCTGGATGGCCCAGGCCTGCCCGATCTCATCAGATCTCAGAAGTTAAGTAGAATCTGCCCTGGCTAGTCCTTGGATAGAAGCCCACTCAAGGAAGTCTAGGATTGCTACACAGAAGCAGGCAGGGGGAAGCCACCTCTGCTGGTCTACTGAATGGAAAACCCTTATGGGGTCTCCATTAGCCAACTGCGACTTGATAGCATGTTCCACCGCCATGACAAAGGACTTCACTGAATGCTTTGGTTTGGAAGAACAACTAAAGGAGCACCAAGAAAGAACTCCAACACTATTCCATGGGATCATCTTTGATCAGCCCCTTCTGGTGAAATACTTGGGAATGGGTAAGTTAACGGAAGTAGTTTCAAGCACCAAACTATATTGAGCTCTCTCCTGACTTTTGCATATGTTATGTTTCAGGGGATTCAGCTGCACTTCCTGGGAACATGCACCGCCTGCAATGCTCCCAATACATGCAGTTGCCGTTTTGTTTGAACAGGGAAATACTATTTCGAAGCTTTGGTACATGCCAAACGGAATGCTGTGCTTCTCATGGTACAGCTTCACATGCACCAACAAAATGGCTGCTCAGTGTGCTGACCGTGCACATCAAAAGCATTCTGTGTATTGCAGATCCCAGTAGGTACAACTGGATCTCCCACACATAATCTATAGGGGTGTGCACAAAACCAAAAATCGGCGTTTTTCATATTTCAGGTGTAATAGCGCCAAAAAATATCAGTTATTTCCCGATAGTCCCGAATTCCAATACCAGTATGGTATTCAGATTTGGGATTTTTCTGGAAGCCTGAATTTTTTCCAGCTCTACTGTAACCTATGAGGACCACTATGGTCAACGTTCCTTGTAGGGTATAATGGGGAATTTTTCTGGGGGTATCCAGGGGTCTGGGCGAGACCTGTTTTTTGAGCTAGAGGGACCAAATTTGCAGCATAGCTGCTGGTGCCTCTCCTTGGAAGAACACCCAAGTTTCAGAAAGATTGGACTGGGGGTCCAATTCTATAGGCCCCCAAAGAAGGTCCCCCATTCTCCATTGTTTCCAATGGAGGAGAAAAAAGAAATTTAAAGGGCTCATAGTCCCTTTATATGCCTTCTGCAATCTGCACATTCAGCCCTCATGATTTGGAGGACGAGAACTGAAGTTACTTCATGAAGGAACTGTGCCCCAGGTAAGACTGACATAACAAAATAATGCAAGGAACAGTTCAGGGTATAGACTAGTGTAGAACTGGGACTAAAATTGGACTAAAACCCAACCATGAAACTCATTGGATAAGCTTAGACCCCTGAGCCCATTCTATACGACAGCACCATTGCAAAGGTGGGAAGAGCTCTTCCAACGGAGCTACTAGAAGTCTTAACCGGGAGTGAAAAAAGGCATTTGTGGGGACAGGAAGGGAGTGCTCCTCCCCACTGCAAAATGGACCACAAGGGACCAGGTTTGAAACAGACACACACATACACACACAAACGCTCAGCATCTTTAGTTCTTCCAATTCTGTTTTGCAATTCTTCTCTAGAATTTTGCACCTGTAAGTCAAAAATAGCAACTGCAGTGCAGTTGGGGGATATCACCTATGAAGGCTGTGAACAATCAGGACACATTCAGTACGAGACTCCATCCGCAAGACAGGACTTGGAAGGGAAGGGTATATTATGACTCATCTCTGTAAGAACACTTGGCTAATCACTTCAAACTCCTCAAAATTCTCAGTATGCTGAAACTTCCTAATCCTTTTGCTACAACACGGGCTGAAAATATCCACATATACTACGGGCAGGTGACCGCGAGGTTTGTTTGCGACAGACCGAATTGTTAAACATTTTTTTTACACAGTTTATTCACTGCTTGACAAAGAACACTTCTGGAGAGTGTCTCCCTGTTCAGAGAGGTTCACGGAAGATGGAAATCCACAGAAGACAGCGGGACAGCCCAGAAAGAACAGGCTGGCGAGGCAATATTGTATAGTGGTTGGACTAGAACCAGAGTGCCCATGGCTCAAATCTCCATTCTGTCAGTGTGGTGTAGTGGTTCAGAGTGGCAGACTCTAATCTGGAGAACCAGGTTTGATTCCCACTTCTACACATGAAGCCAGCTGGGTGACCTTGGGCCAGTCCCAGTCCTCTCAGAACTCTCTCAGCCCCACCTGCCTCACAAGGTGCCTGTTGTGGGGAGAGGAAGGGAAGGTGATTGTAAGCCATTTTGAGACTCCTTAGGGTCGAGAGAAGTGGGGTATAAAATCCTACTCTTCTTCATAAAACTTGCTGGGTGATGTTGGGCCAGTCCCTCCCCCAGTCTAACTTGCTTCAAACAGAGGTTGTAAGAATAGAGAGTGGGAGAGAAGACCCCTCCACAGAGCCCCAAGCTCCATGGAGAAAGAATGAGATTAAAAACTAGATGGAGCTTGAGGGACCATCGAGGGACGCCTTTGTTCATATGTACAGTTTGGTGTAGTGGTTAGAAGCGTGGACTCTAATCTGGGAGAACCGGGTTTGATTCCCTATTCCTCCACATGCAGCTGCTGGCGTGACCTTGGACAGTCATAAGCTCTCTCAGAGCTATTCTCTCAAGGACTAGAAGCCCCCCCTACCTCGCAGGGTGTCTGTTGTGGGGAGGGGAAGGGAAAGGAGATTGTAAATCACTCTGAGACTCCTTTGGGAAGTGACGGCGGGGTATAGATCCAATCTCCTCCTCCTCCTCCTCTTCTTCTGCTTCTACTTTTCCAGGGCTTGAAACCAACTGGAGCTGCCTTTCCTTCCATGCCTGCCTTAAGTGAGATAAGGATGGTAGGACAAGCAAGAAAGGGACTTTTCCGTTGTGGCCCCCACACTCTGGAATTCCATGTGCCACAAGACCAAGTTAGCTCCGCCCCGCTCTTACTCTGAGCATGTTTATCCCTATATCCATCCAAGGAATCCAAGGTAGCTTACATAATTCTCCCCTCTCCATTTTATCTTCACGCTAAAACGGTCAAGAGGCTGGGAGAAAGTGATTGGCCCAGGATTGCCCAGTGAGTTCCATGGGGATCTGAACTCCCAGATCCAAGTTTCACTGTAACCACTACGCATTGGCTCTCTTCTGGACAGTCTTTGAAGGGGTGTGACTGTCCTAGCCAAGAAACACCAGAGGCCAAGAAAGGGAACAAAGAAAGCCCTATCTAGGGGAAAAGCAGCCAATGACCAACCAAGGGATTCCCCACAGGGCTGGTTCCAAAGGCCTAGAGGCCAGTACACTAGGCTCTAACCATCTGGTACAAGGATAAAGAGCCATGATGGGAGTGAAGTTAATTCCTCTGGGTTGTGACATGGAGTACATACACAAATAAATAAAACAATTGTATTTGCATGCATGGCCACCTAAAATTGTGTTATTTCACCAACAACCAGTGTTCCCTCTAAGCTGAGTTAGTGTGAGCTAGCTCACAGTTTTTTAGCCTCCGGCACACACATTTCTGTCTAAGCTCAGGAAGAATGGTCCCAGAGCAAACTAATTTATGCAGCAGCCAAATCGCTCGCTCACAACTTTAATGCCAGGAGCCCACAAAGTAGCATTTTTGCTCACAAGACTCCACCGCTCAGAGGAAGCACTGACAACAACCGGCGCACAGCGCAAAAGCCGTACATACCTGCTCATCAGCTCACGTTCCGGAAGTTCCCCTCAAGGGGTGTATCCCTAGTGGTGTCTTTATTTTTAGGCTTTCTCCTTTCCGGCTTTTTTTCAAAATCCCACAACTATAGTTCTTCAATTAATCCAAACTGTGAATCTTCCTCTTACTAAATATTTGTTGTCAAAATCCCACAACTATAGTTTTTTCAAAATCCCTCAACTATAGTTCTTCAATTAATCCAAACTGTGAATCTTCCTCTTACTAAATATTTGTTGTCTGTAATTTCTGCTACTGCATTTTAATAATAATTACTGCTTTCTTGATTTTTTTTTACATTGTTTTCATTGTGAGTTGGTTCTGAATGCTCACAAAGGCAGAAAAGAAGTGTTGTAATGCTGAAAATGAATTTGCACTACAAAATATTAGAATATGTATGGAAAGGGCAGGCAAGCCTTTTATTCAGTACCTCTGGGGACTAGATGCTTTTACTAACATATTTGCTCATCTTCCACAGAAAAGCATTTAGAAACACAAGTTCTGCCCAATACCTGTATTCTGGCATGGTACAAGCCTGGACCCATGTTTGAATACTCTGCCACTTTTAAAAGTCCCTGCATGTAGAAAGTCAGCACCAGAGAGGTAGGCAGCTGAGAATGGTTCTGTTCTATTATATCCTTAAAAATTCTCAACGGCAGCTGTTGACAGAAGTGGGAAAACTCAAGAAGTAACAAGCATCAGCTATACTCAGAACAGCTAGAGGACGCAACAGTGCCATAAGTTTATGAGAGGTTCACTGCAGAAAAGTGTTTCTAGAACAACCAGCTCCAGATGGCTTCAGCAATCCAGCCAAGCCCCATATTTCAAAGGGGGGGCGGGGTTGTTCGGCTCTCAAAGCTAAGCTCTTAATTTATGGTTGCCAACCTCCAGGTGGGACCTGGAGATCTCCCAGAATTACAACTGATCTCCGGACATCAGAAATCTGTTCCCCTGGAGAAAAGGGCTGCTTTGGAGGGTGGAGTCTATGGCATTATATCCTGCTGAGGCCACTCCCCTCCCCAAACCCCCGTCCTCCCCTAGCTCCACCCCTAAAATATCCAGGTATTTCCCAACCCAGAGTTGGCAACTCTAGCCAAACTAGATGTGACAGAGTCCTCATGGCCACCACAGGGACACCATCCTCCTTTAAAAGCAATTTCTAAATGCTGCGAGGGCCCGATCCAGGTTGAGCCTGCAAAGGGGCCCTCTTGTTTCCCCAACAGTTTCGAACGGCCACCTGGAGGGGGGACATTTTGGCACCTGGTAAGGTGCGGAGGGGAACAAGAGCACCTCAACCCTCTGCACTGCAGACTGGGCCTTCACAGCATTTTAAAATCAATTTAAAATGGCAACACCGTCCCTGTGCTGACCAACGGGGACACGGTCACATACCGTTTGGCCCTAAGAGGTTCTTGATAAAATGAGCACACACATACACACACACGCACAATACTCTGGGTGCAGAGTCAGTTTGGTGTAGTGGTTAGGAGCACGGACTCTAATCTAGGAGAGCCGGGTTCGATTCCCTACTCCTCCACAAGCAGCTGCTGGCATGACCTTGGGTCAGTCAAAAGTTCTTTCTGAGCAGTTCTCTCAAGAGCAGTTCTCTCAAGAGCTCTTTCAGCCCCACCTGCCTCACAGGGTGTCTTCTATGGGGAGGGGAAAAGAAGGAGATTGTAAACCACTCTGAGACTCCAAGTGAAGGGTGGAGTATAAATCCAATCTCCTCCTCCTCCTTCATGATGCATCATGTTCCTCCAGCATCCATTCTTGCAGTACAAGCCCTCTCTTGAATTTAGGTAATCAGCTATTTGCCTTCATTTCAATGGCAGCTTTTCATGACTTTCTTTGCACATTTCTAATAAAACAAATGCTTCCGATAGATTTTTTAAGCCTACCAACAACTTCTGGATAGCAACTAAGCCCTGCACTGGCATTGCTCAAAGACACACTGGTGCAATTCGAAGATAGGATGTGGTGTAGCTGAAGATATATCAACCAAGCACCCCAACGGAGAAGTAGGCGGTCTCATCTTGCCACTGGCATAACTGTAATTCAAGAGGACAGTGCTGAGCAGAATTCTCCCTTCAGCATCCTGATTTTCAGAGGAAGCTGGAACTTTCCTTTTCTGCATTTGGTACCCCTTAAAACATGCAGTCCCCACAGCGATATGTTATAGAGTATGCTGGCATAAAAGTAATGGTCTGCATGAGGGGAGAGGCTGTGGCTCACTGGCAGAGCATCTGCCTGGCATGCAGAAGGTCCCAGGTTCAATCCCCGGCATCTCCAGTTAAAAGGACCAGGCTGTAAGAGATGTGAAAGACCTCAGCTTGAGACCCTGGAGAGCCGCTGCTGGTTGAAGTAGACTATACTAACTTTGATGGACCAAAGGGGTCTGGCGACCAAGTCCTATGAGGAAAGGCTGAAGAAGCTGGGTATGTTTAGCCTGAGGAGGAGATGACTGAGAGGTGATATGATAACCGTCTTCAAGTACTTGAAGGGCTGCCATATAGAGGATGGTACGGAGTTGTTTTCTGTTGCCCCAGAAGGTCAGACCAGAACCAATGGGTTGAAATGAAATCAAAAGAGTTTTTGGTTAAACATTAGGAAGAACTTCCTGACAGTTAGAGCGGTTTCTCAGCGGAACAGGCTTCCTCGGGAGGTGGTGGGTCTCCTTCTTTGGAGGTTTTCAAGTAAAGGCTAGATGGCCATCTGACAGCAATGCGGATTCTGTGAACTTAGGCAGATCGTGAGAGGGAGGGCAGGAAGGGTTGCCTCAGTGCTTAGTTCTTGTGGCCCTTTCTTACACGCCCAGGGAAATGCTGAGCGCCACTTTGGGGTCAGGAAGCAATTTTTCTCCAGGCCAGTTTGGCCAGGGATCCTGGAGGTTATTTGTCATCTTCTGGGTGTGAAATAGGGGTCACTGGAGGGGTGTGAGGGGCGGTATTTGTAAATTTCCTGAATTGTGCAGGGGGTTGGACTAGATGACCCTGGAGGTCCCTTCCAACTCTATGATTCTAAGGGTCTGATGCAGTGTAGGGCAGCTTCACGTATTCATGTGTGTTCAAGTCGTATTCACATCCTCCCCTCCCTCCAAGAAGCAGCATGTGATTGTGATGGACTCAGAAAGGGGGCTCCTGTAGTTGGCTTTCCCCCACAGCAACCTTATGAAAGAAAACACCTAGGCTCAAGTCCAGCAGCACCTTAGAGACCATCACGGTACAAGCTTCCGAGAGTAAAAGCCCCCCGTCTTCAGACCCTCAAAAGCTTACACCCTGGAAAGCTTGCTGGTCTCTTAAGGTGCTGCTGGGCTCAGATCTAGCCTTCTCTACTGCAGACCAACGCAGCTACCGTCTGGAACCATCTTGTGGGATACGTTAGGCTGAGTCAGAATGATCGGCCCACAGCTCAAGCAAAGAGCTAAACCCAGGCATTCCTGCTTTCAATTTAACCATCTAACCTCTATTCCGCCTGTTTCCTGCCTCTACACATCAACCCTTTTCAGACTTCAAATCCACCCTTACCTTCTACACGATGCCCACTTTTAATACTTTATCATCTTTGTCTGCTCCCCCCCTCCCTTAAAAATTAAACTGAGAGGATACAGAAAGAAAATGGGCTAGGTGTGGTTGGTACAACTCTCCTTGGGTCGTAGTGCTACCCAGACATGAGCCACAGCCCACCAGCTGAAGACAGGGGCCTCACAGCGTGTAGTCTTTTCCAAATCTCAGCCAAATGATTTCCAAGAACTTTGTGCAATGCAAGCATCGGCAATGGGTCAACCTGTTGAGAATCAGAGCTCAATGAGACAAGATGGTGTCCCTGAGTCCATTATGGGGATGCTTCTGCCACTTCAGAGATGAAGTTCCCGCTGTTTACAAACACCGCAGGAGCCTGATCCTGATTGGGACTGTGGCATGTATGTGGGGGGGGGGGGGGGGTGCCTGTTCCCCTCCCCTCCCTGCCTGCCAGCAGGTTGGGCTCTTGGACACAGGAGGCCCTCCTCCCTCCCACATCACTGTCCCAATCGGGATGGGGGGCTCAATAGCATTTGTAAGCAAAGGGCATTTCATCCCTAAAATGGCAGAGGTGTCCCCATCGTGGACCCTATTGGAAATGAAGGCGCTGTCCCCCGTCTCAGACCTCCAGAGGCAAGTGGCAAGAGGGACTAGATAGCTAGATAGGCTTTTCCTTCCTGTGTTTACTCTTCTGCCACTGTCCCCTTTGAAATGTAGACTGTGTTCTCAGGGATCAATTTCCCCCCTTCAGTTCGCTCTCTCAGACGAGGCTCCCCCTTCTCCCTGCACACACCAAGAGAGAAGTATTTCTCTGTTAAACTCACAACGTGGCTCTGTGTAGCCCTGTAAGCTGGGTAACCTGGCAAAGTGACGCTGCTGCATTTGTAGCTTTATTTAAAGCACTCTGCTAACCTCTGGGAACTGGACTAACTATACCAGTTAACTCCAACAGACTCAAGGCCTGCCGTCACATCTAGTTCAGCTCTTGCAGATATCCATACTCAGTTCTTAAACTAAAGCAGGGGTGGGCAACTGTTTTGGTTTCGGGGGCCACTTTGTGGGAGCGGAGGTTAGCAGAGGGCCGCACCTTTTAACATGATTGCATTCATTAGTTAACTTTGCATTTCAGAAAAGGTATAAATTGTATCATAAAAATCAATAAATATAAATTAAATTAAATAGTGGCAGTTTTATTCAGTTTATTTATTGTGCTAATTTCATATCATCTATAGCTGCAAGCACATTTAATTTTAGAATCAGTTTAATGAGACAAATGTACCCTATCACACTTTTCTACAATTTTTTTGAAATCAGGAGTGAGATTGCTTGTTGAGAAACCTCATGGCCGACTGTCTTGGCGGGCCGCAAAAAACTCTGTGGCGGGCCGCATGTGGCCCTCGGGCCGCTATTTGCCCACCCCTGAACTAAAGCATCAACAACAAAACTGCGGGGCAGTTAATCTTGGCACCTGAATTATGTGTTCTCCAGCCTTTGCCATGTTTATGCATGGTCTTGATATTATCTTACTTGAAATATGAAGCAGCAGAATCCCATTGTTTTCACCAAGACCAAAACAAGCACGTATACATACCTAGGGGGGCATCTGTATTCTGGTCATCATTTCAGTAGGAAAAAATATATCATGGGTCCTCTCTGTGTGACTCCTCCTTAATGAATTACCTGATCGCTGTGGGAGACGCCTTAGGGCATCAGCTTCTAGGCTACCATGCGTAAGTTTGATGCGGCTCTTCGTATCCTTAAAGGAAAGAACACAGCATGATAATGCTGCCCTCCTCTAGTGGCTCAGCTGCTGCATTCGACGAATTTCCAACTCTGCTCACTTTTGCTGAATACAAAATTCAGCTGAGCCAATGCCAATGGCTCTTCTGGGTGCAAACAAATGCCATCACATTCTGGGTGCAAACAAATGCCATCACATTCCAGGGTGCAAATGAAACCTTTCCACCAATGCCGTCTGGTGTTCTAAAGCGAGCAACTCCACAAGAAAGAAAACAAAAGAAATGCATACAAACTGCTCTCCGGTTATGCACTGGACACCACGGCTCTCAGGTCTAGACAAGGATGCCATCCCTGGTGACAGCTGGAAAGTTGGAAGCAGAGGGCACAATGACCCAATGTGCCCAACACGTGCCAGGTTATGGGTATGCGAGAAGACTCAGAAGTGCTCGCCTTGAAAAGTGCTCGTTCACTCCACATTGCAGGGGAAGGGGAGGAATTCCCAGTTTCCTTCCCACCCCACTTTCGCCAGTGGAAAGGGAGGTGCGGGTGCAGGTGGAAACAGAGTGGGAGGGAAACTGGCAGCTCCTCCCTCCCCCCCAAAGTGTCATGTGAACTACTGCCTACTGCAGGGTGCTCGCACTCCACCCACCCGAAATAGCAGTGCTGCCTACCCTTGGAAGAGTCGATAGAGACGATGCGGCCGTGATGCAAATCAGAGTCATGAAATAGTTAACTGGAGCAAGGCCCCCCCCCCCCCAGATGGCAACAGACGACCTCCTGCATTCCTCATCTACATGGCAATGGTGTGTGATAAAAGCTGCAGGGGAGGGGGAGGCGGGGCGACATTTCTAATCTTCGCTTTGTGCTCGTTCAGCACAGAGCATACCGGGTTCCCAAAGAATCCTTGAGTATCTTCAACAGCAGGGAAAGTTACACAACAGATCGCTGGATAGAGGCTGCTGGAGCGGGGAGAGCAAGAACCTAATTTTGCAGTGCTCTTTCCTTTCTTCAACATTGCAAAAGAAAGTGTGTGAAGGGAGGGAATTCAAATAATTGTTTCAGAGCTCTCTCTCTCTCTTTTCTTTTTTTTTGCACTGAGAGTATATGTAAAATGTGATCTGTGTCACATTAAATCTGTATTGCTCATTCTGCAGATCACGGAGAGCCACGTTCACAACCGAAAGAGCCACATGATTACTGCATGCCCTAAGCACCGCCTCCACCATGCACAAACAATACCCTTTTAATAACCAGAGTCCCTCTGAGCACCTATAGTTGACTTTCCCTGCTATACTGGGAGTTTGTTTTATGGGCTAGCATTCAGCACTGGTACGTCCCATTCCACCCGGACCTGGAGAGCCCGGGATAGCCTGATCTCTTCAGATCTTGGAAGCTAAGCAGGGTCAGCCCTGGCTAGTATTTGAATGGGAGAGCTCCTATACTTATTTTTAATTTAAGTATTTATATTGCTCTGTATACTGTATTGTATCTATATAATAGATTTGCTGTGTAATACTTATCGCATAGCATCTGTATTACCTTGCATTATGATTTGTTTGTTTGTAAAATTTCAAAAAATAAGGTTAATTTTTAAAAATAATAATAATACCAGGGTCATATGCTCCCTCTAAGCTGTGGAGTCTCATGAGCAAAAATTCTACTTTGTGAGCTACTGGCATTAAAGTTCTGAGCGAGCGATTTGGCTACTGCATACATTAGTTTGGTGTGCGGACTTTAATCTGGGAGAAACGGGTTTGATTCCCCACTCCTCCACTTGAACCTGCTGGATGACCTTGCGCAAGCCCTAGCTCTGGCACAGCTGTTCTTGAAAAAAGCAGTTTCTGTCAGAGCTCTCAGCCCCACCTATCTCACAAGCATAGGCGTCAACTACGGGGGAGCTTGAGGGCTCGAACCCCCCCCCCCGAAATTTCCGGGGGGGGCTCAGCCTCCCCCAGCAAAACGGAGCGTCCACTAGGCCCACCCGCTCACTTGCCTGCCGGCCAGCCGCTGCTGCTGCCGCCTCTTACCCCCCCCCGGGCCTCGCCTGGCCTGGCCACTCCTGCCTCCGTGGGGCCAGCTGGGCAAATGCCCAGCGAGCTGGCGTCATCCAAAAGTGACGATGTTGTCGGGGGCAACGCTCTAGCAATCGCCCCAAAACTCTATGGTGCCATAGAGTTTCAGGGCGATTGCTAGAGTGTCGTCCCGGCAACGTGCCCAGCGTGCTGGCATCACTTCCGGGTGACGCCAGCTTGCTGGGCATTTGCCCAGCTGGCCCCATGGAGGCAGGAGAGGCCAGGCGAGGCCCAGGGGGGAGAGGCGGCGGGGACATGGTGCCAGCGTGTGCACGTGCAAAGCGCACACAAGAGCCCCCCCCCCCGGATTTTAAAAGTCGATGCCTCTGCTCACAAGGTGTCTGTTGTGGGGAGGGGAAGGGAAAGGAGTTTGTAAGCCGCTCTGAGACTCCTTCGGGTAGTGAAGGGCCAGGTATAAATCCAATCTCTTCTTCTTCTTTTCTCTAGTTTGCTCTGGAGCCATTCTTTCCTGAGCTAAGGCAAAAAATGTGTGAGCTGGTGGCTAAAAAAATGTGAGCTAGCTCACACTAACTGAGCTTAGAGGGAACACTGCGGCGGCAGGCAATGGCAAGCCACCTCTGAAAGTCTCTTGCCTTGAGAATCCTGTGGGGTCCCCATAAGACAGCTGTGACTTGACGTCCCTTTCCGCTGCCACCATGCCCCATTCCACAACCTCATTCAGTTGCACATGCTGACCGAGCCTCCAACACAGAGGCCCCACAGATGTAGGATCATGCACAACCTTGATATAATCGTCACAGGAAAGTTGTCTTGCATTTTAAAAACCGAACCATTTTCTCTTGGACCCACAATGAGTAGCTTATTCTGATTTCTAAAGATACTGCCCGCCTTCCTGGAACACGGGGTGGGTGGGTTGCCATATGGATCTGTGCTCACAAGAGCCGTAGATTCCACGGGAAAGTGCCACCAAGCTCCCGAGCTGCCAAGTATCGCTGCATTAAACTGATTAGAGTGAAGAAGAGTCACAGAGTATTTGCAAAACAATTTATCAGTGAAATGGCTTGGACGCACTTTCTCAGAAGACGTGTGCTGCAGCCTTCAGCTGTTTTCTGAGTGTGTGTATTTAAACTGATGTGATTGGACTCTACATTTTAAGAAAAGGAAGAAGCTTCTACTGCCAAATACCTATTAAGCAGCCGTTAAGATAAAACGGCACCACCCAGGGCGATTAAAATTTAAAGGGTATTTTAAAGGGTTGTCCAAGCATTAAGGCCACAGCCTAGCTAGGGCTCTCTTCGCCGCCCCCCCCCCGCTACTTTTTCAAGCCTGAAACACTGGGGAATTTTTTTCTCCCGAAATTTTGGAAGGGTTTCGGTTAGTTCCAAGTATTCCTACACAAAACAGAACAGGAGACTTCAGGCATCATTTTGGTCCTGAAATATCTAAACGCACAGCCTAAGGGAAGAAGCTCAAAGGTGATGTTCTTGAAGTTATTTATTAATTTATTGAAACTATCATGGCCCCAGTGTTCAACTAGGGGTGTGGCAGGGCTGCCCTTTGGAACAGACTAAGAAATAAAATGGTATGCTTTTCAACAGGAGCGCAGGGAGAACAGTTTTACTAGAGCCTGTTTTGAGCTAAGGGGGGGTATCGCCCCACTGCAAATAACTGGTCGTCCTTGTGCATTCTGAGGTACTACGCTGTGTGAGAAAACTGTCACCGACAAGGGACACCACACTGGCTGTTGTGTGTTATAGGTATCTACAATATGTGCTTCAAAAGATGAGGAAACAAACTCCTCTATAAAATGCAGACAGCAAGTTTATACATTGACACCAGCTTTTTAAAGCACAGTTACCATTTAAGTACAGCTTTAGCTGTACTTTATGACTACAGGCGACTTCACAGAGGTAATAATATTTATGGCTCGGATCTTGCAAATACCCTACAGACAGGGGGGGGGGGGGGAGAGAATCCGATTGTGTTATGTGTGTACCCATGGAAAACGGAGCCTGTGTTGTTTCAGACACCTTTGATTTATGCACGAATGTTCTATGTACGCATTTTTATTAGCTGAGGGGCCGTTAGAAGCCTATTATATCTTACATTGTAACATTATTACGTATAACAGTGCATTAACCTGTTTTCCCCATAACTATTACTTCATATGCATTTATTGTTACCAAATATATTAATTTAAGCATACAGAATATATATAGTTTTTTATTGGAAGGAGATTAAAACGTGCATGCAAAAGCACAAGCATGAAATGAGGGAATAACCTAGCGCCGAAAATACTGGATTGGATCCCAATGATCGTTTCTACACATACAAGGAGAGATATTTTTGTTGATTTCCCCCCCTACACACACACACATACACACACACAGAGCTAATCTCTTATTCCCCCTGTGCTATACCCAGAGATTGCCTGTGTTCAGGAGTGGCCAGGAAGGGGGGAATTTTGAACTGCAACATGAAGGGGGAAGAAGAGAGGCGGCACTATACTGATGGAAATCTTTTTTTTGGGGGGGGGATATTTTTGCATTGTGTGTGTGTGCCCATCCCTGGAAGTCATGGCGACCTCTGGTGACTCCTACTGAGGCATGGAGTATGTTCCAAGAAGTGGCTTGGTAGCCTGCCTCTACCTCCCGACCCTGATGTTCCTTGGAGGTCTCCCATCCAAATACTTGCCAGAGTCGACCTTGCTTAGCTCCCGAGATCTGACGAGATCGTCAGGGCCTGACGGAAATCTTTCCATCCATAGACATTTTAGGCAAAATCCAAGTCACAACATACATACAAAAATTTGATATAAATAAGCTTAATACGCCTAAATATCTATAAATGCAAGTTTTAAACTAGACATAGCACCTCATTCTTACTCAAAAGACAACGGGATAAGCACTATTCCGTAAGATTTTCATTAACATACCTCAATTCACTACAAGCTGTACTAAAGAGCATAATTCATGGTGGCATACCCTGCCATAGGTTAATGCAAGAATGGACATTTTCAAGTGTGCAGTTTATAGTACTGGAACAAAAGTTAAGTCCAGCGGCACCTTAAAGACCAACAACATTTTCTGAGGTATAAGCTTTCCTGAGTCAAATTTTCTGCATTTCCCTCCTCTGTGCGTATCCCCCAGCCCTAATCAAGCTAATTACGTTTTGCAGTGTACCTCTACATCCTGACTTGCCTTTCTCTGTAACACCTCTCCAGCCTTTTGACCTGGACATGAGGGCCAATGGATCTCCAATCCTATTGTATCCGATGAAATGAGCTTTGACTCGTGAAAACTTATACCCTGGGAAATTTTGTCAGCCTTTAAGGTGCTACTGGGCTCAAATTTTGTTCTTCATCTAAGCCACCATCTTCTCTTCAGCCCCAGAGTGAAGGGATAGGAGAGGCAGTCCACAATCTTGGTTGCCCAGTACTGATCCTTTAACCCAATCCTGAAGCGGACAGGCTTGATATGGCCCTCCCTGAAACCCTTAGAAACCCAGCACCTTTCCTACTGCCCACAAGGTGCTTTTAGGGAGGAGGAGGAGGAGGAGGAGGGGAGATTGGATTTATACACCGTCCTTCACTTGGAGTCTCAGAGCGGCTTACAAACTCCTTTCCCTTCCCCTCCCCACAACAGACACCCTGTGAGGTTGGTGGGGCTGAGAGAGCTCTAACAGAAACTGCTCTTTTTCAAGGACAGCTCTGCCAGAACTATGGCTTGCCCAAGGTCATCCATCAGCTGCAAGTGGAGGAGTGGGGACTCAAACCCAGTTCTCCCAGATTAGAGGTCTTCTGATTGGCCACTGGAGATCTGACTGGCTGTGCAGATTAAAATAATGTTGCTTTGGCAGCAATGGCCATCACAGTGTCGGTTTTATTCTCTCACTCCTCTTTCCTAGTATATTTTTTTAATCACCTCTCTTCTCCCCAGTGTTCTGGCTTCCTCTCTTTGGGTAGTTCCGCTTCCCACGGCAGCCATTTTGTGGTTATGCCCACCACCCTGTGTCAGAATTCCAAAGGCTCAAAAAGGCTGGGGGGACCCTGCTATACACGATCACTGAACACCAGCACCAAGAAGTTTGGCGAGAAGCTCACTGGTTTTAACAAACCGTCGCCGATTAAGGATGACACCCTCCCTCGCCTCCCATTAAAGCCTGGCAAATCAATGTCGTTCCCAGGAGGCCTTTACCAATGAAAAGACCAAATTGCTTTTAAATGCATGTGGACATTTGTCTTCCATATTGGCAGACTGTCTTCCCCCGTCAGATTTCTCATTAAAACAGATCAAAGGCACGCTGGCCTGAACAGAAACCACCAGCCAAGAGCATGGCAAAACGATATGCACACCAACGGATCATTACAGGCCGCTGCCGATTCACTTACATGCCTGGCATCCGGCATGATGAACCCACGCTTTTACAGAGAAAGATGGCATGATAAAAAAAAGGGTTTAAAACAAACACATAAAATTGTGTGTGTGATGTCAACTGCAGATTTGCTCCAATGCTCTATCCCATGTACAGGATTCCCAGAAGACCGACTTTGTGAGCCAGTCCACAAAGTCAAACTAAGGCTGTGGTCACACACGCTAAATAATCCACTCCCAATCCACTTTCCAGGTGGATTTTGCCAGTTAATAGAGTAAAATCCAGTTGGAAAGTGTACTGAAAGTGGATTACTTATTGTGTGGGCCCACAGCCTCAGTGTACAGAAATACCACATGGGTTTGTGCCATTTCCAGAATCCATGTGAGAATCTTTGAATATTCTCCACAATAAAATCTCCCTGCTCAAAGCTAATGAAAGCATCAGCTAGCAGGTGACACAAAAGCCCTCATCCTCATATTGGAGACACAGTTCAGCTCTTAGTGAAAAGTTACGTTCACACAGTACGGTATTTTCCAGAAAGCTGTTGACTGGTCTCCATCCATATAAAACCAGATATCTGTTTAAGGGAGGCACTGTTTTATAACAGGAGCCCTCAATATGGTGCCTGCGGGTGCCATGGTACTCGCCAATACTATTCCTGGTGCCCACCAAGTGATTTTAGAAAATGGGAGGGGCCTTGTGGGGAAGTCAGGTTAGGAGATAGCCAGGTCAGATTGCCTACAAAATGAAGACAGATACCAACAGATGTGGGTTCCTTACATAGCTCAATATGCATACTTATTTTGAGTATTCAGGAAAATATATTTAAACACGATGCTCATTTTAAAAAGCAGCGTGTTAAACGGAGCTTCTATCTGAAATGTTGAATTACTGTAAGACTTATGCACAACCCTTACTGACATTTTGTGGTTGGCTCCACCTCCTGGAGCAGCCATTTTGTAGCTGTGCCCACCACCTTGTAACAGAATTCCAAAGGTGCTTGCAGAACAGACTCAAAAGGGTTGGGGACCTCTGTTTCATAAGCATGCAGCTCTCATGTATCCTCAACATACCTCCAGGCTCTCACTTTGCCTTTAAAATATATATTCATTCCATATTATAAAAAGATAATATATAATAAAGAGTACATCCAATAGGGCCATGGTGAGTGTGTCCACCCATACCATAAAAACCCTGTGAAATCGTTAAGTTTACTTTTCAGATTTTGCTGCAAGTTCCATTCGCTGTACAACCCTCAACCATAATTTATCTAATCTGGAAGCATCTCTATTTCGTTGGCAGGCCAATAGTTTTACCAGTGTGCCGGTGTCTTTTTACTTTCATAAGTCAGTCATGAATTTGGGGCCTGTTTGTTTGCTACTAGTTCCTAGCAATGACCAATCTAGCTGTGATAATCATGTGTAAAGCTACCGCTCGAAGACTTTTAGGTACGTATTGTCAACTGTAGAGGGAAGGTGGCATGGTATATAGGGTGGTGGCATGGTATATAGCCCAGACTCATCAGATCTCAGAAGTTAAGCAAGGTGGGTGCTTGGAAGGGAAATCAATGGCAAGCCACCTCTGCTTCTCACCTGCATCGAAAGCCCCTTGCTGGGGTCATCATAATTCAGCTACGACTTGACAGCACTTTACACATACACATGTTGTCAACTACACAATTTAACAGTAAGTTCTCTGGTTTATAGAGAATCTGTCTCTCCTATCTGAACAATATAATTTCTGCTGCTCACTTCCAGTAATCTGTTGCCTGTCTACATATCCACCAACTTGTGGGGAAAGCCTGCCTCCCTCCCAGTTTCTGTAAATCTTTTCTAGCCTGAAAGCGGTTAGCAGCCCCTGAGCTCACCTTCTAACAGCAGCTAGGCATGTCCCCAAGTTCATTTTGACTCAAGATGGGAACACATTACGATAATGCTAACCATTAATTTGGCTTTGGGTGAAGTGGCAGAGTCCTTGCATGCGTTTCCCCCACACACAAACATGCTTGCAAACAAGATGCTATCACCCCCAATCATTCCACGCGGTGCAAACAAAACACTATCCCCTCCACAAAATACCTTCTGGGACAAACAGGAGGTGGTCCTGCCCCTGAAGGGAATAAACAGCCACTCAGCTAAGCCCGTGGAAGTGCTGCTCCAGCATCCAATCACCTTTCAGGAGAGGGATGAAATGTTGGAGGGAAGCACAACAGGAGCTGAGTTCAGGTCTGCCTCAGGGAGAGGCCTATGGGAGTTCCAGTCTGGCTTAGGAAAAGAGCAGACGGAGTGAAACGCTGCCTGGTGGTGTGGCAGAGTGGTTTGGCTCTCCCTCTGAGAGGAAACAGCAGACCCAGTTGTGAGGCCTGTCTCTGTTAATGAGCAGACTTTGGGCCATTTAGTCTGACTCTTGGGAAAGGGAAGACTGGTGTGGGTGGAATCCTTCCCGTGTGAGAGGACCCAACCTAGGGGCTAGTCAGTAAGAGCCTGTTTATGCCTGAAAGTATTAAAAGAAAATTCAAACTACTCTTTGAAGCCACGTATGCTGAGCCGGCGTATGCCAGCATATAAATCCAAAAATAAATAAATATAAATAAACAACTTTAAATTAATGTGCCTCAGCTGGAGACCTGCGCTGCTGATCTGTTCCTTGAAACCAATCTGTAAATAAATAAATCTTCTTTCTTGTACATATAAAAATCCTTCCTCATCTCCATATTCTATTTGTTCGCCACATAACTTACCTCATGGCAACAAGCCCTAACCCTATACACTTGCTACCTTTACAACACCTGATAACTAAGGGGGTCGGTTTATGGTTGAAAACAAACGTAGTTCCCTAAAAAACATAGAGGCTGTGCGGATCCCCTCCGTTGACAGAAACAGCCAGTCACACCTTCCACGCGCTCTCCAAGGATTTAACAAAGGATAAGCCAAGTATGCTCTATTAAAGGCCCGAGATGGTAAAAATCAAACCATAACAAACTGTGAAACTATCAAAGAATCATACACACACACACAAAAATCCAACGAAGACGGAGGTCCTGTGCCTGAGTTGGAGCAGGGTCGGGGGTAGGGATCCCATTGCCGGCCTTTGGCGGGCTGCCGTTGGTGACAGCACCAAGGGTCCGGAGTTTGGGAGTGCTCCTGGATGCCTCCTTAACCATGGAGGCCCAGGTAGCAGCCACTGACAAGGCAGCCTTTTATCATCTTCGGCTGATTAGGCAGTTGGTTCCCTTCCTCGAACGCAATGACCTGGCGACAGTGATCCACGCAATGGTCACCTCAAGGCTAGACTACTGCAACGCTCTCTACATGGGGCTGCCCTTGTCTCAGCTCCGGAGGCTGCAGCTAGTGCAGAACGCCACAGCCAGGTTGTTGATGGGCCTCGCTGCCCGAGACCACACCCAGCCTGTGCTGAGGGCACTGCACTGGCTGCCTATAGCATACCGGATCCAGTTCAAGGTGCTGGTTTTAACCTTTAAAGCCCTATAAGGTCAGGGACCTGCCTACCTTAGGAACCGCCTTTCCCCGTATATACCCCAGAGAGCACTGCGTTCAGGCATTTTGCACTGCTGCCATCTTTTGTAGTTTTACTGTATATGGATTTATTTTAACCTTTGTATGTGCTGATTTTAAATGCTGTTAGCCGCCTAGAGCCGGCCTGTGCTGGCTAGGCGGGATACAAGTTGAAATAAATAAATAAAACAAACAAATTTTTAAAAAACGTGCACAAAGAAAATACCAACTTAAAATAAATGCCCCAGAGCAGGCCATAGCCAGATACATTTCCAGACGTGGCAGCATTCCATAAATTGCTCATCTGCCGAAGACATGCAAAAACAGGAAGATCGTAACACAGGGCTGCTTTATCGTCTTGGTTCAAAATTCATTCAGGTCTGATTTTAGACACTACATAGTCAAAGACTCACTGTCGAAGAGGAAGATATTGGATTTATACCCCGCCCTTCACTCGGAAGTCTCAGAGCGGCTTAAAAACTACTCTCCCTTCCCCTCCCACAACAGACACCTTCTCAGGTAGGTGGAGCCGAGAGAGCTCTGACAGAACTATGGCTTGCCCAAGGTTATCCAGTAGCTGCAAGTGGAGGAGTGGGGAATCAAACCTGGTTCTCCCAGATTAGAGTCCACACACTTAACCACTACACCAAACTGGCTCTCAGGAGAGTATGAATACTCTGAGAAGAAACTTCTTAATTTCCCTGATGGATCAAATATGACCGTAGCTGAAAACAGGAGGCAAATGGGCTTGTGCTAAGCACCTAAGCTCATATTCATTTAAGAATGTTCTATAAATGGGACCCACTTTCCGCTGTGCATTAAAACCGTACATCGATTCCCGCTGCGGCAGGAGGGAAGAAGGAACTCCACCAAGAGAGAGCAAATTGCTCGGAAATCAGTGAGAGGAGGAGGAAGAGATAGAAGGTCAAGCCCCGGAATATCATAAAAAAACATGACAAGGCCCATAAATCTGTCCTGGAAGCCGGCACAGAACCTCTGCGAGACAGAGAGCAACATTAAAGTGCAGAAGGTCAACAATGAGATTTTGAAACACTGGCAAAATAACTGCACAAACAGGAAGACACCACGTGTAAATCTCAAGATTAAAGAAGCCAGCAGCATTCTAAATCGTGTGTGTGGGAGTGGGGGGTGGGGGGAACACCAGTCTCCCCAGAATTTTCTGAAAGCCATGGTGCTTTGAGAAAGCTCAAAGAAAGAGGTCTTCGGCCTATGGCTCTGGACCCCAATGTGGCTCAGAACAGAACAAAATATGCCTCTTCCACAAAGAAAATTAAATCTTTCTTACAGGGTGTATGGGAGAAGTATGTGGAATGCCAGAATAACCGGTGCATGGAGGAAACGGCAAGCAAAGGTTTTTAAGGGACTAACGGGCTTCTTAAAGATGCTTTACAGAAAGGGAGATGATGAGCAGTGAACAGCTGCCAGGAATCCAAATGCGAACCATGCACAGATAAATGCCACTGCCCTAAAACAATTGCACAGGGTGCTCCTGTGTATATTTATTACTTAGCGTGAGTCCTCATGTGCTTCGCTTCCTAATAAACAACTGACAACAGCCAGTGCTCAGGCTTCAGAAGCTTTATGGATTATTGATCAACATCTCAGCGATCAGTAATGTTGAGGTGCACAGCTGCAGCAATGCAAATTTTCCTGTGAAACAGGAAGGCAGCTGCAAACTATTGCTGAACTGCACTGAAAGTACATTATCCAAGGTAAGAACGTAAGAAGAGCCGTGCTGGATCAGACCAACAGTCCATCTAGTGCAGCATCCTGTCTCACACAGTGGCCAACCAGTTCCTCTGGGAAGCCAACAACAAGGCAAAGAGGCCGAGGCCTTCCCCTGATGGCTTTGGGATTCCTGGCTTTGGGATTCAGAGGCTTAGTACCTCTGAATGTGGAGGGTCCCCTCAGTCACCATGGCTAGTAGCCATTGATAGACTTATCCTCCACGAATCTACTGGAGTGTTCACTCGGCAGCAAAATCTGAGAAATAAACTTCATGATTTCACAGGGTTTTTATGCTACACACTCACTCACTCAGTCTGTGGTCGTCCTCACAGAGCTCTTCACAGTCAACCTTGGTTTTCACCATCCTGAATAATTTTGTGTCATCTGCAAACTTGGCCACTACACTACTCACTCCTAGTTCCAGCTCATTTATGAATAAATTAAATAGTACCAGCCCCAATATTGATCCTTGTGGGACCCCACTGCCTACTACCCTCCACTGTGCGAACGGTCCATTGGTTTCTACTCTTTGCTTCCTGCCATTTAACCAGTTTCTAATCCATAAGAGAACCCATCCTCTTATCCCATGACTGCTAAGTTTACTCAGGAGTTTTTGATGAGGCAGCATGTCTAAAGCCTTTGGAAAGTCCAGGTATATAATGTCACTGTTGTCTACATGCTTGTTCGCTTTCTCAAAGGACTCCAAAGGTTGGTGAGGCAACCCCCCCCCCTTTACAGGAGCCATGCTAATTTTCCCTCAACAGGCTTTGTCCCTCCATGTGCCTCACAATTCTACCTTTGATTACCGTTTCTACTTATTTACCTGCGAAAGCAGCAGGGGTCTGTTGGGGCCGGAGCGAGGCTGAGCGAAGCTCCGCCAGCTCAGGAGTGGCCACTAGGGCAGCCATGGGCCGAATCAGATTCTCTGATCTGATTCAGCCTGCTGCCGAATTGCCACCGAAATTCGGCGGCAACTTTAAAAGCGACTGGAGGGGAGGGGGTTTGAGGGAGAGGTTCCAAACTTGCAGGGTAGCTGCTGGGACCTCTCCCCCAAATACCCACCAAGTTTCAAGAAGATTGGACCAGGGGGTCCAATTCTACGGGCCCCCAAACAGGTTGCCCTCATTCCCTCCATTGTTCTCTATGGTAGAAAAAAAAGTAACATTTTTTCCCACCATAGAGAACAATGGAGGGGATGGGACAACCTGTTTGGGGGCCCATAGAATTGGACCCCATGGTCCAATCTTCTTGAAACATGGTGGGTATTTCAAGGAGAGGCCCAGCAGCTACCCTGCAAGTTTGGAGCCTCTCCCTCAAATCCCCTTTCCTCCAGCCCCTCATATACCCTATGAGTTTTTGCCATTGATTTCAATGGCCCATAGGGTATAATGGGGCTGAAACTGACATTCCCTTTCTGACACACTTCCAGTGATGTCAAGGGACGTGGCATATGCTAATAAGTTATGCTAATGAGTTCCTGCAGCTCTTTTTCTACGAAAGGACCCCTGGAAAGCAGCAATAGAGTTCTGGATAGGGCTAGCCTCTGACCAGGCAAAAAAGTTTTGGTCAGCTGAATGGTCCGAGATTGTCAACTATTTTTTGAAGTACTAATTTCATTAGAACAGTAATAATGATACTTTGATGATCAGCATGTTTGATAAGAACGTAAGAGAAGCCCATGTTGGATCAGGCCAGTGGCCCATCCAGTCCAACACTCTGTCACACAGTGGCCAGGTGCCCTCAGGAGGTCCAGCAGTGGGGCCAGGACACTAGAAGTCCTCCCACTGTTGCCCCCCCCCCCCAGCACCAAGAATACAGGGCATCACTTGCCCCAGACTGAGTTCCTATCTATACCTTGTGGCTAACAGCCACTGATGGACCTCTGCTCCATATGTTTATCCAATTCCCTCTTGAAGCTGTCCATGCTTGTAGCCACCACCACCTCCTGTGGCAGTGAATTCCACATGTTAATCACTCTTTGGGTGAAGAAATACTTCCTTTTATCTGTTCTAACCCAACTGCTCAGCAATTTCATGGAGTGCCCACAAGTTCTTGTATTGTGAGAAAGGCAGAAAAGGACTTCTTTCTCTACCTGCTCTATCCCATGCATAATCTTGTAAACCTTGATCATGTCACCCCTCAGCCGTCGTTTCTCCAAGCTAAAGAGCCCCAAGCACTTCAACCTTTCTTCACATGGAAAGTGTTCCAACCCTTTTATCATTCCAGTTGCCCTTTTCTGCACTTTTTCCAATGCTATAATATTTCTGCACTTTTTCCAATGCTATAATATTTCTGCACTTTTTCCAATGCTATAATATTTAAGCCAATGACAAAAAACCCCTCTCTCCCTATGTTATAGTTTAAAAAAAATGAAATAATGAAAACAGAAATAAATTAGCAGCTATTAAAATACAAATTTTGCTAAGTAAGTAGAAGGCCATACTTTGTGTTCAGAGATCCCTACAGTTACAGCCCTGATAACACAGCAGCCATTCTGTGTTGGTTGAGCTCTCATCACAGCCGTTTTGTGGTGGAACATGGGCTCTACAAGGCCTGGAGACCAAACCCTATGAAGAAAGGCTGAGGGACTTGGGAATGCTCAGTCTGGAGAGGAGGAGGTTGATGGGGAACATGATGGCCGTCTTGAAGTATTTGAAGAGCAACCACTTAGAGGAGGGCAGGGAGCTGTTCCTGTTGGCAGCAGAGGAGAGGACTCGCAATCATGGGTCTAAATTAAGGGTGGGAAGGTACCAACTGAGTATTACGGAAAATTTTTTGACAGAGTTGTTCAACAGTGGAATCAGCTATCTGGGGAGGTGGTGAGCTCCCCCTCACTGGCAGTCTTTAAGCAGCATCTGAACAAACATTTGTCAGGGATGCTGAAGGCTGATCCTGCATTAAGCAGGGGGCTGGACTAGATGGCCTGCATGGCCCCTTCCAACTCTGCAGTTCTATGATTCTAACCCACCGACTTTCAAGCCACCCTTCCCTAGATCCATCTGTCTGCCCTTGACCTATACAGGATCACAGAAACTCAACCAACAGTATTCAGAGACCCTTTGCCTACTCCACCCATTTGTGACACTGAGACAGTTCTGCAGGTCTCTGCCACAGGATTCCCCACCGGAAAAAAAAAAAAGAAAAACCAATTATGTAGCACATTATAATATAGATTATTCTGGAAACAAGGAAAAAATTGATGCATTTCTGGCTGGAGAAGCCTTAGGCCTCTGTGAGATCCCTCATCATTTCTGCTGTAAGGTGTATGATAAATACCAGGCTTTGCTTAGTCCTCCCGAGATCGCTTTTTCATTTTTAATTAAACCCAGAAAGAAAAGAAAAAAACAGCTTACTAAGAATTTCTACTGGAAACCAGAGGGAGTTCGGTGGTTTAATTGGCCTCTGATACCTTCAATGAATGCGTTTTTCAGGAAGCGCTTTGCGGAGGAGCAAACCAATTATGCGCAAATATCTGCCTTGGCTCTGTTTACATTTGGCCCAGTCCTCCTACTGCCAGAACGGCAACTAATATATATATATATATTAAAAAACCATGTGAAATTGCGGTCACATGTGTCTTTAGATCTGACTCAGCTGCAAATGCCTGATGGATGCAAGGGGCACCATCAGACGGCAACATCTAGGAAAGGTCCTGCAGTCGTCGGCATCCCATGCTGCTTCGCTACAGAAACGGAGTTAAAAGACACCGGGGAAAGTCTGGTCCTAACACTTGCCGACAGGCCACGAATGGACTTTCCCCTGTCTGATCACTCAAGCATGCTCTCAAGCCATCGGAATGGTCTGATCATTCCATCCCACCTTGGTGCCATTCCCCCCCCCCCGCCACTTAGCAGTATGTGCATAATTGCTTATTCCATGGAGAACCCTCAGTGCAGAGGTGTGATTCCTTGTTTATACACATGGAAAACAAATGGCAAAAAAAACCCCACTCACACACGGTGGCATCTGATCACACAGCGATGGGCTGAGCCCACAGCACAAATGGACGTGTGATCTCACAACTGCAAGTCAAATTCCTCCAGAGGAAATAGGGGCACTTCCCCTACACTACAAATGGCACGTGTGACCACAGCCTAAGGTAAGTTGTTTCAAGTGACAACATTCATCAGTGCAGAATGGGGTCCTATTCACTGGTTAATAAACTGCCCGCTTCCTAGCAATCATATTGTTCAAAAGGATGACTTCTGAATTTCAATGCAATACAAAAATAAAATGTAGCATTTTACAGTTAGGGCACTTCAGGCAGCAGGTTCTATCCAAGAAGCCTGGGAAGAGTCAGACACTACAAAGCACCAGATATTTAACCTGGGTGTCATATGAGACCCCTTCTCAGAGAGTAACTGCAATGTTTCACTTGGCCTGCTGCAGTGGACCAGGCCAATATCTCCCCGTTATGGGAAACTACTGCAGTGGAAGAGAGTACAGATCCTGGGTCCTGTTCCTCATGTCCTTCATGATGTTAACAATGCTTAATGAGCAATGAATACCGGTTACCAATGTTCCATCTAAGCTGAGTTAGTGTGAGCTAGCTCACAGTTTTTGAGTCTCTGGCTCACACTTTTTTATTTAAAAAATAAGGATGGCTGGCTCCAGAGCAAACTAATTTATGCAGTAGCCAAATCGCTCACTCACAACTTTAATGCCGGTAGCTGACAAAGTAGAATTTTTGCTCACAAGACTCCACAGCTTAGAGGGAGCACTGCCGGTTACCATCTTAACCTCATGTTGTTGAGGGGAGGCTAAGGCTTAGAAACAGTAGGATGCCTGGACTCTCATCAGACATCAAGAAGAGTTTGTTCAAGACAAAAGGAAGCCTGGTTTATTCTCAGACTCAAGGACTCCCTCTTCCACTTGGGCATGAAGCCACAATCGAAGACTTCCTGCTTTAAGAAGTCTTTGACCGGACTCCAGCTTCTTGTGACGTCCAAATACGGGCATCTGAACAAACTGGGTTCTGTTTCTTTCCCAGGATTCTGACGTGAAACTGAAGTGGGGTTTGGAGTAACCAGGAGTAACTTGTGGCCCTTTCTTAAGCACCCCGGGAAATGCTGATCAACACTTTGGGGTGGGACAGCAATTTTCCTCCAGGCCAGTTTGGCTGGAGATCCTGCAGGTTTTTTGTCATCTTCTGGGCATGCAACGGGGGTCACTGGGGGTCTGGAGTGGGAGGTATTTGTTACTTGCATTGTGCAGGGGGGTTGGACTAGATGACCCTGGAGGTTCCTTGCAACTCTATGTTTCTATGGAAGAAAGAACCCCAATTTGTTACGGTCCCAAATGTGGCCACTGCAACAAATTACAAGTTTGGACTGTACTAGGAAGATTTGGATTGGGGACTGCAAGTAGAAAGGGATGAGGCAGGGAACACATGATCTCAAGGATAAACCCGACTAGTCCTCATCACAAAGAAGCCCCAGGCTGTTTGTGACAACTGCACCCAGGCCTGGTAGGTACAGTGTGGTGGAAAGAGCCTTCAAGCTGCAGGTAACCCCACAGGGCTTTCAAAGCAAGAGACAAATGGAGGTGGTTTGCCATTGCCTGCATAGCAGCCCTGGACTTCCTTGGTGCTCACCTGGGTTTGGGCCGCTGTGTGACACAGAGTGTTGGACTGGATGGGCCACTGGCCTGATCCAACATGGCCTCTCTTATGTTATGTTCACCCATCCAAGCATTAACCAGGATTGACCCTGCTTTGTTTCCTAGGTCTGACAAGATCGGGGACACATCGGAAGCAAAATCGGAGCCAACTGCTCTTTTATCCATTACACACCACTTCACCTCTCAGAATACAAAAAGACTGGATTCAAATCCTCTCTGTGACTTTAGAATGTGCCTGGTGACAGGACCCACCCAGGACTTGGAGGGTCAGCTTAGCTTGGCTGAGACAAGCCAGACTCAACTGACAGCTGCAGCAGCCAGTCCAGGCCACACCCAGAACAGGCAGGGCGGGACTGCAGACTCTAAGTTCAGACTGGCAGCCAGGTGGAGCCAATCGTAAGCCTTGCCTGGGAAAAGGAGCCACCTGGGAGGCAACTGCAGCTGAGACAAGGCTTCTGGGCACTTCTGGCTGGACGAAGGGGTACAGGGGAGGAGCAAGCCGGGGGAAGGAATGGGAACAGTGGCTTATTTAAGGAGGATCCAGAAGCAGGCCAGGGAAGATGAAGTATCCCTTGCTCAGGCAGTGTGGAAGATGAGAGGATTCAGGAAGATGGAGGAATGTGGTGCAACCCCCTCTCTTCTCCTCTCCAGGTCCTCTACTGCAGAGGTCATGGCAGATCATGGGCAATCCAGCCCCCCTGACCAGGGGGAGTATAGGAATACTCAGTACAGCGTTAACAAAAACCAAATGAGCACGGTGACTGCTTGGAAATGTTCCTTGAGAGAGGCTTGCGGGCTTCTAAATGTCCACCATCACCTTCAATTTCAAAACAGAAGTTCGAGTCCAGTGGCACCTTTAAGACCCACAAAGTTTTATTCCAGGAATAAGCTTTCTTGTACACGCGCACCTCTTCAGGTACATGCATGCACATGAGAGCTTATACCTTGAATCGAACTTTGTGGGTCTTAAAGGTGCCACTGGACTCGACCTTCGTTCTACTGCTTCAGACGGCTACCCACCTGAATCTATCTTCAGTTTCAAAGTTATCTGCTGATACCAATGTTCCAGCCAAACATGCACCGGATACTATATTATCTGTATTTTTGCTGCTCCCGCCACCCAAAGAAAAAACACAGATGGCTTCATGATAAGAACCAAAGGACTCCAGCACGACAGAAGTGACAAATTTGCTTGGGTTATTTATGCGACGCATATTCCAAACGCACACCCTTCACTGTTACGGTTCGGTTGCGACGACCCAGCCACCGTCCACCCGGCAGAGTAGATTATCGCAGGCAATCTGATGGATGGAGCCTATATGAAGGAAATTGAACAATGAGCAGGGAACGATAGAGCGAAAAATTGTTAGCGTGGGTCTCAACGGGTGGAGCAAACAGCCACAACGATCTGGTAATGTGCGCTCGTTCTACGGCAGCAAAAGGGTCTGTCAGGTTTATGGGAACGAGCGATACATCACGAAATTCACACAGAAGAGAATAGTTATGGGGGGGGAAATCACAGGCAAGCTGTAAAAAAAACCCAACAACCTACAGACTCTTGAATCACCTTTAAATGCTAACAAACATACTGTGACATAAGGTATAGCACGCCAGAGCGCACAGTCTCAAATGCATAAAGCTATAAGCAAACTGCGAACAGGAATTCAAATGCCAAATGCAAAGCCTCGTCACAGATGCCACCACAAGCAGAAACAAAAAGAAAACCTAGAAGCAAGCAAAGGGAAGACTCCCGATTCACGTAGCACTCCTTGGAAACCTCTTTTAAGCAATGGATCAGTGCTAATGAAACTGTGCGGGTGATACAATCTCTCTTGGATTGTACCACTGGAGACTTGGGAGGGGATAATTGCATGGTTGGCTGCTTCCCTCCATAAAAAGGGGAAAAAATCCACATATGCAGAATGCTAGCACACTAGGGAGACAAACAAGATTAAAAGGCATCTCCCTGCTGAGCCAGTCTTCAGTGTGTTGAGAGTTCATGACATGGAGGGGCATTCACACATGCAGCCCACCTCTTCCTGTGTCTGAAGTGGTACTGCGTCTGGGTAGGAGATCCTGAGGAGGGAGGGAGCGGGCCAGCTCAGCTTGAGAGTAAGAAGCTTTACAAGGACAGCGGCTATGTCACTGCCGGTTATGTCTTCTGGCCCCTCCTGAGCTCACAGCTGCAATACCAGCTTCTGGCCAGGCCGAGTGGTGGCAGTAGAGCACTACAGAGAATAAACCAGGAGGTGCCGTCAATCTGACAATCTATCACAGAGGCACAGAGAGGAGGGGGGCATAGGGCATGTCCCCAGAGCATGTCTAGCACACTTCTATCCCCTCCCTTCCTCCAAAAAGCTCAGCGCAGTACACTCAGCTTTCCCTTCCTCATTTAGTTTTCACAACAACCCTGTGAGGTAGGTTCAGTTCATAGAGACTGGGTGGCCCACTTCTGCAGTGAACCAGCTCTACCTCCTTCGTCTAGTTTGGTGTAGTGGTTAAGAGCGCGGGTTCTAATCTGAGAGAACTGGGTTTGATTCCCTGCTACTCCACATGCAGCTGCTGGTGTGACCTTGGGTCAGTCACAAGTTCTCTCAGAGCTGTTCTCTCACGAGCCGTTCTCGAGAGAGCTCTGTCAACCCCCCCAACCTTACAGGGGAAGGGAAAGGAGTTTGTAAGCCGCTCTGAGACGCCTTCGGGTAGTGAAGGGCGGGGTATAAATCCAGTCTCTCTTTCTACATGAGCTTTTTCCCTTCCTCATTTTTCACAACAATCCTTGGAGGTAGGTTCAGCTCATAGAGACTGACTGGCCTACAGCTGCAGTGAACCAGTGAAGCTCTGTCTCCTTCTTCCTGGCACTCCACCCTCCACCAACTGAGGTAGCTGGCGGGATCGGCTCCTTCCCACGCACACACTGGGTCGTCAACGGGCAGGGAGTCGAATGCTGGGGGGCTGCCAAGCAGTAGGTCTGAGGGAGGTGGAAGAGGACTGATGGGCAGAGGTGACAGTTCGGGGGGGGGGGAATGGGGAGTCCAGTAAACAGCACGGCAAGTCTGTGGAGAAGAGAGACCAGGGTTCGCATTTGATGAGGGCATGAACAGGCCCGACAAACACGACCAGGCCTTGCCGACAGCAAAACAGCCACCAAGAGATCAGCTCCCTGCTCATAACTGGGTGGACAAAGCATTAGCTGAGCCAGTGGCTGTTCAACCATCCCTAACAATATGTGAACATGTGAGGAGGAGCTGTGGCTCACTGGCAGAGCACCCACCTGGCAGAAGGTACCCAGTTCAGTCCCCAGCTTCTCCAGTTAAAAAGGCCCAGGCAGAAGAGGAGATTGGATTTATACCCCCGCCCTTCACTCGGAGTCTTAGAGCAGCTTACAAACTTCTTTCCCTTCCTCTCCCCACAACAGACACCCTGTGAGGTAGGTAGCAGCAGGTGATGTGAGAGGCTTCTACATATAACCTGAAGAGATGCTGCCAGTCTGAGCAGACAATACTGACCTTGATGGAGCGATGCTCTGACTCGGTATAAGGCAGCTTCACGCGTGATTCGTGTGTGAACAATGCATAACACTGATGTGTTGTGTGTGGAAAGTGCCATCAAGTCATTGTCAATTTACAGCAACCCCCGTGAGGTTTTCAAGGCAAGAGACAGAGGTGGTTTGCCCTCGCCTGCCTCCGCATAGAAACCCTGGACTTCCTTGTTGGTCTCCCATCCAAATACTAACCAGGGCTGACCCTGCTTGGCTTCCAAGATCTGATGAATTCAGGCTAGCCTGAGCCACCCAGGTCAGGGCACTGACTCATACATACAAAAATAACATTAAGTATGACTGCAATCCCACGCACAATTCGCCCCGACATAGGTGCGAAGGCCAGGCGGATCAAAGGAGTGTGATCAGATGACAACATCAGGGAAGTGCCCCGCAGCCGTCGGCAACCCATTTTGCTCCGCCAAAGAAGCGGAGTTAAAAGACACCCTGGAAAGTTCGGTAGCAAACGGGTTGCTACGGGCCGCAGACACACTTTCCTACGTCTGATCACCCCAGTGCACTTCCATGGCGTCGGGACAGTCTGATCAGGCTACCCCGACTCAGTGCCGGTCCCCCCCCTCCCCATAGGGAGACCTCAGGGCGGAGGTCCAATTCCTCGATTCCTCATGTAAGCGCATCGGAAACACACGGCAACCCCCCCCGACTCACCCGTAGTTGCGGCTGATCATGCAGTGGCAGGCTGTGCCCGCAGCTTCCAAAGTCCATGTGATCACACAACTGTGGGTCAACTTCCGCCGGAGGAAACAGCCTCTCTTCCCCCCCCCCCCCACCGCTTTATCTCACGCATGTGACCGCAACCTGTATGTTCATTTTATGGAGGAAATGCAGTGTAGGGGGGGCAGAATTAGAGTTCAGGGCATACAAGGGACTGTGGAGTCACAGCAGGAAAAGAAATTCCAAATCATTCTGCGTGCTACTGATACCGCCGTTCAGTAATATTCCATAAATGTACGTTTCCTGATGAGCTGTTAGGAAAAGTCACAGCGCCGAATGGGTGGAAGCCATACTTCCCACACCACTGAAGTGATAATCCTGTTTTTGGCTGCACACAAAAGCCACTGACATTAATGGGGATTCAAGCATCCTCAATATTGCGGGATTGCTGCCTTCAGCTCCAGTAGCTGCCTCCGCAGGTGCAGACATAAATTCCCCTCGTTTGCACTAATTCATTTCAAAGCAAGGAATTCAATAGGGACTTGAGAAAGCAGCAAAACTTGTCTTTCTTTGCCAGCCTATGAATAGAAGCGAGGGAGGCTATTTAAAAAAAAACTCACACACACAGCATACATACATCTTTCCCACACCGACGTGGCTGAAATAATCTAATTAATGACTAAATAGCAAAATGTGCATTGACGACAGAACTCTTAACAATGCACAAGGTAAAAATTAAAAATCACAGAGCGTCTGCCAGCCGGAGTGAAGCGTCTAAAAAAAAATCTCTTTAAATTTCACCAGGCAAGCTAAAAATGTGCTTACGTTTTATTTGGGTTACTTAGGTTATTATTAAATGCCACTCCTTGAAAACAACTTACTTGAGAGCCCAGTTTGGTGTAGTGGTTAGGAGCAGCGGACTCTAATCTGGAGAACTGGGTTTGACTTCCCACACCTCCACATGCAGCCAGCTGGTGTGACCTTGGGTCAGCCACAGTTCTCTCAGAGCTGTTCTCTCAAGAGCAGTTCTCTCAGAGCTCTCAGTCCCACTTACCTCACAGGTCGTCTGTTGTGGGGAGGGGAAGGGAAAGGAGATTGTAAACCGCTCTGTTGAGTGAAGGGCGGGACATAAATCCAATCTCCTCCTCTTCTTCTTCTTCATGGTGGGTGGATCATTCCCTAAATTCAGAGGTCCCCCAACATGGTGCCTATGAGTACCATGACACTGTCAACACTTTTCCTGGTACCTGCAGAGTATTTTTAGAAAGTGGATGGGGCTTTTGCCCAGGAAGGTTTCTAATTGGCTGTGCAGATTTTTAGAAATGTTGCTTTGGCAGCAGCTGCCACTACAGCACAAGGATCTTCACTGCATGACTGAAGGCAAGCTACAGCAGCCATTTCCTGGCTGATTCTGTCCCTTGTGGCAGCCATTTTCTGGCAGCCCCAATCATGCTGTATCAGAATTCCAAAGGTTCCCACAGGCTCAAAAATTTCGGGGACCCCTGCCTTTATTCTGTGTATGTTTAACCATAAGATATTCTAGCACATATCACAGCTGATGCTCAGAAGGGCCATGATTAATCCCAGCCTAACAAAGAACCACTGAAGCCAGTCAGAGTTTCTTTCATAAGCGTCAATAGCCAGTTATACCAGTCAGAGAAATAGGGTTGCCAACTCCGGGCTGGAAAATTCTTGGAAATTTGAGGGAGGGTGGGTGGGTGGGTGGAGCTTAAGGAGAGGAGGCACCTCAGCAGGTTATAGTGCCAGAAAGTCCATCCTCCAAAGCAGCCATTTCTCCCAGGGGAACTGATCTCTAGACTGGAGCTGTGCTGTAATTCTGGGAGACTTCCAGGAACCACCTGGAGCTTGGCAACCTGACATAGAAATATGGAGACAGGAAAAACCACTTCTTTTTTTTGGCTGCCCCAATAATCTGCCCTCCACTAGCCACATAAAGCAACATATAATCTAGGGCAGGAGAACAGTGCAAAGGTCCAATTCACAAAGCCTTTCTGCCTCAAAGAAAAGAAAGAAAAATAGCCCCTGTTACATGAATCTTCTGGTGCGTAGCATGAGCGAATATCTAACCCTCCACCACAAAAACAGTATGGTCAGCCTGATGAGCATCAGATAATTTCCAAAACGAGGGCTGAGCAGAACGCATTCTAGAGGTTGGGGGGTCCACATGGAGCAAAAGTCCTGTGGAACGCTCTTCTTTCCAAAACGGAGCTACGCTTCCTGAAGAGGAGGAAGGAGAAGCTTCTCCCCCAACCCAGGCAGCTATTCCTTCTCACAGGTCATACAGCTCTGGGGAGAAATGCCCCGGTGACCGCAAGGGGTTCGCAGACCTGAAAGGAATGCAAGGAAATTCCGCATCCCATGCGCAAAGTCGTACGGTGCACAGCACTGGAAAGATCGCCAAGAGCATGAAATGTGAAGTGCTAATACTGCCGTGACCTGGATGGCCCAGGCTAGCCCAATCTCATCAGGTCTCAGAAACTAAGCAGGGACAGCCCTGGTTAGTACTAGGATGAGAGACGGCCAAGGAAGTCGTGGGTGGTTACACAGAATCAGGCACTGAACCTCTGTTCATCTCTTGCCTTGAAAACCCTACAGGGTCACCGTAAGTCAGCTGAGGCTTGACGGCCCTTTCCTCCACCACCAATACTGAAAGTGCTCCATGCAAACATTATTAGAAGGCACACAGCTGAAGGTACCCTAACTCTACAGAGGACCACACCCAGAATTTTTGTCTCCAGTCAACTTAAAGAAGTATTGGGAGAAAAAACAGCTACATTCAAGTCCAGCAGCATCGCAGAGACCAACAAAATTTTCAGGCTATCATCTTGTTGGTCTCTTAAGGTGCTACTGGGCTTGAGTTTCGCTGTTCTAATGCCGATCAACACCGGATATAAATGTAAATATAAATAAAAAAATATAAATACCCTCTGAAACTAACTCCTTGGGAGAAAGAGGACCCTCTTCCATAACACAAGAAATCGGGGGGGGGGGGGAGGGATCCAATGAAGCTGATGAGCAGTAGATTCAGGGTGAAAGGAAATACTGCTGTACTCAATGAGTCATTAAGTTGTGGATTTCATTGCCAGTGGATGTAGTAATGACCCCTGGCTATCACTGAGAGGAGGGCAGGGAGCTGTCCCTGTTGGCAGCAGAGGAGAGAACTCGCAATCATGGGTTTAAATTAAGGGCGGGAAGGCACCGGCTGGATGGTAGGGAAAACTTTTTAAAAAACAAAATTAACTTTTTTTTTAATTTCATTACAACAGAACGACTGAAATATGCAACAGTGTTACAAGAATGAACAACCACCTAGAAATATCTTTGTCTAATAAGATACAATATAAGCTAGCTCCCATAGACTCCGCCTCGCTTTCGCGATTAAGTACGAGGATAAAATTAAACTATCAAAAAATATAACAACTCGTGGTAATGTTTATTTGCAGCGATCACTCCCCCTTCTGCAAGGAAAGTAACCGCAGGAAACTAAATGGCTTGGAATGACTTCTGGTAAGTATTATTATTCATCCTTATTTGATGGTTGACCACCTTGCCGTGCACAAAATGCTCCCAGACCTTATTTTGCCGAGTGGTCAAAGTGGGACAAGATTTCTCCTTCCACTTTTGTGCAATGCTTATTCTGGGCGAGCAGGGTAGATATTAATATGTTTGTTGTTTTATTAATATAGGTAACCGGATATACGTCCAGCAAAGCTGTCTCAGGTCACAGAGGTAAGGTATATCCCATGATAAGGTGAATTTGTGATAAAATCTGAATCCAAAATTTCTGGATCAGAGGGCATTGCCACCAGCAATATATAAAATCTCTAATCTGCCCGCAATTTTTCCAGCAATGTTTACTTAATCTTGGATCTATCCTGTTAAGTTGTGCTGGTGTTAGGTACCATCGGTTCAAGACTTTGAATGTATTAAATTTAAAGGAAAAACTTTTTTACAGGAAGAGTTGTGCAACAGTGAAATCACTTGCCTTGGGAGTTGGTGAGCTCCCCCTCCCTGGCAGTCTTGAAGCAGCGGCTGGACAAACACTTGTGTGACGGTACCCCTCTTTTATTGTGTGTGGTTAGGTGTGGTGCAGTTTTAAATTTCTTGTTGTTTCTTTCTCCCACTCAAAGTATCTACCGCTGCCATTAGGAATTTAATTCCAGTCTTTAATTAACCTTTCCCACAGTATTGTGCCCAAGCTCTAAGGCTCCTTCGCTGGACTATGCAGTTCTGAGGATAAGACTCTGGGTTAACAATAAACAAGATAAAACTGTATTGGTAAAAGAAGTGTATTGGTTTACAAGATGTTTTGTTAAGTTGCTCAGTAAAATCTTTTCCCTTTTTTACTCAGGTCTCTGTCAGCCTTTTCCCTCACACTGTTAAAATACTCTATGTTAGATTTTATGCCCCCTTAAGTATTCTTCTTCTTTTAGAATCTTAATGCCCTTCACAGCACTTCTATATGATTCTAGTTAGAAGACGACTTCTCAGACTCTGTGTGTTGACCACAACTGACAGCTGCTGACTGTTGATTTCAGACTTCTAACCGAACTCTCTGCCTTCTCTCTCTCCACCCACACCCTCAGTCACCAACCAATCACCCCACTCACTCATCTCCCTCTTTCACCCCCCACTTGTTCTCCTGAAACCAACCATTTAAAGGAACATACACTTATAACTTGAAATCATTACAACTTGTCAGGGATGCTCTAGGTTGATCCTGCACTGAGCAGGGGATTGGACTGGATGGCCCCTTCCAACTCTATGATTCTACATGGCTTTAAGAAGAAATTAGATTCATGGAGGGAAGATCCATCAATGGCGACTAGCCAGGGTGACTAAAGAGAACCCACTGCTGGCCCCACTGCTGGACCTCCTGAGGGCACCTGGTGTTTTTGGCCACTGTGTGACAGAGTGTTGGACTGGATGGGCCACTGGCCTGATCCAACATTGGCTTCTCTTATGTTCTTATCCTCCATATTCAGAGGCAGCAGACTTCTGAATACCAGTGCTGGGAGGAGAAGCCCTCTACGCCCTACTTGTTGGCCCTCCAGCACAACACTGGCTACTGTGCGAAACGACCAGTGGTAACTTACCGTGAGGGGTCCTTTTCCTCTGAGGGTTGGAGGACATCTTGTGGGTGATTCCCACCTATCTCCAGGGAGGCAGGATTAAGTAAATCTTCTTCCTGTTTCCTGTGGTGGGAGTCACCCTCAACTCAGTTTCGGTAACTCCGACAGCTAGAAAACCTAAACTCAAATATAACAGTTAGAAACAGGAAGACAAAGTTAAGAAGGTACTCTCTCATAGATAATCAAAGTGCAGTACCATGAGGATGACCATAATCAATATCACCCATGCACCTCTCTCTCAGCCAGTATGCGTGCCCCTACCTGTGGGTGATGATCCGAGGAGGGCCAAGATGTCCTCCAACCCTCAGAGGAGAAGGACCCCTCACGGTAAGTTACCACTGGTCGTTCTCCCTCTGAGGTGGAGGCCATCTTGTGGGACCTCCCAGAGCAGTGGTCCTATGTTTTGGGTGGGGGATCGTCATTCTCTTGCAGGATAGTTTGCAGAATACGACGACCGAAGGCAGCGTCCGTGGATGCATAGGTATTGATTTTGTAGTGCCTTATGAAGGTAGATAAGGAAGACCAGGTGGCCGCCCTGCACATTTCATCTACAGATACTCTGTTGAGGAATGCTGCGTTGGTGGCAGAGCTACGTACTGAGTGTGCCGTGATTCCCTGTGGCACTTTAAGGTGCATGGTGGTATACGCCTCTGCGATGCACATTCAAATCGGACTGATGGCCGGTGTGGACATCTTTTTTCCAGTGTGAGGGGGAGACATGTTGATGAACAAGGCTTCCGTACGCCTAACTGAATCCGTTCTCCGGATGTAGGGTATGCCAGAACTTTTCCTTTGGATGTGTGGGGTTCGGAACAAAGGACGGTAGATAAATCTCTTGAGATCTGTGAAATTTGGTGTTAATCTTCGGACAAAAAGAGGGATTCGTGCGTAGGACCACGGTGTCCTTATGAAAGACACATAAATCTGAATGGACAGAAAGGGCTCCAAGTTCAGAGATTCTTCTAACTGAAGTGATGGCCACGAGAAACAGTGTCTTCAGTCTCAAAAATTTAAGCGAAATACTCTGTATGGGCTCAAATTGAGTTCTTGTCCGTGTGGTAAGGACCAAATTTAAACGCCACGTGGGAAATCTGTGACAAATTGGGGGATCCTTGAAGGCAGCACCTTTTAAGAACCACTTTATGCGAGGATGTTGGGAAACTACCTGTCCCCTGTATAGGGGAAGCATCGTGGATAATGCCGCTAGTTGTCTTCTTAGTGTGGAGGCCTTTAGTCCAGAGTCCTGCCGTCTTGTAAAAAGTCTAAGACGGAGCGTAAATGTGGATAAAGAGGATCGATCTTTTTTTTTTTTTTTTTCTTTTGACCCATCTGATGAAGGCTTTCCATGTGGTGTTATAAATCCTGGTTGTGGATGGTTTCCTAGAATCTAAGATGGTATTTATTACCGACTCTTGATAACCTAATCTAACAAACTTCTGCCTTTCAACCTCCACGCGGTCAAATGGAACCATCCTGGGTCGGGATGTCTGATTGGACCTTGTAGGAGCATATCTTCCCGGTCCGGCAGTCGAAGAGGAGGAGACACTGCTAACTCTAGTAGAGACGTGAACCACGGTTGCCGTGGCCAGTATGGGGCAACCAGGATGACTTCCGCCTGCAAGAGTTGAATCCTTCTCAGAAGTCTGGGAAGTACTGGAAGAGGAGGAAATGCGTACAGGAGCTCATGAGGCCATGGAGACAGTAGTGCATCCGTCTGTTCTGCCTCTGGGTGGAAGAATCTCGTGAAGAATCTTTTTAGCTGTGTGTTGGTGGCTGACGCGAAGAGATCCACCTTTGGGGTTCCCAACTCCAATGAAATGAGCTGGAATATCTCTGGATGTAGGGACCACTCTCCTTCCTGGATCGTCTGTCGGCTTGAATGTTGGCTGAGCCTTGAATGTGAGTTGCGGTAAGGGAAGACAGATGAGTTTCTGCCCAGGTTAGGAGGAGATGTGCTTCCTTGGCCAGTCTCGGGGATTTCACACCGCCTTGCTTGCTGAAGTAAGTCATGGCAGAAATATTGCCCGTCCTGATGATGACATGTTTGTCTTGTATCTTGTGTGAAAAGTGAGTTAGGGCCAATCGAATGGCCCGCAGTTCCAGGAGATTGATGGGTAAGTTGGATTCTGCACTCGACCACATCCCCTGAATCGGATGACAAAGAAGGGCGGACCCCCAGCCCGATAGGCTGGCGTCCATGAAAATCTGGACCTGGTTCTGAATCCAGAAAAAACTTCCTTGAGTCAAGTTGTGACGAAAGGTCCAGCAGCGTAGGCTTGATTTTACCTGTAGTGGAACCTTCATTGACATGTCCATTTTTAGGGCTATGATATTCTGGAAGGGCCGTAGGAACTTCTGCAGTTGCTGGGAATGGAAACAACCTCATTGCTGGGTGTCGAAGGTGGAAACCATCAAGCCCATCAGTTTAACCAGTAGGGAAAGAGATGACATGCGTGCTGTGATGACTTGGGTTGCTGTAGACATGATCTTCTGCGCCTTGGGTAAGGGTAGAAGAAGCTTGCAAGAACTCGTGACTATTATCACTCCTAGGTGTTCTAGATGTTGCGTGTGTCTTAAGTGACTCTTTGTCTAGTTGACCAGGAAGCCAAAGCCCTCTAGGAGTTGAATAGTCTGTGTAACATCTCTGAATGCTTAAGCCTCCAACGCCGAATGAATCAGGAGGTAATCTAAGTATGAATGGACATGGATTCCAAGCTGACGAAGGATGCTCACGGGATGTACCCGGACCTTTGTGAACACTCGAGGAGCTGTAGACAGACCAGAGGGGGGTGCACGGAACTGCAGGTGAGTGTCCCCAACGCAGAAATGAAGAAATCTTCTGTGTGGAGGAAAAAAGGGGTACGTGAAGATACGCTTCCGTCAGGTCTACTGACGTTAGGAACTCCTGCGCCTGAAGGGATTCCGCGATGGATCGAAGCGTTTCCATACAAAAGTGCTTAAGCTCTACAAATCTGTTTAAGAACTTCAAATTGAGGATTGCCCTCCAATCCCTGTTCTTTTTGGCACTGTAAAGAATATTGAGTACACCCCTGTCCCTTACTCTTCCTGAGGCACTGGTTCTACTGCCCGTATGTGAAGTAGATGACTTATCGCACCAAGTGTTCTGTTCCATTTTTATCAGGGTTTTGTGGAGAGGAAAGGAAATGCGACTGTGGTGGATATTTGAAGACTATCTTGTAGCCCATGGACACCACGTCCATGGTCCAGGAGTCTGGTTGGGAGGTCAGCCATCTTTGACTGAAGAGAAGTAGGTGACCTCCCACATATTCATGCCTTGGAAGGTTTGGGATCGTTGGTCTTGTCTGCTGGTGCTGTGGAATCCTCCTCTACAAAAAGGCTGTTTATTCTGTGTCCAGGTAGAACGTCTGGTATCTGGTCGAGATCGGTAGGAAGAACCATAGGGACAAAAGGAAGATGTTGCACCGGGTCTCTTATCTCCGGTGCAGATCGTTCTGGGCAGTGTCTTCTTTTTTTGTCTCGGGTCTCCACCAGGATTTTCTCCAAGGGGTCCCCGAAAAGCTTGTCCCCTTGGAAAGGGTATGCCGACACCATAGCTTTAGATTGGTAATCAGCTGGCCATGCTCTCAGCCAGAGAGTGCGTCGTGCAGCTGCTGCTGTAGAGGTTGCCCTGGCAGAAAAAACCATGGACTCCAGGGTGGCGTCTGCCGTAAGGGAGATTGCCTTGAGTAATCTGTTGGCTCCCTCCAGTAGTCCCCGATTGCTTTCAGGCAGCATCTGAATGAGTCTGCGCATCCAGACTATGGATGCTCGAGATACTGTGGAAGCTGCAGAGGAAGCCCTAATTGCCAGAGCGTTAGCCTCATGAGCCCTGCATAATGCAAATTCAGCTCTCTTATCCAAATTGTCCCTCAAGGTACCGTGACCATCTTCTGAAACTACGCCTGTTGATTGCAGAGCTGCCACCGGCGCGTCAATCACGGGGACCTGTAATAAATCTAAGGCAGATGAATGTAAAAGATACAGCCTTATGGTGGAACCCGGGAAGGGTTTTGAGATCAAGGGCCTTTCCCACTCTGCTTTAACCTTCCTGACATAAAAACCTGGAAAAGGAAAGGCTATTTCCAAAGGATCCACAGGAGGAAAAAATTCATCAAAGACATCTAAGCCTTCATCCTGATCCTGTGGTGTGGGATTGGGCTTGACTGCCTTTTGATTGCCCTGGACTTGGAGGGCAGCCAGGGTTTTATGAAACAAATAATGAAGATCCTCTGGTTTAAGGAATCTAAAAGCCTGTTCCTTAGCAGACTGAGGCTTTGGAATAGGTTCCCCTTCTTCCTCATTAGAGGAAAATTTCCCTTCCTCCTTTTCAATAGAAACATGGGATACAACGTCATCATCCTCTGGGTAATTATATTCCATGTGATGATATTTGGCATTGCTCTTCTGAGCTGCCTTAGTGAGCCATCTACCCCGGTTAGGAGGGGGCCTATTTGGAGGGGGGGGATAAGGGGGACAAAGACCTAGAGGGAGGACGCCCCCCCAAGGAGCAAAAACGGGTCATCTCATCCCACATAGCTTTTCTGGAAAAAGCCATTGCCTCAGGGGAAAAAGGTAAATCGCCTTGTACGTTACCAAGTTGTCCTCCGGAGCCTCGCCTTCATACTTTCCCTCCTCCTCCGTGCCACCGGCAAAACTTTGTTGGATTAGCCGGATCTGTTCTTCCCTGATTGGCCTGGGGGCCGGGGAGTGTGGGGGGGGCATTCAGAGCCATTCCCGACTTGTCAAACTGCGGGGGGGGGGGCATTCAGAGCCATTCCCGACTTGTCAAACTCGGCCCAATGTTTCTAAAATGGCCGCTGCTGTTGATGTAGATGGGCCTTCCAGAGCCCCGAGATGGCCAGTTTTGGCGCACTTTTTTTAGTGCCACCGCCGCTGTGGGCCTCCCCGCGGCGTTCCTCTGTGGCTGGGCGTTTTCTGTTGCTGCCAGCTCCTGGAGCATCGGGAGGCACACTCTGCTCCATCCATGTCTCTCTATGAGGCTTTTCTGCTGGCTTGAGTGAACAGCTAGAGAAAGAGGCAGTGGGGGGGGGGGCAGGGCCCTTCCCCTTAAGCTGGATCGGAGAAGAGGGAAGAAGGCTTCTTTTTTTTGTTATTTGTTTTTTGTGAGAGGTAGAATGAAGTAAGGAATAGTAAGGAGAAAGTCTAAGTAGATAAAATAGGTATTGAGAAAGAATTAGCAATGGAAGTTGGCAGAGCCAAAAGTTCCAGCTGCTCTCCCTATTGAGGCAGGAAACGAAACTGCCACCACAGTTTCTCCCACCACAGGAAACAGGAAGAAGATTTACTTAATCCTGCCTCCCTGGAGATAGGTGGGAATCACCCACAAGATGGCCTCCACCTCAGAGGGAGAACAGAGCTGGTCTGAACGGACCACTGGCCTGATCCAGCAGGGCTCTTCTGACGTTCTCACGTAAGGAAACAAGTTGATCTGAAAGGGCAATGAGGCATTTCACCTTGCAGTGACACACTGCTCCCCTTTCTTAAGAGTGCCTAAATGCCACAATAATTTGTGTATGCAAAGTGACATATTATTAAAGAGCTCACTGTGGAAGAGCACTATATCCAACGGCAAAATTGGCATTTACCCTCTCATTATACGCTCTTCTGACTAAATTTAATCCATATTATACCTGTTAAGTGGTTATACGGCACGATGCAACATTAATTCAGAACTTAATAGGACCATTCATTATCAAAATAAATGCAAAATGCTAGCACGTGACTCCGAAAAGGGCTTACGTTTAACCTTTAGCAACATTCAAGTGGCTGCCATTTCTTTGCAACCTGGAGTCACTCTAGGGTGCCGAAAAGGCAAGTAAAACACACGGCTCCTTTCATAAGCCAGGCTGCTTTTTAATAGCCAAAGCGATCTTTGAAACTTGCCAAAAATGAAGGAGGGAAGGTCAGATGAAGTATTGCTTGCAACCGGAGTACTCATTCCAAAAATCAGCAAGCTAACAACAGGCCGGGGGGGGGGGGCGGTTACCCCATTTCTCTCCAAAGCTTTGTAAAATAGCCGGAACTGCTGGGTCACGGCAGCTGAAACATGTGAAATTGGACGGCAACATTCTGTCAGGGCAATCCCCCTTTCATTGGCACCGTAACTTAAATTCTTGAAACATATTCAGCAAGAGTCCAATTCTGTTCCCACTGAGCTTGCAGTAAAATTACCCTTGCTTCCAACTGACTAGAGAGCAGGTTTGACAGCCAATATGTACAGCTGTTTGCCAAAGTGGTACAGTGGTTAAGTGTGCCGAGAGAGATCCATGTTCAAACCCCCCTGGCTATGACAGGAAGCTCACTGGGTTATCTTGGACCGATGAGGCTCTCTCAGCCAAACTTACCTTGCTGGGGTGATTGTGATGGGGGAAAACGGAACATCATCACACATTCTGAGCTCCTTGCCGGAAGGGTGGGATAAAAGTGGAAAGAATGAACCATTTAGACAAAAAGAACAATATGGGATGTGTGCTTGTGTCTTTGTTTGATTGATTCAAAACTTAAGTCTAGTCCACAGAATGCATCAACCGATGCAAAGCCCCTCAGATTGGGAGTAGTTTGGATATCCTCCTGAATGACCAAATTGCAATCCAGTTCATGTAGCCATATAACACTGTAAACTTCTAAAGCCACCCAAGTTAATTTCCCTTTATATTTTGAAATGACGCCCATACTAAGGGAGCAATATGTCCCATGAGTTAATTAGGTGCTATATGGAAAACCTACTTTTCTTCCTAAGACATAAAACTCCTGTTAATCAACTTGGGTGTCCACAAATGCACCACACAAACACAAAAATGAAAGAACGACTCGGTATACACATCATACACTGAGACTGGTGCGCTTACTGCTCTTCCCCCTCTACTCACATTAGCTTGAGTAGAAGGGGAACATTAGAGCCAGTTTGGTGTAGTGGTTAAGAGCGCAGACTCTAATCTGGGAGAACTGGGTTTGATTCCCTGGTCAATGACAAGTTGTCTCAGAGCTGTTCTCTCAAGAGCAGTCCTTGAAAGAGCTCTCTCACCCCCACCTACCTCACAGGGTGTTTGTCGTGGGGAGGGGGAGGGAAAGGAGATTGAAAGCCACTCTTGTGTCTCTGAGTGAAGGGAAACCAATCTCTTCTTCTCCACTCTTCTTCTTGTACCTACGTATGTCAGCTTGGATTCCCAGCTACTGCTTCCACAGGCACAAAGACTTCCACTCACAGAGTGTGATTTTCCTGTCTCCTCCACATGGGAGCCCCAAAATGATCACATTTTGGGGCTCCCACAGGAGGAGAGAGTGACAGAAATTGCATTCCACAAGCAGAAGGCCTTGCACCCATGAAAAAGCCAGTCAGCAACCCATCATATCTACAGCAATAATGTTACCCACCAAAGACCACAAGGGGAGAGAAGATGCTAGAATATCCCTGAGGGAGATGGCTACAACTACAAGATACACTGAGGGACATTGGTATAGACAGATTTAATGAAACTGTATAAAAACTAAGGAACAAGTCTAATAGAACCTAAAGAGTTAAATGGAACCTCCACGCCCAGATACAGTTTACCCCTGAAAGCCAAATGTTTAGGTCAAGCAAGGAAGGGAAGCTACTGCCTTTATGTCCTGCCTATGAACTTTAAGAGGTATCTGGAGAGCAGCTCCCGGAAGGAAGAATGAATACTGGGTCACACAGACCACTGGCCAGATCCGACTGGACAGTTCTTCCTCTGGCTCCAACAAGTGAGGGGTTATCTGTTTGTTTGTTTTTGGCTTAAGTAAAATCCACGTCCCTGCCGCCTTTTATCTGCAGAGATAAGAAACACAGAGCCAGCATTCTATCCAGTTAACTTAGTGTGTGGAGTCAGTGTGGCTCCAATAGTTAGGTGCACGGTACATCTTTGGTTATGCAAACGTTCAATTTTATAGCACCTAAACCCACAAATAAAATCACACCACTTTAAACCCATTTAACTACCAGTGTTTAGGTTTTTGCTGTTCTACAGTAACTTGCGATACCTCTTGCCCTTTACCAATAACAAGGCTTCTGGCAACCTTCCTGGTTTGTCATTTCCATTTTCTCTCCTTGCGGTAAAGCAAAACTCTTTGGATTGTATCCAGAGCCCGACACAGAAGAGAAAGAGCGTGGAAAACTGACAAGGCAGGCTGGCCTACTTGCCTGTGAACAACCACACAGACGCAGGCAGCTAACAGGGGACAATGAAGATCGGCACATGAAGGCAAAACCACAATCTAAAAATGCCGGCAAACGTTTCTATGCCACATTCCCACCTAAATAAGACCACGAATACCAAAAAACTGTGCTTGTGCTTAAAACCCAGGATAGCCCGATCTCATTAGATCTCAGAAGCCAGTAAGTCATCTGTGACTCAACAGCAATATAGGGTCATTTTACACCTCCCCTCTAAAGTAGTTTGACTGCTGTCTTTTCCTGTGCTGATTTCACAATGGTGTGAAATTTCACTCCAGGGGGTCTAAGTGCACTAATCAACAGCAATTGTTTAAAGCAGAATGAAGCCGGTTGCATACTAGCTTGACCACAGGAGGGCAATTAGTAGATGTGGACATTTCAGTGGCAGCACGGTTTCACACCACACAGAAGTATGGGCAGGGTTTTTTGGAACTAGAATGATTCCAGCGGGAAAGTCAGATGTAAAAACAGCCATAGATTCAGGTGGGTGGCCATGTTTGATCTGAAGCAATGGAGCAAAGTTTGTGTCCAGTGGCACCTTGAAGACTAACAAAGTTAACTAACTAGACTAACTAATTCTGAAGTGTGCATGCATACGAAAGCTTAGACCCAGAACAAAACTTTGTTGGCCTTAAAAGTGCCACTGGACTCAAACTTTCGATCTACTGACAGCAGCATTTGTGTTTAAACAATTCACTTAAAAAAACATAGACATAGAAACACAGCACAACCAAGGGAAACACTCAGTTAGAGTTACTGACAGTGCACAACTCTTTCCCCACCACCAAAACGAAAGAAGCCTTCGGCCTCCAGGAGGCAGACAAATCTCTCTGAGGAAGGCGTTCCAAAGTTTCAGTATCGCGGCCAGCCAGGAAGGCCCTTTCTTGGGTTGACACCTGTCTAGTCTCAGGTGGGGGGCAGCACCCAAAGCAAAGCCTCTGAAGATGACTAGAGTGGCCCGGCAGATTTATACGGCAGAAGGCTATCCTAACGTCCTTACCTGGAACCAGTGTTCCCTCTAAGCTGAGTTAGTGTGAGCTAGCTCACAGTTTTTTAGCCTCCGGCTCACAGATTTTTTGTCTTAGCTCGGGAAGGATGGCTCCAGAGCAAATTTATGCAGTAGCCAAATCGCTCGCTCACAACTTGAAAGCCAGTAGCTCACAAAATAGAATTTTTGCTCACAAGACTCCACAGATTAGAGGGCGCATTGCCTGGAACCCACCGTGTGTTGTTTCCCTTTCCTCCTCAACCCTGCCACAATACTTTCACCGCCAACCCTTTTTAGAAATTAAAAAAAAAGCTACTGGAAATGCAGTGCTGACACAGTCACCCACAATCCCAGGGTTCTGTGCGCCCCAGCATGGTTGTGGCTGAGGATCTCATCTCGACGGCCCCTCCACAGACACAATACCCTTCCAGTCCTGATGCCATCACAGATCTGAATGTAATCAGCTTCACCCTGCTGGCCAACTTGTTTTCAGTCACTGAGCACCAGCTATTCAAGCCAAGTTCAACATTCAATTGCGTTTCGCCTGTTTGGGGGGGGCACCACATTTTGTGTCACAGGACCATTTTGTTAGGGTTGCAGGGTGGAACTAACACATTTGGTGACTCCCCTTCCCTAGATATCACCTGGAGAGGCTTTTTTTCCCTTTCTCTCTCTCTCTGTTCAACTGCTACCACCAACTGGCCTTTGCAGGAACTGTCCACTGGGAGGGCCAGAACCATCCCACCCACCCCATCCCTCCCCGCTTCCCTTTCCACCCAGTTCTGAGTCCTCACCTCTGTGTCTCCTGCTATCCAGTATCTGATAAATGGAGGGATGAAAACTGAACAATCTATCACGGTGAAAGTGGTCATATGAATCAGCTAAAAAGCTAATGTAAATAAGTGTCTATCAGTAGGCAGATGCTGGCACGGGAAGAAGAAGAAGGTAGAAGGTAGAACCTGGTAGAAGCATGGAGGAAGTGGAAACCACAGCCACTTCCTTTGGAAATGCACAGGATGCAACTGCTTTGCAACGGGGACGGAATGAGTTCAAAAGAGTTACCCCAATGGTGGTGTCCCTTTTAATTATCACATTAGAGCAGCATCTCATTACCATCAGGATGTACTGGTGATCCCTGAGCACCAAGACCGTGCAAACAGCAAGTAACGCACTAAGGCTGCGATCACACACACTAAATAACCCACTTCCAATCCACTTTCCAACAGGATTTTGCCTGTTCACACAGTAAAATCCTGTTGGAAAGCGGAATGAGAGTGGATTATTCAGTGTGTGCGATCACAGCCTAAGGGCGATTCTGCATCGGCTTTTTGTTGTTATACCAAGCCCACGTTGGAGCAGGAATTCCCCCCTCTGCATTGCATGCTGCTCTCACTTCCTTTGATCATCAGATTTTATGGTACCTTCTGCATAGATTCACGGACATTCAGGGGTGACTTTGCAGTCAGCATGGCATTGCCCCAGGGTATCTGAATGTGGTTTTGAGCTGCACCTTTTCTGTTCCAGCATGGGTTTGGTAAAACAACGGAGGGAAAAGCCAATGCAGAATCAGCCTCGAACACAAAATCTTTATTGGCCGGAGCGCTTTCACACAAGCTAAATAAAGCAGTTTCAATCTACTTGCAGTGACCGTCTACAAGTGGATTTTGCCATTTTACACAGGAAAATCCCGTCGCAAAGTGGATTGAAAGTGCATTATTCAGTGCGTGTCACCCTGAGGAAGACCTGGCTGGCGGTAACTCTGTGTGTTCCAGATATTCACACACCATGTTGAGTGGCAGGGACACTAATGTAGGCGGCTCATGAAGTCAGGCCAGAGAGAGCAAATGTGGGCACAGTAAACAGAAACTTAGGTCTGAATTTCATGTTGAGCTATGAATCTTGATGGATGACCTTGGGATCATCACTCAGCCTGAACTGGTGCTGGAAAGTGCCGTCAAGTCGCAGCTGACTTATGGACGTCCCATAGGGTTTTCAAGGCAAAAGACAAACACAGAAGGTTTGCCACTGCCTGCCTCTGTGTGGACTTCCTTGGTGGTCTCACATCCAAGAACTAAGGAGGGCCGAACCTGCTTAGATTCCAAGATATGATGAAACCAAGGAAAGCCTGAGACATTCAGCTCAGAGCCAGCCTGAATTACCTCAAAAGACTTTGGCTATATCCTACCCTTCGTCTAAGGAGCTCAGTGAGGCCCAGACATCTCTCTCTTCCCCCACTGTATCCTCACAACAACCTTGTGAGGAATGTTAGGCTGAGAGAGAATGTCTGGCCGAAAGCCACCAAGAAGTTTCCTGGCAGACTGGGCATTTTTACCCGGATTTCCCGGATTCCAGTCTGATATCCTAACCTCTACACTACACTGGTTCACACAGGCCATCACTGGAGACTAAACTGGGACCTTCCATATACAAAGCTCATGCTCCACATACAAAGCCGCCAATCCATGGCCCCTCCTCAATGGGAGCTGGGAGGAACAGTTTTATTTCTCCTCCTCACTACTCACCCCAAGTCCAGAGACTGCTGGAGAAGGTGCTAAAGGCAGCTGAGGGTCCTGACCTGGGTAGCCTAGGCAAGCCTGGGAAGCTAAGCAGGGCTGACCCTGGCAAGTACTTGGATGGGAGACCTCTAAGGAATACCAGGGCTGGGACACAGAGGCAGGCAACAGCAAGCCATCTCTCTGAAATGTCCAAGCACCACTAGGGGTCGCCAGAAGTCAACCATGACTTCCAGGAATACACACACACACACACACACAATACTCACCCAAAAAAAACCCCCAGCAGTTGAGGGAATTTCACAGAATCACACACAATGAACAAACCAACCACTTGCTTTCAGATCACCTTTGCCCACTTGGGATGCAAAATTGCCACTGAAAAATAAACCATTTCTTTTCCCCTGCATTTCCAGTTTTGGCTTTTATGCATCTAGGAGAAATGCCTGCCTATAAACCTGAGCAGCTCCTTGGCTTTTTTAAAAAAAAAATCTGTGCTCTACTCCAAACCCGACTGCATTTATAGCTGAATAATGCTGCCCAAGCTGGCACCTGAAGACGGAATGCAGACCTCATAATTGTGCCATTCGCTCTCTCTGACATAATCCATCAACCGGGTTGCAGCAGGTTACAGTGCAGTGTAGGATGATCACATCTGAGAAAACGTAAAGTGGAGACAATAGCAAGCACTTTGTGCGGAAGACAGGAAGAAAGAGTGCCTGAGGAACAAGCGCTACACTAGCAAAATGGCCAAGGGATGGGAGGAAATGCAGCCCACTGCTCACTGCTTGTAAATAGTACCTCAGAGCCACTAAGAGCCATTTCCAAAGCCACACTGCTCTTCTGCCACGGAATGCTCATGGAATAAGTTTATGCTGAGGAGCAACATCCACAGAGGTTTTCCCAGAAGGCACTTCTGAAAAGAGCGCAACCATCGACCACTCTGCTCGCAAAAACGCACATGAATCCCACACGCAGACACAACAGTCGTACTTTTCATGAGTACGCCTCCACAGATTTTTTCTGAGGGAAAGGATCAATTCGTAAATAAAGATTCCTGTCACAGACTTGTGTCCCAAGAAAGGCCTTATGTTCCCCTCAGACACCAAACCCTGAAGTACAGCCTTCACAGCCCAAACCTCTTCATGAGGCCTAGTTCACACATCTAAGAGAATAGACCGAGATGGGTAGCCATGTTTGTCAGTCTGCAGCAGTAGAAAAGAGCAAGAGTCCAGTGGCACCTTAAAGACTGACAAAACTTGTGCCGGGGAATGAGCTTTCAAAAGTCACTGCTCCCAAAAGAAGTGAGCGGCGCCTCACAAAAACTCATACCCTGCCACAAATTCTGTTAGTCTTTAAGGTGCTACTAGACTCTTGCTCTTTTCTAATGTACCAGCACATGCAGGGGAAATTCTGTGGTGGACTGGACATCATTGTAGCCTCTTTTCTCATCCCCAGGCTGAAGCAGAAGCAAAGGGCTCTTCAATATCATCCTCCTAGGGTGGGAATGGCTACAGAGGCTTTTTGTAGAGAACTCAAAGGGCTCTTTAACCCCCTCCCCCAGTGTGGTATCAAAGGCGCTGTCAGCGTTTACCTGCAGATGCCAAGAGGCTCAGATATGAGGGGGAAACTTTGGCAGAACTTCAGTTCTCACAATTCACAGATCTCCCTAACTGCCAGCATGGCACCGTGGTTAGCGTGTTGGACTAGTATCTGGAAGACCCAGATTCGAATCCCTACTTGTGCCATGGAAGTTCGCTGGGTGACTCATTGGGGAGAAAGGCAGGGCATAGATGAAGTAAATAAATCTTGAAAATGCTCTTCCACTGAGCCACAGCCCTTCCCCTAAGAGGCAGGGACCAGGAAAACCTGGACTCCAATGCGATACAGCAGCTTCAGTCAGTGAATGCATTTCACTACCATCAAACTTGTAAAAATAAAATGCCCCCCCCCACACACACACACACTTCTGTACAGTCCTGAGAGAAAGGGTGGGTTTCAGATGAGATAAATCAATAAACTATTATCTCAAGCAGGTATCATAAACATAGTAATCTGAGCACAGAGGGTTTAGGTGAAACAACACTTTTAATAAACCTTCTCAAACAACTCTTTAAGACAGATCAAGACCCTTGTGATGGGTTTGGACACAGGTAAAGAGGTAGAGCTGTAGCACAGGATCAGAGAACGTGCCCAGGATGATGGTCTTAGGATCTATCCCTCACATCTGCAAAGGATATAAAGTGGTGTTGCACGCAAGGGAAACTGCCATACCACTGGGAGATGCTAGGAGACTCAAGTTCCAATCTTTGGCATCCCCTCAAAGTAGAAAAGGCAATCTCAAGTTTAGCCCCTGGCATCTCATGTTGTTGCCTGTTGTTGTATGTGTTGCATGTGTACAAACCTGCCTTATATCGTTTAGCTCAAAAGATGCCAAGGACGGAACCCATGAACGTATGCTGACCATATTTAAAGCTGCCCTTGAAAGAAACCAAGGCCCTACAACTAGTTCAGAAGGTGGGCAGCTCAACTACTACTGGGGGAAGCAGACAGGAACACCTCTTGCCCTTTTTTTGGAAAAAGGTACACTTCTGAGTTCAATTTAAGGGTCTGCTTATAACCTGTAAAGCCTTTCATGACCTAGGACCCACCTACCCAAAGGGACACCTCTTCCCATGTGGCGCCATGCTCCATGGCCAATCTTTGGTGAGGGGCTGTGGCTCAATGGCAGAGCCTCTGCTTGGCATGCAGAAGGTCCCAGGTTCAATCCCTGGCATCTCCAGTTAAAAGGATCAGGTGGGAGGTGATGTGAAAGACCTCAGCCTGAGACCCTGCCTAGTTCAACCCACTGCTGCCAGTCAAACTAGACAATACTGATTCAGTATAAGGCAGTTTCACATCTTCAAGTGTACATGCACAGCTTTTTAAAAGGGGAAGGGTTTACATGATGTCTTAAATATGAATCATAGAATCATGGAAGGGGCCTCCAGGGTCATCTAGACCAACCCCCCGGACAATGCTGGAAATACACGAATACCTCCCCCCCACACACCCCCAGTGACCCCCTGCTCCATGCTCAGAAGATGGCAAAAAACCTCCAGGAGCTCCAGCCAAGCTGCCCTGGAGAAAAATTGCTTCCTGACCCCAAAGTGGTGATCAGCATTTCCCTGGGCGGGTAAGAAAGGGCCACGGGAACTAAGCACTGGTGCAACCCTCCCTGCCCTCCCTCTCATGATCTGCCTAAGTCCACAGAATCACCATTGCAGAATCAGCTTTGCAGAAGATGATTTCGTATTAGGCAATTTCATGTGTTCTGGTTGCTGCCTTCTAGTTGTTCCCTGCGTAAGGTAACCCCACTTGGCATTTACTACAGACCCATTCCGTCTCTGTATGGGTTCCCACCTTGTAGAACAAGCACCCACAGAAATAAAGAGTTCAGTCCTTGGTATCTCCTTAGCACAATACCGCAGACTGGTGGCTTTCAAAAACAGAGGCTGGGACTCTCAAGTGGGTCACAAGCAGTGTTCCCGCTAAGCTGAGTTACTGTGAGCTAGCTCACAGTTTTATAGCCTCTGACTCACACATTTTTATCTTAGCTCAGGCAGCTCCAGAGCAGACTAATTTATGCAGTAGCTAAATCGATCGCTCACAACTTTAATGCCAGTAGCTCACAAAGGAGAAGTTTTGCTCACAAGACTCCATAGGTTAGAGGGAGCATTGGCCACAACCCCTTAGAGAGCTACCATCTTGCCCCTTTGGGGAAGGACCTGTTGGTTCTTGCATGCATAAAGAGCAATGGAATCAGGACTACCAACTATAGGTTGGGAACGTCTTAAAGATTTTGGGGGTGGAGCCTAGAAAGGCTAAGGTTTGAGAAGGCAAGGGATCTTGGCACGGTATAACGCCACCAAGTCCACCCTCTAAAGCAGCCATTTTCTTCAGGGGAACTGAACTCTGAGGTCTGGGGAGTAGCTGTAATTCCAGGAGGACTCCAGGCCCCACCTGGAGGCTGGCAACCCTAAATGGAACAGCACTGCCTGCCAGTCTTTGCAGAGGGGCAGTGGGACAATGAACCAAAATAACTCAGCAGTGGAGAGAATTCCTTTCTGGCGCAGGCAGGCATGGAGACTCTGATGGGTCCGCTTTCTGTCACATGACCGTAATGTCATCATGAGCTTCTGGTCACATGATTACGGAGTCACAAACTATCCCCTGTGGGTTAAAGCCCAGTCCAGAATGAAGCTGCCTCACCCTCAGCCAAACTCTTCTTCTAGACAGGCCAGTATTCACTACTCTGATTGGCAGCCGCTCTGCGGGGTCCCGGGTCTTTCACGTCACCTTTGACCTGACCCTTTTCAACTGGAGATGCTGAAGATTGAACCTGGGACCTTCTGCATGCAAAGCATCTATCACTGAGCCATGGCCCCTCCTCACATCAGCGTGAGGGGGGGAGACCTTGGACAGCAATCAAAGCAGACAAAAATCACCCGGAGAGCAAAAGGAACTTCCTGTAGCTAATGCTGCCACACATGGGGTAGGCCAGAGTCCATACAACCAACCTAGGAAGCACTTCCCTATCATCACGCCATTACAAAGATCAACACAACAGCCAGCTAGCTCCTTATCCACTCGTCTTAAGCACAAACTTGCCCAAGTCAACAGCAGCTAAAAATACAAGGCAGCAGTGGGACGCGTGCAGGCCAGGTGAAGACACGACCTAGTTTCCCCAGCTACCGGTTCCCCGCCACCTCCGCAAGAGTGCCAGCACACCGGCTGGCGAACAGCTGAGCATGCCGGCCTCAGCCACACAACTCTCTCTTCTCAGCCATTCATAAAGTCCGCAGAGGGAGAAAGCATTTGCTGTAAATAAGTTCTGCACAGAGAAGACGCCGCGAGTTGGTTTCCAGATTCCCCCCCCCAACAGAAAGCCAAAAAAAGATGCTTGCTCCACATCCAGGCTGTCTGATCGCCAAGAAAGTTGCCAAGGAAATGAGTGACCAGGGAAAGCACCAATTTCCTCCAGCAGTTTCTTTTTAAGTAGGTGAGGCAGACGACTTGGGGGTGTTTGCCTGTCTCTCCGCCTGGTAATGTTCCTGACACCTGCATTTATTTTAATTGGATCGGGGACTGCAGAGGATAATCGCTCCCCACCTCCTAGATCCTCCGAACATTCAGGGAGGGCAAGAAGGCACAGAGAAATCAGGGGGAAGGTAATATGAACGAGAAAAAGATCCAGATGCATGAAAATGCTGTTCCCTGGCCCAGTTTTGATGGGTCGTTTAAGGAAGGGGGGCGGTTTGTTCCCACCATCTTTTCAAGCTCAAGGCTGCGATCCCGGGTGCACGTACCGGGGAGGGAAACCTCCACCGAACTCAGCGCGATTTACCGCGGAGGAAACACACTGCAAAAGCTGGAAGGTGGCCAGCCAAGGCATCCTAAACTCACAAAAGCCCTAGCAAGTTTCAGGTCTGCCACTGAGCGACGACGTTCCCATCTGGAAAACCGGTTACTTTATACTTTAACAGGGCTGGGCTGGATTTCATCCCCCCCCCCCCCCCCAAGTCTTCTATAGGGGAAGTTTCATCCAACTCGAACTACAAATGCATCGGAGGGAGAGTCTCTCCCAGGGCCCCCCCTCCTTTCAACCCGCCGGATGGAGACTGCAAAAGTCATTAGCCGCAGCCGCTGCCGGAGAGGTCTCCGTGGCTTCCACCCCAGCTAGGGGGCGAGCCGGCGGCTGATCCGCGCCCCTCCCGCCCCCAAAGCTTCCTTTCACCTTCTGGGCCGAAAACAGGACCTTTTGCGACGCTCCGAGCTCCACCACATTACTCAATGCCCCGGCAGTCTACTCCAGTCTAAACCTCCGGGCTTTAGACCGGAGCAAACTCTCTTTAGGATTGCACGGTTTAGTTAAGGGAAGGAACTGCCGGTTTTCTTACTTGCAAGACAACGAAAGACACCGCTAAGCTCTGATCTGGAACTACAGATGTCACCGGGGGGCGGGGGAGACGGACTCTGCATTTCCTGAAGGAAAAGCGCTCTGCACTCGCTCAGGAGCACTCTCAGCCCTCCGAACTATGTGGCCTCCGAGCCAGCACGGGAGACAGATGGCAGGGCTGCCTCCCCCGCCCGCCTCAACCCATTCCGCATCGATCCACAGTGATCAATAGTGGAGCGAGGGGGGGGGGGGAGAGAACGGTGACCCACAGGCAGCGGCTGCTGAACAGCGCTGCAAGCATTTCTCTCTCCCCCCCCCAATTCCCGCGGGGAATCTCCAGTGAGTGAATTTCTCCCGTTCCCCTGCAGGAGCCGCAGCCGCCGCCGCCACTTGCTCGCTCGCCGCCCCCGCAGCCCCGGGAAACCCCTCTGTGCCTTCCCAATTTCACAAAGGTGCAAGCAAAGCCGCAGCCGCCGCTGGCTCGCTTCCCCGGACGCCGCAGGATTGCAAAGCAAAAAGCCGCGCGAGTCCTCCCCCCCCCCATGCACACATTTGTTTGTATATATGTATAATACAGAAATGCATTACTGAGCTATATCACATGCATACAAGCCCTCCCTCCAAGAAATACAGTAGAAATACAACAGAGAGAGATGGATCGCGGCTTGCCAAACAGCAACTGAAAAACCAGATCTCCCCCCCCCCCCAAAGAAGCCCCTCAGATCGCATTTTAAAGAACAGGCGTGCGGGGGGGGGGCACACAAACCCTGCCAGGGAGAGCCCCTGCCTGCCTGCACCTTACAGAGCAGAACACGGGCTCGCCTCGGCCGTTTGCCGGAGCACATGTACCGAGCCGAAGGCAAGCGAGAGCGGGGCAAACAAAACCCCGAGGCGCGAGTTACCAGCTCGCCCCGGCAACCGTGTGTATTTGAAGGGGGGAGCACACCAGGAGGAGGCGAGTTGCTCCGTTTGCTTGCAAAAGACGAGGCGGGCGAACCCGAACTTTTGCAACTTGCCCCCAAGCGGTGCAAACAAACACCCAAAAAAGCCTCCACGTTGCAGAGAGAGACGCTTTCCCGTTGCCCCCCGGGTAAGGGGGGGGGGAGCTTCTGCGCTTCCCACGCTGGCGGAGGGAGCCGTGCAAATGCAAACAGGGGCAAGTTTGCAAAAGTGGGGAGGGGGGGGGAGATTTCCCAACCACCCCCCAACCCGCTCCTCCGTGCCTCCGGCTCGCTCTCCCCTCCGCCGCCTATAGAGAATGCAAATGGCAAGACGCGCTCTACAAAAATCAAACCACGCACCCTTCCAAGCCGCCGCCGGTGTGTGTGTGGTGGGGGGATCAGCTCCAACGCTCCCCCGTTGTCCCTCTGCATAAGGTATCCATTGGGGGAGGGGGGGGGGAGGTTGGAGAAGCCGTGCGCCGCCTTCGCTCGGTGCCGCCGCCGCCGCGGCTGCCTTCCCCTTCCCGGCGCGGCGTGCAAAGCGGGACTGGTGCCGAGCGGAGAAGCGCTCTCGGTAGCAGCTCCTGGCTCAGGGGGGCTCCGAGGGGAGGAGAGGAAAAGAAAGCCGGGTGGGGGGAGAGAGAGTGCGATTCCCAACTCGCCGTGCTGATCACAGCGCAGCCTGCTGGGGGGGAGAGAGACCCCTTTCCCCAGCCTCGGCGCTGGGCTTCCGAGGAGAGAGACAGAGGAGAGGGCGCCGAGCCGGCTCTCCTGCGCTCCCCTAGAAATGTGCTCGGGTTCGCTCCCCTAGAAATGTGCTCGGGTTCGCTCCCCCCCCCCCCCCCCGGGCGAGAGGGAGACAGATTCACACGGGGGCAAAGCCTGGCTGGCTCCTGCCGCCGCCGCCGCCTCCTTCTCCTCCTCCTCCTCGCCAGCAAGCCCCCCTCGGATGGGAGCAGAAGCCAGGCGGCGGCGGCCGCAGAAATGCGCCCTCGCTCACGCACGGCTCTGCCTGCCAAACGCCTGGCTCGTCCGCCTGCCTTTTTGGCTTCCGAACCCAGAATGCAGCCAGCTCCTGGTGGCGGCGGGGGGTCTCTCTCCTGCTTCAGTTGAATGCCGCTTTTCTCCCCGGTAGTTTAGCGGGAGGACCCTACGTGCCCACCCTCAGTTTTTCTCAGTCACAACAACCCTGTTTAGGCTGAAACCACGGTCACCCACCTATGTCCAGGGCTGCCTGGGAATTTGAACCCAGGGCCCCCTGGTCTTAGTCCAGCACTCTAAACAGCACTGGCTTGTTTCTTTAAAAGACACACACACACACACACACACACACACAAATTGGCATATGGTGCGCAAATATGGGAAATCTCCATTTGAAAGGGATAAAGACTAGGGTTGCCAGTTCCAGGTTGGGAAATACCTGGAGATTTGGGGCGAGTGAAGGCTGAGGAGGATGGGGTTTGGGGAGGGACTTTAATGGGGTAAAATGCCATAGAGTCCACCTGGCAAAGTGGACATTTTCTCCAGGTGAGGTGATCTCTGTCACCTGCAGATCAGTTGTAATCCTGTACTGCTTTATAATGTTTTATATGGTTTTATCAGCAACCGGTGCCAATGTTGTAAGCCGCCCTGAGCCCGTTCGGGAGGGCGGAGTATAAATGGAATGAATGAATGAATGAATGAATGAATGAATGAATTGTGGGGAGAGGAAGAGAAGGTGATTGTAAGCTGCTTTGAGACACATAAGGCCTGCTGGGTGACCTTGGGCCAGTCACGGTTCTCTCAGAACTCTCTCAGCTCCACCTGCCTCACAGGGTATCTGTTGAGAAGAGAAGAAGGGAAGGTGATTGTAAGCCGCTTTGGGACACATGAGGCCTACTGGGTGACCATGGGCCAGTCCCAGTTGTCTCACAACACTCTCAGCCCCACCTACCTCAGAGGGTGTCTGTTGTGGGGAAAGGAAGGGAAGGCGATTGTAAGCTGCTTTGGGATGCATGATGCCTGCTAGTTGACCTTGGGCCAGTCACAGTCTTCTCATAACTCAGCCCCACCTGCTTCACAAAGTGACTGTTTTGGGGAGAGGGAGAGAAAGTGACTTTAAACCCCTTGAGACTCCTCGTAGAGAAAAGTGGGGTATAAAAACCAACTCATCTTCATTCGGCCATGGCAGGTCGCTAGGCCAGTCATGGACCCTCTGCCTAACCTACCTCACAGGATTGTTGCCCGAATAAAATGGAGAAGAGGGAAAACGATCTAAGCTGCTTTGGATCCACAAATGAAGCTAATAAATAAAACCTTGTCTTCTGTGGAATGCAAAGGGGCATGCATATTGTCCCAGGGAGACATTAACTGGTGGACTTACACACTGTTTAAAAAGCGATTCTCAGATAAATCCTTATTTTCTATTATGGGCAAACCTCTTACTCCACTGGAACGAATGAGCCCCGGAAAAGCTCTTTGCCTTGCATCACGTGGGGAGATCTCCAGGAACGTCTCCAACCAGAGCTGGCAGTGTTTTCTGGCCCATTGCAATTCCTATTTCTTGCTGGCTGATTTTTTTTGTACTTGGGTAAAAAGCTCCCTCTTCAAGGAGTAAGTGCTACAGTGTGGTCACTCACTGCTAAAGCCTGGTGCCTTTCGCTAGATGGACCTTGTCTCCACCACCCCGCCGGTCTCCATACAATTTTTATTACGATTACAATAAAAGACTTTTGCCTTTTATTGGGACTGAAGTGCAGCAGAAGTCGTTTACTTAACTTGCAGAAAATTCTTCTAATCCAGAATATTAATAGATTTTAATGAACAAAGTTTGAGTCCAGCGGCACCTTTAAGACCAACAAAGTTTTATTGAAAGGAAAGCTTATACCTTAAATAAAACTTTGTTGGTCTTAAAGGTGCCCCTGGACTCAAACTTTGTTCTGCTGCTTCAGACCAACACGGCTACTCCACCTGAACCTAATAGATTTTAATGCAAAGCATTTTCGTAAAGAAAGATGTACTTGTTTGGTTTTCAGATCCGAACACAAGAATCTAGTGCTTCTTTCAGATATATCTGGGACTGTTTTACTGTGGACGGTTCAGACATCTGTGTAGGGGAGAGGGAAGGAGATTGTAAACTGCTCTGCGACTCCGAGTGAAGGGCGGGGTATACATCTCATCTCTTCTTCATTTTATAACTGGCCCCAGCACCCTGAGGCAGCCATTTTGTGATGCCACTCAGTCCCTGTTCTAACCATTCTGAAAGCGCCTATAGGTTCAATACAATGAGGGACTCTTCAATCCCATCGTATTCTCCCCATTTTCCTTCCCCTGTCTCTTCTCTGGCAGAACTCTCTTTTCTCTCTCAAGTCAACACAAGAGCTTCTGCTACGATTAATCTGTGGTCTTTACCAGGGCATTTTTGTAAAGAAAAAGCCCAGCATGAACTCATTAGCATAATAGGCCACACCCAACAGCAGAAACATATTAGCATATTAGGCCACACCTCTGGCAGTGCAGCTCCCTCCCAAGATCAGCTTCCCTAGACGCCCTGTGGCTTGCGGGGCACCTGGGGAACCCGAGGGAAGGAAGGCAGTTTCTGGGTCAGTTTAAACTGCCTTCTCTCCCTGGATCAGCTTGGCTTTCCCAGGTGCCCCACAGCTTGCGAGGCGCCTGGGGAACCGGGAGGGGGGGGGCTGTAGGCGTGGGCAACTCAGAAGCCAGCCGGAACTCCGTTCCTGTGCGTTCCTGCTCAAAAATAGCCCTAGTCTTTACAATGCCGTAAGACTCTTGATTATTTTGCTTGCAGTAGACCAACATGACTACTTCAGTGGCTAAAGTAGAGAGAGAGAGGAGCTCAGGATTTTAAAAATATTAATAAATACAGAGCTCAAACCAAAAAGAAATAGAAAATGTAATAACAGTGGTGGCAAGTCCACACATAAGCATCTATGAAAGGTTTCCAGAGATCTAAAAATATATATCTATACACCAGTGTTGTCTATATGCCATTTGTTCAAATATTGATAAGGTTGTAAAGTCCGCAATCCATTGGATTACAGGAGGGGGGCATTTATCTCTCCAGTGTAGTGATATAACTTTTTTAGCATCAGTTAAGGGCACAGAGAGTCCAGTTAGCCTCCAGGAGACAGGCAAATAGCTTAAAAGGAATGGAGATGTGGTTGCTAACCTCCAGGTAGTGACTGGAGATTTCCTAGGATTACAACTGATCTCCAGGCAACAGGGATCAGTTCACCTGGAGAGAATGGCCGCTTTGGAAGGTGGACTCTACGACATTACATCCCATTGAAGTCTCTCCCCTCCCCAAACCCCACCCTCCTCAGGCTACATCCCCTAAATCTTCAGGTATTTCTCAACCCAGAACAGGCAATCCTAGGGGAAGGAAGTGTTTAAAGTCATGTCTAGGATTGCCCGGGAAATCCCTGGAGATTGGGGGGTAGTGTTTGGGAGGGAGCATAACCGGGATGTCCTGCCACAGGGAGCTCCCTCCAGAGCTGCCGTTTTCTTCAGGAGGGACCGATCTTTGTGGTTTGGAGATGAGCTGTAATTCCGGGAGTATTCCAGCCCCCCACCTGGAGGTTGGCAACTTGAGTTGCCAGTTTCCTGGTGGGAGCTAAAGTTCTCCCAGAATTACAGCTGATCTCCACATGACAAAATTCAGTTCCTCTGGAGAAAATGTCTTCTTTGGAGGGTGGTCATAGGATTCCAGCCTCCAAATGTAGAGCCAGTTTGGTGCAGTGGTTGAGTGTGCGGACTGCAATCTGGGAGAACCGGGTTTGATTCCTCACTCCTCCACTTGCAGCTGCTGGATGACCTTGGGCAAGCCATAGCTCTGTCAGAGCTGTTCTTGAAGGAGCAGCTCTCGAAAGAGCTCTCTCAGCCCCACCTACCTCACATGGTGTCTGTTGTGGAGAGGGGAAGGGAAAGGAGTTTGTAAGCTACTCTGACTCCGAGAGAAGGGCGGGGTAAAAATCCAATCTCCTCCTCTTCCCCTCCTCCTCCTCCTCCTTCTTCTAGGACCTGGGGATCCCCTGGAATTACAGCTGATCTCCCCTGGAGAAAATGGACACTTTGGAGGGTAGACTCTATCGCCTTGTACCCCACTGAGGTCTCTGCCCTCCCCAGGCTCCATCCCCAGATCTCCCAAGAGTTTCCCAGCCTGGATCTGGCAACCCTACCCCCCCCCAAACCCCTGCAGGTGGCCAAGGGGGACCTGCCAATCCTAAGGGTGGACTTTACAGTGTTATGCCTTGTGGAGGCCCGTCCCACTGCCTTCCCTAGGCTCCACCCTCAAATCTCCAGGGATTTTCCAACCTGGAGCTGGTAACCCTATTGGCAACCCAAATCCCCCCCCCCCCCCCCCCCCCCCCCCCGTCCTTAACACTCACCTTCATGTGATTCAGCTTTACTTTATTCCCTCTCTCCAGGCATCCACTCAAAAGATTTCACCCCAGTTCTCAGTATCACTTCTACACTGTGGCCAAGGGAGGCCTGAGGCCTAGTCAGGTTGCTTCAAGAAAAGAACCAGGTCAGTTCCTGGCAGCTTCGTAGCAAGGCCATGAGTAAATAAAGTCACCTTAGCTGCAGTAATCCCACAGGCTTGAGAAAATACAGAGAACAGGAGACAACATTTACAGTTCCCGAGAACAGACTAACCCAAAGCAAAGCCAGCCTCCAGTCCCCAGGGCTGTTCTGGTGGCATAGGGCAATGGGGAACAGATCAGGTGTGTGTGGGGGGGGATCACAGCCAGGAAATCATTTGCAAAGTAACAAGGAGGAGTGGAGTGGAGTGATAGATGACAGAGCTCTCTTTCCTAGGCTGCAGTTCCCCTTCTTTGCCAGAGTAATTTTGTGGCAGTATCTTCTTGCCTTGGAGGTCTGCAGAGAGCTGTGAGGAATGCTGGTGTCCCACACAAATCCACAAGAAGAACTTCTTTAACAACAAAAGTCTATTGGCCGCAATTCCTTAAATACAAAGGCATCTGCATGTTTACCCAGCTGCTGTAACAACTTGCTTCTGGTTTTATATGGGCTAATTACGTTATCAGCATCATCACAATTTACTCATGGTGGGTTTTTCTGTGGTTCCTATACTACTATTAGTTACTGGAAGTAGAAGAGAAGAAGAGATTCGGTTTATACCCCGCCCTTCACTACCCGAAGGAGTCTCAGAGCAGCTTACAATCTCCTTTCCTTTCCCCTCCCCACAACAGACACCTGTGAGATAGGTGGGGCTGAGAGAGCTCTCTCAAGAAGTGCCCTTGAGAGAACAGTCTGAAAGAACTTGTCACTGACCCAAGGTCACTCCAGCAGCTACATATGGAAGAGTGGGGAATCAAACCCAGTTCTCCCAGATTAGAGTCCGTGCTCCTAACCACTACACCAAACTGGCTACGTTTCTTCTTCACCCACCTACCTCCAAAAGCCAGACTCACCCTTGCTGGGTTCGAAACATGATGCCTCACAATCTGCAACTCAAATGGAACCGAATAATATCCATAAACCTGATTTTTGCTATGCAGAGGTTCTCTCATGTTTACCCCTCAGCTTTGTAAGATTTTCATGATAGACCATAGTCCTCATGTTGTCCTTCTTTTCCTTATTTTGAAACACAATCTGTGTCCATTTAAGAACATAAGAGAAGCCATGTTGGATCAGGCCAGTGGCCCATCCAGTCCAACACTCTGTGTCACACAGTGGCCAAAACCCAGGTGCCATCAGGAGGTCCACCAGCGGGGCCAGAACCCCTCCCACTGTTGCCACCCCAAGAACCAAGAATACAGAGCATCACTGCCCCAGACATAGTGTTCCAGCTGTAGCTTGTGGCTAATAGCCACTGATGGACCTCTGCTCCATTTCTTGCACTTGGTTCCAGTGTCGTCTGCTCTGATTGGCAGTGTGTCTCCTGGCTCTCCAACAGAGAAAGGACTTCCCTAGAGCAGGGCTCCCTAACCTTTGGGAGCCTGTGGACATCCTTAGACTTCTGACACAGAATAGTGGGCACGAAATGGGTGTCTCAGGAGGTGGAGCCAGTGACAAAATGGCTACCAAAAGAGGCAGAGCCAACCACAAAATGCCAAGTGAGCCAGGATATGCATAAACCTAATAAACCTCTTCAACATTTCAGGCGGAAGCTCTGTTTAATCCGATGCCTTGTAATCTGCACAGCCAATCAGATCTCCAGTGGCCAATCAGAAGAGCTGCTGGGCAAAAGTCCCACCTGGCCCTGACCACTTTCTAAAAACACTTAATGGGTGCCAGGAGAGGTGTCAGTGGATGTTGGGGACCCCTGTCCTACAGATCCTTCAACTGAAGATACCAGGGATTGAGCAAAAGACCCCCCACATATCCGTGTATTCTGTCCCTGAACCACAGCCCCTTGTCTGGATTAAAAGACAAACTCCATTGGACTTCACTGGTCTTGTTTCTGAGGAAAGGGTCAAAGATTAAAGTGGGAATGTTGTCTTGCTTTGAGCAGTGTGATGACCACTGCTCAATGGGGGCCTGCCAAAGGCTCTAGGAGCAGGGGTGGTCTTAGTGGTTCCCTGGGCAGAACTCCAGAATGGGGCCCCAGAATCAGTGCCACCCTACTGCTGCCACCAACCCTCCCGCCAGGGTCAAGCAAGGTATGGCCCTTTCCCCGTGTGAGGGGGCAGGAGTTACTGCAAGCCTGCTGCCTAGGCCCCAGGCAAGGTGGACATCAGCAGCTACAAGAGCCTGCTCCTCTTCTTTCCCCCCTCCTAGAGGGGGCGGAGGCACAGATTGTTGGACCCCTCTCAGTGTGGGGCTTGGGGGAGCTGCCCCCGTTGCCCATTGGCTGAGACCGCCCCTGCCAAGGAGATTGTGACAGAACACAAACTGTGGGACGGGCTTTCCCTCTCGTTTCACGTCCTTCAGATGCCCCTGTGATATTAGGCTATGCCCACTAAGATCCTCTCTTTATCTTCCTCTTTCTTAATATACAATATCCTGCAAGAGGGATGGTTTATAAATGCTATTAGGAGCCATAGTTAATTCAGTTTTCCCCATTAATCAATCCCCCTGGCCCTGTAACGATTTCTGTGTGGCTCTCCTCTGAACTGTCTCCAGCTGAGATGGAGTTCTCTTGATTAGCCGCAACACTCGGTTATGCCTATGGGGATCTGTTCCTTATTCTGCGATGCTTCCGAACCTCCTAGGATGGTCAATAAGCCCTCCATTTTTAGAAGACAGCATAGCAACGGCATATAGCTAAGTGCTATAGCCCAAGGAATGCTTAAAGGGAATAAGTCGAGCAGGAGTTCAAGGTTGGACCATAGCATGTGGTACCCGGTTTAAAGACTCAGAAAGAATTTTAGCTTGGAGAAACGACGACTGAGAGGTGACGTGATTGAGGCTTTCAAGATTATGCATGGGATAGAGCAGGTAGAGAAAGAAGTCCTTTTCTCCCTTTCTCACAATCATAGGCGTAGAGTACGGGGAGGCTCGAGGGCTTGAGCCACCCCCGAAATTTCCCGGGGGGGGGCTCAGCCACCCCCGGGAAAACTGAGCACCTGCCACCGCGCCTCCCCGGGTCCTTCCGAGGCCCGGCAGCCACTGCTGGAGAGGGAGAGGGAAGGGGTGGCGGGGGGGGGGAGAGAGGCACCGGCAGCAGCGGCTGGCGGGCCTCGGAAGGGCCCCGGGGAGGCGGGGTGGTTTCCCAGAGAGGGGGGAGAACATCATCCAAGTGAACGAGCGCTCAAAGCGTGCGCGCTAAGGAGCCCCCCCCCCCGGGATTTCCAAAACTCTATGCCCCTGCTCACAATACAAGACTCCGTGGGCACTCCATGAAATTGCTGAGCAGTCGGGTTAGAACAGATAAAAGGAAGTCCTTCTTCACCCACATAGTGATTAACACGTGGAATTCACAGCCACAGGAGGTGGTGGTGGCTACAAGCATGGACGGCTTCAAGAGGGAATCAGATAAACATATGGAGCAGAGGTCCATCAGTGGCTATTAGCCACAAGGTATAGATAGGAACTCTCGGTCTAGGCCAAGTGATGCTCTGTATTCTTGGTGCTTGACGGGGGGGGGGGGGGCAACAGTGGGGGGGCTTCTAGTGTCCTGGCCCCACTGCTGCACCTCCTGAGGGCACCTGGTGTTTTTGGCCACTGTCTGACAAGAGCGTTGGACTGGATGGGCCATTGGCCTGATCTAACATTGGCTTCTCTTATGTTCTTAATTTGTCGTTAGGTGGTAAACAGTTTGTGGTAAGTCTACGGGTGTAGATTTCAAGAGGTTGGTTATTCAGGCTTGGGTGTGCCAGCAGTTGTAAACAGGCAAATACTAAACATGTGGATCCAGATCCTGACATAAACAGGGAGTTTGTGTAGAAGACAGGGTGACTTCCCACGTCGAATTATATTTTGAAACAAGACCAGCTCTGATGTCGCATTTCCCTGTTTTAAAAATACGTCTGGGAATGGAGCCAGGAAATGGGCAAAAATACTTGGGGGAATGTGTTTTATGTTTCGTTGCTGAGAGGATTTGTTTTGGTAATCTCAGAATTTATTTGTTTATTTAGATGTTTACACCCCACATTTTTCTCCCCAACGGGACCTTGGAGTAGCTCATAGCATTATTCTTCCCTTCTCCATTTCATCCTCACGACAACCCAGGCTGGCCCGATCTCGTCAGAAGACTGCACAGAACCTAAGCAGGGTCAGCCTTGGTGAGGTGTTGGGTGAGGAAGTCCAGAGGTGCTATGCAGAGGCAGGCAATGGCGAACCACCTCTGATCGTCTCTTGCCTTGAAAACCCTACAGGGTCACCATAAGTTGGGCCGTGACTTGATGGCACTTTCCACCACCGTAGCCCTGGTCACCCAGTGAGCTTCCACAGCGGAGTGGGGATTTGAAGCTGGGTCTCCCGGACTCCAGCCAAACACTCTAACCGCTACAGTACACTAACTCCTTATATACCTAGCTTTGATTTACACTAGGGCTGCCAAGTCAGCCCAGGGGGCGGGGGATCCCCCGCTAAAGGGGTTTCCGATCCGCCGGCCAGCATTTGGAGGGAACCCCACCCCCGAAGTCGTCCAGCAAGGACGACGTAATGATGTCACCGGAAGTGACGTCAGCACGTTGGGGGCGTTGCCAGGGCGACGCTCTGGCAATCGCCCCAAAACTCTATGATACCATAGCATCGCCCTGGCAACACCCCCAACGTGCTGACGTCACTTCCGGTGACGTTGCTGGGCGCACGCGCCAGGAGAAACTCCCAGCCGGAGGAGGACTCCCCCCCACCGGTGAGTTCCGAAGACTTGGCAACCCTAATTTACACGAGCATATCCACGAGTCCCTTGGAGTGTTTCTTGGACTGCAAGGAGATCGAATCAGTCAATCCTAAAAGAAATCAGCCCTGACTGTTCCCTGGAAGGCCAGATCCTGAAGCTGGAGCTCAAAGCCACCCAATGAGAAGGGAGCACGCACTGGAGAAGACCCTGATGCTGGGAAAGACGGAAGGGCAAAGAAGAAGGGGGCGGCAAAGGATGAGACAGTTAGACAGTGTTATTGATGCAACAAACATGAAATTAAGCAAACTACGGAACACGACGGAAGACAGGAGGGCCTGGCGTGATGTGGTCCATGGGGTCGCGAAGAGTCGGATTTGACTGTGCGACTGAACAACAGCATGCACATATGGGCCAGCGCATGAGGTGACCTTGTCACAACTTACTTGTTGGCTAGTTTGATGTAATGGTTAAGAGCAGTGGACTCTAATCTGGAGAACTGGGTTTGATTCTCCAGTCCTCCATATGCAGCCAGCTGGGTGATCTTGGGTCAATCACAGTTCTCTCAGAGCTCCCTCAGCCCCACCTACCTCCCAGGGTGTCTGTTGTGGGGAGGGGGGAAGGGAAAAGGAGTTTGTAAGCTGTTCTGAGACCCCTTTGAGTCTAAATCTAATTTCCTCCTCCTCCTCCTCCTTTCTTCTTCTTCTTCTTCTTCTTCTTCTTCCCCAGCACTTAGGGCGGCCCGTCTGGCATCAACCAGAATCCAGGCCTTTTCCATCGTGGCTCCGGCTTTGTGGAACGGGTTCCCTTAACAAGTTAGGGGAGCCCCCTTCTTGGAAATCTTGAAGAGAGGCTGCGAGGCCTGGCTGTCTGCCAGGACTTTCCAAGGGGTTTGAATGGGCAGGTGTCTTTTCAGGGAGGGGGAGAGATTTGGGGTTTGCTGTTTTATTTTCCGTTTTAATTCAGAATGTTTTAACCTGTTATTGTAAGTTGCCTTGAACCACAAAGAGAGGCGAGATATAAACATTTTAATAAATAAACAAACATGCTCATGGCAGGGCAGAAGAGAACACACAGCTCTTTATCGGCCAAGAGGTTCAGCGGTGGGGTGATAGTGCAGACCAGCCCCAAGTTAATACTCCTTGGAATTCCTCTTTGCCTACATACAAAAGTGCCCTGATGAACATGGATGCAATTAAACCAGTCTGGCCTTTAGAGGTAACGTACAGTTTTGTTACATGCTTATCAGTTTACATCAGTATGCTAGCTGGCAGGGCTCTGACAAACACAAACACGAAAATTAAAAAATCCGAGACAGAAAAGGGGCTTTCAAGCATTCCTGGAAAGATCAGCCTGTCTTGATTTCAGATACAATCTCAGCCGAACCTTCAGCAGCGCCATTATATCCCAGCATCTTGTCAGGAATTATGAAACACTGACATTTCATCTGTTGCATTAATGCAAAGGGCTCTTTAAGGATCGGGGGGCAAGCCAGCTGCCTACATGCGGGGCCAGACGCCCCAGCTATTTCTCAGAACAGCCGAGTGTTTGTGTAATGAAAACAGCCCATTAATACAAATCCTTCCCCTGGGGAAACCGTGCAAAAATTATGCAGCAAATGTAATCAGTTTGTTATAAATCTCCAATAAAGTTGATTTAAAGTAGGACAAGTTATTCTGTTATATTGTTTTCAATAGATGATAGAATATTGCTTCATCTGAATTTGTTTATTGCTGTGTGTCTGCGTCTGTGCCTGCGTGAGTATACTAAGGATGGTACCAAGTTTCTCAGCCCCACAGATTTTTACTCCAAAATCCCAGTTCCATTTCTCCTTTTCTCTTGTGAGTTTGTATTTTTGCACCACATTCTTTTACTTTGTGTTGGTTGGTTTTGCATTAAGTTTACACAATTTTAAATAGTTCCGAAGGTTAGCTGTGTTGATCTGCAGTAGGACAGCTAGATTCAAGTCCAGTAGAGACCAACAACACTGGGGGCAGGTATATGAGTGTTCAAGAGTCAAGGCTCCCCTTATCACATGTTATTTTAAGTGTTACTGTTGTGCTGATTTCTTACTGATGGCATTTGTTGTTGTTCAGTTGCACAGTCGAATCTTGATCAAAAAATTTTTATTGAAGTCACCATTTTCATTAGACAGTACATTCATCTTATTTTTTACCGACCTCTTTTTATTTTTCCTCCTCCTCCCCCCTTCTAGGCTTCCAGTGGGCTTCCAGCAGACCCCACACTTGTACTTAAACTTAAATTAACAGGTAAATTACTAATTTAAAAAGACTGAATATTTAGCTCTTTTTCTATAACATATGTACCTCTAATGTTTTTATATATTATTCCATTCCTAAAAATGTTAGATACATATACAGTTACTACGGATTTTTCAATAGTTAGAAAATGTAAATATGTTTCCTTTTAATTCAATACACTTTTCTGTATATTCTTGCAGATCTTTCCATTCTTCTAAAAATATCATAGAATCTTGATTGTTCAGTTTCTTAGTCCATTTGTCCATTTCAGCCAAAAATACTAGTTTTCTGAGCCATTCCCAAAGCTCTGGAGTTCTTTCATTCTTCCAGTTTTGTGTATAAACCATTCTTGCGGTTGTCACCATATACCATATCATTGTCCGTTTACTGGCATCTATATCTTCCAATTTAAGACCTAGCAAAAACAATCCTGGTGTTTTTTTAAAAGTACATTTCACAATTTTTTGCATTTCTTCATATATCATTGACCAATAGTTCCTCGCTTTTTCACAAGTCCACCACATATGATAAAAGGAACCTTCTTTTTTGTTTACATTTCCAACACTTATTAGATACATGTTGACTAATAATTGCAATTTTTTTAGGTGTCATATACCATCTATACATCATTTTATAGCAATTTTCTTTAAGACTATAACATGTTGATATACTCATAGCTCTTTTCCATAAAAATTCCCATGATGACATCGGAATATCTCTATTAACATTAATTGCCCATTTTATCATCTGTTCTTTAACTAGTTCGTCTTCATTATCCCATTTCAACAATATTTTATACATTTTAGAAACCATTTTCTTATCACCTTCTAGCCATATCTGTTCTATTTCATTATTTTCACTTCTTATTATAATTTTTTTTATTAACTTTTTCAATTTAACATGTAAACAAAAGTAACTTGTACAAACAAAAGCAGTTACAAAAATAGAAATTACAACAGACCATACTTTCCAATAAGATTAGCAAGGTTGGAACGTTGCTTGGGTGTTGCTGTGTCCATTAGGAAGTCGAATTTTTCAAGGATTGGATGCCAGCGGCCATAAAATGAGTAGATGTCTGTATGGGAGTCCTTATCCTTAAGGCTATCCGATATTTTATCCATAATAAAATGGTCCCATATTTTTGTATACCAAAGGTCTATAGATGGGGGAAGATCACTGTTCCAGCTGGAAGCAATCGTAGTCTTGGCTGCCGACAGGAGTAAGGTAAGTAGTTCTTCTGTGTACTTAGGGAAGTTTGTCTCATTCCAGTTATTTAACAAAATGATTTCAGGTTTTTTTGGGATTTTACAAGTTGTTAATCTCTCTATTTCCAACAGTATCTTACTCCAAAAACGAGCCACAACCTCACACTCCCACCAACAATGTATATATGAACCAATTTTTCCACACATTTTCCAACAACTGGAGGATATAATGGGGTTGATTTTATGAAGGGTTAAAGGAGTCTTGTACCATCTGGCTATTAACTTTAGATTTTGTTGTTGTATATTTATAGATTTGGAAGACGCCACATATGAAGACCAAACCAAGTGCCAAAACTCTGCAGGTAGGTCCATATGAAGGTCAATTTTCCAGGAATAGACATAGGAAGGAAGAACAGAGGGATCAGGTTCCAATAATATTTTGTATATTTTAGAAATCATACCTTTCTGGGGATCAACATAAATTCTCATAATCTTTTCAAAGTTGGTAAGCGGTCTGGCACATGTTTCTTTAAGAGCCTTAGAGCTGAAGAGGTGTTGAATTTGGAGGTATTCAAACCAGGGAAGAGAGGTATTGGCTTTCTCGTCTAGCTTAGTCTTGTCCAATAATTTATTTCTACTGGTCAGGTCATATAGGGTTTGTAAATTTGCATTTGTCCAGCGGACATAAGCGGCTGGATGTTGGGCTGGGGGGAACCAGTCTTGGTCTTTAAATTGAGAAAGTAATGAAATACCGGGAGCAAGGAAGTTACGACTTGATCTCCAAGTTTTAAATATAGCCGTCATAAATGAGTGGGTAGTGTATCCGGCCAGATGCTCAATTGATCTGGACCAGAGCGATGTGCGATAGTTTTTATTCTTTAGGAATTGTTCCTCAATTTCGGCCCATTGAGGGAGATTTTGAGAACGAGTTAAACGCACAACTGTTGTTAATACGGTTGCCCTATAATATTTAAAAAGGTCGGGAAGGGCAGTGCCACCTAGTTTTGTTGGGCGTAGTAAAGTTTTGACACTAATCCAAGGTTTATGATAGTTCCAGATAAAGGCAGTCCAGTTTTTCTGCCACATATTAAAAAAAGTTTTTGGAATTGAAAGTGGTAATACACGAAATAAATATAAAAGTTTCGGGAATAGAAAAGATTTGATTGAGGTAATTCTCTCTAACCAGTTTAATTGCTGCAAGTGCCATTGCTCTTGAGTTTTTTTGGTGGACTCAATGGTTTCCAGATAATTGACTTTAAATAAATCTTTAATGTTAATGGGGATTCGTATGCCCAGATAAGCCCAGCATCTGGTTGTCCATTGATAAGGGTAATTTAAACGGATATGAGTCTCTGAAAGTTTGGATAGTTTAATAGGGTATAGTACTGACTTTGATTGGTTGACCTTGAGACCTGACAAGTTGGCGAATTCGTTCAATGTTGCTTCAAGTATAGGTAGTGAGGTTTGAGGTCTTGCAATATAAAGGACGAAATCGTCCGCAAATAGACTGATGTTATAGGTTTGAGAACCTATCTGCAGTCCTCTTATTGAGCTTAATTGGCGAATTCTATTGGCTAGGGGTTCAATACAAAGGGCAAAAAGTAAAGGGGATAAGGGACAGCCCTGTCTTGTGCCTCTGGTCAAATTGATTTCTTCCGAGGTTGTGTTGTTAAGTGATATATAGGCTTTAGGAGATGTATAAAGAGCCTGTATCACCCGGACAAAGTTAGGGCCGTATTGCATTTTTTTTAGGACTGACGGTAAAAAAGAAGGCTCGACCTTGTCAAAAGCCTTCTCAATGTCGAGGGCCAATATGCAAAGGTCTGAAGGGAGGGATAGACCTGTGTGTATAATTCCTATTGTTTTTCTGATGTTGTCGGCGATATCCCTACCTGGAATAAAACCCGTTTGGTCAGGGTTAATGTAGTTATGAATGATTTTATTTAACCTGTTGGTCATTATGGTTGAAAATAATTTGTAGTCACTATTCAATAGTGAAATAGGACGAAATTGATGCGGGGAAAGGGATTCTGGGCCTTTTTTCGGGATTACCACAATCTTGGCTTGAGACCAGGTTTCCGGAAATATACCGGTTTGAAGGATCGAATTACAAAGGGCCTGAAAAGGGGGAAGTATCTGTTTAGCAAAATGTTTAAAAAATTCTATAGGGAAACCATCCCTGCCCGGAGTTTTATTAGTTTTAGTAAGTTTCAGGGCTGTCTTAATCTCATCTATTGAAACTGGATTTTCGAGTAAATCTCTATGCTCGGTGACCAATGTCCTACATAGTTTGTTGGAATCCAAATAGGTTCCTATTTTCTCTAAATCAGGGTTATGTGACTTATATAATTCTTGATAGTAGGTCTGAAATGTTTTCAGAATCTCTGTGTTAGATGAGGTTTTGTTGCCATGTTGATCTATAATCAGATTAATATTTTTTGAGGAATTTTGTTTTTTCAATTTCCAGGTTAGTAATTTTAAAGATCTGGGATGGCGATACCAATACTTGTGTTTGAGATATAGAAGATTTTTTTGGATCCTAGAGGTTTCAAGAGTTTCTAATTTTTTCCTTTCGTTCAAAAGGAGTTTGTATATTTTCTTTGAACAAGTTTTTTTGTGTTTTGATTCCAGATCTCTAATTTTGGTCAAAATTTCTGCTTCAACTTGTTTTCTATTTTTATTATAGGAGGCAGAAATGGAAATTAATTTTCCTCTCAGAACGGCTTTCATTGCGTCCCACACAATGTGAGATGAGACTCCACATGAAGAGTTGAATTTAAAGTATTCTTCAATTGATTGTTCTATTTCTTCACTAAAAGTCTGATTCAATAAAATTTGCTTATTAAAAGACCATGTGCGTGTTTTGATTGGTGTGGGGCTGAGAGTTAATTGACATTCTGTCCAAGCATGGTCCGACAGAGTTCTTAGACCTATTTCGGAGTTACTAATACTATTAGTCAAAGAAGATGAAACTAGAATAGCATCTATTCTTGTGAAAATATCGTGTCTTGGGGAGTAGTAAGAATAGTCCTTAATACCGGGATGTTGTAATCTCCAAATATCGTACAAATTAAAATGTGATAGTAATTTCTGCAAGGCTGTTGGAGAGTTTTCATGAGGACAGTGAGTTTTGGAACTACGTGGATTAAAAGAACGATCCCAAAATGAATCAGAAATCATATTAAAGTCGCCTCCGATCAAGACATGTCCCTCCTGAAAAAGTTCCAGTTGGGTCAGAGTTTCTTTTAAAAATTTTTCCTGATTATCATTAGGGGCGTAAATGGATACCATTGTGAAAATTTTGTCCTCCAAGGATCCCTTAATAAATAAATATCTACCCTGTGGATCTACTAATTGGGCATGTTGAACAAATCGAACATGTTTGGAGATTATTATTGCCACCCCTCTAGACTTAGATGTGCCTGGGGCCTGTATTTGTTGTCCAAATCTTTTATGCTTGAACAAAGGCTGTAATGATTGTTTTTGGTGGGTTTCCTGGAGGAATAAAATGTCAAATTTCAGCTTAGCTAAGGCAGAGGCCAGCCTTTTGCGTTTAGGACAATTGTTAAGACCTCTACAATTAAGGGAAACAATTTTCATTATGTTAGTCCCCATTGAAAGGTATTGTGTAACAGATCAATCTGAGTTATCTTTTAGTAGGTCTGCGTGTAATAATGGTATTCAAAAAAGATTGCCTGTAACTGCAAATAAAAAGTTTCTAACCTTAAATGAACCTTCAACTATTTATTAATAAGGTATTTAATAAAATTAAAATTAAAAATTATAAAATAAAATACCTCCTAATCTATCTCTGCGCTCTTCCTAGTGAACTAGGAGTAGAGTCGGTAAAATGTTTTAGGTAAGGTTTATCGTTAAGTTTACAAAACAATTGGGGGAGGAGACGATCACATTACCATACCATCTCCCTGCCAGATTATGACTAATAATGCACTTTAAAGTAACCTCGGTGATTAATACAGGTGTAAAAAAAAACAGTTGTCCCAATTTCTATAGACATTAACTTAACTTAAACCATAATAATGTTGAATCTATGAATTACCATCTAGAGTCATTATTTCAAGATCTTATGACTAAAGTTAGTCGACAGTTAGTTCAGTTGATCCCTTAAAAAGTGGCTAGACCAGAAAGTAAAATAAATAGAATTAAATACCTTGCTTCAGGATATATATTCAAAATTAAAAAAATAGAGTATCAAATTTAGAACTCTTTTTTCAAAAGTAAAAGAGGGCTCATTCCAAACTTTGTCTAAGATTTCTCCTAGTCAGACAATGCCCAAGACAAAACAAACAGGTTAACATCACCAATTTAAAAATCAACTTGCATCAAAAAGAGTCAAGGGGTACAAACATATAAAATAAAAGAAACGAAAAATAATCAAAAGTATGAAGGGGAAACAAGGAAATATAATGGTTAACATCACCAATACTTTGAAGGATATTATTTAGAAATTTAAGGGGTATGGAGATAATGAAACATCCTAGACACAGATAAATAAGACTTAACACTTTACAGTAAAATTATCAACTATAGCTAATAGGAACGCACTTCGTAGTTTCTTTAACCTAGGGAAAAAAATGGGACGTCACAGGGCTTATAGTAGGATTAACAGGCGGTTACTTAGAAAGGAAGCTTAAAAGCTAAAATTGCGGCCGAAAAACTAGTAGTTACTAAAGAAGAAGGAGTCAGGCGTCATGGGTAGTCTTTAGCGCGTCTATGGACTCTATTCCAGCGTTGCTTATGCCTTTCGGGAGTCGGACGATCCGGCGCTTCTGGGGTTGAACGGGGAGACGAAGGAAAATCTTCAGGAAGGATGTTTAAAGCTTCTAAGAGCTTATGGCCGCTAAGAAGATCCGACGCGGTAAGGCGAAGGCCTTGGTGGATCACCAGAATTTCAGTCGGGGTAGACCAGCGAAAGCGTAAGTTGTGGTCCTGTAGAGATTGGGTAATCGGCCTCAAATTTCGCCTGTGTTGTAAAGTCTCCTGGGAAAGATCTAAAAGGATCAAGATCTTGCGGTTTTGAAAAGACAGACCGCCGGCTCTCCGGGCTTTATTTAGAATAGTAGTCTTGTAGGACGTGTCTTGTAGGGTAATGACTACATCGCGGACAAAGGAGTCGGGGCGGCCTGAAACGGAACCTAAACGGTAAGCTTGTTCCAAGATAGGGGTTGAGGGAGTTTCTAGCCCAAGCGACTCAATCAGCCATGTTGATATAAAAGATTTCAAATCGGACTCACCCTCGCATAATTCCGGGAGGCCGCGGATTTTGAGGTTGCGTTCTTTTAGTTTATTTTCAAGAGTCATTATTTTGTTCCTAGACCAGGCCTGGTGCGATTGCAGGCTCCTGATGTCGTCCTGGGAAGCTATAGAATTTTCCAAAGCTGTTTCCGCAGCTTAGGCTACTTCGGAGAGCGTTTCTGTTATGGACTTCAGTTCGTCTTTCAAAGGCTTTATTGCTGCATGGATCTGCTCAGTGATAGTTTTTTCTAGGTGATTTATTGTCGAGAAGAATTCATGTCGCAGTATAATTGTCTCATCGGCTTCTTCAGTGGAGTCTTGGGTAGCGTCGGCCATTTTGGTTGTGGCCTGGGTGTGATTTTCTCATGCAGGCCTGACGTCTTCTTTAGCAAAGAATTGTGTGAGTTGTTGCGGCGCGGGGGCAGATTTTCGATTTTTCGATGCCCCAGACTTTCCCATTCCAAAAATTGGGAAAAGAATTTTGCTTTGTTCGGTTTATCGGAGGTTGTGAGGTAGAAAATCTGGCGGGGGATGGAGAGCTCTCAAGTTAGGCGGCCATCACCGTCTGCCGCTAAGCCATGCCCCCCCATTATTTTCACTTCTCAAGCCACCCACCCTCTTATCTGCCTTGAACAAATCATATATTTGTCTGTAACGCCACCACCCATACCCAAAACTAACATCATGTTCTTCTTTTAAGATATATTCACCTCTTACTTTTGTTACCAGTGCTTCATATTTCAACCAATCTTGACCTTCACAAATTGAAAAAGGCTTTATAACTTCCGCTGGAACAACCCACAATGGTTTTGTATCCGAAAAAAATCTATTGTATTTACTCCACACGTTTATTAAAGATCTTCTTACATAGTGGTGTTTGAACATATTATCCATCTTCACTTTTCCGTAATACAAGTATGAATGCCATCCAAATCTACAATCATGTCCTTCCAATGCCAAAAGCTTCCTATCTTCTAGTCGGATCCAGCTTTCTAACCACGTCAAACAAACCGCATCATGATATAACTGCAAATTTGGTAATTGCAATCCACCTCTTTCTGTCAGTCGAATCTGACTCTTCACGACCCCATAGACCACATCATGCCAGGCCCTCCTGTCTTCCGTCATGCTGTGGAGTTTGCTTAATTTCATGTTTGTTGCATCAATAACACTGTCTAACCATCTCATCCTTTGCTGTCCCCTTCTTCTTTGACCTTCCATCTTTCCCAGCATCAGGGTCTTCTCCAGGGAGTGCTCCCTTCTCATTTGGTGGCCAAAGTATTTGAGCTTCAGCTTCAGGATCTGGCCTTCCAGGGAACAGTCAGTGTTGATTTCTTTTAGGATTGACTGATTTGATCTCCTTGCAGTCCAAGGGACTCTCAAGAGTCTTCTCCAGCACCATAATTCAAAAGCATCTATTCTTTGGCGCTCGGCCTTCTGATGGAATACAATGGTGTAAAATGGCATTAAAAACACTACAAAAGAAACACCAGAACTGGGAAGACCAGCAGTCAAAATGACTGAAACGAAAAGATTCCTGGCATGCATACAAAATTATAGAAATTTCGAAATACATTGTGGATAACCAATACTTGTGGGCTAGATCAGTTCCCCAGGTGGTAGCGAGTTCCAGGCCAGACACTGACCTGCAGACCAGGAGGTCTGTAGATCTGTAGTTCAGCAGTTCGAGATCTGAGTGCCGCATGAAAAAGTGAGCTCCTGTCTCTGGCCCCAGCTCCTGCCAACCTAGCAGTTCGAAAGCAAGAAATTGCAAGTAGATAAATGGGTGCCGCTTTGGTGGGAAGGTAACAGCGTTCCGTGTGCCTCGCTGTATAGTCATGCTGGCCACATAACCATGAAAAAGTCTTTGGACAGCGCTGGCTCTTCGGCTTGGAAACGGAGATGAGCACTGCCCCCTAGAGTTGGATTCGACTGGCTTTTGAGCAAGGGAAACCTTTACCTTTACCTTCTTTGTTATGGGACGGGGGGGCTATGAGAGTTTATAGTTACAGTGACTTTAATCCCCTCACCAAACTATAGGCAGAGCACATCCTGTACATCATGTTTTCGGCAGCTCTTGACATCCCCAGTCCCTGCTTTCCAAAAGGGTACATAAATGCATCCGATTCTGCTAGAGCCCCTGCATGCCCCCCACACTTTTTCCTGTTTAAGAAACCCCAGCACCTCTTTGTTAAGTGGCTGGAGCTCTCCCAGTACTACATCTGATCTCCAGTTTACAGAGATCAGTTCCCCTGGAGAAAATGGCAGCCCCTGAGGGTGGATTCTGTGGCATCATACCCTGCTGAGGTCCCTCCCCTCTCCAGACCTCACCCTCCCCTAGCTCCGCCCCAAGATCTCCTGGAATTTCCTAACCCAGAGCTGGGCCTGTCTCTTGTTCTACCTCCATTTAACCTCCTTCAGGCTGCCTCTCTCTGTCTCTCCTGTAAGATTTAGGCTGTGGCATTCCAAAGCCTAGTCAGAGCTTTCCAGCTGTTAAGGTCCATTAATAGAAACCCTTCTGTCTACTGTCAGGTGCCTCGTTATGGAAAGCCATAGTGATAGGCCCATTCACGATCATTAAGATGGCTGAACTCATAACTTGATGTAAGTGTTACTTGGTAAGAATTCTCAAAAAAGTTTAGTTTTGATGGTTTATTGTGAATTCAACCTTCCTCATCTATGCACATTCCTTTCTGCCAATAGGACAAGCATTGTAATTGTTTGGATAAACAGCATAAAATTGTTTGGATCGCTTGAACGGAGCTCTGCGGACATCGCATGTTTAAGCAGTTATACGCACATCGCTAAGACTTTTTTAAAATGGCAGCCATTTGGGATGCTCTAGAGACCATGCCTACGGGCTGATTGGCACTGGTGAAACAACTAGACGAGGGAAAGTCTGCCATTAGCCCATCGGCCAGCTTAGGACCAGACTTTCACCACTATCTTTTAAGTACGGATCCACAACGGGGATTGACGGGCTAATCACAAAAGCGGCACGATTCCCAGATGTTGCTATCTGGATGTGCACTTTAAATCCACCAGGCACTCGTGTCTGGCGTGGCTCAAAAGAACCATATGAACGCAACCTCAGTCACCTGGAGATCAGTTACAATCATAAGAGATCTCCAGCCACCACCTGGAGGTTGGCAGCCCCACCAAAGGAGGCAGACGCTCTTTCTGTCTACAGGCCTTTCGTTCTGGCAATGTAGTCCTGAGAAGCTGGAATATTTCTGAGTATTCCATGATGTCAAAATAATGCAACCAGTGGCAGCTGAGAGAGGGCACAGTTCAGGCAGGCTGACCGCCTTTCTTTCTGACAGCTAATTAGTTATGGCCATTTTGTATTTTAGTATAGCTTTTAGTGTCTCCCTTGCCCCCGTGCAGCTTGTGCAAAAGAACATCCCTGCAGATTTGCTCCGGAAACAAAGGTCACGGATTGCCCCACTGTTAAAAAACGCAGCCTGCTTTGGGGGTGGCTTGGAGTCCTTTTGAAAACCTTGCTCCAGCTTAGGCTACAGAGGCTGTTGCTCTGACTCCCAGCTCCTTTGCAAATCTGCCTCTAAAGGTCTGGCTTGCAATTTGACCAGCTGTCCCAGAAGCCTGTAGAGAGAATCAATCGCATCCACCCTCCTTGGCCCACGATTAGTAACTGCTAGCCAGGTGTTGCTATGATGTACATCATGTTTTCGGCAGCTCTTGACATCCCCAGTCCCTGCTTTCCAAAAGGGTACATAAATAATATATTTCAAAAATGGCAATATTTTTGTACTCATTTCATAGCTGCCATCTCGCATTAGGAGAGACATCTCTCAGAGATGGATTTAAGCAGACTTACCTTTCTTCCGCCCGCACCAACATCCTGGGCTCTGTTGCCGAAAGCTGTACCCAACAGGAATCTGGAATTACAAACGTTGCAGAAACCATCTTGCTACCAAACAAATTTATTTCATTACAGCACTTGGTCAACTGGTAGTTGTCGTCCCCCCTCCCCCGTCGCCTTTTTATACTCCCTGTTTTCAGTTTTTGCATCAGAAACAGGTTAGGCAGGTTTCCAAATGTGTCATTTTGTACAATTCTTGTCTACGGAACTGACTCCTGCATAGCTTTGTAATATGATAATAATTTGAAATGATGGGGCAAGGAAGAGAAGGAAAGTGGTATATAGTGAATAGAAGATGAGGAGATTGGATTTGTACCCCGCCCTTCACTACCCGAAGGAGTCTCAGAGCAGCTTACAAACTCCTTTCCCCTCCCCTCCCCACAACAGACACCCTGTGAGGTGGAGGGGGGCTGAGACAGCTCCGAGAGAACTGCTTGAGAGAGAATAGCTCTGAGAGAACTTATGACTGACCCAAGGTCACTCCAGCAGCTGCATGTGGATGAGTGAGGAATCAAACATAGTTCTCCCAGATTAGAGTCCACGCTCCTAACCACTAAACCAAACTGGCTCTCCTGTGTTTTTACCTCACCCTTCCTCCAAGGTGGTCCCGCGAGCCACTGCTGTAGTCTGAGAATGATCATTAATAGGAATGTTTGGTATTCCAGCCTGGCAGATCCACAGAGAGGTTCTCAGCAAAGTTAAAATATTTATTTATTTATCTATTTATTTATTTGAAACACGTATAATGTGCCTCATAACTAAAGTTGCCAGCTCTGGATTGGGAAATACCTGGATATTTGGGGGGTGGAGCCTGAGAAGGGCAGGGTTTGTAAGGGGAAGGACTTCAGTGGGGTATAATGCCACAGAGTTTAGCTTTCAAAGCAGCCATTTTTCCAGGTGAACTTGATGACTATCACCTGGAGATCAGTTGTAATGGTGGGAGATCTCCAGCCACTACCTGGAGGCTGGCAACCGTACTCATAGCCAAGGTTCTCAAGATGGCTGTTGTGCCAGGCTTCCCTTGGAGATGGGTGGAGGGAGGTGCTCCTTATTTATTGGCTGAGTTTATATACCACCTTTCTCTTACGGTGTCCAAGGCTGTTTACAGATTTGAAAAGAGAAACCAATGAATGGCAGAAATCCTCTCAGGATAAATAATAACAGTTGTCTTCTCAGGAGTTCATGGTATGATGAGCTTCCTGGCCTTGGGCATCTTTCTAGCCTTCCCACAGGTCTTGAAGAAGTTGAGAAGAGGCTACCTCCATTGATTTTCTCAGGCTCTTGGTAATTCCTTGAGCAGTTGATGGCAAGAACATCTCGTGTTTTTACCTCACCCTTCCTCCAAGGTGTTCAGAATGACCTATATGATTCTCCCTTAACCATTTTATCCTCAAAAGAATCCTGTGAGGTAACTGAAGCTGAGACAGAGGGCGATTCCGCACCAGCGCCTTCTCCGACGTTACCACTCAATATATTTCGGCGCAAGCAAGCGTTTCCGCATAGTTTGCATCGGAATTAGTTAAAACCCGATTTTTCTGTGGAAATTCCCTGCATTTTCCTGAACCTAAAAATCAAGGATCGGGAAAATGCGGGGAATTTCCACAGAAAAATCGGGTTTTAACTAATTCCGATGCAAACTATGCGGAAACGCTTGCTTGCGCCGAAATATATTGAGTGGTAACGTCGGAGAAGGCCTGGTGCGGAATGGCCCAGAGAGATTGACAAAAGGTCACTTAACAAGTTTCATGGGAGAATGAGAATTTGAACTAGAGTTTCCCAAATCCCAGTCTGACATTGGGGGGGGGGGGGGGTCAACCTCCCGTCCTTTGGCTTTGGTGCCTGCCACTGCTCAAATGAACAGTAAAAGCAAAAAAGGGAGGGGGAACTGCATCGCGCATGATGCCTTGACATCATTTCCAGTTGAAAACCCAGAAGTGATGCCAGCATGTTGTGCAACATTATAGGAACTCCCCAGATCTCTGTTTTTTACCATAGAGATCTGGGAAATTCCTAGGGTGCTATGCAACATGGTGACATAACTTTTCATTTTTTTTAGTGGAAAACACAATGCCATTTATGCTAATCTCTAACCCTCCAACCCGGCTACCAACAATTGCCAGCGAGTGGCTGGTAACCCCATCCTTAGAGTTGCCAGTTCTGGGTTGGGAAATACTTGGAGATTTGAAGTGTGGAGCCTGAGGAGGGTGTGGTTTGGGAAGGGGAGAAATTTCAAGGGGTATAATGCCATAGAGTCCACCTTCCAAAGCAGCCATTTTCTCCAAGAGAACTGACCTCTTTCGCCTGGAAATCAGTTGTAATCCCAGGGAATCTCCAGCCAGCACCTGGAAGTTGGCAACCTGACCTACCCAATGTACTAACTACTGTCTCAAATGTATATTTCAGATTTCTTTTTGTCTTGTCTGCAGCTACAGTTGATCTTTGGTGTCACAGCAGACCACAGGAGACAATGAATGAATCCAAACAAGTGGAAGAAATAAAATGAGATCTCTTCTACAATGTAAAAAAAAACCCCAAAACTTTTTTTTTTGCACTTGGCAGTTGTTCCACCATTTTGACATTTCAAAGCAATGCCTGTATAGTTCTGTAATTTAAAAAAAAAAAAATCCTTGAAGATCATAGGAAATTATCCCTCAAGGATGGAAGCAAAGCCATAATTAAAATGGAAAGTGATAACTGATTGTCGGGTCTTTCTGCAGCAACATGACTTGCAAAAAAGAGAACAAACTCTTAACTTCAGACACAGGAAAGCCCTTGTGCCTTATCAAGGGGAAAGGCTGTCTAAAAAGAGATGTAAACAGAGATTTTTTTTATATATTTTCTCTTGAAAGGCAATCTGGCAGTGTTTGCTGAAAAGTCTCGATTTCGTTTCAAGAATGTGAAAGTGAGCAATTTCCGATCACTGTTTGTTTTGCAGCGTGCGATTTGATTTGATAGCCTGCTAGGAAGAAAGCCTTCAGAACTTCTCTCTGATTATTGACCCTGTATGGTTAATATTTTATTTACAGCTCATTGAAACCCTTTCATCTCCATATTTTTTAATGAAGGAGCCCCCTCATGTGCTGGGGAAGAAGCGGATACTTATGAAAGATGGTGGCCGAAAACCCACAAAAGGATTTGTGAGTGGAACTGGAGGCATCTCAACACGGCAGCTTCCCACCTGGATGCTTGAGCTGGCAGGTGAACTTTACACTGAAAGCCGCTTGCCTGTTTAGCAAGGGGAGAATGACAGAAGGCACTTCAATGGTGGTGTGGTGTAGCGGTTAGAGAGCTGGACTAGGGCAGAGGTTCCTAACCCTTTTGATCCTGCAGGCGTCTTTGGAATTCGGACACAACATGGTGGACACCGCCACAAAATGGCCGCCACAAGAGGCAGAGACAGCTGCAAAATGGCTGCTACAGCTTACCTTCAGTGACACCGTGAAGATCCTTGCGTTGTGGAGGCAGCTGCTGCCAAAACAACATTTTTCATTCTTTTCTAATATTGTTCATTCGTCCCAATGGTGCCGAACAGTCACTGAGAGTTTATGAGCCCCAGAGGGCATTATGATCTGCCAGTTAGCATTTCCTGTTGGTTCCCAGCCCCAGGGACATCCGTCTTGCCTCAACTAGGGCCGGGGCTTTTTCGGTCCTGGCTTCTACCTGGTGGAGCGAGCTCCCATATGAGATCAGGGCCCTGGGGGACCTTTTACAGCTCCCCAGGACCTGCAAGATGGAGCTCTTTCACCAGGCTTTTAGTTGAGGCGGCGGACGTCCTCCCTCCATTTATCTGTGATCAGATCTGTGTACCATCTGTAGCCCCAGTTTGAAATAGATCACATCTGTTGAGGCTTTGAATAAATATATAGGAATTGTTACTGTATTTCATCTGATGTATTGTAACTGTTTTTAATTCTTTGTGTATTATATTTGATGGAACTCACCCTGAGCTCACTATGCAGGGAGGGTGGGATACAAATCCAATGAAATAATAAATAAACAAATATTTAAACAACTAGTGGAAAGCTACCAACATAATAGGATAAGCAACGTTTAAAAAAAAATCTGCTCAGGCAGTCAGATTCACAGTAGCCAATCATAAGCCCTACCTGGTCGCACCCCCTTTCTAAGGTGTTGGCTGGCACCATGGCCCCCACGGGCTCCATGCTAGGGACCCCCGGACTATGATTCTGCAGCAGCTAGGCTCCAATCCCCACTTCGTTCCCTGGGTGACCTTGGGCCAGTCACTGTATCTCAACCAAACCTGCCCCACAGCTTATTGTGAGGATGAAATGGAGCAAGGGGAACGATGCTGTAAGCCACATAGGGCTGCCAAGTACCGGCGACTTACTGGCGGGGGGGAGTTGTTCTCCCCCTGGGAGCTCTTCGCGCGCGCCACGGCAACGTAATGACGTCACCCGGAGGTGACATCATTACACGGGGAAAGTTGTCCTCACCGGACAACTTCTGGGGCGGGGTTTCCCCCACCAGCCGAATGCCTGCCGGCGGATCGGGAACCCCTATAGCGGGGGATCCCCCGCCCCCCGGGCTGACTTGGCAGCCCTAAAGCCACAGTGGGTCTCCTTTGGGGAGAAACATCTGAATGAACTGGCAAGTGACTTCTAAACCGGAAGTGCTGTTGGCTTTGTTTCAGCTTCTGGCCTGCGTGTGCATGTTTTCCAATCCAGCCTACAGGGAGGAAAGCAATTCAAATGATTAGTGTCTACTAGGTAGGGTGGCTAGATCCAATTGTCACGCTGGTTGGGGAAGGACTTTCCGGGAGTGGGGAGGAGCGTCATGATGTGCATATGTAAACAGGAAGTAACATAGGCATGTCAGGGATGTCGGGGCTGACACTCTGGGTTTTGGGCAAAGCTCTATGGTAGAATTCACTTGAAAAGTCATAGAGTTTTACCCAGAAACCAGAGCCCTGCCTTCCCTCCAATGTCCCTAATGTGCACAGAACTATGGCTTGCCCAAGGTCATCCAGCAGCTGTAAGTGGAGGAGCGGGGAATCAAGCCCAGTTCTCCCGGATTAGAGTTCGTGCGCTTAACCACTACCCCAAACTGGCTCTCAAACCTGCCACCACTTCTGGTTCCCTGTCTGCCACATTCTTTAAGTGCATAGTCATGTGACGTCTCCCTGTGCCCCCTTTCTTTCCTCGAGTCAGTGATTGTTAGGGGCAGAAGCTCTCTCCAGATCTGGTTCCGTTTGCACATATATGTTCTCTCACTGCCCCATGAGTAATATAGGGATTTTGTTTTACTAACCTCCCTGAGTCTGCCAAAATCTTGTGGTTAATATGTGCCCAACTAACAAGGTACCTCGGGGCAGCACGGTTTATATCCTGGGTTCACATCATGCTTGCCTGGCTTGATATTTGTTAACGGGAGGGGAAGAGGAACGGTTCGGACTGGAAATAATTGATGCCCCTGCCTTCTCGCACTGCCTCACAGCAGCTGTGGATATTTTTCAGGAGAAGTCCTCTTAGTCCCTAGCCAATCATGTGACTTTTATCTAGTGTGATAAAGAATAGCTCTGATTGGTTGCCTTCACGTGCTGGTGACTGTGTGTCATTTGAACCGACTCTGGCAAGAAAACCTGTAGAAAGAAGCAGCTACTTCACAGGTGCCCAGGTGCTCGATGTGGGTTTTGATTCAAACATCAGACAAAAAAAGAAGAAAAAGACTGAAGTATACTGCTGAGAGGCTCAAGTTGGGTGCAAATGAAAAGCTGCCTCGTGATCGTTTTTGAATGTTCATTTCAAAATTTGTCGCTCCCCTCCAAAGCAGTTCATCCTGGCGTTTCGGGGGCTGTAGGAATGGAAGGACAGACTGGGAAGGAGCAGGAGTGGAGGCAGCACACCCAGCTATTCAGGGCCCCATGGACATGGAGAAAAGGGGTGCACGGAGCTGGTGGCTATAGAATAGGGTTCCCACCCCCCCAGCTGGCACCTGGAGATCTCCTGCTATTACAGTTGAACTCCAGGTAACCACAATCAGCTCCCTTGGAAAAAAATGTCTGCTCTGGAGGATGGTATCTATGGCATTCTACCTTGCCAAAGTCCCTCCCCTCCCCAAACTCCGCCCTTCCCAGACTCCACCCCCAAAACCTCCTAGTATTTCAAAACCCAGAGCTGGCAACCCTACTATAGAAAAGCCCCACAGTAAACGCTCCTCGTGGAGCAGCGGCTGGGATCGGTTAGTATGTAGGTTCTGGGGTCTGCCTGCTGATGCCACATGACTGCTGTGCCTGAGAGCGGGATCGGGTGCTATGCCTACTGGGTGATGGGCCCAGCAACCTCAGCCCAGGGTGGGCAAAGAGGACAACAAGAAAGACTGGTGGAGAAGAGGGGCAGAACTGGAAGAAGGAAGGGACCCGGTCTGAGCCTGGAAGGAGAAGAGTTGGTTTTTATATCCCACTTTTCTCCACCATAGGGAGTCTCAAAGCAGCTTACACTTGCCTTCCCTTCCTCTCCCCGCAACACGTACCTTGTGAGGCAGGTGGGGCTGAGAGAGCTCTGAGAGGACTGTGACTGGCCCCAGGTCACCCAGCAGGTTTACACTTGCCTTCCCTTCCTCTCCCCACAACAGGCACCTTGTTAGGTTGCTGGGGCTGAGAGAGTTCTGGAAGGGAGGAAGATAGAAGACTTTGGGAATGTAGCAGAAGGCCAGGGGGTGGCAGGTAGTATGGAGGAGAAAGGGGGTGGCAGCAGAAGACCAAAAAAGGGGAGAGCAAGTAAAGAGTGGAGAGATGAGGAGGAGGAAGTGGAGAGAGAGGAGTAGAGTTGCCAGACCCCCCAATTCTGTGGGAGTTTCCCAATTTGGGGGGGGCTCCTTCCCACCACCAGCCAGCTGGCGAGTGGGGGGGAAGCCCTGCTCCCAAGAATGACCCCCCCCCATGTCTTCCCAACAGCATTTAAAGGCATCCTAAATGCTGCTGGGGAGACACAGGGGCTGTGTGCCTGCACTCTAAGCCCCAAACCATCCAACTTGCAGCAACATTTCTACATCACTGCCCACATGACCCAGAAGTGACATCATGTCCAGGACAACAAGGTGACGCTCTGGTATTTGGGCAAGACTCTGGAAGAAGCGAAATTTACCATACTTCCAGTCATGTGGGCAGTGATGTAGAAACGTCACTGCAAGTTGGATGGTTCTCCCTCTTTTGGGGGGAAAGTCCCCCCGCTAGCCAGCTGATTGGCGGTAGGGAGATGGGGCCTGGTGGTGCGGGACCCCTGCCTCCACTGGTGGGTCTGGCAGCCCTAGGGGACCTAACAACTTTACCTCAAGCTCTTTCATGTAATACAGAGGAGCAATGCTTGATGTAGTGGTGGACTCTAATCTGGAGAACTGGGTTTGATTCCCCACTCCTCCACATGAAGCCTACTGGGTGACCTTGGATCAGTCACAGTTCTCTGAGAACTCTCTCAGCCCCACCTGCCTCACAAGGTGCCTGTTGGGGGGGAGAGCCACAACTGCCACAGGAGGTGGCGGCGGCTACAAGCATGGACAACTTCACGAGGGAATTAGATAAACATATGGAGCAGAGATCCATCAGTGGCTATTAGCCACAAGGTATAGGTAGGAACTTTCGGTCTGGGGCAAGTGATGCTCTGTATTTTTGGTGCTGGGGGGGGGGGGGTAACAGTGGGAGGGCTTCTAGTGTCCTGGCCCCACTGGTGAACCTCCTGATGACACCTGATATTTTTGGCCACTGTGTGACAGAGTGTTGGACTGGATGGGCCACTGGCCTGATCCAACATTGGCTTCTCTTGTGTTCATAGAGGAAGGGAAGGCGATTGTAAGCCTCTCTGAGACTCTTTCGGGTAGTGAAGAGCGGGGTGTAAAACCAGCTCTTCTTCAATGTAGAGGTGACCCAATTGCTTAGCAGGAGGAGGGGAACTCCACCCCCTTTCAAAGTATTCTGCTGAGTCCATTTCAGTTCGTAGCCTAACCCCTTTGGGAACAGTGGTTGGAGGGTACACGGTGGTCCCAAACAACCTGGTAGGTTATGAAACGGAGGGAGACAGAAGTGTACTGCTTGGTCAGCTGTCAACATGCTTCAGAAAGACTGTCAGTCCTTTGGGGCTTGAATATAAAACAGAAACAGGGCCTTAAATACCATGACAGGGCCCCATTTATTAAAAGTGACTGGCAAGAGGCTTCAGCCTTCGCTAGGCCCTCTTAGCGCACATAGAACAGGACACCTCTCTCCTTCACAACATGTACTGTGACAGTGATCAAATGCGGTGGGAGAAAAACACACTGAGTCTACCTGGGAAGATTATGCATTTCCTCCTCACAGGGAAGCAGTGCGCTGGCCTACATGTCTCCAAATGCCAGATTGCCCAGGGCAGCTCCATACAACAGGGAGATACATCTAACGGAGCTGTAAGGAACTCCACTGCGAGTGAAAAATGCTTTCTTTGCCGCTACAATAACCCCATGCAGCTAAAGCGGAGAGCTTTTCACAGCCTTCAGTCAGATCTCGTTTACTTACCGAGGCATCTCCCTCGTGATTTATTTGTGTGTACGCCACAAAGATGGAAAAGGAGAACCACTTGAAGGTGGGCTGAATGGAGATGAAGCAATCTGATGTCGAATGATAGGCAGACATCCTGTGTTAAGAACAATTGGGTCCACGGGCCTGGATAGTTTTCATTGTTTTATCAGTTTGATCTTTATCGTAGTTTTATCATACTCTGGTTGTTTTAAACTGTGTTTCGGAGAGTTTCCAAAATGCAAGGTGGGGGCTGTTCCTCAAGAAGATCAGAAATATCAGAGAAGTTTCCTTGTGAGCCCGAGGGCCCATCACATTCAATCTTCCTCTGTCACATGCAGTCTTTCAGTTCCTATTTGTTTAAAACGGTGAGTCGTCACACATACCACAGCACGATACAGCCAAATGAGTATCTCAAAAGAAAAGGTATGTGTACGCCCAGGGGTCCTTTCGTAAAAAAAGAGGTGCAGGAGCTCATTAGCATAACTTATTTGCATATGCCACACCCCCTGACGTCACTGGAAGTGTCAGAAGGCCACACCCACCGCTCAGGCTCCTCCCCAAAAATCTCCAAGGTATTTCCCAACTCAGAGCTGGCAAGCCTATCTGATGGCACACGTGGGGGAAAACAAACAAACTACCCATGTCATGTAAAGAGGGGGGATGCCAGGGTACCAGGTCAATATATTTTTATTCTCCTTGGCATTGATAGCTGAGGTGCTTTTAGTGTTCCTTTTCTGTTTGACTGGCAGTCTTCCTCTCTGTTATAGTTGATTGTGGATTTTATATCACTGGCATTTAGTGTTATTTTTGTCAGCCACAACAAGGTCACTTTCAGAGAGGAAAAGCAGGTTCAGTCAGCTGAACCTCTGCAGTGTATTGGTCCCCTTTTCATTGTGCCCCCCCCAGTTGCTTAACTAGCTAACCAGCTCTGGGCAAGGTCTATTTGGTTATCAGTAAACCTTGGAAGACCAATGCTTGGAGGCAACATAATGTTCTGCAGAGCAGAAAAAATTGCTCCCTATTAAAAAGTGCCCAAGCTAGCCTGATCTTGTCAGATTTTGGAAGCTAAGGAGGGTTAGCCCTGGTTAGTATTTAGATGGGAGACCTCCCAGGAATACCAGGGTTGTGACGTGGAGGCAGGCAATGGCAAGCCACCTCTGAAGGCATCCTGCCTTGAAAACTGTAGGGGGTTGCCATAAGTCAGCTGTGACTTGCTGGCATTTTCTGCCACCATTAAAAAGATATTAAATACCTGTTGTTTGAGAATTTCTTTTTTTACCAGATTGTATACTTGGTATTTAGGAACAGCTGTTCACTATACATATGTAACAGGATTGCGGTCAGTTTTAGCACACCATTTAGCCTTTTATCAATATTCCATTAATACAATCAAAGCTGTCCAGAAACCAGGCTAAATGCAGCTCTTCAGTTTAGAGGTGTGACTTCTGGCTCCTTAAATGTCCCAATTAGGGATGCCAGCCTCCAGGGGGGACCTCAGGAACCCCTGGCATTACAGCTTATCTCCAGACTACAGAAATCAGTTCCCTGGAGAAAATGCATGCTTTGGTGGGAGGACTCGAATCAAGGGCGTAGACTTTCCATCCCCCCCCCCTCAGGTCTTTCCCTCCTCCTCCTTCCCCACAGGAACAAATAACTTCACCTGGAAAAGGGGGGGTGGGGTGGAGAGACTATACTTTCCCTACAACTGTGAGAAATCACTGGCTGGCTGGGATTTAGTCACAATATTGTTCTAAGGAGCTTGGGGGGGGGGGGGGAGACCATGTGCCATTGCTCCTCTATCCCTTTACCTGCTTCTAAGTCAATGCAATCAAGGAGGGGAGAGCAAAGAAAATGACAGGACTGGCCTCCCTTCCCCTCCCTTGCTTCAGCTCCAAGAATGAAGGGATACTGAGGTGATGCCAAATGTCCAAAACCTTCTTGGTGGGGGGAGCATTGCTTCATGGTGGGCAACCTGGGCCCCCACCCTCATCCCCTGGAAGGTATGCATGGTCAGCCCTGGCTAATATTTGGATGGGCGACCTCCAAGGAATACCAGGATCATGATGCAGAGGCAAGCAAAAGCAAAACCACCTCTGAATGTCTCTTGCATTGAAAACCCTAGCTGTGACTTGACAGCAACAACAGCAAATATACATTAATATAGACCTCAGACCCAGATAATTTCTCCAAGGGACTTTGTGCATCTTTCTGTACAGTGCCACCCTATTGCGGAAAGCTGGGAGTCTTCCTGACCTCAGCCATGCTGTTACACAAGGTGGGGGCCGCCAAGAAGGCACCCTTGGATGGGCAGTTGTTGATTCTGCCCACGGGGGGGGGGGGGGGGGCCTGCAGGAGTTCCTGCTGCTCAGATGATCAAAGTTGTCATGGCAGAGCGTAAGGGAAGAAAAGAGCAAGAGTCCAGCAGTACCTGAAAGACTCACAAAATTCGTGGCAGGGGAGGAGCTTTCCTGACTCAGTCACAGCTCAGGAGTTTGTAAACTGCTCTGAGATTCCAAGTGAAGGGTGGAGTATAAATCCAATCTCTTCTTCTTCCAGCACAACTGACTTATTTCCCCCCATGACTTACTTGAGACCCTGCTCAGAATCCGGCTGAAAAGCTTTTTTTCTCCTGTTGCAGAACTGAAACCCTCCCTAGTCTCTTTGGCCATTCAAATAGCAAAGCCCCCTCTCCCCAGCCCTGGAAAGGACTTTTCCTCCCTCCCCCCCTCCCACCTCTCTAGGAAGCAGCTCTCGCACCATTTAACCCTTACAATGCTGCAGTTCCCCTGGCAGGGTCACCCCATGCAAAGTTACTGGCAGGCAGCCTTGTCGAACCTACATGGAACAGATATTTGCCACTGCATTTCAAAACTATGTAATAAGAACTTCCCATTAAAAAAAAAAGTACACAACAGCCTGCATTTCTCTCACCAGCAGGGAGGGACTGAAGGCTTATCTCCCCCTCCCCCTTACTTACTTGCCAGTAAACCTGCAAGGGATCCAGCTGAAGGGCTTTCCCCCCTCCAGTTGCAGTCTGCAACTTCAGCTGAGGATTCTCTCAGAACTCTTTCCGCCTTTGGGATGGTGTCAGGGGCGCTGAGTTTTGAAATGGGGGGAAAGCCATGCCCCCACCGCCTCTCCTGCCTCTGTTCCTCCCTCCCCCCTCCATTGGGGCCAGCTGGGGGGGGGGGAAGGAGGAACAGAGGCTGCGAAGCCCCTGCCCAGAATTAAACTTTGTTGGTCTTAAAGGAGCCCCTGGACTCAAATGCTATTTATTCAGACACCTCACAGTGCGGGATGCACCGGAGAGCTCTGTAAGAGCCCCCACCACCACCCCGATTTAAAAACTCCACGTCCCTGCCCAGAATTAAACTTTGTTGGTCTTAAAGGAGCCACTGGACTCAAATGTTATTTATTCAGACACCTGAAAGTGCGGGATGCACAGAGTGCGCCGGAGAGCTCTGTGGCTGGCAAAGCGGGCCAAGCAATCTTGTGCACGTTTGTCTCTGTTCCGCAAGGCTGGTTCCCCCCCCCCCCCCTCCCGGCAGTGTCCTGCCCGAGATGCCCAGCAGCAGAGCCTCCTTGCAGGCAGCGCCCCGTGCCCCTCTCTGGCGGGGAGCCCAGCGCTTCCCTGGGCAGCTCGCGCAGCGAGCGAGGACATAGCCACAGGACAGCGGGGAGGCAGCCGCCGCCTCCTCCTGGGCGCCGGACGGCCCCAACAGAAGCCCCTTGTCTCCTCTCCTGCCTCCACCACTGGCCTCTCCATCCCCTGCCGCTGTGCTCCTCCATAGCGCGGGGAAGGAGCCTAGAGGTCACCTGGCAGCAGTCACTCCCTCTCGCTCACTCACCCGGCCAGAGAGGGAGCTGCTTTTGCTGCGAGAGAGACGGAGGAGGATGCAGCAGCAGCAGATATGCTGGACACCAGCCAAAGCCTGACTAGGGCTCGCCACGAGAGTGCTACAGACTCGGCAAAGGGCATTTGGGAGGGAGGGGAAGCTGCCGCCGCCGCTTCCCACCCCCCCTCCCCCAAAAAACACCCCCACCCAGCTCCTGGGTGCCGGGGACTGCTGCAGGCCTCCTAGCTGGCTGAGAGGCTTCTCAGCCAGCTGGAGCTCCTGCTGCTGCTGCTTCCCATGCCCCCCCCCCCAAAAAAAACACCTCCACCCGGCTCCTGGGCGCCCAAGGCTGCTGCAGGCCTTCTAGCCGGCTGAGAGGCCTCTCAGCCAGCTAGGAGACCTGGGGCCAGCTGGAGCGCCTGCCGCCGCCACTTACCCTCTTCCTCCTCTCTCCTCCTCGCTGACTAAGACCCCGCCCCCCCAGCTCGTCACTCCCAGAGCGTCGCTCCCCCTAGCTCCTGCCCGAACGGAGCCCTGTGTATGCCAATCACACCAGGTAAGCATCAATATTGCCCATTTACTGTGCGGTACACAAATGCAGGGCTCTGGGGAGTGTGTTTTAGGGTACTGTTGAATGATGGATAGGGAAATTTTGGATTTCTCATCCCTGCTGTTTCGATCCAAAAATCTGTGTTCGCTTCTTCCTTGGGTGAATCAAATTTGTGACTTAAAATTGCAGCATGTTCTGTTTTCTGGTGCCAGTTCTTTTCTCTGTAAAAACATACCCGTATTTGGATAAATTAATGCACTGCCTATAAACACTGTATACATTGCATATGAGAACTATACAATATGTATGCACATGTCATCAAGTCGCAACAGACTTATGGAGATCCCAGCAAGGGGCTTTCCAAGGTGAGTGAGGAGCAGAGGAAGTTTTGCCACTGCCTTCCTCTGCAAAGACTTCCTTGATGGTCCCCCATCCAAGTAACATAAGAACATAAGAGAAGCCAATGTTGGATCAGGCCAGTGGCCCATCCAGTCCAACACTCTTTTCACACAGTGGCCAAAAACACCAGGTGCCCTCAGGAGGTTCACCAATGGGGCCAGGACACTAGAAGCCCTCCCACTGTTGTCCCCCGCAAGCACCAAGAATACAGAGCATCACTTGCCCCAGACGGAGAGTTCTTATCTATACCTTGTGGCTAATAGCCACTGATGGACCTCTGCTCCATATGTTTATCTAATTCCCTCTTGAAGCCATCCATGCTTGTAGCCACCACCACCTCCTGTGGCAGTGAGAGATCATGGAGAGTACCAACCATGCTTAGCTTCCGAGATCTGACAAGCTCATGCTAGGCTACGCTGCCTTCTCTCCCCAAAAGGTGTTACAAGGCACGTTGTGTACGTAAGAGCCAACAAATCATAATTACCTTATGGCGACCCCAGGAAGGGGGTCTCAAGGCAAGTGAGAAGCACAAGTGGTTTGAAATTGCCTTCTTCCGCAGAGCCTTCCTTGGTGGTCTCCCTTCCAAGTGCTGACCCTGCTTAGCTTCCAAGATATGACAAGTTTGGGCTATACCATACCATTCCACATCCCAGCTGTACAATACATGCACACAATCCAAATAAATCTATGAAAACAAGGGACAGATGATAGGTAGGTAGGTAGGTAGGTAGGTAGATAGGTAGACAGATAGACAGATAGACAGATAGACAGATAGATAGATAGATAGAGGGCTATTTTGGGGCAGGAACACACAGGAACGGAGTTCCAGCTGGCTCCCAAGTTGGCTACGCCCAGCAGAAACTCATTAGCATAATAGGCCACACCCAACAGTAGAAACTCAGTAGGATTGGCTACATTAGGGGTGAGTGGCCTAACATGGAAAGAAGTTCGTGCTACAAAAAAAGCCTTGGGTTTTGACAACAAACAAAGTAAACAGAATAAGAAGCAAAAGGTGGGTGTGGCTGGATGACCACTCTTCTGGTAACATGGAAGTGTGGCCTAATATGCTAATGTACTGTGCAGTCATGAGTGTGGCCTAATATCCTAATGAGTTTCTGCTGCTGGGTGTGGCCTATTATGCTAATGAGTTCCTGCTGGGCTTTTTCTACAAAAAAAGCCCTGGATGGATGGATGGATGGAAGGAAAGAAAGAAAGAAAGAAAGAAAGAAAGAACGAGAGAAAGAAAGAAAGAAAGAAAGAAAGAAAGAAAGAAAGAAAGAAAGAAAGAAAGAAAGAAAGAAAGAAAGAAAGAAAGAATGTTACCTCATCCATAATGGTCCCCAATTTGGGAACCATTTGTGTTCTCACATGTAGCACATGTTAGAGGGGAGTTCACCAAGAGAGAGAAGATCAGAAGGATAGCAGGTGAGCAGCAATGGTTACAATTGCTTTGCAGATAAGGAATGTGGCAGAAGCTCAGTCAGTGGCTGTAAGGGCCATTGAACGGCGTTTTTTACTGACCTGGAATTGGCCCTTTTTCTGCTGCAGAAGAATGTTGATAACCACACTTTGAAGCAGCATTAGGGCAGGTGCTAAGATCAGTCTTAGAGAGCTCAGAGAGCTAGTTTGGTGTAGTGGTTGAGTGCATGGACTCTAACCTGGAAGAATCAGGTTTGATTCCCCACTCCTCCACTTGCACCTGCTGGATGACCTTGGGCAAGCCATAGCTCTGCACCAGCTGTTCTCTCAAGGACAGTTGTCTCAGAGCTCTCTCAGCCCCACCTACCTCACAGGGTGTCTGTTGTGGGGAGAGGAAGGGAAAGAAATTTGTAAGCCGCTCTGAGACTCCCTTGGGGAGTGAAGGGCGGGGTATACATCCAATCTCTTCTTCTTCTCTTCTTCTTCTTCATCTTACCTCCTCTGCATACCCCTGCCCGTTCATTTGGGTAAGTCCAGCCTGGCTTCTTGAACACTTTAGAGCACTGTAATCTGCCTTGGGTCTCCCCAAGAAAGACAGACTATGAGCAAAGTCAATTAAAGATAAAGATGGAAGTTGGAAACCAGCTCTTATGTAAGCAGATTTATGTAAGCAAAATTGTTGGCAAGTTGTGGCAAACTGGCCTTTGCTCTTTACTGAGCAAGTTACTGCTGAGTTTCTTTGCATGTGGAACTGTTGTTAGTGGGGCTCCGGAACAAAAAGAATAAACTCCGTAGACCTTTAGCAGCAGAAGAAAGTGGGTCACAGCTCAGAGTTTTGACATCTCCACAAAGTGAGCTTGATCAGAAAAAAAAGAGAGATGGAACATTTCTTTCCGTTTATATTTTAAAAAGCTGTAGAATATCAAACAGCTGGTGGCGGAGAAGAAAAATCGGCAAGAGTCTTGTGAACATTAGTGAGTCATTCCACCAGGCTATCTTCTTCCCCAGCAGGCTGCCGAGTACCAAAAGCAAGAAGATTCGCATCATTTTCTTTCATTAAGTTGACCTTCGAGCTAAAAGGAAGATCTTGACATTTGAATGGCCCGTCACGAAGGAAGCAAGCTCCAGTGTTCCTTGCGTCTTGGCCCTGTTTTTTTTTCCGTGCAGAGAAAGACAGGGGAAATAGCCATCAAGGAGATCTGGAGAAAAAGAGGTTATCAACCATGCTTGCCCTTCGGCGACCTGCACAAGTTAACAAAAAAGAGGCACTCTTTCTGTTCAGAAGGGAGGACAGATCTCATGGAAGAAAAATATTGACTTGGGTGTCTACTAGTACAATCCGGCGCTACTTTTCTCAGCTTGCCAGAAGTATCAACATTTGTCAACGGGTGCTAATGCTCCATCTGAACTCCTCTCGTCTTCCCTTTTCTTTTATTCTTTAATTTTTTTAATTAAAAAGGACACATGAATGCAAGGACACACCAGGTTTTGGATGGCAGTTGCATTTGTAATCTAGTGTATGATGAAAACATTATGCGCTCTGAATGTGTGTGCACTGCTGCTGTGCAAAAATTAACTAGAGGCTTGTAGAGGTCACTGGTTCAGGGTACTTGAGGTGAGACTGTGAGCATTGGGCTGACTATCCAATCACCAGACAGCCCTCCAGCAAAGTCTAAGACTCTCCCACTCAGTTGAGTGATTATGTATGTAAGAGCCGTCAAGTTACAATCAACTTATGGTGACCCCAGCCAGGGGCTCTCAAGGCAAGTGAGAAGCAGAGGTGGTTTGTTATTGCCTTCTTCTGCAGAGTTTTCCTTGGTAGTACCCATCCAACTGCCACCTCCTCTTAGCTTTCAAGATCTGAGGAAATTGGACTATACCAGGGGTGGCCAAACTTGCTTAACGAAAGAGCCACATAGAATAAACATCAGATGTTTAAGAGCCGCAAGACTACAATTGTAATAAATTTCTGTATCTGTATCATAAGCAAATATTACACACACATTTTTATTGGAAAATATGCAAATTTGCTTTTTATTAACATTAACTGAGACTGCCAAAATAAAAACAAAAGGGGTAAAAACAGATATTGGTGATATTTATTTGTCTAAGAGAGAGAAAGAGAGAGAGGTGGAAAGAAAGAATGAAAGAGGTGGGAAGAGAGAGAGAGAAACAAAGAAAGCAAATAGATGGGGGAGGGGGAAGGGAGTTTTGTGATGCTAGATTGTGTTTGATGCATCTGTCTTTTAATCAGGGGTCATTTCGAGCAGGAGCTCGGAGGAGCTCAGCTTCAGGAGTTGGTGCCAGCCCTCCCCCCTGCAGGGGAATGCCTGCTTGTGTCATGGCTGCAGCAAAATGACCCCGTCCCCTGGAAAGGTCCTTGCTCCTCCGACCAGCCTTCTGAAGGCTTCAGCCACCACTGAAGCTGTCCTCCCAGATTAGTGGTATTTCTGAGGCTTGGATTAGTAGCTGTCCCCTCTCTGCCAGCTCTTTCTTTCTTTCTTTCTTTCTTTCTTTCTTTCTTTCTTTCTTTCTTTCTTTTTTTCTCTCTCTCTCTCTCTCTCTCTCTCTCTCTCTTTCTTTCTCTCTTTCTCTCTCTCTCTCTCGCTCTCTCTCTCTCTCTTTCTCTCTCTCTCTCCTTTCTTTCTTGCCTTCTGACATACTCTCGGTGATGTCAGGTGGTGTAACATATGTAAATAAGTTATGCTAATGAGTTATGCTAATGAGCTCCTGCACCTCTTTTTCTACGAAATGACCCCTGCTTTTAATGTATTTTAACTTTTTAATGTAAGCCGCCCTGAGCCTGCCTTGGCTGGGAGGACGGGATACAAAGCTAAATAAATAAATGAAGGAAGGAAGGAAGAGAAAGAGAGAAAGGAAGGAAGGAAAAAATGGAGAAAGAGAGAAAAAGGGATAGAGAGGTGGAAAGAAAGCAAATAGATGGGGGAGGGAGGAGCGGAGGGGTAAGAAAGAGAGAGTAAGAGAGAGAGAGAGAGAGAGAAAGAACGTAAATAGATGGGGGGAAAGAGGGAGGGAGAGGTGGAAAGAAAGTAACTTTAAATGCATCCTACAAACCCCACCCCCCACCCCCATGCCAGCTGGCTTGACTTGGAGAAGGGATTTAAAGAGCCAAATGCCTTCTTCAAGCCAACTGGGGGGGGGGGCAGCCTTTGAGAACACATTTAAAGTTACTTTCTTTTTCTGCCCCCTCCCCCGCACATCTCAAGCATACCCTGGGAGGGGAACACTGGCTGGGAAAAGGAAGACCAATCGGGAAGGCATGTTTCCTCTTCACTTCCCCAGCTGCCCTGCCGGGAGCCACACAATATGTGTGAAAGAGCCACATGTGGCTCCCAAGCCGAGCCGCAGTTTGGCCAGCCCTGGACTATACCACAACATTCCACATCTCCAGTTGAGTGACTGCCTGTTGTTTAATCAGAGTCCAAGCATGGTGTGAGAAGAGGGGAGAATAGGTTTACTTCACCAGGCTTTGGGAGTCTACGGAGTCCAGCTTGGTCTGGAAGCTCATAACCCCATGTGACTAGATGTCACTTCAGATATAAAATCTTTATTTGTGGGATGTTATATGTAGGACAGAAACCCCCCCCCCCCCCCCCCCAAATTGTGCTTAGGCCTTGCATTTCATCCCAGGTCACCAATTCAGCATCCCTTGAGCCACCGTGGAGTAAAGTGCCACTGTCACTTTAGTGGGTTTTTAGAGCGCTGGACTAGAATTTAGAAGATCTGGTTCAATTCCCTCTCTGCCCTGAAATTTTCTGGGTGGCCTTGGGTCAGTCCTTCTGTCTTAGCCTGACCTATCTCCCAGGGTTGTTACGAAGATAGAAACAGGAGGGCAAATGGAAGAAGATATCTTCTGGCTATGGACTCCTTTTTATGACTGGATGAGAAAGAAACATAAAGTTATGAACTTTCCGATAGTATAAGATGAAGAAGCCTTTATAAACTTCACAGTCTATCTTTTCGTAATGTGAAATGATAAGTGGAGAAGATTTATATGCAGAAGACTTATTATTTTTGTTTCCTTTCCTTTCCCTACCCCTGTATACCCCAAAAACTGAATAAGGTGTACTACAAAAAGAAGATAGAAATAGGAAAGGAGGAACCATGTATACCACCCTGAGGGTGGGAAAAAATGTACTGAAATGAACGGCAGACTTCAGAGCTTCGGACTGCCTCAGAAAAGACAAGAGAGAGGTGCTTGGGGGGGGGGCACAGAGGGAGGGCTTCTAGTGTCCTGGCCCCACTGCTGGACCTCCTGAGGGCACCTGGTGTTTTTGGCCACTGTGTGACAAGAGTGTTGGACTGGATGGGCCACTGGCCTGATCCAACACTGGTTGCTCTTATGTTCTTATGTTCATTTCCTTTAGAAAGGAAAGGCATTCTGCACCAATTATGCCATTTTACCCTTTTTAAAAAAAAACTGCAGCAATTCTGGTCTTTTCACTGGAAATCAACGCATTCTTGCTGAAAGGCATGATGCCAGAATTTCTGAAGACAAAACAAATGGGAACCCTGATCGCATAATGACAGCACACCCACGCTTTTACTTGTCCTTTCTCTTGCTAAAAGTGAGAGTATCAGAGAGGATTCCGTTGGAGAGAGCGACTCAGCATGCCTGGACATTGTGGGGCACTCCGTCACTTTAAGTGTGTACAGGTGTTATCTCCTTGAAGGGGATGCCTCTCTTTGTCTTAACCCAGGAGCTCGCCTCTTTCTTGCTTTGCCCTCTCACTCCCTTCACATGGCCTTCCATGGAGACACATGACTGATTCCTAAAAAATAAGGATCAAGAAGGTGCGGGTCAAAATGTGGCTACGCAGCAAATAGTGAGAAATTGAGCAGTGCAACCGGGGGAAACGGGAGACCAGGTGGAACAACTGCTTTTGTGGAATTGGTCCTATGTCTCCACAGGTATCTCCTGTAGAGACAATACCCTCATATTCCTGTACATGTGATGCAGGATTAGCTGGCCATTTGTGATAGGGAAATAACTCTTTAGATTAGGCTTCTTCTCTGCTTTCGATTACAACCTGAATGTGAACTGGATTTACTTGAATAAATGTAAGTTTATCCCCCTTTTTTTTTTTTTTGCAATATACTTCTTGAGAGATTTATTTACTGCACTCAGTATCACAGTTCTATGACTGGGCAAAACCCTGCTACATTAACCAAATATCCCGGTAGATTCATGCGATTGACACTGGCAGTGGCTTTCCGGGTTAGAAGTCTTTCACATCACCTGGAACCTGATCCCGGAGACACCAGGATTAAATCTGGGACCTTCTGCATGCCAAGCAAATGCTCTGCCACTGAGCTATGGTTCTTTCCCTAATTTTTGTCTTGCGTGATGTTGTAACACATGTTGCTTTTGTAGGGCTGTTTGTTTTACAAGCATTAGCACCTAATGCTTTTATTGTTGAAATTCTGTATTGTAAACCAACCAAGAAGTCCAGCAACGGAGGGTACAGAAATCAGCTCATATATGTTATTGTAAATATTGTGTTTAGGAATCCCACACTTAAAACACCTTAACCTGTCGAACTTGGAAGTGATGTTCTGCATTGCATGATACGATTGATACTATTACATCACTATTGGCTCCTAGCTACACTGAATTTTCTGACCAAGTGAGAAAGGTACACAACTGAACCATTAGTATAGAAAAGCATACCTGACCATGGCAGCAAACTATCAAGAATTAGGCCTCTGATTAATATCTTTGCCTTTGGTCACAGACAATAATCATTAAAAAAATTCATCTTGGTCAATTTATAAGAAATGACTGTTGCATTGTAATTAGGGTTGCGAGTCCACTGGTAGGGGCAGGGGATATCCAGTCCCCATTTGGCATGATGTCACTTCCTGGGAAACCCCAGAAGTAATGTCATGCCTCTCTAGGAATTGCCAGAAACTCTGTGGTTTTATCATAGTCTTTCCAGCGATTCCTAGAGAGGTGATGTCGCTTCTGCTGGCTTCCTGGCAACCCTGATTGTAATGTCAGGAACTATTCTGTAATATCATTCATTTGACTACTGAGGAGGACCAATGGGATGAAATACATATGATGAGGGTAAATAGCAGTCATTTTTAGTTGTCACCAATGCTCCCTCTAAGCTATGGGGTCTTTTGAGCAAAAATTCTGCTTTGGGAGCTACTGGCGTTAAAGTTGTGAATGAACGATTTGGCTACTGCCTGAATTGGTTTGCTCTGGAGCCATCCTTCCTAAGCTGAGACAAAAGTAGTGTGACCCAGAGGCTAAAAAATCTATGAGCTAGCTCACACTAACTCAACTTAGAGGGAACAGTAGTTGTCTCTGTACAATTTGATTCTTAATTGAGGCTATCACCAGGGCCAATATCTGTTTATAAAATTTACTTGGTAATAAATACATGTATATTTTTAATATACCTGTAAATATTTAATGTTTTTAATTTGACTAACAGAATTATTGGGGCTATGTTTTACGATCGCTTTCAGTTATGTAGCAGGAAATGATGTTGCAACTGAATGCAGTGAGGATGTTAGGCTGTTGAACAGACAGTTACTGGAATATGTCTCAGGATCAGACGAGATGAAGATCACGGGTCTTTGCCAGTCTGTCGAAGGTAAAATTGCATTCTCTGTCACAATTTGGGTAAGGTCCTGTGTGGAGGGCATGGTTTCACACTTTGTCCCCTACTTGCTTATCAAAACCAAACTTCCTGTACCGTCATCAGTGTTTAAAGTGTGGTGGAATGTCTTTTTTTTAAAAAAATCCATTCTCCTTTCCTTTCAAAACATAAACAAAAAAGTTTGGGAAACGTTTTGGAATGTCTCGGAGAGGTTAAAGGTTAAATCCCTTTCTGTTTTGAAGAGCTAAATCCCTTTCTCCTTTGCAGCTGCAGAACCTTTTTCTGAGTCACAGCTGCCCACATGTGGGATTTAAATTTTAGAGACTGGTGGAGGTTCGTGATCGTTGTCATATCTGTTTTTGGCCCTAGGGCGGAGCAGGATTTATGCATAAATGAAGTAAGCTACCATTTAGCGCTTCAGATGATGTGGGGCCTCTAAATAAGAAAATTACTAAAAATGGCTAAATTACCATTTTGGGGGGTAATGCCATGAGTCGTCTTAAATGTGACATAGCTTAAAGTCTCAGCATGTCTTAATATGGCCTTGCCGCAAGCACGCTACACTTAAGACCATAATGCAGCGATATACTGCGTGATATTACTGAGACAGAGGCTCAGTTCAGACGCTGTGCCAAACCATGGTTTAATTATACTAACCAGGGCTTTTTCCTGGAGGAATGCGCCGGAATTGAGTTCCAGAACCTCTTTGACAACATTCTTTTAATTTTTTTTTAAAGTTCATGAGTTTTCAGTATACAGATTGAAAACTTTATTTCCCTCTTGAGAGTTCCGGCACCTCTTTTTCAAACAACAACAACAAAAGAAGCCCTGATACTAATCAATCTTCCCTTCCCTTCCCTTCCCTCCTCCCTTCCCTCCTCCCTTCCCTTCCCTTCCCTTCCCTTCCCTTCCTTTCTTTCTTTCTTTCTTTCTTTCTTTCTTTCTTTCTTTCTTTCTTTCTTTCTTTCTTTCTTTCTTTCTTTCTTTCTTTCCTGCCCTCCCTGCCAGGGCAGGCTCAGAGCGGCTTACATAGAGTGCATAACACAGCTAAAACAAAATTAAATAAAATCACAAAATTTAATTATAAAACATACATAATATAAAGTGCTAGTGTGATTTGTACACAATGGTGGGTGTGAGCAGCATCCACAGGTATGCAGTCAGTTAACATCATGTTGTTCAGTCACGCAGTTGAATTTGACTCTTTGCGACCCCATGGACCACATCACGCCAGGCCCTCCTGTCTTCCCTCGTGTTCCGGAGTCTGCTTAATTTCATGTTTGTTGCATCGATGAAGCTGTCTAACCATCTCATCCTTTGCTGCCCCCTTCTTCTTTGACCTTCAGTCTTTAAAATCATAGTCTGGGTTATATCAGGCTGTTAATAATGATGGTAATATTGGGGTCAGGGCCTCACTTTATTGGGTGCGGCTCCCTAGTCGAAGGCCTGGTGGAAGAGTTCTGTCTTGCAGGCCCTGCAGAACTGACATGTGGGGATAATAGTGGTATGAATGTCTGAATGTGGGCCACTCCACTAAAATATTTTTATCTATATGTTCACAAAAGTTTATATCCTGCCTTTCTGCCCAGTCAGGGGCCACCGAAGTGGCTAACAAGGAAAACGAAAGCAGAGCAAAAGCACACCATAGAACCAATTAAAACCAAAACTAAAATACGTATATCAAGACAGAAAAGCATCAGTTAAGACATAGGACAGAGAAGATACACCAGACGAAATAGTAAAAGTCTTCTCTCACTGGCAGAAGACAGTGGGCCAAACTAGATTTCTGGTTGGTTGATTGAAAGCCAGTTTGGTGTAGTGGTTAAGAGCAGCGGACTCTAATCTGGAGAACCAGGTTTGATTCCCCACTCCTCCACTTTAAGCCAGCTAGGTGACCTTGGGTCAGTCACAGTTCTTTCAGCCCCCCAAAATAAACGTAGTTTGCCACGAAAAGAGCTAGAGTTTTAGACTGCCAGACCATCTTTGGATCTCCTGGCTATACTACACCCACTGCCATACAATAATTATTAATTATTGTGGTTGGTTCTACAACCCGGATCCTATTTCATTGCTTACTGAATGGCCCATCTTGTCGGTTCTCTTGACTCACTCTGTGTAATACTCCTTGAGTCCCAGTGAGAAAGGCGGATTTATACATAACATAAATGGCACCCACAGTTCTGACCCAAGGATGCCGCCACCATTGTAAAGTGATCTAAAAGTGCCATGCGGACCGCCGTACAGCAGGCTGAGGCACTCCTCTCCCCCCCCCCCCCCGCACACCTTTTTCAAGTGACAGAACAGCCATGGGGATGGGGGTGTGGCTGTCATGCGTGAATGCAAACATCCTGGATTAATCCCATCTGGTTCTCCACAGTTGCCTTTCTGACCTAAAGGACAAAGGTGATGAAGCTGTTGCAGTGAGGAAACTCAGCATGCCTGGGCAGTGTGGGTGTGGGGGGGAAGGGTTTGCTACATTGCTCTGTTGTTGTTCAGTCGCACGGTCGAGTCCGACTTTTCGCGACCCCACGGACCACATCATGCCAGGCCCTCCTGTCTTCCGCCGCCCTCTGGAGTTTGCTCGATTTCATGTTTGTTGCATCAATAACACTGTCTAACCATCTCCTACGTTCTTATATTCTCCCCTTCTTCTTTGACCTTCAGTCTTTCCCAGCATCAGGGTCTTCTCCAGTGAGTGCTCCCTTCTCATTTGGTGGCCAAAGTATCTGAGCTTCAGCTTCAGGATCTGGCCTTCCAGGGAACAGTCAGGGTTGATTTCCTTACATTGATTTAGGGCACTACATTGCTCTAGGTGAATCTTGGTGTTACCTTGTAAATGAATGGGATGCTTCTCTTTGTCTTAACCTTGGAGCATCTCTCTCTAACCCTTCCTTTCTCTCTGTGCCCTTTGCTCTATATCCTACTGTCCTTATTGCAATAATAGACTGTTGAGCACTTTAAATTGTTGTTTGCTTTTAATTATATGTTTTATGTTCTTTTAAATATTTATAATGTTAGTAATCCTGGCATACCAGGTCCTGTAAGCCGCTCTGAGCCGGCGAATGTGTGGAGAGCAGCCTAGAAATCAAATAAATAAATAAATAAATAAATAAATAACAAAATAACTGCTGTTCAAGCAGCCAGACACATCAACAGATCTGTAATAGCAGGGTCCTCTTACTTCCACCTATGTGCTACCAGATCACCTGGCCATTTGTGACAGAGAATAGTATTGTTAGATTAGGGCCGATTTCCCACAAGCAGCTGCTCCAGGCTGGCTTTTCTCTTTCCCCGATTGCATTAGTCAATTTCCCACTACTTGCCGTGTGGTCGTGTTTTGAGCCTGTTGCGTACTGGGTTCGACGCATGGAGAAGCAGGACAACAGTGTGATGATCAGCTCATAGTTTATTTGTACACAGCAACACAACTCTACCGGCCTCGGTGGCCAACTGTATACACCCGCCTAAGACACACCCACAGTCCCATTGGAGGGTTTGAATCTCCTGCCAGAGTCCCTATTGGTGGACTCTAGGTGGCTCAGAATCCTTGGCCCCATTGTTTCCAGGAGCCAAGCTCAGACTGCATGTCACTGGCTCCTGGTGGTGGTCAGCGGACATAACACCCCTCTCCCAGTAGTTCGAGCCCAACCTAGGTGACATAGTCCTTTAAATAGGCTGGGGGCCAGTGCTCCTGCAAGGAACGCCATGGTGCAGGAGCCGGGGCCACTGGAGCCCTTTCAGGTGGACCTGACTGTGTGCTCAGCTGTGGGGGCCGAAGACCAGTATTCTGCCATCGGGGTCGGCCACTGGAATGGGAGCCTGTTCCCTCTCTTTGGGAGAGTGAGGTCCGGGGGTTTCTGGCAGACCTTCGTCGAGGCTCCCGGGAACTAGAACATCGGCTGAAATAGGAAGCAGATGTCATCTTAGCTGGTCGACGTGCTTCTGCAGAATCTGGCCATCTTTCATTGAGACCTCATACGAGATGGGTTCTGTTGGGCAAATGATTCAGCTCGCTAGCCATGGGGAGCCCTTGCCGAAGTTGCGGATGTACACAGGGCCCTCCAGGAAGAACCCCTGTGGCGCCTCCCTTTGTTTGGACAGGCTGCGTGACTCTGGAGCCCTGTCTGGATGCAATCTATCCAAGAGGATTGTGGTCTGCCGGCCCATCAGGACTTCCACAGGGCAGTGGCCTTTGACTGGGTTGGGAGTGGTCCCTTGCACCAAGAGGAAATGGGCCAGATGGAATTCCCAGTTGCTTTCTGTAAGGCGGCTGAGGGCTTCTTTGGCAGTCTGCACCATCCACTCTGCTTGGCTGTTGGTCGCGGGGTGGAACGGTGCAGACCTCACGTGCCGTATCAGGTTGCTGCGAAGGAACTCCTGGAATTCCTCTGATGTGAACGCCATCCCGTTGTCGGAGACGATGGTGTCCCCTGATTTCCCCCGCGTCTTTGTGATCTCAAAAAACAAGGATTGTGAAGATGCGGGGGAAATAGGGGGATCCTGCGGGTCAAAATGCGGCCACGCGGCAAGTAGTGGGAAATTGACTAATGCAATCAGGGGAAAGAGATGAGCCAGCCCAGAGCAGCTGCTTCTGGGAAATCGGTCTAGGATTCCTTCTGTCTTTTCCACCGCAACATGGATGCGAACCAAAGCTACCCGAATAAATGTAAGTTTTACCTTCTTGCAATGTACTTCTTGGGAGTTTATTTACTACATCCAATATCACGCTTCTATGACTAGGCAACTCAGCTTTATTAACGAATACAAATCTGCAACAGAAACTGCATTTGTTAATGCAAACTATGATTTAAGCAATAGTTTGTGAGCCAACTCCTGGTTTCAAAAACTAACCACAGTTAAAATAAATGTCAGTTCAACGTTGTCCTATACCCTACTGTCCCGATGAGCAAAGTTCGAAGCCTTCCTGTGGCCTTAGGCGGCTTCCTCTGATTTAACTGGCTCTTCCTTTGATGTAGTGGTTAAGAATGGCGGATTGTAATCTGGAGAACTGGGTTTGATTCCCCACTTCTCCACTTGCAGCCAGCTGGGTGAACTTGGGTCAGTCACAGTTCTCTCAGAGCGGTTCTCTCAAGAGCAGTCCTCGAAAGAGCTCTCTCAGCCCCACCTACCTCACAGGGTGTCTGTTGTGGGGAAGGGAAGGGAAGGAGATTGTAAGCCACTCTGAGACTCCCAGTGAAGGGCGGGGTATAAATCCAGCTCTCCTCCTCCTCTTCTGATGGTGCTTACTCCAGACTAAGACAGGATACTGCCTGTTATTTCTGAACTGAGCCACTAGTGAAGAAATTTATGTCGGCAAGGCATGGACGAGAATATATATTTAATCATGCTGCCGGTGGCATTTTACAAGACCTTATCAATTACCCATTGAAATTTTACTATTGCTTCAGGTCAGCATCATGTCCTTGCAGAATAAAAATCTCCCCGTCAACTTTTGTGTGTGTTTTTTTTTAAAGTGTACAGCTGTAATTGGTTAGAGGAGTTGTAACAATCTAATTGCCAGGCTTATGAAGCCCAGTGCAGCAATCTAGCTTAGATCACGTGGATAACAATGACCAAATCACACCATTTTTATTGGAAAGGTAGCTTACAAATAGACAGGCGAAGCAGGGCAGCCGAAGACCCATTGGTGGGCTGGGAGCCACAAGGAGAATCATCAGCAAATTTGATAAAAAGTGGTTTGTTTTATCCAAGTGGCTGTAATAGCCTTTTTGGAAATCAAGGCGAAAAAACTTGCCTACAGTAAGTCATTCGGAAACGGCGGGGGGAGTAGAATGGGTCTTTCTATTCCCAACTTGTCTTGCACACCTCCAATTATTCATCTTCAGAGGAAAGGACTAATCTTGTTAAAGTATGGAACTAATAAACAAAGGGAGCCCGTCTGTAGAGTGATAAACAGAACTCTCTCTTTAAAAAGGGAATGGTTTTCCCCCACCAGAAAAATAATCACTGCACCCCAGAAACTCTAAATTTGATTAATAGTGTCTATTATATATTGATGGGGAAATAATTGCATATTAGTCCTGCATTCTGATTACCTGTGAAAGGTGTTAACTTGCAGTATAATTAAGAGAGCTGCCGATGCAAGGGTGGGGAAATGCCTGGATTGGTTCCCCCCACCAGCTGATAGGACTTGGAGGTATTAATGAAGGGGGTCATTTTATGATTCCCTAACTTAGAACGCAAAGAAATCATTTCATTTGTGAATGATGCTTATTTTGCTTTATTAATCTCATGAAGCCTTTCAGTCCTGGGTGAAAATGTCTTTCAAGAGGTAGATTTGGACTGGGGAAAGATGGTCGCTTTTGCAGAGAGAGCTTTTCCAGCGTGTTCGGCACAGAGTCCGCAGCTCATTGTCTTGGATTCCCATTCCACTTTGGGCTTGGACAAACAGGTTTTGACGTTTTTGCCCCATTTCCAGGTGAGTCTCATTGGTGTTGTGAGAACAGCACAACTGACACTTCCATGCTGAAATGTAAACCACGGGTCGGATCCAGACGGAATGTTCTGTCAGCGAAATTGAACTTTCCTTAACCCCCCCCCCCCCCGCTGATCTCAATGCACTGTTGCTCTTGTGGGACAGGGGGCCTCAAGGAACAACACAAGGGGGGGGTCTGCTGTAGGAAAGGGGAACCAGAGGGAATTGCCAATTTTGTCAGGATCCATCCTCCAGTATTCACACAAAAAGACTACTTGCAAGATGAGTGGCAAAATTTGAAGTGTGCAAGAAAGAACGATCACATATCTGTTTGCAGCTCTGTTTTATGAGGGGGGCTGTGGCTCAATGGAAGAACCTGTTTTGTACACAGAACATCCCAGGTTCAATCCTCATGGTTTCCAGGTAAAGAGACCAGGCAGCAGATGATGCCAAAGACCTCCTGAGACTTTGGAGTGCCATTGCCAGTCTAAGTAGATAATACCGACTTTGACGGACCAATGGTCGGATTCAGTAGACGGCAGCGTCACGTGTGACCGTGTGAAATCTAGCCTGTGCCTTCAGTGGATTGTGGAGGAAACGACTGAATCGGAAAGTGACCTGTTTCTGCTGACTCCCAAAGCTGCTGTGAAGCAGTTAGAGAAAATACAAGTCACAAAGATCTTCATGGACTTGTGGAAGGAATCTCATTTTCTCCTGTATCCTTTCACTATGCCTTCTTTCCCTTCCCTGGCAGCCCCTACAACCTTTCCTTTTTCCCTGCTCCCTTCTTTCCTCCCTGCCCACCAGCTGACCTACCTGTCTTCAGTTTTCCCACCTTCCTCTCCCCCTTTCAGCTTCTCCCCTGGCAAAGTCTAGGCCACTTGCATGGTGGCTGTTTTGGCCTCTCTCTTCCCACCAGGGGATGTCCCAGGCAGGCCTCATGGGGGAAGACAATCCAAAGGTGTGGCACCACCACTGAAAAAGCCCTGTCTCTGATCATCACTCGCCTTGCCTCTGAAAGTGGAGGCACAGAGAGAAAGATCTTAATTGGGAGTGGACTTTCTATCATTTACTTTGTTTTCAGCTAACACGGAACTGAAGAAGCTTCACAAGGTAGCATCTGTACACTAGTTGTACCCTTTCATACTAAGGGAAAAATCCGTCTCTGTGTTCCCTTCCACACATAGCTTACTGTACACACATAGCTAACATGGGGGAGGATGCTAAATGAGCAGGTTTTCCCTGACCCAATATGTTAAGGATTTTTAAAAAGTAACGGTGAAGAAGCATTCCCATTTGATACTTGTATTCTGAAATGGTACAGCTCAGCAGATCAGTATATCTCTTGCTCATCTGCTCTGCGTTGTAGCAAACAGAGGACACTATTGCCCTTTCAGGATCCCTTGTCACTTCTGAAAACCATCAGCATCTTCCTTCCTGCACCGAACCTCGCTTTAGGCCAAGGACACAAAGCTCCTTCAGCCTTTCCTCCCCAGAATCTGCCCACAGTCCGGACCTTCCGTTGTCTCCAAATCTCCACATGAAATCTTTCCCAGTTCTTTGTGCCTTTCTTGAACTTGAGTACCCGCTGCTTCGAGTGGCATAAATACCTCCCTCATCCTCAAGACCCTTCAGCTTTCAGCACAACCGAATATGGCCTCGAGAACCAGGTTGGCCTCCTTGTGAACTTTCATGCCTGCAGAACAATGCAAGACGCCAAGACTGTATGTCTCATGTGTGTGTATATAATGTAATATATTTCTAGTTTGTGGTTGCAATGGCAGCTTGAAAATGCATTAGCAAAGAATATGGGAATTTTGCTATTGGGTCAAGCCAGGGTCAAGTTAGCCCAACTCTCTGGTTTCAGCAGCAGCAACCCTTGTGTGAGTGCTCATAAATGGCCTGGGAAGCCAACCCCTGTTATTGTTTGACAGAACCTGTAATTGAAAGATATACTGCTTCTGTGTAGGAGGGTTCCACTTAGCTATTGTGACTTAACAGCTATGAATAGAACTATTGGCATGATCCCCCCCGCAGTGTCCAGCCCAGTGGCTACCACCACATCCTGTGGAAATGAGTTCCAGAGGATAATTATATGTTGTGTCATTTCTGGCTAGGGTTGCCAATCGCCTGGTGGTGCCTGGAGAGCTGCCAGAATTACAATTGGTCTGCAGGTAACAGTGATCAGTTCCCCTGGAGAAAATGGCTACTTTGGAAGCTGGTCTCTTTGGCACTATACCCTGCTGAAGTCCCTCCCCTCCCTAGGTTCCACCCCCAAAATCTCCAGGTGTTTTCCAACCTAGACACAATTTCTGGCTTTATTGCCAATCACCATCATTGGGGGAAGCCTAAGCAGGTCTACTCAGGAATAAGACTCATGTTACTCCCAGGAAAGTATTCTTAGAGCTGGAACCTCACGGTTCAGTCCTATACAGACTTACTCCGTTCGAAGCCCATTGATTTCAGTTCCACTGACTTTGCATAGGACTGCACGGCCAGAGTTTTGCTTTGATGTGGAATAGAGTTATCAGCGGGCCTGAAGAAAAGTGTCCTGTCCCTTTAACAGAAGCTTAGGGCCGAACAACACAAGAAACTTGTTAAGGGTTGATTCTGCGTCTAGCAGTCATTCCACATCTTCTCAACTGGGAGGGGAAAAGTACAGCTCAAAACCACAGTCAAATACTTTGGGGCAAGGGCATACTGACTGCAAAGTCACCCCTGAACGGTGACTTTATGCAGAAGGTACCATAAAATCCAATGATCAAAGAAAGCGAAAGCGGCGTGAAGTGCGGAGGGGAATTTCTGTTCCAGTTGTGGGTTTCAGAAAACAACAGAGGGAAAAGCCAATGCAGAATCAGCCAGTGAGTTGGGTCCAAGTTTACCCAACCTGAACTGCTTTCCCCGAAGACATGCAGCAGCTGTGGGGAAGCAGGGTTGCTATATCCAGAGTGGGAAACTCCTGGAGATTTGTGGATGGAGCCTGGGGAGGACAGGGACTTCAGTGGGGTACAGTGCCATGGATCCCACCCTCCAGAGCATCCACTTCCTCCAGGGGAACTGATCTCTGGAGATGAGCTGTAATCCCTAGGTCCCACCTGGAGGCTGGCATTTCAAGGGGGGGGGGATGCAATTTTAGACATCTGTGAGGGCCTGATTCAGATCTAGACCAGGGCAAAAGGTGAGGCAGGTGCCACTTCTCCCTCCACGTTGTGGTCCCAAGCCAAATCATCCCCCTTCAGACTCTTAAAATTACATTCCCTACTGCTATCGCATGTCTGCAAGGAAAGCAAGCTGGGTCTGCTGAACCTGGACGCAACTCATTCAGAAACGTTTCATGTACTTTGGCTCTTAATGTGTGGAAATGGGCAGGTTTTAATGGCATGGAGGTAAGTGACATCATCTGGGGAATAACATCCCAGTAAACCTCTATGAAAGGGAAAGGGCATATTGTTCTCCAGGCAGTTGGCAACCCAAGGAACAGTGGATAGGAGGAACCCTCTCTCTCTCTCTTTCTCTCTTCCCCTCTCCCTGTAATATTAGGAGCATCTTGTGAAGCTGATTGGCTGCAGATTAAAGAGAGAAAAGAAAATGCTTCTTCATAAACTGTCCTGAGCGCTCACTGCCGTAGAAGGCAGTGGTAACGACTGGCATAGATGGCTTAAAAGGGGAATTGGACCAGCTGAGGGAAGAGAGGTCTATCCATGTCTATCAGCCAACTTGGCTATGAGGAACCTCCATGTTCAGAGGCAAGGTGTCTTTGAATGGCAGTCGCTGGAGAGCAACCCTGGGGGAGTGCTAGTGCCTTTATGCCCCAGTTGTGGGTTTCCTGTGGCCGGACCGGGGAGCACCTGGTTAGCCAGTGTGGGAAACAGGATGCTGGATAGATCAGGGGGTCTTCAACCTTTTTGAGCCTCTGGTCACCTTTGGAATTCTAGGATCAAGAACCTTAAAAAGGTAAGTCAGGGTAGAGGGCCAACAATTAAAACTTAATATATATAATATATAAAATACATGTCTTTATTTGTAAAGAACTAAAAAACATATAGGGGCCCAATTACACCTCCTATAAAAATGCCAAAATCATACACACGAGGGCCAATGGACTCTATTTGACTTACTTTTTTTAAGGTTCTTGATCCTAGCTTTCAGGGTTAAGTTTGTTTCCCTTTTTTTGTTCACCCCTGTGGGTTTCTGACACAGCATGGACAGCCACAAAATGGCTGCCACAGAACTGGCTGCTGCAGGAGGAGGAACCAGCCACAAAAAATGGCCGCCTCGGATTACTTTCAGTCACATAATGGAGATCCTTGTGCTGTGATGGCACCTGCTGCCAAAGCAACGTTTTTAAAAACACGTGCTGCCAATCAAATTTCCAATGGCCAATCAGAAGCCTTGCTGGGCAAAAGCCCTTCCTGGCCCCGCCTCCTTTCTAAAAACACTTGGTGGGCTATAGGAAAGTTGTCAGGGGGCACCGTGGCACCCACAGGCACCACACTGGGGACCCCTGGGATAAATTATTGCCTAATCCTATTTTTAGGAAAGTCGGAATGCAAAGACTGCAAGGCCACTGCAGCTATACGAGGCCAGAGTAAAATGCATTAGTAGCGGCTCAGAACACCCATACGTAAGCGGCTCTCTCTCTTTCTGAGGAATGCATCTGTTGTTCCATTTCAGCGTTCTGCTGTCAAATGGGATAGTGGAATGTAACAGAGTGCCCGTTTTAAAGGACAGTGGCAAGTGACAACCGAGTCCCATGGGAAAGGAGAAAACCAGGGAAACGAGAACCAGGCCAGGGCCGGACGTGCTTAGAAACTGGAAGAAAAGCAAAAGAGGGAGTCGCCCGAACCAAGCGATGGATGCAAAAGGGCAGCTGGAAAACGGCAAGGAGGAGAAGATAAGAAAAGAAGGGGATTTGCAAGTAAACACGAGTAGATTGCTGAAATCATCTGTTTTTCCAAGCCGTAATCCAATTCCCAGAGCTCATGTCTTAACTCAACACATACGCTACCTCCAAAAATTCTCATCACCTGACTCGGGAGCCCTTTATCTTCGGCACACATGTGTGGGAGGTGTTTGTGGTTATTTAGCGATAAGGGGAACGGTGCTTCATAGGAGGCAGTCCAAAAGCAGCTTCCTCTGAACTTCAGTGACAAGCTACTCGGTGAGGAGCCAGATCCAAATCAGCTGCTTTATACCACCAGGTGGACTTGAATTATTGGTAAAGGGCTGCTGGGTGTAGTATACTACAGTACAGTATAGTTTATACCGTCTGTTGCCGTCAGTATGCGCCTATTGTGTAATTTCTGCACTGTTTCTTGCGTACTGTTAATGCCTATGCTTTGTTTCGACGCTTTCAGATTTCTGTTTTTGCTCAGGTTTCAGCAGTCCCTATAGCATTATTCACTGGATGTCCCGTCCAGCTGATTCTATTAACTTACGCTGTGTAATTCGCCTTGAGTCTCAATGAGAAAGGTGGACATAAGTAACATAAATAAAGAAAACATTATGTCACCTGACCTGGTGGATGCAATACCACTCTCTGGCCACATACAGTGGTGGCGCTGAAGGGAAACAAAGAACAGGCCAAGAGCTGTTTCTCCTGCAATCTGCCATGGTGGCACACATAGGAAGATGGCTATGTCCTGTTGCTAGAGGCTTTGGCCTGGGGCACAGGGCAGCGGGGGGGGGGGGGGGGATTGTGCCTTATGTTCCCATGTTGATTAAACATAAGGATAACTGAGTGCTGTCAAGTTGCAGCTGATCTCTGGCCCCAAAGATATCTGGCTGTCCTCGACACGGTGGAACTCTCTGCCAACTTCCATCAGGGCCCTGCGGGATTTAATGCAATTCCACAGGGCCTGTAAGGCAGAGATGTTCCGCCAGGCCTTTGGTGGAGGACAGCAATGCTATGCTATCATAGTTGGCACCCTTCTCTTTTCTTCTATCCTGCCCACTTCGGCCACCTCCTTAACCTGCCCACAAGATAGAAGAATAGTCCGGGGTAAGTTTTAGATTAAGTTATGGGCACCATCTGGAGATTACCAAATTAGGAATGATTGATCTGCTGATTTTAATCTGTATTTTTGTATGTTTTTAACCAGTTGTAAATCGCCCAAGAGCCCTGTGTACTCAGGGATTGGGTGATTCAGAAATTCAATTAATAACAATGGCAACAACAACAACAACAGACTTATGTGGACTGCCCCCCCATGGGAAGTAGTAAAAGCACCTACCTTGCATATTAACGAGGGGGCGTGGCTCGAGTGGCGGTCAGCTTGCATATTAACGAGGGGCGTGGCAGAAGCACTGTTACCTTGCATATTAATGAAGGAGGGCATGGCGGAAGTGATGTCACCTTGCATGACGTCAGCCTCCCCACCCCCTTGCCACGTCACTGGAAGTGACCCCTGACCCCATCACCGGATATCACCTGACCACCCCCAGTGGTAGTGACCACTACCTTGTGAGCTACTGGCATTCAAGTTGTGAGTGAGCGATTTGGCTGCTGCATAAATTAGTTTGCTCTGGAGCCATCCTTCTTGAGCCAAGACAAAAAAATGTGTGAGCAGGAGGCTAAAAAACTGTGAGCTGGCTCACACTCACTCAGCTTAGAGGGTACACTGGTCTCTATGACCAGTTTGTTGGTCCTCCAGGGCAAGTGGTTGGCTGATGTATGAAACAGGAAGCTGGACTAGATGGACCGCTGGTCTGATCCAGGAGGGCCCTTCTCACGTTTTCAACTTGTGAGCAGGGCGAAGCATAAGATATCTTCCTGTATTCAAATGTATGCATGGGTTTCTGTGTAAATATATATGGGATGACATCGATCTGATAGAAAACATTCTCAGACTGTCTCGAGCAGCCCTGGCATTCGGACGGCTTTTGAGGAACGCTGCAGATGGCTATTGGCTTTCTTGGAGTGGATGCGAAAAAGGAAAGGGGCACAGTGAAGGGACAAAGAGAGAGAGAGAAGGCGAGAGAAAGACTGGCAAAAGAATTGCAGCAATTTCCTTGCACAAAACCAAATGCCAGGTTATGAAAGCCACTCAAGGAAGAGGTTTTTCGAGGGAGGTAGACTGAGGACACTCATTCTACCCTACTGTAAGATAATAAAGATATATCTTTTTTCTGGAAAGAAATGAGTGGGAGGGAAAGGTTTATTCTGTTACTAATTAAGATGAAAAAGAAAAGAAGGGTAGTCACTGCTGAACAGGGACAGATGGGTTGTGCTGTACAGTATGTAAAGAATCCAATCAAACGTTGGAATTATTTTTAATTGAGCATCAGCCAAACGCTGAGGGAACAGATTGCAATGCCAAATTATTGGAATATAATTACTAATTGTTTGTGCAAATGTCACTTTTAAATGCCCATTTTTAGAATGTGCGCAGGTAACTGACACGCCCGTGCAGAACGCTGCATTTCCTCGGCAGGTAGGATTTCATTCGTTCCAGCGCCATGATCCGTTTCGCCTTTTTCGTTTTCGTCTTATGGGGCGGCCTGAAACACTAGGTCGATGCAAAGGCTGATAGATTATGCCATGAGAGAGGGAGAAATATTGTGATATTTTGTTGTGAAATGTTTATATGAAAACCCAAAATGATCATTAGAAGGAATGGATATGGGCGCATTCTGCTGCTTATGTGAATGGAATTTGGAGGGGATAGATACAAAATACTCTTAAAATGCTGAGTACTCTCTTTATCCATGGAATCTCCCGCACCAAAACTAACCATAAAGTGGGCTTGGTTGGCGAAAAGTGCCTGGAGAACAGGTTGTGGGAGGGGAGAACTGTGATTAGGGAAAAGGCCTAATAAGTGATAACCCCTCTTTGTACTTTACATAGTATCCCTATCCGACTCTAGGGATGCGGTGCTCATCTCCGTTTCCAAGCCAAAGAGCCAGCACTGTCTGAAGACTTTTCTGTGGTCATGTGGCTGAAGTGGTACCCATTTATCTACTTGCAGTTTCTTGCTTTCAACCTGCTAGGTTGGCAGGAGCTGGGGCCAGGGACGGGAGCTCACTCTGTCACGCAGCAGTAGGGTCTCGAACTGCTGAGCTACCGACCTTCCAGTCCGCATCTCAGTGTCTTAACCTCTGAGCCACCGCGGCCTCTACCCACATTCTAATATCTGTTGGAGAGGTTAATATGAGTCCAGTAGCACCTTAAAGACCAACAAGATCTTGGGGATATAAGCTTTCAAGAGTCAAAACTCCATTTGTCAGACACCTCCATTCATCAAACAGCTTTGACCCTCAAAATTTTACACACCACAAATCATCTTGGTCCCTAGGGCACTACTGGACTTGGATCTAGCTTCTCTACTGCAGACCCGCATGGCTACCCCCTACAAAAAAAAACCTATCTAATATCTGTTGTCCAGGGCTTGTTTTGTAGAAAAAGCCCAGCAGGAACTCATTAGCATAATAGGCCACACCCAACAGCAGAAATGCATTAGCATATTAGGCCACACCCCCTGACCGTGCAGCTCCCTCCTAGGATCAGCTTCCCCAGGTGCCCGGTGGCTTGTGAGGCGCATGGGGAACCCGAAGGAAGGAAGGCAGTTTCTGGATTGGCTTCCCCAGGTGCTCTGCAGCTGTGGGGCGCCTGGGGAACTCAAGGAGGGGAGGCAGTTTAAACTGCCTTTCCTCCCTGGATCGGCTTGGCTTCCCCAGGCGCCCTGCAGCTTGCGAGGCTCCTGGGGAATTGGGGGGGGGGGGGGAGGCTGTAGGCATGACCAACTCAGAAGCCAGCCGGAACTCCGTTCCTGTGCGTTCCTGCCCCAAAATAGCCCTGCTGTTGTTGCACTTCACGGTATATGTTGTGAATTCCAATATTTAGCACATGGGGGACCAAATATCTCCAAATTCTGAAGCTCACCATGATTTTCATGTCCACATATATTTGTAATCTTATTCATAGTCCATGCATACGAGACTTTATTTATCCATTGCCTCAATGGTGGAATACTTCTGAGATAAGGTCCTCCTGGCTGCAACAACCAGTTGCTCTAAGAGATTTCTCTGATGCGTTCCCGTTCTAGTTGGGAATTCACCTAAAAGGTAAATCCTGATTTGCTTTATATGTCTTTTGAGCAGGCCCAGGTTACAGATGAAGGTCACTGTGTCTTTAAAGATACAGATTTGGCCATATCCCATGTTTAAAGGCATAAATCTGACATTGCCACATGTATTTGCAGTACAGGAACATAAGAAGAACATAAGAAGAATCAGAGTAATGATCCATCCAGACCAACATCCTGTTTTTTTTACAGCGGCCAGTCAGATGTCCTTTGTCTTAGAGCTGGTTTGTTACATAATTCTGGCAAGAAAGACGCCTGATAAAGGGCCAATATTAGAAACCTAATGTATACTCATTATATACTAAAATACATGTATTTATTAGAAAGAAAGTTAAAAATATATAAGGGCCCAATGAAAGCCTCGTTACAAAGTACAAGTGACCCGAACACAAGGGCCGATACCAGTGACCTGATGCGTTTCCACCCCTTGGGGGGCCTTCTTCAGAGGTCAAACAATCTGAGGTACAGATAGACACATGTTACAGCGTTACATGTTACAATGAAATAACAACCATGAAGTTAATACTGGACTAAAAAAAGGGAAACTGTAGAAAAAAGAATGTTGAATATGAATAATCGTATAAAATAATAATTTTTACTTGCAATATGGTAAAAAATGTCTATATTACTTACTTCAGCTGTAAGGTTAATAGACACAAGACAAGGGTGTTTATGAGGACTCTTCAGATGAGAGTCATGTGTATGGTGCCAAATGCACAGCTGTTAAATTAGAATATCTATCTGTCTATCTGTCTGTCTATCTATCTATCCATCCATCCATCCATCCATCCACCCATCCATCCATCCATCCATCATCCATCTTTAAAAAGCTAGTGAAGTGAATTAAAACCAATATAATAACGGAAACTGAAAAATTAATAATATAAAAATTTCCTTCCACTTCTGGTCCAGAAAATATCTATGTGAATGCTCCCTCTAAGCTGTGGAGTCTTGTGAGCAAAAATTCTACTTTGAGAGCTACTGGCATTAAAGTTGTGAGCGAGCGATTTGGCTAGTGCGTAAATGAGTCTGCTCTGGAGCCGTCCTTCCCGTGCTGAGACAAAAATGTGTGAGCTGGAGGCTAAGAAAACTGTGAACCAGCTCACACTAACTCAGCTTAGGGGGAACACACTGACTGTCTAATTGGAGCTAGGATGTCTCAACAAATACCAGTGCTGTTGGGTAAATGTGGTTAACTTTTATAGTTTGGTGCTGGATGTTGCAGTCCTAGTGACATGCTTAGTCATTTCATGAGAACTGCAGAGGAAGATCATAGTGGCCAGACCAGTGAATGAAAATTATGGTCTACCCACCTTGGTAGTTTTCATTTTCATGAAACGGTCTTCAAATCAGTTCGTCACTTCTCCGTGCCTGCTGAGTTGCAGATAACTCTGGAGCATATTCTGGGGCGCCTACTTAGTTGTCGAAGCATATGGGCCGGGCCTGTGGAACCTCAGCATAGTTCTACAAGAACTGAGAAGGCCCCCAACACTCTCCAGGGGGTTGTGCCTTGCAGGGGGGAGACCACTACGGATGGGAAATCTGTCTGTTAAGGATGCTTGCCAGTCCAGACTGAGCTTGAGGAGCCCCTGTTGAATTTCCAAGGAACCTTGGGGTTCTCTAGACTATAGTTGGAAAATCACAGCACTGCCTCATAGTATGGGGTCCCGAATAAGACACACATGGTAGCACACACACAGCGCACAGATTGTGAGGAACAGAGACAGCGTTTTGGGAGAGAATGCGCAGAGGAACAGCGTCAGACAGAAACAGAACCTTTTGAATGGAACTGGAAAGCAAATTGGTTGACTGCATCAAAGAGACCATTATCTGAGAGCACTCCTAGCAAGAGATTAGTTCCCAGTTTTCCAGGCAACAATCCAGCCCTCGGGACTAAGATATCTGTCCTGGACAAGGGCTGAGATCATCAGCAGCAGCAGCAGCTATAACCAGAGCATTGCACACAAAAGTTTATACCCAGATTTAAACTTTGTTGATCTTAAAGGTGCCACTGGACTCAAACCTTGTCCTGTTCCTTCAGACCAACACATTATTGCTTCGCCGGGGACATCACCAACGTGCGGATGTCACTTCCAGGTGACGTCATTACGCCAAGGATGTTGCACAACGACATCCCTGTTTGGGGTTGGGTTTTCCCCACTGGCCAGAGGTGGATCGGAGCCCCCAAAAGCAGGGGAACCCCCACTGGGAACTGGGGGCTGTCAACCCTACAGCTGCTCTTACCCACCTTTCTAAGCTATATGTCCAGGCTTGTTTCTGACTGGCACCCATTTTGTGTCATTTTGGGCCAGGCCGTGTCTTGCACTTATGATTTTTGAGAAGATATTTTAAGAAGGGTGTTTATGGTTATGCTAACTATAAACTGCCCCTCAGCAAGAGGAGGGGTCTGACTGCTAACAATTTATGGTGACACCATGAAGTTTCCAAGGCAACAGGTGTTCAGAGGTGGTTGGATATTGCCTGCCTCCATGTTAGGGCTGCCAAGTCCCCTTGGGGGGTGTTGGGGATTCCCCTGCTCAAAGGGCCCCGAATCCACTCATCCGCATCCGGCCGGCAGGGGGAACCCCACCCCCGAAGTGGCCAGATCGGGCCGACATGCCCAGCGTGATGACATCGCTCGGAAGTGACGTCATTATGCTGAGCACGTCCCTGGGCAATGCTCTAGCAACCAGCCTGAAAACTCTATGGTACAATAGAGTTTTCAGGTTGTCCCAGAGCAGGATCAGCTTTTCCCCACTTTTTAAGGTAAGTTACTTGGCAACTCTACTCCATGTCTTGAACCTGCTATTCCTCAGTGGTCTTTCTCAGCTTGGATTTGCTCTGGAGCCAGCCTCCCTGAGCTGAGACAAAAAAGTGTGAGCCAGAGGCTAAAAAACTGGGGGCTAGCTTACGCTAACTCAGCTTAGAGGGAACACTGCTGTATATTTCCCCCCCAACATCACTCCATGCTGCAATACTCCTTTAAAAATTCTTATATTGGCCTCTTACCACCAGTCTTTGCTGTTACTGCCTTTTAAACGATATCTCTGGTTCTGCTTGTGGTTGCATTGTTTAAACACGTTATTCCCCATCCTTTTAAAAATGTTAGGTAAGATTTATTGCATTTGTAGTAACTGGGAGCAGCTTTGGAAGCTGCTGTCTGGCCGAAAGCACGGGATCTATATGTTTTCGATAAATAAGCGTTGATTTATTTTTAATAGGACTGCAGCCTTAATTGAAAATTAAGGTGTTTGTCTCTCGAAATGAATAGACTAAGTGAAACTCCTTCACTCAAAAGACGATTAATTTAGGGGAATTTGCTACCGCAGGCTGTAGTGGTGTTTCGGTAGCTTTAAAATGGGTGTGGACAAAATCAGGGAGAAGTCCCTTGAAGCCTAGTAGCAGGATTGCTAACTCTGGGTTAGGAAATAGCTGGAGATTTTTGGGGAGGAGCCTGAGGAGGGTGGGGTTTGGGGAGGGGGAGGGACTTTAATTGGGTATAATGCCGCAGAGTCCTCCTTCCTAAGCAGCCATTTTCACCAGGTGAACTGATCTCTGTTGCCCGGAAATGAATTGTAATAGCGGGGAGATCTCCAGCTACCCCCTGGAGGTTACCAAAAAAAAGGGGGGGGGGAACCAGCGTACATGAAATGGTACAAAACACAAGAGACAGCTGGCTGAAATCACTAAGGAGAACAAAAAATGTATAAAAATAGTTTATAACTAGATAAATCCAAGGTATTCTTACAAGAAACAATAATAGTATAGAGAAGTAAAGTATCAATGTGTCTCACTCCTGTTGTATTCTAATTCCATAGTCCAACTTGACATGCATTCATAATAGAGTAGACTCATATAGATCTTGAAGAATCCATATAAACTTGAAATCAATAAGCCATAGACGCGTAGTCTGGATGCAAGCTGTTTTGTACCCCCTGGAGGTTGGCAACTCAAAGTAGTCACAGTGACTAAATGAAACCTCCATGTCCAGAGACAGTAATGCACTAAATACTAGTGCTGGGAAGCGGGGGTGGAGGTGGTCAAAAGGTGAGGCTTTGGCTTCCGTTCCCTTCTTACAGATTTTCTGGGAGTATCTCGTTGGCCACTGGACTGAAACTGGGTACCAGACTAGATGGACTGCTGGTCCAATCCAGCACGGCTGCTTTGATCTGTTGGAGAGAGTGACTCAGCGTGCCTGGACATTGGGAGGTACTACATTACTCTAAGTCCGTATAGGTGTAATCTCCTTGAATGGGATGTCTCTCTTTGTCTTAACCTGGGAGTTGCCCTCTGACCACTCCTCTCTCTTTGCTTTTGTCCTCTCAGTCTGTTCACACGGCCTTCCATGGAGACATGTCTCTACAAGTCTCTGCTTTAGAGAAAATGTCCTCACACTCCCACACACATGATGTTGGACAAGCTGTCCATTTGTGACAGGGAAAGTACTCTAGAGGGTGTGGTCACATGCAGAATTAGTTCTGCGACAGGCACAAATGCTGGGCAGATTTTAAGGGCATGATCACAGAAGAACATCTGGCAAGCGTTCTGCACCTGTCGGCAACCCGTTGCACTCCGCCAAAGAAGTGGAGTTTAAAAAAATACCTGGGAAAGTGCAGTATCAAATGGGGCTGCAACAGGCTGCAGATGGAATTTCCCATGTGATCGTTCCAGCATGCTCATATTGCATCAGTGATCCTTCGTTAAAGCGCACCAGAAACATGCGGTGAAGAAAAAAAACCCCGATTCTCCCACTGTTGCATCTGGTCACGCAGTGGCGGGTCAAATCACTGCGGAGCAAATATTTATTTATTTATTTATTTTTCGTATTTTTGCCCCACCCTCTGTGCTAGTGGGCTCCCCGCTAACCTCGCTTCCCCCTCCCCCCACGTTATCTGGTATGTGTGACCGCACCCTTTAGATTAGTCTTCTATCTTTTCTTTTGACTGCAACCTGAATGGGAACTGGATCTACTTGAATAAAGGCAAGTTTACCTTTTTTGCAATATACTTCTCGGGAGATCCATTTAATACGTTCAGTATCATGCTTCTGTGACTGGGCTATATTAATCACTGCTATATTAGCCAAATTTCCCAATATGGTATTCCTGTTTTTTAAGTTGTGGCTCTGACACAGACCTCCTGTTTGTTCTCTGGTCACGTCACCTGCTACAGGCACTGCTAAAGCCCTGAACTGGAAGGCAGTCAAGAGTTGCTTTAGGAGAATAGAAACAGTACAGTCCGAATAAATTCTGCAAATTAAATAAATGTGAATATGTTTGACTGAACCGAAAGCAGCTTTTCCCTAAAGGGATCTAACAGAATAATGAGCAATTTAATTAATTAACAATTGATTGTTTATCCGGCTCTTCAGCCAAACCTAACTCCTCCAATAGCTCGCAGGAATAAAAGTCCAAAATGACTAACAATTAAAATTGTATTCAAATGATATGTGTGTGGGGGGGGGGTGTTCTCAGACATGATGAAGGGCATTGGGCTGCTTCCTGCCTGCCCCCTGGTGGCCAGTGATGGTGGGTGGGGGGAGAGAGAAATCTTCTCACCTGGGCCACACACCTCAGTGCAACCCCAGCAGATCTTGTTTCCCTGTAGACCTCATTAATAGGCTTAGAGGTTGGCTTGGCTCAGATTGCCTTGTTTGTTATTTAGGAAATTTCTGTGCTGCCTATCCACTTGGGGTGACTTTTATAATCAGGGGTCTGTTGGGGCCGGAGTGAGACGGAGCGAAGCTCCGCCAGCTCAGGACTGGCCAGTAGGGCAGCCACGGGCTGAATTAGATTCTCTAATCTGATTCAGCTCGCCGCTGAAATTTGGTGGCAACTTTAAAAGCCACTGGAGGGGAGGGGGTTTGAGGGAGAGGCTCCAAACTTGCAGGATAGCTGCTGGGGCCTCTCCTCGAAATGCCCACCAAGTTTCAAGAAGATTGGACTAGGGGGTCCAATTCTACAGGCCCCCAAACAGGTTGCCCCCATTCCCTCCATTGTTCTCTATGGTAGGAAAAAAGTTAACATTTTTTCCCACCACACTGGCAGGCATAACTCATCAGAGAATAAAGCTAGAAGACTCAAAATTGGCCACCAGATTCAGGATGATTATGAGATTTCCATGGCCAAAATTGAAAATCCTGGCCCAGATGAGACAAAGCACAACCACACTAATGCTCCCTTTAAGCTGTGGAGTCTTGTGAGCAAAAGTTCTACTTTGTGAGCTACTGGCACTAAAGTTGTGAGCGAGCAATTTGGCTACTGTATAAATTAGCTGGCTCTGGAGCCATCCTTCTTGAGCTAAGACAAAAATGTGTGAGACAGAAGCTAAAAAAATTGTGAGCCAGCTCACACTAACTCAGCTTAGATGGGAACACACCATGCTATTTGCAACTGAAGCTAAGGGTCTCTGTGGCAGGCATAACTCAGAAACTATGTGTTTGAAAACTGGCCACCATCCCCAGAATGGTGATGGAAGTTGGTGGGCCAAAAAATGAAGGAAACCAGGTTATCTTTAGGACAGACAATGTGTAACAGGAGCGCTTTCAAGCAACCTGTCACTTGGTGTAGTGGTTAAGCAATTTGGTGTAGCGGTTGATGTACTGGTTAAGAGCAGCGGACTCTAACGTGGAGAGCCAGGTTTGATTCCCCACTCCTTCACATGAAGCCAGCTGGGTGACCTTGGGTCAGTCACGGTTCTCTCTCAGAACTCTCTCAGCCCCACCTACTTCACAGGGTGTCTGTTGTGTAGAGAGGAAGGGAAAGGAGATTGTAAGCCACTCTGAGCCTCCTTCGGGTAGTGAAGGGCGGGATATAAAAAACAACTCTTCTTCTCTTCTTCTAATATTCAGATCCCTGACCCATCAAGGATTGCTGGGTGACACACTCTCAGCCAGACCTACCTCACAAGGCTGTTGTGAGGATAAAATGGAGGACAGGAGTGAGCACTACGATCAGGCTCTCAGAACCGCCTGGTTCTCCCAGGGCCTAAGGAGGCCCGCTTGGTGGCAACAAGGGCCACAGCCTTTTCGGTGGCAGCCCTGCACTGGTGGAATGAGCTCCTGGATAACATCAGGGCCCTGCGGGACCTTTTACAGTTCCACAGGGCCTGTAAGACGGAGCTCTTCCGCCAGGCTTTCAAGTAGGGGCTGCCTCGACTTTATAGCCCTGGCCCGACCACTGAAGACCACCAATGGACTATCAGCGCCACGTCCAGAAGAAGTCTGTTGGCACTGCCTGGGCAAAGATGCTGAAGTCTTTGCCATCATGTATTGTATTTTAAAGTCTGTACAGTATGTTTTATTCTATGGTTGTTTTATGGAATTTAATAGGAATTGTGTTGCTAGCCCCCCTGAGCCTGCTGAGAGGCAGGGAGGGCGGGATAAAAATTTAAATAAATAAATAGATCCAGTTTTGGGTTCTCACTGGGGAGAAAAACTGGCTTTGGTATTTGTTATTAATCTAATTTTAATGATATTTTAAAAAAAATTACATCATTTGTCATATAGCAAAGTAGCCTTTGCAAAGAGCTATTAGATCTTCCAACAGCACAATAATGATTAACAACCCAGTGCCTGAAGTGGGAGGTGTGACTTCTGTTCCACATGTGTAGCCATTAAAACAGATTAACGTTCCATTACTATGCATGTCAACGGTGGAGGAGGGGGGAAACATCCTTTACTACTTTGTTAGATTGTGGGGAAATATTAACTCCCCCCACTTTCTGTTCATAATATTAACAAAGATATGCTACCATGCTACTCTTAAGACTTGGGTTTGAGTCCCACCTCTGCTGCAGAATCTTGCTGAGTGACCTGGGGCCACTTACACATTCCAAGCCTAATCTATTGCACGGGGTTGTTGTGAGGATAAAAAAAGGAGGAGAACCAAGTATACTGCTTTGGGTCCCCAATGGGGAGAAACGTGGAGTATGTGACATTTGTTATTCACGAGAAGGGAAGGCAGGAAGGGTTGCATCAGTGCTTAGTTCTTGTGGCCCTTTCTTACATGCCTAGAGAAATGCTGATCACCACACTGAGGTCGGGAAACAATGTCTCTCCAGGCCAGTTTGGCCAGGGATCCTGGAGGTTTTTTTGCCATTTTCTGGACATGGAACAGAGGTCACTGGGGGTGGGGGGGTGGGGTGTGTGTGGGAGGTATTTGTGAATTTCCTGCATTGTGCAGGGGATTGGACTAGATGATCCTGGAAGTCCCTTCCATGATTCTATTATCCAATTTGCTTGCAGTTTGTACCAAAAGGGGCTGTGGCTCCGTGGCAGAGCATCTGCTTGGCATGCAGAAGGTCCCAAGTTCAACCCCCAGCATCTCCAGTGAAAGAATCTTAAAAGTCAATAGGTGATGTGAAAGACTTCAAGCTTTCCCCTGGAGAGCTGCTGCCAGTCTGAGTAGACAGTAGTGACTCTGATGGACCAAAGATCTGACTCAGTATAAGGCAGCTTCCTGTGTTCATGTGTCCTGACCGCTGCTTCATTCAGTATTGCTGCGGCTCTTTTGGCAGGAAGCAGACCTGTTTGTTCAGTATTCAAACTACCGTTAAATATCTTGAGGGCAGCGAGTTACAGGGTTGGTGAGAGGAGTGATTGGGCACCCGTCTAGTACAAAATAAGACATAATAAAATAATTAACACTGGACAGCCCTCTCTGGGAGTCTTTCTTGTAAGCTGAAAGGGCATCTACTTCTGGAAATGTCAATGGAGCCTCAGACAGCAAAGGCACCGAGAGAACAGCCTGACGTGGTGATCCAGCTCTTAGAAGACCTGACGGCCTTTTCACAAGCAAGACATCCTCCAGCAGATATGCAGACAGATGATCTCAACATAGCCATTCTCCAGAACACCGACCTAACATGGCTCTCTCGACTTGATATGCTGTCATGTACAGTACCTGAACTGCCTCTGAAACCTTTGGTGGTTTATCTTGTGGTTTCCAGACCTAATTGAGAGTGCAGGATGTTGAGTTTTAAAGTTCTCAGGCGGGAGGGGGGATACTGTTGTATTCTTATTATTTTACAGCCACAGCTTGCAGAGACTTTGGGATGCAAAAGGCCCTTTTCTGATTGGCTAACAAATAAAGACTCATTGGTCCTTAAGCCACTCTAGGTAACCAATTGCTGAGCCTCGCTTAGGTCCAATAGGATTGTTTGTACATAGTTACATTGTTTCAAGTTATGAGTTGGAAACAGTATAAATTAAGGTGCCGCTCTCATAGAGCTGTCTTTGAGCTGAATAAAAGCCTGTTTGTTGATTCATCGCCTCCCGCTCAATACTTAAAAGATACATAGGCAATGAGCAGGGGGAATATATAGGCAAGGCTTTCCTGAGTGCCAGTTATCTAAAGGAATACCTTCATGTATATCTCTTTCCCTAGGCCCCTACCCAACAGTGGGGTGCTGGGGGGCGGTGCCCCCTACTGAATTTGCAGCACCCCTAACGAATCTGCATACCCTCACCCAATCTTTTCAGTTATGGTTTTCCTTAAGCCGCACTACCGTGCCAGCCGGAAACAGTTTCTGTAAATCCTCCTTCTTTCTGCTCACCTCTTACCCTGGTAGCAAGAGGAAGCGGGGGAAAGCAGGACAAGGAAGAGCGAGCGAAGGAGGGAGGAGGGTTAGAGAATTACTTCAGGTCGACGATGCAATATGACCAGAAAATTAGGATGATACGGTGGTAGTGTGAGAAATGTGCATGCGCGTGGGTGGGGGGGAGGAGAAAGATGTAGGAAGAAGCAGAGCGGCAGTGAAGTGGGTGGGATTTCCCTCTCCAATCAAGTCCCTTCTCAGGGCCCTGTGTGCACAGTTTTATTTTGTAGGATGCTTTGAGAGCATTGCTGGGAAGTAGATTTTTTTTTAAAAAATTCCACTTATTACTTGCAGTATCTAAAGGCATATTAAATACTGGGTTTGAGGCAGCTCTTATCAAACAGTGATTTCTTTTATTCAGCTCAGAACACAACACACAAAACAACCCAGCAACAATCCCCACTTATATACAGTCAAGAGCAGTCAAAACCACACCTCCTGACACAGTAATAACCAGTCACAGTGAACACTACAGCATACCTTATTTACATTTCCCGTTTCATTCTCAACCCCCCTGATTGGTCTGTTATTTGGGCAGCCAATCAGAGCAAGTGCTCAACCATACTGGCAAGGAATGCTATCTAACACAAGGGTCAGGCATTAATTGCTTCAGTATAACTACCTCTGTATGATAAGAGCCAATAGCAGTGATTCCCTCCAAAATATGCCCTCTTCTGATTGGCTCACAAGGAGACTCTCAGGATCCTTGCAGTCTATGAAGCTTGGCCGGAAGCTCAGTCACAGTATCAATACATAACAAGGTGGTCATTGTATTGTAAAATTTGAGTATGTTTTAACTTGTAATGGCCAATGGCCACACACAATAAACTTGACTGATTTACTGACACTTGTATGCACACACATCACAACAGCTTGTCGGTCGTTCCTTAATGCGAAGCTGTTCTCCTTTGGAAGGAAACTGGTAGCCCAACATTTAAGATGGATTAGTAGGACTTACTGTCCATGAATTTCAATGGTATTGCTACTTGGAAGCACACAGTGCAATTAGAAGCAATTTATATGTCACGCGTGTCACTCTGAAGAAGGACCTCGAAACGGAGTATTATTTGGATTATTTGGAATTGTTCCACATTGTATATGGACCTTTTTCATATTTGTTGTACCATACAAATATATTGTTCAAATTGTTTGTTATTGGTAATAATCATCGTTATAGACCGTAGTGTTGTGCATTACACAGGTTTTTGTACATTGTGATTCTTGCACACTGTGTATTCCGCCTTGGTTTCTATCCACACATTTTCTGGCATCAGCCCTTTCAATCTTTAAGGGTACAGTTCCGTTTACACTAACAGGGGAAAAATGAGTCCTGAGGTTATAAAATGGACTGTACCACATCAGACTGCATGGGGAGGAAGATTGCGGAAGATCACATTTTGGAATGCTCCCCTCCTGACCAATAGACATTCAGCAAGAAAATGAGAGAGTGGAACCTTTCTTTTTGTTATGCTGGTTTTCTATTTAAAGGTGCGTTTGTTCGTTTTTTTAAAGTGATGGGACATTCAAAGCTGGAATCTATCCCCTGCATTCTGAACTGGTGCAGCCCAAGTTATAGGGCTGCCAAGTTGTGCCAGGGGGCGGGGAATCCCCCGCTACAGGGGTCCCCAATCCGCCGGCCTGGATTCGGCCAGCGGGGGGAACCCCACCCCCGAAGTGGCCCGATCAGGCCAACTGCCCCAGCGTGATGATGTCACCTGGAAGTGACATCATCACGCTGGGCACGTTGCTGGGGCGATGCTCTAGCAATGGTACCATAGAGTTTTGGGGCGATTGCCAGAGCGGCGTCCTGGCAACATGCCCGGCATGATGACATTCGGCGCTAAAGTCCCGGACCGGGGACAGGAGTCCCCCGCCGATTGCCAGGTAGGACTTGGCAACCCTACCAAGTTACCACCTTAGCATTCTACCGCCCCAATCTCTTGCATGTGCAGACAAGGCCTTACTTGAGAGTAAATGCCACTGTACTCAGTGGCAGTGCCTTCATGAGAAAATATGCATGGAATCAGGCCGGGCCCTCTTTCTCTCGACGCTCTGTCTTTCGCCTCCTAATAGTTCCACAGGCTGTTGAGCCTGATTGTTTCTCCTGCTGCCTGCGAAGCCACATTCCATCTATTTAAACACGCTGCGTGTGAGGAATTCCACTTGAACTCCTCAATGCGCCAGCGCTGGATCTGAAGTGTGCGCCCCTGCTGTTCATGTATTTGACATGAGCTAATAATAAGCCCAATAGCGTTTATCTTTTCTGCTCCCCGTCTGAAAATTGTGTTTACTTTAATGAGATCCTCAGTTCGACTCCTGATTTTATTTTTTACAGAATTCACTTTGAGGGTTATGTCCCCCCCCCCTTACGCTATTATCCTGAAGAACCAAAGGTTCTTTTTGTACTCATGCCGATAGCCTTCTGTTCTGTGCTTTCCATTTTTAGCAGGCCATTTGTTAAGTGGATTTTCAGGCTTGGCTTCAGCCGTTCCCCATGCGATGTTGCACAAGCACGCTTTTTTCCAAACTATTGGATGCTCCTGTCTCCAGCGTGAGGCAGCAGATCTGTATCTGCTCCGGAAGATGGGAGAGATGTATCTGCCAGTCCTTTGCCAGATGGTTTGTGACAGTCTTAGCACACAGGCCGTTTTCGTCACAGATCTTGGGATATCAAAAGTCGCCAAGATTAACACAGCTATTGTCACCCAGCGGTGTGATGATTGGGTTGCTAATGGGAAACATTTGAGTTGTCAGAGCCGTTGGTGTGAGAGACAGGCAAAAAAGTGCAGGGCTGTGGTGTAAAGACTGAGCACTGAACTAAGAAGCCCCTAGTTCTAGATTGACCTCTGGTTGAAGTGTTTGGGGCTCTAGGCTTTGATGACGTTTTGTGCTTTAAGTTTTTAGTGGCTGGATTTTTAATGCCACTTTTATACACGAAACCACCTTAGTCTATTGAAGTGTTTATGGCAGGGGTCTCCAGCATGGTGACTGTGGGAGCCACAGCGCTTGCCGACAACTTTCCTAGTGACTGCCTAGTGTTCTTAGAAAATGGGAGAGGCCAGGCAGGGCTTTTGATGCTGGAGATTTGATTGGCTGTGCAGATTATTTAAAATGTAACTTTGGTAGCAACTGCCACAACAGCACAAGGATCTTCGCTGCGTGATTGAAGGTAAGCTGTGGTGGCCATTTTGTGGCAGGGTATACCTCCTGTGGCGGCCATTTTGTGGCTGCACCCGTTATATTATGTCAGAATTCCAAAAGCGCCCTCACACTAAAGAAGACTGGGGATGTTTATACTGTATATATCACCTTCCTATGTATCACTCTAATCTGGGAGAACTGGGTTTGTGTTGTGTACTAAGACCGTGGTCGCCTGGCCTCTCGCAATGGTGACCGCCACGTGGTCAGCGCACAAGGTCAGAATCTACCTGAGCTTCGGCCAGGTAGAACAATAGCCAGTTGGATCCTGAGTGACCACCAATTACGTGCCTAGGTCTCCCGCTGGGGGACCTATGAACTGCAACCACGGATTTAAGGTCCTGTCAGGACTTGGGGGCAAGGGCAGGGCATTGTCTCCGGCCAGCATAAAAGAGGGCTCTGAGCCCGGGGTTTCCATGTTCCATCTGACCCTCAATAAAGAGCTTTGCTATGAAATCACTACCACTCGCCTCCCGACTCCAATACTTTCCAGTTTGATTCCCCACTCCTCCACTTGCACCTGCTGGATGACCTTGGGCAAGCCGTAGTTCTGGCACAGTTCTTGAAAACGGGCAGTTTCTGTCAGTGCTCTCTCAGCCCCATCTACCTCACAGGATGTCTGTTGTGGGGTGGGGAAGGGAAAGGAGATTGTAAACTGCTCTGAGACTCCCTTGGGTAGTGAAGGGCGGGGTATAAATCCACTCTCCTCTTCTTCTTCTTTTATTGAGGGTGGCCATCTCCAGGCTGGGAAATTCCTGGAGATTTAGGGGTGGAACTGGGGAAGAGTGGGGTTTGGAGAGGGGAGGGGGGGACCTCATCAGGCTGTAATGACATACAGTCCACCCTCCAAAGCAGCCATTTTCTCCAGGGGAATTGATTGAGATGTTGTTGAGTGGATTCCCTTTGGAGTTTTCAAAACAATTTCTCTTTGTTGGGCTTTTGGGGCTTAGATAAAGTTGCCAGCCTCCAGGTGGGGCCTGGAGATCTCCCACTTTTACAACTGATTACCAGCTGACAGAGATCACCTCCCCTGAAGAAAATGGTTGCTTTGAAGGTTGGACTTTATGGCATTGTACCATACTGAGGCCCTTCCCTTTCCCTCTCCTCAGCAAACCCTGCCCTCTCCTGGATCCACCCCCTAAAGTCTCCAGGTATTTTCCAACCCAGACCTGGCAACCCTAGACTTAGATCTGTTGGGCAGTTTCAATGGATTTCAGAAAGTATTGTGAGTCTGAGAGGGGAGCAACACTGGAAATGCTTGAGAAAGACTAGCTCAAATGCTACCACAGCAGGTGACACGGGGAACTTACCAGCAATGCGTACTTGGATCCTAAAATATAGATTCTTGCTGAAGGTTTTGTGATAAGATTATTTCTTGTTGGTTCCACAGAACTTAGAAAGGTGATTGCTGCGCATCATGATTTTAATTTTGTGAATTGCTGACGGACTAGAAGGTGGGACCCAGCAGTCACTCAATAAACCGGTGGGGGTGTGGACTAGGTCTGGAAAACCTCACATGTGCCATGAACCTAACTGGGCAATCTTGGGCCAGAAATACTGGCTCAGCCTATCCTACTTTACAGGGCTGTTGTGAGGGCACAGAATGGAAGAGAACCACATACACTGCCCTGATCTCCTAGGAGAAAGTATGGGATATGTAATACATTTTTAAAAATGGAAACCCAGCTCAGATGCAGACCGAAGGCTCTTTTGAATGCTTTGGTACATAATGGAGGTTAGCTGACTGACAAATGTCAGCGACTGTAGAACTCAGAAAGGAAAGATAACCCAGTCCGAGACTTCAGCTGATACTCACAAGAATTTAGCTGCCAGGGCTCACTTCTCGAGCCAGCCAATTCTGCACCTGCACTCCATGTCTTGTAGCCAAAATAACCCCAGCTGTGATGTGTTCTCAACGCGATGAGTTATCACCAAGTTGCCAGCCCTCAAGACTGTTGACAAAACTGTGGAAACGTGTGTGGTCGGAGAAGCCAAATGGCTGTGGGCGGTTGGAAGGAAGCATCGTCGAGTGGTTTACGGACAAACATGAGGCAGTCCTGGGGCTCAGCAGCTGTTTCTTCATGTTGCCCAATTTTTAATTTATAGTGAGCAAAGGAACCTCAGTCAAACTGCTGCTGCTTCTCGCTCTTGTTTGTGTGGAGAAGACATGATGTCATTTCCCGTTTTATGAAATAGCTTCTGTACTTACCTTTGGCTGTGGGAAGAGTGCTAGAAACATAGGAGCAGGAAGTGATGTCATAATTTCTTCACAAGATGTGTGTGAGAGAGAGAGGGAGAAAAAATGGCAGCAGCTCTTGAGAGACCCCAAAGTTCAAGTTGAAACTACACTGAGAGGAGAGATCGTCTTTCTTGACTGCAGCATGAATGTGGCTGTGATTTCCCCATTTAGTCTGCCTTGAGGTTCTAGGTGTGGGCCAGAGCAGCTCCTTGTCAGGGTTGTCAAGATGCCAGAATTTTATTGGACCACCCCAAGGTTTATCCTCCTGGCCACTCACCAGAGCAGGTGGATTTAAAATCAGGAAAATATACAATTAAAAAAAAATCCCTATGTCTTAATGTGCATTTTATAAAGGGATTATAAAGGCGGGGAGGACACACCCAGGGCATGCTTCAGGACATCCAGTCATCCCATGAGAACAAATGCATTCTCCACATGTTCAGAAACACTTAGCAGCTGTCTTACTTATTTACAGGGCCTTTTTTAAAAAAGGAAAAAGAAGTGCCGGAACTCTCAAGAGGGAAATGAAGTTTTCAAACTGTATACTGAGAACTTATGAACTTTTAGACATTTTTAAAAAGAATGTTGTCAAAGAGGTTCTGGAACTCCATTCCTGCGCTTTCCCCCAGAAAAAAAAGCCCTGCTTATTTATATATCTATTTAGAATATTTCTAGGTCACTTCTGCTGACAGATAGAATCATAGAGTTGGAAGGACCCTCCAGGGTCATCTAGTCTTACTCCCTGCACAACGCAGGAAATTCGCAAATACCGCCCCCCACACCCCCAGTGACCCCTGTTTTATACCCAGAAGAGGGCAGGGCGGGGGGGACTGTCCAGGACCCCTGGCCAAACTGGTACTTAGACTGGGTGTACCCAGGAGCCACACTCTTCCTAGACACTCTTACATTCTCCCCTGGTTTGGTGATAATAACCTTCCTTCAGGGGTCCTTTCGTAAAAAAAGAGGTGCAGGAGCTCATTAGCATAACTTATTTGCATATGCCACACCCCCTGACATCACTGGAAGCGTCAAAAGGCCACACATCCCTGACGTCATCGGCAGTGTGTCAGAAGGCAAGAAGGGAGGGAGGGAGGGAGGGGGAAGGAAGGAAGGAAAGGAACAGGAAGGAAGGTAGGTAGGTAGGTGGGGGAGAAAGAGAAGAAAGAAAGGAAGGAGGGAGGAAGGGGGGAAGGAAGAAAGAAAGGGAGGGAGGGGGGAAGGAAGGAAGGAAGGAAGAAAGAAAGAAAGAAAGAAAGAAAGAAAGAAAGAAAGGAAGGAAGGAAGGAAGGAGGGAGGAAGAAAGGGAGAAGGAAGGGGGAAGGAAGGAAGAAAGAAAGGAACAGTTAGGTAGGTAGGTAGGTGGGGAGAGAGAGAAGAAGAAGAGATTAGATTTATACCCCGCCCTTCACTCACTTGGAGTCTCAGAGCGACTTACAAACTCCTTTTCCCTTCCCTTCCCTTCCCCCTCCCCACAACAGACACCCTGTGAGGTAGATGGGGCTGAGAGAGCTCTTTCCCAAGCTGTCCTTGAGGGAACAGCTGGTACAGAGCTAGGGCTTGCCCAAGGTCATCCAGCCAGGTGCAAGTGGAGGAGTGGGGAATCAAACCCGGTTCTCCCAGATTAGAGTCCGCGCACTTAACCACTACACCAAACTGAGAGAGAGAAGAAAGGAAGGAAGGAAGGGGGGAGAGAGGGAGGAAGGGGGGAAGGAAGGAACAGGAAGGTAGGTAGGTAGATAGGTAGGTGGGGGAGAGAGAGAGAAGAAAGGAAGGAAGGAAGGAAGGAAGGGGGGAGGGAGGGAGGAAGGGAGAGGGGAAGGAAGGGGGAAAGGAAGAAAGGGGGAAGGAAGGGGGAAAGGAAGGAACAGGAAGGTAGGTAGGTAGGTGGGGGAGAGAGAGAGAGAGAAGGAAGGAAGGAAGGAAGGGGGAGGGAGGGAGGAAGGGAGAGGGGAAGGAAGGGGGAAAGGAAGGAAGGGGGAAGGAAGGGGGAAAGGAAGGAACAGGAAGGTAGGTAGGTAGGTGGGGGGGAGAGAGAGAGAAGGAAGGAAGGAAGGAAGGAGTTTCCCTCCCCCCCCCCGCTCTTGCTTCTTGAGAAGCCGGCGTTTCCCTCCCTCCCCCCACCGCTCTTGCTTGGGCCCGAGTGGCTTAACGCCACTCAGGCCCGGCTTCTCCCTCCCTTGCGCCCCCCTCCCGCGCCCCAGGAACAGTGAGTGGGGGAGGGAGGGGGCTTCTTCCCAGGGCCGGCGGCCTGCCACGGCCCCGGGAACAGTGAGCGGGGGGGGAGGGAAGGGGGTTCTCCCCGGGCCGGTGGCGCTTTCCATGGCCCGGGAAGAGTGAGGGGGGGAGGGATGGGCTTTACCCCGGGCTGGCGGCAGCCTGCCGCGGCCCGGGAAGGGTGAACGGGGGGGAGGCTTTCTTCTGAAGCGCGGGCCGGGAAAGCGAGCCGAAGTGCGGGCCGGGAAAGCGAGCTGGGGGGGCGGGGCTTTGTTATGTGCCTGCCCCCCAGCCCCCTCTCTCCCGGAGTGGTGCCCCGGCACGCCCCGGCCCCAACGGAGCCCTGCCTTCCTTGGGTATGGAGCTTTGTGGCAGAGGAGAGCTGGTGCAAAAGACAAGCAATATCCACATTTACGGAGGACCTCTTTGGGAACCAGAAATAAGCTAACTGCTTGAGGGAACCCATCAATAAGTAGAGAAGCCAGGCCAAATCTACAGAGGATCTGAAACAAAATAGGCATCCATTTGACAGATCTGTGGGCTGGAAACACTTTTGGACAGGCTGAGATTTGGCCTAGCCCTGCTCCTTATTGATGGGTTCCCTCAAGCTGTTTGCTTTTTTTCCTCTGCGTGCAGGTGCTTAGACTGGGTGTGGCCAGGAGCATGTGCCCTTGGGTTTTTAACCTATGACTTGCAGCCTAGCATTAGCAAGCCCAGTGAATTAGGACCTGCCCTGGATGTATTTGGCTGCGATCATACACACTAGATAATCCATTTTCAATGCACTTTCCAACTATATTTTACTGGGGCCCATTTTGCATCTAGCATTCGCTCTGTTGGCCCAATCTGCATTTAGCATTTGCTCCGTTGTTTTACCAAACCCACACTGGAACTAGGGCTGCCAAGTCCCCCCGGCGGGTGGGGAATCCCCCGCTAAAGGGGTCCCCAATCCGCTGGCCCGGATTCAGCCGGCGGGGGGAACCCCACCCCTCAAGTGGCCCGATCAGGCCGACTGCCCCAGCGTGGTGACGTCACCCGGAAGTGACATCATCATACTGGGCACGTTGCCAGGGCAACACTAGCAATCGCCCTGGAAACTCTATGGTACCATAGAGTTTTTGGGCTATTGCCAGAGCATCGCCCTGGCAACGTGTTCAGCGTGATGATGTCACTTCTGGGTGATGTCATCATGGTGCACGTGCGCGCGGAGCTCCAGGATGAGGGACAGGACTCCCCCACTTTCCCGCAGGTAACACTTGGCAACCCTAACTGGAACAGAAAAAGATGCAGCTAAAAACCCATTCAAATACCCCGGGCCAACGCCTACTGACTGCAGAGTCACCCCTGAATGGTCATAAAACAGCCATAAATCTATGTAGACAGTAGCCTTAAAAAAACGAGAGATCAAAGGAAGTGAAAGCGGCATGCATGTGGAGGCTACCATAAAATCCGACAATCAAAGAAAGTGAAAGTGGCATGCAATGCAGAGGGGAATTCCCGTTCCAACATGGATTTGGTAAAACAGCGGAGCGAATGCTAGATGCAGAATGGGCTTGTGTGAACTGGCAAAATCCAGTTGGAAAGTGCATCACGAGTGAATTGGATTATTTAGTGTGAGTGACCCTGCTGCCTTTGTTTTCTTCCTTTGTTTTGCGTGCTTGAATACTACTGTTTAAATGGTTTTGTTTCATTTTGCAAGCTTTATTGGGGTAAGGGGAGGCAGCATGGTACAGCCCAGTCTCACCAGATCTCGGAAGAGAAGCGGGGTTGGTACTTGGGAGACCCCCGAGGAAGGCTAAGCTGGGGAAGGCAGTGGCAAACCACCTCTGCTTCTCCCTTGCCTTGAAAGCCCCTGGCTGGTGCTGCCAGAAGCACCCACCCAGCACGAACAATGTAAGATGTAAAAAACCCTCTGGGGATGCTGTGGAAATTGTACATCTCCTCTTAAAAATACAAGCTTATAAGGTCTCATGGCACGCCTTCTTTGCCTCCCTGCAACATCTGCAATAATGTCTTTAAAGGATTTCTGGCATTTTGCTGGGCGGAAGACACACTCCTCTCTCCCCTGTTATTTGGTGGTGTATTAGGGTTATTTGCTATTTCTTGTTATGCTTCTCACTGCTCCGTTCCAGGCTAAGAAAATTTGGCCGATTGATTTTTCACCACGGTAGGCCAGTCCCACGTTTGCAATATGGGCCAAGTGCTGAAGAAGTATCGGGATGAGCCATTGATTAAGTTGACACCACAATCTATTTTCCTGCGCTTTGCAGGCTGGATTTAAAGCGTGTGTGTGTATGTGTGCAACCCACATTTCTGAGACGCCGGTCTGTGTGAATACTCTTGCACGAACAACTTTGTCTGCTCTCGGCTTTCATTAATATTACAACGTTTCTCAGCACTCTTGACGAGGACGAAAAAGAAAGCCGGGGAAATTGCTCCAGATTTGTTTTCAAAGAGGCTCGTGGGCTCGGCGAGTAGGAGAAGTCGCTGCAATGGTGCGAGAGCCCAGTTTCTTAAGGCCGTGGGCAAAAGCCACCGGGAAGCAATCCTGCACAAGACCTGCTGAAATGCATGGCAGTTCCACGAGAGATTTGGGCCTGTTTGTGGGAACAGGTGCAGAGGTGCAAGGCTGGATGTCATGATTGGGAGCAATGCTCCCTCTAAGCTATGGAGCCTTGTGAGCAAAAATTCTACCTTGCGAGCTACTGGCATTAAAGTTGTGAGCGAGCGATTTGGCTACAGCATAAATTAGATTGCTCTGAAGCCATCCTTCCTGAGCTAAGACAAAAATGTGTGAGCCGGAGACTAAAAACTGAGCTAGCTCACACTAACTCAGCTTAGAGGGAACACTGATTGGGAGCCAGGCAGCCAATTACAAGTGCAGCTTTTGAATTACCTGCATTGTTGTCATCTGGAAACCTGGGCTGCACTGGGGAGCATGGGTAGAAATCCTCCGGCTTGTGCTGCCCCTCCCTCTTGCCCTTGTACATGGAACTAAGGCTGATTTTACATGTGCATTTTTGTAACAGCTTCATTCCAGAGCTCCCTGCACCGGTAACACATTGGTGTCAAAGCTGTTGTAGGGAAATGCCCACATCTGATTGAACTGGAGTGAAAGGGGTCATTCTTTTGAAGTGCTGTTAAGAACAGGATTTGTTTACAGAGGTGTGAAGCCAGCTTGAGAGCTAGAGGGCAATTAGCAGATATGGACAGTTGAGAAGGAATGCAGATTCACACTTGAAAGAGATGTGGGCGAGGTTTTTTTGGAAGTAGAATGATTCCAGCAGGAAAGGCAGATGTAAAACCAGCCTAAGATGGAAGCCTCTGTTGAGGAGGTCTTCAGTTTAACTTCAGTCTTAGGTCCTTGTTATTGGGGGGAAAGATGGGGCTATAAAAGGCTTGAATAAACAAACAAACTCAGGCGCTTGCACTGGGAGGGAAAAGGAAGCAGGATGGAGTCCTTTCAGATTGGTGGTGGAACGTGCTGTCAAGTTATCAGCCCTGTAGGATTTTCCAGGCAAGAGACATTCAGAGGTGGTTTGCCATCGCCTGCCTCTGCATAAAAACCCTGAACAGCTCTGAGAGAACTTGTAACGGACCCAAGGTCACTCCAGCAGCTGCATCTGGAGGAGTGGGGAATCAAACCTGGTTCTCCCAGATTAGAGTCTGCCGCTCTTAACCATGACACCAAACTGGCTCTTTAGCTTCCAAGATCTGACAAGACTGGTCTAGATTGGGCCATCCAGGTCAGGGCCATTTCAAATTAGGCACATCCTATTTCCATATTCTAGCCTTGCCCAAGCCAGAGCTGTTAACAGGCTTACCAAGTTGCCCATCCCTTACTATGCTGCCTGCTATGATAGGTCACCTCCCCCCCCCCCCCCCCCCGCGCCTGCTCTTGCAGCACTGGGAGGATGATGTCACAGACATGGCTTCTTGTTGCAGTGTCTGCGACACTCAAGGAATTTTCATAATCTCTATGGTCTTTTCTATAGAGATTGGAGGAATTCCTAGAGAGGGGTAGGGGGAAGCACTTCCAGGTGATCACCCGGAAGTGACGTTGCTATGTCATCAACACTCCCCCTCCCCACACTTCATCCCCCCCTCAAACTCCCAGGGGTTGTCAGTGCAAGACTGGCGACTCTATTTTTTAATGCAGCTTGGAGGGACAAGTAGGCAATTGGAAAGAGAGCTATCCGAATCCTACCCCACTGTGAACGCAATGCATTGAATTGGGATGTCTGGACACAAGTGCTGTTACAAATCGGGGGCCACTTCTCGCCTACAGAGCTCCCCCTGCCCCTGAATCTGCAAGATGTTCACATTTGGGGTTTAAGGTTCACAGCCCCCTCAATTTGGTCTCCTAGGCCCTTTCTGCACTTGCCTTTTAGTCCATGTTCACCGCAGTGTCCTCCAAGTGATTCTGCATTAAAATCAAATTTATCCTTCTTTTTAATCCAGGTTCCCCCCCCCCATTCTGCACTAAAATTGAGTTCAACCTTCTTTTTATTCCACCCCCCCCCTTCTGCATTGCATTCCCTCCCTTCAGTGGTCAGCCCGGTTTCCGCCTGCTGTTGCCCCGGGGTTATTTGGATGCTGTTTTGCCCTGGACTTAAACTGCCTTGACTCGGAGAAAATCTGGAGTGGCAGGCAAATGTGGAAAGGGCCCTAGCCCTCTCCTCTCAGCAGCTAACTGGGAGCCAGTGCAACTGACAGAAGATCAGCTTGATATCTCCCATGACAGGTCTGGAGGCAGAGGCCTGTGTTCATTTGTGCATCCAGGGGCAGCGCCCAGTGCAAATCTTGGTTATTTTGTACAGCTCTGAAAAAGTCAAGAGGGCTGATAAGCCGCCTTGCTTCCAGGCTTTTCTGACAAACGGGCGAGAAGCAAGCAAGAAACCCTGACCGAGTCATTCCCACCCCCCACCCCCTTTTAGTTGGCAACCTTAGCTGTGCTCATATGTGAACATTTGACAGGCCTGGTGGTGAGGCAGGTGCAACAGATGGGTGAGCCTGATACCACCCACACGCTAGATATTGTTGCAAGGCACACAGACTGCAATCCGATGGACACTTTCTTATTAGCAGCGCATACTAAGCTCGTTGGACTTCATGCCCTTGTCTTGGCTGGCTCCTCAGCCACATATGCACCTCATTTGGCTATTGCACAGACAGCGAAATAGCATTTCTTCGTAACCAAACTAGCTTGGCCATAAAGGAAAATTCAGTTTCAAATGACTGCAGTTGTGCCGTGATAGTGCAATATCCAACAATGATAGTGCAATATCCAGTGCAATATCCAACAAAGGCAGCTTGGATGGTCTTGTCCAGTTGTCATCCAGTTGTGAACGACTGGTATTGTAAGACAGTGGTGCAATATCCAGCAATATGTGGACGGAGCCCACGATTCTGTAGACTGGAACTGCCTATCATGAAGAATGCAGGGTAGCTGGCAAAAAAGGCGGCATCCTGTCATGTCCTCACTCACCCTGTAATGCTCTAGTTCTACCTTCCTTCTCTCCCAGCATCACTGAAACGTATATTTCAAAAGGAAGTCCTTCTTCACCCAAAGAGTGATTAACACGAGAATTCAGTGCTACAGGAGGTGGTGGCGGCTACAAGCAGGGACGGCTTCAAGAGGGAATTAGATAAACACAAGAAGTGGGACCCACAATACTCACAGAGGGGGGGGGGGAGTATTCCTAAAGGCTCCCAGCCTGCAGAAGCAGCTCTGCATTGAGGACGAAGTGGCTACAGGTAAACTTTCTTCCCCCACCCCCAGGGCACCGGCAGCGAGGCCTGAATGGCTCGCACAGGCCTGAATGCATGCACAGGGAATGCTCTTTTACTTTTGGGGGGATTTAAGTATCCCCCTTATAGTTTTTTAAACTTTTCAGATTTTTATGCACACCTGGGGAGTGCCCCAAGTGTGCAGGAAAATCTCTTTGCCCCCCAAGTGCCCCCGATGTGTGGATTTAGATATCTGCATCTTGGCTAATACTATATAGATATGGAGCAGAGGTCCATCAGTGGCTATTAGCCACAAGGTATAGATAGGAACTCTCAGTCTGGGGCAAGTGATACTCTGTATTCTTGGTGCTTGGGGGGGGGGACAGTGGGAAGGCTTCTTGTGTCCTGCCCCCACTGGTGGACCTCCTGAGGGCACCTGGTATTTTTGGCCACTGTGTGACGGAGTGTTGGACTAGATGGGCCACTGGCCTGATCCAACATTGGCTTCTCTTATGTTCTTATATTTCTTTGCCCATATTGCTCAATATTGACTGTTGCTGGTGGGAGTAGAAAAGAACAAGAGTCCAGTAGCACCTTAAAGATTAACAAAATCTGTGACAGGGTATGAGTCACTGCTCACTTCTTCAGGTATATGAAGAAGTGAGCAGTGACACACAAAAGCCCATACCCTGCCACAAATTTTGTTGGTCTTTATCGTAGGGTTGTAAGGTTCAACCTGGCTCCCAGCGAGGGGACTCCTGATCCTTCCTTGACTTCGCACGTGTGCCGTGATGACTTCACCCGGAAGTGATGTCATCGTGTTTCTGGCATTGGGGGTGACACTCTAGGGTTTGGGCAAAACTCTATGGTTTTTTGGGCCTCAAAACCATAGAGGTTTGCCCAAAATCTAGAGCATCACCCCCAACATTGGTAATGCAATGACAACACTCCCAGGTGATGTCATCGTGCCAGCACCAGTGGTGCTGGGAGGGGGCTTCTCAGGGTGGGGCTTCCCCTGCCAGCCAGCTGGGTTGTGGTGGATTGGGACCCCCAAAATTAGGGGGTCCCCCAGCCCCACCGGAGGAATGGCAACCCTACTTTAAGGTGCTACTGGACTCTTGTGCTTTTTTATTGCTAGAGACAGACTAACACCTCTACCTATCTGGTTGCTTGTGGAGGTATGGAAATACCCCTTTTAATGGCATCAGTTGCAGAGGAAATGGAACTAAATGTCACAAAAGAGGAAAGGCAGCCATTTTTTCCACACGAGGATGCCATTTTCAGTGGCAGCCCGGCACTTTGTTTCCAGTTGCCCCACGGCTTATGAATTCTCTGCAGCAACCATTCTTTTCCCCCCTCATAAAGCTCCTCTGAATTACTCACATTCCGCTTGGCATGTTTACCACAGCCGAGAGTCTGAAGTAAAATAAATTCAGAACAGATATAATACGAGCCAATAATGAAGGATAACCTCTCCCCCTCAGCAGCAGGCTCCGCTCTCAAGCCACGGCTACGATCATTAGTATCTTGTCGTAAATGCAAAGTTAAAAGGTTATTGTTATTGCCAGAGCTGCCAATCTCCCTCACAAATAATGAGAGCAGAGAGGGAGAGAAAGAGAAGCACCAGTCAGGCGCTGTTTGAAACGTTCAGAAAGCCCTCAGCTCTCCGGCACTTTCCTTTTTTGGGAAGGAAAAAAGAGTTTTCAGAGACATTGCGAACGGCAGTTAAGAATAACAGACCGCTGCAGCCAGCCTGGCTCGGAGGGTGCCTCACTTATATGCTGGCACCAGCCGCTTGAAGGAGAACTGACAAGGAACGCCTGCTATGCTATGCTGAAATGCCTTTCGTTGGATTTGTAATGCCTCGGCCCAGAGGATTCTGGGAAATCAGGAGAGGGCTTTCATTTTCTCGCCCAAAACAAATTGGTACTGAGTGTGAGGGGTCGTTTCTAAGAGACAAAATGGAAGGAAGAGCTCATTTGGAGAAGGCCACTCTCAGGCTGCAAAGAGTCACACAGGGCCCATTCTAGAGTTGCCGACCTCCAGGTGGTACTTGGAAATCTCCTGCTATTACAGTTGATCTCTAGATGATCGCGGTCAGTTCCCTTGGAGAAAAATGGCTGCTTTGGAGGGTGGACTCTACGGCATTGCACCCTGCTGAGGTCCCTCCCCTTCCCAACCCCCCCCCCTTCCCAGGTTCCACCCCCCCCCCCCAAATTTACCAGGTATTTCTCAACCCAGCGCTGGCAACCCTAGCCTATTCCACTCGGTGGCATGGTGGGGTAATTGCTATTTTACATCCACTAAATAACACACTTTCAATCCACTATCAATGTACTTTGTAACTGGATTTTACTGTGTGGAATGGCAAAATCCACTTGCAAATGGCTCCTGATGTGGACTGAAGCAGCAATATTTAGCACTTGTGAAAGAGCCAGGTTGGTGTAGTGGTTAGGAGCGCAGACTCTAATCTGGGAGAACCGGGTTTGATTCCCCACTCCTCCACGTGCAGCTGCTGGTGTGACCTTGGGTCAGTCACAAGTTCTCTCAGAGCTGTTCTCTCAAGGGCAGTCCTCCGAAAGAGCTCTCTCAGCCCCACCTACCTCACAGGGTGTTTGTTGTGGGGAGGGGAAGGGAAAGGAGATTGTGAGCTGCTCTGACTCCTTTGGGTAGTGAAGGGCGGGGCATGAATTCAATCTCTTCCTCCTCCTCCTCCTCCTCCTGAGTGCCTATCACCCAATTGCACTGGAGAGCAGTGAGTAGGGGCTCAGTGGCAGAGCACTGGATTCGTATGCAGAAGATCCCAGGTTCAGTCTCTGGCATCTCCCATTAAAAGGGTCAGGTCTATCACTGAGCCAAAGAGCCAGGGTTTCCAGAGTGCAGATTGGTTGATTAAAGGCTTAATATAGTGATCCCTTATATTCTCAAAGAACCTGCATTCAAGCAGGGACCGGAAGGATGTATCTGTCCTACAAAGACCACAAGGGCAGATTCTGTCGGAATAGGGCCTATTCAAAAACCTCCCCTTTAAAACTATTGAAGATATAATATTCAGCCTTGGAAACAAACAAGCCCTTCAGTAACGTGGGATGGTAAGATAGTACATATAGGGGGTCTTCTGATTTTAAAAGAAATTAAAACATTTTCGTGGGCTCCTAAAAATATTGTGGGTTTTAGGCACTGTGCCAGCTGTGCCTAATTGATAAGTCAGCCCTGAGCTGGTGATTTATTTCTTTGTTTTATTTAGCTTGTATTTTCCCACTATCGTTGTAAGCCTGCTTGGGTACAAAACAGCTTACAGCATCATTTCTCCTGCCTCCATTTATTCTCTCAACAACAGCCTTGTGAGGTAGGTTACATACAAAAGTATTGCCAACTTGCGACCCCAGCAAGGAGCTTTCACAGCAGGTGGTGGCTTGCTTGGCAGTCTCCCATCCAAGTCCTGACCCAGCTTAGCTTCCAAGCTCTGACAAGATCAGGCTGCCTCACGTCCCCCTCCCAACTATGAAGTGGGTTACGCTGACAGAAAGTGGCTGAATCAAGGTCACCTGGGGAGCTTTCAGGGCAGAGCTGGGATGCATTTATATGTATTTGTCTATAACTTGCTTTTCTCCCCACAGTTGGGACTGAAAGCAGTTCAGACCATTGTTCTCCCCTCCTCCATTCTCTCACAACAACCTTGCAAGGTAGGCCAGGCAGAGTTTCTGATGGGTCCAAGGTCACCCCACGAGCTACCATGGCAGAAAACGACAGAGGAGGAGGAGGAGGAGGGGACTGGATTGGATTTATACCCTGCATTTCACTTTGAAGGGCTGCAGTGGCTCAGTGGTTAAGACATTGAACTGCAGACCGAAAGGTCAGTAGTTCGAGACCGGAGTGCCGCGTGACAGAGTGAGCTCCTGTCTCTGGTCCCAGTTCCTGCCAACCTAGCAGTTCAAAAGCAAGAAATTGCAAGTAGATAAATAGGTACCACTAGAGTCGGATTCGACTGGCGTTTGAGCAAAGAAAATCTTTACCTTTACCTTTTTTCACTTGGGAGTCTCAGAGTGGCTTACAATCTCCTTCCCGTTCCTCTCCCCACAACAGACACCCTGTTAGGTAGGTGGGGCTGAGAGAACTTGTGAGTGATCTAAGGTCACACCAGCCGCTGCATGTGGAGAAGAGGGGAATCAAACCCGGTTCTCCCAGATTAGTATCCGTGCTCCTAACCCCGACACCAAAACTGGCTCCAAAAGTCGGGATCGGGACCCGGGTTGCCCAGGATCCTAGCCTGCCATTCTCCACTACACCACACTGGCCCTCACTGGCATTCGAACCTGGGTCTCCCAGCTCCTCATCCAACCCTCGAACCACTAGGGGCCCCAATTCAAACAAAAGGCGTGCCGAATTCTTATCTACATCCTGTGAAAACCCAGAGCTTTGCGCTCAGCTGAGTCTAAGAGCCAGGGCCGAGTTCCACCTCTGGTATTGATCCTCCCCTGGAAATGGAGGAGGGGGGGGGGGGAAGAGCAATAGTCTCTCCTCCTGGTTTGTTGCCTAGCGTCCCCGGGAGCTGCCGCCTGACTGATAAACCCGGCCTTCCCCCCTCTTCCGGGGTCGTTTGCCTTGGGAAGCCGGTTCACGTGATGCTATCGGCGGATGATTTATGGCCAGCGCCTCTCGCCTGACATACGAAGGGGGGGGGGGGGAGAGAAGAAGTTTCCATCGTTCATAACCGGCTCGCAAACGACGAGCAGACGTTGCCTGCGCCTCTGCGGGCCCGGCAGCGTTTTCAAGGGAAGCGCAAGGAAAGGGGGGCCGGAAAGGCAGTTGCTGGCAGGCCTCGGCGGGATCGATCTTGGGATGCTGCGATGTGCGGTGCCGCAGACGAGCCCGGGCGCCGCGTGGTGTGTTGCAGCCGAATCACTGCCTGCACTGCAACGGCGGCCTTCGTCGCAGACACTTTCCGGGGGGGGGGGGGGGTAAATTAGATCAGGTGTCGGTGGCGAGCCGGCGATGCAACGCTCCCCCGACGGTTGTCTTCGCGCTGCAGCTAGATGCTGCTCGGCGAGTCTCCAAAGCCCGTCTTAAAGAACAATTACGGCGGTGGGAGTGAGTGGGAGACGTGTGGTCTGAATCCATGCAGGAGAGCGGCGTAAAAGAAGACAGTGGGTTTTTGGGGGCAAACAGCATTCTTGCTGACCTCGGCGGCCAGGCGCCGGGCCAAGAATCCTGCTCGCGGAGCCAGGCTGTCCAGCGCGGAGTTGTCTATATAAAGGCACACGGCTCGAAAAAATACCACCGCTTGCGAGATTCGCTGGATTCCTGGGGGAGAAGAGGCTGGCAGACGGGGGTGAGGTGGGGGGGGTGGACCGAGGCTTAGGCGGCACACCTCACCCAGTCGGGCCGCCAGCCACCGGGTCCTTCTGTTGTGACGCTGCGCATTTGCCAGATTGCTTTCTCGTCGTTTGTCTTGCGCCCTGAAGGAGCAAGCAGGTACGACACGTTGCAGACTGTAAGCGGGGGGGGGGGGGGGGTTCTTTCCATCTGTCTGGTTCCCCCGTCCAAAGGCTCTGAAGCGCCTCAGCCGATCCAGGCGCAGGAGGCAAAGTTCAAGCGCCCCAGGCTCCTTGGCAAGGCTTATGTGTTTACAAACACAAGACATTTGGGTTTAAAGTTCTAAGATCTCCCCAGGCCCCCCCCCCCCCCCAGGCTGGAGGAGCCTGCTCTGTGACATCACAGCAGCTCAGCGAATGGCTGGAGAGCTCCAGTTTGCTGTAGTGGTTAAGAGGGGCAGACTGCGATCTGGTGAAGTGGTTAGACTCCCCACTCCTCCACTTGAAGCCAGCTGGGTGATCTTGGGTCTGTCATAGTTCTCCCAGCCCCTTACCCCAATAAGCCTAGCTTGACACAAAAGAGTTATACTACACCCAGGACTTTTTTTTCTGGGGGAATGTGCCGGAACACAGATCCGGAACCTCTTCAACAAAATTTTTGTTTAGAAGTTCATGAGTTTTCAGTATACAGATTGAAAACTTCATTTCCCTCTTGAGAGTTCTGACACTTTTTTTTAAAGCCCTGACTACACCCACTGCTGTAGGATAATCAATTAATTAATTTAGTTAATGGTAGGCAGATGTTGGATGGCTCATTGTGAAGGAGGAAGGAGCTCTTTGTGTAGAAGAGGAGCATTTGCAGCTGCAGCTTGTCAGGGAGTTGATGTGGGAGACCCAGGGGGCAGGGACATGGAGAGGGCATTGGTGCTTTCTGGGGAAAAACTGGAAGCAAAGTCAGCCCTCTCTAGGAATTGCTGAAAACTCTACGGTTTTACCATAGATTTTCTGGAAATTCCTAGAGGGGTTTACCGTCACTTCTGGTTTTTTCACGGAAATGACATCATGCCATTGGCCCTAATGGATTTCTTTTAATTAAAAATTCTGGAAACGAGGCAAAGCAGATCATCTCCCACCTCTGTTGGGGACTGGAAACCCTATCATAAGGGCTGGAAAATGAGCTGTCATTAGCATCACTGATTTTTAAGGACAAAACCCTGTACACAACCTTTTATGCTAAAAAGAAACACACACAAAAAGGTGGAGCGTTCAGTGGAGCGTACTTCCCACAGTGGGTAGGCATGCAGTCTTAATCTTGAACATATCCAACAGTGGGTGTGACAGAACATAGTGAAGTCTGACTCAAGGGAATCATTTTGACAGGTGCAGGTTCAGGAGGTTCAGGAGTATATAGAACAGATTCTATACAAGCTAGAGACACCAAACTCACAGGGGATCTCTGGCTGAGTCTCCTCTACCTGCCCTCCAGGTCTGGTGTCACTAGCTTGCGCAGGATCCGTTCTCTACAGTCCTGAACCTGCGCCTGTCAGAATGACAACCTGTCATTTTGACAGGTGCAGGTTCAGGAGGTTCAGGACTGTACAGAACGGATCCTGCACAAGCTAGAGACACCAAACTTGCAGGGGATTTCTGGCTGACTCTCCTCTACCTGCCCTCCAGGTTTGGTGAAGATTGGATTTACGGGGTCTGAGTTACATCCCCCCCAAGGAAGGTTTCCCGAAGAAAGTGCTTTTCTTGACAGGTGGTCATTTCCCCAGAAAGCAGTTTCCTGGGGGCACCTTGGGGTGGGGGTGTAACTTAGACCCCTTAAATCCAATCCTCACTAAACTCGGAGGGCAGGTAGAGTAGAGTCAGCCAAAGATCACTTGAGAGTTTGGTGTCTCTAGCATGCTGGGTGTGTGTGTGTGTGTGTGTTCTAGTGAAGCATAAACCTCATGAACTGGACTGGTTTGTTTGGCCCGTAAAAGTTTTTGGTGGTTCGTGGTTCGCGAACTGGGCATGCCACAAGCCATGAAGTGAACTGCATTTTCCAGGGTTGTGCCCATCCCTAGGTTTGACCCCCCACACACACACACACATTTAAGTTGCTAGATGACCTTGTGCCACTAACTCTGGATAATCTACTTTACAGGATTGTTGTAGGATAAAATGGGGAAGACTGAACAGTGTTTGCCACTTTAAGCTCACTGGAGAACAAAAGGATCATAATGTGCTCAGGTGGATTCTGCACCTCTGCATGCTGGCTGATGGGAAGAATGTCTTTGAGCCAGAACAGGTTTCGTTACAATTCTGGTTTTGGTGGTGGGTGTGAACCATTTAACACTGACCTTGAATCCAGCTCTGTAACCCCGTCACGTTCCCTACTCAGGATAGCCAGCGATAGCTTATGTTGTTCAATATCAACATCTGGGTGGCTGGTTGCAGTCAATGCTCCCTCTAAGCTGTGGAGTCCTGTGAGCAAAAATTCTACTTTCTGAGTTACTGGCGTTAACGTTGTGAGCAGGTGACTTGGCTGCTGCATAAATGAGTTTGCTCTGGAGCCATCTTTCCTGAGCTAAGACAAAAATGTATGAGCCAGAGGCTAAAAAACTGTGAGCTAGCTCACACTGACTCAGCTTAGAGGGAACACTGGTTGCAGTTGCTTTGTAGCTGCATGCTGGCTGTTCTAGGCTCACGTGGTTGTGGGAAGTTGACTTCGCTGCCAGCTGGCCTTCATTCACGTGTCTGCCAACTTGCAGTAGCTGTGCAATGAATACCTATTATTTTAATTTAGGGGGATGAAAACTGTATATTTGCAGCTGTCGTTAAGGAACTTAAATATAGCAACCGATTATTGCAGATCTCTCTCTCTCTCTCTCTCTCTCTCTCTCTCTCTCCCTCTGTGTGTGTGTGTGTGTGTGAGAGAGAGAGAGATGGCTTGTTTCACAGTGAAGCCTTTTGCATAGGATAACATCATTAGGATATACGAGTCATCATATTTCACGGATAAAATGTAGCAACCATCATATTTCATTTTTTTTTTAATGATATATTAATCTAAAAATATAAAATCAGAAAAGGAGAAGCCCTACTGAACAGGTCTGTTAAGGGTCAGTCAGAGCACATGCAATAGCCATCCAGCCAGCAATTAAGCGAAGCACTATGATGAGCGCCAGTTCGATGTGCAATAGCTAGCTGGACTTTGTAATTTTCTAAGACCCACGTGCAGTTAAGTTGCATCTCACACTTTTACACTGGAAGAGCAGACATTAATGCTTAACAATTGAGAAAACCCATCTCATTCAAAAAGTGCATATCTACAAATAAATGTCGTTAACAAACACGTTTGGTTAATGGAAATGACCTCTAAAGGAATAGGAAAGGTATTTCACCCCACCCACGACAATGAAAGGAACCACCCCCTGCCTGGTATGGCAATGGTAGAAATGGGGGGGGGGGTGAGTGCTGTTGTGGGGATGTTGCAATGTCAGTCTTGGCTGCATAACCAGAAGTGACATCATGGATCACCACAGTTCTCTAGGAACTCCCCAGAACTCAATGGTGAAGCGGCTTTTGGTTATTTAATCAGATGTGATGTGGCAGTGTCCCTCTCCCCCCCCCCCCCCCAGCTAATGACAGCCAGTGCCATATAGTGGTTGTATTGCTGCTGTTGGATGGTCTGGGTTCCAATCCCTGTTTGTTCACAGGTTGATCTTGGGCCAGACTTTCAATGTAGGCTACTCCACAGGGTCATCGTAAGAAGAATGTATAGAGATGACCGTGAACTCTTTGGGGAAAAAGTTGGTGAAATGTGATGAATAGATTCAAGTTGAACTGAGGTTCAGAGAAGATCTTTAATACTTTCCTCTCAATTTTAAAAAAAAATCCAAAACCAGTTCCAGACAGGATACATCTGAGTGGAAGAGAGCTAGTACAGTGCTACATTTTGGGTTTTCAGATACACATATCTAAATAAATAAGAAGGATGTGTATGGAGAAGCTTTGTGTAGCTAGTTGGGTGTAGTGGTTAGGAGTGTGGACTCCAGTCTGGAGAAATGGGTTTGATTCCCCACTCCTCCACATGCAGCTGCTGGAGTGACTTTGGGCAAGCCACAGTTCTCTCGGAGCTGTTCTCTCAAGAGCAGTTCTCAGTCAGAGCTCTCTCAGCCCCGCCTACCTCACAAGGTGTCTGTTGTGGGGAGAGGAAGGAAAAGGAGACCGTAAACCGCTCTGAGACTCCAAGTGAAAGGTGGGGTATAAATCCTATCTCCTCTTCTTTTTTCTTCCTCTTCCTCTTCCCCCCCCCCCCCCATTCTGGACATTTTTTGAGATTGAAATTGCCTTTGCCAGACAGCTTTTTCAGAGAAGGGAAGCTTTCCCCTGTATCTTTTCCCCCACATAGTCAGAAAATCAATTTGGGGAGGGTTTTTTTAAGATGCACTAAAGACGCAAGGGAAAGAATTAAGCAGCTTCTCTCCCCATATCTTCCTGCCTCACCGCATCCAGGCCTGCTTTGGGTTAAAAAATAACGTGGGTGAAAACATCTCAGACACGTCGTCTGAGTCTCAGCATGCCACATGTGGTGAAATCACCACAGCCTGCCTCCTTCTCACATCTGGGAGCAAGAAACAGCCAAGAGCTTCTGGATCAAAGGGCGTGGCCTCTCGGGTAGGCCAGAGCCAAGGCCTCTGTGGCTTTACAAATGGACACTGGGGAATACGGGACAGAGATGCTTGTTTCAGCCCTGTAGTAGAAAACATGAACGAATAGTCCATCCAAGGCAATTATCTTTGAACCCAGCTTCAGTTTTCCTGTGAGCTGCAATCTGGAGGCAGAGAGATGTTTTGCTACCACCAACACTTGTTTGCACAGCAGTGCTCCTAATTAAGTGGAAATGTCACCACATTCATATGCCTGTGTAACATCTTACATTTACCTATTATATAAAGGTCTTTCCCCCCACAGGAAGCTGCCTTGTTGGGAACTTACCAAAAAGGTCTTGGGGAGGGGGAGCGTCGTTCCAATAAATCCAGTTGCCAACAGAATTTAATTTATGACTTTGGATTTTTTTAAAATATACGACAGCATATTTAATTGCCTGTTATTTAAGATACTGGCTGTGTGGACATCAGACCTAAAACCTAACCTTTTTGAACAGGAAGGGAAAGTTGGCACGGTTGGTATGATTACCAACCTTAAGGCTGGTAGTCCTCTAAGAATTATGATTTATCTCCAAACTATAGAGACCAATTTCCCTGGTGGAAATAGCAGCTTTGGAGAGTGGACGCTATCATAGAGTCTAGGAGGAACTAAATCCCTAGAGGGAACACTGACCACAGCACTGCTAATGAAGAAATGGGGCCAAGTCTGGGTTGGAAAATACCTGGAGACTTTGGGGGTGGAGCCAGGAGAGGGCGGGGTTTGGGGAGGGGAGGGGAGGGGCCTCAGCAGGGTACAATGCCATAGAGTCCACTCTTCAAAGCTGCCATTTTCTCCAGGGGAGCTGATCTCTGTCAGCTGGAGATCAGTTGAAAAAGCAGGAGATCCCCAGGCCCCACCTGGAGGCTGGCAACCCTAGGCCACAGGTCCTACTTTATTGAACTGGTCGGGAGTGAATGAGACCTAGGTTGCTAACTGATTTCACTGTGCAACTAAAATGGCGCCCGTGACCATTCCTGCCTTGATGGGATGAAGGTTGGCTATAAATGTAAACACAGATAAAGTCACTCCATATATATGCTGTGCTGCGCTCCTTTAGAGGACTGCTGGACACAAATAAATAGGTCACATCAACAAACGTGACGTTTTGAATGAACACATGAGCCTTACACTGCCTTATACTGAATCAGACCTTTGGTTCATTAAAGTCAGTGTTGTCTACCGGGCCCATAGCCAGGAATTTTGTGGCTTGTGGGGCAATTTTTTTCCCAGCTGGGGCTGCCATTATTTTTCAAATAAAAATAAAAATATTGTTTGTAAATAACTGTACTTCCATCTATTCTCCCAGTTTCCTTTCCCTACTCCATTCACACAATCCCCCCCCTCTTCCTCTTCCTCCCCCCCCCCCAATGTGTGGGGAAGGTATGTTTGGCACATGGCTGGCCACGGTGTGGCCAGAGAGCACGCACCTTTTAAAAAATGTTTTTCTCCAGGCCAGTTTGGCTGGAGAACCTGGAGGTCTTTTGTCATCTTCTGGGCATGGTAGTCACTGGAGGCGTGCGGTGGGAGGTATTTGTCAATTCCTACATTGTGCAGGTGGTTGGACTAGATGACCCTGGAGGTCCCTTCCAACTCTATGATTCCATGATTCTGTGATCTTTCATAAAGTAGTGTTTTTCTGAATCCCTGGCCTTGGAAAGACTAATATTTCTGGATTGATACTGTAGGAGCTTGGGGGGAGGGGGAACAAATCCTGTTTCCAACAAGCAAGCACAGTTACCCCATATCAGGCAAATACTTTTTAATTCCCACCATGCTTTTCTATGATTTCATACTGATTCTGGGGGTAGGGAAAAAAAAGGCACATTTCAAAGTATGCCTTCAAGCCGGAACAAGCTTAGTACCATTTTGCAAACTCGGCTTGATTCATTCTCACTCTGTCAGACTTGACTGCTATTGCTCATATTTGTAGCCTACCCTTTTTCTAAGAAGCACTGGGAATGAAGGGGTGAACCTGTTTGTTCTGCTTACCACAAACCAGTGAGATAGAGAAAGGTGAAATACAGAGATAGAGGGACAGGGCCCAGGGTCAACTGCTGAACTTTATGGCAAAGTGAGGATTAGAACCTGGGTCACTCTAATCCTATGATAACCGTCTTACCATTACAGGACACTATGCAGAGGCCTTGGTTGCGTTAGACCCATGTATGTACACATGTGCCATCGAGTCCCAGTCAAATCATGGCAGCCCAGCAAGGGGCTTTTCAGGCAAGTGGAAAACACAGATGGTTTACCGTTGCCTTCTTCTGCAAAGTCTTCCTTGGTGGTCTCCCTTCCAAGTACTGACCCTGCTTAACTTACATGATCTGATGAGATAAGGCTATATGATGCTGCCTTCCCTTCCAGCATTAGACCTAGGTACTGATTTAAAAATGCCCTAACTCGGATAGCCCAGACTAGCCTGAGCTCCTCAGAGCTCGGAAGCTAAGAAGAAGAAGAAGAAGAAGAAGAAGAAGAAGAAGAAGAAGAAGAGGAGATTGAATTTATACCCCGCCCTTCACTCACTTGGAGTCTCAGAGTGGCTTACAAACTCCTTTCCCTTCCCCTCCCCACAACAGACACCCTGTGAGGTAGGTGAGGCTGAGAGAGCTCTTTCCCAAGCTGTCCTTGAGGGAACAGCTGGTCCAGGGCTATGGCTTGCCCAAGGTCATCCAGCCAGGTGCAAGTGGAGGAGTGGGGAATCAAACCCGGTTCTCCCAGATTAGAGTCCGCGCACTTAACCACTACACCAAACTGGCTCTCTAAGCAGGGTACTAAGCAGGGTCAGCCCTGGTTAGTACTTGGATGGGAGACCACCAAGGATGTCCAGGGTTGCTATGCAGAGGCAGTCAGTGGCAAACCGCCTCTGTTTGTCCCTTGCCTTGAAAAACCCTATGGGGTCACCATAAGTCAGCTGCAACTTGACAGCACTTTCCTCTACCACCGTGCTTCTCATTTCATGCCTCCAGAGCTCTCAGCCCGAAATTCCTCAAATATAGAATACCAGAATGTTTAAAATTAGCTTGGAGATTAATTAGAAGCACATGTTTTATAAACAAACAAACAAGCTTCCCGCCCTACAAGCAGGCTCCTACATTTGGTTAGGGATGGGTATGAACTGGTAGAGTGTCACAAACTTCTGTTTGCCTCCCTGCTGCTCAGATGTTTTTGCAGCTCTTGCAGGGACAGAAAGCAGGGGTTTAAAGGGACTCTGAGTCCCTTTAAACCCCTGCTTTCTGCTCCATCCACAAACTACCACAAACTGTTCTAAAAATTCATGAAAGTTTGTGATGGTGGACCTGTCATGAACTTCTGTTTGCGAACCATGAACAGGGCAAAATTCATGACGAATTTTGCTTCATGGTTGGATTCATACCCATCCTTACCTTTGGTAATCCTTCTGGGAATCTTAAAAGGGGATCAAAATGTTTGTTTCCACTCTCTGTTCCCTTTGAAAATTAAGAGCCCTCCATTTCCCAGGACCTTCTCAGTATGGGGAGGGGGTGCGTTAAAAATCAAGTCTCATTGCAACCCCCATGGACTGCTGAATTGGCGCCATTTTTCTTTCAATCTTCATTCTTTCAGTTGAGGGAAAACGGTGCTGATGGACTAGGCAAATAAATCAAGGGCCTTTGCAAAAAGGGTTTTCAGGACCCCTTTGGCCACCTGGGGGTTGGGTTGCCAGATCCAGGTTGGGAGACTCCTGGAGATTTGGGGATGGAGGCTGGGGAGTTTAGGGACCTCAGTAGGATACAATGCCACAGAGTCTACACTCCAAAGCACCCATTTCCTCTGCGGAACTGATCTCCGTAGTCTGGAGATGAGCTGCAATTCCAGGGGATCTGCAGGTCCCACCTGGAGGCTGGCATCCCTATTTGCAGATCTCATTAGTGACCCGAAGGGGCATGTTTCCCTTTGTACTGAACAAAAAGAGTGAGTCAATTAAGCAGCTCTTCGGAGCTACAAATAAGCCCCCAAAAGTAAGAATGGAGAGGACATGAAGTTTTGGAGAACATTTCAGCCCCACAAAATGCCCTGGCCTCTGTCCAAAATGTTCAGGTCTGAATAGCTGGCCGTCTTGCCTTGCTTAAATCACTGTAAAATCTCTTTTAACCAGTTCGTAAGTTTTACTGCCTGTTCCTAAGGAGCAGAAAGCTTCCTGCGATTGAGTTTTGTTCCTACTTTCAATGCAAGCTGACCCTGTGTGTCTGAACAAATGTCAGCCAGTCATACCTTTGGTTCTGAAAATATTTTAGAAAATAGGGACTTCTGGAAGCAGCAGAAAGCTTTTTAAAAAGCTTTTTTTTAAAAAAAAAACACTTTTGTTAAAAAACCCAACTGAATATGAGAAAGCTGCAAGAAGCATAGTTTTGTTGCCATTCCCACTCTGAAACTGCTGTTTAGGGTAATAAAGGGAACATAATGATCATGTTTTTCAACTCCATATTAATTTTTTTTAAAAGTCAAACTCTGCAACTAGCTACTTGGGCTTTCAATTGATATAACTGTTTAACATTAAGAGAACTGGTGTAACATAGTACTGTGCACCACCACCACCACACTACTACTACTACTACTACTACCGCTAGAATAGTGACAACATACCATTGAGAACCAGTGTGGTGTAGTGGTTTATGTATCAGACCAGCATCTGATGCCTCTGTATAAACTGATGGTGCGACCTCATTTGGAATACTGTGTGCAATTCTGGTCACCACACCACAGAAAGGATATTATAGCATTGCTTGGCTGCAGACAGCATCCCTCTGTGTGTATGTGTCTATTAGGATCGAGACGTCACTTCACACATCTGATGAAGTGGGCTCTAGCCCTCAGAAGTATATGCTTCAAGACATATGTTAATCTTGAAGAGGAAGAAGAGGAGGAAGAGGAGACTGGATTTATACCCCACCCTTCACTACCCAAAGGAGTCTCAGAGGGGCTTACAATCTCCTTTCCCTTCCCCACTCCACAACAGACACCCTGTGAGGTAGGTGGGGCTGAGAGAGCTCTTTCCAGAACTGGTCTTTCGAGAACAGCTCTGAGCAGGGCTCATTTCGTAGAAAAAGAGGTGCAGGAGCTCATTAGCATAACTCATTAGCTTAACTTATTTGCATATCACTGGAAGTATGTCAGAAGGCAAGAAAGAAAGGAGGGAGAGAGGGAGAGAGAGAAAGAAAGAGAAAGAAAGAAAGAAGGAAGGAAAAGAAAGAAAGAAAGAAAGAAAGGAAGAAAGAAAGAAAGAAAGAGCTGGCAGAGAGGGGACAGCTACTAATCCAAGCCTCAGAAATACCACTATTCTGGGAAGATAGCTTCAGTGGTGGCTGAAGCCTTCAGAAGGCTTGTTGGAGGAACAAGGACCTTTCCAGAGGACAGGGTGATTTTGCTGCAGCCGTGACACAAGCAGGCATTCCCCTGCGGGGGAGGGGACTGTCACCAACTCCCGGAGTTGTGCTCCTCCAAGCTCCTGCTCGAAATGACCCCTGGCTCTGAGAGAACTTGTGTCTGACCCAAGGTCACACCAGCCGCTGCATGGAGGAGTGGGGAATCAAACCCGGTTCTCCCAGATTAGAGTTCCCGTTCTTAACCACTACACTGTGAAAGGTCTTTATGTTAAAATTGGACACAACTGTTTCAGTTGATTCTGTTGCAAATGGTTGGGTTGCCCAGGCTAAAAAATGGCCACCTTGATTGTCCATTATCTTTAAACACTGGATTGCTAACTTTTCAGTGGCTTTTGGTTATGAATATACCGTGAAAACTGGATATCGTTGCAAGCAGTATCCATTCTTCTTTGAGGCTACGACCTTGATTTTAAGATTTTCCGACAGCTTTCAAAAGCATCACGGTACACGAGATTTCGGGCTGCATTTTGTAAAAAGAATGGTTTTTACAAGGTGTGTGTCATGTTTGTCATTTATGTGTCTTCCACGGAAGCGTCTGTATGAGGCAGTGGAGCAGACAGCTTCCTTGATTTGCATCCTTTGGGAGCGGATACCAGAGAACGTTTAAAAGAGATGTGATGTTACTCTCGGTGGAACTATATGCAAAAGCAATTCTACTCTGGTAGATAAGAAAAGCATCCAATATCACTGAACTTCCCTTTCTTGCTAAAATGGGAAGTTCTCACATTTCAGGTGTATTTCTCTGTCCTTCCTGTTTGCAGGTATCAAGTTTGGACGTGGCCAGAGGCTCTTAATGCAAAGAAGAGAGGCGCTGTGGCTCAGTGGTAGACTATTGTGTTTGCGTGTCCAAGGTCCTAAGTTTGATCCCCCAGAATCCTCAGTTTAAAGGAACAGGAAGTAGGTGATGTGAAAGACCTGTGACACTGCAGAGCAGCTGTCCATCAGAGTAGATAGTACCAGGGGTCATTTGAAGCAGGAGCTCGGGGGAGCACAGCTCCGGGAGTTGGTGCCAGCCGCCCCCTGTGGGGGAATGCCTGCTTGTGTCATGGCTGCAGCAAAATCACCCCGGAAAGGTCCTTGTTCCTCCAACCAGCCTTCTGAAGGCTTCAGCCACCACTGACGCTATCCTCCCAGAATAGTGGTATTTCTGAGGCTTGGATTAGTAGCTGTCCCCTCTCTGCCAGCGCTCTCTCTCTCTCTCTCTCTCTCTCTCTCTCTTTCTTGCCTTCTGACATACTTCTGGTGATGTCAGATGGTTTAGCATATGCAAATAAGTTATGCTAATGAGTTATGCTAATGAACTCCTGCACCTCTTTTTCTACGAAATGACCCCTGGACAGTACCGACCCTGATAGGCCAGTGGTCTAACTTTAAATAAGTCAACTTCGTGTCTGTTCAAAGTGAAAGGAATTGTTGGGGAACATGTTGCCATCTGGACAAAATCTCGGCTGTTCTTCTGTCTCCTTCCTATTTGCGGACATAAAGGCTGGGCTAGGCCTAGAGCGTCCTGCGATGCAGTGCAATCACTTCCAGTTATGCAGAAGGAATTGACACTGTGGCATTGTGGGATGCTGCTTTGGTGAGTCTCTGTCCCCAGTCTTTCAGGGGTTGCCAGACATAGAATGACAACCCTATGTTGGCCATTGAGTGAGCAGGTCACTGCATGTAGAACCTGCACAGGATATGGTTTTGTGTCTGTTTTCCTTCTTAATTGTATTCTACTAATATAAGAACATAAGAATGTAAGAACATAAGAAGAGCCCTGCTGGATCAGACCAGTGGTCCATCTAGTCCAGAATCCTGTCTCACACAGTGGCCAGCCAGTTCCTCTGGAGGGCCAGCAACATGGCATAGAGGCTGAGGCCTTCATAAGAGCATAAGAAGAGCCCTGCTGGATCAGACCAGTGGTCCATCTAGTCCAGCATCCTGTCTCACACAGTGGCCAGCCAGTTCCTCTGGAGGGCCAGCAACATGGCATAGAGGCTGAGGCCTTCATAAGAGCATAAGAAGAGCCCTGCTGGATCAGACCAGTGGTCCATCTAGTCCAGCATCCTGTCTCACACAGTGGCCAGCCAGTTCCTCTGGAGGGCCAGCAACATGGCATAGAGGCTGAGGCCTTCATAAGAGCATAAGAAGAGCCCTGCTAGATCAGACCAGTGGTCCATCTAGTCCAGTATCCTGTCTCACACAGTGGCCAGCCAGTTCCTCTGGAGGGCCAACAAATGGGCATAGAGGCCTAGACCTTCATCTGATGTGGCCTCCTGGCTCTGGGATTCAGAGGATTAGTAGAGGTTCCCCTCAGTCACCATGGCTAGTAGCCACTGATAGATTTATCCTCCATGAATTGTTTATTTAAATTAGACTAGGGTTGCCAGCTCTGAGTTGGGGACTTCTTGGAGATTTGAAGGTGGAGCTTGAGGGGAGCAGGGTTTGGGGAGGGCAGGGACCTCAATAAGTCTCCCACCGGGTTATATTGAAGACCCAAGTACAGTGTAATGTTCGCTGTTTATTTCATATCGACCCCTTTGAGATGGCTGCCTGTCTAAAGGATGGATATGAAATAGCTCAGCCTATCAACTGTCCTGATGAACTATTTGCTGTGATGGCTTGTTGCTGGGTGCTAGATCTGGAGGTGTGACCCAAATTCTGGCAGTTGGTGCAGTGCCTCCCAGAATTCCATGCAGCATTGGGAGCCTACGTCTGACACAAGCACATGCCATCTCTGCACTACGTACAAGGGAACATCAAAATACATCGCTTAACATCATCGCTTAACATCAAAATACATAATTTGGTGGATCTATTTATTCACTCTGAAGCCTCCAGAAGAGAAGAAAAAGAGATTGGATTTATACCCTGTCCTTCACTACCCGAAGGAGTCTCAGAGTGGCTTACAAACTCCTTTCCCTTCCCCTCCCCACAACAGACACCCTGTGAGGTAGGTGGGGCTGAGAGAGCTCTGACAGAAACTGCTCCTTTTCAAGAACAGCTCTGAGAGAACTGTAGCTTGCCCAAGGTCATCCAGCAGGTGCAAGTGGAGGAGTGGGGACTCAAACCCAGTTCTCCCAGATTAGAGTCTGCGCGCTTAACCACTACACCATGCTGGCACCGCGCTGGCTCCACCCCAAGCTCATTATGTGGAAGTAAGTTCCAGTGGTTTCAGTGGAAGTTCCACATAATATGATTAGAAATCAGGAAGCCAGGGTATGCCGTATCAACACTAGAAATTTCTTCCAAATTCACTGTGCCTTAAAAGAGACTGGCATTTTTCTAAGACTACTTCATGGGAGTGGTATTGGGATGAACAGAATGTATAGGTGAGTTTTGCAAGAAAAAGAAAATCCACTGGCTAGGGCTGGCAACTGGCCCTGGAGAAAAATGTCCTGTCCCTTTAATAGAGGTTTAATAGGATGTTATTGACCAGGTGATGTTCTTGGACTCCGTGCCATGAAAAGCTTCAGCTACTCATTTCCACACATTAAGCCTCTATTAAAAAGAAAGGACATGTTTCTCCAGGCCAGCTGGCAACCCCAAGGATCTGGCAGGAATCAACTGGGAGTTAAAAGAGACCATTTGATTTATACAAGGGAAAAGTGAAATAGAAATGGGGATTTGTGGGTTGATATAGAATGGAGAAGATCAGTGTTCCCTCTAAGCTGAGAGTGTGAGCTAGCTCACAGTTTTTTAGCCTCTGGCTCACACATTTTTGTCTTAGCTCAGGAAGGATGGCCCAGAGCACACTGATTTATGCAGTAGCCAAATCACTCGCTCAGAACTTTAATGCCAGTAGCTCACAAAGTAGAATTTTTGCTCACAAGACTCCACAGCTTAGAGGAAGCATTAGAGGAGAGGTTCAAATTTTTCTAACGAAAGCGATCACAGCAGATCCTGCTTAAAGAGACATCTATCCATAAACTCAATTAGTTGAGTTGCTTTCATTTCATCAAGGCCCAACCTGCATCTAACATTTGCTCCGTTGTTTTACCAAACCCACACTGGAACAGGAAAAGATGGGGCTCAAAACCACAGTCAGATACCCCAGGCCAGCCGTACTGACTGCAGAGTCACCCCTGGAGGGCCATAAATCTATGCAGACAGCCACCATAAAACTGAGAGATCGAATGAAGTGAAAGCAGCATGCAGTCTGGACACTGCCATAAAATCCAACAATTAATCAAAGTGGAAGTGGCATGCAATGCAGATGGGAAGTTCTGTTCCAGTAGGGTTTGGTAAGTCAGTGGAGCAAATGCTAGATGCAGATTCGGCCCAAGAGAATGAGTTTTCTTATTACAGAATGCTCCGTGTGCCCCCCTCTGTCTTTTTGGCTGCCCTGCTGCCCCTCCCCTCGATCCATGCCATGAGCAGCGAACAGGTGGCTTCATAGAAGGTGCATCTCTGAACTGGGGGAGATTTTCAGGTTTCCTAAGGAGGCTTTCTCTCTCTTGCCGTTTGTCAGGCATCCAGAGGAATGCTTCTGCGGGTCTCGTCTTGACTTCTCTTGCATGAGTCCGGTCCCCAAAGACGAGGCTACAGGTTTGGCTCCCTGTTAATCTGTGTCATCTCTGTAATTGCTTGTAAGATATTTTCCCCCTCTCCAAAAAGGGAAGAATGCACTGATGTTCCCAAAATGTAAGGAATGCGGTTCCTCAGCAAGAACGATGCTGCCAGAAGCCGTTGCTTGGCTGAGTTCCCGGCGAATGTAATTTAATAGGTGAGAACTAAAATTTGTGTGCGAGATAATAGTGTGATAGTCTAAATTTAAAAGAGATTGAACAGGAGCGGGGGCCTTTTCTTTTGAGGTTAATTTTGGATGTGTCTCATTTTTCACCCCCTTTTGGTAATACGTTAGAGCTATTTCAGAGTTGCTGTTTTCCAAAAGGTTTTGTCCTTGAGGGTGTTTTGTGTGCGTGCATGCATGCAGTAGGGAACCACCCTTAAAAAAATTAAATCTCTGGCACCCTTTGGTCGTTATAGAAACAACATGGGATCATGTTTGTTGTGGGGTCATCCTACTGTGCTGCTGAACTGGTTAAAAGAGCATTGCCGCATGGAGCCAATAATGTGGATTTTTGTCACCTGACTGTTGCTCCCAATCACAGCTAGGCAATGTTTTCATGTTAAGGACTTGATGGTCTCACCCACATGGTGGCTGGCCTTTGTCATCGTAAATCTCTCTTTCTTTAGGGTTCCAACTCTTGCTGTCCGAAGATGTTTCTGTGGTCATGTGGCCAGCATGGCTAGATGCTGAGGTGCACGAAACACTGTTACCTTCTCACTGCAGTGGTACCTATTTATCTACTTGCAATTTCTTGCTTTCGAACTGCTAGGTTAGCAGGAACTGGGACCAGAGATGGGAGCTCACCCCATCACGTAGCACTCAGGTCTCGAACTGCTGAACTACTGACCTTCTGGTCTGCAGTTCAGTGTTAACCACTGAGCCACCGCAGCCCCCATTGGGGATTAAGAGCACCCCAAATAACAGAAGCAGCACTTGTATCTTTAAGAAACCAATGCCTTTTCAGTGGCCATTACGGCGGCTGTTGGCAACCACAATAGTATTGCCAGCCTTCAGGCCTCTGTTTCTGCCAGTAAAAGGCAGGGAGAGGGAGCCCCTTCCATGGCCGTTTTGGCCTTTGAGGGAGGATTCATTGGGGCCAGGCCTGATAGCTACCAGTGGGCAACGTGATACAACATGACTTGCATGACTTACCCAGGATGGACTGCTTGCTACTATTCAACATCAGCCACCCAACAAAAGCCAGTTTTGTGTAGTGTTTAGAGTTTCAGATCAGAGTCTGGGAGACTTAGGACTGAATCACCACTCTGTCATGGCTCACTGGGTGATCTTGGGTCAGTTACACATTCTCAGCCTAACCTTCCTCTCACAGGGTTGTTGTAAGAGTAAAATGGAGGAGAAAAGAATGATGTAAAATGTGTTGAGTCCCCACAGTATGGAGAAAGGCAGGGTAGAAATGAAATAAATATAGCTGAAGATGGAGGGAACATAAAAGGTAGGTTGGTTGGTCGATGGAAAGGAAAGAAGGAAGCAGAGAAAGTTGAGGATATCAAAATCCAGTCAAGGGGGGCATTTTTGCAAGCCCAGCAGAACCAGTACAGTGTACAGAGTGCCCAGCAATATGAGTGCAATCACAAACTGCCCAGCAGAACCCAGTGTCAATGTGGCAATGCCAGCTCAACAGGACTTATGTAAAGCACAGAATCACAATCCAAGCAAGAGGGGGTGGGTGGAAGCCCAGCAGAATCAAGTGCAATGTACTAGTGACCAGCAGAACCCAGTGCCAATATGGCAATGCTAGCTCAATCACAATCCAAGCAGGGGGGCATTTATGCAAGCCAAGGAGAACCAGTACAATTTACAGAGTGCCCAGCAGAATCCAGTGCCACTGGCACTGCAAGCGTAAAAGTTCTGATCTCAAAGCATAGAGTCACAAATCCAAGCAAGGTGGTGCGTGGGATGTTGCAAGCTCTGTGCAAGAAAATGGGAAGTGAACACAAAGGAAGTGGGGGCAAAGTCTTGAAACTGACTAGTCTGAAACTGACAAGAGTGTTCCCAAGGCTGGAGAAGTCCACTCTCCCTGTTGCTTTGAAGTTTGGCAAACTTTTTGTTTGACTGGAGACAGTCTGTCTGGAAATATATCCATTCGTGAAGGGGCACGAACCTCCGCAAACTGCTTGAAAGTTCATGGAAAGTTCATACCGAATGACCTGCCATGAACTTCAGTTTCCGAACCATGAACTGGCTAAAATTCATCATGAACTAAGCCAGTTCATGCCCATCTCTATCTCCCATCAAAGCTTGTAAGAGCTGACAAGATTGGCCTGGCCTGGGCCATCCAGGTCAGGGCTGTCATTCATGTAAGCTGTGACTATGTAGATTACAATAATTACTGAAGGTATTTTTTAACGTTGCCTGAAAGGATACCACAGGGTTAATATCGTCCTGTAAGCATGACTCATTGGCAACCCTATCTATTCTACAGGCAACTTTAATTTCTTCCTGCATGTTGACATAGCCATTCTCCGTGCATTGTTTTAGCTGGGGTTTTATTGATTCTCTAAAGTGAAGTATTGATGTGCTGGAGCAGCTTAAGAAGCATTAACAATCAAGCCGGAAATAGATGCTCCATATGCATCCGTCAGAGAAGCAAGGTAAAGACCACAAAGCTTTTTAGCATCTTAGTGATACAGCGAGCTCCTAACAGGATCTCCATCAGCATGGGCCCGACCACTCAGTGGAATGGCGGAGGACATGTTGTGCGCTGGCAGAAATGGTGTTCCTAGCCCTAGTCAGGGTTCCCTCTAAGCTGCAGAGTCTTGTGAGCAAAAATTCTACTTGGTGAACTGCTGGCATTAAAGTTGTGAGCAAGCGATTTGGCTGCGGCATCAGTTAGTTTGCTCTGGAGCCATCCTTCCTGAGCTAAGACAAAAATGTGTGAGCCGGAGGCTAAAAAACTGTGAGCTAGCTCACACTAACTTAGCTTAGCGGGAACACTGGCCCCTAGTGTTTTATTTTCCCTGCAGAAGTGAATGATAATCATTTATTTACATCAGGGTTCCCCAACATGGTGCCTCTGGGCACCATGGACTCTGCAGACACCTTTCCTGGTGCCCGCCAAGTGTTTTTAGAAAGTGGGTTGGGCTAGGTGGGGCTTTTGCCCAGTGAGGCTTCTGATTGGCTCTTGGAGTTCTGATTGGCTGTGCAGATTTCTAAGGAACTTCAGTGTATGAGTGAAGATAAGCTGTGTGTCTGCAAGGAAACAGTTTTGAACAGTTATGCTCATCTTAAAAAGGCATCCTGTTAAATAAAGCTTCTGCTTGAAATGTTGAAGAGGTACTATTAGAGTTCAGGGTATAAGAACATAAGAACATACAACTGCCTCCCCCCCCCCCCCAAGCACCAAGAATACAGAGCATCACTTGCCCCAGACTGAGAGTTCCTATCTATACCTTGTGGTTAATAGCCACTGATGGACCTCTGCTCCGTATGTTTATCTGATTCCCTCTTGAAGCTGTCCATGCTTGTAGCCGCCACCACCTCCTGTGGCAGTGAATTCCATGTGTCAGTCACTCTTTGGTTGAAAAAGTACTTCCTTTTATCTGTTCTAACCCGACTGCTCAGCAGTTTCTTTTAGAGCCCACGAGTTCTTGTATTGTGAGAAAGGGAGAAAAGTACTTCCTTCTCTGTCTGCTCTATCCCATGCATAATCTTGTAAACCTTGATCATGTCACCCCTCAGCCGTCGTTTCTCCAAGCTAAAGAGCTCCAAGCGTTTTAACCTTTCTTTATAGGGAAAGCGTTCCAACCCTTTTATCATTCTAGTTGCCCTTTTCTGCACTTTTTTCAATGCTATAATATCCTTTCTGGCGAGTGGCGACCAGAACTGTACACAGTATTCCAAATGAGGTCGCACCATTGAGTTATACAGGGGCATTATGATACTGGCTGATCTGTTTTCAATTCCCTTCCTAATAACCCCCAGCATAGCGTTGGCCTTCTTCATTGCAGTTGCACAGTGTCTCAACATTTTCAGTGAGTTATCTACTACGACTCCAAGATCTCTCTCTTGGCCATTCTCCACCAGTTCAGACCCCATCCACGTGCATTTATAGTTCGGATTTTTGGCATGACCTCACTCCCTGAGATTTTGTGATTGGCTACACCTTCCAAGGCAGCCATTTTGTGACTGTGCCCACCATCCAGTGTCAGAAATCCAAAGGTGCCCACAGGCTCAAAAGGGTCAGGGACTTTACATGAAAGACAATGAAAGGGCAGACTTGATGGAACTGGAGATGGAGGGGGATGCATCCCACGCTAACCCTGGTAGATTAGGGTGAGCAGAGATGTAAAAGCCTAGGGAAATAAAAATTAGAGCCCCCTGGCCATTTTTCCAACGAAAATACTGGCTATTTTGGAGTGCCTGAAAAAACTCCTGTGAAATAATTTCACTTTTGGAACAAGTGAAGACTTTTAAAGACAATTTTCATTGTCACCCCTCAGCCGTTGTTTCTCCAAGCTAAAGAGCCCCATCCTAGTTGCCCTTTTCTGCATTTTTTCCCAATGCAATAATATCTTTTCTGGGGTGTGGTGACTTCCCTTCCCCTTTTCTCTTCCTCACTTGTCAAATCCTCCAGCACCTCACTTTCTGAGTGTATACACTGCTGACTGGAGGCGCGTTCTGAGAGAAAACGAGTTTCATCTGGAATCCCTACCCCAAGATACACATTGCTGTGACTGAATATTCGAGAGACCCGGTGCCTTAAACGACTTCAGCTGAGCCCAGAATTTTCTTTCTCCCCCGAAAAAAGAAACAGCTTTCAACGTATGACTCCCCCCCCCCCCCCCGGTCAGTTGCCAAGGAACCATTTCAATTTCAGTTCTCTCCATTTGCCGTGGACTACGAACGGGAGCCAAACCAACCGGCTCCCAAATGGATGATGGTTTTACACTGGCAGGAGAGAGAGAGAGAGATCATAAAGCGGGATAAAAGTGGATAAAGTCACTGGATACCTCGGCTGCTTTCAGCACCATTAATCACAGGCTGTTGCTTTACCTTGGCTGAAAGCTTGGCCGCTTTCCCTGGGCTTTCATGATCCTTATCGCGTTGCACAACCTAGCGCTTTAATGCATGTTCATCTGTCCCCTTTTGCTGTGCAGCTGGCACGCTTCTCAATAATGTTTAGAGGAGGCGACTTTTACACCCTGGCCTTCTACCAGGCCCAATTAACGTTAAAGGCTCAGTATGTGCAGGGGATCGTGACTGATGGACCCAGCGCTTCTATGGAAGCATCCACAGGGTTATTATTTGCTTTTTTGCTGTCATGTCACAGCTGACTTATGGCAACCCCCGTAAGGTATTCGAGGCAAGAGACCTTCAGAGGTGGTCTGCCATTGCCTGCCTCCACGGATTCCTTGGAGGTAGGGGTGCCAGCCTCCAGGTGGGACCTGGGGATCATCTAGGATTGTAGCTCCTCTTCAGACTACTGAGATCAGTTCCCCTGGAGAAAAGGGATGCTTTGGAGAGGCTCCATACCCAAATACCCAGGAACTTCCCAACCTGGATCTGGCAACTCTATACCTCATCCCCTGCCGGTGACCAGGGGGGACCTGGAATCCCTACTGGAGAGTCAATTTGGTGTAGCAGTTAGGAGCATGGACTCAAATCTGGGAGAACCGGGTTTGATTTCCTATTACTCCACATGCGGGTGTGACCTTGGGTCAGTCACAAGTTCTGTCAGAGCTGTTCTCTCATGAGCAGTTCTCGAGAGAGCTCTCTCAGCCCCACCTACTTCACAGGGTGTTTGTTGTGGGGAGGGAAAGGGAAAGGAGATTGTAAGCCGCTCTGAGACTTCTTTGGGTACTGAAGGGCAGGGTATAAATCTGATCTCCTCCTCCTCCTCCTCCTCCTCTTCTCCTCCTCCTCCTTCTACTTGGGGTTCTCAAAATTCAAATACTAGCTTCTGAGATCTGACAAGGTCAGGCTAGGCCAGGCGATCTGCAGTACAGAGTGGCAGAAAGATCTGTTTTATTCTGCTAGCCTCTCAGTTTAATGAATTAATTAAAAAAAATGTACGAGTGCCCGTTCCAATCACAAAGTGCTCAGGTATCTTTAAAATTTGGTGCTTTCAGATAGCCTGAATGCACTTTCAGTCCACTTTCAATGCACTTTAGCGGTCACTTGCAAGTGGAGTTTTCCAATTGCAAAGTGCACTAAATTATAGAAATCTTAGTTGCTTCATTGTCAGTTCATTGCAGTTAAAAATGACTTTTCAATGGCCAATTTAACCTGTGTACAAAAATCAAAAACAAAGCCTTCTTGGTTTTCTGTGTTGCACCTCTTTTCTGCTGGTATCATCTTTTAAAGAGAGGCATCCCCTGCCCTTCTCTCTCACTTGAGAGGGAATGTCCTCTGTTTAGATGCCATCTGCAGTGTTTTAAATAGGCATTGTTCATATGAATACATGAGGCTGCTTTATACGGAGTCAGACCATTGTTCTCTCAAGGTCAGCAGTATCTACTCAGACTCACAAAGGTTAGTCTCCAGGGTTTCAAGTTAAAGGTCTGTCACATCACCTGCTACCATATCCTTTGAAATGGAATAGTTGGGATTGAACCTGGGACCTTCTGCACGGAAAGCAGATGCTCTACTACTGAGCCACAGCCCCCCAAGGTGTGTTGTATCGAGTCGGCCCATTCATCTATCAAGGTTGGTGTTGTCTGCTCTGATTGGCTCCCCAAGGTCTTAGGTGGAGGTCTTTCATCACCAGCTACCTGATCTTTTTAACAGGAGGTGAAGCTGGGACCTTCTGCATATGACGCAGGGGCTCCACCACTGAGCCAAGGCCTCTCCCCCAAATAATTACAAACAGTTAAAAAAGGGGGTCTGTCGACTGTTTAATTGATGGAAACTCTTTAATCAATAAAAATGCCCAACCGGTTTCCCTTAAATCAGTTAATTAACTTAATCAATGAACTATTTCCAGTCAACAGAAAAAACTGACACCGAACATGTTGTTTTTAATCAATTGTTTAACCAGAATACTCAAAACAATTATTTTTTAACCAAGTAGTTTTAAAATATTTTAATTAATGAGTTGACTGAACATTACAGTCTCAGTGAAAACACTAATTAAAAGCAAAGCCCGAAAACGGTGACAGTGAGCTATAGTAAACAGTACCGTAGAGTCAATGCAATCTGGGAGAAGCGGGTTTGATTCTCCACTCCTCTACCTGCAGCTGCTGGTGTGACTTTGGGCCAATCACAGTTCTGTCAGAGCTGTTCTGGAAAGAGCAGTTCTCGAAAGAGCTCTCTCAGCGCCACCTACCTAACAAGGTGTCTGTTGTGGGGAGGGGAAGGAGATTGTCAGCTGCTCTGAGACTCCTTCAGATAGTGAAGGGTGGGGTATAAATCCAATCTCTTCCTCAAGCCAGAGGAAGGTTTCAAACGTTTCTCAGTGGCATACCATCAGATAACAGGCCAATAATTCTGTCATGCCATCTCCAAAGTAATGGCTAAATGATTTATTCACGCAGTACACCAACGTGATGTGAAAGCCCAGGCTGAGAAGATTTCCCCTCACCCTTCCTTTTTTCCTGACCCAGTCCCCCTTTGCTGGTAGCGAGAGTAGCCTTTTCCCCCAGAATCGTCGAAAGCATCAACCGCACTGTTTCATTCTAATCCTACAGCGGAAAGAGCTGAGTGTCTTAGAGGGCAAATATCAAATGTGCCTGTATTCCATCCTTCACCAAGTGCAAGCCTAAGGGGGAATCCTGGAAAGAGGAAAACTTTCTCACAAATGTCTACTGTCAAGATTCTTTAATCTCTCCAGGAGCCCTCCGGCTACGTGTCCTTCGACCGTGTTTTAGTCATCAGGAACAACAGCCAATAGCTTCATCTTCTCTCTTCCCCACTTCCCCCCACAGGTTTCCCTCCATCCTCCTATGAATCGTAAAAAACCTAGAAGTTGCCAGAGGGGATGCTGAAGAGAAGGACGGCAGTGGTGTGTGTATGTGTGTGTGAGAGACACAAGGGAGTCCGAGGAATAAAAGAATATAAAAATTAATACTTGCTGGAGTGCAAAATATGACAATTTTGGCAAGAGAGTGCTGAAAACAACGGGTGATTCTACTCTGTGTTAGCGATTGTGGGAATATTTATTCCAGAAAATTCTCTGGAATAAGAGAGGATATTATGACAAGTGCTCCCAAAGTGAACGTAATTTCTGATCACGTTAGACTCAGGGTGAATTTATACAACCGTTTATTATAAGCAGTGTCACTATTTAGGGCCTATGTATGCCGCGTGCTTGATTTAACCATTGTTCCCTCTCCCAAAGGTACTCTGAGAACTCTAGTTTTGGTGAAGAGGGCTGTAATTCTTAACATTGTCACCAGTCTGCAACCCCCAGGAATCTTGGAAGTAATCGGCAGTGTTAAACCGGTCTGAAACCAAATTTAAGTTTGTTGTGTAAATATTCCATTTCTCGCATTTCTCCCGTGAAGACATTGGGTTGGATCCAGCAAGGCGTGAATGGGAACATGTATACAAAGTGCTTCTCTCTGCGCAAACAAGAGTGCCAGAAAAACAGCGATCCCTATTGATCCCAGTAATTCCTTATACAACATTTTGTGCAACTTGGATATAAAAACTGGGATTAGGCTTGCTGCTTACCCAACGGTTACAAATCACGAGAGACCGGACCGTTCTGCCCTCTCCTTTTAATCCATGTTCCCTGCAGTGTCCACCAAGCAATTCTGCACTAAAATTGAATTCAACCTTCTTTTTAATCCAGGTTTTTTTCCCCATTCTGCACTAAAACCAAGTTTGACCTTCTTTTTATTCTGAGTTTCTCCCCGTTCTGCATTCCATGACCTCCCTTCAGTGGTCAGCCCGGTTTCAGCCTGCTGTGGCCCCCCGGTGATTTGGATGCTGTTTTGCCCTGGACTTAAATTGCCTCGACTCGAACACTGAGAAAATCTGGAGTGGCAGGAAAATGCGGGAAGGACCACGAATAGGAGGGACTGTCACATAGAACTTTGACTGGATGAAGAAGTTGACAATCGGAAGTTCAGAGTTGACTGTGGACTGGTATTCGACCTAAGCACTTTATTCAGTGTAGAAAATTTACATGTACTGCAACATTCTTTGGTATCATTGTTAAAGATCTTTATAGGGTCTAAGTAATATAAGAGATTTGCATAGAAATTTACATAAACATAAATTCTTAGTAACTATATCAGGGTTGTTTGAATTGGTTGATCAGCTTATCCGATGGCGGCAAGTATTTCCCTGCTTTCTCTGCCACCCTTCTGCTGCTTTCTTTCCGGCTGTGGGGAAAAAATGGAGGGGGCACTTTCAGTGAAAACCCGGAAATGACATCACAGCCACCTAGCGACGCTTCAGGAAATTTCCCCGATCTCTACAGTCTTTTCCAAATCTCTATGGTCTTTGCCATAGAGATCTGGAAATTCCTAGAGCACCAACACTACTTTTACAAGGGTTCCCACCTCAAGCTCCCACAATTTGCTGGCCCTGGGCTGGTGACCCTACCTGGGACACAGTGAGTTCAACGGAGTGCAAGCTGGCATGGCGGTCTTTGTAGTACACTTTGGCTTGCACATGGGCCATAGTGCGTGCAGAAATCTTCATCAGGATTCAACCTCCCCCCTTTCTTGTAAATGGTTAGAGCAAGTATTGAGTATTATATGGAGAATCGGGTATTCCCCTCTTTGAAAATACTTAGCCCTCCCTCTCCCTTCATTCCTTAGGGTCAAATGACACCTAGCAGTGACAAAACGCTTGTCTTCTAGGGCAGACAAGTCCCAGCTCCATCTAAAATGTGAAAGCAATTCAATTTAGAGCACCAAGGGTGCCCTTATGATGCCCCTCCCTTCAGGGTCTGTTTTCCCAGCCAGCCTCACTTCTAAGTAGGGTTTCCAGGTCTTACCTGGCTGCCAGCAGGGGGCTCCCTCTTGTTCACTGGAGTTTTCACGCGCACTGTGAGGATGTCAGCCAGAAGTGACGTCTTCGGGCAGGGGATGTTGCAGGGGGACACTCTATTGTCTGAGGAAAAACTCTGTGGTAACCAGAGTTTTTCTCAAAAATGATAAGAGCGTCCCCACCGCAACATGCCCTGCACAATGATGTTACCTCCGAGTGATGTCATGATGCTGGGCACGTTGGTGTGGCTGGGGCTCTTTGGAGGCAGTGTTTCCCTGCTGGCCAGATTGGGCCCCTCAAAAGCAGGTAAATCCCTGCCCTGCCGAGGGAATGGCCACCCTACTTCTAAATGTGAATCCCAGATGGAAGAAACAGGGCCCTGAGGGACACTATTTGGGGAAGAAGAGGCTGGAAGATGCAAATGCAGCAATCCTTGCTCAAACTCCCACCCTCCATTTTTATTTTTTTATTTTTATTTTATTATTCCACTTATACCCCGCCCTCCTCGCAATGCAGGCTCAGGGTGGCTCACATTCCTAAAAAACAAGTTACACAATACATAAATAGCAGTTTAAAACCCAATAAAATCATCCTAAAAATGCAATACCATACAATAGTAAGTGCTGTTGATGTTTCTCTCAAATTCCAGAGGTGGCGTAAGATTTTATGGATTTCTCGATGTCTTGATGTTCTGCATCCAAGCCGATTATCTGGGTGATAATGGTGGAGGCGGCTCCTAGTTGAAGGCCTGGTGGCAGAGCTCCATCTTGCAGGCCCTGTGGAACTGCGATAGGTTCCGCATCACATTTTGGATGTGATGGGGCCATCATCACATTTGACACACTGAGTCTGCCGTCCTTATGTCTCCTTAAAATTGGTGAGCTGCTTAAAAAACTTTTATGCAACATAAAGGTCAAGCATGCTGTCAAGTCACACCCGACTCACGGCAGCCTCATGACGTTCCACCTCAACGCAAGAGATGAGCAGAGGTGGTGGTCCATTGCCTTCCTCTGCTGAGTCATCCTTGGTGCTCTCCCATCCAATGCTCCCTCTAAGCTGTAGAGAACCACAAGCAAAAATTCTACATTGTGAGCTACTGGCATTACAGTTATGAGCAAGAGACTTGGCTACTGCATAAATCAGTTTGCTCTGGAGCCATCCTTCCTGAGATAAGACAAAAATGTGTGAGCTGTGGGCTAAAAAACTTGGAGTTAGCTCACACTAACTCAGCTTAGAGGGAACACTGCCTCCCATCCAAGAACCAGTCCTGCTTCGCTTCCATACGCTGACAAGTTCAGGCCAATGTTCCCTCTAAACTGTGGAGTCTTGTGAGCAAAAATTCTACTTCATGAGCTACTGGCATTAAAATTGTGAGCGAGTGATTTGGCTACTGCATGAATTAGTTTGCTCTGGAGCTATCCTTCCTGAGCTAAGGCAAAAATACGTGAGCCAGAGGCTAAAAAACTGTGAGCTAGCTCACACTAACTCTGCTTAGAGGGAACACTGGTTCAGGCTAGTCTGGGATTTGAGTAGGGTTAAAAACAAACCTCCTAAGAAAATTTAGAAAACTTATTGAGGGCCAAAAGTTAAAAACATAACTAGGTATACAAAAGAGTGTTTATTTCAAAGACATATAAAAAACCTTGTAGGGGCCCAAATAAAGGCTCATAAAATGTTCAGAGTTACAAATACACAAATGAGAACAGTGACCGGATGTGTTTCAGCTCACAAGAGCCTTCTTCAGAGGTCAAAGGGTACAAAATACACCAAGCAACAGAGTCCCTGTAACGCATGTGAGGCAATAAACAATAAATAATATAGGACCAAAAATGGAATGTTCCAGTATGGAATTGAATGACGCACCAAAAGGTTTCTATTTGGGGCCACAACTATACCTGGCCTTGGATCAGAAGAAGCTGTACATCCTGGAAATAATATCAGTACCAATATGTACTTTCCAGTTTAGGTCCTAAGAGTGCAAGTAAAATTGCCTTGTCAGGGACAATGTGCCACCAATTTTAGTAGGGTTGCCAGCTCTGGGTTGGGAAATAGCTGGAAATTCGGGGGACGGAACTTGGGGAGGGCGGGGTTTGGGGAAGGACCTCAGCAGGGTATTATGCTATCGAGTCCACCTTCCAAAGCAGCCATTTTCTGCAGGGGAATGGATCTTGGTTCTCTGGAAATCAATTACTATAGCATGAGATCTCCAGTTGCTATTTGGTTGGCAACCCTAGCTATTAGTGCTGCTACTTACACATCCTACTTTTTTGGGTTTTGCTTACCTTGGTGTTTTGTCTCTACAGTGCGGCGACACCTCCGCTTTCACACCGAGGCCTGGAAAAGACAGCACTTTAGGTGATAACGGATAACGGCGCTTGCGGTATGCACCAAGGTGATAATCTTTTCTTCACTCCTTTAAAAAAAAAAAAAAATCAGCATCATTCATCTGCGTCACCAGGAGAGCTGAATGAGCCACCGACGGATGCAAACCAGCCTGGGGGTTTCGATACACAACTTTGCAATTTGCAGGGCCCTCCCCATATTTTATTCATTATTTTGGGTCTCCGAGCCATTTATTTCCATAACCTTCCATTCAAGGCTGTTTGAGCGCCTATGAAAAATGGCCCGCTTAATGGCGCTCCCTCAGTTAATTGGCAAGACCGTCGAAACGGCCTGCCAAACTGGAGTAGAGCATCCATTACGCTAAGGTGGGTCTACAATGACGGCGTCAAAAGAGAAGAAGCTGAGCGGTGTAAGAAATCCTAACCATAGATGAAGGTGGAAAAACTAGGAGAGAGACAACGCTGATGGGCCCAAGTGATTTTAGCGTTTCTCATGATGTCATGCTTTTTAATGGCTCCGAATGAATTACTGAGCTCTTCCTTACCTTGCGTGATCTAAGTAAGAATAATATTGTCTGGGAAACGCGGGCGGAGATCAAAGCGCTTGGTCATTGTTCGGGCAAAACTGATTTTGTGCAAGCACAAACCGCTCTGGCCGTATGCACGCCTTTGGTCAAACACATGGTGTGGGGATCGAAATCGGGTTCATTCTTTGGGTCGCTGTTTGTGTGGGTCGCACGTGGTCTCTCTCGAGCTGTGCCCAGCTGGGAACAGCTTTGCAAATGCATGGCCAGTAACTGTTTTGGATGCTCTGACAGGACCTGAAGAGGGTGCGAAGGGCGCAGCTGGACGAGACACGGGAGATCTCTCATCAGCTCCCTTCTGATTTCTATAAATGACAAACTGCAGGTCCAGGGGTGGGGGGGATTTGGATTAGGACCAAAGGGGCTGTTTTTCCTATTGGAATTCGTACCTCAGAGACACTGGTGTGGTGCAGCGGTTAAGAGTGGTGGACTCTAAACTGGAGCACCGGGTTTAATTCCCAACTCCTCCACATGAAGCCAGCTGGGTGACCTTGGGCCATTCCCAGTTCTCTCAGAACTCTCTCAGCCTCATCTGCCTCACAAGACGTCTGTTGTGGGAAGAGGAAGGTGATTGTAAGCTGCTTTGAGACACAGGAGGCCTGCTGGGTGCCCTTGGGCCAGTCACAGTTCTCTCAGAGCTCTCTTGACCCCACCTGCCTCACAAGGTGCCTGTTGTGGGGAGGAGAAGGGAAGGTGATTGTAAGCTGCTTTGAGACACATGAGGCCTGCTAGGTGACCTTGGGCCAGTCCCAGTTCTCTCAGAACTCCCTCAGTTCCACCTGCCTCACAAGGTGTCTGTTGTGGGGAGGGGAAGGGAAGGTGATTGTAAGCTGCTTTGAGACACGTGAGGCCTGCTGGGTGACTTTGGGCCAATCATGGTTCTCTCAGAGCTCTCTCAGCCCCACTTATCTCACAGGGTGTCTGTTGTGGGGAGGGGAAGGGAAGGTGATTGTAAGCTGCTTTGAGACACATGAGGCCTGCTGGGTGCCCTTGGGCCAGTCACAATTCACTCAGAGCTCTCTCGGCCCCACTTACATCACAAGATGCCTGCTGTGGGGAGAGGAAGGGAAGGCAATTGTAAGCTATTTTGAGACTCCGTAAAGTAGAGAAAAGCTGGGTATAAAAACCTTCTCCTCCTTTTTATTTATTTATTTATTAAATTTATACCACACTCTACCCCCAAAATGGGCTCACAGCAGCTCACAACATAAAACTAACAAACAATAAAAAAATAAATAGCAATAGCAGATAAAACCGAAGCCCATGCCTTATGGAATAATTACTCTGGGAAAAGGGTGAGGTACTGGGTTTTGATTCCCCACTCTTCCATTTGCAGCTGCTTGACCTTGGGCAAGCCATAGTTCCGTCAAGAGCAGTTCTTGAAAGAGCTCTCTCAGCCCCACCTACCTCACAGGGTGTCTGTTGTGGGGAGGGGAAGGGAAAGGAGTTTGTAAGCCTCTCTGAGACTCCAAGTGAAGGGCGGGGTATAAATCCAATCTCTTCTTCTTCTTCGTCTCCTTCTCTATAAATCCTCCTCCTCCTCCTATGATGCAGGGAGAAAAGTTGACTTTCCCCCACAGCCAGGGCCATGGTCCCAATCCAATCCAATTTCCCGGGGTGGGGTGGGGCTGGGCCAGAGACATCACAGGCCATTGTCTTCGGGGGAGGCTCAGCACTTCCTGGAAAAGTTTGGGGGGTGGGGGGTGGGCTCCAGCTCCCCAGCCCTCCTGAAGTTGACGCCTATGTCCCCAAACTTCCAGGGGGTTCCCAACGTGGATCTGGTAGACTTAGCCCCCCCACCCCCTTCAGTGACGGGGGGTGGGGGGAACCTGGCAACCCTAGGGCATTTTGGGTGGCAGAGCTGATGGATCCAAGCCAATAAATACTGATCCAAAGTGTCAACCTCATCAACAGCATCTATCTATCTATCTATCTATCTATCTATCTATCTATCTATCTATCTATCTACCCACACACACAAAAGATATTTTAAAAGCACAAGTTTTAAATAAAACCACAGCATATAAAATCATAAGTGCTAGTAATCATAGATGTTAATAAGGGAAGGCGGTGTTCTCTTGGCATCCAGAATGATCAGCTGCCACCATAGTCTGAGTTCAAGCCAGGCTATCGGTTATTGGTTGGCACTGATACTGGGGCCAGGGACACAGTATTGCGAGGCGGCACCCTAATCGAAAGCCTGGTGGAAGAGCTCCATTTTACGGGCCCTGTGGAACTGTAAAAGATCCTGCAGGGCCCTGATGTAATCTGGCAGCTCATTCCACTAGTAAGGGGCCGCCACAGAAAAGACCCTGGCCCTCATCACGGCTAGCCTGGCTTCTTTAGGGCCTGGTAGGGCCAAACGATTTTGGGACCCCGATCTTAGTGCTCTCTGAGGAACACATGGGGAAAGGCGGTCCCTTAGGTAGATAGTCCCTGACCATATAGGGCTTTAAAGGTAAGAACCAGCACCTTGAACTGAATCTGGTATGCTATAGGCAGCCAGGGCAGTGCTTTTAGGGCAGACTGGATGTGCTCCCGCATAGGAAGACGCAACAACCGCCTTGCCACTACATTCTGCACCAGCTGCAGCTTCCGGATTTGGGACAGAGGCAGCCCCATGTAGAGAGCATTACAGCAATCTAGTCTGGAGGTCCCCCCATAAATCCTTGGGGGAAATCCTGGTAGCTGGCTAGCAGCAGATATGTAAGTTCTAGTAAGTATGTTTCTCCTCTGCTACAGGTACTTGAAAACCTGGACGTGCCCAGAAGTATGAGCAGAAAGGCTGAAGCCAAACCTTCATCTCTCAGACTGAGGGTTGTAGCTCAGGTTGTCAATCCCCAGGTAGCTGGAGATCTCCTGGGAATCTGGGATTATGGCTGATCTCCAGGCGACAGAGACCAGTTCATGGCAGCTTTGGAAGGTAGCCTCCATGGCATTATATCCTATTGAAGTCTCTCCCCCAAACCCCACCTTCCTCAAGCTCCACCTCCACCTCCAAAATCTCCAGGTATTTCGCAACCCGGAACTGGCAACCCTAGCTGTAGCCAAGAGGTGGGAGGAAGAGCCATGCGCAGCGAGAGGAGAGAAGGGGAAGAGAGAGGGAAACCTGCTCCATATTCAAAACCCTTTCCTTCCCTCCCCTGTTGTAGTTTTTTGTACTGTAGGGCTCTTTGAGTCCCCATTGGGTAGGAAAGCAGGAGCCAGTGTGGTGTAGCGGGTAAGAGCAGCGGACTCTGATCTGGAGAATTGGGTTCGATTCCCCACTCCTTCGCCTCATAAAGCCAGTTTGGTGTAGTGGTTAAGTCCGCGGACTCTAATCTGAGAGATCCAGGTTTGATTCCCCACTCTTCCACTTGCACTGGCTGGATGACCTTGGGTCAGTCACAGTTCTGGCACAGCTGTTCTTGAAAAAGAGCAGTTTCTGCCAGAGCTCTCTCAGTCCCACCTACCACCCAGGGTGTCTGCTGTGGGGAGGGGAAGGGAAAGGAGTTTGTAAGCTGCTCTGAGACTCCTTTGGGTAGTAAAGGGCAGGGTACAAATCCAATCTCTTCTTCTTCTTTCTGGGTGACCTTGGGCCAGTCCCAGTTCTCTCAGAACTCTCTCAGCCCCACCTGCTATGGGGAGAGGAAGGGAACAAGTTTGTAAGCCTCTTTGAGATTCCTCAGAGTCGAGAAAAGTGGGGTATAAAAACCATCTCTCCTCCTCGTCCTCCTCCTCAAATTATGAGACAAGATGGTGACTGAAAGTATGAGAAAGAGAGAGAGAGATCCGCCCAAGGCCATGCAGAAGTAGGGTCTTTCTATAGCCAAGCCCAGTTTTCAACTACTAATAATTACCAGCACTCTTATGTGGTAACTTTGGTCATCAGCGTGTCTCCTCCTTCTCAGTATAGTCTAGTGAAATGTCCATCATTAGTGGGAAGAAAGGCATTTCTGTGTCTCCCTTCAGAGGACATTTTCAGACTGAGGCCTTCTGTGTTCACAGCAAGCACTCTACTGGTGTGAGCTACTGTGGTGTCGTGGTTCAAATGTTGGTCTGGGACTGGAAAGACCTGGCTGTCAGTTAGCACTGCCATAGGTTCCAGTTGATTGTTCTTATCAATAATTCAGTTCCATCAGTACCATGTACCAATGCTAAGGGTTTTATCGCCTACCCTGATGGTCTATTAACTTTGCCTTTGTTTTGAGTTCCATACTGAATCCTCTAGGTCCCGGTTGGGAGATAGCACCGGGGGAGTGACTCCCACCACAGGAATGCACGTCCTGCTAGTTGTGTGCATGCTTGTTGCTCATTAGCTTTTCTTCACGCTTATCTCTCTTTCGCTGTTCCCTAGCTCATGGCCTTGAGCTGAAAGCCTCCTGCTATGTGTTATATTATTCACAGGTGCTATGTGCTCCTTTTCTTGATTTTCCTTGGGAACATCCATCCCACAAATCTTAACAGTGTCTTTGCCTGGGAACCTAATTTACCGCGCTTTCCTTGGGAATAGTGGGCCAGTATATTTGGGCGCCAATAATCCTCCCCATTGATTGGTGGATGTTAAGGGGGGCTTATTTCATATCAAGTATAATTGTAGTTGTATTCCTGTGCTTGGGCCAGGGACGTGGCGTTCGCATGCGCGCACACCGGGACCATATCCCCGCCACCACTGCCCCCCCCCCCGGCCTGGCCACTCTTGCTTCTGTCCCTGGGCATTTGCTTAGCTGGCCCCTGGACGGATGGAGGGAGGGACGGAAGCAGGAGTGGCCAGGCCGGGGGGGGGGGAGAGAGAGGCGGCGGCGGCAGCCCTAGGAAGGGCCCGGGGACGCGTGACGGCAGGCACTCCATTTTACCGGGGGGGGGCTCAGTCCCCCCAGGAAATTTTGGGGGTGACTCGAGCCCTTGAGCCCCCCCCCGTAGTTGACGCCTATGGCTTGGGCATTACTAACAGAAGAAGTGTATTTGACCAACAACATCTTTTCTGCAAATAAAGGACTTTCTGTTTACGGGGACCTGTTTACATCTATTGGCACAATCTCACTCTGGCACAATCTCACTCTGGCTAAAATCCTTACTTAGTCATCTGCGAAGCTCTCTGAGTAATGATGAGCCGATCTCCCATCCTCCCTCCCTTTGTCTGCCTAACCCATACCACAGAGCTCTTTCAGAGAACTAGGAGTACAGACCTGTGCTCTTTGGACAAAAATGTGGTAGATAACAAAGGGCCTTAACTATTAAAAATGTTCAAAGCCCCCAGTTTGGCCACCAGGATTTGGTTTTCAATCTGCAAGCTTGAAGTTCAGGAGAATGCTAGACCCAAACCTCTGAGTACCAGAGAGTTTATAATAGTGGGATATTCATGCATCGTTTGAGTCTCCTCATGAAGGTAGGCTCATGGCTTAGTGGAGATGCCTTTTTCTGACAGACCGATTGGAAACAACCACATCTGGTGATGGGTTGGTTTATTGTTATTTGTCTTTAGAAACAAGGGGGGGCACTGTTGACATTTGTGCTTGCTGGAGTCCATTTTCTTTTCATAGTGAATGTGCAAGAGTTAGGTGACACCAGAGACAGCCAACAGAAGCAGCTTCCCATAGAGAAAGCGAATTTTGTGACAGCTGGATCCTACCTTCTGAAGGTCTGTTGAGGAAGAGAAGATTACATCACCACCAGCTGTCTCCAAGCAGATTCCAGGATTGTCATTATTTCAAGGTTGCTGTTTTGTAATGATGGAGGAAAGCTGGCATGGTACAGCCTGATCTTGCCATATCTTGGAAGCTAAGCAGGGTCAGTACTTGGATGGGAGACCACTAGGGTTGCCAGGGCTTACCTTTGTTGCGGCGGGGAATCCTGGCCCCTCTGGGCCCCTTCTTCACCGTGTTGAAGAAGAAGAAGAAGAAGAAGATTGGATTTATACCCCGCCCTCCACTCCCCAAGGGAGTCTCAGAGCGGCTTACAAACTCCTTTCCCTTCCCCTCCCCACAACAGACACCCTGTGAGGTAGGTGGGGCTGAGAGAGCTCTTTCCCAAGCTGTCCTTGAGGGAACAGCTGGTACAGAGCTATGGCTTGCCCAAGGTCATCCAGCCAGGTGCAAGTGGAGGAGTGGGGAATCAAACCCGGTTCTCCCAGATTAGAGTCTGCGCACTTAACCACTACACCAAACTGGCTCTAACCAAATGTGTTGGGCACGTTGGGGGCGGGGCCATTATTATTAAAGGGAAAACCATAGAGTTTTCCCTTGAATAATAGAGTATTCCCCTGCAATTGCGCCGGGCATGTCCCCGCAGTCCCGCAACTTTGGGGGAAGGGTTCCCCCGGCGGCTGGATCCGGGCTGGTGGGTAAGGGGCCCATCGAGCGGGACACCCCCCTAGGGGACCTGGCAACCCTAGAGACCACCAAGGAAGGCTCTGCAGAGGAAGGCCATGGCAAACCACCTCTGCTTCCAAAGGTGCCCACAGGCTCAACAAAGTTGGGGGCTCCTGTTGTACCATGTTTATTTGAAACGGTACAGATTGAGCATGGTGAAGCATGCCAGTGTCCAAAAGATCTTGGTAGACTTTAAAGCCACATCATGGCTCCCCAAGTAACTGGATGGCATGGCCTCAGAGGTCCATTCCCCGTAAAAAATGGAGACTCCTGTTTCTTTTACTGGGTATATTCAAAACAGCAACAATTGATTGAAACTAAATCAGAAGAGTTTTCGGCTAAGCATTAGGAAGAACTTTCTGACAGAGTGGTTCCTCAGAGGAACAGGCTTCCTTGGGAGGTGGTGGGCTCTCCTTCTTGGGGAGGTTTTCAAACAGAGGCTAGAGGGCCATCTGACAGCAATGCGGAGTCTGTGAACTTAGGCAGATCATGAGAGGGAGGGCAGGCAGGGTTGCCTCAGTGCTTAGTTCTCATGGCCCTTTCTTACACGCCCAGAGAAATGCTGATCACCACTTTGGGGTCAGGAAGCAATTTTTCTTCAGGCCAGTTTGGCCAGGGATCCTGGAGGGGTTTTTTGCCTTCCTCTGGGCATACAGCAGGGGTCACTGTGGGGGGGACGAGGGAGTGGAGGAGTAGCTGTGAATTTCCTGCATCGTGCAGGGGGTGGGACTAGATGACTCTCGGTGTTCCTTCCAGCTCTACTTTTCTATGTTTCTCATCCATGCCAGTAGGTTGTGTTTAACAGCTAGTGGCCACCAGCCACCCAAGGGTCATCAGGGCTAATTCCATTAGCCATTCACTCACACATTAAAAAAAAAGAAACCGTAACTGTTTAATAGAACAAGAAAATGTCAGCTCCTCTCCTGACCCACGAGTGTAATTTTGTTACATCTGCAACAAGATTTCAGGCTGACTTTCTGAACCTGACGCCCCTCTCTGCGCACCGCACTGGAAGTGGTTTTTCCAACTGGCATTTATTTCCTTGGAAGGAAAAAAAAAAGATGTCGGTAATGGTGAGCAATTAAGGGCTATAACTTGCAAAGCTCGAGTTATGCGATCGAGAGAAAGCTCTCCAAAGACCGCTAGGTCTCTTAAGCCAGCTTCCAGAATGGATGAGTGATAACAGCCAACAGACACGGATAAACAATCAATCCCCCTAATGCAGGCCATACGGACGTCGTCGAGCGCAGACTTCAAATGCCTGGATTGTCTGATGGAAAACACAAGACCGGGTAAGAACTTGACAATAAATGAAGTGATAAAAAAAGAGAGATGGTTTTCAGATATTATGTTAGCACAGAGAAACTCACGGTTATGACCGATGGTTTATCTCCCCCTTTAGACGATGATGATGTTGATGAACTAAATTTTACAGGCCGAGAAAGCTCTTTTTGCTGAAATTGCACCTTTCCATGCAGACTGATGTTGGGCCAGGCTCAACGTAACCCTCTCTGGTTTTGGCTCTTTTTCCCTCTCTACCCCGAGACAGCAAGAGCTTGAGTAAAGGGTAATCGCTCTATTTTCAACGTACGTCTTCTCAGATGTTAGAACTGTATAGGCTCAAGGGGTTGCACAGATCCTGGCAGTGGATATCCCAAGCAAGAGGTTGAGCATTTAATTAATTGATTTGTTTACTTCATTTATACCCTGCTTTTCTCCCCAGTGGGGACCCAAAGCACAACAACCTGGCGAAGTAGGCCAGGCTGAGAGAGTGTGACCGGCCCAAGGTCACCCAGCACGCCTCCAAGGCAGAGCGGGGATTTGAATCCAGGTTTCCAAGATCCTAGCACAGCACTCTAACCACTATGCCGCGCTGGCTCCCAGAAGCACGAGTTGACGTTCTGGGTGAATTGGAGGATTGGCTTCTCCAGTTCTGCCCAGCCTAGCTGTTCCCAAGCTTGGTTCTCTACACCTGGAAAGTATTGGAGTCTGAGACCAGTAGCAGTGATTTCAAGCATAGCTCTTTTTATTAGTGGTTCAGCTTAAGCATGCCTATGGGGCTTCAGGCCCCTGCTTTTATGCTGGCTGGAGCCACACCTCCGGCCACACCCAATTGACCCAATAGGGTCTTACATTTATATGCACTGTCATAGGTTCCCCGGGGAGAACCTAGACTCCTTATTGGTGGCCACTTAGGATCCAGGTGTTTATTGTTCACCTGGACCGAAGCTCAGGTCGCTGCCTAGCCATGTGCTCTGGCCACATGGGGGTCACCATTACATGAGCACATGGCGGCGATATTGTACAATAAAAACCAGGACATTACAACACCCATGGCTGCAGAGTAGAGTTGCCAGCTCTGGGTTGGTAAATACCTGGAGATTTTCAGGGTGGAGCCTGAGGAGGATGGGGTTTGGGGAGGGGAGGGACCTCAGTAAGGTCTTACCTCCAGAACAGCCATTTTCTCAAGGTGAACTGATCTCTGTTGCCTGGAATCGTAGAGTTGGAAGGGACCTCCTGGGTCATCTAGTCCAACCCCCCTGCACAATGCAGGAAATTCACAAATACCTCCCCCACACATACCCAGTGACCCCATTTCATGCCCAGAAGATGACCAAAAAAACCTCCAGGATTCCCGGCCAAAATGGCCTGGAGAAAAATTGCTTCCTGACCCCAAAGTGGCGATCAGCATTTCCCTGGGCGTGTAAGACACGTTGTGTGTGATGTCGCTGTTTGGGGTGGATTCCCTCCCACCAGTCAGCTGGCCAGCAGTGGGCAGGAGCCGGCAAAATTGGGGGATCCCCCACCCCCACCGGGCAAATGGCAACATTATGGCAGACCTGCCTGGGTAGGCTGACCAGGGCTGTGAGTGTGACCCAAGGGGTTTTGGCACTCAGGCTGCCAAGACCCTAATGGGGGCAGAGGATCTCCCAACCCCAGGTCCCGTTATCTGCCACTGCTTCAAACATTTTTTTAAAAAATACAGTGTTGGGTACTTACCAGAAGTTATTTCCAGAAGTGGATGTAGTGACCTAGGTTCAAACCCCCACTCTGCCATGGAAATTGGCTGAGAGATAGGGGTGCCAACTCCAATTTTGGAAATTCCTGAAGATTTGGGGTTTGAGTCTGGGGAGGATGTGGTCTGAGGAGGAGAAGGACCTCCACTGGGTATAATACCATAGAGTCCATCCTCCAAAGCAGCTAGGGGAAAATGGTTAGAGTGTCTGACTAGGATCTGGGAAACCTAAGTTTGAATCCCCCGTCACACACTCTCAGCCTAAACTACCTCACAGGGTTGTCGTTACAATAAAAGAGGAGAGGAGAGTGATGTAAGCCACTCTGGGTTCCCACTGGAGAGAAATGTGGGATATAAAGTTAATAAATAAAATAAAAATGAAATTTAAAAATCTGGAGATTAGTTCTCCAGGCTCCACCTGGAGGCTGGCTGCCCTGTTGAGAATGGCGTACATCACACTGAGCTCCTTGGAGAAAAGGCAGGATAAAATATACTAAATGCATCACTTAACCGAAAAACAAAATTGTGAGCAACTGAAATGTGACCTTCCCCTGCTTCAAAGAAATCCCAGAATAATTAGGTCACGATATCTGCGGTTGATGTTCGTGGCACAGTAATTCATGGTGGAGAGTTTAATTGAATTCTCTCGTTATGTATGAAGTCAAGAAGATAAACTTACTTCCACACTGGAGCAAAAAGAGTGACTCATTTGAACAGGCAACATAACAAGCTCTTAAATTTTTTTTTTGTTCCCACGTCTGTCTGATTTTTGATCTCCGACTGATTTTGGCCATTGTCGCATTTAATTATGAACACTGACACCAGTTAGAGGGCTTATGCGTTTCATTAAGTGGCATCCAATAGAGACAATTCCAACTGATATGCAAAGGTATATTTTTGAGCCCTTCTATTGACTTTATATTACGTTCCTTAATCAAGAGGCACGGGTAGCAGAACATAATCATTTTTGCTTCCCATAATCAAGAAAGGTTTTTTTTTTTTTAATATAACAACAAACCCTTCCAGTAGTAATTTCAATTAAAGGCTCCGTTGCTGAAAGGCTAAGCAAATTATAATATATATTCCTAACACAGCTTGGGAGTTTGATTTTTTAAATTTTATTTTGTCAGTTTGAAATATCTAAATTCTAACTTTTTCCTGTGTAGCCCAAGGCGGCTCACCAAAGTGACCAGTGACCACAGAAGGCAGATAGCAATTAAAAGAATAACACAGCGTATATCAGAACACTAAGCTTTCTGGAGAAAGCAGGCTAGATTAATTGCCTGCCTGTGAAAAACAATCTTTCAGCTTAAAAATACTCCGAAGAAAGAGCTTGCTGGAAAAGAACAAACTGCTGTCCTTATTAAAGGCTAGTAACATTCAGTGTTCCCTCTAAGATGAGCTAGTGTGAGCTAGCTCACAGTTTTTTAGCCTCCAGCACACACATTCTTGTCTTAGCTCAGGAAGGATAGCTCCAGAGCAAACTAATTTATACAGTAGCCAAATCACTAGTTCACAACTTTGATACCAGTAGCTCACAAAGTAGAATTTTTGCTCGCAAGACTCTACAGCTTACAGGGAGTATTGGCAACACTGGTGCTTTCCTGGGGTGCAAAGTCTCCAGCGGGTGTGCGGGATCCCCTGCTCATCGCTGCTCAGACCAGGAACTGGAAAATTTTTTAAAAAGGTACCATTGCATGTAGCACTGCATCACTTCCAGTAAAACCCGGAAGTGACACTGTGTAGATCTAGGAATTGCTGGAAACTAACCATTGAGTTTCTGGCGATTCCTAGAGCTCTCTTGTATCATCACTTCTTAGGGTTGCCAGGTCCTACCTTGCATCCAGTGGGGGATCCCGGGCCCTTCCCAAAATCTTCTGCCCTGTGCACAAAACTCTATGGTTTTTTGCCTTCAAAACCATAGAGTTTGCCCCAAAACTAGAACATCATGCCTGACATCAGCAACATGATGACATCACTTCCAGGTGACATCATTGTGACTGGGATGGTGCGTGCTGATGTCCCTGTTTGGGGGTGAGGTTTTCCCTGCTGGCCAGCTGGCCAGCTGGCCAGTGGTGGATTGGAGCCCCCCAAAGTGGAGAAACCCCCACTGGGACCTGAGAGCTGGCAACCTTGTTATAACGAAGTCGACCCCTCACCTATTTACCAACCAGTCCCCTAACTCTGACCGACAGCGAGCGAGCGGATCTCCTGTCTTACTTTGGGTGACGGGGGTCCCTGAGGTAACCTGGATCAGCCTCTCTCTAAATAATAATAAACCCGCTAATCAGTTTCCTCCAATTAAAGTAGCTACAGTTTTACAATATAGTCTCTTCGGGGTTTGTTGATATTTGGTCTCTGCGTTTAGTATCTGAGGTAAATATTTGGGACCCTGTGTACTTTGGTCTGAAATCCCTTTTCAAAAGGCACCACAGCTTTTCTTTTACTGAATACAACTTTATTGGTACAATTGAGTATCAGTGGAGGGATATTGCGGAGATTGCTTATATTGTCACGATGTTACTGTGTCTGATGTCACATTAAGCTTTACTGTTTTACAGACTCATTGTTACTTTGTTGCAGATGGTATGTTTTGATACACTTTGCACACACTCGCTAAACACTCAGACTTCACCCTCCTGTCCTGCTGCGTGGAGATGTAGTTTCTTGGCTTGGCACCCCGGTCTCACACTAGCCCCCGTTGGCTCTTGAGCGTCCTGCCCCTCAGCCTCACTAATCTCCCTTTCAGTCAGGATCCTTTGGTTGACAGTACTGAATAGCGTTTGTGTGTATTCTTAAGTTCACTTGTCTGCTCCCACTCTGGCAAGTCAGACACCTGAGCTCTTCTCACTGAGCTTTCACACGCTGTTCGCTCCCACAGAGCACCGAGGGACACAGACTGCCCTTCTGCTCTCTCTGACGTCCCAGGCTGGATCCCCCTCCACCTCGCAGTTCTCTGACTGTCCGTTCCCAACTGACCACTCCGACAGTTATCTGTCTATCAACAGTGGGTTCTGAGCCCTTGGGCCCCCACCTTTTCAAGTCATGTGACTTTCCAGGCATTCTACTCTGCCCCTTTAAGTTCCATTTCGTCACACTTGTCACTTCTGGTTTTTTACCAGAAGTAATCTAATGCCACAGCCAGAGTCATGGCACCACATTTGCCCCCCACTCCTGCCATTCTTGGCCTGATGGCCACACATAAACCCTGTGTTTTCCCCACCATACTGTGCAATCCAGTCTGTAACTCAGGGGTGACAAAGGAAAAAAGTTCAAGTGTGGGCAGAGCAGAACACTCTGGATACAGGAAGGGGCCTGCATGAAGGAACTGCTGCAAGGAATGCAGCTGGCAAAGAGTTGATGTGGGTTGTCTGTCAGATAGGTAGGTCCAATATCAGGAATGGTTTCACAGGTCAAAACCAGCACTTTGGAATGAATTCAGAAATCAGTGTAGCAGTTCTAAATATGATGTTTTTTATGCATCACAGCTAGATCTTGTAAGTAAAGAAGCAGCCACACGCTGCACAAACTTATGCTTTGGGGTAGTCTTCAAAGGCAGCCCCTGCACAGAGCACATTACAGTAGTCCAGTCTAGAGAGATGAAGGTTTGCTAGAATTTTGATGGAGGGTAGTGAATCAGGTGAAGATGAAAGAAAGCACTCCTAGCAAAAGCTGCAGCTGCTGTTTCCACTAGTAAGGCTTGGTCCAAGAACTTCCTTAGCTAACTTCACAGCATTTGAAACTGGCTGGCCACGGACAGCACACATACGACCTGTGCTGGCCAGCTGTGCTGGTTACTGATGGAGTACCAAGTCAGGTTCAAAGTGTTAGTGTTGACTTTCAAGGCCTTGAGTGTAGGGTTGCCAAGGCTTACCTTCGCTTCAGCGGGGGGAGAGTCCTAGCTGTCCTGGGCGTCTTTGCGCGCAGCGATAATATCACACGGAAGTGACGTCATTGCGTCGGGCACGTTGGAGCGGGATTCTCTGTAATTCGAGGGAAAACCATGGAGTTTTTCCTTGAATTATAGAGCGTCCCCCCCCAAATGTGCCTGATGCGATGAAGTCACCTCCAGGTGACATCATTGCGCTGGGCATGTCGCTGCAGCCCAGCAATTTAGGGCGGGGTTCTCCCTGGTGGCCCAATCCGGGCTGGCGGGGAATTGACCAATAGAGCGGGGGTTTCCCCGCCCCCAGGGGGGACTTGGCAGCCCTACTTGAGTGGTCAGGGACCCAGGTACCTTTGGGACCGCCTCCTCTAATATGTCCCCAGAAGAATGCTGAGATTGGCTGATGACAACCAGCTCAGGGAGGTCCAGCTGTCTTCGACTAGGGCCAGGGCCTTTTCGGTCCTGGCCCCGACTTGGTGGAGCTCTCTGCTGAATAACATCTGGGCCCTGCAGAGCCTGTAAGGTAGAGATGTTCCACCAAGCTTTTACTTGAGGGCAGCAATGGGAGATTAAGGCCGGCACCCTTTCTTTCTCTTCTATGACCCCACATACCCTTCACTGCCCTGCCATGGGGGACAGCAGTGACAGAGATCAGTTTGCCTGAAGAAAATGGCCACTTTGGAAGGTGAACTCTATGGCACTGTTCCCCACTGAAGTCTCTCCTCTCTCTAAACCCTGCCCTCCTCAGGCTCCCCCCCTGCCCATTTCTCCAGGTATTTCCCAATCCAGACCCAGCAATTCTAGCGGACTGGTGAGAAAGTGGAAAGGGGGGGAATGGGATTTTCTCCCCCACAAGTAGGGTTGCCAGCCTCCAGGTGGGGCCTGGGGATCTCCCACTTTTACAACCTATCTCCAGCTGATAGAGATCAGCTCCCCTGGAGAAAATGGCTGCTTTGAAGAGTGGACTCTATGGCATTGTGCCATGCTGAGGCCCCTCCCCTCCCCAAATCCCGCCCTCTCCTGGCTCCACCCCCCACAGTCTCCAGGTATTTTCCAACCTTGACCTGGCAACCCTACTCACAAGTCTTGCAGAACCGCTCTTGCTTACTATAGTTCTGTACTACTTTTCCTTGTGGCTCAAAACAGGTTACAATAAAACAAGTAAATAAAACAAGCCAGTTTACAAGATGGGTGGGATATAAATGCGAAAAACAAACAAACAAGTTAATTAAAGTAGCCCAGAAACTCAATGTGTTAAAATATTAGGACAGTTAAACCTCATTAAAACCACATTTTAAAAAAGCCTACCTAAACGATACAGACTAAAGATGTTCCCAACCTGAATGAGAGAAAAGGGGAGCCTACTTATTACGACACATTCCAGGAAAGGCCACCACAGAAAACATTCTTGCCCTGATGGCCACACATCTTACCTAGGTTTGCCACCCTCTAGGTGGGGCCTGGAGATCTCCCAGAATTATAACTGCCCTACCGATTACAAAGATCAGTTCCTCTGGAGGAAATGCCTCCTTTGGAGAGGGAATTCTAAGGTATTATAACCCCACAGAGGTCCCTCCAGTTCCCAAGCTGCCCCATCCAAGCTCTGCCCCCCCCCCAACCTCCACAAATTTCCCAGCCCAGAGCAGGTAAACCTACCACCTTTAAGGAGGGAAAAGACAAAAACTGTTGATGTAAGGATTCTAAGGTCTGTTCAGGTTCATATGGCAAAAACAGTATGTGAGGGGAGAGGTTAAATCTCCCCCTCTGCAGCCCCACAGCTCTAAATTAAATCAGGGCCTTTGGCCACTGAAATTTAACTTCTTTTTAAAAGCAAGTTATCTGTTAATGGATCTCAGGTCATCATGGGTAGCTTGGCCCTGAACTGGGAGTTTTCATTTCTTTGTAATTTGTGTTTAAACTGTGGAGTCAGCCATGATCTGAGTAACAAAAAGGCTGATATAAAAGATACTTTAAAAAAACCAAAAAAAACCCCACATTCAGTAGGAAACGTACTGTTTTACTAAAATCTCATCAAAATACCTGTAAGATATGGTGTATAAACTTCCCTGATCAGAAGAAATTGTAAATTCATTCAGTCTATAACATTCTCTGTCAGCTTAATCTACCTTTCAGAGTTGTTTTGAGCAGAAGAGGGAACAAAGTGTACCTCGCCAGATTCTTTGGAGAAAGGGAAGGATAGGAAAAAAGACAGACAGACAGATGTACCCTGTGCATGTATGGAGGGAGGGTGTCTATTTTTCACTTTATAGTTAGCATTTGGTATCGCCAGCTAGAATCTCATAGTCCCATTCATATATGGATCACAGATGCACTTTTATTTTATAATGAAAACAGAAAATTCATGGAAATAACCTAGTATATAGTCCCAACAGCTATAACCAAAATGGAAATGGTTTTTGTGATTACGATGAACTCTTTCACTTTCTGGAATAAGCAGATTGAGTGTAACTGGAAAGTGTTGTATATATACCGTTAATTATTAACCACTGTAAATAATTGATATTTTAATTTTCCAGTGTGATTTCTAGAATTCCATTTAAATCTACTGTGATATTATTATTATTTTTTAAAAAAAGAGGCTTGCATAAATAAACTGTTGGTGGATAGAAAACCTTCGGAGAATGTAGTCGCTATCGCACAAGAACAATACTCAGTCAATTTCATAGTCTGTTCTTCCCATAAATAATACTGAGGGATGAAATGAGAGGAACTTCCCTAAAGGAAGCCCTCTCTATTTATCCACTTTACGAATTAGGGGCACAGATTTGAAAAGTGTGGCATATTGGTTAAATGCTCCAAGGTGCAAACATGGTACATCTGTAAGAAGGTCAAATTGTAAAAAGTTTTATGTAATCTAGCTAATTGGTTGTATCTGACAAAGGGAACTTTGACTCTCAAAAGCTTAGACTTCTCTTGATGGTCTTTAAGGCGCTATTGGACTCAAGTCTTGCTTTTCTATTTAATCCATTATCCTGCTTCTCAGAGTGGCTACCCAGATGCTCCTGGACAGGCATCAAGTCGGCCTCTATTCTCCTAGGCTATCCGCTGGTGTTCTGAGGTACATTGCCTCCGAACATGAATATTCTAGGCATCGACTGAACTATTCCACATGAATTTTCCTAACGCTCTTCAAAGCGATTTAAGCTAGCAGCCGTCACTGCCTCCCGTAGCACTGAGTTCCAGAAGTTAATTAAATGAAGAATCCCCCCCCCCCTTTGGTATTCCTGCATTCAAGTATACTGGAAAGGAAGTGAAAAAAATATGTATTGGCTTGGGATCCCACAGTCAATCTTGGCACTTCTATAACACTTCTGTCAGCAGCCTGAAATAATCCTCCAAATGCTGCTTCTGTGGGACGAAGGATCCCCCGGAACAGCATGAATGGTGAATCGGATGGCTGAAGCAGGAGGGGAGAATTGCCCTGCCTGTCTATTAGTGGAAATTTACTGTGGGGACCAATCCATTTTCTCCTTAACATCTAGTCTCCGGTCTCCTCCATGACATGTCTTTGGTTGAATCAGTCCTGCCCCTAAAGCTGCTCTTTACCAGAGGCAGCATTGTGCAGTGGTTAAAGGTAAAAGTAAAGGTTTCCCTTGCTCCAAAGCCAGTCGAATCTGACTCTAGGAGGCGGTGCTCATCTCCGTTTCCAAGCTGAAGAGCCACCACTGTCCAAAGACTTTTCCGTGGTCATGTGGCTGGCATGACTAGACGTCAAGGTGCATGGAACACTGTTACCTTCCCACCGAAGTGGCACCTATTTATCTACTTGCAATTTCTTGCTTTCGAATGGCTAGATTGGCAGGAGTGCACTGGTTAGTGGGCCACAAATATTTCTTTATTTTTACCACCTCCCCTCATAAGATGCTTTCGGTTTAGAGCTCACTGAATGCCTTAGATGGCACCTGGGTTTTGACCACAGTGTGACACAGAGGGTAGGACTGGATGGGCCACTGCCCTGATCCAACATGGCTTCTCTTATGTCCTTATGTCTGTGGCAGTGATGCTCTGTATTCTCGGTGCTTGGGGGGGGGCAACAGTGGGAGGGCTTCTGGAGTTCTGGTCCCACTGGTGGACCTCCTGATGGCACTTGGGTTTTGACCACTGAGCTACATCCCCCCCAATAGTTTGATTAGTATGCTGGTTCAAGGCAAGCTGAAGAGTCAGCCCTTCCAACGTGTGTGGTGTTGCAAGAACTAACAGTGCTGCTTACGAGCTGACAAGCAATGCAGTTCCAACTCTCTTATTTAGCATCTAGAGGACAGCAGCACAACATTTACCCTAACAGATTACTGTTGGGCGGCTAATGCATGGTATTTTTCATCTCAGTGTCTTTTGTTTGGATAAGAAACAGACACAGATATATTACACCACACTCCCTGAGACTCTCACGCGCTCGCTATTCTTATCAGCAAAATGAATTCAAAATGCACCGGAGGGTGGGGAAACGGACGCTCCTGTCTGAGTGATGCGCCGTAGCTTAGCCATTCATTCCACATATTCTAGCGGCTATTTCAAGCTCGCCATTTCTCATGGCCCGCACAGAGTTTGTCATGTAAAGTAGCTGGCAGGCTCGTTTGTACACAAGGCGCATCTATTTCCAAATACCGGTAAAATTCATCAGCAAAGAAATTGCAAAGAGATCAGCTCGAGCAATAAAGTGGGATATAGGCTTCTTCTTCTTTTTTAAAAAAACAACCTGGCAAGGTTCTGGAAGAGCCGCGCAAGGTGACTTTACAGTAAGAGAGTTCTCAAATAGCGACGATGTGACTGGAATCTACAGAAGAAAGAAATGAAATGGTCGGGAAAGCAGCCAACTTGCTGCTGACCTGCCTGGATTTCCCCAGAGTAGACGTGGCCTTAGAATTTGTTTGTGTTTCTGTTGCTATTGAGAGAGAAAGAGAGAGAGACAGAGAGAGAGAGAGAGAGAGGGGGGGGGAAGACATTTTGCCTTTTGCATGCCAAGCATGTGTTCGTTCTGGCAGCGAGCATAGTTCAAATGCAAGGTCTGTGCCTGTATACTCTCCATTGCTGCTGAGAACAGCCCTGAAGTCACGCTGTCGTGTGCTGATCGAGTGGGCCTAGAACTGCCTGGTCACTCCCTTTGTGTGCCCACTGCTGTGTGAAAAGTGGACAGGGAAGGAGACTGGATACTGTGTATCAGACCCAGCTGATCTGTCAGTTCCCTGTGCCCAGAGATCTCCTTCTCCAAGAGCTAGACTATTTGTTTATTTATTGCATTTGTATCCCGCCCATTCCCGCGTGCGGGCTCAGGGCAGGTAACCTCATAATTCCATTTACACTGTAATCAATAAAATTCTCCTTACAGTAGACTCAGTAAAATTTAAAATGATAAAATTCACCTAAAATGGCAACAATCTTCTGTTGGCTCTGTCAGCTGGATAGGTGACACTCATAGCAGTTTCGCTAGAACCGCTTTGCAGGACTGCTTTGCAGGGGAGGCCATGTGACTGGACGTCCATTGCCTCAACCAAAGGCCTGGTGGAATAGCTCCACTTTGCAAGCCCTTTTGGGACTGTAATAGGTCCCGCAAGGCCCTGATCTTGTTCTGCCAGGTGGGGGCCAGGACCGAAAAGGCCGTGGCCCTGGTTGAAGCCAGAGGGACGTCCTTTGGGCCAGGGATAACCAGTAGATGTTGCTCAGCAGAGCACAAGGCTCTCCGGGGGGGGGCGGTATATGGGAAGGGGCGGTCCCTTAGATATATTGGTCTCAGGCCGCTTAAGGCTTTAAAGGTTAAAACCATCACCTTGAAGTGGATCCGGTACTTAGTAGGTAGCCAGTGCAGGTGGCACAGCTTAATCTCACACAGTGCAACCTTCCTAGACTGGTACTACTTTCCCCCTCCCCTTCAATACCTTTATTGGCATACAGACTATATAAGATGGACCTTGGATGTTGCATATTTGCACATAACCTTTGCTGATTCCAGGGAGGTATAGGTATAGTTGAAAACCTACTGGCTCTGTTCGCCAGTTGTGAACAAGAAACCAGTTTTGGGGTCGGCTGTTCATCTGTTCACCCATTCATGGCCGCACAGCACCTTGTCTCATAGGCTTGCCAACTGCCCACCCTCAGTGGGCGTTTGCCCACCACCTCACTCTCCTGCTCACTGCTGCTGATAGTTGTGGCAGGAGAAAATGGGGTGGGGAATAGTGCTTGACCTTGGAAGTGATGCTGCGTTCAGGAATCCCCTGAAGCCCCCGTGATTCTTACAGTAGATCGGCTAGAACTGGTCAGTTCTGAGGACAGATACAGCCCACCCCCCTTTAAGTTCAGAGAATCAGCATTGCTGTCGGATGGCCATCTAGCCTCTGCTTAAAAACCTCCAAAGAAGGAGAGCCCACCACCTCCCAAGGAAGTGTGTTCCACCAAGGAACCGCTCTGTCAGGAAGTTCTTCCTAATGATTAGCCGGAAACTGTTTTGATACAGGTCTGTCTAACTGTTTTGGTCCTCCCTGGCAAACACAGTTTTTGATACTTGAATGTTGTCCCTAATTTTGGAAAATACTATTGAAACCATGCCTGTTTCTGATACCCTGGGGACAGTTCCCTATCAATCAGATACCAGTCACGGATTACCCTTTTTCATTTTGTTAGATTTTAATGAAAATAATACTCTAAGAAAAGTCAACAGGTCATGATATAAACAGAATATATTTAATGTCATGTATATACATAATGATAATAAATTTAAGATAATTTCCTTTCTGCAATGTCTGTTATATCTCTTATTCCAACAGGTTTTTTTTTTTTTTACAAAGTTAACCATCTGTCATTAAAAACATTGGCGATATGTCTTCCTTAACATACAGATAAGTGTCTAATTTTTTTTTTACATTGCATTGCATCCCATAATTTAAACAAGAATTCCTCTAAAATTTTCTATGGGCTTTCAGTATCTGCCATGGCTAATCTAGCTGGAACTCATATTAAACGTTAATTCAGCAGGCTTTCTGGTCTTTCATATTGTTTGCGAAGGTTAATAGAAATATTAATGGAAGCAATGGACAATTGCATCCTGTTGTTTCCTTCATTACTTTTTAATCATTACTAATAACTCATAGCCACCGCTACTGGATGTGACAGTCACCTTCTGATCTTGGATTCTTCCATTGCTAGGATTATGCTGATAAATCTTGTGCCAATTCACGAAGTGTAAAGGGCCATTGGACTGTATTTTTGTTTTGATTTGAGAAACTCCTCTGAAGGACTTCAGGATCATTTATGTGGTGCTGTCCTGGTCAAGATGGAAGTCCAGGTGGGTTGCAGCCAACAGTACTGTATCTTAGGCTGAAGGTGGACTGAAGTCAACTTCTTTGTCCGGTGAGGAGTCCGTATCGTGGTCTGTGATCGGGACATGCATTTGAAGAGGCTTTATGCATGACACCTCCATCCCTGAGGGGTGACGTGATTGAGGTTTATAAGATTATGCATGGGATAGAGCAGGTAGAGAAAGAAGTCCTTTTCTCCCTTTCTCAAAATACAAGAACTCGTGGGCTCTCCATGAAATCACTGAGCAGTCGGGTTAGAACAGATAAAAGGAAGTACTTCTTCACCCAAAGAGTGATTAACACATGGAATTCACTGCCACAGGAGGTGGTGGCGGCTACAAGCATAGACGGCTTCAAGAGGGAATTAGATAAACATATGGAACAGAAGTCCACCAGTGGCTATTAGCCACAAAGTGTAGATAGGAACTCTCAGTCTGGGGCAAGTGATGCTCTGTATTCTTGGTGTTTGGGGGGGGGGCAACAGTGGGAGGGCTTCCTGCCCCCACTGCTGGACTTTCTGAAGGCACCTAGTGTTTTTGGCCACTGTGTGACAGAGTGTTGGACTGGATGGGCCATTGGCCTGATCCAACATTGACTTCTCTTATGTTCCTTTGGATACTTTGCTGTGGTGTGGTACCTGGGGACCAGATTGGTTGAACCTAGGGTTTATTTATTTATTTATTTCTTCACATTTTTATCCCACCCTCCCTGCACGCGGGCTCACTGGCAGAGGGTAGGGGTAGGGTAGCCAGGTGCTTATTGGCTGCTGGCAGGGGGCTCCAGGCTGCTCCCTGGGATCTTCTGGCGTGCTGGGTATGTCATGTGAGGGATGCTCATCACTGAGTTTTTAGTCAAATGCTACAGCATCCCCTTCTGGGTGACATCATCAAGCCGGGCACATCAGGTGCGATGGGGCTCTTTGGGGGTGGGGCTCCCCCACTGGCCAGCTGGCCTGCAGTGGTTTGGGGCCCCCTTAAAGCAGGGGAACCCCTGCCCCCATTGGGGGGATGGCAATCCTAGGTAGGGGGGGTAGGGATGCCAGCTCCAAGTTGGGAAACTCCCAGAGATTTGGAGGTAGAGCCTGGGGAGGACAGGTACCTCAGTGGAGTACAATGCCATAGGGTCCACTCTCCATAGCATCCATTTTGTCTTGGGGAAACTGATTTCTGTAGTCTCAAGATGAGCTGTGATTCCAGAGCATTCTCAGGTTCCACCTGGAGGCCGACATCCCTAGTTTGACCAGAAGCGTGTGTATGACGAAAGCAAGTTGCTTCTCTGCCCACCATGGAGAACCAGACAAGACCTTTGTTTCTAGCAGAGCAACCATCTCATCTTCTTCAGCCATTCCTCAGCATTAAGTAGCATGATCTGACCAGTTGGCCAGTGGTGGAAGCTTAGCAAAGATCCAGTGTCTTAAAGTTTATTCCCAGTACACTCACATTCTTTTCAGACATTCCATTTTGGTACTCCAACCACGCACATGCTCTGTCGGATCCTTCCACTTTGTGTGCGATCTCTGTTTTGCCTGAATGGGGCAATGTGTGTGATTCCCATGCACATACATCTTCTAGAACATCTGTGAGCACAGTGAACCTGAACACAAATGGAAAGTACCTGTGTTGCTCCATTCACACAAAATGGTGATGGTGCGCGTTGGGAGTATTGCACATTGCACAGCTGGAGCACTGAAGCTGAATGTCTGAACAGGGGAAAATTTACTTATTTAATTGATTTAATTAATTTATACCCCTGATGGGGACCCAAGGCAGCTTACATCCTTCTTTTCCATTTCACACATTCCAGGCGTCATAGCTGGACATTAACAAAGACCTTGGTGACAAGTAGAGTTGTGGAAATTATCCTGTTGACGCAGGCAGCCGTGAGAGCGGTGCTCTGAACCAGCCAATGGGAGCTGGTTTTGGGGGGGGGGCAGGCTTAAAATTCTGGCCATTGGTGCTTTAGTCAGTTGGAAGCTGAGAGCGAGGGAGAAGGGTTGTTGAAGGGTTAAATTAACAGGTGTTGCTTGATTAAAGCTTGATTAAAGATCTGTACAGGCACCAGCTCTTTGTTTTAAGCTTCTGTGTCTGGGTGACTGAAGCGCAAAAAGGTATTCCACTCTTCCAGCAGGGTTTGCTGTCACCGAATGCTGCATTTATGTGTTATACATCTGCCTAGGAAGCATTTTTCCCCGTGTTCTACACAGTTTAAAACCCAGAATCTCATTTCTCCTTGCTGATTGTTTATATTTACCGTAGTCATATATTTCAGACGTAGGGCTGCCAAGTCAGCCCGGGGGAAACCCCACCCCCGAGGTCGTCCAGCCTGGACGACCTCCCTCACGTAATGATGTCACCCGGAAGTGACGCCATCATATCGGGGGCGTTGCCAGGGCGATGCTCTGGCAATCACCCCAAAACTCTATGATACCATAGAGTTTTGGGGCGATTGCCAGAGTGTCACCCTGGCAATGCCCCCAACGTGCTGACATCACTTCCGGTGATGCCGCCCGGAGTGCGCGCACGCTGGGGAAGCTCCCGGCCAGCAGAGCTCCCCCCCCCGCCGGTAAGTTTGATACACTTGGCAACCCTATTCAGACGTCTGGCCATGCGCAATGACTGCGCAGGGAATGAAAGCCACCACTTGTGATATGGTGCCTTTTCAACCTGGCTCTAAGTCGTCCTATGGTGGGATAAGTATGGCTGGGGAACGCCTGACAGACGTGGCTGTCTGACTGTGCCCGTTTGATCCGGAGGTGGGGAGGAGTGGCTGTGTCGGGCCAAACTGCTCATGCGATCACAGCCAGTGACAGGAAGTCCTGTGTGGTATTTAGCCTCAGGGAACCTATCACAGCCTACTTTTGGCTAGTTCTTATTTTAGGGGTTCCTTGGGAGGAGGAGGAGGAAGAGGAAGAAGAGGAAGAAGAGTTGGATTTATACCCCACCCTTCACTCAGAGTCTCAGAGCAGCTTACGATCTCCTTCCTTTCCCCTCCCCACAACAGACACCCTGCAAGGTAGGTGGGGCTGAGAGAGCTCTTTGAGAATGGCTCTTGGGAGAACGGCTTTGAGGGAACTGTGGCTTGACCAAGGTCACCCAGCTGGCTGCATGTGGGGGAGTGGGGAACCAAACCTGGTTCTCCCAGATTAGAGTCTGCACACTCCTAACCACTGCACCAGACTGGAAAGATACCCTAACCTTCATAGCTCAGGCTAGGTCTCATCTCATCAGATCTCAGAAGCTAAGCAGGATCAGTTCCGGTAGTACTTGGATGGGAGACCACCAAGGAAGTCCAGGGTTGCTACACAGAGGCAGGCAATGGCAAAGCACTTCTGTCCATCCTTTGCCTTGAAAACTCTAAGGGGTCACCATAAATCAGCTGTGACTTGATAGCCCTCTCCCCCCAAAAGGAAGGGGGGTTCATCTCGGAGCAATCAGAAAGTGCTTTCAAATGTATATTCCTCTTTTGCAGTCTAAAGTGGTACAATCCTAGGGATTCTGTAACATGTGGTTTCTCAGAGCTTTTAGCTTGGCTTGGAGCCACAAGTCTTCTTTTGTGTGAGTTAGCATCTTCTGTTTCCTGCCCTGCCTGACTTCTGTAGTTATCCAGCAACTTAAAAACAAGTATATTGAAAGAGAATGAAAGTAGGAGACCCAGAAACAAGGGATTGGACTCTAATTCTTCTCCTCCAATACCCAAAACAGAAGATTATCTGATAGGTTTCTTCTAATAATGGCAGTTTTCATACCCAACTGAAGAAGTCTCTTAAAGAAGCCAGAAGTTGTTCCGTGAATCACACTATGAAAAGAGATGCAGGGATCTCGTTCCACAGCCTAAAGAAAGTGTTTGAAACCATTCTGATACTATCACATTAGCTATAATGTCTAATTAGGGATGGTCCCCCACCCCCACTTCCCCACAGTAAAGTCAGTATTTCCATTCAAGGCCATCTTGTGAAAAGAGTTCATTGTGCTATCAAGGTATCCATTCATTTACCTGGTCTCAACGATGCGCCTCTTCTGTCGATTCACTTTAGATAAGAGCATTGACTCTGTTATGGGAAAGTGTCTTCCTTTTCCTCTTCTCAGATGCTTCGGCTAAGAGTCTTCAGATGGATGGGCGCCAACTGTTGAGGGAGCATATGCAGGGAAATAGGTTCCCTGCCACAGGTATATTGGTCTCTGAGCTGCATCAAGGATTTGGATCCTTGGTAGCCATCAAGAATTTGGTAGCCATCTTCACCCAAAGGGTGATTAACACATGGAATTCTCTGCCACAGGAGGTGGTGGTGGCTACAAGCATGGGCAGCTTCAAGAGGGAATTAGATAAACATATGGAGCAGAAGTCCATCAGTGGCTATTAGCCACAAGGTATAGATGGGAACTCTTGGTCTGGGGCAAGGGATGCACTGTATTCTTGGTGCTTGGGGGGGCAACAGTGGGAGGGCTTCTAGTGTCCTGGCCCCACTGGTGGACCTTCTGATGGCACCTGGTGTTTTTGGCCACTGTGTGACAAGAGTGTTGGACTGGATAAGCCATTGGCCTGATCCAACATTGGCTTCTCTTATGTTCTTATGTCCTTAGACCATCTGGGAACTTTGACTGGCAGCTTGATTATTAACAGGATCCAGCCATCATGAGGACATTACATCTGCCCCCCTTTGACTGACATATGCCTGCTTTCCCCTTTTGGATAAGGGCTACATCTCTACGATAGGACTCAAGCATTGCACGGATAGGGTCTCAGGTTGGTTCCCAGGCATCACTACCTGCAGCAGGGCTAGGAAAGACCAATTGCTGAGCAGCTACCAGTCAGAGTGGACAATACTAGGCAAGATAGATCAATGAGCTGACTGTATAAGACATATATAAGACTGTATAAGACTGTATAAGACATATATATAAGACTGTATAAGACATGGGCTCCTAATGTGTGGTTAGGCTCAGCTGAATAAACTGGTTTAAATTACACTCCGTGGGCTAGGGTTGTCAAGTCTTACCTGGCTGCTGCTGCTGCTGGTGGGGTCCAGTCTTGCTCTGGGAGTCTTCTGGTCACCATAGAGTTTTTGCCCAAATGCTAGAACGTCCCCCATGTGACGTGCCTGGCATGATGACATCACCTCTGGGTGACGTCATCATGCTGGGCACATCAGGCAAGATGGGGCTTTTCGGGGTGGATTGGGGTCCCTGAAATCAGGGGAAACCCGACCCCCATTGGGAATATGGCAACCCCACCATGGGCCCAGGTGGTTGTTCAGAACCAATTTTTTCCTGTCTGTTCCTCCCCAGGTGTCAAGATCATTGACTTCAGAGCCAGTGTCCTATAGTGGTCAGAGTGTGAGACTAGGGTGTGGGAGACCCATATTTGTATCCCCATCTTGCCTTGGAAGCTCACTGGGTGACCTTAAGTCAATGACTCTCTGAGCCTGACCCACCTCACAGGTAGATTTGCCAACAGGCCTGGAGGGAAATGTCCTTTCCTGTTAATAGGAGCTTAATGTGTGGGACTGGTTAGCCGAAGCTTTTCATGGCATGGAGGAAAACTGCATCCTAGTAAGCTTTTCTTATAGGACAGCTTTTTCCCACGAGGCACTTGGTGACAGTATTCATGGGGTTGTGAGGATAAAATAGGGTTGCCAGGTCCCTTCTGCTTGCCGGCACTGGGGGGACGTTCTGGGGGTGGGTGGGGATGTCAGGGATGTTGCATGGCAATGCTCTGGATTTTGGGGGAAACTCTATTGTTTTGGCCTAAAACAATAGAGTTTTGTCTAAAAAGCAGAGCGTTGGCATGCAATGTCCTGCAAGATGACATCACTTCCGCATGACAAAACCACATCGGGGACGTTGCTATGTGACGTCTTTGTTTGGGGGCAAAGCCAAAACATTGGGGAAACCGATGCATGGACTGAGGGTCTGGCAACCCTAGAATAAAATGAAGGATAGGATTTTATAAGCAACTTTGGGTCCTCTAGAGGGGGGAAAAAGCAGGATATAAACCACTAAACAGCTTGGATATAAACAGCTAACAGCTTGGAGAACCAACCTGGTGTAGTGGTTAAGAGTGGCGGACTCTGATCTGGAGAACTAGGTTTGATTCCCCACTCTTCCTCCATGCACAGCCAGCTGGGTGGCCTTGGGTCAGTCACAGTTCTTTCAGAGCTCTTTCAACCCCACCTACCTCACAGAGTATCTGTTGTGGGGAGAGGAAGGGACGGAGATTGTAAGCCACTCTGAGACTCCTTTGGGTAGTGATGAGCAGGGTATAAAACCAGCTACTCTTTCTCCTTCCCCATCCAGAGCCAGTTTGGTGTAGTGGTTAAGTGCGCGGACTCTAATCTGGGAGAACCGGGTTTGATTCCCCACTCCTCCACTTGCACCTGGCTGGATGACCTTGGGCAAGCCATAGCTCTGTACCAGCTGTTCTCTCAAGGACAGCTTGGGAAAGAGCTCTCTTAGCCCCACCTACCTCACAGGGTGTCTGTTGTGGGGAGGGGAAGGGAAAAGGAGTTTGTAAGCCGCTCTGAGACTCCCTTGGGGAGTGGAGGGCGGGGTATAAATCCAATCTCTTCTTCTTCTTCTTCTTCTTCTCCTTTTCTTCCTCTTCCTCCTAAATGGACTGAATCTTGCTTTGCATTCCTTTAGCATCCAAGACGTGGTATAGCGATAAGGAGGGTTCTTCTGTTGCCTCCGTTGTTCGTGGAACTCCCTGCTTCATGAGGGAGCTCTTGCTATGATGACTGGTGAAAACAGGTTTTTTTTTTAAAGTTAAAATGCTGAAATTCAAAGTGGAAAAAAACCAGCAGAAGGAAACAGAAATTAGGCTCCTGGGCCTGATTGGTATAATGGTGGAACAAAATCAAAACGGGGATTTTTGAGTCAAAACAGTGATGCTGTGAAATTTCCCCACTAACCCCCCACTAATAGCAACACTAATTTGTGCCGAATGATGTATTAAGGTGTATTAATAGCAAAAATGCAAAAACTCTAACTCTTAAAGAACACTTCTCATCGTCATCAGTAACCAAGTGCATAAACAATTTACCAAATTATCCTTTGATTGAATGTCTCTTCCTTGAAAATGCGAAGTTAATGTCTTTGTCACCTGGATACTGAGAGCTACTCCTGGAATGACAATTCTTAATCATTGTTGTCATAACATTGTGCACCGCATCAAAGCTGTGTTCCCCCAATAATTACATCAAGGAAAACTGCCTTGAAGTTCAGGAAAAAAACTAGTTAAGAAATTACAAAAAGAAATACACCGAAGCATCAGTTCTCACGCTGTTAGGCCTGGACCCATCCATGATAACTAGTAACAGTAGGCCGCTGTTCATGCACATTTGACACAGGCTGAACAAGATTCAAGTTCACTTCACACCTATTTTAGATGCATACCTAAGTTCACTTAAAAAGCTCATAAAGACATGAAACAGTCTTAAACTAAGCCTAACCATCAGTCTATCAGTCAGTATTGTCTATGCTGTCTTGTAGCAGCTCTCCAAGATCTCAGGTGGAGGTCTTTCACATCACCTACTACCTGCTCCTCTTTTTTTTTTTTTTGTAAAGAAATTTTTATTTTTCAAAAAAACCCCATCAAAAATAATACATTTACCTTATACAAATCCCTTTTTCCATATTATATAACATTTTGTTCTATTTGTACATTCTATTTTTATCTTGTTTTGGTGGTTTCCCACCACCTCTGAAACATAACACATTTTCCATTTTATTCAAAATAGTAATACTATATCTATGTTTCATTTCTGGTAACGGTTATATATCTTTAAAATACTTATACACCAATTCTTATTTTCTATATTCTTATATATTTCTAAATAAAAACAGCTTCATTGTCTAATTTTAACTAAAACCTTCATATAATATATTTCTATTCCTTTATGCTATTATAACCATGTATAAATGTAGTTTTTCATATCCCAGTATTTTTCAACATATTCTTTCAAATCTTTCCAGTCTTCTAGAAAGGTCTCTGAGTAGAGATTATTCAATTTTCTAGTCCATTTATCCATTTCAGCCATATATAACAGTTTTTTCAACCATTCCCACACCTCTGGTATTTTTTCATTTTTCCAATTTTGTGCATACACCATTCTTGACTACCTGCTCCTCTTAAGAGGAGATACCCAGAACTGAATGTGGGACCTTCTGCATGCAAAACAGATGCTCTACCACTGAGCCATGGCCCTACCTATAATGTGTGAATATGACAAACCTGTGTATTATACAGGTACACATGCCTGGGAGCCAGGACTGACTATGGTTTCTTAACCAAGTTTGATTCCAGTGGCGCCTTTAAGACCAACAAAGTTTTATTCAAGGCATGAGCTTTTGTATGCACACACAATATGAAAGCTCATCATACCTCGAATAAAACTTTGTTGGTCTTAAAGGTGCCCCTGGAACCAAACTTTGTTCTACTGCTTCAGACCTACACGGCCGCCCACCTGAATCTATGGTTTCTTATGCAGCCTAGAAACCTCCTTCATGAACGCCGCAGTGTCGAAGTGTTCTCAACAAACCAACCAACCCAGGATGGCTGCTGAGTTATATGTGAAACATCCCTTATCCAAGACCCATGATATTCTTGGTGATAGTGATTCAAATCCAGTAGCACCTTAGAGACCAACAAGATTTTTGCAGTATGAGTTTTCAAGAGTCGAAGTTCCCTTTTTGAGATGATAGCACTGGCTGTTTGTTCAGTTGGCAAGAAGGGAAGGAGAAGGCTGAGCCCAGGTTCCTCTGTCCCCCTAACTTTGTCACCAACCAACTGCCATGCAAGAGCCCAATTCCTGCATAGGGTTCTCCAAGAATGCTCATATAGGATCTGTTTGCATGGAATGAATAATGTGCTGTCAACTCTTGGTTGCCTCCTCTATGCAGCCTTCAAGGCAAGAGACGAGCAGAAGTGGTTTGCCATTGCCTTCCTCGGCATAGCAGCCTCCATCTTCCTTGGTGGTTTCTCCTCCAAGTACTGACCGTGATCAATAACAGGGCTCATTTCGTAGGAGGAGCTCCTTTGCATATTAGGCCACATACCCCTGATGTAGCCAATCCTCCAAGAGCTTACAGTAGCCCCTGTAAGAAATGCTCTGTAAGCCCTTGGAGGACTGGCTACATTAGGGGTGTGTGGCCTAATATGCAAAGGAGCTCCTGCTCCAAAATGAGCCCTGGTCAACAAGCTTGAGCTAAGCTGGGCTGCTCTGCTTGCGTTGGTGGTTCCTTATGTAGCTATGGAAATATGCTTCATGTCTCCTTTTGATCATACCAGTAATAGAAGAGATTGTGGCAAAAGATGCTAAGAAAGATGATTATGCAATTGTCTCTGTGTATTATCGATTCTTAAATAAGAATGATCGAAGTGCATCAAAAGTTCAAATACAAGAAGTTCAATAGTAAATGCATAAGTCCATAAGTATAAAGTCCAAGAATACCGATGAAGCTTCTGGATAAGTTGATAGCTCTATCAACTATAATATGAAGGAGAACGTACTTATTTGAAAATTAATTGTGTCGCTTACTCTGAAAGCTGGTTTTTCCCTGCAGCTTGAACCTTGATGGTATTTGAAATTATTTTTTGAGAACTGAAATATCAACATAACATCCATAATCGAAGACAACCGCAGTCCATCTCTGAAGAAGACTATTGAAATGGAAGACTTATCCGAAAGCTTTGTCAGTATTCTTGGACTTTATACTTATGGACTTATGCCTTTAATATTGAACTTCTTGTATGTGAATTTTTGTACTGATGCACTTTGATCAGTCTTATTTAGAATCGATCATACACAGAGACAATTGTATAATAATTTTCATTAGCGTCTTTTGCCACAATCTCTTCTATTTCTGGTATTTTCCTTTTTTGACTATGTATCTTCTCTTAATCCTTTTGACCATATACCAGCGCGACAACCTTCCAGAACTCACAACCTACTGACTCCAAGGTAGTTTTCATAAAAGTCAACGAAACCACAGTGGAGTAAGTAGATTGTGGACTGAATTCACTGTTGTCTGTGAGCTGGAAACAAAAAACAGGGTTCTTCAAGTGGTTGGCTCCAGAGAAGACATTTCATTAGAGTAAGTTTTTTTTTCATTAGAGTAAAATATCTTCTAGCCAGATCAGCCATACGGAGATCTTCCCATATCTTGGACATGCTGAAATGCTGCAGAACGTGAAAGAAAGACGCACTTTCTGAGCTTTACTTGAATTGAGATTATAGTGACAGCTCCTGGGTGAATCACTTTCCTTCCGCCACCTTTGGGGTGTTAGTAGACAGCCTCTTCAACACTGATGCATCACCTTGAAGGTGAACAAAGAGCCATAGGTCTGCAACTCACATGTGCCTTTCATGTACAGATAAAATAAATTAACATGCCACATGCCACAGATTGTGAACATGTTTCACCCACATGTTATAAAATGCGGATTAGTTAGAATAAGACCCTTTAAAACTTGCAGATGGGAAAAACTGTAGAAATTGCTGACCATAAATTGCACGATTGGTTATGTCAATGGTATTATTACTATGATGGTCTAAATTGTGCTTTAATCATGTTTTAGGGGGATGATTTTATTGATGTTCGAAATTGCCTTGCATGCTGTTCTTGTTGGAAAAGCAGTTTACAGTGCTGTTCTGAGCAGAGCTTTTGTTGTTGTTCATTTGCACAGTCAAGTCTGACTCTTCACGATCCCATGGACCACGTCACGCCAGGACCTCCTGTCTTCTGTCGTGCTCTGGAGTTTGCTCAGTTTTATGGTCGTTGCATCGATCACTGTCTAACCATCTCATCCTTTGCCGTCCCCTTCCTCTTTGACCTTCAATCTTTCTCAGCTTCAGGGTCTTCTCCAGTGAGTGCTCCCTTCTCATTCGGTGGCCAAAGTATTTGAGCTTCAGCTTCAGGATCTGGCCTTCCAGGGAACAGTCAGGGTTGATTTCCTTTAGGATTGACTGATTTGATCTCCTTGCAGTCCAAGGGACTCTCAAGAGTCTTCTCCAGCACCATAATTCAAAAGCATCTATTTTTCGGCAATCAGCCTTCCTTATAGTCCAACTCTCGCAGCCATACATTACTACTGGGAATACCATTGCTTTGACCATACGGACTTTTATTGGCAGGGTGATGTCTCTACTTTTTATTATGCTGTCTAGGTTTGCCATCAGTTTCCTCCCAAGGAGCAGGCATCTTTTAATTTCATGGCTGCAGTCACCGTCTGTAGTGATCTTGGATCCCAGGACTTCCCCTTCTATTTGTCAAGGAGTGATGGGGCCGGATGCTATGATTGTAGTTTTTTTGATGTTGAGTTTCAAGTCAACTTTTGTACTCTCCTCTTTCACTCTTACCAAGAGACTCTTTAGGTCTTCTTCACTTTCTGCCATTAGAGTGGTATCATCTGCATATCTGAGGTTGTTGACGTTTTCCCCGGCAATTTTAATTTCGACTTGTGATTCATCCATGCTGGCATTTTGCATGATGTACTCTGCATATAAATTAAATAAGCAAGGTGACAATATACATCATTGTCATACTCCTTTTCCTGTGCTAAACCAATCACTTGTTCCATATCTGGTTCTAATTGTCACTTCTTCCTTCTAAATCCATTGACATGAAGAGGCCTAGAAGGGTATAACTCTGCTTAGGACAGCACTGTTAGAAACTTGATTTAAAAAAAACAAAAAAAACCCCATTTCTTTCATAGAATCCTAGAATCACAGAGTTGGAAGGGGCCAGACAGGCCATCTAGTCCAACCCCCTGCTCAGTGCAGGATCAGCCTATAGCAGGGGTGGGCAAACTGTGGCTCGGGAGCCGCATGCGGCTCTTTCACATATATTATGTGGCTCCTGGCAGGGTAGCTGGGGAAGCTAAATATCATTAGCAAACAAATATCACTGGACAAATTAATATCATTATCAATATCTGCTTTTACCCCTTTTGTTATTATTTTTGGCAGTCTCATTTAATGTTAATAAAAAGCAAATTTGCTTATTTTCCAATAAAAGCAGGTAATATTTGTTCATGTCTTGTGGCTCTCAAACATCTGATGTTTATTCTGTGTGGCTCTTATGTTAAGCAAGTTTGGCCACCCCTGTTCTAGGTGGCTCTTACGCTGAGCAAGTTTGCCCACCCCTGGCCTAGAGCACCCCTGACAAGTGTTTGTCCAGCCACTGCTTCAAGACTGCCAGTCCCTAGGCAGCTGATTCCCCTGTTGCACAATTCTTAATATTAACAAGTTTTCCCTAATATCCGTCTGCTACCTTCCTGCCCATAATTTAAACCCATTCTTGCAAGTCCTCTCCTCTGCTGCCAAACAGGAACAGCTCCCTGCCCTCCTCCTCTAAGTGACAGCCCTTCAAATACTTCAAGAGAGCAATAAGCCCCCTCCCCAAACCTCCTCTTCTCCAGACTAAACATTCCCAAGTCCCTCAGCCTTTCCGCATAGGGCTTCATTTTAAATGTCTTTATTTTAATAACCACGGGTGCTGGTTTATTGGTTCAGGCATGTTAAAAACAATAAGGCGAAACAAAGATCTCAGAGCATAATCTGGCCAAAGGGAAGTATTTTCAGGTCCCCTTATTTCAATGTGCTTAGCCCTTTCTCACTGAAGTCAGTAGGACTTAACAGGTGTTGCCAGCGTCATGCCCATTGTAACCATTTTGAATGCCACAAGAGCAATCCTGTGCAGAGTTATTTTAGTTTAAGCCCACTGACTGCAAAGAGCTTGGACTGGAGGAACTCACACATTGGGATGCACTGCAGCCACATCACAAAGAGGCGAAACTTTCTGTAGAAGGAAGAAACAAATGGAATGGCTATGGTATATTGTCTATGTGGGCACAGCACAAAGAGCGGACGACGAGAGAAGTTTTGAGTGCTTTGTAATCTCCTGATGGATGAATGGGAAAGTCCAGCCAAAGGCTGAGGAACATGATCTTGTTGAGAAACTCATAGCAAAAAAGTCTCTTGGAGATTTAGTACAGATTGAATGAAGTCTGATGAGAGGACTTCAGACATAATTATCCGCTGATGATTAATCGCTAAGGTTCTCAACCCTGAATTCATAACCAAGTCAGTGACCACATCCAATGGGCTTAGATTTCAGAATATGATAAGCATCTAATGGTTTGAGGGAAGCTTTTTCAGAAGAGTTGTAGCAACGGGAGAGATCTAACTGATGTGGCCCAGGCACCATTGCAAGAACTGTGGATTATTTTTTTTGGAAACCCCAAATACTAGGGATCCATCTCCTTTCAAAAATCCCATTACTTTCCCTCAGACAGAAAGAAGGCCAAAGCATGTTACATCATTACATGCATCATAAAGATGGTACCAAAAATGGCTTGGTTGAGCGATGCCCTCTCAGACTATGGTGGGTCCAGTTCAATGCCATAGAGCCCACAGAATAACTCTTTCCCCTTTTGCCCTATAGTCCCTCTCAAATTCCTTTTGATTCCTGAAAATCTATTCTTGAGGGTAGGGGCACCATTGAAAACACAGTGGGACATACCATAAGGGGCTACAGTGAGAAGATTAAATTAGCATAAACTAGGGTTGCCAGCCTCCAGATGGGGCCTGGAGATCTCCCGCTTTTACAACTGATTTTCAGCTGACAGAGATAATCTCCCCTGGAGAAAATGGCTGCTTTGAAGGGTGGGCTCTATGGCATCATACCATGCTGAGGCCCCTCCCCTCCCCTCCCCAGACCCCACCCTCTCCTGGATCCACCTCCAAAGTCTCCAAGTATTTTCCAACCCAGACCTGGCAACCCTAGCATAAACAATGCTTGGCAGAAGCTCAGAAAAACTTGTGAGGAAAGTGGAAGATGACTTTTTCCCTCACAAGCAGCACCACCGCATGATACATGTCCTCCTTTTCCCAAAGATCCTTTGATATTCAACAGCATCTTTGAAAAGGCACAGGGAATGCAGGGGGAGCAGAGAAATTGAAGATCCATTCCACGAACAGATGGAAATCCATCTTTCCCAAATTCCAAGCAAAAATGTGTGGAAGTCATATTGCTGAAAGGCTCTGAAACAAAAAGAGGGGAAGAAAATCGTAACCCAAACAAGTTGAATTCAGAAACCAAAAGGTTAATTACCACAAACAGAAGGGCCAAATAATACCAATGAAAAACATGCAATAGAAATATTATCAAATATTCCAGAAGACATGTATTTATTACAAATTAGATAAAAACAGCTATAGGTCCAATAGTAGCCTCAAAACAGGATAAAATCACACATAGGTATCAAACAGAAAACATATGTGACCAAGACCATATGCGTTTTGGCCATTTCGGCCTTCCTCAGTGGTCAAACGTATATATTTCACATTAGCTCTTAGTAATACAATGAATACTGAAAATAGGACCAATTGAAAATGGTTTTATAAGAAATCTCAGTGACTCAGGGCAGGGATAAAATGCAGAGGCCTCATTTTCAAATACCTTCTGCCCTGGTCATATAGCTGTGTCTTCAATTGTGTGTCTTTCTCTCTTGGTCCAAGGAAAGTATATTCTCATGCAATTTGGAGCCAATAGCAATTGGAGAAGGAAGGAGACTGGGTACTGTGTACCAGACCCAGCTGACCTGTCAATTCCCTGCGCACAGAGATTTCCTTCTCTAAGAGCTAGGCTGTGGTCACACAGCAAGCTTACCTCGATTTGTTCTCGCTATAGATTTGATCGGGGATATTTTTTTCTGGGTTGGGATGATCACACATCTCTCCCTAAATCACAAGCATTACGTTACAAGGCTCTGGGCACGGCACAAGTTTTTTTTAAAAAATTGCTTTGCTCATGCACACATGTACATAACCGAATCACTGCCCCCACCTGTACTCGCTATACTCCCTTGTTTTTACAGGTTCTCCCCCTCCCCTGAACAGTGAACAGAATGAACCAGCAATGTACTACTAAGCACTGGAGTCTAAATGTGTGCTTGAACGTTTAAACATTGAATTTATTCAGTGCAGGATTGCTCATGCGCACAAAAGTGGATGCTGGGGGGGGGGGGGGAACCTCATCGCGCAAAGGATGGTCAGACGACTTAATTGCAATCATTGCAAGAGATGGCTGTCCAGATCGGCAGAATTGCAGATTTAAAGCGCAAATACCCAGCAAGTACTTGATTTTCCCGGTGTCGGGAAACTGGGAGGGAACTGGGAGGATTGTGTGAGTGAGCCCGCTTTGGTGTAGGAGACGGATGCAGGTGTCTGATCAGCAATTTTAAATGCAAGAGGGAACAGTGGTGAATCCCGATCAAGATGACTGCAGCCGTAGACTACAAATTCAGCTTAATCTCACATGGTGCAGACCTCCTAGGCTGGGACTACTTAAGACAGAACTTGGTTGGCCCTGGTTAGTATTTGGATGGGAGACCACCAAGAAATACCAGGGTTGTGATGCAGAGGCAGGAAATGGAAAAACATCTCTAAGGGTCTCTTGCCTTGAAAACCCCACAGGGTCCCCATAAGTCAGCTACTACTTGAGGGCAAAAAAAAAAAAGATAGATGCATTCCTCTGTTTCTTCATCACTGTGGAATTGAGTCTTTCTGTGGGTGCCGAAACCTCCCTTGAAAGTGGGTATAATTTTAAACCTGTAAGACAGGCTGAAATTGTTCTCCACCAAGATGAAAAGGATTCTGCAGACTCAAAGCAAATGCAGACCCACTGAGGGGAAAAAGCATTAGAACACTGTATATGTTCAGAAATACCATTTACAGAACTAGTAAAAATGTCATTCCAAGATTAGGGAGCAGTATACATCCGTAAAATATACCCAATATATGAAATGCGTATGAAAACAATCAGCTAAATGACACATTTTGGAAATAAATTTTCCAAAATTTGTAATTCGTTTGGTTTCCGTAGAGTCTAGTAGATAATTGTTTCTGTGTTTATCAGGCTCTCTTTCCATTTGCATCACATCCCCACTGTATGAATCCCACTGTCTACTCTACAAACTGTAAAGACTTGCAGAAGGGCCCCCCCCTCCCCGCTCCAGGATTTTTCAATTTCACCATGCTAACACCCCTCCTTTTCTTTAACAGATGCTCAGCTACCCTCAATATTCTGTGTCTACTGAAGCATATTCAGTACTCGCCGGGTTATTGGTGAGGTAGAATGTTCTTTTTCTTTGGTTAATTTTCAAAGTTTCATTGTCCTGCCTACGTTGCGGGGGGGGGGGGGCAGTTCCTACGGATGTGTAGATACTCTTATCTTGTCTGTGGGTGGCGAGTTTTGCAGCTTTGACCATTGGCATGAGACCAGTTGGTTTACTGATAGGAAGGAATGGTTTGTTATGTGTACACCTTGATCTTCCTGAAGGACAGGACAGTCACAGAATGAGGCATTAGTCTGTGTGGCTGAAGAAAAACATACCAGGATGGGCCATTTCAGTATCCAACAAAATATCACAGTTGGAAGAACACGTCAGAGACAATACCAATTGTTTATCATCTGTTCATGCTAGCTGCTCTCCAAGAAGAAGAGAAGATTGGATTTATACCCCACCCTTCACTACCCAAAGGAGTCTCAGAGCAGCTTACAAACTCCTTTTCCTTCCCCTCCCCACAACAGACACCTTGTGAGGTAGGTGGGGCTGAGAGAGCTCTGACAGAAACTGCTCTTTTTCAAGAACAGCTGTGCCAGAACTATGGCTTGCCCAAGGTCATCCAGCAGGTGCAAGTGGAGGAGTGGGGAAATCAAACCCGGTTCTCCCAGATCAGAGTCCATGCACTTAACCACTACACCAAGGGGTTCTGGAGAGTGCCATGGCCTTTAATTCCCCCCCCCCCCCCCCGGAATTCTGTGAGGTAAAGTTTGGCTGAGTGATTGGCCGGCAGTCACCCAGTGAGTTTCATAGTAAGGCGGGACTGGAATCCAAGTCTTTGTACTCATAGCTCAACTCTCCCTCCTGTGGATATAAGTAACTTCTTCTAAATCAAAAGAAGATATCCATATAAGGTCGTTCAGAAACTTTATGATAAAGCTGGTTCATGCAGTAAGGATGGACTAGATTAAAATATTCGATTTTAGAATGTATAGGGATCTGAAGAATGTTTGTCAGTCATCCAACACACAATCCTTGTAAGGCACTGGCATATTAGAGATGATGTACTAGAGCAGTGTTTTTCAACCTTTTTCGAGCTAAGGCACATTTCTTTCATTGAAAAAATCCCGCGGCACACCTGACAATATCTCACGGCACAGTGGTTGAAAAACACTGAAATACAAGATAAATGGGTCATTAGTTGCCTCAGCTCAAGTATTAACTATGACAGTATTACAAATACACGTAATAGCCACTCAACTTGAAATCATAAGTTACAGATCCAAAGTGTAATGGCTCCTTCCCATAACATTGACCTGAGTTTCAGAAGAAATATAATGTGGATGTATTTTAATACTGCGATTCTGCTAAAGTTTTTCAAATAGAGAGTTTAAACTCTTACTCTTATGTGAACGGCATTCTGCTGACCATAAGTGATTTGAAGAGAAACACAGTACACCCATTCTTCGCTGAGGGACAGTTACTGATTTGAACCCCACCCTGACAGAAACAGCTAGCTGTTACCATCAAACATATTCATGTTTACTGGAATGTCTTGGTGCAAATCACCCCCCCCCCCCACACACACACTGGAAGAAACCAGCTTACTCTGCTGGAGGAGTGAATGCCCTTGGTACCGAATGTTCCTGTCCTCTGTATTAACATCCACAGGTCTAGCATGACTCTGATTCAGCACATGAGTCCTCCTCATTCATTTAAAACCATCTCGCAAGGCCAAGGGGAGCTGTGCCTCAACGGCGGCTCCCTCCTACCTCAGGCCGGCCACAGAGCATGCGAGCAGAATCAGCGAGAAGCGCCACTGTTCTTTCTCGCATGCGCAAACGCGTCCCGGAAGGTCAGCCCAGAAGGCACATTTCTTTCATTGAAAAAATCCCGCGGCACACCTGACAATATCTCGTGGCACACCAGTGTGCCACGGCACAGTGGTTGAAAAACACTGTACTAGAGTATTCACAGCTCAGTTTTGAAGGATATGTTTGCTCACCTAGATTTTTTGAACAAAAAACAAAACTTAAAGTTTACCTATGAGCAATGCTCTCTTTAAGCTGTGGAGTCTTGTGAGCAAAAATTCTTCTTTGTGAGCTACTGGCATTTGAGTTGTGAGTGAGCGATTTGGCTGCTGCATAACTTAGTTTGCTCTGGAGCCATCCTCCCTGAGCTAAGACAAAAATATGTGAGCTGGAGGCTAAAAAACTGTGAGCTAGCTCACACTAACTCATCCTTGAGGGAAAACTGCCTATGAGTAGTTTAGCAGCGGAATCAGCTGCCTAGGGAGGTGGTAAGCTCTCCTTCACTGGCAGTCTTCAAGTAGCGGCTGGATGAAAACTGGTCAGGGACACTTCAGACTGATCCTGCAGTGAGCAGGGGGTTGAACTAGATGGCTTGCATGGCCCCAGTGTGGTATAGCATTTAAGAGCAGTGGACTCTAATCTGGAGACCTGGGGTTGATTCCCCACTCCTCCACATGAAGCCTGCTGGATGACCTTGGGCCAATCACAGTTTTCTCAAAACTCAGTCACAAGGTGACTGTTGTGGGGAGAAGAAGGGAAAGGTGATGTGTAAGCTGCTTTGAGACTCCTTAGGATAGAGGAAAGCAGGGTATAAAAACCTACTCTTCTTCTTCCCTTTCTAACAGTCTGTTCCCAGTGTAGACAATTGTTATAAATTAAGACCTTTAATAATCATTCAAGAGGCAAGCCACATGTACTGAGACAAAAGTCACTGGCTGGATAAAAACAAAAGCTATCCCGAGAGCTCTGTTCACACATTACAGCATATGTGTGTACACCCTGCGTGTATGTGTGCACACCTTTTTGTAAGAAATAGCCAATGTGTGTTCACTTTACAAATGAAACTGTGGACCCACGGATGACTAAATATGTGGTTTCAATCATGTGTTGAATTTTAACATGTGCCTGGTTCATAAGTTACAGCACCAGAAGAAAATCAGAGTTTTACTAGTTCTGTTCACTGGTGTTTTAAAAGACATATCCAATTCCCCAAATCCCCCCCCCCCTGGGCTTTCCAAAGAATTAGTAAATTTTCTTAGCCTGTACTGATGTTGTTTTAATCCCGCACATGTGGAAAGAAAGAGGCATAGGCTTTTGATAAGTGATTTTTTTATTCATGTCCAGCTCTTTGCGATTGCCTTGATACAATGGGGGAGGGGGAGGAGACCCCTTCTACCTCACGCTAGAAAAGGCGAAAACAATAGCAGCTGTGTTGGTTCTGTCAACGCACACAAGATACATTAGCCACTGAATTTACTCAACAGACAGAAAAAAGGCCAGCAGGGATTGTTCGCTGAGGAGAAAGTTTGTTTTACAATGTCTCGGCAGAATAAAAGATGGTTTTATCTTGCGCCTTTCATTTTCAAGGTGTCCCAAAGCGCTTCAGAATAATGAACTCAATACCGATAGCACATCAAGTGACGGAGGCCGCGGAGAGAAATATGACAGGCGCAGTGTTTTCTACAGCTGTCCGTAACCTTGGGCCCTCCATCCATCTCAGGGACCTGCACTGCTCAAAGTACTGTAACGTCTAAGCGCCTCACCAGTTTTAATGCATTAATTTCACTCCTACACCAATGGCATTTTCTCTGAGTGGATCTCAGGGGGGAAAGCCGTGCTCAAGGAACACTGCTGTGGAATTGCCTGGAATTCATATGAAACTGAGTGGCTAGTCACTGAGATGACTGTCACGTTTATATCACCTCCTGCCTCGGAAGAGCTTAGGGCAGTGTAGATGGTTTTCCTGCCCCCATTTTATATATAAAACGATCCTATGAGGTAGATTAGGCTGACAGTGAGACCGAGAGAGTAACTGGCCCAAGGTGACCCTTGAACTAAGAAGGGAAACAAACTTAACCCTAGAAACTAGTAAACAAACATGTGGACAAGGGGGACCCAATAGATGTTGTTTACCTTGACTTCCAGAAAGCTTTTGATAAAGTTCCTCATCAAGGCTCCTAAGTAAGCTCAATAGTCATGGGATAAAAGGACAAATCCTTTTGTGGATCAAAAACTGGCTAATTAAAAGGAAACAGAGAGTGAGTATAAATAGGCAATTTTCTCAGTGGAGGAAGGTAAGCAGTGGGGTACCACATGGATCAGTACTCGGTCCGATGCTTTTTAACTTGTTTATTAATGATTTGGAGTTAGGAGTCAGCAGTGAAGTGGCTAAATTTGCAGATGACACAAAGTTGTTCAGGGTGGTGAGAACCAGGGAGGATTGTGAGGCACTCCAGTTTGGTGTAGTGGTTAAGCGCGCGGACTCTAATCTGGGAGAACCGGGTTTGATTCCCCACTCCTCCACTTGCACCTGGCTGGATGACCTTGGGCAAGCCATAGCTCTGTACCAGCTGTTCCCTCAAGGACAGCTTGGGAAAAAGCTCTCTAAGCCCCACCTACCTCACAGGGTGTCTGTTGTGGGGAGGGGAAGGGAAAAGGAGTTTGTAAGCCGCTCTGAGACTCTTAAGTGAGTGAAGGGCGGGATATAAATCCAATCTCTTCTTCTTCTTCTTCTTCTTCCAAAGGGATCTGTCGAGGATGGGCGAGTGGGCATCAACGTGGCAAATGGGGTTTAATGTGGCCAAGTGCAAAGTGATGCATATTGGAGCCAAAAATCCTAACTATAAATACATGTTGATGGGGTCCGAACTGGCGGAGACTGACCAAGAGAGAGATTTTGGAATCGTAGTAGATAACTCAATGAAAATGTTGAGACAGTGTGTGACTGCAATGAAAAAGGCCAATGCTATGCTGGTAGTTATTAGGAAGGGAACTGAAAACAAATCAGCCAGTATCATAATGCCCCTGTATAAATCGATGGTGTGACCTCATTTGGAGTACTGTGTACAGTTCTGGTCACCACACCTCAAACAAGATATTATAGCATTAGAAAAAGTGCAGAGGAGGGCAACTAGAATGATAAAAGGGCTGGAACACTTTCCCTATGAAGAAAGGTTGAAGCGCTTGGGGCTCTTTAGCTTGGAGAAACGATGGCTGAGGGGTGACATGATTGAGATTTATAAGATTATGCATAGGACAGAGCAGGTAGAGAAAGAAGTACTTTTCTCCCTTTCTCACAGGTACTCCATGAAATTGCTGAGCAGTCGGGTTAGAACAGATAAAAGGAAGTACTTCTTCACCCAAAGAGTGATTAACACATGGAATTCACTGCCACAGGAGGTGGTGGCGGCTGCAAGCATGGACAGCTTCAAGAGGGGATTAGATCAGGGGTGGGCAATTGTTTTGGCTCGGGGGCCACTTTGTGGGAGTGGAGGTTAGCGGAGGGCCGCACCTTTTAAAATGATTGCATTCATTACTTAACTTTGCATTTCAGAAAAGGTATAAATTGTATCATAAAAATCAATAAATATAAATTAAATAAAATAGTGGTAGTTTTATTCAATTTATTTATTGTGCTAATTTCATATCATCTATAGCTGCAAGCACGTTTAATTTTAGAATCAGTTTAATGAGACAAATGTACCCTATCACACTTTTCTACAATTTTTTTGAAATCAGGAGTGAGATTGCTTGTTGAGATTCTCATCACAGCTTGCAAGTTAATGTCTGTCAAAGAGCATCTATATTTACTCTTGTTAATCTTCATGTCTTGGCGGGCCGCAAAAAACTCTGTGGCGGGCCGCATGTGGCCCGCGGGCCGCCATTTGCCCACCCCTGGATTAGATAAATTTATGGAGCAAAGGTGCATCAGTGGCTATTAGCTACAAAGTATAGATAGGAACTCTCAGTCTGGGGCAAGTGATGCTCTGTATTCTTGGTGCTTGAGGAGGGGGGGCAACAGTGGGAGGGTTTCTAGTGTCCTGGCCCCACTGCTGGACCTTCTGAGCGCACCTGGTGTTTTTGGCCACTGTGTGACAGAGTGTTGGGCTGGATGGGCCACTGGCCTGATCCAACATTGGCTTCTCTTATGTTTTTATGTAACTAGAATCAAGAACCTGAGAAGGTAAGTCAAACTGATTAAAGGGCCAACAACTAAAACTTAATGTATAAATTATTTGTTTATTTATTTAACTTCTACCCTGCCCTTCCCACCAAAGCAGGCTCATGTATTTATTTGTAAAGGATTTTTAAAAAACCATATAGGGGCCCAATCACACCTCATGTCAAAATTCCAAAATCATGTGATACCCAAGGGCCAATGGACTTGATCTGATGCGTTTCAGCCTGTTAGGGCCTTCTTCAGAGGTCAAACCCAATGAGGTACTTTATTAGAACTTAAACTAGGGTTACCATATTTTGAAAATCCCAGAAAAGCCAAAAAAGGGCATATTTCGCAAGTGACTACTTAAAACAAGTGACCTCTATGACAAATCCCCACTATTTAAGCTATGATAAGTGCTACTAACTAGGAATATTCCTAACCTTCCAACCTCAAAAGAGGACATTTTCATCATTTTTTTTTAAAAAGAGCTCCAAATAGGGTTGCCAGGTCCGGTTTAGTCCCCCAGAGGTGGACTTTGGAGGGCGTTCCTGGAGGGGGTGGGGCGTCCCCAATGCAATGATGTCACATTGGGGATGTCTCCACCCCAAGCCCACCTCCAAGAACAATCATCCATGGCCACCTCTCTCCCTCCCCTCCTGCGAGATTTAAAGTGCCTGCTGGTCAGGTGGAGGGCCCTTTAAATCTTGCAATAGGGGAGAGAGAAGGGTGGCCGCATGCTGCATGCCTGAACTCCAAGCAGCAATGCTGCTTGGAATTCAGGCACTCAGGGCCGGTCCCCACTGGCCAGAAGCATTTAAAGGGGCCCTTTAAGTGCTTCTAGCCAGTGGGCCTGCATGTCTGATCTCCAAGCAGCAATGCAGCTTGGAATTCAGGTGCATGGGGGCCAGTCCCTGCTGGCCAGAAGCATTTAATGGGGCCATTTAAATGCTTCTAGCCAGTAATGCCCCATACGCCTGAACTCCAAGCAGTGAATTGCTGCTTGGAGTTGAGGCCTGTGGCCGCCCCCTCCCTCCCCTCTGCAACACTTAAAGGGCCCTCTAGCTGATCTGCTGGAGGGCCCTTTAAATCTCTCAGGAGAGACAGGGTAGGGGTGGCTGTGGGTGGGTGGTTGGGTTGGGGGTGGGGTTTCCCCCATCAGCCATTTGGCTGGCAGTAGGCTGAAGCCCCGAAAATTGGGGGAACCCCTGCCCGGACTGGGGGTCTGGCAACCCTAGCCCCAAAGCGAGTGGACATTAATAAAAAGAGGATGTGTTGTCTATAAGCAGGACATTGGGCAGTCCTAACACGAACAAGGCCTGGTCCGGGCCCAGCTAGTCCATAACCAGCCACCGCCAGCAACCAACAAAACAAAGTGAAAAGTGAAACTAAAGCAATAGTATAATCCTTGAGGGATTATATTAAACTAACGATACCATCCAATAAGGGAGCGTCAACAAATTCACAGTTGCCCGCAATATAACAACTCTTTCATTCATTCATTCATTCATTCATTCATTCATTCATTCATTCATTCTTTAGTTTTATACCCCGCCCTCCCCGCAAGCGGGTTCAGGGCAGCTAACATGGCACAAAGTGCAACATACAATACAATAACATTTAAAATCCGCTATAAAATCCCAAGACAATCTATTTACAGTAAAATTCCAGTTAACCAATGCTTCCAGTTAGAATATAAAAACAGATGGCTTAGGGTCAAGTACGGCCTTCCATGGCCATCAGGCCTGGGCAGCCACTAGAGTAACCCACATCACCAGACAGCAATACATGGGGATAGGCGGTCCCTCAGGTATGTTGGACCCTGGCCATATAGGGCTTTGAAGGTAAGCACCATAACCTTGACGCGAACCTGGTACGCTATAGGCAGCCAGTGCAGTGCCACTAGCACAGGCTGGACATGGTCTTAGTGAGACTCATCAACAGCCTGGCTGCGGCATTCTGCACCAGCCGAAGCCTCCGGATTTGCGCCAAGGGCAGCCTCATGTAGGGAGCGTTACAGTGATCAAGCCTCGAGGTGACCGTCGCATGGATCACTGTGGCCAGGTCGTCACAGTCGAGGAAGGGAACCAACTGCTGTGTCAGCCGTAGATGATAAAAAGCTGACTTGGCAGTGGCTGCTACCTGGGCCTCCATTGTCAAGGAGGGATCCAGGAGCACTCCCAAATTCCTTACCTCTGCCGCAGGCACCAATAGCACCCTGTCGAAGTTTGGGAGTGGGACCCCCTGCCCCAAACTGCCCCGACCCAAGCACAGGACCTCCGTCTTCGCCAGGTTCAATTTCAGCCGACGCTGCCTAAGCCAACCAGCTACGGCGTGCAATGCCTGGTCCAGATCTTGCGGGTCGGAGTATAAAACTAAAGAATAAATAAATAAATAAACCCTATCGAGTTCTTAGCCGAGCAGTGATTTGAATCCAGACTTCTCTGGTTATAGTCCAATGATCCAACAATTAATTGTACTATGGATTGGTGTGCGACTGGGAATGTTTGTTTATAATATTTTTTCCTCAAATTCTCAAGATTGATTACATACTAGAAAATAAATACTGTGATACAACGACATGAAGTCTCTCCGTGCGAGCAGTGGGAAGAACACAGTCAACGATGCCGCCCACTGAACTCTCAGCAACCAGCATAATTAATGGTGCCTTCCCACTGTCAAATTAAATCAGCAGGGACAAGAAATAGGACTTCTTTTGGTAGTTCCATCCCTTTCTTGGAGAGGGGAGGGGCTGTGGCTCAATAGAGGACCCTCTGCTTTGCATGCAGAAGATCCCCAGTTCAGTCCTCAGCATCTCCAGTTGAAAGGACCAGGCAGTAGGTGATGTGAAAGACTTCTTCCAGAGACCCTGGAAAGCTGCTGCCAGTCTAAGAAGACAATACTGACCTTTGGGGGGTGATGATCTGGTGCGGTAGAAGGCTGCTTTACGTGTGTAAATCTTGTCTAGTTATCTTACAGGTTGCAAAACCTTTTAAAACTAGATTTTATTTTTTAAAGTGGTATCATGAGGTGCCATTTGGTGGGTGTTTTACTAGAGCTATGTGTGCTGATCGTATTTCAAATTTATTTGAGTCTTTATGTGATTTTAATAATTTATTTGTCGGATTTGTGCTTTTGCAATATGGGTCACCTTGAATATGGGAAGCAAAGGATACAAATTCTTAATAAATGAAAGCAAACAAACAAACAAGGCAAAATCCAGCAGGGAGAAAATCAGAGATAGAGAGATATATTAAGTCAGCCAGAGCAATCCTTCAACGATCCAAAAGCCTTCCTAAATATTTACGCTGGTGAGCAATTCAAAATTCTGTAGGCTTATGTCAGAGCCCTTTTTCAAACATGGAAATGATTCACTGGCAGTATGGTTACCACCTTTTGGAAAGGGCAAAACTGGCAGGGGACAGCTCCACCTAAAGATGGAACCATGGGATCAAAGCACTGTACCAACAGAAACTACAAATTCAGCAAAAGGTACACAGTTCTTTCTTTCCGTTTCTGTCCCTCTCAGCATTCTCTGTAGCTGAGGATATACCAGGAGGAAAAGAGAAATAGAAAAGGCTGCCAGAGACAGCTGCAGAGTTTACAAGAGCTGCTTTTGAGGCACAGAAGAAGCTGGTTTGAAAATGAGAATGAAAATTAGCTGCAAGCCTATGCTGTAAAGGTCATTCAAGTGCAACACAGCAAATCCGTTTGTCTCAAGGACACTAGGAAGTTAAAAACTAGCCTCCCTCTCATAACCTCTGTCACATTAAAAAGAAAAGAAAAGAAACAGCAACAACCTCCCTCATCTGACAAATAGCCATAAGGGGGCAAAATATGTATTACCACTACAAAGCTGGCCCCTTGGCCATTCTAAATGGTTGTATATGTTTTTGGAGTGCCTTGGCATGAATAAGTACTAGGGGCCTGTTTTAAGGCTGAGGACAGACTGGCAAAATGAAGCGCAAGGGAAGTGGGGCAAAAAGACCTGGGCCGAGTTGTCGTGGGGCTTTCCATTCGCATTGCGTAGACTGATGCGGGCCCATACCCGGGAGGAGTCGGAACGGAGCGTTCACACTGTGGGGTGGCCCCTGGCGGCTCTGCCATGGCAGCATACAGCTTTGGTCCATTTTGCCGACCTGCGCATAGGCACATGGACGCATGGGCGCATAGGTGCATGGGTGCAGCAGCCAGATCAGCAGGTTCACATTACCAGCACTGCTTGATGTGTGGCTTATTTGTGTGCACACTGCCAGGAAGTGGGATGAATGTGCACCAAGATGGCTTGACATCGGTTTCACCAGGTACTTTTTTGAAGCGCAATGAAAGCGCTTCAGGACCTGGTGAGTGCGGCACAGCAACGCCGGGCAGCTGTGGCTGTCTGAATGGGCTCTCTTAATCCGCTTGATAAGTGGGCCTATATCGGGCCAAACTGCCAGTCTGTCCTCAGCCTAACTGTGTGAACTGGCAACATCCAGTTGGAAAGTGGATTGAAAATGGATTGAAAGTGAATTATTTCGTGTGTGTGACTGCAGCCTTGGCCACCTCCCTACTCGCCCCTAGCTCCAGGTCATTTAAGAACAGGTTTAAAAGCACCGGTCTCAACACAGCTCCCCAGTGGAGCCAGCTGTTCACGCTAGAACTGACCGTCTATTCCTGCTCTTTGCTTTTTTCCCCTAGCCAATTTCCAATCCAGTGATTCCTAGAGCTACTCTCTGCCACTTTCAGGCTTTCCCTGGAAGTGATGCAATGGTGTGCATGCAACTGCCAGTTTTTATTTTTCTCCCGCTGCCACATGGAGCAACAGTAAGTAAAGCCAACAGGGAGCAAGGTATCCCCCCCCCCCCAATTGTCCTAGTGCAATAGTCGACAAGCACAATAGATCTGGGCACGTTGTCAGTCCTGTTCTGCACAGGCATAATTTCGTGGACTTGCTTTTTTTTGGTTGGGAGTTAAAAATAATCTTCAGGATCTGTGTCAGACTGAGACACGCATCCGTCAGGGAGGAGATTTGATTTGGCACCATCTTTTATCACATCACTGTCCCGTGAAGGGTTTTAATCAGATGTTAGCTGCCCTTGGTGAGATACGCAAGTTTTAAAATAAACGCTTGCATGAAATGTATGGTATTCGTAAATGTTTGGTGTACTGGAGGTCAGCAAGCGTTGCGATATGCTTAAATTTTATAGGGAAAATCTGGCATGGGACAACAGAACACGACACAAAAATACAGAATCATGGCTTTGTTATAATACAGGAGAAGCTAAGTCAAAAAGGGGATTTCGGTGATGCTGCCTTATAATACTGAGCCAGAACACTTTTATACCAACCTCAGTAGTGTCTATTCTGACTGGTAGCAACTCTGTAGGGTCTCAGGAAGAGGTCGTTCTCATCACCTGCTTAACTGATCCTTTTAACTGGAGATCCCAGGGATTGAACCTGGGACCTTTTGCATGTAAAGAAGATACTCTACCACTGCCACCAATTTGTGGCTTCCCATTTCTGTACTCTTGCTGCCATCCTATTACTTCTTCCTGCTTTCCAGCCTTTGCCCCTAACCTTCTGCCACACCCCCAAGGGAACTGGAGGAGCCAGTGCTTCCCTCTGGGGAGACATTGCCTGCCTCTGAACTTCTACACTGTGAAACGCTGAAATTTTGCAGACCTTCATGGAATTGATTAGAAACTGATGCCAAATTCCTAAAAAGAGCAGAAGGAAATAATAATAATAGTAATAATAATAATGGATTTATACCCCACCCTTCAATCGGAGTCTCAGAGCAGCTTACAAACTCCTTTCCCTTCCCCTCCCCACAACAGACACCCTATGAGGTAGGTGGGGCTAAGAGAGCTCTTTCGAGGACTTTCCTTGAGAGAACAGCTCTGACAGAACTATGGCTTGCCCAAGGTCATCCAGCACTGTGTGACAGACTGGATGGGTCATTGGCCTGATCCAACATTGGCATCTCTTATGTTCTTATATGATCACTTTTGGACATATAACCAGAAGTGACATTACGTTTCATTGCAATGCTTTAGCAGTCTCCAAAATGTCTATGGTAAAACCACAGAGATTTGAGAGACTGCTAGAGAATCATGGGGACACATGACATCACTTCCAGTTATGCGACTGGATGCCGTGGCATCACATGATGTTGTGCGATGCCTAGCCCGTCCCCCCCCCCCAAGATTCTGGGGGTTGCAGCCCAAGACCAGCAGCCCTAACTGGCTCTGCCCAAAATCAAAGCAGAAAACTGGCACAATTTGATAACATCTCTCTTCTCTCTTGCTAAGCAAAGCTAAGCAGAGTTACGGGGGGGGGGGGGGGGAGCTGTGGCTCAGTGGTAGTACAGCTGCTTGGCATGCAGAAGGTCCCAGTTTCAACCCTGGCATCTCCAGTTAAAAGGATCAAGTGGTAAGTGATGCAAAGGATCTCTGCCTGAGCCACTGCCAGTCTGAGTAGACAATACTGACCTTGATGGACCAAGGTTCTGATTCAGTGTGAGGTAGTTTCATGTGTTCATGTGGACACACTTCAAACCCCATGGACTTCAATGGACCTAGAAGTGTATTACTTCGTTTAGGAGTGCACTTTTAAGTCTGGGCCTCGGCTGTTAGCCCGAGCTGGTGTCAGGGTTGCCAACCTGCAGGTGAGGCCTGGAGACCTCCCAGAATTACAACTGATCTCCAGAGTACAGATATCAGCTTCTCAGAAATAATGAAAGCTTTGGGAGGGGTGGACTCAGTGACCTTATACGCTGCTGAGGTCCCTCCCCTTCCCAGACTCTCCCCTCCCCAGGCTCCACCCTAAATCTCCAGGAATTTCCCAACCCAGAGTTGACAACTCTAGCTGGTGAGGCTTTAGAAGGGGCTAAATGACTTCAAGCACTTTCATTCTGAGTTCAGAGCATCCTGGGCTGCATCCCAAGCACTATTCCTCAAGTTCGGCGAACTTGAGAAAACTTCGCAAGAAGCGGTAGGCTGAGGGGGCGAGGGCGGAGTTTCAGGAATGTCGGTAATGAAGTCTTCCTTTCTGTGCATACACCTCACGGGTCCCTAAGCAGGTACTTTCCAAAGGCCCTTAGGACATAACGGAAGGGAAGAAGAGGAAATAATTTTAAATGATGTCCAAATCTGCAAAGTTATACTCCACTTTGTTCTAGATTGGGGTCCCCAACCTTTTCGAGCCTGTAGGCACCTTTGGAATTCTGATGTAGCATGGTGGGCGCAGCCACAAAATGGCTGCCATAAAAGAAGAAGAAGAAACAGAAGAGGAGGAGGAACTTCGATTTCTACCCCACCCTTTACTTGGATTCTCAGAGCAGCTTAGAGTTCCCAGATTAGAGTTCACCGCTCCTAACTACTATACCAAACTGGCTGTTTTTATACTCCACTTTTCTCTACCAGAAGGAGTCTTAAAGCGGCTTACAATGAACTTCCCTTCCTCTCCCACAACAGACACCCGGTGAGGTAGGTGGGGCTGAGAGAGCTCTGAAAGAACTATTTTTGAGAGAACAGCTCTGAGAGAACAGCTGGCTGCATGTGCAGGAGTAGGGAATCAAACCTGCCGCTCTTTAATCACTGCACCAAACTGGCTGTTTTTAATACCCCACTTTTCTCTACCAGAAGAAGAGCGGCTTACAATCAACTTCCTCTCCCCACAACAGACACCCTGTGAGGTAGGTGGGGCTGAGAGAGCTCTTTTGGGGACTGGTCTTGAGAGAACAGCTCTGAGAGAACTGTGACTGGCCCAAGGCCACCTAGCAGCTGCACATGGAGGAATGGGGAATCAAACCCGGTTCTCCCAGATCAGAGTCTGCCACGCTTAACCACTACACTGAAATAGCTGTCACAGGAGGCAGAGGCAGCCATAAAATGGCTGCTGCTGCTTACTTCAGTCACACAGTGAAGATTATTGTGCTGTGGTGGCAGCTCTTGCTGAAGAAATGCTTTCTAAAAACTGGCACAGTCAGCAACTCAAAAGCCTTGTTGGGCTAAAGACCCACCTGCTTGTGGGGCAGCAGGAAAGGGTCCCCCGTTCTAGGCAATTGCTTGCGATCTACAGAGGAATGAACAGAAGGAGGTACATTTTTTTGTGAACAATTTTGCCCTTTGAAAAAAGGGAACTTGCTTACTCTGATTCTTTTCTCCCCCCCCCCCCTTTCTTTTTTTAAAACTGTGGATTAATTTACAAGAAGAAACACCTCCAGGTTGTAAAACATCTTGTTGTGCCACTTGTAACAAGCCGGAGTGACAAGTTGTGAGATGAGACAGCTTGGCACATATACATTAAAGAGGGAGTCGTGTGTCAGTTAAAGATAGGTTAAGACAAGTTCAGGAGAAAAAGCGTACTAATTTATACGCCTAATATTTTTTAAAGTGTCAGAGTGTCTGGCGTGGAAAATATAGAGCAAATGTAATTAAATAGTCCACGGGAAAGGAAAAGGAGTCAAAAGAAATGTAAATGTAGTGACTTATTAGAGGGCCGTTTTGCTGCCCTGTGGTGAAATTGAAGGAATGTTGGCAGACAGCGTCAGTAGAGGGTGTGTGTGTGTGTGTGGGGGGGGGGGGGAACAGCAGAACTGGCGATGAGGCTGGAGTTTTTCTTTTTTGGCCTAAAATGAAATCTGTAATGAATCTGTAAATTGCGACTTGCAGGGATTTTGAAGGAAAACTAAAACTATCAGATGGGTATTTGGGGGAGTGGGTCACATCTGACATAGCCTTTTTGGTGGTTGCACTGAGATTCTGAGATTCCTTCTCTTAAGAGGTAGGCTGATCAACAATCACCTCAGTCATTTGGAGGTTGATTAACATAAAAAACATAAGAGAAGCCAATGTTGTATCAGCCTAACGGCCCACCCAGTCCAACACTCTGTCACACAGTGGCCAAAAACACCAGGTGCCCTCAGAAGGTCCAGCAGTGGGGCCAGGACACTAGAAGCCCTCCCACTCTTGCCCCCCCCCCCCCCCCCCCAGGCACCAAGAATACAGAGCATCACTTGCCCCAGACCGAGAGTTCCTATCTATACCTTGTGGCTAACAGCCACTGACAGACCTCTGCTCCGTATGTTTATCTAATTCCCTCTTGAAGCCGTCCATGCTTGTAGCTGCCACCACCTCCTGTGGCAGTGAAGGAATGTTTCTTTTCTGGCAGGCTTTTGGTTCAGTTAATTTTTGTGTGTGCGAAGGTCCTTCTTTGTGTGTCCTCCTCACCCTCCAAAATGGGATAGGCCACCAGATACAGGGCTTCTTGTTTTGTGATTTTGTGATGCCTTGTCTGGTACCATACAGAGGCTTTGACTTGGTGGCAGAGTGCCTGCTTTGGGTATGGAGAAGCGTTGCCAGGCTGAATTTGGCACCTGGAGGGAGGGTTGGGGGCTGGGAAATGGTTTGTGGGGGCATTCAGCACTGTAAGTGGTGGTGGTAGCTCTAGGAATCACTGGAAACTCCTGTGTTAAAGCCATAGAATTTCTGGGGTACATTTCTGGCTGCCTTCATGCTAGGGTTCCAAGATCTTCTGGTGATCTTCACAACTGAGCTGGCATTTAAACCTGTGTCTCTTATTTCCTGAAGGGCCGCAATGGCTCAGAGGTTAAGATGCTGAGCTGCAGACTGGAAGGTCTGTAATTCACCAGTTTGAGACCTGAGTGCCGTGTGACAGAGTGAGCTCCCGTCTCTGGCCCCAGCTCCTGCCAACCTAGCAGTTTGAAAGGAAGAAACTGCAAGTAGATAAATAGGTACCACTTCGGCGGGAAGGTAAAAGTGTTCCGTGCGCCTCAGTGTTTAGTCATGCCGGCCACATGACCATGGAAATGTCTTCAGACAGCGCTGGCTCTTCAGCTCGGAAATGGAGATGAGCACCGCCCCCTAGAGTTGGATTCGACTGGCTTTCGAGCAAAGGAAACCTTTACCTTTACCTCTCCTTTCATAGTCTGACATGCTAATTCCTACACCAAAGTAGCATCAAGCTAACCCCTCATCAGTTAGAGAGAAGAGAACTAAAAGGAATAAACAACAATCCACTGGTAAAAAATGCTAACATTGCCCAAGGACGAGGAGGACAGAAAAGCAAATGATGCTGCACATGGATAATTTGAGAAGCAATATATCAAATTAAAGCTCAAAGGAAGAAGAAATGACATTTATCGTACTGGGCCCTTCTCATTATGCGGCAGATAATAAGGGTTAGTTCAGCAATCTTCCATTCTGTTAATGCATTCTAAGTGCTAATCTTACATTGTGTCTTGGCTTGTACAATGGCTTGCATTCTGGTTGACCACAAAAGTTGAGGTGTAAATAGACACTTATTAAAATCTCTGTCACCAAGCGGTATAACCTCATTCTCATCTGAATGGCTTCGGAGCATTCAAATCAGTCAAGTGCACAGGCAGACGGAGGAGGGAGGGGTTGGTGGCAGAGAGTTATATCGTGTCGTTTGAGGCTGGTATGATAGGACACAAAGATGCAATTAAATTAGACAGTCATCAGGTGACTTTTGAAGTGGTCCTATGAACATGTGTTTGGCACTGGCACATATTTTGCTTCTGGATTCTTTTTTTCCCCTCCAAATTTTTCTCTCTCCTTTGTGGGAAAGGATTTCTGTATGGTTCCGGTAATCATTCCATAGAAGAACAAGAAGAAGAGGAGGAAGAGGAGGAGATTGGATTTATACCCTGCCCTTCACTCCGTGTCTCAGAGCAGCTTACAATCTCCTTTCCCTTCCTTTCCCCACAACAGACACCCTGTGAGGTAGGTGGGGCTGAGAGAGCTCTTTCGAGAACTGCTCTTTACAGAACAGCTCTGAGAGAACTTGTAACTGACCCAAGGTCACACCAGCAGCTGCATGTGGAGGAGTGGGGAATCAAACCTGATTCTCCCAGATTAGAGTCTGTGCTCTTAACTACTACACCACACTGGCTCTCATGAGGGTCAGAGAAAGGGCAACCAAGGAAGGGAGCTACGGCTGCCAAGCCCCCAGTGAGGATAAGGGATCCTCCGTCCCCAGATCCTGTTTCCTGTTGCTGCTTCTGAGTGGCAGCAGGGAAAAAATAAACAGAAAATGGGTACTCACTGACATCACTTCCTGGTGGTCCCTGGAAGTGAAATTATGATGTTGCTGATGGTCCCCCCCCATCCCTGCCCCCTGCCCCCTGTTGGTTGCTAGGCTATGCCTGGCATCCTTAATACAAACCAAGGGAAAGAAAACCCACCAAGACTTGCGCTGGCCTGATGAAAATTCCCAAAGCAACCGATGAACTCACTTCACATAACTATCACCTTGCGGAGGGTTGCCCTCATAAAATGGTGCTTCCAACAATCATCCACATGCCTGCTTCCTGTGGGGTGGGTGTCCTCAGACATTCCTCATTTAGCCTAGGATAGCTTTCACGGCTTTTCCCCTCACGACAAATGGTTTCAACTTCCCACCTGTAAAAACAAAGGCTGGGCAGTTTACCTCACAGATCAGTGAGGGAATATATTGCTAATGGATAATTAATTGATAATTAATAACGTACAATTAGAGCTCGGAGTGTTTGCCAGCTTAGCTCATTTAAGAAGTGGATCAGACAGGTTTGTGGGGATGGGTGTATAAATGACTATTAGCCATAACAGGGAATGACAGCGTGTTCAGAGGCAGGTGGTCTGAGTAAGCTCATTGTACCACTGAGTATCAGATCCTGGGAAAGAGGAATTGCCTTCCTCGTTCATGAGAGCCCCAGAGGCATCTAGCTGAACACTGCTGGAAAGAAATTTGTTGGCCGAGATCAGTAGTACTCACTCAGTGGCTCAGGGAGAGCCTCATTCAAAATCACCATTAACCAAAAGAGTGACATTCGCTTCCATCCCTGGCAAAGGGCCTGCACCTCTAAGGCCTGAGAGCCGGTTTGGTGTAGTGGCTAAGAGCTGTGGACTCTAATCTGGAGAACTGGGTTTGGTTCCCCACTCTTCCACTTGCAGCAAGCTGGGTGACCTTGGGCCAGTCATCGTTTTCTCAAAGCTGTTCTCAAGAGCAGTTCTGTCAGAGCTCTCTCAGCCCCACCTACCTCACAGGGTGCCTGTTGTGGGGAGAGGAAGGGAAGGAGATTGTAAGCCACCCCAAGTGAAGGGTGGGGTATAAAGCCAATCTCCTCCTCCTGGTTCATAACTTATCATTTGGTGGCGGCTATGACTCCAAGTGAAAGGTGGGGTATAAATCCAGTCTCCTCCCCCCGCCTGAACAGAGGACGTTTGCCACTCTCTGCGTCTGCATAATACCCCTGGACTTCCTTCACGGTCTCCCATCCAAGTACTCACCAGCAATATCTAATAGCTAAGGTCCCCACTGCATGTGAATATCTAAATTTGCACATCTGGGGCACCTAGGGGGCAAAGAGATTTTCATGCACACTTGGGGGACTCCTCAGGTGTGCAGAAAAATCTGAAATGTAGAAAAAACTATAGGGGGGATACTTAAATCCCCCCCAAAGTAAAACAGCATTCCCTGCGCATGCGCAGAGCACGCTCTAGGAACTGTGCCTCCCTGCCATTGGGGGAGAGAGAGCTGGCTGGGAGCCGCTTGGCCCTTGCCATCAGTGCCAGGGGTGGGGTGGGGGAGAAGGCTTGGTGGGCCCGAGACTCACTGTCAATGCCAGGGGCGGGGGAGATGGCTTGGTGAGCCCAGTGGCTGGGAGCCGCACAGGCTTCACCGTTGGTACCAGGGGCAGGGAGAGAAGGCTCACCTGCAGCTGCTTCCTCCTCCACCACGTGGAGCTCCTCCTCCCTAGAACTACCTAACTAGAACTAGAACTCCCTGGAACTACCTAAAAGTGATGAGGGTAGCTCTTGTAATATCTAGAAACTCTATGGTAGGACAAAGCCTGATTTTTGTTTAAAAAATTCTCCTCAGGACAATTGCCTCGTTGGGCTTCAGGTTCCACCCACCACTCAGCTGAGCATCAGCAGGCAAGGGCTACAGTTGGTGGGAGCTCATCCGCCAGAAGTGGGCAAATGAATTCATTCCATGATCTTTGCCAGTTGTGTAAAGTGTCATAAGATATCGCTATTGGTAGTGCACGAAATAAGTATAATAATTTAGGAAACAAAAAGGATTTTAAAATTTTGATTTTCTCTGTCCAAGTTGTAATTTCAATGCTCCCGTGCACACACTGTTTAGGTATATCCTGCATAATGTCTTTATAGTTAACCTTAAATAGGTCCTTAAGATTGAGTGGGATCTTAACTCCCAAATGGGTCCAGGGTTTATTAGCCCAGTGGTAAATATAATTTTCCTTAAGATTTTTTATTGTATGTTCTGATAAATTAACAGGATACAGTAATGTTTTAGTCGAATTAACCTGGAGGCCAGCATGTCGACTGAACTTTTGTACGATGTTATTCAACCTAGGAAGTGACTGTTCAGGTTGCGTTATATATATAACCATATCATCTGCGAACATGCTAAGTTTATAACTTTCCTGCCTAATAACTATACCGTTAAGTTCATCCGTTTTCCTAATCATATTTGCTAGTGGTTCAATGGATAATGCGGGTCCCCATTTCTTGTTCCTTCTATTTCCCCCCCTACTGAGCAGAGCAGTTCACATCCTGAGCAGGATATAACTGCTGTAATCTTAAAATGGGGCGATGGGCAGTGCAAGGCCCAGATTGCTGCTGAGTGGGGCTTCCTGTGTGAATGAGCAGCCGCCTACTTGCATACCTTAGAGGGAACACTGCTCACCAGGGCTGTCCCTGCTTAGCTTCTGAGATCTGATGTGATCAGACTAGCCTGGACCATTCACGTCAGGGCAAACGACTGCAAGATCACCACAAAAGTGCAATACACAACTATGTAAGGATGTGGTTGAGCTGGGGACTCTTGCAGTTCTTCTCATGAGGGTCAGAGAAAGGGCAACCAGTGAAAGGAGCTAGACTTAGGTCAAATTTACATCTGACTTTCCTGCTTAGAATCATTCTAGTTTTTAAAAAAACTGTCTATACCTGTTTCTAGTTTCAAACCATACTTGTTCTAGTTTATAAATTATTGTTTACATTCGTTGATTGCCCTCCTGTGGTCAAGCTAGCATTATACTGCTTTAAATAAATGCTGTTGCTTAGTGCTCTTCAGACCCCCTGGAGTGAAATTTGAAACCAGTGTGAAATGAGCTTGGGAAAAGACAGCAGTCAAACTACTTCAGAGGGGAGGTGTAAATTGGGCCTTAAGCAAAAACATCCACTTGGTAGCAGGGGTGTTTTCTTCTAACCATGGAGCATAATATTGGGTGGGAGAAATCTGCTGACTTCTCCAAGTCACCGGGCAGATTGGAGACTGAACCCCGATATTGGCTGCAATCCTTACGATGTTTTCCTGGGACCGACAATCATTGAATAAAATGGGACTTACTTCAGAGTGGTAGGGATGCCAGCTTCCAGGTGGGGCCTGAGGATTTCCCAGAATTACGGCTCAGCTCCATACTACAGAGATCAGTTTCCCTGGAGAAAATGGATGCTTTGGAGGGTGGACTCTATAGCCCACTGAACTCCCCTGTCCATTCCCAAATCTCGGACAAGAACCAGCGGGTTGAAATTAAATCAGAAGAATTTCCAGCTAAACATTAGGAGGAACTTCCTGACAGTTAGAGCGGTTCCTCAGTGGAACAGGCTTCCTTGGGAGGTGGTGGGCTCTCCTTCTTTGGAGGTTTTCAAACAGAGGCTAGGTGGCCCCCTGACAGCAATGCTGATTCTGTGAACTCAGGCAGATCTTGAGAGGGAGGGCAGGCAGGTTTGCCTCAGTGCCTAGTTCTTGTGGCCCTTTCCTACATGCCCAGGGAAATGCTGATCGCCACTTTGGAGTCAGGAAGCAATTTTTCTGCAGGCCAGTTTTGCCGGTAGGGTTGCCAGCCTCCAGTTGGGACCTGGGGATCTCCCGCTTTTACAATTGATCTCCAGCTGACAGAGATCAGCTCCCCTGGAGGAAATGGCTGCTTTGAAGGGTGGACTCTATGGCATTGTACCAGGCTGAGGCCCCTCCCCTCCCCCAAAACCCGCCTTCTCTTGGCTCCACCCCCAAAGTCCCCAGGTATTTTCCAACCAGTACTTGGCAACCCTATTGGCCGGGGATCCTGGAGGTTTTTTGTCATCTTCTGGGTGTGAAACAGTGGTCCTGTGAGTGTGGAGGGGGAGGTATTTGTGAATTTCCTGGATAGTGCAGGGGGTTGGATTAGATGACCCCGGAGGTCCTTTCAACTCTAGGATTCTACGATTTTAGGATTCTATCCCCTCTTGGTGGCTGAGGGGACTTGGCAACCTTACGCCTGTCTGGGCTTGCTCCTAGCAATGATTGGGTATTGCAATGGTTGAGTCAAACACCAGAGACCCAGCTGACCTCACAATCAACCCAAACACAATGCTTTCTTGGTGAAGGCTGTTCAGACATTCGGCTAGAAGAGCTGGCTGAGCAGCAATCGAGGGGTAATTCATCCATAATGTGAACTCCCACGGCATATGACATCAGAGCCACGCTTGAAGCTTTGGGAAAGAGTTGAAGCGGCACAAAAGCAGCCCGCTTCTTGGCTCAGGCTGTGCACTTGGAAGAGGTCCTCGAAATGAGACTCAACATGGTGGAGAGACCCCCGCTGCTGGCTTTCCTCCGTAGCTTGATCCTTGTTATGCGCATCCTGCAGTTTCGCTGGCCGGTTTGGTTGCAGCTTCTATAGGGCACATGCATTATGCAAACATAGGGGCATTAAGGCACTAAACAGAAATGCAAACAAACAGAACAAATGCTGTCTCCAAGCCCTATAAATATTTCTGTAGGGGCCTTGCTGTCCCCCTTCTGCCATTTCTTCCGGCCCCAGGGAACACAGCCCCAGGTCTGCGAATCATCCCCGGTAGTCTGAGACACTCACCTAACAGGTACGTGCTTTCCTTATCAGGAAGAATGTGGCTTGAAGGGTTTTTTTTAAAAAAGAAATGTTCCCAAAGGGGAGAGATGTTTCAGGCAGATTGCGTAGCTTCTGTGGCTCGTAAGAAACAGTGAAGAAACAGGAGCAACGAAAGTCACTCTCTAATTCCATACCCGATTAATGTGTGTGTTTTTGGTCAGGTAAGTATGGCACACTGAAACACCTCCGTTTTTAAAATAAAGACTGAACATTTCTAGGATGACCAGCTGCCTGGAAGTAGAAGAAGAAGAAGAGGAAGAAGAAGAAGAAGAACCACCTCGGTCTTAATGGGATGTTATTTACCCGGTGATGTTATTTACCTCAGTGCCTTGAAAAGCTTCAGTGGCCCATTTCTGCACATTAAGCTGTGCTCTCCATTTTATCAGTGCCTCAGGAGGAAAGAGTCTGCCAGGATTTCTGTTAAACTTCAGTGAGGTCTATTAAAGGGATATGACCAGGGGTCCGTTGGGACCGGAGCGAGGCGGAGCGAAGCTCCGTCAGCTCAGGAGTGGCCACTAGGGCAGCCATGGGCCGAATCAGATTCTCTGATCTGATTCAGCCTGCTGCCGAATTGCTGCCGAAATTCGGCGGCAACTTTAAATGCAACTGGAGGGGAGGGGGTTTGAGAGAGAGGCTCCAAACTTGCAGGGTAGCTGCTTGGACCTCTCCCCCAAATATCCACCAAGTTTCAAGAATTGGACAGGGGGTCCAATTCTACAGGCCCCCAAACAGGTTGCTCCCATTCCCTCCATTGTTCTCTATGGTAGAAAAAAAGGTAACATTTTTTCGCACCATAGAGAACAATGGAGGGGATGGGACAACCTGTTTGGGGGCCCATAGAATTGGACCCCGTGGTCCAATCTTCTTGAAACTTGGTGGGTATTTCAAGGACAGGCCCCAGCAGCGACCCTGCAAGTTTGGAGCTTCTCCCTCAATCCGCTTTCCTCCAGCCCCTCATATACCCTATGAGTTTTTGCCATTATTTCAATGGCCCATAGGGTATAATGGGGCTGAAACTGACATTCCCTTTCTGACACACTTCCAGTGATGTCAAGGGACGTGGCATATGCTAATGCGTTATGCTAATGAGTTATGCTAATGAGCTCCTGCAGCTCTTTTTCTACGAAAGGACCCCTGGATATGACATTATATTATCAACCCTAGGAATGTCGGGGCTACAGAGGCTTGCGACGTGTGGAGTCGACCAGAGAGGAATTGTGGGTAACTGAGCCTGAGAGGAATGGTGGGTAGTTGGCTTTGGCACTGATTCCTTCTTGCCTTCCACTTCCCCTCTGATCTCTATCCCTTTTATAAACTTCACAGGGCAGCCTTCTACGGAGTCAGAACCTTGGTTTTTCCAGGCCAGGATTGTCTACTTCGACTGGCTGTGGCTCTCCAAGTTCTCCAGAAGAGGTCTTTCACTTCCACACATGCAAAACTTCAATCCACTTCAGCGACCATTTGCAAGTGGATGTTGGTTCTTTCCGCATTTGCCTGCCACTCCAGATTTTCTCAGTGTTTTGAGTCTGGGCAATTTAAGTCCAGGGCAAAACAGCATCCAAAAAACCCCGGGGCAACAGCAGGCTGAAACCAGGCTGACCACTGAAGGGAGGGAATGTAATGCAGAATGGAGGGGGGGGACTGCAATAAAAAGGTTGAACTCGATTTCAGTGCAGAATGGGGGGGAAAAAACCTGGATTAAAAAGAAGGTAGTGCAGAATTGTTTGGAGGACACCACGATGAACATGGATTAAAAGGAGAGTGCAGAAAGAGCCGTTGACACTTCACATGGTAAAATCCAGGTGCAAAGTACATTGAAAGTGGATTGAAAGTGCGTTATTTAGTGTGTGTGAAAGCACTCGATCCTTTTAAGGGGAGGTGCTGGGGACTGAACCTGGTTCTTCTGCATGCCAAGCAAGTTGGTGTAGTGCAGGGGTGGCCAACCTGTGGCTCGGGAGCCACATGCGGCTCTTTCACACATATTGTGCGGCTCCCAGCAGGACAGCTGGGAAAGTGAAGGGGAGCCATGCTTTTCCTTCCTTCCTTCCTTCCTTCCTTCCTTCCTTCCTTCCTTCCTTCCTTCCTTCCTTCCTTCCTTCCTTCCTTCTGCTTTCTTTGTTTCTCTCTCTCTTTTTCTTTCCACCTCTTTCCTTCTTTCTTTCCACCTCTCTCTCTGAGACAAATATCATTAGCAAACAAATGTCACTGGACAAATAAATATCATTATCAATATCTGTTTTTAACCCCTTTTGCTTTTATTTTTGGCAGTCTCATTTAATGTTCATAAAAAGCATATTTGCACATTTTCAAATAAAAACATGTTTGTAATATCTGTTCATGTCTTGCGGCTCTCAAACATCAGATGTTTATTCTATGTGGCTCTTATGTTGAGCAAGTTTGGCCACCCCTGGTGTAGTGGTTAGGAGCATGGACTCTAATCTGGGAGAAACCAGGTTTGATTCCCCACTCCTCCGCATGCAGCTGCTGGTGCGACCTTGGGTCAGTCACAAGTTCTCTCAGAGCTGTTCTCTCATGAGCAGTTCTTGAAAGAGCTCTCTCAGCCCCATCTACCTGACAGGGTGTCTGTTGTGCGGAGGGGAAGGGAAAGGAGACTGTAAACTGCTCTGAGACTCCTTTGGGTAGTGAAGGGCCGGGTATAAATCCAATCTCCTCCTCCTCCTCTTCTTCTTCTTTTTCTTCTTCTTCTCCCTTTCCTTTGCTCTAGCCACCTCTGATGCTGGTATTCTTCCATCCACTTAGCTTGGCTGTGTTTGCTTGTATTTTAGGTGCTTAGAGCAAGAGGATGCTGTGGTATCCATACCACTGCATGGCTTCACAATGCATCGATCCAACAAAATGTCAATGGAATTTATTGCCAAGTAAGCAGTATTTTCTTATCACAAGGATCATTGCCTCAGTGGTAGTGCTGGATGTGCTACTAGGGTAGCCAGCCTCCAGGTGGAGCCTGGAAATCTCCCAGAATTACAACATCTCCAGACTACAGAGATCAGTTCCCCTGGAGGAAGTGGCTCCTTTGGAGGGTGGAATCTATGGCATTATATCCTGCACAGGTCCCTCCTCTCCCCAAACCCTGCCCTTCCTGTGCTCCACCCCCAAATCTCCAGGAATTTCCTAACCCAGAGTTGGTAACCCTACATGGTACAATTCTTGCACAATTGTGAGTGTTGGCCATGTCCTACCTCGAAAAAGTAGGGATGGTTCCACCAACTTTTAAAGCCAATTTTGCCCAATTTCCCTTCTTACTACACCGCTCATCCCGCATTGCTTTTACCCATGCAGTTCCCATAACCTTCAGGTAAAGGTAAAGGTTTCCCTTGCTCGAAAGCCAGTCAAATTTGACTCTAGGGGGTGGTGCTCATCTCTATTTCCAAACCAAAGAGCCAGCGCTGTCCAAAGACATTTCCATGGTCATGTGGCCGGCATGACTAGACGCCGAGGCGCACGGAACGCTGTTTTCTTCCCACCAAAGCAGCACCTATTTATCTACTTGCAATTTCTTGCTTTCAAACTGCTAGGTTGGCAGGAGCTGGGGCCAGAGATGGGAGCTCACTCTGTCACGCGGCACTTGGGTCTCAAACTGCCAAGCTGCCGACCTTCTGGTCTGCAGCTGATAGTCAAATGGGAATGCATGCCTGAAATCTGTACATATATGATTCTTATGCCTACATAAAAAGTTGTGTTATCTGGAATGCTCTTACGATCTCGCCATTTGTTATCTGCATCTTGGTGGAGCGTCCCGTGACAATGTTGTGCACTTGCTGGGTGTTAGTGGATTAATGCTTAAGAACTACTGTTCTCCCAGGAAGTCCAAGCGACACATGGCCCAGTATTTGAGATGCGGTCTCAGCCTCCATGGGAGTTTGAGGCTCATCCACGGTTTGGGCTTCTGCTTTTGGACTTTCTACAGTGAACAAAATGTATTTCTCTCCGATGAGATCACTTGACAAGATTTTCTTTTGTGAAAAAGTGACTGTTTGTCTCTGCGGCTGCTGATACGAGAAGTCTGTGCAAACTCACAGAAGGCATTAGCCAGCTCCTGTCTTTTGAATGCTGCCCCGAGGCTAAAATATTGAAGAATCTACTGTAGCCATTCCATATATATTACAATAACCTTTGCTGTGCTGCAAGCTCATCAAAAGCCCTCAGAAGTTATTTCGAGTCCCAGGTCCTCGTGCAGCGCTAACCACTGCCGGCACCATTCCGGCAAAGGTTAGCATTTCCCCAAAGACTCTTTCCTCCTGAGGCTCTTCCACTGATAAAATGAAGAGAACTGCAAATTGAATCAGTTTCTGCAGAAGTCCAACACACACAGACTTTGCTTCTGCGATTGTTTTAACAGGCGAGGGAAGGCCAATTTTGACTGTTATGCTGTGCCTCTACCGATTACTGCCCTAGCTAAGTTGCAATGGCTGCTGGTCTGAGTTGAAGAGTTTGCTTTTCCGTAAGCAGGAATGCCTTGACTAGGGTTGCCAAGTCTGGGTTGGAAAATACCTGGGGACTTTGGGGGTGGAGCCAGGAAAAGGTGGAGTTTGGGGAGGGGAGGGGCCTCAGTATAATACAATGCCATAGAGTCCACTCTCCAAAGCAGCCATTTTCTCCAGGGGAGCTGATCTCTGTCAGCTGGGGATCAGTTGTAAAAGCGGGAGATCCCCAGGCCCCACCTGGAGGATGGCAACCCTAGCCTTGACCTTGGGCCTGTGTGGTTGCTAGGGTATCAACCTAGGACCTGGGAGTAGGGCTGCCAGCCCCCAGGTGGGGCCTGGGGATCTCCCGCTTTTACAACTGATCTCCAGCTGACAGAGATCAGCTCTGCTGGAGAAAATTGCTGCTTTGAAGGGTGGACTCTATGGCATTGTACCCTGCTGAGGCCCCTCCCCTCCCCAAACCCCGCCCTCACCTGGCTCCACCCCCAAAGTCTCCAGGTATTTTCCAACCCAGACTTGGCAACCCTACCTGGGAGACCTGTATTCAAACTGCTGCAATGTCACGAAGCTCAGTGGGTGATCTTGGGCTGAAGCAGTGATGTCACTTCCAGGTTTATGCTGGAAGTGACATCACGCCATTGGCATGACAACTGTCCCTTCCACTTTTCCTTCTGCTGCCCTGCCAGATGGTGGTGGGGGAAGTGGGCAGAGGGTGGGAGGTTTCTTGCCACAGCTGGGGGGACCTGGGAGGCCTACCGTCAGCCTAATCTACCTCACAGGTCCATTGTGAAGATAAATGGGAAAGGAAGAACCCTATTTGCCACCCTGAGCTTTCTGGGGGAAGGATGGGATAAAAAAAAGGTACTCAGGAGAAAACCAGAAGGACGGTGATGCTGTTGTTCAAGGCACTCAGTTGCTGTAGTTTTAGAGGCTCGTCTGTGAAATTATTTGTGTTTCATTCTATATAATGTTTCATTTGACAGATTTGTAGAAAATAGGTCTATCAGTGGCTATTAGCCATGGTGACTAAAGGGAGCTTCCATGTTCTGAGGCAGTAAACCTTTGAATCCCAGTGCCAGGAGGCAACACTGGGGAAGGCCTCAGCCTTTATGCCATTGTTGGCCCTTCAAAGGGCGAAGAAGAAGAAGAGGAGGAAGAGGAGGAGGAGATTGGATTTATACCCCGCCCTTCACTACCCAAAGGAATCTCAGAGCAGTTTACAATCTCCTTTCCCTTTCTCTCCCCACAACAGACACCCTGTAAGGTAGGCAGGGCCGAGAGAGCTCTGAGAGGACTGCTCTTTTTAAGCTCTGAGAGAACTGTGACTGACCCAAGATCATCCAGCAGCTGCATGTGGAAGAGTGGGGAATCAAACATGGTCCTCTCAGATTAGAGTCTGTGCTCCTAACCACCACACCAAACTGGCTCTACACCACACTTCTTGGCCACTGTGAGAACTAGGTGGGCCACTGGTCTGATCCAGCAGGGCTCTTCTTATGCTTTGCTTAGCCCCCCTGAGACCCTTGTACGTATATAGGCAGCTTAGAACATTTTAAACAAATCAGTCCATCTGCTGTGAAGTTACCATGCATACAGGTGTGACTGAGTGTTCCTTCTTAACACATTCCCTATCCTGTATCTTTTCCGATCCCTACTGCGTTGAAACAGCAGGTGCTCCCTCGTCACAATGCAGTGGGATTAGGGTTGCCAGCTGCCTGCAGAAAAAAAAATCCTCTCCTTGTAATAGAAGCTTAGTGGGATGTGATTGACCATGATTTTGCTGCCATGCCATGGAAAGCATCAACTGCCCGTTTCCACACATTACACCTCTGTTAAAGGGACAGGACATTTTTTTACATCCTGTTGGAAAACCTAAATGGGTCGGGGCCAAGCTGCCCATTCTAAGGCCATATCGGCCAGCACTAGCCAATGGCAGACTTAGGACTAACATGGAAGGTTGGACTTGAATGTTGAAATAGCCCTGAGTAAAATGGGCCAAGGAGATGGTGGCAGTCGACTGGCCCACGACAATGTCCTGGAATTACCACTGATCTCTAAGCGAAAGAGATCGGTTCACCTGGAGAAAATGGCCGCTTTGAAAGGTGGACTCTTTGGCAGAGGTGTCAGACTCATTTGTTATGAGGGCCAGATCTGATATAGAAGAAGAAGAAGAGATTGGATTTATTCCCCACCCTTCAGCATTCCCTTGATCCAATAAGTTTGTCATTCGATCAAAGAAGGAAATGAGGTTGGTCTGGCAGGACCTGTTCGGGATAAATTTGTGCTGACTTCTCCGGATCACCAAGTTGTCCTTTAGATGCTCGCAGATTGATCCCTTTAAAATCTGCTCCAGTATCTTCCCTGGGACAGAGGTCAGACTGACTGGCCTGTAGTCTCCTGGGTCATCCCTCTTCCCTTTTTTTGAAAATTGGGATAACATCTGCCCTCTTCCAGTCTCGAGGTCTTTCCCATCACCTACTGTCTGGTCCCTTTTTAGCTGGAGATGCCGGGGACTGAACCTGGGACCTTCTGCATGCCAAGCAGATGCTCTGCTACCGAACCTCGGTCCCTCCATGGATTGCAAACTTTCATGTTCTGTTCAATCCCCCTTTCCCCCACAAGGCATAGATATGGAAATTCACTTGTCATGCTTCACTCTGATCCTGTGAGTCCTAATTTTCAGAACTTCCCTAATCACAACGCACCAGAATCTAGCTGTGGTTGATGGCGGGTCAAACCAGTGCTCCCATGCTTGATGCTCAATATCTTTTTATGGGCTGATGTTCCTCCAGAATGTCCTTGAACAATTTCTCTTCTCCGTAGCGCAGGCTGTATAATTTACAGAGCATATAGTCTATGTTAATGAGATCCTGGAAATATCAACAGCACTTGCAAATTACAAATTAGAAGTAAGCTCTGTAAATGAGCCCTCAGAACGTAATGTATATTTGTAAGCATGAATGTACATGTTTTCTGTCAGCTGTGGATAACAAATGCTCTCTCTTTTTGTGCTATAGATTTTATTTAACCGACATTTATTAGCGCCTTTAAAAAGCGATTGTTATATGTTGTCTTTATTACCGTTTTCATTTGGGAAGACATTGCTTATTGAGAAAAAAGAAGTGCTTATGTACTCTCCACGGAGGTGGTCCTGCTTTTCATCTGAGGTGCTTTTAAATCCCTTCCTCAGCAGGCACTGCACGTGGACAGGAAGGAAGGGAGATAGGAATGACCGCAGCATTATTATCAAGAACTGCAGAAAGGGTAATTAACTTTATTCAGTTTGAAATGTCCCTCTCTCACCTTGCAGCCCTATGCAGAAACTCCAGTCTTAGGGTTGCCAGCTCTGGGTTGGGAAATACCTGGAGATATGGGGGGTGGAATCTGAGGTGGGAGGGGTTCAGGAAGGGGAGGAACTTTGATGGAATATAATGCCATAGAGTCTACCTTCCAAAGCAGCAATTTTCTCCAGGTGAACTGATCTCTAGCCGAGGACAGACTGGGAAAATGAAGCGCAAGGGAAGCAGGGCAAAAAGCCCCAGGCCGAGTTGTCGCGGGGCTTTCTGTTCGCACTGCAGAGACTGATGTGGGACCATACCGGGGAGGAGGCAGAACGGAGCATTCACAGCCGTGCTGCGGTGGTGTGTGGCTTTGGTCCGTTTTGCCTACCCGTGCATAAGCGCATAGGCGCATGGGCGCAGCAGCCAGATCAGTAGGTTCACATTACTGGCACCGCTTGATGCACAGCTTATTTGCATCCACACTGACCGGAAGCGGAATGAACGCGCACCCAGATGGCTTGACACCGGTTTCCCCAGGTACCTTTTTAACGCAGGATGAAAGCGCTTTGGGACCGGGTGAGTGCGGCACGGCAACGCCAGGCAGCTGCAGCTGTCTGAATGGGCTCTCTTAATCCGCTTGAAAAGTGGACCTATATTGGGCCAAAATGCCAGTCTGTCCTCGGCCTCTGTTGTGCAGAGGTCAGTTGTGGTCCCAGGAGATCTTCAGCCACCATCTGAAAGCTGGCAGTCCCATCCAGTCTGAACCCATTGATATCAACAGGCTTAGATGGACTAACTCTCCATAGGAAGGTGCAGCCAGTTGGGGTGCCTATGTCAAAACCACATTCAGATCCTTTGGGGGCAACTGAACGGCCATAAAATGGCCATACATCTATGCAGAAGGTACCATAAAGTCCGATGATCAAAAGAAGCGAAAGTGGCATGGAGTGTGGAGGGTACCTTAAAAGGAAGTGACAGCAGCATGCAATGCAGAGTGGAATTTCTGTTCCAACTTGGGTTTCGTAAAACAACAGAGGGGAAAGCCAATGCAGAATCAGCCCAAGTTAGGAAGGAGGAGTATCTCAGTCAGCTTAAAATGGCATAACGGATTTCAGTGGGTCTAGAATGGAGCCGCTGCATAGGATTATTCTGCAAAATGATTAACATAATCACAGCCTACGATAAGATGAAAATAGTAAAACAGTCGAGCAAGTATCTTTAATTATACAGCAACAAAAGTAATCTTGAAAACAGCATGATATTAAAAAATATATAATAACTGGTATTCAACCCCAAACAACCACTATTAGAAATACCCAAATTACTGCAACGTTCAAGTCTGGAGTCAGACTTTGCAGTCTGGGAATCCTCAATTCCCCATTTACTTTGTTGGGGTTTGCTGAGGCCCTGCTAGGTTTCCCTACTGTCAGTTTCTGCTGAGACTGGGAATGTGGATTTGGGCTAGAGATGCTTTCAGGTTTCTCATCCCCGCTGTTTCGACTTGAAAACAGCCATTTCAATTTCTCTTCTCGCTTGTCAGATCTGACGTAGTGAGCTTTGACTCATGAAAACTTATACCGGGGGGAAATTTGTTGGTCTTTAAGGTGCTACTGGTCCCGATTTTTGTTCTTCTGCTGCAGATTAACATGGCTTCCTACCTGAAACTATCTTCTACCCTGTGCGGCTCGAATAGATGATTTTGTTAAAGGGCATATTTTTTGCATCGTTCCCTGCTTCTTTGCAATGGTATTCCCTACCCCACAAAATGTAAATCTTTTTCTGCATTATTTGTACAGAGGATATACAGAGGATAGGAGAGTGATAGACACAGCCCATGAGCTACCCTGGTGAAGGGCACGATAAAAATTTGATGGATAGATATAAATTGTGCGTAAAACCTATACCACATGTGTTAACATTACAAACAAATATAGAGTGCCAGCAACAACAAAAAGCTTAAAACCGAAATCACTGGTTGATTGAAAACATTTATAATCCCACTGTTTTTCCATAAAACTGGGATCCAAGTCGGGTAAAAATTAAATTTATTCATCATTAATTTTTTTAAAAATCCCCATTAAAACAACTAGTAATAACATTTTAAAAAGCCCAACCACTAGCCCTTCAAAGCTAAACTGTGAAAATATAACAAACATGAGGCAAAATATGGAATATTCGACCATCTGTTACTTGGGACTTCATTTGTGGTGTGGCTGAAGTACCTGGGCGGTAGAACTCAAAATGGCAGTGCCTAGTTTAGCAATTGGTAGACGGATCCCTGGAGAGATTTGAAATGCAGTAGAAGGCTTTGTGGAGAACATATTTTTGAGTTGTGTGAAACTGTACATCTGGTTATGGCTTCCCTCTATTGGAGAGCGTCTAAGAGCTTATAACTCTTGCCACGAGACACAGGGTTGGGGTTTTATTACTCAGGAGATCCATTTCTGCCCCATGACTCTTCACGTTTTTGAAAAAGTGCTGCGTGACCTACCAGCATGGTAGAAAAGCAAAGCAGAAAGAAGTATCATTATTAATATTTAACAAGCCCAAAGAAAATTTACGAGGATAAACACCCAAGGGGCTAGTTGAGCCTACCCAACAGGCAAGGTACTATATCACTGTAACGTTTCGTGAAACTGCTTATTGACTAAGCAGGTCTACTTCATTTATTCAATGCTAATGCAAATTTTGACTTGGCTGTTCATGCCTGTGGTATATAGTCATCCCTTTCTCCCCATGGAAAAGGAAATAATGAAGGGGAAAAGGAATGAATGGACATGCCAGGAAACCTTTCAGCCTTTAAAACACACTCTTACTGGAAAAGCAAGGAAGAGACCTCATTTATCCTGGAGGTGGGTTGATGTCAACGGCAAGACAAGAGTGTAATCAAAGGTCCTCCTTGCAAGAAGATGGTATTCTCTTCACGTGTTCCCAGAAGGCTTGCCTGAGCAGCTAGTACATAAAATTGATCTCACAAGAGAGAAACAGTTGGCAAGGGGTGGAAGCGCTGGAGGTCTTTTAAGTTAGGATCTGCCTTGGGGTACAAGATTCTATTGTATTGAAAGCAGCAGAAGAAACCTGGCTTGTAACTAATTAAGAAACTGTATGCAGTAATGTTAGGAAAGAAAACACAGGATGAAATAGTTAAACATTCTTTGGTTAAATGGGCTCAAAATTTGGGTCATAATATTGCTTTAGGCCAATGGTTACAGGTATGGAAAACAAATGTAAAGATTACTAAAGCAACTTCATTTAAAGGAAATATTTATAAAATGTTTTATAGATGGTCTGTGACACCAGATAAACTAGCAAAGTTTTATCCTAATTTCTCAAATGATTCCTGGAAATGTCAAAAAAAATGCTGGTTTGTTTTTCCATATGTGGTGGACTTGTGATAGAGTTAAAAAGTATTGGTCTTGGATTCATGAAATGTTACAAAAAATGTTAGAATGTACCATACCCTTTATACGGGAATTGTTTTTATTGAATATAATGTCAGAAAAAAAACAGGATTTTTACCTTATTATACATGTAATGCCTAGTGCAAGAATATTGGAGGAAAAATGAAGTGCCTTCAAAAGAAGAAATGATAAATAAAATACTTGAAACTACAAAGATGGACAGACTAGCTTTAATTTTGAGAGGACAGAATGAAGGAAGCTTTGAAAATACATGGTTAAGATTTTACAGATGGTTGGAAGATTACGATAAATGCATAATGCCAATATATAACCATATTAGAAACAATTACAAATTTTATTTTTAACTATAATGCAAAAATTTTATACAAAAATATATACGGTGGTAAAAATGAACAATATGCAAGCAGACCATGTATAAGGTAACATACTAGATATAACAAAGATGTATATGGTTCCCCCAAATCTGTATGTATTTGTTTGTTTGTTTTTGTCTGTTTGCTAAAAATAATTTGTGTTTGTGTGCGTGTATGTGTGTGTGTATGTATGTATGAACCTGACTTCTAAGAACATTGCAATAAAGACGCCTAGGAAAAAGATTTTGCCATAATAGAAACAGTAGGGGAAAGGTTATCCGCTAGAGACTACAACTTCCATAATGCATTGGGTTTGGGTGACTACAATGTCTCCATAGTCCTCCCTCCCTCCCTTCCATGGTATCATAGGCGTAGAGTACGGGGGGGCTTGAGCCACCCCCGAAATTTCCTGGGGGGGCCTCAGCCACCCCCAGAAAAACGGAGCGCCTGTCGCTGCGCCTCCCCGGGTCCTTCTGAGGCCGGCAGCTGCTGCTGGAGAGGGAGAGGGAAGGGGTGGCGGGGGGGGGGGGGGGAGAGAGGCACCGGCAGCAGCGGCTGGCGGGCCTCGGAAGGGCCTGGGGAGGCGGGGCAGTTTCCGGGGGGGGGGAACATCACTCCAGTGAGCGCGCGCACGAAGTGTGCGCGCTAAGGAGCCCCCACCCCTCCTGGGATTTCCAAAACTCTATGCCCCTGCATGGTATGGCTTTCTTGGCCATAGCCTTAAACCTAATGTCTACATTTTTAGGAAGATATGAGATATACAGAGTTATTTTTATTGGGGAAGAATTCAGTATAGTTGCCAGGCCAGCCTGCCCCCCCCCCCCCCCCCCACAGACAGGGAATGTGACCATTGGGTTGCCAGATCCAGGCTGAGTAGGGAAACACCTGGAGATTTGGGGATGGATCCTGGGGAGGACAGGGACCTAAGTGGGATAGAGTGCCATAGAGTCCATTTTCTGCAAGGGAATTGATCTCTGTCGTCTGGGGATCCCAGGTCCCACCTGGAGACTGGCATCTCTGTGTCACCTAAAATGGCCTCTGGATCAAGATGGGTAGCCATGTTAGTCTGTCTGTAGCAGTAGAAAAGAGTAAGCGTCCAGTAGCACCTTAAAGACTAGCAAAAGTTGTGGCAGGGCAGGAGCTTTCGTGAGTCATGGCTCTTCTTCCGATACCAGGTATCTCCAGGTATCTGAAGAATTGAGCAGTAACTCAAGAAAGCTCCTGCCCTGCCACAAATTTTGCTAGTATTTAAGGTGCTACTAGGCTCTTGGTCTTTTCTGTTGCTAAGATGGCATCTGCTAAAACTGCAGCAGGAACAAAGCCCCCGACAAGGAATGTTATAAAGTCTGGCAATTTTGCTAATACAAAATAATCAAGTCATTGTTTATTAGAGGTGATGTTGGGGTGTTACGTAGGGTTACCAGCTTGAGTAAGGAAATTCCTAGAGATTTAGGGGTGAAGCCTTTGGAGGGCCTCTGCAGGTTATAATGCCATATGGCCCACCCTCCAAAGCGGCCATTTTCTCCAGGAGGACTAACCTCTGTAAGTCTGGAGAACAGTTGTAATCCCAGGAGATCTTCTGGCCTCATCTGACAACCGTAGGCACAAGGGTTTAAGGAAGGAGATACCCCAAGTTTCTTATTGTTGGTTCTGCACAGTAGAATGGCTATTCATCCCAACAGGACCTTAACTAGCTTAGGTTGCGGTCACACGTGTGAGATAAAGTGTGTGTGGGGGGGGAAGCAAGGCTGTTTCCTCCAGTGGAAGTTGACTCACCGTTGTGCTATCACATGGGTATTTGTAGATGCGGGAGCAGCCCGCCCCTGCATGATCAGATGCAACTGCTGGTGAGTCAGTTTTTTTTTTAACCGTTTGCCCCCGATGCGCTTACACGAGGGATCGATGATTCGCACCTCTCCCTATGGAATGTGCGGGGGGAGCGTGCACTGATGTGCATACTGTGATGGGGGGAAACAACAGCACGAAGTCGGGGTAGCCTGATCAGACTATCCCAATGCCATGGGAGCGCGCTGGTGCGATCAGACACAAGAAAGTCCGTCTGTGGCCCGTAGCAACCCGTTTGCTACTGGACTTTCTGAAATGTTTTTTTACTCCGCGTGTGCGGCAGAGCAAAATGGGTTGCCGATGGCTGCAGGACACTTTCCAGATGTTGGCGTCTGATCGCGCTCCTTTAATCCGCCCAGCACTTGTGCCTATGTCGGGGCGAATTGTGCGTGTGATCGCGTGCTTAGTTTATGAGGGTAACTGACGGACCTTTGTTCTGTTTGGCCAGCAGGAAGGGGAAGACCTGCCATTTTGAGACCTGTTGCTGAGTGCCGAAAACTCGAAAACTCTGGTATGAGTAAGTTTGGAGTTTTAATAAATAATGGGTTCAATTGATTCAGAAAGTAATTATGGCTTAATGTGAACTGGAACAAATGTTACATGGATTTTAGATACTGTATTCTAGGTCAGTGACAAGAAAGATGAGGAAGATGGGTATGGTGCAAATAAACCAAGCAAGATAATTATTTTGCTCTCCACTGCGCTGCTGAGGTAATAATTGAAATACTATGTTTTATTATGAGCGCTGTGCTTCCCTGAAGACATAGACAAATGAGAAACAACCGAAGGAAGGAACAGAAAATATGATTTTTAAAAGTTATAGGACCTGATCTCTAAAAAGTTTGTCAGGCTGAGGTCCTAATTGAAACCAGTGGGACAAAATGTTGACTGACCTTGGCTCCAGTGATTTCAATGGGTGTGATTAACCTTCTTCAGGATCAGGTATTAAAGCCTAGAACAAGGTTTCTAGAACATTTTATATATGCAATAAGAGGTACACACAGTGCTTAAAATTTATGAAAAGTAAAATAAAAGTTTCTAATTCACATGACTGCTCTGGAAAGCTTGAACATTTTAATGGTAATGTACTAGTAAGGCTTAAATTACACTGGAGACGTGGAAAATGCTTCCAGGCTGGATTACTGTAACTCGTTCGACGTGGGGCTACCCTTGAGCCTGATCCGGAAATTGCAGCTACCGCAGAATGCAACAGCATGCCTGCTGACGGCATTGTCTGTGCAGGCGTGCATTCAGCTGGTGTTGCGCCAACTGCACTGGCTGCCAACTGAGTACTGGATCCGGTTCAAGGTCATGGTTTTGACCTTTAAAGCCCTACGTGGCCTGGCTGGGACCATCATACCTGCAGTGCAGAATGCTGCAGCCTGGATGTTGACCGGAATGGACTATACGGACCATATCACTTCAGTCACTCCAGACCATATCACACTTGGCCCATTCTACACCCCAAGGGGTTGGTGTTGACCTATAAAGTTGTATGGTGTGGGAACAACATACCTGTGGGTCAACTTCCGATGCCCTGCTTTGAGTACTCCCACTTTCTGTGGTTGGGTGGGTGGTAACCCAGGAGAGGGCCTTCTCAGTTGTGGCACTGAAACTCTGGAACTGTCTCCCTAGGGAGACTCATCTGTCCCATTCTGTTACCATCTTCTGCCAGAGGGTAAAAGCAATTTTATTTTGTTCAGGGTCCTATCAGTGATTCCTCCTCCCTGCCCAATGTTTTTATCGTTTTTATGTTTTGCATGTGTAGGTTAGCTCTGATTTTAATTGTTTTGATTTCTTATTGGTTTTAATGGTTTTTAAGATGGGGTTTTATTATGCCTGTTTTAATTTGTTAGCCATCTTGGTGGCCCTAATGAAGGCAGAAAGGCGGGGCATAATTTTTGTGAAATAAAGGATAAAAGTAAGGGTTGGTATTTAGCATTCCTGAACACTGCCGATTTCTAAAGTCAGAGAAGTTCCTAGTGGCCAAAATTAGCACAGGTCAATAAAATTTGTGGCTGCTAAGGGTTCTGAAAACAGCTCTCTCAGCCCCACCTACCTCACAGGGTGTCTGTTGTGGGGAGGGGAGGGGAAAGGAGTTTGTAAGCTGCTCTGAGACTCCGAGTGAAGGGTGGGGTATAAATCCAATCTCCTCCTCCTTCTCCTCCTTCGTGACTTTCTGTCACAGGTGACACTGGTGCTTTGCATGTAGAAGGTCCCCAGTTTCAGTCCCTGGTATCGACAGTTAAAGGATCTCAAGCAGCAGTTGTTGGGAAAGACCTTTCTTAGCCTAAGACTCTAAACAGTTGCTACCAGACAGAGTAGACAATACCCCCAAACTAGAAGTGTTTGGGGGTGATGTAGTCTGGGGAGGGGGGGAGTGTCACTGACCTGTGGTTCCCTGGAAGTGACATCACTGCCCCCCAAAGCTGCTCTAGGAATTCCACAAGCTCTGTCAGAAAGACCAAAAATTAGGGACATTTCTAGAACATAGTGAACCTGTCAACCAGAAGTTGCAATATCTCTGAAGTCCTCCCTGTCAGAATCTGCAAATTCAGCCAATGTATTAGCCTGAGATAGAGTTAACTTCTTGCATGCATGTCTTTAACTATCCTATGTATCTAAAGTATATTTGAACCTATGTAACCATACTGCATTGTTCCTGTCTTGGTCGGGAGGGTGACAACCATGATTTGCGAGAACAAGGAGGCCTCACATCCCTGCCTCCGCATTCCAGCTGCTCCGGCAGTAACTTCAAGGGGAGGATGCTTCTCATCTCTTATCAAATGCAAAAGAACCTTGGAGCCATTGATTGTTATGTGAACTCGCAACATCTGAGGGGTCTGGTTTGGGAGAGGAAATTTACTGCTTAACTCCTCACTTTTTTCCTGTGAGAACCAAACGGTCAAGACACCTTCTAGCCCGCCAATTTTCCCTTAAGGGGATTGGCTATCTATGGGTAATTCAAACTCCTTGGAATGGTATAATAGACCCGCTTGTATTATTTGTCTCATCTCTGACAATAATCCGAGATGCTGTACTAATGTAGGAATAGGTAATAAAGAACTGTGGTTAACCAACCAGGATCTGATCCTTGACTACTTTGAGCAGAACTCTCACAGATTGTCAGAGATCAGACAAATCCCGGAGTGGGGAGCACCCCTAGCCGGGGAAAAACACCAATGAAACCCCGGGCATTGCAGTTGGAGGGAGCTGCCAGTGACCAGGGGGAGCTGGAGTTGATGGAGACGCAGATGTCGGGAAACTCCAACGGCCTGCAGTGAGCGGCGCAGAGCTGCAGGTCCCTCGCCAAGAAGCGCCATCTCCGGTGAGCATCCCTGGCCCCCTATTATATATGGTAGTGACTGTGGTGACCCCTGGATCAGGTACCCACATGCGGGTACACGCGTTAATTGACTCTGGGTGTGCGCGAGACCTGATCAGCCCCTTGGTGGTGGAAGGGCTAGGACCAAAAGTCACCCCGTTGTTGGAACCCTTAAAGTTCACGCAAATGGATGGGTCGGAGATGAAAGAGGAATGCATAGCAGAGACTGAGAGCCTGATTTTGGGGATGGGGGAACACTGGGAGAAGCGGGCTTTTGTCATCACCCCAAACGCCCAGTTCCCTATGGTGTTGGGCAGCCCTTGGCTCGGGGCGCACGACCCTTATATTAAATGGAGCGAAGGGAAGATCTCGTGGGTGGACGAACGCTGCCTTACCCATAGATGGGACCCAGAGTGGGGACCTGGACCCCCGACCCCTCCTCCCCCGGTCCCCGCGCTCGCTCTCACCCCCACCATGGTGCCCAAGGAGTATAGAGATTTGCTGGAAGTGTTCAGCAAGACTGAGGCGGACGAGCTGCCCCCCCATCGACTGTCGGATTGTGCCATAGAACTACTCCCAGGAGAGAAACTCCCAAAAGGGAAGTTGTACTCCATGAGCCCGTTGGAGCGGGAAGAGTTGCGAAAGTTCTTGGACAAAAATCTAGAGCGGGGTTTCATCCGCCCAGCCAAATCCCCCTTTGCCGCGCCGGTGCTGTTCCGAAAAAAAAAGGATGGGGGATTGCGGCTATGCACTGACTATAGGGAACTGAATGCGGTCTCCACTACCAACGCTTACCCCCTCCCGTTAATAAAAGACCTCTTGGCGGAAGCTGCTAAGGGGAAGGTTTTTACCAAGCTGGATTTACGAGATGCCTATTTCAGGGTGCGCATCAGGGAAGGGGATGAATCCAAGACTGCCTTTAATACCCCCCTGGGGCAATTTGAATATCTAGTGATGCCGTTCGGCTTAAGTGGCGCGCCCGGGGTCTTTATGAGTTTAATCAACGAAGTGTTGCACAAGCACCTATTTAAGGGCGTGTTATGTTACATAGATGATATCTTGATCTATTCTACTGATAAGAATGCACATGTGAAATTAGTCAGGGAAGTCCTTGCTACCTTATTAAAAAACCAGCTATATGTGAAACTATCCAAGTGTGAATTCCACCGTGAGTCCGTGGACTTCCTGGGCTATCGCATCTCTCAGAAGGGTTTGGAAATGGACCCGGGGAAGGTGGAGGCTGTGGTGCAATGGGAGGCTCCGCGAACGAGAAAGCAATTGCAGAGCCTTTTAGGATTTTGTAATTTTTACCGAACCTTCATCAAGGACTTTGCTAAGGTTACTCTCCCCTTAACGGACTTACTAAAAACTAAGGGGAGAGGGCCCGAGGCCGGGAAGCCAGGAGAAAAATTGGCTTGGAACGGGGAGTGTCAGAGGGCGTTTGAGACTTTAAAGACTCTTTTTACTTCGGAGCCCATTCTAGCGCACCCTGACGAAACCAAAGAATTTATAATCCATGTAGACGCGTCTGATGTAGCCATGGGGGGGGCCATATTACAAAGTGGCCCGGAAGGGAAATTGCACCCGCTGGCTTATATTTCGAAAAAGTTTAATGAAACGGAAAGGAATTGGTCGGTCTGGGACAAAGAAGCCGCAGCCATTAGGTTAGCGCTCACTACGTGGCGGCATTGGTTGGAGGGTGCGCAGACTCCGTTTGAAATATGGACTGATCATAAGAATCTGGAGGCACTGCGCACTCAGAGGTCCCTCAACGCCAAGCAGCTGCGATGGGCCGATTTCTTCTCCAAGTTTAACTTTGTGCTTAAGCATTTTCCTGGGAAAGCTAACTCCTTGGCAGACGCGCTGTCCAGGTTGCCCCAACATGAAAGTGTTAAGGAAGAGGTGTTCGACTCCATGTTCTCCCCCCAACAGTTAGGGGGGGCAGTGGTCACCAGGAGCCAAGCTAAGAAGGCCCAGTTGGACATTGGGAAATGTGATTGGGGGGGGGATTATGCCCCTGAGGAGATAGAGGAATTGGAAGCTCTGGAAGAATGCTCTAAGAGAGAGGATCAATGTTGGCTGCATGGAGACAAACTAGTGGTGCCGAAGGTCAAACGTAAAGAAATATTGTTAACCTGCCACTCATCTAAGCTAGCCGGGCACTTTGGCTTCCTAAAAACACTTAATTTGATCCAGCGTCAATTCTGGTGGCCGCGCATGCGCCGAGACGTCTCCGACTTCGTCTCGGCTTGCCAGACCTGTTTAATGTGCAAAAAACGGGGGGGAAAAGTCCCGGGATTGTTGCACCCCCTACCCACCCCCTCAAGGCCCTGGGAGGCCATAGCCATGGACTTTATCACCAATTTGCCCCCCTCTAAGGGAAAAACGGTTATTTGGGTGGTGGTGGACACGTTCTCGAAGCAAGCGCATTTCAGCCCTTTCAAGCAATTGCCCACCGCTAAAGGGATGGCCAAAGCTTTTTTCAATCACGTGATTAAATTACACGCTTTTCCGAAGAGAGTGGTATCCGACCGGGGTAGTCAGTTCGTTGCCAGCTTCTGGCGGGAGCTCCTGAAAATGATGGACATAGAACCAGCCCTGAGTTCGGGTTACCACCCAGAGACCGATGGCCAATCCGAACGAACTAATCAAATATTGGAGCAGTTTCTGAGATGTTACACTAATTATCACCAAGACAACTGGGTGGAATTGCTGCCGTTTGCAGAATATAGTTACAACAATGCAGTGCACTCTTCCACGGGAGTCTCCCCTTTCATGGCAGTGGGGGGTTTCGAGGGGAAGCCATTGCCTACCATTGAGAATGTCCCCAAGGCTTCCCCATCGGATTTTAAAAGTTGGTGGTCCAGTCTCCAGGACTCATGGCCATTAATAGGCAAGGCATTGGACCATGCCAAAGAGGATTACAAAAAATATGCTGATCGAGGGCGAGCACCAGGATGGGATCTCCAACCCGGGGACTCTGTCTATCTCTCCACCAAAAATATTCATGGGTTGCAGCCCAGCAGAAAACTAGGATGGAAATATGTTGGACCCTATAAAGTACTGCGCAAAATATCGGATGTGTCTTTTGAACTGGAACTGCCTAAATCACTGAGTTCTGTGCACCCTGTGTTTCATTTCAGCCTATTGAAGAAGGATCCTGGGCCGAATGCTTGGCATCCAGCTCCTCCAGTTCCTCCTCCACTGATGAAGGAGGGGGCCCCTCACTTCGAGATAACTGAAATCCTTGATTCCAAGATGCGAAGAGGCCGGTTATATTACCTAGTTAGATGGTTAGATTTCGGCCCGGAACACAACGAGTGGATTCGCTCGGAACATGTTCATGCTCCTAAACTGACTAAACTGTTTCATAAAATGTTTCCTGATAAAGCTAGGTGAAGTGAATTATGAGGAGGGCAGGGTGTCAGAATCTGCAAATTCAGCCAATGTATTAGCCTGAGATAGAGTTAACTTCTTGCATGCATGTCTTTAACTATCCTATGTATCTAAAGTATATTTGAACCTATGTAACCATAATGCATTGTTCCTGTCTTGGTCGGGAGGGTGACAACCATGATTTGCGAGAACAAGGAGGCCTCACATCCCTGCCTCCGCATTCCAGCTGCTCCGGCAGTAACTTCAAGGGGAGGATGCTTCTCATCTCTTATCAAATGCAAAAGAACCTTGGAGCCATTGATTGTTATGTGAACTCGCAACATCTGAGGGGTCTGGTTTGGGAGAGGAAATTTACTGCTTAACACCTCACTTTTTTCCTGTGAGAACCAAACGGTCAAGACACCTTCTAGCCCGCCAATTTTCCCTTAAGGGGATTGGCTATCTATGGGTAATTCAAACTCCTTGGAATGGTATAATAGACCCGCTTGTATTATTTGTCTCATCTCTGACAATAATCCGAGATGCTGTACTAATGTAGGAATAGGTAATAAAGAACTGTGGTTAACCAACCAGGATCTGATCCTTGACTACTTTGAGCAGAACTCTCACACTCCCCCCTTTTCCTCTGCTGTACAAGCTGAGGAGAATGGGGTAGAACTGGTTAGGGTTGCCAAGTGCCTACTGTCTGCCAGCGGGGGGCTCCTGGCTGCTTCCCGGGGTCTTGTGGTCCCAGAAGTGACGTTATCATGCTGGGCTTGTTGTGTAGGGGATGCTCTAGTGTTCAGCCAAAACTCTATGGTCACCATATGGCCAAACTCTATGGCACTCATATGGTCAGGTGTGGTGAAGCTCTTCAGGGGCGGGGCTCCCCCCACCGGCCAGTTGGCCAGTGGCAGATTGAGCCCCCCAAAATCAGGGGAACCTTCGCACCCATCTGGGGGGATGTCAACCCTAGAACTGGTAGGGGTGTGAGCTTGCTGTTGTGGGCATCCTGGTAAGATTACTAGGAACATGGATCACTGGTCTTGTTTGCTATTAAGCTTCTTCATATGTTCATGTCAATTATTACAGTGAAGTATCATATACCTAATTTCTGAAATGGTTCCACCACAAGGACCCAAAAAGCTGTGCAGCAGGTGCACCCATGTGCATGTGAGATGTTCTTACAAACTTTGGAGAATCCCCAGGTTTTCAGAAGAACTAAAAATATAAAGTTTTAAAAAACCCTTCTAAAACCATATTTGATGGCTGCATCATGCCTTAAGAAAGAATGCCAACTCAAATCCTGCAAGATTATACTGAAAGATTTTGGCAACCATTTTGGGGTTGCTAGGCAACTGCAAACAACATTCCTGAGGCCCCAGGCATTAGGTAGAACACAACGTTAATTCGCTGAATGGTTTATGGGCCTTTCCAATGCATTGACATTTGCACGATCCATTAAAGGGGCTGGAAGCCCTTCAACAAATTCAACATTGCACTCAGTCTGAAGCCGGGATATTTGACAGGGTTGCCTGGGCCTGCCTAGCAATTCCAAAATGGCCACTGAGCTCTCACAATGTAGTCACTATGGGGCTGCTAGCAAGTGGAGGGGCAGAAAAGCCAGGAGAGGAATTTATGGGGCACAGGATTGGGAGGGGGCATGAAAAGAATGAGGACTTGAAGAAATGGGGGGGGGGGGGGGAACCCAGGAGAGTTCAGTGGGGAAAAGCAAAAGCAAAGGGGGAAAGAAGTTGAAGCATATGGGATGGGGGCAAGGGGGAAACATGGGGAACTTGGTCAAGGCAGTAGAATAGAAATCATGTTCCCCTTCTTTGCGAGTCCTTATGGGTCCCCTACTTGAATTCTCTAATTTCATTACTTTTGCATTAAAAATACCATATTTGATGCAGTCAAACTAATTTTTTTGGGGGGAGGGGGGAACTTGCCTTCTTGCACACTGTTTTGATGTTTCTTCTCACTGGCATTTTCCTTTTCTTTCTCCTCTGTTTCTCATATCCATAGGGTTGTCAGGTCTGGATTGGAAAATACCTGGAGAATTTGGGGGTGGATCCAGGAGAGGGTGGGGTTTGGGGAGGGGAGGGGCCTCAGCATAGTACGATGCCATAAAGTCCACCCTTTAACGCAGCCATTTTCTCCAGGGGAGCTGATCTCTGTAGGCTGGAGGTCAGTTGTAAAAGTGGGAGATCTCCAGGCCCCACCTGGAGGCTGGCAACCCTATATATCCATTTTGTCATTAATCTTATTATGACAAGCTTACGGCCAAGTATTGTCTGTTCTGAGTCGGAGCAGATCTGTAAGATCTTAGGTAGAAAAAGATATTTCCCAGTGCTTGATATCTGAAATCCTTTAGCTGGATATACCAGGGACTGAAGTTTACAGAGGAATAATTAGTCCTCCAGCACTGAGTCGTGGCCCACCTTCATTAAACACAATGTATTTCACATGAAATTTTGGGTCTGGGCACCATCATCTCAGACCCCGCAGGGCACCGTCACCAAGAAAGCCACAGAGGGCAAAGGTGGGCAAGGAAAATGGGCCCATGAAGAACAGCCTTGAGAACTGTGCAAACGTTATTTACAGACAAGTGAAAAAAAAAATCACTGAAAACGGCAGGCCCTTTCTGAAAATCTCCAAAATTGAAGACATAATGAGGAAAACAGCTTTGGCTCAGCCCTAATGTCAATAAGCCCTCAGCCAAATTAACATCAGCGAAAACATGTAACATCTTTTTAATGTTTGGATTTTATTTTGGCTCCGAGCTCCTGAGAGTTCTCTGGAACTTTCAAGTCCTCTTCACATAGGATAATTGGTTCAATGAAAGACACAATCTCTCTCTCTCTTTTTTTTTTTTGGTTTTTCATAGCGCTGAGGACTATTATGGGATGCAGCGCTTTCTGGGACCACAGCAAATGCAGGAGGGAATGGGAGGCCCTACATATTTCATTGCTTCCTCACATCAAAAATCGCACATGAGCAATTACATCAGTAAAGTTAGCCTAGATTTCTCCCCTCTAGCCTTTCCACAGTCTGATTACTACGTGCCTGCTGAGGGCAGGAAAATTCCCACCCCCAGTGGGCCTTGCTCAGCAGCACTCCAGTGGCCATTGAGAGAAAGAAAAAAAATTAAAAATGGCTGTTGGCGATGGTATGATGTCACTTGCAGGAAAACTTGGAATTGACGTATCTCTAGGAATTGCTGGAAAGTCTGTGGTAAAACCAACAATGTTCAGTGATTCCTAGAGAGGACATAGAAGTGAAATTTGTTCTTTCTAGAAATCATCAAAAACTCAACGGCAATTCCTTGAGAGGTCTAACATCACTTTTTGGCTTTCCTGCAAGTGATGTCACACTGTCCATAAGAGCTGCCTTCCATGTCTCTCCCCTACACAGTCTCCTAATGGTTGCCGGGCCAGGCCTCACAATTATATTCCTCAGCCATTTCTGGATCATAAGGACGTAAGAAGAGTCTGACTGGATCATAATAATGATCCATGTAATGCAATATCTTGTTCCCCATGGTGGTCAACCAGATGCTCCTAGAAAGCCAAGGAGTAGGACACAGAGGGCAAAGAGAGCCAGTATGGTGTAGTGGTTACGAGCTCTGGGAGAACTGGGTTTGATTCCCCACTCCTTCACATGGAGCTGCTGGTGAGACCTTGGGTCAGTTACAAGTTCTCACAGAGCTGTTCTCTCATGAGGAGTTCTTGAAAGAGCCCTCTCAGCCCCACCTACCTCACAGGGTGTCTGTTGTGGGGAGGGGAAGGGAAAGGAGATTGTAAACTGCTCTGAGAATCCTTCAGGTAGAGAAGGGTGGGGTATAAATCCAAGCTCCTCCTTTTCTTCTTCCTCTGGGGTTGTGTTTCCCTCCTCAGCACTGGTATTCAGAAGTCTGTTGCCACTGATGGACGTATCATCCATGCCCTTGTCTAATCTCCTTTTTAGAGCCAACTCCAATAAGTACATTTGCCTGCAGTCTGAAGTGGTAGAGTCCAAAGAGGGCTGTCACCCCTGAAAAATCTCAGATCTCAGAAAAACAGGAAGGACAGTATCCTACCTTGGGCTGGAGGAAGTTCCTCCCTGGAGCATCATATAGGATTGAATACAACCGTGGCTATCTCATGTTAAAAAGGTGTGCCAAGCTCTTTTCCACACTCTGTTTTATAATCTCATCCCCCCCCCCCACCCAAAATTTGTATCATAAACTGAGTGGTCCTGTTTTCCAAGCTCTGCAAAGCTGAACCCTTGGTAGAGCCCAGCCCTATTACGAGCTGCTAAATAAATAAGCATCTCTCTGGAACTGGTATATAAATATTAATTAGAGATGGAAACAAGGCAGCTTCTAAACTGTTTCTATTAATTTTTTGGCTCGGTTCCAAATTTCCCCACAGCATCTGGGAATTTCTCCCCCATTTACATTCTCTCCACAGTCTGCCTGTGGCTTAATTTAAGGCAGCAAATGGGACCTGGAAACCAGCAAAAGCTACTCAGCTGTATGATCTTCTAAACCGAGGTCCACGCAATTTGTACCAACCACCCGTTTCTTGTGTTTGTTTCTGCTCTGTTTCTTCCCACCTTGTGTCCCTAAACCCTGTGGAAAAACCAAACATATCATTTGAGGTTTTCTTACCAAATCTCCCTCATACTACTAGGTTAGTGATTGCGATTCTATCTGTGGGCGTTGTGGGTGAACCGTGAACCAACCTCTTTGACCCACATGATGATCTATTGCCCATTCAGCTCCCCATTTGGGGCGGAGGGATGCGTTATGATTTGGCATCATCTCTTGGGAGCATACCTATAAAATACTGGGTCCAGAGACGCATTGCAGTGAAATCAGCTCATAAGTTTATTGATGGTACAGAAAACGCATGTCTGACGTGGCTCGGGGATCTGCTTAAATACACATCTAAACCGCACCCCCCGCCTCGCCCAAACACCCTAGTAGGGTCACTCATAAGTCCACATGAGCCAGAAGAGGAGGAGGAGGCTGGATTTATACCCTGACCTTCACTGAGAGTCTCACTTACGGAGGCTTACAATCGCTTGAGAGAGCTCTTTCGAGGACTGCCCTTGAGAGAACAGCTCTGACAAAACTTGTGACTGACCCAAGGTCACACCAGCAGCTGCATGTGGAGAAGTGGGGAATCAAACCTGGTTCTCCCAGATTAGAGTCTGCGCTCCTAACCACTACACCAGACTGGCTCTCTGGCTCTGATGAAGGGAGCTTTGACTCCTCTTGAAAGCTTGTGCCCTGACAGTCTTGTCAGTCTCTAAGGTGTTAACTGGCCTTGAAATCAATTATCGTACGGCAGTGGGTGTAGTATAGCCAGGAGATCTGAAGATTTTCTGGCAGCCTGAAACCCTAGCTCTCTTTATGGCTATCTAGGTTTATTTTTTGGGCTGAGAGAACTGTGACTGACCCAAGGCCACCCAGCTGGCTTCAAGTGGAGGAGAGGGGAATGGAACCCGGTTCTCCCAGATCAGAGTCTGCCGCTCTTAACCACGACACCAAACTGGCTCTCACTTGACTTGACTTTAAGAATCAAGGTGATTCTTAAGCACTTGGGAGACAATATGATATGGCTCAAGAGGTCGCGAGTTGTACTGGCTTTCTGTAAATGCTCATCTGCATTCCTTCCCTCATGGCTGGCTTGCTGCTCTTGAAGGTGAGGGTCATAAAAGACTGTGGAGAGTGCCATGTGAGGGGCATGTCACCCAACATCAGCTGAGAGCTGTCACTCTCTTCACTTCTCTGACCTTCCACAGCCCAGCCTGCACAGCTTGCCACAGATAGAATGCAGACGTGGGTCGGCTAGATCACTGCTAGACGCTCCATGCTACGAGCCATGCTCTTTTGATTCCAACCCCCCCGCCCCCGATAATCCTTGGCCTCTGATGCACCGTGCTGGAAATAAATAAAAGCACAACAAATACATTGCCGCAGGCTGTTTGGATTTTCACTGGAAGCTCAAATAATTCCCGCGTAGAGGTTTATGGTTTTTCTCCCCTCCACTTGCAAGCTGGAAAAACGCTCCTTACCTTGACATTTCACTCTGTCGGGCTCAACAGATGGGGGAGTTCATTAAGATTTCTTGCCTGCCTGATCCCGAGGGTTGCGATTAGGGCCGCACAAAATGCGTCCTTCGGTTTCTGCAGAATCTTTAATTTCTCCTGTCCTACAAACAGACATGGAGACGCCATGGGATGTCTCCATTCCCTTGCTTTTTTGCAGGGTGGGCATCTTCTTCATTTGAAAACTCTGCAATGCAAGAATTGGCAAGGCAGTGACAATCTTTACGGTAACGTTTATTCATGTATTTCAGTTGCTATCTTGACCTAGGGCAGCTAACAACAGTTTAATTGCATCTGTGGATCACCTTCTCTTTGAGAACCTAAGAAGAGCCCTGCTGGATCAGACCAGTGAGGGTCCATCTAGTCCAGCATCCTGTCTCACACAGTGGCCAACCAGCTCCTCTGGACAGCCAACAACAGGGCTTAGAGACCGAGGCCTTCCCCAGATAAGAACATAAAGAAGAGCACTGCTGGATCAGAACAGTGGTCTGTCTAATTTAGCATTCTGTCTCACACAGTGGCCAACCAGTTTCTCTGGGTGGTCAACAACAGAACCCAGAGGCCGAGGCCTTCCCCTGATGCTGCCTACTGGCTCTGGGATTCAGAGGTTGCCTCTGAACTTGGAGGTTCCCCTCAGTCACCCCCAATGCTCCCTCTAAGCTGTGGAGTCTTGTGAGCAAAAATCCTACTTTGTGAGCTACTGCCATTAAAGTTGGGAGCGAGCAATTTGGCTGCTGCAAAAATTAGTTCGCTCTGGAGCCCTCCTCCCTGAGCTAAGACAAAAATGTGAGAGCCGGAGGCTAAAAAACTGTTAGCTAGCTCACACTAACTCAGCTTAGAGGGAACACTGGTCACCATGCCTAGTAGCTGATAGACCTATGCATGCTCCATGCATCTGTCTTATCCCCTTTTAAGACTGTCTGTGCCTGTGGCCATCACTACATCTTCCGGCATGGTTCTCATTAAAAGAAGTGCACGCAAAGGAGTCCTGAAGACAGGAGGGAGGAAACAGGAGAAGTGGTAGTGGAAAGTACTGTCAAGTCACAACTGACTTATGGCAACCTCCCAGCATTTTCAAGGCAAGAGACCGTTCGGAGGTGGTTTGCCACTGCCGGCCTCCATGTCACGACCCTGGACTTTCTTGGAGGCCTCCCATCCAAATACCAGCCAGGGCCGACCCTTCTTAGCTTCTGACATCTGATGTGATCGAGCTAGCCTGGCCTATTCCGGTCAGGGCAACTGGAGAAGACAGGCAGGAAAATAGCAGCGTTTCAAAACAGTAAGCTATAATTTCAACAGGGAAGATTTCAAACTTATCCCAAATCCTGTGAACCAAATACCTCGATTCCCCCTGTGCTTCTCCCTTGCGCAAATGGAACCCACAATTATTTTCCTGCTGTTTTCTCATTTTCCCTTTCCCCTCCTACAAAATGCACACGTTATTCAATGCTATTTATGCATCAGTAAATCAGCATTCTATAGGATATACACCATACATAAAAATTGCTTACCAAAACCATACAGAGAACTCTGTAAGACAGAGACCTGGGGGGTGGGGAGGATAATGGAAACCATTGACTGGAATATAAAGAGATAAAATGAGAAATTAAATAGCAAACATTTGCTTATCCCCAGCTATGGCAGACCCTCCCACTTGGGGAAAGTGATTCGTTTTGCTCATCATGGGGAAAAGAGGCAGTGGAAGTGTTAATTTACAGAAGGTCCAGAAACAAACATGCAAATAGAAGGTACCTTTGCTTCTTGCCACCTCAGGACTGTCTCATAAGAACACAATTAAACAGCCTTTCTGGATCGGATCTGTGGTTCATCTTGTCCAGCATCCTAGTAGCCAACAAACTGGCCCAGAGAATCAACTGGAGGGGCAATAAACAGGACATCGAGGCTGAGGTGTCCCCTTAACGTTGCCTCCTAGCTTTAGTATTCAGAGGTTTACTTCCTCTGAATGTGGAAGATTTCTTTCATCATCATGGCTGATAGCCACTGATGGACTTCTCCTCATAGGCCCTTTCTGCACTAGACCTTTAATCCTGGTTCAGAGCTGTTTCCTACTAGCTATTCTGCACTACACTCAAGTCCACCCCTCTTGTTATCCCAGTTTTTTTGGTCAATTCTTCATTGCATTGTGGTCACCCCGGGTTCGGATCACTGCCTCGGGGTATACGGATCCTGTTTTGCCACGGGCTTTCCCTTGATCTGGAGTGGTCCCGGTGCAGATTTAGGTGTAGAGTTTTAACCTCGGTTTCGATCCTCCCTGCCTCTTTCCCGCCATACCTAGGACAAACAACCCTGTTCACAATGCAGGCAAGCAAACTGGAGCGGGACAAAATGAGTGCAGGAAACAACAGATAAACAGAGATAACTGCAAGGTAAATGGCTGAGAGTTGAACGCAGAGAAAACCCGGGGTGAGGTCCAAGTGCGGAAAGGCCAAAGAATCATAGCTGTGTCGGAGGAAAAGAGGGTCAGTCCACTTGATTAAAAAGCTTTTAAACAAGTCTCATTCATCGTTCTCTCCCACTTTGGCAACTGATGACCTCTGTGTCCACTCTGCCTGCTTTCTAAAGATCAAACATAGGGTGATTCCACACTAGACCTTAAATCCTGGTTCAGCCCTGTCCCCGAACTTACACTCTACACTACACTCGAGTTCACCCCTGTAATTATCTCCGAGTATTTTCTGTTTCTACATTACACTGAGGGCACCCCGGTTCCGCTCCATACTTGTCCCGGGATAAACGGATGCTGTTATATCCAGGGATAAATGCAAGGTATTGTGTCGTGAGTTGAACTCCGATAAAACCAGTGATGAGATCCAAGTGCAGAAAGGAAGAAGAAGAAGAAGAAGAAGAAGAAGAAGAGATTGGATTTATATCCCGCCCTTCACTCACTTAAGAGTCTCAGAGCGGCTTACAAACTCCTTTCCTCTCCCCTCCCCACAACAGACACCCTGTGAGGTAAGTGGGGCTGAGAGAGCTCTTTCCCAAGCTGTCCTTGAGGGAACAGCTGGTACAGAGCTATGGCTTGCCCAAGGTCATCCAGCCAGGTGCAAGTGGAGGAGTGGGGAATCAAACCCGGTTCTCCCAGATTAGAGTCTGCGCACTTAACCACTACACCAGACTGGCTTAACCACTACACCAGACTGGACCATAGTTGCAGACTGAACTGAACTGGTGGTTTAGTTGCATTCCTTTAGGGTGCAAGCATGAAATATATGCTTAGGTAAGGAAGGATGAGTGTGGTATAGAATGAGAGGACATTGTGGCTGCAGAGAAAAGTAAGGCTTTTGCTGTGCATTTGGAAATGAGCACAATTCCAAAACAGAAGCTGTGTTAGTCTATCGCAGCAAAACTTAAAACAGGAATCCAGCGGCCCCTTAAAGGCGAAGCTGACTTTATTCCAGCAAAAACTGTCATGAACTTTCAATGCAATGAGTGAATCCTCATTTATTTAGTTTTCACTTTGCATATCTTGAACATCATCATGTCACATGTTAATTTGTTGTTATGCCCCTGTCTATGAATCTTACCTGCCATTCCAATGTATTTGAAAAAGTGTGCCTTGTACGCAAAAGCTCATACCTTGCATAAACCTTTGTTAGTCTTAAAGGGGCCATTGGACTCTAAATTTGTTCTACTGCTTCAGACCAACATGGCTGACCAACTGGATCTATCCTCACTGTGCAGATATTTATGTTGGGGAAATGAAAAGAAACAAAGAGCCGAATCGCGTGGCCATGAAATGCAAAAAGGCCAGGTTGAAATACAATAATGTGAAATCCAGATCTAATCAAGAAAAACACCAAGACCAGTCACCAGTAATACTCGAGAGCCAGTTTGGTGTAGTGGTTAAGAGCGGCAAACTCTAATCTGGAGAACCGGGGTTGATTCCCCAATTGGGGCACCTTTCCCGGGGCACTTTCTTGGGGGGGGGTGTAACTCAACCCCCCTAAATTCAATCTTCACCAAACTTGGTGGGCAGGTAGAAGAAAGCCAGCTGGAGATTTCCTGTGAGTTTGGAGTCTCTAGCACCCGGGGGGGGGGGCTTTCTTCCACATCCTGAATTTCCCAGACTGGTTCAGTCTATGGGAGGTTGGCTTGGGGTTCAGTCCATGGGCTGCCATGGACTCTGAATTGAACTGAACCAAACCGTTTTTTTTCCTGGTCTATGCCCATTCCTAGAGCCAGGGGGGCTTTTGCCCAAGAAGGCAAAATATGTTGCTTTGGGAGCAGCTGCCACCGCAGCACAAGGATCTTGTGGCCCCACTGCTGGACCTCCTGAGGGCACCTGGTGTTTTTGGCCACTGTGTGACAGAGTGTTGGACTGGATGGGCCATTGGCCTGACCCAGCGTTGGCTTCTCTTATGTTCTTATGATCTTCACTGAGCGACTGAAGGTGAGTTATGTGTATATATACAAAAAAACAATCTAACAAAAAACAATATATTCATTTAAAAAGATATCCTGTTAGACAGAGCTTTTGCCTGAACTGTTGAAGAGTTACTATTGGACCTATGCAAAAACTCTCTCCCTGACATTTTACTGTTGGCTCCGCCTCGTGCAGCAGCCATTTTGTGGCTGCACTCAGCACCCTGAGTCAGAACTCCAAAGGCACCTGCAGGCTGAAAAAGGTTGGGGACCCCTGCTGTAGTCCTTGAAAGCTTATACTGAAATAAAATGTTGATGGTCTTTCAGATGTCACAAAACCGGGTTTTTTTGTTTTGTTTTGGATGGAACCAAAAGTGCACTCAAGAGAGACCTTGCTAGAGTTTAGGTACAAGCATCTTGTCCTGACATGGGACATCTTGTCCCATGGCTTCTGGTCCTCCTCACGTACTTAATTTGACTTTCCCTTCTGTGACCCTTGTACCACATACTAATGATCTTGCTAGGCCTCTTGACTGCAAAAGTTCTCAGAGGGGGAGTCTAGTTAGCATCTCAGTCCTAGCCTCACTGGAGACTGAAGACCAGAAGCTGGAGATAAAGCTTTTACCCTGGACTCTGCTTGCCAACCTCCGGGTGGTGTCTGGAGATCTCCTGGAATTACAACCAACCCCCAGGCTACATGGATTAATTCCCCTGGAGAAAATGGCTGCTTTAGAAGGTGGTCTCTATGGCATTTATACCCCAGTGAGTTAAAAGATGACCAGTCGGTAAGAAGAAGAATGTTCCGTTGAGTCACAACTAACTCAGGACCATTGAGCATCCCAGGACTACCGAGCATTCAAGGTAGAGGAGCGGAGGTGGTTGGTCATTGTCTTCCTCTGCACAGCAACTCCCTTGATGGTCTCCCATCCCAGATCTGACCATGGCTAATGCTGCTTAGCTCCACGGCTCTCACAATACAAGAACTCATGGGCACTCAACGAAATTGCTGAGCAGTCAGGTTAGAACGGATAAAAGGACGTACTTCTTCTCTCAAAAAGTGATTAACACATGGAATTCACTGCCACAGGAGGTGGTGGCAGCTACAAGAATGGGCGGCTTCAAGACGGAATTAGATAAACATATGGAGCAGAGGTCCATCAGTGGCTATTAGCCACAAGGTATAGATAGGAACTCTCAGTCTGGGGCAAGTGATGCTCTGTATTCTTGGAGCTTGGGGGGGGGGGACAGTGGGAGGGCTTCTAGTGTCCTGGCCCCACTGGTGGACCTCCTGAGGTCACCTGGTATTTTTGGCCACTGTGTGACACAGAGTGTTGGACTGGACTGGATGGGCCACTGGCCTGATCTAACATTGGCTTCTCTCATGTTCTTAAGCTCAGGCCAAACTTGTCTGTTTGGTCTGCTCCAGTCTGTAACACTCCCCTAACGTTTGGTCATTTTATGGGAGCTAGTTTGGAACATAATCCAGCTCCCACAGAAGAAAAAGGCATTAACTGCCCCATTGTATGCCTGCACACTTAGAAGTAAGCCGCACTGCGCCCACTGGGACGCTGGTAACCAGCCATAAAATTGGGCTGTTGGTCTTCAAAATGAGCAGTTCAGGGACTTAAGGCTAGAAGTTTTCCAGTGATTTACGATATACATTTTAGATGAAGAGTTTTTTTTTAATGGATCAAACATCATCTTCATCTTAGTGCAGCTTGATTGCCTAAATTAATAAGTCCACAGTCAAATTTCTATATCTTTATTTTTTTTTTTGCCACAGAGGCAATGCTTGGATAAATGATTGGAGCTCCAGATGTTCAGCAGAGCTGAGAAATAGAAATGTCTCCAAGGGCTGTGATTTTTCTACCTCTGATGTGAAAATCACTTCTACAGATATGTGTCCCGGGCAGGGAGCAAGTTTGAGAACATCAAATCCAATGGCTGGATCTGTAAACTGAAGAAAACTTCATTCTTTTAAGTTATTATATTCATTAATTCTTCATGCTTGGAGCCCACCCTTCCTTCAAAGTCCTCAAGGTGGCGTAGAAGAGACGAGATTGGATTTATACCCCGCCCTTCACTCAGAGTCTCAGAGCGGCTTACAAACTCCTTTCCCTTCCCCTCCCCACAACAGACACCCTGTGAGGTAGGTGGGGCTGAGAGAGCTCTTTCAAGGACTGCCCTTGAGAGAACAGCTCTGAGAGGACTGTGACAGACCCGAGATCACACCAGCAGCTGCACGTGGAGGAGTGAGGAATCAAACCTGGTTCTCCCAGATTAGAGTTTGCACACTTAACCACTACACCCAACTGTGTAGATGGATGAGGTCAACCCACTTTTACTTTTTTAGAACAATCCTATAGATCTAAGGCATTTTTATCCCACTCTTCCTCCAAGGAGCTCAGGGTAGCATATGTGGCTCTGTCTTTTCTATTTTATCCTCACAATGACCCCGTGAGGTAGGTTAGCCTGGGAGAGACCGATTGGCCGGAGTTAATGCTGTAGGATTCAAGGCTGAGTGGGTATTTGAGCCCGGACTTTCCAGTCCTAATCCAACACTCTAACAGGGCTGCTGGGACCCCTGTTGGGACCCCTGAGCAGCAGGGGAAGAAATTTAAAAATACACTAGTTGTGGCATCATGTTGTTTCCAGTAAACCCCCCCCCCCCCCCCCCCGAAAGACCTAGGTAGTTCTAGAAGAGAGCAAGAGTACAGTAGCACCTTAAAGTCTAACAAAATTTGTGGCAGGGTAGGAGCTTTCATGAGTCACTGCTCTCTTCTTCAGATATGGCTTGAATTTGAGGTAACTCTAGGAACCACCAGAAACTAGGGTTGCCATGTCCCTCCTGTACACCGGCGGGGGATGGGTGGTAGAGTTGCCAGATCCCAGTTGGAAAACTGATAGAGATTTGGGGATGGAGCCTGGGGAGGACAGGGACCTCAGCAGGGTACAATGCCTCAGAGCCCATCCTCCATAGCATCCATTTTCTCCAGGGGATCAGATCTCTGTTGTCGTGGAGATGAGCTGTAATTCCTTTTTTTTTTAAAGTTTTTTATTTTATAAAGACAAACACAACACAACACAAACAAACATACATACATAAATTGGTCTTTCCCCCCCATACATCATTAAATTGTCCATTTAGGTATTGCATTATTATTTAATTATTTTCCTATGTGCCACCTTGCATTTCTGTAAAAGTTGTTTGCATAAGATTAAAACTAAAGTTCTTTTTTTCTTCCTGGATTGATTGTAGGTCGATCTACTTTATTTATTTTATTCTTCAAACCATCTGTAGAATCTTGACCCCGTGCTTTTGAAGTTTTATTCAGCTTGTCCTCTCAGCATTTAAAGTTAATTTGTCCGTTTCTGCAGTTTCAGGTATTTTCTTTGTAATTTCTTCTCTTGAAGCAATCTAATTTTGTCTCCAATATTTAGCATATAGTATGAGATGAGCTGTAATGCCAGGGGGTCCCCAGCAATGTTCCCTCTAAGCTGTGGAGTCTTATGAGCAAAATTCTACTTTGTGAGCTACTGGCACTAAAGTTGTGAGCGAGCGATTTGGCTCCTGGCATAAATGAGTTTGCTCTGGAGCCACCCATCCTGAGCTAAGACAAAAATCTGTGAGCTGGAGGCTAAAAAACTGTGAGCTAGCTCACACTAACTCAGCTTAGAGGGAACAGTGGTCCCCAGGTCCTCTGTGGAAAAACCATGGCATGGCACCCCCCCCCCCCCAAATCCATGCCCACAGCCCTCCCTGCACAGCCTGACAACCCTACACTATAGTCATTACACCCCAGTGGGGATACTCAGACACAAAGATACTCAACTGTATTTTTTTGAAATTTGGTCTCATTCCCAGCTGAAGCTTCCCTTTGACCGCCATACCATTTCTAATGATTCAAAAGTATTTATAGCTGTGGGAAGAAAAGAATTTTCCCCCTGTCTGGAAGTAGCTTTATCTTGTTAAATTAGGTTCAGCATTCAAAGAAAATGTGCTTTTTGCTTTGACATATGAGAGAGAGAGAGAGAGAGAGAAGAGAGAGAGAGACGGAGAGAGAGAGAGCTCAAGCAAGGAAAGATGGCCGCCAGTGCAGTTCTACAGTTCTTGAGGGGTCCCGAATTCTCTCTGCAATATACAAGTCAGTGATCTGTGGCCAGAGACTTTCCTACAACTTCCTTTGAAGGGCTACACAGTATGAGACCAATTAATCATCAGAAAGGGTGGGGGGGCAGGAATAGTAACCACAGCAAGATATTTTAAAATGATGACTTTACCATTCAGCTCACCAGACCACCTCTGAAAGGGCCTGGGAGGCCAAGCCTGTCTCACGGAGGCGACACAGAATTGAATAATTGTGAAATTTCTGATAACTGGAAAAAATGTCGCTTTTGTGCCTGTAAATTCCTACTTAATTTTAGCCTGTGCAGGAGGGGTAAACGTGCTGGAAAAGTGCTTCTTTATCAGACTGTGCTGTCCAGCATCTACTACTAGATGGGAAGATGAAACAATCTGGAAGGCTCGGTTTAAAATTACAACATGAAACGCTAAAAGTTACAACATAAAACACCAGAGAAGGAATCATCACAGGAAGTGCGAATGGAAAGGTGGGGAAGGAGAAGGGGTTTTTCCATAGCCTTGGAGAGGATGCAAAATGGCATCACCTCACGTCTGGGTTCCTGAGACCTGGAAACATAATGTGGGGACAGGGTCTGGGCTAGGGTTGCCAGCTCCCCCGTGGCCACTGGTGGGGGGCTGGGTTGTCAGATCCAGGTTGGGAAACTCCTGGAGGTTTGGGGATTGGAGCCTGGGGAGGACAGGGACCTCAGTGGGGTACAATGCCACAGAGTCCACCCTCCAAAGCATCCATTTTCTCCAGGGCAACTGATTTCTGTAGTCTGGAGATGATCTGTAATTCTGGGGGATCCCCAGGTCCCACCTGGAGGCTGGCATCCCTAGTCTAGGCCCGTCCTTGCCAAAGGCTGTTCCTTGACCTAAATTAGGTTAGTTGCTTCCAAAGTGCTCTGTGATGGCATCTTCTAACGGGAACAACAGCAGAGGTGTCTCCAGCAAATGAGTAAGTTCATATGCTACACTTCCCTGCTGTGCCTCAACGAGCCACAAGCCCCTGTGTTCTGATGCACACAGCCCTGAGTCTCGGCCAGTTAGGCTATTCAGGGTTGCCAACCTCCAGGTAGGGCCTGGAGATCTCCTGGATTTATGAGTTATCTCCAGAGACCAGTTCCCCTAGAGGAAATAGCTGCTTTGGAGGGTGGACTCTACAGCTAGGGTTGCCAGCCTCCAGGCGATGGCTGGAGATCCCCTGGTATTACAAAATGGCCACTTTGGAAGGTGGACACCATATCATTATACTCCACTGAAGTCCCTTCTCTCCCCCTGTCTGGTATAGTGGTTAGAAGTGTGAAATTTAATCTGGGAGAACCAAGTCTGAGTCCCTAATCCTCCACATGCAGCTGCTGGTGTGACCTTGGGTCAGTCATAAGTTCTTTCAGAGCTGTTCTGTAAAGAGCAGTGCTTTCAGAGCTCTCTCAGAGCCTCACCTGCCTCACAGGATGTCTGTTATGGGGAGAGAAAGGGAAGGAGCTTATAAGCCCCTCTGAGACTCCCTTGGGTAGTGGGCAGAGTATAAATCAATCTCCTTCCTTCCTTCCTTCCTTCCTTCCTTCCTTCCTTCCTTCCTTCCTTCCTTCCTTCCTTCCTATCCTCCTCAGGCTCCACCCCCAAAATCTCCAGGTATTTCCCAACCCAGATCTGGCAGCCCCACTCTGTAGCACTATACCCTGCTGAGGTCCCTCCACCCCCATGCTCCAATCTGCAGGAATTTCTCCACCTGGAGTTGGTAAGCAACCCAATTCCTGGATTATGCTCTGCATCAGGGGTGGCCAACCTGTGGCTCGGGAGCCACATGCGGCTCTTTCACACATATTGTGAGGCTCCTGGCAGGGCGGCTGGGGAAGCAAAGGGGAGGCATGCTTTTTCTCTCTTTCTCCCTTCCTTCCTTCCCTCCTCCCTCCCATCTATTTGCTTGCCTAGTTTCTCTCTCTCTCTTTCTTATAACTGGTTTTCCTCGTTTGTTTTTATTTCTGGCAGTCCCATTTAACGTTAATAAAAAGCAAATTTGCATATTAAAAAAAATAAAAACGTGTGTGTGATATTTGTTCCTGTCTTGCGGCTCTCAGACATCTCTATGTGGCTCTTACGTTTATTCTATGTGGCTCTTACGTTAAGCAAGGTTGGCCACCCCTGCTCTGCATGGTGGGTTGGACCTATGGCACAATAAGCCGCACAGGCCCCCCTTCTTTACCACAGGGGGTGTAGAATTTACTCTGCTGGCCCCTGTCTCAAGTTGCTATGCCTCCCGTTTTATTCCACGATCCGCCAGCATAGCTAAGATTCTTTTTCACGATCACCAGCGGAGGAGTACTTAGGTGTACATTTGTCTGCTGACCGACCACCAGACCTTCTTTTCCTCTTAGGAGACTCTTCTTTCCATTCAGAATAAGCCTCCTTCTCCAAACTGCCACTGAGCTAGGAGAAGACCCTGGGAATCTCACTAGAGTTATTCAGAACTAAGGAGCACTTTGGATCTGCCTTCCTTTGGATCTCAGTAAGCAGGAACTTGGGATGCCAGCCTACAGGTGGGACCTGGGGATCCCCCAGAATTACAGCTCATCTCCAGACTACAGAGATAATTTCCTAGAGGAAATGGACGCTTTGGAGGGAGGACTCTGTGGCATTACACCCCACTGTCCTCCCCAGGCTCCATCCCCAAATATCCAGTATCTGGCAACCTGACCTCACCATCCCCCAACGGTGGCCGGGGGGAAGCTGGGGACCCTAGCAGGAGCTGTTCGGTTTTCTGTGGGTGCAAAGATTACTCTCACACCAATTTCAAAAAAAGAAAAAGATGAATGTACATGTATACAATGCTCCCTCTAAGCTGTGGAGTCTTGTGAGCAAAAATTCTACTTTGTGAGCATTAAAGTTGTGTGAGCGAGTGATTTGGCCACTGCATAGATTAGTTTGCTCTGGAGCCATCCTTCCTGAGCTAAGACAAAAATGTGTGAGCCGGAGGCTGAAAAACTGTGAGCTGGCTCACACTAACTCAGCTTAGAGGGAACACTGGTATACATAGTTATTAGTTTCAAGAAGAGGGCAAAGAAGTTTGGGGCCAGGGTAGGATTGCCAGCTTCAGGTTGGGAAATTCCTGGAGATTTCTGGGTCAGAACCTGGGGAGGGCAGGGTTTTTTGGGGGGTGGGGAGCTAAGCAGGGTACAATGCCACACAAGGGTCATAGGGAAAGTGTGTGTGGGGGGCAGAAGTACCTGTGAATTGCACTAGATGACCCTTGGGGTTCCTTTCAGCTCTATCTGTCAATGCTGCTACCCATCCATTGTTGACTATTGCACAATTGTTCCACTCTAGCCATCATTCACAACTTGGTTGGCTGTCCATTCAGGTAGAGCCGGTTGCAAAGGATTGCTGTTCCACAATAATAGTATAATAATCAGTGATATGTGGATACTATCATAGGATCGGATCCGCATTAGCTACCGCATCACGCTGCTGACTCATGTTCAGCGTGTGGTCTACTACAACCCCTAGATTGCACACACTACATCAGGGGTGGCCAACCTTGCTTAACGTAAGAGCCACATAGAATAAACGTAAGAGCCACATAGAGATGTCTGAGAGCCGCAAGACAGGAACAAATATCACACACACGTTTTTATTTTTTAAAATATGCAAATTTGCTTTTTATTAACGTTAAATGGAACTGCGAAAAATAAAAACCATCGAGGAAAACCAGTTATAAGAAAGAGAGAGAGAGAAACTAGGAAAGCAAATAGATGGGAGGGAGGAGGGAAGGAAGGAAGGAAGGAAGGGAGAAAGAGAGAAAAAGCATGCTTCCCCTTTGCTTCCCCAGCCGCCCTGCCAGGAGCCGCACAATATGTGTGAAAGAGCCGCATGTGGCTCCCGAGCCACAGGTTGGCCACCCCTGCACTACATGATGCCAGATTGGCTGGCCACTTGTGACAGGGAAAGTACTCTTCAGACAGGTTTCTCTCTCTCCTGTCTTGTGTAGTGGTTAAGTGCGCGGACTCTAATCTGGGAGAACCGGGTTTGATTCCCCACTCCTTCACTTGCACCTGACTGGATGACCTTGGGCAAGCCATAGCTCTGTACCAGCTGTTCCCTCAAGGACATCTTGGGAAAGAGCTCTCTCAGCCCCACCTACCTCACAGGGTGTCTCTTGTGAGGAGGGGAAGGGAAAGGAGTTTGTAAGCCGCTCTGAGACTCTTAAGTGAGTGAAGGGCGGGATATAAATCCAATCTCTTCTCTTCTTCTTCTTCTTCTCCTTCCAACTGGAGACTGAATGTGAACTGCATCTACTGGAATCGACGTAAATTTCACTTTTTGCAATATACTTCTTGGGAGATTTATTTGCTGCCCTCAGTACCACGCCTCCACAATTGGGCAAATCTGCGATATTAATGAAATATCTCAGCAGAAAGCACAGTGTGAGGCGAAGCCCAGTGGCAGAGCACCTGTTTGGCATGCACAAGGTCCCAGGTTCAGTCCTTGGGATCTCTCGTTAAAGAACCTGTCAGTAGGTGATGGGAAGAGACCCTGGAGAGCCACTGCCAGTCTAAGTAGATGAGACTGACCTTGAGAGCCAGTTTAACGTAGTGGTTAAGTGCGCAGACTCTAATCTGGGAGAACTGGGTTCAAGTCCCCACTCCTCCACATGCAGCTGCTGGATGACCTTGGGCAAGCCATAGCTTTGACAGAGCTGTTCTTGAAAGAGCATTTCTCAAAAGAGCTCTCTCAGCCCCACCTACCTCCCAGGGTATCTGTTGAGGGGAGGGGAAGGCCACTCCGAGACTCCAAGTGAAGGGCGGGGTATAAATCCAATCTCCTCCGCTTCTTCCTCCTCTTCCTCGTCTTCTTCTTCCACCGATGGTCTGATTCACTATAAGGCCGCCTCATAGGTTTAAGGGTCACACAGGATCTTGCGCAAGCAGAACTGCACTAAGTCACACTTCACACTTTGGATCCAAACCGTTTTGCTTCTCACTACATTTCAAAAGGCCAGATAATACAGTTGTCCGCCAGCACTTGCAGGAAGGTGCAACGGAAGATGGCCTGTTTGCCATTTTTACATTCTTGGGAAGGAAGCCGAGAGCTCCGATAAATGACAAATAGTTTAATTTTCTTTCTTGCAGATCGAGAGTTTTCCCCGTGTAATATAGTGTATTAATTTGGCCAGTGAGCGCTTAAAATATGAAAAGCAGTGGCGCCCGTGAGATGTGATGCTGTTTGATACCGGCTCTTGAAAATAAATATCATATAGCCCTAAACATACGTTTGATCCATAAAAACCTTTAATCTCCGTCGAAAATGTACACTGTATATCATTTGAAAACTTAAAGATAAGCAAGATTTTACGGATAAAACATAATAGGATGTATCCTCTTTGGCAGCCAGAGGAAATGAACTGGGGAGGGGAAAAAAAACCCCTTTACTCTGATGTATAATCTAGAGAAATAGCTCAATTTACTCTCCCTGTCCTATACCAAGATCCCCATAAACCCTTGAGTAACAGGGGCCCTGCAAAACAAATAGACAAACCATTAATAGATGATTGAAATGACTTCCAAGTCTCCTTGTTCAGAAGGGAAACAGATGGAGAATCCCAAGTGGTAGGGAAAGTAGTTGATATTCCAGAAGAGGCTCTGGGAAGAAAGACCGAACAATGATTTTTATTTGACTTCATGGACATGCACATCAGAGGGCCAAACAGATATTTTCCTCCCTCATCTAGAAACCTCTGGAATTAAGGCTGCCTAGAATGGCTGTCTGTCTGTCTGTCCATTCGTCTACTCGTCTGTCTGTCTTTCCGTCTGTTTATCCATCCATCCATCCATCCATCCATGAGAGCCAGTTTGGTGTAGTGGTTAAGTGCACAGATTCTAATCTGGGAGAACCGAGTTTGATTCCTCACTCCTCCACTTGCACCTGCTGGATGACCTTGGGCAAGCCATAGTTCTGCCAGAGCTGTTCTCTCAAGGACAGATCTGAAAAGAGCTCTCTCAGCCCCACCTACCTCACAGGGTGTCGGTTTTGGGGGGAGGGGAAGGGAAAGGCGTTTGTAAGCCGCTCTGAGACTCCAAGTGAGTGAAGGGCGGGATATAAATCCAATCTCTTCTTCTTCCATCCATCTATCCATCCATTTATCCATCCATCCGTCCGTCCATCTGTCTGTCTGTTTTTCTGCCCATTTATCCATCCATTTATCCATCCATTTATCCATTCATTTATCCATCAATCATCTAATGGTACCAAACAGGGTTAGTTGTGTAGAGCCATTGGTGTAAGAATGGAAGGGGTATCTCTGGACTCGTCACTCAGAGATTTAAATCATTTGGTTATGTTAGGCTCCATGATAACTCTTTGACTTCTGATTGCCAGGGCAGCACAAGGGGAAAGTGAATTTTGATGCACTGCTGGAAGTTGTGATTTGCATTAACAACAGTACACTGGAAGAGAGTCCTCCGTCTCAGAGGATCCAGATGTATATTGAATTTGTATTGCAGTGCTAACCCCTGAAGAATTTCACCCTTCTAAGTCGATTGACTTCAGTGGACTTAGAAGGGTGTAATGCTACATCGGAGGGCACTGCTGCTGATCCACACACAGTTTATTTCATTTTAAAATGCATGGCTTGGGTGGGAGAGATCACAGCACTTTCCACCACTTTGAAGTTCTTACAGTGCTTCAAGCACACAAGATGGCAGAGTTGAGAACATAACATAAGAACATAAGAAGAGCCCTGCTGGATCAGACCAGTGCTCCATCTAGTCCCACATCCTCTCTCACACAGTGGCCAGCCAGTTCCTCCTGAGGGCTAACAACAGGGCAGAGAGGCCGAGGCCTTCATAAGAACATAAGAAGGGTCCTGCTGGATCAGTCCAGTGGTCCACCTAGTCCAGCATCCTTCCTCACACAGTGGCCAATCAGTTCCTCTGCAGGTCTGACAACAGGGCAGAGAGGCCAAGGCCTTCCCCTTGTGTTGTCTCCTGGGATTCAGAGGTTGACTACCTATGAATGTGGAAGTTCCCTTTAGTCAGCTGGTTTCTCCCACCCCTACTTGGAATTCTCTCCTCCTCTTTCCTCAACATGTTGGAAAACACATACATTCTGAGGGAATGTGTGAGGAATCAGAAAACAGGGGCTGACTGGGAGGCCTTAGCCCTTTGGATTGCCCCAGCCCTATCCCCAAAGGAGGGAGGGAGAAAGAACCATCTAGAAGAAAGGAGGTGCTGTGGCCCATGTCTGCCCAGCCAGCCCCATTTCACCTCAGCTTGGCTAGGCTCTACCATCCCTGTGCCACGCTTGGCTTCACCAAGTGCTGCCCTTCGCACCACTGAGCTGGCCAGTACAGATGAGGCTGGGAGGCAGGCCATTGGTTCACAAGGAAAAGCCCCAGTTGCCATAACTGGCTGATCTCCCATAAAGAAGTTGAAGTAAAGAATTATGGGTTTGAGTCGCACAAGAGAGAACAACAATCAAAATGTTGTTGCAAAAAAAAAAAAATGACAGCAAAATAGATGAAAAACCCGAAATTATCCCAAACTGAAGAGCGGACGGGCAGCAGTGCGATTTTACGTTTCATGAAATGCTGAACACGACATTTGGTATTAACTCGTGACATTTTTGTCAATCTTCTATCCAAAGTCAATCAAACGTCAGTTATCGGTAACAAAAAAAAAATGAAGCACATGTTTCCATTCCCCACCATCTCATTAATATGGTTGTTAGTGGGTGGGTGAGAGAACGGCGTCGCTTCCCTGATGATGACCTTGACGATGGATTGTCATCTGGTCTTGCAAACATTATCATATATCAACTCTGGTTTGCCAGATGTTGGAGGCAGGGGCTCCAAAGGCACCGTGATGTGTTAGCGAAATGTGGCAAACTAAACAGAAACAATTTTCTTCTCGGGTTTTGCTTGAAGCTTGCTGGGTGGTGACAGGGCTCTATGAACTCCTTTTAATCCTCCAAGCAATTCTGTACTAAAATCGAATTCATCCTTAGGCCGAGGACAGACTGGCAATCTGGCCCGCTCTGCCTCCGCTTCTAAAGCAGAGGCAGAGAGGGCGTCCAGATTGCAACAGCTGTCCCCCGTCGGCGGGCCGCACTTACCCGCATGCGGGGTGCTTTCCACGCGCTGCAGCCAGAGACCTCTTGGAACTGGTCTCCGGCCGTCTGGGCGCGCGTCCCTGCCACTTCCTGGCAGTGTGGACATGTCACAGAGCGGGGCCGGAAGTGTGAACCGGCTGTCCCGGCCGCACCTTGCCGGAACAGCCGCACGCCGCTCGCCACCCCAGTGGAGGCTCCAGGGGCCGGCGGAGGAAGAGTGGATGCGCCGGTCCGCCTCCTTTCAGGTGAGGTCCCGCAGCACTGGAGCCAGTGCGAACGGGCAGCCACGGGACGGGTTGGCCCCGGGGCTTTTTCGCCCGCTCGCACTGCGCTCCAGTTTGCCAGTCTGTCTTCAGCCTTATTTTAAATCCAGGTACCCCCCACCATTCTGCACTAAAATCAAGTTCAACCTTCTTTTTATTCCAGTCCCCCTCCCAATTCTGCATTGCATTCCCCCCTTTCAGTGGTCAGCCCAGTTTCAGCCTGCACGCTTGAAGCTGCCTTATACTGAGTCAGATCACTGATCTTTCAAAGCCAGTATGGTCTACTCAGACAGGCAGCAGCTCTCCAGGGTCTCAGGCAGAGGTCTTCCACATCTCCTGCAGCCTGATCCTTTTCACTGTAGATGCCAGTGATGGAAACTGGGAACTTCTGCAGATGCACCGCCAATGAGCCATGGTCCCTCCTCTAATGAAGATAGGTAGGCAGGGGTCCGTTGGAGCAGGAGCGCACAGGAGCGCAGCTCCGGGCGTGAGGAGCCCAGGGGGCGGGCACATGACCAAGCCCCACCCCCTCCTCAGCTTCCCTGAGCAGTGCAGAGGCGCAGTGCCCCGGGGAAAGCCCTGCTAGGGTCTTTATTGTTTTTAATGTTTTGTTTTAATATTGATAATTTTATCATTGTTCCTTTTATGACTGTGTGCTGCTTTTCCAGAGACTTGCTCAAGGTGGCATATAAATTTTCTAAGTATACCATTTTTTATCTGGGCAGATGGCACATAAGTACTGGAGAAATTTCACCAACCCTTCAAGGGAGCAGGAAGAGAATGAGGGTGTGTTCTTTGCGCTTATTTTTATTGCACAAGGTATTGGATGGGGAAGGGAATGGAGGAAGACCAGGTCAGTTTCACTCACCTGTGGAGTGGAGCCTGAGGGGTGGGTATTGCCTTCTGACACACTTTCGGTATGTTAGGGGGTGTGGCATATGCAAATGAGTTGTGCAAATGAGTTATGCTAATGAGCTCCTGCACCTCTTTTTCTATGAAATGACCCCTGTAGGTAGGTAAATGCGTAGGTAGGTTGAAGTGTGGGTAGATTGGTAGGTAAACATGATAGGTAGATAAAGGTTTTGATTCACCGGGGGGGGGACGGACACATGTCACACAATAGTTTTGTATTTAGGAACAACCAAAATGTTCCCTACAACCTTCTCCAAGGTCCTCCTTACTCAAGTGTCTTTGGCCTTATGTCGCTCTTCCATTGTGATATGATGAGATATAAGCAGGGGTCCTTTCGTAGAAAAAGAGGTGCAGGAGCTCGTTAGCATAACTCATTAGCATAACTCATTAGCATATGCCACATCCCCTGACATCACCGGAAGTGTGTCAGAAAGGGAATGTCAGTTTCAGCCCCATTATACCCCATAGTCCACTCTTCTTGAAACTTGGTGGGTATTTTGAGGAGAGGCCCCAGCAGCAACCCTGCAAGTTTGGAGCCTCTCCCTCAAACCTCCTCCCCTCCAGTCGCTTTGGCGGAGCTTTGCTCCGCCTCACTCTGGCCCCAAAGGACCCCTGGATATAAGCCATTTGTAATCAAGTATCCTTTGTATTAAGCCTTACTACTGTCATGTAAGGAGCCATACATTTGTTTGGATGTGAGGACCAAATTGGGAGCTGATAGTGGTTTTAACAGTGCAACACTAAAAAGACTGTCCAGTGCATCCGTGATGCCTGTGGGTACTGTGGCACCGTCCGACACCTTTCCTGGTGAAGAAGAAGAAGAAGAAGAAGAAGAAGAAGAAGAAGAGAAGAGATTGGATTTATACCCCGCTCTTCACTTGGAGTCTCAGAGTGGCTTACAAACTCCTTTCCCCTCCCCTCCCCACAACAGACACCCTGTGAGGTAGGTGGGGCTGAGAGAGCCCTATTCCCAAACTGTCCTTGAGAGAACAGCTGGTACAGAGCTATGGCTTGCCCAAGGTCATCCAGCCAGGTGCAAGTGAAGGAGTGGGGAATCAAACCTGGTTCTCCCAGATTAGAGTCCGTGCACTTAACCACTACACTCAAACTGGTGCCAGCCAAGTGCTTTTAGAAAGTGGGCATGGCCAGCTGAGGCTTTTGCTGACCAAGGCTTCTGATTGGCCATTGGAAAGCGGGTTAGCTGCGCTGATCTTTTAAAAAACATTGCTTTGGCAGCAGCAGCCAGACCCCTCCTTCCACCGAGGGGCAATTTAGTCCTTCGAGAGAAAGAGACATGAAACACCCTTCATAGAACATCACTTCCAAAAATCATAATTATAAGACACTACCCGGCCCAAAAGGACACAAAATGGATGCCAATCAGAGACAAGCCTGAGAAGATATTTTGGAAGGTGAAGTCAGAGCACCTGACTGACTTAACAACCCTCTCCTTGCCCTGGAGAGACACATAATTTTGGACAATAGGTCTCCCAAGAAACTACTAATCTTATCATTGAGCAGTCTCACTTTCCACTTACCCATTTATCCTAATTTAGCAACACTTAACACTATTCACAAAATCTGGCAGCTTTTCCCATCTGGTACTTAGTGGGTCATCAAGAATCATTTACACCTATAGTCCATCCCAGATAAACTCATCAAACCTCTCTCAGATCATTGTCCACCTCCAGAAAACTCATCAAGTTCTTGTTTGGGGGGCAAACACATCAGCATAGCCCCAGGGAGCATTTTTCCTATTACTGTAGCACTCTGTGCCATAGCAGTGTGTGTGTATTCTGGACATCATACCTCACAGCCCCACTTGCATGTGGGCCTTCTCCTTCCCTCTGTGAAACACTGGTCGTTTTGCTGCTGCCTCCGTGGACCTCGCTCTACGAGGCTGGTAACTATTGCCTTCCCTGAAGCTGCTTACCCCCTTTCATCCCTGATTTCCTCTTAGCTAGCTTGCAAATTTTAAGTGTGTTTGTGTACTGTTTGTTTGCCTGGGGTATTTTTTAGAATTCTCCAAGGGAAAAATCTCCTTAAACATTGGTGGAGATCCCAGTTACCCCCTCTCACTTGTCTCCTTTCAGCTAATTTCCCCCAATTAATTTGGAGAACGCCTCTTTGAGTAACAGCAGTTGCTATCACAGCACAAGGATCTTTGCTATGCGACTGAAGGTAAGCTGCGACAGCCATTTTGTGTCTTCACCTGCCATGCTGTACCCAAATTCCAAAGGTGCCTGCAGGCTCAAAAAGATTGGGGAACCTGGTCCAGGGAGTAAGCTCCATTGAATAGAACTGAATAGGATTCTGAGTAGACATGCTTAGGATGCCAATGTTAGACACTGCCAAACCTTGCTCGCTTTTCTTGCATTGGGTTGCCATGATTTAGGGGGGGAAGGAATTTCTGCAGGGAGGGGTGTGTATGAATGAGTGTAAATGAATGAGACCTTTTGCTTTAGCAGCCATAACTTTTTTTTAAGCATGCCTCCTTCTTCGTTCTCATGGAAGGGTGTCCTTGGAGCCACTTGGTGCCAGCCTGGTCAGGAGATAACCAAATATGCATCTTCACTCCCTGGTTGGGATGGCAACGCAGGGCATATGAGTGACGTGTGCTTGGGGATGGGACTTATGTCTGAAGTACCTATATGAAGTATGTACAGGGCTGGTGCCAGGTTTTTTTGCACACTAGGCAAGGCTACCTTCTGCCCCCCCCCCATGTGCCCACCAATTTTCAAACATAAATGCATTTTATAAAGACTGAAAACCACAAAATTTGAAATTGCTGGTGCTGGGCCTGGTGGCAGGTCTTCTGCACAGTAATGCAGACTGTCAGTTCTGCGCCCCTCTGAGGTCTCTGCCCCAGGCAGCCGCCTAGGTTGGCCTAATGGTAGCACCGGCCCTGAGTACGTACCCGCCAAAATGCTTCAGTTCTAACACAATTGATGTTGTGGATCATGCATACTCTTCAATAAACTTATCACTGCCGAAAAGAAGGAGTTGTTGAGAATAATTTGACCAGGGGTCTGATAGACACACAAGTAGGGCTGTGATGACACACACTAAATAATCCACTTTCAATCCACTTTCCAACTGGATTTTACTGTGTGTGAACTGATCTCCACCAGTTGGAAAGTGGATTGAAAGTGGATTATTCAGTGTGTGTGATCGCAGCCCAGCTCTTACATTTACCCATTTTTATTTAAAATATTTTTCATTGCCTTTCAGTGAATGAAGCTCTCAAAGTGTCCTGTAATAATACTAATGGACAAAAAAACCCTATTCCTCCAAGTACTTCAGAATGTTGTACATGGTTCCACTGCATTATCTTTACAACTACCCACTGAGGAAGGCTAACTAGGCTGAGATCTGATGAGTGACCCAGAGGTCGTATCAGGACTAGAACCCAGCTCTCTCTACTTGTAGTCTATAATTACCTGTTAAGCAACAGCGGCTCTCTGATTTAAATATGTGAAGTCCAAACATTAAAAACTAGCTTAAAGGAAACATTTGACAAAAAATTGTTAAAGCAACAGCTGTGACCTAAACCAAAAACCATCCGCTTAGCAGTATTTCTGTCAAAGGTGGCCTTGTTGCTATAAAGAGGTGAGGCAGGTACCTAGACTTTGGGCCCTCTAGCGAGGGTGTAAGAAAGAACCCTCTAAAAGACCTAATGGAGCAGCCTGGGGGATGTGGAATGGTATAGTATAGCCCGATCTTGTTGGATGTCAGAAGCTAAGGTGGGTCAGTACTCAGATGGAAGGAAGACTCTGTACCAAGGAAGATTATGCAGAGCAATGGAAAACCACCTCTGAATGTCTCTTGCCTTGAAAACCTTATGAGGTTGCCATAAGTCTGCTGTGAGTTGATGGTGCTTTACACAGAAACATGTAGGGCAACACGAATGGCTTGTTTGTTTAGACTACCTGAGGAAAATGGCTGCTTTGGAGGGTGGACTCCATGGCATAGAAGAAGAAGAAGAAGAAGGAGAAGAAGGAGAAGGGAGATGGTGATGTTTGGATTTATACCCTCCCCATCACTACCTGAAGGAGTCTCAGAGCGGCTTATCATTTCCTTCCCTTCCCCTCCCCACAACAGACACCCTGTGAGGTAGGTAGAGCTGAGAGAGCATTTTCGAGAACTGCCTTTGAGAGAACAGCTCTAAAAGAACTTGCGACTGACCTAAGGTCACTCCAGCAGCTGCATGTGGAGGAGTGGGGAATCATACCTGGTTCTCCCAGATTAGAGTTCACGCTCCTAACTACTAAACCAAACTGGCTCTCCATTGTACCCCACTGAGGTCGCTGTCCTCCCTAGGCTCCACCCCCAAATCTCCAGGAGTTTCCCAACCTGGATCTGGCAGCCCTAACACACACACACACACACACACACACACACACACACACACACACGTACCCATACACGTACCCACACATGCACAAGTCATTTTTTAGAAGTGGGGAAATGTGTCAATTTTTTTTAAAAAAACATTTTCGTTCCAACATTTTCTTTCTAGTTTTAAGGGACTTGTTTAAAACGAATGCTTCATTTCCAATTTACAATAAACACAAATGAACATCTGTGCAGCATTTGTGTGGCCAAGAGGCAGAAACTAAACCAACACTTCCTTGGAACAGCCAGCTCCTTCAATATCTCTGGAGGAAGTCTACACATCCCATGTTGCTGGATCTTCCCTGTATGACAGGTCCCTCCTGCTCATGCCACTAGAGGAAACTGGCAGCTCTTCGCCCCTGCTGGGCTTTCTCTATTTATTTCATTTTTCAGGCACAGACAGACAGTACAGGAAGGCAGCCAATCAGAGCTGCTCTTCAGCATGATGCAAGAGGTTGCCGAAGGAAGGTGAAGTCTGCCCCAGAACTCCCTTGAGGCCGTGCTCATGCTTGCTTGTATCCCTCGCTTCCGATGGACTTTCCTCTTAGCTGTCAATGCGGACTCTGTGTGCCAAGAGACTGTACTGGAACAAGCCACGAGACATATCTCTTTTAGCAGTTCCTAACATTTAGATTTATTTTTACAGATGTGGGAAGGAGCAAGAGGTGAATAAACTAAATAAACTTGCACGAAGACATGCAAGAATGTGCAAATTTATCTGGGTCCAGACATTTTGCTGGCCAGTGATGGACAAGAAGTTATGGTGTCATAAGAAGTCTCATGGACATACCAAAGGACTATTACTTTCTCCCCTTTTAACAATGTACCTTTTAAGTTGCCTTGACCTGGATGGCCTAGGTGATCCCAAAAGCTAAGCAGGGTCAGCTCTGGTTAGTGCTTGGATGGGAGCCCACCAAGGAAGTCACACCGAGGCCGGCAATGGCAAACCACCTCTGCTCATCTCTCTTGCCTTGAAAATCCTATAGGGTTCCCTGACCTGGATAGCCCAAGCAAGCCCGATCTCATCAGATCTCAGAAGCTAAGCAGGGACAACCCGGACAAGTACTTGGAGCCAGTTTGGTGTAGTGGTTAAGTGCGCGGACTCTTATCTGGGAGAACCGGGTTTGATTCCCCACTCCTCCACTTGCACCTGGCTGGATGACCTTGGGCAAGCCATAGCTCTGTACCAGCTGTTCTCTCAAGGACAGCTTGGGAAAGAGTTCTCTCAGCCCCACCTACCTCATAGGGTGTCTGTTGTGAGGAGGGGAGGGGAAAGGTCTGAGACTCCAAGTGAGTGAAGGGCGGGATATAAATCCAATCTCTTCTTCTTCTTCTTCTTCTACTTGGATGGGAGACTTTAGAAGAATACCAGGGCCAGGATGCAGAGGCAGGCAAGAGTAAACCACCTTCTCTGAAACATCCTAGATTCACTAGGGGTCACCAGAAGTAAACCATGACTTCCAGGTACGAGCACACACACACACATTCTCTCACCAAAAATAAAAAGAGAAAACTCTAGAAAGAACAAGCGAGATTGGATTTGTACCCCACTCTTCACTACCTAAAGGAGTCTCAGAGCGGTTTACTATCTCCTTTCCCTCCCCCTCCCCACAACAGACACCCTGGGAGGTAGGGGGGGCTGAGAGAGTGAAAACTGCTCAGGAGATAACAGCTCTGAAAGGACTTGTGACTGACCCAAGCTCACATCAGCAGCTGCATGTGGAGGAGTGGGGAATCAAACCCAGTTCACCCAGGTTAGAGTCCGCACTCCTAACCACTGCAGCAAACTGGGCTGCTGAAAGTCAGCTGTGAGTTGATGGCATTTTCCACCACCCCCACTTAAGTCGGGGGTTGTTTTGTTGGTTGAGGGGGATGGCAACTCCAAGAAAACAGCACAAACTTCCATGCACACAGTTTTCTTTCCCGCACAATCAGACACATTCAGGCTGTTCAGAGGTAGACGAACAGTCCATTCGAGGTTCAGCTTCTGTGAGAACTGTCCATGAGCAAGGAAATGAATGAAACTGCCAGTAATGAAATGTCCCTGGATCTGATGCACAAGAGAATATACACAATCACATGAAGCTGCCTCATATTGAATTAGACCCTTGGCCATCAAAGTCAGTGTTGTCTACTTAGACTGTCAGAGACTCTCCAGGTCCCAAACAGAGGTCTTTCACATCACCTACTACCTGGCCCTTTTAACTGGAGATGCCAGGGATTGAACCCGGGACCTTCTACATGCCAAGCAGATGCTCAGCCACTGAGCCACAGCCCTTACAGCTCCTGAGGCTAGCTATATTTTTCACAGCTTGTTTAGTAAGTTTGGGCTGCGTGATTGATTGAGGGTTGATACAATCCCATAAATGCACATGGTTAGTGCTTTACAGAATGTGGGACGACAGGCCACTCCCAAATTGCTTACTTTAATACTATGAATTTTATACTGTAAGTATAAAATGTAGCCCAGGAGACACTAGAAGAGAAGAGATTGGATTTATACCCCACCCTTTACTGCCTGAAGGAGTCTCAGAGCGGCTTACGATCTCCTTTCCCTTCCCCTCCCCACAACAGGCACCCTGTGAAGTAGGTGGGGCTGAAAGAGCTCTGAGAGAACTGCCCTTGAGAGAACAGCTCTGAGAGAACTTATGACTGACCCAAGGTCACACCAGCAGCTGCAAGTGGAGGAGTGGGGAATCAAACCCGCTTCTCCCAGATTAGAGTCCACCACTCTTAACCACTACACCAAACTGGTTGTCAAGGAAGGAGGTGAAAGGGGGAGCCTAACCTGAGACAGAACACGATTGGTTTCAGTTGTATATATTTAGGCTGATTTTGTAGCTTGATGCAGGCAAGGAGACAACACAAGGTTGTCCTTTTATTAGGGCTGCCAAGCCATGCCTGGCAACTGCTGGGAGCTTTAGGGACATGGGTGGGGGCCAGCGTTGTATACACAGTGACATCACTTCCAGCAAAAACAAAGTGATGTCACATCACTCTAGGAATCACTTAGGGTTGCCAGGTCCTCCCTGGCCACTGGTGGGGGATGGGGAGTAGGGTTGCCAGTCCCAGGTGGGGAAACTCCTGGAGCTTTGGGGGTGAAGCCTGGGAAGGGCAGGGACCTCAGTGGCTTACAATACCATAGAGTCCACCCTCCAGAGCACCCATTTTTTCCAGGAGAACTGATCTCTGTCGTCTGGGAATGAGCTGTAATTCTGGGGGATCCCCAGGCCCCACGTGGAGGTTGGCATCCCTAGAATCACTGGAAATGACATCACTTCTGAGTTTCCTCTGGAAGTGACAGTACTCTGTGTGTGATGCCAGTGGTTTTCAAAAAAAAAAAAAATTCTCCCGCCACCGCTAGGAGCAGTGGCAGATGGAGTGCAGGTCTAGGATCCGGCACCGCTGGGTTTGAATCCCCCACTCCATCATGGAAGCCTTCCAGGTGGCCTTGGGCCTATCATAGTTTCTTAGCTTAATTTACTCCCCCCCCCCTCGGGTTGTTGTTTCAGGGATTAAACGGAGGAGGAGGGGAAACTATGTGAAAAGCTGCTTTGAGTCCCTGCTCAAGGAGAAGCAGGCCATAAATTAAAAAAAATAATTAAAATAATCTTTAAAAGGTTGCCAGTGGGGGCGACAGCGGGACCCGGCAAACAAAGCTTTATATGGCCAGGGACCTGTTTACCTGAGGGACCACCTCTCCCCGAATGTACCCCAGCGAGCACTTCGATCTGGTTCCCAGAACCGCCTGGTTTTCCAGGGCTCAGGGAGGCCCAACTGGTGGCAATGAGGGCCAGGGCCTTTTTGGTGGCGGCCCCGCACTGGTGGAACAAGCTCCCGGAGAACATCAGTGCCCTGCGGGACCTTTTACAGTTCCACAGTGCCTGAAAGATGGAGCTCTTCCGCCAGGCTTACAAGTAGGGGCCGCCACAATTCAACAGCCTTGGCCTGAGTACTGAAGATTGCTGCCCAGACCATCAGCACCAAGTGAAAACTTGGTGGAGTGCCTGTTGACGCCACCCAGATGGGGGTGACGAAGTGCCATCTTGTACTGAAATTGTATAATAGACATTATATACTTTTACACTGTGGTTTTTTTAGTATTTTATTGTGTATGAAATATGCTGGTAGCTGCCCTGAGCCTGCCATGAGGCGGGGAGAGTGGGATAAAAATCCATTTTTTAAAAAAAATAGGTTTTATTGTTTTGTCATTCTCACAGCCCATGCTCTACTTTACCCTCCATTTTTCTTTTCTCCTTCCCCTCTGCTTTTCTCCTTTTCAGTCTTTAAGGGCCTAAACCAGGGGTATCAAACATGAGGCTCGGGGGCTGGAACCGGCCCATCCAGGGCTCTTATGTGGCCGGCGAGCAACTAGTGCAAGGGGGGGAACAGGAGACTGTTCAGGGGGAGTGGGCGGAGCCACTCCAATTGTGGCTTCAGCATGGCGGAACAACCTCGTCTGCAACAGTCAAGCAGCATGGGAGTGTCTGCCCAGTGCTGCACCGCTGGGTCTCCAGTCTGCCCATGTGGGTTTTCCTTTGCACACCCCCCTCCCAGCCCATGAGGCCTTGCAGTGAGGATAGACCAACTCAAAGCTTACCAGCTGCTGTCCTTTGTACAATTTATACCTCCTGTACCTGGCATTGCATTTTATGGCACACATGGCCTGGCCCAACAAAGTAACATTTATGTCAGATCCGACCCTTATAGCAAATGACTTTGACACCTCTGATCTAGATGGTAGTTAGAGCTGCCAGGTCCCCTGGGAGAGGGGGTTTCCTCGCTGAAAGGGCCCCCAATCCACCAGTCTGGATCAGGCCAACAGGGGAACTCTGCCCCCAAAGTGCTTGATGTGGGCCAACGTGCCTGGTGCGATGTCATCACCTGGAGGTGACTTCATTGTGCCGGGCACGTCGCCATCCGATGCTCTAGCAATCATCCTGAAAACTCTATGTTACCATAGCGTTTCCAGGCTGATTGCTAGAGCGTCGGCCAGCGACGTGCCCAACGTGATGATGTCACTTCTGGGTGATGTCATCGCACCATGCGCATGCGAATGTCCTGGAATGGGACCAACTCTCCCCCGCTAAAAAAGGTAAGTCACTTGGCAACCCCAAAGGTGGTCTCCCTAGTGGGGCAAAGTGATGAACATCAACAGCGAAATCAACAACAGCTATTAAAACGTAATGTAGTTTTAGAGCAGGACAAGGGCCCCTCCAAACTGTGCAAAGCTGCCTCCTGCCTCCTCCGGACAGTCACCTTCCCCATGCAAAGCTGTGTTGCTGATTGGTCATGACCCAGGGGTCACGGGGTTACGGCACTGCCTCATCTGATGTTATTTTCTGAATGACCACCGTAGGCGGTTGATACGGAGTGGTTGCCCGATGAACTTCCTAGCCGGACCTGGCGCTTTCATGTCCGAATGCAACAATCCAGCCTCTGTATTGCAGCGGTTCCCAGGACCAGCACGCCATTCAAGAGCCCTTAAAGACTTGACCGTTTAATCAAGCAAGACACTGGAGTCATTGTTTCTGCTGTACCGTTGCCGCCGCTGCTCCCTTTTTTAGGATCTCTCTTTATGGCCTAACCCAGCCTCATTCAATTTTGCTGGTGTTTGTGTTTCACTCATGTCCTCTGCTGACCCCTGTGAGAGCTTTTTTATACCAAACAAGAGCCCGCTTCTCTTGGAATGTGGCATTCCTCCCTGATGATTGTTCCTCTTTAATTGGTGGGTTTTCATTGAAAGGTGCCAAAACCAATAGAAGTGTTTTGCAACCCCCCCCCCCATTCTACAAAGAGAGGAGACACAGGGTGGTGGGGCTGATTGGTGACTTGGACCCCTCTCCCCATCCTACTTCCTGCGTTTCTCGCGAGCCGTACAAGACTCGTCCTTCGGAGGTCAAGCAATTACCACGCGAGCCGTAGCTTGGTTTGTCTCCGGCATGTATAGCAAGGCCTCCTATATCCAGAGCACTGGTTGCCCTTGGGGGGAAAAGTGGGGATGGAACGCATGCATTTCAAGCATCTAGTCGAGCAAGGAGCTGTGCTTTTGACTTTGCTATGCCCCTGCTACTTTTCGTGACTCGGAGAGAGGATGTGCTCTGCCTGGCAACGTTTTCTTAGAGAAGGGAAAGGAAGCTGAAAGGAGTTTGGGGGAAAGAAAAGGGATGCCTGGAGGAACTGAGGATTGAGAAGAAGGATCTGGGGGTTCAAGGAAAAGCTGTGTCTTTCCCAGGCATGAGACCTTGAAGATGACCCGGGGAGGTGGTTTGCCATGGGTGGCGGGTGTGTGTGTGTGATTTGAGTATATGCATTTGAGAAGCTTCACACTCATAAAATGGAAGTCTATGGCCCTTCCATGAGTGTTGTATCCAGGGAGGATAAGGCTATCAATGGTCCTTTCTGCACTTGGATCTCATCCCTGGTTGTATCAGAGTTCAGCTCGCGACACAATACCTTGCATTTATCCCTGTTTATAACAGCATTTGTTTATCCCGGGACAAGTGTGGGGCAAAACCGGGGTGACCTCAATGTAATGTGGAAACGAAAAATACCCCGAGATAATTACAGGGGTTAACTTGAATGTAGTGTAGAATGTAAAAATACCCCAAGATAATTACAAGGGTAAACTCATGTGTAGTGTAGATTGTAAATTCCGGGACAGGGTTGAACCAGGATTTAAGGTTTAGTGTGGAATCACCCAATGGCTACTAGCCATGGTGACTGAGAGAGAGAGAGAGAGAGAGAGAGAGAGATTGGATTTACACCCCGCCACTGGACTCAAACTTTGTCCTGCTGCTTCAGACCAACACGGCTGAATCTGTCCTAGGAGGTCTAGCCACAGATCTCCATCATTATAATCTTACTGTTGAGAGCCTTAACACAAAATAACTTCTTGCATGTTGCCCTGATCTCATGAAGTATTTGAAGGGCTGTCACTTAGAGGAGGGCGAGGAGCTGTTCCTGTAGGCAGCAGAAGAGACGACTCGTAAGAATAGATCTTGGGAAAAACTTTTTTCCAGTCAGAGTTGTTCAACAGTGGAATCAGCTGCCTGGGGAGGTGGTGAGCTCCCCCTCACTGGCAGTCCTTAAGCAGCGGCTGGACAAACCCTTCTCAGGGATGCTCCAGGGTGATCCTGCATTGGGCCTGTATGGCCCCTTCCAACTCTGTGGTTCTGTGATTCTGTGATCCTTGTGGTCGGATGTGGTAAAAATAGCCATGATTACTGATAAAAAATATGGCAGTGCAAACTTTGGTGGGCCCTGATAATATTATTTTGTCAGCTTTGTTAATTTTGTTATAACGAAGCAACGCAGCTACCTGACTTTGACCTTTCCCAGAACCATTACTGCCCTGTGCCAGCTTGTTTCTATTTTTAATCAGCGCTGGGTTTTTTCCTTCTTCTTCTCTCGGCTGTAAATCATCCAAGTGTTTATATTAATTATATTTGATGCATGGGATCCCACCCCCCCCCCCAAAAAAAAAATCCCCCTGTGGAGCATTGCTGCTTAACAAGCCTTGCTTCTCTGGCATTATAAAGGAGTACCGAAGCTGTTACTAATAATCTAACCTCACCTCATATCTCTTGCTCTAATGTGCAGTATGGTGCGTGCCGGCATCCTTTCCCGAGAGATATGTCGTCTCAGTCCAGTGGCTCAGACTAAGAGGAGCTATCCTGATAAATCAATGGCATATGTTTCCAAAAGGACTGTGTGCCTTTCCTGAGCTGCTTACAAGATAGGCTTCCTTTTAAAACATATTTTAATATCTATCAATGTTTCTCGCCTTCCGTTGCATGATCTTCCACACTTGTCACTCAAGTCATTCCCCAAATGCTTGTCACGAGGCATAAAACAACATTTGGCTGAGCAAAGTTTACATCGACTGGGGTAGGCAACTGGATGCTGGTAAAAGGAGCATGCCGCTTTCACTTTCTTTGTTCATCAGGTTTTATGGTACCTTCTGCACAGATTTATGGCTGTTCAAGGGTGACTTCGCAGTCAGTATGGCATTGCCTTAGGGCAGGGGTGGGCAAACTGTGGCTCAGGAGCCGCATGCGGTTCTTTCACATATATTATGTGGCTCCCGGCAGGGCGGCTGGGGAAGCTAAATATCATTAGCAAACAAATATCATTAAAGAAATTAATATCATTATCGATATCTGCTTTTACCCCTTTTGTTGTTATTTTTGACAGTCTCATTTAATGTTAATAAAAAGCAAATTTGCTTATTTTCCAATAAAAGCAGGTAATATTTGTTCACGTCCCCACTCCTCCACTTGCACCTGGCTGGATGACCTTGGGCAAGCCATAGCTCTGTACCAGCTGTTCCCTCAAGGACAGCTTGGGAAAGAGCTCTCTCAGCCCCACCTACCTCACAGGGTGTCTGTTGTGGGGAGGGGAAGGGAAAAGGAGTTTGTAAGCCGCTCTGAGACTCCCTTGGGGAGTGGAGGGCGGGGTATAAATCCAATCTCTTCTTCTTCTTCTTCTTCTTGTGGCGCTCAAACATCTGATGTTTATTCTATGTGGCTCTTACGTTAAGCAAGTTTGGCCACCCCTGTTCTAGGTGGCTCTTACGCTGAGCAAATTTGCCCACCCCTGCCTTAGGGTATCTGAATGTGGTTTTGAGTGGCACCTTTTCCTTCCTCCGCTTCCAATTCAAAGGGAACGATAAGCAGACAACTTGACACAGCTTCATCGATCTCTGTCAGTTTCCCCCCGCCCCTATTTCCCCCTCTGTATTTATCACCTTGCCATAAATTACTTGGCTCAGTCAGGTGTGATCCACCATTCAAAGCATCTCCTGCGCGACTAATGACCGCTGAGGCAAGTACTGACACAGGAAGATCTGCATACCAATGTAAGAGCGAATGCTGAAAACAAAATAGATGGCAAGCTGACGCTAGCCAATGCAGAAACCAGGATCCGCAATGCAATCCGAAATGCAATGAAAACAGATATTCCGAGGCAAGAGGGAACCAAGTCAAAAGGTCACATGGCCCTTTAATGCGGGAGGAAGAGCTGTTTCCTCCCGCATTTAAAGGGACCCTTCAGAATGGCTAGGACAACTCCCGCACCGAAGCGGGCTCAAATGCGGGTTCCTCCCACATTTTCCGACCCTGGGAAAATCAAGTGTTTTCCCGGGAGTTGTGTGAGGAGCCTGCATTTGAGCCATCTGGACAGCCCTCTCTCGCAATCATTGCGAGAGCAGGGCTGTCCAGATGGTCCTGTCTGCCATCCCCCCCCTTTTGCACTTGGGCGCTTGGGCACCCAAGCGTCCAAGTGTAAAAGGGGGAAACCCCCCCCCCCCAAACTTACCAGGCAGCCAGCGGGGCTCAGGGAAAAGCTGCCACCAGCCGCCTCCTCCACCGCAAAACGCCCAAGAATGCTGCTGCCGGCCGCCGCTTCTTCTGCCTCCGCCGCCACCTCCGCCTCCTCCTCCGCCCGTCGCTGCCTGCCGCTGCAGGGGTTGGGATGTGTGTACATCCCAACCCAAGGTAAAAAAATGCAGCCCCTTTAATCTGGGAGGGCTCCCGGATTTAAAGGGGCCGTGTGACCACAGCCAAATGCTGAGAAAATGTGGAGCAAATGCCAGGTGGAGAATGGACCCATAGGAACTGAAAATAAAATGGCCAATATCGTGATGCCCTTGTATAGGTCCATAGGGCAGCATAATTGGGAAAACCGTGTACAGCTCTGACCACTGTATCTCAAAAAGGGTGTTGCACATTTGGAAAAAGTGCAGAAGAGGGCAATTGAAATGATTAAGAGGGTTGGAGCACCTTTGCTATGAGGAAAGGCTGGAATTTTTCAGTTTTTTAAAAAAGATGACAATGGGGAGACATGGTAGAGTTTTATAAAATTATGCATGGGGTAGAGCTGTGGATAGACAGAACTTTGTAGTGGTTAAGAGGGCAAACTCTAATCTGGGAGAACCAGGTTTGATTCCCCACACCTCCACATGCAGCTGCTGGTGTGACCCTGAGTCAGTCACAAGTTCTTTCAGAACTGTTCTCTCAGGAGCAGTTCTGAAAAGAGCTCTCTCAGCCCCACCTACCTCACAGGGTGTCTGCTGTGGGGAGGGGGAGGGAAAGGAGATTGTGAGCTGCTCTGAGACTCCTTCGGGTAGTGAAGGGTGGGATATAAATCCACTCTCTTCCTCCTCCTTCACCTCCTCCTCCTTTTCCTGTAGTACTAGAACTTGGGGCCACTCAGTGAAATTGACGGGCAATAGATCCAGGATCAACAAAAAGAAGTTTTTCTTCATTCAATGAGTAGTTACATTTTAGAATTCACTGCTGGTGAACATAACATGTCCGTGAACAGATACAGTGAACCTCTGGTTACCAGTGCTGGGAGGCAACCTCAGGAGAAGGCTCAAGCCCTGTCTGTTTGCTCTCAGGTTGGCCACTGCGTGAAACAGGATGTCAGATGAAATGGACTGCTGGTCTAATCTAGCAAAACACCTCTTACATTCACCCATGAAAGCTCAGCTTTCTTGGAAAGTGTTGACTCCATGCCATAAGAATATGTATAGGTCAGTAATGGACTGACTGCTGTGGGTCAGGTTTTGCTGGACGGGAGAAGGAAAAAGGGTGCATGATGACCTAATATCAGCTTATTCACTAGCCTCTATGCCACACTAGCCCCTGCTAACACTGGCTTTATACACAGGGTTATTTTCAAGTCTGCAAATAAGATTAGTTTGATGAAGGGGTTTGGGCTGCAAGTGCTAAGCTTTTTTGTGACTAAAAAATGGGGGCGATGGGGGCGCCAATCTCTTACACGGTCGACATCTCTTCATCATTAAGCAGGTATGTAGCCAAGGAGTGTTTGAAGGCAAAGGGCAACAAGTAAGTCACATAATTAAGTTCAGAGCACATCTTATCTTAGGTCCCCAGAGGGAGAAGTAATGTGAAGCTTTGCTTTTGACCTTGAAAATGTTCTCTGGAAAATCTGTAGCTTTGCCACACTCCAGTTACAATCTTTATGGGGTTTTCTCTCCCTGATCGAAGGCCATGAAAAATCTTTCATTATCTTAAATGGAAGCCAGATCAAAAGAACAATCGACTTAGTTTGGCCCGAGTCTCTGTGAGGTCATCAGAATTTATCAGCAGACTTCAAGACCGTAGATGAGATGTTTTCCAACTATTAGAGGAGTGAAATTCTGCCGTGCCTTTTTGCCCCTTTCTGGAGCAACCCTCTAATAAAAGGACCTCATGGGCCTGAAAGCCAACCTGGATAAATTTATGAAATCTATTGACAGTTTTAATCTCCTGTCCCTAGCATTGAGAAACAAATCTCCTGTCCCTAGTGTTCAGAAACAAATGACATCCCTGCCCGTCAGCAGCGTATAGGGTTGCCAGGTCCGATTCAGGAAATAGCCAGGGATTTTGGGGGTGGAGCCAAGAGAATTTGGGATTGGAGCCAGAAGCAAGGATGCGACTTTTGTGATGTCACTAGGGTTTCCAGGTGAGGCTGACAAGCCAGAAGGGAGTTCTGGCCGTCACATTTAAAGGGACTGCATTTCTGTTATGTATTGACCATGCGGTCACCATGTGCTCTCTTCATTGCGACCGCATGGCCAGAGCACATGGCCAGAGCATGGCCAGAGCACATGGCCAAGAAACTACCTGAGCTTCAGCCAGGTAGAACAAAGGCCAGGTGGATTCAAAACGGCCACCAATCCTGTACCTAGGTTTCTCCCAGGGAACCTATGAAATGTAAATAGACTTCTAATAGCCTATCAGGCCAGTTGGGTGAGGTCAGGGGATTGTCCCTGACCAGCATAAAAGGAGGGCTTGGAGCCCTGGGTTGTATGCTTCATCCGGACCAGCAATAAAGATCTAGCTGTTTCACTATTCCATGGACTCCCGACTCCAATACTTATCAATTTCTTTAAAATGCTTTCCATCCACTGGAAATAATGGAGGATGGGGGCAACTTCTTTTGGGGCTCATAGAATTTGACCCTCTGGTTCAAACTTTTTGAAACTTGTGGGTTTGTTTCAGGAAAGGCACCACCAGCTATGCTGAAAATTTGGTGCCTCTACCTCAAAATACAGCCCCCCCCCCCCAAGCCTCAGATACTGATGGATTGATTCTCCATTATATCCTATGGGGACTGGTCTCCATAGGGTATAATGGAGTGCCCAGCACCCATTTTCCCCTGCTTTCTAACAGCCCTGAAATGGGGGAGGGGCTCCAAACCAGGGGATCCCCTGTCCCCAACTGGGGATTGGAAACCCTAGCAGAGTATAATGCCACAGAGTCCAACTTCCTAAGTGGCCATTTTCTCCAGAGGAAATGATCTCTGCCATCTGGAGGTCAGTTGTAGTTCTAAGCCCCACCTGGAGGCTGGCAATCCTAGACTACCTCACTCTTCCTTATGATCTCTCACAATGCTCACTGGTGAGGGGGGCTAAGACCTCTCAATTGCACTGCAGTGGTGGTAGTTGTTCATTGGTGCAGCTGGTTACTTAGTACTCATCATGCCATCTCAGTGCGCACCCAAAGGAGTCTCAGAGCAGCTTACAATCTCCTTTCCCTTCCCCTCCCCACAACAGACACCCTGGGAGGCCGGTGGGGCTGAGAGAGCTCTTTCGAGGACTGCCCTTGAGAGAACAGCTCCGAAAGAACTTATGACTGACCCAAGGTCACACCAGCAGCTGCATGTGGAGGCGTGGGGAATCAAACCCGGTTCTCCCAGATCAGAGTCCATGCTCTTAACCACTACACCAAAGATAAAGTGGTTCGCCTGGTGGGGACAGTGTTGCAGGGAGGTCAAAACCTGCCCTTTGGCCCTAACCCTGGATGTCCTGGCTAAAAATGACATCTTGTAGGGTTCCTTATACAGTGTTTGTACTTACAATGGATTTCATCTCTAAGCCAGTTTGGTGTCGTGGTTAAGTGTGCGGACTCTAATCTGGGAGAACCGGGTTTGATTCCCCACTCCTCCACTTGCACCTGGCTGGATGACCTTGGGCAAGCCATAGCTCTGTACCAGCTGTTCCCTCAAGGACAGCTTGGGAAAGAGCTCTCTCAGCCCCACCTACCTCACAGGGTGTCTGTTGTGGGGAGGGGAAGGGAAAAGGTGTTTGTAAGCCACTCTGAGACTCCAAGTGAGTGAAGGGCGGGGTATAAATCCAATCTCTTCTTCTCTAATGCACACTCCCAATTTATTGATGTAGAAAGCGTGTTGGAAAATGCGTCCTTTCACAGAGAACGTGCAGGGTAATGAGCCAAATGAATGGTTTGAAAATATCTGAGGTCTTATTTGAACGTGGCAGAAGCAAATTCAAATGACAGCTTCCCCCCCCCGGGTCAGAACAGCAGGGCTCAGAAACTCAGCACAATCATTCCCTAGGGTGCAGAATCACTTGACGTTTCCCAAGGCTGTGTGCGGTGCTGATGCTGTTGCACTAGACGCGCCCTTCCGTATCCCAGAACCAGACATTTTGCTAATATCCTCACTGAAGGGTATGAGGCGGACCATCGGTCTATCAAAGTCAGTGTGGTCTGTTGTGGCCTGAAGTGACTCTCCAGGATCTCAGGCAAAGGGCTTTCCCATCACTTACTACTGGTTCCTTGGGGCCTGGGCCATGGTGGGAGGGCTTCTGGAGTTCTGGCCCCACTGATGGACCTCCTGATGGTTGGAATATACAAAGTCTATAGTGTAGCCTAGGGTTGCCAAGTCCCTTACCTCTGCTGGTGGAAGGCTTTGGAGGTTTTCCGGGAGGTGTGTGTGTGGGGAGGAACGTTGCGTGACATCCCCCACACAATAACATCACCCGGAAGTGACATTATCATGCCGGAAATGTTGCACAGGGACACTCTGGTATTTGGCACAAACTCTATGGGTTTTTTGCTTTCAAAGCCATAGAGTTTGCCCAAATACCAGTATCCCACGTGCGATGTTTCCAGTATGATGACACCATTCCCGGGTGATGTCGTTTTGTTGGGGGTGTTACTTCTGGTTTTGCTGGAAGTGGCACAAAAATGCCAGGGGGGGGGGGCGGGATTTTCCCTTGCCAGCCAGCTGGTCAGCGGTGGGGAAGCCCGCTCCAAATTGGGGGATCCCCCTCCTGGACCAGAGGTCTGGGGTCCCTGGTGCAGCCTTATGAATAAGATATGAAGATCACCCTACAAGAGGACAGCTGAAGGACTTGTAGTTAGCACAGCAAGATTAGGGAACGCCCGTAATTTCAAATTGTGTCCTTGCTGTCTCCCGACTGGCTCTTCTGGAGACTTCCTGCTCCCGCAGAGCTTCCTGTTGCTCTTTGTTCCTCTCACAGTAGTTAGGCTAGACAGTTAAGGTTCTCTATCTTCTATCACCGTTTGTTCTTCTTTAAATAAACCTACTTATTTTCATCCAAACAATCAGTGCTCCACTTCCTATGCATATTTAAACTCTACCAAAACACTGATGGCACCTGGGTTCTGGCCACTGTGTGTCACAGAGCGTGGGACTGGATGCCTGATCCAACACGGCTCTTCTTATGCTCTTAAAAGCAGAGGTCCATGAGTGGCTATTAGCCACAAGGTATAGATGGAACACTCTCTCTGGGGCAATGATGTTCTGTCTTCTTGGTGCTTCTGGAGTTCTGGCCCTGCTGGTGGATCTCTTGAGGGAACCTGGTGTTTTTGGCCACTGTGTGACACAGAATGTTGGACTGGATGGGCCATTGGCCTGATCCAGCATGGCTTCTCTTACCAACTGGAGATGCTGGGGATTGAACTTGGGACCTTCTCCAAGCCAAGCAGATGCTCTTTCACTGAGCCACAAACTCTCCCTTCTTTGCTTTCAAGAGCCTCTGGCCATGATACCTGCAATAAGAAAGGGGAAAGAGAAATATAGCTAATTACGAGATCTTCCCATTTTATGAAGAAAGGGAAGCTCATTGATATTGGAGGCTTGCATGCTAAGCAGGTGCCCCGTTAGGGAGCCACAGCCCCCATCCCATAAACTGAAATCCATGCTGCTTGTGGTCCAGGTGAAGGATGGCCAACTTCTGTAGTGTCTAGGGTTGCCAGATCTAGTTTTGGAAATCTGGAGGCTTTGGCAGTGGAGCCTGGGGAGGGCAGGGTTTGGGGAAGGGAGGGACCTCGGCAGGAGATAATGCCGTAGAATCCATCCTCAAAAGCAGCCATTTTCTCCAGGGGAGCTTGAGCTTGGTTGCCTGAAGACCGACCGCAAGAGCGAGGGATCCCCAGGTGCCACCTGGAAGTCAGGTGTCTCTTCCTCATTAGTTCTGACAAGGGTAGAGGATTTTGGATGTCATAATCAAGCCAAAACCATCTAGCTGTTTCAGGCATCACCGTTAGGGAGGCCATATGCTCAGGCACAGCATGACATTTTGACATGGAATCCAAAAGGGAGGTGGAACCTCCGAGTGTAGATTGATTCTCTGTTTCTTATAACTTGCAAACATTTTGGGTAGGACCACTGCGGACCAGGGAAACTGCTCTGGTGAGGGGGAGGACAGAGCATCCAGCCCCCTGGTTTGCCAGCTGGCCATCTCTTAACCAGACACACACATGGCATGTGTGGATTTTTTCCTCTACACCCAGTTGGCAGATGCGACGAGTTGCCAAAACATGTCAGCAAATGAATATGCCTTGTTCACACTCAGTGGTGCACTGACTGTCAAACCACCAAGCTGTTTTTTTGTTTTTTTTTGATAAATTGGATCAGTGTAGTGATTTCTGTTAAGGCTTCCTTGGACTGCTATTTATATGGGCCAGTTGCTACAGAAGTCGGCAGTGATGCATTCTAGCGGCCAATGTTTCCCCAATATGTCTGAGAATGGAGGTCCGCCATTTTCTGAATCAAAAACTGGAGGCTGATTTCTTTCAGATACTCAGAAACATTGCTTTCAGAGAGTCAAAGGAGGCAGTATACTGTTAGATTTGAATCTAGTAGCACCTTAGAGACTAATAAGATTTTCAGGGTAGAAGCTTTCCTATCTGACAAAGGGAGTTTTGAGTTGTAAAAGCCTTTCCCCTGAACGTCTTGTTGGTCTCTAAGGTAGTGCTGGACTCGAATCTAAGTATTCCACTACAGACCAAAATGGCTACTAAATGGCTACAGGAGATGTGGGTATTAATCCCCTGACCTTAAAATGAAATGATAACCAGCCTTAGAGTCAGTAATCTTGACTGAACAAATGATACGAACAGAAGAAGAGTCCTGCTGGATCAGACCAGTGGTCCATCTAGTCCAGCATCCTGTCTCACACAGTGGTCAACCAGTTCCTCTGGACGGCCAACAACAGGGCATCGAGGCAGAGGCCTTCCCCTGATGTTGCCTCCTGGCTCTGGGATTCTGAAAGTGGAGGCTCTCCTCAGTCACTATGGCTGGTAGATCCAGGTGGGTCGTCGTGTTGGTCTGAAGCAGCAGAACAAAGTTTGAGTCCAGTGACACCTTTAAGTTTTGGTCTTCAAGTTTTGGTCTTCAAGATGCCACTGGACTCAAACTTTGTTCTATCGTGGCTAGTAGCCATTGATAGACTTATCCTCCATGAATCTATCTAATCCCCTTTTAAAGCTGTTTATTCATGTGGCCATCACTACATCCTCTGGCAACGAATTCCATATTTTAATTGCCCTCTCCCATTCTATAACTTTTTTGTTCAAAATTGCTCCTCCCCTTGAGTTCTATTTTTTTTCATCTGAGAGAAACCATAACTCCACTCACTGAGGTTGGAAAGCATTTGGGGAGGGGTTTGTGGTCACATAGTAGAAAAAGAAATCTACTAAAGGATCTCCTTGCATGTGGAGAGCCAGCCTCTCAGGTTTCTGGCTGGGTCTTTGCCTGGACTTGTTACTGTTCTTGTTGGAATGAGAGACTCGGCAAACTTGGACATGGGGGGGGGGGTTGGGTTTCTACATCATTCTAAGTGTGTATAAGTGTTTAGAACATCTTCACCTTTATTGTTTCTGTTTATTTATTTCATTTACACCCCACTTTTCTTACCAATGGGGACTCAATGAGAGCCTGTTTGGTGTAGTGGTTAAGTGCGCTGACTCTAATCTGAGAGAACCGGGTTTGATTCCCCACTCCTCCACATGCAGCTGCTGGTGTGACCTTGGGTCAATCATAAGTTTTTTCAGAGCTGTTCTCTCAAAGGCAGTTCTTGGGAGAGCTCTCTCAGCCCCACCTACCTCACAGGGTGTCTGTTGTGGGGAGGGGAATGGAAAGGAGATTGTAAGCTGCTTTGAGATTCCTTTGGGTAGTAAAGGATGGGGTATAAATCCAATATCTTCTCTTCCTCTTCTTGTTCCCCAACAGAAGAACCTCTTTTTTTAAAATCCCATTTTAGGCTGGTAGTTCCTCCTTCTCAGGTGAGCTACCACCCGGTGTATTGGGTTTTTGCTTGGCCTGAGTGAATGATGGCACAGGAGGTGGCAGCGGCTACAAGCATGAACGGCTTCAAGAGGGTGTTAGATAAACATATGGAGTAGAGGTCCATCAGTGGCTCTTAGCCACAAAGTATAGATAGGAACTCTCGGTCTGGGGCAAGTGATGCTCTGTATTCTTGGTGCTTGGGGTGGGGGGGCAACAGTGGGAGGGCTTCTAGTGTCCTGGCCCCACTGCTGGACCTTCTGAGGGCACCTGATATTTTAGACTGGATGGGCCATTGGCCTGATCCAACATTGGCTTCTCTTATGTTCTTAGGGATCCTGCTGGGCAGGCAGTTTGAATGTCCTTCCGCTTCTTTGGGAGGCAGCAAAACCAGAGGATGCCGATAGGTCTCTGGTGGGCCATCATAATTGGTTGGTGGGCTGGGTCTGGTCTGTTGGACAACCTGGAATCAGACCTGGAATCAGAGGTCCCCTGGGACAAGGTGTGTGTCAAATCTGATCCGATAGTCTGTAGGCAGCCGGCGAGTGAGGCCAGAGCTGAGCCACGTCTGGCAAAAAAAGGCAGAGTCAGCTTAATTGTCCTTTTGTTGGCAGGGGAAAAAAAACAACACCGACCCAGGGAGTCAAAGTCATAATTCCTTGCCTGGCTTAAGTCAAAGCTGCACATCGCAAAGAGGGAAATATTTGTCTGTCGGGACTTTTTGCGCTGGCTGGTAGGCGGCTAGGAAGGGGGGAAAAAAAATGGGGGAGAAAACCCCCACCAAGATAATTTCTTCTGATCCTAAAAGTGAAGGCACATTCCCAACAGCTGACTGACTTTTGCTACTTTAATTTGATACTACAGATGTTTTATTAAGTGAATTGTAATATCCTCTTACCTAGAAAGTAAAACATCAGGTGGTGATGTAATGGGAAGCTGTTCTTTTTATGTTCCTCCTGCACCCACTCTTTTGGCCTTTCTTCGGTTTAAGTGCATAGACAGGTGTTTTGAATAAGTCAGACACAGCTTTTTATGCACTTTGAGTCTCACATTCCTTGTTGCGCAGTTTAGCCAGGCAATATATTAACGCGCTTGGCAGGTCTAGTCCCCAAACTGGGGCTGCGGGGGGGGGGGCGGGGAATGAACCTGGAGTGAAACGTTACGGCTCACGGCTTAATCTCTCTGCGTTTTTTTCTTTTTAAGGTTCAACATTCCCCCTTTGGTTTCGATTTCTGTCACAGTTTGGAGAGCCGTACTCGTGGACCTGAGGATCGAGAGCCAGCCTGTCAGGTTTCTGGCGGGGTCTTTTTGCTGTTACTGTTCTTGTTGGAGTGAGTGATTCGACATGCCCGGGAGGGTTGCCAGCTCCAGGTTGAGGAATACCTGGGGATTTTGGGGTGAAGCCTGATGAGGGTGGTGTTTGGGGAGGGGAGAAACCTCAGCGTGGAACAGGGCCATTGAGCCCACCTTCCAAAGTGGCCATTTTCTGCAGGTGAACTGGTCTATGTCGCCTGGAGATCAGTTGTAATAGCAGTAGATCTCCGGCCACCACCTGGGGACTGGCAACCCTAATGGCTGGACATGGGGGGGGGGCTCTACATCACTCTAAGTGTGTATAGGTGTTAACTCCTTGAATGGGATGCCTCCCTTTGTCTTTGGGAGCCAGTTTGATGTAGTGGTTAAGTGCGCGGACTCTAATCTGGGAGAACCGGGTTTGATTCCCCACTCCTCCACTTGCACCTGGCTGGATGACCTTGGGCAAGCCATAGCTCTGTACCAGCAGTTCCCTCAAGGACAGCTTGGGAAAGAGCTCTCTCAGCCCCACCTACCTCACAGGGTGTCTGTTGTGGGGAGGGGGAGGGAAAGGAGTTTGTAAGCCGCTCTGAGACTCCCTTGGGGAGTGAAGGGCGGGGTATAAATCTAATCTCTTCTTCTTCTTCTTAACCTGGGAGCTGCTCTTTGACTTCCTCCCTCACTTTGTCCTTACCCTTGCTTCACATGGCCTTCCATGGAGACACATGTCTCTGCAGGTCTCTCCTGAATATACGGTGCACTGATGCACTGTGCACTGTGCACTTATAAGCTGCTCTGAGACTCCCAGTGAAGGGCAGGGTATAAATCCAATCTCTTCTTCTTCTTCTTCTTCTTCTTCTTCTTCTTCTTCTTCTTCTTCTAATCTATAGAGTACTTGCCCAGCTTGTCTAGAAGCTAGATTGTTCTAGAAGCACCCTTGCTAAGGTACACTCCAAAAATACCTTCCCCTCGGGGTTGGGGGAGAGAGACGCCTGACAGTTCTGGAAGCTTGAAGCAAAAGTTGGCTGGGTGCACAGTACTGCTTGAAGAAGAAGAGATTGGATTTATACCCTGCCCTTCACTGGGAGTCTCAGAGCAGCTTACAAGCTCCTTTCCCTCCGTCTCCCCACAACAGACACCCTGTGAGGTAGATGGGACTGAGAGAGCTCTTTCCAGAGCTGCCCTTGAGAGAACAGCTCTGACAGAACTTGTGACTGACCCAAGGTCACACTAGCAGCTGCATGTGGAAGAGTGGGGGAATCAAACCTGGTTCTCCAAGATTCCAGTCTGTGCTCCTAACCATTACACCAAACTGGCTCTCTCTCCCTTTCCTTTTGACTGCAGCCTGAATGTGAATTGGATCTACCTGAATAAATGTAAGTTTACCTTTATTGCAATATACTCCTTGGGAGATCTATTTACTGCACTCTGCCTCACGCTTCTTTGACTGGGCAAAACTCTGCTGTATTAACCAAATATCTCAACAGTTCTCGCACAAGAAATATTTTAATAGCTGAGCAAGGTAGCATTGAAACTCATGGCCTTTCAGTCTGCCAGGTGACATAGGCTGCAGTCACACACACTAAATAACCCACTTTCAATCCACTTTCAGTGCACTTTGCAACTGGATTTTCCTGGGTGAACTGGCAAAATCCAATTCAAAAGTGCATTGAAAGTGTATTGAAAGTGCATCGAAAGTGGATTATTTAGTGTGTGATCGCAGCCCTGGTCTAGTCCAGGAGTCCCCAACATTTTTGAGCCTGTGGGCACCTTTGGAATTCTGACACAGTGTGGTGGGCCCAGCCTGAAAATGGCGGCCAAAGGAGGCGGAGCCAGCCACAAAATGGCTACCACAGCTTACCTTCAGTCACACGGTGAAGATCCTTATGCTGCAGTGGCAGCTGCTGTCAAAGCAACATTTTTTTAAAAACCTGCACAAGCTAAACAAAGCTCTGAAATGTCACCAGCAAGCAAGAACATTTCCATGAACGGCTACCCCTTCCCCAGCTGCAGCCACTGCTATCTTTCTGTCACAGGGATCAAAAACTGCCAAAAGATCTGACAGGATGCAACCCCTCTGGCATGCCAGGGAGCCTTATAAGGGCCAGCCTTTATCACTCCTACTTCTTCATCTACGACCAACAGTGGGAGAAATGCATGGATAACTTCCTCTTATGTGAATTATAAGTAGGGCTTCCAGGTCTCGTATTCTCCCCGGTGGGAGCATTCTGGGAAGGGGCGGGGCCACCCCAATGTGATGACATCATTCCCTTTAAATGTTCGGGGGGGGGGAGTGGGCACTCCCCACTCGGAAATAGCAGGTGCCGCGTGCGCCTGCTCTTCAAGGTGTGAATTCATGGCTTGTGGGGCAGGTGTGGACGGTGCCTGGCTGTGGACAGCTGTTTGGGGTGGGTCTTTCCCCACTGGTCAGGGGACCGGTGTCTGGGGGAGCCCCCAAAATTGGGGGATCATTTGCTCCCCCCCACCTGGGGACTGGCATCCCTAGTTCTAGGGGGGTAAGTTAGGAACAGGGCATGCAAGATGGAGTAAGTTAATAAATTTCCTTAAACAATACAATAAGAGTTGTGGAACTGAACACACAGACATTACAGGGAATAGAAACTTGCAGAGGGTAATTTCTTTGAATTCAGTGAGGCAACTGCTTATTGCTTGATATGACTTTGTGGTGAGCGAAATCCAGCTTTCCTGGTCCACCAAGTGCTGGGATCTTCCGAAGCATTGATAAGCTGCCTTTCTCCCTTATGGAGAAGAAGGAAGAAGAAGAAGAAGAAGAAGAAGATGAGATTGGATTTATACCCCACCCTCCACTCCCCAAGGGAGTCTCAGAGCGGCTTACAAACACCTTTTCCCTTCCCCTCCCCACAACAGACACCCTGTGAGGTAGGTGGGGCTGAGAGAGCTCTTTCCCAAGCTGTCCTTGAGGGAACAGCTGGTACAGAGCTATGGCTTGCCCAAGGTCATCCAGCCAGGTACAAGTGGAGGAGTGGGGAATCAAACCCGGTTCTCCCAGATTACAGTCCACGCACTTAACCACTACACCAAACTGGCTCTCAGTAGTAGTAGTAGTAGTAGTAGTAGAAGAAGAAGAAGAAGAGATTGGATTTATATCCTACACTTCACTTGGAGTCTCAGAGCAGCTTATAAACTCCTTTCCCTCCCCCTCCCCACAACAGACACCCTGTGAGGTAGGTGGGGCTGAGAGAGCTCTTTCAAGAACTGCTCTTTCAAGGACAGCTCTGACAGAGCTATGGCTTGCCCAAGGTCAGCTAGTAGCTGCAAGTGGAGGAATGAGGAATCAAACTCGGTTCTCCCAGATTAGAGTCTGCGCACTTAGCCACTACACCAAACTGGAACTCAAGGAAGCTTACAATATACATAAAAATACATAAAATTGGTAACATAAATGTAGTAAAATGGAAAGTGAAGATTTAACAGGAACCTGATTTTGGGTTGATGTCATGCGGAAGTGATGTTGTCACGCCAGGGATGCAACATGGTGACGCCCACTTCTGAATGATGTCATCATGCCGGGGATTTTGTGCTGGATGATGGGGGTGGGGCATCCCCCCTGCTGACCAGCTGGATCCTGCGAAATTGGGGGATTCCCTGCTCCCACCCAGGGGCTGGGAACCCTAATGCAGAAGGTTGGACTAGATGACTACTAAGGTCCCTTCCAGCTCTATGTTTCTATGCAAGCCTATTCTGCGAAAAACTTGTTGTTCTCTAGGGGGCTAAAGGTAAAGGTTTCCCTTGCTTGAAAGCCAGTCGAATCAGACTCTAGGGGGCAGTGCTCATCTCCATTTCCAAGCCGAAGACCCAGCATGGTCCGAAGACTTTTTCCATGGTCATGTGGCTGGTATGACTAAACGCCGAGGCGCATGGAATGCTGTTACCTTCCCACTGAAGTGGTACCTATTTATCTACTTGCAATTCCTTGCTTTCGAACTGCTAGGTTGGCAGGAGCTGGGGCCAGAGACAGGAGCTCACTCCGTCATGCGGCACTCAGGTCTTGAACTGCCGAGCTACTGATCTTCCGGTCTGCCGTTCAGCGTCTTAACCACCGAGCCACCGCGGAGCTCCTGGACTCAAGTGTAGCTGTTCTCCTGCAGACCAACACACTCCCCCAAAACATACTTCAGTGTAATCGCTCATGGTTTACATCAGTTTCGGACCACTTATAACAACATGGAGAGTGCATAGGATGGATGGGAGAACTACACGTGGCATCACCACATCCCACTGCCTGGATATGCGTGAAACATGGCTGTTGACCTACAGAATATCCCCAACTGAGATCTAGCAGTGGTCTATTTTTCGAGGTGTTTATGTTCATTCCTAGTGTGTATTATGTGCAGTTGGCATGCTAATTCATGCTTTCCCCCTCTGCCATCTGCTTTCCAAGTTCTGCGGAGGGATGCACAAGGACACCCGGTATCATTTTTGCAGGTTGTCGTTGGCGACCCTCATTTTCTTTGCTGCCATTTCCCCCCCCGGTCGTTTGTTTCTTTTACAGCATTTTAACGCCATTTCCCATCATTTTATGGCATTTAGATGGTACATGCCATTTCGATGCAACTGGCACCAAAACAGCATTAAATATTGTCTAAATTTCACAGGGAAAATCTGGCACGGAGAAGCAGAACGTGGTGCAAGATGTAGACTGGCGGGTTCCATTTGCAAAAGGGCAGAAACGTAAATTGTATGAAATACTCTGCAAATGTAATGGGGGAAATTTGGGGGACGAGGGAAGAGGCACAGAGACAAAGGTCCGTGAGTTTCATTCACCCAAGAAGAGTGAAATTCAATTGTGATCTGATCTGCTTCCGAAATGCTAGGCAACTGGCAGGCTCTTGCCATTTTGAACATTTCCATGATGTTCAGATGGGATGTGGCTTGCCCTCTGTTATGTTCGCTGACCCCTGCCAGGCACCAGCGACATACAGCCTGAGCTTGACTCCTGGAAACAATAGCAGTCAAGGATTCTAGGCTACCACTAGTCTGCCAATAAGAACTCTGGTGGGAAATTCAAACCCGCCAATAGGACTTCAGGGTGTGTCCTAGGGACTGTATAAAGTTGGCCATCTTGGCCGGTCTTGCATGCTCAGTTGTGTACTCTAATAAAGTATGCTTCTCCCTACGTTGTCGTCCGACTCTTGAATGCAGTGAACCCAGTGCACAATACCCACCCACCCCTCAAATGAAACACAACGCAAGTTATGGGTGAAACTGGGACTTTATTTACATACAAGCTGATCTGCATCATTTCCATTTAGAAGAGAAGAAGAAGAGAAGAGATTGGATTTATACCCCGTCCTTCACTACCCAAACGAGTCTCAGAACGGCTTACAAACTCCTTTCCCTTCCCCTCCCCACAACAGACACCCCGTGGGGCTTCTCAACCAGGCAAACCCACCCTGGCTTACTAAAAAGTACTGGAGTCGGGAGGCCGGTAATAGTGAAAACAGCATTATAGTTTATTGTGGGTCAAGATGGAACATGAGAAACCCCGGGCTCAGAGCCCTCTTTTATGCCGGTCGGAGATAATCCTCCGACCTCGCCCAAATGTCCTGATAGGACCTTAAGATAGTGGTTACATTTCATAGGTTCCCGGGGGGAAACCTAGGCTCCTGATTGGCGGTCATTTAGGATCCGACTGGCTATTGTTCTACCTGGCTGAAGCGCAGGTAGATTCGGACCATGTGCTAAGTCTACATGGTGGTCGCCATTAAGCGAGCGCATGGCGATCACGAGATTGATACATAACACCCCTCCCCCCCATAGTCCAGATCCCCCCTACAAACATGGTCCTTTAAGTACCCCGGGCGGTGACGTTCGCATCCCGAGCACTGGAGCGTTGCTGGTCGCGAGGCGTTGCTTAACTCGGGGAGCGGGGTAGCAGGCGCCTGTTCGGGAGTGTCTGTGGCCAGGTCTGGCAGCAGCACGGCGGTGCGGAATCTTCAGGACTGTCAGGTGGCAGGAGTTCCACAGGCTTTGTGTCATGGCCGGACTCCGGGAGTGGGCCCTGGTCCGGTTCAGCGGATGCATGAGTCTCGGGAACGTACGGTGCATTGCTCAGTAGGCGCCGCCAGAGCTGGTTGATGTGGCGCCGCCACGCCATCCCTTCTTCAGTGAGGACCTCATACAAGAGTGGTCCTGTCGAGTGGACGATTCTACCAGGGACCCACGCTGGACCCCGTGTGTAGCTCTGGACGTAGACTGGGTCCTCCGGGAAGAAACCTCATGGTGGTGGCTGGAACTCTGACTTGGGGTTGCCGTTGGTGGCTCGGTCAGGGTGGAGTCGGTCGAGCATGGAGCCGAGGTGCCGACCCATCAGCATCTCTGCTGGTCTGCGGCCCGTTCTGGTGTGAGGGGTGTTCTGCTAACTGGAACTCTCCCACTGGATGCAGGCACATGACCACGGGAAAGTCTTTGGCTTGGAAACAGAGATGAGCACCGCCCCCTAGAGTCGGATTCAGTTGGCTTTTGAGCAAGGGAAACCCTTACATTTACCTTTATGCATAACATTTAGCTCAGATCTGAGGCCATGACTCTAGTTTAGTTTTCATCGAGGCCTACATGCATTTACCATGTCACTGAACACTAGGCTATATTGCTTAATATGCTGAGTCAAAAAGAAGAGCATGCTTTAGCATTTTATTTTTCAGTTTATGGGCCGCAGACTTTGTTCTCAGTTTCTTTGGAAAGACACACCCTGGGCACAATACGACAGCTCCCAGTATTTTAAAGAAGAGGGGTTCTTCTCTGAGTTGATACCAAAGAGGTCATGCATTCACTCTGGGAAACCTTTGCAAGTATCACCATAGAATTTCGGAACAAAGGCATGAAATGCCGCAGAAGGATAAGAAGAGAGCAATAATTATTGCTTTGAAGTGTGCAGTAATTCCTACAATTTCTACATGAAGAGAATGAGAAAATTTCACCTTCATTTACATCGTAATTTCTTCCTTCTCCAAATAGAGCTCCTTTCTTCTGGCACTTTTCTAAATAACATCTGCGCGCTCTGGAATATCTATTTTGGTAGGTACGTACACGGGTGCACTTTTAAAAACTCTTCTAATTGTCATTCGTCATTGGGAAGAACCTTTTCATCCTGCTTATCTTCTGTAGCAGTCTCTTTCTATTTCTGCGGCTTTGTTTTGTGGCATTTTAATGCCATTTTTTAAGGTTGTACGCCACCGAGGCATTCTATGCAATTTTGGGGCAATGGATGTGAAAAACTTCAGTTTTGATCTGAAATTCTCCTACCGAATTACATTAATGCAGATGGGGAAAAAAGATAACTGCAAGTTTGTCCCAAGTGTGGAGATGTGTGTGTGTGTGTAAAGTTCTGTCCAGTTACAGGTGATACAGGTGATTTATGGCGACTTCAGAGGGTTTCCAAGGCAAGAGTCGTTCAGAGGTGGTTTGCCATTGCCTGCCTCTGTGTAGCAACCCTGCGATTCCTCGACGGTCTCCCCTCCAAGTACTAACCACAGCCAAGCCTGCTTAGTTTCCGAGATCTGACAAGTTTAGGCTAGCCTGGGCTATCAGGTCAGGGGTACGCATAGAGATACTATTTTTTAAAAGCTGAACTTCTGAATAAAACCAGCATGGCCTTCAAATTGGGTAGCATCTCTTCTTTTTGTTGACTTGGGAATGACAACACTGGTTGATTAAAAGGGTGGCCGTGAATTTCTCTGTGCACGTGTTTGGCGGGTGCACATCTGGTTTTTATACAGTTGCCAGCCTCCAGGTGGGGCCTGGAGATCTCCCGCTTTTGACAGAGATCAGCTCCCCTGGAGAAAATGGCTGCTTTGAAGGGTGGACTCTATGGCGTTGTACCATGCTGAGGCCTCTCCACTCCCCAAACCCTGCCCTTTCCTGGCTCCACCCTCAAAGTCTCCAGGTATTTTCCAACCCTATGAGCTGGCAACCCTATGTTTTGAACGCCTGCAGTCACTTGTGAACCAAGCTGGAGATCTCCTGACATTACTGTCCTCGTATTGAATAGCTGTCGAGCAGCTTTCCAGCTGTGCAGTAACTGTGGTAGCAGTGTTTGATTTCCTTTGCTTTGCAACGGCTTTTGCATCTGTGCAGTTGCTGCAATTGATTTTTCCACAATGTCATGGATCAGCTTTTTCTGCAGCATCATGGATGATTGGGTCTGGGGAGGTGTGAGGAACATGACCAGCTAGCAGAACCTGAGTTGAACTAGCCAGTGTTCAAACATCCCTACTGATCATTGTTCCTCCCAAGAGATGTGTTTTTGTGGCACCATCTGTGGCGCTAAAACTGGACCTCAGCAGAAGCAGGCAACAGAGTAGAGACACTGGAGTGCATTCAATGTTCAGCTCAGGGGTATAGACTTTCCATTCTCCTGGGGGGGAGCTCTCTCTGTCTCACATAAAGTGTGCGCCACCGGCAGGACGATGTTCCCGCTGCCGCCTCTCCCCCCTGCCTGGCTCCCACACACCCCACAGAAGGAGGGAGTGGGTGCGGGGGAGCTGGGCAGGGGGGCTCTTGCGGCAGCGGCGGCCGGGGAGGCTTGTGGCAGGTGGGGAGGCGCAGTGGCGGAGTCCCCCCCACCGCCGCCAGGATGATGTCCTTGCCACGGCCAGGGCGATGTCCCCGCCACCAGAGCTGCCGCGCCGCCACTCTCTGGGGGGGAGGGAGGAGTGGGTGGGGAGAGCGGCTCTGGCGGTGGTGTGGCAGCGAGAAGGCATGGCGGCGGGCGCTCCATTTTGTCGTGGGGGGGGGCTCAGTCTCCCCCGGGAAATTTCAGGGGTAGCTCGAGCCCTCGAGCCCCCCCGTAGTTTACGCCTATGGTTCAGCTGCAGGAAGAGCAGTGGACTCCAATCTGGAGAACTGGGTTTGATTCCCCACTCTTCTGCATGAAGCCAGCTGGGAGACTTTGGGTCAGTCACCATTCTCTCTCAGAACTCTCTCAGCCCCACCTGCCTCACAGGGTGTCTGTTGTGGGGATAGGAAGGGAAGGTGATTGTAAGCCACTCTGAGACTCCTTCAGGTAGTGAAGGGTGGGGTATAAATCCTCCTCCAGGGAGCCAGTTTGGTGTAGTGGTTAAGTGCGCGGACTCTAATCTGGGAGAACTGGGTTTGATTCCCCACTCCTCCACTTGCACCTGGCTGGATGACCTTGGGCAAGCCATAGCTCTGTACCAGCTGTTCCCTCAAGGACAGCTTGGGAAAAAGCTCTCTCAGCCCCACCTACCTCACAGGGTGCCTGTTGTGGGGAGGGGAAGGGAAAGGAGTTTGTAAGCCGCTCTGAGACTCCAAGTGAGTGAAGGGCAGGATATAAATCTAATCTCTTCTTCTTCTTCTTCTTCTTCTTCTTCTCCTCTTCTCCTCCTCCTCCTCCTCGTCTTGGAGGAAGACTTCTTAGGCTGGAAGAAGGCTTCTAACTTTGCTCGGTGGCGTGGTGGGATAGTGGTAGCTACTGTGTTTAATCTGTGGTGAAATTTGGAATGAACCTCATGGCTGCAGATTGGCCAAACAAAGCAAAACAACAGCAGCAGCAACAACCACCAAAAAAGAACGAGGAAAAAACAGCAGCAGATCAGAAATGGAAATTTGTTCTAACTAGGTAAACTGGCCACTGTCAAAGGAAGGGAGAGTAGGGTTTCCAGATCCAGGTTGGTAAACTGCTGGAGATTTGGGGATAAAGCCTGGGGAGGACAGGGACCTCAGTGGGGTACAATGCCATAGACTCCACCCTCCAAAGCATCCATTTCCTCCAGGGGGAACTGATCTCTGTAGTCTGAAGATGAGCTGTAATTCCAGGGGATCCCCAGGTCCCACCTGGACATCCATTCCACCTAGCCCATCCATTCCAACACTCTGTGTGACACAGTGGTCCGCACCCAGGTCTCATCAGGAGGCCCACCAGTGGGACCAGGACACCAGAACTTCTAACCTATGACGTACACAACATGCTTTGAATGGCAGAACATTTTGCAAGAAAATTACTTAAGCTGTCGGTATAGGAATAAGATAAACCCAGACTGTTTTAAACTTTTTGTTTATTTATTTAAGAAGAAGATAATTTTCAAAATATATTGGAAGATAGGCTACGCTGAGAGTGTGTGACTAGCGAATTTGTACCTGGCTCTCGCAGAGCCTAGTGTGACGCTCTAACCATTACACCAGGCCGGCTCATCCTATTTTTTTTGCTGTCCTCACGAGGCTGGGAAGTGTGTGCAATAACAGACCGAATGATTAGAATAAAGCAAATCATCCAGACCTCCCCACGTTTTGAAACCAAACTGGCTATAACTGTATGCCGTAGCATTTTAAGTGCTTGTTTTCCTTTGGCGGGTTTCTATATTAATATAAAAGCAATCTTGTGCCCCCTTGAAGAGTCTGCTGTATGCACCAGTGCGTCTTTGGAAAATCCACGCCGCATGAGCACCATTGCAAATCAATCCCGGGATGAGTCTGACGGCTTCCAGAATTCCTGTTTTTATAGGCTCGCGGGGAGCTCCGCAGACAAACGGAGGGGCTTTCTTGGCAGGAGGAGGAGAGCCTTCCCGACCACTCGTTTTTAGACTCGATTCACAAAGTCATGCTAAATTAACGCCGCTTGCTCTATAGGATGCATTTGGCAAGCGCCGCAGGCCGAGACCTTGGCCGGTTGGGTTTGTTAGCCTCTTGCGTGCTTGGGAGAGGCACACAGAGAGCTTCTGTTCTGCCTCCATTAGTGGGCTCATTGTCCTAGTTCTTCTGTACATTTTGGGCTACAGGCCCTGCCATTTGGCACTGCCTTCTTATAACATTGAGTGACTCCCCTCCCTGGACCCCCCCCCCCCAAATTAATTTACAAAGAAACACCCCGCCCCACCAGTTAGGCACAAATGCCTAGAATCTCGCCTCTGTGCAAAACGAGCCATTTTGCTTCTCTTCTGGGTGGCCCACCGTCCCAAAGGCCCCTGCCTTGATTCATTGTACACTGCTGTCTCTTCCTGCCAGTGGTTCCACTTCTGCGCATTCTCGAAACACAGGAAGGACTGGGTGGCCATCTATGCTCGAGCCGTGCCACCACAGCCAGGCAAAGCTTCTGGTTGTGGCTTTTTGAACTGGACAGCCTCTCTGTCTTTTTCAGGCATGGCATTTAGCCAGGCCACCCTGGTTAGAGGTTGCCTGGTCCTTGAGTCACTCTGGGCAAGCCTGCGACAGAATCAATATTAGGGTTGCCAACCTCCAGGTAGTAGCTGTAGATCTCCTGGGGTTACAACTGACCTCCAGGCAGCAGAGATCAGTTCCCCTTAGGGTCACCAGGTCAGGGTTAGAAAATACCTGGAGACCAGGGAAGTCCTAGGTTGCTATACAGGAGCAAGCAATGGCAAACCATCTCTTGTCTAGGGCTGCCAGGTCTGGGTTGGGAAATACCTGTAGACTTTAGGGGTGGATCTAGAAGAGGGTGGAGTTTGGGGAGGGGAGGGGCCTCAGCATGGTAGAGTGCCATAGAGTCCACCCTTCAAAGCAGCCATTTTCTCCAGGGAAGCTGATCCCTGTCAGCTGGGGATCAGTTGTAAAAGTAGGAGATCTCCTGGCCCCACCTGGAGGCTGGCAAGCCTGCTCTTGCCTTGAAAACCCTATGAGGTTGCCATAAGTCAGCTGTTACTTGGTGGCCCTTTATGTAGCAGGAGAAAGCAAAGGAGCTGAGGATTTTTATCCTTTTTGTTTCCTGAGATCGGTATCGCTCCAGAGATGGTTCCGGACTCATCCGTATCACAGAGAAATGGGGACATTCCACAGAAAAGAGTAAGATAGATATTGGGAAGACAAGGGAGAAAGGAGGGCTCGTAACTATTTTAAATACGTTTGCTTATTATAAATAAATGCTATCAATATATTCTTTCTAGGAATAAGGCCCGTTGTGGAAATAAATACAACGGGTTCTAGAAAGAGACTCTGGGAGAGTGCCAAGGCCTTGGGCACTCAACGTCAATCTGCTGTGGCAACCTCAGCAGGGTATAAGGCCACAGAGTCCACCATTTTCTCCATGGGAACTGATCGATGCCATCTGGAGAGCAGTTGTAATTCTGAGTGATCTCCAGCCCTCACCTGGAGATTGGCAACAGTGGTTCCCCAAGGGGGAATAGCTGGTTTGGAGGGCAGAGTCCATGGCATTCTTCCTGTCTGAGGCCCCACCCCTCCTCAAACCTCACCCTCTCCAGGCTCTATCCCTCAAATCTCCAGGTGAGGGCTTGCCCAGAGACTTGCTCAAGGTGGCATATAAATTTCCTAAGTATACCATTTTTTATCTGGGCACATGGCACATAAGTACTGGAGAAATTTCACCAACCCTCCAGCAGCTTCCACCCCATCAGTTTGGAGAATGGACTCTATGGCATTTAATCCCACTGAGGCCCCTCCCTTTCCAAACTTTGCCTTTCCCAGGCTGTACTCTAAAACTCCAGGAATTCTGAAACCCACAGTTGGCAACCCTTCGTCAAAGGGATGATGCTTCAGTGGTTCTGGTAATTTCCATCAGAAAGTTGTCCTTGTTGAGTCAGCCACCTGGGAGAGTTCTTGTGGAGTACCACAAAGTTCAGTGGTATTACTGCCCATGTTGTTCAACGGTTACATAAGACTGCAGATGTTCCAAAATTTTTGGAGGGGATCGCCATCAATCTGATGATGTCCATCACCACATCTCTTTCAGTAAGTACCCGGAAGCAGCTGCCTCTAGGAGGGCTCAGATGGTGTCTTGAGGTGGTGGCCGAGGGGACGAGGGAGAAAAAGTGAATACTTGCGTGACAGTCATCGATGCAACAAACATGGAATTAAGCAAACTCCGGAGCACAACAGAAGACAGGAGGGCCTGGTGTGATGTGGTCCATGGGGTCGCGAAGAGTCGGTCTCGACTGTGCGACTGAGCAACAACAATAACAACAACAACGTTTGTGGGGAGGACTGAGGTCTTTGAAAGAGTTATGGTGCCCAGCTTAAATGCAGTCAATATTTCACTAACAAAGTACCAGTTAAGAACCTGGAGGTCCTGTTAGGCCTGGATCTTCTGGTACTAAGGCAAATAAAAACATGTGCCCTATCCTTTCCCGGGGTGGGTGGGGGGAGACAATCATAGAAATTAGTAGGGTTGCCAAATCTGAGTTGAGAAATTTCTAGAGATTAGGGGGTGGAGCCTAAGGAGGGTGGGATTTGGGAAGGCTGGGGTCATCAGCAGAGTATAATGTCACAGGCTCCGCCCTCTAAAGCAGCCATTTTCTCCAGGGGGAACTGATCTCTCTAGTCTGGAGATCAATTGTAATTCTGGGAGATCATCTGTTCCCACCTGGAGGTTGACAACCCTAAAAATTAGATATGGTTTTAAAAAAATCAAAAGAAATGGAGAACATTCACTCATCCCTATTCTGCCTGCCTCATTGAGTGAACTTACTCCTGAGTATACATGCCTAATATCATGCGGCGAATGTACATTCTTTTCATAAGACTGAAAAAAAGAAAAGAAAGATTTCACAGTACCTCTCCTACTGGGTTGGTAACAAATGTTTTAGCACAGTCATCCTTATTTTCTTGTTCAACGGATTCACTTGAATAAATATCAAAAGCATTTAGCAAAAGCACTGAAGCTATTCTAGTGTTCATCTCTCTTGCTTCCTGGGCAGTGGGTCCCTTTCACAAAGCCCTTTCGTGAATCACAGGAACCAAAACGAAATGGCTCCAGCGATCCTTGTGTGACACTTCCAAACTTCACTTCCGATGTTTAACCATATTAGAAATTAGCTCCTTGAAGAAACACTTTATTGGAAGAACGACTGCTTTGAGTAGAAGCTCAGTGCCTGTATTTATAGCAAGGTTTTTTATAATAAGGAGCTGCTAAGGAATGACGCCATATGCTTCGAGAAAAGGCATGCTGATATTACAGACTGAACTGTCCGTCTTCTCTGAAGTTGTGCAAAATCTGGCACTTGTGGCAGCACATTGGTTTGAGTAAAGTTTGTAGCTTTCATTTTTTTTAAATGATCAAGTTTCTAGGTCTCTTGCCCTGACCTGGCCAGCCCAGGCAAGCCCGATCTCATTAGATCTCAGAAGCTAAGGAGGGTTGACTCTGGCAAGTACTTGGATGAGAGATCTCCTTGAAATACCAGAACCAGGAGGCGGGGGCAGGCTTTATTCAGTCACCTCTCTGAATATCCTCCAGGCCCACAGAAGGGGTCAGTCACCAGAGATTGGCATGACTTCCAGGTGCACATATTAAAAAATACAACCCCCACCAAATTAAGTTTCTAGGACTCATGATTGTAGAACAAGTAGACCAGGGATCTTCAGCCTTTTTGAGCCTGCAGGTGCCTTTGGAATTCTGACGCAGTGTGGTGGGCACTATCAGATAATGCCTGCTACAAAATGGTTGCCATAGGAGGTGGAGCCAGCCAGAATATGGCTCCTGCAGCTGACCTTCAGTCACACAACAAAGACTCTTGTGCTGTGGTGGCAGCTGCTCCCAAAGCAAAATTTTTGAAAATCTGCACAGCCAATCAAATCTCTGATGGCCAATCTGAAGCTTTCCTGGGCAAAAGCCCCACCTAAAAACACTTTGCAGGCTCCAAGAAAGGGGTCGACAAGATGGAGACCCGATGTAGACAATGGCCGTGTCCCACAGCTCTTTGGGGATCATGTTCTTGCCATGTTCTTGAGAAAACTGGGACTATCAGCAGTTACGAGTTCAGCATCAGTATGGTTTTTCTTCTTTTTAAGAGAGCCGAACCCCAAAGAAATCACAATTGTGCATCTATATAAAATGCTAGATACGGGATCAAGAGACCAATAGTCATGCTAATAGATATATCTTGCAAATAAGGAGCCACTTACTGGCCTAGCTGGATTTGTTCTGGCTATTCTTTGACATTCCTGTTCTAATCCAATTAAATTAGCTGAACCAGATGTTCAGCTGCTCCGAGCAGCAAAACTGGTTGAAAACAATGGGACTGCAGTGATTTCCTTGACTAGCTCCGCCAAGTGTTGATGGAAAGGCATATCTGAGTTTTGCCAAGATGTTGCAAGGGTTTCCAAATCTTGGAAAAAAAGAAGAAGCAACTCCATGGTATGTCTTTGACCCGTGAAAACTATGTTACATTTGGGAAGCATTACGGATGATAATCCTTCCTCTTATGAATTTGGAAATAAACACAAGAAGGACACATCGCTATAAATAATGGAGCAGTTGCTACCTAAGCGTGAAACCAAAGGTTTGTTGTAGGTCCCTTCCCTAGCCATATATCAAAATCCAGACAGGTTCTCATAGCAATAAAATAATCGTCCTAAAGAAGCTTAAACACTAAAGTATCACATCCAAACAATGGTGCCACACCTCACTAGGTTGTTGCTAGAGTTTTATTCCTTAATTACGCTTATATTGAGCTTTCTCTCATCCCAGAACCCAAAGTAGCATCTTACAGAGTTCCCAGGTAGTATCCCAAACAGGCACTGACTGACCATTCCCAAACCTCCTTAGCTCAAGAGACCAATAGTCATGTGAATAGATATATCATAAGAACATAAGAGAAGCCAATGTTGGATCAGGCCAACGGCCCATCCAGTCCAACACACAGTGGTCGAAAATATCAGGTGCCCTCAGGAGGTCCAGCAGTGGGGCCACGACACTAGAAGAAGAAGAAGAGGATAGAGAAGAGATTGGATTTATACCCCGCCCTTCACTCCCCAAGGGAGTCTCAGAGCGGCTTACAAACTCCTTTCCCTTCCCCTCCCCACAACAGACACCCTGTGAGGTAGATGTGGCTGAGAGAGAGCTCTTTCCCAAGCTGTCCTTGAGGGAACAGCTGGTACAGAGCTATGGCTTGCCCAAGGTCATCCAGCCAGGTGCAAGTGGAGGAGTGGGGAATCAAACCCGGTTCTCCCAGATTAGAGTCCGCAGACTTAACCACTACACCAAACTGGCTAAAGAAGCCCTCCCACTGTTGCTCCCCCTCCAAGCACCAAGAATACAGAGCATCACTTGCCCCAGACTGAGAGTTCCTATCTATACCTTGTATCTAATGGCCACTGATGGACCTCTGCTCCATATGTTTATCTAGTTCCCTCTTGAAGCCGCCCATGCTTGTAGCTGCCACCACCTCCTGTGGCAGTGAATTCCATGTGTTAATCACTCTTTGGGTGAAGAAACACTTCCTTTTATCCGTTCTAACCCAACTGCTCAGCAATTTCATGGAGTGTCCATGAGTTCTTGTATTGTGAGAAAGGGAGAAAAGGACTTCTTTCTCTACCTGCTCTATCCCATGCATAATCTTATAAACCTCGATCATGTCACCCCCCTCAATTGTCTGTTATCATGTTTCTTCAAACTGCACTGTGGGAGTTCTATTGGAATGAAAATTCAGAATGAGTGTGGAAAATTTCTCCTCAGAAAATGGAAAGAATTTCAATTGAAAGAAAAGTTCTCCTCAGAACATTAAAAGAAGGAAGCTGATTCACAAGGGGAAAAAAGAAAGAATGAGTTCTGATAAGGCCAGTGACATACCTTGGAGGGCATGCTCTTGTTTGTTCACCCTCAACAGGAAAAGACAGATTAGATGTATTAGGGATGCCAGCCTCCAGGTGGGATCTGAAGATCCCCCAAAATACAGCTTACCTCCAGACTACAGAGATCAGTTCCCCTGGAGAAAATGGATGCTTTTAAGGGTGGATCTATCTCTCGTCTATCTCTCATCCATCTCTCATTGCTCATCTATCTCTATCAATCATTTATCATCTATCACCATCACTACCTACCTACCTGTCTATCTGTCTGCCTGCCTATCATCCACCTCTCTCTCTCTCTTTCTCATCTATCATCCATCTCTCATCGCTCATCTATCTCTATCAATCATCTATCTATCACCACCACCACCCCATCCATCCATCCATCCATCCATCCATCCTGTCTTGTCTGTCTGTCTGTCTGTCATCCCCTCTGTCATCTATCTCTATCATCTATCACCCATCTCTCATCACTCATCTATCTCTATCAATCATCTATCACCACCTACCTGCCTGCCTGCCTTATCTATCTATCTATCTATCTATCTATCTATCTATCTATCTATCTATCTATCTATCTATCTATCTATCTATCTATCCCACTCTCTTCCACAGCGGGCTCAGTGTGGGTCACAACCAGTGTTACCTCTAAGCTGAGTTAGTGTGTGAGCTAGCTCACACATTTTTGCCTTAAGTCAGGAAGGATGGCTCCAGAGCAAACTAATTTATGCAGTAGCCAAATCGCTCACTCACAACTTCAGTGCCAGTAGCTCACAATGCAGAATGTTTTATTTATTTATTTTATTTATTATTAGATTTATAGGCCGCTCTCCCCGCTGTGCATCACTATCACAAGACTCCACAGCTTAGAGGGAGCATTGGTCACAACATATCAATTGGTGCAAAATAGAATTAAGCATTAAAACAAGCAATAATTTAAACAAGTAAAAATAAAATGACACATAAAAACAAAGTTACAATCAGATCAAAACAAGATGGTAAGTATTCCAGACAGTTCTTAGCGCCTCCTGGCAGATGCTAACATGACGGTAGTTAATAAAGGTTATGCTCTATTGATCACTTTCTTGCCTTCTTGCCTTCTGACATACTTCCGGTGATGTCAGGTGGTGTAGCATATGCAAATAAGTTATGCTAATGAGTTATGCTAATGAGCTCCTGGACCTCTTTTTCCACGAAATGACCCCTGCCCAGGAGTAGGATTGTCAAGTCCATGTTCGGAAATACCAAGATCCCTCCCCTCCTTAAACCTAGGTTCCCAGGTCTGGGTTGGGAAATACCTGGAGATTTTGGGGGGTAGAGCCCTGAGAAGATAGTATTTGGGGAGGGCTGGGACCTCAGCAGGGTATAATGCCATAGATTCCACCCTTCAAAGCAGGAAAACTGATCTTGGTTGCCTGGAGATCAATTGTAATAGCAGGAGATCTCCAGGTGCCACCAGGATCCACCCTCCAGGTATTTCTGAACCCAAAGCTGGCAGACTTACGCCACAGGTAGACACGGCCAGCCACAAAATGCTGGGAGGCCAGAAGCCAAGTAACCTTCGATGATGGAGGCAGCTGTTTCCAAATGGGTGCTCCCTCCAGATTCCTGTGCTGTTCTGAAGCACCTCCTGCTCTGGGGAGGTGAAGAAGAGCTGGACCTGGGTCTTTGCGTTGCGGAAGACGCAAGCGGGTACCAGAAAACACATTGACCACATGAACAAATGACGCTGTTTTATACCGAATCAGATCCTTGGTCCATCCAAGTCAGTATCGTTTACTCGGACTGGCAGTGGCTCTACAGGGTCTCAGGTAGAGGACTTTCGCATCACATGCTACCTGCTCCTTTCTACTGGAGAGGCCGGGGATTGAACCTGGGACCTTCTGTATGCCAAGCAGATGCTCTACCACTGAGCCACAGCTCCTCCCCATCGGCAGAAGCTACTACACCCTGGCAGAGGCCACAACACTCTTGGACTCTACTTCATCACCTGCTGGGAGGCTACCTGGTTTGTCATCCGAGTCTACAATTCCAAGGATAAAATTAGGGTTGCCAGCCTCCAGTTGGTGGCTGGAGATCTCCTGGGATTACAACTGATCTCCAGGTGACAGGGATCAGTTCCCCTGGAGATGATGGCCACTTTGGAAGGTTGACTGTATGGCATTATACCCCACTGAAGTCCCTCCCCTCCCTAAACCCCACTCTCCTCAGGCTCCACCCTGAAAAACTTCAGGTATTTCCAAATCGGGAACTGACAACCCTAACTAAAGTCTTATTATTAGACTGAAATGGATTATTGAACCACTCTGCTACTGAGGGCAGAGACTAAATGTCTTGTGTGAAAAGACCTTGCTCTATATTGTTCACAGTGATGCAAGGAAACAAAATCATCACCTTAACCTGCATATAGCTATAAGCAGGGGTCATTTCATAGAAAAAGAGGTGCAGGAGCTCATTACCATAACTCATTTGCATAACTCATTTGCATATGCCACACTCCCTAACATGCCGGAAGTGTGTCAGAAGGCAACACCCACCCCTCAGGCTCCACTCCACAGGTGAGTGAAACTGACCTGCTCTTCCTCCATTCCCTTCCCCATCCAATACTTTGTGCAATAAAAATAAGTGTAAAGAACACACCCTCATTCTCTTCCTGCTCCCTTGAAACCACCAGGTTTCAAGTAGACTTGAGATACCCAGGACATGTGCACTGCCCATCCCTTTCCCTTCCCCTCCCCACAACAAGACACCCTGTGAGGTAGGTGGGGCTGAGAGAGGTCTTTTGAGAACTGCTCATGAGAGAACAGCTCTGAGAGAACTTGTGACTGGCCCAAGGTCACCCCAGCAGCTGCATGTGGAGGAGTGGGGAATCAAACCCGGTTCTCCCAGATTAGAGTACAACTCCTGACCTCTACACCAAACTGATGGGGTGGAAGCTGCTGAAGGGTTGGTGAAATTTCTCCAGTACTTATGTGCCATGTGCCCAGATAAAAAATGGTATATTTAGAAAATTTATATGCCACCTTGAGCAAGTCTCTGGAAAAGCAGCACACAGTCATAAAAGGAACAATGATAAAATTATCAATATTAAAACAAAACATTAAAAACAATAAAGACCCTAGCAGGGCTTTCCCTGGGGCGCTGCACCTCTGCACTACTCGGGGAAGCCGAGGAGGGGGCGGGGCTTGGTCATGTGCCCGCCCCCTGGGCTCCTCACTCCCGGAGCTGCGCTCCTGTGCGCTCCTGCTCCAACGGACCCCTGGCTATAAGGTAATAACAAGATGGTACGTCACCCCAGCAAGACTACACAACATTACAAAAACACACTCACCATGCTGTTGGAGGTCCTGTGGAGGTTATGCATCATATATTCACTGCTAGTGGTACTGCCCAGTTGTCAAGAAATTTTGAATAAAAGTATCAAAAACTATAAGAAACATCACAGGAGATCATATTCCTCTCTCCCCAGAACAATACTTACTAGATTTACGGAGAGATCCTCAAATCCCCAAATTACAGAGGGAGTTGATCTCAATATGCTTGACTGCAGCAAAGACTGTCATTGCCAATAACTGGAAAAGTAAAAATGTCCCATCTCTAACTCAGTGGTTTGCCAAAATATGGGAATTTTATGCTATGGATAAGCTCTCAGATAAGATCTCACCCCTCAATAGCAATAACTGGGGCAGTGACTTCCAGTTAAAATGGTTCACATTCTTAGCACATGTCTTTAGCAATAATATTCCCGCATCCTATAATGCACCAAGTACATTTTATGATGTTCTACATTTAATGGTAACTGGTAACATTTTGACGTAAGTGCACTCAAACGAGAAAAAACAGCCTACCATATATTTTAGTATACGTTCATGTTTAATCTCTGTTGTGTCATTATTATTATTACTATGTTATTGTTCATTCTGTGTAAGACAACAAATAAAGGTTTTTTTTAAACCGAAACACCCCCCCCCCCCACGCAATTCCAGAATCTTTATTGTTCCAGTGTCTGCTTTCTCACTCTCTTATGCCTTTCACGTGACGCAAGCTTTGTGGTCTGCCTGATATATGGTTAGCAAATGCCGGTCTTGTCGGCTCCTATGTATGCTTAGCTTGTTAATAGCTTCCTTTGTTCGATAAGAAGTACTCCCTGTCAATCATTTATTCATAGATCTTGTTGCAATGGACTTTTTCAGATGATGGGCTATGTCTCCCCAGGGTTCAGGGCATCTTCCTGGTTTATAAGGGCTGTGTAATTTGTTTGCTTGTCTGGCACAGAACTGTCTGTTTTACTGGGAACATGGAACATAAGAGGAGAGCATGGCTGCTCAGGGCTTGCCTCACTGGTTCATGTAATTTATCATGTTTGGTGTGAAAATATGCACCAGGATAGGACTGCCTCTGAGCGAATGTGGTCCTTATCACATGCATAGGAGCACGCCAGCCCAGGATTCATGTGCAGAGAGCCAGTTTGGTGTAGAGGTTAGAAGTGCAGGCTCTAATCTGGGAGAACCAGGTTTGATTCCCCACTCCTCCACATGCAGCTGCTGGATGGCCCTGGGCAAGCCATAGTTCTCTCAGAGCTGTTCTGGAATGAGCAGTTCTCGAGAGAGCTCTCTTGGCCCCACCCACCTCACATGGTGTCTGTTGTGGGGAGGGGAAGGGAAAGAAGGGAAGGAGCTCAGGGAAATATCCATCCATTTCCCATCCTCCATTTTACCCTCACAATAACCCTGTGATGCTGAATGACATTAGCAGGCAAACGACAGGTGAATGACAATAGCAGGTGTGATTGGATTTAGGTGAGATATGCAGAGGGGCAATAGGCATGGAGAAAATGGTAATGACACAGGAAACCTAGGTCTCGATTCAGTCCAGGTGGATGCATTATCTTAAGCTTCATTATTGAGTGCAATTCAGAAGTCTCTCTACTCTCCCTTTGAAATTCTTCTGTAAGAGAACTACTTTTAGGCCGGCATCTGAAATCACTCCACTTTCCAGTAAATAGGCCAGATAGGCTCCCATTCTAGTTGTTACTGAAGAAGTGAGCAGTGACTCACAGAAGCTTATACCCTGACACATATTTTGTTTAAGATGCTACTGGACTCTTGCTTTTTTCTACTCAAATAGCAATGAAGCATCTAATCAGCAGTGCAATAGGACTAGAGTTACCAAAATCAGAAAAAATGCAAAAAAGCATGAGATATATGCAAACATTGCAAAATTTGGATTACTTTCTTTTCCCATCGGGGGCTTCCTAACAAATACTGAAAGCTTCCTCTTACCTGACACAGATGTAGAATGTTGATTCCTCCCCCCCCTGTTAGCAATCCTTCACTTGAATGCTATTGTCTGTTTTTATGCATGCATACTTCACTTCTGGTTGCACTGCATCATGGATTTTGTAGCTTTAATGCTATGTGAACAGTTATGTTTTGCATTTATGTTTGGCACCTGTGGATGCAGGCGGTTTGAAATTACAAGCTTGAAAATACTACAAGCCCACAGATAGCTCAGCTTGAGAATACATTTGTTCATGTAAGCATGATTTGTGAGGAGAGTTGTTCAGCGCATGTCGAACTTTTGGAAGTGGTGAATAAAGAGGCTTCCAAGATATTTCTCATTTGAACTGCACCCTGGATTTTGGAGTTTTAGCACGTACAGTCTTATTTCCAAAACGGAGCTTCCATTTTTCAGGGTTTTGTTGTTTTTCTTTTTTCTTTTTGGTCTTTCTTTTAAAGTACCTGTAGTTTGCTGCAGCATCTGGCTTTCAGTTTACTAATATCTTCCTCCCCCCTCTGTTTCCCCATGTGCAAAGCTGTGTTGATAAAATACCACAACCCTTCCCACCTCAATGTGATTGTAGGTAATGTAACACCTTATAAAAACAGTCTTGATAAATCATAACAGATAAGCACTTCTAGATTGCTTTTGTGCAGTTTTTTTAAAAACCCATTTGCACGTACTCGTTGATAAGGAGTGAAAAATGAAAGACACAGACTAAATGTCGTGGTTGGGTTTACCTACCCCAGCTCCAGAATATGCTGTAGAAAAGTTTCTACTTAACTTAAAATCCAGGAGAATGATAGAATGAACCCAGAGAACATCAATAGAGGCAATTTACTCATCCCCAGCGCAGGAATTTGTTAATTCATTTACAGGGCACCCCCTGACCTGAATAGATAGTCCTGACTAGCCAGATCTTGTCAGATCTTGGAAGCTAAGCAAGGTTGGCTCTGGTCAGTATTTGAATAGGGGCCCACTAAGGAATACCAGGATTGCTATGGGGAGGCAGGCAATGGCAAAGCCCACTTCTGAATTTCTCTTGCCTTGAAAGTCCTATGGCATGACCATAAGTTGGCTGCGACTTGATGGCAGGGGGAAAAAATTCTATAGGAACATTGATTTCAATGGTCTTTGAAAGGTATAACTGTACTCTGGACTCCATTGTTAATTTCCGTATTCACTCTCCAGAAAACTGCATAAAATGGTGGGATTATTCAATTCATGTTCGCAAAGTAGGGTTGCTGGACCCCCTGTTGGAGGTGGGGGTTCCCCTGCTGCCAGGCCCCACCTTCCAACTGCTGATCAGCTGACTGGTGGGGGGAGCTTACCCCCAAAGAGAGGGTGATCCTTCCAACATGCAGCGATGTGACTACATCACTGCCCACGTGACCTGGATGTGAGGTCATCACATCCTGGAGGCTGGGGTGATGCTCTGGTATTTGGTATTTGGATAAAAATTCTATGGTAGAAGCCAAATTTACCACAGAGTCCCCCCTAAATACGAGAGTGTTGCCCCGACTTCCGGGACGTGATGGGCAGTGACGTGGAAATGTCGCTGTATGTCCAATGGGCCTTTGGCTGCTTCCGGTACGTCCCCCCATCCCCCACCAGTTGCCAGGAGGGAGCCAGTTTGGTGTAGTGGTTAAGTGCATGGACTCTCATCTGGGAGAACCTGGTTTGATTCCCCACTTTTCCACTTGCAGCTGCTGGATGACTTTGGGCAAGCCATAGTTCTGTCAGAGCTGTTCTCTCTTGAGCAGTTCTCGAAAGAGCTCTCTCAGCCCCACCTACCTCCCAGGGTGTCTGTTGTGGGGAGGGGAAGGGAAAGGAGAGTGTAAGCCACTCTGAGTGAAGGGCGGAGTATCCATCCAATCTCTTCTCTCTTCCTCTCTTCTCTGTCACAATGTGCGCATACATGTATGTGAACTTCAGTGCGTATGTGTGTGAGGGATCTCTGCTTGGAATTTTAGGAACACACAGTTTCAGTTCAGAAATTCCTGTTCCAGACACATGCCACCTGGAACCGCAGTTGTCCTGCTTGCCGTTTGTACTAATGAAAGTCAGTAGAAATGTCACTAGTGGAATTGATTCTGGCCTTTGCTTAAGTGTGATATAAGCCATGTGAAAATGCCGAAGAAGAAACAGAAACCCCCGGCAACCAGAACAGGCAAAATAAAAAGTGTCTCCCAACTGATAATTTAAGAAAATGAGTCCTGCAGTGGACATTTCCCTGCATCATATGTATGCAAGAGATAGGGGGGATGGGGGGGGGGAGAGAAGAAAGGAAACGATAAAGAATTGATCTGATGCTTGTCTGTTCCCATTTGGGTAATGCTGATTTCCTCCTTTGTTGTCTTTTAATCTTTTTTTTTCCCCACGTAACGGAGCCAAAACGAGTCAGTAGGGAAACATCCCTTGGAAAGTACCTTGTCAAGCACGAGCATTTGAAAATAATAAAAAAGAGAAACTCCTTGCCTTTGGAAGGCCATTAACGTGGAGAATCCCTGCCTCCGCACTTTCACCACTGGAATAACAAGAGCGACACACCATGTGCCCTGCACATGATCAGCTTCCTTGTCGTGGCTTCCCATTTAGCGAGGCAGGAGAAGTCACGACAAGATCAGTAAGTCAGACCGCATTAACGTCTACACTAATGAAGTGTGCTTGGATAGCATGAGAAAGAGGCACTCAAGAAACCAGAGGACTGGCTTGCGAGAATAGTGTGTGAGAATAGCCCAGTCTTACTGATTTAAGTCTCTGTATAATTGCATAGCTTTCTAGTCTCAGGGAGGGGCCATGGCTCAGTGCTGGAGCCTCTGCTTGGAATACAGAAGGTCCCAGGTTCTATCCCTGGCATCTCCAGTTAAATGGACCAGGTAGCAGGTGATGGGAAAGACCTCTTCTTGAGACTCGGGAGAGCTGCTGCCTGTCTGGAATTCACTGCCACAGGAGGTGGTGGCGGCTACAAGCATGGACGGCTTCAAGAGGGAATCAGATAAACATATGGAGCAGAGGTCCATCAGTGGCTATTAGCCACAAGGTATAGATAGGAACTCTCAGTCTGGGGCAAGTGATGCTCTGTATTCTTGGTGCTTGGGGGGGGGGGGCAACAGTGGGAGGGCTTCTGGTGTCCTGCCCCCACTGGTGGACCTCCTGAGGGCCCCTGGTGTTTTTGGCCACTGTGTGACACAGAGTGTTGGACTGGATGGGCCATTGGCCTGATCCAACATTGGCTTCTCTTATGTTCTTATGTCTGAGTAGACAATATTGGCCAGAATGGACCAAAGGTCTGATTCAGTGGAAGGCAGCTTCATGTGTGGAGGACCTGCTTTGGGCACGCAGTGTTTCAGGTGGCATTTCCAGTTCAAGGTACTCAGGTAGCAGGTGTGGAGAAAGACCTTTGCCTGCCTGAGGCTCCGGAGAGAGGCTCTCCCTGTCAGAGCAGACATGGCTGATTAAGTGGACCAGTAGCCTGAGTTTCAATAAGGCAGCTTCATATGTGGTGATTGTGGAGTTGAAGCAGTTGGCAAGAGAGTGTGGCTCAGTGGCAGAGCATCTGCTTTGAATGCTAAAGGTCCCAGGTTCAGTCCATAGGCGGAGAGTATGGGGGGGCTCGAGGGCTTGAGCCACCCCCGAAATTTCCCGGGGGGGGGCCTCAGCCACCCTCAGGAAAATGGAGCGCCTGCCGCCGCGCCTCCTCGGGTCCTTCCGAGGCCCGGCAGCTGCTGCTGGAGAGGGAAGGGGTGGCCGGGGGGGGGGGGGGGAGAGGCACCGGCAGCAGCGGCTGGCAGGCCTTGGAAGGGCCCAGGGAGGCAGGGCAGTTTCCTGGGTGGGGGGGGGGAAGAACATCGTCCCAGCGAGCGTGCGCACTAAGGAGCCCCCACCCCTCCTGGGATTTCCAAAACTCTACGCCCCTGGTTCAATCCTTGGAACCTCCAGGTCATAGGATCATAGAATCACAGAGTTGGATGGGACCTCCAGGGTCATCTAGTACAACCCCCTGCACAATGCAGGAAATTCACAAATACCATGGCCCCACACCCCCAGTGACTGTTGTTCCATGCCCAGAAGATGACAAAAACCCTCCAGGATCTCCAGCCAAACTGGCCTGGAGAAAAATTGCTTCCTGACCTCAGTTTGGTGTAGTGGTTAAGTGCGCGGACTCTAATCTGGGAGAACCGAGTTTGATTCCCCACTCCTCCACTTGCACCTGCTGGATGACCTTGGGCAAGTCGTAGTTCTGGCACAGCTGTTCTTGAAAAAGGGCAGTTTCTGTCAGAGTGGGGCAGGGTATAAATCCAATCTCCTCCTCCTCCTCCTCCTCCTCCTCCTCCTCCTTCTTGGTGATCAGCATTTCCCTGGGCATATAAGAAAGAGCCCCAAGAAGAAGAAGAAGAAGAAGAGATTGGATTTATATCCCGCCCCTCATTCACTTGGAGTCTCATAGCGGTTTACAAACTCCTTCCCGTTCCTCTCCCCACAACAGACACCCTGTGAGGTAGGTGGGGCTGAGAGAACTCTTTCCCAAGCTGTCCTTGAGAGAACAGCTGGTACAGAGCCATGGCTTGCCCAAGGTCATCCAGCCAGGTGCAAGTGGAGGAGTGGGGAATCAAACCCGGTTCTCCCAGATTAGAGTCCGTGCACTTAACTAAGCACTGAGGCAACCCTTCCAGCCCTCCCTTCTCGTGATTTGCCTAAGTTCAGTTAAAGGATCTCAGTGGCTGGGGAAGACATTATACATTTTGGGGGAGCCACTCCTAGCCCAAGTAAATATGGAGCCAATTGGACAAGTACTCTCAGTATAAAGTAGCTTCATAAATTCTCCCCTTTTCCATTCCTCCCCCACCCTGGGAGTTGAAGTGGGTTGATGTTGGGTTGCCACAATTTTGATTAGTGGACAGAGGCTCTGAACCTTTAGCTGTGGCTAGACGCAGGCTGAAATAGGCAGGTGGAGCTTTTCCTGCTGGTGAATCTGCCAGAAAAAGCTTTACCTGTTGATGTTCTCTCTGTAACGTGGCTACACACAGAACCCCTGTCCAATGGCCGTGAAAAGGTGGTAGCCACTATTTTGTGAGAGCCAAACTCATTTCTCTTTGATCCAACTTACAGTGAGAGTTGTGCAACAGTGGAATGGGCTGCCTAGGGGGGTGGTGAGCTCCCCCTCACTGGCAGTCTTCAAGCAGCAGCTGGTCAAACCCTTGTCAGGGATGCTCTAGGCTGATCCTGCACTGAACAGGGGGTGGGACTAGATGGCCTGTCTGGCCCCTTCCAACTCTGTGATTCTAACTTGAAAGGTAATAATCAAAGCCTCTGCTGGGTTCAGAGGATAGTGGTAGCCAAAGAAACTGCTTGAGGGCCTACTGGTCCCCATATTCATTTTGGGGGAGATGAGGAACAAAATCTACAAACCTTAGGCATCCTGGGAGCCAAGAAGCTGTGCAACTCACATGACATATATAACATTTGGGTCCGGGAGGTGTGAGAAAGCATAAAGGAACTCTATGACTGGTGACCTGTGGCCAGCTTTGAAGGAAAAATACTGTCTCTACTGTGTTTGAAGGTCTTTTTTTTTGCCGTCAAGTCACAGATGACTTATAGCAACCCTGTAGGGTTTTCAAGGCAAGAGCTGTTCAGAGGTGGTTTGCCACTGCCTGCCTCTGTGTCATGATCCTGGTATTCCTTGGAGGTCTCACATCCACATACAGCCAGAGCTGACGTTGGAGCAGGTGCAGAGGAGAGCGAAGAGGATGATCGGGGGCCTGGAGACCAAGCCCTAGGAGGAAAGGCTGAGGGACAGGGGAATGTTCGGTCTGGAGAAGAGGAGGTTTGGGGGGGGGGACAGGATGGCTCTCTTGAAGTATGTGAAGAGCTGTCACTTCGAGGAGGAGGGCAGGGAGCTGTTCCTGTTGGCAGCAGAGGAGAGGACTCGCAATCATGATTTTAAATTAAGGGCGGGAAGGCTGGATCTTAGGGAAAACTTTTTTATAGTTAAGAGTTGTGCAACAGTGGAATCAGCTGCCTGGGGAGGTGGTGAGCTCCCCCTCACTGGCAGTCTGTAAGCAGCGTCTGAACAAACCCTTGTCAGGGATGCTCTAGGCTGATCCTGCATTGAGCAGGGGGTGGGACTAGATGGCCTGCATGGCCCCTTCCAACTCTGTGATTCTATGAGTCTATGATTCTACTTAGCTTCTGAGATCTGGTCTTGTAAGACATCTTTGGCCGAGGACAGACTGGCAATCTGAAGCGGAGGCAAAGCGGAGGGAACTGGAGCGGGGAAAAAACTCACGGAGCTGGCCGTTCACACTGGCCAGAGCAATGCGGATCAGCGGCGATACGGAGTGTTCAGACTGCCACGGAGACTTCAGACTGCCGCATAGCCAGCGCGCGGGGCTCGTGTGTGCCGCTGCACTTTTTTTTGTTTTCCTTTGATGTTTTTCGCATATGCGCATATGCGCATATTTGCATATTTGCATATGCGCAAATGCACATTTTCGCATATGCGAAAAACTTTTTGCCGGTGCGTTCACACTTCCTCCGGATGCCTCCCGCTTCTTCCAGTTCACACTGTTTGGAAGCGGGAGGCATGCGGAGGAAGGCCCCTGAACACCGGGAAAAACCGGTGTCCGGGTAAAGCGGAAGGAAAGCGGCTGGGAGACGGGTAAGTACGCAACGGAGCCGACGGGCAGATGCGCATGTCTGAACGTGCTCCTTTCCTCCGTTTGCGAAGCGTGCCTGCCCCGCTTCAGATTGCCAGTCTGTCCTCGGCCTTTATTTCAGTGGCTCTTTTGTTGATCATTTCTGTGGGGCATGACTGTAAATGCTTGCATAACTGGCTTATTGGCATTTTAACGCTGTTCATTTCTATTTTATTTAGTTTTTAATATGCTTATAAACCACCCTGAGCTTATTGGACAGGCAAGATAGAAGTTCTTAAATAACTAACATAAATCCGTACTTTTTTTTTTGTTTTTTTCCTTCTAAGGACTAGACTCACGGTTCTTTATTTCTGCACTTTTTTCCTGTTTCTTTGCACCCAGTTTCACATGAAACGGGTTCATTTACAAAGACCAAGATGGGTAGCCTTGTCAGTTTTTCTGTAGCGGTAGAAAAGAGTCCAGCAGCACCTTAAGGGCTAACAAAACTTGTGGCAGGGTAAGAGATTTCATGAGTCACTGCTCACTTCTTCAGATACATTCTGCCATTTCCAACATCCTTTATGCATCAATAAATAAGAGTCGGACTCGACTATGTAACTGAACAACAACAAATAAGCATGATATGATGCTCAAGCAGGAGACCCGTGAATCTGAGAGTGTGTGTGGGGGGAGGGATCCCATTTTCTGTTCCCTTGCTGTGCCACCCACCCACCCACTAGCCAGCCCCCCTGCCTGAAGCACCACTGCTAATGGATGCCTGGCTCAGGTGAAAAGGGAAGGTTGGCTGTGGCAGCAGCTCCTGTAGCTCAAGCTTGCCCTTCCAACCCTTTCCCCTTGCCCATCTACTTGCCGGGTTCATGCGCTGACAGCAGTGGCTCTGGCTCGCCCTCCTCCCTCTCTGCCTGCTCGCCCACTTGGCTCATGCAGTGGTGGCAGTGGCTCCTGCTCCCTCCTCCAGTTTGGTGTAGTGGTTAAGTGTGTGGACTCTAATCTGGGAGAACCAGGTTTGATTCCCCACTTGCACCTGCTGGACGACCTTGGGCAAGCCATAGTTCTGTCAGAGCTGTTCTCTCAAGGACAGTTCTGGAAAGGGCCCCACCTACCTCACAGGGTGTCTATTATGGGGAGGGGAAGGGGAAGGAGTTCGTAAGCCGCTCTGAGACTCCAAGTGAGTGAAGGGCGGGATATAAATCCAATCTCCTCCTCCTCCTCTTCTTCTTCCTCCTCCTCTTTTGACCCATGGAGACAATCCTTTATGCTCTCTGTAGAGCACAGACAACATTCTTCTGGGGGGCTTTGCCCCCGCATTTTATGAAACGTGTCATATTTTCCTGCAAACCTGGCAGTCCCCCAGGTTGCAGAAGAACACCCCCTATTTGAACCTGGCCCCATTCTCTAGGTTTTTCTATCTGCATGAGAGCCAGGTTCCGAATTAGATGCATGGTGGCATGCTATATAATCCTTTTCAGGTGATACATTTGACTACACAGTTCCCGAGAGAGCTCTCTCAGCCCCACCTACCTCACAGGGTGTCTGTTGTGGGGAGGGGAAGGGAAAGGAGATTGTAAGCCACTCTGGGACTCCTTCGGGTAGTGGAGGGCAGGGTATAAATCCAATCTTCTTTTCTGCCGCCGCCACCACTTCACACATATGGGGAAAACACACTACATGTGATCTTACACTCATGCGTACTGGGAATAGCGTGTTCAGCCCATAAGCATGGCTGCATCTAAAACGCACACAGCATGCATGTACAATACAAACAAGCGTTCAAAACTGGCAGTGAAAGTGGAGAACAAAAACTGTCGGCGACAGGTTAAGTGAGTATAAAAAAGAAACAAAGCAGAGCATCTTCACTCATCCCTAAACTGCTAATCCTGCATCTTTCTCTTCCCCATTTGAAAGAGGACAATTGGTTCCTCCACCGTTTCCAAGGACCACCCAAGTTCTTTATGAATTCTTAAATATGGATATTGCTAGTTTCTTTGTTAGGTAATCTGGGTTAATTTGAATCAGACCGTCTCGAAAGTTTTGAACAGATCCCGCTTTTCTGTTCCACGTATTGGGGTTGGTGTTCTCCTTAAATGACTTGGCACATTGCTAAGTGGAAACACAGAGAGAGCGTTCTCTTTAGCTTGGCAGAAGAGAGTCGACCAAAACAAACCCCAGAAATAATTAATTAGAGGCACTGTTTGAATGCTGCCTGAGTCGTATATTCCTCTACTCTAGGTTGTCTTGTCGATTTATTTACTTTATTGACTGAACCATTTGCAGATGTGCCAGCGACTGAAAAGCAGAATTTCTCACAGGCGGCAAGTCCCTGGGCTGTTGAGTGCGTATTTGGTATCAGACGTGTAGCAATTTTTTTCATTATCTTTTTCTTTTCCACAGAAGAACTTTGGAGTGTGCAGCAATTTCCTTTTCCATCAGTTTCTTTTATACCTTAATTAAGTGTCTCATTGAGATAAGTGTGGCTGTAATCACAAACTTGCACAAAAGGGGGGGGGGGAAACGATCGAAGAGGTTGTCCTGAATTTAGCTCAAGAGAAATAATGATAACATATCTTTTTCCCTGCGGTATCTGAGTCCAAGGCCTCCAGCCATGACATAAATTGCATGGTGCTTGTAACGATGAAGCCTTTGCTATGAACAATATGTATGGCAGAAAGGATGTGCAGGGGGGTGGAAAGAGAGAAGGAGAGAGAGGGGGGAGGAAAGAGAGAGAGAGAGAGAGAGAGAGAGAGAGAGAGAGAGTATGAGGTAAACATAAGAACATAAGAAGAGCCCTGGTGGATCAGCCCAGTGGTCCACATAAGAACATAAGGACAGCCCTGATGGATCAGACTGGTGGTCCACATAAGAACATAGGAAGAGCCCTGATGGATCAAACCGGTGGTCCACATAAGAACATAGGGAGAGCCCTGGTGGATCAGACCAGTGGTCCAGATAAGAACATAGGGAGAGCCCTGGTGTCAGCTAATGCTGCCATCTCCTACCTGGGAGGTGGGATGAGTAAACCCTTGATGTCGGGTCTGTGAAATGTTATGTTATACTTCTCATGGCATGCTTATCCCTCTTCAAGCTGCTCTGACCTTGGGAGACTGTTAGTGCCTGTCTGTGTATCTCTTCTCCAATTTCTCCTGCTTTTCCCCTGGGAACCGTAAACCAGTAATTTAAGCACCTTTTCTCTGAGATGGTGATTGGTTGCAATGCATTACCAGACCCCTTTTTGAATTCTGTATAATTATCCTGTTTGGGGCTGTGTCGGTCATTACTAACGCAAGAAGTGCAGATGACCATAGCAGACCTTTCTCAATAAAGCATTCCTGTTTAAGGACACTTGTTGGTGACTGATTCTGTAGGACTCTCACACCTGGTGGATCAGACCAAAGGTCCGCGTAAGAACATAGGGAGAGCCCTGGTGAATCAGACCAGTGGTCTACATAAGGACAGCCCTGGTGGATCAGACCAGTGGTCCATCTAGTCCAGCACCCTATCTCACAGAGCAGCCAAGCAGTTCCTGTGTAGGTCATGCCTGTTTCAGGGAAAGAGAGAGGAGAGGCAGTGTTAGGGGTGACCCTTGAACCTGAAATTTAGGCCTGCAAGAGAACCTAACCGAGGGTTGTCAAGCCTGGGTTGGCAAATTCCTAGAGATTAGGGGGTGGAGCTTGAGAAAGATGGTGCTTGGGGATGGGAGGACCTTGGTGGGGTATAACGCTATAGAAACCACCCTCCAAAGTGGCCATGTTCTCCAGCAGGACTAAACACTGTGGCATGGAGATCAGTTGTAATTCCAGGAGATCTCCAGGCCCCACCTGGAAGTTGGCAGCCATAACCTAACTGCAGCCATTTCAACTTGACCCCCCTCCCCCTTTGCCAACACCATCAGGCTTTACTGGCTCCAGAAAATCAGAGAAGATAGGAACATGCCCCTGTGAGGGCTGTATCAGGAGCCTGAGGTCACAGCTGCCTGCAAAGATGAATAGCATGCACAAAATTTACAACCCCTCAGCTCCACGTCAGGGAGACAAAGGAGGAGCAGGGGGCCTTGCTTCCCTGATCTGTAGGTGCTAAAAGTTACACTAGGATGAACTGAGAGCCCTCCCTGAGGGCACAAAGAGACCTCCGTGGAGCTGAGTCAGGCCAGTCCTAGGGGAGGAAGGGAGAAGCCTGGATCCTCTCACTTTGGTGTCTCCTTTCTTCACCTGGGATACCTGGCTTGAGCGGTCTCAGCGCTTTTCCTGCACCATGACAACTGGCCGAGTCCTAGTTATGTCTCTCTGTGTTTGCCTGAGTAAAATCCAGGTGACTTGCCCGTCTCCGACTCTGTTCTTCAATAAAGACCCTTTTCTTTCTCATGTAAGGTTGAGCGTGATCTCTCTCTCTCCTTTCTCATGAAAGAGGATAAGACTCCGGCTGTCTCTCCTGGCTAGGGTTGCCATGTCTCTTACCTTTTTCGGCCGGGTTTCTTTTTTGGGGGGGGGGGGTTGGTCCCGGTTCAGGACATTCGGGACACTGTTGTACATCTCCCAGAGCCCTGTGGATATAGGGACTGGGCTATTTATAAATCCAGAATATAGATAAGTATAAATAAATAAAGCAGTTTACAAAATATAGTGGTTAACAGTGGTGGACTTTAATCTGGAGGACTGGGTTTGATTCCCCACTCCTCCACATGAAGTCAGCTGGGTGACCTTGGGCCAGTCACAGCTCTCTCAGAACTCTTTCACCCCCACCTACCTCACAAGGTGGCTGTTGTGGGGACAGGAAGGGAAGATGATTGTAAGCCACTTGGAGACTCCTTAAGGTAGAGAAAAGCGGGGTAGATAAACTACTTCTTCCTCTTCTTTTTGACTCAAAGCCTGCTAAACAGTGTGGTATAGTAGTTGGAGTGTCAGACTGGGATCTAGGAGACCCATGTTCAAATCCCCACTCTGCCACGGAAGCTCGCTGGGTGACCTCAGGTTGCTCACTCTCTTTGTCAGCCTAATTCATCTCACAGGATTATTGTGAGGATAAAATGGAGGGTATGAGAAGGATGTATGCCATTTTGGGGAAGGGCTGTGTCTCAGTGCAAGAGCCTCTGCTTGGGTTGTGTTGGATTCATATTGGGTTATGTATTGGGTTGAAATTAAATCTGAAGAGTTTTCGGCTAAACATCAGGAAGAACTCCCTGACAGTTAGAACGGTTCCTCGGTGGAACAGGCTTCCTCAGGAGGTGGTGGGATCTCCTTCTTTGGAGGTTTTCAAGCAGAGGCCAGATGGCCCTCTGACAGCAAGGCTGTTGCAGCCATTAATGTGTCTAAGAACAACTTAGATGAACACTGCATGCTAGGATTTCTTTTAATGCAATGTTTATTTGTTAATGATTTCTATGATTTGTGATGGATATAACTTCCTATTTCAGCACTTGCCTGCCAAGGGCATGGATGAGGAGAAGAAAACTCAGTTGGGATGTGTAAAAATGTACATGCATGAAATATGACTGCCTAAGAGGACATGACAGGGAATATGACTGCCTAAGAGGACATGAACCCGACTAGTGAGTATTTGAGTGTCCCTAGAAATGTTGTGATTGGGATACAGGTTAGGGAATGAACAAATTCTGCATTCATTTATTGAATGCAATAAATGCAATATTGAATTTATCGCATTACTGAATTTATTGCATTCAGTATTGCAATAATATCACAATTTCAGTTTGAAATGCATTTCAAGCCTTCTGAATTCCCTAATGACTCATTGGTAATGAAGGGCATGTCTAAAATCAGCTGTGGCATTGCTGTGGGCACAGTTTTCCACAGTGTTCAAGCCCTTCAAAACATTTGCATTGCTTCACCAGTGCACATGTGGAGGGGCTGTGGCTCCGTAGAACAGCAGCTGCTTGGAATGCAGAACAACTCAGGTTCAACCCCCGGCACCTCCACTCAAAAAGATCAGGCGGTTGGTGACGGGAAAGACCTCCACCTGAGACCCTGGAGAACTGCTGCAGTCTGAGTAAACAGTATTGACCTTGATAGATCAATGGTCTCATTCAAGATAAAGCAGGTTGTTGGAAGAAGCAAGTGTCCTCGCTTCAGTCATGAAAGAGTTAATCTGTTTGTGTTCACAACGAGTAGTTGATTAGCATAGAACCAATTAGACATTGTGTAGTTGTTCCCGCCAGAGAAAGAGGAGGTAATAGTCTTAATGGAGTGAACTAAGAGTCTCTATTGGTTAATCAATAATTTCGAGAAAGTTACATGGTGTTTGTCACGTACTCAGGGGGAGTTTGGGGGGAACTTTCTGTTTCTTTGTTCCTGAGAGCGCTAGTTTTTTTTAGCCAAGATGGAATATAGATCAGGAATCTAGTTAGACTCTTTAGTCTTTGTTGTTTTACATCCCAACATAACCTTTCCCTTTAGTAAAGTTTTCTTTATGATGAAACACACAGATTATGTGCTGCCTTTTATTCCACTGTGCATTTTTGGTGCTCTGCTATTTTTCCAACACAGGTTCATATGTGTTCATGTGTGCATTGATACAACACTGTAAAAGAAGCAACCTTGTAAACCTATCAGTTTCATACTGCCTATGCTTTTTCAGAGCAAGCGACTGCATTATTCATAATCTGAGGTCCTTGGACTGAAATGAACAGATGCCCCACTTCGACAGTGACAGCCTTTGTAATAGATCATGTTATAGTTTTTGGCGGTTGGATTTATAGGGATGTTAAAGTCCCCGCCTTCTTCCTGTTGCCACTTGTTTAACACTCTAGCTGCTGTTGACACGAGAAAGCAGCACCCATTTCTGCTAACAACTGCCTCTTCTATCTTTTGCCTGCAATGGAAAACAATTAATCTCTCCATTTCTACTAATAAATGCTCATTTTGACATATCTTTGATTCCAGGGTGAGAAGAAAGAAAGATTTTCCAGTTTACTGGATCTGAAAAGTTTGATTGCAAGAACTTTCATTCAGTTTCCCCCATGTTTTGCTCTCTCGTGGATACTGAGTTTCAAAGAAACGACAAATTGAAGATTTCAAAATGGATCTTGCAAACTGTTCTATTGAACATCAGAAGAGTCCTGCTTCAATGAGATCAATAGCCCCGCTAGTTCACCATCCCGTTTCCCACAATGGGCAGCCAGTTGCTCTGGGAGTCCTGTAAACAGGAGGCAGAGGTCAAAGGCAAAGGGGAAAAGGCTAGAAAAAGAAAAGGCACGAAACGCAGAGAACAAATTTAGCCATAAAAGAGGGGGAATGGCTGGATGAACGGACAGAGGGCACTGAAAATGTGATTGTTAGTGTTGGTGCCAGAGTTGTGAGGTACTGGAATGAACAATTATTGAATGGAATGGAGTAATGAAAGAAAAATTGTGGCAGAGCTGATGAATTAGAAAATGAGATAAGAAAAAACAACAACAACCTCAAGAGGTGTCCCTGAGGATAGATAGCTGGCAAGCATCTTGGGGAAAAAAATGTATCATGAATCTGGACGAAGTACAAGCAGCAACTGAGAGTGCTTTCCGACTGCTATCTATGTATGTAAGCAAAGATGAAAGACGTAGAAATATTTTAATCGAGTTATGCGATAATGGGGTCAAGAGGTTTTAGCAAGCCTTATGGCACAAACCCGAAATGCGTATCAAGCAAGCCAATCTCGAAGTGCTTTTGGATTTCATTAGAAACATTAATGACCAGAGAGCTTTATTTAAAAAGTATGTGAATGCAGTTTTGCTGTGCAGTTAGTTCAGGAAGGGGGGGGGGGGCTCCCTCCTCCCTCCCAAATGATTAGCATAACTCATAGCTATCACAAACATGGGGTTTGCAAACAGATTTGCTTCCCATACAGATAAGTTGGAATATGCTTCACTCCTATGTCCCTTATACATGGGAGAGGCAAAAGGCCATAGTGTAAGCCAGAATTAGGTTATAGAAATCTGGGCTGCCTTTTGATCCAAAGTTTTTGTATCACAACTAGACTCCCCCACTCCCCAAACAATCTTGCCCTGCTATGTCTTTCACCTGTAGCCATCTCAGAAATTATTCATTTATTAGTTTTGACTTTTAAGCCACCCTCCTTTTAAAAAAGGGCTCAGGGCAGCATACAACAGTAAAAAAATTTTTTTTACAAAGACTTCGAAGTTAAAATAATACATAAAATACACCTAACAGCAACCTAAGCCAGTCTGATGTTGACGATTCCAAGAAAGTGCTGTTGCCTCGTAGAGAAGGGAGTTGGAGAAAGAGGAGTGTCAGACTATATGGGGGACCATTGCTGTCCTCAACCAAACATCTGGCGGAACAACTCTGCTTTACATGCCCCACGGAACGGCAGGGTACGGATGTTGTTCGGCAGAGAGTTCCACCCGGTTGGGGCCAGGGCAGAAAAGGCCCTGGCCCTGGTTGAAGACAGTCAGATGTCACTCAAGCCAGGGACCACCAGTAAGTTCTTGTCTCCTGAGCATAAGGCTCTTCTGGGGGTATACCAGGAGAGGCGGTTCTGAGGGTATGTGGGTCCCAGTCAGTTAAGGGCCTTGGGGTCAGGAAACATTTTTTCTCCAGGCCAGTTTGCCCAGGGATCCTGGAGGGTTTTTTTGTCATCTTCTGGGCATGAAACAGGGGTCACTGGGGGTGGGGGAGATATTTGTGAGTCTCCTGCATGGTGCAGGGCGTTGATGACCCTGGAGAGAGCCAGTTTGGTGCAGTGGTTAAGTGCGCGGACTCTAATCTGGGAGAACCGGGTTTGATTCCCCACTCCTCCACTTGCACCTGGCTGGATGACCTTGGGCAAGCCATGGCTCTGTACCAGCTGTTCTCTCAAGGACAGCTTGGGAAAGAGCTCTCTCAGCCCCACCTACCTCACAGGACGTCTCTTGTGGGGAGGGGGAGGGAAAGGAGTTTGTAAGCCGCTCTGAGACTCCAAGTGAGTGAAGGGCGGGGTATAAATCCAATCTCTTCTTCTCTTCTTCTTCTTCTTCTTCTTCTTCCAACTCTATGTTCCTTTGATTCTATGAATCTGATCCCATACTCCACTGGAAGTCAGGTACCAGAAAGTTGAAATAAGCTGAACTTGGAACAAATTGCCACTATCTACTACCTCTTGCAGTTCGATGTAAGCATTTGGATTCCGCAGATGGAGAACCCCATAAAAAAGTTGTTTGTTTCTAAGTATAAGTTAATTGGTTCTGTAATAGCAGACGATAGAAGATCAACGTCATAGATGTACAAATAAAATTTAATTTAGCATACGTGTAATAACCAGGATGCAAGAATATCTAAAATCACATCAAAACATTAATGGAGCATAAAAAGATAATTATGACTTGAGCAGAAATAGCACCGAGGGACAATAAACCAATATGTTAGTCACTCTCAAACTTGTTATTCAAGATAAACAAGAAGACAGAGCATATGGATTAAATAATAAACAACATTGTGATAAAAAACCAAAACAAAGCGGGGACTCGTACGGCTTTCTCATAGCACTTTCCCAGCCTGAATAACGAGAGCAATGAAACTCTCTTGTACTGAGCCAAACCAGTAGGTCTTCTGTCTCAGTACGGCCTATACCTGGCATCCCCAGCCTTTTTGAGTCTGCAGGTATCTTTGGAATTCTAACACAGGGTGGCGGGCACAGCTGCAAAATGGCTGTCAAAATGGCTGCGGCAGGAGGCAGAGCCAGCTACAAAATGGTTGCCCCAGCTTCCCTTCAGTCGCACAGTGACGATCAGGGGCTTAGCCAGAAAATTTTGGGTGGTGGGGCGTTGGGAAATCTAGCCCAAGAGCCAGTTTAGTGCAGTGGTTAGAAGCACAGACTCTAATCTGGGAGAACTGAGTTTGATTCCCCACTTTTCTACATGCAGCTGCTGGTGTGACCTTGAATCAGTCATAAGTTCTTTCGGAGCTGTTCTCTCAAGAGCAGTCCTCGAAAGAGCTCCCTCAGCCCCACCTATCTCACAGGGTGTCTGTTCTGGGGAGGGGAAGGGAAGAAGAGATTGGATTTATACCCTGCCCTTCACTACTTGAAGGAGTCTCAGAGTGGCTTACGATCTCCTTTCCTTCCTCTCCCCACAACAGACACCCTGTGTAGTGTTCCCTCGAAGCTGAGTTGGTGTGAGCTAGCTCACAATTTTTTAGCCTCTGGCTCACACATTTTTGTCTTAGCTCAGGAAGTATGGCTCCAGAGCAAACTAACTGGTGCAGTAGCCAAATCACCTGCTCACAACTTTACTGCCAGTAGCTCGCAAAGTAGAATTTTTGCCCACAAGTCTCCACAGCTTAGAGAGGAAGGGAAGGAGATTGTAAGCCACTCTGAGACTTCTTCGGGTAGTGAAGGGCAGGGTATAAATCCAATCTCTTCTCCTTGTTAGATCGCAGAACCTAAGCAGGATTGGCCCTGGTTAGTATTTGGATAAAGACTGCAGCCAGGAAATTAAAAGACGCCTGCTCCTTGGGAGGAAAGCAATGGCAAACCTAGACAGCATAATAAAAAGTAGAGACATCACCCTGCCAACAAAAGTCCGTATGATCAAAGCGATGGTATTCCCAGCAGTAATGTATGGCTGTGAGAGTTGGACCATAAGGAAGGCTGACCACCAAAGAATAGATGCTTTTAAATTATGGTGCTGGAGAAGACTCTTGAGAGTCCCTTGGACTGCAAGGAGATCAAATCAGTCAATCCTAAAAGAAATCAACCCTGACTGTTCCCTGGAAGGCCAGATCTTGAAGCTGAAGCTCAAATACTTTGGCCACCAAATGAGAAGGGAGCACTCACTGGAGAAGACCCTGATGCTGGGAAAGACTGAAGGTCAAAGGAGAAGGGGACAGCAAAGGATGAGATGGTTAGACAGTGTCATCGATGCAATGAACATGAAATTAAGCAAACTCCAGAGCACGACGGAAGACAGGAGGGCCTGGTGTGATGTGGAGTCGTGAAGAGTCGGTCTCGACTGTGCAAATGAACAACAACAACAAGAAAAGACCACTAAAGAAGTCCAGGGTTGCTATGCACAGGCAGGCAATGGCAAACCACCTCTGAACATCTCTTGAAAACCCTTCGGGGTCACCATAAGTCGACAGCAACTTGACAGCACTTTCCACCACCACCACCCTCCGCTGTCAAATGTCCATACAGTTTAATTTATCGATCAAGCATCTAAACCAACATTTACAATATGAAACTGTCTTGTCACAACTGTGGCTGACAGTTGACAAAGGGGAGGGGAGAGAAAATCAGTCATGGACCCCTCCCCTTTTTCTGGAGTGAAGCTATTGTGGGCTCAGTCCTTGTGTCTGACGAAAAAAAAGCTACCTAATGGACCGCCTCTCCCCATATGTACCCTAGCGAGCACTACTATCAGGCTCCCAGAGCAGCCTGGTCCTTCCAGGGCCGAAGGAGGCCTGATTGGCGGTAACGAGGGCCAGGGCTTTTTCGGTGGCGGCCCCGTCCTGGTGGAATGAGCTCCTGGATAACATCAGGGCCCTGAGGGACCTCTTACAGTTCCACAGGGCCTGCAAGACGGAGCTCTTCCACCAGGCTTTCGAGTAGGGGCCACCTCGACTTTATAGCCCTGGCCTGGCTATTGCAAACCGCCGATGGACCAACAGCACCAACTGGAATGCCTGAAGAAGTTCGGAAACGCTGCTTGGATAACGTGTGCTGAATGTTGCCACTATGTGTTGTAATTTTAAACTTGTATTGCATTTTTTTGTATTTTATGGGAATTGGGTTGTTAGCTGCCCTGAGCCCGCTGAGAGGCGGGGTGGGCGGGATAAAAATCAAATTAATAAAATTTAAAAAAAAAATCTTGCCCGTGTCCATGGAAACCTGTTCCTGAATTAAGCATGCCCAAGCAAGAGACTGCGGTTAGTCATCAGTGGAAAGGATATTTTAGTGTCTTCCAGGATGCAGAACAAACTCCAGGGGAAAGTCTTTATGAGGTCTTGGCATAAATTAGGTAATTAATCCCAAAGACAAATTCCAGAGGAGTTGCCATGTTGGGTTGCTGCAGCTAAGCGGAAAAGAAGAAGAAGAGATTGGATTTATACCCTGCCCTCCACTCCACAAGGGAGTCTCAGAGCGGCTTACAAACTCCTTTCCCTTCCCCTCCCCACAACAGACACCCTGTGAGGTAGGTAGGGCTGAGAGAGCTCTTTCCCAAGCTGTCCTTGAGAGAACAGCTGGTACAGAGCTATGGCTTGCCCAAGGTCATCCAGCCAGGTGCAAGTGGAGGAGTGGGGAATCAAACCCGGTTCTCCCAGATTACAGTCCGCGCACTTAACCACTACACCAAACTGGCTCTCAAAGGAACATTGGGCCATCTTGAAGTCTAATAAGTGCAACGCAGCATCAGCTTCCGGGATAGAACCTGTATCATCCAAATGAATGAAGTGAATCCCCTGTTAGCAAATATAGATACATAAATGGGGGAGAAACTATTAGAAGGTCATGAAATACAGGCAGTGCAGGCTTGAAGAAGAACTTGAAGAAGAAGAGGAGGAGGAGGAGGAGGAGGAGATTGGATTTATACCCTGCCCTTCACTTGGAGTCTCAGGGCAGTCTCAGCCTTCCCTTCCTCTCCCCACAACAGACACCCTGTAAAGTAGGTGGGACTGAGAGAGTTCTGACAGAAACTGCTCTTAAGAGAACAGCTCTGAGAGAACTTGTGACTGACCCAAGGGCACCCAGCAGCTGCATGTGGAGGAGTGGGGAATCAAACAAGGTTCTCCCAGATTAGAGTCTGTGCCACTACAACAGACTGGCTGAAAGATTTCCATTCACAGAAGCAAAACTTGACTACTTCTCTGTCCCACTGTGACCTAAAATATCCCCTCAAATGCTGCTGTTGGTGAACTGGAGACTGCAGGAATAGCTTGGGGTGGGGTGGAGAGAGAACCAACCCAAATCATCCTTTGTTGCGTGGGGCATATCTGTGGTTGGATCCAATCCCCAGACTAGAATATATCTACGCAAAATTCCAAAGTTTGAGATAAGTATGCTGATTATTCACTACAGCTGTAACAGTGTCTTTCTAAGCTCTAGTTAATAATTCAATCTATTGCTCTCTGGAAGACATCTGTTGGTCTTTGAGGTGTCTACAAAACTCCTTTTTGTTTTGAATGTTTGAGAGATGCTGCGAAAGGGACCAGTGGTAGGACTTAGTAGGCGGCCACTTCATGTATTCAGGCTATATCCTAGTGAATATCTTGAAGGAGGACAGATGTGCGTCTCGTATGGACCACCGCAAGCTGAGCTGTCTTGTGGGGATGCCAGCACTACATCAACAAATATCAGGTAATTTTGAGGGCAATGCTTGGGGAGTAGGGTTGCCAGGTTACCCCAGCCACTTGTGTGTGGTGCGGGTGGGGGAGTAGAGTTGCCAGCTCCAGGTTGGATAATTCCTGGTGATTTGATATTGGACCCTGGGGAGGATAGAGACCTCAGTGGGGTTCACTGCCATAGAGACCACCCTCCAAAGCATCCATGGGATCTGATCTCTGTAGTCTGGAAATGGGATGTAATTCTGGGGATCCCCAGGCCCCTACTGAGGAGGATTGATTTTGAGGGAGATGTGACCCACTTCTGGGTGATGCTCTAGGAAATTTCCCTATTTTCTATGGTAAAGACCATAGAGACATGAGGAAATTCCTAGAGCATTGCCACGAAGGCCATTTTCTGGATTTTAAAAAATCCTGCTCCTCAGTTTCATGAGGGTGGGGGAGTGGGGCCAAGGTACATACTGTGGTATGTAGTAAATAGCAAGCCTACCATCCTGGAAGAATTTTACTATAGAGAACAAAATTGTATTTTTGGGCTCCATTTTTTTTGTTTTTTTACTTTGGCACTCATGGACATAGCTGCAGGGGCTGGTTCCTAGAGCCAATCACAAACAACAGACGTACATTACTATGGCGGCCGACCAAATTCTTGGAGACCGCTATATTCTTCAGCCAATGGTATTATTCCAAATGCTGGGAGTGTGTCCTCTATCACAGCCCAGCTTTTACCATTGCCTAACAATATAATGGTGCTGTCAGCACCTGGATTGGAAGGGCTTTCTATTTAGAGGATGTGTGAAACTGGACCTGCAGAGCCCAACAAGGAAGAGCGTAGAGCAGGAGTGCCCACACAAACATCATTCCTGGTTCCAGCTGGGAGATTTTAGAAAGTGGGTGGGGCGAGGGGAGCTTTTGTTCCGCTAGCCATCTGATTGGCTGCTAGAGATTTGATTGGCTTGTGCATGTTTTTAACAAAAATTGCTTTAGCAGCAGCTGCCCCCAGAGCACCAGGATCTTCACCCGCATGACTGAAGGTAAGCTGTGTGTATTCAAAAAAACTTTTTAAAAAGATATGTTCATTTCAAAAAGCATCCTATTGAACAGAGCTTCTACCTGAAATGTCAAAGAGTTACTATTTGAGATCTTCATGTCCTCCCTCCCAGATACTTTGTAGTTGGCTCTGCCTCCTGTGGCAGCATTTTTTAGAGGGCTCTGTCTCTCACGATAGCCATTTTAGGGTCCGCTCCGTGTCCTGTGGCAGCCCAGAACCCTGGGTAAGAATTCCAAAGGTGCCCGCGACTCAGGTTGCGGTCACACGAGCAGTTTGCGTAGATGAAGTTGTGTTATCTTTGTGGATTTAAAAAGCACGATCAGACATCAAGATTTGCCTTCCATGCCCCAGTTGTTGGCACCCAGGTCCATCTCATCCTAGAAGCAGAGTTTGCCAACACTGGGGAAAGTCTGGTCTTTACATTTGCCAGCACTTCCACTCTGCTTTTCCCAATGTCGGAACCTCCCTGTTGTGAACGGATGAAGAAGAAGAGATTGGATTTATACCCTGCCCTTCACTTCCTGAAGGAGTCTCAGGGTGGCTTACAATCTCCTTTCCCTTCTCCTCTCCATCTAAGACACCCTGTCAGGTATGTGGGGCTGAGAGAGCTCTTTTGAGGACTACCCTTGAGAGTACAGCTCTGAGAGAACTTGTGACTGCCCCAAGGTCACACCAGCAGCTGCATGTGGAGGAGTGGGGAATCAATCCCGGTTCTCCCAGATTAGAGTCCATGCTTCTAATCACTACACCAAACCTGGCTCACTGGATGGGAAGTGTGAAAAGCCACTTTTGTCTCAGGCATGTTTTCCCCCCACGCCTGGTAGGGATGTGCACATAAGCGCATATGAGCAGAAGTGACCCCCATTGCCAGCACAGGCCACATTCCATGGATGAGATGCTCGTAATGTGGATGCTTCAGCGTGGGACCGGTGCACGGAGGAGCTGCTTGAGGGTATGCTGTCTTGCCATCTCTTTCTGCGACAATTTAAACTACCGCAAATAGAGGCTCTGCCAGATCGCGCCAGGCCTCCAGTGTGACTGCAGCCTCAGACAGGTTGTAGAGAGTCCTAAACTCCCTGGTTACCATAGCTTTTTTTTTGTGTGTGGAGGAAGGGGTTTGTTTTCCCCTTTATCAATGAAACCATGAGCAATATTTCTATCACTCCTTGGAAAATCTGGTAGGATCGCTGGAAGCCACATACAATTGCTTTACAGGCCCAGTTCAGAGAATTGACCATTGCTGGAAGAGCATATCCTACCTCAGCCCAGGAACACAAGCCTTTGGGGGTCTTTCAGCTCCATGTTTTTAGAAAACCCAGCCAGCTGATAAAGCGGATCTCGTCTTTCATTCTTGCATACGAGATTGCTGATAAGGCGGCTCAGGTGAGAGTTTTGGCACCTGGGCCTCATTTCCTTTTGTTTTCTTGCTGCAGAGAGTGGAAATATGACTCTTCCCTGACCCCTCATGTCTGGGGCAGGATTCCCCCCCCCTTCTGGGTGAAAACTGGAGGCACACTTCACTCATTGTGCTTCTGAGTTTTGCATAGAAGTGACAGTGACTAGACTGGCATCTCATGTTCTTTTAACCTGCTATCTGCTGGGGACTGATGCAATAGGAAGGCACCCCACTCCAAAAGGGCATATAAAGGGGTGAAAGTATCCAACATGGCGACTTCATTCTTCAACCACACTTCAGCACTTCTTGCGGCTCACTATCCTGCCCTGGTAGAGCGCACAATGTGAGGGCCAGTTCACATGACACAAAGTCTTTGTGGCCCAGCCCCATAGCTAGATAATTTTCTGGGGGGGTGGAGGCAAAGATGGACTGGGGGAGCGCCACTTAACTATGGCCCTGTTGTGGCCGCCATGAAGACTTTATAATTTGATGTGCGATGTGAGTTCTGTGCCTTTCAAATGTACACAGGCCCAATTCTGGTTTTGACCGTGGTACTTGGGTAGAAATAACTTCAGCCCACACTAGGGTGGCCAGGTCAGATCGACGTGCTGGCGGGGGAGGGACTTTCTGGGAGTGGGGGAGGAGCATGTGACATGCTGATGTCACCCAGAAGTGATGTCATCATGTCAGTGATGCGCTGGTTTTTGGGCAAAACTCTATGGTAAAATCACCCTCAAACCATAGAGTTTTGCCCCAAATCAGCGTGTTGCTGTGTGATGTCACTGATGTGATGACGCCACTTCTGCATGACATCATTATGGTGCATTTGGGGGTGGGATTTCCCCCTAATAGCCAGGTGGCCGGTGGCAGGGATGAGCCTGAAAAATCGGGGGATTCCCCACCCCCAACTGGGGAATGGCATCCCTAATGGTACAAGATGGAAGTGGAATGAATGGGGACATGGAGGGCTTTGCGGCACATGCGATATGACATCATTTCTGGGGGAAAGTAAAAGTGATCCACATCTCTGAAGGACTCACTGGAAACTCTATGGTTTTTACCATATTCTGGAGATTCCTAGAGCTACACATTGTCACTTCTGGATTTCTTCCCCAGAAATAAAATTATATGATTGCATATGATGTTGGGGTTTTTTCTTCTGCCATCCAAAAGAATAGTGGTGGGAAGAACAAGTTGCTGGTGGGAGACCTGGTGTCAGCTAATGCTGCCATCCCCCGGGCGGGAGGTGGTAACTGATCCTGGTGGGCCTCATTTCTGTGGAATGTTTTAACCGCTCTGTTCTCACGGCACACTTATTGCCCTGCCCGCTTCCTTGACCTTGGGAGACTGTTATACCAGCTGCTGTATCTTTTCATGTCTGGCTATGTATCTTTCCCGCTTATACTTTGGGAACAAAAAGCCAGTATTTTAAGCGCCTTTTATTTCTTCCTTTGATTGGATATGTTACACTGTAGAGTCCTTTTGAATTCTGTATAACTTTCCTGGTCCCACACCTACCTGCCATTACTAACACAAAAAGTGCAGATGACCAGTAAGACCTTTCTGCAATAAAGATTTCTTGTTTAAGGACACTTGTTGTTGATTGACTCTGTGGGCTGTCACACCTGGAAACCCTACTTTTCTCCCAATGCCATTTTAGAGCCCTGAAATGGCCTTCAGGAGCTGCTGTTGCTTGTGATGTAGTGGAAACAGTCCGGTGCAGTGGTTAAGAGCAGTGGACTCTAATCTGGAGAGCCTAATCTATGAGACTCCTTAAGGTAGAGAAAAGTGGGGTATTAAAACCTACTCTTCTACATATACATTTCTGAGATGAAACAAATAGGAAGTCCCCAGGGCCTTTTCAGGCCACAAAAATGTCATTGGGGTGTGTGTGATGCTGAAGTTCCTTCTACCCACATGCCATGTACATCTTCAGAATCGGGTTTGTGTACATCTGAGAGGCAGAGAACTCAAAACAGCACACCTAATAAGAAATCCTTGTGGCGGCCGTGAGGAATTAGTACCCTGTGATTCCAACTCTTAACAATCAGTGCTCAAAGAGAATCCTTCTTAAACTGGCATTGAAGACCTGAGTTTGGAGAACAACATGAGCTTAACAATTTGGATGCTGAAAGGTGTGCACGAGAGAAGGTGCGCTGCAGCCCCAGGGCTTGCACTGATGAACTGTTTACATATTTTATAAAATAGAGGGCATGCATGGTTTTTCGCTTGTGCACATCCGAGATTTCTGAAAATTTGACCCTGAAAATTCGGCAAGTCTCCCATGGCCAGTGCAACTTCCTGGTGGAAAAAAATATAGGGCCACAAGTCTAAAACAGTTAAAATGGAGCCTACGTGCTGAACTATCACTAGAGGATCTTTTTCCCCTTTGGGGAAAGCTAATGGCCACTTGATAAAAAGGTAGCAAAAGGAGTAACATTTCAATTAGGTGAGAGCAGATTCAAGCTGCCAGATGATTACCAAAGTGGCTTGTCAAACCTCTCTGTTCTTTCTCACCCCCTTTTCTTGAAATAAAAAAAATATTCCTGTTTAATTCATTAACTTCAGGTCTCCAATTAGGAACAAATCTCTGAAGAAGCGAGCTGTTTAGTGCCCAGCTTAGCTCTTTTCTGCTCATTTCATACAGCCAGTAATAAAACTGTTAAGGCAGCCTTTGAAATCTGAGCGACGGAAAGACGTTTGTTACAGTACATTAGACCACCAAACTCCCAAGAAGTAAGACGCAGTCAAATGCAAGCAGAAAAATGACTCTAAAGTTTTATTTCTCTTTGGAGAGCTTTGATAATCAATTGTCATCTTTTTAAAACGTGGGCTACATATAAAGGGCCAGTAATCAAAATGGCATTTTCCACAAATGGAGCATAGAAAGAAGAACAGTTGGCGGAGTTGAGTTGTATTTGGATTGTCAGTGTCGGGTTTGGAAATGTCTGGAGATTTGTGGGTAAAACCTATGCAGGGTGGGTTTGGGGGAGTGAAGGGACCTCAGCACTGTATAATGCCATAGACTCTACCCTCCAAAGCAGTCATTTTCTCCAGGGGAACTGGTATCTGTAGCCTGGAGAGCACTTGCAAATTTGGGAGATCTCTGGTCCCCACCTGGAGTTTGGCAACCTTAAGTACACAAGGATGGACAATTGAGTGGTTTTGAAACCAGCATACATGAAACTTGAAGCAATTATAAACAGGCCAAGATTTCCCGTTTTAATTCTGTTTTCTAGCAGGGAGAGTTTTGTGTTTTGTAGATTGCATTGTCTATCCATCAGTTCTCCAGGGGAACTGATATCTGTAGCCTGGAGAGCACTTGTAAATTTGGGAGATCTCTGGGCCCCACCTGGAGTTTGGCAACCTTAAGTACACAAGGATGGACAATTGAGTGGTTTTGAAACCAGCATACATGAAACTTGAAGCAATTATAAAGAGGCCAAGATTTCCTATTTTAATTCTGTTTTCTAGCAGGGAGAGTTTTGTGTTTTGTAGATTGCTTTGTCTATCCATTTTTGTCCCATCCTTCCTTGAAGGATACATACAAAGCTCCCCCCCCCCCGCTAAGATTGGTCTCAAAGCTAGGGATGCTTGGAGATCTGCCAGATCAGCTCATATTCTGCTTGCCAGCTGTGAGTAGGGAGCCAGTTTTTCATCAAGCCATTTGACTGCTTGCAAGCAGCTGCATCCTGTTCAGTGGGCTTTTGTTGTTGTTCAGTCGCACAGTCGAGTCCGACTCTTCATGACCCCATGGACCACATCACACTAGGCCCTCCTGTCTTCCGCTGTCCTCTGGAGTTTGCTCAATTTCATGTTGGTTGCATCAATATGACTGTCTAACCCAGGGGTGTCAAACATGTGGCCCGAGGGCCAGTTCAGGCTCTTGGAGGGCCCCAATCTGGCCCTCAAGGACCTGGTTGTTTCCTGCTTCCTTTTTCAGTTCTGCTACTGCTGCCATGTCACAGATTGCTTTACCAGTTTCAGTCACACAGGAGAGATGCATGTTTTATTTAAAGTTTAAAAAATCTTTAATTGTGTTTGTGTCCTTTATAAAGTTTATATCTCTGCTACCTGGCATTACATTTTATGACACACATGGCCCGGCCCAACAAGGTCTCATTTATGTCAGATCTGGCCCTCATAACAAATGAGTTCGACACCCCTGGTCTAACCATCTCATCCTTTGCCGTCTCCTTCTTCTTTGACCTTCCATCTTTCCCAGCATCAGGGTCTTCTCCAGTGAGTGCTCCCTTCTCATTTGGTGGCCAAAGCGTTTGAGCTTCAGCTTCAGTATCTGGCCTTCCAGGGAACAGTCAGGGTTGATTTCTTTTAGGATTGACTGATTTGGTCTGAAGCAACAGAACAAAGTTTGAGTCCAGTGTCACCTTTAAGACCAACAAGTTTAGTTCTGGGTACAAGCTTTCTGAAGAAGTGTGCACATTCGTTGGTCTGAAAGGTGCCACTCACACACACCACAGGGAAGGGAAGGGAGATTGTTGTGGAAGGGAAGGAGATTGTAAGCCATACTGAAACACCCAGTGAAGGGAAGGGCATAAAATCCAATCTTCTCCTCCTCCTCCTCCTCCTCCTCCTCTTCTTCCTTTGTTCTATCATAAGATGTAGTTCAGTTAAAAACATGTGGGAAGCGAAAAGATCCCAAGTTCAATCTCTTGCTATTTTCCATTTAAATAGATGTCAGTAGTAGGAGGAGCGCTGGGAAAAACCTCTGCTTTGGAAAAGGATCTTGTCAGAGCAGAGCACACTGAGTCAGATTAGTGTGGAGGCTTCATGTGTGCCAGTGCCCTTTGTTACGAGCCACTCAAGCCCGTAGAGCAGAGGAGGGACGGGACGGTGCTGTCCTGCCAGATCCGACCAGTGGCCTATTAGTTCCTTTTGACCTAGCCTGGCTATGCACACTTCCAGTCCAGGCCTGGATTTTCGCCTGAGCCACTCTCTCCCTGGCCTTGAGTTCTAGTGCCTGCTTGGCGTCTCCCAATTTGTCCTTCCCAGTTCTCACTTCCTCTCTCTCTCTCTTTTTTTAAAAAAAACAGACTATCTGGCTCCTGATTTTGGCTCTCTTTGACGACGGCTTTTGTTCTCCCCGATTCGAGTTGCTGCGGATGGCTCGGCTGCTCCTGTGCTTGGCTTCCGCTCTTCCTAGATCTTATTGCCTTGATTGGACTGATTACCCAGTTCCAGGTTTTGGCTCGCAGCAACCTCTGCCTCTGTCTTGGCTCTCCCGCAGATCTGACCTAGTGCTCCACCTGGCTCCGGTCCCCGCTGGAGCTCGTGCCTTGGCTCCAGACGTGTGCTCGGCTTCCTAAGGACTAGTGCTGACAAGTTCCAATCGCAGGCCCTTAATGGTAGCTGCTGTGCTTACGCTGTTGAAGGTGATTACGGATCTAGAGGGCTGGCTGGAAAGCAAAGCATCTCTATTAAGGAATGTTGGTGTAGGCCCTCCCCTTATAAAGCCCCCCCCCCCTCCTGCCCCATCAAAGTGACACGTTTTGGTTTCCCCTCCAACATTTCATTGATGAAAGCTGAGGCAGTCTGAGGGAACACCAGACGTGTACATTTCAGCTCAGGTTGCCAGCCTCCAGGTGAGGTATGGAGAGCTGGAATTGCAGAGGAACTCCAGACTACATAGATTGTTGATTAGCTATTTATTTATTTGAAACATTTATTCCGCTTTTCCTGAAGACAGGGGCTGCTTTGGAAGGTGGACTGTATGGCATTGTGAGAGCCCGTTTGGTGTAGCCAGTGTGAGAACCAGTCTGGTGTCGTGAAGAACCGGGTTTGATTCCGTACTCTTCCACATAAAGCCAGCTGGGTGACTTTGGGCAAGTCACAGTTCTCTCAGAGCTGTTCTCTCAAGAGCAGTTCTCTCGGAGTTCTCAGCCCCACCTACCTCACAGGGTGTCTGTTGTGGGGAGAGGAAGGGGAGGAGCGTGTCAGCCACTTTGAGACACTTGAGGCCTGCTGGGTGACCTTCGGTCAGTCACAGTTCTATCAGAGCGGTTCTCTCAGACCTCTCAGCCCCACCTACCTCACAGGGTGTCTGTTGTGGGGAGAGGAAGGGGAGGAGCATGTCAGCTACTTTGAGACGCTTGAGGCCTGCTGGGTGACCTTGGGTCAGTCACAGTTCTCTCAGAGCAGCTCTCTCAGACCTCTCAGCCCCACCTACCTCACAGGGTGTCTGTTGTGGGGAGAGGAAGGGGAGGAGCATGTCAGCCATTTTGAGACACTTGAGGCCTGCTGGGTGACCTTGGGTCAGTCACAGTTCTCTCAGAGCGGTTCTCTCAGACCTCTCAGCCCCACCTTCCTCACAGGGTGTCTGTTGTGGGGAAAGGAAGAGAAGGAGATTGTAAGCCATTTTGAGACACTTGAGGCCTGCTGGGTGACCTTGGGTCAGTCACAGTTCTCTCAGAGTGGTTCTCTCAGACCTCTCAACCCCACCTACCTCACAGGGTGTCTGTTGTGGGGAGAGGAAGGGGAGGAGATTGTAAGCCACTCTGAGACTTCTTTCCGTAATGAAAAGTGGGGTATAAACACACAACTTCTTCTCCTCCTGTTCTCCTTCTCCCCTACCAAGGTCCCACCCTCCCTAAACCCCACTTCCTCCCTAAACCCCACCTTCTAAGGCTCCACCCTCAAATCTCCAAATATTTCCAAGCCTATAGTTGACGACCCTAATTTTAGCAGCTCGCAACATTTTCAAAAACTTGATGTATGAAGGGCCTCCAATTCAAACTGGTACTGGCCACTGTGTGAGCAGAATACTGAATGATAGATTTGTAAAACTCATTTATTGGGACTGATTTATATGATATGAGTCTGATTTAACTATCTGTTCAAATCATTGCCTCCCAAGATGAACAGTGGTGCCAGAAAGGGGGTGGGACGTAGAACTCAGTTGGGCTGCATGACAGAAAAGCCAGTTGTGTGGCACTATACTGTTAGGAAGGAATACGTGGAAACAACCTGCTCAATAGTCATGAACCAGTCAATGAACAGACAAACAGTATGTCAAAAAATCGGCTCCCTCTGGTGAACAGGATGTGAGCTGAACTGGTGGGTGTTCAAGTATCCCTACCTGAAGCTGGGATCCCCCAGCAAACATCTCCCTGACCTGGATGGTCCAGGCTGGCCTGAGAGCCAGTTGGCGCAGTGGTTAGGTAGCGCGGACTCTAATCTGGGAGAACAGAGTTTGATTCCCCATTCCTCCACATGCAGCTGCTGGTGCGACCTTGAGTCAGTCAGAAGTTCTCTCAGAGCTGTTCTGTCAGTTCTCAAGAGAGCTCTCTCAGCCCCAGGTTCCTCACAGGGTGTCTGTTGTGGAAACGGGTAGGGAAAGGAGATTGTAAGACACTCTGAGACTCCTTCGGGTAGTGAAGGGTGTGTGTGTAAATCCAATCTATTCTCCTCTTCAAAGAGATGTAACTTTTAGATACCTTGGGGGAGGGGCTGACATCTGCAGAATGCTATCTACCCCCAATGAAATAGGAACAGTGTTTTACAAGGGACAGGTAGGAGAAACAGTGGCTGTCCCTATTAACAAGACCACTCTAGCGTATGATTTTTTTTTTAATAACAACAGTAGCGTGAAAAGCCCCATGCATATGTAAAACAGGCGATTCGGCTTTTGTATCTTGGCTCTCTTTGTATTTCTGTTGGATCTCTTTCGCTGATGCAAATATGCTGACTCCGTACTTTCTAGCACCTCTGTGAAGTGTTGTAGCAGCCTGAAAGAACTTGTGTGCAGAGGATGCAAGGCCTGTGTTTGTCATCCGTGGAAACGCAGGCAGGTTGAACAGCCAGCCGGTGGGAATGGTTCATTCCAAACTGCATTTTTTTTAAAAAACCCACACACAACATCCAGAAATTTAATGACAGAGCTGTTATGAACTCAACTGTTTTCTTAGTCTTTTCCAGGTACATTATGCTAAGCGCCTTATCTCCTATTGAGTCATCCAGTTGTTAATCAAAATTGTCTGGCTGTATAAGCCAACTCTGTCTTTAAGTCCTTGGAATTGACAGCTAAATCTGGCAGTTGGCTTTGTGGAAGAAACACAAGAGGACGGGGGTAAAGAGGGGGGGATGAATATAATGTTGCATTATTCATATAGTGCTGCTACCAGACTCCCCCGAATTTCATTAACTTCCTCACACACACAATCTAGGGTGAAGATATGATCACCAACAACGTGGGCATAATTATGGAGGCACGGGGCAAAACGCCCTCCCCAGTTTTATAAAGTGGAGGCGTGACGAAGGGTGCCCTTTGGGATGATCATGAAGTCACCAAAATATCAGGTGAATGAATGCCTCTTTTGTCAGGCAAGCAGGAAACCAAGTGAGCTTGGCAGACAAGCCAGCGGGAAGAGGACAACTTCCCAGTGGGAGTGAGTGATCCGTACCTCCCTCTATAAAAACCATCCCAATAAGAGGAATGGGTGAGTATTTAAAGAAGCCAGTCTGCTTCCATGTCGCAGTGTTGTGAAGGTAAAATAGAGGCGAAGAAGAAGAAGAAGAAAAGAAGGTATTTAAATCCCGCCCTTCACACACTTGGAGTCTCAGAGCGGCCTACAAACTTCTTTCCCTTCCCCTCCCCACAACAGGCACCGTGTGAGGTAGGTCAGGCTGAGAGAGCTCTGACAGAAACTGCTCTTTTTCAACGACAGCTCTGAGAGAACTATGGCTTGCCCCAGGTCGTCCAGCAGGTGGAAGTGGAGGAGTGGGGAATCAAACCTGGTTCTCCCAGATTAGAGTCCATGCACTTAACCACTACACCAAACTGGAGGGAAGGACCTTGTTTGGTCCCCTGAACTCCTTTGAGTTCCTTGGAGAAAGGTCAAGTAAAAATGCTTTTTCAAAATACAATAAATACAATTATGATGAAGCTCGCCTGTTTATAGGGGTGCCAACTTTTAAATTGGGCCCTATAGCTGTTGTATCAGTTTGATCTACAGAAATTATCAAAGCTAGATTCAAGTTCAGTTGCAGGTGTCCCAGAATTACATCTGGTCTCCAGATGACAGAGATCAGTTCCTCTGGAGAAAATGGGTATTTTGGAGGGTGGACTCTGTGGCATTACACCTTGCCGGTCATTCCCCTCCACAAACCCCACCCTCCCCAGGCACTAGGGATTTCCCAAACTGGAACTAGCAACCTTGTGAGGTGATTTTTTTTCCCCAGAGCCATGCTGTGACAAGTGTTAACTGGCCATTTTCACATGTCAAACCTCCATTACAAAGACAGTCCATTTTTTTTCATGGCCAGTTGGCAACCATATTCCCTTAAACTGACTCTGCTAGATCCTAAAGATAGTTTCAGGTCCAGCAAGATTCGAGCCTATCAGCACCTTAAAGACCAACAAGATATCCCAGGAGATAAGATTTGGAGAATCAAAGCATCTGACGATGGCCCTTTCTGCACCTGTATTTTGCCGCAGTTTCTGAGAACATCCCATTCTTGCATTCTGCATTCCCTCCCACTTTCATTTCTGGTTTTCGTTGGGGCTTTTTCTTCTTTATGCACTTTTTTACAGGAATCTGCATTCAGGCCCTTTCCAGCACACTGTTGCCTTGCAGTTACCAAAACTCCTTTTACTGCAATTTTTTGGCTCATTTAGTTTTAAATTGCTAATCCTTTCTAAAGTAGAATTGTTTCTGTGGGTATTTAAGTGCTGCCCACTGCCCTCCCCCGTTTCCACCTCTCTCTTTTTAGGTTGACACTCCCTCCCTGTTGTTTTCTTTCCCTCCTTCTCCAAAGACAAAAGAGGACATGTCCTCCCACTTAGGCAAACTTTTAAAAAGCCAGAGAGAGCATAAGAAGGAATCAATAAATATAAAGGACTGGGGGATTCCCTGCTCACAAATGTGTCAGTCTTGCATGCGTGGGCCTGGATTCCCCCCTCCCTTCCCTTTCTTTTTGCAGAATCACGGAGGGAGGGAGGGGTTGGGTCTGCTGTTAAAAGTTTTGAAAGATGTTTGCCTTTCTCTTCATCTTAGACAAAGCAGCCAGTTAGCTCAAAAAACGTGGGTTTTGCTTGTAGATGCAGAATGTATACAGAATACACAAATAAATAAGCCAGAGTGTCAGAATCTGCTGATTCAGACAAAGTCTTTCTATTGCTTACAGCTATGTCTTCTGTTTTATTGCCATGGTTCTCCCTTTCATGTCTGTATGCCTTTCTATATTCCTATTGCCATGCATGTATGCTAGCTGCTTCCATAACACCTGCCATGTAACTACCCCTCCTGTAGGCGAACCCCCTCACTTTGGCCAGCATGTATTTAGAATCTGTGACCCCAGGTTTATGGCCCTGACCAGGCCTGGTGTGTGTAACTGTCAGAGCGGGAGGATGACAACTTCAAAGTATGGGAACAATGGGCCTCTCACACTCCTGCCTCCACATTCCATTCATCCCGGCTGGGACTCCAAGGGAGGACGAGTCTCATCTCTTATCAACGTGCGAAAGCCTCGAGGCCATTGATTGTTATGTGAAATGGTAACATCTGAAGGGTCTGGTTTGGGAAGGGAAATTTACAACTTGACACCTCAGTTTCTTTCCTGTGGGAAGCAAACGGCCAGAGCCCCTTTTGCCCGCCGTTTTTCCCCTTGTAGTGATTGGCTACCTATGGGTAATTCAAACTGCCTAGAAAGGTATAATAGACCTGCTTCTGTCATATGTGTTATCTCTGACAATAATCCGAGAAGCTGTACCAATGTAGAGATTGGAAATAAAGAACTGTGTTTCATCAACAAAGATCTGATCCTTGACTACTTTGAGCAGAAGTCTCACACAGAGGGGGTGAAACCAATGCAGAGGGAATGCGTGTGACTGTGAAGTCAACCCTTAAGGCTTGACTCCTCGGATTCTCCGGAACAAGCTATCAGTGCAGAAAGGGCCATTGGCTTTGACTGTTGAAAGCTCATACCCTGGAAAATCTTGTTGGTCTTTAAAGTGCTCCTAGACTCGAATTTTGCTAGAGCCTGGGATTTCATGTTATAGTAACAATTGAACTTATATATAGTGATCTGAAGACAGATCTACAAAACGAAGAGATGGAATCCGGAGTCTTCGTCTTATTTTTGGAAATATCTTCATACATTATATTATATACACCAATATGTGGAGGTTATAGTTCTGATGTCTGTACGACAGATGTAGTAGTATGCTTGTTGTATCTATTTTATCTGTTTCTGTTATGATTGAATGTTTAGTATAAACTTTGGGTTATTAGAATATTTTCCTCTGCATTATTGAAGCAGTATCTTGTGTGTAAAATACAGAAACCCCCCCACCAGAATAAGGAGTACCTTAAAGCAGATTTAATATGGACAGAAAGCCAAACATCACCAGTCTCTAAATCTTGTTCCAGAACAAATTAAAGTCATGTGGTCTCAGGGCAAGTCTTCAAACTACCCGTTCCCTAACCCCTTTAAATACAAGGAATGGTCTCTCAGTTATAAACTCTTGTCACTACAGACCCATCCCTTTCAGTTACAATGTCACCTCTTGTTGATTTAAAATTATCCATCATTGCTATGTTATCTGTGTTTTCACGATATTATTAAGAAATTCTAGATTTATCAGTCATGTTTAGGTGAAAAGTGCTTTAAAACCCTTGCTTCATTTATCATAGCAACAGCTCTGTGGGACAGGGCATTAATATCCCTGGGGCAGCTGTCAGGTAGTGACGGAGGGGGAATCTGAACTCCTCTCGAAACTCTTATCAACCTGGACTGTAGTTGCGAAAATAGCCAAGATCTGTTATATATCTATCCCCCCCCCCCAAATCCAGTAGATCAGATTGAAGCAGCGGGCCAGGGCCTTCTGTGAGGCAACGTGAAATACCTTGCCTCAGGTAACAGATTTAGGAAGGGTAGCTGTTTGACAGGGATTTTTTTTTTAAATGGCCTTAAATCACAAACTCTCAGGCACAATCTTATCAAAAAACCAGCAGGGTTTTGTGTGTGTGTGTGTGTATGTGTGTGAAAGGCTTACACAAACCAGGCTTACACACAAACTCTGGGTTTGAAAATACCTGGAGATTTGAGGGTGGAGGCTGGGAGAGTGGAGTTTAGGGAGGGGAGGGGCCTCGGCAGGGTATAATGCCATGCAGTCCACCTTCCAAAGCAGCCATTTTCTCCAGAAGTGGAATAAATGTTTTAAAAAAACAAAAATAATAATAAATAAGTGATTATATAGTTGAAATTCTGGGAAGAAGAAGGAGGAGGAGGAGAAGGAGAAGAGGAGGAAGAGGAGGAAGGAGAAGAGGAGGAGATGGAGACTGGATTTAGATCCCCCCCCTTCACTCGGAGTCTCAGAGTGGCTTACGCTCTCCTTTCCCTTCCTCTCCCCACAACAGACACCCTGTGAGGTAGGTGGGGCTGAGGGAGCTCTTTAGAGAACTGCCCTTGAGAGAACAGCTCTGAGAGAACTTGTCACTGACCCAAGGTCACACCAGCAGCTGCATGTGGAAGAGTGTAGAATCAAACCTGGTTCTCCAGATTAGAGTCTGCACTCATAACCACTACACCAAACTGGCGGGAGAGCTCCAGCAGCCCCACCCCCACCCCCGGCAACCTTATTACACACTCTTAGGGTTACCGACCTTTAGGCCGGGTTTGCAGTTTTCCCCGGACTACAACTAATCTCTAAAAAGATCAGGTCCCCTGGAGGAAATGACAGCTTTGGAGGATGGCCTCTGTGACATAACATCCCTGCAGTAGCTGTTGCCTCCCTCTCCAAACTCCACCCTCCCCAGATCCCACCCCCACCAAATCTCTAGGAATTTTCCAAGCCTTGAGTTCGGCAACCCTGCTTCCTCCCTTTGCATAGCACAAAGAGGCTGCATCAACACGTTGCTGGATGTTGCACAATACATGGGCTATAGCAATAATTCATAACTGCAATTTCCTGTGAGGCAAATCATCTAGTTCAACAGGACTGCTGAAGAGCAATGGTAGTACGTTTATCCATGTTCACGAGGATACAGCCTTTATTCTGTTAGGTGCACTGATGTTTGAGGAGTCCAAATTCTCCCTGCCTAAACTGGCTTTCCCATTACCTTTTCCCTGTACCTTTTAATTAGTGTTTAGTGTTTCTTCCAACTGATTATCATGTCTCCTCATCCGTAAAAATTATTAACCGTTGCATAGTTTTGCAAAAATGGAATTACTTACATAGCTACACGTAATTTTTTTTTTGTCGTGTGGCCATGAGCAGCTTTGTAGGGCTGACCGAAGATGCAAAAAGAGCATGGGGAGAGAAGGCTGAAAGAGCCAGTATGCGGGAGGCACAAATTTCCCATCGCCAGCCTGATACAAAATCCTCATTTCATTCTCCAAAAGACACAAGGACTTCATGACAAAAAAAAAGGCCCCCCTTCAACTGAAAATAAGAATGTAAGAAGAGCCCTGCTGGATCAGACCAGTGGTCCATCTAGTCCAGCATCCTGTTTCACACAGTGGCCAACCAGTTCCTCTGGAGGGCCAGCAACAGGGCACAGAGGCCGAGGCCTTCATAAGAACATAAGAAGAGCCCTGCTGGATCATACCAGGAGACCATACCAGGAGCCCTGCTGGATCATACTAGTCCAACATCCTGTCTCACACAGTGGCCAGCCAGGTCCTCTGGAGGGTCAGTAACAGGGCATAAAGGCTAAGGCCTTCATAAGAACATATGCCCTGCAGGATCAGACCAGTGGTCCATCTAGTCCAGCATCCTGTCTCACACAGGGGCCAACCAGTTCCTCTTGAGAGCCAACAACAGGGCAAAGAGGCCGAGGCCTTCATAAGAACATAAGAAGAGCCCTGCTGGATCAGACCAGTGGTCCATCTAGTCCAGCATCCTGTCTCACACAGGGGCCAACCAGTTCCTCTTGAGAGCCAACAACAGGGCAAAGAGGCCGACGCCTTCATAAGAACATAAGAAGAGCCCTGCTGGATCAGACCAGTGGTCCATCTAGTCCAGCATCCTGTCTCACACAGGGGCCAACCAGTTCCTCTGGAGGGTCAACAACAGAGCATAGAGGCCGAGGCCTTCCTCGGATGTTGCCTCCTGGCTCTGGGATTCAGGAGTTAGTGCCTCTGAGTGTAGAGATTCCCTTTACTCACCACGGCTAGTAGCCACTGATGGACCCGGCTGAAGAAAGAGACAGACACATGGGATGGAATAAACAAGGCCCCCTTTATTAACTATTTACATATAGGAGCAGTAAGGGCTAAATAACAGTGTAAGTAAGTATTGTTTTATTGTATGTGGCCATAGGCCTTCACAATAACAAAACACTCTCAGAAAGTTTGTGCATTAACATATAATAGAAAAATTCAACCTCTATTTAAACATATAAAAATACCTGTTAAAACTATCTCGACCTCTAGTCTTTAAAACCGATAAGACCTTCTGAAATCACTCCCTTGGATGCAATGGTACTATTTGATTTCTTTAATTTTTCTAGCGGCCAAGGCAAAGAGAGCCCATCTTGAAGAGATGAAGGGATTCTCATCTGAGAGCATAAAGGCCATCTTATCATAATCAGACAGGGGGTATAGGGCTGCCAATATCTTTGCTAAAAATATGGCCCTGGGTTCTACATATAAAGGACAGGCCAAGATATAGTGGGGAAGGTCTTCCACTGACTGCCAACGTATATAGATAAGTTGGTCTACTGGAGGTTTTTTTTATAGTGACCAGCTAACATCTCTGAGGGCATAGTTTGAAAATAACTGAGTGGAACAGATGAAGCTAGGGGCAACCCCTGGATCCTTCCTTGCCTTAAATTGGGTGAGTGACCCTGGTGTGATCCATCCACGTATGGGTCAAGCCAGGGCTAACATAGCAAGCAGGCTGCCACCCTGGAGCTCCAGCCCCCCAAGCCACAGAACTTGAGAGGAGGACCTTTCCAAGGGGTTCCACAGCCAGTCCGCATTCCCAGCCATTTCCCCCCCTTTTTGGGGGGGAAGGGGTCTCGCAGAATCAGATGTGGTCCATGGGGTCGCGAAGAGTCGGACTCGACTGTGCAAATGAACAACAAAAAGGCAAAAAACACTCCCCACTAGCTCTCTCGAGGGGTGAAAAATTCCTGTCCGACCCCTAGCAAAAGGTGACCAGCCCAAGCCTGCACTGCAACAGGGCGGGAGGGTGGGCTGTGCACGCTGCGTGCCCTAGGGAGGGGGCAGAGCTGATATTTTAAGCCAGCAAGTTCCACCCTACAACCAGCTCCCAGATGGGTGCGGAAACACCCAGAACCTCTTCCTCCTTCTGGTGGGAGCAAAGGTGGCCCTTGGCCTGAAAAACCACAAGAGCTGGTCGGTCAGGAAGGGGCTGAACTCTGGCAGCAAATTCCACATTTTAAACACTCACTATGTAAAGCAGAAATGCCAGCGACTGAACCTTGGACCTTTAGCAATACAAGTATCCAATCTAACACATAGTCCCTTGCAGGAAAAAAATAAGACCCGCCTTGGAAAGGTAGAAGTAGTGTATCCTTCTTCCTTCCAGATGGCCTGTGAAACCCCCTAGCTGGGAATGGAATGAGCCAGGAAGGGGCGGAGCCTCTAGATGCAGACAGGTGCAGACCCTGTGGAAAGCAGGAAGTCATACTGCCCTGCTGGGGAGCTTGAACCTCCATCATGGGGTCTTAACACTTTGATTAAGGTAACACTGATTTATGTATGGAAACTGGTAATGGAGAGAGATATTTGCTTTATTTTTATTTATTTATTTTTGGGATTTCTATCCTGCCCTCCCGGCCTCCCGGCTGGCTCATACAATTTTATCATTTTATCATACAATATTTATCATACAATAAAACACTGAAACATTGTCCATAAAATATACAATGCGCAATATAGAATACATTTGTCATTTTAGAATTATTGTTTCAGGGCCGTGCCATCTAGTGGGGAGTTCAACTGGGACCCTCCTATTGAAAGCCGGTCCACCAAGTGAGCAGCTGGAGACTGCTTGACCCACCAACAAGAGGAAAGGGATGGACCTTGGAGGTGACAAGCTGTGAAGGAGGAAGAAGTTAATGGTCTGGAATCTAGAAGTTCCCTCCTCTGTTGTGTTACTAAGTTCTATGTTTTTGTTACATGATGGTAATTGAAAAGTAAAAAAAAATGTTTTATTCTCTCTGAATGACTGCAAGGTTTATTCCAAGTTCTGTCCCCCAGAACCCACAAGCTGAGGTTACACCTGCATGAAATGAGATGATCTCTCCTGCACAGCTCTGTGACGATCTGGCCCACTGTAGAATCACCAGTAGCAACAACCACCCCTGGGTGTATCTTCAGAAGCATTATAGGTTCTTTGCTCTCCAAGTGCTGAGAAATGTGTGCTGGCGGGGTCATCATGGCTGTGGTAGAGCATGTAGAAGGTCCCAGGTTCATGGCATGTCCATCTGAAAGGACTGGATGGCAGGTAATGTGAAAGACCATGGCCTGAGACTCCAGAGGGGTGCTGCTATCAGTCCAAATAGACATTACTGACTGTGATAGACTTTGTATAAGACAGAGTCACACGTGTGCGGATAGCTCCACAGCTATGGCTCCACTAAGTTTAATGGAACATGGAGCCTGCTGCAAAAGTTGAGGATTGTCATGTTTGCCTGCCAAGGAAATATCTCTCAGCAGAGGGAGTCGATGATACTGTACAATTAACACTGCAGAGAGACTTCTGGTTTGAAAGCTCGCCGTGTGATCCGTCACCTTGTTTTAATTATGAAATTTATCACAAGGCAGATGCTTCGTGGAGACGAGCCCGGCAACTAAGACAATGTACTTCGGAGGCAACCAATCTTGGTATTCTTAAAGACAATGTTCTCCAACTACCTCGAAACCAGCGGGGTTCCCGGAGACGTCAGTTTCATTAAGAAAGCTCTTCTTGGAGCAGAACAGCAGGAAGATCACACGGTGACATTTGGCAACGTCGGTAGGTAATCATCTCTTTCACAGACGGGCTGATGAGAAGTTAAATAAAGGGATCTGCTCGCAACAGCCATGTCTCAAATTAGCAGGTAAGTTTCCAAGTGTAGGTGCACCCGGCACATCCGCTCCTTAACAATTTGCTTTGTTCATTGTGGATGCGTGTCCCCCCCCCCCCTTGACATTTTTCTTAACAATCTGCCCTTTTTTTTTTGCTCTGCGGAATATCCATCTTCACTTGGATCCAGCATCAGCGATGCCATAGAAGGCAATCAGAAATGTTCTTGTTTTCTCAGCCACGTGGATTGTTGACGGTCTGTTTCTCGTCACTGTTTCTTCTCATCATTTTAGCTGAAGATGGTTTTACGGCTCCGACATTGTGTGGAAATTACTAGGCAGTAGTAATTTTATGAAAAGCTTAGGGATAGCGAGAGGAAGCAGACACTCACCGATATGTTTCACCTCACACCCTGCAGAGTTGGAGACAGCTGAGCTACGTATCTGCCTGTGCTTCCCCTAAGATCTTCTGCTGGACTAGTAGATTAGTGAGCATTCTGGGTAAAACGAGGAATTGTTTTAGCAGTGTGTTTGTATGGATCCAGTGAATGGTCCGTGGCTAAGAGGCAGAGCATCTGCTTTGAATGTAGAAAGTCCAGTGGTCTGACAGGCAGCTTCACATCTTTAGAAGACCTCAGTGTACTAAGACACAATTTGTGACTTTAAGTGTCATGGCATCCCTTAAAGAATCCTGGGAACAGTAGTTCAGGGAGGGTAATAGGGATGCCAGCCTCCAAGTAGGACCTGAGGGTCCTCTGGAATTACAGCTCATCTCCAGACTATAGAGTTCCCCTGGAGAAACTGGGTGCTTTGGACTCTGCAGCATTGTACCTCACTGAGGTCCCTGTCCTCCCCAGGCTCCACCCCCTAAATCTCCAGGAATTTCCCACCCTGGGTCTGGCAATCTACCCCACCCCCCCACTGGTGGCCAGGGGGGACTAGCAACTCTAGAGGGTGTAAAGAATTTAAATTCTTCTCTATTGCCCCAAAATTAGCAAGGAAGAAGAAATAATGGTTAAATCATGAAGTTACTTGGACGACCTTGTTTCAGTCATTCTCTCTCAGGCTAACCTGTACCACAGGACTGTTATGGGGGCAACACAGAGAAGAAGAGTATCATTGGAGCTCCTTGGAGGGTATGATAAAAATATGATAGACAGATAATATGGTAGTGAAAATATAAGGTCCATCTCTCTCTATAGTTTAGATATAATCTGACCAGATCTGGATGGCCCAGGCTAACCCAATTACACCAGATCTCAGAAGTGAAGCAGGATCTACTCTGGTAGTATTTGGATGAGAGACCACCAAGGAAGCCCAGGGTTGCAGCGCAGAGGCAGGCAGTGGCAAACCACTGCTGAACATCTCTTGCCTTGGAAATTCCAAGGGGTTGCTGTAAGTCAGCTGCTACTTGACAGCATTTTCTACCACCACCAGATATGGCCGTGGTCACACGGTCATTTTGATTGGGTTTCACCACTGTTCCCTCTCGCATTTAAAACTGCCGATCAGATGCCGGCATCTGTCTCCCACACTAAAGTGGGCTCACTTGCGCAATCCTCCCGGTTCCCTAGCGAGTTTTCCGACACAAGGAAAATCAAGTACTTTCCGGATAGTTGTGCTTTGAATCTGCAGTTTCGCCAGTCTGGACAGCCATCTCTTGCAATGATCGTAATTAGGTCGTCTGAACATCCTTCTCGTGATTCCGCCACCCAAGCTTCCACTGTTGTGTGCACGAGCAATCCTGTGCTGAATAAATTCAGTGTATAAACATTCAAGTGCACATATGGACTCCAGCACTCGGTTGTATGTCGCCAGCTAATTTTGTTGGCTGTTGGGTGGGGGAACCTGCAAAAAGAAGGTCGTACAATGAGTCCCATTGAGAGCGGTGATTTGGCCATGTGCATATGCACAAAGCCATTAAAAAAACAACAACAAGCCGCACTACTGCTTGGGCGGACAGTGCCTGGAGCCTCGTCATGTGATGCAAGTGGTTCCGGGAGGGATGTGTGGTCATCCCAACCAGAAAAAAATATTCCCGATCAAATCTATAGCACGAACAAATCAGAATAAGCTTGCTGTGTGACCACTCCCATAGAATCTATTCCAAGACTCTGTGATCCTTGTTAATTCACCAAGAAAATTCTTCTGTTCCTACCTTAATGGAATTTACTTTTTTTTTTTTTGTTATTGCTGTTTCAAATGAATTGGTGCTCCCCTGTACAGGTTTGGTTGTTATTACATAAATAGGGATGGACACAAACTGGCTGACAAACTAAACTTTGTCATGAACTTTGGCTGGTTCGCGGTTCATGAAGTGACGTTCACGAACTGAAGAACTTCCATGAACTTCCACGAATTTTGGTGCAGGTTGTGGCAGTTCATGAAGAGCAGAAAGTTTAAACTGAACAGTTGAGTGGAGGTCCCACTCCTCAGCTGTTTGGAAACCCCTGCTCTCTGCTCCCCACGAAAAGCTGTGGGGAGCAGAAAGCAAGGCTTTAAAGTTTAAATGGCTCACAAACTGATATGAACTGGGTCAGTTCACGAACCAGCCTCCTGGTTTGTAGGGGTTCATGGTTCAGTTTGTGGTTTAGCCATAAACCATGAACTGAACTGCAGAAACGTGGTTCATGCCCATCCCTAAACATAAACACCTGAACAACCTGCTGGCGACTGCCAAACTGGACAAAACGGAAAGATATGGAATCCACACAGAGTAAGAACTGACAGCTTTCCACTTTTGAATTTTAAAAAAGGCAAAGCCCAGAACAAAATCTGTTGCACAGAAGACCAAGGGAAAGAAAGCAGATACTCAGAATCCAATAAAAACAACTTTGAAATATGTTGCTGCTGTTATTGGGCTGGTCTTTGGCATTTGGTCAGCATTTTTGTTAAATGACAAGTTACAGCCATGACTGCAAGAGCTTTTTGCTTTAGATGTGACTGTTCCGCATATTAACTTGAGGTACAAAGTTACCTGAAATTACCTTTGTTCCTTTAGTTCTGTTCGCAAGTCACAATGAATGCACATACAATCTATGCGGAGTGTACACTCAATTTTTCATTATATGTCCATTGAGCCGTTCTTCTCTTACTATCAGTGCATGGGGGGTCGGCACAACATTGGCAATGTCACTGACATTCTTCTTCTTATTTATTATTATTATTTATTAATTTAAATTTATATCCCGCCTAACCACCATAGTGGCTCTAGGCGGCTCACAGCATTAAAACAGTACAGCAATAAATTAATACTCTAAAATACAATAAAATTTCACTTTCAATTTCAACTGGCGGCATAAAATACAATATAATTTAATTTCAGTTGGCGGCAAATTCCAGATATAATTGGCAATAATTTAAGGTGCCGATACCAGGGCAACAACAGCTCCCCCCCACCAGGAAGCTACCACTCTCTGTTATTCCGGGCCTGTGTGCTTCTCTGGCCACCTATGGGTGGCCATTTCCCCCAGCAGCGGCCCCAAAAGCCTGGCGGAAGAGCTCCGTCTTGCAGGCCCTGCGGAACTGCAAAAGGTCCCGCAGGGCCCTGATGTCTTCCGGGAGCTCGTTCCACCAGTAGGGGGCCGCTACTGAGAAGGCTCTGTTCCGAGTGGTAGACAACCTGGCCTCTCTTGGGCCAGGAAGGGCCAGGCGATGTTGCGTGCCCGACCGTAGTGCTCTCTGGGGTATGTATGTGGAAAGGCGGTCCCTTAGGTAGGCAGGCCCCTGGCCATAAAGGGCTTTAAAGGTTAAAACCAGCACCTTGAACTGGATCCGGTATGCTATAGGCAGCCAGTGCAGTGCTCTCAGCACAGGCCGGACATGGTCTCTCAAAGAGAGGCCCATCAGCAGCCTGGCTGCGGCATTCTGCACCAGCTGCAGCCGCCGGAGCTGGGATAAGGGCAGCCCCATGTAGAGAGCGTTGCAGTAGTCAAGTCTTGAGGTGACCATTGCGTGGATCACTGTAGCCAGGTCATTGCATTCAAGGAAGGGAACCAGCTGCCTAATCAGCCTCAGATGGTAGAAGGCTGCCTTGGCAGTGGCCGCTACCTGGGCCTCCATAGTCAAGGAGGCATCCAGGAGCACCCACAAACTCCGAACCCTCGGGGCTAGCACCAGTGGAGCCCCCCCGAAGGCCGGTAATGGGGTCCCCACGCTCGAACCGCTCCGACTCAGGCACAGGACCTCCGTCTTCGTTGGATTCAATTTCAGTCGGCTCAGCCTAAGCCAGCCCGCCACGTCCTGCAGCGCCCGCTCCAGGTCCTCTGGGGTGGCTCCAGACTGGCCGCCCAGCAACAGATACAGCTGGTTGTCATCCGCATACTGATGACAACCCAGTCTGTGCCTCCGGGCAATCTGGGCAAGAGGGCACATATAGATGTTAAACAGCATCAGGGATAGGACTGCCCCCTGAGGCACACCACATACCAGTGGGTGCCTCTGGGACGTCTGCTCCCCCAGCACCACTCTTTGTCCCCGATCTTGGAGGAAGGAGACAAGCCACTGTAAGGCAAGCCCCTGAACCCCCGTATCGGCGAGGCGGTGGGCCAGTAACTGGTGGTCGACCATGTCAAACGCAGCCGACAGATCTAACAGCACCAGTACCGCCGTACCACCCCAATCCAGATGACAACATTCTACATTGCTTCCAGGTACGACCCAGTAATGACAGCTCTAGGAATCCAGCTCTAGGAATCATCAGAGACTCTATGCTTTTACCTAGAGCTACCCTTTCCCCTTCTGGGTTGCACCCAGAAGTGATATAGCGATGTTGTTGGTTCTTTTTTCTTCCACTGCTGCAGACAATGGAGCTTTCCACTGTGAGACCTCTTGCTATGGTGGGATATATGGCAAGCTTAATGTGTGTTCACTGTAACTCGTGAACGGGGTTTTTGTTTTTGAAGGATGCAATTGTCAAGTACTGCAATTGCCTGCAACCAAATGACACAACATCACCCAAAGGGAAGCATTCACAGCTGTGCCTCAGAAGTAGCAACAGAACAAAAAGTTAATGAGGTGGCATAGCATGGCTATGGTACAATACACTATACAGTTTAAAACTACAGGTAAGGGATTGTCCCTGTGTGTAAAGTGCTGTCAAGTCACACCTGACTTAGGGCAACCCTGTGGGGTTTTCAAGGCCAGAGATGAACAGAGGTGGTTTGCCAATGTCTTCCTCTGCATAGTGAACCTGGATTGCCTTGGTGGTCTCCCATCCAAATGCTAAGCAGGGCTGACCCTGCTTCGCTTCCAATATATGGGCTAGCCTGGGCCATCCAGGTCAGGAGGCAAGGACTTACTGACTTTCAGAAAAGTTGCTCATTGTTAACAATTCTCTGTCAGTGGAAAAATAGTGAAGAATGCAAAGGGATGTATTAGAACTTTCCTCCCTGATGGGCTAATTTTTATTTGCATGGTTTATTTCAGTGGACGAGCTTTAAAAACGTGGTCCCCCCTGACCATCTGAAGCGGTACAGACTGACCTACCACCTCAGAATTCTGCCACCACATTCTGCTGCACGTATAGGCCAGAGCCTACTTATGTGGAAATGCCTAACTGCATATTACATTTCCCTTCAGCGATATCCCTCAGTTGTGTTTGGGAGGCATGTTCTTTTCAATAGAATAACAAATAACAAACATACATACAAATATGAGAGTTATACTGGTAATATGTCCTTTAAACTACCTCATACATATCTAACTGCCGTTTTTGCTAATATGTTTACTATTTAAGCAGCCTCTAAGCAATACTGTACTGTTTTTCTATACATCTACGTTTAACTTTTGCAGCTCCATAGATTAACATATTTTGTAGTAATTGCTTTCTCGTCTAAGCATTCTACAATAATTTAAATATCATTCTCCTACTTCTAAAATCCTTACACCAAATTAAATTTTCCATGATCAGTCTAAATGTAGTGCAAAAATACAGAAAGCCTCTTTCATTTTGAATTTATACAATTTATATAATTTGTTATATAATTTTTAATATTATCTCCACCAGTCCCTATCAAAATATTATTATTAGATTATTATCCCTTATATGTCTAATTGCCACTCAATTTATAAGCATCAGATGTCATTTTAAATGTTACATAACCAACCTTAACACATACATAGTTTTAACCAATCCTTCAGTGTAGTCTTAGGTTTGTAAATTATAATCCCTTTTACAGGTCTAATTGCCACTCAATTTATAAGCATCAAATAACAGAGCTTTAACCAATCCTAGCAATAATACACACCAAAGGGTTCCTAAGCCCATTTTTATTTATAAAGCTTAAATCTCTCCTTTTTCCCCTGAATCTTTCTCTTCAGTATAATCTTAAATCTATGTTGTTCATTCTTGTAAATGAAGACGTTCTGAAGTTCCCACTTCCCGTCATGCACAGGCCCAATTTGGATTAGAGCCACTGGCTGTGGAGACAGAAGGCTTAGATGTTCCCCCTCACACAGTTTTCCCCACTTGAAATGGCCCTGGAGCCCCTACCTGGGGCAGCACATGTACAGATACCAGGAGCTTGGGGGGCTTTGGGGGCAAGGACATGTACAGATACCGGGAGCTTGGGGAGCTTGGGGGGCAAGGACATGGTAGGGTGAGCCAGTATGGTGTGTGCCACTAATGGACAAAAATGGAAGTGATGTCATGTTGCTCTAGGAATCACTGAAACTCTGTGGTAAAACCATAGGAGGATAAAATGGAGGAGAGAAGAAGGATGTAAGCCTCTTTGGATCCCTATTGGGAAGAAAGGTGGGATGTAAATGAATTAAATAAAACAATAAGTAATTTACAACGTTGCTGGAAGCTAAATGGTGATACGATGTACTCTGCATAGGACATAGGTGTAAATCCTTTTGGTTGGGCATGAAAGAAATCTGCATGCAGCAAAACAGTGCTGTTTTCCCAAGACCAATGCTCCCTCTAAGCTGTGGAGTCTTGTGAAAAACAAAACTACTTTGTGCGCTACTGGCATTAAAGTTGTGAGCGAGCAATTTGGCTGTGGCATGAATTACTTTGTTCTGGAGCCATCCTTCCTGAGCTAAGACAAAAATGTGTGAGCTGGAGGCTAAAAACTGTGAGCTAGCTCACACTAACTCAGCTTAGAGGGAACACTGCCCAAGACTTGTACTATAATGGGGGGGGGGGGGGAGAGAGCAGCATATTTCAGTGCTATTAAAAAATACCCTGCCTGCACATAAGAAACTAGAAAAACAGGCAAAAGGTTCTACCATTGCCTTTCCCACGATGTGCTAGTTCTTAAAGCAGATATCTGGACTTCTTTTTTTGTCCATTAGGCCCACCCAACCCTATGGTACAATCCAGGAAAAGCTGTGCTATCAGGTTCTACAAAGTATCTAGAGATCTCCAGGCCCCACCTGGTGGTTGGCAACCTTATGTGTAGGCTGACTTCTCTCAACTGCAGGGTATCACACCCCTGCCTTTGATTTCTTCCAATGAAGCCATGCTGGATTACTCATCCCATTGTGTTTTCCTTGCTAGTGTCAAAAACATTCCCTCCATTGCTGTATCAGATCCTTGCCAAAGGAGACTGATCCCCCCCCCCAACAAGCTTGCCACAATCTTTCCTTTTCTTCCCTTTTATTTATAGATCAAAGGTGCAAGCTCTATCAAACCTCAAAGGCGCATTGTCGAGTCTTATTGACCCCCAAACGTAACCCAGCCCAAGTTTATCGCTTCCCTTTCGAGTTGAAAATAGGGCACTTGCTCCGAGTTGCTATAGATCTTCCGGGTTCAATAGTTTTCCCCTCTGAGTAATTAAAAGAGAAAAATAGAAGCGGAGGATGTGTGGCTAGCCGAAATGAATCGATAGGTTGGCTGCCGATTCACAATAATTAGGCGAGTGATTAGTGATTTTGGATGCTCCCCATTAAAGACTTGTCTCTGTTAAACCCACTGGCCTGATTTAAATCCACTTGAACGCCCCCAAGAAGGTGAGCATTTTGGCACAATTCTGCTTTGTGCCATATTTCCATTACAGCAACGCTTTCATCCCAACCTCATTAATATCTGTGAGTTACCTTCAGGTTATGAAGGTTTCAGTAAGGGAGAAGATTCTTTGAAAGGGCAGAAGTCCTGCTCTTGCATATATTCAAGGCTGAACTGGCAAAAGCAGAGTTCTAACTGTTGTCTCACTTTCCCTCCCCCAGAGGCAGGGTGGAGTACATAGTTTCCCCTCCTTTGTTTTATATTCACAACAGCGATTCAGAGAAAACAAATGGCTAAAGGTCATTGTGAGTTTCATGGATAGGGCTGATAGCTCCTGGGTGGGAAATTCCTAGACATTCTGGGGGTGGAGCCTGGGGGCGGGGTTTGGATAGGGGAGGGACCTCAGCAGGGTATAATGTCATAGAGTCCACCTTCCAAAGCAGCCATTTTCTCCAGGAGAACTGATCTCTGTAGCCTGGAGATAACTTGTAATTCCAGAGGATCTCCAGCTGAGGCTGGCAACCTGTTAGGCTGTTTACAAATATTGGGTTGGATCCTATAGAGCCATTCAACTAACAAAGGCATTTTCTTCTAACAGTAGCAGCCTTCTCCTGATTAATTGGAAGAACCTCTTGCATCAGGGAAAGGGTCTTTTTGCCTGAGAAATAGGCTTCTGCTAGCAAAACAGTATCTGAAGGATCTTCAGGAGTCAGCCCATTGTTAATAGCTACTGCTGACAGCAATCACACCGTCAAATATACTGTATAAGAATGTCAACCCGCCAGACCTATCAAGCAAAATCTGACACCTGAAAGAGAAGAGTTTAAAAATTTTTATGACAACAACGGAGAGTCATTTTTTTCTTACTTCTTCCAGGAGCCAGTTTCAAAGAACAGAAGCCTTAATGGAGAAAGCTGTGGATCTGGCTACCTTTCATCACACCTGGAGGATGAAGTTCAACCACTAATTACGTCTGTTGTTCAGGCAGGAGGACTGAATAGATGAAGATACATGAAGCTGCCTCATACAAAGTCAGAACACTGGTTTATCAAGGGCAGTACTGTCTACTCAGCCTGGCAGCAGCTCTCCAGGGTCTCTAGCAGAGGTCTTTCTCATTACCGACTACCTCTAGGGAATATACCGAGTCAAATAAATACATGAAAAATACCTTATTAGTATTTTTCGAGTACTTATTCAGCTGAATACAGACTGAAGGATCTGATTCAGCTACAGAAATAGCTGTACCTGAATAAAAGTCAATATTATTCGGCTTTTATTCGGGCGTGGGTAAAAGGCATTTAAAGAGACCATGGTCTCTTTACATGTCTTCTGAGTTCCCTCGCTGAGTTGAGCCACTGCTATGGTGATGCGACTTGGCAAGTGAACTCAGCAAGCATTTAAAGAGACTGCGGATACCTTTTTTCTTGACTGAAAGAAGGGGCACCTTCTTTGGGAGCCCATAGAGTTAGACCACCTGGTCCAATCTTCTCAAAAACTGACAGGTTTTTGAGGTGAGGCACCAGCACCTATGCTGCAAATTTGGTGCCTCTCCCTCAAAAAACAGTCCCCCAGAGCCCCAAATACTCCCGGATCAATTCTCCATTATACCCTATGGTGAAATGAAAAAAAAAAAGCATGATTTTTTTTGCACATCCCTAACTACCTCATTCTTTTAACTGGAGTTGCTGGGGATTAAATTTAGGACCTCTGTGTGCAAAATGAAGTGATGAGGATGCTACCCCTTATCCTCCTGCTTCACTGAGCAAAGCTTATTAATTTTTAAAATTTACATATTAAGAAGAGAAGAAGAAGAGATTGGATTTATACTCTGCCCTTCATTTGTAGTCTCAGAGCGGCTTACAAACTCCTTTCCCTTCCCCTCCCCACAACAGACACCCTGAGAGGTAGATGGGGCTGAGAGAGCTCTGACAGAAACTGCTCTTTTGCAAGAACAGCTGTGCCAGAACTATGGCTTGCCCAAGGTCATCCAGCAGCTGCATGTGGAGGAGTGGGGAATCAAACCCGGTTCTCCCAGATTAAAGTCCATGCAGTTAACCACTACACCAAACTGGTTCCCTGCTGAGATCAGGGCCCTGCGGGATCTTCTTCAATTCCTCAGGGCCTGCAAGATGGAGCTGTTCTGCCAGGCTTTTGGCTGAGGTAGCGAGTGTCTGTGTATGGCCTCCCTGAGGTGGTTGTCACCCACCTACTGAGCCAAACAATATACGAGGCAACCTCTCACAGCCAGTTGACTTTGTTTATTTATTTATTTATTCATTCAGTTTGTATCCCACCCTCCCACAGTTGTTGAACTGTGATCACTGTTTTTAATGTCTATTACTGGGTTTTAAATTTTTAACTGCATTTATTGTATTATTAACCTGATGTAACCCACCCTGAGCCTGCTTGCGGGATGGGTGGGCTATAAATACAAACAAACAAACAAATAAATAATAGTGAATTTTGCATAAAGGTCTAGCCAGCAGAATCTAAGCCACTCCTGCTTGCTGTGCATTGCCTGCAGTGCAGAATTGCATTAGCTAAAAAAAAGGTAAAAGCATTTCCTGACTATCATGAGGTGGACTTTGGGGGCCCTCCAGCTGACTTGGGTCCCAGGAATTTTGTCCCCCCCAGTCTGCCCCTCTTGGCAGCTTAGCTCTTTAGGCTGGAGGTAGAAGGCTACTTGGAGGATATTCAGATACATCCCATTCTCTACTGACTAAGCTACATCCCCTTCCATTCTTTGAAGCTGCCTTACACCAAGTGAAGTAGATAATCTACCTAAGTCAGTCTTGTCTACCCAGACTGGCAAGGAAGAAGAAGAGTTGGTTTTTACACCCTGCTTTTTTCTATCCTAAGGAGTCTCAAAGCAGCTTACAATTGCCTTTCTCTTCCTCTCTTCCCAACGGGCCCCTTGTGAGGCAGGTTGGGCTGAGAGGGTTCTGAGAGAACTGCCCCAAGGTCACCCAGCAGGCTTCATGTGGAGGAGGAGTAGAGAAGCAAACCTGGCTTTCCAGATTAGAGTCCCCTGCTTTTAACCCCTACACCACGTTGGCTCTCACATCAATGGCTATTCAGGGTCCCTTAGACAGAGGTCTCTCACATCATGCACTAACTGATTCTTTTCAATAGAGATTGAACCTGGGGCCTTCTGCATACAAAGCATGTGAACTACCACTGAGCCCCCAACTACAACCCCCAAGCTCATATGACTGTTAACTGTGGTGTGTGATAACTGAATGGTTGTTAGCTGAGATTTGGCTCCCCCTGAAGGGGCTTCCTCATATTTTCAAAAAATATAAGATGGCCGTTGGGTCATTTTTGATTTCAAGCAGATGACGATATTCATTTTTGGGATGTCTTTCAAGTTTCCTGGCAGTATGCTGAAAAAAAAATGAGCTTCAAGGCAGGACTCTTCATATTTCACTGCTATTTTGAGGAATTCCTGTTTCCTCCTTTCTTTGCTTGGGGTGTTAGGCCTGGGTTGTATTTTAGCTTATCCCAACAGCTGCCCTGGAAGTATTGGATGTCAACAGTTGTGGTCACGGCCAGTTGTGTTCTCAAATGCCCATGGTGGGCGGTATATATCAATGGGAGGGTGGAATTAGTGTTTTCCCCTCTTCAAATTAAGAAGTAAAGATCACTGTCTCCTCAGCAAAAAGCAACACCGAAAAAAAGGGAGGCAAGTACTGTAGGATATTGTTTGCCTGGAAAAAAAGAGTCGCTCTTGAAAGAAGGCAAGAGGAAACGGCGGCCGGGGGGGGGGGGGGATGGCAGGCACCTGTTTCTCTCCATCTTTATGACAGCAGAGCCCTGGAGAATAAGGCGCATTTGCGAATGCTGGCTTCCATGTAGCACTTTTGAGGGGCTGAGACCTTTGCAGAAGAAATAAATAAGGCTACAGCCATCTGTTCAGCAGGGAAGGGAATGAGTTTGCTCTGGAGGATTTCAACATTACAGGGTGGAATTTACCTTGAAATTACCACAAGACAGGCAAGAATTTGCGTTTCAGGCTAAATGAAAACTAAGTTGCCCAATAAAAATGAGAAGCAGTAGGCCATGCTGGCCAAGGACATCTATGTGCTTTAAGTATACTCTTTGTTCTGCTCATCCTCCAGCAAGCTCGGGAGAGCAACCATGGTTCTCACTTACCCAGGGTAAGTTTGTACCAGCCTTTAAGGTAGGTGAGGCTGAGGGAGGTTGAATGCCCCAGCGAAGCAATCTCAAAAATTGAATTTGTTTGTTTATTTATTTATTTCTCAAATTTCTACCCCGCCCTCCCAGCCAAGGGTCTCCTCAGTCCTTGCCCAAGTGGTATACTTCTCCCACTGATTTAGGGTTGCCAAGTCTTCGGAACTCACCGGCGGGGGGGGAGTCCTCCTCCGGCTGGGAGTTCCTCCTGGCGCATGCGCGAAGCGCGCGTGGCCAGCGACGTCTCCGGAAGTGACGTCAGCACATTGGGGGTGTTGCCAGGGCGACGCTCTGGCATTCGCTCCAAAACTCTATGGTATCATAGAGTTTTGGGGCGATTGCCAGAGCGTCGCCCTGGCAACGCCCCCCAACGTGCTGACGTCACTTCCGGTGACGTCATTATGTCGTCCTCGCTGGACGACATCGGGGGTGGGGTTCCCCCTGCCCCCCCGGGCTGACTTGGCAGCCCTACACTGATTAACAGGAGTTTGTTTCCTTTGAAGGTCCTTGGCTGAATTCTTACTGAATGGACAGTAGCTATAGTAAGGAAAGGTGATTTATTTTTTTATCTAGTACACTGCTATCCAGGCCTTCCTCCAAGGAGTTCGGAGAAACATCTGTCCATCTCCTGTCCCCCATTTTACCCTCACTATAACCCTGTGAGGGAGATTAGGCTAAGAGACCAGTGTCCAAGGTCACACAGGGAACAACAACAACAAACTACTACTACTACTACTACTACTACTACTACTACTACTACTACTCGTACTACTACTACCACTACTTCTTTCTTCTTCCATTTTTATTTTGGAAAATAAAGATAATACTGAAAATACAAAAAGAAAAAATGCTTATATATTGTAATTATATATATCAAGAGGTGGTTATATATTAAAAAAATATAAGAAATAGGAAGTATTTCTCCCCAACATCCCCTTCATTACATTGAAATTTTTTGGGACACTGTCTTTTAAAATACAATAAGGCTTACTTCAGTTGTGATACATTTATAGTCAACAATTTAGTTTTCAAATTTTGTAACAAATCTTCTTTTTCAACTGAATTAATTGCACCATGGCTGCATACTCAGTACTGCGTGAGAGCCAGTTTGGTATAGTGGTTAGGAGAACTGGGTTTGATTCCCCACTCCTCCATATGCATCTGCTGGTGTGTCCTTGGGTCAGTCACAGTTCTCTCAGAGCTGTTCCCTCAAGAGCAGTTCTCTCAGAGCTCTCTCAGCCCCACCTACCTCACAGGGTGTCTGTTGTGGAGTGGGGAAGGGAAAGGAGATTGTAAGCCGCTCTGAGACTCCTTTGGGTAATGAAGGGCGGGGTATAAATCCAATCTGCTCTTCCATTATGTATCTTATAACAGAGAATGAAAAATATTCCTTCCCATATTCCACTTCCTTACACTCAGGCTGTGATCATGCACACAATTAGACCTGACATAGGTGCGAATGCTGGGGGGGATTTAAAGGGCCCGATCAGACAACAGCATCTGGGAAGTGCCCCGCAGCCGTCAGCAACCTATTTTGCTCCGCTGCAGAAGTGGAGTTAAAAGACACCAGGGAAAATCCAGTAGTAAATGGGTTGCAATGGGCCACAGATAGACTTTCCCATATCTGATCGCTCCAGTGCTCTCTCATGTCATCAGGATACTCTGATCAGGCCATCCTGACTCCATGCCGTTGTTCCCCCCCCCCCCCCCCCTTTGCAGTATGTGCATCATCGCAAACTCCACAGGGAGCCCTCAGTGCAATGGTGTGATTAATCGATCCCTCGTTTAAGCGCATGGGGAAAAAACGGGACAAAACCCCCACAACTCACCCACAGTTGCCTCTGATCACACACTGAAAGACTGCGACCGCAGCTTCAGAGGGAGGTGCGATCATGCAACTGCAGGTCAAATTACTTCGGAGGAAATAGCCTCACTCCCCCCCATTTTTATGGTGTGTGTGACTGCAACCATAGTGAACTTCTCTGGCAGAGTGGGGGTTTGAGTTTGTGATCTTAGTCTAACACTCTACCCATTGCTCTATGCCCGCTGTTGCACACTTCCCATTAGTTTCACAGGAGAACTTCCTTGTGGACTGTGACTCATAGTCAGGGGTCCGTTGGAGTGGGAGCGCACAGGAGCGCAGCTCCGGGGGTGAGGAGCCCAGGGGGTGGGCACATGACCAAGCTCCACCCCCTCCTCGGCTTCCCCAAGCAGTGCAGAGGCACAGCTCCCCGGGGAAAGCCCTGCTAGGGTCTTTATTGTTTTTATTGTTTTGTTTTAATATTGATAATTTTATCATTGTTCCTTTTATGACTGTGTGTTGCTTTTCCAGAGACTTGCTCAAGGTGGCATATAAATTTTCTAAGTATACCATTTTTTATCTGGGCACATGGCACATAAGTACTGGAGAAATTTCACCAACCCTTCAGCAGCTTCCACCCGATCAGTTTGGTGTAGTGGTCAGGAGTTGGACTCTAATCTGGGAGAACCGGGTTTGATTCCCCACTCCTCCACATGCAGCTGCTGGGGTGACCTTGGGCCAGTCACAAGTTCTCTCAGAGCTGTTCTCTCATGAGCTGTTCTCTCAAAAGACCTTTCTCAGCCCCACCTACCTCACAGGGTGTCTTGTTGTGGGGAGGGGAAGGGAAAGGGATGGGTGGTGCACATGTCCTGGGTATCTCAAGTCTACTAGAGACCTGGTGGTTTCAAGGGAGCAGGAAGAGAATGAGGGTGTGTTCTTTACACTTATTTTCATTGCACAAAGTATTGGATGGGGAAGGGAATGGAGGAAAGCAGGTCAGTTTCACTCATCTGTGGAGTGGAGCCTGAGGGGTGGGGGTTGCCTTCTGACACACTTCCGGTATGTTAGGGGGTGGGGCATATGCAAATGAGTTATGCTAATGAGCTCCTGCACCTCTTTTTCTACGAAATGACCCCTGCTCATAGTTCATATTGGCCTGTCTGTCTGAATCATGCTCAAGAGCTCTCCGAATTGGCCAGTTGGTTTGGAGACTTCACATTCCCCCTTGATGGGATTGCAGCAGACAAGAAACATGCCCTTGCTCACATAACGTACAGGAAATTCACCCCCACAAATTGTGGTGATAGCTACCAATGAACTTTTTCGCAACAGACAGTGAACTTTTCCGTAACAGACACAGTAATGGGACATATGCATGGAAATGCCACAGTGGTTACACAGAGAGCAGGCTAAAACAACCGCACCATGTCCTTTCCGTATTGTCCTATTATTGCTCCAATACGGCTTATTTTAGTATCAATTTCCTAGCGATTTGTTTGGTAGCCATGCAGCTCGACCCCAGGATGAGAGCATCTAAATCCTGCTTCCCTCCCCTCTTCAAACCTCTCTCTGTGTCCCAAAAAACAAATGAGGAGCATATGGAAGTCGTCACCCTGGCATTCTCCACAAATGTGAAACTTTTTATGCTGCTCCCCACGCCATTCTACCATATGCTTCAGGCTGTCAGGAATTATCATCTTTTAGGTACATCATATTTTAAAGACAATACAATGAATGTTAAAATATGCAGCCCCCCTTCCTTTGGCAGAGAAAGGAGGTGTCATTTAAGAACATTCTGGAATCTGAACTGATTGTTTGACTTTGACTGGGGAGATAGTTCTCTGCTTCAGCCGTATTTGAAGTCAATGACTGGAAAAGCGACCGCCCCCCCGTTTGTGGGGATTCTGACCCAGGGCTTTTTTTTCCTGTGGGAATGCACCAGAATGGAGTTTTAGAATCTCTTTGACAAAATTCTTTAAAAAAAACATTTAAAAGTTCATCAGTTTTCAATATACAGATTAAAAACCTAATTTCCTTCTTGAGAGTTCGGGCACCTCATTTTTAATGAAGAAGAAGAAGAGGAGGAGGAGGAGGAGATTGGATTTATACCCCGCCCTTTGCTCGGAGTCTCAGAGCAGCTTTCCCTTCCCCTCCCCACAACAGACACCCTGTGAGGTAGGGGGCGCTGAGAGAGCTTTTTCCCAAGCTGTCCTTGAGAGAACAGCTCTGACAGAGCTAGGGCTTTCCCAAGGTCATCTAGCAGCTGCAAGTGGAGGAGCGGGGAATCAAACCTGGTTCTCCCAGATTAGAGTCTGCGCACTTAACCCTGGATAGACCCATTTATGCATTTGTGTTTACCACTTATGAAAGTCATGGTACATGTTCACTTGCTTTTTCCCCCTGAACCATTGCCTTACATTTTTATCTGCCTTCATTTCAAAATGGTGAAATTTCAGGACATCAGCTTGTCTCGGGAGTCCAGCCTCAAATGACCCCCAAAGCAACCTTTGTGATACCCGGTCCCGTTTGGCAAAGACAAAGAAATCACTAACTCTGTTGTCTCTGTGTGAATCCTGCTACCTTTGTATCAACCACATAAAACTTTTCTGGACTTCTCCCTGAACAAAGTATTTCCATGGCAGCTTTCACAAAGAGGTGGGAAACACTCCCCTCCCATTGTGTAGCAGCGGGATTGAGGCACCCAGGAACAGCATTCACATCATCCCTTCCCAACCTCTCTATGTGCTGATTTTAAAATGTATATATATAAATGCTTTTAGTGCAAAAGAGGCTAGTTTCGAAGGGGTTTTTCTGCCATCTTGTTTGTTTGTTTTACCTTGTAATAGGCGGGTATGCTTTTCTGTGATTCCTGAATTTCAGAATCATAGAATTGCAAACTAAATGTAACTTTAAAGACCCTGAGACCCTTGGTGTTTGTCTTTTGTGGTATGTGTAGAAGAAGAAGAAGAAGAAGAAGAAGAGATTGGATTTATACCCCGCCCTCCACTCCCCAAGGGAGTCTCAGAGCGGCTTACAAACTCCTTTTCCCTTCCCCTCCCCACAACAGACACCCTGTGAGGTAGGTGGGGCTGAGAGAGCTCTGAGAGAACTGTCCTTGAGAGAACAGCTGGTACAGAGCTATGGCTTGCCCAAGGTCATCCAGCCAGGTGCAAGTGGAGGAGTGGGGAATCAAACCGGGTTCTCCCAGATTAGAGTCCGCGCACTTAACCACTACACCAAACTGTAGGGGAAACACTGGCAAAAAAAAACCAAAAACCCTCCCCCAAAGCAAAACTCTCTTAAACAACATATCAGATCTCCTATAGATCGAGGTCTGAGGTCCAATCTGCATTGGTATTTTGCACCGTTGTGCCAACGATCTCACATCGTCTCACAAATTTCTGTCTGCATTTCATGCCGCATCCACTCTCCTATTGTTTCATCTCAGCATCGGCTGTCTGTATCATTTTATTGCCATTTAGTGGTGACTCCGAGGTCACTATGGCGTCTCACTGCCTCGTCTGGATTTGGTTTTAAGGTGCTACAATTGCTCCTCCCCACCCTCGAGCCTCTGGGAGCAAAAAGCAGACAACTGGAGCCGAATTCTCCCCCTCCCCCCAACTTTTTGAAGGAGATATGCAAATCGTCACAAAGGAAACAAGTTAGCTGAAAATCCAATCGTCTGCATTTAAAAGCAGCCAGGGATATATTTTTCTACAATTGTATTTGGGTTTTTTTGGGGGGAAGTATGCCTACCCCTGAACCATTTGTTATTTCCTGGGGCAGTCCCCAGCACCCCCTGCCTGGCAACCATCCGGTGTTTCATGTTTTTTATCCAGCACATTCGGTCTTTCCTGCCTCCCTCCCCCTCTACCAGGTCACCCCCTTTACATTCTGCCCGGGGTCCCGGGTGCCATTTCCTCCCTGTAGCGCAGCGAAGTGCTGTGCCAGCGCCCCTGGGAGGCTGCTCCTCCCTCCTCTCGCGCATGTGCTCTCCCTAAACAACTTATGTCCTGATGCAGACAGAGGAGAGCTTTACACTGAGCCAAATGGGAAGCCAGCGCCACAGCAGCCCGGAACAGCTTTACATAGCAAATGCAGGTTGAGCCTGATTTGAAGAGCCATCCAAGGAAGATCTAGTGATCCCTCCAGTTTGAGGTTACTGCGGAACACTATGGGGATTGTAGTACCAAAAAACTGCATTGTTTCAATCGAGAGCGATACTTTTTAAATTTGCTTTTCATTTCAGGCTGCTTTGTGCTGATTCCCCCCCCCCCCCCGAAATAAGTACACATTTTCCCACAGGATATTTTTTTTGGTGCATTCATAAATCTAAATTATACATTGTACATATGTTAAGCATAAACATTATGTAGATTGTACGTTGACATTTGAAACAGAAAACGGTACGATATGCATACGCGATGTGAGCAAAATAGCAAAAGCTGACAAACAAAGCTATTGAAAAAAACACAAAAGGGTATAAAAGGAAAGGGAATGAGGGACATTCACTCGTTCCTAGCCTCCTCTCCTGCACATGTAGCATTAATGTGCTAAAGGTCAGTGGCTCAAACTGGTATCACGATTTCACGCTAACTCTGCATAACGGTGAAGAGACACTGGGTAAAATTAGGTGCAAGGAGCTTTTCATGATACACTTTTTTCCTGTATACACTTATTGTCTCAATAGTGAAGAAGAGTTAAAAATCATGTGGGGGAATTTTAACAAGCTGAGAAAAAGGTGAGACTTAAACAAGTAATATTAAGAAGTGTTTGTGGGTATTAGACCTGCTCATGCGTGCAGGTGTTGGAAGGCTCCCTCTATACCTGATGCCCTCTACTAGACAGGGAGGTCTAGCTTTTCTTTTGCTGGAGACAGGACTAAACCTTCTCTTGTCATGGACTGCAACACCCCCCTCCCCCCCAGGAAATCACTGTGTGCCAGTTGCGGCTGCGAAACTAATATAAAAGGTAATTTCATGGCAACAAAGCCCCTAATTAATACCATCCTCTGGTAAAAAGGTTTATGCAATTGTAGTACATGATCATTTCTCCTTTGCTTTTTTTTTTTCTCATTAGCTGGTGAAAAGGCCAAAGTGTTTGGGCTATTGCTACCTTTTTTGGTCACTTGTAGCACAAAAAGCACCCCTTAGTTCTGTGTATTCATGGGAAATAACAACACCACCACCAACAACATAAGAACATAAGAGAAGCCAATGTTGGATCAGTCCAACACTCTGTCACACAGTGGCCAAAAACACCAGGTGCCATCAGGAGATTGACTAGTGGGGCCAGGACACTAGAAGCCCTATCACTGTTGCCCCCCCACCACCATCAAGCACCAAGAATACAGAGCATCACTTGCCCCAGACTGAGAGATCCTATCTATACCTTGTGGCTAATAGCCACTGATGAATCTCTGCTCCATATGTTTATCTAATTCCCTCTTGAAGCCATCCATGCTTATAGCTGCCACCACCTCCCGTGGCCGTGAATTCCATGTGTTAATCATTCTTTGGGTGAAGAAGCACTTCCTTTTATCTGTTCTAACCCAACTGCTCAGCAATTTCATTGAGTGCCCATGAGTTCTTGTATTGTGAGAAAGGGAGAAAAGGACTTCTTTCTCTACCTGCTCTATCCCATACATAATCTTATAAACCTTGATCATGTCACCCCTCAGCCGTTGTTTCTCCAAGCTAAAGAGCCCCAAGCACTTTAACAACAACAGATTAGATTTATATCCCGCCCTTCTCAGAATGGCTTCCAATTGCCTTCCCTTCCTCTCCCTACAACAGAGACCCTGTGAGGTGAAAGGGCTGAGAGAGCTCTGTGAGGACTGCTCTTGAGAGAACAGCTCTGAGAGAACAATGACTGACCCAAGATCACCCAGCTGGCTGCATGTAGAGGAGGGGGGAATCAAATCCAGTGCTCCAGATTAGAGTCCACCACTCTTAACCCCTATACCAAACCGTATGAAAGCCATCCAGTGATCAATCAGCCTCAGTGACATGGGCTATTCCTAACAATAGAACAAGTCTCCACGTCTTTCCCTAAACTTTGAGGCATGCTGGAGGAGAGGCTGCATTTATTCCTGCATTGTACAGTCTCTACTCTGCATTTCCCTCCACATATTTGATGGTTGCTAGGAAACTACAGAGTACTTCCTTACCCTTACAATTAGTAAAATATCTACTGCTTGAATGGTTGAGCAGTGGCAGGCATTCTAAGAAAATAAGAGCTTATGCAGGAAGCAAAATTTTGAGGAGTATGTTGCTCAGTTTAGCACACTTATAATGTCTTATTGATTTTAATCCATATTCTAAATGATTTTTGGGGGGGGGGTAGGGGGAGAAGTTTCCCGTGAATTCAGTTAGATAGTCTGGGAATATGCATCATATCCACTATCGATCACCTTTTTGTCCTGCTTTTCCTCTGAGGAACTCAAAGTAGTTTATATCCTCCCTCCTTCCATTTTATTGTAACAAAGGCTGATTTTACATCTGCCTTTCCTGCTGGAATCATTCTACTTTAAAAAGAACTCACCCACATCTCTTTCAAGTGTGAATCTGCATTCCTTCTCAACTGTCCATATCTGCTAATTGCCCTCTAGCTCTCAAGCTGGCTTCACACCTCTGTAAACAGATCCTGTTCTTAACAGCACTTCAAAAGAATAACCCCTTTCACTCCAGTTCAATCAGATGGGGACATTCCCCTACAACAGCTTTGACACCAATGTGTTACTGGTGCAGGGAGCGCTGGAATGAAGCTGTTACAAAAATGCACATGTAAAATCAGCCAAAAAGCTGTGAGGTAGGTTAGGCTGAGACAGAGTGACTGACTTGCAATGCACTTTCCAACTGGTTTTCACTCTGGCCCATTCTGCATCTAGCATTCGCTCCATTGTTTTGCCAAGCCCACACTGGAACAGAAAAAGATGCAGCTCAAAACCACATTCAAATATCCCGGGCCAACGCTGTACTGACTGCAGAGTCACCCCTGAAGGGCCATAAAACGGCCATAAATCTATGCAGACCGTATCCTAACACTGAGAGATGAAAGGAAGTGAAACTGGCATGCAGTGCGGAGGCTACCATAAAATCCGACAATCAAAGAAAGTGAAAGTGGCATGCAATGCAGAGGGGAACGTCTGTTCCAACGTGGGTTTAGTAAAACAGTGGAGTGAATGCTAGGTGCAGAACAGGCCACGGTGACCTGGCAAAATCCAGTTTGAAAGTGCACTGAAAGTGGATTCTTCAGAGTGTGTGATCGCAGCCTGAGGCTGATTCTGCACTGGCTTTTCCCTCTGTTGTTTCACGAGACCCACTCCGAAACAGAAATTCCCCTCTGCATTGCAGGCTGCTTTCACTTCCTTTGATCACCGGATTTTATGGTAGCCTCCACACTCCATGCCACTTTCGAGTTCTTTGATCATTGAATTTTACTGTATCTCCTGCATAGATTTATGGCCATTCAGGCTTGACTTTGCAGTCAGTATGGTGTTGCGCTGGGGTATCTGAAGGTGGTTTTGAGCTGCCCTTTCCCCTCCCAGCTGAGAAAATGGGGAGCGAATACTAGATGCAGAATCACCCTAAGTCTCCAACACCTTCATCCAACCAACAGATTCCACTACTTCTCTAGCTGTGGGAGTATAACATTTGTTATATATGGTTGAAAGAAATAGATTGGAGGTGCTCTCTACCGTTTGGAATATCCAGTTTTGTGTAGTGGTTAATAAGGGCGCGGACTCTAACCTGGGAGAACCGGGTTTGATTCCCCACTCCTCCACATGCAGCTGCTGGTGTGACTTTGGGTCAGTCATAAATTCTCTCAGAGCTGTTCTCTCAAGAGCAGTCCTCGATAGAGAGCTCTCTCAGCCCCACCTACCTCACAGGGTGCCTGTTGTGGGGAGGGGAAGGGGAAGGAGATTGTAAGCTGCTCTGAGACTGTGAGTAGTGAAGGGCGGGGTATAAATCCAATCTCTTCCTGCTCTTTTTCTTTTCTTCTTCTTCTTCCTCGTCTTCCCAGCCTATTTCTGTCTTTTACAGCTGTTCTAGCCTTGAGAAAAAGTATGTGAAAAACTTTGAAACCTGTGCTGGCTCCAGATTTTGTCAGTCATCCTGATTGCAAGAATCAGTTAAGTCAAACAACAAGGGAAGTCGGACAGTCGGCTATTGCTCTGGACATTATTGCCTGGACATTATAAATGAATGCTTACAAAGAGCCAGTCTGGTGTAGTGGTTAAGTGTGCGGACTCTAATCTGGGAGAACTGGATTTGATTCCCCACTCCTCCACTTGCACCTGGCTAGATGACCTTGGGCAAGCCATAGCTCTGTACCAGCTTGGACAAGCGATAGCTCTGTGCCAGCTGATCTCTCAAGGACAGTTGTCTCAGAGCTCTCTCAGCTCCACCTACCTCACTGGGTGTTTGTTGTGGGGAGGGGAAGGGAAAGGAGTTTGTAAGCCGCTCTGAGACTCCCTTGGGGAGTGAAGGGCAGGGTATAAATCCAATCTCTTCTTCTTCTTTTTCTTCTTCTTCTAGTTTTGTGGGGGTGGGGGGAGAGATGGTGCATGGGTTATATAGCGATGCCACTAATTATGTCATCACAGGCTTAGACTGGAGGTGGTGGAAAGACCTGCTGAGTCACAGCCATTTACGGCAACTCCATATGGCTTTTTTTTAATTTAAAAGATAAAAGAACGAGGATAAGTATTTCAGTTGGTTTGAGAGACTTTGAAGATACAAGTTGTGAATACGTCATACATAATACACAATAAACCCTTTACAATACTATAGATGCAAAAGATCTATGGGGTATACCTTATTCGTATTGCTTTGAAGGCAAGGAGAGACAAACCAAGGTGGTTGGCCATTGCCTGGCTCTATGTAGCAACCCTGGACTTCCTTGGTGGTCTCCCATCCAAGTACAAACCAAGGCTGACCCTGCTTAGCTTCCAAAATCTGACAAGATCGGGCTACCGGGCTTATCTAAGTCAAGTTTGACTAGATATTGAACATACAGTTCCGAAGCCATGGAGTTTGAAGGTGGCATTGGCCAACCCTGACATGGATGCTGAAGGAGCTGGAGGAAGCGTTGAGTTTTTCTGGAGGAGCAGGACATTTGCTTATTTACTTAAAATGTTTTGTCAGCCACCTTTCTTCCTGACGGAGCTCGAGGGAGCTTACAATATTTCTTTGTTTTTTGTTCATTTGTTTAATCTGTAGCCCACCTTTCTCGATGAGACTCACGGCAGATTACAAAATACAGAAAGGCAATTCGATCAGACAGCAGAAGACATCGAAGAAACAATGCGGTAGCACGAGAATCACAGAAATTAGGAAGCCATGCAAACAGAAAACTGTCTTAAGGCATGACGTACCATAAATGAAGCCAAGGATGGATTACAAAGGTGCAAGATGGTACAAAACAAGATAATAAGTGTAATTAATTACACTTGGATTAATTACACTTCCACCTGCACTGTACACACATCTTGGGTGGTCTCTGTGCACAAGAAATCACAGAAATAGTTGATGGAGGGGATATTCCCCCCCCACACATTAATTAATTAATTAATTATATGGCATTATGTGTAGAATAGCCAGGAGAGCCGAGGACTGTCCGGCAGCTGCAAGTTCTAGCTCTTAGCGTTGTGCTGGTGGTGAGCTAGACTTGTTTTCAGGGGCTGAGAGAGCTCAAAAAGAACTGTGACTGGCCCAAGGTCACCTAGAAGGCTTCATATAGAGGAGTGGGGAATCGAACCCGGTTCCCCAGATTAGAGTCCGCTGCTGTTAACCACTACACCACACTGGCTCGCCAGTGGTGAATATATGTAATATACACCCCAACAAGCTGCAATCATATTTTAGAGTTGTCAGCCTCCACGTGGGGCCTGGAGACGTCTCAGAATTACAATTTACCTCCAGAGGATGGAGATCAGTTCCTTTGAGGACAATGGCTGCTTTGGAGGGTAGGCTCCTGGGCATCATACCCTGCTGAGGGGTCCCCCAAAACCTACTCTCCTCAGGCTCCATTCCCAAATCTCCAAGAATTTCCTGATCTGCAGTTGGCAACCCTGTGACCCCTTAGGGTAAGATACAAGTCTGTATCTTCGTCAGTGGTCGTGGGTCCCTGTTGCTGTTTAGAATCCACCTGCCCTGTACACACATCTTGGGTCGTCTCTGTGCACAAGAAATCACAGAAATAGTTGATGGAGGGGATATTCCCCCCCCCACACACACATCTTTCCCTTCTTCGAGAAGCCAGTCATTTGTCCCCAAACTCCTCACTCAGACTTAGCAGAGACTCCCAAGCAAATAGCACCACAGGATAATGGATGACACACAGAGGTGAGGGAGTCAAGTAAAATCCCCTCTTCTGTTTGCAGCCTGCATCTCCGAAAGAGATGGGAAAGTTGATTTTAATTCTTCCTCATCACTGCACCCATTTTGCTGTCCTGATGCAAGAAGAAGAAGAGGAGGAGGAGGAGGAGGAGGAGAGTGGATTTATACCCCACCCTTCACTACCCAAAGGAGTCTCGGAGTGGCTTACAATCTCCTTCCCCTTCCCCTCCTCACAACAGACACCCTGTGAGGTAGGTGGGGCTGAGAGAGCTCTTTGGAGGACTGCCCTTGAGAGAACAGCTCTGAAAAAACTTGTAACTGACCCAAGGTCACACCAGCAGCTGCATGTGGAGGCATGGGGAATCAAACCCGGTTATCCCAGATTAGAGTCTGTGCTCGTAACCACTACACCAAACTGGCTCTTGGGGCGAACAGTGGGCTTCATAGGGAATGAGAAGGCAGGAAAAGATCTGCTCTGTCCGCAGCTTCCATTTAGCGATGCACCAAGAACATTGTTAAACGTGTCTATTTTATGGGACAAGATTCAGGGCAAGGAAATAAAAAATGACCCCAAAAATTGTATTATGGATTCAGTTTGCACAAAGGAGAGAAGGTGTTAGTATGGGTATTTGGGAGTCAGTGAAAACTAGCACAGATGAGAACATTTTAAATCACCTTTAGCTGCGTGTCCAGATGATTGACACAGTCTTCCCCCATAAAAAGAGGGGAAATCATCTTTATATATTAGTAAGCACAATAGGGAGGTGGGAATATTCATGCTGCTCCACCATTCACATGGAGGGCTTAGTGTCTTTGACTTCCGGAAATATGCATTTAAAAAAAAAAATTCTCTGCTCAAACAACAATGAACCAGATCCAAGTCAGAAAAGTGTTATTAAAGTCAGCTGGTGATGTGTCAGTTAGCAGTCCCACATACGTCAAAGCTAGCTCAGCATTTAAATCAAAACGCTCGCCCAGCATGCAACAGAGATGGGAGGGTGTGCCTATGAAAAGCAGTGAATTTCCCCAGTGTGTCTCAATTACAATACCACATGTGCTGTATTTGACGGAGACGAATTTAAGTATTCAGCATTCAGAATGTCTCAGTGGCATCTGTGACTGGCTAAGCCCATTCTCTGAGCCACATTATGCACCGCTGACTGTAGTAAGAAGAAGAAGAAGAAGAAGAAGAAGAAGAGATTGGATTTATACCCTGCACTTCACTCACTTGGAGTCTCAGAGCAGCTTACAAACTCCTTTCCCTTCCCCTCCCCACAACAGACACCATGTGAGGTAGGTGGGGCTGAGAGAGCTCTGAGACAACTGTCCTTGAGAGAACAGCTGGTACAGAGCTATGGTACAGAGCAAGGTCATCCAGCCAGGTGCAAGTGGAGGAGTGGGGAATCAAACCTGGTTCTCCCAGATTAGAGTCCGCGCACTTAACCACTGCACCAAACTGCACTACACCAAATTTGCTCCTGGGTGTTGCTTGTGACTACTGATCATGCATCGCAAGAACCCCATTGGGCATTTAGTGCTATTTAACATTATTTATTTAGCACTGTTGAGAAATTATTTATCAGTTATTTATCCCTGGCTCTTCTGGCCTTGCCTTTGAAGCTCGGAACAGGCCTAGCGAACTGGTAGGGGGAGACTTCAAAGCTTTCCTATCACTAATGAATTCCATTCCACTAATTGGTTTCACCTATAGAATGATATGGGAGGCCTTCTTGCTGGGCATCCTGCATTTCTTGGGCAGTGATTTATATCTTCTTGATTGGTTCAGGAATTAGCAGATGAGGAGGCAGGCTGGCCATGCAGCTGCCAGTTCCTATAATGGTCACAAACCATTTTGTTAATTCATTATCTTGCTTGTTGTTTTAACATGCTTCATTCCGGAGAAGATCAATGGGAGAGGCTGTGGCTGAGGGGTGGAGCCTCTGCCTGGCATGCGGAAGGTCACAGGTTCAGTCCCTGGTGTCTCCAGTTAGAAGATCTGGCTGGAGGTGATGTGAAAGATCTCTACCTGAGCACTTGGAGAGCTGCCGCCAGTCTGAACAGACAATACTGACCTGGATGGACCAAGGGTCTGATTCAGTATGGCAGTTTCATGGGTGTGCATGTGATGCCCATGGCATTATGTAAGGAAGAGATGAAAAAATTAAGAAGAGGGACTGTGGAGATAGGAAAGGAAATGTAATTGATTCCTAGTTTCCAGTTTGGTGTAGAGGTTAAGAGCAGCGCTTGGGGCTCTTTAGCTTGGAGAAATGACAGCTGAGGGGTGACATGATTGAGGTTTATAAGATTATGCATGGGATACAGCAGGTAGAGAAAGAAGTACTTTCCTCCTTTTCTCACAATACAAGAACTCGTGGGCACTCCATGAAATTGCTGAGCAGTCGGGTTAGAACAGAAAAAAGAAAGTACTTCTTCACCCAAAGAGTGATTAACACGTGGAATTCACTGCCATGGGATGTGGTGGCGGCTACAAGCATAAACAGCTTCAAGAGGGAATTAGATAAATGCAAGAGGCGAACCCATGATACTCATGGGGGGGAGTATTCCCACCCTGCACCCCCTCCCCTGTTCACCGGACGGCAGCTCGGTGAGGCCCGAGGCCTGCCGAGCTGCCTCCCTCTCCCCAGCCCCACAGACCGTGGCTCGGTGAGGCCTGAGGCCCACCAAGCTGTCTCCCTCCCCCCAGCCCCACAGACCGTGGCTCAGCGAGGCCCGAGGCCCGCCGAGCCACCTCCCTCCCGCCCAGCCCCACAGACCACGGCTTGGCGAGGCCTGCTGAGCTGGCTCCTTCCCCACCCAGCCCCAGTGACAGCGGCTCCACGAGGCCCAAGGCCCACAGAGCCAGGTCCCTCCCCCCCAGCCCCAGAGACAGTGGTGCAGCGAGCCGCCTCCCACCCCCTCCCCAACAGGGCCCCAGGGAGGCCAGGCTTGCTGGAACCAGGGCTAGGGCTTTTTCGGTGACGGCTCCTGTCTGGTGGAATGAGCTTCCGGGTGAGATCAGGGCCCTGCGGGACCTTATGCAGTTTCGCAGGGCCTGCAAGACGGAGCTCTTCTGCCAGGCTTTTAAATAGGAGCCGCTACTGTTGGCCCCACATCACAATTGCTGTCTGGTGATGTGGGTTACCCTGGTGGCTGCTCAGGCCTGATGGCCATGGAAGGCCGTACTTGACCCTAAGCCATCTGTTTTTATATTATAACTGGAAGCATTGGTTAACTGGAATTTTATTGTAAATAGAGGGTTTTGGGATTTTATAATGGATTTTAAATGTTATTGTACGGTATGTTGCACTTTGTACTATGTTAGCTGCCCTGAGCCCACTTGCGGGGAGGGCGGGGTATAAAACTAAAGAATAAATAAATAAAGAATAAATAAATAAACAGCAGCATGCACAGGGGACACTCTTTTACTTTTGGGGGGATTTAAATATCCCCTGAAAAGTTTTTGAAAGTTTTTGGATTTCTTTGCAAATGTGGAGAGTCCCCCACGTATACAGAAAAATCTCCCTCCTCCCAAGTGCCCCTCCGCACGGATTTAGATATCTGCACGGAGGGGACCACTTGGGAATTAGATATATAGATATGGAGCAGAGGTCCATCAGTGGCTATTAGCCACAAGGTATAGATAGGAACTCTGGGGCAAGTGATGCTCTGTATTCTTGATGCTGGGGGTTGGCAACAGTGGGAGGGCTTCTAGTGTCCCAGCCCCACTGCTGGACCTCCTGAGGGCATCTGGTGTTTTTGGCCTCTGTGTGACAGAATGTTGGACTGGATGGGCCATTGGCCTGATCCAACATTGGCTTCTCTTATGTTCTTATGTTCTCCGACATTTAGTTCATGGATGCCACAGAGTAGCTTCCGTATTCCCTAGAATACCGGGGGGTGGGGGGGCGGGGGGGCGATGCAGAAAGATCTGTCCTTGCCTTTTTAAAATTTGTTTTAAAGTATTTTTTTTATTCCATAAGGATTTTCTTTGTGTCGCTTGGCCAGTAGCTTCATTTCTGGTGCTTTTCCTAGTACATGTTCTGTTTCTAGGACAGAAAAATACTCTGTGACACGCTGGCGGGGGGCGGGGGGGAGGAGCCTGGGATGTTTTCCATTACTCAGAAGTAGCTGTCAGGAAAGAAAAAGGTGGGCAGCCTCTCTTATCAGCATACCTACGAATATATGACAGCATGGCTTTTGAAAAATCAGAACCGCACACGCTATTTTTAGAAATGTATTCCTTCAACTTAGGTTTCTCCTGCTTTCCTGACAAAGACTGGCTACCGAAATGGATCGCTGGAATCAAACAGTGATGCCAATGACAGTGTTTGCTTGGGGAAGGAGAATCTCAGCTGGGCTGGATCGAGGCATGATGGAGGAACAAAGAGTCGTCTGTCTTTTCTGGTGGCCCCACCAAGGGCCTTTGGAAGCTGGAGATGGGAGGGGGCTTTCAGCTGGAGCTAGGTTCGGGGAGGATGGGGCGATGGGTTCCTGGTTGCTTCTCGTCCACCTTGCAGTCCATGGTACAGGAAGGTATACACGTAATTGTTACATGATTTTGCTAGTTCGAGCTGGCACGGTAAGAGGTTTTTTAAAATTATGCACAGGGTGGAGAGAGTTGACAAAGAGAACTTCCTGTCCTTCTCCCCAAATACTAGAACTCGAGGGCATCTGATGAAAATGATGGGTGGTAGATTCAGGACGGGCAAAAGGAATTGCTACTTTTCACATGGAATGATTAAAATGTGGAGTTGGCCGCCAGAGGATGTAGCAATGGCCGCAGGCACTGACAGCTTTAAAAGGGGATTAGACAGACTGATGGGGTGATATCAGTAGCCCCTAGCCATGGTAGAAGAAGGGTAGGTTTTTATACCCTGCCTTTCTCTACGGCATCTCAAAGCAGCTTACTGTCGCCTTCCCTTCATCTCCTGACAATAGGCACCTTGTGAGGCAGGTGGGGCTGAGAGAGTTGTGAGAGAACTGGGAGTGGCCCAAGGTCACCCAGCAGGCCTTGTTTGCCTCAAAGTGGCTTACAATCGCCTTCCCTTCCTCTCCCCACAACAGGCACCTTGTGAGCTGCATGGAAGCGAAGAGAGTTCTGAGAGAAACCTTGACTGGCCCAAGGTCAACTAGCTGGCATCAAGTGGAGGAGCGGGGGATCAAACCCAGTTCCTCAGATTAGAGCCTGCTGCTGTGAACCACTACACCGTGCTGGCTCTCGAGGTGACTAAATAAAACCTCCAAATTAAGAGGCAGTAAACCGCTGAATACCAATACCAGGAGACAATGTTGTCAGACCTCCAGAGGAACTGCTTGGCCATAGTGTGAGAGAGGATGCTGGACTAAGATGAACCAATAATCTGACCCAGAAGGGCCCTCCTTACATTCTTATGCTTAAACCAGCTGCGACTGCCTCTTTGTATGAGGGGAGTGGCTGTAGTTTAGTGGCAGAGCATCTGCCAGTTTGGAGTAGCGGTTAAGTGTGCGAACTCTAATCTAATCCGGTCTGAGACTTTGAGTGAAGGGCGGGGTATAAATCCAATCTCCTCCTCCTCCTCTTCTTCTCATGCAGAAGCTCCTGGGTTCAATCCTTGGCATCCCCACTTAGAAGGTGATCTGAAAGACCCCTCCTGGAGACCCACCACCAGTTGGAGCAGGCAGCACCATGCTTAATAGCCCAACATTATAAGGCGGCTTCATGTCTTTCTGTGTGTTCGCATGCTCCCACAGGAATGCCGGAATCGAGCTGACCCCCATCCCAAGAAGTCGCATTCAGCCCGCAAGAATGGAAATTGCACCAGACACTCGGCAATGAACCTGCTGACCTCATGGAGACTCCTTTGGGCCACTGCCCTTCATAGCGACACTGCGCTGGGGGGGGGGGTGTGCACTCCATCCGGGAAACGGAGCCAAGCCATTTCCGATTAAGCCCTCTGCGCAGGGTCTGTTTTGTCTGAAACCCTATGCAGTCTTTCCAGGCAAGTTTTCTTTCTTCTCTTCACAAATCTAATCCCCAGCCTTGGAATTTCTGTGCCTTTCTTTTTTTAGCTGCGATGATGAGAGCGAACAGCTGGCTTGGGTTGCGGACTTTTGTTGACAGTGCTCAGTTGTTCCTCTTTCTCTCCCCACCCCGTCAGACGGTGCCTGAGTCGCTTTGTCTGGCTACCGTCTGACATGGCAGTTTACACTGTTCCAGCCTCCAGCTGTTCTCTCCTTTCATGCTATGGATTTTGCTTTGCATTCGATTTAAACATGTCCTTTGGGCGGGCGGGGTTGGGGGGGGCGGAGAGAAATAAAAATTAAAACGTCGGCAGAGCTTATCTGTTGCCACAGCAACCTGTAAAATGGGAGAAATTTGATCCGAAAGCTGCCAAGAACTTTGGTGGAAAGCATTTTATGTAGGCATGCGAATGCACACTTATCTGTCCATCTTTTTTTTCTTTTTTTTTTAGAAAAGCTTAGGGTAAAAGCAGCTGAAGCAACTTCGAGTGCTGAAAATGCAAGGGGAAAAATCTTAATTTTCTACAAAAAGAGCGACTTCAAAACCTTCTCCGTCGTTTGATGTGCGTTACAAAGACACTGATAAGAGACTCGGCGCAATGATTTGCTATGGTGGATATTAGAAAAAACGAATGATAAAAATAAGAAGATCCTCTCTTCTTTCTCACTGAGTTCATCCAAGCGTTATCTCTCTTGAGGTTAACTGGTGTGGTGAGTCCAGTCACCATTAGTTAGCAGAGTGCTTAAATAAAGCTACAAATGCAGCAATGCCGCTTTACCAGGTTACTCAGCTTACAAAACTATACAGAGCCACACTGCAAATCTAGAGAAGAGAGGAAGAAGAGATTGGATTTATATCCCGCCCTTCACTCACTTGGAGTCTCAGAGCGGCTTACAAACTCCTTTCCCTTCCCCTCCCCACAACAGACACCCTGTGAGGTAGGTGGGGCTGAGAGAACTCTTTCCCAAGCTGTCCTTGAGGGAACAGCTGGTACAGAGCTATGGCTTGCCCAAGGTCATCCAGCCAGGTGCAAGTGGAGGAGTGGGGAATCAAACCCGGTTCTCCCAGATTAGAGTCTGCACACTTAACCACTGCACCAAATTGGCTCTAGAAGAGAAATACTCCTCTCTTTATTTGAGAAGTACACTTTGGATAGGAAAGAGCAGAAACATGGAAGACTACTAACTTACTAGCTAAAGGATGGAGGCAGATGGCGGGAGGCCCACCTGCCTAATGGTGCCAAGAGAGGACCACATGTCCCCCTCTTGGTGCAAGCAGGAAGAGAGCAGGTCTTCATCCAGAATGTGGCAGAAGAAGGAAGGGGAAATGGTCCCTGAGAACACAGTCTGCATTTCAAAGGGGACAGGGGCAGAAGAGTAAAGACAGGAAGAAAGGTTAGGCTGTGATCATACACACAATTAGACCTGACATAGGTGTGAATGCCGGGCAAATTTAAAGGGCGCAATCAGACAACAACATCTCGGAAGTGCCCCACAGAAATCGGCAACCCGTTCTGCTCCACCGCAGAAGTGGAGTTAAAAAACACCGGGGAAAATTCGGTAGTAAATGGGTTGTGACGGGCCATGGGTGGACTTTCCCCTGTCTGATTGCTCCAGCGTGCTCTCATGGCATCGGGATGGTCTGATCAGGTTATCTCAACTCCATGCCATTGTTCCCCCCCCCCCCTCTCAGTATGTGCATCATTGCAAACTCCATAGGGAACCCTCAGTGTGGAGGTGCTATTCATCGATCCCTCGTGTAAGAGCATGGGGAAAAAACGGGGCAAAAAAAGACAACTCACACACAGTTGCATGTGATCACACACTGACGGACTGGGCCCTCAGCTTCAAAGGGAGGTGTGATCGTGTAACTGCAGGTCAAATTCCTCTGGAGGAAATAGCCTCGCTTCCCCCCCAGTTTTTCTGGCGTGTGTGACCACAACCTCAGTGTGCCTCTAGTCTCTCCTGCCACTCAGTCTGGACATCACATCTGGAACTTCCAACAATCTCTCAGTGCTTCAGAACATTCACTCTGACCTTTCCCATCATGCAACTAAACACATCCCCATTGTTTTGACATTGGACGGGCCGTTTCAGCACAGTGGCAAGGCTGCAACTTTCCAATGATGCAGCCCCATTCTGCTCTGAAAGTTGCAACCATGCCACTGTGAGGAAAGGACCCATCCCGATGTCAGTGCAGCCCCATGAGAGCATTTCAACATGCGTTCAGTTTTGCTGTGTGCATGCCTGAGAGGTGGACGTGCCAGAGCCTCAGACCTTCTCATCTAGTTGCTGTCCACCCTAAGCAAATGCTTTTGCAGCTGCACGATTGATTCTTTCCCTGGTTGGGTCAGGTCATGAAGTGTTGCAGAGTGGGAACTACAACTCCCATGAGGCTATAGGACCACATGCACGCATGGAACAATACTGATAATATGGTTGCAGGTGAAACAGTGAGACTTGTTAAAGCCTTGTTGGAGAGTCAGTGCGGTAGGTGACCCAGCATTCCTAGCTAGCCTGAGAAAGGATGATTGGTCCAAGGTTGCCCAGTGAGCTTAATGACTGATAGGGCATCTGAACCTTGGTGCCTTCTAGTTCAGTCTGATGCTCCAGCTAGTAAGCCACACCCAGGGGTCATTTCGAGCAGGAGCTCGCGGAAGCGCAGCTCCGGGAGTTGGTGCCAGCCCTCCCACCCCGCGGGGGAATGCCTGCTTGTGTCATGGCTGAAGCAAAATGACCCCGTCCCCTGGAAAGGTCCTTGTTCCTCCGACCAGCCTTCTGAAGGCTTCAGCCACTGCTGAAGCTATCCTCCCAGAATAGTGGTATTTCTGAGGCTTGGATTAGTAGCTCTCCCCTCTCTGCCATCTCTTCCTTCCTTCCTTCCTGCTTGCATTCTTGCCTTCTGACATACTTCCGGTGATGTCAGGTGGTGTAGCATATGCAAATAAGTTATGCTAATGAGTTATGCTAATGAGCTCCTGCACCTCTTTTTCTACAAAATGACCCCTGATCCCACCATTGTGGTTTTTGTGATCTTTGGTTGTTTTTTTTTAAAAGAATTGGGACAGCAAAGCTGCCGATGTTCACTGAGTGATGAACACACATGAGTGCATTGGCTATATCACAGTCCTGAAAATGAGCTAATTTATGCAATTTACAGGGAAAGTGATCCCTACGTTTTTTTATTAAAAAAAAAACAAATTTAAGAGTCTAGTGGCACCTTTAAGACCAACAAAGGTTTATTCAAGGGATGAGCTTTCGTGTGCATCCACACTTCTTCAAATACATTGGAATGGAAGGTAGAGTTCAAATTTATAGACAGAGGCTGTGACCACACATGCGAAATAATCCACTTTCAAACTGGATTTTGCCAATTCACACAGGCCCATTCTACATCTAGTTTTTGCTCTGCTGTTCAACCAAACCCACGTTGGAACAGAAATTCCCCTCTGCATTGCATGCCACTTTCACTTTGATTGATTGTCGGATTTTATGGCAGCGCTTTCACTTTGTTTGATCTCTCGGTTTTATTGGTACCGTCTGCATTGATTTATTGCCATTTTATGGCCATTCAGGGGTGACTCTGCAGTCAGTCCTGCAGTGGCCCAGGGTATCTGAATGTGGTTTTGAGCCGCATTTTTTTCTGTTCCAGTGCAAATGCTAGATGCAGAATGGGCCACAGTAAAATCCAGTTGGAAAGTGCATTGAAAGTGGATTATTTAGAAGAAGAAGAAGAAGTTGGATTTATACCCCGACCTTCACTCACTTGGAGACTCAAAGCGACTTACAAACTCCTTCCCCTCCCCGCAACAGACACCCTGTGAGGTGGGTGGAGCTGAGAGAGCTCTTTCCCAAGCTGTCCTTGAGAGAACAGCTGGTACAGAGCTATGGCTTGCCCAAGGTCATCCAGCCAGGTGCAAGTGGAGGAGTGGGGAATCAAACCCGGCTCTCCCAGATTACAGTACCCGCACTTAACCACTACACCAAACTGGCTCTCCATTTAGTGTGTGTGATCGCAGCCAGAAAGGCTGTCAATAAGTTTGAACTCTACCTTCCATTCCAATGTATTTGAAAAAGTGTGCCTTGCACACGAAAGCTCATCCCTTGAATAAACCTTTCAAGCCCCTGGGAACTCAGCAATGCTTCCGCTTCAACAAACCTTCCTTTTGTCTTTAAATATTTTGCCTTTCTTTTGCCTTTAATAGCTCTAGCAGTGTTTCCAAAAACTAGCATTTGAGTTATTTGTCACTGGCGTCTTCGCAAATTATCATTACATTTTCCCCCTCCATCTAAGGGACTACGCTTCATTGTTTTTAAATAGAGCTGGGTTGTTTGAAAGCATCCGTAATGCCTTTTCGCCGAAGTTGTTTGTGCATAAATATTTTAAAGCTAAGCCTCCTTTGTCTATGTCAACAGTTTCCCCCAATATTCTAAATGTTGCATTCTTTGGGGGCTTGGTGTAATGAAGGAAATCTTAGGCAGCCTATCCTTTAAATAGAAATAGATATCAGAGGAGACATAATTTGCCAAACAAATCTATCCCAAATGCTATTGTTTGGCAAATAAGGCTGCCTTTTAAAAATGTATGCAGGAGAGGAAAAGGCCTGGGGGGGAGGGGGGGACAGAAGGGTTTTCATTTGTGAAGACTCCAGGAAAGCAGTGTCAATGCTCGAGCCTCTTGGAGATGAAGCAAGGAAGCCCTGAGTCATATTGGGCTTTCCATGTGTCTATTAAAGTCAGGAAAACTCCCAGGAATTATGGCTGCTGCCTGCCAGTACTCAGCTGGTCAGTGGTTGGAAGAAGGCAGGCCACATGGGGGGGGGGGCAATTATCACTGCCCGGGGGTGTCACTTATGGCATAACCTGGAAGTGTTGGTAACATGACAGGGCTATGCTCTAGCACTTGCCCCCAGACTGGTTCCCATTGAGTCTGGGGGCAATGGCTAGAGTATCACCCTGGTGTGATGCCAGAACTTCTGGGTCACACTGGAAGTGACATCATTGAGGTGACAATCACTGCCCTCCCGTGTAAGTACCCACCTCCCTCCTTCTCCTGCTGGTTGTGGGGCCATGCCTGTGTCCCATAAGGATGCCGGCCTCCAGGTGGGACCTGTAGATCCCTTGGAATTGCAGCTCATCTCCAGATTACAGAGATCAGTTCCCCTGGAGAAACTGGATGCTTTGGAGGGTGGACTCTATGGCATTGTACCTCACTGAGGTCCCTGCCCTCCGCAGGCTTCATCCCCAAATCTCCAGGAGTTTCCCAGGCTAGATTTGGCAGTCCTACATCTCTTCCCTTGCTGGTGGTTAGGGGGGACCTAGCAACCCTAACCCCTCACTTGCATACGAGAGATTGGCAGAAGCATCTTGAAAACCCCAATGAGAGAGAAAACAATGGCACAGAAAGAGGAGGCATCAGAGAGAAGCTTCCAGCATAGACAAAAGAGAGGCATCACACACATACACAGTCTGGTTCTAGTTTATAGCACCCCCTAGTGGCCAGGAGTGTTGGGTCACCTTTACTGCAACACTAGTGAGTATAGAAGGAAAGGAAATCCACAGGAACTCACCTTCCTCTTAGGCAGCAAACATTGGTAAACGATGGGAGTCTTTCACCTCCCTAAACTTGGCCACCAGCAGCAAAGAGGAAGGTGAGCCTCAGCGCCCCCGTGGTGCTGGAATCACCGTAGACCCAGGCAGTATAGCCAATGAGTTGGGTCAGGGAGCCAAGGTCAAGAATAGTCTTCTCCAGTACCTCATGCTGTCCTTTTGGGCCATTTGTGCACTGAATCATTCCTGGTCATTGTTGTTGTTAGCCACTCAGTCATGTCTGACTCTCGGCGATTCTATGGGCCAGCTCTTTCCACGTTTTCTGATGCTGTTCTGTTTCTTTGAGTTACGATGACCTCATAGGGCTTTCAAGGCAAGAGACGCTGAGATGTGATTTAGCATTGCCTGCGTCCTCATAGCACAGGGGTGGCCAACCTTGCTTAACGTAAGAGCCACATAGAATAAACGTCAGATGTCTGAGAGCCGCAAGACAGGAACAAATATCACACACACGTTTTTATTTTTAAAAATATGCAAATTTCCTTTTTATTAACGTTAAATGGGACTGCCAAAAATAAAAACAAACGAGGAAAACCAGTTATTTTTTTTTAAACAAATTTTATTAACTTTTTAACTATAAACAGAACATACAGGAGCGGTTTCAATTATACACATTACAAAAGCCCATATTTCCGCATAAAGTTATTGTAATTAGAGCGTTGCAACGGAGATGCTTTGTCGATGAAAAAGTCAAGCTTTTCAAGAATAGGATGCCAACGACCATAAAATGAGTAGATGTCTTTAGAAGAGTCAGCATTGGAGAGGCCATCTGATATTTTGTCCATAATAAAATGGTCCCAAATTTTCGTATACCAGAGGTCTATTGAAAGTGGACTTTTGCTGTTCCAGTTGGATGCTATCGTGGTCTTGGCTGCTGATAAAAGCAAGGTAAGTAATTCTAACGTATATTTAGGAAAGTTAACCTCATTCCAACAGTTAAGTAAGATAATTTCTGGTTTTTTGGGAATTACGTAACCTGTTAGTTTTTCTATCTCAACTAAAACTTTATTCCAAAAGTATGCTACAACTTCGCATTCCCACCAACAGTGTATATAGGACCCAATTTTACCACAATTTTTCCAGCACCTGGGGGACAATGTAGGGTTGATTTTGTGTAATTTCAGTGGCGTCATATACCATCTGGTTAACACTTTCAAGTTTTGTTGTTGTATATTTATGGATTTAGATGTTGCTGCATATGAAGACCATACCGAGTACCAAAATATATCTGAAAATTCCATATGAAGATCGGATTTCCAGGATTGGGCATAAGACGGAAGTATAGTAGGGTCAGGATCTATAAGTATTTTGTAGATTTTAGAAATCATACCTCTTCGGGAATGGTCATATGATATCATGATTTTTTCAAAGTCTGTAGAGAGTCTAGCACAGGTTTCTTTAAGGGCAGCAGAACTAAATAGGTGTTGGATTTGGAGGTACTCAAACCAGGGGAGAGAGGTTTTGGCTTTTTTGTCTAACTTAGATTTATCCATTAATTTATTCTTGCTGGTTAAGTCAAGAAGAGTGTGCATTTTGGCCGATGTCCAAGAGGTAAAGGAAGCTGGGTGTTGGGCTGGGGGGAACCATTCCTGGCCTCTATATTGTGAGAGTAAAGAGATACCTGGGACTAGAGAATTACGGTGTGATCTCCAGGTTTTAAAGAGAGCTGTTATAAATGGGTGTGGTGTCGAGATGGTTATTTTATCGGGGACCTTAGACCAGATTGAGGTTTGGTAATTTCTATTTTTCAGGAATTGTTCCTCTATCTCGGACCATTGGGGAGGACAGGTAGCACGGAGAAGGCGAACTATTGTCGTAAGTATAGATGCTTCGTAATATTTAAAAAGATCAGGGAGGGCTGTGCCACCCAATCTGGAAGGGCGCAACAGGGTCTTTACACTTATTCGGGGTTTATGATAATTCCAAATAAAAGCTGTCCATCCCTTCTGCCAAACATTAAAAAAGGTTTTAGGGATTGAAAGCAGCAATACTCGAAATAGATACAGAAGTTTTGGGAACAAAAAAGATTTAATTGAAGTAATCCTTGAGGAAAACCAGTTATTGATAATGATATTACTTGTTTGCTAATGATATTGAGAGAGATGGAAAGAAAGAATTAAATAAGTGGAAAGAAAGAGAGAGAGAGAAACTAGGAAAGCAAATAGATGGGAGGGAGGAGGGAAGAAAGGAAGGAAGGAAGGAAGGAAGGAAGGAAGGAAGGAAGGAAGGAAAAGCATGCCTCCCCTTTGCTTCCCCAGCCACCCTGCCAGGAGCCGCACAATATATGTGAAAGAGCCACATGTGGCTCCCGAGCCACAGGTTGGCCACCCCTGTCATAGCAACTCTAGTATTCCATGGTGGTCTCCCATCCAAATACGTACTAACTACAGCCAACCCTGCTTAGCTTCTGAGATCCGATGAGATCAGGCTAGCCTGAGCTGCCCAGGATGTCTCAGAGAAGGGTCTTTCTTCAAGGCACCTTCTAAGGCTATGTGAAAGAACTGTGGACCATCCTGGAGACTTATGGTTGATCTTCAGACTGCAGTGAGCAGTTCCCCTAAAAAAAAAGGCTGCTTTAGAGGGTGCACTCTATAAAAACATAAGAAAAACTCATGTTGGATCAGGCCCGTGGCCCACCCAGTCTAACACTCTGTCACACAGTGGCCAAAAATACCAGGTGCCTTCAGGAGGTCCACCAGTGGGGCCAGGACACTAGAAGCTTTCCCACTGATGTCCCCCCCCAAGCCCCAAGAATACAGAGCATCACTTGCCCCAGACTGAGAGATCCTATCTATACCTTGTGGCTAATAGCCACCGATGGACCTCTGCTACCTATGTTTATCCAATTCCAGCTTGAAGCCGTCCATGCTTGTAGCCGCCATCACCTCCTGCGGCAGTGAATTCCATGTGTTAATCACTCTTTGGGTGAAGAAGTACTTCCTTTTATGTCTCTATGGCATCATACCCTGCTGAGGTCCCTCCCCATACTCCACCCTTCAAATTTCCTGAGCCAGAGTTGGCTACCATTACTGGAGATGAGCCCTCCTTTGTTCTTTTGTGCCAATGACAGAAAGACACAACCGGGACCCCCTTATTTATGGTATGCCTCGAGAAGCGCGACCTGACAGAGCGCTGGGGTAATCTCACCATCATCCCAAGGGAGTGATGTTATAGTTTCCTCTCCTCCAATATCAATTTATGCATTCAAAGTGACTCCCTCCGAATAAAGACGCCTGCTGTGGACATAATGAAATTTGCCGAGACGATACACACACCACGGCAAGAAAGAAAAGGACCCTGCCCAAAGCAGTCATGGTAAAAACACTTTGCCTATACAGGGTCTGTGTGGGAAACGCATACACACACACACACAAACCTCTCTCTCTCTTTCCCTACACCCACACCCACACATATATACACACACACATACAAACACACACACACACATAAATATATATATATTCCTAAATAACATACAACACCAATTAGCATTAATGAACGCTTAAATAACCCCATGCTGAGATGTGAACATATATAATAAGAGCTGTGAGCTAGGGGAGAGTATTACGCTGAGGTAAATATGAAAGTGGAGGCTGAAGGCGCTGAGGCAGAAACGGTGTGATAACCCGTCTTGCTAATTAATGGCTGAGAGAGGAGCTGAATTGTTTCAGCAGCAGAAAAAAAGGGTCTGCCGATATGAGGCCTAGGGTGGAGATGAGCAACATCGCTTTCCCTGAGCTGCTAGCTGTGTGGAAAACCTTGTCGCTTCGCTCCGAATTCTCTGGATGTTTCGCTCGAGGGATGCGGTGTTTTCGACAACTCTGTTCCTTCAATCTGGGCCAGTGTTTTGGCCCGCCATAGTCCGCTGTAGGACTTAGTATGGGGAGGAACAGGGAGAGAAGGAAGTGGTTGTTGCTGCAGCTCCACACAGAGAAAGAACCTGAGGGCGATTCTGCATTGGCTTTTCCCTCCATTGTCTTAGCAAACCCATGTTGGAACAGAAATTCCCCTCTGCACTGCATGCTGCTGTCACTTCCTTTGATCACTGGATTTTATGGTGCCCTCTTCATTGGATGCCACTTTCGCTTTCTTTGATCATCGGGTTTTATGGTACCTTCTGCATAGATTTATGGCCATTTTATGGCCATTCAGGGGTGACTTTGCAGTCAGTATGGCATTGCCCCGGGGTATCTGAATGTGGTTTTGAGCTGCACCTTTTCCTCAGTGTTCAGAAAATGTGGAGTGAATGCCAGATGCACAACCAGTGTTGTTAAACCGGGTTCCTATTTGAAACTATGCTGCCACCTTATTCTTCTCCCTCCAAAGCAGCCATTTTCTCCAGGGGAACTGAAGTTGATCCTCCGGAGATCAACTGTAATAGTGGGAGATGCCACTGTCAGGGTGGCAACCCTACTAACACACTAAGGGTTGCATCCTTGTGACGTGTGTGTGATTTTTGCTTCTTCCTCCTCCTGTGGCAGTCTTCTGGGCCTCTGAGAGCCAGTCTGGTGTAGTGGTTAAGTGCGCAGACTCTAATCTGGGAGAACCGGGTTTGATTCCCCACTCCTCCACTTGCACCAGGCTGGATGACCTTGGGCAAGCCATAGCTCTGTAGCAGCTGTTCCCTCAAGGACAGCTTGGGAAAGAGCTCTCTCAGCCCCACCTACCTCACAGGGTGTCTGTTGTGGGGAGGGGAAGGGAAAGGAGTTTGTAAGCCGCACTGAGACTCCCTTGGGGAGTGGAGGGCAGGGTATAAATCCAATCTCTTCTTCTTCTTCTCTCATGCTGTTCCTGTCCCCCCTATCCCTCTAGAGCACCATTGGGGGGGGTTAAGCTGCAGTGGGAAGGAGGAGGCAAGAAAGTTATATACATTGAATTTTGGTGGGATCCAAGTCTTCGGTTGAGTGGGATCCAAGTCTCAAGGGAGGTCTTCATGCTTTGCTGACAACCATCCTCTTGAGGAGATTAGATTCTGCAATATATTGGCAAAGTGGGTATATGTTGAAGGCTGGTGGCCGAAGTCACAGAAACACACATGAAGCCAGCACAACTTGGGGCTGAAGTCTCACGAACACGTGAAGCTGCATTACAGTGAACCAGACTATTGGTCCATCAAGGTCAGAATCATCTACTCAACTGGCAGAGGCTCTCCAGGTTCAGGTGAGGTCTTTCACATTACCTGCTACCAGATCCTCCTAAACTGGAGATGCCAGAGACTGAACCCGGAACTTTCTCTATGCCATGAAGATGCTCTACCACTGAACTTTAGCCCATATTCAACTCAGGTGGAGTGCCTTCCCAGGTGCATGTAAAACCATCCAGTTTCCTTTTCAAGGGATGAAAGTATCCTGGGATAAATCAGGATCACACCAGTACTGCAAAAAGTCACTACGAAAATGTTGCACACTCATATCTGACAAAGAAGAAGAGTTGGTTTTATACCTCACCCTTCCCTACCTGAAGGAGTCTCGAAGCAGCTTACAGCCTCCTTCCCTTCCTCTCCCGACACCAAACACCCTGTGAGGTAGATGGGGCTGAGAGAGCTCTGAGAGAACTGCTCTTGAGAGAACAGCTCTTAAGAGAACTGTGGCTGGCCCAAGGTCACCCAACAGGCCTCATGTGTCTCAAAATGGCTTACAATTGCCTTCCCTTCCTCTCCCAACAACAAACTCCCTGTAAGGTAGATGGGGCTGAGAGCTCTGAGAGAACTGCTCTTGAGAGAACAGCTCTGAGAGAACTGTGACTGACCCAAGGTCACCCTTCGTGTGGAGGAATGTGGAATCAAACCTGGTTCTCCAGATTAGAGTCCTGCAGATTAGAGCCTACACCAAGCTGGCTCTCAGGAATGACTAGGCAAGGAAGGATGGCTGGAAATTGGCTCCGCTGAACATGGGGCTTCAGCTGTTGGACGAAGATGAAGCTGTCTCAGGGCAAGGTTAGGAAATAATCATTTCAGCCACTTGGAGAAACAATTTTCTGTGCTCTAACCAAAGATGTAAAAACCTCCCTCCCACTGTCTGCTTCTACAGTCCCTGCCTGGCTGCCCACAGAAGTCTCCAGTCTGGGCATGCTAAGAAGATGGAAATAGGCCAGGTGGCTGGGCTTGTCAAAACGGGCACTACGCTCAAAGAGAAGGACATGCAAAGAGAGGGGCGGTGGCTCAGTGGCAGAGCATCTACAAGGCATGCAGAAGGTCCCAGGCTCAATCCTTGGCATCTCCAGTTAAAAAGGACCAGGCAGTAGGTAATGTGAAAGACCACTGCCTGAGATCCTGGACAGCTGCTGCCAATCTGAGCATACTCAATTCGGACCTTGATGGACCTATGGTCTGACTCAGTATAAGGCAGCTTGGTGTGTTCGTGTGGAATAATCTAAAACAGGCAAGGGCAAACCCCGTCAGAGAAGACCACATGGCTCCTTGTGTTTCAGGGAAGCTTTCTTTGTCTAGACCATTATAGCACCCCCAATTTTCTTTGAAAATTGTGGAAAGAAAGAAGGATATTAATGAGTTGTCATGAGTCACTGCTCACTTCTTCAGATATCTGCAGAAGTGAGCAGCGACTCACGAAAGCTCATACCGTGGCACAGATGTTGTGAGTCTTGAAGGTGCTCCCGGACTCTTGCTCTTTCCTGCTGCTACAGACAGACTAACCCGGCTACCCATCATAGGGCTGCCAAGTCAGCCCGGGGGGCGGGGGATCCCCCGCTATAGGGGGGAACCCCACCCCAGAAGTTGTCCAGTGAGGACGACTTCCCCCGTGTAATGACGTCACCTGGAGGTGACATCATCACGTTGGGGGCGTTGCCAGGGCAACGCTCTGGCAACGCCTTCAACGTGATGACGTCACCTCCGGGTGACGTCATTACGTCGCCGTGGCGCGCACGCGCCAGAAGAGCTCCCAGGGGGAGAACAACTCCCCCCCCGCCGGTAAGTCGCTGGCACTTGGCAGCCCTAACCCATCATGGTCCGCCTCCCGTTTTTAGATGGTCATCTTTATATTGTTTATAGATTCGTGTTTAATGCTGGTTTCAGATGTGCTGATTATTTTATGTCTGCTGCATGGGGAGTTTTATCATCTTTTGCTAGGTTGTTTTAATTTGAATTGTCATTGTTTTATTGTTTCATGCCATAAGATCTTCCATGCAGTTTCCTGGAGAGGTGAGATATTCTAAACACACACACACACACACACACACACACACACACACACTCACACACCACACACCACACACACACCACACACGGAGCAGCTTCTAGAAATCAGTCAGATAGCCAAATTGTGCAACACAAAAAAACCTTTATCTGTGTACAACATTCCAATAGCAGCGTCTTGTGCCACATAAGTTCTGTTTCTTATTCAGGGAGAAGAGCCCTGCCGGATCAGACCAATGGTCCAGTTTGGTGTCGTGGTTAAGTGCGCGGACTCTAATCTGGGAGAAAGGAGTTTGATTCCTCACTCCTCCACTCACAGCTGCTGGATCACCTTGGGCAAGCCACAGTTCTGTCAGAGCTGTTCTCGAAAGAGCTCTCTCAGCCCCACCTCCCTCACAGGGTGTCTGTTGTGGGGAGGGGGAGGGAAAGGAGTTTGTAAGCTGCTCTGGGACTCCGAGTGAAGGACGGTGTATAAATCCAATCCCTTCTCTTCTTCTTCCATCCATTCCAGCATCCTGTTTCACAGTGGCCAGCCAGTTCCCTCAAGATCCCTGTAAAGAGGGCACAGAGGCTATGGTCAGGCTGCCCCTTACATCATGTTACATCATGGGTTGGACGCAGCCAGCTTGATGCAAAAAAGGAGGAGAGAGTCCTCTTTGGCCACTATAAAGGCTATGATGGGGATCACAGGACAGGCGTGGACAAAAGCCGTGCATGGGGCTGTGATTAAAAATGGGGAATTAGGCAAAATTCAGTGGGAAAGTTGGCTGGATCCAACCCTATGTTTTGGATTGTCGTGTGATTTGCAAGTACCGGTTCCTGTTTTTTATAGGGATGGGTACACAAAAAGTGAAATTGGAATCTCAAAGGCATACCGGTACACCACGCACTTAAGCATACATCCTATGGACGGGGGTGGGGTAGGGGGGTGGGTAATAAGAAAGAGAAAGGAAGAACTACACATTTGTACAGCAACTCATGTGGTAATCCTTTTGCCCAGTTACTAGCAGCATGTGCATACCGGTGTACAAGTATCTCACGCCGACTGGAAATATACAGGAACGTTTGGAGGTCCCAGGCAGGAGACCTGTCTTTCTCTCCCAGAAGGAGCATGGCGAGGAGCCAGTTAGTGGTTAAGTGCACGGACTATAATTCTGGGAGAACCGGGTTTGATTCCCCACTCCTCCACATGTAGCTGCTGGATGACCTTGGGCAAGCCATAGTTCTCTCAGAACTGTTCTGGAAAGAGCTCTCTCAGCCCCACCTGCCTGACAGGATGTCTGTTGTGGGGAGGGGAGGGGAAGGGAAAGGACATTGTAAGCCATTCTGAGACTCTGAGGCTGTGTTCACACTGGAGTGCTGGAGCCTGCTGCAAACAGCTGGTTCCGTAAAATCACGATCACACTAACCTCTCCTCCTGTCACCTTCAAGCGGCTCCCCCACGTTCACACTAACAACGGGGGTGGGGTGGGGGTTTCGGGTTTTTTTATTTTTTTTCGCCGCTAGCACATGCGCATAAGCGCTCATGCAGGCGGATGGGAATTTTTTTCGTGCATGCACAGCACCACCGGACCAAATCACTGATTCCTTTAGACACTTGAAAACGCTGTGATATTTAAACCCGAAAATAGCCTCATCGTGACCGCAAACTCATGTACACGGTAGAACTAGCCTCCATTTGCAAATCTGTCCTCTAAATGTAGGTTCGTATGGGCGATCATGCGAATCTCGCTAAATGCAAAAAAAAAAATGGCGGACGAAAAGCGGAAGCCAGAGGCTTCCGTGGGGAGGGGAGGGGGGTTACTCGGAAGTGCCTCGGAGACGGCTTAGCGTTTACACAGCACAGCAATTCGGCTGCAGGCAGAAGAGGACAGCTGAGACCAGCAGGGGAGCTGGTCTCGGATTTCAGACACTTTGTTGCACCTGAGTGACGACTGGGGACGAGAGCCAGCTGTTACAGTGTAAATGGGCAGATTGGAGCCGGCTGCAGCCAGCTCAAATCTGCAAGTGTGAACGCACCCTGAGTGAAGGGTGGGGTATAAATCCAATCTCCTCCTTTTCCTCCTCCTCCTCCTCCACTGCTGCTGCTTCTTCTTCTTCTTCTTCTTGACATTTGGCACAGGCACTTTACTTTTTCTACGTAATTATAAAAAAGATGCTAACAACTACTTATGAAATATTTATAAAACTGTTTACACTAAATGTATTGATCATATCACGGTTGTATGTAATTTGATTGTTTCACCTCATCTTCTTTCTTCAAAAACTTCCAGGTGGGACCTGGTGTTCTCCCAGAATCACAACGGGCAGCAGGCTACAGAGATCAGTTCCCCTGGAGAAATGGCTGCTTCGGCGGGCGAACTCTACGGCATCGTAGCTTGCTGAGGCCCCTCCCCTCCCTAGCCCCCCCCTCCTCAGGCTCCACCCCCGAAATCTCCATGCATTTTCCAGTCTGGAATTTTGTTATGTATTGACCATGCGGTCGCCATGTGCTCTCTTAATTGCGACCGCATGGCCAGAGCACATGTCCAGAGCATGGCCAGAGCACATGGCCAAGAAACTACCTGAGCTTCAGCCAGGTAGAACAAAGGCCAGGTGGATTCGAACCGGCCACCAATCATGTACCTAGGTTTCTCCCAGGGAACCTATGAGATGTAAATAGACTGATAATAGCCTATCAGGCCAGTTGGGCGAGGTCAGGGGATTGTCCCTGACCAGCATAAAAGGAGGGCTCGGAGCCCTGGGTTGTATGCTTCATCCGGACCAGCAATAAAGATCTAGCTGTTTCACTATTCCATGGACTCCCGACTCCAATACTTATCAAATTTGTAACCCTAAGCATGGCTTTGGTGCACTTCTGCTGTTCTTAATTTACTCTCATCACTGAGCTTTTGGAGGACGATGAGGATGGTGGTTTGGGGACCGTGCTGTGACTAGAGCTCAGCTCTGTGGGCCCTTCGAACATCCATGTGCCCCTAGGAGCCACCGCCTCGTCTTGCTGAGTGTTGGAGAGTGCCACGGTGTAATGACTGTACACCCACCTGTACACGAACATCCTTGTGCAATTGAAGACAGCCCATTTGTAATGAGGTTATGTCCGGCACTGTCATGTTTTTCCCCATGTGCTTACGTGGAGGGAGTCACGGCATGGGGACAGTTGAGGAAGCAATAGAAACCAGCTTTTGCCGCTCAGAGAGTGCTAAAAAAGGCCTCCAGAACAGGGTTGCCAGCTCCAGGTTGGGAAATTCCTGGAGATTGGAGAGTGGAGCCTAGGGAGGGTCCTCAGCAGTGTTCCCTCTAAGCTAAGTTAGTGTGAGCTAGCTCACAGTTTTTCTAGCCTCCGGCTCACACCTTTTTGTCTTAGCTCAGGAAGGACGGCTCTGGTCAGCAAACTAATTTATGCAGTAGCCAAAATCGCTCATTCACAACTTGAATGCCAGTGGCTCACCAAGCAGAATTTTTGCTCACAAGACTCCACAGCTTAGAGGGAGCATTGGTCCTCAGCAGGGCTCAGTGCCTTAGAGTCCACCCTGCAAAGGGGCTATTTTTCTCCTGGGGAAGTGATTTCTATTGTCTGGATATCAGTTGTGATAGCGGGAGATCTCCAGCCCCCCATCTGGAGGCTGGCAACCCTAATGTGGAAAGAGCCATCATGTTTTCTTTAGGCCCTCCCAAACTCCTCTTCACGGATGCTCAGTGCGTAGAAAGAAAGCAATTGTAGCATTTCCCATCTTTAGCCCAGATTCTCCTTCTTGTCTCATGAGGATGCGGCCTTCCTCTTGGCAGAGGGGGGAAAATTCTGCTGTCCAAATGGGGAGTTATAAATCCTGCCTTCCAGGGAGACAAGTCCATGAGCAAGATCTGGCAGTCCTGCATGGCCCTCAAGCAGACAAACATCCCGGGATCCCAGTAGTGCACCCATCAGCAGGAGCTGCTGCCGACTCACTGGCTGATCCTCAGCCAGCTGAAGGTCTGCAAGCCGGGGAGGAAACGGACCTGAATGAAGTCGGTTCCAACCAATGAAAACATCGCCTTTAAAAAAAATATATGGTTTTGGCCTGTTGAGTGACTGCAAGCATCCGAGTGCGGATGGTGAGTGCTTTGTCTAAAGCCAGGCAACGAGGAACCCAGGGGAGCCAGTCCAGCTTCTAAAGACTTCCCATCTGGCATCCAGTCTCGAGTCCTCTTACGCAGGCCGACCATTTCCCTCCTAGCTAAGATTCAGAGGAGAGCTCTTTAAGCCTCTTGCCTGCTATGTAAATAGGAAAAAGAGATTCTGGCAAAGCTAGCCTTGAGCCGCACAGCTGACTCTTGCGCACAGAATCCAAGACTTGGTTGTGAGCATCTGAGGAGCATGGGTTTTGTCACTCAGACAGGGGGATGAGGGCTTGTTGCTAGGGTTGCCAGGTGGGACCTGGGGAACCCCCTGGAATCACAGCTTATCTCCAGACTATAGAGATCAGTTCCCCTGGAGAAAATGGATGCTTTGGAGGGCGGACTCTGTAGCATTGTACCCCTCTGAGGACTCTGCCCTCCTCAGGCTCCACCCCCAAAGCTTAAGCATCTGGCAACCCTGCCACCCATCCCCTGCCGGTGGCCAGGAGTGACTTGGCAACCCTGCTCGTCCCAGGGGTCTAAAATGCCCACTGAATCCCCCCAGCGCCCACCTCTTCTGAGTCAGGTTCTCAGTGTTTACAGTCAGGGTTGTCTACTCTGTTGCCACAGCTTTTTTAAAAAATCTGTCTCACTCTAAGAGCAGTGACAGAACAAACTTTGAGCCCAGTGGCACCTTTAAGACCAACAAAATTTTACTCTGGGTATCAGCCAGTTTGGTGTAGCGGTTAAGAGTGGCGGACTCTAATCTGGAGAACTGAGTTTGATTCCCCCTTCCTCTACGTGCAGCTGCTGGGTGACCTTGGGTCAGTCAAAGTTCTCTCAGGGCTCTCTCAGCCCCACCTACCTCACAGAGTGTCTGTTGCGGGGGAGAGGAAGGGAAGGAGATTGTAAACCGCTCTGAGACTCTGAGTTAAGGGTGGGGTATAAATTCTGTCTCCTCCTCCTCCTCCTCTTCTTCCTCCTCCCCCTCCTCCTCCACATGAAAGCTTGTACCCAGAATTAAACTTTGTTGCTCTTAAAGGTGCCTCGACTGCTTCAGTCCAACACGACTACCCCCCCCCCCCGGAATCTAGAAACAATGATGTCATCAGATAGCCTAGCGGTACAAGATGTAGTGCCTGGGGCGCCACGTGAAAGCGTCTCCTGGCACCCACTCGTTTCTTGAGCCTTGGGGATAAAGTCTAAAGGATCTTGAATGGAATGGGGGGAAAAAATAGCCAGGAGCCGACTGCCTAGTGAAGCGCTGAGCTCATCCCAGACAGGCACGTAACAGCTGTGCATCCTCAGCTTCGACCCAGACACCGATTTTCTTAGGCCTGGCTTGGCAGCCTCTCTCTGTTGGCCACACAGGAAGCAAATCCTCCCTTCTCTTTGGAAGCCGATACCAAACAGTGTCTTGCAGAGAGCTAATCTCAACTTTGTCTCCTTGGAGCAGGGGGTGCTCCAGAAGAAAACCCCCATTGGGAAGCAGCTGCCTCTGCTTTAGGGAGACACTCGGCTTGGGACCTGCCAATACGTTGTGGATAGGGATGCCAGCCTCCAGCTGGGACCTGGGGATCCTCCTGGAATTAGGAGCTTTTCGCTGCACTACAGAGATCAGTTCCCCAGGAGAAAATGCAGGCTTTGGAGGGTGGACTCTCCGGAATTGTACCCCACTGAGGTCCCTCCCCAGGCTCCACCCCCAAATCTATAGGCGTTTCCCAACCTGGATCTGGCAACCCTACCTCCCAACCCCCGACTGGTGGTCAGGGGGAACCTGTCAATCCTGGTTGTGGAACCTCCTACATTTCCCATTGGCCGTGCCCCCAAGACAATATTGTAATTGTCCTCCATGGCAGCCATTTGGTAGTGGTGTCCTCTACCCGTCTTCCAAATTCCACAAGGTTGGGGGGTCCCTGTCATGGCAAATGAGATTAGGGCTCAGCAATGAGAGAGAGGGTAAAGTCACAGCTGACTTACTGCAACCCCGTGGGGTTTTCAAGGCAAGAGATGTTCAGAGGTGGTTTTGCCATTGTCTGGCTCTGCATCATGACCGTGTTATTCCTTGGTGGTCTCCCCTCCAAATTCTGACCAGGGTTGCCCCTGCTTAGCTTCCGAGCTCTGAGGAGATTGGACTATCCTGGGCTATCCAGGAGAGGGCACAACAATATTAGGTAAAGATAAAAGTTTCCCTTGCTCGCAAGCCAGTCGAATCCAACTCTAGGGGGCAGTGCTCATCTCTGTTTCCAAACCGAAGAGCTAGCGCTCTTTTTCCGTGGTCGTGTGGCTGACATGACTAAACACTGAGGCGCACGGAACGCAGTTACCTTCCTACTGAAGCGGTACCTATTTATCTACTTGCAGTTTCTTGCTTTTGAACTTCTAGGTTGACGGGAGCTGGGACCAATGACGGGAGCTCACTCCATCACCCAGCACTAGGGTCTTGGACTGCCAAACTACAGACCTTCTGGTCTGCAGCTCAGCATCTTAACCTCTGAGCCACTGTGTCCCTACAATAATATTAAAGGTAAAGGTTTCCCTTGCTTGAAAGCCAGTCAAATCCAACTCTAGGGGGCGGTGCTCATCTCCGTTTCCAAGCTGAAGAGCCGGCACTGTCCGAAGAATCTCCGTGGTCATGTGGCCGGCATGACTAAACACCAAGGTGCACAGAACACTGTTACCTTCCCACCGAAGCGGTACCTATTTATCTACTTGCAGGTTCTTGCTTTCGAACAATATTATCTAAGACAAATTAGGTTAACTCTGTTTTCATTTCATTTGGCCTCAGGAATAGTTATTATAGAACCGAATCTCAATGGCTAGGTGTATATTCTTCCATCACTGTATCCGGAAAAAAGAGACAAATTTTCAAAAAAGAAAGAGGCGTCAGGGGAACAGCTGCTTGTTGACACCAAACAGCGCTACCATCTGAGAGGGCTGCCACAAAGAGGCACCGGGAAAAACTGCTAGGGGAGGAGGAGGGTGTCCAAGTCCATCTTCCTGCCTAAAGGTATGTGTGCAAAGATGCTGTATGAAGCCTTTTCCAAAGCGTGTGACCTCCATTTGGCTCAGGTGCAAAAATATGCATGGGGGTACCTTTTACTTTTAGTTCTGTTGTGACTCGAGATCAGGCAGCTCTTTCATCAACCAGTGATTTCAGTTTATTAGAACAGAACACACAACAACACAGAGAACACACACAACCACCCAAGCTTATATACAGTTTGGAACTGGCTAAACCACACCCCTAGAACTGTAAGGTCCAATCATAAGTGAGCGCTTAGGACCAATAGGGTTTGTTCCTGCTGAAAGTCATAGGCTTCCCTGATTGGTCCATTGTACCACGGCAGCCAATCAGGCTGTTGATTTTAGGATACTGGGAGTCTGTGGAGCTTGCGACTGAAGCTCAGGCTCATTCTACAATTCAGGCTATCCATATAGCACAATACATGACAAATTCACACCAACCCCACAGCTTCTTGAGGTTCTGAAGATAGCTGTGGCCACTCATGGAAGTCCCGTGTCCTCAAGCCCTCCCTCATTCATGTCAACGGATAAAGGCAATCATTTCCATACCTATTGGATCCTCAACTTATTTTTCTTCAACAAGTTCCCCCTTCCTAAAAAAACAAAAAAATTCTAAAGCGCCATAAACATGTGCAAAAATAATATTCTTTCTCTGTGTGAGACACAGGAAGCAATTTGGCCTTTATTTTTGGAAAAGACTCCTACTTAACACCCCCCCCCAACCAAAACACTGCAGCTTAATGCTAACATATCCAAGCAGCTACAACCTTCCCACCCCAACAGAGGAGGATGAAAACTATAACAGAAGAAGAGAAACAGAAATCCATCTGAGATGACTGTTGTTTTACAGTCTATTGAACTAATTGCCTCTACAGTTATTGAAGTCATGTATAATACACACAGGCACACAGAGTTTTTAAAAACATTTCCTACCGGGGAAAAAGTTCTCACACATTTCCCTGTGAATGGTTTATCCTGGCCTACTTTTCTTTGCGGTGGTAAATCTTGAGTCTGGGCTACTCTGCATGAGGTGGAGTGGTGAGGCTCACATGACGGCCTACTCCTCCATACAAACAAAAATCCATGCATTCAGTAAACCAGCAGGCCAGATAAGGGAATATGAGCATAAGAACATAAGAGAAGCCAATGCTGGATCAGGCCAGTGGCCCACCCAGTCCAACACTCTGTGTCATACAGTGGCCAAAAATACCAGGTGCCCTCAGGAGGTCCAGCGGTGGGGCCAGGACACTAGAAGCCCTCCCACTGTTGCCCCCCCCCCCCAGCACCAAGAATACAGAGCATCACTTGCCCCAGACCGAGAGTTCCTATCTATACTTTGTGGCTAATAGCCACTGATGGACCTCTGCTCCATATGTTTATCCCATCCCCTCTTGAAGCCGTCCATGCTTGTAGCCGCCCCCACTTCCTGTGGCCGTGAATTCCACGGGTCAATCACTCTTTGGGTGAAGAAGTACTTCCTTTTTATCCATTCTAACCCGACTGCTCAGCTTAGGGAGGGGAGGGAACTCAGCAGAGTATTATGCCAAGGAGTCCTCCCTCCAAAACAGCCATCTTCTCCAGGGGAACTGAGCTTGGTCATCTGGAGATCAATTGTAATAGCGGGAGACCTCCAGGTGCCATATATGGCCACTGACCGTAATGAGGGTGGGATCACTGCTACTCCATTTATTATTGGTAATCCTAAGTAGGTCTACTCAGAAACAAGTCCCATTTTATTCAACAGGTCAGTCTCCCAGGAAAATGCTCTTAGGACTGCACCTTCAATTTCTTTCAGAATAGTAGCAAATTCTGCTAACATCGCCTCTCTGTTCTTTTCCTGCATTCATTTTCAGTTTGTTCACTCTCATCCAATGGGTCACTGCTTCCAGACCCTGGTTGAAGGCAGAGATAGCAGTTCCTGGATCTCATTGATTTCAGTCCGGATGCCACCAGCATATTGATCACACCCAGCCTCAGAGCTATAGACAGTCTCCGCTAGCAGCACTACAGAGATATTTAAGCAGCCCTGGCAACAGTACCAGCTCCCGCAGTTTTCTGCACAACAAATTGCAGGGAGACAATTCCGCACCACCAATGAAAATGCTCCACATCACACAGGGCAAGGGAGGAAAAACAAACAAACAAACTTTGGCAGAGACAGGCTGGGCATTCCAGCCGAGCGTAGCCCAGGATAACAGAACAACTGCCCAAATCACAAGCCAATGAGCAAATGCAGCGAAATCAGCAAATAAGAACACCTCTTGTCAATCTGCAGATTCAAATAATCTCCAAGATTATTATCAATTAGGGATGCTTGAACAGCCATTGGGCTGTTCTGTCCTGTTCGCCACAGGCAAACAGGGAGCCGATTTTTCGACAGACTGTTTGTCTGTTTGTCAACATGTTTTGTAAGAGAGCAGGATGGTGCAGTCAGCTTTTTGCCCACGTGCATCCTTGATGCATCATTGCTCCAAGGGGCAGGGATTCCTCCCACACACAGGTAAAATTTTAATTCGTTTTAATCTTTAATGTTGAATCTGACTGCAACAAGCTAAGAAAGCTATCCCTATAGAATTATTTTCTCAGGTGCTTTCAATTCTGGCAGTGTAATGCAGTGGCTAGTAGGCTGAACTGTGATTTGTGAACCGTGTTCAAATCATCACTCTCCCCTGAAGCTTGTCAGGTGGCTTTGGGCCAGTTGCACACTCTCAGTCTAACCTATCTCACAGGATTGTTGTGAGGATAAAAGACGAAAGGGAGAGTGATGTGTGCTAGTCTGACCTCTTTGGAGGAAGGGATCAGTCATGAACAAACGTTTAAAAAATGCCTACTGTTCAGTTTTGATCTATGTAGACCATAGTATGTAAACCATGAGCCCGCTCACGGGGAGGGCGGGGTATAAATGTGAAATAATAAATAAATAAATAAATAAAATAGTAAGATTAATGGCTGCTGATATGTTTGGATTGGGCTAGCCTAGCCTAGTCCGATTCCATCAGATCTTGGAAGTTAAGCAGGGTTGGCGTTGGCTAGTATTTGGAAGAGCGACCTCCAGGATACCAGGGTTGTGACACAGAGGCAGGCAATGGCAAACCTCCCTGAAATGTCTCTTGCCTTGAAAACAAGTCTAGCTCACCACCTAGTGGTGCATAATACTAAAAGAGCTAGAACTTCTGGCTGCCAGACAATCTTAGGATCTCCTGTGCAGTTTTGAAAATACCAGGTAGAAACTTGTTCGGTGGGCATCCTAGGTCCTTTCCGCATTTGCCTACCACTCAGGATTTTCTAGTGTTCGAGTCAAGGCAATAATTAAAGTCTACAGCAAAACAGCATCCAAATAACCCGGGGCAGCAGCAGGCTGAAACCGGGCTGACCATTGAAGGGAGGTAATGTAATACAGAATGGGTGGGGGGGAACTGGAATAAAAATAAGGTTGAACTCGATTTTAGTGCAGAATTGGATTAAAAGAAGAGTGCAGAAAGGGGCCCTAGTCATTCCACTGTGATCCAGAAGACCAGGCAACCAGTTCGTTGTCACAGCTGAACACTGTAAATTTGACCAACAAACCCATTTGCAGCAACCCTGCTATTAATGCATTGTTTTCTCAGACTGTAAAGGGTCAAGGAAAGATGTGTCATTCAGAAGTGCCCCCAAGTTACTCTGTCACAGTCCTGTTACAGTCCTGGCTGAAACACACACACATCCAGCAAGCATTTTGAACGCTGCTCATGCCTCCACTTTCCCAACTCCTGTTAAATGCATTCCTGAGGCTTTAAGGAAAAATCACTCTAATTCCTCTAGGGCTGTTTCTCATCTCTGAGTGAGCCATGAAAGGGGAATCACGTGACATGTTCTCCTCTCGTGGAAAATCTCTCACGTTTTAAATATTAAGCATCATCCCCTCTCCGTTGCTGAGACTTCGGCAGAATTCCACAAAAACTACCACCAGACTCAGTAAGGACAGTTCCAGCATCGCACCACTGGAGTTAAACTGTGCAAGCGATAATGAACTACGGGATGTCACTGTGATTCCTCGTGTAATCGTCTACTTTTTGCAGCTTTCTGCCTGCATAGCCACACCAGCAACTGTCTAAGTTAGTAAAGTCTTTTCAAGGTTCTTCTTCTGCATCATTGACAAGCATGTTCTTGCAGATAACTCCAGCTTGGCACGTGTCGTTTCCTTGCAAAGTTGGTATTGGGTTGATTTTCATGAAAGTATGATGAAAAGCTTTGCGTTCAACTGCCTCTTTCCATCCTCACAATCCCACATTGTTGGCAGCTTTTGCCACAATAATTTCAGCTATCACATTTTTATACATTCCCCCAAAGAGCGCAGGGCAGCACATATCATTCTCCCTTCCCTATTTTATCCTCACAACAGTCCTGTGAGGTAGGTGAGGCTGAGAGTATGTCACTGGTTCAAAGTCTCCTAGTCACCTTCATGGTAGAGTGAAGATTTGCACACAGGTCTCAGATCACAGGCCAACAGGCCAAACCAGTGTGAGGGCCAGCATGGTGTAGTGGTTAAGAGCAGTGGACTCTAATCTGGAGAATCGGGTTCGATTCCCCACTCCTCCACTTGAAGCCTACTGGGGGGTGACCTTGGGCTAGGGTTGCCACCAGCAGAGAAGAAGAAGAAGAGAAGAGGAAGAAGAGATTGGATTTATACCCCGCCCTTCACTACCCGAAGGAGTCTCAGGGTGGCCTAAAGTCTCCTTTCCTTCCCCTCCCCACAACAGACACCCTGTGGGGCTGAGAGAGCGAGTGGGGCTGAGAGAGCTCTGAGAGAACTGTCCTTGAGAGAACAGCTCTGAAAGAACTTGTGACTGCCCAAGGCCACATCAGCAGCTGCATGTGGAGGAGTGGGGAATCAAACCTGGTTCTCCCAGAAGGTGTGTGTGTGGATGGGGGTAGGGCTGCCAACTCCAGGCTGGGAAACTCCTAGAGATTTGGGGATGGAGCCTGGGGGGGACAGGGACCTCAACAGGGTACGATGTCATAGTGTCCACCCTCCAAAGCATCCATTTTCTGTAGTCTGGAAATTAGCTGTAATCCCAGAGGATCCCCAGGTTCCACCTGGAGGCTGGCATTCCTACCTTGGGCCATTCACAGTTCTCTCAGAACTCTCTCAGCTACCTCCAAAGGTGACTGTTGTGGGGAGAGGAAGGGAAGGAGATTGTAAGCTGCTTTGAGATTACCAAAGGTAGAACAAAGCAGGGTGTAAAAACTCCTCCTCCTCCACTCAATTGAAAGCTACTGAGAAGATAATTCTAGAGGAGTACCTGCCTTACTCTGTTGCGGGCTAATTAAATGGGGCTCGGGGTACATCAAAGACTGCAATGAATAAAATTGTGTTCCACTTTAAAATGGCAGAGGCTCCTATTTATTCTTTGTTCAGGACATCATTTACTAATCCGCTCAGTTTTTAACCATGCGAAGGTCTGGTGCATATCACTAGGCAGTTCCAGATTTCATTAGGGATGTTTCTGCTGAGGCTGTTCTGGAACACCTAAACCAGCACAGATATTCAAAATAAGTATTCCCCTCCCCCTAACAACACTACTTCAGTGAGGCCAGCCGGACACTTCAGAGGCAGAGAGGACCTCTGGTCTTCTCATTAGGGTTGCTAGCCTCCAAGTGGGGCCTGGGGAGCTCCCACTTTTACAGCTGATCTCCAGATGGCAGAGATCACTTCCCTTGGAGAAAATGGCTGCTTTGAAGGGTAGACTCTGTAGCATTGTGCCATGCTGAGGCCCCTCCCCTCCCCAGACCCCGCCCTCTCCTGGATCCACCCCCAAAGTCTCCAGGTATTTTCCAACCCAGACCTGACAACTGTAGTTCTCATGGATGGCCTGAAAGAAGCTGATAACCATAGTTTTCCATAGCAGTGCAACTGCTGAAGTTGTAGAGCATAGAAACAAGTGGGATTTCTTGGCATCAAGTGGGATTTCTTGGCACCAAGAAATCCAGAAGGTGGTCCAGAAGATCTCAACCCCCATTTTACTCAGGTATGGATGGACATTAATAAATTGATGCATTAAGATGGATATTTATTTATTTAAAATATTTATCTGCCTGCCTTTCTCCTGAGTATCTCGGGACCCAATGCAATTCGTGAAGGAGAGGCCCATCAGTGGCTATTACACATACCGGCTAAATGCTCCCTGTAAGCTGTGAAGTCTTGTGAGCAAATATTCTACTTTGGGAGCTACTGGCATTAAAGTTGTGAGCGAACAATTTGGCTACTGCATGAATTAGCTTGCTCTGGAGCCATCCTTCCTGAGCTAAGACAAAAATGCGTGAGCCGGAGGCTAAAAAACTGTGAGCTAGCTCACACTAACTCAGCTTAGAGGAAACAGTAATGTTTGGCTAGAGCTGGGAGATCTGGGTTCAAATTCCTACTCAGCCATAAAGCTCACTTACACCAGTCTCTCCCAGCCTAACCTCCCTCAGAGTTGCTGTGAGAATAAAATCCTGAACAACTCGTTGGATGGCAGGATAAAAATGTGACCGACAGACAGACAGATAGGAAACGACATTGTTCCTGGTTTATGCTTGCCTTGTACTTTATCTGTGGCCAAAACCTTGAGTTGAAATTACCTCAGTTGGGGATTTGCTGTTCATTCTTGTTAGCCTTGTTGAAACTCTTCTGGCAAAACTCTTTTGTCTTCCTTCAAAATCCCTCAGACATTTTGTCCGACGAAGAACCCTTGAAATTGATTTTGAACATAGTTTCAGAGGTCGCTTTGAGGTTGACGTGAAAGGTGAAATCTGAAAAAGAAATTTGGACTCCTTCGGCGTGAAGCTTGTGATACCAATGCAAAAATTTGTCGAGCACAAAAGCTTCTCGTCTTTTTCCCAATTATGCAAACATCACTGCTGGAAGCAACTACGGTGGGTCCCACCAGAACCCAATGCTTCTTTTGTCAACACCTTCTACTTAGCAACCGACCTTCAGTTCTTGTGGGAATAATTAACATCACTGATGAAAGATATTAATGTATTCAGAATCCTATGACTAATAGGGTGATGTGAGTTCCTGTCGAAATGTAGCTGGCGACACTTGCTCGTGCACAGGAAGAATGCCCAACGAATGGTTACGTGTAATTTTATACAAATTAGATTTTCTTCCTCACAAATCTCCCAGCACACATGGCCGGCTTACGGTAGACATTACTCGAACTTATCTGGAGAGTTGATAGGTTTCTAGGTCAACGGAAAGTTGCTCGTCAACAAAAGTTGACTGACGGGTACAAATGTGGCAGAGTGTTTGGAATTGTCCTCTTGCCACACAGGAAACCAACACTGGGCCGCTCAAGTAATTACTGACATGGAAGTTCCAACATGGATTCCAGGCAACAGATCAATCACAAGTGACACCTCTTTTGTCTGCTGTGAGGCCGTGGGTGGATATAGCGGCAAGCGCCACTTTTGGAAATGCAGCAAAAACAAGATGATTATATCTATTAAGGACACACTTAGACAAACTATTTCCGTGTAATTTGCAGGCATTAAAAACAGGTATCTAATCTGCCACCTCACTTGCATATTTACAGGAGCGTTACCAGGACGAAGAAGGCCTATTCGCTTCTGGCCGAAGGCTTATGCACGATGCTTGAGATTCTCTACAAAACGCCTTCATTTTCAATTAAATTCTTATGTTTCCATTTGGATTATGGATGGGGCGCGTCTGGTAATTATACAGATTGGTATGCAAGAGGAGCAGGCCTCTGCTGAGCTCTGTGTGCGGAGCTCTCGGCAGAAGAGGAAAGACTGTATCATGTATGTATTTATGTACTGAAATTCTAATCTACATTCTTGCAAAGGCAGAACACTTGATTCCCCCCCCTTAAGATTTATTAGCTTTACAAAATACAAACAAATGGGGGGGGGGGGAGGGAATCCAATGTCTCATAATTAAAACATGGTTTTTTTTAAAAAAAAAGAAGATGGAATGGAGGACCGTCTTAAAAGAGCTCTTGCTCTTTTACAGATAAAGAATCCGCCATCTTCAAATACTGTGGATTTGTTTATACCCCGTTAAAGTACTGACAGTATTTTGCCTGAGCATGGCCCGCTCAGTTGGCCTTAGATTTTGATTTAGGCAAAGTTGTGAGGGCTGCTCAGATAATAACAATGTTACAAACAGGGTGAATCTTAAAAACACAAAGCAAAGGATTAGTGAAATTACCAAAATCCATAATTACCTGGTTTATAATACACATTTCTACAGTCTGAAATGTTCAGCTACAACAGGGGCCCCAAACAGCACACACTGACACCTTTTCTAGGGTCTTCCAAGTGTTTTTACTAAGTGAACAGGGTGAGGTAGAGCTTTTGCCCAGCAAGGCTTCTGATTGATTATTGGAGCTTTGATTGGCTGTGCAGCTTTTTAAAAAAATGTTGCTTTGGCAGCAGCTGCCACCAAAGCACAGGGATCTGCGCTGTGTGAATGAAGTTAAGCTGTGGTGATCATTTCGTGCCTGGCTCCGCCTCCTGTGGCAGCCATTGTGTGGTAGCCATTTTATTTCTGCACTCACCATGACATATCAGAATTCCAAATGTGTCTGCAGGCTCAAAAAGGTAGGGGACTAGGGATGGGCACAAGGGCTGCCAAGTCCAACTTGGGAAATATCTGGGGACTTTGGGGGTGGAGCCAGGAGACTTTGGGGGTGGAGCCAGGAGAAAGGAAGTGACATCATTTTGTGATGTCACATCCTGTGATGTTGCTTCCACATGCTTCCACATGAACTCATGAAGTTTCCTAATACTGAATCAGGCCATTGGTCCATCAAGGTCAGTACTGACTACTCAGACTGGTAGTGGCTCTCCAGGGTCTCAGGCTGAGATCTTTAATGTCACCTATTACCTGATCCTTTTTTAGCTGAAGAGGCTGATACCTCCTGCATGTCAAGCAGATGCTCTATCACTGAGCAATGGCCCTACTGAATCCTTCCTCATCTCGGCAGAATATGAAGCCCTAAGTGCTACACAAGTGCTAAATATGATTTTCATATCATAAGAACAGGAGAGAAGCCACAGTGGATCGGCCCATCCAGTACAGCCCATCCAGTACAACACTCTGTGTCACAACAGTGGCCAAAAATACCAGGTGCCCTCAGGAGGTCCAGCAGCGGGGCCAGAACTCCAGAAGCCCTCCCACTGTTGCCCCCCAAGCACCAAGAATTCAGAGCATCACTGCCCCAGACAAAGGGTTCCATTTAGACCTTGTGGCTAATAATAGCCACTGATAGACCTCTGCTGGATGGGGACAGAGAGAGAGACAGACAGACAGACAGACAGACAGCTTTTTCACTTACTCTTGCCCAATTCCCAGGCTTTATTTCTGGCCCTTGTTTCACCCAGCTGTTGTCCATGTAAGTCCCATAACTACTCCCCCCCCCCCAGCATAGGCTTTTTGGTGGCTAAAGAGGACCTTTGTCCTCCCCTTTTCGCCAGCAGAAAAACTAGTTGGATCCATCCCTAATTTAAAATACCGGTTACTTGATGTACAAATGTTTTTAAAAATGCAGATTTTTACTGCCGGAGGGGGGGACACGGTTGAAAGAAACAGAAAATTGGCATAAAAATGAGGAATCCCAACTTTTATTTGCAGAAGGGAAATGAGGATTGGGGGGACCCAAACAGCCACGACAAGACATTTTAAACAATCCCACTCCCAGACCTTCTACAGGCAACCTCTCCTTGTGAAGTTTACCTCTTTGGAAGTGACAGTTTATTCCTTTGACAAAACCACAGTGGATGGACAGACAGAAAAAAGAAAGAGGGGGAGGGGGAGAGACAGAGAAGGAAAAGAGCTCGCAGACCCCAGCTTACCCAAGCAGTTTACTCAGCAGCAACCTTGCACGCAGTAGAAAGAGCTTAGTCCCGCCTTAATCTCTGGGCGGGGCTCTCTTGCTGGCTCAGCTCTTAAAGGGGAAATTTCCCTTTTAAGAAGTTCAAGAGGCCAGCAGGGCAGGCTCCGAGGTTCCCCTGCTGGCAGCCATTTTGTCCCCCCGGTGGCCAATCTTGGAAAAGCGGGGGAAAGCTTTAAAAATCGGTGTTTCCCCCGCTCTACTGGGGGACTTGGCAGCCCTATTGGGCACAAACCCCAAATGAACCTTGTTCCAAGCACGAACCCTGGTTCATGGTTTGTGAACTAGGGGTTCAGGAGAATGTGTTTCCCATGATCCACCCACGAACCTCCATTTTTTTCATGGAGGCTCGTGAGGTTCATGGGAGACATGCTCTTGGGCTCTGAAGGCATTTAAATGCCTTTGGAGCTCACTTCTGGGTCGGGCAGCCCACCCGGAAATGATGGAGCTCACCATCAGCCCGTAGCTCCACTCGAATAAGCTCTGAAGGCATTTAAATGCCTGACTCGACTGAGCTCTCAGACTGAAGACTTTTATAGGCCTTATATGCCCTTATATGGGCAGGCCCTAATATGGGCAGGCTGCACCTGGAAGTGGGCTCCGAAGGCCTATAAAAACCCTCCGAGCTTACTCTGGGAGCTCAGTCAAATCAGGCCACTTGACTCGATTGAACTCCAGTAGTGAGCTCTGAGGGCCTTTAGGCCTTTGGGGCAGTCAGGCTGACTCAAAGGTGGGCTCCAAAGGCATTTAAACTACACCAGGAACTGAGCAACGCATGCTTGAGAAGTTCTTTTTTGACTGAATGTAAACCAAACCCTTGACCATGCAGAGGTCCACAAGGAGTCCTGGGACATGTAGTTTTCCTGGGGATCTCAGTGTTAAATAGAGATGTGCGGATTTCAGTGGTCCAGGGCCTGGGGCAGGTAACCACAATTGCTGCTGCCATGACAAAGTGAATTTTAAGTGAACTGAAAGAAGTGGTTGGATAGAGTGCATAAGCTTTTGAACAGGTGGTGTAGGGGACTTCCATGCAAGATTGTGGGAGTTTATGGGAAGTAGAGGAAGTATTCAGAATCCACTGGGCTCCTGCTGGTGTCCTCAGGCATACAACATAAATTTCAGAATTGGACAAATGAAGATGATGGTAATAGTGTGCCACAGGGGTCCTTTCGTAAAAAAAGAGGTGCAGGAGCTCATTAGCATAACTTATTTGCAAATGCCACACCCCCTGATGTCACCAGAAGTGTCAGAAGGCCACACACCCCTGACATCACTGGAAGTGTGTTAGAAGAAAGGAAGGGAGGGAGGGAGGAAGGGAGGGAGGGAGGGGCGGGGAAGGAATGAAAGGAACAGGAAGGAAGGTAGGTAGGTGGGGGAGAGAGAGAAGAAAGAAAGAAAGAAAGAAAAAGAAAGGAAGGAAGGAAGGTAAGTAGGTGGGGGACAGAGAGAGAGAAGAAAAGGAATGAATGAAGGAAGGAAGGAACAGGAAGGTAGGTAGGTAGGTGGGGGGAGATAGATAGATAGATAGATAGATAGATAGATAGATAGATAGAGATAGATAGAGATAGATAGATAGATAGATAGATAGATAGATAGAAAGAAAGAAAGAAAGAAAGAAAGAAAGAAAGAAAGAAAGAAAGAAAGAAAGAAAGGCTCCAGTCTTGTTTTAAAAGTTTCTTGATAATCAGCACTCTTTCCTTCTCTACCAAGGAGGCCAGAGACCTCAGAGGAGCCAGTTGTGAAATTCTGAAATCTAGTTTTATTCCACCAAGACCCAGCAGCGTTTATGAGCCACCAATCGAGTAAGCACTTGAAGGTTCTGAGCATAAAACTATGTGTAGCCCTGGCATAGGTTGGCTGCCCAGGTTCATTCTGCCCAGAAACAGCACGACTGAAGTGAGCCTGGAACCCGGGTATGATGCCATAGAGTCCAGCATCCAAAGCAGCCATTTTCTACAGGGGAGTTGATCTATATAACCTGGAGACCAGTTGCAATGTCAGAATATCTCCAGCCGCCACCTGGAGACTGGCACCAGCCCCATTTCTGTCCATCTGTAACTTGAATTGACTGATTTTTACATTGGAGTCACCCTACATTTTCTTTCCATTCCTTAGTAAGCCCCGTTCACACTACAAACTGAGATGTAAAAGTTTCCTGGAGTGCCACATTGCCCTTGAATCCATTCACCTGTGAAAACGGCCACCACCACATTTTTAATGCTGTTTTGCCGTGTTAATTATCAGATAACGACGTCCCAGAGCGAGCAATGAAGGGACATGCTTCGTACATGCCCAGAGGCCCCCTGTTCTTTCCTATTCCCCACCTCCTGAGCAATGCTCCCTCTAAGCTGGGGAGTCTTGCGAGCAAACTTTCTACTTTGTGAGCTCCTGGCGTTAAAGTGGTGAGCTGGCGATTTGGCTCCTGCAGGAAGCAGTTTGCTCTGGAGCCTTCCTTCCTAAGCGAAGACAAAAGTGTATGAGCCAGAGGCTAAAAAACTGTGAGCTGGCTCACACTAACCCAGCTGAGAGGGAACACTGCTCCTGCGACAACCATAAAAACGCTTTTCCGGGGAGTAAGCCCCATAGAACAGACTGGAGTTAGACTCTGAGGAGACCCACCTGAGCCTGTCCGTCTTCGCCTTCCAGGGGAAGGCTGCTCTGCTGGAGTGACCTGGTTTGAGGTGCTCCACCTTCCCGGCCGGGCGTGGGACCGCCACTGTCCCTCTGCTGCTCCCGCCTGCCCGCGTGTGGCGAGCCTCGGGGCTGGCGGGCAGGCGCTGCGGCGGCGGCGCCTCTTTCCTGCTCGTGAGTAGACGGCACCTCTTTCCTGCCCACGCCTTCCTCCTCAGGTGACCAGGCCAGGGACATTGACAGGGGGCCGGGGGTTTCTTTGCGCCGGGGGGGGGGGGAAGGATTTTTTCTTTGCGCCGGGGGGGGAAAGGATTTTTTCTTTGCGCCGGGGGGGGGGAAAGGATTTTTTCTTTGCGCCGGGGGGGGGGGAAAGGATTTTTTCTTTGCGCCGGGGGGGGGGAAAGGATTTTTTCTTTGCGCCGGGGGGGGGGGAAAGGATTTTTTCTTTGCGCCGGGGGGGGGAAAGGATTTTTTCTTTGCACGGGGGGGTGGGGGGTGGGGAAAGGATCTTTTCTTTGTGCCGGGGGGGTGGGAAACGATTTTTGGAGGGTTGGAGGGTTTTTCTTTCCCCGGCCGGCGGCAGGCCGCCGGCTCGGGGACATTGAGCGGGATGGGTGGGTGGGAGGGAGAGAGCTTTTTTGCGCGGGGATGGGGGGTGGGAGAGGGTTTTTTCCCCGGCCAGCGGCCTGCCGCCGGCTCAGGGAGATCGTGCGGGGGTGGGTTGGAGGGTTTTTCTTTCCCTGGCCGGCGGCCGCCGGCTCGGGGACATTGAGCGGGATGGGTGGGTGGGAGGGAGAGAGCTTTTTTGCGTGGGGATGGGGGGTGGGAGAGGGTTTTTTCCCCGGCCAGCGGCCTGCCGCCGGCTCGGGGAGATTGTGCGGGGGTGGGTTGGAGGGTTTTTCTTTCCCCAGCCGGCGGCAGGCCGCTGGCTTGGGGACATTGAGCGGGGTGGGTGGGTGGGAGGGAGAGAGTTTCTTTTCGTGGGGGTGGGGGGTGGGAGAAGGTTTTTTCCCCGGCCGGCAGCCTGCCGCCGGCTCGGGGACATTGAGCGGGGGGGGGGGTTCCGACCCAGCCGCGGCCCTGCTGGGGGCGGGGCTTTGTAATGTGCCCGCCCCCCAGCGTCTTCACTGGCGGAGCGATGCTCCGCCTCGCTCCGGCCCCGACGGAGCCCTGGTGTGCCATGAAGTCTCAACTTACTCATAGCAACCCCGGGGCCACGGGGGTATTTGAGGCAATAGAGAAGCAGAGGTGGTTTGCCATTGCCTTCTTCAGTGCAGCAACCCCAGTCTTTTTTGGTGGTCTCCTATCCAAGTACTAACCATGGCCCACCCTGCTTAGCTTTCAAGCTCTGACAAGATCAGGAAAGCCTGGGCTGCTAGGCTACTAGAACAAGCACACAGCAGTCCAACAGGCAGCCAGCAAGGTGTGGTTGTTAAAAGCGGCAGACTCTGATGTGGAGAACTGGGTTTGATTCCTCACTTTTTCACATGAAGCCTGCTGGGTGACCTTGGGCCAGTCACAGTTCTTCCTGAACTCTCTTAGCCCCGCTTACCTCACAGGGTGTCTGTTGTGGGGAGAGGAATGGAAAGGCGATTGTCAGCTGCTTTGAGACACATGAGGCCTGCTGAGTGACCTTGGGCCAGTCACAGTTTATCTCAGAACTCTCTCAGCCCCACCTGCCTCACAAGATGCCTGTTGTGGGGAGAGGAAGGGAAGGCGATTGTAAGCTGCTTTGAGACTCTTTAGGTTAGGAAAAAGCCTGGACTGGATCTCATTGAACTGTTCCACCAATCGTGATGCTATGTTCTGCTGAAAGAGGCCTTCTGCTGATGAAAGAGGCTGCTCTCCCAGTGGAAGTACTTCTTGTGCCAGCAGAAGGCTTTTTGTGCGGGAGGAAAGTAGCAACATTAACAGGACGGATCAGCAAGATGGAGTTTGTTGACTGTGTCCGGCTTGGTCAGTCACAATAGCAGGACTGCTTGGGAACAATAGGCAGAATGACCTCAACAAAAGGGAAAAAAACCAATCCATCTTTCATTGCAAATGTTCAGACTAAGCAATAATGACTCAGTGCATGCAAAGCAAATGATTTCCTGGGGACTAGGGGTCAGAATCAGCCCGAGATCTAAAGATCAATATTTAATAACAATATTTGTTCTCTGAGCTCAGTGGGAAAGCTAATAGAGTAGAAAGTGTATTGGCATAGTATTCTCATCCTAGCCAAGCAGATTTACATATTTCTGCAAATGAACTCAGGAACCAAACAAAACGGATGAGGTGGCTCAGATAGGGTTGCCAGCCTCCAGGTGAGGTCTGGAGCAATGCTCCCTCTGAGCTGTGGAGTCTTGTGAGCAAAAATTCTACTTTGTGAGCTACTGGCATTAAAGTTGTGTGAGCGAGCGATTTGGCTACTGCATAAATCAGTTTGCTCTGGAGCCATCCTTCCTGAGCTAAGGCTAGCTCACACTAACTCAGCTTAGAAGGAATACTGATCTGGAGATCTCCCCGTTTTACAACTGATCCCCAGAGAGCCAGTTTGGTGTAGTGGTTAAGTGGGCAGACTCTAATCTGGGAGAACTGGGTTTGATTCCCCACTCCTCCACTTGCACCTGCTGGATGACTTTGGGCAAGCCATAGCTCTGACACAGCTGTTCTCTCAAGGACAGTTGTCTCAGAGCTCTCTCAGCCCTACCTACCTAGGGCTGCCAAGTCCGGGTTGGAAAATACCTGGGGACTTTGGGGGTGAAGCCAGGAGAAGGTGGGGTTTGGGGAGGGGAGGGGCCTCAGCATGGTACAATGCCAGAGAGTCCACCCTTCAAAGCAACCATTTTCTCCAGGGGAGCTGATCTCTGTCAGCTGGAGATCAGTTGTAAAAGCAGGAGATCCCCAGGCCCCACCCCGAGGTTGGCAACCCTACACCTACCTCACAGGGTGTCTGTTGTGGGGAGGGGAAGGGAAAGGAGTTTGTAAGCTGCTCTGAGACTCCGAGTGAAGGGCAGGGTATAAATCCAATCTCCTCCTCCTCCAGCTGACAGAGATCAGCTCCCCTGGAGAAAATGGCTGCTTTGGAGGGTGGACTCTATGGCATTGTACCCTGCTGAGGCCCCTCCCCTCCTCAAACCCCACCTTCTCCCAAATCCACCTCCAAAGTCTCCAGGCATTTCCCAACCCAGCGTTGGCAACCCTAGGTTCAGATGAGAATGGGTAATAGGCATCCTGCCTGCCTCAGACACAAGCACCTGAATTGTGGTTTGTGACCGTCCAGGACTTGGCCCCCTCCCCATCTGAAAGTGGCTCATAATGCTTTGGTGTGCGCACATTCTTCTTCTGTGGTTTAGCATTCTTGGTAAACATGTAGTATAGCTGTTATACAGGTAATTCAGAAACGAAAAAACAAAAGGGGAAGAAACTCAACCGTGGCAACAGGGTGGGTACTCAAAAGGTTGAGTCTAACAAACTTAAAAAGCCCCTCAAAGTGTTTATTACACGGTGAGGCAATTAACAATTAAAAACAAGATAGATACGTAGGAGTGCTAAAATCCAGCCTATAGAAATTGCACATCAACTGAACATGAATCGCATAACAGAACAGCTCATAAAATGCCACTAGACCAGACCATCTTTAGTGGCCTAAAACCAAACAGTACAGTTTAAAACAAACTGTAAAAATTAAGGGCCAGGCAGGTTTGTAGTATTTCCTGAAAAGAATAAAAAAATAAAACACCACTACATTATCATTAATTCAAAAATTGAAAAGGCTTAAAGGGAATAATAATAACATGACTCCTACCCTTTTCAATTTTTGGATTAATGATAGTGTAGTGATGGCAACCAGAAAACTGAGGTGGGGTTGGGGCCGTGGCCCAGAAGGGATGTCATGCCTCTCTAGGAATCACTGGAAACTCTATGACTGTACCACGGGGTTTCTAACAATTCCCAGGAAGAAGTGACATCACTTCCAGGTTTTCCTCAGAAGTGACATCACACCATCGGCCTGACAGCCATTTTTAAATTTTTCTCCCACCACTGCTATGAGCAGCTATGGGAAAGAAGGGGTGGGGTGGGGGATTCCCTGCCCCCACTGTGGGATTTGCAACCCTAGTCTGCAGTGGAGAGGACAAACTGGGCAAACCCGCCTCCACCTCACTATTGCATGAACAAAAATCTTGGTAGAGGAGTAAGCTTGGTACAGGAGAATCAGTTTGGTGTAGTGGTTAGGAGTGGCAGACTTTAATCTGGGAGAACTGGGTTTGATTTCCCCACTCCTCCATACGCAGCCAGCTGGGCGACCTTGGGTCAGTCTCACTCCTCTCAGAGCTGTGCTCTCAAGAGCAGTTGTCTCAGAGCTCGCTCAGCCCCACCTAACTCACAGGATACTACTACAACAAGCGTGCAGCAGTCCAACAAGCAGCCAGCATGGTGTAGTGGTTAAAAGCAGCAGGCTCTAATGTGGAGAACTGGATTTGGTTCCTCACTCCTCCACATGAAGCCTGCTGGGTGACCTTGGGCCAGTCATAGTTCTCTCCCTCAGCCCCACCTTCCTCACAGGGTGCCTGTTGTGGGGAGAGGAAGGGAAGACGATTGTAAGCTGCTCTGAGACTCCGAGAGAAGGGCGGGGTATAAATCCCAACACTAATTCTTCTGCCACTGCTGTAAACACGGTTTTTTTTTGTAGAAAAAGCCCAGCAGGAACTCGTTAGCATAATAGGCCACACCCAACAGCAGAAACTCATTAGCATATTAGGCCACACTCCTGACAGCCCAGCTCATTAGCATATTAGGCCACACCCCCATGTTACCAGAAGAGTGGTCATCCAGCCACACATACCTTTTGCTTCTTATTCTGTTTACCTTGTTTGTTGCCAAAACCCAGGGCTTTTTTTGTGGCAGGAATTAATTTGCATGTTAGGCCACATACCCCTAATGTAGCCAATCCTAATGAGTTTCTGCTGTTGGGTGTGGCCTATTATGCTAATGAGTTCCTGCTGGGTGTCGCCAACTCAGGAGCCAACTGGAACTCCGTTCCTGTGTGTTCCTGCCCCAAAATAGCCCTGGCTATAAGTGTATGTGTGTGTATGTGGGGTGACTCTCGTAACATATTTCCTTTTGCTTGTGCTGATTTGTACCCCGTCATTAAAACCAGTGCATTTTCATGCTCCTTTCATGCAAAAAATGGCACATATGAAGGAACAACATTAAAATGATCTAAGGCAGTAAAAGAATCACCGTCAATGGCAACAAAACTGACCAGAACTGAAAACAGTGAGAGTCTTTAAAAAAACCCACAGCTCCTAGTGGCTGTATCGGCAGACCCAGAAGGTTCTATGGACTGACTGAATCGAAGGCAGCATCAGCTGTACATAGACCAGAAAAATGGAAAGAAAGGTGTTCTGGAGTGGATCATGTGACCAGCCCACAGCCAACAATATCGGGGCAAGAGTTGAGAATGGAAATGTATTTCTAGTTGTGATTTTATATATACATTTCTCCTCATATTTGGAGGGAGACGCATATACACTCCCCGCGTGACGTCCAAGAGCAATAAAACATTTGCCGCCAGACCTGCTTTGTTTACGTTCACAGTCTCGCGTTGTGTTCTCGGAATTCCATCCTTCTTTTGTCTCTTGCCTGAACGGGTCCAGTTGGCTCGGCTGTTGATGGGTCACAGATTCCTTCAAGCTTTTTCACAACGGACATGTTCCTTTTTTTTTAACAAACAAAAGTTGTGTTTCAAGACTTCTCCAGGAGATGTTTATGCATATTATCCAAAGGAAAGATTTTAGAAAATGACGGGAGGACGAATATTTCCCCCTCATACCTCCACTTGCGAAACAAAAGGAATGGTCATGAAGAGCAGCCGTTCCGTATGTTTGCCGGATCGTTGTAGGGTTGCAAACCTCCAGGTTCGGCATGGAGTTCTGTCAGAATTAGAATTCACCTCCAGACTATAGAGAGTATTTTCCCTAGAGGAACTGGCAGCTTGGAGAGTAGGCACTATGGCAAGGGTCTCCGATGTTTTTCAGCCTAGGGCACCTTCTAGGGTTGCCAGCCTCCAGGTGGGGCTTGAGGATCTCCGGCTTTTACAACTGATCTCCAGCTGATAAAGATCAGTTCCCCTGGAGAAAATGGCTGCTTTGGAGGGTGGACTCTATGGCATTCTACCATGCAGAGGCCCCTCCCCTCCCCAAACCCCACCTTCTCCTGGCTCCACCCCCAAAGTCCCCAGGTATATCCCACCCAGACTTGGCAACCCTAGCACCTTCAGAATTCTAACACAATGTAGTGGGCTCAGTGTGGTGGCTGCCACAAAACAGCTGCTGCAGAAGGCAGAACCAGCCACAAAATGGCTGTAGGGTTGCTAATTCCCAGTTGGAGGGGGGTGGGAGATCCCCCAATTTGGAGCCCCTCCCCCACTTCAGGGCTATCAGAAAGTTGGGGGGGGGCTGGTCACTGGGCTCTCCATTATACCCTATGGAGACTGGTCCCCATAGGGTATACTGAAGAATCAATCTGTGGGTATCTGGGGTGGGGAGCCCCTGTTTTTTGAGGTAGAGGCACTAAATTTTCAGCATAGCTGTTGGTGTTTTTCCTCAACCCCCTCCCAAGTTTTAAAAGAAGGTGCCCCCATCCAGTTTGATATAGTGGTTAAGAGCAGTAGACTCTAATCTGGAGAACCAGGTTTGATTCCCCGCTTCTCCTCATGAAGCCAGCTGGGTGACCTCGGGCCAGTCACAGTTCTCTCAGAGCTCTCTCAGTCCCACCTACCTCACATGGTGTCTGTTGTGGGGAGCAGAAGGGAAGGCGATTGTAAGCCACTCTGACACTCCTTTGGGTAGTGAAAAGCAGGGTATAAAAACCAGCTCTTCTTCTTTTTCTCCTCCTCCATTATTTCCAAAGGAGGGAAGGCATTTAAAGGGAATACGGTCCCTTTAAATGCGACGGCCAGAACTCGCTTCGGAGTTAAGAACATAAGAACATAAGAGAAGCCAATGTTGGATCAGGCCAATGGCCCATCCAGTCCAACACTCTGTCACACAGTAGCCAAAAACACCAGGTGCCCTCAGGAGGTCCAGCAGTGGGGTCAGGAAGCCCTCCCACTCTTGCCCCCCCCAAGCACCAAGATTGCAGAGCATCATTTGCCCAAGACTGAGAGTTCCTATCTATACTTTGTGGCTAATAGCCACTGATGGACCTCTGCTCCATATGTTTATCTAATTCCCTCTTGAAGCCGTCCATGCTTATAGCTGCTGCCACCTCCTGTGGTAGTGAATTCCACGTGTTAATCACTCTTTGGGTGAAGAAGTACTTCCTTTTATCTGTTCTAACCTGACTGCTCAGCAATTTCATGAAGTGTCATGGGGTGACATGATTGAGGTTTATAAGATTATGCATGGGATAGAGCAGGTAGAGAAAGAAGTGCTTTTCTCCCTTTCTCACAATACAAGAACTCGTGGGCACTCCATTTTTTAAAAAAACAATTAAATTTATTTATTACAAGATTAAATAAGTTGTACATTGATAACAAAAATACAAAAAATGAAGATGATTCCAAAATGAAGAAGAAGACTTGATTGCCCAATATGTACTTAGAAAGTTAAAGTTGGGCAACCGATCAACAACAGGAGCTTTTCTCAGATTGTTCTTCATTTTTGGAAACTTCCTTTCCGCATATTTAGTGCGTGTTGCAGCTGTCTGAGGAAAAATAACCGAAACGGAGAGTAGAATCCGGAGCCTTCGTCCCTTCGTCTGAAATATTAAAAAATTGTATTGGAATCATCTAATATTGTATGTTTGCTGATACATAGGGTTCCCTTGTATTGCATTTGTATTGTGATATTATTAGTCCGCTTGTTGGATTTGTGCGTACTTATTCGTTAGTTGTTACTTAACTGTTGAACCTGGTTTGGAAAGCATATCTCTTTAAAAATCATTACATGTCAATTCATTTTTGCCTGCGTTGTCTATACAGTGTCCTTTTTGTAAGACCTCCTTGGCATACCAGGACCAGGATGTAGAGACAGGCTGTATCAAGCCACTTCTCTGAACGTCCTCCACGAGAGCAAGTTTCGTGCAGTGGTTAAGAGTGCGGACTCTAATCTGGGAGAACCAGGTTTGATTCCCCACTCCTCCACATGCAGCTGCTGATGTGACCTTGGGTCAGGCAGAAGTTCTCTCAGAGCTGTTCTCTCAAGGGCAGTTCTCTAGAGTGCTCTCTCAGCCCCACCTGCCTCACAGGGTGTCTTTTGTGGGGAGGGGAAGGGAAGGTGATTGTAAGCTGCTCTGAGTGAAGGGTGGGGTGTAAATCCAATTTCTTCCTCCTCCATCGCCAGAAGTTGCCATAACTTCCAGGCATGCATGAGCACATGCACACACACAAATATTAAAAATACCAAAAAAAGAGAAGTGATGTTGTTTTGTTGTATGTTGGCCATTTGCATTTTCCTGCCTCCCTCCAGTTGTAGCTCCAAAGCCAGCAGCCCTCCCTCTAGCTTGTGGGCCCAGTGGTAGCTTCATGGATGAGTGAAGATCTGAACATGGGTCTTTCTTGTTCTCCTCTGGCTCTCTAACCTCTCTACTTCTCTGCGCTCACCTAGGATTGGATCACAGCTTTAGACGCTTTCCCGCTTGCTTGTTTGTTGAAGTTTCCTTGGCATATCCCAAGGACTAGGCAGCTCCTCCACGGGTCTGAAAGGAAGACAGAGTCGACTTCAGCGAATGGAGTGCGCCAAAGTCAACATTTGCAACCAAACTGGCACCTTCTTTTTTTTTTTTAACCGATGCTAACAGCAGCCAGCGAGCTATGAAACCCACTCACTGACATTGGCTTCATAAACCTGGATGGATTTGTATAAATCCCAAACCACTAAGGAGCCACAATGAAGGAACTCCAATGTACGACCACACACAGCTGCCCTCATGCGAAGGGGGACCGCTCCAGACGGAACAGGGAAAGCACATTGAACCAGCTTGTTTTCACAGTTTGGTTTTGCCCATCGACAGAGAGTCCAGTTGATATTTCACGTTATACACCTGAATACACATAAAGCTGCCTTATACTGAGTTGGACCATCGGTACACCAAGGTCAGTATTGTCTACTCAGACTGGCAGCAGCTCTCCATCAGCTGCTGCCTGGTCCTTTTAACCAGAGATGCCGGGGCTTGAACCTGGGACCTGGCTCTTCACAGCCCCTTCCTCCTATGTAGAAAGCTCTGTACCCGAAGTACACAGAAGTGTACATTCCCCCCCCCCCTGTTTATACTTTGACACGGTCGCCTGTAATGGGTTCCACCCTCTCTTAGGCAGGTAGTTGAGATGCCATCATTGCCTTGAGTGGTGATCTCCTCTCTCACACTGGCCTCCATTCCAAGGAAGCCCAGCAGACAAATGTCTTCTTGCTTCATGCGTTACCATTTGAAAGCTGCATATATATTTTTTCATTCCTTCCAGAAACAGAGATGGTATAATAAAAAGACTGGCAGTCTTTAAGCAGTGGCTGGACAAACACCTGTCAGGGATGCTCTAGGCTGATAGTGTTGTTGTTGTTGTTTGTTTTGTTGTTGTTATTATTATTTTATTTTATAATTTTATTTATTTTTCTAATTTCTACCCCGCCCTCCCAGCCAAATCCGGCTAAGGGTGGCTTATATAAAGACAGATAGGATACATTAAAACATAAGTTACAATTAAAACAATTCTAAAACCATATAAAGTGCCACCAGTCTTTATCACTCGTTATTGTCCATATGATGGTGGCAGCCATTGTTCAATGTTCTCAGCTTGCAGTCAGCTCACAGTGTTCATTCTGATTGTCCTTGCAGTGGTTGCTGTTCTGTAGGTTGTAGGTGGCAGTTTCCGGAATCCAGGGCCCTCTCATATTCAACCATCCAATGTTCTTTATTGGTGGTGGCGGTGGCTCCCAAAAGCCTGGTGGAAGAGCTCCGTCTTACAGGCCCTGCAGAACTGTAGAAGGTCCCGCAGGGCCCTGATCTCCTCCGAGAACTCATTCCACCAGGATGGGACCATCACCGAGAAAGCCCTGGTCCTCTTTAAGACCCGGGAGGGCCAGCTGGTTCCTCTGATCACAGTGCTCTCTAGGGAACATATGGGGAAAGGTGTCCCTCAGGTATGTAGGTTCTTGATCATGAAGGGCTTTAAAGATAAGAACCAGCACCTTGAAATGAATCCAGTATGCTAAATATCCCTTTAACTCATAATATCTTTTCTCATGGGTTTTAGCCATGCAAATTCAACACCACCCCCAAGTGTTTAACAATAAGGATAAATATTTAAAGCATACTTAATCTAGTTCAGAAACACCGATGATTTGTGTGCCAGGGACCAGTACATCTGAAGCTGCCTTATACTGGATCAGATCTTCAGTCCATTAAAGTCACCACTTCCACTCAGACTGGTAGCAGCTCTCCAGGGTCTCAGGCAGAGAAAGGCCTTTCAGATTACCTGCCACCTGATCCTTTTTAACAGGGGATGCCAGGGATTGGACCTGAGACCTTCTGCACGCCAAGCAGATGCTGTACTACTGAGGCACAGCCCCTGCCCAGTCTGAGCTAGGGAACTGAATCAGAGGTAAAAGTCTCTTAAGAACATAAGAGAAGCCATGCTGGATCAGGCCAAGGGCCCATCCAGTCCAACAATCTGTGTCACACAGAGCCAGTTCGGTATAGTGGTTAGGAGCACAGACTCTAATCTGAGAGAACCAGAATTATTTCTTCTTCTTCTTCTACTTCTACTTCTTCCGCTGCTTCTGTCTCTGGAATCTAAATCTCCGCTAGGAGATGTCGCTGGTCAGATGTGATGAACATTCCTTCAGGGGACTTGGCAAGGAGGTTATAAATCCAAAGGTTCTCATTAAATGATTTAGTGGGACTTCTGTGCCAGCAGTTCTTGGCCCATCTGCTCTTCAGCCCAAGGGTTGACTGTTAAGACTCTTTTTCTGATTTATTTAACAATTGTTTGAACTAGTCCCATTTTCTCATCTTCCGAGGAGCCTAGAGTGCCACACGCAGTCATATCTTTCTCTGTTTAATCTCATAACAACACTTCGACATAGTTTATGAAAGTACACAAATGCTGTCAAGTCGCAATCGACTCACGGCGACCCCAGCAAGGGGCTTTCAGGGCAGGTGAGAAGCAGAGGTGGATTGCCATGGCCTTCCTCTCCAGAAACTTTCTTGGTGGTTTCCCATCCAAGTACCGGTGCTGCTTAGCTTTCAAGATCTGGTGACATCAGGGTATACCATGTCATTTCCCCACCACCAGCTTTGAGATAGTTTGAGAGAAAGTGAATGGGTCCAGAGCCAGGGTGGTGTAGTGGCTAAGACTGGTAGACTCCAGTGTTCCATCTAAGCTGAGTTAGTATGAGCTAGCTCACAGTTTTTAGCCTCCGGCTCACACATTCTTGTCTTGGCTCAGGAAGGAGGGCTCCAGAGCAAACTAATTTATGCAGTAGCCAGATCGCTCGCTCATGACTTTAATGCCAGTAGCTCACAAAGCAGAATTTTTGCTCACGAGACTCCACAGCTTAGAGGGAACATTGGACTGGACTCTATTTTTTTAAAAATAAAAGTTTTACTTATTTTCTCACGTAAGGTGAACAGTAATACAACATTAAAAACAACACTAAAAATGAAATAAACATTAACACGAATACACAGAGAGCTGCTATTAAGCGGAGTACACTTTTGTTACCTTAGTGCAAAGTTACATGGAATGTAATACATCATGGAATCTACTTGGAACATTATAAGTTGCTGGGATAGCATTGCTGAAAACATGTTCTAAGAACGGGAACTGTTTTAATTCGAAATTTCTTTAGCTATGTGTATTGTTAAAGGAGGAGACCCTATCCGAAATCTCGTCCATAGAATAAAATTCCCATTGTTTAGCAAACCATTGATTGAGAGTTAGGACTTTTTTTTTACCTTTCCAGTTATTGGCAATGACTGTCTTTAATGCGATCAAAAATACTGAGATCAGCTCCCTCTGGATTTTGGGGGTTTTGGAGTCTTTGTAGACTCTAACCTGGGGAACTGGGTTTGATTCCCCAGTCCTCCTCCACATGCAGCAGCTGGGTGACTTTGAGTCAGTCACAACACTCTCAGAATTCTCTCAGCCCCCACCTACCTCACAGGGTGTCTGATGTGGGGAGAGGAAGGGAAGGTGATTGTAAGCCACTCTGAACTCCTTCGGGTGGTGAAGGGTGGGGTGTAAAACCAACTCTTCTTTTCCTCCTCCTCCTCCTTGGAGTTTGAAACCTAATTTGACTCTCTTATCACAACGCCACACTAACTGTTTATGCTGTACCAGATGTGCAAAAACTCAGCTGAAATATTTTGCTCATCTTGCAGAAATAACTTTTCCCTTTGACATTCCTACAGATGTTTTATTTGAGCTGGACCTTCCAAATTCACCTCAAAGGTTTGCTGCACAAAAAGTCTGGCAGCTCTTCTGGAGCAGTGATCTTCAGCCTTTCCAGAGCTCTAATTTCCGTAGGTTTGAATGTCTAAGGCTGTATCCATGCAGTGTGGTCCAATGGCTACCATTCACCCCCTGGATGGCATGATCAGTGTTACTTCATAAACACTAGCTTGTGAATCACACACTGCTGAACAAAGTTGTATGCACATGTGTACAGCATCGCTCCATGGAAACAAGAACCCAGGGTTAAGTTGTACACACATGGAAAACCCATGTGTTGTCTTATTCACATGAAACAATCGCTGGGTGCATTGGAAGCATCACAGTCAGTGCATATTCCCATTGGTGTAGTCTTGGTGCACACAGCTGTTAACATCTGTAATGGCCTTTTGTTGCAGTCCTTCACTGCCCATTAAATTTTCTCTACTATACATTATGGGAGATGAACAGTGCAGATACATAGGCATCCACAAGCTTTGCAATCTCCCTGCCCTCCGGTGATGTGGCAATGTCACTTCTGGCGTGTACCAGAAGTGATGCCATTATGTTGGCAATGTCATAGAATCATAGAACCAAAAAAGTGCAGAAAAGGGCAACTAGAATGATAAAAGGGATGGAACACTTTCCCTATGAAGAAAGACTGAAACGCTTGGGGCTCTTTAGCTTGGAGAAACATGGTTTATAAGATTATGCATGGGATAGAGCAGGTAGAGAAAGAGGTACTTTTCTCCCTTTCTCACAATACAAGAACTCGTGGGCACTCAGTGAAATTGCTGAGAATGTAAACAAAATATTGGGACCTATTTTCACATGTGGTGGACGTGTGCTAAAATTAAAAAATATTAGATATGGATCCAAGGGATAGTACAAGAAATAATAGGAACCAAAATACCTTTAGAACCAGAATTGTTTTTATTAAACATTATTCCAGATAGTTACAAAAAGGGAGAAGTACATATGATTATATATGTTATAATAAACAGCGAGATTTCTATTAGCCAAGTACTGGAAATCTAAGAAATTCTCTCAAGAGAAGAATTTGTTCAGAAAATGCTAGAAATGGCTGAAATGGATAAATTAACTTGTTTATGAAAAGGGAAAAATGGAAAAGATTTTGAGGAATTTTGGTCAGAGATGTATAAGTGGACTGACAAAATAATCAAGGGATATATCTAATAACTAGCTATTATGATGAATTCATAAATGAGATTGTCAAAATGGAGGATTCTTTTGAGTAAGCTTTGTCTTTTTCTGTATTTCGTGTTGTTTTGTTTTTTTCTTTTTTAAAATCAATAAAAACAGTTTTTTTTAAAAAAAGCAATTGCTGAGCAGGTGGGTTAGAACATATAAAAGGAAGTACTTCTTCACCCAAAGAATGATTAACACGTGGAATTCAGTGCCACAGGAGGTGGCGGCAGCTACAAGCATGGACGGTTTCAAGAGGGAATTAGATAAACACATGGAGCAGAGGTCCATCATAGGACCTCTGGTCCATCAGAGGTCCATCATAGGAACAAGGTATACATAGGAACTCTCAGTCTGGGGCAAGTGATGCACTGTATTCTTGGTGCTTGGGGGGGGGGCATCAGTGGGAGGGCCTCTAGTGTCCTGGCCCCACTGCTGGACCTCCTGATGGCCCCTGGTATTTTTGACCACTGTGTGACAGTGTTGGACTAGATGGGCCACTGGCCTGATCCACCATTGGCTTCTCTTATGTTCTTATGGAAGGGACCTCCAGGGTCATCTAGTCCAACCCCCTGCACAATACAGGAAATTCACAAATACCTATCCCCCCCTGCACACCCCCAGTGATCCCTGTTCCATGCTCAGAAGATGACAAAAAACCCTCCAAGTGATGCTCAGGTATTTGGGCAAAAGCTCTATGGTAGAAGCCGTTTTTACCAGAGTTTTTGCCCAAACACTAGAGTGTCACTGTAATATCGTAACATGTCACAACATGATGACATCACTTCTGGTACAAGTGTGCCAGCAACCCTAGCACCCACTTCTGGGCTCAATATAACTGCTTTCTTTGAGACATCTCCCAAAGGGCAAATCCAATGAGCTCCAACAAGAAAGATTCAAGACAGCCCCAGGAATGCGCTGCTCAGCATCATTTCCCCCTTGCCCCACCAAATTGCCAGACTGCTTCACACTCCCATGTTATATAAGATGAATGTCTAAACTTTGCTGCCAGGAGAGAATTGTAAGCAGAATTCGATCTTCTCCCAGTGGTCTGAGGGCACACGTTGTTGATCATGATAAAATTTCTGCATCTTTCCCCCCCCTTGTCATAAATGTAACAAAAGGTTCTACAATTTCGCAGTGATCGACCACGTGCACTGTCATTTAATCACAGGCAGATTAAATTATGCTGACAAACCTCTCCAGGCAGCCAGTTTTAAGAATGAGCAGGGGTGTGAAATGTTCTGGTTATTTGGTGGGATCGGGAGGGGCGGTGGCGGCGGGGGGGGGGGAATCTTGAGAAGCGTGCGGCTGAAATTGCTTTTTGTTCTCTTTGGTTGGGTTATGTTTAGGTCGTTCCAGGAAGGAAACAGTTTTAAACCTTATTACTCACTGCATGGACAATTACCTAAAAACACTGGGTGAAGAAAAAGTTGTCCTGAGTAATGGTTGAATAAAGCTTGGGACCTTTCCAGTATGATTCATAGTTAGCCTTCAGGGGGGGCTGACAGAAATAAAACTCTTTAACAAAGTGTTCAGCTTACATAAATGACCAAAAATAGCCTTTGGGTTAAAGCCTGGAACTGGGAAGAAGAAGGTCTTCTGGCAGAGAGAGGGAGAGAAAGAGAGAGAGAGAGAGAGAGAGAGAGAGATCCACCCTGCACCCAAAAGCCTGTTCTTTTCTTTTCCTGTGTTGGCATTACATTGTATTTTTGCATTGTAATCTGCTTGGGGTCCCCATTTGGGAAGAAAAGTGACATAGGCTGTGATCATACGTACAATTAGACCTGACATAGGTGCAAATGCTGGGTGAATATAAAGGGCGCGATTAGACAACAACATCTGGGAAGCGCCCCGCAACCATTGGCAACACATTTTGCTCCGCTGCAGAAGTGGAGTTAAAAGGCACCAGGGAAGAACTGGTAGTAAACGGGTTGTGATGGGCCACGGATGGACTTTCCCCGTGTCCAATCGCTCCAGCACGCTCTCATGGTGTTAGGATGGTCTGATCAGGCCATCCCAACTCCGTGCCATTGTTCCCCCCCCCCCCAAGTATGTGCATCATCCCACACTCCACAGGTAGCCCTCAGGGCTGAGGTGCAAATCATCAATCCCTCTGTTATGTATTGACCGTGCGGTCGCCATGTGCTCCAGTAATGGCGACCGCCATGTGGCCAGAGCACATGGCCAAGAAACTACCTGAGCTTCAGCCAGGTAGAACAAAGGCCAGGTGGATTCAAACCGGCCACCAATCATGTACCTAGGTTTCTCCCAGGGAACCTATGAGATGTAAATAGACTGATAATAGCCTATCAGGCCAGTTGGGTGAGGTCAGGGGATTGTCCCTGACCAGCATAATAGGAGGGCTCGGAGCCCTGGGATGTATGCTTCATCCGGACCAGCAATAAAGATCTATCTGTTTCACTATTCCATGGACTCCCGACTCCAATACTTTCCACCCTCGTTTAATCCCTTCTCGTGCCAGATGCTAGACGGTTCCACCCCTTTTAAGGTCTGGGTAGGGATCATGGGATCCCCTTGTTGGATGGATGTTGCAGACCTTGCCAGTTATAGTTATCTTGTTAAATTACAGTTCAAGAAAGCTGCCCTTAGTTTATACCATCTACCTGTGTCGGTCTCTTTCTTCCGAATAAGTATGCAATTTTCTTATAGCACTACTAGTGACTGAATGGGACTCAAGAGAAACCTGCCAGTCTCTGTTTCCTTCTTCTGCCAAGCCACTTTAAGCAGGGATGCTAGCTCTGGCGGGCCTGTTACAAACAGGGCACAATTCCCCCCACGTCTTCCCCGTCTCCTGACCCTGAAATGCCTCAGACGGAAAGCTGATGACCTCTGGAAAAATCCCACATACATGACTGGCATCTTCTTCCAGTTTAGGTCTCTAAGGATACCAGACAGCGCTGCTCGAATTGCTTCTCAGGCATTCGCCACAGGCCCCTTAAGCACTTTGTGCTCTCTCCAAAGTCACCGGAGTCATCAGACTTGCAGCACTTTTTAAAGGGGAAATACGGAATTGAGCGCATTGAGCATCTTTCTTTGGAGCTATTGAACAGATATAGCAAAACTGGGCCTATATGAGGTCTTGACAACTTTACCTCTTGCCATAAGTTATATCCCTTCCCTTTAAGTATTATCTTACGTAGTCTAAATCTCTTCTCATAAGATATCCCGAAGGTCTGTCGCTCTAGGGCAGAGTACAGAATCCTAGAATCACAGAGTTGGAAGGGGCCAGACAGGCCATCTAGTCCAACCCACTGCTCAATGCAGGATCAGCCTAGAGCATCCCTGACAAGGGTTTGTCCAGCCGCTGCTCAAAGACTGCCAAGAAGGGGGAGCTCACCACCTCCCTTGGCAGCTGATTCAACTGTTGTACAACTCTCACTTTAAAAAAGCTTTTCCTAAGATCCAGCCGTTACCTTCCCACCCTTAATTTAAACCCATGATTATTGTGAGTCCTCTCCTCTGCTGCCAAGAGGAACAGCTCCCTGCCCTCCTCCTCTAGCCAGTTTGGTGTAGTGGTTAAGTGCGCCGACTCTAATCTGGGAGAACCGGGTTTGATTCCCCACTCCTCCACTTGCACCTGGCTGGATGACCTTGGGCAAGCCATAGCTCTGTACCAGCTGTTCTCTCAAGGACAGCTTGGGAAAGAGCTCTCTCAGCCCCACCTACCTCACAGGGTGTCTGTTGTGGGGAGGGGAAGGGAAAGGAGTTTGTAAGCCGCTCTGAGACTCCTAAGTGAGTGAAGGGCGGGATATAAATCCAATCTCTTCTTCTTCTTCTTCTTCTTCTCTAAGTGACAGCCCTTCAAATGCTTCAAGAGAGCCGTCATGTCCCCCCTCAGCCTCCTCTTCTCCAGCCTGAACATTCCCAAGTCCCTCAGCTTTTCCTCATAGGGCTTCATCTTGCAAGCAGATGGTCCTAAATGGTCCACAGATCCAACGTCATGTCATGGATACAGTTATGGACTCATATCTGGGAGATCTGGGTTCAAATCCTGGGCGACCTTGAGCCAGGCACACACTTTCAGCCTAGCCTACTTCACATAGCTGTTGTGAGGATAAAATGTAGGAGAGGAGAATGGTGTAAGCTCATTGATTCCCCACTGTGGAGAAAGGAGGGGTATTAACCAACTAGATCCCTGGTATCTCCAGTTAGAAGATCTCAGACAGTTTCCTGCCCCAGTCAGGCATGCCAAGTTGGCAGCTGGAGTGGGCCATCTCCCACTGCTATACTCCAGCTCTTGTCCACCCTGCATGGACCAATAGGAGGGGAAAATGGCATGGAAATGTTGACTTCCCGACTGTGATTCTGCTTGCGTGCCTAGAAATGATGTCACAGCCAGTGTTCCCTCTAAGCTGAGATAGTGTGAGCTAGCTCAGTTTTTTAGCCTCTGGCTTGCAGATTTCTGTCTTCGCTCAGGAAGGATGGCTCCAGAGCAAGCTAATTCATGCAGTAGCCAAATCGTTCGCTCACAACTTTAATGCCAATAGCTCACAAAGTAGAATATTTGCTCACAAGACTCCACAGTTTACAGGGAGCATTTAGCCAGTATGTGTAATAGCCATTGATGGGCCTCTCCTTCACGAATTGCATTGGGTCCTGAGATACTCAGGAAAAAGGCAGGCAGATAAATATTTTAAATAAATAAATATCCATCTTAATGCATCAATTTATTAACGGCTTACAGGGAGCATTGGTCACAGCATCTGTGATGTCTAGGAATTTCCCCAATCTATAATGGTATTTACTGTATAGATCTGGGGGATTCCTGCAGTGCCATGCATGGTGTGATGTCAGTTCTGGGCACTCACCCGGAAGTGATGTCATGATGTTTGTGCTGTACCTCTCCCCCAAACGCTCCCCAAAATTGTCAGCGGAGGACCGGCACCTGTAGTCCCTGGAGGGATGCTACCACTCAAGCCAGACACTACCGAGTTAGATGGGCCAGTGGTCTGATCTATTGTACATATGACTGTGTTAACTTATAGAGGAAGGCCTGAAACTTTGTTTAATGGAGTTTGGTAGGATACAGGCCATGGTCTCTTAAGGATTCATTTTGAGCTGGGCCAGAGTCCAGGTGTTTTGGGCTCTGAAACGGATCTCTGTCCAGATCTCTAACCTCTGGAATTCAACTCCATCCCTCTTTGAAGTTTATGGCAGCTGTGATTTTAATTTAAAATCCATTGAGAGTATATTTTTAGACACACTGGCACAGAAGTCATAGAGGAAGTTCACTTGGACGTCTGTCCAGGAAGCACATTAACGACGGGGCTGGCACCCCGCACCACTAGGCGTAACAAGAAGCCGGCAATCAAAAACTTTCCTGGTTGGTTCCCAGAAGTATGTGAAATGTAGTGGCGCTGAGGAATCATGCTGGGAGCCAAGCTGGGAAACGAGTAAGAAAAGTGAATTTTTGCTGGTTAAAAATCTTGCACCCTTTCTGAGTCGAGCACAAATCCTGTGGAACCTTGGTAATGGCTTGTAAGAAGTTTGCAACCAACCAGCAATGGATACAGCCCTCCCACAAGCCTCAAGCTGTACATAGGCAAAGGCTGTGATCAGATGAGCCACTTGATCCAGTGTCGTCACTTCTCTCTGCCGGATTGAAAGTGCGTGTCCAGACAACAAGCGTGTCCCAGCCCCATTTGTCAGTCCCCATTGGCCTCCCGTCTGTATCCCACACTTTCCCAACACCTGATAAAGTCCAGGGTTTATGATGGAACTGGTCTCACCACACGTTTTGAGATGTCTGATCTCTCCATTGCGCGCACAAGCCGCCTGGTGAGGTTGGATGCTTCCAGTCCCTGGTGGCCATTTTTTTTAATGCTTAGCGATATGCACATAACTGCATATCCACTCCTGGCAAATAAGTGGTTCTGTGTACATGCACATTAGATTTATTTTAAAAAGAAGCTGCCAGTCCACCTTCTCTGTGGTACTATGCAACACAATCTGAGTCCACCATGGGGTAAGGCTGGATTAAGGTGGCTTGTCTGGTCGCACCTCTCTGGAACAAGTAGCTCCAGAGAAATTAGAGGCATGGCCAGACTGCTATCTGATCACAATCCTAGCGCTCAACTTTGCCCAATGCCTTTGCACTACCAAGTTTACGCTGTTTACCACCAGGTATGGTTGATCTCACCACATTGCACCACTTTACTTTTTCTGCTTGTGAAAGCAGGTCTGACCCTTCTCAGCAATCTGGCCGAAATCCATACATCTCCCAAATCAAACTGGAAAGCAAGGGACATTAGCTATGTCAGCTTCCCTGCCTTGGCAGGCAATTTCCTGACCCTGTGCTCTGGACTCCCACTGCTTCCCAGTGGAGCAGCAGGAGTGAAAATGCGGAGGAAAACGGCTATTGTGAAATGCTGTCATGTCACTTTTAGTTGTGTACAAACAACAGTATGTGAAACTCCTGGAATTTCCCATGGTAAAAACCATAGAGATTTGGGGAATTCCCAGAGTGCCGTGTATCACTGGTTTCTACAGTCACCCCGCGCCCCAGTGCTCCCAGACAGGATGTGAATTACTCTAGGATTTCTCTGTTTGCTCCCATACACTACACCCAAATCCTACTCTGAATTTCAAGCCTGCATGTCATGGGGGACAGCCAAGTCAATAGGCATGGGCGACAGGATTTCCATCTCATTCCCACCCCCTGTAAATTTTAGCAGCCCCATGAAACTCTACTTTGGCAAATGTGGGGGAAATTACAGGCTTTGATGTTGATGAGAGTCAGTGTGGTGTAGTGGTTAGGAACGCGGACTGTAATCTGGGAGAACCGGGTTTGATTCCCCACTCCTCCACATGCAGCTGCTGGGGTGACCTTGGGTCAGTCACAAGTTCTTCAGAGTTGTTCTCTCAGGAGCAGTTCTTCAGCTACCTCTCTCAGCCCCACCTACCTCACAGAGTGGCTGTTGTGGGGAGGGGAAGGGAAAGAAGGTTGTAAACTGCTCTGAGACTCCTTTGGGTAGTGAAAGGTGGGTTATAAATCTAATCTTTTTCTTGAAAGAGAAAACGGAGCACCTCTTTGGTTCTATAACTCTACCCCCCTGTATACTTCTGTCCTGTTAATACCAACTGACCTTAACTAATCATAGACCCTCTGTGAGGTGTTATTGCAGTTTTGCTTTTCCCTTCACTTTTTCCTTGTCTCCGCCGACTTTCTTCAGTTTCTGTTTTTGAAGTTAATGTATACCTTTTATCCCCACTGCCTTTTACCCCAACCATCACTATCTCTTGGCCAGCCTCCCTCTAATAACCATAATGACATATGGCCAGTGTGGTTGAATGGAATGTCAGACTAGATTCTGGAAAAGCCAGGTTCGAATCCCTACTCTGCCATAGAAACTCACTGGGTTGCCTCGGGCCAGTCACAGACTCTCGCCCTAACCCACTTCATAAGGTTGTAGTGAGGATAAAATGGAGGAGAAGAGAATGACACTGGAAGCTATTTTGGGGTCTATTGAGGAGAAAGCCAGGGTGCAAATATATAAATAAATCAATGCCTCTTCTTCTGACCTAAGGTATTATCTTTCCCATTAGCTCTTTCTTGCACCAGGTCCCCATCTTCTCTGTCCTTTCCCTCAAGTCCCTTTCTCTTCCACCTGTTTTTCTCTCCCAGGGTTTTCGTCATAAGCCCATTGTCTGCTAACTTTATTTCAGCACTGCACCTTCGTTTCCGAAATCACTTGGAACTTTTTCCTAGTCCTCAGACTTTCCCAGACTGCTTCTTCTGGCCTTAAGGCTTATGTGGAATTTTTAATTCTAGCCAGTTCCTCACAAAAGCTGGACTGCAAACATTCTGACAACTTTGTTCCTTGAGCAGCTGGAATGTTCGTGAGCATTCTGTGCCCCCGCACTAACTCAGAGGATTCACTGCCCCCCCTGCAGTTCAACAGAGACAGAAGTTTGCCATTCCTTTCATTGGACTGAGAATGCTGTCCTCGGACTTCAGCGGGCACATGGATACTGATATCCATCTGGTCTCAGAGTCCGACAGCAATCAGTCCCAACATGCAGTCTTAACCAATAAGCTGTTTATTGGGATCAGTAAAGGTAGGCATCTAGAACATTCTTGTGTCAGTAATGCCTGTCCAGGTGGGAGTTGGGAAGTTATACATAATTCAAAGCGCACCCCGGGGTGGGAAGGGGCCAATCACAACAAGCAGGCAAGCAAGCAAGCATGCAAGAAAAAACGCTCTGCAGTTCCCAAGGGAAGAGAAGTAATAGGGCGTCAAGGTCAGGCACAGACAGTGGGAGAGATAACACACAGCATCAAAAGTGGAACTCAGCATACCTTAAGACATCTGTAATAAGCACTATCCTTACCCAGCCTGCAACACCCATCCCCCACCATCTATGGAGGCGTAGCTGACATCTGGTCCGTCTGAACTCATTTGCAGATTACTCTGCAAAGCGTTTTATGTAGGGACTTAAAAAAAAACCCTCTACACAAATGTTAAAAAAGGAGACATCGTTTTCCTATAATGATTGCATCTAATAGGAAGGTGCATGCCCATTTGCATACCATTAGTGTAATATTTCAGTAATCACAGGTAATTACGAACCAAAGCTATTACATTTGAAACACAATTCCATATTCAATACAGCAAATGTTCCCTTGTGAACGGTTTCTAACTTTAATTTTCTTTGCGGGGCTCATCCATACCGTTCATTCTTCAAGCCCGGAACGTGCTCTTTTTATACGTTCCAGCAAGTGATTTAAATTGGTCTGAGTCATTGTTCTGTCGAGCGACATCCAAGGGAGAGGTGAGACAGCAAACGGTGGCCTTTTGAGTATACTAGGCAAGTAACATCTGGGTCTTTGGGAGGCACATCGCTTGCTTTGCCTCTGGCTCCAGCCCTCAGAGGAATTCCAGGGAAATTTATATACTTAGAACAAATTTATGCTGCTTCTCCATGTCCCTGCTCGAGGTGGCTCACAACTAAAATGAGACAATAGAACCATAGAATAGAATAATAGAATCATAAGAGTTGGAAGGGACTTCCGGGGTCATCTGGTCCAACCCCCTGCACAATGCAGGACATTCACAAATACATCCAGGGGTCATTTCGTAGAAAAAGAGGTGCAGGAGCTCATTAGCATAACTCATTAGCATAACTCATTTGCATATGCCACACCCCCTAACATGCCGGAAGTGTGTCAGAAGGCAACCCCCACCCCTCAGGCTCCACTCCACAGGTGAGTGAAACTGACCTGCTCTTCCTCCATTCCCTTCCCCATCCAATACTTTGTGCAATAAAAATAAGCGTAAAGAACACACCCTCATTCTCTTCCTGCTCCCTTGAAACCACCAGGTTTCAAGTAGACTTGAGATACCAGGCCATGTGCACCACCCATCCCTTTCCCTTCCCCTCCCCACAACAAGACACCCTGTGAGGTAGGTGGGGCTGAGAGAGGTCTTTTGAGAACTGCTCATGAGAGAACAGCTCTGAGAGAACTTGTGACTGGCCCAAGGTCACACCAGCAGCTGCATGTGGAGGAGTGGGGAATCAAACCCGGTTCTCCCAGATTAGAGTACAACTCCTGACCATTACACCAAACTGATGGGGTGGAAGCTGCTGAAGGGTTGGTGAAATTTCTCCAGTACTTATGTGCCATGTGCCCAGATAAAAAATGGGATACTTAGAAAATTTATATGCCACCTTGAGCAAGTCTCTGGAAAAGCAGCACACAGTCATAAAAGGAACAATGATAAAATTATCAATATTAAAACAAAACATTATAAACAATAAAGACTCTAGCAGGGCTTTCCCCGGGGCGCTGCACCTCTGCACTGCTCGGGGAAGCCGAGGAGGGGGCGGGGCTTGGTCATGTGCCCGCCCCCTGGGCTTCTCACTCCTGGAGCTGCGCTCCTGTGCGCTCCTGCTCCAACGGACCCCTGAATACATCCCCCCCTGCACATCCCTAGTGACTTTTTTAAGATTAGGTTTCTCTTTGCTTATCTGGGATTTTTTTTTAAAGACCCTGGTTAGGAATTACAACACTTGGACTGGATTCAGTGGAAGTAGATGGCAAAGTGTTTAAAAATACATTCATAGTTACATATATTCCAGTTCAACACATGGTCTCCTGCTCTCCCCTCCCACATTACTGGCTGTCTTTCTTCACATTACCCCCCCCCCCCCCCCCCCCGCTTTTTAAACATTTTATGATCATCACTAGCAGTGAGTGGATTTTGTCCAGTCTGGAAGCAGCACATTATTTCACTTGGAACAACCCCCTTTCCACTTCTAACAGACGGGGGGGGAAATTAATAAAAGAAACCCAACAGCACAGCTTGCAATCCTTACTAGTGGAAAGGAACAAGGGTCCAGTAGCACCTTAATGACTAATGGAATTTGTGGCAGGGCATGAGCTTTCAGGAGTCACTGCTCACTTCTTCAGATACAGCTAGAATGTGAGCCCATTTGTCCTTCTATCTTAAAGAGTGAAGTGATTTCAGATGCCAAATAACAACAGCAGCCATTGATTATGAGAGAAGAAAGCTAGGTCTCAATTCATCCCAGGAGGATGCATTGAGCTTCAATATCAGTTGCAATTCATCAGTCTCTCTAATCTTCCTTTGAAATTCCTTTGTAAGAGAACTACTACTCTTAGGTCAGCAACTGAATGCCCCGGAAGGTTAAAATGTCCCCCCACTGTTGTTGTTTTTTAATGTTGTGGTTTCTTATAGCTGTAGAAAGAGTAAGAATCCAGTAGTAAAATTTGTGGCTAGGTATGAGCCTTCGTTGAGCCACTGCTCACTTCTTCAGACTTATGTCCCTTTATTCTTTGCATCCTTCTGGACTGAATCCTCCTGGACCAAACCGAGACCTAGGTTTCCTGTCTCATTACCAGTGATGATATCTCCGCACCTACTACCCTTCTGCATATCACACCTAATCCAATCAAGCCTATTGCCATTCGGCATCTGAAATCATCTTTATAAAGTTTATATCTCTGGTAACTCATGTAGCATTCTTTGGCACACATGGTCCGGTCCAGGAAAATGTAATTTATGTCAGATTTGGCCCTTGTAACAAATGAGTTCGACACCTCTGGTTTAGAGAAATGTATGGGCTGCCCCAGGTCATCTTGATTGTTTCTACTTGTGCAAATGAAAAAATACTAATCAGCCCTGCACTGTACCTGTTGACAAATATGCAAAATGTATCACAAATATCCCAGGTAAATCCCAAAGACAAAATGTGCAAGCTGCAAGTGATATTTACATATTTATATATATGCTATTCATAAAACATGCTGTATACACATCTCTATAAATCCATTACACAACAGAGAATACAGCAGAGAACAACTGACAGGAATCAGATTTTATATCCTGTTTCATCAGGATATTCATTTCTTCGTCAGAAGAATGCAGGGTTAAAGCAGATAAATTCCCCATTGATAATTTCCCTCATTACATGGAAACTTATCTTCTAGATACTCTACTCAAAGCAGCTGCAATGAAATATTTAATGCCTAAAACACCAATTGGAGGTAATTGTTCACTTGAAATAAATTTTATTTCATAATACATCTTCCTTTATTATATGTGGGAATATATCCTTTATCCCTATTTAAAATAAATGAAAATGTCTGACATTTTTCCTTTGGGACTTTCCTTGGGTATGTGTAATCCATCTTTAATGTTTATTAATGCATACACTGTAGTGCTGATGAGCATTTTGTAATTTATGTTATCATACATGGGGTTCCTCTGAGCATGTGTGTATCTAAGGTGGAACTAGGCAATTTTCCCCAGGAAGCAAGGTACCTTCTCCTTCTTGGGGTCTTTGGTAGGTCGAGTAAGTGAAAGGTGGTGATGGAAAACAACACAGCATTTCTTTTTTTTGGTTGTATCTATTTATATTTTTGTCACTGGTTCAGATTCTCCACTTTTCTCTCTTGGTTTTGTAGAACTGTCGGCACATTGCATGGTTTTAGATATTATTTATATAGAAGTTATATGTGCAATGTATGTGATTTATGCATATAATTTTCATGTCACTAGAGCGAATGCTGAACAATTGTCCCCCTGTGGCGCACTGCACTCTTTAAGAGGCTTAGAAGTGCTGTAGCAATGACTAAAGGACTGTGAAGAGTTAATTCTTCATAGGGTCAGAGAGCTTTGAGCGACAGGCTGCTCTAAGCAATCTGATTGGTTGGCATTAGCTAAGCAGAGAAAATCTGGTGAGAGCTGGATGCTGACGAAAAGTCAGTCAGATTCCTACCTTATCTGAGAAGAGCTATGTACTGAGACTGAATATGAATAGCCCTGTCAGAAAAAGGATTTAGTGCTGACAGAGTGAGATTTCTACCTTGACTGACTGCAGTCTGAATTCAGCAGTAGCTGAGAGGAGTTTGAAAACAGACAGGAGCACTGGGGGAAAGTTTGGCAAGAAAGTTTGGGTAGTAGAGAAGACTCCCATTCAGGCCAAAGGAAAGGGGATAGATCTTCTAGGGAGAGAAGAAGATTCCCTACCCAGTTCAACAGGGAGTGTTATCTCAGATGAGTACAGAATTCCCTGGTCTGGTGTGATTAGAAACTGCCTGTAGAAACCTTAAAAGTCAGTGAACAAGTCAAGAAGAGTACTGTCATTCCAAGAGAAGGGATTTGGGTACTGGGAAGAAAGTAGCGGCCTTCTGGGCACCAAAAGAGTCAGTGATTACTCAAATAAAGTGAACCAGAGTGTTTCGGAAAACACTGGAACAAAAGCCTCTCAATATAAAGAACCAAAAAACTGTGAACATTTTAAGAACTTCTCATTAGCCTGATATATAAGATCAAAAGACTGTGCTTGTACTAGTTTTACCTCAGTAATTTCAACCCCTGATTTCACCTGACCTTTCCCTTTGATGTGAAATAAAACCTTTTTTTATTTTTGAACTTTAAAAGCATCTCACGTGCTATCTTCAAGGAGTTAAGTTAAAGGTTGAACCAATCCCTTCCCTCAAGTTCCTGGGTTGAGTCAATAGCCAAAATATACCTTACTTTCAGGATGGGACAGACAAGGTTTCTTCAAGGAAGAATAAACATGTTACCAGGGCTGCTCAGTTGAAGAGGGGACAAAAATCTTGCCTTTGAGGGAGGGAAGCGGAAGGGGTCCGTCATACCCCCTCCCATGGACACCAAAATCTGTGCAGCAGGTGATCTATGGATGCCATTCAGGGTTCCACCCAACCAGGAGAACCCTCAGATTTGCAGAAAAATCTAAATTTAGCCAAAAAAGGAGGTCACCTTCCCTAAACCTTACAAGGAACATTTGCATATGCATAGTTGGGACACCTCTCCCCACAAAACACTGGTGTTTGGGAGGCATTTGGAACTGTGGCAACCCAAATGGCATGTGAGAATTGATGGGACCAGGCTGAGATGGAGGAGATGAAGATGAGGGGTTAAAGAAAGGTGATCTTGGGCAATGGAAGAGGTTAATCAGCTTTTCTCTCTCCCATGAGAGCCAGTTTGGTGTAGTGGTTAAGAGTGTGGATTCTAATCTAGGAGAACTGGGTTTGATTCCCCACTCCTCCACATGCAGCTGGTAGCGTGACCTTGGGTCATTCACAGTTCTTTTAGAGCTGTTCTCTTAAGGGCAATTCTCGAAAGAGCTCTCTCAGCCCCACCTACCTCACAGGGTGTCTGTTGTGGGGAGAGGAAGGGACAGAGATTGTAAACTGCTCTGAGACTCCTTTGGGTAGTAAAGGGCGGGGTATAATTCCAATCCTCCTCCTCCTCTTCTCGCAATGCATCTTGCTGATTTATTGACCCACATGTTATTGGGGATATGTATAACGAATATAGCATAACACAGTCATAGAAGTGTGCAAGAAATAAACTCCAAGCAAGTATACTGCAAAAACTTACATTTATTGACGGAGATTCAATCCACATCCATATTGCATCTGAGAGGTGAGAGATGCCTAATCTAAAGAATGATGTTGCCGATCCCAAATGACCCGCTAATCTGGTAGCATGCGTGTGAAAATAAAATGGCATGGCTTCTACAGAGACTGTAGAGGAGACTGTACAGAGACTGTACAGGAGAGACTGTAGACACGTCCTGTTCCCCGCAGGTCCGCAAGGAAGGAGAGCACCAAGGGCCCAAGAAGTGTAGGAGGAGTCAGAGAGAAATGCCCAGTTTAGGAAAAGAGAGGCATCCCATTCACTAAGAAGATAATACATACACACATGTCTAGAGCAGTGCAGCGCCCCCCAGTGTCTGGGCATGCTGAGTCGCCTTACTCTCTAGCATGTGTAACATGGACAAATGGGTACTTTGCAGGGAAGCATTTGTTGGAAGGAAACAGAAAACAATACCAAAGTAAAGAATCAAGGATTCCGTTTGCACAAATGAGAAGATGGGAAACAGGGACTGGTGAAACAGCAGGGAGGAGACGTTCAAAATAATCCCAACCCAGGGCCCATCCAGTCTACATTGGTTTTCAATTAGTGTGGCTGGCTGAAGCTTTTGCAGAGAAACTCTTTTACAAGGGTGCTGCTTTAAAAACACTTCAATTGCTGTTTGCAAGCTCTCTCTCTCTTTTTTTAAAAAAAAGAGCGAGATTTTTTTTAAAAAATTCAGAAATAATTGGGCATGCTTAAGAAAAGCAGCAAGAATTACTTTGTAATTGCGTTTCTTAAAAAAACTAGTCCAGGCTGCACAAACTGTAATAAGAGACGAACCTGAAACAAGACTGGCACTTAATACCTCTGATTCACAATGCAGTTGTTCCATTTCCCCAGCTTGCACAGTCCCATCTCTCATTTATAGCCACCAATAAGTAATGCAAAGGCGCACTGATGAGAATGTGTTATTCAGCCTAATGAGCTTAACTACAGAATTCTTCTGGGGGATGGACCATCTTTGCAATGATTCGCAGAGAGCTCCAAGGACAAACACATCAACAGCAGCGATCCTATGCAGGTGGGCTTAGATTGGAGTAACTCTGCATAGGATTGTACCAAAACATACATACAACCCAAAGTACTTTAGTTACCTGCAGCTGGGGAGGAGGCATGAGCAAAGGGCATGGCTTTAAAGTCTGCAGAAAGCAAGCAAATTTGGTGTAGTGGTAGGAGTGCGGACTCTAATCTGGGAGAACTGGGTTTGATTCCTCCACATGCAGCTGCTGGTGTGACCTTGGGTCAGTCACAAGTTCCTTCAGACCTGTTCTTTCAAGGGCAGTTCTTGAGAGAGCTCTCTCAGCCCCACCTATCTCACAGGGTGTCTGCTGTGTGGAGGGGAAGGGAAAGGAGATTGTAAGCTGCCTCTTAGGTTGCACTCACACATGTCAGATAATGCAGGGGGGAAGCAAGGCTGTTTCCTTTGGAGGAATTTGACCTGCAGTTGCGAGATCACACCTCCCTTTGACGTGCAGCCCGTCAGTGTGTGATCAGATGCAACTGCAAGTGAGGGTTTTTTTTGGCGATCATGCCCATACCGAGAAGGGCATGGACAATGGCATGGAGTCGGGATGGCCTGATCAGACTATCCCGACGGCGTGAGAGAGCACTGGATTTTCCTTCCAGAGCTGAATGGATTTTCCCCGGAGCAGAATGGCAGCAAAGCAGAATGGGTTGCTGACGGCTGCAAGACTCTTCCCAGATGTTGCTGTCTGATCACTCCCTTTAAATCCGCCCAGCATTTGCATCTATGTCAGGTTTAATTGTGCGCACAATTGCAGCCTGAGACTCCTTCGGGTAGTAAAGGGTGGAGTATAAATCCAATCTCCTCCTCCTCCTCCTCCTTCATGGTGCATCTAGGGTCAGAGGTGAGCAGAGTGAGATAGCAGCTCAGAATATGTCTGATCGGCAAACACAGCAAAATGACAGGCAGCAAAACTGTCAGGGCCTGTATCTTCCCATTCCAAGAAATGCAACTGGAAGCCTTCCTCCAGCCTTAGTTTATTATTATTGTTTTACTGATATTGTTATTTTAATAGTTACTAGGAACAGCTCCTCCAGCATATGACATCTACACCTGAAGCTGCCTTATACTGAATCAGAACCCTGGTCCGTCGAGGTCAATGTTGTCTACTCAGACCAGCAGCGGTTCTCCAGGGTCCTGGGCAGAGGCCTTTCACATCATGTCCTGCCTGATCCTTTTAGCTGGAGATGCTGGGGATTGAACCTGGGACCTTCCACACACCAAGCAGAAGCTCTACCACAGAACCACAGCCCATGTCCAACCTGAGGATCCTTCCTCTAACTTCAGTGGCTCTTCCAAAGGTCGGAGCACATTCGGGGTAAGCTGAGAAGAAGGGAGGTCATCTGCATAATGGGAGGGCTTCCCCCCGGAGCCCCAGGGAACCCTGGGAAAAGGCTCCAGAGCCAGATTAACCGGTTTTAAAAGGCGATAGCCGGTTTGAACGGAGTGGAAAACTCCTGCTGAAAGTGGATCTGAGTGCAGTAAAAGCCTGTGTAGAGTCCCTTAAGTTGAAGGCAGGCTTCACGTTTTGCTTGGTGGAACGGTAGAACGTAGGGAAATATGCTGAGAGGCAGGAGACGTATGCACATTCTTAATAACCATCAAATGTTTCTGCGTTCTCACTTGTTTTCTTACAACAATCCTATGATTTAGATGAGGGGAAAACACGACAACAAGCTTTCGGTCATCCACAGACCTCAGGACAGCCATAGAACACAAAAATGAATGGTTTTTTTTTAAAAAATGTTGAATTAATACCCATTTACCTAAAGACCGAGAACAAAACAAAACAAAGAGAATGGCTGCTAGCCTCAAGCTGGTACAAATAGTCCCACAGACTCCACCACCTTTTGACGGTAGATCTGTCTTGGGACATGGAATAATGAAACCATATCCTCACAGAGAAATACCTCCGGGGACTTTCCTCTTAAGACATCACTCAGCTGGCGATAGTTTGCCTTTTTGCTGGCAAACTGCACTGGAAGAAAGAATGAGCTTTTCTTCCACACAGAAGTAAAGGAACAAGCTATTTCCCACATTATCACTTTAACTGAATTACCTCTCCTTCTGAAGTCCTGTCTCCACTCAGTGACACCATCAGAGCTAGACTTTTGGGGGTGGCCGTGCTCCAGAATCTACTTCCAAGTTCAGGCTGTAGCTAAAGATGGGAAACCACGGTCCAGGTAACGTTCATCTTTTTTTTTTTTGTCCTCTTCCACACAGTGCATTTTTATGCACTGTGGTCTTTAGGACATCTGACATTAATGATAAAAGGAAGAGGTCCTCAGACCTTCAAGTCCAGACCCTAAGGTTACCTAATGATATCAGTATCTTGAGTCCTATAAGAAGGACTTGGTGGTAGGGAGGGGCACAAACCAAACCACAAAGCAAAATTCATCACAGATTTTGCCTTGTTCATGGTTCGCAAACAGAAGTTCGTGACAGGTCTACTGCCACGAACTTCCATGAACTTTTAGAGCAGTTTGAGCTGGTTTGTGTTGGTTCATGGATGGAGCAGAGAGCAGGGGTTTAAAGGGACTCTGAGTCCCTTTAACCCCCTGTTTTCTGTTCCCCATGCAAGCTGCAAAAACAGCTGAGCAGCAGAGAAGTGCTTCTCACTGCTCAGATGTTTCATGCTGTCTTGTGCAGTCCCTTTAAAGTTTAAAAGGATTGCATGAGACAGCCTGAAATAGCTGAGCAGTGGGGAGCAAGCTGCTGTTCACCACTCAGCTGTTTTTTCAGGCTTTCTGCAAACCCCATTGAAAGGGACACATTTTCCCGGTTTGTGCCTATCCCTACTTGTTGGGAAATTCTCTATCTTTAGTGTCAGGATGGTGTTATTTGCTGTTAGTAGGGTTGCCAGGATTCCTCTTATGGTGGGAAATCTGCTGGCAACTTCTGCTTCCCATCACCACTCTGTCAGCCAGAGGGAGAAAAATTAATTGAAAAATAAATGACTGTCGGCATGACAGCATGATGTCACTTCCAGATTTCCCCTGGAAATGACATCACACCATCATACCAATGGTGCCCCCCACGTACCTGCTTCCTGTCTCTCCCCAGGTGCCAGCCATTGTCTGGCAACCCTAGCTGTTAGCCACAAGTAATGGCTCACGATGGGGACGGGAATGTCCTCAGCTGCCTCAGGTCTGAACAAATGGCAGACAGTGGCCCCATGCCCTTATTTGGCATGCATTACTGAGAGTGAGTGACGAGACAGGTTGGTGAGGATGCACTGTGTAGATATTGCTGTTGAATGGCCAGCAGTGCTCATTGTGGGCCGGGACATGCCAGCCACTCAGCAGCTTCATACGTATGTGTTGCAGCTCCAGTGGCTCAGCCTCTGTTGCCTTCCATTGAAACCTGCATGAAATCATAGAACCATAGAGTTGGAAGGGACCTCCGGGGTCATCTAGTCCAACCCCCTGCACAATGCAGGAAATTCACAAATACTTCCCCCCACACACACACCCAGTGACCCCTATTCTGTGCCCAGAAGATGACAAATAAACCTCCAGGATCTCCAGCCAAACTGGCCTGGAGAAAGTTGCTTCCTGACCCCAAAGTGTCCATCAGCATTTCCTTGGGTGTGTAAGCAAGGGCCACAAGAACTAAGCACTGAGGTAACCCTTCCTGCCCTCCCCTTCATGATCTGCCTTGGTTCACAGAATCAGCATTGCTGCCAGATGGCCATCTAGCATATGGTTGCTGTCATCAGTGGTGGCCTAAGTGCTAGGCACGGGGCCTATGCAGAAGCCTCCATTGCCATCAGCAGTCCCATTCTCCAAGCACAGATGGGCAACATCTCAGAGAACTTCTTGAGTTTTCAGTTGTTATTCTGAAAGTACCACTTTGTCCACTGGAGGGCTCTCACAGTTGTCTCTCAATCTCACTGATCTACATACAGCAAAGGAGGAGGGGGAAAGCCTCAGTATGAAGGGAATAAACTTCTCTATGGTAAGTGCCCTGAACAGAACATTATTGCTCATGTTTAAGTTTGCTACAAAAGCAGGACTCTTCTTCACCAAGAGACGAACGTGGAGATCAAATGAGCAGTGAAAGGTAAATAACTGATAGAAGGAAGCTGATGGTCCACAGAGGTGAAAAGAATGGGTTATGGTCTTCGGGAGTCCAAGTAGCACCTTAAAGTCTAACAAAATCTGTGGCAGGGGATGAGCTTTTGTGAGTCACTGCTCACTTTGTCTTGCAGCACCTTAAAAAAATAACTAAATTACAGTGGTATAAGATTTAAATATATTTGAAAGCTTATATATAGGCTTATCCATGTATCACGTGTCTAAGGGTCATTTTACACCTCCCCTCTAAAGTAGTTTGACTGCTGTCTTTTCCTGTGCTGATTTCACAGTGGTGTGAAATTTCACTCCAGGGGGTCTAAGTGCACTAATCAACAGCAATTGTTTAAAGCAGAATCAAGCCAGTTGAATACTAGCTTGACCACAGGAGGGCGATTAGTAGATGTGGACATTTCAGTAGCAGCACGATTTCACACCGCACAGAGGTGTGGGCAGGTTTTTTTGGAACTAGAATGATTCCAGCGGGAAAGTCAGATGTAAAAACAGCCTAATTCTGAATGTGACCCCAGAGTACAGATCAAAAAATTCTTTGAAATTACAAAAAAAATAAAATATTTAGGCATAGTAATTTCAAATAGATGCAGCTCCCTTTACAAAGATAACTATCAGAAGGTATTACTAGAGATCAAAAAAGATTTAGAAGTTTGGAGCAAATTACAAATCTCTTTTATGGGGCGCATAGCACTTATAAAAATGAACGTTTTACCACGCCTTATGTTTATTTTCCAAACTATACCGATTGTTAAAAATCAATTGTTTTTCAGAGAATTGGATAAAATTGTTTCAAAATATATATGGCAAGCCAAGAAAGCAAGGATAAGATTAAAATACTTGCAAGAAAGGGCAGAAAGAGGAGGGTTTGGTGTACCAGACTGGTACCTCTACTACACAGCAGCAGCTATGATGTGGACAAAAGATTGGGCTACTCTTAAGAATCAAAATTGGAAGGCCATGACCTATCGGTTGCTTGGCATGTGGTAATCTGGTACAATCAGAAAAATAAAGCTTTTAAAGACCATGCAATTAGAGGGCTATTGTTAAAAATCTGGTCGGAGGTTAGAAATAAGTTTTACAATAAAGTTCCCAAATGGGTCTCTCCTCTCGAGGCCTTTATTAGGCCGACTCTGTTGTCAAAACAAAAGATATGTAACTATGAGAATCTATTGGATAGGAATCAAAATTTGAAAAGTATTGACCTACTAAAGGTACAAGGTATTGATCTAACTTGGTGGGAGCAAACGCAATTGAAATCAAGATTTAACATAGATAAAAAGAATGGTTTTTATAATGAAAATACAGATTTGGACAAATGTTGGGTAATTGCAAAGGAAAAAAATATACAAAAGATTTATAAAATGCTTATGGAGTTTAAGATGCAAGATGAATGGGTTAAGCCGAACATGATATCTTGGGCAAGCTATATAGGTCGTAACATAAATTTAGAAACCTGGGAAAAAGTTTGGAAAAGGAACGTTAAATTCACCAAAGCAAGCTCATTCAAAGAAAATTTTTATAAAATGTTTTATCTCTGGCACCTCTCACCGGATAGGTTAGCTAGATTTTCTAAGACAACCTCAAAAAATTGTTGGAAGTGTAAAAGCTATATAGGTAGCTTCTTCCACATGTGGTGGACATGCAAAAGGGCAAAAAGTTATTGGTTACTTATAAAGAAAATTTTACAAGAAATTCTGAAAATTCAGATACCATGGTCACCAGAATTCTTCTTGCTAAACATTCTTCCAGAAAAATTAGATCACTATGACATGAGATTGATAATACACGTTATTACCGCGGCAAGATTGCTATACGCGAAATATTGGAAAACGGACAGGATACCTGGGGAGGAGGAAACAATAAGGAAACTTTTTGATATGGTTGAAATAGATAACCTGAATCTCCGTTTAAAAAATAAGCAAGAAACATTTGAAACAAGGTGGGAAAAGTTTTATTGTTGGTATGATAGCAAATACATAAATATTGTGGACCAAATAAGTGGAATTAAGATTGTAAACTCAGTTCGCTCTGTTCTTTTCTGGACAAACCGTGTATGAGAAACTGTTATTTTCTTTTTTTGTAAAAATTAAAAATAATAATTAAAAAAAAAATTGCACAGCGGGGCCAGGTACAGAAAGGGGAGATGTCTCTTACTACTTTATTGTGATACTACTGTTTTAATGCTTTATCTCTTTCTTCTCCCTTTGGGTAACTGCTTTGGGCTATTTATTTAAGTATTTCTGCCCTACTTTTCTCCCCAGTGGGGACTCTAACTGGCTTACAAATACAAAAACACAATTTAAACAAACAAAGAAATAAGGGACAATATCTCAGTTCCCAGACTCATCCTTTAAAAACCAATGTGGTCAGGGACCAACATACCTATAGGTCTGCCTCTCCCAGTATGAACGCCCCCCCCCCTGAGCTCTACATTCATCCTAGCAACATCTCCTGGAAATCTATAAAGTACTCAGTCCAGAGTTCAAGTGAAATCAGCTCATGGTTTATTAGGAGGTTCTGGAACACATGTCTGAGATGGACTAGGGGGCAGTGTTCCCTCTAAGCTGAGTCAGTGTGAGATAGTTCCCAGTTTTCTAGTCTCCGGCTCACGGATTTTTGTCTTAGCTCAGGAAGGATGGCTTCAGAACAAATGAATTTATGCAGCAGCCAAATCGCCCGCTCACAACTTTCATGCCAGTACCTCACAAAGCAGAATTTTTGCTCACAAGACTCCACAGCTTAGAGGGAACATTGCTGGGGGGGGGGGGGTCTGCTTATATGCATATCTAAACCGCACCCCCGGCCTCACCCATGCACTCTGACAGGATTACAATTAAGTCTTCCCAGATCATTGGTCCCTATTTGCATCCTGGCTGACCAATAGGTCTAAATCACAATCCAGCCAGTCTATTGTGTTCTGGAGTGAAGCTGTGACTGCGCCCAGCCATGTGCCTGCCCTGGACCGCATGGTCGGACCTAGGGTTGCCAAGTCCGGGTTGGAAAATACCTGGGGACTTTGGGGGTGGAGCCAGGAGAAGGTGGGGTTTGGGGAGGGGAGGGGCCTCAACATGGTGCAATGCCATAGAGTCAACCCACCAAAGACGCCATTTTCTCCAGGGGAGCTGATCTCTGTCAGCTGGGGATCAGTTGTAAAAGCAGGAGATCCCCAGGCCCCACCTGGAGGCTGGCAACCCTAGCTGGACCACATGGCTGGACTGCATGGCCAGACTGCATGGCGGTCGCCATTAGAAGACAACAAAATCCCCACCCCCAAAGACATTCACTTAGCCTCAGCCAGGGCCAGAGCCTTCTCAGCTCTGGCTCCAGGCTGGTAGAACATGCTCCCTCTTGAGATCAGGGCTCTGAGGGACTTATTACAGTTCCACAGGACCTGTAAGACACAGCTGCTCTGCCAGGCCTTTGGTTGAGGCAGCGGGTATCTAACCTCTATTGGCCTCCTCTGCTCCAGCCTGCTTGTGCCTGCCCATGATAACATCTGTGTTATCACCTTGTGCCATAGGCGGTGACCTGTTTCCATCTGTCAGTACACCAGCCTTGAACCTGCAGGAAATGTAAACCCAGAGTCCGGGATCTCTTGGGACTGCCATCATTCTTAAATTGATTGTTAAATTTTATTGGAATTTTGTTGAATTGTTTTACTACTGTGTTGTGACCTGCCCTGAACCCACTTGTGGGGGAGGGTGGGATGGAAATCCCATAAATAAATAAATACATCAATCCTGAATTCACTGGCCTGACTCAATTCAAGGTGACAGGCTGGGAGCTAGGGTCCAAGATTCAAGGTCAGAACTCCTTAACTCTTGCCCTTTGGTTCATACTAAAGGCTTATGCCTCTAGCCATGACCTGGCTAAATACCCATAACAGAGAGGAGGAACAAAAGCTCCGCCTGGATCTCTTTCATCTGCTAAACAGGTGTTCCCAACCTCCCTTGCAAGGAGAAGCAGAATATATATAGATGTGCTAATTACCCAGAGCACCTTGGAATCGACACAATGGAATAACAAACTGGATTAACAGCTGTACCACTGGAAAAGAAAGCACATGCAGTTTCCACAGAACTCATAGCTTGATTGCCTAATCTGATTAAAGGTAAAGGTTTCTCTTGCTCAAAAGCCAGTCAAATCCGAGGGGGTGGTGCTCATCTCTTGTTCCAAGCCAAAGAGCCAGCGCTGTCTGAAGACTTGTCTGTGGTTATGTGGCCGGCATGGCTAAACGCCAAGGCGCACGGAATGCTGTTTCCTTCCCACTGAAGCGGTACCTATTTATCTACTTGCAATTTCTTGCTTTCGAACTGCTAAGTTGGCAGGAGCTGGGCCCAGAGACGGGAGCTCACTCCGTCACACAGCACTTGGGTCTCGAACTGCCGAGCCACCGACCTTCCAGTCTGCAGCTCAGCGTCTTAACCTCTGAGCCACCGTGGCCCCCCCTAATCTGATTACCAGGCCTAAAATAGCTAACAAAGGCGGGTGAATCATAGCACCCCAAAGGTAGAAGATGCACATTGTTTGGTCTGCCTCCTGTGGTTAAGCACACATACATAGTTACAGAGATTTTTGCTAGAGCCTGTACTGATAGTTAACGGGGTGAGATCCATCTTGCTCCATCTATTGTTGCAAGTAGTTTCCTAACACAAGCCGATCGGTGTCCCCTTATTAATACTTGCACTATTATAATTCAGCTCTCGGTATTCCTCCGTTCATGAAAGCAGCTATTAAGTATCTTCACAGGCATCGCTGTCTATCAGTCAATGACAAAAGCATAGATGCATTAACACACCAAGAGTAACTGTGGAATTCAATTAACTTATTAATAAGACATCGAGATGTTTTAGAGCTTGATATGGGATATGATCTGCTCAGATAAATCTTCTGGAGCATAGAAGTGGGAAGGGGGAATGAATCTCCTTGTAAGTGACATTGAGGACACAACGATTGGGATCATTAATTCATTTGGTGTCTGATCAAGTTCAAGAAACTATCATGGCGGGAGAGGCAAAAAATAGTAATACACAAGCCATAAAGCAGGCAGAAAGGTAGGGTATGAATTCTATAAAAGAAAATCATGAAAAAAGTCTGTGGAGGCAGACTAACCCATACATGTATGGGTCACCACCCCTGTCAGACCTGCCTTTTATCACCTTCAGCTGATCAGGCAGGTAGCCCCTTATCTCTCTGCCCAGGATCTGGCTACAGTGACCTATGCGATGGTCACTTCCAGGCTAGATTACTGTAATTCGCTCTATGTGGGCTTATCCTTGAATCTGACCTGGAAACTCCAGCTGGAGCAAAATGCAGCGGCTCACCTGCTAACTACGATGCCTTCGTGGGCGTGTATCTGGCCAGTGCTCTGCCTGTTGCACTGGCTACCTATTGAGTACCGGATCCGTTTCAAGGTGTTGGTATTAACCTTTAGAGCCCTGAATGGTCTGGGACCTGCATATCTAAGGGACTACCTTTCCCCATATACCACCCCCCCAGAGAGCTTTATCCTCTGCCGATCAACATCTACTGGTTGTCCCTGGCTCTCAGGATGTCCACTTAGCCTCCACTGGGGCCAGGGCCTTGCAATACCTATTACAGCTCCGCAGGCCTGTAAAACAGAGGGATATAAATTTAATAAATAAATAAATAAACATAACTCCAGTTGTTTGAGGAACAGGGCAGTAACAAACAGATCCCAAGTCACTGTCCAGAGATGGGAGCTCAATCAGAGCCCAAATGACAACAGACAGCAACACTGAACACAACACTGGCAGACTTTGGCTGCACCCGGAGTCTTGTGTGCCGTTCCGGAGGCCTCCCTTCCAAAAGGACATGGGCAGAATGGAGGGGGTGCAGAGGAGAGCGACGAGGATGATCGGGAGCCTGGAGACCAAGCTCTAGGAGGAAAGGCTGTGAGATTTGGGAATGTTCGGTCTGGCAAAGAGGAGGTTGGGGGTGGGGGGCATGACTGCTTTCTTGAAGTATCTGAAGGGCTGTCACTTCGAGGAGGAGGGCAGGGAGCTGTTCCTGTTGGTAGCAGAGGAGAGGACTCGCAAGAATGGGTTTAAATTAAGGGTGGGAAGGTACCGGCTGAATCTTAGGAAAAACTTTTTGACACTCAGAGTTGTTCAACAGTGGAATCAATCAGCTGCCTGGGGAGGTGGTGAGCTCCCCCTCCCTGGCAGTCTTCAAGCAGCAGCTGGACAGACCCTTGTCAGGGGTGCTCTAGGCTGAATCTGCACTGAGCAGGGGGCTGGACTAGATGGCCTGTATGGCTCCTTCCAATTCTGTGGTTCTGTCATTCACACTAGAAATAAAAACATGCAGCCCCTCTCTCAGCCCCGCCTTTCTCGCAGGGTGTCTGTTGTGGGAAGGGAAAGGAGATTGTAAGTCGCTCTGAGACTCCAAGTGAAGGGCTGGGTATCAATACAATCTCTTCTCTTCTCTTCTCTTCTCTTCTCTTCTCTTCTCTCTCCTTCTCTCCTTATTTTCTGTGAATGGCAAACCTTTTCTGCTAAAGGCAAACCTTTGGTGGGGGTATAAGAAGCCTCTCTGTGGCACAGCATGCCTCTCCCGTTGGAAGAAGTCGTCTCATGCTGGGGGGAGACTTTGCCGTTAGCAGAATCGAACTGTAGGCTCCAACCCAATGGCAGGCATTCTATTGCTCTGCTCAGCCAAGTTGTGAAACCTTGAAAGTAAAAAAACTCGTCCTTCTTGGGCAGAACTCCAGTCCACAAAAGTGCTCCATTGGATCCCAGCCAACATATTTTATAGTAAATCTTCCACCATTTTAAATTGCTGTAAACCAAGCAATTGATCATATTAATAATTGATTATTGCCACCCAGTCCCTACGACGATAAATCCCAAAGACAATTCCGTTGGACTCCTCCGCCCCCCCCCCCCCCCGCACTCTTTCATTCAGGGTAAAATGTTAATTTCCTGGATGATTTTCTAGATCTCGCACCGTGCAACGTTATTGCTTCTGTTGTGGATACCAGGAGTAACGGTAAATTATTAATTGCATTTTCAATGCTGAAGGGGGATTTGAATGATCTCCAGTCCCCCGCAGAGTTCTGACGAAACTCTCTGCAGTGGATCGCTTATTAATTATCGTTATTACTGCCGACTCACACACGTGCACTTTTCTTTTCTCAGCATCAATTTTTAGCTGCATTAAAATGAGGGGGGAAAAGCCCAGCTATTAATAAAGCTGGGACCCTGAAGAGTTCAGGCAGGGGAAAAAAAGATATGCAGTAAAGGGAAATATCTTTTATTTAAAGCAAAGGAAATCCTATATTTCCCACTTAAACTGGAGAGCTCATCTAATTTTAATGTACAGCAAGGTACGCTAGTCTCAAGCTCCGAAATATAGGAGCTCTTAAATTTGAATGCACACCGTAGGCCGTAGTAACGGCCATCAATTAGATTTTATATACCTGTCCATCACCTTCTTTGCTTATTTCTCTGAAATGTGTTCCCTGTCACATTCGCAAATGTTGAGAGAGCTTACAATATACTTTTTAATAACGCTCATCAGTATTTATACCGTACATATGATTGTTCAAAGGGCTTCGCACGCTTCCCATCCAATTGTGTGCCACACTGTAAGCCACCCCGAGCCCGTTTGCGCAGAGGGTGGGGTAAAAGTGTGAAAAATAAATAAATTGATAAATAAATAATTTACCATTTAAAATCATTTTATCTTCCCAAACTGGAAATCTTCAGTATCAAGCAATGTGTTTTTCCTCCTCTGATTTTATTACATCAGCACAAGAGGTGTTTGAGCTGTTATGTTGTTTGGTGGAGCTTCATCAAATTGTAATTTCAGTACTGGATTCCCACGGCCATGATTTCCTCCCCTGCTGTTCTCTCATTATTTACTACATGGCTGGGTTTTAGTGTTTTGAAGTTGTATTGTTTTGAAATTTTATTGGTGGGTTGTTGGTTTTTAGCCATTTTGTTTTACGACTACTTACTACTACTACTACTTTTACTACTACTACTACTACTTGTGTACTACTACTACTACTACTACTTGTGGGGAGGGGCTATGGCTCAGTGGTAGAGCCTCTGTTTGGCATGCAGAAGGTCCCAGGTTCAATCCCTGCATCTCCAGTTAAAAAGACCAGACAGTAGGTGACGTGAAAGACCTCTACCTGAGACCCTGGAGAGCCGTTGCAAGTCTGCGTAGACAGTATGGACCTTGATGGACCAAGGGTCTGATTTACTAGAAGGCAGCTTCATGTGTGTTCATGGGTGTTACTGCTCATTCAACCAATGTCACAAAACAGGAAACACAACTAAAATACTTATAGCATGGCCGTCTATCATGACTATCAAATATTTTGCTACTTGAAGTCATTTATTGCTCTCTGTCATTTAGCAAACACAAAACATCGGCCTCTGTAGAAACAAAATTCTTTCCAGTCAAAGGAAATATCAACACATTTCTAACAACTAAAAATCAAGGACATTCAAGAAGAATGGGATCAATAGGATAAATCACAGTAATTTATCAGAGAACAGTATACCAAAGTACCGTCCTGTCATAACTGCTGAAGGAAAGGCATTCAGATGGGCCAGCATAAAAGCCCTTCTGTATTTCGGTACAGTCAAAGTCCAAAAATACTCTGGGATTTTCAAGGAGGGGCGTATTCCAATAACAAAAGATTAACAAGCCCCATTTCATGTTATGGCTTTCAATTACTAATTTTACATAAAGAATAAGGTTTTGCAGTTTCCAGCTGTGACTAGCATTGCCACAATTGTTTTTGTTTGCTTATTTGCCATCTTATTTTGTTCTAAATTTTTGCAAGCCACCTTGAATATTTGGATAGAAGGATAAGAACATAAGAACATAAGAGAAGCCAATGTTGGATCAGGCCAATGGCCCATCCAGTCCAACACTCTTTCATACAGTGGCCAAATGGGTAACAGTGGGAGGGCTTCTAGTGTCCTGGCCCCACTGGTGGACCTCCTGAAGGTACCTGGTGTTTTTGGCCACTGTGCGACAGTGTTGGACTGGATGGGCCATTGGCCTGATCCAACATTGGCTTCTCTTACGTTCTTATAATGAATGATGATGATGATAAGAAGGGGCTGTAGGTCAGATAGGGTTGCCATTCCCCTGGTGGGGCCAGGGGAATGGAGCCCCCAATTTTGGGGGCACCAATCTGCTGCAGCTCAGCTGGCCAGTGGGGGGAAGCCCCACCCCAAAAAGCCCCCTCCTGGTACCACCAGCACTGGCACAGTAATGACCCCTGGGAGTGACTTCATTGTGTTTCCAGTGTTGGGGCAATGCTCTAGGTTTGGGGCAAAACTCTATGGTTTTGAGGCCCCAAAAAACCATAGGGTTTTGCCCAAAACCTAGAGAGTTGCCCCCAACGTCAGAAACATGATGAGGTCACTTCTGGGTGATGTCATCGTGGTACATGCACTTCACACATGCACCAGAACTCAAAGAAGCATTGGGAGTCCCTCCACTGGCAGCCAGGTAGGACCTGTCAACCTGAAGGTCAGGTCAGTGGTAGAACTCTTGCTTTACATGCAGAAGGTCCCAAGATCAATCTCTGGTACCTCCACTTAAAGTGATCAAGGGTGGGTAATTCGAATGACCTGAGGCCCTGGCAAGCTGCTGTTAGGGTAGGTAGGACTGAAATTGATACCCCAATGGTCTTGCTCAGTATAAAGCAGCTTCATGTGTGTGATATATTTATTGTATATATGTATACATGAAATGGAACAGTCTGCTCCCCCCAATATCTGTGTGATTTATGGTAGTTTGGCCCTATTGAGAGGAGCTCTTGTTTCAGTTCCCAGTTTCCTATGTTAGCTGTAGTTGTTGGTTGCGAGAGTTGTCCCCTTGCGAATAAACAGTTGATGTTTTAAGCCAGCTTGTCTCTGCTGAACGGACCTGAGAATGGGTGCCTGAGTGAGTACTCTAACCTGGGAACCCACAGCCAAAGGGGGACGCTACATTGTGTATGTGTTCTTTTTTCGGGAGAGCTGTGAGTGATCAGTCAACACACACAATACCGGGTTTTGTAGACCAATGGTCTGACTCTGATAGCTTCATGTGTTCATAAAAAGCCAGTTAAGTCCATCAGTGGTATGGAATAAACTATAGTAAGCAATTCAAACAAACTGAATATTAACATAAAGTTGCCAGCATTCTTGTGATTCATTGGTAGCCATTGTGGCTCCTCTAGGGTTGCCAGTTACTCACTAGATGTGGGAGATCTTCTCCTCCTAGCTCCTGTTGTCTGCTGCCAGGAGAAAAATAAAGTAAAAAATAGCCATTGGTGTGACAGTGTTACATTACTTCGAGGAAAACCTAGGAAGGACAGCATGCCTCTCTAGGAATTGCCGAAAACTCTATGGTTTTATGATGGAGTTTCCTGCAATTCCTAGAGAGACATGACATCACTTCTGGGTTTTCCCCAGAAGTGATATAATGCTGTTGCACCTGCCCTTCCAAACTCCCACCATTTACCAGCTGCTGGCTGGCAACTTTGGGCTCCTCCCATACTACTTGGTATAAGATGCCACAATCACTTAGGGATATGCTAGCCTGAGGGTCTTCTTAAGTAAACAGAGTATAACTTGATCCAGAATAAACAAAGAAATGCAAGGCTTAGGAGAGTCCTTCATAATAACTTATCTAGCCAATGTGTGCTGGAGAAGACTCTTGAGAGTCCCTTGGACTGCAAGGAGATCAAATCAGTCAATCCTAAAAGAAATCAACTCTGACTGTTCCCTGGAAGGCCAGATCCTGAAGCTGAAGCTCAAATACTTTGGCCACCAAATGAGAAGGGAGCACTCACTGGAGAAGACCCTGATGCTGGGAAAGATGGAAGGTCAAAGAAGAAGGGGACGGCAAAGGATGAGATGCAGGGCTTTTTTTTGTAGAAAAAGCCCAGCAGGAACTCATTAGCATAATAGGCCACACCTAACAGCAGAAACACATTAGCATATTAGGCCACACCCCTGACCATGCAGCTCCCTCCCAGGTGTCCTGTGTCTTGCAGGGCTCATGGGGAACCCGAGGGAAGGAAGGCAGTTTCTGGATCGGCTTCCCCAGGTGCCCCGCAGCTGTGGGGCGCCTGGGGAACCCGAGGAGAGGAGGCAGTTTAAACTGCCTTCCCTCCCTGAATCGGCTTGGCTTCCCCAGGCATCCCGCGGCTTGTGAGGCACCTGGGGAACCCAAGGGGGGGGGGAGGCTGTAAGCGCGGCCAACTCAGAAGCTAGCTGAAACTCCGTTCCTGTGCGTTCCTGCCCAAAAATAGCCCTGATGAGATGGTTAGACAGTGTCATTGATGCAGCGAACATGAAATTAAGCAAACTCCAGAGCACGATGGAAGACATGAGGGCCTGGCGTGATGTGGTCTATGGGGTCGCGAAGAGTCAGATTCGACTGTGCAACTGAACAACAACAAAAAGCCAGTTTGTAGTCTGGAGATGAGTCTTTGTAGTCTGGAGATGAGCTGTAACTCCAGGGGATCCCCAGGTCCCATCTGGAGGCTGGCAGCCCCAAGGTAGACTGAACCTTGCTTCTTGCATGGCAACAGATCCTTCTCCTGACCCCATCATGTGAAAGGAGTCATTGTGGGGCTAAGAAGAAGAAGAAGAAGAGCTGGATTTAAACCCCAACCTCCTCTCAGAGTCACAGAGTGGCTTCCAATCTCCTTCCCATCCTCTCCCCACAACAAGCACCCTGTGAGGTAGGTGTGGCTGAGAGAGTTCTGTGAGAGCTGGGATTGATCCAAGGTCACCCAGCTGGCTGTGTGTGTGGAGAACTGTGGAATCAAACCCGGTCTTCAACCACTATACCACACTGGCTCTGTGATCTTGCATTCTTGACAGTCCCTGGAGGTGGTAGAGGGATTCCCAATATGGTGGAAGAAACCCCATGAGAGCACTGATCCTGTATGTTAGAGAACGGTTCACAGTTGCTTTAGGATGGGAAGACCACATTTGGTAACATTTCCAACCTGCTCTCCATCCTTTAGTACCAAGCATTTGGGCGGTAATGATTGGCGTTGATAGTTATCACATTTTAATGTTCAGCAAATTAGGTCATAATCACAAGACTGTTCAAATATTAGGAGAAGACGGATCAGTCTTATAGCTGATCATGGCTCACAGCGGTTTTATCTTACAGATCTGACAGAATGAAAAAGCACAGGTTGTTAGCATTAACTACATTAGTTGCCTCAAAGCATACTGTTAATTCCTGAGCTGGCACAGAATTCGGCAAGTGACGAACTTGTCACAGTTGGACAAATATACCCAGTTCTTATAAAGATAGTCGATATTAACCAATTCAGATAGCAATTTTCCAGTACCTATTCTGCATGGCTTTCAGCACTCTGCTGCATCTTTGCTTTTGGTAATATGAATCCAACATCTTTTAATAGACTGTAAATAATTTACAACTGTATTAGGTTTTTATACCCCACTTTTCTCTACTGTAAGGAGTCTCAAAGTGGCTTAGAATCGCCTTCCCTTCCTCTCCCCACAACAGGCCCCTTGTGAGGCAGGTGGGGCTGAGAGAGTTCTGAGAGAACCGTGACTGACGCAAGTAGGGTTGCCACGTCTAACTTACCTTATAGCGGGGGGAGTCCGGTCCTCTCCGGGAGGTGATGTCATCGCGTTGGGCATGTTGGGGGCGGGAGCTCTATAATTCGAGGGGAAACCATAGAGTTTTCTTTCAAATGATAGAGCATCCTCCCCCAAACATGCCCGACACGATGACATCACCTCTAGGTGACATCATCATGCCGGGCACGTCTCTGCAGCCAATCTGGGCCGGCGGGGAGCGGGCTGATCAAGCAGGGATCCCCCTGCCCCCTGGAGGGACTTGGCAACCCTAGACCCAAGATCCCCTCAGCAGGCCTCATGAGTCTCAAAGTGGCTTACAATCCCATTTGCTTCCTCTCCCCACAAAAGACCCCTTGTGAGGCAGGTGGGCCTGAGTGAGCTCTGAGAGGACTGTGACTGGCCCAAGTTCACCTCCAGGTCTCATGTGTCTCAAAGCAGCTTACAATCACCTTGCCTTGCCTTTTCCCACAACAGGCCCCTTGTGAGGCAGGTGGAGCTGAGAGAGAACTGTGACAGGTCCAGGGTCACCCAGCAGGCCTCATGTGTCTCAAAGTGGCTTACAATTATCTTCCCTTCCTCTCCCCACACCAGGCACCTTGTGAGGCAGGTGGGGCTGAGAGAGTTCTGAGCGATAAACTGTGACTGGCCCAAGGTCATCCAGCAGGCTTCATGAGGAGGAGAAATGGGGAATCAAACCCAGTTCTTCAGATTAGAGTCCACTGTGCTTAATGACTACACCATGCTGGCTGAGAGACTTTGCATCATTCTGTTTCTTTATTGCTTTGCAGCATCAAGAGTAAAGCCTTTCCTTGTGGTTCAAGTCAGCTTACTTGTTGTGAATTCATAGGTAAGCAGAAGGATTCCTAAAATTAATTTCAGAACTGGAGAATAAACAGTTTGCTGATGACTAAATGGAATTTCTGAATACTAATGCTGAGCAGCAACCACAGGTGCAGGTTCTGGCATCCATACCTTGCATGTAGGTTCTCTGGGGTTATCTGTCTGGCTCCTGTGACGCAGGATGCTGGACTAGACAGACCAGAGGTCTGATGGAGTACAACTGCTCTTGCGTTCTTATGCAAAACCAAGAAGACGAACCAGCTATGAAAAAGCACCAACAAATCTCAATAAACCTGTATACAAAAATTTATATTTCTCGAGTGTTTTGTAATTTTATCTCAATCTTTTGTTGCAATATTCCCCAAACTTGCAATATTCCAAAGTCTTATTAGTGTTTTATATACAATAACAATATTGCCACAATAGAAACCATGATGTACAGTCACTATCAAAGTGTCAACAATTACCAGTTTGGTGTAGTGGTTAATCTGGGAGAACTGGGTTTGATTCCCCACTCCTCCACATGGAGCTGCTGGATGACCTTGGGCAAGCCATAGTTCTATCACAGCTGCTCTCTCAAGGACAGTTCTGAAAAGAGCTCTCTCAGCCACACCTACCTCACAGGGTGTCTGTTGTGGGGAAGGGAAGGGAAAGGAAATTGTAAGCCACTCTGAGACTCCTTTGGGTAGTGAAGGGCAGGGTATAAATCCAAGCTGCTCCTCCTCCTCTTCCTCTTCTTCTTCTCCCATCATAGATTGCGGTTACAAGATAATACAATAAGTCCATAAGTGACTCTCAGCAAGGGCAAAATCTATGAAAAAGTTCACAAGCTTCCAGTTGTGCAACGCAATCATATATCTCTGGTTTACAGGCACAAATATGTTCCTCTGAAGCTCAGACGGGATTGTCCAGAATGTTTCTCCTGTTTTGGGACCTTCCTCTGTAAAGAGGGAATTGAGGACTGCACGCTGTCTTAGAATTGCCAAATCCTAGGAATAACAATCATACAGAAATACCATCCATAGGGTACAAACAAAAAGTCTCCCCAAGCCGGCATGTCCTTTCAGTTTCTTTGGTTTGTTTTCTTCTTCTCCATTTACAGTTTACATTACCAATGCACATGTATGCTTGATAAAACACTGCAAACAAGCAAGCAAGCGGGCACAATCCAGATACAATTGTTTGTATCAATATTCTTTTTTAGCAGTGTTAAATGGTGCACATGTGCACCATAGGCGTCAACTACGGGGGGGGGGGGATCGAGGGCCCGAGCCACCCCCAAAATTTCCAGGGGGGGACTGAGCCCCCCCGGGAAAACAGAGCACCCTCCGCCGTGCCTCCCCGGGCCCTTCCTAGGGCCGCCACCGTCTCTCTCCCCCCCCCCCCCCGGCCTGGCCACTCCGTTCCTCCCTCCGTCCGTCCAGGGGCCAGCTAAGCAAATGCCCTGGAAGGATGGAAGCAGGAGTGCTCAGGTCGGGGGTGGGGGTGGGAGGTGGCGGCGGCAGGGACATGGTCCTGGCGGGCGTGTGCGCAAAGTGTGCGCGCACAGAAGAGCTTCTCCCCCTGGGATTTTTAAAACTCGATGCCCCTGATGTGCACTCTGCAGCACTGATTACTGTAGCATCATGAGAATCTTGATACAATCTGTGTTCAGCCTCTTCACAATTGCTGTTTTGCAGTGTTTTATCAGGCCGCTTGCCGATCAGGAATGTTGATTGCAGGAGAGACACAACTGAATGGAAGGAATGGAAAGCCATTGCAAAAACTATGAACTCCCAAAGTTCTCGATGTTTGGAAACAACAGCACCCTGTCAGCTCCTAGGGAAGGTTCCATACAGTTTCTGTTCCATACTTGGACTGGAAGCTCAATTGAAAAGGAATCAGACAGTTTATGTGATTAAAAAAAAAATACCTGGCTTAAGTTTCTGCAAGTTTATCAAGTTCCTTCCCCCCCCCCCGCCCCCGCAAGGCATATTACAGATGGGGCAAAAGTTATTCAGATCTGAAGACTCCAAATGTATTTATTTAACAATGATCTTATTAATGCATCCTCAGAAGCCTTAACGATGGTTCCTTCAATTAAGGGAGACATTGATTATGTCCCTTGGTGCAGTAGCCTTTCCTTCTACATGGATAAGGATGGACAAGAATAGACTAGGGTCAAGAACACATTTGATGGTCCTCACCTCATGAATACATGAGCACATGGACCTGCCTTATACTGAATCAGACCACTGGTCCATCAAAGTCAGTATTATCTACTCAGACTGGCAGCGGCTCCCCAGTGGCTGAGCTTTTCCACATCACCTCCTACCTGGTCCTTTTAACTGGAGATGCCAGGGATTGAACATGGGACCTTCTGCACCCAAGCAAACCCTCTTCTCCTGAGCCACAGTCCCTCCCCAAGGATTCTCTGCATGCTGTCACTAACCTCATAGCCATCAAGACCAATACATCTTGTCTAGGTTGTCTTTTGGAAGAGAGTTAACGTAGGAATATTCAGGCTGGAGAAGAGGAGGTCGAGGGAGGGCATTATTTATTTATTTATTTCATGAGACTTATATCCCGCCCTCCCCACCAATAGCAGTGACTGCTCTCTTGAAGTATCTGAAGGGCTGTCACTTAGAGGAGGGCAGGGAGCTGTTCCTGTTGGCAGCAGAGGAGAGGACTCGCAAGAAGGGGTTCAAATTAAGGGCTGGATCTTGGGAAAATCTTTTTTACAGCAAGAGTTGTGCAACTGTGGATTAAGCTGCCTCGGGAGGTGGTGAGCTCCCCCCCCCCCCACTGGCAGTCTTGGAGCAGCGACTGGACAAACACTTGTCAGGGATGTTCTAGGCTGATCCTGCATTGAGCAGCGGGTTGGACTAGATGGCCTGTATGGCTCCTTCTGACTCTGTGATTCTATGATTCGCACTAGAAATAAAGACATGCATATCATTGTTTTCTATACTTGATTACTATTGAGTTTTGATCAAGAGAAAGTGAAGCGTACTGGACTCGGGAGACCAGGAGCGGTGAAATCATGAAGCCTTTATTGAGTGATTCAGCATGTCCAGTAGATGGTCAGAACAAGCATGCTTCCAGAGCTCCAGGGCCCTCATTATATGCTGGCCGGAGCCACACCTCCGGCCGCACCCAAAAGACCTTATAGGGGCTTAACATATGCGCATGTTTGTCATAAGTTCCCTGGAGGAGCCTTTGATCGCATTGGCTCCCCAGGGAGAACCTAGGTCCCACATTGGTGGAGGCTTAGAATTAGGGCTGCCAAGTCCCCCGGTAGGGCGGGGGAAACACCGATTTTTAGTCCTTCCCCCCGCTTTTTCAAAGTTGGCCACCAGGGGGACAAAATGGCTGCCTTAAAAGGGAAATGTCTGCAGAGAGCCTGCCCTGCAGTAAAAAGCCTCACCAGACATTTCCCCTTTAAGAAGTCAGCAAGAGAGCTTCCACAGAAAGAGAGGTCCGCCCAGAGATTAAGGAGGGACTGAAGGAGCTGCTTTTGCATGTGGCTGGCAAGGTAAGTTTCTCTTCCAGCTCTTTTCATTCTCTCTCCCTCTTTCTTTTTTCTCTCTGTCTGTCTGTCTCTCTCTCTCTCTGTCCCCATCCAGCAGAGGTCTATCAGTGGCTATTATAGCCACAAGGTCTAAATGGAAGTAAGTGCCTCTGCCAGTTTTTTTTCCTTCTCTCTCTCCCTCTTTCTTTTTTCTGTCTGTCTGTCTGTCTCTCTCTCTGTCCCCATCCAGCAGAGGTCTATCAGTGGCTATTATTAGTCTGGGGCAGTGATGCTCTGTATTCTTGGTGCTTGGGGGGCAACAGTGGGAGGGCTTCTGGAGTTCTGGCCCCGCTGCTGGACCTCCTGAGGGCACCTGGTATTTTTGGCCACTGTTGTGACACAGAGTGTTGTACTGGATGGGCTGTACTGGATGGGCCGATCCACTGTGGCTTCTCTCCTGTTCTTATGATATGAAAATCATATTTAGCACTTGTGTAGCACTTAGTGCTTCATATTCTGCCGAGATGAGGAAGGATTCAGTAGGGCTGTTGCTCAGTGATAGAGCATCTGCTTGACATGCAGGAGGTATCAGCTTCTTCAGCTAAAAAAGGATCAGGTAATAGGTGACATTAAAGATCTCAGCCTGAGACCCTGGAGAGCCACTACCAGTCTGAGTAGTCAATACTGACCTTGATGGACCAATGGCCTGATTCAGTATTAGGAAACTTCATGAGTTCATGTGTCAGCACGTGGAAGCAACATCACAGGATGTGACATCACAAAATGACGTCACTTCCTTTCTCCTGGCTCCACCCCCAAAGTCTCCTGGCTCCACCCCCAAAGTCCCCAGATATTTCCCAAGTTGGACTTGGCAGCCCTACTTAGAATCCGGATGTCTGTTGTTCCTCCAAATTCAAGCTCCCCTCTCTGCCTGACCATGTGCTCTGGCCACGCGGCGGGCGCCATTACCTGGGAGCACATGGCAGGCTGGTTGCTACACAGAACATACTACATTACAGAAAGGTTCCATAATAAGGACTTCAATGGGAAACCAAAGAACCATAAAAACTGTCTGTGAGACCAAGAGGTTTTTCAGGCTTAGTTTCCTCATCACAGCCTTTCCTGCATTGTACACGGTACAGCCCTTTCAAAACTGATTCCCAGAAGGCATTTGTGATAGGAATGTGAGGTATCCAACGGGGGGGGGGGGGGGGGGGGGAGAGTAAGAAATTCCAGTGGGCTAGAAGAAGCCTAAGACGATTGTCTGATCTCAGCTCCACAATGTACCTAATTTCCCTTGACCTTGTCTGCCTCATACTCCGGCTCGTCCTTTAATAGAGTATCCACCGCTACTTGTCAGGTTCTCATTCACCTCTTCCACACCTCTGCCACCTTTTATTTGGCTTCTCAGTCAATAGTCATGATCGCATGGATTTTCTCGAGTTTAAAGTTCAAGAGGTGAAATCCGATGCTTTGCAAATAAGAGAACGATGCCGGGCTGGGCTCTGGCGCCTCTTGTTCCCACCTTTCCGGATTGTGAAAGAAAAGAATCAAGGGCTTCTTATGTGGCTCATAGAGCAGAGAAATGACAATCTGAGCTAGTTTTGGAGGCAAGTCCAACTCTCGGGAATGGAGGAGGAGCCCACCAGTTCCCGTAACCAAACTACATAGGGGAGGGGTGTCCTGCGGAGTGTGCCTGACGCCGTGATCAGACTTGAAACTGGCTCAATGGCTGTAGAAGCTAGAATTACCCTGGCATTGCTTAGATATTGACTTAACATCAACTTTTTACCCACAGGATTTAATGCACCTGATGTTACTAGATACCTTTCCATCTAAATGGCTGAGGGCAGTCCATAAGAAACTAAATCTTCTGGGATTTTCTCCCTGAAATATACTGGGTTCTGGCATGTAGAGTGATCAGCTCATAGTTTATTAAATGAGTTCAGCCAGAACAAGACAACTCTAGCAGGGCCGAAGCCTTGCTTATATGCATGCAAAACACTCCACCCCCCCACACCCACTCCCCGTGATAGGCTATTTACAAAACATTGCTACTTGATTGGTTTACTCCAGAGTCCTGGTCGGCTATTGTTCTTGTGCTCCAAGCTCAGCCAGTCTCCAGGGTGAAACAGTCAGGGATGATTCCATCAGGGTGATTCAATCCCAATGCATAACACTTCCCAAGCAGTTCTGGCCTTTAGTAGGGAACAGGCCAAGATAGTGCTGAAACAGAGAATATTGGTGAAAAGTACCAGAGTCGGGAGACCGTAGAAGTGATTTCATAGCAAGCTCTTTATTAGGTCGTCAGATGGGGCATGTTAACCTGGGCTCAGGGGCCCTCTTTTATTCTGGTTGGAGCCACACCTCCGACCTCGCCCAAATGTCCTGATAGGACCTTATGATTGCAGTTACATGTCATAGGTCCCCCCGAGGAACCTAGGCACTAGATTGGTGACAAGTTACAATCCGGCCAGCTATTGTTCTACCTGACTCAAGCTCAGGTAGCTGGCCTGGCCATGTGTGTTGGCCACATGGTGGTCACCATTACTGGAGCACATGGCGACCGCCATTACATACATTACAAATGGACACAGAGAGACAGTTTGACCTAGCCAGATGCTCAGCTTATACAGTGTCTGAGCAAATCAAGTAACGCCTTCTCCCTCCTAACTACCTTTCCAACTTAAATGATCACAGGATGAGAAAAGCTTTCACCTTAGCTAGATGTTCGGCCCTTCCCTCGGCTGTCCTTGAGGGCAGGGGCGTAGACTTTTTAAATCCGGGGGGGGGGGGGGGGCTCTCTCGTGCGTGCGCACGAAGTGTGCGCACGCTCGGGACCATGTCTCCGCCGCTCTCCCCCCTCCGCCCCAGGGAGCCGCCACTTCCCTCCCCCGGGCCGTGCCCGCCCGGCCGCCCGGCCGCCCGCCACGCTCCCCGCTAGGGCTGCCAAGTCCAACTTGGGAAATATCTGGGGACTTTGGGGGTGGAGCCAGGAGACTTTGGGGGTGGAGCCAGGAGAAAGGAAGTGACATCATTTTGTGATGTCACATCCTGTGATGTTGCTTCCACATGCTTCCACATGAACTCATGAAGTTTCCTAATACTGAATCAGGCCATTGGTCCATCAAGGTCAGTACTGACTACTCAGACTGGTAGTGGCTCTCCAGGGTCTCAGGCTGAGATCTTTAATGTCACCTATTACCTGATCCTTTTTTAGCTGAAGAGGCTGATACCTCCTTCATGTCAAGCAGATGCTCTATCACTGAGCAACGGCCCTACTGAATCCTTCCTCATCTCGGCAGAATATGAAGCACTAAGTGCTACACAAGTGCTAAATATGATTTTCATATCATAAGAACAGGAGAGAAGCCACAGTGGATCAGCCCATCCAGTACAACACTCTGTGTCACAACAGTGGCCAAAAATACCAGGTGCCCTCAGGAGGTCCAGCAGCAGGGCCAGAACTCCAGAAGCCCTCCCACTGTTGCCCCCCAAGCACCAAGAATTCAGAGCATCACTGCCCCAGACAAAGGGTTCCATTTAGACCTTGTGGCTAATAATAGCCACTGATAGACCTCTGCTGGATGGGGACAGAGAGAGACAGACAGACAGAAAAAAGAAAGGGAGAGAGAGAAGGGAAAAAAACTGGCAGAGGCACTTATTTCCATTTAGACCTTGTGGCTATAATAGCCACTGATAGACCTCTGCTGGATGGGGACAGAGAGAGAGACAGACAGACAGACAGACAGACAGAAAAAAGAAAGAGGGAGAGAGAATGAAAAGAGCTGGAAGAGAAACTCACCTTGCCAGCCACATGCAAAAGCAGCTCCTTCAGTCCCTCCTTAATCTCTGGGCGGACCTCCTTGCTGTGGAAGAAGCTCTCTTGCTGACTTCTTAAAGGGGAAATGTCTGGCGAGGCTTTTTACTGCAGGGCAGGCTCTCTGCAGACATTTCCCTTTTAAGGCAGCCATTTTGTCCCCCCGGTGGGCAACTTTGGAAAAGCGGGAGGGAAGGACTAAAAATCAGTGTTTCCCCCGCCCTACCGGGGGACTTGGCAGCCCTACTCCCCGCCCCCTCCCTCCCTCTCCCCGCTCACCGATTGCTGCTGCCTGCAGCCGGGGGCCGGCGCGTCGCCCTTGCGGGGCCCCGGCTCCCGCTCCACCTCACGCGCCAAAATCCCGTGGGGGGCTCAGCCACCCCCGGCAAAATGGAGCGCCCGCCGGTGGCCAGTCAGCCGGCCGTCGCCGCCTTCCCCCCCCCCCCCAGGGAGGCAGGAGGGCAGGCCGGGGGTGGGGGGGAAGGAGAGGCGGCGACGGCCGGCTGACTGGCCACCGGCAGGCGCTCCATTTTGCCGGGGGAGGCTGAGCCCCCCCCCGGAAATTTGGGGGGGGGCTCGAGCCCCCCCCCCGTAGTTGACGCCCATGCTTGAGGGGAGATACAGGAAGACACCTTTCGACCAGAGACTGTCAGTACAATTCGGAAGAAGTCTAAACTATTGAACATATGCTTCTCAGGTGCCCATGGTACAAGTGGGTTCGAGCCAAATATATCTTACCTTTGGTAAAGGAAATGCCTGGCCTGATGGACTCTGACTATGTCAGTTACTTATTACCAGATGATAATCAGACCACTACTAAACCTGTAGCTAAATTCCGTGCAGCTTGTTACTGTGTCTGCAAAGAAAAGAATATTTAACCCCTCCAATCTTTTAGACCATGGTTTTTATATTTGTATATTTGTATTTTAACAACTTGTTTATATTGGTTTTCTATGGTGTTACTGATTTGCTGGCTTGATTCTGTAACAAATAAAGATTAGATTAGATTAGATTAGATTAGATTAGATTAGAATGACAAAGGGGAGTGTGTGCTAAGTGCCATCAAGCTGCTTCCGACTTGTGGTGACCCTAAGAATTAATGACCTTCAAAGAGTCCTGTCATTAACAACCTTGCTCAGGTCTTGCAAACAGAGGGCCATGATGGCTTTCTTGATTGAACCAATTCACCTCATGTTGGTTCTTCCTCTTCTCCTGCTGCCTTCAACTTTCCCCAGCATTATTGTCTTTTCCAGTGACTCTTGTCATCTCGTCATGTGACCAAAGTACAGTGGCCTCACTTTGGTCAGTTTGGCTTCCAGGGAGAGTTCAGGCTTGATTTGGTCTCTGCTATATGTAGGATTGCCAGTCTGGACTGGGAAATTCCTGGAGATTTGGTGGAATCTGGGAAGGATGGGGTTTGGGAGGGGACCTCAGTGGGATACAATGCCACAGAATCCATCCTCCAAAGGAGCCAGTCGCTCCGGGGAACTGATCTCTGTAGTCTAAGGCTGCGGTCACATGGCCCTTTAATGCGGGAGGAAGAGCTGTTTCCTCCCACATTTAAAGGGACTGTTCAGAACGGCCGGGACAACTCTTGTGCCGAAGCAGGCTCAAATGCGGGTTCCTCCCGCATTTTCCGACCTCGGGAAAATCAAGTGTTTTCCCGGGAGTTGCGTGAGGACCCCACATTTGAGCCATCTGGACAGCCCTCTCTCGCAATCGTTGTGAGAGCAGGGCTGTCCAGATGGTCCTATCCGCCATTCCCCCCCCCCCCTTTTACACTTGGGTGCTTGGTCACTCAAGTGCTCAAGTGTAAAAGGGGAAAAACCCCAAACTTACCAGGCAGCGGGCAGGGCTTGGGGAAGGGTGCCTCCCCCGGCTGCCACTGCCAGCCGCTGCTGCCGCCAAAGAAAAACTGCTGCCAGTTGCCTCCTCCTCCACAAAACGCTTGAGAACGCCGCTGCTGCCCGCCACCACCGCCGCTTCTTCCGCCTCCGCCGACTCTGCCTCCTCCTCTGCCCGCCACTTGCCTCCTCCTCCAACTGCCGCCACTCACTGCCGCAGGGGTTGGGATGTACATCCCAACCCGAGGTAAAAAAATGCGGCCCCTTTAATCCGGGAGGTCTCCCGGATTTAAAGGGGCCGTGTGACCACAGCCTAAATAAATTGTAATTCCATACTTCACCTAGAGGTTGTCAAACCTAGCTATGTGCAATGGAACAAATAGTCGTTTTTTAATCCTTGGGTCAAACCATAGCTCTGGTGTTCTTAATTAGGTATAGGGGTGCCAGCAGGCGCGTAGCTAGGAGTTTTTTTTTGTTTGGGGGCATTTAAATTGTAAGTGGGCAGCTAAATTATAGTTAATTAAATTAATCTAAATGCCTGTCTTTAAAGGAGGAGGCTCCGAGCCTGTTTCTAGCCCTTCCTTTCAAGGGGAAGGACAGCGAGTGTGTCAGTTCTGAGGCAAAAACAGCTCAGAGGACATTTAATCTCCTTCAGTGTGGTGTAGCGGTTAAGTGCACGGACTCTAATCTGGGAGAACCGGGTTTGATTCCCCACTCCTCCACTTACACCTGCTGGATGACCTTGAGCAAGCCATAGTTCTGGCACAGCTGTTCTTGAAAAATAGCAGTTTCTGTCAGAGCTCTCTCAGCCCCACCTGCCTCACAGGGTGTCTGTTGTGGGGAGGGGAAGGGAAAGGGGTTTGTAAGCCACTCTGAGACTCCCTTCGGTAGGGAAGGGCGGGATATAAATCCAATCGCTTCTTCTTCAGAAGGCTTTTAAATGCCTTCTGAGTTCCCCTCCACGGGTCAAGAAAGCTTTGAAGGGATTTCATGTTTCCCAGAGGCTCATGGGGATGCTTTTGAAAGACTCACCATGACCTAGATGGTTCACAGCAGGACTAGGCTAGCAGAAAAGGGGCTTGTTGGAGATGTACTGAAGGTATCACTCTCGAGGGCAAGCTGCAACACTCTCATCCTGGCCACTGCCAGCAGCAGGCATAAGGGGTCTCTCCTCAAAAGTAAGATTTCTGGCATGGCTATTTGTGGGGCCAGGCTTTTAATTAAGGGGGCAGGGCCCCGAAATGCCCCATGGTAGCTACAGGCCTCCGGGTGCCAGCCTCCAGGTGGGACCTGGGGATCCCCCAGAATTACAGCTCATCTGCAGACTACAGAGTCCAGTTCTTTTGGGGGGGGAAATGGAGGCTTAGGAGGGTGGACTCTATGGCACTGTGTCCCAGTGAGGCCCTCCCCCTCCCCAGGCTCCATTTTCCACCCTTCTTAGTTTCCAAGATCTGACAAGATCAGCTAGCTTGGGCTATCCAGGTCAGGGCATATGCCCATCAGTAATTTGGTCTTCAAATGTAGTGACTGCCAACGCCATCCATATTAAGGCTCAATTTTAGAAAGTATCATATAGATGGTATATGACCCCAGTGTGTTGGCTCTACATCACCCCATCCATAGATCCACATTATTGGAAGGGATGCGGCCCAATAGCTTCTTTCTATCACGGTTGGTGGAAATGTCCAAAAAGCAAACTCTTTTGGAATCAGCTTTTAGGGGGAAAAAAAATAAAGTTATAACTGACGTATATATCCCATTAGACCCTAAAATAATTTTACTTAATCTAGGAGGTGCTGTTGGAATTCTTAAAATGCAGAAGGCTCTCCTTTCGATTTTGCTTGTCACTGCCAAGACAACGTTTGCTCGGCACTGGAACAATAAAATCCTACTGTCAATACATCAATGGTTGATTAAAGTTTGGGAATTCCTTATCATTGAGAAACTAACTGACAGAATGTGGTGAGCTGAAAACCCAACATATCAATTAGTTTTTTTCTGAAGAAGAAGAAGGAGAGGAGGAGATTGGATTTATACCCTGTTCTTCACTAGGAGTCTCAGAGCTGCTTACAATCTCCTTTCCTTTCCCCTCCAAACAACAGACATCCTGTGAGGTAGGTGGGGCTGAGAGAGCTCTTTCCCAAGCTGTCCTTGAGAAAACAGCTTTGAAAGAACTTATGACTGACCCAAGGTCACACCAGCAGCTGCATGTGGAGGAGAGGGGAATTAAACCCAGTTCTCCCAGATCAGAGTCCGCACTCTTAATCACTGCACCAAACTGGAAAAATGGTTCCCATTTTTGAATTATATAGAGAATGAGCCACAACTGCAACCAACAATTCCAGAAAAGCTTAACGTTATAGCTTTGTTTTGATATCTTAAATGTTGTTATTCTAACCTATATCACTCCACTCTATTTTTTTATTTATGGATTAATGGTTATTATTTGTTTATTAAAATCAAATTTAAAAGTTTTAAAAAAATGTTGATGCCATTGTGTCCACAATTACTGCTTTCATTGCATTTTATCAATGCGCAGAAAGGGCATGCATGCACCAGTAAAATACTGCGCCAAAAGAATCTGGATGATGCAGTAATATATATGCCATTAAGGTTGGTTTTTTTCCCAGGGTTCTATCAAGGCACATAAGTCTGTGCACTGGTAAAACAATATTCCAACGATGTCTTGAGGTAATCATACGATGATTCGTTTTGCAGTTGTTTATCATTGCACAAATGATTTAAAAGGAGCAAAAACTATGGCAAACGGAGCATGCTCAGCACTCTGTATACTGATTAGAAATAAAACCCAAAAACAACAGAGGATTTCTAATGCATCGATTCCACTTGGGAAACAAGATGAGATTATCCAGGACTCTAAGATCTCGAGAGAAATACAGATGAGGGGAAATACAGATGCCCGGCTCCCTCCCTCTTTTATTTTGCTAACCAACTGCAAAGACTGTCCTTATCTGAAACTTTCTTGTCTCCAAGCTTGGGAAGTCTTTCTTGGCACTGAAAAACGTTGGCCCAGCAATGTGGGGCGCCATCCTGAGTTTTTTTTGAAATGTTGTGCCATATTCTCTTATCTTGCTCCATTTGTTTCTCCCGGGAGCATTATTCAATTCATCTTCTTAGGACATCGGTTCCATACCGATGAGCCCACGAAGCAAATCTTCCTGAACTGCCTATGCAGTGAATATGGCCGTGTCCTTCCGCTCCGAAGACTATAACGAGGCAGTATTTTGTGTTTGGGGTTTTTTTTTCCTTTTTTTTTTTCTGGACTATGCTGACTCATGCGGAATCCTCCTCGCATACTGATCAGACGAAGCAATCATTCAGGTCATTTGATTTTAATGTGCACCTCGCAATATTGTTAACCTTTCGGTGTTCACCGCCTGCACGGTCTTGTCATCATGGCTGCTCGGAACTGATTGTACCAGGAGAGTGGAGAGTGAGGAAAACGCAAGCGTGGAGCATTAAGGAAGAAAAGTCTGTAAGCAAGTAGGGAGATGGCTTGTTTAGGGAGCTGGAACCGAGTTATGTGCATTGCTTGAGGAACGGGTTTTGTTTTCTAAAATGACTTTCCTTCTGATATATATTTACAGGGCTGTTTTGGGGCAGGAACGCACAGGAATGGAGTTCCGGCTGACTTTTGCGTTGGCCACGCCTACAGCCTTTCCCCTCCCCTCAGTTTCCCCAGGTGCCTCGCAAGCCACGGGGCACCTGGAGAAGCCAAGCTAATCCAGGGAGGGAAGGTAGTTTAAACTGCCTCCGCTCCTCAGGTTCCCCAGGCACCTCACAGCTGCGGGGTGCCTGGGGAAACCGATCCAGAACCTGCCTTCCTTCCCCTGGGTTCCCCATGTGCCCCGCAAGCCACGGGGCACCTGGGGAAGCTGATCCTGGGAGGGAGCTGTGCAGTCAGGGGTGTGGCCTAATATGCTAACGAGTTCCTGCGTGGCTTTTTCTAAAAAAACAACCCTGTATATTTATACCCTCATTTATACTTTCTTCCCAGTGGGTACTCAGAGGTTTACATCCTTCGCCCCTTGATTCACCCACACGACAACCCTGTGTGGTAGGTTAGGTTGAGAGTATGTGACTGGCCCAAGGCCACCTGGCAAGCTTTCATGGAATTGTGAGGATTCAAACCTGGGTCTTGGAGATCTAGGGTTGCCAGCTTCCAGGTGAAGAAGATGAGTTGGTTTTATACTCCACCCTTCATAACCCAAAGGAGTTCTGGCTTACAGTCACCTTTCTTTCCTCTCCTCACAACAGACAACCTGTGAGGTAGGTGGGGCTGAGAGAGCTCTGAGAGAGCTGGGACTGACCCAAGGTCATCCAGCTGGCTGCATGTGGAGGAGTGGGGAATCAAATCCAGTTCTCCAGATTAGAGCCTGGTGCTCTTAACCACTACACCAAACTCGCCAGGGGATCTCTTGGGATTCCAACTGAACTCCAGACTACAAAGATCATTTCCCTCAGCGAAAATGGCCACTTTGGATAGTGGACTTCATGGAGTTATTCCCAGCTGAGGTCCTTCCCCTCTCCAAATCTCGCTTTCCCAACAGTCCAGCCCCAAATCTCCAGGAACTGGCAACCCTTCCCAGCAATGCCTTCTCCAAGCTGTGGAGTCTTGTGAGCAAAAATCCTAACTTGTGAGCTACTGGCATTAAAGTTGTGAGTGGGCAATTTGGCTAGTGCGTAAATTTAGTTTGCTCTGGAGCCATCCTTCCTGAACTAAGACAAAAATGTGTGAGCCGGAGGCTAAAAACTGTGAGCTAGCTCACTCTAACTCAGCTTAGAGGGAACACTGCTTCCCAGATCCAACTTTGACACTCTGTACCACATTCTCCTTGGCCTGCCCTGAGGCTTGCTTGCCGGCTCATTAGGAACTGACCTCTGTAGTCTGGAGATCAGTTTTCATTCAGGGAGAACTCCAGGACTCATCTGGTGGTCGCCAACCCTGTCCAAAGCTGTGGCATCAAAGTTCTTCTGCCAGTGAGAGACAGCCTTATTGCCAGAGGCTGCTGAGGAGACCGAAGAGGAGACTCCAGAAGAGTCAGGAGGGTGTGGCTTCCTGGACTCTTTCACAGTTATTCCGCCAGAGACTAAGGAGCCTGTAGAGAGAGAACCAGTTTGGTGTACTGATTAGGAGTGTGGACTCTAATCTGGGAGAACCAGGTTTGATTCCCCACTCCTCCACTTGTAGCTGCTGGGTAACCTTGGGCAAGCCATAGTTCTGTCAAGAGCTGTCCTTGAAAGAGCAGTTTCTGTCAGAGCTCTCTCAGCCCCACCTACCTCACAGGGTGTCTGTTGTGGGGAGTGGGAGGGAAAGGAGTTTGTAAGCCACTCTGAGACTCCAACTGAAGGGCGGGGTGTAAATCCAATTTCTCTTCTTCCTCTTCCTCTTCCTCCTCCTCTTCTGCTTCTTCTTCTTCCTCTTCCTCCTCCACCTAAATAGCTAGGAGGGTGGAATTTTCCTGACTGTGTGAAAGGTAACAGTTCCGCCATTCCATCATTCTATTTTTGAGAACTTCAGAAGTTTGAAAGCTGTGACTAAACCTATTAAACACATAGGATGGCAGGCACCAAGGCATGGATTTGGATGTGGATCTTTACCACTTATGTCAAAACATACCACTCTACCCAGTTCTTATGGTGTAATTCAGTCCAGGCCTGCCCCCCACCCCCCCGTGTTCCTCCTGAGAAACATCGGACACGCTTGGTGTGCCTATGATTTGCTGCCGGCTTCTCGTGCCCTGTTCCGCTATAAGCACCCGAGAAAGCTGGGATCTGGCCTCAAAACCTCTGTGGTGTTTCCAAACCTGCTGTTGCACATTTAAATAAACCGACAGACACCCAGATGATGGCTGGAGGTGGTGGAAAGGCCTTTGCGGGCAACCCTTTGCAAGGAAAACAAATTTCGTAGCTCAGTTTGATGAGACAGGCTCAATGAAGTCTGCAACAGGCTCGCGGAGATTGACTTCCGTGAATGCCACGGTGCCTTTCAATTGCTAAAGGGTAGCAAGGAGAGAAAAGAGGAGGCAGGGGTAAGCGAAAGCAGAGAAAAGGCACAAGAGAAGAATGTTTTTAAAAAATAAGAGAGAGAAAGAGAGATGCAAACTGACTTTTGTATGCACAAATGCATATGCATGCCAACCTACTAGGGTTGCTAGCTCCAGGCTGGGAAACTCCTGAGATTTTGAGGGTGGAATCATGGGAGGGTGGGGTTTGCAGAGGGGAGGGACCTCATCAGGGTACAATGCCATGGAGTCCACCTTCCAAAGCAGCCAATTGCTCCAATTTCTGTGGCCTGGAGATGGTTTCTAATCCCAGGAGATCCCCAGCCACCACCTCAGTGTTGAAGTCCACCAAAACGTCCGTGACAAAAATGACGAAGAGTCAATAAAGATATATATATACAAAAATGTTTACTATGATACTGTAAAAGAGAAAATGCACCTTCAGTCATAATTGCAGCTGAAGACATTCATGAATGAACCATTACACTCAAAAACATATCAGTCACAGCTGCAATTATGTGTATTTTCTCTTTTACAGTGATAGGAACAGTTGAAAATCGATAAGAATTGTAATTGCGACACGCTCAGATAAAGCAATCAATGTGAAACGGGTATTTGTTATTGCGCAAGATCCGTTGCGTGTGAGCGATACAAGAAGAGATTTTTCTAGAGAATCACCATTATCATTGTAAACATTTTTGTATATATATCTTTACTGACTCTTCGTCATTTTTGTCACGGATGTTTTGATTGGACTTCCACCTCCTCCTGTGATCTCTCACTTTGGGCTACCCCCTCGATGTTGGCAACCCTACTACTTACAGAGTGCTGACCAATTTATTTTATTTTTTTATTTTTAAATTTCAATTTATATTCTGCTTTTTCTGCAAGTGGGTTCAGGGTGGGTCACAACAATAAACAATTGTATATAACAGGTAGATCAGGTGTAATAATGCCTTTCAAGATGTTGTGGCTATTTTGGCCATTCCACCCTGCCGCAAACTGACAAGGGGCCTTGTGTCCAATATGTAGGATCACTGGCACATGTACTGGTGGTTGACTTCAAAGCGTTCTTGTCTTTCACCAGAAAAACACACACAAACCCTTTAGAAGCAAGTTAGGGATTCCGCCAAGTTTCATTTAATTTTATTTAAATCCCACCTTTCTCCCCAAATGGTGAGACAAAGTAGCTAATAACAGCAGCAATAACAATAACAACAAGAATTTCTCTCACTCTGGTCCCAGGTAACCTGGCCACGCAACAAAAGTCTCCCCTGAACTTCTCTTAGTCTTGGTAAGGAAAAAAGACAGGCAAAATACGGAAGCCTGTCTTTTCCCCTTAATTCAGCTACATCAGCTACATTTCCCCTTAATTCAGCCCCAGGGGCATTTTTGGTTGGGGGAATAATGCATGGGCGGAATAGTAAACAGCCTTTCTTTAGTGCTGGGGGCATAATATGTATTCCCGTCAGTGGCTGGTTTTTGTGGCTAACAGTGCCATTTTTTGAAGCAGAGTTCCACTTTTCTAAGGTCAAATCTACATCTGACTTTCCCGCTGGAATAATTCTAGTTTAAAAAAACCCGTCTATACCTGTTTCTAGTTTCAAACCATACTTATTCTAGTTTAAAAATCACTGTCTACATTTGTTAATTGCCCTTTTGTGGTCAAGCTAGCTTTACACTGCTTTAAACAGATCCTGTTGCTTACTGCTCTTCAGACCCAGGGGGAAAAAAAAAAAAAACAAAGTGAAATTTGAAACGAGTGTAAAATGAGTGTAGGAAAACAACAGCAGTCAAACTACTTCAGAGGGGAGGTGTAGATTGGGCCTAAGACCATCAACTCCAGTGGGCTTAGAAGGGTGCAACTGGGCTTAGAATGGAACTGTGAATTACGAACTGAGGGAACTTATCACTGATTCCCTTGTGCCACTTACTGTTTGATGGTAAGGCTATGTACTCTTGTGAGACAGTAGCTTCCATTAAAAACAGTGGTCAGGACCAGTGTCAGGGATTAGCATTGTTAGCTGCTGAGGCCCAAGAACATGGGGAATGCCCATTTGACCTGCCTGAGCTCAGTAATGGTAGCCGCCACTGTCTGCCCTCTTGTTCTATACAGTTGTGGGAGGGTTAAGCTCCTGAATGGGGTTGCCAGTTCAAGCTGGCAACAGGCAGGAGGGTTGGGGGCAGGGCCATGGTGGAGGGGAAGATACTAGGATGATGACATCACTTCCAGGGATTCCTAGAAGTACCCACCATCCCCAGAAGTGACTTTGTCATGCTGGTGCTGCTACCTTCTTAAATTTCTCCCCGTGTCACTGCTTGTGGCAGCAGTGGGCAATGGGAGCTCGGGGGTGGGGGGGGAAGAGGAGGAGGAGGATATTGGATTTATAACCTGTCCTTCACTACCTGAAGGAATCTCAAACGGTGGTCACACACAGTAAATAATCCACTTTCAATCTACTTTCAATGCACTTTCCAACTGGATTTTTACTGTGTGAACTGGCAAAATCCAATTTGAAAGTGCATTGAAAGTGGATTATTTAGTGTGTGTGACCAGAGCCCCAGAGTGGTGTACAATCTCCTTGTCTTCCCCTCCCCATAACAGACACCCTGTGAGGTAGGTGGGGCCGAGACAGCTCTTGAGAGAACTGCCCTTGAGAGAACAGCTCTGAGAGAACTGTGACTGACCCAAAGTCACCCAGCTGGCTGCATGTGGAGGAGGAGTGGGGAATCAAACCCGGTTCTCCAGATTAGAGTTTCCCATTCTTAACTACCACACCAAACTGGCTCTGGGATCCCTTGCCACCACCAGGGTCTCAGCAGCCTGACTCCTGAGGCCTCTGGGCCACCTCCGACCTTGCCTGAGTTGGTGAGATGTCAGCCTGTAAGCTGACTCCAAGGATGTGGACTCAGAGAGGCTTACAGCATTTTACTCCTTTCATTTCATCCTTACAGCTCTCAGACACCCTGTGAGGTCTCTTTGGCTGAGAGAGAGTGACAGGCCCACGGTCACCTGGCAATCTCCCATGGCACGCTGGGGTTTTGAACCAGGTTTCACAGATTCTAGTTAGACCCAGGGGTCCGTTGGAGCGGGAGCGCACAGGAGTGCAGCTCCGGGAGTGAGGAGCCCAGGGGGCGGGCACATGACCAAGCCCCGCCCCCTCCTCAGCTTCCCCGAGCAGTGCAGAGGCGCAGCGCCCCGGGGAAAGCCCTGCTAGGGTCTTTATTGTCCTTTTATGACTGTGTGCTGCTTTTCCAGAGACTTGCTCAAGGTGGCATATAAATTTTCTAAGTATACCATTTTTTATCTGGGCACATGGCACATAAGTACTGGAGAAATTTCACCAGCCCTTCAGCAGCTTCCACCCCATCAGTTTGGTGTAGTGGTCAGGAGTTGGACTCTAATCTGGGAGAACCGGGTTTGATTCCCCACTCCTCCACATGCAGCTGCTGGTGTGACCTTGGGCCAGTCACAAGTTCTCTCAGAGCTGTTCTCTCATGAGCAGTTCTCAAAAGACCTCTCTCAGCCCCACCTACCTCACAGAGTGTCTTGTTGTGGGGAGGGGAAGGGAAAGGGATGGGTGGTGCATATGTCCTGGGTATCTCAAGTCTGCCTGAAACCTGTCTCTACCGAATGGCCTGTCTCTCGGATATCTCTTGCTTGTTTTGACAATCCAATCAAGGCTGTTCATCATAGTATGGATTGCCAATTATTGACGAGTTCCAACGTTGCCACCTGGGAACTGAAGTGCAATCCTTCCGGTTCTGAACATGCATCAAAATGACGAGCAGTGTCCATTGAGACTGGCACTAACTGAATTGGTGTGAAAGAAACTCGTAAATACATACAGGAGATTCTAAATAGGCAGCCGAATGCTACCACTGTACAATAGGGATGTGCATTCGGTTTGTTTGAACCAAATGCACCCCCGAAAATGGATCATTCAGCCCCCTTTTGGCAGCCACTGAATTGTTGCTGAAATTTGGCGGCAATTCAGCAGCAACTTAAAAAGCGGCTTGAGGGGAGGGGGTTTAAGGGAGAGGCTCCAAACTCGCAGGGTAGCTGCTGGAGCCTCTCCCCCAAATACCTATCAAGTTACAAGAAGATTGGACCAGGGGGGTCCAATTGTACGGCCCCCCGAACAGATTGCCCCAAACAGATTGCCCTCATTCCCTCCATTGTTCTCTATAGTGGGGGAAAAAGTAACCACTACACCACACTGGCTGCGATTGTTCTCTGGGCTAGTGTTACGCCTGGACTATTGTTGTTTTACTGTATATTACAAATAAATTTGGAAGCCTTCCACAGTGTAAGGATGGCACAGTAAGTAAACTGTGAGTAGTCGCAACTACCTGGGCATCTGCCATGCAGAATGACATCACAGGCACAAAACTACTCAGAATGCTGGTGCGACTGTGACAGACTGGAGGCGGTCCTGCTCCTGATGTGGGGGGGAAACAGGCACTCAGCTGAGCCTATGGGAGTGCTGCTCTAGCATCCAATCACCTTTCAGGAGGGGGATGAAATGTCTGAGGGAAGCACATAGGGCTGCCAAGTCAGCCCGGGGGGGTGGGGGATCCCCCGCTACAGGGGTTCCTGATCCGCCGGCCAGCATTCGGCCGGCGGAGGGAACCCCACTCCCCTTCCCCAATGTAATGACGTCACCCGGAAGTGACGTCATCACGTTGGGGGTGTTGCCAGAGCGTTGCCCTGGCAACTCTATAGAGTTTTGGGGCGATTGCCAGAGTGTTGCCCTGGCAACGCCCCCAACGTGATGACGTCACTTCCGGGCAACGTCGCTGGGCGCGCATGCTTTGCGCACGCACCCGGGAAACTCCCGGACGACGGAGGACTCCCCCCCACCGGTAAGTTAAGAACACTTGGCAACCCTAGAAGCACAGCAGGAGCTGAGTTCAGGTCTGCCTCAGGAAAAGAGCAGACGAAGAGAAGCTGTGCCTGGTGGTGTGGCAGAGTGGTTTGGCTCTCCCTCTGAGAGGAAACAGCAGACCCAGTTGGTAGGCCTGTCTCTGTTAATGAGCAGACTTTGGGCCATTTAGTCTGACTCTTGGGAAAGGGAAGACTGGTGTGGGTGGAATCCTTCCCGTGTGAGAGGACCCAACCTAGGGGCTAGTCAGTAAGAGCCTGTTTATGCCTGAAAGCATTAAAGAAAATCCAAACTACTCTCTGAAGCCACAACTAGTTTAAATTAACGTGCCTCAGCCAAGTTTCTCCCTTGTCTATCTGGAGACCTGAGCTGCTAATCTCTCCCCTAAAACCAATCTGTAAATAAATCTTCTTTGTAATTTATGTAAAAATCTTGCCTCAGTGATAGGGTTCCTAGGTCCCCCCAGCTACCGATGAGGGATTGGGGATAGAGTTGCCAGCTCCAGGTTGGGGAACTCCTGGAGATTTGGGGATGGAGCCTGGGAAGGGCAGGGACCTCAGTGGCACACAGTACCATAGACTCCACCCTCCAAAGCATCCATTTTCTTCACGGGACGTGATCTCTGCCGTTTGGAGAGGAGGTGTAATTCCTGGGGATCCCCAGGCCCCACCGCAGTAATCTCTGTATTCTATTTGCTCACCATAACACTTAACTTACGGCAGTGAGCCCATTCCTATACACTTTCGCCTTTAGAACATCTGGTAACTGAGGGAAAGGTTCACGGTTTAAAACAAACCTGGTCCCCCCGAAATTGTAGGAGGCTGTGTGGGTAAAAAAATAGGTCTGTCACAGCCAGTACATTTGAATGATGATCATATGAAGTTTTACAGCAAGTAGACCTGGATTCCATTTTAGAACGCCTGTTTAGCAAACATCGGATCATCCTTATTAGTACTGAGCAGAGATGTGCAAGGGGGGGGGGGTGGATCAGTATTTTTCAGATTTGGGGGTTTTGGACCCTTAAAAATTTGGTATTGCCTTGAGAACCCAAATGTCAATATCGGTATTGTATTGGAATTTGGGTGAAATTCGGGAATCTCGAAGTTTTCGGCTCCATTTTACCCTATGGGGCCGTTCTAGTTAATGGCAAATCTCTTGGGGTGTATTCAGTGGGATTGGGGGGTGGGGGTTAGGTAGAGGCACCAAACTTGCAGTGTAGCTGCTGGAGCCTCTCCAAAAGAACCCCCAAGTTTCAAAAATATTGGACTGGGGGTCCAATTCTATTGGCCCCCCAAGAGGGTGCCCCCATCCTCCATTGTTTCCAGTGGTGGGGGGAAAAGCAAGGCAGGCATACAGCAAGCCCAGCAGATTCTCTCTGAGAATCTCTGCAGTAGAAAGTGAGATGCGGGGAGGGGGCATGTTTGCAGGGCCAGCAGCAGAACCAGCACAATGTGCCCAGCAGAACCAGTGCTACTCTGGCAGTGCCAGAACCCAACAGATTTTACCTTAGTTCTCTGTATACCTTATGTATGTACATACTACCTGATCCTTCTGCCTGGAGAACCCAGGAATTGAACCTGGGACCTTCTTTATGCAGAGCAGATGCTTTCCACTGGTCCATTCTCTCTCCTATGATTGCCTGAAGAAACAACAACCCATGATGTAGAAACCCACTGCAATCCCCTTAGTCCTCATGGCATTCTGTGGATCTACTGGGTAGGATGCTGGAAGCAATTCCTCCAGACTAAGTAGCCATCCTCCAAGCTGAGTAGCTCTTCTTCCAATGAAAGAACTGCTCATGTAATAGGAAGGCTGTTCAGGCTGGAGGTGGAAGAAGACGTCCAACTTTGCTTAATGGAGGATACTGACTACTACTCATTTATGTGAATGTGGGGACTCACTCTCCCTCCTGTCCAGAAATATTAGGTACTTATCATCAGTACAGTCAGGGCTGGCATCAGTATACCCTGAGGGGAGGCAGCTGCGAGGACCCAGGACTCCTTGTGGGGCCACTCACCCTGCCACCCACTTCTCCTGCCACCTGTCTGTACCTGTGCTCCCAACTGTCCAAGTTATTAAGAAAAGGCATATGAGTGGGGCACAGTGGAGGCACTCCTGCCTCCAGACTATGGTCCATTCTGCATCTGGCATTCGCTCCACATTTTCTAAGCACTCAATCTGGTTCCCCCTTGCCTTGGAATATCTATTTTCATTCAATCTGGTATGCAGATTTTCCTGTGCCAGTACTTGCCTCAGCAGTCATTAGCTGCCTGAGCCAAGTAGTTCATGGTGAGGTGATAAATACAGAGGGGGAAATAGTGGTGGGAGAATTGATGAAGATCAATGAAGCCGTGTTGAGATGTCTGCTTATTGTTCCCTTCAGATCGGAAGCGGAGGAAGGAAAAGGTGCCGCTCAAAACCCCATTCAGATATCCCGGGGCAATGCTGTACTGACTGTGAAGTCACCCCTGGATGGTCATAAATCTACACAGAAGGTACCATAAAACTCGATGAACAAAGAAAGTGAAAGCAGCATGCAGTGTAGAGGGGGATTAACCTCCCAACTTGACTGTGGAAAAACTGCAAGGAAACAGATGGGTGCAGAATCAGCCGTTACGTGGCAAGAGAGTCAGACAGCTAGATAGTTAGACTATGCTTTCTTCCTGTGTTTACTCTTCTGACACTGTCCTTTTGAAATGTAGAATGTTACTCTCAGGGAAACTGCCTCTCCTTCCTTCCATTTCATCCTCTCCCACAACTCACTTCTCCTTGCACACACCAAGAGGGAGGACTCGCTGTCCCCATCTTGGCGCCGTGATGCAGATGGCCCTTTCACCATCTGCATCCATCCTTAGTAAGTTAGACTAGAATACTATCCCTGTCTCTAAGCTTTCCTATCTAGAATGTCGTTCCAAAATAAAGAGACTGTTATTAGTCGTCAAACTGAAGAGTGGCTCTGTGTAACTTTGGGACTAAGTTGGGGTACCTGGAACAAGGAGTCTGCTGCATGTGTGACTTAAAGCACTCTGCTAAACTAGTCAGTGGGAACTGGACTAATTATACCAGTTAACCCAACAGCTGTGGCCTGTGGTGCAGGAAACTGAGCATGAGAGGGCTTGCTAGCAGGAGAAGGGTGCATGGGCAGATGTGGGGTGGACAGGCACAGGGCTGGAAGGGACAGCATGAGGGGGCAACTGTCTGTCCAGGCCCTCCCAAAACCTGGAACCAGTCCTGACCACAGTACTTTTAAAAGAGAAAAGCATGCTAGCAGGATTTATAGAGGGACTTCCAGAGGGTCCCTTCCACTGATAAATTTATGTGGCTGTAGAAGCGAGAAGTGATGATTTAAACACACACACACACACACACAAAAGGAAGTCCTGCAGTCAGTAGCAGGAGCTGTCAGAGATGCCTAAACTCCATGGGAAAGTGGTTATTTTACATGTTGTGCATGTCAAACGCAAGATATGAAAGCTGGCGCCGGTGATAGTCGAGTCAGAAAAGCGCAACGATAAGGGGCATCTCTTGATGTAATACGCCGTGCTGGCAATAATCTGACATTCAAGCCCGTTTAGGTGTGAAGCCTCTTTGGCCCGAAAACGGAGCCCATGTCAGGACCGTTAATAAATAGATGCAGTGCGATGTCTGCAATTGGCTGTATCCTTTTTAATCTTCTCCTGCCTCCCGTTTCTTGCCAAGCCGTTTCCCAAAAAAGGACAAAGGCATTTTCCCAGCCATTAAATTAGGCCGTTTTGCTGACATGTTTTCTGCACCAGGAACCTCGTGTTGGGGCTGAAGGATGGTGCGAAGGAAGCTGCCTTGCCACCCATACACGCCTTGTTTATTCGGGGAGAATATTAGGTCGCAACTTCCTGCATATAATTCTCACCAGGCTGCCTGAGAAAGGGAAGTTTTCCAGAAGTGTGGGCAACACATGCGTCCTTCTCCAAGATGCTTCAGTGTTAGGGTTACTTGGCCTCATTTTGCGAGTGTCGAAAACATCTCTTGTTGGGGGAGGGTTGCTAAGCTCCAGGTGGTGGCTGGAGATCTCCTGAGATGCAGAAAGGGCCTCAGCCACTTTCCTCTAAGTTGAGTTTCCCGGTAACTGAATCCAAGCTGATCTCTGGGCGATAGAGATCAGTTCCCTTGGAGAAAATGGCTGCTCTGGAAGGTGGACTCTGTGGCATTATTAGGCCCCACTGAAGTCCTTCCTCTCTGCAGACCCGGTCTTCCTCCCACTCCACAGCCACGCCCTACACCTTAGCTGTGCTTGGGAGTCCAACTGGACCATCTCAGGACTTTCTCCCTGCAGGAATCAAATTGAAGAAGCCTTAGCCAGACTATCTATGTGCCTTTCCCATCTGCTAATGCCTGTTTCTCTAGGCGTCTTACAGATGATATGGTGGTAAAGCTCTTGAACTGAAATGCTGGAGCCAGTTCAAAGTAGCAAAATGTCTTGCATGCTGTTGCTTCACTGGTGGTCAGTGTTGCTTCACTGGTGCTTCACTGGGGGCATTCAGAATCATTTGTTCGGGTTGCCAATGTTAGCCTGGGAAATTCCTGGAGGTTTGGGGGCAGTGCCTGTGAAGATACCTGGATTTTGGGGATTGTACCGAGATCCCCCAGAATTACACCGCATCTCCAGACTACAGAAGTCAATTCCCCTGAAGTCCCCATCCTCCCCATCCTCCACCCCCAAATCTCCAGGAATTCCCCAACCTGGATCTAGGAACTCTACCCCTGCATCCCCTGCCATTGGCTAGGGGAAACCTGCGGCCCTACAAAGGGAGATTTCCCTCTTGAAAGTTTATACCCCAACACTCTCAGTCTCCAAGGTGCCACTGGACTTGAAACTAACTGTTCTACTGCAGACCAACACAGCTGCCCTCTGGAACTGTTCTCTCCACTCCTGACATCCGTATTCTCACCAAGAAGGGCTATATATCCTCTTTATTTTAGTGAATTTCTTTTTAAATAGTATATTGGAATAGTGATTGTACCCTAGTGCGATGAATATTGGAATGTATTTCTCTGATCTGGTGACAGAGGAGACATACACTGCACAACTATTCTTTTTTCTACCCCACCTCAAAGAAAAGGATGCTGTTAATTATACCTCCATGCTTGGGAGGAAATGACTGGAGCATGGAGGCATGGTGTACTGAGAGCCAGTTTGGTGTAGTGGTTAAGTGCGCAGACTCTAATCTGGGAGAACCGGGTTTGATTCCCCACTCCTCCACTTGCACCTGCGGGATGACCTTGGGCAAGCCGTAGCTCTGTACCAGCTGTTCTCTCAAGGACAACTTGGGAAAGAGCTCTCTCAGCCCCACCTACCTCACAGGGTGTCGGTTGTGGGGAGGGGAAGGGAAAGGAGTTTGTAAGCCGCTCTGAGACTCCAAGTGAGTGAAGGGCGGGATATAAATTCAATCTCTTCCTCTTCTTCTTCTTCCCAGGAGGCAGGGGCTGGGGTTCAGCAGGGCAGGTCACAGGCCAGGGTGCAGAGAGGAACCAGGGTTCAGTCCAAAAGTCAGGGGTTCCAGAGAGCAGGTATGCCAAGTCCAGTCTAGGGTCAAAGGATTCAGGCAGCAAGTTCCAGTCCAGTCCAGGATCGGGGGTTCCAGAAACATTGATAGGTCCAGTCCAGTCTAAGTGTCAAAGTTCCAGTAGTCCAGTAACAGCAAGGTCAGTGGTTCAGCAGTAATGTGTACTTTCTGTTTCTCCCAGCTGATTTTTAGCCAGGTCTTAAAAAGCTACACTCTTAACCAATTCCTTGGCAGTCATCCTAAAACTACTCATCCATCTCATCAGTTGACAGCTGACTATGGGCCATGAGTCTCACACTCCTCGTCCTTTCTTGCAACTCAGCTCACCTCTGACAGCCTCGATGCTGCAGGGGTGCGGGTGAACTGGGTAGGCTGGGAGTGGCTTCTGAAGCTAGGGTCACCCGCCTCCAGGTGGGGCCTGGGGATCTCCTGCTTTTACAACTGATCCCCAGCTGACAGAGATCCGCTCCCCTGGAGAAAATGGCTGCTTTGAAGGGGGGACTCTATGGCACTGTACCATGCTGAGGCCCCTCCCCTCCCCAAACCCTGCCTTCTCTTGGCTCCACCCTCAAAGTCTCCAGGTATTTTCTAACCCAGACCTGGCAACCCTATCTGAAGCCTTGTTTACCGCTCAGAGCTACAAGGTGTTGGCTCGGTTTCAGCTGTAGGCTGTGACTTCCGCTCAGCTGGTAACCTGATCTCTTGCTGCTCTCCTCCTGACTGAGAGCCAGCTGCGCCTGGTTGTTCAATTACTGACTGAGGGCCAGCTGCAGGTAGCTCTTTGTCTTCAGAATCTGTGCTGTCACTGAACACAGACTGACTTACGTCACCTGGTTTCAGTTGATTGTTCTTAGCATTCCATAATTAAGGATACTTTTATGCAATCAGTCTCCCTATTTGACACATTTTCTGTTGTTTCCCCTCTAACTGAATCCAAACAAATGGTGAGCATGTAAACTTAACTTATTATTCCTGTTCAGTTATTGCATCTGTTAAAACATTGCTATTACGTGTTGTGATGATTTGCATATCTACATATATCACTGAACTCCTATCTTCCATTTCAATGTAGCTGAGGAAGTGTATGCTCACAGAAAGGCTCACACCTTGAACAAAACTTTGTTGGTCTTGAAGGTGACACTGGACTCCAATTTTGTTCTACTGCTTCAGACCCAACATGGCTGCCCACCTGGATCTATTTTCTCCAGAGTGACTAATCTCTGTAGTCTGGAGATGAGATGTAATTCCAGAAGAGCTACAGGCCCCATGTGGAGGTTGGCAAGCCTAGTAGTTGAGACAGCCCTGAGAATCCACCAATACCTTCTGACTCACACGCATACCCCCAAATTAATGGCATTTTAAAATAGCAGTGTCGTCCATCCTTCCCCTTTTCTTCTAACAAGGCCAAGGTCTTGTGCTGAAATTTGTCCCTGCCTGTATGATGAAGTTCATTTTAAAAGAAAAATCTCCCCAGTGTTAGAACTCAGACTATTGTGAGGTCTTTTCCCTCTGCTATCACTGGCTTTGGAATGAAATCTTGGGTGTTTGTCGAGACGCCGTCAAAGTGTTTTGAATTCTTGGCTTCTCTGTGTACATCGGGTGCCCTCCTTGCTCAGGGGGATCATGTGAAAAATGGAATCCCGCGTCCACCAGAAACTTACGCTGCAGGAAGAGATTAATAATTCCGACGCATCGCTTTGGAAAGCAACATATTTTCTTTTTCCCGCGACGTCGTCTGGAGAGCAGCTTCTCTAGGGGCAGCTGTGCTCTGTCAAAAGTCGCAGGCAGCATTTACTACCATAGAGAGCACAGTTCTAAGAGGAATACTCCTTATCCATCTCCAGGATTGACCTTTGACATGTTCCCCCCCCCCCCCCCCCGTCGAATACCAAATTGCATTAAACCATATTCTTTTCCAAGACTGCCCTCTGCATCACACAATCAATATGCTTTAATTACAGGATGATCCTATTGATTCTAATTAACCAAAATTGCCTGCCTCATTCATTTACAGTTCATACATATTCCTAGGGACGGGGTGATTTAGTACGACGGCTCCAGCATGATGCATTGGGGGGGGGGGTGCCCTGTTTTTTAAAAAACGCTCTTTCAGACGCTTGGCTTCTGATATGTCATTTCTCCTGTGATAGATGGATTATTTATTGTGTATAAACATAATTTTAAAATAATAAATTATGCACGCGCTCGGCCTCAACATGCAGCAAAAACGAAATTACAAATTGTAAGGAGTAGGGGATCTTTTGATTACAGTGGGAACTTGGCCACGCCAACGCCACGGTTTAATATATCTCAGAATGAATATTTCTCACTCGAAATAATATGTCAAGGAATCTTATTTCTTGGAGGGGTGCCGCTCGCGCTCTGAGGGTGTTAAACATTGAGGCTTATGAGGATATCCATCAATTCTTTGGAAGCCAAGGATCTTGGTTGCATTTGAATGGCTAATCCATAATGTATGCTACAATCTACACTCGGAAATCATTTATTCCCGGCGTTCTGGCGAGCGTTAAACGGCAGGTAACAGGGGATTAATGGCCTTTAAAGTCTTCAAAAAAAGGCTGCATATTAATTCTTATCAGATGATGATTTTTCACAACAGTCACACCAGGAAGGATTTCTCTATTAGCCCTGCAAGCTGATTGCACAGGAAGTGTGGGGTGCTTAATTAATTGTTCTTCTAAATGAAGAGGCCTTTGCTCCGTAATGAACACGCCATGACACAGGCTTCAAAGAAGCATTCCCCCAGGGAGACGGGCATGGGCATATTGGAGACACACAACCAGATGAATTCTTTACTTTGGTCCAGTTCATTTGGGGACCAGGCTGGAGAGCCTTTCTTTCTTCATAATGGAGGAGCTGGCAATTTCTTGTTCCTCTAGAACATTCATCATCCTATGTGAGACAGATGGGGAAGCTCATATGCATAATTTAGGTTGGGTTCTCCAACAGGTAGCTTGTGAGCCACTTGTCACTGTCTGTCTGCTGTAAGGCAACACATTGGCACCCATAGAATCCTAGTAGGGTTGCCAGCCTCCAGGTGGGGCCTGGGGATCTCCCGCTTTTACAACTGATCTCCAGCTGACAGACAGCAGCTCCCCTGGAGAAAACAGCTGCTCTGAAGGGTGAACTCCATAGCATTGTACCATGCTGAGGCCCCTCCCCTCCCCAAACCCCACCTTCTCCTGGCTCCACCCCCAAAGGCCCCAGGTATTTTCCAACCTGGACTTGGCAACCCTAAATCCTAGTGATCTGTAAAGTAGGCCTGAGTCTGCATCTTAGAAACCTTGTTCATACGTCACAGTGAATGCATGTATCTCTTTGGCTGCGATCATATGCACAATTAGACTTGACATAGGCATGAATGTTGGGCGGATTTAAAGGGCCCGATCAGACAACAACATCTGGGAAGTGCCCCACAGCCGTCAGCAACTCGTCCTGCGCCACTGCAGAAGCTGAGTTAAAAGACACCAGGGAAAATCCGGTAGGAAACGGGTTGCGATGGGCCACGAATGGACTTTCCCATGTCTGATCACTCCAGTGCCCTCTTTGCCACTAGAGGAAGACTCCTTGCATTGGAAGAGGGCTCCAGTGTCAGTCAAATCAAACCTTTCGATCCAAACCCATATCAAGGAAGCCCACAGCCCACACAATTTATTTATTTACTTCACATTTCTACCCTGCCCTCCCAGCCAAAGCTGGCTCAGGGCGCCTTACACAAACAATTTAAATACATTAAAACGTAAGTTACCATAAAACAATTTACAACCATAAAGTGCTAGTGATGGATGTCCTTCAACATTGTCCATATGATGTTAGTAGACATTCACAGTTCTCAGCTTGAAAGTTCTCAGCTTGCAGCTTGCATTCAGGTTGCAGTATTCTTTAGATTGTCCATGCAGTTGTTGATGTTCCATGGGTTATAGATGGCCGTTCCCAGCAACCAGGGCCCTCACATATTAAACCACTTGATGTTATTCATTGGTGATGGCGGTGGTCCCCAAAAGTCTGGCGGAAGAGCTCCATTTGACAGGCCCTGCAGAGCTGTAAAAGGTCTTGCAGGGCCCTGATCTCCTCCGGGAGCTTTTTTTGGAGATGAAAAGTCCAGTGTGGCATCCCTCTGCACTAACCAACACTGAATTCCACTCACTAGGAAGTTCTCCCACGCCCACCACGAAGGAATGTTTGACTGGCCCAAGGTTACCCAGCTCATTCAGTGGAGTGGCATATTTTGGGTTGGCAACTCTGGGCAGGGAATTTCCTGGAGATCTGGGGACAAACCCTGGGAAGAGTGGGGTTTGGGAGGAGATGGATCTCAGCACGGTATAATCCCATAGAGTCCTCCCTCAGAGAGTCAGTTTGGTGTAGTGGATAAGAGCACAGACTAATCTGGGAGAACCGGGTTTGATTCACCACTCCTCCACATGCAGCTGCTGGTGTGACCTTGGGTCAGTCATAAGTTCTCTCAGCGCTGTTCTCTCAAGGGTAGTCATCGAGATAGCTCTCTCAGCCCCACCAACCTCACAGGGTGTTTGTTGTGGGGAGGGGAAGAGAAACTGCTCTGAGACTTCTTTGGGTAGTGAAGGGCAGGGTATAAATCCAATCTCCTCTCCTCTCCTCTTCTCTGAAGCAGCCATTTTCTCCAGGGAGATAGACTTCTGTAGTCTGGAGATCAATTGTAAATCTGGGAGCTCTCCAGGATCCTCCTGATGGAGAACTGGACAAGCCTTCTATAAAATTGTTGACTTATGCATTGTTGCATTATGAGCTTGGGTTCTAGGAAAAAAAATTCTGCCTGAAGAAGATTCTGTCGAAACACGCAGTTTTTGCCTGGGAGGTGTGTTGTTTGCTTTGATGCTTGCTGAATCACTTTTGTGGAAAATATAACAGCCTGCTGTATCTCTCATGCCTGCTTTGATGCTTGCTGAATCACGTTTTGTGGAGAACGTAACAGCCAGCTACATCTTTTATCATTTACAACTGTGGCAACCTTCATCAGTCTCTTATCAGGAACAAGATAGTCTACACCACTGGAATAGGTTTCTGAAGCTGTGGACTTTTCTGTTAGTAGTTATATAATGTTCTTTAGGTTTTTGTAGTATAATGAATATGTATAAGATGCACTAGGGTCTCTATTGTATTTAAATCAATATACGAAGTACACAAGTGCATATTATTAGAGAGTGTTTTGTCTGAACACCTTTTTTTCATGTTTGTCCCATCTGAAGGCAGGCAGCCCTGGTGGGTCATGTCCCACAGCTGGGTCAGCCCTCTCCCTCTTTTTGCCCGGCAGCCATTTTATTTTGCCTCATTCTCAGGCTTCCTCCAATAAAGCTTGTATTTGGCCAGCAGTAGGATTTTATCATTAATAAATTTTAAGTTTTCATCTCTTTTGTTTCCAGCCTTCACGTCTGTGGTGTGCTGCAACCATTTAGCCATTTACTGAGATTAAAGGAGATGCGCAGTTGGTGAATTTCAGTCGTTCATTGATCTTGCTGGGAATTAGTATTTAAAAAGAAAGAAAGAAAGAAAAGTGGTGGTGTGGGGAAAATCAATCAGAGCACCTTGGTCATGAGCCAGAAACAGAGATTTAAGCCTTGCAGACTTCACTGCATGAGGAGGTCTCTTTAAAGGGCTCCACTGATAGCGGACATGATAGAACGTAATGGGTATTGTGGAGAAGCAGTTATGATATCGACAGAAATGCACACAGGTTTAGAAAAGGAAGATCCCGATAAAGACGTCCTCTGCAAAGTGAGAGGGTAAAGATAGAAGCTGTGAATGGCTCTTAAAAAATATTTCCAAGGTAGTGCCGTAATATTTTCGTAACCAAACCGAACGACTGTGGAAACCTCATTGATTGCTCATTCCGTCGGTTGATGATGAGACTCACAAGCTCAGTAAAGAGATGGAGTGAAACCACTTTGGGGCAAATGGCAAAATCATTTGCTATTGGAAGGAAAATTGCAGTAAATATAATCACCTCAGACAAGAGATTGCTGTTGTTCACACAGAAGGAATTAAAAGAAATGTTACTTGTCGTGCTGCTCTTTGGATATATCTATTTTACAGTGTGGCCAGTTCTGTGGAGATGAGCGCCATAAACAAGACAGATCAAATCTGAAATCTTAGGGAAAAACCCTATAGGGTTAAACACCCCCAAAATAATAGAAGCAGAGCCTGTAGCTTTAAGAAATGAATGCCCTCAGTGGGTATCACCGGTTGAATTACTGGCAAGGCGGGATATAAATGAAACAAATAAATAAATAAATAAATAAATATCACAACAGTACTGCCAGCCTTCAAGTCTTGGTTTCTGTCAGTAAAAGGTTGGGGGAGGGAGCAGGTCCTTTTCCAGTGGTGCCTTGATTTATAAGGGGAGATGTATCGGGTTCAGCAGCAAGCACCGAGTGACTTGCTACCACCAGACCCACATGACTTATCCAGGCCTAGCTGCTTGCTACTGTTCAACAGCAGCCACCCCATGAAAGCTAGTGTGGTGTACTGGTTAAAGTTTCAAACTAAAATCTGGGAGACTCAGGTTCAAATCACCACTCTGCCTTGGAAGCTCACTGGGTGACCTTGGACCATTTTCTAGGGTTGCCAGGTTCCTTCAAGATCCCAGCAGAGGGACGAGGGAATGCTCTGGAAGCGTTGTCCCCAGTGTGCCAACATCACTGGAAGTGGCATTGTGCACCATGTCTATATCACCTGGAAGTGATGTAGGCATGTCGGGGGAGACACTCTGGTTTTGGGCAAAACTCTATGGTAAAATCCTTCTCAAACCATAGAGTTTTGCCCAAAAACCAGAGCATTGCCCCTGACATGCCTATGTTACTTCTGGGTGATGTAGGCACATCGCTCCATGTTGCTGTTGGGGGGGTTTCCTCCCTCCAGCCAGCTGGCCAGCAGTAGGCAGGATCTCACAAAAATCAGGAGAACCCCTGCCTCCAACTGGGAGATGTAGAGCATTGGCTCCAAGCACAAAATGACCTGATGAAGCAGTGAGGGAAACAGAATGTTTACCCGAGAAATCTGTAGTTGTATGGTAATTGTTTGGAAGCAGCAGCAGCAGCAGCAGCACTGAATGATGTAAAAGAAAAGAAACAAAAAAGAAGAAGTAAATTTGTGGACTGTAATTGGACTGGAATCATTTTTGCACAGTGATCATTGGTGGGGTACAACCTTTGGTTAGTCTCTGTGGTCCATTTGTGGCTTGATCCAACTGGGGACCGACAACTCTACCATTTGCACATTCTCAGCCTAACTTACTTCACAGGGTTGTTATGAAGATAAAATGGAAGAGAGGACCATGAGGAAAGCTGTTTTGGGTCCCCTGTGGGGAGAAGGGCTGTGTATAAATGAAGTAAATAATAAATATAGTGATGGGGGGGGGGAGAAATAAAAGGCAGGTGGGTGGGTGGGAGGGAAAGAGAGGAGGGAGGAAGATGTGAGAATATGGGGGTTCGGAGAAGGGAAATAGGTTGGGGAAAGCAATCCAGAAGAACCTTGCAATTCCTTATAGGTTCCCCATGGCACAACAGGGCCTGGCTGGGCAAACCGCACTGCATACCTGGGCTAGAATTTGCCTGGGTAAAGGCTGCTGGGGGAATGAAGAAGGGAAACATGAAGATGTGTGGGGGAGGGATACGTGTAGGTTGGCTAGGGCAGGGCTATTTTTGGGCAGGAACGCACAGGAACAGAGTTCCGGCGGGCTCCTGAGTTGGCCACACCCAGCAGGAACTCATTAGCATAACAAGCCACACCCAACAGCAGAAACTCATTAGGATTGGCTACATTAGGGGTATGTGGCCTAACATGCAAATTAATTCCTGCTACAAAAAAAGCCCTGGGTTTTGATAACAAACAAGGTAAACAGAATAAGAAGCAAAAGGTGGGTGTGGCTGGATGACCACTCTTCTGATAACATGGGGGTGTGTCCTAATATGCTAATAAGCTGTGCTGTCAGTGGTGTGGCCTAATATGCTAATGAGTTTCTGCTGTTGGGTGTGGCCTATTATGCTAACAAGTTCCTGCTGGGCTTTTTCTACAAAAAAAGCCCTGGGCTAGGGTATGGGAAGAAGAGACAGAAGCAGGAAAGGGGGAGAGGCTATGGAGCTTTCATGAAAGGGAAAGGTGAAATAGTGAGGGAGGGGAAAGGCAATGCCCCTCGCAAGTCCTCGCGGGTCCCCACTTGTTACAACATATTTGACATCTCTCTCATCCTCTCAGTACAGACACAAGAGTTCAAATGGGTTCGGGATCTTGTGGGATATTGCACCGTTGCAAGTATTTACTTCCTGGATTATCCTGTCCTGACAGGAAAATCCAGGAGGTGAATTGTTCCAATAGCATAGTGACCAGTGGCAGTGTGGATCCAATGATGACATTTCCATGTCCACGGCAGGGGAGGGACGACAAGGGCAGGAAGTCACCTACTGCGCCTGAGAACGTGGTAAGCCTAGATGCAGATGAAAATAATTACACGTAGGCAGACAAATAGAATCTTCAGCTTTCCAAAATGCATCTCTTTGGTTATTGTGACACAAAACAGAACTTCTAAGCCTGCCCGTCTAGCTATTTCAGAACTCTCTAAACTCACGAGTCACAGATGTGTGTGTGTGGGGGGGTTCTCCTAGAGACTGTACGTAGACTTGGGGAAGAAATAATCAGTATTCATTCCTAATCAATATTCTGTTGATTCCCCTAGGTGCGACAGTTTCCACCAATAAATGTGATAGATGGCAGATATTTACAGAACATCCTGAATTCTTTCTCTGCGTGAGAAGCATTGGCTTCAACCACTCGTCGTAGGCTTAAATTAACCTAATTGTTTGCAGGACTGACGTCCACTAGTGTCTCCTGGGAGGACAGAAGTACAGGCTGTACAGTATTCTCCTGCTAGGTTTGGTTCAGTGGCATTGTTAACAGTGTATATTTTCATGGCCGATCATCCACTGCCTATTGTACTGAGAGCTGTCTGGGTGGCCAACTGTATTTCCTTACGGCTCCAAGGTCAACCCCACTGTCTGCACTTCATGGCTTATTAAAACTGAAGCTCTGCTAGCAGAACTAGAAGACCCAGATCTGCTGGCCCTGGTATGTGGACATCAAAAATTTCTGTACAGTTAAGCCAGCATTTCATGTCAGGTTCCAGTTCACACGATGGGACTCCCCAGCAGATTGATCCGTCCAGCAAAAAGAAAACTTTGATCATATGCTCTCCAGAGGGTCTTCAGAATCATCGAGTTTGGGTTGCCAGCTCTCAGCCCGCCATCCCCAGGAGACTGGAGAGGGGAAGTGGGTGGAAACTCACCTCAGTGGTACCTGGTGACATAGCACTCTCCTTTCTGGCTGCAGAACTGGAAGTGACACCATCACATTGCAGGGCACTCTAGCATTCGCCAGAGAGCAAAAGGCTAGAGCTTCCAGTAACAAGTTGGTGTCACTTCTGGCTCACAGCTGGCTTCATGTGGAGAAACGGGGAATCAAAACCTGGTTCTCCAGATTAGAGTCCATTGCTCTTAACTGCTACACTACACTGGCCCTCAAGTACCCAGGGATCCCTCTCCCCACAACCTCCATAGCCATACGTCACATAAGCATCAGGATTAGGTGGGCTCCCTTCATCATTAGATGCTTCAGTGGTCACATCACGAAGTGCACAACTTCTGCCAACCTTGTTAGGGCCCACCAGTCTCCAGATTAGGCCTATTTTAATTGAAAATCCACCCTTGACTGACAGTAGCCCTTTACAGATGACCCTTTTGCACACTGACTGGCCGTAGAAGAAGGAAAAGCAGGCATGACTCTACTGGTCCCACCTTGGCCTCGATGCAATAATTTGAATCAGAGGGGTCAAACACATAAAGGTCACCTTATCAGCCTGGGCCATGTGTGCCATAAAACGTAATGCCAGGTACCAGTAGGGCTGCCAAGTCAGCCCGGGGGGGCGGGGGATCCCCCGCTACAGGGGTTCCTGACCCGCCGGCCAGCATTTGGCTGGCGGGGGGAACCCCACCCCCTTCCCCAACGTGATGACGTCACCCGGAGGTGACATCATCACGTTGGGGACATTGCCAGGGCAACGCTCTGGCAATCGCCCCAAAACTCGATTGCCAGAGCGTCGCCTGGCAACGCCCCCAACGTGACAACGTCACTTCTGGGCGACGTCGCCGGGCGCCCGCACAAAGCGCGCATGCCCAGGAAACTCCCGGACGTTGGAGGACTCCCCCCCGCTGGTAAGTAAGGGACACTTGGCAGCCCTAGGTACCAGAGATGGACATTGCATAAAGCTCTGAGTTGGTGTGTCCTCAGGTTCCATGGGCTGGGAAGGGGGTGCAGAGAAAACCCGCCTAGGCAGACAGGAGAGGCAGCAGTGCAGCACTGGGCAGACGCCCCCATGATGTCTGACTGCTGCAGATCAAGGGCGTAGACTTTCCAATTTCCCCGGGGGGGGGGGGCTGGGGCTGGGCCAGAGACATCACAGGCCATTGTCTCTGGGGGAGGCTCAGCACTTCCTGGAAAAGTTGGGGGGGGGGGCTCCAGCTCCCCAGCCCCTCTGAAGTTGATGCCTATGCTGCAGATGAGGTTGTTTTGCTGTGCTGAAGCTACAATGGAGTGGTTCTGCCCACTCCCGCCCCCAGCACTCCCTCCCTTGCATCAGTTGCTTGCAGGCCACATAAGAGACCTGAATGGGCCAGTTCCAGCCCTGCTTTAAATTGTCTTCACCGAATGAACGAGGAAGTGTCTATGTGTACTGTCTCCCTCCCTCTGATCAGTGACGCTGCTTTTGGAACACGGCTAATTACGGGAAAGGAGTGTACACACTGACATTTCCTCCACGTGTTCACACTGTACAGATAACTTGGGGACAGTATTCCCTCTTAGCTGAGTTAGTGTGAGCTGGTTCACAGTTTTTTTTAGCCTCTGGCTCTCACATTTTTGTCTTTGCTCAGGAAGGATGGCTCCAGAACAAACTAATTTATGCAGCAGCCAAATCACTCGCTCACCACTTTAATGCCAGTAGCCCACAAAGTAGAATTTTTGCTCACGAGACTCCACAGCTTCGAGGGGGCATTGCAGACCAATTTGGGGAGACTGCCTTGTGAAATCTTAAGAGTCAGTTAAAACTCAAGAAAAGCACTGGTGTGTTTGGGATTTGGGGGTTTGGGAACTGGATAGAGTGTCCCAACCTTCTGGAAATCAAAAGAGTCAGTGAATACTCAAGGAAAGTGTATTAGAGTGTTTGGCAAACACTGGAACAAAAGCCTCGTATCATAAAGATTTCAAGTCACTGTGAATAGCTTAGGACACTCTCGTCAGCCTGAAACATATGAACTGTAGTCTGTGCATCTATTGATTTTACCTCAGAGTTATTTGAGTTACCTTAGAAATTTTACCCCTGATTTCATCCGACCTTTCCCCCTCTATGTTGAATAAAATATTTTGTAATTTTTGACCTTCCTGAATGCCTCGGGTGACGTTTCAGTTGCGTAAGTTAGAGGGGGCTCTCGACCCTTCCCTCAGGTTCCTGGCCTGAGCCAACAGTAAAATATCATAATGGGCACTTTCACATATGCTAAACAATGCAATTTCAATCCACTTCAGTGACTGATTGCAGGTGGATTTTGCCATTTCACCCACTAAAATCCAGTTGCGAAGTGCATTATTTAGTGTGTGTGAAAGTGCTTGCTGTCAAAGGGTGGGACAACCAGAGTATTTCAGAAAAGAAGAAAACAGATAACTGGGGTGGCTCAGTCACAAAGGGAAAGAAAAATGGAGGGGAAATGTTGCCTCTGAGGGAGGGAAATGGACTGGTGCGTCATCAGAGGCATCCTGTTCAGGGAGATAATACCTATACACACTTAGAGTGATGTAGCACCTCTCAATGTCCAGGCCTGCTGAGTCGCTCACTCCAACAGTTTTTTCCTCCAAGGTGAACTGATCTCTGTCTCCTGGAGATGAGTTGCAATCCCAGGAGATCTCCAGCCACCACCTGGTGCCTAGCAACCCTATTTGGAGAGCAGTTTTATGACATTTAACCCCACTGAGGTCCCTTCCCTCTCCTGACTCTGCCCTCCTCAGGCTCTATCCCCAAATCTCCAGGAAATTTCCAACCCAGAGTTGGCAGCCCAGACAGCTCATCACATACTGTCAGTTGCTAGGGAGAAAGGGAGAGTAACACCAAGCAAAAGCCTGGATGTGGAGGCAGAGAACTTTATGTACATGTCCCTCAGCTCCCAGTTTGGCGTAGCCAGTTTGGTGTAGTGGTTAAGTGCGCAGACTCTAATCTGGGAGAACCGGATTTGATTCCCCGCTCCTCCACTTGCACCTGCTGAATGACCTTGGGCCAGCCATAGTTCTGATAAGAGCTGTCCTTGAAAAAGGGCAGTTTCTGTCAGAGCTCTCTCAGCCCCACCTGCCTCACAAGGTATCTGTTGTGGGGAGGGGAAGGGAAAGGGGTTTGTAAGCCGCTCTGAGACTCCCTTGGGTAGTGAAGGGCAGGGTATAAATCCAATCTCTTCTTCTTCTTCTTCTTCTTCTTCTTCTCCTCCTCCTCCTCCTCCCACTCTGTGCCACATAAAATACTTACCGACAAAAATTCCCAGCATGCCTTGCCTGTTGTTCTCTTGCAGGGCCAGCAGCTTAGAGTGCCTCTGTTCCCATTTGGAAGATGGAATCTATTTCTGTCTGTCTGTCTGTCTGTCTCTCTCTCTCTCTTATCTGTCTGTCTGTCTGTCTGTCTGTCTATCTATCTATCTATCTATCTATCTATCTATCTATCTATCTTTCTTTCTTTCTTTCTTTCTTTCTTTCTTTCTTTCTTTCTTTCTTTCTTTCTTTCTATCATCTATCTATCTATCTATCTATCTATCTTCATCATCATCATCTTCTTCTTTTTTTTCATCGTCATCATCATCATCAATCTATGTGATTTATATACTGCCCTCCCCCCAACTATGGCTCACAGCAGTTAACAACAAGTTATAAAATACATTTTCATAAATCCTATGATATGTAGATACAAATAAAACAATAAAAACAGCCGTAATCGACTAATGAGACGGTGTGGGATAGTCCATGTCCTGTTGTCGTGGGGGAGGAGACAGGGAGGCCGGGCTTGATGGCTCACTGATGCTGTCCTCAACCACAGGCCTGGCGGAATATCTCTGTCTCACAGGCCCTGCGGAACTGCATTAATACTGGGATGCTCAGAACTATATTCAGGAACGTTTGCCTTTTCTGAAGTGGAAGCAATTGTAAAAGTGCAAGCGCTGAAAACAATATTTTACCTGTTCTTCAGTTAACGGATTTACTTCAACATGACACAATGACGATTTTAACAGAACTTTTGGCACTAGAAGAAGAGCATGAAACTCACTGCTCTAGTGCCTCTGGCCTGCCCTGTGCTTCGCTGTTGTTTCCCACAGTTGCCCAAGCCCAGTTCTGATGCAACACTGAGCAGCTGGTATTGAGATACATCCCGCAATTGTTTTGCAAGACCGAGAACACCAATACCTGGGAGGATACAATCGAGATTTACAAAATTAAATGTTCGTGTAGCGGCTGGAGAGCTGAGCAGAAACATAAGCCTGTCCAACATGTTAATTGTGACATCGCGATGTTGCAAATTAAAATATGTACATATTGATTAAGGCCGGGGATGTGGAAATTCCGTCCCTTCTGCCTTTGTTAGAGTGTCTCAGGTACTAGACAAGGATGCCGCCTCTCCCCCTTTAGGTTTATTTTTTAGCTACTGAGCCCTTGGGAGTCTCTGTTATGGGTAACACAGATATTAAGGGAGCATGTCATGAAATGCAGACGACATTGTCCTTTGTTTCACTCGACCACTGTTTTTCCCATAGTGAAAAGGGAGAGGATTTCAGCTTCCCTCTTCTGCGAATCAAAACCTCAATCCTTTATTTTGAAGCCATGTTCTGTTTCCTTATAAACTGCCTGCACCATTTTCAAAAAACAAACAATGGGGCGATTCCGCACTAGGCCTTAAATCCTGGTTCAGCCCTGTCCCCGAACTTACATTCTACTCGAGTTCACCCCTGGAATTATCTCGGGGTATTTTTTGTTTTCACGTTACACTGAGGTCACCTTGGTTTCGCCCCACACTCGTCCTGGGATAAATGGGTGCTGTTATAACCAGGGATAAATGCAAGGTATTGTGCCATGAGTTGAACTCTGATAAAACCAGGGATGAGATCCAAGTGCGGAAAGGACCGATATTAAGAATCAAGTTTGAGTCCAGTGGCACCTTTAAGACCAACAAAGTTTTATTCAGGGTATAAGCTTTCGTGTGCATGCACAGTTCTTCAGACACAGTGGAAAGGAAATATCAGTCTGTACCTGCGCATGTTTCTTTGTTAGGTTGATGGAGTTCCGTTCCATGCGGCTAAATGTGACGCACTCTCAGAAAACCAGAAAGGGGAAACAGAGACCAGAGACCAAACTGAGTACTGAAAGGAGGAAAATTAATGCAGACTGACAAAGAAAACCCAAGGGACACGCACGGTGAAAGCGAGGGAAAACACCCGTGCATAATATGCCCTAGTCTTGCTTTCCCTCCTCGGAAGGAGAGTAAGGGGGGAAGAAGTGTGGAGGAGTCTCTGCCACTTCACACCAGAATTCTCTTGATGCTCATGGGCAGTGATCGGCTTTTGTCCACAGCAGCCCACTGTGTCTGCTCTGATATTCTGGGATGCTTGTGTAGTTGTGCCTTTTGGCCATCCTGGACACATGGACATGTGAAGCTGCTTTCTCTCGAGTCAGACCCTTGGTCCACCCTGGTCAGTCTAACTGGCAGGGGCTTTTCAGGGACACTCAGGTGGAGGTATTCCTTTGAAGTGACAGATGCCTGGGATTGAACCTGGGGCCTTCTGCATCTGAAGCAGTTGCTTTGCCAGTAAGCCACAGCCCCTGTTCAGTAGTCTGGGGAGGCAAGAGGTATCCTTTACCCAGGGCTCATTTCGTAGCAGGAGCTCGTCTGCATATTAGGCCACCCCCCCCCGATGTAGCCAATCCTCCAAGAGCTTACAGTAGCCCCTGTAAGAAGAGCTCTCTAAGCTCTTGGAGGATTGGCTACATTAGGGGTGTGTGGCCTAATATGCAAAGGAGCTCCTGCTACGAAATGAGCCCTGCCTTTACCCAAGCTGATGTAATGCATATCAGGAATCCCCACTCTCACTGTATGCTCATTCCACCTCTCCAGTAGCAAAAGGTTGTGAGTTCGTTTAGCATCACTCTGTTCTTCTTGGCAACATACCACTTTTGTCCCAGTGATGTCAATGTCCAGCTGGGATGAGTAGCACCCCAGCACCACAATACTAGCCTGACATAGGGTTGCCAGCCTCCAGGCAGAGTCTGGAGATCTCCCAGAGTTACAAGCAATGCTCCCTCTAAGCCGTGGAGTCCTGTGAGCAAGAATTCTACATTGTGAGCTGCCAGCACTAAAGCTGTGAGCAGGCAGGTGATTTGGCTACTGTATAAATTAGTTTGCTCTGGAGTGGAGCCGTCCTTCCTGAGCTAAGACAAAAATGTGTGAGCCAGAGGCTACAAAACTATGAGCTAGCTCACACTAACTCAGAGGGAATACTGGTTACAAGTGAACTCTACACTATAGAGATCAGTTCCCCTGGAGGAAATGGCTGCTCTGGAGGTGGACTCTATGGCATTGTACCCTCCCCTCTCTCAATTTTGCCAACCCTCAAGCTGCACTCCCAAATCTCCAGGAATTTCCCAACCTGGAGCTGGCAACCTTAGCCTCTTGCAGGAAATACCATGTCCGTTGCACATACACGCAGTACAATGTATATTAGGTTGCACATTTGGCTGGGGATCCTGGAGGTTTTTTTGTCATCCTCTGGGTCACTGCGGGTGGGGGGGGGGAAGTATTTGTGAATTTCCTGCATTGTGCAGGCAGGGGGTTGGACTAGATGACCCTGGAGGTACCTTCCAACTGTCTGATTCTATAAATTGAAAAGCAAAAAAGAGGACATATATCCCAACTGACTGCTTCAAACCAGTGATCACTATGACAGATCTCATTTTAAATACCCCTACTATTTAAGCTGTGATATCTCCTACTCAATGCTCCCTCTAAGCTGTGAAGTCTTGTGAGCAACAATTCTACTTTGCGAGCTACTGGCATTAAAGTTGTGAGTGAGCAATCTGGCTGCTATATAAATTAGTTGCTCTGGAGTCATCCTTCCTGAGCTAAGACAAAAAGGTGTGAGCCGGAGGCTAAAAAACTGTGAGCTGGCTCACACTAACTCAGCTTAGAGGGAACACTGCTCCTACTAACTAGGGATATTCCCATCCTTCCAACCCCAAAGGAGGACATTTTCATCAGTTTTATAGAAAGGGGACAGACACACAAAAAAAGAGGACACGTCCCCTAAAAATTGGACTCCTGGTAACCTTAGTGTACATACAATACAAATGGACCTATGAAGCCTACGGCAAAAACCGGAGAACAAGACTCAACGAAAAAAACGCAAATAACTACAAAAATTCAAATGACAGAGGGAACATTTGCTCATTCCTAAAAAGGCACTCCAGATAACCATTGCAGTCTCATGAGCGGAAGGAAAGGGGAAAAAAAGGAACCTTTGTTCATGTATGCTAAGATTTGCCTACAATATTCTTTACATCTGCTATCTAGGGTGTAATGCCAACCAACATTTATACGCGTAATTGGTGCAATACACACAATATGATGAGCTATGGAGCTGTTCATTAATTACAAGTGATCTATAATAAGATCTGCTTTGCAGAGGCGGCATAAATCTGTCTCTCTCTTACTCAGCCATCAGAAGTCGCTTTCAGAACCACCGGGCCATTTTTCATCTTGCAGTAACCTTTCAGTTTAATGGTCAGACATTCCAGGGAAAGGGGGCAAATTCATTGCTTGGGTAAGAGAAGGGATATCGACGCAGTTGTGACCAAGGATGCATTTGATCCCCTTTTTCGTTCAGTGATGTGCTGGAAATTTCATGCGTTCTGGTCTCTCTGGTGTGCAATAGGATGATTTCTGCAGCTTTACGGATCACATTGTCTGCTTGGCATTTGGAGCGCTGCCTCCGCTGGTGTTTCAGGTTGCGTTTATATTGGAAGTTTCAAGGCTGGTGCAAAACCTGCCTGCCGAGAATTCCAAGTTCAGTCCTGACCCCTGGTAGAGCTCTGTGGGTTGCATTCAACAACCAAGGGCATAAATTGTGAGGAAAGCCAGTGATTATAAATATTCGGTCTTTAAAGAAGTCGTCCCAGTTGGTTTTTAAGTCTAAGTTATCAACGTTATTGGCACATAAAGATTTCTGAGCCACCTTATAGAAGAAGGAAGAGAAGGAAGAGAAGGAGGAGGAGGAGGAGATTGGTTTTATACCCCACCCTTCACTCAGCGTCTCAAAGCAGCTTACAATCTCCTTCCCTTCCTCTCCCCACAACAGTAACCCTGTGAGGTAGGAGGGGCTGAGAGAACTCTCAGAGAACTGCTTGAGAGTACAGCTCTGTGAGAACTGTGGCTGACCCAAGGTCACACCAGCAGCTGCATGTGGAGGAGTGGGAAATCAAACCTGGTTTTCCCAGATTAGAGTCTGCGCACTTAACCACTACACCAAACTGGCTGTACATTTAATCACCTGACCCAACCATCCATGAATTTATCTCCCCTACTATACAGACACAAAATCCACACCAACTCAAGAGCAAGATTTGAATCCAGTAGCACCTTAAAGACCAACATGATTTCCAGGGTAGAAACTTTTGAGAATCAAAGCTCCCTATGTCAATATCTGATGAAGGAATCTTTGACTTATACCCTGGAAAGGTGGTTGGTCTCTAAGGTGCTACTGCAGACAGAGACGACTACCCACCCCAAATGACCTGAAACTCAAGGAAATCAAACTCTACCACCGCAGCTCCTGTGCAGTTGTGAAGCTTTTCAGTAGCTATTTAGTCAATGGACAGGCAAACAGATTGGTCATTCAGCTCACAGCTGACCATGGCTGTCGACCATGGCTGCTGAACAAGGTACGTTCAACTGCAGATCATGTCCATTGTGAAATCCACAATATCTCTAGTATGAACTGGATCTGAAAAAGTGTATATGAAGCACTTCAAACTCTGAAAAACTGCTATAAAAGTATATGCTATATACTCTGAAGTCAGATTTTAATTTGTTCTCAATCGGGCTGGGAACTGATGTAGTCTCTTGCCCATTGCTTATCCTGGGGAGAATGCCACCAACCTGGATGGCGAAAGTGGAAAGCGGAGAAAGGTCAGTTTGCCCCAGCAGAGCAGGGGTAGGAGACCACCCGAGATGTCTCCATCCCTCTGTCAGAGATTTAACTTCTAGAGAATCTGGAGAGATATTTGCCTTGATCTGAACAGCCCAGTCCAGAAGACTGATCTTGTCAGATTTCAGAAGCTAAGCAGGGTTGGGTTGTTAGGATTTGAATAGGAGACCACCAACGAAGTCCAAGGTTGCAGAGGCCAGCAGTGGCAAACCACTTCTGTTTCTCTCTTGCCTTGAAGACCCTATGGGGTCATCACAAGTCAACTGTGACTTGATGGCAAAAAAAGAGGGATCGTTATTTTGGAGAAAAGCAGAAGACTTCTACTAGATGGGGGGAAGGGTTGCCAGCTGTGGCCACCAGGTAGGCCTCTTGGCCCATGGGGAAAAGTTTGTTTTTCCAGCAAAACTTTTCATATTTATTTATTTATTTTTATTTATTTTTGTTTTTATACCCCGCCCTCGCCGCAAGGGCAGCTAACAAGGGCATAAATGCCATACAGCATAAACATTTTAAAATCAGTTTAAAACATCAAAAGACAACAGTAAAACTCTATTAACAACAGCATAAACTGCATCAGTAAAACTACAATACCCCCTTAAGGTGCTTCCAATCTCGTTAAGATGACATCTTATCTAGTGAGAGACCCACCAGCCATAGCTATCAGGCCTGGACTGCATTCAGGGCCAGTTTTCATTGTAGATGGTGCTGGTGGCGGCTCCTAGCCAAAAGCCTGGCGGAAGAGCTCCGTCTTACTGGCCCTGCGGAACTGCATCAGGTCCCGCAGGGCCCTGATCTCTTCCGGGAGCTCGTTCTACCAGGTTGGAGCCGCCACCGAAAATGCTCTGGCCCTAGACCCAGTGAGCCTGGCCTCCCTGGGGCCCGGGACACGAAGTCAATGACACGACCCCGACCAAAGTGCTCGTTGGGGTATATGCGGAGAAAGGCGGTCCCTCAGGTATGTTGGACCCTGGCTATATAGGGCTTTAAAGGTAAGAACCAGCACCTTGAAGCGAACTCGGTATGCTATAGGCAGCCAGTGCAGCCCCGCTAGCACAGGTCGGATGTGGTCCCGTCTTGAGAGACCCATCACTAACCTGGCCGCAGCATTCTGCACCAGCTGCAGCTTCCGGGTTTGCACCAAGGGCAGCCCCATGTAGAGGGTGTTCATGACAAGGTTTCCTAACTCTGGCTTGGGAAACTCCTGGAGGTTTGGGGGCAGGGCCTGGGGAGGTGGATTGTCATAGTGCCACCCACCAATGCTCCCAGTCCCTCCAGGGGAATTGGATTCCTGTAGTCTGGAGATCAGTTGTTGTTCTGGAAAAACACCAGGCCATATCTGGAATTTGGCAACCCTGTTGCGAGAAGCTAAAAAGTTTCCTATGCGCCTTGCTGCCACTTGAATGGCTGTTCCCAGGTTCGGTCACAGACCCTTGTGCAAAGAAAGGTTGGCAACTCAAGTGGGTGAGACTCAAGTGGGACCACCCACGAACATAAGTGTAACCCAGGCCTTCCCTTGTGAAATGTTGGAAAATCTGATCCACTTTTGTGACTGCAAGCAATAGTGGATCCTGTTTTGCGTACTGCTCCAGTATCAAGCCCCTCCAATTGTCCCGAATTAGAGTAATGGTTCCACATGACCTGGAAACCTGTCCAAACAAGTCCTCTTTCTTCTTCTTTTGAATGCCATGGGTGTAGGTAGCTGTAAACCATGACATATAATACCAGATGCCTTTCCAGTTTCAAAGAATGTGAAATGCTGACATTTGGAGGCATATATAACAACCGTTGGGAAGAATATAGGCCTATTATGTGTGGGTGGTGTAGACCCTGTCAGTGGGACTGACCTTTGGAACAATGGGGCTATTGTCACCTTCACTTGCTCAGATGACTCTGAAATGGCCCCAAACACTTCCGCAGCGCTCGCCTCTGGAAACGCGGTTCCAGCAGCGCCCTTGTGAAATCCTTGAGTCTACCTTTCTGTGTCAGTTGCCCAACTCTCCCAAGAGGGAGATGGTCACAAAAGAGGTCTGAACGGCTCCTCATGCTTTATTAAAATGATGAATAAAGGCTTGCCGGGAATAGAAGGAGAAAGGAAGGAGGAGGGAGGGGAGGTGTTTTCTGCTGTCACGGAAACACTGGAAGTCCGGAATGACTTCTCCTTATGCAAGAAGACTTCCCCCCCCCCGAATACAGGTGAGGGTCAAGGATTATGTGGCCATGCTAATGTCAGCAGTAGAGAGCAAGGCGCAGGTGTGAGACCTGAGCTTGCAGAGACTGGAAGTTAGGATGAAAGGAAGAAGAAGAAGAAGAGATTGGATTTATACCCCACCCTTCACTACCCAAAGTAATCTCAGTGTGGTTTATAATCCCTTCCTCTTCCCCTCCCCGCAATGGACACCCTGTGAGGTAGGTGGGGCTGAGAGAGCTCTCTTGAGAACTGCCCTTGGGAGAACAGCTCTGAAAGAACTTATGACAGACCCAAGGTCACGCCAGCAGCTGCATGTGGAGGAGTGGGGACTCAAACCCGGTTCTCCCAGATTACAGTCCGTGCTCCTAACCACTACACCAAACTGGCTCTCTTCTGGAAGCAAGAAGACTGTGGTCCTCAGAGAGGAAGAGGAAGGGAGAGAAGTGTTGGTATGAAGCCTCCCTGGATAGGTTTAACTTGTGTGAGAGGCTGGTCAAAGTGTGGCATAGATATGGTTGCAAACGCCAAGCTGGGAAATTCCTGGAGATTTGGAGGTGGAGCCTGGGGAGGGCCCTGAGACCACACTCCAAAGCAGCCATTTCATCCAGGGGAAGGGGTCTCTGTGGTCTGGAGACCAGCTGAACTTCTGGGAGATCTCCTGGTCCCACCTAGACGTTGGCAGCCCTGCTTGAAATGCAGTTGGTGTTCCAATCAGCAAGGTGACCAGATGAGGTCTTCAACCTGATGCAAAACAGGTACTGCAGAGTAGATGAGTTCAATCACTGATCACCTTTTTTGTGACATTCTCACCACTGCTGTTCAGAAATATTCACGGCCGTTGCTGCTTTGGCTGGGGGCAAATGCCTACAAATGCAAAGACATGATTCATAGCTTGGGGACATGACATCCGTGGATCTTTATTCCTCTCTGAGCTCAACGTTGTCTTACTTTTTCCTTCCCAGAGCCAGTGCCCGGGTGAGCGCGAAGCCTTTTTGCACTTTGTCAGCACCAGCAGAGCTTGTGAGAAACACCACTTTTTCGTTTCGAGCTTTCGGTTTTCGGCTGCATAAATTTTCACCCCTCTGCATCGCTTTCTATTTCTGAGGGCGCCGAACACCTGCTTGCTGGAAAAGTAATAATGAGAACAGCTCCACACAGCTTGTGCCCCTCCAGGTGGAATGCAGCCTACCAGACACACGTGATGGCCCAGCAGGGCCCCAAAAGATTTCCTTGCTTTTGCTGCCTGTGTGGAGCTAGACATGAGACGAGATTTCAGGCTCCATGCAGTCTGATAAGGATATTCCCATTTCAATTCCCTTTCTCTCTTGTGAAAAACAAACTTGTGGGTCTCTATTGACAGACCTGAAGTTTTTGGTCATGTTGGTTCCCCCCCCCCCCACCTCTGTTGAAATAAATACATTTTCAATGTTATTTTTGCATCAGTTGGGGGGTGAGGGTGGGTCACATGGGTTGTTTGGGTGTTTTATGGTTGGGTGGTATAGTGGTTAGGGAGTAGGGATGGGCACAAACTGGCTGATGAACTAAAGTTTGTCATAAATTTTGGCTGATTGGTGAAGCAATGTTTGCGAACTGACGAAGTGGCACGAACTTCCACGAATTTTGATGCAGTTTGTGGTGGTTTGCGGAGAGCAGACAGGAGGCGTTTACCCTTCTCAAAAAAACAACTGAGTGCTCTTCACAAGAAACAGCTGAGTGGTGGGAAGCTTAAATGGCTTGGAGCTATTTAAACCCCTGCTTTCTGCTCCCCACGGCTTTTCATAGGGAGCAGAAAGCAAGGTTTAAATGCCTCAGAGTCATTTAAACCAAACAGCTGAGCGCTGATCCCCACCACTCAGCTGCTTGGATACCCCTGCTTTCTACTCCCAACAAAAAGCTGTGGGGAGCAGAAAGCAGGGGTTAAACTTTAAATGACTCATAAATCAACACGAATTGATTTGCTTCACAAACTGGTGCATCAGCACACAGTTCCATTCGTGGTTCAGCCACAAAACACGAACTGAACTGAACCTCAAAAATATGGTTTGTGCCTGTCCTTATTAGGGAGTCAGATTAGGCTTTGGGAGAACTAGGTTCAAATCTCTACTCTGCAGTGGAAATCACTGAGCTGATCTTGGGCTGGCCACCTTCTCTTAGGAGAACCTTTCTCACAGCGTGTTGTGAAGACAAGTAGTGGGAGAAAAGACCCATGTATGTCACCACGGGCTCTGTTGAAGAAAAGGCACACATAGGGAGACGGAAACCAATGTGAAGAAAATTCCAATATTAATGACATCTCTATATGGAAAGCAAAAACTTATGCTATGTTTGCCAACCTCCTGATGGGTGCTGGAGACCTCCTGGAATGACAACTGATCTCCAGACACCACTTAATGCATTTATTCCACCTCTCCGGGAGAAAATGGCTGCTTCAGAAGGTGGACTGCATGGTATTATACCCTCCTGAGGTCCTTCCCCTCCCGAAACCCCTCTGTCCCAGGCTCCACTCTCAAATCCCCCAAGTTGGCAACCCTAACTTGTGCCCTTCAGCTGAGTTCAAAATGGACTCTTTCCCTTCTTCTCTTCTACATCAGTTTGGTGTAGTGGTTAAGTGCGCAGACTCTAATCTGGGAGAACCAGGTTTGATTCCCCACTCCTCCACATGCAGCTGCTGGTGTGAACTTGGGCAAGTCATAGTTCTGTCAGAGCTGTCCTTGAAAGAGCAGTCCTCAAAAGAGCTCTCTCAGCCCCACCTACCTCACAGGGGGTCTGTTGTGGGGAGTGGAAGGGAAAGGAGTTTGTAAGCCACTCTGTGACTCCGAGTGTTCTTTGACAGCGGCTTAAGAGTTGCTTAAACCTGGGCTTTTGAAAATGACCATACGGGTGGAAAAATAACATTCAAAAGCGTGTTTATTTACAACAGGATTGTTTGGGTGGTTTCAGAGCCTTTCTAGAGACAGACAGAAAAATACTGTAGCCACTTACGGTGTGTAATGACTGTTGCAGTGATTAACCCATGGTTTAGTAGAATTCACAGACCTTCTCCTGAGTCAGCCCATTGGTACTTCAGGTTTGGTATTGTCTAGTATGATGGGCAGTGGCTCACCGGGGTCTCAGACTGAAGTCTTTCATCTCTCCTCCTACCTGGTCTTTTTAACTGGAGATGCTGCAGATTGAACTTGGGCCCTTCTGCATGCAGGGACGTAGACTTTTCTGAAGTCCGAGGGGGGGGGCTCTTTCCACACACACCCCCGAAAAACCTACTGCCAGCCGCCGCGCCTCCCCGGCCCTTCTGAGGCTCACCAGCCGGTGCTGCTGGTGCCTTTCCCTCCCCCTTCGCCCTGGCCACTCCCTCCCTCACCCCTAAAAGAGGAAGAGGGAGAGCTAAGGAGGGAGGAATGGCCAGGCCGGGGGGGGGGGAGAGGCACCAGCTGGCGAGCCTCAGAAGGGCCCGGGAGGCGTGGTGGCAAGGCACCGGCGGCAGGCACGACGTTTTCCCGGGGGGGGGGCTCAGTCCCCCCTGGGAAATTTCGGGGGTGGCTCGAGCCCTTGAGCCCCCCCCGTAGTTTACGCCGGTGTCTGCATGCAAAGCAGATGTTTTGCTTGGGACCTTCTGCATTTTCTTTTTGGGATCTTCTGCATGCAAAGCAGATGTTCTACCACTGACCCATCCTTCCTGCTCATTCGACACAGCTGCCTTGCCTTGTTTCAGATGATTGGTGTCTCAAGGTCATTATTGTCTACTTTGACTGGCGGCAACTCTCCAGGATCTCAGGGGTGTATGAGCCCATGTGTGGGGAGGGCGGGGCAGAAAATAAATAAATAAATAAATAAATAATTCCACAGCACCTCTTTCCTTGCCAACCCTATCACTGAGCTGCCCTGACCTGGATAGCCCAGGCTAGGTTGATCTTGTCAGATCTCAGAAGTGAAGCAAGGTTGGTTCTGGTTAGTTCTTGGATGGGAGACCGGAGACCATGGTTTCCATGGCGAGAGGTAGAGAATGGCAAACCACTTCTGGTCATCTCTTGCCTTGAAAACCCTGCAGGGTCTCTATCAGTCAGCTGCAACTTGATGGCTCTTTCCACCGTCACTGAGCCATGGTCACTCTGCTGCGGGGATATAGGCTACCCTACCCTGCAGTGGCTCAAGTGGTTAAGACACTGAACTGCAGACTGGAAGGTCAGTAGTTCAGCAGTTCGAGACCCGAGTGCTGTATGACAGAGTGAGCTCCCGTCTCTGGCCCCAGCTCTTGCCAACCTAGCAGTTCGAAAGCAAGAAATTGCATGTGGATAAATAGGTACCCCTTTGGTGGGAAGGTAACAGCGTTCCATGTGCCTTGGTGTCTAGTCATGCTGGCCACATGACCACAGAAATGCCTTTGGAAACAGAGATGAGCATCACATCCCTAGAGTTGTATTCGACTTGCTTTCGAGCAAGGGAAACCTTTACCTTTACCTTACCCTGCCTTACAACGCAGAGCTGAGCAAGATCATATCTGGACTCCTTTTCATCCCCAGAACTTGAAGCTGAACTCTTCCTAATCCACTGGAAGGATACACAAGGGAACAATAATTACTGGGAGTGGATGTGAGCTATTGCTTCCATTTAATTTTGAGCTTCCCCAAGTATGTGTAAATACTGCTGTTCGTTCTTTAGATTTAACTTTGCGTCAAGCCTGAGATCAGACTTGCCGGCATATTTTTTTTTTAATTTGAAGAAAGAGTGCAATGAGCTAGAAAACCAGCATGTATCAAAAGAAGCAGACACAGCAGATAACATCCAAGAAATGCTATTTTCTGAAACATCAGCTATTGCTGCCAGGAAGAAGCCCATGGTTCCAGTTCTGCACATGGAGAACAGGGTATGGACCAGGTCCGTATGCACGGGGGTGCCTATGAGTGCCCAGCACCCTCCCCAAACAGCCATGCCTCCCCCCTCTCTGTGAAGTGTCTGCCTAGCTTGCCGGAGGAGGGGAAACCACATCTCAGCCTGTGCTCAGCTTGCTGCCGGTGCATTTGTAACACCTGAGCTTTTTCTGGAGGGGCAAGATGAAGTTTCTGTCTTCTCTCTCCTCTCAGATTGCCTGCAAAGGGGATGCAAGGAGAAAAGCCCTTTGTCACTAGGGGTTAAGGGGCTGCTCAGGGGGCTATTGTCCTCCTCCTGCTGCTGCTGCTAGGTAGCCACAGAACCAGGTGGTGTCTGTAAAACCTTAAGGGGCTCTCCCAGCTCCTTCAGCAGTGCTAGACATCTTGGATATTCTGGGGGGGGGGGGGGAGGATAGGCTTTGATTCCAGAGCAATGCCCAGTCCTTTCGGGAGAATGCAACTCCCAGATACAAATCCTGACCTTTCTTTATTTCTTCTGAACCCCCCCTCCCATTTTTACCTGTCAGCTCTTACCTAGCCGTGTCCTCCTTTCTATATATTCCCCTAACAACAAGCCTGCGATGTAGTCAGCTTCACTGTACTCAACTGCCTCCTTGGATTCTGGGTTTGGGGCTGGTATGGAGTACCCTCTCTGATGTTCCCTTTTGCTTACAAGTCAGGAACTGGGTACTCACTCAGGTTCCTGCTCTTGGGTGCTCACAGCAGAGACAAGGATGTTCAAAACAACCATTTATTGGCAAGAACGTACAGAGATGGGAGCAATGGGTTTCGGAGCAAGTGAGGGCCCACAGTCTGCAATTCTAACTAATCCACTGAATTAAGGAGCGGGGACTACACTAGGGTTGCCAAGTCTTAGGGACTCACTGGCGGGGGGAGTCCTCCTCCGGCCGGGAGTTTCTCCTGGTGCGCATGCGCCCAGCGACGTCACCAGAAGTGACGTCAGCACGTTGGGGGCGTTGCCAGGGCAACGCTCTGGCAATCGCCGCAATAGAGTTTTGGGGCAATTGCCAGAGCGTCGCCCTGGCAACGCCCCCAACGTGCTGATGTCACTTCCGGTGACGTCATTACATTGTCCTCGCTGGACGACTTCGGGGGTGGGGTTCCAGCATTTGGCTGGCGGATCGGGAACCCCTTTAGTGGGGGATCCCCCGTCCCCCGGGCTGACTTGGCAGCCCTAGACTACACCCCCTGAGACTAAACCACCACACACCCCGATCAGAACAGAGGGGAACAGACTGTTGCATTGTAATGAATACAACAGCCATGCTCCCTCTAAGCTGTGGAGTCTTGTGAGCAAAAATTCTACTTTGGGAGCTACTGGCATTAGAGTTGTGAGCGAGCGATTTGGCTACTGCATAAATTAGTTTGCTCTGGAGCCATCCTTCCTGAGCTAAGACAACAGTGTGTGAGCTGGAGGCTAAAAAACTCAGCTTAGAGGGAACACCGTACAACAGATAGACCTCACTTTCCTATATACTGCACTGCGGGGCTCAGAGAAAACCCTGTTTCCCCCCCCCCCCTCCTTCTCCACACTGGTGCTGTGCTAGGTACACCATAATAAGGCAGGCCATTGAAGCCAAGGCCAGCAGTTCATTCTTTTATTAAACAACAGGCTTGCCAACCTCCAGGTGGGCCCTGGAGTTCTCCTGGAATCACAACTGATCTTGAGACTACAGAGATCAGATCCCCTGGAGGAAATGGAAGCCCCAAGTGGCGGCCTCTTTGGTGCCACATCCCTACTGAACTCCTTCCCACCAAACTCTGCCCTCTCAAGACCCCACCCTATATCTCCAAGTTGGAGCTGGCGACTCTAAAGGAATGTTCTGGAACCTACCGGGGCCTTAAACCTCTGGTTTAAGATTCCTGGCGCCTTATGAGAGCTTCTTCCTCTCTGACTGAGTCCTGAAGAAGAAGGCAGAATTGGAAGTGAGGGACCGATAGTCACAGACTGCGAATGACTAGCAAATCATGAAAACCTAGAATTCTGAAGTATTATCTCCATTGGTTCTGGTTATTCTCTAATAAGAGGTCTAGATTCTCAGATAGTTTGCTCCAGATTTTTCTGTGCATTACTCTGCCACTCTGTGTGGCACCCATAGGTGCTATAGTGTCCCCTGGTATGATTCCCTGTTGCCTGTTTGCTTCTTCCCCAAAGCAAAGAGCCAGTCTTAGCTTTTGGCTATCTCCCTGGAACAGGAGGTGTTTCAGAGGAGTAAGAAGCGTCACCTTCGGTCTGCAGGGAGCCCTCATTCAGAAATAGCTTTCTTCCCCATCATAGGAAGATGCTTAGCTTGGGGCAGCCCAACATTTTGTAATTGTCCCCCATGGGAGCCATTTTGTGATCAGGTCAAATCAAAGCACTGAAATAGACACAGATGAAAATAATGTTAAACTGCAGAGTTTTATACTTGAGAACTATAAGCATGCAATAATGAATATACATTTGATCATACCAAAGCGATCCACAGAGTTTCAAAATGTATACAAAGTGGTCTCTGAGCACGTACAAATACTAAAGACGAAGGCTCTAGATTCCACTCTTCATTTCGTTTTCTTCTTCAGAAAATAACTTCTACTGAAGAAGAAGAGACTTCCACAGAAACTTCAGATAAGAAAAGTGGATTGATTAACAGATTCTCCCCAACCTCTGGGGCATTTCTTATTAAGTACAACTTGTAGAGAGTCTTGAATCTTTACTAATGGGCAACCGGTCACTAACACAGGAACTAATCTCAATGGTCTAAGAAGTGTCACCTTTGGTCTGCAGGGAGCCCTCATTCAGAAATAGCTTTCCTCCCTTATACTATTACGGCTGCGTGAATTATCTGGGCCAAAAATTGGAAAACAGAAAATAGTCCCGTTATAGAAGAAATAATATACAAATTAATGGATTTAGCGGAAGCAGAAAAAGTTAGTCATATATTATATGGAGAAAAAAAGGATTCCTTACAGGAAATATGGTCGAAGTTTTATGATTGGTGTAAAAATAAACAAAATGGCTCAAACATGGAAAATATATAAATTTTAAGGTGTTTCAGATATTAGAAAGACAAACAAGAACCTACAAAAGATCCAGTATAATGATAAGAATCGTGTATGGTACAAGATTAAAAGGGGAAGTACTAAAGAAGAAACAGATAGACCAAAATAAGTTGCAGCATGATATGTGGAGGTTCCGTGCGGTCCCCACTACTAGACTTTTATAATTAAATGATAGGTCTATAGGAAATAAAGTATGAAATATGATAATGTAAAAGTGGTATCTGATGTATCTGACACGCAAATATGACGTTCTTTATTGTGGAATTGTTCGGTAGTACTGGATGTAGAAATGGAGGTATATTGTTAAAAATGAAATAAAAATATTTATAAAAAAGAAAGAAAGAAATAGCTTTCCTCCCCATCATAGGAAGATGCTTAGCTTTGGAAAGCCCAACATTTTGTAATTGTTCCCCACGGGAGCCATTTTGTGATCCCATAATACCCATTTTGGCAGCCATTTTGTGACTGGATTTTCTTCCAGTTTGGTGAGAGAGTGAGTTTGGCATAGAGAGAGCCACTTCGGTGTTGTGGTTAAGAGCACAGACTCTAATCTGGGAGAACCAGCTCTTATTCCCCACTCCTCCACATGCAGCTGCTGGATGACCTTGGGTCAGTCACAGTTCTCTCAGGAGCAGTTCTCTCAGAGCTCCCTCAGCCCCTCCTGCCTCACAGGGTGTCTGTTGTGCGGAGATGTTATGAATTAGGGCTGGAACATTCCAGGACTGTCTACCAGAGACTGGCTGAGCTTGGAGCTCTAGAACAGTAGCTCACCAGGACTCTAGAGGTGACCAACGAGGAATCAATGTTATGTAAATAGCCTATCATTGGGAGTTGGGTGTGATTGGGTGTGGTTTTGCATGCTATTTGAACAGTGCTGTTGCTCTGGGGTTTTGTCTTGTTCTTGCAGAGTCACAAATAAAGCTGAGCTGATCACTAGACTTGGGTCTGCTCATCCATGGAACCCAGTATTTAACAGGAGAGGAAGGGAGAGGAGATTGTAAACCGCTCTGAAGGACGGGGTACAAATTCAGTCTCCTCCTCCTCCTCCTTCTTCCATGGTACCAATTTTCACAGTCATTTGTGGTTGGCCATCTCTCTCTCTTGGTGCTTATTGTGTGTCCCAGCAGACTCAACATGGTCGGGGACCCCTGCTTTACCAGTACAGAGCAGGAACTCACCAGACAACCATTCAATTGCTTGAACAGTCTTCCCGGACTCATCCCCATCGTCCTGATTCTTCTTATCTAGGCATGAGCAGCCAATGAGACGACGATTTGATCTGGCCCATTAGACGCATGCAGGAGCTAATCACCCCGATACCAGACAATTCCCCGAAGCGATTGCCATGCAAATGGCAGTTAACTGTTGCGTGGACCCGAGATGCAGATCAGAAAGAATTGGCAAGCGCTGGGATCGCTGCTGAAATTTCCCCCGTGTTTCTGCCAACAGGAGAATTAATTGAACACAGGTTTGTGGCAGGCCAATAAAGTCTTTTGTTTAAATGGTATCAAAGGCTGCTGGCAGCAATAAGAGGCTAAGCACAGATGCTTGACTTTCATTCACTTCTTGGAGGAAATGATCAGTCCCCAGGTGGGAAAGGCAGATGGTTTCTGTTCGCAGAACTCTCTCCATGTTGTTACCAGCGCTGGGTCTCATTCCCCGGCACCTTTAGCATTTTTACATGAGAGCATAATGAAACAAAATGACTGTCCAGGACACTTTGTAATGCCTTCCTGTTTAGCCGTAAGGGGGTATAGTCTGACTATCATGTACGATCATCGGATACCTGATGTTGATTGAAACCGGTAACCTGCCAACGATTTTCTACAATAGGCTTCAGTGACAGATTGCTCTAGGGAGTTGAAGGTTTTGCAGAGAAGGGAAGTCCGTGGTGGACTTGAAAGGATTTTGTGTAGTATGAGTGGAATAGGATTTCAAGATGCTATGGGCATGATTCAGCCTTGACCTGGATAGCCCAGGCTAACCCGATCTCACCAGATCTTGGAAGCTAAGGACGGTCGGCTCTGGTCAGTATATGAATGGGACACCACCAAGGAGTACTCCCGTTAGATTACAGGCACTAAAGACACTTTACAGATGGCACCTCACACCAGTTAAACTCTCCCACATATATTCCACTCAGTCACCCAAATGCTGGAAATGTCAGTCAGAAGTTGGGACTTACATTCACTTATGGTGGGCCTGTCCAGTCATCACCTTATTCTGGAAGCAAATCATAACAGAAATCAACTCTATGTTAAAAGTCTCTGTACCTTATGACCCTACTTTAATTTTGCTCAATCTCTGGCCAAAGACCCTAACGAAAATTAATAAAGACCAAAGAGAACTAATTGAGATACTCATTACAGCAGCAAAGTATACAATTGCGGTAAATTGGAAAGAAACCTCTAAGCCTTCATTGAGCACATGGCATGCCAAAATATGGGACTATTTTATCTTAGATAAAATAGCGGATAAGTTTGAGAATAGAGACAAGGGGGAAAGCACCAAAAGCCAAATGCTTAAATGGGAACCGATTTTAGATAGTAACCCTAATCCAAGCAATAAACATCTTCCAAAAAATTGGATAAAAGATTCTACATTATACTTATGGTTGTAAACGGTGTTATGAACATAATAGTTACTGTTTAAATAAGATAAACAAGGTTGAGTTATATGCTACTTTTCAAATGTAAAACGACTGAATTTCATGATGATATATATGTTGACACTCAAGTTAGCAATGTTTAACATGCTATGTGGTTTTTCTCTGCATTAATTTTATTCTGTACCCTTTTAACCCTTCAATAAAAAATTTCAAAAAAACACACAAAACAAAACAAAAAACCAAGGAGTACTCGGTTGTGACATGGAGGGAGGCACTGGCAACTCCTTTCTCATAGGCGTAGACTACCGGGGGGGGGGGGCTCGAGGGCTCGAGCCTCCCCCGAAATTTCCTGGGGGGGAATGAGCCCCCCCTGGAAAACGTAGCGCCTGCCGCCGCACCTCCCGGGGCCCTTCTGAGGCCGGCAGCTGCTGCTGCCGGTGCCTCTCCCCCCCCCCGGCCTGGCCACTCTTCCATCCTTCCCTCTCCCTCCCTCTTTTCCCAGCAAAGGGAGAGGGAAGGAGTGGGGGGGGGGGAGAGGCCCTGGCAGCAGCAGCTGGCGGGCCTCGGAAGGGCCCGGGGAGGCGCAGAGGTTTCCTGGTGGGGGGGGACATTGCCCCAGTGAGCGCACGTGCTTTGTGCGCACGCTAAAGAGCCCCCCCCCCGAATTTGCAAAAGTCTATGCCCCTGCCTCTTCTGAACATTTCTTGCCTTGACAAGTAGAAGAGTTGGTTTTTATACCCCACTTTTTCACTACCCGAAGGAGTCTCAGAGTGGCTTACAATCACCTTCCCTTCCCTTCCCTTCCCTTCCCCTCCCCTCCCCACAACAGGCACCCTGTGAGGTAGGTGGGGCTGAGAGAGCTCAGAGAGAACCATGACTTTCCCAAGGTCACCCAGCTGGCTTCATATGGAGGAGTGGGGAATCAAACCCCGTCCTCCAGATTAGAGTCTGCCGCTCTTCACCATGACACCACCCTGGGTCTCAGGGGGTCGCCGTACATCAGCTGTGACTTGATGGCAAAAAAAAAAATGTGCATGATCTTTAAGAACTCCAAGTCATACTGATCTCAGCATGAGCCTCCTATTGTTGATCTGTTACCTGTGTACCCCCACCAATTCTCAAAGAAGCCATAGGAAGTGTACGCAGTCCCCTTCCTGCAGCTTAGTATCATTTTAGATCTAATGGAATTACAACTGATCTCCAGTCTAGAAATATCAGTCCCCCTGGAGAAAATAGCTGCTTTGGAAAGTGAACTCTATGGTATTATACGCTGCTGAGGTCCCTCCCTTCCAAAAACCCCTCCCTCTTAGGGTTGCCAGGTCTTACCTGGCTGCCGGTAGGGGGCTCCTGGATCTTCTGGCCACCGTAGAGTTTTTAGCCAAATGCTAGAGCATCTTCTGGGTGACATCATCGTGCCATGCATGTCAGGTGTGACAGGGCTTTTTGGGAGCCGGACAGCTGGCAATAAACTCAAACAAGGTGACTTTTGGACAGCGGCACCTTTTCTGCACCTCGGTGTTTCTGCTCTTTCCTGGTGAGTTAAATCCCTGGCTGATGCCCCGACTTTGTGGCACCCCTTCTGCATAAGGGCATTTGTTTCAGGGATTTTTTCCCTTGAATTCGGATCCGACTCTCCCCGTGTATTCTGCACTTCCTTTGAAAGGGGGTTGTGTGTCCGTGTTGCCATGTACTTCATCAGCGACAGAATCTCCTTTTTTTGGTGCATGTTCAGTAATGTTATAACGTTATAACATTGTAAAAAAAAAAAGGCTGGATACTCGCCAACTCAGAAAATGTCTGGCAATCATCGAACTGGATACACCAATACATAACAGTGTTATTCGGTAATTATGATGCACACTGAATGTGTCATCATGTACTTCAACAGTGAAGAAACCTCCTTTTTTGCCTATGTGCAGTAATTTTATAACATCATAATAGTGTAAAAAAAAGACTGGATGTATCATGGGAGACAGTAAAGATTCCCACAAAATCCTAATGAAAATAGTATTCCATTTGTGATCTTTGAACTGGATACACCAATTCATAACAGTATTATTTAATAATTATGAAGCACGCTAAATGGAAACACTGCACATGTTGCATTTCCATGATTATCAAACCAATTATGTAATTCCATTATTTTCAGATGTTTAAAAGACTGAATTGTCACTGGCTGAGGACAGACTGGCAGTCTGGCCCGCTCTGCCTCCGCTTTAAAAGCGGAGGCAGAGTGGCAGTCCAGACTGCCACATCTGCTTGGAGGAGGCGGGCCGGATGGAATGCATCCGGCGCAGCGTTCCTCCCGCAGCAGCCGGGCACCACTTAAAAGTGGTGTCCCGGCTGCTGCGGCGTGCGTTCCACCCGCTTCTGGCAGGTGTGAACACGTGCCAGCCGGGGGAGCCGCGCAGTGTTCGGCCGCCGCCGCCAGAAGCCGCCCGCAGTCTGGACGCTGTGGGCGGCTTCCTTGTGGTGGCGTGGCAATTCCTCCCACCTTGTTCTGCCGCGCCGTGGAGGCGCGGCAGAACACCAGTCTGTCTTCAGCCACTGAAAGTACATCGGGAGCTATAGGGGAAGGGGGGGGAATGAAGAAACAATACAAGTGCGAGGCGACAAAACCTACCCACAAAAAAGGGCGGGGGGAGAGGCAACGAAAATTATGGACGAGTGACTGCAAGGAGAAAGCTACATTAAACCTCACTGCTCATTTTGTCCCTGCGGTATAACTCAGTGACATTAAGTAAAACCCCCCCAAAACACAGCATTGTAACGCAATCAAAAATATGGTAAAAATCTGTCTGTGGCCTGGGGAACTCAGGGGGGTGAGGGCGAGGTGTATATGTGACACTGATGTCACAAAAGGGTGGTGTGAAATGAAATTCGACTTTGGGAATTCTGCAACTGAAAACTGAGTTAACGCCTGAAAGGGGGCAGAATCATGGGAAAAGCATATATGGGAAATGCAGGGTAACGGGGCAGCAAATTCTGAGCTACTCCTGAAGCAGCCAAAAATTGTGCAGAAAGCTTTATAAACATCGATGATTTAAGAACACCGATGTGGCGATTTGCACATGTGCAGAAATGGTCCAGGTTGGACCAGGAGCTCTGCTGTAAGTGTCCTGCTTCTTTTATTGCACAGGCCAAGGTGCCGGGCACTAGGATCTGGATTTGAGCTCTGGTAAGAAAACAAGTTCGCAGCAGCAATGAGAGCTGCGTAGAGAATTGTCTCTGCATGGTTGAAGCCATGGGGTAAAAATCAGAACATGAACCTAACTGAAACTGAATGACTCTGATCCCACCTTCTCCCACTACATATAGGGCTGCCAAGCCTCCTACTATGGCAGGAGGGCTCCTGCTGGCAGAGCACCCCCACCCCACAACTGCTCTGAGCAGCAGTAGGAGAAAAAAGAATGAAAAGCATTGTTGATGATGTCGCTATGTCGCTTCAGGAAAGAACCTGGACGTGACAAAGGGTAGCTCTAGGAACTGCTGGAAACACAACAGTTACCATAGAGTTTCTGGTGATTCCTAGAGCTATCCTCTATCACTTCCTTCTTTTCCCCAGAAACAACATAGCACCGTCACTGCTGCTGCAGGTCCACCCAGGTTCCTGCACCTAATTCTTCTACCAGTTACCTGGCAACCCTAATGGCACTCCATATATGGTTCGCACCCTCCAGGTAGCACCTGGAAATCTTCCGCTATATTCAAGGGTCATTTCGTAGAAAAAGAGGTGCAGGAGCTCATTAGCATAACTTATTCGCATTTGCTACACCACCTGACATCACCGGAAGTATGTCAGAAGGCAAGATAGATAGATAGATAGATAGATAGATAGATAGATAGATAGATAGATAGATAGATAGATAGATAGATAGATAGGAAGGAAGGAAGGAAGGAAGGAAGGAAGAAAGAACTGGCAGAGAGGGGACAGCGACTAATCCAAGCCTCAGAAATACCACTATTCTGGGAGGATAGCTTCACTGGTGGCTGAAGCCTTCAGAAGGCTGGTCGGAGGAACAAGGACCTTTCCAGGGGACGGGGTCATTTTGCTGCAGCCATGACACAAGCAGGCATTCCCCCGCGGGGTGGGGGGGGCTGGCACCAACTCCCGGAGCTGCGCTCCCCCAAGCTCCTGCTCAGAATGACCCCTGGCTATATTGATCTCCAGACGACCAAAATCAGTTCCCCTGGAGAAAATGGCTGCTTTGGAAGGTAGACTCTAGGACATTAGACCCTGCAGAGGTCTCTCCCTGCCCCAAACTCCACCCTCCTTAGGCTTCACCCCCCAAATCTCCAGCTATTTCCTCACCCAGAGCTGGCATCCTAACTCCGTAGACAGAACATCAGATATCAACTGCACTGCATTGAAGTTATACAAATGGAAGCAGCCAGCGGTGCAGCCAAGGACCATAGGACCGAAGCGCCTTACAACTTGGGCTACAGTTTAAGCTGTTCCTTCACACAGCGCGTGCTACCTATAGCTCTGGCTTTATGAGCTTTTCAAGGCTTTTGAAGCAACAATAAGCTTCTTTCAACAGACTCCACGATAATGCCAGGTACAAGCGTTTAAGACTATCACGAAACGGACAATGGACAGTTGCTCAAGCCTTCACACCAGAACTGAAAACATTTACAGAGTGAAAACCAGCAAAGAGAGAGAGAGAGAGAGAGAGAGAGAGATCATGGGCTGTAATTGTGGTCAGCCACACACAAAAGCTACATAATGTCAGCCAAGGACTTGAGTCTGTCAGTGAGGACATTCGCTTGGAGAAATCCGGCGGGCCGTAAATCTTGTTTTTGTGCAATGGATTAATATCTCACAGGTTACAGCTGTCCTATTTTTTTTTTTTTTTTGCCATGTGAGCTAAATTTCAGGGCTTCACAAAGGAATATTTCTGACTGCTACGAGAACAACAAGCTAGCAGCAGGTGTTTCTAAATAGACGGCATGCAGTGGCAGCCAAACAGCCTCCAGGGACCCAGGAATGTACCGCAGAACAAAGGCCAGGATAAATCTCGGTGCCAACCGCAGGGAGGAAAGAAACCATCAAAGGCAACAAAAAGGTCATTTATCCCTATTATGGTTTGGAAGGTTTTGTTTTGTTCTTTAAATCACTTTTACGCATCATGCAGTGGGTTTGGAGGCCATTACACTGGAACCAAGATGCTCCTCAAATTCTCCTCTTCGGACTTTCTCCCCAGATTTCACAGTACCAAATTATTGGGGTTTGCTTCCAAAGAGGTCCTGCCAACCTAGCAGTTCGAAAGCAAGAAATTGCAAGTAGATAAATAGGTATTGCTTTGGTGGGAAGGTGACAGTGCTCCATGCGCCTCAGCATTTAGTCATGCCGGCCACATGACCACGGAAAAGTCTTTGGACAGCACTAGCTCTTGGACAGTTGCTCAAGCCTTCACACCGGAACTGAAGCCTTCACACACGGAAAAGTCTTTGGACAGCACTAGCTCCTTGGCTTGGAAACGGAGATGAGCACCACCCCCTAGAGTCAGATTCGACTGGCTTTCGAGCAAGGGGAACCTTTACCTTTACCTTCCAATGAGGAATCAATGACTTGAGCATTGACCATTCATCCATTTTGTAGTAACAAATGTTCTAGACTGTTGTACATGTTCCATTTTTTTGTGCTGGCACTGCTTGCTGCCCTGGCTTGCCCCCTTTCCCCCAAAATGAGGAGGGGAGGTACAGGGGAGTCTGGTTCCTGGGTTGAGGCACACGGGTAAAAATGACATTTCAGAGGGTAGAACAAATTTAGAGTCCAGTGGCACCTTTAAGACCAACAAAGGTTTATTCAAGGGATGAGCTGTCGTGCACTTTTTCAAATCCATTGGAATGGCAGGTAAGGTTCAGACTTCTAGACAGGGACTATAGCAAATTAACATGTAACATGATGATGTTTAAGATGCAAAGTCAGAACCAAATAACAAACTAAGGTTATAAGGTCAACAGTTGTAAAGCAATAAATATGTCAGAATAGGAGATAAATGTCTAAAGGTGTCTTTTCTAATTGTGGGACACTTTGTCTGTATCTGAGGATGGCCTGTATGGCCCCTTCCAACTCCATGATTCTATGATTCTATGTCTGAACATGGAACCTTTGGCTCAAAAAGCATGTGCTCTCCTACTGAGCTTAGGTTTTCCTTGCTTGAAAGCTAGTCGAATCTGACTCTTGGGGGTGGTGCTCATCTCTTGTTCCAAACCAAAGACCCAGCGCTGTCCAAAGACTCATCTGTGGTCATGTGGCTGGCATGACTAAACACCAAGGCACATGGAATGCTGTTACCTTCCCACTGAAGCGGTACCTATTTATCTACTTGCAATTTCTTGCTTTCAGACTGGTAGGTTGGCAGAAGCTGGGGCCAGAGATGGGAGCTTACTCCATCAGGGGGCACTCGGGTCTCGAACTGCCAAACTACCGACCTTCTGGTCTGCAGTTCAGCATCTTAACCTCTGAGCCACCACTGCTACTGAGCTTACAATAGTCCAAAAGCTTAGGAAGACCCATTTTCTTCTGTTCATGAATCCTGAGCCAAATCAACCTCCGAATTTCATTGTATGGCAACTCTTACAAAACTGACATTGCAAAGTAACATTTCACCTACATGATAATATGTTCCCGGAATATATTAATATTAATACCATGTCAGTCTTCACCTCGTGGCCCATCACAGTTGCTATTCATCGGAATTTTTCCAGAGCCAGGACAGCGAGAAAGACCTATAACCTCCAAACATACCTTTTAAATGTTGCCTTTTTAAAAGAACCAAGCAAGGATCAATTTCCTTCTCCCTTTCTCCGCATGAAAATTAGTATGTCATCTTTACCTCCTTGTTACATTTTAATGAGGTTATAATTTTTTGAACAAAGGTGGTTAAAAATGAATCGATCGTACTCCAAGTACACTTCATTGCACTTCTGGGATCTAAATGAGCCGACCGAAGTTCTCTCGGCTCAGAGATGCCACACGGATGATAAACATTAATGATTCCCACTTCCAGCAGAAATTGCAGTTCGGTAGCCGGCAGCTGCATGGCCTCCTCTACCAGTCTTTCCACTCTTATTTCATTTTACACCTCCCCTCTAAAGTAGTTTGACTGCTGTCTTTTCCTGTGCTGATTTCACAGTGGTGTGAAATTTCAGTCCAGGGGGTCTAAGTGCACTAATCAACAGCAATTGTTTAAAGCAGAATCAAGCCGGTTGAATACTAGCTTGACCACAGGAGGGCAATTAGTAGATGTGGACATTTCAGTAGCAGCACGGTTTCACACCGCACAGAGGTGTGGGCAGGTTTTTTTGGAACTAGAATGATTCCAGCGGGAAAGTCAGATGTAAAAACAGCCTTAAACAGTCTGGGATACAGGCATAATAGCTTGGGGGAAAGATATGCCTGATTTGCATGTAGGAAGTCACAGATTCAGCCTCTCTGCTTAATGGACCTTTGAGCTAACTAAACCCAGTTCCTCAGTGGGACAGGCTTCCGCGGGCGGTGGTGGGCTCTCCTTCTTTGGAGGTTTTCAGACAGAGGCTAGAGGGCCACCTCACAGCAATGCTGATTGTGTGAACTTAGGCAGATCACGAGAGGGAGGGCAGGAAGGGCTGCCTCAGTGCTTAGTTCTTGTGGCCCTTTCTTACACGCCCTGGGAAATGCTGATCACCACTTTGGGTTCAGGAAGCAATTTTTCTCCAGGCCAGTTTGGCTGGAGATCTTGGAGGTTCTTTGTCATCTTCTGGGCATGAAACAACAGTCACTATGTGTGTGTGTGTGTGGGGAAGACATTTGTGAATTTCCTGCATTGTGCAGGGGGTTGGACTAGGTGACCCTGGAAGTCCCTTCCAACTCTATGATTCTATGAACCTTTGGCCATATCCAAGCTTAACAGGAGCAGTATTTATATAACACCATTACTGTATAAGATTGACTCTGCCCCTTGAATGTATGGTGGTGGAAAGTGTCATCAAGTCACAGCTGACTTATGGTGATCCCTTAAAATTTTCAAGGCAACAGACAAAAAGAGGTGATTTGCTGTCGCATGCTTCTGCATAACAAAACCTGGACTTCCTTGGTGGCCTCCCATCCAAGTACTAACTAAGGCCAACCCTGTTTAGCTTCCAAGATCTTACAAGACTGGGTTAGCCGTAGCCATCCAGGTGAGGGCCCTACATAACACTGTGTAAATGCCATTGTGCAACTGTATGATATCACTTCCTGGAAAACTGGAGTCAGCTTGAGGAATTGCCCTAGGAACTCTATGGTTTTTACTACAGAGTTTCCAGCAATTTCTAGAGAGGCATGATGTCACTTCTGGATTTTCCCTGGAAATGATGTCATACCATTACCTCAAACCCGCCCCCCTCTTCTTGCTGGTTTCCAAGCCATACCTGGAAAGTCTAACTTTACATGACTTTAGAGCAATTCCTCAAACTATCAGTTGTCTAACATGAAAAATGTAAGGGTATCCCTCCAAATTCCTTTACTATAGAAAAGAGAACAATGTGTAATGTCCTAAGCTTCTTGAACAAAGGGTAGAATGAAAATTTGACATTGGGATTAAAATCAAGGAGTTAATAGAAGAGAAGTTGTACACAGGCAAAATGTTCATAAATTCAAGCTCAGAGTCTTATCAATGAGAGGAGATCATGTGATGCACATCCATGTTTATGAACCAGCATGATAACGTGAGCTTCAACTATTGAAGCCTTATGCTGGAATAAATGTTACGGGGCAACAGATTTTTGTTTTATCCAGTGTACGGCGTTTTCTTACTTCCTTTAACCAGACAAGAGAACTCCAAGCAGCATTATAAGAAAAAAACCCATAGCTGATGAAGCCCCAAGACAGTATTTTAGCGATCATCAGGGCAAGTTCTTGGTACAACTGGAGTAAGTGATATAGGGGAAGATGGGGCAAACCAACTTCCAGGTGGGACCTGGAGATGTCTTGGAATGACAACGGATCTCCAGATGACAGAGATCAGTTCCCCCGGAGAAAATGGCTGCTTCAGAGGGTGGACACTACGGCATTATATCCCATTGAATTATCCCCCTTCCCCAAACCCCACCAGCCCCAGGCTCCACACCCCCAGATCTCCAGGAACGCCCCTACCCAGATTTGGCATCGCTAGAGCGAGAGGATATGAAATGTTAATCATTGCTTTATCAATATTATTGGATGAAGTGAACATACATGAATTTATTTATTTAAAATACTTATATCCCCTCTTATCTAGCTGGACTCATACATGAAAGTCTATAAATGGATGAAAATCGTGCACCGACTTAAAAACACAAACTCAACTAAATATGCCGAGAAACCACTACCATGGGACCTCTGAAATAGACCTGCCTCGCACACCTTCCTAGGAATGGCCAGAGAAGTTTTCTTCTGTACCAACTCCAGTAGCCAGGTGACCTAGCTGTTGCTGTACTGGGGTTGCCAACTTCCAGATGGGGAATGGGATTCTCCTGGAATAACAACTGATCTCCAGACTGCAGAGATCAGCCCCCCCGAGACAAGAGCTTTGGAGAGTGGACTGTATGGAATCAAATCCCTGCTGAGCTCTCTACCCTTCCCAAACCTTGCCTTCTACAAACCCCACCTTCAAATCCCCAGGACTTTTCCATGAAGAAGAAGAAGAGATTGAATTTATACTCCGCCCTTCACTCGGAGTCTCAGAGCGGCTTACAAACTCCTTTCCCTTCCCCTCTCCACAACAGACACTCTGTGAGATGGACGGGGCTGAGAGAGCTCTGACAGAAACTGCTCTTTCAAGAACAGCTCTGACAGAACTATGGCTTGCCCCAGGTCGTCCAGCAGGTGGAAGTGGAGGAGTGGGGAATCAAACGCAGTTCTCCCAGATTAGAGTCTGCGCACTTAACCACTACACCAAACTGGGTCCCTGCAAGACTTTTCCATGCAAGAGTTTAGAATGCTATGCTGTCCTAAGATAGTCCTAAGAAAGAGCACCACAATAAGGTTGTTTGATGATGGCAGTGCATTGGAGTTGGCAGTTCAACAATTACAAGAGCCATTGGCTGTGAAGGGCTTTGAAGGTAACAACCAGCACTTTAAATAGAGCCAGGAAGCAAATGTGTCAACAAACAGTGCAATTCTTTTCTTATGCCCAATGTAAGTATAGCAAAAAGGTTTTGTGACATGAGGATATCTTTAAAAGATGCCAGCCTCCAGGTGGGATCTGGGGGGGGGGGGGGAGGCATCCCCCTGGAATTAGGGCTCCTCTCCAGACTACAGCAATCAGTTCCCCTGGAGAAAATGGATGCTTTGGAGGGTGGACTCTATGGCATTAAACCCCACCGAAGTCCCTGTCCTCCCCAGGCTCTATCCTCAGATCTCCAGGAATTTCCCAATGTGGATTTGGCAACCCTCACCCCCATCCCCTGCTGGTGGCCAAGGGGAACCTGGAAACCCTATCTAAAAAGGAGTGGGGAGGCTGTTGTATGAAACATTAACAAATAAACAGTTCCACCAACAAGATCCTGGAAGGATACAGTCCCTACACTAAACTATAAGTTGATGACCAAAGAGCCAGTTTGGTGAAGTGGTTAAGTGCGCGGATTCTAATCTGGGAGAACCAGGTTTGATTCCCCACGCCTCCACTTGCAGCTGCTGGATGACCTTGGGCAAGCCATAGTTCTCTCAGAGCTGTTCTCTCAAGAACAGTTCTGGAAAGAGCTCTCTCAGCCCCACCTACCTCACAGGATGTCTGTTGTGGGGAGGAGAAGGGAAAGGAGTTTGCAAGCTGCTCTGAGACTCCAAGTGAAGGGCAGGGTATAAATCCAATCTCTTCTTCTTCTTCTTTAAATTATAACTTTTTACCAAGCAAAAGGAAAGTTGAAATATTTTGCAAAAAGTGAAGTCCTCTAAATTTGTTGAAGTCAGTGGGTTTAGAAGATGTGACTGCATTTAGGACTACAGCAATAACTTCTCTGTTTTGAGAAATTCTCAGTTTTGCTATAAGCAGACAAAACTTGTCCGTTTGGGCTAAGGCTGGCAGCCAGAAGTTGGTAACTGTCAGGAGTCCTTGGAGAGCGAGGACGAGGTGGGCTCTGTTGGATGATGCTCTTCCAGGAAAAAACCAAAAGTTTTTGTTCCAGGAAAAAAACCAAAATACATTGTCCACTGATTCCTACAGCAGTGTGATGTCACTTCCAGGTTTGCCTCGGATGTGATGTAATACTGCTGCCTGATGACATTTTTTTATTGGGGGGGATTCCTAGAGTGTCACTGACACTGTAACATCAGTTCCAGGTACTCACCTGGAAGTGACATCATGGAATTATGTCTTTCCCCCCAGTCTCCATCCCCCAAATGATCACCACCACCCCATGCTCCCAGCTGGCAACCTTAGTGTCCCTGGGCAGGGAAACATAACCTGAAGATCTGATATCCCTTCAGATCTTTCCATCACACTCAAACCCTCAAAACATAACTTCTGTCTTTCAGTCTTCAAAACCTAACCTTTTACCTCACCCTCAAAATCTAGCTTCTTCTAACTACCAAATCTCCTCCTGACCACCTTTCACTTTTCCCAGTTGATCTTTTATTGGCTGGTTTGGAGGGCTGCTGTGATTGGCTGCTGTGTTTCTGTTGTCAACTTCTGTGCCCTGCCTGTCACATTGGCCTTGGAAAAATCCCCGGACGAATATTTAATGGAACACAATAGTTCTGTTGTATCTGCAGCTCAATCATATTCAGCAGTGTTTGCCATCTTGAAATGGGGAAGGGTAGAAAGGACACCAGTTTGGTGTAGTGTTTATGAGCAGCTGGGTGTGTGACCTTGGGTCCATCACAGACCTCTCCAGCAGTTCTCAAGAGAGCTCTCTCAGGCCCACCTACCTCCTCCTTCCATATTTGTGCACTTATTTAGGGTTGCCAAAATAGCTGGAAACTGGTGGGAATCCAGGATGGGGATACAGGAGCACCATCAAGGGACAATGTGATATCACTTCTGGGAAAAACCCAGAAGTGACACCACATCTTCTGACGAAGGGAGCTTTGACTCCTGAAAGCTTGTAGCCTGAAAATCTTGTTGGTCTCTAAGGTGCTACTGGACTAGAATCTAACATGTCTCTCTAGGAATTGCCAGAAACTCTATGATGGTGGTGGGGAACTGGCAAGCCTGATTTACATGCATTAGATGTACCACTTGTACAGGCCCAACATCACCCCAAAAGGTACAATAGGAACAAATTAAGGACTATATTCTGGCAGCTATGGATCCTGGAAGCTAAGGGTCATCCTAGGTCGATCCAAAGGCAGGGATTGCCGAAAGACCGTTCCGGGTAGCATTTGTGAGCATTGTTTGATTGGGAGGTTCCGTCTGAGGCCAATTAGTCTCTTCACTCCAACAAACAAAGACACCTGAGCTCCTGATTCCATCATCTCCCGCAGTCGTTAAAGGGCATTTTGCACTCCGGCAAGTGCTTCCTGCCCTGCCGCTGACAGTAGCCCTTCGATGAATAATAATCGAAAGTGAAGTTCCCGGGTCGGCTCCAATCCCCACATTACGCCAAGGATGATTCCGTTGCAATAATTGGAGGTTGCAAACCCTTGTCAGTTTGCATCCATGTCAGACAATTTGCCATCTGCGAAAGAATCCCCCCGGACCTCCAGAGGTACTTAGACATGGGGGCTGCACGCGCGAGTTTGTCTAATGCATTTGCTCTGCCTCATCCACTATTTGCTCTTTTCATGTCACTGACGGATGGATTTGTTTAAGTAAAAATGAAAGGAGGCATCCCTTGACAGCCCTGGCATTTGAAAATTGGTTACAACATATTCAGTGCTTCGGGGGTGTAGCTCTTTCTCTCTTTCTTATTTCATGCCTTTTGTTGCAACCGGTATTTCAACTCTGTCTTAAAAAAACGAAACAACACCTGGAGCTATTTGAATAACTGGAAGGAAATGTAAGAATTTTCTTTACAAACCAGCAATCTGATGTCCACTAGCCGTAGAGGAGTAAGCTTCATGAATGTACTGACTCTGAGGATTGCCTGCCGGCCTATTACACGTTCATACCATTTTCCATTGGAGGAAAGCGCATTGTTTCTTCCCTCCTCCATTTTATCCCCATAACAATGCTCTAAGGTAGGTTAGGTGGAGATAGAGTGACTGGCCCAAGGTCATCCGGTGAGCTCTCATGCTGGAGTGGAAATTCATGAACCCAGGTCTCAACAGCCCATGTCTGATATTATATTACACCTAGGGCTCCCAGCTCTGGGTTAGAATCATAGAGTTGGAAGTGGCCTCCAGTGTCATCTAGTCCAACCCCCTGCACAACAGGAAATTCACAAATACCTCCCCCTCCACACCCCCAGTGACTGCTGTTTAGGGCTGCCAAGTCAGCCCGGGGGACGGGGGATCCCCTGCTAAAGGGGTTCCCGATTCGCCGGCCAGCATTTGGCCGGTGGGGGGAACCCCACCCCCGACGTCGTCCAGCGAGGACGACATAATGACGTCACCGGAAGTGACGTCGCTGGAGAAACTCCCGGCTGGAGGAGGACTCTCCCCCGCCGGTGAGTTTTGAAGACTTGGCAACCCTACTGCTGTTCCACGTCCAGAAGATGACAAAAAACCTCCTGATGACAAAGTGGTGATCAGCTTTTCCTTGGACGTGTAAGAAAGAGCCACGAGAACTGAGCACTGATGTAACCCTCCCTGCCCTCCCTTCTCATGATGTGCCTCAGTTCACAGAATCAGCCTTCCTGTCAGATGGCCCCCTAGCCTCTGTTTGAAAACCCCCGAAGAAGGAGAGCCCGCCACCTCCCGAGGAAGCCTGTTCCATCGAGGAACCGCTCTGTCAGGAAGTTCTCCCTAATGTTGACCTGAAAACCACATGGAGATTTTGGGGGAGGAACTGGAGGAGGGTGGGGTTTGGGGAGGGGGAGAATTTCAGTGGCGTATAATGCCATAGAGTCCACCTTCCAAAGCAGCCATTTTCTCCAGGTTAACTGATCTCTGTCACTTGGAGATCAGTTGTAATACCAAGAGATCTCCAGCCACCACCTGGAGTCTGGCAACCTAAACTACACCACATAAGAACACAGGAAGAGCCCTACTGGATCAGACCAGTGGCCCATCTAGCCCAGCATCTTGTCTCACATAGTGGCCAACCAGTTCCTCTTGAGAGCCAAGAACAGGCCATAGAGGCTGAGGCCTTCCCCTGATATTGTTTCCTGGCTCTGGGATTTAAAGGCTGACTGCCTCTGAAAGTGGAGGTTCCCTTTAGTCACTAGCTGGACTGGATGTATGAAAAAATGGCACTGATGTGTCAGAAGAAATGGAAGAATTCTTCCTTCAACAGAAGTCCTCCAAGAGCAGCTTTCTCCTCAGCAGAAAGGAATTATTGAATCCACCCATATAAATTGCAATTGAATGTGATTCAGTAATGAACATCTAAGAACATAAGAGGAGTCATGTAGGATCAGGCCAATGGTCTATCCAGTCCAACACTCTGTGTCTCACAGTGACCAAAACCCAGGTGCCATCAGGAGGTCCACCAGCAGGGCCAGCTAAGGTAACAGGGAAGACATTTTGAAAGAATCTTTGATAGCATTGAACATGCCCATCTTTTAATGATGTTTCTGGTGGTTGCTGCCAAAGGACTATGAGAAAGTATTCAGTTGTTAAGATTGACCTAATAAAGGTTCATCGAAAACATCCATAGAAAACATTTGAATTAGCACAACATGATTCCAGTTCTGTGTAGTGATGAACCAGTTTGGTGTAGTGGTTAAGTGCATGGACTCTAATCTGGGAGAACCAGGTTTGATTCCCCACTCCCCCACTTGCACCTGCTGGATGACCGTGGGCAAGCCATAGTTCTATCAGAGCTGTTCTCTCAATGACAGTTCTGGATAGAGTTCTCTCAGCCCCACCTACTTCACAGGGTGTCTGTTGTGAGGAGAGGAAGGGAAAAGAGATTGTAAACCCTCTGAGGCTCTAAGTAAAGGGTGGGTTATAAATCCAATCTCCTCCTCCTCTTCCTCCTCCTCCTCCTCCTCCTCTTCTTCAACTGCAGTGTCTTGTCTTGACAGGATGTGACTATAGATCACACACTGAAAAAACAACAACCATGGGTAAAGTGCTGTTAAGTCACAGCTGACTTATGGCAACCCTGTTAGAGTTTTCAAGGCAAGAGAGTAAAATAGGTGGTCCCCATTTCCTGCCTCTGTGTAATGTTTCTGGTATTCCTTGGAGATCTCCCATCAAAATACTAGCCAGGGCTGAGCTGCTTAACTTCTGAAATCTGAAGAGATTGGGCTAGCCTGGCCCATCCAGGACAGGGCACTGTCTTTTCATACAATACACAGTTTATATACAGAATCCGGCATGACACTGTTCCCTCTAAACTGAGTTAGCGTGAGTTAGCTCAGTTTTTTAGCCTCCAGCCCACACATTTTTGTCTTAGCCCAGGAAGGATGGCTCCAGAGCAAACTAATTTATGCAGTAGCCAAATCACTTGCTCACAACTTTAATGCCAGTAGCTCACAAAGAATTTTTGCTCACAACATTTCACAGGTGAGAGCGAGCATTGGACAAAACATGGTCATGGCCACTAGCTTAGAAGGTTTTTTTTTTTTTAATTAGATCAAGTCATCGAGGAAATGTCTGTGAACAGCTGTTACTCTTGATAGTTGAACGGAACTGTCATACAATGTATTGTTTGCCTCTCATTCGGCTAGTGTTCTTACATAACATATGGAGCTGAGGTCCATCAGGGGCTATTAGCCACAAGGTGTAGATAGGTGCTCTCAGTCTGGGGCAAGTGATGCTCTGTATTCTTGGTGCTTGATGGGGGGGGGGGCAACACTGGGAGGGCTTCTAGTGTCCTGCCCCCACTGGTGGACCTTCTGAGGGCACCTGGTGTTTTTGGCCACTGTGTGACAGAGTGTTGGACTGGATGGGCCACTGGCCTGATCCAACATTGGCTTCTCTTATGTTCTTAAGCTCAGGCCAACATTGGCTTCTCTATTACCTAGTTACCAAGTGGTGACTCTGAGCCATCTCAGGTGTAACCTCAGTGGTTAGAAGCGGAGATCCTGTTCTTAAAAGTATGTTTGACGTTCTAAAGATGAAGCTCTAACTGGAATTTATGACGTTATTTGCCAATGCAGAGTAAAGATCAATTCACTGCAGTTCGTGTCTGGCTCTTTTCTTTGGGCTGTCTCTCACTAACCATTAGTGCTACTAACTGGAAGACACCAGTCTTTTCCCCAGCGACTTCTTTTCACCCTTGTAGGGTTGCCAAGTCACCCCTGGCTACCGTTGGGGATGGTGGCATAGGGTTGCCAGATCCAGGTTGGGAAATTTGTGGAGATTTGGGGATGGAGCCTGGGGAGAACAGACACCTAAGTGGGGTGCAGTGCCATAGAGTCCCCTCTCAAAAGCATCCATTTCCTCCAGGGGAACTGATCTCCGTAGTCTGGAGATGAGCTGTAATTCCGGGGGATCCCCAGGTCCCACTTGCAGGCTGGCATCCCTAGACACTTCAAAAGCTAATACTGGGAACTGCTGGACCTTCAGGGACAAAAATCCACTTGGGTTGGGGAGGGGACTTGGAGAAAATGGCCTCTCCCACCAACAGAGCTCCCTTGACCATTAGAAAGTGGAGGGGATAATTTAGAACATAAGGACCGAAGAGAAGCCATGTTGGATCAGGCCAATGGTCTATCCAGTCCAACACTCTGTGTATCACAGTGGTCAAAACCCAAGTGCCATCAGGAGGTCCACCAGCGGGGCCAGAACTCCAGAAGCCCTCCCACTATTGCCCCCTCCAGCACCAAGAATACAGAGCATCACTGCCCCGGACATACTATTCCACCTATACCTTGTGGCTAACAGCCACTGATGGACCTCTGCTCCGGTGGCTTGGAGGGCAGGGAGGAGCAATTAAACCACCTTAAAACCAAATCCACATAACGCGGTGAGTCACCGTAGTGACCTTGGAGTCGTTACTAAATGGCAATAAAATGATGTAGACAGCCGATGCTGAGATGAAGCAATGCAAGAACAGATGTGGAATGAGATGCAGACAGAAATTTGTTAGACGATGTGGGGTTGATGGCACAGTGGCAGGAAAGACCACTGCAGATTGGACCAATGCAGGTCCTTCAGCTTCCAGCATTAGTTTTCTGGGAGTCAGAAAAGGCTGCTTAGGGGAGGAAAGAATATGGAAGAATTCATATGATACAACCCTCTTTTTTCCCAAATTAAACTTGCAGATTCTTCACTTACGTGCTTGACCCTCCCATTGTCTTGGACTGATTACCATCTTTAAGCTCTGATGGATACTCAACAAGGTTACAGGGATGAACTCCTTACAATTAACACCCATTTAGGAAATGTCCGCAGCCGTTCTATGATCACCATAACAAAGGAATAATCAGCCCGCAGCCACACCTTTAGGAAAAAAACCTGCATCCTATTTTTAACTCCCAAACTCTGAACAAAGGAGAGGAGGGCAATTTTAATGGCATTCTTCTATAAAATTTGGATATTCTGATTGGGAAACAAATGTCTCGATTTTTGTTTTAATCATGCAGGAGGTACAAATGCAAGAAAAAGGACCAGAGAAAAGAAATGTAAGCATTTTTTCCCCTTTGATCCTTTTTTTCTTGCTTTTGTACTATGTGCATTCAAAGCCTGCTTCTCTTTTTGGGTTCTTACTTGAACCCAGAAAAGAAACCAAGGCATTCAAATCTGACCAGTGTTGTCACACTACATCCCTGCTCAGAGGTCAGAATACAGTGCAGGAACATCAAAATATTTCCTTGTACTGTTGGCTCAGTGGAAAACTTAGACTATGGGCTCAGGTAGATGTGGGGGAGGGGGAAGAGAACCTATTTGTTTCCCCATCAGCACATAATAAGGTTCCTGGCATCTGTTTTACATCAGGAAAATGGTGGGTGGGACATCGACCTGGGAGCCAGTTTGGTGTAGTGGTTAAGTGCACTGACTCTAATCTGGGAGAACCGGGTTTGATTCCCCACTCTTCCACTTGCAGCTGCTGGATGACCTTGGGAAGCCATAGTTCTGTCAGAGCTGTCCTTGAAAAAGAGCAATTTCTGTCAGAGCTCTCTCGGCTCCACCTACCTCACAGGGTGTCTGTTGTGGGGAGGGGAAGGGAAAGGAGTTTGTAAGCCACTCTGAGACTCCTTTGGGTAGCGAAGGGTGGGGTATAAATCCAATCTCTTCTTCCTCTTCTTCTTCCCCCCACACTGTAATGCCAATTTGGATTGCAAGCCTACAAACCTGATTTTCAGAGAAAAAGAAATTCTGGAAGTACCATTTTATGGACCCTCCAGAACCATGTCTCTTAAAACCCTGTATCCCTGTGTGTTGATTTTGCTGTTGGCAGCTTATCTGGTGGTGGTGGGTTTTTTTAAAAGAAAAGATTCTATAAAGGAAGAACAAAGAGTTGCATGGGGTTTTTCATGAAGACTGACCCCTTTCCCTTCATCCCTCATGCTCTAAAGAATGAGCCATGTGAACATGTCGCTGGCTGCCATCAGTAAATTAGTTGATTAATCAGTTAAATGCAAGCCAGATAGTTGATTACATTTTTTAATTGGTTGGCAGCTGCAGGTCTGATTTATGCTGCTTCTTGGATAGGTGGCCTCCCCCCTCCTGGTGCTGACTGTTAGATCGCACCAGAGAAGCCTGCTCTGGACATTGATATTTATGGCTTTATCATTGCTGGCCACAAAGGTGAAGTGAAGTTTAGTCCTTTCCCTAGTGCGGTTATTTCAAAACTTGATACATGCAGTATCCGTGCCCCTCTCACCAACATTGAGAAGATCCATTTTCATCAGGAATGTAAATAAAGCCTATGTGGGGTATTCAGTTGAAGAAGAAGAAGAGGAGGAGGAGGAGGAGGGGGGGATGGGGAGGAGGAGGAGGAGACTGGATTTGTATCCCAGCCTTCATTAAGTGTCTCAGAGCAGCTTACAAACTCCTTTCCCTTCCCCGCCCCACGATAGACACCCTGTGAGGTAGGCGGGGCTGAGAGAGCTCTTTCCTGAACCGTCCTTGAGAGAACAGTTTTGACAGAACTATGGCTTGCCCAAGGTCATCCAGCCAGGTGCAAGTGGAGGAGTGGGGAATCAAACCCGGTTCTCCCAGATTAGAGTCCGCGCACTTAACCACTATACCAAACAGGTGGAAACACAGTTTGAGGAAGTGGAACACCAAAGCAACTTAGGTTTATGAACACTATATGTACAGTCCAAAATCTTGTGCCTAGGCTCACAATTCCAAAATAAAGTTCAACCGTTTAAATCCCATGTAGCCTAGTAAAAAGCACAGCCATATAATTGACGTTCTGTTCTGATGGAGCGTGTCGACCTTCTTTTTCCTTCTTTTTCCTGTTCCTCTGAGAAGCAACTGTGACCAGTCTTTGGTAACACCTTCTCTTTCAATCTTGAAATCAGCAGCCTGAAGCCTACAATTTTCTTTCCAAGTTCTATGTAGAAAGATGTTTTTTGAATAATGGCTGTGTTTCGTACAGCACTTGGATTGGGTCCTTTATAGTGTTCTTTTTTTAGTAGCTGTCCTCTTTTGGGTTCTTTTTGAAAAACTGATGAATATGTCCTCTTTTGGGGTTGGAAGGTTAGGAATATCTCTAGTTAGTAGCAATCATCACAGCTTAAATAGTAGGGGTATTTAAAATGAGACTTGTCATCAGGGGTCCTTTCGTAGAAAAAGAGGTGCAGGGGCTCATTAGCATAACTCATTAGCATTACTTATTTGCATATGCTACACCCCCTGACATCACCAGAAGTATGTCAGAAGGCAAGAAAGAAAGGGGAGAGAGAGAGAGAGAGAGAGAAAGAGAGAGAAGAAAGAAAGAAAGAAAGAAAGAAAGAAAGAAAGAAAGAAAGAAAGAAAGAAAGAAAGAAAGAAAGAAAGAACTGGCAGAGAGGGGACAGCTACTAATCCAAGCCTCAGAAATACCACTATTCTGGGAGGATAGCTTCAATGGTGGCTGAAGCCTTCAGAAGGCTGGTCGGAGGAACAAGGACCTTTCCAGGGGACGGGGTCATTTTGCTGCAGCCATGACACAAGCAGGCATTCCCCCTCAGGGGGGGGAGTTGGGAACAACTCCCGGAGCTGCGCTCCCCCGAGCTCCTGCTCGAAAGGACCCCTGTTTGTCATAGTGATTACTAGTTTGAAGTCGTCGGTCGGGAAATACGTCCTCTTTTGCTTTTCAAAATATAGTAACTTTAACCCTTGCGCAAATAGACCCTCAATAGTCTTTCATCCTGTGCCGTTTTGTGTTTCCTGGTACCCAACTTTCCCATCACGCTTATGCGATTTTTAAACTTTCTTTTCACAGTGACTGTACACAAACAACACATAATGCATCAATGGCAAAAAAAAAAAAAAGTGGTGTGAAAACGGTGAAAGAAAACTTCTCCGTGAGCATCAGCAATGGAAATGAGGGGAAAAATGAAAAAGGCTTGCTGTGAAAATGTACAAATCTGAAAACAGAATGAAAAGGGATGTGTTTTTATACATCCTGACTGTCATCTGAGAAGCCTTGGTTTGTCTGTCTAGATCCAGTCTTTCTCTATACAGAAAGATAAATGTACCCCTTTATTTATTTATTTGGTAGATAAAAGCGAGAGCCTGCAAAATCTTGGTCTTCTGAGGTGGCTTACTATTAAACCCGATCCTCACCACATACAATCCCATCTCAAAACATCAAAAGAGAACTAAGCATCACACAACAGGGAGGGGGAGGGAGGGAGAAAGACAGAGAGAACGCATGATGAAATAAAACAAAATGGCTGAATAAGATGTCACCTACCTCTCTTGCTTTCAGAAGATCGAGAAGTTTCATAGGGAAGTCAGCAGTTCTGGATATAGAGGGATGCCAGCCTCCAGGTGGGACCTGGGGATCCCTTGGAATTACAGCTCACCTCCAGACTATAGAAATTAGTTCTCCTGGAGAGAATGGATGCTTTGGAGGGGGTGGACTCTCAGCACTGTACCCCACTGAGGTCCCCTGAGGAGCCAGTTTGGTGTAGTTGTTAAGAGCACGGACTCTGATCTGGGAGAACTGGGTTTGATTCCCCACTCCCCCACATGCAGCTGCTGGTGTGACCTTGGGTAAGTCAAAAGTTCTTTCAGAGCGTCAATTATACGGCTGTGCTTTTTACTTGGCAACATGGGATTTAAACGGTTGAACTTTATTTTGGAATTGTGAGCCTAGGCACAAGATTTTGGACTGTACATATAGTGTTCATAAACCTAAGTTGCTTTGGTGTTCCACTTCCTCAAACTGTGTTTCCACCTGTTTGGTGTAGTGGTTAAGTGCGCGGACTCTAATCTGGGAGAACCGGGTTTGATTCCCCACTCCCCCACATGCAGCTGCTGGTGTGACCTTGGGTAAGTCAAAAGTTCTTTCAGAGCTGTTCTCTCAAGGTAGCCCCACCTACCTAGCAGGGTGCTTGTTGTAGGGGGGAGGGAAAGGGATTGTAAATTGCTCTGAGACTCCTTTGGGTAGTGAAGGGCAGGGTATAAATCCAATCTCTGCTCTCCTCTGCCCTCCCCAGGATCCACCCTCAATTCTACAGGAGTTCCCCAACCTAGAGTTGGCAGCCTTACACCCCATCCCCTGCTGGCAGCCAGGGGAACCTGGCAACCCTAATAGTGGTCCCTGACTATTGAGAGTACCAACAGTGTCATTCTAAGCAGAGTTAAATCCTTTTAAACCCATGGATTTACATCGGCTTAGAAGGGTGAATCTCAGTTTAGGATAAAGCAAACCTGGCCCTGGGTTCTGTACATGACCTTCCATGGAAAGACATGTCTCTGCAGGTCTCTCCTGTAGAGGCAATCCCTTTATACTCCCCCACACACGTGATGCCAGACAAGCTGGCCATTTGTGACAGGGAAAGTACGCTTTAGATGAAGCTTCTTTTCTCTTCTTGTGACTGCAACCTGAATGTGAACTGAATCTACTTGAATAAATGTAAGTTTTCCTTCTTCTTCTTCTTCTTCTTCTCCTCTTCCTCCTCCTCCTCCTCCTCCTCCTTCGTTTTGCAATATACTTCCTGGGAGATTAATTTATTGCATTCCGTATCAGGCTTCTATGACTGGGCAAAACTCTGCTAAATCAACCCACTATCCCAATAGTCCATCCTTCAGTGACACAGTTGCCTGCCCCCTCCCCACTCCAGTGAACTAGTTTTGAAGCCTTTTCTCCAGCCTAAGGAGCCTTTCTCCCACTAAAGAGGCTCTTGTATTGGAAGATGAACCACGTAAGTTGTACCTTGATATAGTGCCTTGCTTAGGCTGGAGGAAGGCTTCTTGGAGAATAGCTGTATCCACTACCTCTATTTATCGGGGGGATTACCAACATACAGGTTGGGCTTGGAGGTCTCTCAGAATTCAAGCGAATCTCCAGACTAGGGTTGCCAGACCCCTACCTTCTGCCGGTGGGGGGATCAAGCATCCTGTCCAGGATATTCTGGTGTGCACCACAGGAACATCACCTGGAAATGATGCCATCACACTAGGCATGTCACCAGGGGGCGCTCTAGCATTTGGACAGAAACTCTATGGTAGCATAGAATCCTCAGGCCGAGTGCTAGAGCATCCCCCCGGGCAACATGCTGGCCCGATGACATCATCTCTGGGTGACGTCATCATGCTAGGCACATTGTCGCGATCCCGGCACTTTGGGGCAGGATTCCCCCTGCTGGCTGGATCTAGGCTGGCCGATCGGAGGCCCCTAAAGTGGGCAAACCCCTGCTCCCCCCCCCCCCCGAGGAATGGCAAGCCTTATCCAGACTCGAGGGATCAGCTCCCCTGGAGAAAACTGCTGTTTGGGAGGGTGGACACTACGGCATTATACCCACTGAGGTCTCCCCTCCAAACCCCACCCTCCCCAGGCTCCACCCCCAAATCTCCAGGTATTTCCCAAGCAGGATTAGGAAACCTGAGGCTTTAGCTTGGCCACCGTCTGGTCCTTCCTGTGGCCCTTCACAGCCTCAGTCTTCTTCCGCCAAACTTGAGAGCGCCTGGAAACTTATCAGCTTAAACATCCCCCAGAGTCCTCAGCGGCAACGTGTGGTCATAGCTTACAGAGCTGGGTAATGTGTGTATGTAAATACGCCAAACAGCTTTTATAATTCCCTAATGCTCATTTCTTTGAGTGACACTTCCTTTGTTAAAAAACCAAAAAAGATCGGAGCAGAACCTTCTGTTCCTCCAGACAGGATGGAAAGCCTCCAAGTTTTTTTTCTTTTTTTCTCTAGGAACGTAGACATTCCCAATTATTTTTTGCCTGCCCTTTAATGGCTTCCTGCCTCCCGCAGACACCTGCCCGCCCGTGATCTTGCTCCATCGACATCGCCTTCCCACCATTTTTATACCAAGCCCCTCTCCCTCCTCGCCAGATATTTAAGTGCATCAGGATATGCGTTTAAAGAAGAAATGCGGCTAAGATAAATAAGGTTCGTAATTGGTTCAGAGTCCAGACAGATGGCTGTCTGATTTCCCCCCGCCCCCAGCTTGAGAAAGAGCAATTCCGCTTTCACAAGTAAAAGTAAGCACGTTAAGCCACTCTAGGGGGTTTCGGACGGGTTGGATCAGACATGTCAGAAACCGAGCACTTCCTGGATATCATTACACATCCCTTGCATGAACTGAACTGAAATGAATGTGCTCCTTGCAATATCTGAGTGTTCCCCCTCTGCGAATTCCGATGTTGCTTCTTTTCCAGATATTCAGTGGCTGTTGTTATCAGATGCTTCAGTGTACAGTTGGATATCTTATAATGCTGGATTTCATTTATTTGATATTTGATAGGGATTTGTGTGGCCCTGGGGGCGGGAAGGCAGCATGGTATATAGCCCGATCTTGTCAGGTCTCGGAAGCTAAGGAGGGTCATTACTTAGCAGGGAGACCTCCAAGGCTGACTCTGCAAAGGAAGATGATGACAAACCACTTCTGCTTCTCAGTTACCTTGAGAGCCTCTCGCTGGGGTTGACATAAGTTGGCTGCGACTTGATAGCACTCTACACACACATGTGTGACCCAAAATAGCCCGATCTCATCAGATCTCAGAAGCTAATCAGGGTCGGCCCTGGTTAGTGCTTGTGTGTGAGACCGCCGAGGAAGTCCAGGGTTGCTATGCAGAGACATGCAATGGCCAACCACCTCTGGAGGACTCTTTCCTTGAAGACCCTACAGGGTTGCCATAAATTGGTAGGAACTTGGCAGCACTTTCCACCAACACCACCAGGGACATATCAATGACATTTTCTTTTGGGTTTTACTGGCATTTGAGGAGTCCAAATTCTTCCTGCCTCGACTGATTTTTCAAAGTACAGATACAGTTATTTTGCCAAATTTTAGTCAGCTGTTTTAAGGGAAAATGAGATTGGATTTACACCCCGCCCTTCACTACCCAAAGGAGTCTCAGAGTGGCTTACAATCCTCCTTTCCCTTCCTTTCTCCACAACAGACACCCTGTGAGGTAGTGGGACTGAGAGAGCTCTCTCAAGAACTGCCCTTGAGAGAACCACTCTGAGACAACCTGTGACTGACCCAAGGTCACACCAGCAGCAGCATGTGGAGGAGTGAGGAATCAAACCCGGTTCTCCCAGTTTAGAGCCCATGCTCTTAACCACTATACCAAACTGGTTCTCTTGCTTCATTGTTTCAGTGCCCTTATGTGTAGCATTTAGTGCTATTCCAGTTTATTATAAAGTCTGCTGATGTGGATGTTGTATTAACTGCCTCTGGTCCTAGATGGGAGATGTTATAGGGAATTATCTCCTAACAATTAACAACCATTGAGGAAACATCAGCCAGTGTTCTGCAACCTCAGCCTAGCAAAGGACTGCTCAGCCAGCAAAAATGCAGATTACAAACAAAGCTGGTTTTAATCCTCAAGCCCTGAGCCACAGACAAAGATACAAAAGTCTATTTTTTTTTTCCTGTTGCGGTTCATCTAACATGTTCAGTGGCCTGTCTTGGGTTAAAAGAACCTCAAAAATCTCCAGTATTCAAGTCAAGCCCATGACTTCTGCGTCCCTTCTGCATTTGGTGGTTGATATCTGAGAGCATTTTGTAATTGACAGCATTTCACCCTGAGCCGCACAGCTCCAGTATGTAGGAATGCCTATGCCTGAAAATTCAGTGTTCACTTCTTCCGTCCCGAAGTTTGAAAATATCCACAATGACCTATTTATCCAAGAGGGCAAAACGATGAACACACTGGCACATGCTCCTGTTATACACAGATCAATGAAAATCAACTCACATGTCGCATGTCTGAAAAGGGCTAGCCTGTGTCTGCAGTCTGGTTCTTAATGGAATGGGTCTGGGCCCAACTATACCCCTTTAGATCTGAGGGGTCTGAGATGACAAGTCATATTTTAAATCCGGTGAGTGGAGTCCACTGGGGGAAGTAGACATTTTAGCAGTTGCAAGAGCCCAATGCAGAATATATCTTTATTCTTTTGCAAGTCCCAGGTCATGTGTTTTGAGTTTAATTATTTGAAACTTGAATATCTAAAGAGCCCTCATGAGTCTGGCCCAGGCTAGCCCAATCTCGTCAGATCTCGGCAGCTAAGCAGGGTTGGCCCTGTTAGTATTTGGAGGGGAGACCACCAAGGAAGTCCAGCAGGGCTCATTTCGTAGCAGAAGCTCCTTTGCATATTAGGCCACACACTAGGGTTGCCAAGTCTGCATTAGAAAATACCTGGGGACTTTGGGGGTGGAGCCAGGAGAGGGTGGGGTTTGGGGAGGGGAGGGGCCTCAGCAGGGTACAATGCCATAGAGTCCACCCTTCAAAGCAGCCATTTTCTCCAGGGGAGCTGATCTCTGTCAGCTGGGGATCAGTTGTAAAAGCGGGGGATTCCCCAGGCCCCAGCTGGAGGCTGGCAACCCTACCACACACCCCTAATGTAGCCAATCCTCCAAGAGCTTACATTCTTACAGGGGCTACTGTAAGCTCTTGGAGGATTGGCTACATCAGGGGTGTGTGGCTTAATAGGCAGAAGAGCTCCTGCTACAAAATGAGCCCTGAAGTCCAGGGTCGCTATGCAGAGGGAAGCAATGGTGAACCACCTCTGAACGTCTCTTGCCTTGAAAACCCTGTGGGGTCACCATATGTCTGCTGTGATTTTGAGGGCATTTTCCACCACTGCCACGTGTGCAGGAACGTCCTGTGACCCGCCTACCCTTGTGGCTGTGTTTGCCCGCTTCTCCTCTTCATTTTTGAAGGAGGTCACCAGTATATGGGAGCCTCATGCATCTTGGTTGATCATGAGCCATAGGATAACCTGGATTTAAATGTACTCCAACTTGGCATTCTACATTTGCCATCCAGAGCAGCTCACCAACGTACATTTTACAAACAGTATGGGCACAGCAGGATTCACTGTGGTCTTTTCAGACTGGCAATGGGAATAGAAGCTTTTTAATAAAAACCTGCTTCATGTTACATGTTTTTTGGAGGTGGTTTACAGAATCATAAAATCACAGCAGCTGGAAGGGGCCATACAGGCCCTCTGGTCCAATCCCCTGCTCAATGCAGGATCAGCCTAGAGAAGCCCTGCCAAGTGTTTGTCCAGCCACTGCTTAAGGATTGCCAGTGAGGGGGAATTCACCACCTCCCGAGGCAGCTGATTCCACGTTGCACGACTCTTCCTGTCAAAAAGTTTTCCCTAAGATCCAGCCAGTACCTTCCTGTCTTTAATATAAACCCATGATTGCGAGTCCTCTCCTTTGCTGCCAGCAGGACCAGCTCCCTGCCCTCCTCTAAGCGACAGCCCTTCAAATACTCCAAGTCCAAGAGAGCAAATGTCCCCCCTCCACCTCCTCTTCTCCAGACCGAGCATTCTCAAGTCCCTCAGCCTTTCCTCGTAGAGCTTGGTCTCCGGGTCCCCGGTCGTCCTCGTCACTCTCCTCTGCACCCATAGGCGTCAACTATGGGGGGGGGGGCTCAAGGGCTCGAGCCACCCCCAAAATTTCCCGGGGGGGGACTGAGCCCCCCCTGGGGAAACGGTGTGCCCTCCGCCGTGCCTCCCTTGGCCCTTCCTAGGGCCGCTGTCACCTCTCTCCCCCCCTCAGCCTGGCCACTCCGACCCTCCGTCCGTCCAGGGGCCAGCTAAGCAAATGCCCAGCTGGCCCCTGGATGGACAGAAGGAGGGATGGAAGCAGGAGCGGTCAGGTGGGGGTGGGGGGAGGCGGCGGCGGGGACATGGTCCCAGTGGGCACGCTTCGCGTGCACACATGGAAGAGCCCCCCCTGGAGTTTTTAAACTCTACGCCCCTGTCTGCACCCGCTCCATTATCTTAAATGGCAAGCACTTTGAGGGGCATCTCATGATGGTGGAGGTCTCTGGAGCCAGCCTCTCACAGCTGACTATTTCTGGGGGATTGAGGAAGGGACCCCCCCCCCCTTAGTTTGAGGACTCAGTCCAGCATGGAGGGGGATGTTGGTGGAGGATCAGCTTCTCTCAGCATATTGTTGGGTATGCAGGCAAAAAAAAATACTACAAGGTGCAATGGCAACACCACATGGAGGTTCAAACCAGGACAAGATTGCCCATAATGTTGGCCGTTCTCTGGGTGCCCAGTAGATAGGGTTCCTTGTGCTAAGGGATGGGAGCAATTTAAGAAAACATATACACCAGCTGTTAACGAATAAAATTCCACTTAACCCAACCTGAGTTTCTGGCATCTTCACGGCAGGCAAAGGGTGTGCAGCTGGTCATAACAGAGGTCACATGGGTTCTGCTGCTGTGATCCCATCCCTCCTCCGTACATTCAGTATATTCATGTTGCTCACAGGGAGTGGCCATAAGGGCTAGTATGTTAAATGGTTGTAAGACTTGTGCCACTGGTGTGAACCACACAAATTACAACATTCTGTGCTTGAAGAACTCCTGTGGTTGCCAATTCTCTTCTTACCTGTAGCGGGGGGCTCCTGGCTCCTCGTCAGGATTTTTCTGCCATGCAGGCGAAGTGTCACCAGTCGTCATGTCATCACTCTAGGGCTGTCACATGGTGACCCTCTAGCGTTTGTGGCAAAAACTCTACGGTAACCACAGAGTTCCCACCCAAATACTAGAGTGTCACCGTGTGACGGCCCCAGCATGATGACGTCAATACCGCTGACATCATTGAGTCAGCGGCGTCCCCACAGGACACTGCTATTCAGGGCTGGGGCCTCCCCACTGGGCAGCTGACTGGTGGCAAATTGGGGACCCCAAAATCAGGGGATCCACTGGCCCCACTGGGGGATGGCAACCCTAAGAACTCCCCTTTTTCTCAGCTGCATATTGTAGTCATTGAGGCCAGAGAGAAAAGAGATGGCAACCAGGGATCTGTCAACCGTGCCTGTATCCAGCTCCAGCTCTCTCCTCCTGGCTACTAATTGCCACCCTTGAGATCAGAGAGGAGAACAGCCAAGCATTCTTCCATTATGCCTGACTTGGGTCCCAGATGAAAGCTACTCTCTTACAACTAATGAGGGCCATCTCAGACTAGAGGGACAACCAGCTAGGCATCCTTCCATTATGCCTGACTCCGGTTCCAGCTGAGAACATCTCTCCTTCCAGCTACCAACTGCTATGTGAAGAGACACTGTTCTATCCATATAGCAGTATCTTTATCAGGTTCTCTGACTCCCCAGCTTTCATTTAAAAAAAAACAAAACAGAATAAGTCTCTAACTTTTTGCTCGGGGGGGATACACTTTTTCTTTTGCATCTCTGCCACAGAAAGGACCAGCAGACATGTCAAGCATACAGCTCGGGGGCAGGAACTGGCCCTTCCAGGGCTCTTATCCAGCCTGTGAGCAACTGAGGGGAAACCAGTCTAAATGTGGACCGGGCCTATATTAGGGTATTATACCCCCTGTTGAGGTCCCTCCCTTCCCCCAAATGCAGGCCCCCCCAGGGACTTCCCTCAGATCTCCAGGGATTGCCCAACCCAGATCTGGCAACCATAAGAAGAAGAAGAAGAGATTGGATTTATACCCCGCCCTTCACTTGGTACAGAGCTATGGCTTGCCCAAGGTCATCCAGCCAGGTGCAAGTGGAGGAGTGGGGAATTAAACCCGGTTCTCCCAGATTAGAGTCTGCAGACTTAACCACTACACCAAACTGGCAAGGAGGGCTGGTTTGGCCCCAAGCTGGGCTGAGGAGGGATCATGGTCAGTGGTAAAATATCTCCGGTACCTGGCATTACATTTTATGGCCCACATGACCCAGCCCAACAAAGTGGCATTTATGTCAAATCTGGCCCTTGTAACAAATGAGTTTGACACCTCTGGTACAGGGTCTAATGTTGGCTCAAGTATATCCAAGTAGACACCCCCTACTCATTGATTTTACAAGGGCTGACTCAAGGCTGTTCATATCCGGGGTTAGGAACTGCAACCTCAACCTCTCAGACTGGCTGCAGCAACTAGGAGCCTGTGGCGCTCAGAGACCTTTCTTGTCCTGCCGACAATCTACAAACCGGACTTATCTCCTGCAACAATGTGGTGAAGCAACAATGTGGAATTCGCTGCCAGATGTAGGGCTGCCAAGTCAGCCCGGGGGGCGGGGGATCCCCCGCTACAGGGGTTCCTGATCCGCCGGCCAGCATTCAGCTGGCGGGGGGAACCCCACCCCCAAAGTCGTCCAGCCAGGATGACTTCCCCAACGTAATGATGTCACCTGGAAGTGACGTCATCACGTTGGGGGCGTTGCCAGGGCGACGCTCTGGCAACGCCCCCAACGTGCTGACGTCACTTCCGGGTGACGTCAGCGGGCACGCGTACAAAGCACGCGTGCCGGGGAAGCTCCTGGACGAGGGAGGACTCCCCCCCGCCAGTAAGTGAAGAAGACTTGGCAACCCTAGCCAGATGATGCAGTGATGATGGCCACAGCAATAAACAGCTTTAAAAGGGGGTTAGATAGATTCATGAAGGATAAATCTATCAATGGTTACTAGCCCTGGGGACTGAGAGGAACCTCCACATTCAGAGGCACTAAACCTCTGAATCTCAGAGCCAGGAGACCACAGCAGGGGAAAGCCTCAGCCTCTATAGCCCTGTTGTTGGCTGTCCATAGGAACTGGTTGGCCTCTGTGCGAGACAGGAAGGATGCTGGACTAGATAGACTATTGGTCTGATCCATCTGGGATCTTCTTATGTTCTTATGAAGCCTCACAGTGAATTTCGAGAGTTGCCTCCTGTGTGGGTTTGTTGTCCATCTTAGTATCGCCCGGACTTCATAAAGAGGCAAATAATGGGAAACAGATGTCACTTCACTATTAAGAGACAACATCTCACTTCACAAAACATGTCAGAAAACCCAGCTGTGAAGGATCTTCAGCTGGAGAACAGAACGTAACACAAGACTGCAAGCCATATATAAACTCAGCCCATGACGTTAAAACATACTGAAAGTCAGGATGATTTCAATCAACACATTTCTAACAGGGTCCATCAGCATGGCTGGCTCTCTTGGCCATCTAAGAAACAGTTCCACCTTTCAAAGAAGGATTGCAACACTGCAAAAATGATTCAAGATTCAAACGTTTTGAGAACCTGAGTAGCTTCCTAGATGGAATCCCTGAATCCCAGGGTACGGTACGATACAGAAACTTTGCCACTACTAAGGCAGGTCTGTATCTAATTGATAGCCAGAGTCTTCTGTGTTGAAAGGTGGACTACAGATAAGGTAGGTAAATAGATGGAAGAGTACTCAGGAATCCTATAGAAGACACATTTTGTTTCATGAATGAATACATCTGGTTGAAGTTATCTAGGGTCTTCAAACCATGGGGTTGACCCTCAGCTGAGTTATGGAGCGCCTTCTCCTAGGATGTGAGGCCTTATGCCATTTTTTTTGGTGTTGCCTTTTGGAATGATCTACTGCACGGAGAGAACAGGTGCCATGAGAGCCCGTTTGGTGTGGTGGTTAGGAGAGCGAACTCTAATCTGGGAGAACTGGGTTTTATTCCCCACTCCTCCATATGTAGCTGCTGGTGTGACCTTGGGTCAGTAATAAGTTCTTTCAGAGCCCCACCTCTCTCAGCCTCACCTACCTCACAGGGTGTCTGTTGCGGGGAGGGGAAGGGAAAGGGGATTGTAAGCCGCTCTGAGACTCCTCTGGGCAGTGAAGGGTGGGGTATAAATCCAATCTCTTCTTCTTCTATCTGCCTCTCTTTGCATGCATGCTGATGAGACTAGTAGGCCACTGAAGTGAGGCCACTCATTCATGGAGAAGAGTCCTCCACAGCTCTGACCTTTGGCCCGTTCCTCTGTATAGTACACCTCCAGGTGTACTTGGCTTGCAAACAGTTAAACAACTAGAGCATTACACCCCTGATATCACCAAGTGTAGGGGGGAAAATGAGAAATAGGGTTTGGTTCATTGACACTGCAGTCCCAGAAGACAGCAGAATAGAAAAGAAAGAACAGGAGAAGATCACAAAACACTAAGACCTACAAACAGAGTTAGAGCGTGCCTCTGGGAGAAGAAAGTGACCATCATGCCAGTTGTCACTGGAGACAATGGGGCAGTGCCTAGAAGACTCAGGAAACCTCTGGACATCCTGGGCATTGAGCAAATAACACCAGCTCAGCTCCAGAAGACGGTGTTCCTTGGAACAGCAAGAATCCTGCGAAGATACATCTGCTGTTCCCAAGAATTTGAATAGATCTCGAATTGCAGAACACCATCTTCCAGTTAAATATCTGACTGTGACAATTCTTGATAATAATAACAAATATAGTTCTTTTTGTTGTTATTATTATTAACAGTCCGCCTTTCTAGGTGAGGCTCAAAGGTAGACTACATAGTTTAAGTCAAGCACAATTAACAAGAGGGGACATCTGATGATGGGACATCCAACAATATGATAGGATTTAGACTACAAGAATCTGAAAACAAGCAGAAATCTCGAACAGAGATGAAACAAAGCACTTTGCCACTACGAAGGCAGGTCTGTATCCCATTGATAGCCAGAGTCTTCTGTGTTGAAAGGTGGACTACAGATAAGGTAGGTAAATAGATGGAAGAGTACTTGGGAATGCTATAGAAGACACATTTTGTTTCATGAAGGAATACATCTGGTTGAACTTATTTAGGGTCTTCAAAACATGGGGTTGACCCTCAGCTGAGTTATGGAGCGCCTTCTCCTAGGATGTGAGGCCTTATGCCATTTTTTTTTGGTGTTGCCTTTTGGAGTGGTCTACTGTACAGAGAGAACAGGTGTTAAATGACACTTTAAATGGTGTAGAAGTACTAGTCTGGAGTGTACTTACAGGGATAGATATAGGGTTCCTAGACCCCCGCCAGGAGTGGGGGATCCCCTGCTCTGGGCCCTCTCCCCTGGCTGGCAGCCAGTGGGTTGAAGTACTTATTATTGACCTTAGAATATGCTCTAATACCAGTTTCATATGGCCTCAAAATGTCCCTGTAACTGGTCAGATTTCAAATTCTTCTCAAGGGCTCCACCCCACCACCCCATTCTCTGCCATTTGGTCCTCAAGGTCCTTGCAAGGGCAGTAAGGCCCTTTGGACCTCGTTGGATGTTATCCTATTGTCGCTGGTTGAGAAGGGGCCCCCATAACAGTTCAAGCTTCAGGGTCCCCAAAATGTATTCCACTACTGAATGTGAGGAAGCGCTGGTATTCGGTCAAAAACTCTATGGTAAAAATGGTGCCCACTGGAAGGCATGTTACTACATCACCAGCAACAGAGTCCTAGGCCTCAGTTTGCTGCTGGTAAGTCCCCCACCCCCAGCTGCTAGGGGAACCTGGAAACCCTAGATAGATAGCAATATAGTAAAGTGGCCCACAGGATCCCTTTACCAATGCAACTGTCTAACCATTTCATTACAGTAGAGTCCCATATAACCTAAGCAAAAAGTCTGCTTGGATAATTGAAGAACATGGATGAGTTATACTTATTTATTTATTTGAAACATTTATTAGCTGTCTCTCTACCTTAGGGGACTCAAGGCGACTTGCAGTGTAAATAGAGAAGGAGGAGAGTGGATTTATACCCCACCCTTCACTACCCAAAGGGGTCTCAGAGCGGCTTACAAACTCCTTTCCCTTCCCCTCCCCACAACAGACACCCTGTGAGGTAGGTGGGGCTGAGAGAGCTCTGACAGAAATGACCCTTTTTAAAGAACAACTGTGCCAGAACTATGGCTTGCCCAAGGTCATCCAGCAGGTACAAGTGGAGGAGTGGGGAATCAAACCCAGTTCTCCCAGATTAGAGTCCACGCACTTAATCACTACACCAAACTGGCTCTCACCAACATAAAACATAAAAATATGCAGCACGTGTAAAAGGTTATGGATTAAAATCACAATTTAAAATGGCTGATAGGCAGAAAAACTAAACTAACTGAATACTTTAATGGCGTCTGTACATCTCGGGCACTATTTTGCCCAGTCCCTCTTGCTATGTCAAGCAACCTGATCGGGGGTGGGTCTGTAAAAAGAATAAGAGAAAAAAGTGCTCTTAGACTCTGGGACTTTATGTTAGAACCATCTCCCTGGAAAAGAAATCACTGCACCTAGAAGATGAGCATGTCAGGGAGAAATCTAAGATAGAACCCTGCAACTCAAGGGTTCAAGAGCATTTTCATTGCATGCAACAATGTTATCCCACCCACCTGTGGTCTGAAGTGGTACAAGCCAGGAAATCTTGACTGCCTCATCAGCTGTTTTTACAGGCCTGGCCTTGATTATAAACCATTCTTGAGTGTTCCATGAGACTAGTGATAGCCACAGTTGCAGACTACTTTAAAAGGGTATTCTACCTGGCAACCAGCGGGGAATGGAGGGGAGTTGCCAGCAGCAAAAGAAGGCCTAAGCCAACGTCACTGGCAATGTGGCAATGTTGCTTCCAGAGAACACCAGAAGTGACATCATCATGTCGTCAGCAATGTAGGGGTGCTCTGGTATTTGGGCAAAAATTCTATGGTAGAAGTCATTTTTACCATAGAGTTTTACCCAAATACTAGCGGGTTCCTGCATTGCTGGTTATATGTTGTCAATTCCAGTGCCCACTGGAAGTGACATCACTGCATTGCTGGCAATACTGGACTAGGCTTGCTTGTCCTGCCAGTAAGTCCCCCTGCCACCCAGCTGATTGATGGCAGGGGTCTAAGGGTGAAGGTTCCCCGCCACTGGCAGAGGTCTGACAACTGTAGATTAGACAGATTCATGAAGGACAGGTCTATGGGAATTGTCATATTCACTGGCAGGGGTCATTTTGTATAAAAAGAGGTGCCGGGGCTCATTAGCATAACTCATTAGCATAACTTATTTGCATATGCCACACCCCCTGACATCACCGGAAGTGTGTCAGAAGGCAACACCCGCCGCTCAGACTCCACCCCATAAAATCTCCAGGTATTTCCCAACTCAGTGTTGGTGAGCCAGTTTGACACTTTGACTAGTGCCAGTTTGGTGTAGTGGTTAAGTGCGCGGACTCTAATCTGGGAGAACCGGGTTTGATTCCCCACTCTTCCACTTGCACCTGGCTGGATGACCTTGGGCAAGCCATAGTTCTGTACCAGCTGTTCCCTCAAGGACAGCTTGGGAAAGAGCTCTCTCAGCCCCACCTACCTCACAGGGTGTCTGTTGTGGGGAGGGGAGGGGAAAGGAGTTTGTAAGCCGCTCTGAGACTACAAGTGAAGGGCGGGGTATAAATCCAATCTCTTCTTCTCTTCTTCTTCTAAAGACACTTTAGGTTTCCTTTGCTCTTGCAGGGAAGCTACCCTACAACAAGCATGAAAATACAGCAAGTTAGTAAGCTTTGGCTTTTTTCCACAGTGCATCACCATATGTGCCCGCTCCTGGACTTGTTACTCCTGGAACGGCGTTCCTGTGTGTTCCTGTTCGAAATGACCCCTGATATTTAGAGAAAGTAAACTTTGAATACCAGTGGCAGGAAACAATGTCAGGGGAAGGCCTTGGTCTCTAAGCTCTGTTGTTGTCTTTCCAGAGTAACTGCTTGATCCCTGTGCGAGACAGGTTGCCCGACTAAATGGACCACTGGTCTGATCCAGCAGTGCTCTTCTTAACACAGGAATACTCTGACTGCCTTCTCAGCTGCTCCTGCAGGCCTGGCCCGGATGATGCACCACCTCCGAGGGTTCCACAACCTCACATTTGACGGCAGTACTCTTTCTTGGAGGATGAATAAAGACCGCAATATATTTAGAGCATGTCGCTTTGCAGTGATTGACTTGTTGGGGAAACATGTGGATAACACTACGAGCGCCATCTCCATCCTTTTATTCTTTCCAAAATATGAGGGAAGACATTGACTGACACGTTTATACAATAAAATATCCATTCATTATACTGGTTGGACAGCTTCGCTGGGAGATAAAAGCCTTTTGTTGCTACTCTTTTCAGAGCTTCATGGTATCATGTCTTCCTTTCTTCCGTTCCACGGTGTGCACCGGTGTCTGTGCTGTGACAAATGTCATTTGGCAACTTATCAGAGTGTCTCACAGTTGCAGTTGGGCTAAGCAGGACGAGAGTCCTTCAGAAAGCACAGAAGCTGCGGAAGAACAAAAGGAGAATCTTGCAGAATTAAACCCCAAGGCTTCTTTGGTTGCCAGTTCCAGGCTGGGAGATTCATGGAGATTTGGGGGCAATACTTGGGGAGGTGATTCCGTTTCGCCCTTCAAAACTGCCATTTTCTCCAGGGAACTGATTTCTGTTGCCTGGAGATCACTGGTAATTCCAGGATAACTCCAGCCCCCACCGGGAGGTTGGTAGGGTTGCCAAGTCCGGGTTGGAAAATACCTGGGGACTTTGGGGGTGGAGCCGGGAGAGGGTGGGGTTTGGGGAGGGGAGGGGCCTCAGCATGGTACAATGCCATAGAGTCCACCCTTCAAAGCAGCCATTTTCTCCAGGGGAACTGATCTCTGTCAGCTGGAGATCAGTTGTAAAAGCAGGGAATCCCCAGGCCCCACTTGGAGGTTGGCAGCCCTAGAGGTTGGCAATTTTACAGGTCCTGCATTCAGCTTCTGAGAGTGGTTCGCCTGCGGCTCCTTGGGGAATCCTGAAGAGTCAACATGGTGTGGTGGTTAGATTATTGGATGAGGACTTGGAAGACCCAGATTCGGATCCTCCACTCCACCGCAGAAGCTTGCTGGGCAACCTGGAGCTAGTCACTTTCTCTCCACTTAGCCTATCTCACAAGGTGGTGGGTGTAAGGAGAAAATGAAAGAAGGAAGAACAGTGCTGTCAGTCACTTTGAGTCCCTGTGACAGAACAGGCCTGCTTTGACTTGCAGACCTTCCTCTGCCCACCCCTCCTTGGCACTGCCAACTCCTGGAGGCGGTTACTTCTTCCTTCCACTAGGGTAACTCGCTGCTACCATGTTTCCTTTTTTGGGGGGGGGGATCCCTGCTAGGAGGGACAGGGCTCCTAGCTCCCCTTCTGAACTTGAGGCCCCGCCTCTATGTCCTCCATTACCCAGAGCCTGGTTACCACGAGGACCAATTGCAACTTTGAGGCTCCCCTGGAGAAATAGCCACATGCACACAGACCGCTTTTCTCCCAGCCCGGTGTCCCCTCTTGCACTACCGTGTCCGACAATGGGGGATCTAAGTGGTGCAGAGACTGAGAACCAGCCTCCAAAGTAAAAAAAAGATTTCTTGGAAAGAAAATGTTTGCAAGCATACTTAAGCACAGTGCTAGATCAGCAAACAGATTTCAAAGGGGAATGGGTCATAAACGTTTCCCTGTTCTAGGCATACCCTAACTGGTGTTAAAATTGGGCAGGCACTGATGATCTTTAAAAGTTACAAGGTTCCAGTTTATGTTCCATGGCCTGAGAGAATGCATGGTCAGAAAAAAAAAAGGTGGCCTGCTTGCAGACCAGAGCTCAAAGTTGTCCCTTGCACAGCATTTCAAGGTAGCCTCTTCTGCTGGCAAGGAAGTTTTCTTAACCCCTGTCTCCATCCACTTGACATCACTCTCTCCACCCCCTGGACCCAGTCTGCCCAGGTCACAGGTGCATCCTGGGAACCCTCCTGAATTTCTGGGAAATATCCAGAAATCACCTAGGGACTTCCAAGCACCAAATTCCTTCCTTGGTTTTCCTACCAGTGCCATTAGCATATGTATAGATGTAATCTAACAGGCAATTGAACTGGCTCCCTGCTACTTCCAGAGAGAAAGAAACCCACACTCTAAAAACTCGGGGGGGGGGGGTTCCTCCACAGTCCCCCCTTAGAAAGAAAAGCAGGATATAAATCCATAAGCGTAAACTTCAAGGGGGCTCGAGGGCTCGAGCCACCCCCGAAATTTTCCGGGGGGGGGGGCTTAGCCACCCCCGGTAAAATGGAGCGCCCAGGCCGGCTGGCTGGCCGGCTGCCGCCACCACCGCCTCTCCCCCTGCTCCGTTCCTCCCTCCCTCCGTCCAGGAACCAGCTAAGCAAATGCCCAGGGTGCTGGACGGAGGAACGGAGGCAGGAGCGGGGGGGGGGGAAGACTGAGCCCCCCCCGGCAAAATGTCACGCTCCCGGGCCCTTCCAAGGCTCGCCAGCTGGTGCCTCTCTTCCCCCCCACCGGCCTGGCCATTCCTCCCTCCTTAGCTCTCCCTCTTCCTCTTTTAGGGGTGAGGGAGGGAGTGGCCAGGGCGGAGGGGGAGGGAAAGGCACCAGCAGCACCTAGGGCTGCCAAGTCCCCCGGTAGGGCGGGGGAAACACCGATTTTTCATGCTTCCCCCCCGCTTTTTCAAAACTGGCCACCGGGGGGAGGCAATGGCTGCCAACAGGAGGGGAACGTCGGAACCTGCCGGGCCCTCTCCCTTCCAGGCCTCTTAAAGGGAAATGTCTGAAGAGCCTGCAGTGAAAAGCCTCACCAGACGTTTCCCCTTTAAGAGTTAGCAAGAGAGCCCCGCCCAGAGATTAACGAGGGACTAAGCTCTTACTGAAGGGCCTGCTTTTGCATGCGGCTGGTGTAAGATTGAAAGGTTGCTGCTGCTGGGCCTGGGGTAAGTCCATCTGCCAGCTCTTTTCCTTCTCTCTCTCTCCCCCTCCCCTTTTCATTCTTTTTTCTGTCTCTCTCTCTCTCTCTCTCTGTCCCCATCCAGCAGAGGTCTATCAGTGGCTATTATTAGCCACAAGGTCTAAATGGAAGTAAGTGCCTGTGCCAGCTCTTTTCCTTCTCTCTCTCTCCTTCTTTCTTTTTTCTGTCTGTCTGTCTGTCTCTCTCTCTCTCTCTGTCCCCATCCAGCAGAGGTCTGTCAGTGGCTATTATTAGCCACAAGGTCTAAATGGAACCCTTTGTCTGGGGCAGTGAGGCTCTAAATTCTTGGTGCTTGGGGGGCAACAGTGGGAGGGCTTCTGGAGTTCTGGCCCCGCTGCTGGACCTCCTGATGGCACCTGGTATTTTTGGCCACTGTGTGACACAGAGTGTTGGACTGGATGGGCTGTTGGCCCGATCCACTGTGGCTTCTCTCCTGTTCTTATGATATGAAAATCATATTAAGCACTTGTGTAGCACTTAGTGCTTCATATTCTGCCGAGATGAGGAAGGATTCAGTAGGGGCCGTTGCTCAGTGCTAGAGCATCTGCTTGACATGCAGGAGGTATCAGCCTCTTCAGCTAAAAAAGGATCAGGTAATAGGTGACATTAAAGATCTCAGCCTGAGACCCTGGAGAGCCACTACCAGTCTGAGTAGTCAGTACTGACCTTGATGGACCAATGGCCTGATTCAGTATTAGGAAACTTCATGAGTTCATGTGGAAGCATGTGGAAGCAACATCACAGGATGTGACTTCACAAAATGATGTCACTTCCTTTCTCCTGGCTCCACCCCCAAAGTCTCCTGGCTCCACCCCCAAAGTCCCCAGATATTTCCCAAGTTGGACTTGGCAGCCCTAGCAGCACCGGCTGGTGAGCCTCGGAAGGGCCGGGGAGGCGCAGCGGCTGGCGGTAGGTTTTCCGGGGGGGGGGGGCGGAAACATTGCCCCAGCGAGCGCACTTGCTAAAGAGCCCCTGCCCCCCCGGACTTCAGAAAAGTTTATGCCCCTGTATAAATCTATAATGATTTCTCACTCTTCCACCCCCCCCCCACATACACACATTTAGTGATGAACTGAGATGGGTCAGTGTTGAATTTAGGCAGAACTCTCATTTTTCTAACAAAGACAAAGGCTGGTGAGACTTGAGCCTTCTTATCTAAGCAGCTTTAATACCTGGACCTTTATTCCTTAGAGAACTTACTCCCCCACCCCCAAACCTGTGAAACACTCACATGCCAGATCCGGGAGGGAGCTAGAAATTTTTGCCAAATCCACTGTTGTGGGGATAGGTGATCAATAAATGGAAATAAATAAATAAATAGATAAATGGGGGATTAAAAGTGGGACCTTTGCTTCTGGTTGTAGTCTTATTCTTGAACACAGGGTTTTCATTGTGTGGTTTTTAATGCATTATTTATTACAATTTTTATTGCATTTTATTTAACATATTTATAAGTCACTTTTCTCCTGGAACACAGGACTGCGATTGGCTCACAAAGGCCAAAGGCAATGAAAATTTAAGAGACATAATCCTGTGAGATTCTCATATACCCAGACTCATCTTGCTCACATCTATCAGACCATAAAATGGAAGGAAAATGCTACACTAGCAAGAGACCATCTGTAGAGACCAAAAATCAGCAATGACATGCAAAAGTTAAAAACATAGAAAAGGTAACCCTCTTCGGATAGGGATGCCAGCCTCAAGGTGGGGCCTGGGGGACCCCCCCCTCCCCCCGGAATTACAGCTCATCTCCAGGCTACAGAGTTCAGTTATGCTTTGGAGGGTAGACTCTGTAGCACTGTATCCCACTGAGGTCTCTGTCCCCCCCTCCCGGGCTCCACCAACAAATTTCCAAATTCCCAACCTATAGCTGGCAATCCTGTTCCCCACCCATGCCGATGGCTGGGGAGGGGGGACCTGGCCACCCCATCTGCAGGTCAAAGTGGCAAGCAGCCTCTCTCTGGGGGCAGTGATGCTCTGTATTCTTGCTGCTTGAGGGGGCAACAGTGGGAGGGCTTCTGGAGTTCTGGGCCTGCTGGTGGACCTCTTGATGGCACTTAGGTTTTTGGCCACTGTGTGATACACTGTGTTGGACTGGATGGGCCATTGCCCTGATCCAACATGTCTTCTCTAATGTTCTTATGTTCCCTTCCCAGTCCTCGGTTTTTACGTCATCTCTAGGTAGGGTTGCCAAGTCCTACTTACCTAATGGCGGGGGGGAGTCCTCCTTGGCCCGGGAGCTCCCTCGGCGCGCGCGCCTGGTGATGTCACCCGGAAGTGACGTCACCATGTTGGGGGCGTTGCCAGGGCAACGCTCTGGCAACGCCCCCAACGTGATGACGTCCCTTCCGAGACGACTTCGGGGGTGGGATCCCCCGCCCCCCCCGGGCTGACTTGGCAGCCCTATCTCTAGGCAGGGGGAAGAGTCGGAGCTCTGCAGGCCCAACTAGAATCTGCCAGTCTGCAGGCCAAGGTGGCCAGCGGTAACCGTTTTATTCCTGACCCTGGGGCTTTCACTGTTTGATTTTTAACGTGTTTGCTGGCAGATGCCTAGGGGAAAGGGTGTTGATTCTAAAAGTCTAGCCAACAACCTGGGTCATGGATTTTCCTAAAAAAAACCCCCACCTAATATTATTAGACCACTTCCAACTGGGGACATGCTGTGGGTAATTGTTCAATTTCCCATTCCTCTTTTTTAGGGAAAAACCTGCCCACAGTATTTGACTTAACGATCTCTTCTAGCGGTACATTCCAGAGGTTGACTCCAGGCTGCATAAAATAGCATTTGTTAGAAATTGGCTGCCCTTTCATTTAATTGAGTGTCCCGTTGCTCTCGTGTTCCGGAGCGGAGTTGAAAAGAAGGAGTCGAGATGGGCCGTTGCAGAGGCCTCTTTATAATGCTGAATACCGTGGCCAGCTCCCCTGCTGCCTCCCTTTCCATCCGGGCAAAATCAATGAAAGTCATTCCGACTCCAGCAATCTCATCCTAAGCATTTTTATTACTCCCCCCCACTTCGCAGTATCTTTTCAATCTGCGCCATTTGGCTTCCGGGTTCGTTTGGAAGCCCTGTGGGAACTTAATGCTGGCTGTTCTTCGCTGACTCATTTGCTGCACTTCCCGAGTGCTCTTTCGGATCAGCCGTCAGCAGTGATTCAATCTTTTGTGAGTTTGGTTGGAGGAACAGAACTAGAACAGGGGCCGGAGAGGGGGAGGGGGCTGGGCGTACAATTCAGTCCTAAATAGGGTTGCCAAGTCGGTTAAACTTACTGGTGGGGGGGAGTCCTCTGCTGGCCGCGCATGCACCAGCCGACATCACCAGAAGTGACGTCAGCATGTTGGGGGCGTTGCCAGGGCGACGCTCTGGCAATCGCCCCAAAACTCTATGGTATCATAGAGTTTGGGGGCGATTGCCAGAGCGTCGCCCTGGCAATGCCCCCAACGTGATGGCGTCACTTCCGGGTGACGTCATTACGTGGGGGAAGTCGTCCAGGCTGGATGACTTCGGGGGTGGGGTTTCCCCCGCCGGCCGAATGCTGGCCGGCAGATCGGGAACCCCTGTAGCGGGGGATCCCCCACCCCCCGGGCTGACTTGGCAGCCCTAGTCCTAAACACAGATCCACCCTTCTGGAGATAGAAAGTGCAGTCCAATCACAGCTGGCAACACTGTAGGGTTTTCAAGGAAAGAGACCTTCAGAGGTGGTTTGCCATTGCCTGCCTCTGCGCCATGACCCTGGTATTCCTTGGGGGTCTCCAATCCATAGAATCCCAGAATCCCAGAGTGGGAAGGGGTCATACAGGCCATCTAGTCCAACCCCCTGCTCAGTGCAGGATCGACCTGGAGGAGGAGGAGGAGGAGGAGAGATTGGATTTATACCCCGCTCTTCACTACCCGAAGGAGTCTCAGAGTGGCTTACAATCTCCTTCCCTTCCCCTCCCCGCCACAGACACCCTGTGAGGTAGGTGGGGCTGAGAGAGCTCTGAGAGAACTGCTTGTGAGAAAACAGCTCTAAAACAACTTGTAACTGACCGAGGTCACACCAAAGGCTGCATGGGGAGCATCCCTGACAAACGTTTGTCCAGCCGCTGCTTCAAGACTGCCAGTGAGGGGGAGCTCACCACCTCTTGAGGCAGCTGCTTCAACTGTTGCACAACATTGACTGTCAAGAGGAAGACGAAGACGAAGAAGAAGATTGGATTTATATCCCGCTTTTCACTCACTTGGAGTCTCAGCTTACAAACTCCTTTCCCTTCCCCTCCCCACAAACTTGGAGCGGCTTACAAACTCCTTTCCCTTCCCCTCCCCACAACAGACACCCTGTGAGGTAGGTGGGGCTGAGAGAGCCGTTCTGAGGATTGCTCATGAGGGGACGGCTGGTACAGAGCTATGGCTTGCCCAAGGTCATCCAGCAGGTACAAGTGGAGGAGTGGGGAATCAAACCCGGTTCTCCCAGATTAGAGTCCGCACACTAAGGCTGTTTTTACATCTGACTTTCCCGCTGGAATCATTCTAGTTCCAAAAAAACCTGCCCACACCTCTGTGCGGTGTGAAACCGTGCTGCTACTGAAATGTCCACATCTACTAATTGCCCTCCTGTGGTCAAGCTAGTATTCAACCGGCTTGATTCTGCTTTAAACAATTGCTGTTGATTAGTGCACTTAGACCCCCTGGAGTGAAATTTCACACCACTGTGAAATCAGCACAGGAAAAGACAGCAGTCAAACTACTTTAGAGGGGAGGTGTAAAATGACCCTTAACCACTACACCAAACTGGCTCTCCGATCTAGCCAGTACCTTCCCGCCCTTAATTTAAACCCATTCTCGTGAGTCCTAGTGACAGCCCTTCAAATACTTAAAAAAGGCAATCCTGTCCCCCCTCAACCTCCTCTTCTCCAGACTAAACATTCCCAAGTCCCTCAGCCTTTCCTTATGGTCAACAGAGCTGTTGAGGAGGGCATTCTTGGAACCGGCACAAAGCTGCTGGATACTTGTTCAGCTCAGGAGGTGATTTTTTTAAAATTAGAGATAAAGTCTTTCCCACACTGACTGTAGTCCTCTGGAAAAAATGATCAAGAGCATTGTGGTCCGTTGGAGGAAAGGTTAGAGAATTTGGGTTTTTTTAACCTGAGAAAAGACACCTAAGGGAGAAAACGTGGTAGAGTTTTACAAAATTATCTATATCCTGGAGGAAATAAACAAGGAACGTTCCCCCCCCCCCCCCTCCATATCCCATAACACTAGAATTGGAGGAACCCGATGAAGTTGGTTGAGGACAGACAAAAGGAAGTACTTCTTCACACAGTGACATACATCCCAGTGCCCTGTTTGGGGAAGATGGAAGCCTTCCTCCAGCCTAAGGTGGTTTTCTCCTACGTAAGTGGTTGGTGTAGTGGCTGTGCGCAGCCTCTAATCTGGGAAAACCGGGTTTGATTCCCCACTCCGTCACATGCAGCTGCTGGTGTGACTTTCAGCAAGCAGTTCTGGCACAGCTGTTCTTGAAAAAGAGCAGTTTCTGTCAGAGCTCTCTCAGCCCCACCTGCCTCACAGGATGTCTGTTGTGGGGAGGGGAAGGGGAAGGAGATTGTAAGCCACTCTGAGACTCCAAGTGAAGGGCAGGGTATAAATCCAATCTCTTCTCTTCTTCTTCTTCTTCTGCCAAGAGACACACTTAAGCTGGGGGAAGATTTCATAGGCTGGAGAGAAGCTTCAAGGTTTGGTGAGGAGGAGGAGGTGATTTTTATACCCCACTTTTCTCTACCCTAAGGAGTCTAAAAGTGGCTTCCAACCACACTCCTTTCCTCTCCCCACAACAGATGCCTTCTCAGGTAGGTGGGGCTGAGAGACTTCTGAGAGGACGGTAACTGGCTCAAGGTTACCCAGGAGGCATCCTGTGGAAGAGGAGTGGGGTTCTCCAAATTAGAGTCCGCTGCACTTATCCACTACATCACACTGGCTCTCCCTGGATACAGGCTAGCATAAAATTCATAGCCAGGAGATGTAATTATGGTCTTATGAACAGCATTAAAAGGGAATTAGATAGATTCATGGAGGATAAGTCTATCAAGGGCTACCAGCCATGGTGACTGAGGGGAACCTCCACATTCAGAGGCACTAGTCCTCTGAATCCTAGAGCCAGGAGGCAACCTCAGGGGAAGGCCTCGGCCTCTCTGCCCTGTTGTTGGTTCTCCAGAGGAGCTGGTTGACCACTGTGTGAGACAGGATGCTGGACTAGATGGACTACTGGTCTGATCCAGCAGGGCTCTTCTCATGTTCTTATGGTGTTAAGTTTAGTTAGTTTTAAAAGGTTATTGGACAAAATCATGGAGGATAGCTCAAGTAATGGCTGTTAGCCATGCTGACTAAGTGGAACCTCTGTGCTCACAGGGAAAAGACATTTTATTTTATCTTATTTATCGCCTACCTTTCTCATTGAAACTCAAGGCGGGTTATGCAGTGTAGGTTGATTCAATCAACAGGATGGGATTCCCAATAAGCAATGCAATAGGATTAGGATTGTAGAAATCCGAAACCAAGCAGAACTCTGAAACAGAGCCAAACCAAAGCGTAAGTTTTAGCATGACATGATAAACCATGCAGAAAATACATAGCAGGATCAGACACAGCTAGTATGTATAATACACAGTAGTCCATAGTCTCAGACCTGTTATCAATAAAACTTGTAGGGCTATATTTAAGTAATTGTTGTAAATTATTGGTGATCATCAATATGCCTGTTTTCCCAGTTATTCTGAAAGGGCACTGAAATAAATTGTAGATTATTAACTAAAATAAAGGTAAAGGTTTCCCTTGCTCGAAAGCCAGTCGAATCCACCTCTAGGGGGTGGTGCTCATCTCCGTTTCCAAACCGAAGAGCCAGCGCTGTCTGAAGACTTCTCGGTGGGCATGTGGCCAGCATGACTAAACGCCGAGGTGCACAGAATGCTATTACCTTCCCACCGCAGCAGTACCTATTTATCTACTTGCAGGTTTCTTGTTTTTTGAACTGCTAGGTTGGCAGGAGCTGGGGACAGAGACAGGAGCTCACTCCATCACGTGGCACTCGGGTCTCAAACTGCTGAGCTACCGATCTTCTGGTCTGCAACTCAGCATCTTAACCTCTGAGCCACCACGGCCCCTACAGATGATTATCTAAAGGAGTGCTAATAGTCCAGTCTAGCCCTCTGTCACCTGAGCTCCAAAACTAAGCAGGATCAGCCCTGGTAGTACTTGGATGGGAGACCACCAAGGAATATCAGGGTTGCTATGCAGAGGCAGGCAGTGGCAACCCAGCTCTGCTCATCTTTTCTGCTGAAACCTCCCTGAGGTGGAACTAAATGAGGCAGACATGAGTCGATTATGACTTTATCTTGCTTTCGCTAAAGTGGACTGGAACTTGAATGTGAACAACACCCGCATTCATGCAAATTAAAAAAAAAATCCACACCACTGCATGAATCAGGAGGTTGGACAAGATGGACCTTTTGGTCTGACGCAGCAAGACTACTTTTATGTTCTCACCTTGGCCTCTGTTGGTAGGTTAGGAGGGCAATCCTCAGCTGAGTCTTTGCAGAGCTGAACGAACTGGATCGCTGGTGCCGACTGCCGTACTGCCGAACAGAGTTTGCATTGCTCGGTGTGAGGTTCAGGCTTGCAGCGACCTGTCTGGGTTTCGGAGTCAGGTGTTGGCCGCCCAAGAGAATCCGGGAGAGCTGTCACCTCTTTTCCTGTTCTTTGTTGTTGGCAGGCACAGGCTAGAGACATGGGGAGGCCTTCATCCCGCCAGCCAAATAGACTGGTACATAGCAGAGTTGTGACAAGCAGTCAATCCGATCAATCGTAAGAACTCTGCAAGCGGGCAGGTAGGAATTAAGCAAAGAAGAACAATTTTTTTTTAAAAAAAAACCCCCACTAATAATAATCTGGAGTTGCACAAATTACACGACAGGCTTAATTACCTTCCATTACCTGCACATCAAAGCGCAAAATGCCAATTCGACAACAGTCTCGGAGAGAAATAGCCTTATATGGACCCTTTTGGAGACTGTTGAGGAAAGCCGGGGAAGGAGACGTTCTTTTCTGAGACGGGAATTTGCACATTACACAGGGAGCCAGATAACAGACAGCCTAACACAGGAGCCTTCAGCTGGCTTTTGGAATGCAAATTCCGACTGTCAGATCTTAATTAAAAAGTACCAGTCAGCATTATTTAACAAGTGGAAGAGAACTAAATAGTAGGTTGCTTGGGGTGGGGTGGGGGTGGGAGAAGAGATCTGCAACTTCTAAATTCGGTAGGTAAGGTGACAGGTATGTAATTATCATCTGATCAAGAGAAGGGCAAGGAAGGAACGCAGTGCGGTTCCCGAACGGGTGGAGCGTTGGCAATTTCCAAGCTTGGCAGAGGAAGGTTTTGTTCAGTTGGAAGCTCATTTGCTATTTCGAAAGAAAACTGTGCGTTATGCAGAAATGTCTCTGAACCGACTAGTAACATTCTACAGGGATGAGTTAGCTCCCGGGCACTCACTTCGACCTGTCTTGTACTTCAGTTAGCTGGCGTTGCACTTGGAGGTTGCTGAGATGCTGACAATTCATCTTGCAAATAGAGCCCGCTTGGTGTAGTGGTTAGGAGCATGAACTCTGATCTGGGAGAACCGGGTTTGAGTCCCCACTCCTCCACATGCAGCTGCTGGTGAGACCTTGGGTCAGTCACAAGTTCTTTCAGAGCTGTTCTCTCAAGGTCAGTTCTCGAAAGAGCTCTCTCAGCCCCACCCACCTCACAGGGTGTCTGTTGTGGGGAGGGGAAGGGAAAGGGATTCCTCTGAGATTCCTTTGGGTAGTGAAGGGCATGGTATAAGTCCAATCTCTTCCTCCCCCCCTCTTCTTCCTTTCAAGGCAAGAGATGTTCAGAGGTGGTTTGCCATTGACTGCCTCTATGCAGCTACCTTGGACTTCCGTGGTGGTCTCCCATCCAAATACTAACCAGAGGGCTGACCCTGCTTAGTTTCTGGGATCTGACGAGATCAGGCCAGCCTGGGCCAACCTGGTCAAGGCAACCTTTTGTGGTGGGCAGGATTACAGGTGCCATATAACAGGTAAGGGAGGGGGACAGGTGAAAGGACTGTGGAAGAAATGGGTGGACTGCCTTTATCTTCACTCTCAGGGCACTAGAATACATAAAGGAATGTGTCCCAGGTAGCAGTCCTGCTGTCATCTTCTGTGTTCTCGCCAACAACTCCAAAAAGATATTATAGCATTGGAGAAAGTGCAGAAAAGGGCAACTAGAATGATAAAAGGGTTGGAACACTTTCCCTATGAAGAAAGGTTAAAGCGCTTGGGGCTCTTTAGCTTGGAGAAACGATGGCTGAGGGGTGACATGATCGAGGATTATAAGATTATGCATGGGATAGAGCAGGTAGAGAAAGAAGTACTTTTCTCCCTTTCTCACAATACAAGAACTTGTGGGCACTCCATGAAACTGCTGAGCAGTCAGGTTTGAACAGATAAAAGGAAGTCCTTCTTCACCCAAAGAGTGATTAACACGTGGAATTCACTGCCACAGGAGGTGGCGGCGGCTACAAGCATGGACGGCTTCAAGAGGGAATTAGATAAACATATGGAGCAGAGGTCCATCAGTGGCTATTAGCCACAAAGTAGAGATAGGGACTCTCAATCTGGGGCAAGTGATGCTCTGTATTCTTGGTGCTTGCGGGGGGGGGCAGCAATAGTGGGGGGGCTTCTGGTGTCCTGGCCCCACTGGTGGACCTCCTGAGGGCACCTGGTGTTTTTGGCCACTGTGTGACAGAATGTTGGACTGGCTAGGCCACTGGCCTGATCTAACATTGGCTTCTCTTATGTTCTCTTAATTGAAAGGACACTTGGATGACAAACAAACATTTGGTACCTATATTATGACGATGATATAATACATTAATTGTAACCAAAACACCTTACAATAATTAGATTTCTGCTCATGATGTACAAGCACACTAGAGCTTGGCCCAGGGCCACTCACGTATTGGCAACCATCTCTGTTGCATACTAAAAAAACCACACCCCAAACAAAATGCCAAAACAACAACAAAGCCTCAAAAAAGCTGCTTTAGATGTTGGACTCCATGGCATTATACACCATTGAAGGCCCTCCCCTCCCTAAACCCCTCCCTCCTCAGGCTCCACCCCCAAGAGTTGGCAACCCTGTTGGCAGTATTTGTGAGTGTTTGACCAGACACTTGTCAAATGCACATATATGCATGCACACATGGAGGGGGAGGAGGAGGAAGATGAGGAGGAGGAGACTGGATTCATACCCTGCCCTTCACTACCTGAAGGAGCCTCAGAGTTGCTTACAATCTCCTTTCCCTTCTTCTCCCCACAACAGACACCCCGTGAGGTAGGTGGGGCTGGGAGTGCTCTTTTGAAAACTGTTCTTGAGAGAACTGCTCTGAAAGAACTTGTGACTGACCCAAGGTCACACCAGCAGCTGCATGTGGAGGAATGGGGAATGAAACCTGGTTCTCCCAGATTAGAATCCGTGCTCTTAACCACTACACAAAACTGGTACACCAAACTGGTGTATTCCTTTTCACCTACAATTTCCCCCTTCCCAGATCACAAATCTTATCACTCCCAAAGATAGGTAACCTGAGATGGAGAATGTCCCTAAACAGAAGATAGCCCAACTGGCCCTGTCCTTCCAATAAATGACTCCTATCTTCTTCAGGGTGAGTTCCTTCTGGGGTTGATGGGAATCGTAAGCCTTGTCACCCACTCAGGTTAAATCAGAAGGCCAAGATAAGAAAGAGAGAGGCGACTTCAATATTCCAAATTGGGAACTCTATTACAGAGCAGCTGTGCTGGTATGGATAAGAGAATGGATTGTGTTGGAGGATTTAAGAATAATAAATTTAGAAGGTTATAATCTATTGATGGGCTGGCATGCCTATGTATGGTATGATAAGGAGAAAATTCGTTCGAACTTTCATCACCATACAATAAGAGGGGCTTTGTTTAAAATATGGAAAGAAATAAAAGATAAATATTATGATAAAATTCCAAAATGGGTCTCGCCTTTGGAAGCGTTTATAAAACCAACTTTGATTACACAAGTAAAGAGAGAGTCTTACGAATCTTTGCTAGATAGAAATAATGAATTAAAATCAGAGGAGAATAGTATATGGAAAGCTTTGAAACTGACATGGTGGGAGAAGATACAAATAAGTAATAGATATAAAGAAGATAAGAAAAAGGGGTTCTATAAAATGAAAAATGATTTAGATAAAATATGGTTGACAACAAGTGATAAGCTGATACATAAAATATATAACTTTCTGCTAGATGAATATACATTAGATGAAAGAGTAAAATCAGTAATGGTGACATGGATGCAAGACTTGAGAAAGACGCTTGATATAGAACAATGGGATAAAATATGGAAATCTGCAAAATATTTGAGAGCAATGCCTTATAAGGAAAATATATATAAGATGTTTCATAGATGGTACTGGACACCGGATAGGATTGCAAAATGTTACAGTAATGTTTCAAACTCTTGTTGGAAATGTAAAAATAATGTTGGAACCTTTTTCCACGTATGGTGGAGGTGTGGAAAAATTCAAAGTTTTTGGCTGAAAATATCTAGAGTAATACAAGAAATATTATTGAAGGATATCCCGCTATTACAGGAGATCTTTCTATTGAATATATTGCCAGACGATTATGGCAAAAATGATAGATACTTTATAACTTACATTTTGACTTCGGCAAGAATGTTAATTGCGAAGAAATGGAAAACAGATAGTCTGCCCACAAGAGAAGAGGTAATACAGAAGTTGTTAGAGGTGGCAGAGTTGGATAAATTAAATATGATATTACAAGGGAAAGATCAAAAGATATTTAATGTTAAATGGGAAAGATTTTATTAATGGTTAGATCAAGAAAAGGAAGGATAGGCTCGAAAAGAGATGTGAAACATATATTGGTACAAGAACTGTTAGAGGCAGAGGCCTGTGCAGGTCCTGCCTTGAATATAGAAGGATATAATATATGTAAAGACACGATATAGGAGTTATCTAATGTATATAATATGTTTGATGTAAGCATTACACGGATGTCTTTTCTGTAACCGATGAATGTATAGAAAATGAAAATAAACCTTAAAAAAAGAGAGAGGTTAAATCAGAAGGCCTAAAATATTGAAGTTCCCATCCGTTCTAAGCATGGGCCAACGTTAGCTGCCAGAGATGGCCCATGTGATATCCAAGGACACTAACCATGAAACGTTCCAAATACAGATGATTTTAAATTGCAGACAGCCCTTTGAAAGGCTGGGGAGCTCATCTTCAGAGCAAAGAAAGAAAGTCCGATTTTTCAAGTGTGTTATTTGGGAGGATTGCAGCGTCACAGGTTTTTGTAATTTTTTCAGGATGGTTCAGGATGGACCGATTTCCCCCATGTATCGTTAGCTGCCACCCCGACAATATTTGGGGATATAAAACTATGAAGAGATTGTCTCTTCCCCCTGTTCTGTTTCCAAAAGCTGTGAGGGAGTGACATGGGATGGATCGCTCTATAATGTCATCCTTCCATACCGATTTCCTTTGGGCTCTGTCAAATAAAGATAGCAAATAAAGATAATGTCTCCTGGGGACATTATTTTGACCCAAGGTGACATTTCTTCTATTTCTGTGGACCACTGTGAATTGGTGGCTTCCTTCCTTTGATCGAGAGAAGCGGCGATGAGACCGCTGTGAAAATTGGGGCAGGGGGGGAAGCAACTCCTTGCTCACTGGGAACTGAAAAACTGGACGGACTTTATAGCAAAGAAATAACGAACAATTAAATCTTGACTAATGAGGGATGAGTGGAAGAGCTAAAACAAAGCACAGGCGACCCTTAGCCGGGTGGGGGGCTGAGTAGTGAACAAGTCATGAAAGAACATAATAATCAGGGAAGGAGACAAAGAATATTAATTGTTCCAGAAGGGTATAATTATGAGTAATGGAATGATAACATAAAAGGGAACTTTTAAGCCAATCAATAGGGAGAGCCATTCCCGTCTATGAAATCAAAGAAGGGAGAATGCCATAGACTCAAATCCATTCGCAGATTAAATGTGCCCCCCACTCCTGAAAATTGGTTGTTGTGGTTTACCAAACCGACACTGGAATAGAAAAGATGCAGCTCAAAATCACGTTCAGATATTCCAGGCCAATGCCGTACTGACTGCAGAGTCACTATGCAGTCAAATCTATGCAGACAGCCACCATAAAACCGAGAGATCAGATGAAGTGAAAGCAGCATGCAGTCCGGATGCTGCCATAAAATTCGACAATCAGTCAAAGCGAAAGTGGCATGCAACGCAGAGGGGGATTTCTGTTCCAGTGTGGGTTTGGTAAGACAGCGGAGCAAAGGCTAGATGCAGATTGGGCCGTTGTCTCTCTAGTTTGGTGAAGAGAGTCCGTTTGGTGTGGTGGTTAAGAGTGCAGACTCTAATCTGGGAGAACTGGGTTTGAGTCCCCACTCCTCCACATGCAGCTGCTGGCGTGACCTTGGGCGGTCGCAAGTTCTCAGAGCAGTTCTCAAAAGAGCAGTTCTCTCAGAGCTCTCTCAGCCCCACCTACCTCAACAGTGGTTCTACTGCAGACCGACATGGCTGACCTCTAACTCTCCTCCCCTGAGCACATACGTGGTACCATTTCACTCCCTCCCTTCAAATTCTTCCTAATTTCTAACTGCTATCAAGGTTTACGGATGTGTGATGGAATTTGCTCTCGTTCGCCTCCCCCTTTTGTCTCCCCCCTAATGTGTTTTAGATAGCTGTCTTCTTGGGAACTGGAGCTGTTTATGTTGGCTCTGTAAAGCTTGTGAAATGCTATATACACAAAGAGGCACAATATCATTATGATCGCTATGATGGAATTCAGGAGCTGTAAGGTCACTACAGGGTACCTTTTGCCACTACAATTCACATGATAACTATGGTTTTTATTTTTAATATAATATTAACAAACAATACTGTGGTCAACCTAAACAATGAACAACCGTACTTATCTGTAAAATGGAGAGAGATGTTTGAAGAAGAAATAATGAATCCAATACTAACATCTAAACAAAACTACTAACAAGATTTTCAGGGCAATGCCAAGAAAGAGTGCAAAGTTGGAACCGAAGAAGAAGAAAAGATTGGGGTTATACCCTGCCCTTCACTACCTGAAGGAGTCTCAGAGCGGCTTACTATCCCTTTCCCTTCCCCTCCCCACAACAGACTACCTGTGAGGTAGGTGGGGCTGAGAGAGCTCTCTAAAGAACTGCCCTTAAGAGAACAGCTCTGAAAGAACTTATGACTGATCCAAGATCACACCAGCAGCTGCAAGTGGAGGAGTGGAGAATCAAACCCTGTTCTCCCAGATTAGAGTCCGTGCTCCTAACCACTGCACCAGACTGGCTCTTGCAGGAAACTTGTAGGAATTCTAAAAAAAGGGAAACCAAATTTCAAGAGTTGTGGGTTGGTAGGATGGATAGTCCATGGATTGGAGCCGGTCTGAAATTCACATGATAAATTGCCAAATTCGGAGTGGGGGGGAGAAGAAATCCAGGAAAGGGGGACAATGTGGGTTTTCAGGAGGGATTTTTAGGGACTTGCTTCTCGCTGAACTATCTCAAGAAATACTGTAGGGCCACGTGCAGGGTAAAGGCTATTAGAGTTTATCTAGTGATTAGAGTTGGATCCGGCAGAGCCAGCTCCCCAGCCCTATAACTGCCCTCATGCTCCTTGGATGTCTTTGGGTTAGTCACGCCTCCTCAGCCTCACCTACTGTTGCCAAGAAACCGTTCCTGATTGCACTGTTAAAGAGACCCTTTTACTCTCAATGCCTTGCTGGACTGTGAGCTGGGGGCCAGGGCAATGGACAGAGCTGTGGTCCTAAGCTGAACGCCCCATGCTGGACTATGGACTGTATACTGTGGCCAAGGCAGCCTTGTGCCAAAGGAGCATGCCAACCCGGATCTGGACCCAAGACTACAGAGGACTCCTGCCCGTTTCCCGCTCCATATCTGCACGAGCACCACGATGCAGACCAGCAGCCCCCGGTCTCCATGAACGCAGAAACAGCAGCAGACCAGAGAGGAGCCGTGTCCTGGAAGAGGCCAGGATGTTCCTGCAAAGAAGCCAGGAAGGGATCGCCTCTCCATCATGCAGCACATTCCTTTCCCCCCGTAAAGATTTCCCTTGCTCAAAAGCTAGTTGAATCCGACTCTAGGGGGCAGTGCTTATCTCCATTTCCAAGTCGAAGAGCCAGTGCTGTCCAAAGACTTCTCCATGGTCATGTGGCCGGCTTGACTGAACTCCGAGGCACACGGAACACTGTTACCTTCCCACTGAAGTGGTACCTATTTATTTACTTGCAATTTCTTGCTTTTGAACTGCTAGGTTGGCAGGAGCTGGGGCCGGAGATGGGAGCTCACTCCGTCATGCGGCTGCTGATCTTCCGACCTGCAACTCAGCGTCTTAACCTCTGAGCCACTGCATTACCTCCTGAGTCATCCTCAACCAAAGGCCGTTGCCCAGCCAGAAACAGAAGATGCCATTGAGTCCTCCTGCCTCTGTTCCAGAAGACGCCCATGTTAAGCATCGAATCGTCAAAGTGATTGCATCCTCTTCCCCGTTCCCTTATCTCACCCCTTCCCCCAAGAGGTGTCTCTCCCTTATGCAGATCAACCCTAAATTGTCCAACCATCATTTCTTTTGTCCTGTCCACCCAGGGTATTGTTTTTTCCTTCTACATTTCCTGGGAAACAGTGACTGCCTGGCTCCTACCTCAGGTCACAAAATCGGCTACTTAAAGGAAACTCAGTGGAGCACTCAACCCCACACCACCTTTCAGATTCCATCCCCATTTCAGTTTGGGACCATTCCCCGCATGCCACTGGCCGGTTCACGGTCCACTCCCTCTCTCTCTCTGTCTTCACTTTTTGTTGCATGGTCTACTCACCTTGCTGAACAGGTAACGTATCATCCACCAGTGATATTCCTGCTAGTGCAAAAGCCGCTATCTTTTAAGAACATAAGAACATAAGAGAAGCCAATGTTGGATCAGGCCTATGGCCATCCAGTCCAACACTCTGTGTCACACTGCGGCCAAAAATACCAGGTGCCATCAGGAGGTCCACCAATGGGGCCAGGATACTAGAAGCCCTCCCACTGTTGCTTCCCTGCCCAAGCACCAAGAATATAGAGCATCACTTGTGGCTAATGGCCACTGCTGGACCTTTGCCCCATATGTTTATCCAATTCCCTCTTGAAGCTGTCCATGCTTTTCCTACCCTATTTTTCCTAATTCTGTATTGTGTGTGTATGTGTGCTGGTTATTTTTTGTATGACTGATAATTAAGTAAAAGGCCAATTAACACATCAACCTGGTCTCCTCGTCTATTCATGGGCTCTGGGAATTCTGACTCTGGTATACAAAGGCTGTCATAATTCCCCCCAAGCTTGTTAAGAAATAAGGCAATTCAGCTAACACTACCTCACAGAGCTGCTGTCAGGATAAATCTAGGAGCCCGCTTTATGCATAAGGCATTTCAGTGCATGAACATCTTGGGAGTGAACAGTGGCTCGTAAATCTGGGCAGGACTTGTTGCAAAAATCAGTGTCTATGGACATGCAGGAGCTGGTTGTCACCCGCAAAATGCCCCTTCCATTGCTGTGGAGTATAGTCACTGGCTCACTAGCCCAGGATGCTCTTGAAGCATTCACGCTGCCATACATATGAACCACCCATCGAAGACTCATGCTGCCCAAGCTGCATCCAGCGACATCGCCTTGAGTTTCAGAGACATTTCAGATCATTAACAGTTCTTTAGGACATTCCGATGTTTCACGAAACCTGAACAATTAAATAAGAGCCTGTCTGGGGCTGAGTGAAGCTCATTACACTTCCCCGTGTCGGACAAAGTGTTTAATTCGTTTTCATTCCTTCACTTACTGAAATCCAATTGATTCATTAAGGGTCTGACCCTAAAGGCAGTTGCGCCAGCTGGGGTGCCTGCATTAATTTTGATTTAGTTCCACTGACACCAGTAGGTGAAAAAGGCTCTCAGTTCTGTGGCATCTTAATATCTTGGTTTACAGATAAAGAAACTATGGAGTGTGTGTATGTGTGTGGGGGGCAGAGGTTCTTGATAAATCCAACAGGTCTCTGCTCCGTGAACCTTCGGATTCTTTAGCGGTGCACACAGCTATCTGGCCGGGTCTCCGCTAAAGTACAGCATACCTCAGATTCTTCTGCTTTTAGAGCTGCATCCTTGTTTCTTCTTTGCCTCACCTCTCCCTGCCATCGATTTCCTGGAACTATTTGAATCTGCTTTAAGTAGCTTGCCTCTCGGGTTAAAAGGACAGCCAGATCAATGCCCACTTCAGCAACAGCATTAGTCAAGCCTGATCCTTGAAAGGGATTCTCTTATCTAAAGACCAAAGTACTGTAGCCTTACCAGAGAAAGATCCCTTTTTGTGCATCTGATGTCACGGCATTGGCAAGAGAGTGGATGCTATGCAATGAATTGTGCTAGCCTCGCCACTTGATCACAAATGGGGTTGTTTCAGAGGAAGCTTTTGCACATACAAAGGTCGAGTTCAGACTGGCAGTTTGGCCCGATATAGGCACCTTTCTCAAGCGGATTAAGTGGGCCGGTTCACACGGCCACAGCTGTCTGGTGTTCTCTTGCCGCACTCACCCCGTCCTTTAATGATTCGCTCCCGCTTTTAAAAAGTACCAGGTGAAAGCCGGGGCAAGCCGTGGAGGGCACATTGATCCCGCTTCCCAGAAGCGTGGACGTAAAAAAGCTGCAATCAAGCGGCGCTGGTAATGTGAACCCACTGATCCGGCAGGAATGCACATAACTGCCCATGTGCGCTCAACTGCCCAATGCTGCTGCGCCTATGTGCCCATGTGCCTACGTGCAGGTCGGCAGAGTGGACCAAAGCCGTGTGCAACCGCAGCACCACCAGGGGCGGCCCTGCAGTGCGACCGCTCCATTCCGCCTCCTCCCCGGAATGCTGCCGCATCAGTCGGTGCAGTGTGATCGGGAATCCCCACCACAACTTGGCCCGGGTCTTTTGGCCCTGCCTCCCTTGTGCTTTATACTGCCAACCTGTCCTCACCTAAAGGTGTGTTCAGATGGCTCTTTTGAGCCACACCAGGCATGAGTGCCTGGTAGATTTAAAGTGCACGTCCAGACCTCAACATCTGGGAATCGTGCCGCTTTTGTTAGTAGCCCGTCAATCCCCATCAGGGATCCGTATTTAAAAGATAGTGCTTAAAATCTGGTCTAAAGCTGGCCAACAGGCCAATGCCAGACTTTCCACCATCAGGTCATTCCACCAGCGTGCAATCAGCCCGTAAGGATGGTCTCCAGACCATCCCGAACGGCCACCATTTAAAAAAAACTCTTAGTGGTGCGCGCATAACCGCTTAAACATGCAACATCCGCAGATGGTAAGGCACGTATGCATATATGCAGATAAGCACATATGTGCATGCACAAACAGAATTTTTTTTTTTTAAAAAAAAAAAGCCAACTGCACGGCTCCTTAAGGTGGATGCCACCTAGACAATCCACCGTGGAGTCACGCGCAGTAAAGTGATTCACGGGGGAGCGGTCTGGTTGTGCAATGCTGGATTAAAAAGATCTAGATCAAATTACAGCCGGGCCAATGGTGGGATTAGCTGCCCATCTGAACACACCCTAAAGTAATGCACTTTCAATCCACTTTCAATGCACTTTGCAACTGGATTTTTTTTGTGAAATGGCAAAATCCACTTGAAAACAGTCGCTGAAGTGGATTGGAACTGCATTATTTAGCATGTTTGAAAGCGCCCTAAGGTCCTTTCCACACTAGACCTTAAATCCTGGTTCAACCATGTCCCCGAACTTACATTCTACACTACACTTGAGTTCACCCCTGTAATTATCTCGCAGTATTTTTTGTTTTCACATTACACTGATGTCACCCCGGTTTCGCCCCACACTTGTCCCATGATAAATGGATGCCCCACACTTGTCCCATGATAAATTATCCCAGGGATAAATGCAAGGTATTGTGTCATGAGTTGAACTCTGATACAACCAGGGATGAGATCCAAGTGCAGAAAGGACCTGAGTCTCATTGTGGTCCACCTTGTGGATTGGCCTGCGTGAGGAGGACAGGAAGGCTCCCTCTTTCCTGGCTTTCCACAAATTATGCAACACAGAACTCTGCTCTGGTTAGACCTCACCTAGAGTATTGTATTCTGTTTTGGGCACCACAATTTAAGAAGGATATAGACAAGCTGGAACATGTCCAGAGGAGGGCAACGAAGATGGTGAGGGGGTCTAGAGACCAAGTCCTGTGAGGAAAGGCTGAAGGAGCTGGGTATGTTTAGCCTGGAGAGGAGACAACTGAGAGGCGATATGAGAAACATCTTCAAGTACTTGTCACATAGAGGATGGTGTGGAGTTGTTTTCTGTTGCCCCAGAAGGTTGGACCAGAACCAACAGGTTGAAATTAATTCAGAAGAGTTTTTGGTCTTAGGAGGTGGTGGGCTCTCCTTCTTTGGAGGTTTTCAAACAGAGGCTAGATGGCCATCTGACAGGAATGCTGATTCTGTGAACGGCAGACCAGGAGAAGGAGAGCAGGAAGGGTTGCATCAGTGCTCAGTTCTCATGGCCCTTTCTTACACACCCAGGAAAATGCTGATTGGGACTTTGGGGTCAGGCAGCCATTTTTGTACAGGCCAGTTTGGCCAGGGATCCTGGAGGGTTTTTTTGCCAACTTCTGGGCATGGAGCAGAGGTCACTAGCTGTGTGTGTGTGTGTGTGGGGGGAGTATTTGTGAATTTCTTGCATTGTGCAGGGGGTTTGACTAGATGACCCTGGAGGTCCCTTCCAACTCTATGATTCTATGATTCTATTCAAGAGGGCTTCCCTATGGCAGGCAATAGGGTCGACATTGTAGAAAACAGCTCACAAACTTATTTGGATAATTTATTGGGTCCTGCAGTCCGTACTTCTGTTTGCTGTGGGTTGGATCCTATTATGTAATTTTGCTTCATTTAATATGTCATGTTAACACTTAGGCATTCCTTCAGCTCTGTTTTTTTAGACTTCTGGTTGGCGCTACAACCCAAATCCTAATTCACTGCTTATCGAACGCCCCATCTAGTTGATTGTGTTGACTCGCTCTGTGTAATCCACTTTGAGTCCCAGTGAGAAAGGTTTATGTAGAAAGTATTATGTAAATAAATAAAATAAATAAAACTGTGGTCAGTAGCATCCTGTAAGAATTGTGGTCAACAGCCTCTTTTTCTGTAAGGATGCTCAGGGAGTGATCCTAAGCAGAGCAACATCCCTCAAAGTCCACTGAAGTCAATGGGCTTAGAAGGGTGAAACTCTGTTTAGGATTCTGCTTCAGATCGCAGTCAAATGGCAAAGTTCCTAAATTTCTGCCTCTAAATCAGGATGGTGGGATGATCTCATTGCAAAAAGTAATTGTCTCCAGGACAGTGCTGTGTTCCGTGGATCCATGTTTCATATTAGTTTGCGATATTTTAGACATTACCGTTAGGGCTGACCTCTTGTTGACATGAGTGGAGATGGATATAACGTCCAGCTGACTCCAAGACGGTGAAGACCAGCCCGATCAGAAATCTAATCCAGAAATCTAGGAGTTTGGAGTCTCCGGGTCTGCTTGGAACGCTTGCAAGTTTGCCTGAGGTGAACAGGTGGTACACATTTGCGGATCTATGAATCAAAATGTTGTGTATGTTGGAAGAATGATTTGTGAGATCTGATGATTGCGGGATATCGCAGTCTGCAAGAAACAGCTAATATTTACTCATCTTCATGCTTTGGGATGCATCCTCTGCATAAACCGGACAAGTTTATCTGTACCATCGGAAACGCCTGTCTTTGTGATTGTCTGTGTATACCTTCACATCAGCAGAAATTCCCGGGAGACTGTAAATCAGGCAGCCCAGAAACTCTAGACTGTGAGACTGCGCCAACTTTCCAGAGTCTTACACTGTGTTGCAGTAGAACAAAGTTTGAGTCCAGTGGCACCTTTAAGACCAACAAAGTTTTATTCGAGGTATGAGCTTCCATGTGCAGGCACACGTCAGTTCACATCTCGAATAAAACTTTGTTGGTCTTAAAGGTGCCACTGGACTCAAATTTCATTCTCCAGCTTCAGACCGACATGGCTATCCACCTGGAACTGTGTAGCATTGTTCACAGTTCATGCCTTTTATGTTCCAGTAGGGGCCGACTTAGACCTACATGGAGAATATTATTGATTTTGACAGCATTGGCAGTCTCAGACTTTTGGCTCCTTCTGTTGGTTGGATCAGGTGATGTAGCCCTGATCTCAGGATGTGCCCTTTTGTGCATTCATCTGCCCTTGTAAAATTGTGTCTCCTGTCGCTTTGCTTTATTTTCAGTAGCCCCCCTTCACTCCTTGTGTGTGATGAAGGTTCTTGCTCACCAGAAAAAAAGCCATCCTATAATCGTTTCACTTGTCTCGAAGACATCATCGGTGTCTTTGTTTTATGGGAGTGTCACACCATGTCACACTTAGTGCCAGTGGGAAGAAACGAAATGGTCTTTCCCACATTTTCCTTTTCCTCACTTGTGTGTTGCTTTTGCTTCCGTGATTTTTTCCTGTTCAGCGTGAGTTGTGCTCCCTCTAGTGGTTGATTTGATATTACATTGTGTTATGTTCGGTATGGAAGCCTGCAGGTTGAATCTGTAGGGGGACATGCCGGACGTAAACTGATGTTTCACTAGAAGGAGCAAAATATGTGTGGAACAACCAGTGGAAGGAGCAAAATATGTGTGGAACAGACCCCGCCCCTGGTGCAACAGGAGCACACAAACGCGGAAAATGAGAATGTGGAAAGGCCCAAAGACAGAGCCACATTAAGGCACTGGTGAGGCTTGGGTGAAGGATAATCTAGTGTCTCCTTTGCTTACTCTTTAATAAGTAGACGTTACTGGACCCATGCCCTAAGTTGGACAAAAAGCCTTCCCTGCCCTTCTGCTAGAGATTCACTTTGACCTTATGGCAAATTGACCTTAGAGGAGTTTAAAAAAAAACAACCCTCATTGTTCAGTTGAGCATGGCAATTGGTGTATTCTGCTACTATGCTCAACAAAGTTGGGAGCCTTCCACCCTAACAAAGTAGCTCTTGCACTGGAAGTGCAGCTTCTTCTGTCAGAACAATGATATTAGGGCTAGAGGAAGGCTTTCAGCTTTGTGGTCGAGAGTGGTTTCTCACAGGTTTTCAGACCCAATTCTTTTTTGTTTGTTTGTTTGTTTTGCATTTTGTGTGTGTGTGTGCATGTGCATGTGTGCATGTGTGTGCATGTGCCCATGCCTGGAAATCATGGTGATCTCTGGCAACTCCTGCTGGGGCATGGGGGACATTTACAGAAGTGGCTTGATAGCCTGCCTCTGCCTCCCAACCCTGGTATTCTTTGGAGGCCTCCCATCCGAATGCTTGCCAGGGTGGGCCCTGCTTAGCTTTCAAGATCTGACGAGATCACACTTGCCCGGCCTATCCAGGTCAGGGCCTCAAACCCAGTTCCGAAGTAATTTTTATGCAATATTTAACAGCTGCAAAGCAAAGTTGGAAGCTTTCCTCCGGTCTGAGGAGTCAGCCTTCTATGGAAGAAACTCTTCTGCTGGAAGAAAAGCCACTGTCAGTGGAGGCCATCTGGGCTGGAGGAAGGCTATTGTTCTTACTTAATAACCGATACATTATGGCTCTAATCTCACACTCTTTCACATCTGCTTTGCATCCCCTGTAACTCAGAACAAATCGGCCTCTGAAAAAATCGCCACTAGCCATCCATATAATAGACATGGACTAGTGGGGAACTCACTGGGAAATTCCTTACCGGTTCCTGTTTTGTCCTCTGGCTTCTGATACCAGACCCTGGACACTTTTCTGTACCCTTCCCTCCAACTGCTGCCTCCTCCTCCTCCTCCCATCTTTTCCCTCCCTCATTCTACTTCTCCCACCTCTTACCCCCAACACTGTTCCCCACCTGTTCCCCCTCACAGTTCTGCCTTTCCACCCATCACTGATGGGAGAACAAGGCATAATGGCTCCTGCCTTCCCATCCATGACATTTTGGAAGCTGAAACAGCTCAAGAGCTTCATTAAGGAGTAGGATTTGATCCACTGAGAGACCGCACATATACATATGTGCAGCTTCCTGACGAGGTGGATAACACCCACTTCCACAGCCCCTTGATCATTTTAGTTGCTGAAAATAGATAAGGGAGACAGACTAGGTTTGCCACTTCTGGGTCTAGTGTGGAGCCTGGGGAGGGTGGGAGAGGTGGTCTCATGAGGATATAATGCAATAGAGGCTACTCTCCAAGGCAGCCAATTTTCCCCAGGGGAAATAGTCACTGTCATCTGGACACCAGCTGTAATTTGGGGGGATTTCCAGGTGCCATTTAGAAGTTGGCAACCCTAGGGAAGACAGGAACCTCTGGTTCTCCCATGCTGTTGTCCCAATCAGAACCATGCCCGTCTGTGCTTTTTACATGGGAATTGCCAAGGGGACTTGCAGCTGTAGTATGGTTACAGGTCCCTGAGGTGAAATCATGTAAGAAGTAACGTCTTATCTGGCCCTTAATGAGTTCAACACAGGGAACCGGAGTGGTGTAATGGCTGGACTAGGAAGACCCAGAACCAAATCCATATTCATCCATGATGTTCACTGAGTGACACTGGGACACTGACTGCTTCTCAGCATAACCTGCTTCACAGGGGTGTTGTGACTATGGGAGTGCAAGAACAACATTGGTCAGAAGGAGACCTGAAGAACTTTCAGGGGCGGGGGGAGATTTGAATCAGATACTTGTTAACTGGTTCAGTCACAACACCAACTCTTGACTTTAGCTTAATTGAAATTATCCCCAACCTACTAAAGTTGCTAATTTGAGATCTGAGTAGGGCTGCCGAGCCCCCCCCCCCGGGTGGGGGGTGGGGATTCCCCCTCTAAATGGGTCCTCAATCTGCTGGTCCGGATTTGGCCGGCGGGGGAACCCCACCCCCGAAATGGCCACATCAGGCTGATGTGCCCGGCGCGATGACGTTGCCTGGAAGTGATGTCATCATGCTGGGCACGTCGCGCGGCAACGCTCTAGCAATTGCCCTGAAAACTTTATGGTACCACCGGGCACGTCAGCCTGATGTGGTCATTTCAGGGGTGGGGTTCCCGAATTGGGAGCGGGACTCCCCCGCTCAGACATGTAAGTGACTTGGCAACCCTAGATCTGAGGGAGGGTGTCTGGGAAGGGTGGAGTTTGAGGAGGGGAGGGAGTTCAGAGGAAATGTGATGTCTGCCCTCCAAAGCTGCCATTTTCTCCAGGGAAACTGAACTCTGTAGTCTGGATATCAGTTGTAGTCCCAGGAGAACTTCAGGCCTCACCTTGAGGTTGGTAAGCCCGTCTCCTTATTTTGGATGGTTTTGCTCAGGAGTAAAAATGGATGACTCTGAGGGGAAACTGATGAGGTTTTCAGAGGAATTAGGGAAATGTCGCAAAGCCTGTGCTGAACATTCCCTAGTTTTTTCTGAGTTTTATTTTCCTGAGTGATACTTTTGTTGAGGGCCATGATCAGGCAAGTAGTTTCAGAGGGTAGGCATACTGGCCTACAGCAGAGCATCTAGTTTTTCCTACTTCAGGGGAAAATAAGTCAGAAAAACTAGTGAAATGGCTCAGGTGCCTAATTTGAATGCTACAGTGTTAAGTTCTGTAATATGCTCTCTGGTTTTGTCAGCTTTAAATCAATGCAAAAATAATTCAGTGCCAATTTTATATTTAACACCTGTACCTGACTCAGATTTGGAAGCACAAATCTAATTTGGATTTGACAGAAGATTAAATAAACTTTTTGTTTCACACTGTGATTCATTAACCTATAAAGTCAGAACTCAAATATCCATCATTTGGGATAAAAAAGTATGATCCGGCTTGGGAAGGAAAACATGGTATACAGGTATCATTCAGTGTGGGATGACCTAGCTCTACACTGCCAGTTGATCAGTTCTTGATCTTCTGTTTGGCTGCACTGCTTGTTTGTGGAAACCAATCTTTTCCCTGTCCTAGGCTTGCCAGGCAGATTCTGTCGTTGGCAGGAGGCTGTGGGTGGGGATATGGACGGGCACAACACTAGCTGTGGCATCACATCACTTCCAATAAAAAAAACCCTAAAATGAAATGGGTAACTCTTGCCATAGCTCTGTAGTTTTACCATAGAGTTCCTGGCAATTCTTAGAGCTACTCTATGTCCCTTCCACTTTTTGCTGGAAGTGATGTCACACCGCAGCTGGCATCATGATTTAATTTTTTTTTCTCCTACCACTGCTCAGAATAGTGACAGATAATGGGAACAGTGGGGTCGTGAATTCCCAGCTCCTGCTGGGGGCTTGGAAGCCCTTTCTTGTCCACAGCTACTCCTCCCACATATTAGGTATGTGGCCTAATATACAAAGGAGCTCCTGCTACGAAATGAGCTCTGTGTAAAACATTATCCTACACTGAATAAAAGGTCCCCCCCCCCAAAAAAAACCCCTCTAATAGTTCCTAGGTGTGAGTCCCTGTGTGAAATGTGGTTGACTCGGTATCTCCTGTGAGTGCTAAAGAGTCACTCCTGAGCGTGACTGCACAGAGGGACGCTGAGAACAGTCTGTGGACATATGACCCACCGGCAGGTCACGTGACGCTAGAACACACATCATGTCAAGCAAAGCAAACCGAATCAGGGCGAAATTCTCAAGGGAGCCGACCACAGACATGACAACTTGCCAAAGAGTCTGAAGTGTGAATCTTGTTGATGAACAAGCCGGGCTCGCATTCCCAGCAGATGACAAGGGAAAGAGATATCACTGTCATTCGTCTTCGGTCCCTTGATTCCAGCCAAATGGCCCACATCTAAAGCAGATGGCCTTTCCCTCCTTTTCCCTTGGATCTTTCCAGAGAAGCCTTAATAAATCAATGAAATATCCAGATTGGAGGGGGGGAGCTTATGGGATAATGTCAATAAAATCTGTAAAAAAAACATTAAAAGCACAACAGGAAAAGTTTTCAAAGTGTGGTGCTGTGAGCATCTGGACACAGATGTGAGAATTTTGTACGGCATTGTAAAGAGTTCAGGAATGTAAGGTAAGAGGCATAATGCTCTGAGAAGCCATGTTCCCTATAAGCTGAGTTAGTGTGAGCTAGCTCACAGTTTTTTCAGCCTCCAGCTCACACATTTTTGTCTTTGCTCAGGAAGGGTGGCTCCAGAACAAACTAATTTATGCTGTAGTCAAATCGCTCACTCACAACTTTAATGCCAGTCACTCACAAAGGAGAATTTTTGCTCACGAAACTCCACAGCTTGGAGGGAGCATTGCTGAGAAATTGCTATTATTTATGTATTTCTTTCTAAAGGCCCCTAAAATCTAGTTGATGCTGCACAAGAATATAATAGCGGACCACCTCTGCCTACAGGTATACAATCTATATAAGAAAAGACACAGGGAACAATTAGGGATGCCGGTCTCCAAGTGGGACCTGGGGACCCCCCGAATTACCACTCATCTCCAAATTACAGAGATCAGTTCCTCTGGAGAAAATGGATGCTTTGGAGGGTGGACTCTATGGCATTGTAACCCACTGAGGTCCCTGTCCTCTCCAGGCTCCACCCCCAAATCTCCAGAAGTTTCCCAACCTGGATCTTGCAATCCCTATTCCGGATTGGTGGCTGGGAGGGACCTGGCAACTCTTGGAACAATCCTTAGCAGGTCTACTTAGCAGTAAGTACTTATTCCCAGGAAAGTGTTCTTAGAATTGCAGCCATGGTGACATATGAAGGGTGGAAATTAACGGTTGCCAGGTGCTAGGATCTCTGAGAGCCAGTTTGGTGTAGTGGTTAAGTGCGCGGACTCTAATCTGGGAGAACCAGGTTTGATTCCCCACTCCTCCACTTGTACCTGGCTGGATGACCTTGGGCAAGCCATAGCTCTATACCAGCTGTTCTCTCAAGGACAGTTATCTCAGAGCTCTCTCAGCCCCACCTACCTCACAGGGTGTCTGTTGTGGGGAGGGGAAGGGAAAGGAGTTTGTAAACTGCTCTGAGACTCCAAGTGAGTGAAGGGTGGGATATAAATCCAATCTCTTCTTCTTCTTCTTCTTCTTCTTCTAGAGCTAGAATAAGTGCTGGGACAAGGTCACCAGTGTGGTGGTTTTTCCATGTAAATACTGCGTGTTTGTTTTATTTCCATGTTTTAATGTGGAGTTTTAAATGTATGTTGCTGTGCTCTAAAATGTAGGGCAAGAAGTGGGGTGGTGGTTAGATGAGTGAAGGATGTTATGATTAGATGGCAACTATTCCTTAGAAGCCAGGGTTGTTTAGAGAGAGGCTTTGTGTGAGAGTTAATCTAAAGAACAGACCCACAGTCTGCAAAGTACAGAGAAGGAAAGGGGGGGAGGAGACAGAGTGTCACCAGGCGATGTCGCCAATGTGATGATGTCACTTCTGGGTGACTTCATCATGTCAGGGATGTCGCCTGACAAAGTCTCTGTTTGGGGGTCGGGTTCCTCCCCCGCCCAACTGGCTGGTGGATCGGTGCCCCCAAAAGAGGGGGAACCCCTGCTGGAACCTGGGGGCCGACAACCCTACTGGAGATGCTGGGGATTGAACCTGGGACCATCTGCATACCAAGCAGACGTTCTGCCAGTGAGCCATGACCCATTTCCCATTAGGACCTGCCTGATACTGAATCAGATCATTAGTCCATGAGGATCAGTACTGTCTACATAGACTGACAGCAGCTTTCCAGGGTCTCAGGTTGAGGTCTTTCACATCACCTCCTACCTAATCCTCTTAGGTGGAGATGCTGGGGATTGAACCAGGGACCTTCTGCATTCAGAGCAGATACCATTGAGCCGCCACCACTCTCCCTTCCACCACCACTTCCCCCCTTACTATGCACGCTGAGTAATGCTCATGGTATAGTCAACACATGTACATCTGAATGTTTGATACAAACCCCACATTTATCCAGGTCCTGGTCCCTGTTTGTGTTTGTAAAGAGAATGTTTCTTATAAAAAGTTTATGCAGGATGTACATATGTTCAGTGTAACATGTGAACAGGTCTAAAGACTTACAGTGGAGCAAGATGAATTGCACGGGCATGCAGGTTTAAGACAGAGCCAAGCTGAGCAAGAACAGGCAGTCTGTTAAGTGAAAGACTGCTGTTGTCCTGGGTAAGCCCTCTGGACCAGAATGGGAGCAGCACAATAGCATGCCTCCCTAAGAAATCTTCTCACCAGCTGGCAGCCAAACAGCAAACAGTGGCTTTGAATAATTGAGAGAAAAATATTACTTGCTAAACAGCGGTACTCCCAAAGAAAGAAGTGTGCAAAAATTCATCAAGGCAGAAGCAGCAGAAAAACTCGTCGCTCAAATTAAAAACTCGCAAACACCTGGAACAGATGGACTGGCCTCAGAATGCATTAGACTGGGAGCGTTAACGCTCCATTAGGAAATTCACAAGTTAATCCTGAGGATATCCAACAGACAGTCCCGGTTTGACGAACCGAGGGAAAAATGCTGTCATACATCCTGCAATTAAGGGATTTAAATGAGTTGTCATAAATACTGATGAACTTCCCTTTTGGCATTTAGCTGGGAAAATATCTTTGTCAAAATTAATAATACTTATTATTTGAAATAGTTAAAGATTTTCTATTCCTTGGCTGCATCATCAACCAAAAGGGAGACTGCAACCAAGAAAACAAGGAGGTTGTGACTGGGAAGGGCAGCGATGAAGGAGCTAGAAAAGATTCTTAAGTGTAAAGATGTGTCACTGGTGACCAAGATCAGGTGAATTCATGCTTTCGTATTCCTCATTCCTGTGTATGGGTGTGAAAGCAGGACAATGAAGAAAGCTGACAGGAAGAAAGTTGATCCCTTTGAAACATGGTGTTGGAGGAGAGTTTTATGGATATTGTGGACAACCAAGAAGACAAATGAAGGAACAGAAAGGATACTCATAAAATTTGCAGATTGGGAGGAGTAGCAAATACAATAGAAGACAGAATCAAGATACAGGATGATCTCGACAGGCTGGAAAACTGGGCTAAAAGTAACAACATGAATTTCAACAGAGATAAAGTTCTGCATTTAGGCAGGAAAAATCAAGTGCATAATTATAGGGTGAGGGAGACTTGTCTCGGCGGTAGTATTTGTGAAAAGGATCTAGGGGTTTCAGTAGACCATACACTGAACATGAGTCAGCAGTGTGATGTGGTAGGCAGCTAAAAAGGCAAATGCAATTTTTGGGCTGCATCAGCAGAAGTAGTAGTATCATTTTACTCTGCTCTGGTTAGACCACACTTGGAGTATTGTGTTCAGTTTGGGGCACTGCAATTTAAGAAGGATGTTGACAAGTTGGAACATGTCCAGAGGAGAGCAATGAAGATGATGAGGGGTCTGGAGACCAAGTCCTATGAGGAAAGGTTGAAGGAGCTGGGTATGTTTAGCCTGGAAATGAGATAACTGAGAGGTGATATGATAGCCATCTTCGAGTATTCAAAGGGCAGAAGATGGTGTGGAGTTGTTTTTTGTTGCCCCAGAAGGTTGGACCAGAACCAAAGGACTGAAATTAAATCAAAAGAGTATTCAGCCAAACATTGGGAAGAACTTCCTGACCAGGGATGGGCAGGTATCAGCTAAGAAACAAAGTTCATCATGAATTTTGGTTGGTTCGTGAAGCAACATTCACAAACTGAAGAACTGCCATGAACTTTCACGAATTTTGATGCAGTTTGTGGCCGTTCATGAAGAGCAGAAACAGGGATTTAAACTCCTGCTTTCTGCTCTTCACAGAAAACAGCTGAGCTGCTAAGTTCCGCTGTTTGGTTTGAATGGGTCTGAGCCTTGGACTAGTTGCCCAAGAAAGCCCATTTAAACAACTGAGCCATACAGAGCAGTTTGCTCCACACGTCTTAGCTGTTTAAAGCGGCTTTCTTGCATTCAACTCCCAGCCATTTAAACCAAACAGCTGAATGGCCCTCTGCTGCTCAGTTGTTAAGTTTAAATGGCTGGAAGCCATTTAAACCACTGTTTTCTGTTCTCTGCAGCTTTCTTCAGGGAGCAGAAAGCATCGGTTTAAATGGCTCATGGCTACTTAAATCCCTGCTATCTGCTCCCCACCAAAAACAGCAGAGAGCAGAAAGCAGGGGTCAAGAACCCATAAAAACCAGTTTGGTTCGTGAACCATCCTCCCAGTTCGTATAGGTTCGTGGTTTGGTTTGTGGTTAAGCCACAAACCATGAATTGAACCAAACCACAAAAATGCAGTTTGTACCCATACCTATCCCTGACAGAGCAGTTCCTCAGTGGAACAGGCCTCCTTGGGAGGTGGTGGGCTCTCCTTCTTTGGATGTGTTCAAACAGAGGCTAGATGGCCATCTGACAGCAATGCTAATTCTGTGAACTTAGCCAGATCATGAGAGGGAGGGCAGGAAAGGATAGTGCTCAGCTCACGTGGTCCTTTCTTACATGCCAAGGGTAATGCTGATCACCAGTTTGGGGGTCAGGAAAGAACTTTCCTCCAGGCCAGATTAGCCAAGGATCCTGGAGTTTTTTTTGCCTTTCTCTGAGGATAGAGTTGGGGTCCCTGGTGGAGTGGTTGTGAATCTCCTGCATTGTGCAGGGGTTGAACTAGATGATCCTTGTCCAATCTATCCTCACAACAGCCCTGTGAGGTAGGTTAGGCTAAAAGACAGTGAGAGGCTCAAGACCACCCAACAGGCTTCCACAGCAGAGTGGGGATTCAGACTTGGGTCCCCTGGAGAGCCAGTTTGGTGTAGTGGTTAAGTGCGCGGACTCTAATCTGGGAGAACCGGGTTTGATTCCCCACTCCTCCACTTGCACCTGGCTGGATGACCTTGGGCAAGTCATAGCTCTGTACCAGCTGTTCCCTCAAGGACAGCTTGGGAAAGAGCTCTCTCAGCCCCACCTACCTCACAGGGTGTCTGTTGTGGGGAGGGGAAGGGAAAGGAGTTTGTAAGCCGCTCTGAGACTCCCTTGGGGAGCGAAGGGCGGGGTATAAATCCAATCTCCTCTTCTTCTTCTTCTTCTTCTAATCTGATGTTATAACTAGTGTGCCACATTCTCATTGGCCCAAGGCTAGAGTTGCCGACTACAGGTTGGGCAATTCTTTGGTAGCTGAGCTTGGGCAAAGAAGAGTTTGGGGAAGAAAGGAAGCTTAGCAGGGGTGTGATGCCATAGAGTCCAGGGGAACTGATCTCTATAGTCTAGAAATCATTTGTAATTCCAGGAGATCTCTATTCCCCACCTGGAGGTTGGCCATCCTAATATGAACTGAGCTATGGTCTCATCATATGGTTTGACCTCCGCCCACAGATCTTCCTCCTGTGGAGGAGACAAAGCTAATATTTGGGTTGCTAGCCGAAGTGTTGCCTTCCCTAGAATCCGGGAGGAAATGACTCAGGATATTAAATTAGATTCCTAATCTGCAAGGAGGACAAGCTACAATGAAAATATTAAAGGTAATAGAATTGGTTTGTAACCCCGCTGCTGGAGACATTCCCATAATGGCAGAAATGTTATACTCAGGCCTTTATGCCAGCAGACAGGAGGAATATAGTCTCCGAACGTCAGTCACTCGTGTAATGACTATACCGTGTCTAAGCTAGGGTCCTTGAACCTGGAATCTGCTGTGGCTTCAATTATGGCCAGCCTGATGCAGTGCATGGACACCGTTGAGCCCTCTACTTTTATTTTAGCATTTAATGTCCTCTTTGAAATATTCAAAGCAGACAATTCAAAGCAGACATTATAAAATATAGTAGAGAAGGAGAGAGAAGAGAAGAAGAGATTGGATATATACCCCGGTCTTCACTCGGAGTGTCATACAATCTCCTTTCTCTTCCTCTCCCCACAACAGACACCCTGCAAGGTAGATGGGGCTGAGAGAGCTCTTTCAAGAACTGCCCTTGAGAACAGCTCTGAGAGCAGCTGCATGTGGAGGAGTGGGGAATCAAACCCAGTTCTCCCAGACTAGAGTCCGCGCTCCTAACCACTACACCAAACTGGCCATTATTCACCGCTATTGTTTAGTTTCTGCTCTTTGAAACATTGGCAAGCCAAAGCCATCCAAGACATCCCTTGCCTCACTACTGTTATGTTTTGCCACAAATTCAAAAGTTCCTTTGAGGCAGCTTTGCAGCAGTTGTAGAAATACGATTCAGCAAACACAGACGGGTACCAAAAAAACCAAAAGCCGCATTATGCCTTTTATTAGGCTGGACCGCATATGGTTGCAGGCATCCTCAAACTTCTCTCAGGTTTACTGATGTTTATTGAATTCTCCCATGGTATTTCAATTTTACTGAACTTTATCTGAAAATGTTCATTGGACAGATTCGGGATGAGCTAAGACATACAACATGGGTGTTCTCGAATTTTTCAGTGCTATTCGTTCATCAGAAAATCAGTGTTTGATATTATGCCTACGCTATACATTTAAATAGTGTACATTGTAAGTATAAAAACAGCATATAAAACTATGGGACATGGAGCTAATTCAGGAACAGGGCTTCCAATATGATCTGAGTTAAACAAAATTTCTTCGACTTAAACCCCTCTAACCTTATGGAACACTGGAACTGGACTTCCACAGCTAAACACATAGGTATGAACTGTAACAAGTAACAGATCATCTCAGTGAATTCAGTTTAGCAACTGGTTCTTGGTTGCAACAACTGCAGGGTGAGGCGGGTTTGGTGATCTCTCCAGTCCTCCAAGGTACTGGATTCATCCAAGGCAGCTCTCTTGTAAAAGGGAACAAAATGGATATCACAGAAACCAGGCTATGGTCTTTAGTATAAAAAATATAGCCCTGCTAGGGTTGTCAGTACCCTGGTGAGGGAATCCCCTGCCCCCACCTCCCGTTTACCACTACTGCTCAGAGTGGTGGTGGGGCATTCTTTATTTTAAAAAATGGTATTTCTGTCTCTCTGTGTGTATGTGCATGTGTATGTAGATGTGTCTGGAAGTCATGGTTGACTTCTGGCAACCTCTCAGGGGGCTTGGACTTTTCAGAGAAGTGGCTTTCTATTGTCTGTGTCCTAGCCCTGGTATTCCTTGGAGGTCTCCCATCCAAGTATTTGCCAGGGTCGGCCCTGCTTAGCTTCCAAGATCTGACATGATAGGGCTTGCCTGGGCTAGGACATTTTTTAAATAAAGACCACCAGGCTGATGGTATGACATCACTTCCAGGAAAAAATAGGAAGTGATGTCACACTTATCTAGGAATCACTGGAAGTCTATGGCAAAGTGTGAGAATGTCCCAAAAGATATAGTCCACAACAGGTCTCCTTAAGCAGTAAGTCCTTTATTTGTAGAAAAGATCATTGTAGTCAAACACTTTTCCTGTTAATAATGCTGTGCTTAGGGATTACATGTATTGATATACTGGATATGAAATATGGCTTCAGAGTTGTCTACCAATCACTAGATAGGATTTTAGGCGCTCAAATATACTGGCCTGAAGTTCCCATAGGAAACGTGGGAAAAGGAGTTCTCAGAAAATAATGATGTTGAACATTTCTAAAAGCTAAGTTCCCAAGACATGAAGAAAAGGAATACATAACACCGGTGAGTTTGGCTCACACAGAATAGGAGGCACTCCTGTTCAAGGACAGGACACAAGAGATAACACCAGGGAAGCAAGTAATTGAGCTAGAGCACGCGCAAGCGAGGGAGCACACATCCCAGAGGAGGGGGTCATGGCCCCATTGCGAACTCCCGGGCGGGACCTGTCGCCAAATTTTGGGGGGAAATATATGTAAACCTGTGACCTTTTCAGAGACCGTTTAAATACACCTTGTAGCAGTCATACAGTTATTGAAAAGAATTCCTGGCAGTTAACTGACACAAAGCCATAGTTTTCAGCAATTCCTAGAAAGGGCCAACATCATTTCCAGGACAAACTGGGCCACCAAAATGTCCCTGCCCCCAGTTTCCCACTGGTTTCCATGGAGACTCTATGCCCCGCAGCAACAAAATAATTGCCACATTAATGCCAGTCACACTAATTTTAATCCTATCCTTTTAGTAATTGATTTTTCAAATACATAATTTTCAGTTACTTCATACAACATGGACCAGTTCCCCACTGCTAACCTCCATTCAATGACTCCACCCCTAGAAAGCTAAAACAACTAGATTTGGGGGGTTACAAATACGTAGGACAGACCAATCTACAAAAATAACAGCAAAGATGGATAACCAAGCTGCTTGACAAACACTTTCAAACAATTCTACAAAAAAACAAAATGGAGATCTATCCCCAGATGGGGAGGGAAGGCGGCATGGGATAGCCTAATCTTGTCTGATTTCAGAACATAAGCAGGGTTGATACTTGGATGGGAGACCACCAAGGAAGGCTCCGCAGAGGAAGACTATGGCAAACCACCTCTGCTTCTCACTTGCCTTGAAAGCCCCTTGCTGGGGTCTGCCATTTGATGGCACTTTATACATAGCCCCAGATGAGGGCACAGACACCAATGGAGATAGAAGGATCTGCGTGGTAGAAACACCCCTCCCATTTTAATCTGAGGTCACAGTAAGGGGAGAAGATAGTTAGACGACACCTCAAGGTGGTAGAATGGATACCATCCCTCCCCAATATTAATCACTTCAAAAGAAAGAAAATTATATCAATAGAAGCAGCAGAAACCCCCAACAATATGTCCTATCCACCATACCAAGTGTGCTTTCTTTTCCCTTCTGCACCAACAACACAAATATGTTTGCAGAATATATATAACCTATGGGCTTGAATTTGTCAGGAGCCATATGTTTCTCTCATTATCTGACCCACATTCTTCCTATTTCAAGAATGGAATTAGCCATTTGGGCCATGAAGCTGTGTTTATAAATAACAGCTGGGTGGATGGTGATGAAAGAAACAAATCAGGGCACCAGGCAATTCATTCTGGGATGGACATGATTTCCCTACCTCAGCTACAGCAATCAATAATACTCTTGAGTATGAACAAAATCCATCAAATGAGGGCAGGAATCAGATGTGCTACCAATTGTTTTAGAAAAACCCCTTTCAGTTTTATCCCTCCTTTGTGCAGATCAAACCCACAAGGCCTTCTTTCTGGGGCCATGTGCTGTTTCTTCTTTTTGCATGTGTCCGGCATTTTCTATATTATTTTGGTCTTATTTTGATACATCCATAGCGGAAGTTGCCCACGTGAACTATGAAAGCTAACAAAAGGGCACGGAATAAGCAAACAAACTGGGAACGCTGGAGGCAAAAGAGGTGAGACAAGAAGTCTGCCTGCAAGCACACAAAAAAAATCCCATCCCTGAGCCCCCCCGGATAATAGTACACTCGGGCATCCCTAATGCAACTACATGACCACATTACGATGTGTTCAATTGGTGCTGTTATTTTTAATGTGTTTTGGGCTTGCTTTCTGAGCATTTAGATTACTTGTTATAGTCATGGTTTTCAAAGCTACATCCTTCATCAGTGGCACATAATGATGTGATAGCTGGCGACGGGTGCGGGATCTTTTTCTCCCGGGTTATCCCGTCAATAGTTCTTCAGTTGACAGAAATTATCAGTCAAATGGGGGTGTTTGTCAGGGGTTGGGAAACAATGTGAGCTATTAAAGGGGATGGTATTTGCATTACATTCTCCATGATACTGGGGGCACAGCAGTTGAGCACAGTTCATTTTTCACACATCCCATCCATGTAGTTTATATAGCAGGACTGTGTGCCCCCGACTAACCTATGTTTGCTTTGAACTATAGAGCTACAGTTTCAGCACAGGGAAACAAAGGATGATCCAACAAGTAATTAAACTGTGGTTTTCACTGCAAGAGGGTGTAGTAATGGCGACTAGCACAGACAGCTTTCAAAGGCAATCAGACAGAATAATGGAGGATAGGCCCATCAATGGGTACTAGCAGTACAGACTAATGGGAACCTCAATAGCTAGAAGCAGTAGAATTCTGAATACCAGTTAGCAGGTGACACCAGCTGAAGGCCTTCACCTCTGTGTCCTGTTTGCTGGATCTTCAGGCCATCTGGTTGGCCACTGTGTGAAACAGGATAATGGGATAGATGAACCACTGGACATTTCTTCTGTTGTTATGGTATAGTAGGTACTGATAAACACAATCTGTTGCATCATGCCATCTCAAATTCCAAATTCACAAATCCCTGAGATGCTTTACTTCTGATGAATAGGCACTATGACCTTATTATTCATTTATTACATTTTATCCCACACTGCCTTGTAGAACTCCTGGGCAGGGCCCATTTTAACCACATAATCACCCTGTGATGTAAACTGGATTAAGACAATAACTAATACTGGGATTTGAATCCCAGTCTCCCCAGCCCTGGTTAAGCATTTTATGTATGTATATATTTATGTATGTCCTGACCTGGATAGCCCAGGGTAGCCCAAGACTGTGCGATCTCAGAAGCTAAGCAGGGTTGGCCTTGGCTAGTATTCGGATGGGAGACCTCCAAATAGGGTTGTCAATCCCCAGCTGGGAGTGGGGGATCCCTTTGTTTGGAGCCCCTTCCTCGCTTCAGGGCTATCAGAAATCAGGGAAATGGTTGCAGGGTGCTCCATTATACCCTGTGGAGACCGGTCCCCATAGGGTATGATGGAGTATTAATCCATGGGTATCTGGCTTAGGGTGTGGGTTTTTTTAGTGAGAGGCACCAAATTTTCCACATAGCTGCTGGTGCCTCTTTTCAACTCTTCCCCCCCCCCCAAGTTTCAAAAAGATTGGACCAGGGGGTCCAATTCTGTAAGCCCCCAAAGGAGGTTCCCCCCATCCTCCATTATTTCCAATGGTGGGAAGGCATTTAAAAGAAACACTGTCCCTTTAAATGTGACAGCTCACCTGGAAGTTGCTTCAGAGTTCAATCATGTGTCTTCCCTCTCCTCTTCCGGAACCTCCTTCCCCTCTCCTGGAGCCTCTTCATAGGTCCTCCACTGGCTTGTCCACCTCACCTGGCAACCCTACCTCCAAGGAAGACCTGGATTGTGATGTGGCCTAAGGCAGGCAATGGCAAACCATCTCTGAATGTCCCTTGCCTTGAAAACCCTATGAGGTTGCTATAAGATCTTATCTGGTTGTCTGGACAATACTGGAGGAGGAGGTACGCTCCACCCATAAGAACCAGAACTTTAAACTGTGCCCAGAAACAGATGGGCAGCCAATGTAGACCTTTCAGCACAGGAGTAGTATGATGTCTGTGTCCAGGCCTTGACAATAATCTGGCTGCTGCATTCTGGATCAGTTGAAGTGTCTGAACAGTTTTCAAAGGTAGCCGTACATAGAGCGCATGACAGGAATCAATGGTAATCTAAACTGGATGTGATCAGAGCATGGATCTCTGCATGCTTTTAGAGAAAGGGCTGTAGCTGGCGTATCAGACAAAGCTGACAAAAGGCACTACTGGCCATGGAGGGGATTTGAGCCTCAGCCCTTGGCCAGGATCCTGAAGCTACAGGGCTGTGCCTTCAAGAGGTGTGCAACCCCCTCCAGGATAGGGTGGTTCCTCAGACCTTCAGCAGCTTTGTTGTTGATCAACAGCACTTCATTCTTGTCTGGGCTTCAGTGTATTGGCCCTCATCCATCCTGCTGCCTCCTCCAGGCATGTGTTCAGGTTGTCCTCAGAGCCACCTGGCTCAGTTGTCAAGGAGTGTTGTCTGCATATTGGTGGCACCTCATTTCAGTTCTTTAAATGATCTCCTCCAGCAGTTTCATGTAGAAAGTTAAATAGCATGGTGGTTAGGGTTGCCAACCTCCAAGTGATGGCTGGAGATCTGCCGCTATTACAACTGATCTCCAGATGGCAGATCAGTTCATCAGGAGAAAATGGCTGCTTTGGAATGTGGACTCTATGCCATTATACCACACTGAAGTCTTTCCCAAACCCCGCCCTCCTCAGGCTCCACCCCCCAAATCTCCAGGTATTTCCCAAGCCGGAGTTGGCAACCCTACATGGGGGACCCCAGTGGGACACCATAGCATAAGTGTCACAAAACCAACCAACAGGCCCCAGCACAACCTTCTGCAATTGGTCAGCCAAGTAAAAGTAAGGTTGCCAAACCCCTGATGGGGGCAGGGGTTTCCCCACTTTCTGCCCCCCACAATGCATGGCCAGCCAGCTGGCCAGCGTGGAAAGCCCCATCCCAAAGAGCCCCGTTGTGCTGGGCACTTTGTGCAGGGGATACTCTTAGTGTTTGGGTAAAAACTCTATGGTGACCATAGAGATATTTACCCAAATGCTAGACTGTCCCCTGCACAATGTGCCCGGCATGACGATGTCACTTCTGGGAGCCAGGCTGGAGACTTGGCCACCCTAAGTAAAAGTGAAACCACTAAGGCTTCCTCCCATCCTGACTCAGTCACCCTCTCCAGAAGAATGGTATCAAAAACTGCCAAGACCTCCAGGACAACCCTTGTCACTCTCCTGGCACAGATCATCACAGGCCAAAGTAATTTCCGTTCCAAATCTAGGCCTGAATCCAGATTGAAATGGGTCCAAGTAATCTGTCCTCCTCCAACACCTCTTGAAGCTGTGTAGCCAACGACACGCTTGAGCACCTTGCTTAAGAATGGAATGTTGGCCACCAGGCAGTATTTATGTAGAAGAGGAGGAGGACGAGGAGGAGATTGGATTTATACCCCGCCCTTCACTACTTGAAGGACTCTCAGAGCGGCATACAATCTCCTTTCCCTTCCCCTCCCCACAACAGACACCCTGTGAGGTAGGTGGGGCTGAGAGAGCTCTGACAGAAACTGCCCTTTCAGGAACAGCTGTGCCAGAGCTATGGCTTGCCCAAGGTCATCCAGCAGCTGGAAATGGAGGAATTGGGAATAAAACCTGGTTCTCCCAGATTAGAGTCCATGCACTTAACCACCACACCAAACTGGTAATTTGAGTTCAGGAATTCCCTCTGCAGGAGAGGTCTCCCAACTGCCTCTTTCTAAGCAGTCCCTGGCTCTCCAGCTTCTTGTGATCAGACAGGTAATTTGCTTAGAGACCTCTTAAAAACCACCTCAGTATTCATTTTTTGGGGGTGCAAAGCTAAAAAAAAAAGTCTTTAAAAATCCCCGTAACTTTAAAATGCCTTTACTTTCTATGCTGTTTTATTTATGATATTGTATTAGCCGGGCTCTTTATTTCATTGATGATCAATAACCATGTGATGAAAAAGGAAAATAAGCAAATATACATAATGTTCACTGTTGCCGAAGAGGGTTCATATCAGCCAGCTGGTTGGAGACGATTATGATCAAATCAGAGATGCAGACAGAAACTCTGTATACACAGTCTTTCCCACATTTTTTTCCCTTGCCAGTACTAGCCCTGTATTGCTTTGGTTCATACCCTCTTTTCTGCAGACATTTTTGTGACTTTAGTTTTTCCTTCCATTCCGCCCCCCCCCCCCCAATTTCTTTCCAGTTCTTTTGAGACCACTTTTACCCTGATCCTTTTCTGAAAGCTGATTTTGATTCCTCGTGCATAATGTTTCTGTGGCCTTTCTTTGTCCTGTCTACGCCCACCCCCTTCCAGCCCACTTTTCAATGATTGGACTGTTGTCATCTTCAAACCACTCCCTCCCCTCCTCCTCCACCCTGAAGACAAGTGGTTTCATGCTTGGAGTTGACCCAGAGACAGCTAGTTACAAAGGTGTGGATTATAACTCTTAAATTTTGGCTTTGTCTCTATATTAGATGCAATCCTAACAGTCTCCTTATACATATGCTTTCTGAATTGCACCTATCTGATTGGTTGGCCTATATTGAGGAGATTTTAGTAATTGGACTTAATATTAATGACATGGTTTTGCTTTCGGAGAAGCAGGCTTTTGCCTTGATTAAGCAAAGACTTATTGAGATACAAGATCTGAAAAGTCTGGCTTCTGGACTTTGTTCCTCAGTGCGATGAGAGCTTTCAACTGGCCCTTCCCTTCCTAAATACCTATCTTGTTTGTATGATCCTCATCTTCATAGGGCGTTTATGTTAGCCCGTTTTAATGTTCTCCTATCTATGGTCAGGGCTTTTTCTGTAGAAAAAGCCCAGCAGGAACTCATTAGCATAATAGGCCACACCCAACAGCAGAAACACATTAGCATATTAGGCCACACCCCTGACAGTGCAGCTTCCTCCCAGGATCAGCTTCCCCAGGTGCCCCGTGGCTTGCAGGGTTCATGGGGAACCTGAGGAGGGGAAGCAATTTAAACTGCCTTCCCTCCCTGGATTGGCTTGGCTTCCCCAGTTGTCCCATGGCTTGTGAGGCACCTGGGGAACCCGGGGGGGGGGGGGGCTGTAGGCCTGGCCAACTCAGAAGCCAGCCGGAACTCCGTTCCTGTGCGTTCCTGCCCAAAAATAGCCCTATGGTGTTATATGGGAGATTCAAGAAAGTTCCATATACAGATAGGTTGTGTCCATGTGGGGTGAGTGAGATTGAAGATAACAATCATGTTATTTTGCACTGTAAATGTTATGATGATCTTTGTGCTGTATTTTTAAAGCCTTTCCTGCTACCTTTAAAGGGCCCATCTGAGGATTGCAAGACCTTTATACTTCTAGCCTCAAATAAGAGTGAAATCATTGCATCTGTAGCAAAATTGCTCTACCAGGCCTCTAGGAGGAGATGTTCTTTCTGACAACAGATACCAGTGTATTTTATCTGGTTTTGGGCTATTATACAAATAAAGGTCTATAATTATGATTTTTTTAAAAAAAGGTCCTAAAATGTCAATATATTTAAATGCCATTGTAAAGATAGGTTAAGCATCTATATATCTAATTCCGAAGGTGCCCCCTGTGTGCGGATATATAAATCCGTGCGGGGGGCACCTGGAGGGCAGGGAGATTTTTCTGCATACTTGGGGGACTCCCCGGGTGTGCACAAAAATCCTAAAAGTAAAAAAAAACTTGGGGGGGATATTAAATCCCCCGAAAAGTTAAAGAGCATTCCCTGCGCATGCGCGGCTGGCAGTTGGGAGGCATCCAAGCTTCTTGGGGGGGGGGAGAAATCGGCAGGCCTGGTGAGAGCCACTCAGGCCTCGCCAGTGCTGGGGGGGAAGCGGTGAGCCGAGTGGGCCCGCCATGGTACCTGGGGATGGGGGGGGAGAAGCGGTGGGCTGAGCACCTCTTGGGCACTCAGGCCCGCCACGGCAGCCAGGGAAAAAGTGGTGGGCCTGAGCGCCCAAGAGGTGCTCGGCCCACCGCAGCAGCCGGGGGGGAGGGGGATGGTGGGGGGGGGGAGAGAAGCAGTGGGCTGAGCATCTCTTGGGTGCTCAGGCCCGCCGCGGCAGCCGGGGGGGAGAAGCGGCGGGCCTGAGACAGCACTGCCTTCCACTTAAAATCTGGATTATTTAGGCATGTGCAGAAGAAAATAAACCAACTTCACAACTGTAAAAATGCAGAGAGAGGGTGGATGTGTGGAGGAACCGTGCTCAGACTGATTGCAGTGCTTGTGGATTGACTCCCGAGAAAAATCAGGAGTAACTCCAGTGTGCGGAAAAGGTCAAAGTCTTCTCCAGCTAAGATTGGATACCACCCAAAATTCTTGTACGCACTTCCTAATAAGTGAAAGTCTAAATAAATTCCATCCCCATTTGAACACACGAAGCTGCATTATAGTGAATCAGACAACTGGGTCCATCAAAGTCCATACTGGCTCTCCAGGGCCTCAGATATCTTTCACACCACCTATGACTCGTTCCTTCAAACCAGAGGTCCTGGGGACAGAACCTTGGAACTTCTGCATGCCAAACAGTTGCTCTACCACTGAGCGACAGCCAAAGATTTTTTGAATGAAGTAAAGATGTGTGATGGTTGTCTATGGACTCTCCACCTGTGTATGTTTCTCCCCAGCCTTTTTGCTGGCAGATGTGGCTGAGCTCTTTTGAGAGCCATCTCTCACTCTTAAAAACACCAATTGGTAGCAGAGAATAATATTTATTGTACAATTTATTCATTGCATTCTGCAATAAGGCCCATATGCATTATTTGTGGGTTCCTCAGTCCCCCCTTTCCCTTTCCATTATTCAAAAATGTTTACAAACCTAATAATTGGGGAATATTCATTGCACAACTTTTTCAACCCATTTTTTGCAAAAATGTCTCCACAAATAAGAGCAGAGGCATCATTTTTCATTATCTGTCCAGCTCTAATGAAGAAGAAGAGAAGGAAAAAACCCACCCCGGATCTGGTGGTGGTGGTGACCTTAAGTGCAGTATTAATTTGCAGCTGTACTCTCACATTGATACTGATAAATGATAGCTTCAAGCGTAAGCAAAACCGTCCTAGCAAGAACTTTGTATGAGGAACAGACTCTTTTTCAGAAGAAGATGAAGAAGAAAAAGAAGAAGACAATGAAGAAGAAGTAGAAGATGAAAAAGATGATGATGAAGAAGACAAAGAAGAAGAGGTTTTCATATTCTGCTTTTCTCTACCTTAAGGAGTCTCCAGGCGGTTTACAATCACCTTCCCTTCCTCTCCCCACAACAAGCATCTTGAGAGGTAGGTAGGGCTGAGAGAGTCCTGAGAGAACTGTGAGTGGCCCCAGGTTACCCAGCAGGCTTCATGTGGAGGAGGAGTGAGGAATCAAACCCAGTTCTCCAGATTACAGTCCACCGCTCTTAACCAGTATGCCACACTGGCTCTTGGTGTAAGAATATAAGAGAAGCCATGTTGGATCAGGCCAATGGCTCATCCAGTCCAACACTCTGTGTCACAAAGTGGCCAAAAACACCAGGTGCCATCAGAAGGTCCACCAGCAGGGCCAAAACTCCAGAAGCCCTTCCACTGTTGCCCCCCAAGCACCAATATTTCCAAACATGAATTTGCTGAGTATTCTCCAAGTACCCTGGCCATAACAAAGCAGCTAAGATTGAAAGATGCCCAGGCACAAGCTACTTTCACACATCTGTTCCTCTAGCACACCAAGTACCTAAGCAGACCTACTCACTAGGGTTCTCTCATGGAAAATGCTTGACACATCTATGCCCAAACTGTGTCCATAAACTATAAAGCAGGCATAGTGGCAACAGTGTCACAGATGGTATTGCCCAAGTTTCAGCTCTAGTAAATAATGTTCCGTATCTTACCACTCCAGTGAGCAAAACTTGAAGCCTTCCTTTAGCCAGGGGTACTGTAAGTCTAGTTTAGGATTGCCAACCTCCAGGTGGGGCCTGGAGGTCACCTGGAATTACAATGGATTTCCAGATGACAGAAATAATCTCACCTGGAGGAAATGGCTGCTTTGAAGGGTGGACTCTATGCAATGTATGCTTCTGAAGTCCTTCCCCAGATTCTACCCCCAAAATCTCCAGGTATTTCCAACCAGTAGTTGGCAACCCTACTCCCACATGAACCTGCCTGAAGATCATCTTCACACCTGTAACCACTTAGAAAAGATAGACTTCTTCCTCCAGCGAAATGAGATTTTCTCTGATTTATATAGCTGTTCCACCAGTAGAAGTGGTATGGTAGGATGGCGGTGGCGGAAACTGCTGTCAAGTCCCTCGTGGTGACCCTGTACGGATTTCAAGGCAAGAGACATTCAGAGGTCATTTGCCATTGCCTGCCTGTACATACTGACCTTGAACTTCCTTGGTGGTCCTCCTCCAAATACTCACCAGTACTAACCCTACTTAGCTTTCGAGATCTGACATGATTGAGTTAGCCTGGGCTATCATGCTTCCAAATACTTGGAGAATACTCCGCAAATTTATGTTTGGGAATATCTGGGAAACATTCAACAGCCTCAAAAAAGAGTTTTGAAGAGATATTTTGGGAGTAAATACATTTGGGTCCTCTCATACATTTTGCTTCTTAGACCGTAACAGACTGATAGCGTGTTTTAAAATTTAAGGGACGCGAGCGAGAGAATATTCAGTCAGCCATCTAACCATAAAAAAGAACTAGACCATGAAATAATTGCAGAACTCACAACAGAAAATCTGATAGGGGGAAAAAAAAACCCTCTAGAACTCTGGGAAAATATTCTATTTGATATATGTGCAAAAGCAAACACATACTGAGCTTCAGAAAGATATTAGATTTACTAAATGTTACAAACCAGGACAAGGTATGTTAGAGCAGAGGCAGATCATTAAGAGAGAAATTATTCTGTGCATAAAGGTGGTCTTCATAATGAAGCTAGGGAATATCTGCAGAGTCGTGTCGATAGATAGGGCTTCAAAATTAAATCTGCTCTACTGGAAGGCTCCAACCATCACAGGGGAGATGCAACAATAGGGATGTGCTGTGATAATGGAGACCTGCAAGAATGGAGGAGCGCAGATGCACCAAGAGAAGATCAAAATGGCAGCGCATCCAAGCTAGGTTTAATCTTTCCACCCAGACTGGTATCACGGCACCAAGCCAGGGATACTGCTAGGACTGATGGCTGCTAAAGTCAACACATGAATCTATCTATCTATCTATCTATCTATCTATCTATCTATCTATCTATCTATCATCATCATCATCATCATCATCATCATCTATTCATTTTCATTTATTTATTCATTAAAATTGTCCCGTTACAAAGCGAATATTTATCAAATGTTTTATAGATGGCATATGACACCAGATATGTTAGCAAAATTTTACCCTAACTTATCAAATGCCTGTTGAAAATGTAAAAAAGTGGCTGGGTCCTTTTTTCACATGTGGTGAACGTGTGATAGAATAAAAAAAAATATTGGGCCTAGATCCATGAAATGTTACAAAAAATGCTGAAAGATACTGTACCCTTTATTCCAGAGTTATTTTTATTGAATGTAAGACCAGAAAACTGTAAAAAGGAGGATTTCTATTTGATTATTCATGTATTAACAACTGTGAGAATATTGTATGCCGAATACTGGAGAAAAGATGAAATACCATCAAAAGAAGAAATTATAAGTAAAACACTGGAAACTGTGAAAATGGATAAATTGACTTTATTTTTAAAAGGATTACAGGAAGAGAAATTCTATAATACATGGTTAAGCTTTTATACATGGCTAGAAGAATACATGAACTGAACTATACCTTCTCTGACTACACTATGAGTCGCTGAATTACTCTTAAAATTGTGCAAACTTCTTGGACTATCTTCTTCCTAGGTCATTACATGTTTTCAATATAGAAATAGATAACTAGATAATATAAGAAATAATTTTAGAGACATGATTAGATATATTACTCTCAGTTTTTTAAAATGTATATGTGTTTGTTATTCATGTTTTGTGCATTTGAAAAATAAAAAAAAACATTAAAAAAATGGATGTCCCACCTTTCCTCTTGGTTCAATGTGGCTTACAATGATAGGTAAAACATCCCCAGCTAAAACAAAAACTAAAATGGCAAACCCCACATCTCTCCCTGCCCCTTAAAAGATGCCTGTCATTCAAACCCCCTCCAAAGCCCAGGCAAACAGGCCAGCCTTGCAGGGCCTCCTGAAGATCTCCAACAAGGGCCCCCCACCTCTTAAGGGAGTCTATTCCACAAAGCCAGAACCATGATGGAAAGGGCCCAGGCTCTGGTAGATGCCAGATGGGTCACCCTAAGTGGTGGGATAGCCAGCAGATGGCTGCCTGATGACTGCAGTTGGTACACAGGAACATGCGGAGGGAGACGGTCTTACAAATGAGAGCCAGTTTGGTGTAGTGGTTAAGTGCACGGACTCTAATCTGGGAGAACTGGGTTTGATTCCCCACTCCTCCACTTGCACCTGCTGGATGATCTTGGGCAAGCCATAGCTCTGTACCAGCTGTTCCCTCAAGGACAGTTCTCTCAGAGCTCTCTCAGCCCCACCTACCTCACAGGGTGTCTGTTGTGGGGAGGGGAAGGGAAAGGAGTTTGTAAGCCACTCTGAGACTCCAAGTGAAGGGGGGGTATAAATCCAATCTCTTCTTCTTCTGCAAGGAAAACCTGAGATGGGTCTGAGGCTTCCTGCTCTAGGTAAAACACCTGAGAAACTGCCAAAAAAGTCAAAACTGGTGTTTATATCTATATACATACACACACACATATGTTACCATTTAAAAGGATATAGAATAAAAAGGGACAAAAGGGAAAATGAGAAGCATAAAACATCATTTGTTAAACACATTTTAAGGACTTTGCATAATATAAGAGTACAAAACATGAAAAAAATAGCACGACAAATCAAAATGTAGTAAGATAATCAATACTTTGACATGATATATTTCCATATATTTCCATTATTTCCTGTCCATAGGGCTAGGTAAGAAAGCATACAAGCAAGGAACATAAAGGGGGGGGGAGTAATTCCCCACCCCCTTATCTTTCTACAAGGTTTATACTATCATGTAATAACTGGTAAAGTTATGTAACTATAAGAAAGTCCGGACCAGTATTCATGACCAGTGAAATGTATCATGGGGTAGTATGGGGTTCCCTCTATCCCAAAGCTGTGATGAAGCTTTTCCTTCCACAACAGTCCTCTTCAGGTGTTACATTACATGTTTGGGTCATGCAGATCAGGAGCCTAGTGACAAGTAGTATTGATTATAAGATAATGATTTGGATTCACTGGAAGGTTTCCACAGGCCCTAGGGTCCTTGCACAAGGAGAAGTGTGAAAAAAATGCAAGGGAACCCCTCATGCTAATTTTAGACATAATGGACCTTGAACCTATTTTACATTAGTGCGAGATGTTGTGCAAGCAAGTTCTGGGCCCTATAAAATATACGGAAGAAGGTAATCGAATCAGGCCATCTAGTCCCACCCCCTTCTCAATGCAGGATCAGCCTAGAGCATCCCTGACAAAGGTTTGTCCAGCCACTGCTTAATGACTGCCAGTGAGGGGGAGCTCACCACCTCCCAAGGCAGCTGATTCCACTGTTGCACAACTCTTACTGTCAAAATGTTTTTCCTAAGATCCAGCCAGTACCTTCCTGCCCTTAATTGAAACCCATTAATTCAAGTCCTCTCCTCTACTGCCAATGGGAACAGCTCCCTGCCCTCCTCGAAGTGACAACCCTTCAAAGACTTCAAGAGAGCCATCATGTCCCCCCTCCACCTCCTCTTCTCCAGACTGGACATTCCCAAGTCCCTCAGCCTTTCCTCCTAGGGCTTGGTCTCCAGGACCCTGTTCATTCTCGTCGCTCTCCTCTGCACCCGCTCCATTCTTCCCACATCCTTTTTGAAGTGAGGCCTCCAGGACTGCACACAATAATCCAGATGCGGCCTGACCTATGCAGTGTACAATGTGACTATCACAGGTCTTAGGCATTAATACAGGATTTTTAAGTAACCGGAACTATGCTAAGTCCATGTACGTTTCTTCTCACTCATTCCTGGATCCAAGCCATCAACAACAACAACAACAACAACATTTTACTATCAATAATAAATGGTGGTGGGAAACGCCATCAAGCCGCAGCTGACTTATGGTGACCACATAGGGTTTCCAAGGAAAGAGACGTTGAGAGGTGGTTTGCCATTGCCTGCCTCTGTATGGTGCTACTGAACTTTCTTGGTGGTCTCCCATCCAAATACCAACCAGGGCTGATCCTGCTTAGCTTCTGTGATCTGACGAGGTCAGGCTAGCTTGAGACAGTAAGCTCAGGCTTATAATAAATGTGTGTATGTAAAGTGCCATCAGGTCACAGCTGACTCATGGCGACCCCATAGGGTTTTCAAGGCAAGTGATAAAGCAGAGGTGGTTTGCCATTGCCTGCCTCTGAGAAGTCTCCCTTGGTGGTCTCCCACCGAGCTTAGAAGCTTAGCTTTTGAGATCTGAGGAGATTAGGTTAGCCTGGGCCACCCAGATCAGTGTTAATAATAAATACTTCACCGTTAATGTAGATAGGGCTTTTCAGAGTAAAAGAAGACTAGGCTGGTATTGGTTTATATTTTAAGATCTGATTCAAGGAGACAACAGAGAGAGAGAGAGAGAGAGAGAGAGGAATGAAGAGGAAAAAATAAACGGCGTGACTATGTGTTCTTCCTAGTTACATATGCTTAGGCTTAGTTTCACTATGTCACATCCATTTTTAAACTCCATGTTTTCCCTCTCCAATCCCAGCTCTTTAACACTTATCCTACTGAGAGGCAGCTTTTATTTTCCAGTGCAGATATGCTGAACATATGCGAAAATATTGTTTTAACAAAATGCATGGACCTTGACGATTATGCTAAAAACAGACGTCCACCTGGCAGGGCTGAACACAAAAAATCATTTTAAACAAGACCCCAGAATGGACGACAATTCCCCCAGCGCTCACAAAGAAAACACAATCATTTGCCCACTTGCCAACCTCTTTCCATGTTCGTTTTCACGAGAACCTGGTGGATAAAGATAGACTTCTCCAGCTGGCAATTCGATTAGTGCACACAAAATCCAATTTTGGGGAGGGTGAAGGCTGGCAGAAGACGCCATCAACTCACGGATGTGCCCCTGTTCTATAAATCTCACAAAAAATGTTTTAATATGAGCAGTCGTGTAGGGTAAACGAATTAAGATTTCTGAAGCTTGCTTGTCCGGAAATGTTGAATTTTTAATTTCCTGGCTTTGGCTATATTTGACCATTGTGATAAGAATCAAAGGGGGGGGGGGAGGGTTCCTTTTCAACTCAATAGACGTTTTTTAACAGGAAAATGTTCCTGGTGTTTGTTTCCAGTTCTCAGAACATTGTAAAGTTCGAGTGCTCAAAAGGATAACCTTTAATTTCATAACTCTACAGGCATCTGGATGAATTTCTAGTGGCAGCATTTGTTTTTGCTCGTTGTTTTTTTCCCAAATGAATTAACCGCCTTTCTGCCGAAAAGGCACTCAAAGCTGTGTAGTTAGATTCTCAGCATAGCACCAGATGTTTGTATGACTTCGGGGTTCTGGTGTCATAGAGTTTGCAGGAAGTCCTTGAGCCAGAGCTAGCACTCGAGGGCAACCAATCAAGCTGATGGGCAATAGATTTTGGATGGACAAATGGAAGAACCTCTTAACATAACGAATACCTACATGTGGGATTCACTAGGGCTGCCGTGTGAATCCCACAAGTAATGGCAGGAGGCTATGGCAGGTGGCATCCTGCTAGCAGCCCTAATTGCTTGCCTCTGCTCTGAACAGCAGTGGGAGGAAAATTAAACAAACATCTTAGGCAGTATTCCTACATCACTTCCAGGGAAAACCCAGAAGTGACAGAGTAGCTCTAGGAGTCCTCAGAAACTCTATGGTTTTACCATACTTCTGGTGATTCCTAGAGCTACCTTATGTCATGCCTAGGTTTTCCCCAGAAGTGACATAGAGCTGCAGGCATCACATATTTCCCTACCCACCCTTTTCCCTACCCACCTAACCCTCCCACAGGTTGCCAGGCTCACTGATAGCCGGTAGCCATGGTGATAGCCACTAGCACGAATGGCTTTAGTGGGAGGTTAGACAGACTTGAGGAGAAAGCGGTCTATCAGTGACTACTTGCCATTGGAATTAAAAAAGATCTTCACATCCAGAGGTAGTAAGCTTCTGACTAACAGGGCTAGGAGGCATAACTGGGGAGGTTTTGGCATCTACTCCCCTATCAGGGCAACAGGTTGGCTACTATATGTGAAACAATATGTTGGAATATATAGGACTATAAGGAAGGTTGAGCATCGAAGAATAGATTCTTTTGAATTCTGGTGCTGGAGAAGACTCTTGAGAGGCCCTTGGTCTGCAAGGAGATCAGATCAGTCAATCCTGAAAGAAATCAACCCTGACTGTTCCGTGGAGGGCCAGATCCTGAAGCTGAAGCTCAAATACTTTGGCCACCAAATGAGAAGGGAGCACTCACTGGAGAAGACCCTGGTGCTGGGAAAGATGGAAGGTCAAAGAAGGAGAGGACAGCAAAGGATGAGATGGTTAGACAGTGTCATCAGTGCAACTAACAAACTCCGCAGCATGACAGAAGATGTGGTCCGTGGAGTCGCGAAGAGTTGGACTTGACTGTGTGACTGAACAACAAATGTTGGAATAGATGGACGGACCGTTCATGGGTGGGCTAGTTTGGTTGCTTTCATAGCTGGCTAGTCACTTTTCTATAGGATGCAGTGCTGAAAACAACTTTGCTAGTTCTCAGATAACTTCTGTAATCAAAGTGTCTTTACAAAACTTTGGAAGCAAAAAGGGAGATCGCCAGGCATGCTTCCTGGGAGAGAGGTACCATTGTTTCAATGACTTCTGCAGGGCTAAGTTGCACTGGATCGGGCCCATTTTAATGTTGACTGCAAAACAATCCACACAGACCTATTGCTACAATGTATGGGAATACAACCTTTGTTTCTTTCAAACCGTACAGAAGAAGAAGAAGAAATTGGATTTATACCCCGCCCTTCAGTACCCGAAGGAGTCTCAGAGCGGTTTACAATCTCCTTTCCCTTCCCCTCCCCACAACAGATACCCTGTGAGGTAGGTGGGGCTGAAAGAGCTCTTTCAAGAACTGCCCTTGAGAGAACAGCTCTGAGAGAATTGTGACTGACCCAAAGTCACACCAGCAGCTACATGTGGAGGAGGTAAGAGGTAAAAGGCCAGTTTCAACTGACAGGCATTTTTCTATGTATCACGGAACAAGCATTACTGTAAAGATTCTGGCCTCTTCTACTGTAATGGTGGCAGCCTTCCCAGTTGTCTGGGACCGACATGTAATTCCCTGGTCCTGTACCAATCTCCTGTTCTTGAGAAGCTGGGGAGAAGGAAAACTGGCCTCCATAGTGGTGCTATATGGATTTCCCTGAATCTCAATACTCTTTACCATAGAAATTAGTGCAAATTACTATAGCATCTGTAGAGAAATGCCTTGTCTCCTCCGAGGCTGCCAATGAGCTGTGCTTCACTGTGCGTTTTAACCACTTTTCTTTTTTGAGCTAAGAACAACCAGGAGGGGGAGGAAATAAGCCCATGGCCTTCCAGATGCATCTCTTAAGGAATGTGAATGAATCGAGCATGAGAGACAATGGGATGGGCCAGTTCGCACATACATACCCGCTAGCAGGAAACATAGAGTTGGTGATGTCAAACTTCTAGAGAGGATGAGGAAGTAACTTTTTGGAGACAACAGGAAAAGATGCCTTGACCTGGGCTGAATGGGGTCAAGGGGGAGGAGAAACAGAGAGGATTAATTCTTTGAGCAACAGGAAATAACTCTCTTTCCTTGGGATGCTGAGCTGAACAGATCTCTTGTCTGAAGTTGGGAGCAGGCAGCCATTTTGGACCATGTGGCTAGCCTAAAGAGCTGGGAGCAAGCTGTAATGGGGGCTCTTGAGAGAACTAGGTAGGGTTGCCAAGTCCAGTGAACATACCGGCGGGGGGGAGTCCTCTGATGGCCGGGAGCTTCACCGGAGCGCATGCTTTGCGCGTGCGCTGGCTGACGTCACCGGAAGTGACATCAGCATGTTGGGGGCGTCGCCATGGCAACGCCAACGTGATGGCGTCACTTCTGAGTGACGTCATTATGTGTGGAAGTCGTCCAAGCTGGACGACTTCAGGGGTGGGGTTTCCCCTGCCGGCTGAATGCTGGCCGGCGGATCGGGAACCCCTGTAGCGGGGGATCCCCCGGCCCCCGGGCTGACTTGGCAGCCCTAGAACTAGAACACCTAAGATGAAGAACCTGCCCTAGATTTTATCATCAGATAAGGCACATATAACTGAGAGGGACAGAGGATTAGCATTTTACCAATTTCTTTTGTTCTTCCTTGCTTCAGTCTGGTGTGCTTCTAAAATATGCTTGTAAACATTTTCTTTTAATTAAATATTTTAAACTGTTGATGTGAGGAGTGGTTCTCTGTATCACATAGACCCCCACTGTTTTGGACATCCTATTTTAAATGGGAGCCCCAGGAGGGGGGAAGGCAAGCCATTGGCATCTGGGGCATACAAAGCAGTAAACTGTCACCATGGTAGCCAGGCACTGGGCTAGCGGGAGACAAAGAATTGAGGCCTCTGAGTTTGGAAGGGAAGCTAAGGGCCCTGGTCCTCTCAGTGGGAAGTCCCTATATTGATCAGGTGGTGGTAGTAGCTACTGAAGAGTAAGAGGAAAGCCCCTCCATGGAGTTGGGAACCCCCAAAGAAAGCAAGGTGGAATGGGGCCTGCAGGCCAGAGCAAGTTTGTTTTGCCACAGCATCAACCAAAGCAACATCCTTGACAAACTCCACCCTTCCCAGGCATCAAACCTGCCCTAGATTTTACCATCAGATAAGGCACGTATAACTGAGAGGGACAGAGGATTAGCATTTTACCAATTTCTTTTGTTCTCCCTTGCTTCAGTCTGGTGTGGTTCTAACATATGCTTGTAAACATTTTCTTTTAATTAAATATTTTAAACTGTTGATGTGAGGAGTGGTTCTCCTGGCATTTGTCTAGGCAGCGTTTGGAACTATAACTAAGATGGTCCAATGCAGCAAACTCTTCAATATTAATGAGAATGGCCTCCAAAGGATCTTAATATCTAAGGATATCTTGGCCTTAGAAACAAACTAGGGTTGCCAGGTTGAACCTGGGAACTGGTGGGTGGGTTGGGGGTGGGTACATGGTGCAGGGGTGGAATTATGAGTGTGATGATGTCACTTCAAGGGAAACCCAGTAGCTACAGTGGTAGCTCTAGGAATTGCTGGGAACTCTAGAATTTCCCACAATTCTTAGAACTACCACTGTTGTTTCTGGGTTTGCCCTGAGAGTGACATCATTGCACTAACAATGTTAGTGAGTTTTAATTTTTTTTCTCCTGCTACTGCTCCAAGAAGCAGTGGGCAATGGGCACTTGGGGCAGGGAATTCCCTAGCCCCGACCAGGAGCTTAGCAGTCCTAGAACAAGCTCCCATGCGGGCTAAGGGCAGAGCATGATTTAAGGTGTATAGTAAGTCTCCATTTGGTCCACATATCCATTACAGATTGGGATCCCAATAAACTTCTTCTCAGTGCCAGGAATTTGACACAGTTCCCAAAAATGTATGCTTGCAATCCCATCCGAAGCCAACAGTCTAATTTTGTGCTGCACAGTAATTTTGTACTGCAAACGGAATCCAGGCAAACTAAACGCTCCTTCAGAGACCTGGCTGATGGTTTTCCAAAACAACACACGAGCCCCAAATCTAAAAAAGAAGAGCTGTTGTATATCAAATATGACAGGGATATTCCTGAAGGCCTTATTGGAGAAAAGAAAACAGACCTTTAAAAGGATGCGTCCAATTTCATAAGAAGTTGTCTCCCATCTCTCCACCACATTCTTCATCATGCCGGAGCCACCCTTCATGCTGGAGCCAGTTTGGTGTAGTGGTTAAGTGCGCAGACTCTAATCTGGGAGAACCGGGTTTGATTCCCCACTCCTCCACTTGCACCTGGCTGGATGACCTTGGGCAAGCCATAGCTCTGTACCAGCTGTTCCCTCAAGGACAGCTTGGGAAGGAGCTCTCTCACAGGGTGTCTGTTGTGGGGAGGGGAAGGGAAGAGGAGTTTGTAAGCCGCTCTGAGACTCCCTTGGGGAGTGGAGGGCGGGGTATAAATCCAATCTCTTCTTCTTCTTCTTCTTCTTTGTCAAAGAAATGGAAGTTGTAAAAAATCATTAGTATTTTTTCCCCAGCAATCAAGATAGTTAAATTAATATGAATCATGCGGCTGCATCAAATTCAAATGCCATTTAGTCAATGTTATTAACTCCAATTTTATAATAGCTCAAGGCAAGTAGATTACCATGAAGTAATTCAATCGCTAAGCACAGGTCTCTTAACTCCTGTAAGGGCAAAATCTTTAATATCGATCGGCAGAACAAGACAGAAATGATGAGTAAAGAACGGCCTTCTTCATGCCACATGGAATATTATCAAATATTGGTGAAATAAGTCAAAGCGCTACAAGTGAAATTGAGTTCTGTATTGTAGGAGTTGGGTAAAACACGCAGCCTCCCTTTCAAGCTGCAGGGAATATTTTAATTGATGATAATGCCCTTTGGGAAGAAGGGAGGCAGCATGGTGTAGTATGATCTTGTCACATCTCAGAAGCTAAGCAGGGTGAGTACTTGGGTGGGGGGCTACCCAGGAAGGCTCTGCAGTGCAAGGCAATGGCATACCCCCTCTGCTTGTCGCTCGTCTTGAAAGCCCTTTGTTGGGGTCACTGTAAGTCGGTTGCTTGATGGGCATTAGGCACATAACGTCCTTTTGATCCAGATAGAGGGGCGAGAGGTGCCCCATTTCATTCTGTGGAACCACCCTACAAAATTCTGCCTCCTTTGTCGTATCTAAATTGGGCTGCACTGCAAAGCACACCTAGCGTCCCTGACCAGGGAGGGGCTGTGGCTTGATGGCGGAGCCTTTGCTTGGCATGCAGAAGGTCCCGGGTTCAGTCCCCGGCAATGCTTCCTCTAAGCTGTGGAGCCTTGTGAGCAAAAATTCTACTTTGTGAGCTATTGGCATTAAAGGTGTGAGTGAGCGATTTGGCTGCTGCATAAATTAGTTTGCTCTGGAGTCATCCTCCCTAAGCTAAGACAAAAAGGTGTGAGCTGGAGGCTAAAAAACTGAGCCAGCTCACACTGACTCAGCTTAGAGGGACCACTGATCCCTGGCATCTCTGCTTAAAAGGAACAGGAAGGAGGTGATGCAAAAGAGCTCCACACTTGAGACCCTGGAGAGCCACTTTCACTCAGACGAGACAATACTGATCTTGATTGACTGATGGTCTGATTCAGCAGAAGACAGCCTCTTGACCCCACTGGTGGACCTCCTGATGGCATCTGGTTTTCTTTGGCAACTGTGTTGGACTGGATGGGCCATTGGCCTGATCCAACATTGGCTTCTCTTATGTTCTTATGTGTGCTCTTTTTTTTGACACTGTTAGGGCTCCACTGCTGTACAGAGATGAAGGGAGTGGGTGATGTAGAACAGAGCCTCCTGCCTGTACCAGACTTTTGAGATGGGGGAAAGAGTCCGAGCCAGTCCACGAAGCTGAACAACATCCTCAGTCACCAAGCTGGTCCTGAGATGTAGCACAGAGACCAAATTTTAACTATCCCTTTCAAAACCGGGGTCTGGAACTTTTTTTCATTTAAAGAGCCAATGAGTCTTGACATAAAAATTCAGAGCAAGAGATCAACAAAGAACCAGTATAAGAAATCCTGTTTGCATACCTGATACTATGTAATTTAGAAGAAGAACATGCTGTCGAATTGCAATGGATTCATGGTGACCCCATCCACAGGGTGTTCCAGGCAAGAGACAAGCTGAGGTGGTTTGTCTTTGGCTCCCCTTACATAGCAACCCTAGACTTCTTTGGTGGTCTCCCATCCAAGGGCCCACCATGGCCAACCTTTTTTACCTTCCAAGCTCTGACAAGGTCAGGCTAAGTCAGGCTATTCAGGCTGCCCATGCAACATAACATTGGTGATAATATCCTGGTGCTTCTGGGGATGGGGAGGTATGGCGGTGGGACTAGATGGAAGTGGAAGGGAAGGGAATGGAGAAGTGGACGAGCTTGGTCCCCTTCCAATCTGTGTCCCATGTCAAAGGTGGTAGGTTGTGGGGCCAGGAGAGAGAACCCTGCTCCAACATTGGTGCTGTGCAATGCCAGGTCTATTAATAATAAGATCAGAATCCTGCATGAGTTCCCACCCAGCCCAGTTGTTTGGGACAATTCGATCTCTGATGACACTGCCAAAGTGCAGACAAAATGATAGGGAATTGGATATTGGGTGTGAGGCTTTTGGGAACTATTTCGCGGATAAAGTCTTGTTGCTCCACCAGGATCTCCCTGCCACAATTGATACAGTAGTGGAACTTGAGGCCCCAAGCACGTCTTCTGGTCATATTTTGGATTATTTCGATCCACTCTGCCTAGCGGAGGTCGACAAACTGCTCCTATCAGTCCACCCAACCACCTGTAGTCTCGATCTGTGCCCATCATGGCTAATTAAAGCAAGCTGTGAGGTGGTACGAGGGGCGCTAAAGGAACTTATCAACACATCCCTGGTAAAGGGGATGTTTCCTAGCGCTCTAAAGGAGGCTGTGGTACGCCCCCTACTGAAAAAGTCGACAGCAGATCCGGCCGAATTGGCCAACTATTGGCCGGTATCTAATTTACCCTATTTGGGTAAACTAATTGAGAAGGAGGTGGCGGACCAATTGCAGGGCTTTTTGGATGACGCCTCCATATTAGATCCCTTCTAGTCTGGCTTCCGACCAGGCTATGGGACAGAGACGGTGCTGGTCGCCTTCACAGATGACCTCCGGAGGCATCTGGATCGGGGCGGTACGGCAGTGCTGATGTTGTTAGACCTGTCAGCTGCGTTCGACATGGTCGACCATCAGCTACTGGCCCACCGCCTCGCCGACATTGGGATTCAGGGGTTGGCTTTACAGTGGCTTTCCTCATTTCTCTAAGACCAGGGACAGAGGGTGGTGATTGTGTTGGCAGCCAATGCTGTTTAACATCTATATGCACCCCCTCGCCCAGATTGCCCGGAGGCATGGGCTGGGTTGTCATCAATATGCTGACGATACCCAGCTCTATCTCTTGTTGGGCGGCCAGTCAGACTGTAGTCCAGGTGATCTGGACCTGGCGTTGAAAGCCGTGGCTGGGTGGCTTAGGCAGAACTGATTGAAATTGAATCCGACGAAGATGGAGGTCCTATGCCTGAGTCAGAGTGGACCAAGGGTAGGGCTCCCTCTCTTGACCTTCGATGGGGCGCTACTAGTGCCAGCGTCGGAGGTTAGGAGTTTGGGAGTGCTCCTGGAACCCTCGTTAATGATGGAGGCCCAGGTAGCAGCCACTGCATGGTCAGCCTTTTACCATCAACAGCTGATCAAGCAGTTGGTTCCCTTCCTTGAACGCAATGACCTGGCTACGATGATCCATGCTTTGGTCACCTCAAGACTGGACTACTGTAACACTCTCTACATGGGGCTGCCCTTGTGCCAAATCTGGAAGCTGCAGCTGCTGCGGAATGCGGCGGCAAGGCTGTTGATGGGCCTTCCCATGCAGGGGCACGTCCAGCCCACCTTAAAAGCGCTGCACTGGCTGCCTATAGCATACCGGATAAAGTTCAAGGTGCTGGTGTTGACCTATAAAGCCCTATATGGCCAGGGACCTATCTACCTGAGGGACCATCTCTCCCCACATGTACCCCAGCGAGCACTGTGGTCAGGGTCCCAAAACTGCCTGGTTCTCCCAGAGCTTAGGGAGGCCCGGTTGGCAGCTTCAAGGGCCAGGGCTTTTTTTGGTGGTGGCCCCATCCTGGTGGAATGAGCTCCCGGATAACATCAGGGCCCTGCAAGACCTTTTGCAGTTCCACAGGGCCTGTAAGACGGAGCTCTTCTGCCAGGCTTTTAAGTAGGGGCCGCCCCGATACTCTTAGCTTGGCCCTTCCATTGTAATCTGTCACTTTGGACCATCTTGTACCGACCGGTCGGTTACCATCTGGGACACTGCTCAGATATAGACAATGAAGTGGTGCCATCTTGTATTGGGGGCATGGTATGGCTGTAACCGCTGTGCAGTGTAAGTTTTATATATAAAACTGAGCCTGCCGTAAGGCGGGGAGGGTGGGATATACATCCCAAATAAATAATAAAATAAAATAAATATGCTGATTAATAATACATGAAAGGTTTTTGTGTTGATCTCATCCACTTCTTCTCTCAAATGCAGAATTTTCCCTCCATGTTTTCTTCCTTTCTTGCTGAGCAGCCCCTTTTTCTATTTTCTTCTTTCTTGAAGGTTTATGGCTGTCCCACCTTTTCACGTTATTATATTTTGATGCTTGGACTTGAGGGAGGAGACAAAATCACCTTCTTAACTTACACTTCTGAAAATGGCACACAAGAGGCTTTTGAAAGTTCAGAACTAAAATATTTTATTCAACGTAGAGGGGGAAAGGTCAGGTGAAAACAGAGGTAAAATGTCTGAGGTGAATCAATAATAATTCTAAGGAAACTTAGTAATTTCACAAACTGCAGTTCATATGTTTCCAGCAAGTAAAAGTTTTAAGTTTTTCACAAGTTTTAAGCTTTTCTTAGAAGCTTTGAGATGAGAGGCTTTCATTTCAGTGTCTGCTAAACACTCCAATGTAAGTTTTTAAGTGACTCTTCAAGTTTCAGAAAGCAGGGGTTCACTACCGAGTATCCAAAATATGACTCTAAACAAACCAGGGATCAGTCCAGTCTTTAGGGATATCTCCCATTTCAACTGGGCAGGGAATTACTTCTCTAAACTAGAAACTCTGTCCCTTTTCTGGCCAAAATGGTGGTCTTCAGCAATTCTCCCACTCCTCCTTGACACCTTTCCAGTCCTCAGTCAGTACTAAACTAAGTTCTCTTCAGCAGTCAGTTTCCAACTCTTTCTTCTCAACTGAAGCTATCAAATGAAATCTGTTTAAGTAGCCTGTCACTCAGAGGTTCTCTGGCTCTGTGAGGCATTAACCCTTCACAGTCCGACACATGTGTTTACAGTACTTATGAATTTTCAAAGCATAGTCTGTCACAGGTTTTTTTCCAGACATTTATTAGGAAGTAGCCCAAAGAAGGTCTCACAAAAAGGAATAAATATATACAGGAGCATCCTGCACAATTGCTTTTATTCAGTGGCATAAATCTGAGCCAAGTTTGCACTTGGGACTCCTGACAACTGCTCACCTCTATCATTTCCCTTTTTGGAAAGCATCTCTAAGAAGTCCTTTTGTCTCATAAAAGTCTTTGCTTGCCATTCGCTTCTAGCATCCCATCATTCCCTCAAAAATACCTCAACACAGGGATTTGGTTTTCTTTTTGATAGAGCCATACTTGGTTCTGTACTAAGCCTAGTCTCTGTACTGTGTGACATTTGGCTCTAGAGGCCTAAGACCCATCCTTTAATGTATCTCGAGGTCGCAGGTAGCCATGCTGGGCTAGCCCCAAGTGAAAACCATAAGCAAAAACAAAACCACAAATGCCCCCCCCCAAACAGTAAGCTAACTCTCAAGGTCCCCAGATGTCTTCATCAAATCAGATATTACCAAGTGGTGAGGGGAGAGAAAGCAGATGTCTCAGATCATGATCTTCAAACCTAGACTTGCCCACATCTTCTGTTAAATGTCAAGCAGGTATGAAGTTCTAAAATTGTACTGGGGTCAGGCCGCACCCTGGGCATTCTGGGAAGCAAAAATAAAACACTGAGGAATTTCACACAGCCAATATGTTCCGTTTCAGGAACTCTACGGTAACGGTTTCTGTCTGGCATTTCACACAGAACCGTACCAGTACCGGTTCCCTAACGGAACATATTGGCCCTTTCCGACAGAAACGTGAGTCTCCCGTTGGGGAAGCATTTCTGAGCCGGTTTACCTTGAAACCTCCTCCCAAGCGTTCTTCAGTCCTTGTTTTGGTCCTGAAACGCTTCAGGGTGCTGTGTGAAATGCCCCACTGACTCCTCTCACTGAAATAGTCAATCAGTCAGTCAAAACCTTTATTGGCATATAGGTTGAAAAAGAAGACAACAACTTAGGAACGGCAGATTTTAAATATACAAAGACAGTCATTCTGCCAGAGCTTTAACCTTACATTCTTGAACCCTCATAGCAATAGAGAGAAACCTCGGCACTGCAAAGGTGATATGAGGCAAATGCTGCTAGGCCACTTGCAAGCATTTTGTTGCTGCAAGAAAACAAAATGAACAAATGCGATTGAAAATCACAAAAAATTCCTTTGCCTCACCAGAACTGTCTGCAGCATGCACACGATTCCAGTTGTGGGGAGAGCAAGGTGTGCAATGAAAGCCTGAGAATTTTTTGTTTTGCTTTTGCTAGAACCATGGCTTGCATGACTTTGGCTCTATGATCACAGCACTGGCCACACATATTAGATACCAAAAATCCATACTTTTCTGTCACCCTGTCCAACACACTGCTTGCAAGACCTTTTTCTGTTGTATCTGTGGTAAGCAGAAATTACAACACATTCTCCTTGACGTTCACTAATTTGCTGTTAACAAAGAGAGGGGGAATATGTGTGTGAACAGAGTAAGCCAATTGCCCCTTGCCAATTGCTGAGAACTGTACCATAAAGAGAAGAGATTATACCCCGCCCTTCACTACCTGATGGAGTCTCAGAGCGGCTTACAAACTCCTTTCCCTTCCCTTCCCCACAACAGACACCCTGTGAGGTAGGTGGGGCTGAGAGAGCTCTGACAGAAACTGCTCTTGAGGGAATAGCTCTGACAGAACTATGGCTTGCTCAAGGTCATCCAGCAGCTGCGTGTGGAGGAGTGGGGAATCAAATCCGGTTCTCCCAGATTAGAGTCCGCGCACTTAACCACTACACCAAACTGGTAGTTAAGTTGCCATTCTCTACTGTGGTATGGAATTTGCAGTGTGAGAAAAAACACACAATTATTTCACATTTGGGTGTGTCTTGGCATGCACCCCACCACACCCATTGCTGATGCTGGCACTGCTATAGGATGCCCTTTTGAGCGTACAGGCAAGGTTGCCATCTATGGGTTGGGGAATTCCTGGATTTTGGGGGGTGCAGCCTGGAGAGGGGAGTAGTTTGAGGAGGGGAAGCAGCTCAGCAGGGTGTATTCCATAGAGACCATCCTACGAAACAACTGGTTTCTCCAGGGGAACTGATCTCTGTCATCTGGAGATCAGTTGTAATCCCGGGAGATCTCCAGGTCCCACCTGAGGGATGGCAACTCTAAGTGCACGGCACGCTGTAGAAAAAGTTGAATAGATCCATTCAGGTGGGTGGCTGTGTTGGTCTGAAGCATCAGAACAAAGTTTGAGTCCAGTGGCACCTTAAAAACAACGTTTTATTCAAGGTATACGCTTGAAATTACCAGTCCACTCACAAAGGAAGAGGGTGAGCAGCAAATTAGCATACACCATAGTGAAGATGTTTAACAGAGGCAAGGACCAATCCGAAATACCAAGCTTAGTTTATATGGTCACCATTTGTTTGGATTTAATTTCAAAGGAAAACATATTAAAGCAAATGAACATATCAGAATTGGAGACGGGTGTGTACATGTGCCCTTCTTAATTGTGGAATGCTGAGAGTAATTAACGGAGTCCCCATTGTTACGTTCCACCTGTCTCCTCTCAAGCGTGGAGGTGACTTTACAGCATCTTCCTCTTCGAAGTGGGGTGATTGGCTGCATAGAGTTATCTCCCCTGTGCCCAGACCAGGGAAATACATGCCAATCTACCATTCCAAATTACATTACATTTTAGATCCAGGATGGATTTCTGAATTTCAGAATTTCACTGAATTTCTGAATTTCATGAATTTCTGAATTTCACTGAATTTCACCTAAAGGAAAAACTGAGGTGCAGATTGACGAAAAAGAATAATTCATCAATAATTGCTGAAAAAGCATAACTTTATCCATGTAAAGTTTCTGCGTGGGATTCTACAAATCCCAAAGTGGACATGTGTGACACCCCCACCCCGCCGCCACGAGAAATTCAGCATGAATTACGCTTTTCATGAAACTGAGGGATGAGAGTCTGCCTGCAACTGTTATTAAGAAAGGTAAAGGTTTCCCTTGCTTGGAAGCCAGTCGAATCCAACTCTAGGGGGTGGTGCTCATCTCCATTTCCAAGCCAAAGAGTCAGCGTTGTCCGAAGACTTCTGCGTGGTCACATGGCCGGCATGACTAAATGTCAAGGCTCATGGAATGCTGTCACCTTCCCACTGAAGCGGTACCTATTAATCTACTTGCAGTTTCTTGCTTTTGAACTGCTAGGTTGGCAGGAGCTGGGGCCAGAGATGGGAGCTCATTCCGTCACGCGACACTAAGGTCTCAAACTGCCGAGCTACCAACCTTCTGGTCTGCAGCTCGGCATCTTAACCTCTAAGCCACCGTGGCCTCCTAGCAACTGTTATTACTGTTATCAAAATGTATTCTTAATCCTCAATGTTTTCCAGCTGTTTGGATGAATAGTAGAAACCTTCCAAATTCAAATTAAATCTTAAACAAAATAGCCCAGCTTAACAATAATTTATCAAACTCCCCTGAAAAAAACTCATGTCAAACCTGTTGTAGGTTCCACCAAGTTCCTCAGGCATTTGGCTTGAGCAAAGTCCTCCATTCCCACCCCCCAGGTTTCTCTCAAGTTGAAAGACAGGGGCGAGTCCATGTTATTCCTTCCTGATGCCTCAGAAAATGGCCATGGCATCTCAGAAACTCATAAGGACAAAAAACCCTTTCCTAGCTCCATTGGGCCTCTTTATTTAAGCAATAATAAAATACCCATTGGTGTCCCGAGACTAACTAAAGGTTATTGCAACAGCAAGCTCCTATACTAATCAATCTTTTAATTAAAATCATGATAACGGCAGTGGTGTTTTCTTACCCTGCAGGGTTGTAAGTGTCTCGGTACCTGAAAGAGCTCGCCCTGGAATTAAATGTACTCAATAAAGCGAACCAGCTCAGCCAACCACTGAATTATCATAACTCAACATCACAAAATTACACTGTCTCTCTTTCCCTCGCCACAAGTAGTATTGAGTTTCACGGCTGTTTTAATCTTTGAAATGTGCCTCCAGTAAGAATGCAGGAGTCTGTCCTTCGAGTGAGAAAAGCTTGTGTGTGTGTGTATATATATATATATATATATATATATAACGCCGAGATGCACGGAATGCTGTTACCTTCCCACCGAAGCGGTACCTATTTATCTACTTGCAATTTCTTGCTTCCGAACAGCTAGGTTGGCAGGAGCTGGGACCAGAGACGGGAGCTCACTCCATCATGCAGCACTCGGGTCTCGAACTGCTGAACTACCAGTCTGCAGTTCATCATCTTAACCACTTGAGCCACTGCAGCCCCAATGATACGTGTAGCACTGATCAAATCATCATTTCCCTCAACAGCACTTGGTCACTATTTATATTCTGCCCCATCCTTCTTCCAACAACCTCAGGTCACGTGGTTTCCTCTTCCACATGTGGTTTTCCTCTTCCACATAATATTTTACAACAACCCTGAGAGGCTCAGAGAGAGGGTGTAATTGACTCAAGGATGAGTGTTGCCAGTCGGGAGGTGGCAATGGGGGGGGGAGGGTGGTGGTTAAAGGGATGTAGACATTCATACTGATATAGCACTGTTGCTGTGATGTCACTTCTGGTGCAAACCCTGAAGTAACATTGGCACATCAGCACAACAATAGAATTTGGTTGGAATCCTAGAGCATTGTGCTGATGTCACTTCCAGGTTCACATGGGAAGTGATATCACAGTGTTTCCACAATGTTAATTTTGCCTCCATTTCCCCTCCCTCTGGTGTACTAAAGAGGCCCAAACCAAGAAGCGGTAGGCCTGTCCTCCTGACTTAAAGATAGGGTTGCCAGCTCTGTGTTGGGAAATACCTGGAGATTTTGGGGGTAGAGCCTGGAGACTGGGATTTGGGGAAGACAGGGACCTCAGCAGGGTATAATGCCGTAGAGCAGTGGCGTCAACTACGGGGGGGCTCGAGGGCTCGAGCCTCCCCCGAAATTTCCCGGGGGGGGGCTCAGCCACCCCCGGCAAAATGAACACCCGCCGGTGGCCAGTCAGCCGGCCGTCGCCGCCTCTCCTTCCCCCCCACCCCCGGCCTGCCCTCCTGCCTCCCTGGGGCGGGGTGGGGGGGAGAGAGAGGCGGTGATGGCCGGCTGACTGGCCACCGGCGGGTGTTCATTTTGCTGGGGGTGGCTGAGCCCCCCCCCGGGAAATGCGAGGCGGAGCGGGAGCCGGGGGCCCGCAAGGGCGACGCGCCGGCCCCCGGCTGCAGGCAGCAGCAGTAGCGATCCTACCCCGCCGGCGCCCAAGGTGAGCGGGGGGAGGGAGGGGGGCGGGGAGCGCGACGGGCGGGCACGGCCCGGGGGAGGGAAGCGGCGGCGGCGGCTCCCTGGGGCAGGGGGGAGAGCAGCGGGACATGGTCCCGAGCGTGCGCGCGCGCTTTGCGCGCGCGCACGAAAGACAGCCCCCGCCCCCCCCGGGGATTGAGAAAGTCTACGCCCTTGCCGTAGAGTCCACCCTTCCAAGCAGGCATTTTCTCCAGAGAAACTGATCTTGGTTGTCTGGAGATCAGTTGTAATAGCAGGATATCTCCAGGTGCCACCTAGAGGCTGGCAACCTTACTCAAAGACACCAGTGAGTTTTCTGGCTGAATGGAATTTGAACCTGAGGTATAGTTGGGCAGTCTATCATTATACTGCACAGGTTTTCACTGACAACTTACATTCATCTCCATAGTGAAACTTCCTCCAAATTAGGGTGATAAGAACCCTAATTAACTGAGGCTCTTTGGCTCTGGGAGACCTAATTGTGGCCTTCAGTGGGCCAGAAAAGTTGGATCCCAACCTGGCCCTGCAGTTGTACTGAGTTTTCTTTGTTACACTCATCTAATTGAAATTATGGCACTTTTTGGAGACATGTTTTGGGTGCAGTGGGAGGAAAACCAGGAGATAAATATTTAGATAAAGAAAGGAAATGCGTAAGGGCAGTCTGGACCCAGCTCAAGTGGAAGGCCCTCTCCCTCCATCTTCCAGCTGCACTGCTGATGAGAAAGCGGAGTCAAGGCTGGATTATGACCGGGCCCAAGGCAGGGCTGCTGATTCTGTGCTGTGAAAATCCTGGAGATTTGGGGGTGGAATCTGGGAAGGGCAGGATCTGGGGAAGGGCAGGGCTTCAGTGAGAGATAATGCCACAGGGGCCACCCATCAAAGCAGCCATTTTCTCCAGGTGAACTGCTTTCTGTAGTCTGGAGATGAGTGATAATTCTTGGAGACCTCCAGGCCCCACCTGGAAGCTGACAAACATAATATGAAGTCGAGTTGCCAGGTCTGGGTTGGAAAACACCTGGAGACTTTGGGGGTAGATCCAGGAGAGGGCGGAGCCTGGGGAGGGGAGGAGCCTCAGCATGGTACAGTGCCATAGCGCCCACCCTTCAAATCAGCCATTTTCTCCAGGGGAGATAATCTCTTGTCAGCTGGGAATCAGTTGGAAAAGTGGGATATCTCCAGGCCTCACCTGGAAGCTGGCAACCCGAACACGAATTCCTAAACTATGTCACATTTGGGAGCTGTCAAAGCATTACCTACAAAGTGTTCATCATTCCAACATGGAAATTTAAGCTCTCCCCCATTTAGAGGCCACTTGTAATCAGATGCCTTGACCTGTATTTTACTTAGTCCGTGCACGAATTCATCTAGGCTGGGTAACCACTGCTGGACAGACACCGCAGCTCCCTAGAGAAAGGGCAGGATTCTTCAAAAGTGTGATAAATTATCTTGACTTGCAAGAAATTAAATTCTGGTTCAGACCTAGGGCTGCCAAGTCAGCCCGGGGGGTGGGGGATCCCCCGCTAAAGGGGTTCCCGATCCGCCGGCCAGCATTTGGCCGGCGGGGGGAACCCCACCCCCGACGTCGTCCAGCAAGGACAACGTAATGACATCACAGGAAGTGACGCAGCACGTTGGGGGCATTGCCAGGGTGACGCTCTGGCAATCGCCCCAAAACTCTATGATACCATAGAGTTTTGGGGCGATTGCCAGAGCGTCGCCCTGGCAACGCCCCCAACGTGCTGCGTCACTTCCGGTGACGTCGATTCGCGCGCGCGCCAGAAGAAACTCCCGGCGGCAGGAGGACTCCCCCCCGCCGGTGAGTTTTCAATACTTGGCAGCCCTATTCAGACCTAGGGCTGCCAGCCTCCAGATGGGACTTCATTGCCAGACTACAGAGCTCATTTCCAGATGACAGACATCAGTTCTCCTGGAGAAAATGGATGCTTTGGAGGGTGGACTCTGTGATGTTGTACCCTATTGAGGTCCCTGCTCTCCCCAGGCTCCATCCCCAAATTTCCAGGAGTTTCCCAACCTGGATCTGACAACCCCCCCCCCCCCCCATTCCCTGCCAGTTGCCAGGGGGGACCTAGCAACCCCAGCGGTTTCAAAATGTTGAGAAGTCTGATAAATTGAGAAGAATTTATGAACAACTTCCCCCTCCATTCTTGACCGTGAAATTTAGTCAGAATAAGTGTTCAAGGGTGGGCCCAGCTCAGAGTGGCTTGTCTACCACAAATGCAGACATTCCAAAGGCATTAAAGTCAATGAATGGAGCAAGCATTTACCATGGAGGGCCTTAATACTGATTTAGCAACTGAACTCACTGGGCACAGGTTTGTGCAAGGGTTTTACTGCGTTCTTTATAGGACCTTAAACACTTTGCATAATTTTCGCACCACGTGCTGTCATTTATGATGTTGTGTGTTTCTGAATTAATATTCCCGCTTCGACGAGAGTTACTTGGCATACATGGAAGGCTCTCAGAAAAAAAGAGTTGTGTCACTTCAAATTGATTGCCATCACCCTGGCTAGCTAATTGGGGCAATTAAAGCTGCACCTGGGATGTCAACGCCACAGGTTTCTTTTCAAAACAGGGGAGAAAAGGTCGAAGTGCTAGTAGTAATTCAAAGGAATGCTTTCCTTCGTAAACCGTTGGATGGAAGGAATCACAGTCATGAAAGAAGTGGGATGGTGAAAGAATCTAAGAATTAGGGTTGCCAGGTTAGGGTTGCTATCCTCTTGATGGGGGCAGGGTTTCCCCCACTTTTGGGGCCTCAAATCCACCGCCGGCCAGTTGGCTGGTAGGGGAGCCCCACCACCAAAGAGCCCCATTGAACCCAACGTGCCCAGCATGATGACATCGCCTGGAGGTGACATCATTCTGCCGGGAACAGTGCACGGGGAATGCTCTAGCATTTGGGTGAAAACTCTGTGGTGACCATAGAGTTTTTTACCCAAATGCTAGAGTGTTCCCGAATGATGAGCCCAGCACGATGATGTCACTTCTGGGTGATGTCATCATGGCACGCCCACTGCATGCACACACCAGAAAACCCCAGGAGCCAGGCTGGAGCCCCCCGCCAGGATGCAGGTAAGACCTGGCGACCCTATGCCAGGCAGTACCTGGCAGGCTGCAGGAGGGTTGTAGGCAGCGTTCCCTCTAAGCTGAGTTAATGTGAGCTAGCTCACAGTTTTTTTAGCCTCTGGCTCACACATTTTTGTCCTGGCTCAGGAAGGATAGCTCCAAATTCATTGATGCAGCAGCCAAATTGCTCGCTCACAACTTTAGCTCACAAAGCAGAATTCTTGCTCACAAGACTCCACATCTTAGAGGGAGTATTGGTTGTAGGTAGGGACTATGGGGGTCCCCACAGTGTCATGTCACACACTACATGACTTCCTAGTAAAATAACCCAGAAGTAAGAAGACGTGGTTCTAGAAATTACAGGAAATAGTATGGTAAAACCATTGAGTTTCCGGTGATTCATAGAACTACCCTGGAAGTGACAAATGGTAGCTCTGCGAACTGTGGGAAACTCTATGGTTTTACATGATGCTGCATTAAAATAATTCTCCTGCCGCTGCTCAGAGTGGTGGCAGAGAACAGGGGTGTGAGCACATGGCCCTTTAATGTGGGAGGAAGGGCTGTTTCCTCCCGCATTTAAAGGGGCTGACTACACCAGCCACAACAAGTCCCGCGCCGAAGCGGGCTCAAAAGCGGGTTCCTCTCGCATTTTCTGACCCCGGGAAAATCAACAGTTTTCCCGGGAGTCGCAGGAGGAACCCGTATTTGAGCCATCTGGCCAGCCCTCTCTTGCAATCAATGCGAGTGCAGGGCTGTCCAGATGGCCCCCCCTGCCATTTTCCCTCCTTTTAGACTTGGGCGCTTGGCCATTCAAGCGCCCAAGTGTAAAAGGGGGAAACCCCCCCACACACATTTACCAGACGGCTGGCGGGGCTTGAGGAAGGGTGTCTCCCCTGGCCACCACCGCCACAAACAGCCGCCGCCACCGCCAAACTCCTGGGAACACCGCCGTCGCTTCCGCGGCCAAACTACAGGGAATGCCGTCGCTTCTTCCACCTCGTTCGCCACTGCCGCCGCCTCCTCCTTTGCTGCCCGCTGCTGCAGGGGTTAACCCGAGGTAAAAAAAAGCGGCCCCTTTAATCTGGGAGGGCTCCCGGATTTAAAGGGGCCGTGTGACCACAGCCCAGGACCTGGCAGAAGGGAATCCCCCACACACAATGGGGGCTTGGCAGCCCTAATAAATCCAGTGTTACGTTTCTAACAGTGGCCAAGCAAAATGCTCAGAGCAATTCACAAAGGTTATCTCTCCCACTGTTGATCCCCAGCACCTGCTATTCGGAGGCACAATCTGGATGCGTGTGAGAAATCATGGCAATAAGTAACTGGGAAATTTCTATCTGACTCAAGCACTACTTCCAGGATAATATTAGCTCTTAGAGGATTAAGCAGCCTCCTTGGCTTTCATTGGTTAATAGGGCAGTGGTCACACATGCCAATGGAAGTGGAGGGGAACTGAGACTATTTCCTCCAGAGGAATTTGACATGCAGTTGAGAGATCACACCTCCCTTTGTAGCAGCAGGCTCAGCCCATCAATGTGTATTCAGACACAACAGCTGGTGAGTCGTGGTTTTTTTGGCCATTTGTTTCCTATGTGCATAAATGAGGAATTGCACTGCTGCAATGAGGTCCCCCTATGGCATATGTGATGATGCACATACTGTGAAGGGTGGGGGAAGAATGGCACTGAGCAGGGACGGCATGATCAGACCACCCTGACAGCATGAGAGCATGCTTGTGCGATCAGCCAGGGCCCATCAGAACCTGTTAAAGCCGGACTTTCCATGGTGTCTTTTAACTCTGCTTCTACAGCAGAGCAGCACAGGTTGCTGACGACTGCAGGACATTTCCTAGATGTTGCTGTCTGATTGCGCCCTTTAGATCCGTCAGGCATGCGCACCTATGTCAGATCTAAAGGTGCGTGTGATCGCAGCCTAGGACTTGTCAGTCTTCAGGTGTGGCCTGGAGTTCTGATCTCTAGACTACAGGAATTAACTACCCTGAAAGAAAAGATAGCTTTGGAGGGTGGACACTAAGGCATAGCTTCCCTGCAGATCTCCCTCTCTGCAACGTTAACATTTCATAGGTGTACGGGTATGCAAAAACATACCCTTGATGTGGTTTTGTATAGGCTGGCAGCATTCCTTTTGTGTGGTGTTTTATGAAAGAGCTGGAAAGAACTCACAAGTGCACTACTACATCCCTGCACAAAAAGAATCCTGATGTGGATGATCACAACAGTTTATCAATGTGTATATGCACGAGCAAGTAATGTAGTGTGCAGGGAAAGAAGAAGAGGAAGAAGAAGAAGAAGAAGAGATATGATTTATACCCACCCTTCACTTGGAGTCTCAGAGCAGTTTACAATCTCCTTCCCTCCCCCTCCCCACAACAGACCCCCTGTGAGGGGAGAGAACTGTGAATCATCCAAGGTCACTCAGCAGCTGCATGTGGAGGAGTGGGGAATCAAACCTGGTTCTCCAGATTACAGTCCACTGCTTTTTACCATTACATCAAACTGGCTCTCTCAGGGTTGCCAGGCCTCCACTGGGGGAAGGTGATCCTCCATCACTGGCTCTTGTTTTCTTCTGCTGCTTAGAGCAGTAGCAGGAGAATATTTTTTTAAAAAGAAGACTATCGGGGCACTGGCATGATGTCACTTTGGGGGAAACCCAGAGGCGACGCCAACCTTCTAGGAGTCACCAGAAACTCTGTGGGTTTACCATAGGGTTTCCAGAGATTCTGAGAAATGTGTAATGTTGTGTCCTGGAAACTCTGGAAGTGATGTCACACTGTCACTGACAGGTCCTGGCCATTGGGGAATGTGGAGGGTAGGGCTGCCAGATCCCAGCTGGCAAACTTCTGGAGATTGGGGATGGAACCGGGATGGGGGCGAGAGACAGGGACCTTCATGGGGTACAATGCCATAAGTTCACCCTCCAAATCATTTAGTTTCTCCAGGGAAACTGATCTGTGTAGTCTGGTGATGAGCTGTCATTCTGGGGGATTACCGAGAGCCATCCCCCATGTCCACAACCCCCAGTCTCCCGCTAGCTGCCAAGCCATGTATATCCATCCTTGGGGAAAGACATACATGAACTGTAGGGCTGCCAAGTCAGCCCGGGGGGCAGGGGATCCCCCGCTACAGGGGTTCCCGATCTGCCGGCCAGCATTCGGCCGGCGGGGGGAACCCCACCCCCGAAGTCGTCCTGTCAGGATGACGTCCCTACACCGAGCAGCCACCAGAGGGCTCTGGCAGTTGCTGAGGGTCGGGAGATTGCGTGCTCGCCTCTCTCTTTGTCTCTCGGCGCGCCGCCGTCCTCGGGATGAGTTTCCTGTCTCTGGTGCTTGCTGCATCCGGAGCAGCAGGAGGCAGCCCGCCTCGGAGGCAGCCGCTGCTTCCTAGTAGTGAGCCCAGGGGAGCCACGTCGCCACGGCTGGGGGAGAGGCAATCCTGGCAACGCCCCCAACGTGATGATGTCACTTCCGGTGACATCGTCATGGCGTGCATGCAAGCGCACACGCCGGGGAAGCTCCCGGCGCCAGGAGGACTCCCCCCCGCCGGTAAGATTTTAGGACTTGGCAACCCTAATGAACTGGATTGTCATAATGAGGGTTTAAGAAGATCCTCCAGGTTCCCCTGATCCCAGCTGCTTATAAAGGAACTGGACAGGTTTATTTACAGATAAGACAATTTGGGCCTAGAGACCGTAATGGCAACAACTCTAGCAGCCATCTTAACCAGGATACTGCAGCTTCTTCTCCTCAGAAACCACCAGGAGGCCAGCGGCCTCTCCTCCAACATTTAATTCTTCCTTCACTGTATCAAACTGTGTCACTCTTTACCACATGGAGGAACCGAAAAATGTCAGAAACTTGATATGCTCCCGTTCTGGAATTGATTTGACTATTTCTGCTAGTAACACTGGAATTAGGCAGGGATGGAGTTTGGTACCGGAAGAAATTCTAGTTCAGTAATGGAACAAAATGGAGATCCATTTATCCTTAGCATGGAGGTATTTGGGCACGATCATATGCACCCATTTGCCACGGAAGAGGGACGATTCACCACAGGATCAAAGCGCCGTGATCACACCAGCACATCTGGGAAGCATCCCGCAACCGTCGTCATACTGTCACAAACCATTTTGATCCGATGGGGAAGCATGGTAAAAAGCTACTAGTGAAACTCCAGTATCAAATGGTTTGCTACGATTCACAGCCAGAGTTTCCCTGTGTGATCACTCCAGCACCAAAGTGTGGCATTGCGGCTAGCGTGATCACACGATGCCCCACTGTTGTTTCCCCCCCCCTTCTCTGTGTGCACATCATCACAAGCCCTTAGGGTGGGGAGGCGATTCATTAGCCCCCCATTTAAGTTCCTCGGAAACCAACCACACCCACAAAAAAAACTTGCCCGTGGTTGCGTCTGATCATGCAGTGGTAAGTTGCCCTGGCAGGTCCACAGACAAACAGCGGGGCAAATTGCTCTGGAGCAAAAAAGCCTTGCTTCCCCTCTGGATTATCTCACTCATGTGGAAGGGACCTTTGAGTAGCAAAGGGCCCCACGGGAAGGCAAGATATAAATATGATAGATAGATAGATAGATAGATAGATAGATAGATAGATAGATGGATGGATGGATGGATGGATGGATGGATGGATGGATGGATGGATGGATGGATGGAGGAAAACCCACAGAATACGTTGTTGGCCATAAAAATCTATCTTTCTGAAAATCTCAGCTGCATTTTTTTTTTAGTTCCCTAGTCTTTATAGTCAAGACATGCTAAGAGTGAGCGATGCCTAGGGAAATGTCAGATGTCAGAGGAGTTTACTGAATAAGTTGTCATGTTCCGGCAGCTGTCTTTCCTCACCTTATGCACCTCCTTGGTCCTTTCAGTTACTGGAACAAGCAAAACACAGCATGCGGATCAATGTGAAACCATGCAAGTGGGCTTCATTGCGGTTTTTGCAGGTCATGGAGGTCAGCTTGGACTTGTCACAGGGTGTGATTTGTCTTATTGCGGGGTGGATTCCCCCTCTTTCCCATGCTCATAATCCATGCTGCCTTGCCTATGTCTATTACCCTGTGCAACGCTCATGAGAAATCGCACATTTGGGCCAACTCAAATTGTAGCAATCTCAGCAGTATTCCTGGTTTCGTTGACAGTTGAACAAGGATGTTTGACGAAACAGAAGTAGGTAGGACAGACTGGGGAGGAGGTACTCATTCGGTAACCCATCCCTGCCCCCGAGGCTTTGTAGCAAAGCAAAACCATATGTGTCCCACTGGGGCGCCTGGGAAAAGACATCAGCTTGGCGCGGTGCTGATTAAGTGTGATAAAATGATGACACAGCCAGGAATGTGCTGAGAATTTTACCAAGCTGACTGCTCAGAACTGTCAGGTTACTGATCCCCCCACGCAGATCTCGGGTGTTGCTACATCTGTTCTTGGTTTACCATCATAGGCCCCGATCTGTTTTAGTTCAATGTGAAGACTCAGGGTTTTTTTTTGGAAGGCAAAGTTTTGTAAGTTTTAGTAAAGGCCCCACTAGTGGACCTCCTGATGGCACCTCAGTGGTAGCCACTCTGTGACACAGAGTGTTGGACTGGATGGGCCATTGGCCTGATCCAACATGGCTTCTCTTATGTTTGGGGCAGTGATGCTCTGTATTCTTGGTGCTTGGGGGGCCACAGCTTGGGGGGCCACAGCTTGGGAGGGCTTCTGGAGTTCTGACCCTGCTGGTGGACCTCTTGAGGACCCCTGGGATTTGGCCACAGTATAACACAGAGTGTTGGCCTGCATGGGCCATTGGCCTGATCCAACATGGCTTCTCTTATGTTCTTATGTTCTCTTAAAGGCCAGGTATCAGTATCAGTATAGGATTTATTGTATTAGCCGTAGTAACAAAGTTACTAAACATACTAAACATTCAGATACAACAACAAAATAATACAATAAAATACATAAGAAATAAAACCTAAAATCACCCACGTAAGGTATTAAGTTATACAGTAGAATGGCAAAAGGTTAAAAATGCCCAACCGGTTTGAAAAATGACCCCTATAGTGCTGCCCTGGCTCTAATCTTTTTGGCCACAAGGGCAAAAAGGGAGGAGAAGGAGGAGGAGAGGAGATTGGATTTATACCCTGTCCTTCACTACCCAAGGGAGTCTCAGAGCGGCTTACAAACTCCTTTCCCTTCCCCTCCCCACAACAGACACCCTGTGCAGTAGGTGCGGCTGAGAGAGCTGTGACAGAAACTGTTCTTTTTCAAGAACAGCTGTGCCAGAACTACGGCTTGCCCAAGGTTATCCAGCAGGTGCAAATGGAGGAGTGAGGAATCAAACCCGGTTCTCCCAGATTAGAATCCGCGCACATATCACTACACTGAAGGGAAACTCTATAGCAGGGGTGGGCAAATAGCGGCCCGGGGGCCACATGCGGCCCGCCACAGAGTTTTTTGCGGCCCGCCAAGACAGTCGGCCACATGGTGTGATAGGGTACATTTGTCTCATTAAACTGATTCTAAAATTAAATATGCTTGCAGCTGTAGATGATATGAAATTAGCACAATAAATAAATAGAATAAAACTACCACTATTTTATTTAATTTATACTTATTTATTTTTATGATACAATTTATACCTTTTCTGAAATGCAAAGTTAACTAATGAATGCAATCATTTTAAAAGGTGCGGCCCTCCACTAACCTCCGCTCCCACAAAGTGGCCCCCGAGCCAAAACAATTGCCCACCCCTGCTCTATAGGATACAAACTCATTGGTATCTGATAACAGGAACACAGTCTTCTTATTTTCAGAATATGCATTTATCTAACCTAATGTCCTCGACTCTATTAAGTCTAAAGTCTAAGTCTAAAACTTGACTCTAGGCTAGGTTCTCTATGAAGTGAGGTCATATTGGCCTGGTTAGTACAGGCAAAAGTTGGCTATGAATCTTTTTCTGATACAGAGCGAGTTTTTACGAATAGGTTATATGGTTCCAGCAAAAGGCCTAAATGAGACTGCTGACAGAGCCAGTATAGTGGTTAATATAAGCCATTAATTAGGCAGCAAGAAGGAAATGGGTCACATGAGTGAGTGTGGGTGGAGTTGGATAACCGGTGCCACCCCACAGGGCATAACTGTGGCTTTGAAATTGGAATCAATGTTCTTTCACCAGAGATTTTTTTAGTATACCAACTACCTGGATACCAACTACTTGAGCTGTTACTGCAAAGCCGGTTTTTTGTGGTATACCACCTACTTGGATGCCACCTCTTTCTTGGGACTCAGCAAGCATTAGCACTGGGACATGTTCAGCACCTCCTGTCTGAAAGCAGGGGGGATGGCCCAGTGGTTGAGCATCTGCCTTCCAAGCTGACGGTTCAATTCCTGCATCTTTCATGAAACGGATGAGGTAAAAAGTGATGATGAAGAAGAAGAGATTGGAATTATGCCCCGCCCTTCACTTAAGAGTCTCAGAGCGGCTTACAAACTCCTTTCCCTTCCCCTCCCCACAACAGACACCCTGTGAGGTAGGTGGGGCTGAGAGAACTCTTTCCCAAGCTGTCCTTGAGAGAACAGCTGTGCCAGAGCTATGGCTTGCCCAAGATCATCCAGCAGGTGCAAGTGGAGAAGTGGGGAATCAAACCCGGTTCTCTCAGGCCGATTCCGCACTAGTAGTTACCCCGCACTCAATCTCTGCTAAAATCTGGGGCAGAGCAACAGTTCCGCATTTGTTGCTCTGTTTCTGAAGTTGGCCCGAATGTAATACTCTTTTCCTGCGGATCTTCCGTCTTCGGAATGTTCAAGTTCTTTTTTTTGACACAGTAGCGAAGTCGGGGCATTCTAGTGTGGAACTCCGAAATCAGGCTTTCATGCTCCGCCCTTTTTTCACCCCTTTCCTCTCCCCTTCCCGCCCTGCCGTGAGCGTTTTTTTTTTTGGTTCCCCACTTTGTTTCGTTACAACAACACGACACGACATTGAACCATCATTGACTGGCTCTTAAATGTTTTTTTAAAAACGTACTTTTGTTGTTGATGTCTCCAAATTTCTGTGTTGCTTATTTTGCACAAACGTCGTGACTGACTTATGCCACTTTAAAAATATGTATTGATTGATTTGAGGCGCAGCACAAGTGTTCCCCCCCCCCCGGTCGTTGCATCACGACAACACGACATGACATTTTTTCGTTAACATTTCTGTGGGTGTAATGTGTTGTGGGTGGTGTGGACACAATATTTTCCGGGTTTACATGTGTTATTGCTGCCAGATTAGAGTCTGTGCACTTAACCACTACACCAAACTGGCTCTGATGAGAAAGGCCTCTACTGCTGCCAGTCAGAGTTGACAATAGTGACCTTTTGTACGTCTGGAGAGCCAGTGTGGTGTAGTGGTTAAGAGCATGGACTCTAATTTGGGAGAACCGGGTTTGATTCCCCACTCCTCCACATGCAGCTGCTGGTGTGGCCTTGGGTCAGTCACAAGTTCTGTCAGAGCTGTTCTCGAAAGAGCTCTCTCAGCCCCACCTACTTCACAGGGTGTCTGTTGTGGGGAGGAGAAGGGAAAGGAGATTTTAAGCCACTCTGAGACTCTGAGTGAAGGGCGGGGTATAAAACCAATCTCTTCTCTGTCTCTCTTGGTAAGTTTCGGTCCCTACTGGATTGCCATTGCACATTTTCGTTGGCTGAAACTTAAACATGTGGCCAACCTTTTTTTTAGAGAAGTTTATCAAAAGTCGGATTAAAAGTATGTACACGTTGATCATGATAAAGGAAAAAGAAAACTGTTTTATTAAGTTCACCGATTCTTGCTACTTAGTATGCAGCTGATCATTGCCCACCCTCCGCTTCCCCAAAAAGAAAACACAAAGATGCTGCATGGCACCAAAAGTAGCCTTTTGGGATCTATATGAAGCTGTCTTGTACTCAATCAGACCTTGGTACATCAGTATTTCTCCTTGGACTGGCAGCAGATGTCCAGGATCCACAATGGTTCCATAATCGTGTTGTTTAAGGTGGCAATTTACTAAAATGGTCTGGTTTTAAGACTAGTTAAATGATAACTGGTGTAGTATCATGGAAAAGAGTACTGAGCATGGACTAAAACAAACGAACAAAAAAGACAATTGGTGCAGGGGGAGAATAATTTTTATTTGGTCTATCTCCTTTCTTTCGCATAAGATTCTTCAGGGGGTTCTGAAATAAATACAGGAAGAAATAAACGCCTTCAAAATATCCATTTAAAAACATGCTTTAAAAAGAAAGACAGGAGCATAGGAAGGAAATAATAATTTCAAAAGTCAGACATCAAAGTAAATAACGTTGGGCTCAGGAAATGCTTTCACAAGGAAAAAAAATGGCAGATAGGGACAAATTCAAGATGGGTAGCCTTGTTTGTCTGGAGCAGTGGAAAAGAGCAAGAGAGAAGGAGGAGGAGGAGGAGGAGTCTCAGAGTGGCTTACAATCTCCTTCCCTTCCTCTCCCCACAACAGACACCATGTGAAATAGGTGGGACTGAGACAGCTCTGAGAGAACTGTGACTCACCCAAGGTCACCCAGCTGGCTTTATGTGGAAGAGCGGGGAATCAAACCTGGTTCTCCCAGATTAGAGTCTTCTGCTCTTAACCACTGCACCAAACTGGCACCTTAAAGACTTACAAAATTTGTGGCTTTTGTGAGTCACTGCTCACTTCTCCCGATAGAAGAGAGCAAGAGTCCAGTAGCATCTTAAAAGACTAACAAAATGCATGCAGGGCAGGAGCTTTTGCGAGTCACTGCTCACTTTTCCAGGTTCGACTAGAATATGAATCCACCTGTCCTTATATCTTGGAGAGTGGAGGGAGTTCAGATGCCAAATGACATTACCAGGCAAATGACAACAGGGATGAATTCATTACTTTCCAAGTGGCAAAAATTGCTGTTGCCATCATCAGGGATAAAAAGGTGATGGGGAGTGCTGACCAAAGGATGCCTGACGGCTGGCAAAGTGGGAAACTGTTCTACTCTGGGTCACTTGTCATTTGTAATTTGCCTCTATACTGTATAGTCTTCTTGTCTTAATAGTAGACATAGTTTTAATGATGACTTTGTATTTTAATACTTTCTGTAAAATTTTCGAATTTAATCTTGTTGGACTTTTGCATTTTACTTTGTATTGTTGCGATGACTCCTTTTGCTAATGCAATAAAGATTGATTGATTGATTGACGGATTGATTGATTGATTGAAAAAGCAGGGCAAGTGACATACTTTTTTATTCATTGACACATATGGACCAAATTCCAGTTTTTATGCACTGTGGACTACTTTAGGGCACAGAGATCCTACTCTGGTATAAGAACATAAGAAGAGCCCTGCTGGATCAAACCAGTGTTCCATCTAGTCCAGCATTCTGTCTCACATGGTAGCAAACTAGTTCCTCTGGACAGCCAACAACAGGGCATAGAAGCCAAGGCTTTCCTCTGATGTTGCCTCATGGCTCTGGGATTCAGGGGTTTAGTGCCTCTGAATGTGGAGGCTCTCCTCAGTCACCATGGCTAGTAGCCATTGATAGACTTATCCTCCATGAATCTATCTAATCCCTCTTTAAAGCTGTTTATTCACTTTCTCTACATTCTCTGGTAGCAAATTCCACATTTTATTTGTGTAAAGTAATATTTCCCTTTGTCCGTCCTGAGGTACTGCAACACACCGGCTCTCTACAAGATTCAGTGAGCTCTGGACCATGAAAACTTATGGTTGTTGTTTCCCTGGGTTTTCTGAGAGTGCTTCTGTGCCAGTTTCCCCCTTGTTTCACTTCCAAGCCGAGGGTAATTTGAGAGCATATCAATTCCCTCAGATTCCCCCCTGCCCTTTTGCAGCCCCTTCCCCACACTGAAGTTGTTCTGCCCACTCTGTACCTTCTGCCACTCTCCCCCCCTTCATCAGTATATCAATTTCCCCCTTGCTTTTATTTTTTTTTGACAGGCGGCATGTGTCTAGTGATATGAGACAATCCCTAGTCTCAGATCTCTGAATAAAAAAAATTAAAATGCTGAGAGGTGGAGATTAAAAGAAGTTGTGTGAGGTTTAGTTCCCTGTTGGTATTGACTTGAAAGTGGGATCAGCGAAGAGGCAAACAGCAGCATCCCCAGTGCAAAAAGAAAAAGGATTTCCGTGCTGCATGCAAACAAAATAAAGGGGGGGGGGATCATCAGAGTGGAATGAAATTCACATGAGATGTAAAGAGAGGGAGACACTGGGATGGGAAGCCTAAAGATCTGGATCCCCCGCCCCCCTTCATGCTTTAATGAACAAAGTTTTGGGGAGGGAACCATTTTGGCAGTCTCCAAAAGACTAACGTTAAAATGGCAGCTGAGCCATGTGGACCTTCTGCAAACTGCCGAACTCAAGAATCCCTTGGGATCAATCCATTTGGAGGACAGAGTATAATCCCCACAGGGCAGGCTCTAAAAACCTGCCAAGATCATGACCAGTATGCAGGATCAAATTAGAGAATCGCAAAGAGAAAACCATGTAAATTTGCAAGGAAGAGCAGGAAATCATCATTACTATGTGACTGCTCTTAAGTATTACTTATAGGCTAAACAGTCTCATATCCTAATATTATATGGTACTATATGGTACCATTGAATCCTAATTCCATTTGTTTTCTCTTACAGGTAAGTCAATAAGAAATACAGAAAAGAAAAAAAACATTTAAAGATATATTAAGGCATCATAAAAATTGCTAAGTATAACTTGGTGTTTCTTTAAATATTCTGTTAACGTATGGTAGATTTGCTGCCAACTTTACACAGGCGTGCACACACACACATTGTGAACAATCACAGCTTGCAGTGCCAGTGTCAGTGGCTTCTATCATGCATTCTGTACACTCAACATGTTCCACGATATTATGAGATCGTGTGTGGCTCTTTCCCATTTTTCACAATGGCTGATACAGCAGAGAATCCCCTAGTGCTCGGCAATATGGAAAACAGGGCTTTGCAGCTGCTCGTTGGTTTCAGAGGAAAATCTAGTCAGTTTCAACATCCGGTTTCCCACTTTGCCAGCCATCCTTTCTGATTCTTTTCATTTAACAAACTAATGCTAAAATGCATGCGTAAAACCTCAGCCATGAGGATTTAAATGGAAGCTGCTTGCTGGACGCTACTGTGCAGCTTCGATAGGGCAACAGCGTAAATTACAAAACCCACCTTGGATGCCACCCCCAACATGTCACTAGTGACGTTCTACCCTGATTTAGAAAAGTGTGTTTTTAAAATTGTAGCTGCAGAATAAATACATCGGAGGAAAAAGAATGGTGTGTAAGGCAGGCACAGAATCCAAAGTCAAGATTAAAGGTTTATTGCTCTGAAAATCTGCAGTAAGATACGCGTGCGTAATGGACCAGTGCTCTCGGATTTCTTTTTTTAAAAAATCAATCCATTCCAATGCAGATTTCTTTCTGATTTGGTTCTTATACATATATCAGCAACTAAAATGAAAAGATGTCCTGGAAGTGCTATACTAAATTCTAGCCTGCAGACGGGGGGGGGGGGGGGGGGGGAATCCAGTAGGGCCCTTGCTGGTTGGCTGAATAGCTTGAAAGCTACTCCAGAACCAAAGATAGAGAGTTCATTATGCATCTTCTGGCACCTGCCAAGGTAGTACTAATGAAATGTTGGCAATTGAGATCAATACTTTCACAGAAGGAACATTTTTTTTTTGCTGGGGGGGAGTTTAATGTATTGCAGAAATGGGAGGGAGAGGCCATTATCAGTTAAGGCCACACATCAAACAGATAGATCTTGAATTTTTTAATAACACTTGGATTAAATGCAAGGAATTTCAAAACCATTTTTTATAACAAGTTCCGGGCACTATTTCATAGGGTTGCAAGATCCCGGTTGGGAAACTCCTGGAGAGTTGGGGTTGAAGCCTGGAGACAACAGGGACCCCAGTGGGGTACAATGCAATACAGTCCACCCTCCAGAGCATCCTTTTTCTCTAGGGGGATCGATCTCTGTACTTTGGATATGAGCCGTAATTCTGGGGGATCCCCAGGTCCCCCCTGAAGGCTGGCATCCCTGCTATTTCTTCTTCTTTTTTCCTAGGGCGGCTTCACTCGCTTCCCTTGAAACCAAGAGCTTAACGTTGGTTGGATCAGTCCCTGTGGTAAAGAATGTTTTGATTGCTGACATGCCTTTGTAAAAAGTCGAGGCATGTCAGTTCGCTTTGCATTTGCACCTGTCAGACCGCTCATCTCCTTCGGATCAGCTGACTCCCCCCCCCCCACCCTCCCCACGTTCTAATTCAATTAAAACAGGAAAACCAAAGATGTGTTGATGCTCTGGAGTGGTTCTGGCGAGAAAGCCACCTGGGAAACAAATCTGTTCGTGCAGCTGTGGGGCAGGGTGGTGAGAAACAACAGCCAGGCGGCTAATTGCACAAGTGCAAAGATTCATGGGGATCTGATAGAACAGTCAAGCTGGACACTGTGGAACCATGAGCGAAACAGATGTACCAGTCTGGTAAACGATGAGGACTGGGAGGAAGAATGTTTGCCGAACTGAGCAAAATCGGCTGCAAAAACAAAATACTTCTTTACACAGCGAGTGATTAAAATGTGGATCAGCTGGGTTAGTGGAGGACAGGTCCATCAGTGGCTACAAGCTATGGTAACTAAAGGGAACCTCCATGTTCAGTGGCAGTCAACCTCTGAATAGGGATGCCAACCTCCAGGTGGAGCCTGGGGACCTCCCAGAATTATAGCCCATCTCCAGATTACAGAGATGAGTTTCCTTGGGGAAAATGGATGCTTTGGAAGATGGACTCTATGGCATTGTACCCCAATGAGGTCCCTGTCCTCCACAGGCCCTTCCCCTAAATCTCCAGGAGTTTCCAAACATGGAGCTGGTGACCCCATCCTCTGCTGGTGGAGCACCTGGCAACCCTACCTCTGAATCCCAGAGCCAGGAGGCAACATCAGGGAAGGCCTCAGCCCCTGTGCCCTGTTGTTGGACCTCCAGACGGAGTTGCCAGCTCTAGTTTGGGAAATACTTGGAGATTTTGGGAGTCAAACCTGGAGAGGGCAGGATTTAGGGAGGGGAAGGAAACTCATCAGGATATAATCCCTTAGTATCCAACATCCAAGGCAGCCATTTTCTCCAAAGGAACTGATCTTGGTTGCCTGGAGATCAATTGTAATAGCAGGAGATCTTCAGGTGCCACCTGGAGGTTGGCAACCCTACCTCCAGAGAAATTGGTTGGTCACTGTGTGAGACAGGATGCTGGACTGGATGGACCATTTGGTCTGATCCAGCAGGGCTTTTCTCAAGTTCCTGGGTGAAGTAATAGTAGATGAACAAATAGCCAAGGGTGCTATGCAGGGCTATTTTGGGGCAGGAATGCACAGGAACGGAGTTCCGGCTGGCTCCTGAGTTGGCCACAACCAGCAGTAACTCACTAGCATAACAGGCCACACCCAACAGCAGACACTCATTAGGACTGGCTACATTAGGGGTATGTGGCCTAACATGCAAATTAATTCCTGCTACAAGAAAAGCCCTGGGTTTTGGCAACAAACAAGGTAAACAGAATAAGAAGCAAAAGGTGGGTGTGGCTGGATGACCACTCTTCGGGTAACATGGGGGCGTGGCCTAATATGCTAATAAGCTGTGCTGTCAGTGGTGTGGCCTAATATGCTAATGCATTTCTGTTGTTAGGTGTGGCCTATTATTGTAATGAGTTCCTGCTGGGCTTTTTCTACCAAAAAAAAGCCCTGGTGCTATGTGTGTGAGCAATGCCACTATTTAATATGTATACAGCATCGGAGGTGGTTGGAAGTTTGCATGCACCATCTCTGTAATCCCTATGACGATCCAGCAAAGCAGGACAGCATGATCCACATGTAAATCTGCAGATAAAGGGGATGTGGGAGAGAGGAAGCTATACCTGGGGGCAGGAAGACGACCAGCCGCTATGCCGATGTGCTCCAGAGATAGGCTTCTGTATCTTGGAGATTTGCTTGCATGGTAGCTTGATGCCGCCGGGCTGGAGCTGGCACAGCAGTGAGCACCACTGGCACTACTTTCTGCCCTGGTAGGGGAAGGGGTGGGCCCCAATTCATGCCGGATTTATTCAGCCCTGTAACCAATGCTCCCTCTAAGCTGTGCAGTCTTGCGAGCAAAAAATCTATTTTGTGAGCTACTGGCATTAAGGTTGGGAGCAAGCGATTTGGCTGCTGCATACATTAGTTTGCTTTGGAGCCCTCCTTCCTGAGCGAAGGCAAAAATGTGTGAGCCAGAGGCTAAAAAACTGTGAGCTAGCGCACACTCACTCAGCTTGGAGGGACCTCTGCCTGTAACCTGCTCCGGCCTGGGAATGCCCCCTCAAACCTGTGCCGAGTTATGCCATCAAAAATGACAAAAGCCATATAAGAAGCTGTAGAACAGGATTCCAAACTGCAGTCAAGCCAATAGAATAACTGATATGAGAACCGACGTGAGGACAGCAGAACGACTGCAATGGCAGCAGATAACATTTTAGCAAGAGACCAACGCTCTAGAAGACATGTGCAGCAAATGAAAGTGAGCTGACTTTTTTAAAAAAACCAACACACGATCAAATTACGGACAGCAGCTCCTTCCAAACAGTGCAAAACAAAACGAAAGCAAAATGTATTAAGCTCCAATTTAAAAATCAAATGTAAGTGACTAAAAATGAATAAAAAGAATGGGGAGGGCTCCAGACAGCTGGTGAAATGGGAGCTCCACAGGCTGTTTGGTTAAAAAAAAAATTGGAATTAGGAGTGCAATATACAAGGAATTGGAATTAGGAGTGCAATATACAAACAGCCAATTAATAGACACACACACACACACAAACCCTGACAAAAAGGATGTGATATGAAGAAGAAGAGATTGGATTTATATCCCGCCTTTCACTCACTTGGAGTCTCAGAGTGGCTTACAAACTCCTTTCCCTTCCCCTCCCCACAACAGACACCCTGTGAGGTAGGTGGGGCTGAGAGAGCTCTGAGACAACTGTCCTTGAGTGAACAGCTGGGACAGAGCTATGGCTTGCCCAAGGTCACTCAGCAGGTACAAGTGGAGGAGTGGGGAAATCAGACCTGGTTCTCCCAGATTAGAGTCTGCGCTCTTAACCTCTGCGCCAAACTGAGTAGTTATAAGAGCAAGCCGGAGCAGGTCTACTCAGAGGTAAAGTCCCCTGTTGTAAGCCAGCAAGGCATATCATATGCTCTTATGAACTGTTAAAATCATAAGTTTGAACTTTGGGTTGTTATTCTGTTGGGGGCAAATGCACTCTCTATTGCAGTGAGAGGCTCCAGCCCACAGCGGGAGACTTCCTTCAGAGTTCACACCTACATGGAGACCAGAACTCCATTTCAAAGAGTTCTTCGGTCTCTTTCATGTGTTCACAACAACAGGGAGACCAGGACTCCATTTCAAAGAGTCTTTATCTCCTTAGAGCTGGCCTCTTCACACCTTCCCCCAAAGTTCCTGTAAGAGATTACGTTGCTTAGCAACTAATCGTCGACCATTGAGTGACCTGGTTGAAGCCATCATGAGACCAAGGATTGGCGCCAAGAAACCCACCAGATGGCCCAGGTGTTAGTTCCTGCTTAGCACCTTTGCAATATTGCCCACTCCTTCCTGCCTCCTCCTCCTCATGACACTGACCAATAGTAAGGCTAGTGGGGACGGACCAACCAGTAGGTGTGACAAGGGGATGTGGTCAGCGCAACCTGCCCCAATGCTACCTGATAAAAGATCTTGCACAACAGAAACCCATTGCTAGCCTCCTTCGACCCCTATCTTCTTACCAACCTCTCAAGTCCAACTTTCTGTACCCAACACCTTGCCTCCATCTTGAATCCCTGGTTTGCGCAGCCAGGACGAGGCGTGTATCTGCAGGTTCAGATCACGTCCCCCATTTTCTTCCTTTTCATCTCCCCTCAATCTTCTTGTGGAAGTGAACCACTCATCTCCAGGATAGGTAACGTATTACCCCTCAACGAAACTCCTGCTAATGCAACAGAGCTATTTTCTATCTGATTTTCTTAGATCTTGCGTGTATGTATGTGTGATTACATTTTTGTATGCTTGAATAACATTTTATAGTAAACATTAATCAAAGAAATCACTCAGCCTCATCGCCTATTTTCTGGGAACTCCTGGAGGGAGCGGGACCTTGGTATAGCTGGCAAGAACCCGGTATTCTGCCAATTGCTAAGTTTAAATTAAAGCAATTCAGCTAACACTGTGAACAAATAAGGTTTAGTCCCAAGGAAGTGTTCTCAGAATTGCAACCAGTGCCTAGAAACGTGGATGTTCAGTCTGAATGAGCTGCAGAACATCCATTGTCTCGACCTTGGGTACAGGCAGACGATTCCTTCTTGGTGGAAAGTGCCATCCATTCTGAGGGCAGCCCTGTAGGGTTTCCAATGCAAGACACATCCCGAGGAGGCTTGTCATTATCCACCTCTGCATTGTGACCTGGGAATTCCTTGGTGGTCTCCCATCCAAGTTCTAACCAGAGCCAACCCTGCTTAGCTTCCAAGAGTTGACCATCTGGACCATCCAGAAGAGGGTAATCCCTTCTCGGTCACCGTCTTCAGCATGGAGCGCCATTCAGTCCAGTTGGCCATGCATCCAGAGGAGCTCTGTGGTGCAGTCATTAGCTTGACAGACCGGGACCTGGAAGAACCAAGTGGAGCTCATGGGTGACCCTGGGCCAGTCACCCTCCATCAGACTAACCTACTTGTCGGGGGGGGGGAGGAGATAAAGATGAGCTAGATCGGTGGTGTTGAACTCATTTGTTACGTGTGCCAGATCTGACATTAATGTCACTTTGTCGGGCCGGGCCATGTGTGCCATAAAATGTAATGCCAGGTACCAATGATATAAAACTGCATAAAACAAACAGCCGATAAGCTCTGAGTTGTTGTATCTTCACCCCATGGGCTGGGAGGAGGGTCCAAAGGAAAACCCACATGGGCGGACTGGAGAGCCAGCGGTGCAGCACTGGGCAGACACTCCCACACTGGTTGACTGCTGCAGACGAGGTTGTTCCGCCATGCTGAAGCCACAATTTCTGCCCACTCCCTCCTGAACAGTCTCCCCTCCCTTGCACTAGTTGCTCGCGGGCGGTATAAGAGCCCTGGATGGGCCGGGGCCGGCCCCTGAGCCTTATGTTTGACACCCTGAGCAAGATAGATGTTAAGTCAACTTTTGGCCCAAGGGGCACACTCAACAGACAGGAGCAGGTATAGATTCATGCCTACATCCCTGACTGTCTCTCCTGCATTGCACATCTGCTTGCCCTGGCATAGCAAATGATGGGCTTGAAGTTGCCTAGAATTTCAGATGTACTGTTGTGAATTTGAGAGTGGCCCTATTTCTTTTGCAAAAGTGCTGTCCACCACTGATAGTGCGCTTTTAACTGATTTCTCTGGTTTCATGTGAACTGATGGATTGTTGGGATTGGAATGAAGGGGAACCTGAAATCAAAGCATAGAGATAGTATCTGGCTGTCATCCTGGGGACCTGAGGATGACGAGTCCGCATGGATCTCTTTTGTTGCATGTACACATGGCATACATATGGTGGGAACAGGGGGTCAATTGGAGCCCCTCTTAATCTCTCCAGTTTAAATTTTCAGGTGGAAACTAGGACACAGAAGACTTTGCAAATGTATTTGACTTTCCCATCCTGTTTTGATGCCCTTCTCTTCCCTCCAGTGCTGCAGGTTCCTCCTTCCAAAATATATTGTCTGGGAGATGCATCCACTCACCGATACTGTAACGATTGGGATGAGGCCACGATCATAGGTAGGCAATCAAATCTGTCTGCATGATGATGGCACAGGTGGTACCTGAGGGTACTACAAATGATTTTTTTTTGCAAGGAATGCCAGAACTGCTGGGAAGCGGAAAGGTCTTCCATCAATGTTGAAAGCAGTCAGAAAAAAAACTGAGTTGTGGCTTCAGCCTGACATGAACACAGCCTGGACACTGACAAGAGAGAGATGGAAAAGTCAGGGAGTTGAGGGAGGCTGACGGCACAAGCCAGGGGCGTAGACTTTTTAAATCCCGTGGGGGGGGCGGGGGCTCCCTTGTGCGCGCGTGCGAAGCGCACGCGTGCGCTCGGGACCATGTCCACGCTGCTCCCCCCCCCCAGGGAGCCGCCGCCGCCACTTCCCTCCCCCGGGCCGGGACCACCCGCCTGCCTGCCGTGCTCCCCGCCCCCTCCCTCCATCTCCCCGCTCACCTTGGGCGCCGGCGGCCAGCGCATTGCCCTTGTGGGCCCCCGGCTCCCGCTCTGCCTCGTGCTCAGGGCGTGCGGGGGTGGCGCAGATGCCTCCCCCCCACCCTAGGGAGGCAGGAGGGCAGGCCGGGGGTGGTGGGGAAGGAGAGGCGGCGACGGCCGGCTGACTGGCCACCGGGCGCTCCATTTTCCCGGGGATGGCTGAGCCCCCTCGGGAAATTTCGGGGGGGGGCTCGAGCCCTCGAGCCCCCCCCCCCCGTAGTTGACGCCCATGGCACAAGCTATGGAGGCATCTCCCCCCCAAGCCCAAATCTGGTAGTCAAGAATCTGCCAACTTTGAACCTGGGAAGCTGGATCCCATCTAATGACACATCTGAGCTGGATCCTCGGCATCAAGTCTCAGCTGCTGTTTGTTGATGGAACCAACTGACCTAGCATGAAATGACAGGAAGATGATGGCGCTGGGTTCCAGGCCAGGGGGTTACAATTCTTTGCTTTTCCGTAAGGGACAGAATCTGGCAGAGGTTAGCCAGGCCATGAAATATTATAAGAACTTTCTTGGATCATAGGCCTTGGAAAGGATAAAGAGCTGAGTATGTTTAGCCTGGATAGGAGACGACTGAGAAGTGATATTGATTGATTGATTGATTGATTGATTGATTGATTGATCGATTGAATGAATGAATGAATGAATTTGTACCCCACCCTCCCCACAAAGCAGGCTCAGGGCGGCTCACGGTAGTTGGTACATAAATAACAATTAAAATCCACATAAAATTATCTAAAAACAGTTCAATTATAAACATAAATATATGATAAATATAAATATATGATAACCATCTTCAAAAACGTGAAGAGCTGTTAAATCGAGGATGGTGCGGAGTTGTTTTCTGTTGCCCCAGAAGGTCGGACCAAAACCAGCAGGTTGAAATTAAATCAGAAGAGTTTTCGGCTAAACATTAGGAAGAATTTCCTGACAGTTAGAGCGGTTCCTCAGTGGACCAGGGTTCCTCGGGAGGTGGTGGGCTCTCCTTCTTTGGAGGTTTTCAGACAGAGACTAGATGGCCAGATCTGAGGCTAGATCTGTGAACTTAGGCAGATCATGAGAAAGGAGGGCAGGAAGGGTTGCCTCAGTGCTTAGTTCTTGTGGCCCTTTCTTACACGCCCAGGGAAATGCTGATTGGCACTTTGGGGTCAGGAAGCATTTTTTCTCCAGGCCAGTTTGGCCAGGGATCCTGGAGGTTTTTGTCATATTCTCGGTGTGAAGTGGGAGTCATTGGGGATGGGGGGAGGTAGTTGTGAATTTCCTGTTGTGTAGGGGGTTGGACTAGATGACCCTGGAGGTCCCTTCCAACTCTATGATTCTATCATTGGAACATAGTAGAATAAGCTCTCTCTCTCTCTCTCTCTCTCTCTCTGACCTGTGCAGAGTGCTGAAATACCCTTCTTTGTCCATATATTCTCTACCATGCGCCCAGTTTTTTGTTCTTGACCTAGGGCTGGAAGCAGCTGACTACCCACAGGCCAAACGTCAAGGCGATTCAGGCTTCAGTAACTTCCAGTCTTGACTACTGTAATACACCATGTGCGGGATTACCCTTAAAGACTGCCCGGGAGCTTTACTAGAACAGAATGGAGCTGTCCAACTTTTGCCGGGTTGTGGGCATTGTGACCACATGCAAGAGGTCCTCCTTGGACTCTATGAGAGCTTCCCATCTGCTTCAATGATCAATCCCAGGTGGGGGCATTCAGACTCAGGTGTCCGAAGAATCACTTCTCTCTGCATGAGCCCACCCACCTGCTTCGATCTGGCCACGGGCCCTATTGGTGGTGCTTTTTAACCGCCGAGTAAAATAGCTGTCAGATCTAAGGTTTTCATAATGAGGGCCCTGTTTCCTTGGAAATGGTTTCTCATGCAAGTAAGAACATCAGGTCACTTAATGAGTTTCCTTTTCAGCTGTTTCGAAGGCTGAAAGTTTCTCCAATAACAGCACTTCACTTATCCTTCTATTTCTCTGTTTTATTGCCCTACTGAGATTTGTTGTAGTGTTTTAATAATGATTTCACTGTTATTGTTTTTAACAATGATTTTATAACGGTTGCAAATTGTTTTACCAATGGCTATTCTAACGATTCTGGAAAACCAACTTTAAATGAGGGAAAGTGCTGTATATAGTTCTCTTAAGTAAGGCTAGGCTGCAGTTTCTCCCCGGGTGTTGATATCTGCAGTCTGTAGCTGTAATTCTGGGAGATCTCCATGCCCCACCTTGACACTGGTAACCCTAGGCATCGCCCAAAGCAGTTTCTGGACCACATCAGTACGTAGGTTTGCCACCCTCCAGGTGGCATCTAGAGATATCCTACTATTACAACTCATCTCCAGATGACAGAGATCAGCTCTCCTGGAGGAAATGGCTACTTTGGAGGGTGGACTCTATGCCATTGTATCCCTCGGAGGTCCCTTCCCTCCCCAAACCCTGCCTTCCCCAAGCTCCATCCACAAATCTTCCAGGTATTTCCCAACCCAGAGCTGGCAACCCCAACACTATACATGAGTATTAAGCAGTGGGTTGGGCTAGATGGCCTGTATGACCCCTTCCAACTCTGTGATTCTATGATTCTATGGCTGCGATCACACACACTAAACAATCCACTTTCAGTGCACTTTCCAACTGGATTTTACTGTAGGCGATTCTGCATCTAGCATTTGCTCCACATTTTCTCAACTGGGAGGAAAAAGTGCAGCTCAAACCACATTCAGATACCTCGGGGGCAACACCGGGCTGACTGCAAAGTCACCCTTGAACAGCCATGAAACAGCCATAAATCTATGCAGAAGGTACTATAAAATCTGATGAACAAAGAACATGAGGGTGGCATGGGGTGTGGAAGCTACCATAAAGCCTGATGATCAAAGAAAGTGAAAGCAGCATGCAACGCAGAGGAGAATTTCTGTTCCAATGTGGGTTTCATAAAACAATGGAAGGAAAAGCCAATGCAGAATGAGCCCGTGTGAACTGGCAAAATCCAGTTGGAAAGTGTACTGAAAGTGTATTCAAAGTGGATTGTTTAGTGTGTGTGATCACAGATTCTATGACATTTACCAACTGATATTCTCTTCAGGAGACAGATGTTTGTCAGGAAGGGGGGCAAAATGATCTGATTGCAGTGAAAAGTTGAGGAAAGTAGCTAGTAAAACCTTTGTAGTTTCTTAAGGCTTCCTAGTCAATTGGAATACCCTTTATTTGAGAGAAAGGGAAGGGGAGAGATGCACGATGAACCATGCAAACGCCTTTTAGTACCGAATTTCTTTTTAGCAGTCGCTCTGCAGATGGCAGCCTTGAAATCAATAAAATATAATCAAATACTTTCCATGCAAATACGCTGCTGAAGATAGAAGGGGTTCGTTTTATTATCAAGCTGCTCCGCTCCTTCTAGTGTGCTAATTAAAAGTCTCTCTAGAATATGAAAACAAAATTGAGAAGTAATCAGTATTGCGGAACTGCCAATTTGCTGGAGAAATTTGGCTGGTCCGATGGAACGACTGTATTTCCCTTCCCTCAAAATCCTGCAGAAGTTTCAGACAAGCCACGAACTTTGGGGCTAAATTTCCTAGAAACTTAAAGATGTGTCATTAGGTACCCATCCTGGGAATGTTGATAATCTCTCAAAATCTGCTTCCCAGAACGGGGATTTCCAAATATTTTATTTATTTGTCCTCCAAGCAATTCTGCACTAAAACCGAATTCAACCTTCTTTTTAATCCAGGTCCCCCCCCCCTCTGCACTAAAATTGAGTTCAGCCTTCTTTTTATTCCGTCCCCCCCCCCCCCATTCTGCATTACATGACATCCCTTCAGTGGTCAGCCTGGTTTCGGCCTGCTTTTGCCTCAGGTTATTTGGATGCTATTTTGCCATGGACTTAAATTGCCTCAACTCCAACACTGAGAATATCCAAAGTGCCAGGCAAATGCAGAAAGGACCAAAGTGCAGCTCAAAACCACATTCAAATACCTGGGGGCAATGCTGCACTGACTGCAAAGTCACCCCTGAATGGCCATAAAGCAGCCATAAATCTATGCAGAAGGTACCATAAAATCTGATGATCAAAGGAAGTGAAAGCAGCATGCAATGCAGAGGGGAATTTCTGTTCCAACATGGGTTTTGTAAAACAATGGAGGGAAAAGCCAATGCCGATTCAGCCCTAGTTTCAAATCTCCAGTCCACCCTGAAGCTTATTGGGTGAGCTTCCTTTGTGATGTCCTTTGTGCACTTAAACAGCTCAGGGCTGTTTTCTTTTTCTTTTTTAAAAACTAGCCAGGTTCTTTGCTCCAAGTCAGACCCCTAGTAATGAAATTCTCTGAACGTGGTGAGCAGAGAGCATTTGTTGCACAATATAAACTCCAAGTCATATTACCGGGCTGCCGTTTCCCTGGTCTGAGTGAGAAACTGCAGAGTCTATCGAAAATTAGGGCCACAGACCCCGGCCTGAACGCCCGCGACCCCTCTCTATTCCGATGGCATTTGGGGTGGGGGTGGGGGGCAACCGACCATTTTCGAAATAACAGAGGGAAGGCGGAAAGCGGCTTCTCTGTAAGAGACAACAGACAGAGACATAATGACCCAGCGCTTGGGGAAAAATATTGCAGAAGGAGTTTTTATTTTCACCCAGTGTCACTTTAACCTGGATTCTCTGGTTCAAGTGGCTGAAGCTGTAAAAAAATATATGAGAAATATAAATCCTTGCTGTAAACTGAGAGAAAAAAGAGTCTTCTCCGTAATGCCTTAATTTTGCAAGGCTTCGCTAATGGGCAGGTCACTCCATAATTGGGTTGCTTTGTGCCTCTTCCACTTATGAAAGGTGAGAGCTGGTTGTTATTATTTTATTTTTTTAATGAAATGGGATATAAAGCTGGGTCCGCCCCCTCCACTTGAATGTTTGTCTCCATTGCTATATCCTTCCAAGAGCACACTGGCACATTTTTTTTACAGCTTATCCTCCACCGCCAGCTGTGGTTCTGACCATGGGGCAGTGATGTTTTGTATTCTTGGTGCCTGCAGGGGCAAAAGTGGGGGGGGGGGGACTTCTGGACTTCATAAGAACATAAGAGAAACCATTTTGGTTCAGGCCAATGGCCCATCCTGTCCAACACTTTGTGTCACACACTGGCCAAACCCCCAAACCCTCAGGAAATCCCCCAGTGGGGCCACAACTCCAGAAGCCCTCCCACTACTGCCCCACAAGCACCAAGAATTCAGAGCATCACTGCCCCAGACAGAGTGTTCCATATACACTTTGTGGCTCATAACCACTGATGGATCTCTGCTCCATATTTTTTTCCCAATCCCCTCTTGAAGCTGTTTATGCTTGTAGCTTCCATCACTTTTTGTGGCAGTGAATTCCATACGTTAATTACTCTTCGGGTGAACAAGTACTTCCTGGTGAAGCCCCACTGGTGGACCTCCTGATGGCACCTGGGTTTTGGCCACTGTGTGACACAGAGTGTTGGACTGGGTGGGCCACTGCTCTGATCCAACATGACTTCTCTTACGTTCTTATGTTCATGGTCCTAGTGACCACCATTTTAAAATTTCTTGCAATGTAGATCTCTAATTTTTTGGTATTTTTTGTATTTGTGCTCTGTGTGTGTGTGTGCGTGTGTGTGTCCGTGTACCTGGAAGTCATGGCACCCTCTGGTGACTGACCCCTACAGGGGACCTGGAGGATATTCAGAGGGGTGGCTAAATAAAGTCTGCCTCTGTCCTCATATTCCAAGGAATATCTCCCATCTAAGTACTAACCACAGTCGACCCTGCTTAGCTTCCAAGATCCGATGGGACTGGGCTTGCCTGGGCTATCCAGGTCAGGGCACAATGTAGATTCAGTTACAGCAATCCTCAGTGATTCATTCATTTATACAATAACATAATAACATAAACATACAAGTAACTGCACTCATACTATAAGCAAAAATCAGTGTAGAATATTCCAGTAATGGTCCCACAAAGAACTCTTACCCAGTGGAGAATCAATCATTTCTTAGAACTTCCCTTCAAAATTCTGAAGTATTTCACCATTTTCATTAGAAGGAAAGGTTCTCAACATATTCTCTAGAACAGGGGTGTCGAACTCATTTGTCTTGAGGGCTGGATCTGACATAAATGAGACCTTGTTGGGCCGGGTCACATGTGTCATAAAATGTAATGCCAGGTAGCAGAGATATCAACTTTACAAAGGACACAGCCAGTTCTTTAGCAGACACTCTCAATCGCACAGGAGAGGTTTTCCTATCTATCTCTCCTGTGCGACTGAGAGAGACTGCTAAAGCAAGCTGTGATGTGGCAGCAGCAAGAGAATTGGAAAAGAAAGTAGGAAACAGCCAGGGCCTTACGGGCTTGATTGGGGCCCTCTGAGGGCCTGATCTGGCCCGCAGGCCTAGGGTTGCCAAGTCGTTGAGACTTACCGATGGGGGGGGGAGTCCTCCTCGGTCTGGGAGCTTCCCCGGCACGCACGCTTACGCGTGCGCCGTGATGATGTCACTTCCGGGTGGTACCATAGAGTTTCGGGGCGATTGCTAGAGCGTCGTCCCGGCAACGTCCCCAACGTGATGATGTCACTTCCGGGTGACGTCATTACGCTGGGGAAGTCATCCTGACTGGATGACTTCGGGAGTGGGGTTCCCCCTGCCGGCCAGATCAGGAACCCCTGTAGCGGGGGATCCCCTGCCCTCCGGGCTGACCTTGCAGCCCTACGCGGGCATGTTTGACACCCCTGCTCTAGAGAAAACAAGCCAAATCATTTTGAGAATTTAAGCCCCAGGCCTCTAATGTTCTAAATCTAAAAATGAACCGTGCTTCAAGCTGTAGTAATTTTTTTGAACATCAACCCTATTGTAGCGATGATGTTTAAACTTGTAGAAGCCCACATATCTAATATCCTGTGGTTTATGCCCTTCGCTGATAAAGTGAGATGTTAAAGGGGCCTCGGTCAATTTTGTTTTCACCATCAATCTATGTTCCAAAATGCGGACCCTCAAGGGTCTTTCACTCTTTCCTAAGTATGTTATTGTATTTATGAAGGAATCACCGAGGACTGCTGTACCTGAATATACTGCATGGATGTCACTAGTAGTTGAATCTTTTTTTGTGAGTCAGCCAGCAGAGACACAACTACATCCTTATAGTTCAAGGACTTTTTTGAATTGATCATAAATAGTTTTTGGAAACACTTCCCGTGAATTTCTACCTGTGATCAACTTGACTTGTAAATTTCTACCTGTTGGTGATTAACTTTACCTGTGAATTTCTACCTGTTGATGTTAGCAGAGCGGTCAACTTTACCTGTGAATTTCTACCTGTGGACATTGATATAGGGAGATTTGTTCTCAAGTGATCAACTTTACCTGTGAATTTCTACCTGTTGATATTGGTATAGGAAAATTTGTTCTTGGTAATATACAGGTCATATTGATATCATTTATTAAATCATTGATTTTTGGTGTAAAAATCTGGGCACAGGCAGTTTCGTCTTCCTAAATTCACAGATTCAGCATTGCTGTCAGATGGGCATCTCACCTCTATCTGAAACCTTCCAAAGAAGGGGAGCCCACCACCTCCCGAGGAGATCTGTTCCCCTCTAAAACTTCATGAGCAGCCTGATAAGACCTCCGAGCCCAGTCTCATCACGGCTTTGAAGTTCACCCGGGTGGCCCTTGATTGGTACTATGATGGGAGACCACCAAGGAAGTCCAGTGTCCCTATGCAGAGGCAGGCAATGGCCAACCACCCAGGGCCAGCATGAGCATACCTTGCAGTGGGGTAGCTGCCGGGGCCCAGATTTTCTAGCAGGGCCTTCTCTGCTGATGCCCCTTGTATACTCGCTTCCTACTACTCCCACCACCCAAGCTCCTGGCACGCACACTGCCTGGTGCCACGGGGGAAAGGTCTACAGGCAGCTGTGAACATGGGCAATGGGAGTGCTTGTGAACAGACAAGGGGTAGGACACACAAGCTGGTAGGAGGCATGCAAGTGGGTGAGAGGGGAGGAGTGTTTGCTGGTGGGCAAAGGAGGGGCCAGTCCCCTGGGAACTCTCTCCCCAGCCTCAGTCAGGAACTGGTCTTGAAACCCCCTCTGCTGGTCTTGTGCCTTGAAAGCCCCATGGTCTGGAAGTTGCCATGAGTGGGTTCCAACTTGACAGCACACAACTGTTATTATTAAAGCTTTGCATAGGCCAGAGATGCTATGGAAGTAGACTATTATCTAGAGTGGGAAACTGGCTAAGAAATAAAGTGAGTAAATCAATCAGCCAGTTTGGTGTAGTGGTTAAGAGCATGGGCTCTAATCTGGGAGGACCAGGTTTGATTCCCCACGCCTTGACATGCAGCTGCTGGTGTGACTTTGGGTCGGTCACAAGTTCTTTCCGAGCTGTTCTCTCAGGAGCAGTTCTTGAAGAGCTCTCTCAGCCCCCCACCTACCTCACAGGGTGTCTGTTGTGGGGAGGGGAAGGGAGAGGAGATTGTAAGCCGCTCTAAGACTCCTTCGGGTAGTGAAGGGCGGGGTATAAATCCAATCTCTTCTTCTAAATGAAATCAGTCAATCAGTTTCTTCGATGGAACAGCTGCTTAAATTGGAAGAAGGCGCCTTAGGCTGGATGAATGCTTCAGACTTTGCTGAATGGACTGGTAGGATACGTCCTGATATAGCCTCCCTCACGTGTCCTAGGCTTCAGAATTTGTTCTGGAATATCGTCTCTATTAAAAGGAACAGGCATTTCAACATCGCCTTACCTTGCACACTGTCTCATCCGGTGAGCGACTGCTGAATCACCAGCTAACCTGATAGTGTTACAACCGTGTCAGTTTATGCCGTACATCCAATTTCTCTCAAATGCTTCTATTTCATGTAGGGGGGGGGGGGCACACCAAACATTTGTTCGTCTTGCAGCACTTAGTACCTTTCAAATCCGATTGGGTTCCTAGAAGTCTAATTAAAGATCAATGAACCAAGCGCTTGAAAAGGCAACCGGTTTAATTGACGTAATTGTATGATTTAGATGAATAATAAATGGGCTAATGATAGTGTAACATTAAGTGTTCCACTTGCTTATCAGAAGTCAATTAAGACGTAATTGTGAAGCGGCAATCCACAAACAGTTGAAAGGAAAAGTGTCCTTCTTCTTCCAAGCACAAAATAAACAAGAACAAAAATGATTTCAGTTCAGTTTAGGAAACTCAGTTTGGCGGAGAGGGGGGATCACACCAAAGCTTTCCTTAGATCTTCACACAGAATGCAGAAGCAGCGCCGTATGTTTTATTGATAATATCATAAAGAGGAGCAGGGTGCTGTGAAGTTGGAAATGTATTAACGGAGGTTAATTCCTGTCACTAGTTTTGGCAGCCACTACAGCCACCTCAGGTTGGAGCTTCGCAGCATTACTTTGCCCTTTATTCCATTCTCGGTGAACAAATTCTGTCCGGGCAGCGACTCAGTTATGGCTGCCAGGTCCCCCTGGCCACTGGTAGGGGATGGGGGGGGGGGGGGGGTTGCCAGATCTAAGTTGAGAAACTCTTGTAGATTTGGGGATGGAGCATGGGGAGGACAGGGAGAGAGAGAGAGAAGAAGAGATTGGATTTATACCCTGCTGTTCACTACCCTAGGGCATCTCAGAGCGGCATACAATCTCCTTCCCTTCCCCTCCCCACAACAGACACCCTGTGAGGTAGGTGGGGCTGAGAGAGCTCTCTCGAGAACTGTCCTTGAGAGAACAGCTCTGAGAGAACTGATGACTGATCCAAGGACATGCCAGCAGCTGCGTGTGGAGGAGTGGGGACCTCAGTGGGGTACAATGCAATAAAGTCCACCCTCCAAAGCAGCCGTTTTCTCCAGGGGAACTGGTCTCTGTAGTCTGGAGATGAGCTGTAATTTCAGGGGATCCCCAGGTCCCACCTGGAGGCTGGCATCCTTAGACTAAGGCAGACCAAAAGAAGAAGAAGTAGTCTTGTGGCACTTTCAGGACTGACGGATTTCTTGAGCTAAGTTTGTGAAGGTTAGAATTCACTTCATAAGATGAATGGTGTGTGTGTGTGTGTGTGTTTGTGTGTGTGTTAAGTGCTGTCCAGTCGCTTCCGATTTATGGCTGCCCTATGAATTAATAACCTCCAAAATGACCTGTCATTGACAGCCTTCCTCAGGTCTCGCAAACTGAGGGCCATGATGGCTTCCTTGACTGAGACAATCCATCTCATGTCTGGTCTCTCTTTTTTCCTGCTGACTTCAACTTTTCCTGTTGCCTTTTCCAGTGAGTCTTATCTTCTCACGATGTGACCAGAGTAGGATCTCCTCAGTGTAGTCCCAGCTTCCAGGAAGAGTTCAGGCTTGATTTGATCTAGAACCCATTTGTTTGTATTTTTGGCCATTCACAGTACCCGTAAAACTCTCCTCCCGCACCACATTTCAAACGAATTAACTTTCTTCCTGTCGGTTTTCTTCACTGTTCAACTTTCACTCCCACACACAGTAATGGTGAATGCTATGGCATGAATTATCTTGATCTTGGAAGATGTACATGTACCTGATGGATATACACATTTCATACTTATTTATTAACTTCCGTGGAGACTGTATATGCTGACTCTCCAGGCCAGATCACAAAGTAAAAACAGACTCACACACACAAATCATAAAACCAACAGCCATGAAATGATCAATATCAAACCAATCCATAAAAATGGCATTAAGCAACATAAACTGAATGCACATGAATACATGAAGCTGCCTTATACTGAATCAGTCCATAGGTCCATCATGGTGTACTCAGACTGGCAGCAGCTTAGCTTTTGACATCTGATGAGAACAGACTAGCCGGGGCCATCCAGGTGAGGGCCCTGCACATTAGAGGGGACAAACCATTGAACGTAACTCCTAGAGGTCGATGCCAAGTCAATCTCTAGGTTCCTTTGGTTCAACACCACCTGTAGCACTCATACTTTCCCATTTTAGCACCCTCACCCTGTCACTCCTTCTTTCCTTCCTTCCTTCCACAGGTTGCAGCCCATTCATCCATGATGTGCCACCTGGGCTTAGTGAAAGGGCTATGCGCTTCACTCTCTACGGGAGATGGAAGGTCTTTCACTCCCATTCTCCAGCTTAGCAGCCTGCGGGAGGTGAGCGTCTCCATTTGCGAAACAGCAATAAAGTTCCCCTCTATAGCATCTGACAGCCCTAATTAGCACAGGTTCTTCCCAGACTGTCTTTCATGTGGGTCTAAAAATAAATATCAAAACTGCTCAAACGGCAGCAGATTGCAAGCCGCAGTGTGGAAGCTGCTGAGAGTTCTCCCGCCCACTATTAACACGACAGGTAAGCATTTGCAGCTATTTTGTCCCCTCGTTGCGGGAGACAAGCAGATTCAAATGAGGGGCATCTTACACATGACTATTTTTTTAAAGGAAAGACCTGCACAATCCAAGCCTCGGCTCTCCAGCTGAGTCCTGTCATGTTGACAGAGGGACACTTAGAGCATAAGAGTGGGATTCTAATTGAGAAGGAAAAAGCCCTCTGCAGATGCGAGACTACCACGGTCAGTCAACCATAATCCAGAGGACTTCAATGCACCACAAGTGCAAAACAACGATATATTTTGATTTAAATAAAATGGGGGTGTTGTACCTGCACTTTCCACCTGACAGCAAGAGGGAAAAGGAGGAGAAGGAGGATATTGGATTTATACCCTGCCCCTCACTCAGAGTCTCAGAGCGGCTTACACTCTCCTCCCCCTCCCCCTCCTCACAACAGACACCCTGAGAGGTAGGTGGGGCTGAGAGAGCTCTTTCGAGGACTGCTCCTGAGAGAACAGCTCTGACAGAACTTGTGACTGACCCAAGGTCATACCACCCGCTGCATGTGGAGGAGTGGGGAATCAAACCGGGTTTGAGTCCCCATTCCTAACCACTACAAACAGTGGAATGGGCTGCCTAGGGGGGTGGTGAGCTCCCCCTCACCGGCAGTCCTGAAGCAGCAGCTGGACAAACCCTTGTCAGGGATGCTCCAGGATGATCCTGCAATGAGCAGGGGGTTGGACTAGATGGCCTGTCTGGCCTCTTCCAACTCTGTGACTCTAGGATTCTAGGATTTTATGTGCAATGGCATCCCACAGTGACTTGGGGGAAAATAATATGTCACTCTTTGGGGCTTACTTGAATGGCAACAGAAACATATATTTCCATATTCTGACTCCCTTCAAAGTTACATTTTGACAGTATCATAGGGCAATGTCATTTTTGGAACACACACAAGCATCAATATGGGGAGGGGGGGTTATTTTTACAAAAACCATATCTTTTAGTTATAATCAGTGATTCCTCTTATTCTCTCTCTCCCCCCACCCCCACTTTTCAAACCGGATTTCTTACTGATTTCTCTTTGCAGGGAAATCCATGTGTCCTTTTGTTACTTAAAGCCCTTGCAGTTGCTCCATGTTACCCACCACAGGGCTGTGATCTGGCAGGAAGACATTGCCTACCTCTGAGCATATATGAAGTAAAATTCTGAAACTCTGCCAAACCTCCCTTCCTGCCTCTCCTCCCTTCGAATTTCTCTTTGATCAAAACGGAATGGATTACAGACAGACTCCAAGGAAGAAAGGAGGGGGGGGGGATAACAGATTGTCGGATTTCTGGGGGAAATTGGATAAAGATTCATTAGAAAAATTCTAAGTTTCTTAAAACAAATCAACAGTGTCTTTAAACCACAGCAAGAGAAGAAGAGAAGAGATTGGATTTATATCCCGCCCTTCACTCACTTAAGAGTCTCAGAGCGGCTTACAGACTCCTTTCCCTTCCCCTCCCCACAACAGACACCCAAGGTCATCCAGCCAGGTGCAAGTGGAGGAGTGGGGAATCAAACCCGGTTCTCCCAGATTAGAGTCCGCACACTTAACCACTACACCAAACTGGCAAGAAGAAGCCATAGACACCTGATTCATCTACAGAAAGACTCACTTGACAGAATTAGAGGGAGAGCTGCCTATTCATAGAGGAATGTGGAGGAAATAAGAAGAAGAAGCGGTTGGACTTATACCCTGACCTTCACGACTCAAAGGAGTCTCTCTCTCTCTCTCTCCCTTACCTCTAGACTTACCCTATCGTCACGACTCTTGGTTTGTGCAGCCAGAGTTTCCACGTGTTCTGCTGGTCCAGGACATGATCCCCAGTTCCCTATAGTCTCCCTTATTTTTCCTGTGGATCGCTTCATCATGCTGAGGACAGGTAAACATTACCCGTCAATGAACCATCCTGCTCATGCGAATGTCGCTATCCCTTTCTATCTAATTTCCTAGATCTGTGTAATCGTGAGTGTGTGTGAGTTATTGTATGTTTGTGAGGAATCATCAAGTAAAGATACCACTTCATTCTGAAGTTGGACTCTGCGTCTATTTCTGGTGCTTCTGGAAGAAGCAGGACCCCTGTATACATAGGTGATTGCTCCCGTATTTGCCTATTGCGTTTTAGAGCCAGTTTGGTGTAGTGGTTAAGTGCACGGACTCTAATCTGGGAGAACCAGGTTTGATTCCCCACTCCTCCATTTGCCCCTGCTGGATGACCTTGGGCAAGCCATAGTTCTGGCACAGCTGTTCTTAAAAAAGAGCAGTTTTTGTCAGAGCTCTCTCAGCCCCACCTACCTCACAGGGTGTCTGTTGGGGGGAGGGGAAGGGAAAGGAGTTTGTAAGCCGCTCTGAGACTCCCTTGGGTAATGAAGGGTGGGATATAAAGCCAATCTCTTTTTCTTCTTATGATATCTTAATTCCCCAATATTATTAATAACTTGAGGCAATCTGGCTAACATCCCACCCCCCTTGAGACCTAAGCCATTCTGACTGGAGGCATTTCCAGTTGAAGAAATGGTGTAGATGGAAGACTAACTGACTCTGACCACATAGCGGTCCTAATCTATTTCAGCACCCCCTTCCTGTGAGTGTTTTAGCTAAAATACACATGGGGGGGGATCTGATTGTGCACCCCCAACATCACAGCAAATCTGTCCCTAAGTTACCTCAGAAAGCTGTTGTGAGGATAAAAGGGACCAAAATCCATGCTTGATCTTTCTGGTGGAACGGTGGGACACCGATGTTGCTGGTAGCGATACCAGGTTGAAATTAGTGGCAGACAGAGCTGCAGGAACATTTTCTCTGCAGTTCTGGCAAAAACGAACGAGAATCCTAAAATAAACACTGATCGGTGCAATGACACTTTTTCAAAGGGCAGCCAGAATAATTTAATATGGAACGACACTGCATCCCCAAATGTAATTTCCCTTCCTGCCAAATTAGCATATTTGTAATTGAATCTTATCCTGTTCCTTTCTAGTTGGAGCGGGGAGAGGTTGCTGGAATGACTGAAGTGAATTCACGTGAGTCTGTTTCACATGGCCCAGCGAACGAAACCTGTGAACAACATGCGCAAGTTGTTTCCAGAGGGTAGCCATGTTGCTCTTCAGGAGAACAGCTAGATTCGAGTCCATTAGTATCACAGAGGCCCTGACTAGGGTTGCCAGCCTCCGGGTGGGGCCTGGGGATCCCCCGCTTTTACAACTGATCTCCAACTGAGAGAGATCAGCTCCTCGGGAGAAAATGGCTGCTTTGAAGGGTGGACTTTATGGCATTGTACCCTGCTGAGGCCCCTCCCCTCCCCAAACCCCGCCCTCTCCTGGATCTGCCCCCAAAGTCTCCAGGTATTTTCCAACCCAGACTTGGCAACCCTACCCCTGACCTGGATTGTCCAAGCTAGTTCAATCTTGTCAGGTCTCAGAAGCTAAGCAGGGTGAGGTCTGGTTAATATTTGGATGGGAGACTAAGGAATTCCAGGGTTGCTTTGAAGATGCAGGAAATGGCAAACCAGCTCTGCTAGTCTTGAAAACACGACAGGGTCACAATAAGTCGGTCACCTTACACACACTCAGCACCTTAGAGACCAACTAAATTTGGGTGTGGGTGTGTGTAAGCTTTTGAAAGTTAAAGGGAGCTTTGAAACTTGAAACCTTACACCCCTGCAATCTTATTAGACCCTGAGGTGCTATTGGACTTGAATCTAGCTCTGCAGAAGTTATGAATCCTATTTCTTCAAAGGCTTAGAAGTCATGACATTTTTGCCTGCTGTTTTTTGCAGTGCCATTAGGTTATCTCCAGATTCAATGTGGAAGGAGGAGGAGGAAGAGGAGGAGACCGGATTTATACCCCACCCTCCACTACCTAAAGGAGTCTCAAAGCAGCTTACAGTCTCTTTTCTCTTCCCCTCCCCACACTGCTATTTTTGGCCACTGTGTGACAGAGTGTTGGACTGGATGGGCCCTTGACCTGATCCAGCATTGGGTTCTCTTATGTTCTTAACAAGCACCCTGTGTGAGGCAGGTGGGGCTGAGAGAGCTCTCCTGAGAACTGCTCATGAGGGAATAGCTCTGAAAGAATTTATGACTGACCCAAGGTCACACCAGCAACTGCATGTGGAGGAGTGGGGAATTCAAACCTGGTTCTCCCAGATTAGAGTCCACACTCCTAAGCACTACATCAAACTGCCTCACTACTCACTTGAGCCCCCCCCCCCCCCCACCCCAGTTCAGCAAATATCATGACTGGGAGAATGAATCCCCCGCCCAGCATATAGTGGTTCTATCCAATGCTCCCTCTAAGTTTTGGAGTCCTGTGTGCAAAAATTCCACTTTGTGAGCTACTGGCATTAAAGTTGTGAGCAAGCGATTTGGCTGCTGCATAAATTAGTTTGCTCTGGAGCCATTCTTCCTGAGCTGAGACAAAAATATGTGAGCGGGAGGGTAAAAAACTGTGAGCTAACTCACATTAGCTCAGCTTAGAGGGAACACTGGTTCTATCTAGATCTGGCATAAAATGGATTGTGATGTTCTGAGCTTAAGCATGTTTGCTTAGGAGTGGCAACACTGGACTGTGCCTCATGGGCGGAGCATCTGCTTGGCATGCCAGGGGCCCCAGGTTCAATCCCTGGCATCTCCAGTTAAAAGGATAAAGTAGGAGGTGATGTGAAAGACCCCAGCCAGAGACTCTGGAGAGCCACAGCCGGTCTGAGTAGACAATTCTGACTTTGATGGACCAAGGGTCCAATTCAGTATAAGGTAGCTTCATGTGTTCAGATGATGACGTGAGAAGAAACTTGGGACTTTTTGCTGAAAACAACAATCCTGTGTTGAGTCAACCCCTTCCCCTGTAAGGTGGACACAGGGCCTGCCCAGTTTTTTGGGTGCCCCAGGCAAACTATGACTTTGGTGTTGCCATTCAATAGACAAAAAAAGGAGTCAAGAATGTATCTTCTAATGACTGGGCATTTACAACAAGCAATATAAAAATAGAAAAGCCCTTTCAAGCCATCCCTGTTCCATCACTGTGCACCTATAGAAGATGAACATGAATGGTTATGGAGATTCCAAAGCCAGGTAGGGATGCCAGCCTCCAGGTGGGACCTGGGGATCCCCCAGAATTACAGCTCTAGTCCAGACTACAGAGATCAGTTCCCCTGGAGAAAGTGGATGCTTTGGAGGGTAGACTCTATGGCAGGGGTGTCAAACATAAGGCCCAGGGGACAGAACTGGCCCATCCAGGGCTCTTGTGTGGCCCATGAGCAATTAGCGCAAGGGAGGGAACAAGAGACTGTGTGTGGGGGGGAGTGGGCGGAACCACTCTGATTGTGGGTTCAGCACGCAGCAGTCAAGCCGCATGGGAGCATCTGCCCAGTGCTGCACTGCTGGGTCTCCAGTCTGCCCATGTGGGTTTTCCTTCGCACCCTCCTCCAAGCCCATGGGGCCTTGCAGTGCGGAGACAACTCGGAGCTGCCAGCTGCTGTCCTTTATACAGTTTATATCTCTGGTACCTGGCATTACATTTTACAGCACACGTGACCCAGCCCGACAAAGTGACATTTATGTCAGGTCTAGCCCTCATGACAAATGAGTTTGACACCTCTGCTCTATGGCATTGTACCCCACCAAGGTCCCTGTCCTCCCCAGGCTCCTTCCCCAAATCTCCAAGAGTTTCCCAACCTAGATCTGGCAACCGTATCCTCCCATCCCCTGGTCCAGAGGGGACCTGCCAATCTTACTTTCAAGCTAACAGAGGGTATTGTTCTCTTGCCTTTTTGATGGTTTCCATAATCTGGTGCCTAGGTTTGCCTAGTGGTTGGGCCAGCCCTGTATGTAGGACAACATCCTAATAGTCTGGGACCAAAAGCAAACAACAAACACCCAGTTCCATTTGGCTGAAGGCCACTTTATTAACAGTAACTGTAGGGCAGCTAACTTGGCAATCAGAATAAGGAATAACATACTGGACTAAGCAGATTCTAGAGCTCTGGGCCAGAGTTGTCCTGGCCTGGTTCTGCAGATTCATAGCAGGTCCTGCACTGTGCAGGTTGCTAGCGGAGAGACTGAGAAGCACTGAGGCCCTCCCACTCTAGGGTTGCCAGCCTCCAGGTGGGGCCTGGGGATCTCCCGCTTTTACAACTGATCTCCAGCTGACAGAGATCAGCTCCCCTGGAGAAAATGGCTGCTTCGAAGGGTGGGCTCTATGGCATTGTACCAGGCTGAGGCCCCTCCCCTCCCCAAACCCCACCTTCTCCTGGCTCCACCCCCAAACTCCCCAGGTATTTTCCAACCTGGACTTGGCAACCCTATCCCACTCTCCTGTTTGCCCTGAGGCCTACAGGGATAGCCTCTTAAAAAGGCAGTGTGCAACCCCTTAGCTGGGAATGGAATGAGCCAGGAAGGGGTGGAGCCTCTAGATGCAGAAGGGGTCAGACCTCATGGAAAACCGGAAGCCAGACTGCCCTGCTGGGGCACTTGAACCTTAATCATAGGCTCTTAACACCTTGTTTAAGGTAACTGTGATGTATGGATAGAAACTGGTAAGGGAGGGAGATGTTTGTTCTAAATTGTAAATTTTAGAATTATTGTTTCAGGGCTGTGTCATCTAGTGGGGAGTTCAACTGGGACCTTCATCTTGGAAGCCGGTGCACTGAGTGTTCAGCTGGAGGCTTCTTGACCCACCAACAAGAGGAAAAGGATGGACTTTGGGGGTGACAAGCTGTGAAGAACGGAGAAGCAAATGGTTTGGCCTTTAGAAGATCCCTGTTTTGTTGTGTTACTGAATTCTATGTTTTTGTTACATGATGTTAAATGAAAAGTAAAAAAATGTTTTATTCTCTCTGAATCATTGCAAGAGTCATTCCAAGTTCTGCCCCACAGAACCCACAAGCTGAGGTTACAAGTGCACAACAAGTTCTTCCCATATAAACTTGCCCACCTTCAGAGATCTCCTTCAGAGGCTTTTCTGAGGCTGTGATCATATGTGCCTTCAGATTCGACATAGCTGTGAATGCCTGATAGACCTAAAGTATCAGACAGCAGCATCTGGGAATGGTCCAGGCCATTTTTTAAAGTCAGGGGGCATTTAAATTTCTTAGGGGGCACTGGCTAATCGAATTAAAGGAATACCCGGCTCCTTCCCCGCATCCACCACTGCTCGGGGGCCCTGGGCTAATTGGGAAGTCATGGGACCTTGCCAGTAAGTTGGGGGGCATAGTCCCAAGATGCCCCACTGTAGCTACAGGCCTGGAAACATCCCGCAGTTGTCGTTAACCCAGGCTGCTCCACCACAGAAGCAAAGTTAAAAGACACCAGGTGGGGAAAGACCAGTTCTAACTGGTTCCCATGGGCCACAGATGGACTTTCCCCTGTCTGATTGCTCAAGCACACACTCAAGCCATCGGGATGGTCTGATCATTCCATCTCAACTCAGTGCCTTCCCCCCTTCGCATAATCACATACTCCATGGGGAGCCCTCAGTGTGGAGGTGTTATTCCTTGTTTATGCACATGGGAAACAAATGGCAAAAAAAGAGACTCACCTGTGGTGGTCTCTGATCACACAGTGAGGGCTTGAGCCCAAAGCACAAAGGGCCATGTGATCTCGCAACTGGGTATCAAATTCCTCCATAGGAAATAGCCTTGCTTTCCCTCTGTTCCAGTTGGCGCATGTGACCACAGCCTGAGATTAGGCAAATGGTGATCAACAAGAGAACCTTTTCTGCACTTGCATCCTGTTTCCCATTTGAGAACCAGTTTGGTATAGTGGTTAAGTGCGCGGACTGTAATCTGGGAGAACCGGGTTTGATTCCCCACTCTTCCACTTGCACCTGCTGGATGACCTTGGGCAAGCCATAGCTCTGTACCAGCTGTTCCCTCAAGGACAGCTTGGGAAAGAGCTCTCTCAGCCCCACCTACCTCACAGGGTGTCTGTTGTGGGGAGGGGAAGGGAAAGGAGTTTGTAAGCCGCTCTGAGAATCCAAGTGAAGGGCGGGGTATAAATCCAATCCAATCTCTTCTCTTCTCTTTTTTCTTCTTCTTCTTCTTCTTTCTACCTCTTCCTCTCAAGGTACCTTTTTTTGCAATGTCTGTCTTGTTTGTCTAAGCATTTACAAGGTAAGGTTTTTGTACTTGATGCCTATCTTTTTATCTGTTTGCTTCTGGTGTGCTAACCAGAAGGGCATGCGACCTATGAACATCCTGATATTAGGGTTGTCAACCTCCAGATGGTGGCTGGTGATCTCCTGCTATTACAACTGTTCTCCAGGCGACAGAGATCAGTTCATCTGGAGAAAATGGCCGCTTTGGAAGTTGGAGTCTATGGTATTATGCCCCAATCCCCACCCCCTCAGGTTCCACCCTTCAAAACTCCAGGTACTTCTCAATCTGGAGCTGGCAACCTTACCTGATATGCAAGGTTACTATGTTGTATGAATAAAGCAACACATTATTTACCAGCTTCGGTATGTATGAAAGAAACACTTGTCATCATATCACAGCCCATTAGACTTCCAAGAATGATGGGACATGGTAGAGGTCCTCAGATATAGATGAGAAAGTCTGGATGGGAAGATGGTTTTTTTTTAATGTATCTCAGCCACTGCTGTCTACATTTACAAACAGCATTTCTCCAAATCCTTAAACAATACTCGTTCTCAGCCCTTGAAATTCTTAAAACTAGAGATCCTTGAAACTGGAGATGCCAGGGATTGAACTTGGGACCTTCTGCATATAAAGCATGTGCTTTTTATCTAAGTTTCTGACAACCATAGATGGATGAGATTTGACAGGAGGTGGGCCTGACAACTAAGTGTCCGTCTACTCCATTTTGAAGACTTCAGTATAGATTTCCTGTCATCATTTCTGCTTTTTAACTCCCCTCCCCAGGTTTTATGGGTTCCTGCCAATAAAATGGTGCATGTCCAGTTGTCAAAATCTGAGTCTCCGTTCATTCTCCCCGGCTTAAAACAGCTGTAGCCTATGAGAGCTACAGTCATGAAATTTTAGACGCCCACTTCCTATTTCTGGTGTGCAAGAGACATTAAGGGACTTCTGAGTGCAATAGTTTGGATATTGCGAGGTTTGAAACAAAAGGATATCCTCTGCTGGCCGTATTCCAAAACTGTTCAGACAGTTATATGATGTTTTTCTTGGATATCTTCCGACCTTAATTGGTCCACAAAATTTGAAAATACTGTGAGCAACTCCTCAGAATGTTTCTAAATTATTTTTTCCCTCCTAGAGGGTTAGAGCTCTGTTTGAACAGGAACTTAACACAGCAGATTTTGGGAAAAGAAATTTACATGACTTGTTATTTAATATTAGCGTATGAGCAAACTGTTTTCTGGGGCTTTTGAGAGTGTTTGAATAGCAGGCATCTTTTATTTATTTATTAATTTTATTCCATTGATTAATTGCCTATTCTAAAACCATAAAAGGCATAAAAACCAGTCCAATAACATACTATAATTAAAAGCAGGTGGCACAACTTTGTAGCTTCCTACCATATCTGGTATGTGAGCACTTTTAAGGAGGGGAAGAGGGAGGGATTTAGGCCTTTGTTATTTTATCTTTGCTTTTGGCTGGGGATATTTTAATTGTTATTGTGAGTCTTCTTGAACCAGGAGGAAAGTTGGAGTATAAATGTTTTAATAAATAAAAAAAATTAACTCTGAAGAAGAACAGTTCAGTTGTTTTCTGTGGGGCAGGATCAGGGGACTCCCTTGGACCATTACTGGACTTCTAAAAGACCTGAGAACCCCCAATAATGCATTTTTTTATTTACTACATTTATACACTGCCTCTTCCCCCACTGGGAATCCAGAGTGGCTCATGTCATTCTCCGAACCCTCACAACCAACCTGAGGTCACCCAGCAAGCTTCCATGGCATAAGTGGAGCTCTGAACTGAAGTCTCCCAGATTGTGGCCCAACATGAAATGTCACAATACATTGGCTCTTTTTTTTTTCTGTCAAAACACATGTGTCAACAATAGCCGGAGGAGGAGGAGGATTTATACCCTGCCCTTCACTTGGAGTCTCAGAGTGGCTTACAATCCCTTTCCCTTCCTGTCTCCACAACAGACATCCTGTGAGGTAGGTGGGGCTGAGAGAACTCTGAGAGAACTGCGCTTGAGAGAACAGCTCTGAGAGAACTTATGCCTGACCCAAAGTCACCCAGCTGGCTTCATGTGGAGAAGCGGGGAATCAAACCCGGTTCTCCAGATTAGAGTCCACTGCTCTTAACCACAACACCAGACTGGCTCTCAAAGAAGAGAAGATCTCTAAAAGTGAATATAATAAAGATTTTTTAAAAAAAATTATCCTGAAGAACACCAGAAGTCTTGTTGATTTCTACTGTGTTTGTCATGAAGTATGAAAAAACTCCAATGAAGTAGTTGGGAGTGTTGAACTAGGATCTAACAGCAGGGGAGCTCAAACACCCAAAAGTCTGGTTCCTAACCTGTTCATCAGTTGTGAATAGACATCTTAAATTTTGCAGATCAGTTCGACAGTTCAGTGATTTGTTTGTGGGTGTCTGACAGATTGCTTCACTGTATTCCTTCCTAACTAGGGTTGGACATGAGCTCTGTTTTTGTGGTTTGGTTCGTGGTTCATAGCTGAACCTATACGAACTGGGAGGTCAGTTCACAAACCAAATTGGTTTGTATCAGTTCCTGAGCCTTTTAAAGTTTAAACCCCTACTTTCTGCTTCCCACTGCTCTCCAAAAGAGGCCACAAGCAGAAAGCAGAGTGTGAAATGGCTTGGGGCCATTTAAACCCCTGCTTTCTGTTCCCAACAACTTTTTGCAGGGAGCAGAAAGCAGTGGTTTAAATGGCTCCCAGCCATTTAAATCAAATAGCTGAGCGGCAGGAAGCTTCTCACTGCTCAGCCTTTTAAATGAAGAGCAGAAAGCAGGGTGTTAAACCCAATTAAACCACCACGAATGGCATCAACATTCATGAAAATTTGCGGCGGTTCTTCAGTTTGTGAACACTGATTCACAAACCCCGAACCAGCCAAAATTTGTGACGAACTGTAGTTTGTTGGCTAGTTCACGCCCATCCCTAGTAGCACAGTGCAACTGGCTTTTTGCATATGTATATTCTCCGACAGCTTGGTGAAGGTCTAGTACCCCCCATCCTTCCTGTGTAACTGCTCCACTCAGGAGGCAATTGTTTCAGTAGACAATTAGATCGCACACAAATCATATACACCAGTCATCAAGAAATGTTTTGTTTCAATGACATCCTACCCTTCAGTTTCGTATAAGTCATCCCTAGGGATATGTCCATCAAAGAGCATTACGCTCCACTGAGAAGAACCTACTGGTGGTCCCTGGCCCAGAAGACATCTGGCTGTCCTCAAGCAGGGCCTTTGCAGCCCTGGCCCCTGCCTGGTGGAACTCTCTGCCAAATAACATCAGTGCCCTGCGGGACCTGATGCAGTTCCGAAGGGCTTGTAAGGCAGAGATGTTCCACCAGGCCTTTGGTTGAGGACAGCAATAGGTACCATCTTGGCTGGCACTCCCTTCTCTCTTCCTCCCCTCCCCCTCCTCCCCTTTCCAGCAATGTTTCCATCTACGTTCCCCCTGTTTATAGAAGGCGGTGACCCAGTTGAGAATCTGATAGCACCATCTGTGAATTGTTTATCTTCAGATTATCTCATTGTAGGAATTCTTTTTTAATTAAATTGATCAACTGTTGAGCCTGGTCACATGAGCGAGATAATCTGGGGGGAAGTGAGGCTTTTTGCGCTGGAGCAAAATGAAGTGCGGTATCATGATCAGATGGTTTCCCGAGGCTCCGTGCTCAGGCCGTTAGCCGCCAATCACATGGTGATGGTGAAGCATCACAAAGTTCAGCAGTACTGCATTTGTGCGCATGCGCAGGTCCGCGTTTGTGCGCATGCGCAGGTCCGCGTTTGTGCACATACCACAGAGGCTCAAAAAAACCCCCATCCAGTGTGAGATGGGATGTAGATGGGCGCTGGATGTGATGGGTTACTGGCGCGTCCTCGCTCTGATGACTGCCCTTGCCCCACATTTTCCAGAAAGTACTGCACTTTCACAGGTATCTTTTAACTCCACATCTTCGGCAGGGCGATACGGGGTGCCGACAGGTGCGGAATGCTTGCCAGATGTTTCTGTGTGATCACGCCCTAAAAATCTGGCTGGGAGTCGTGCCTACTTGTGCATGTGATTGGGGCCTGTTGAATTGTTTTTATTTTGATGTAATTCATGACTGTTGTACATTGCTGTACATTGCTTAGGGCCCTGAATGTTCAGGGATAGAGTGATCCACAAATAGAAATAACAAACAAACAAATGAAGGCTGCAGATCAATTTGAATCAGCAGTGTATTTGTAAGTGGGCATTTTGGGGAAAACCCTATTAAACCAGTTTGGGAGGCATTCGTGGCCACTTGGCATGATCAGAGTAAGTGATCCACTCACACCTGATCACCATCTTTAAGCATGTTCAACCAGTGAACATGTTTGCAGTAAAATTCACAGCATCCCTATCTGGGAGAACCGGAGTCAGTGTTTCCTCTAAGCTGAGTTAGTGTGAGCTAGCTCACAGCTTCTTAGCCTCCGGCTCACACATCTTTGCCTTAGCTCAGAAAGGATGGCTCCAGAGCAAACTAATTTATGCAGTAGCCAAATCGCTTACTCACAACTTTAATGCCAGTAGCTTACAAAGTAGAATTTTTGCTCACAAGACTCCACAACTTAGAGGGAGCGTTGTTGAGGAGCTCTCCCCCTTCCAGTTTGCTGGGTGACCTTTGGCTCATCATGCTTTCTCTTAGTCTAACCTACTTTGCAGGGTTGTTGTAAAGATGAAATGGAAGAGAGGAGAACACTGTTGTAAACCACTTGGATTCTCATTGGGGAGGAAAAAACCACCAGAGTATAAAGGTCACACTGTTTAATGTAACTTTCCCGTAAGCTGATTTCCTGGCATTCTGCTCTTATTGGCTATTGCATATAACTGCATCCATCTATATCATAAAAGCAGATTTATAGTAATGGAGTTAATTAATCTATTTTTAAAATTTATTTAAAGTACTTATAGTCCGCATTGGTCCTAACTGAATAGGCCCTAAATTGTACGAAATTCAAAAATCATATAAGAATAGTTTCTGAAATGTATAAAATCTGCTACAAAATTATATTGGCTAGAGGGAACATTTTTCTGTCCAGCTAGATTCAAGTCCAGTAGCACCTTAGAGTCCATCAAAATTCTGCTGGTATGAACTTTCCAGGCTCAAAGCTCCCTTCATCGGATATCTCGAAAGCTTAGACCCCCCAAAATCCTGTTGGTCTCTGAGGTCCTACTGGACTCAAATCTAGCTGTTCTACTGCAGACCAATGTGGCTACCCTCCAAAACTATCTTTTTCTACCCAGAAACCACTGGGGCATATCTAATTCACAAGTAGCATTTGTTTAAAATAATATTTCTTGGGATTCATTTTTTAAAGAAACATTGGCCTGAATTTCCATGTTCAAGCTTAAGAACATAAGAGAAGCCGTGATGGATCAGGCCAATGGCCCATCCAGTCCAACACTCTGTGTCATACAATGGCCTGAACCCAGGTGCCCTCAGGAGGTCCACCGGTGGGGCCAGAACTCCAGAACCCCTCCCACTGTTGCCTGCGAAGCACCAAGAATACAGAGCATCACTGCCCCAGACAGTGTTCCATTTATACCTTGTGGCTAATAGCCACTGATGGACTTCTGCTCCATATGTTTATCCAATCCCCTCTTGAAGCTGTCTATGCTTGTAGCTGCCAACACTTCCTGTGGCAGTGAATTCCATGTATTAATCACTCTTTGGGTGAAGAAGGACTTCCTTTTATCTGTTCTAACCCGACTGCTCAGCTATTTAATTGAGTGCTCAAGTGTTCTTGTATTGTGAGAAAGTACTTCTTTCTCTACCTTCTTTATCCCATGCTTAAGTTTGTAAACCTCTGTCATGTCACCCCTCAGTCATTGTTTCTCCAAGCTAAAGAGTTCTAACCTCTTTAACCTTTCTTGATAGGGAAAGGGTCCCATCCCCTTAAGCATTTTTACACCTTTTCCAATGTAGTATCTTTTCTGAGGCATGGTGACCAGAACTGTACACAGTATTCCAAATGAGGGCACACCATAGATTTATACAGGGGCATTATGATCCTGGCTGATTTGTCTTCAGTTCTCTTCCTAATAATCCCCAGCATAGCTTTTGCCTTTTTTATTGCAGTTGCACACTGAGTTGACATTTTCAGTGAGTTATCTACCATGGCTCAAAAATCTCTCTCCTGGTCGGTTACCACCAGTTCCGTCCCCAACAACCTGTATTTATAGTTGGGATTTTTGGCTCCAATGTGCTTTACTTTGCACTTGCCCAAGTTGAACCTCATTTGCCACATTGACGCCCACTCGTCCAGCCCCAACAGATTCCTCTGGAGAGCCTCACAGTCCTCCCTGCCCTTAACAACTTAGTGTCATTTGCAACTTAGCCACTTCACTGCTTACTCCCAACTCCAGATCATTAATGAACAAGTTAAAAAGCACTGGACCTAGTACCGAGCCCTGCGGTACCCCGTTGCTTATCACCTTCCACTGTGAAAACTGCCCATTTATACTCACACTCTGTTTCCTGTTAATTAACCTGTTTTTAATCCACAAGAGGACTTGCCTCTTATTCTATGACTGCTGAGTTTACTTAGGAGCCTTTGATGAGGAACTTTATCAAAAGCTTCCTGGAAGTCTAAGTAAACAACATCTATTGGGTCATCTTTGTCCAAATGCTTGCTCACCCCCTCAAAGAATTCTAAAAGGTTAATGAGACAAGATCTGCTCTTATAGAATCCATGCTGATTCTTCCTCAATAGCTTTTGTTCATCAAGGTGCTTACTAATTCTATCTTTAATAATGGATTCTACCAACTTACCCTGTATCGACGTTAGACTGACCGGCCTGTAATTTCCCAGATCTCCCCTGGAACCTTTTTTTTTTTTAAAAAAAAGATGAAGGTTATATTAGCTATTGTCCAGTCCTCGGGAAAGGAGGCAGATTTTAGTGGTAGATTGCATATTTTTCTCAGGAGATCCACATGCTCACATCTGAGTTCTTTCAGAATGTTGGGATGTATGCCATCGGGGCCTGGTGATTTGTCAGTTTTTTAATTTGTCCATCAGCTTGAGCAGTTCAACAGTTAATACAGCCGAATGAATATTTTACACTGTGATTGATTTGTGATTCGGTTTGGGCTGTTCATTTAGATAATTAAGCAAACAAATTCAGTTTCTCGCACTTATTTAACAATGTGCTCTGAAGGATGAGATCTATTAACATTAACAAGCAAACAGGGGGGAAATTGAGAATGCTCTTGTGACCATCATATGTAAGGCTGAGCTAAACTGCCGGGAGAGGTGAGAAACTGAGTTCCGGATAGGTTTTCTCGGTCCTTGAAAACCACCTCTGCAAAGGGCACAAAATAGGAGATTTCTAGATTTTTTGTTTAAATCCACACGTTTATGGACATCCCTTCACAGTAGTGGGGCTTTAAATGTCTTTAAACATGCAGCAACACAAAGCAATAAGCTTAAGATGGCATTTTTGTTTTTAAATTCAGTAATAGTCTTGATAGTCATTCATTTATAGGTATGAGCAGGCACCAACATTTTAATTTCTTTCTTGTTTGTTGTCGTTGTCCAGTACTGTTTCCTCTCAGTTGTGCTGCTGTCACATATAATCCTCTTATGCCATTGATACGTATATAGTATGTTTATTGCTCTGATGGCCCAGGCTAGACCAGTCTCACCAGATCTTGGAAGCGAAGCAGGGTCGGCCCCAGTTAGTTCTTGGATGGGAGACCACCAAGGAATAGCAGGGTTGCTATGCAGAGGCGGCGATGGCAAACCACCTCTGAATGTCTCTTGCCTCGAAACATGATGTAAGATAAAGGTAAAGGTTTCCCTTGCTCGAAAGCCAATCTGACTCTAGGGGGCAGTGCTCATCTCTGTTTCCAAACCGAAGAGCCAGCACTGTCCGAAGACTTCTCTGCGGTCATGTGGCTGGCATGACTAAACGCCAAGGCACACGGAACGCTGTTACCTTCCCACCGAAGCGGTACCTATTTATCTACTTGCAATTTCTTGCTTTCGAACTGCTAGGTTGGCAGGAGCGGCAGCCAGAGACGGGAGCTTACTCCATCATGCGGCACTCGGGTCTCGAACTGCCAAACTACCGACCTTCCGGTTGGCAACTTAGTGTCTTACCCTCTGAGCCGTGATGGGGGCACCACAAATCATCAAGCTGTGACTTGATGGCTCTTCCCACCACTATATTGCTCTGCGAGAAGAATGCAGTGAAAAATAGGGATGCCTAAAATGTTGCAGTGAACATGTTTAGCAGATCCACATACCACGTTGCACAGCTATGATCACTCATGAACTGAGCCTTGATCAGTTTGCTTCACTGCCATCTGTCTCAAGTAGCTGTGGAACAGCTTTGAGCCTGAGTAGCTGTGCTGCTTCATTTTTGTTTCCTTCTTCTTCGCCAATGGCCTTGGCATCTGTGCAGCAAGTGAAATCGATTCTCCCTCAGGATTGTGGATGGTTGGGTAAGGTATCATGCCAAGGTAGAATAACAGAATTATTGGCTAAGGTATCACACCAAGGTAAAATCATAGAATTACTGGTTAAGGTATCATACCATGGTAGAATAATAGAATTATTGACAAAGGTATCACACCAAGGTAGAGTCATAGAATTATTGGATAAGGTTTCATGCCAAGATAAAATCATAGAATTATTGGATAAGGTATGCCAAGGTAGAATCATAGAATTATTGGGTAAGGTATGCCAAAGTAGAGTCATAGAATTATTGGATAAAGTTTCGTGCCAAGATAAAATAATAGAATTATTAGGTAAGGTATCATGCTGTGGTAGAATCATAGAATTATTAGGTAAGGTATCATGCCAAGGTAGAATCATAGAATTATTGGATAAGGTATGCCAAAGTAGAGTCATAGAATTATTGGATAAAGTTTCGTGCCAAGATAAAATAATAGAATTATTAGGTAAGGTATCATGCTGTGGTAGAATCATAGAATTATTGAGTAAGATATCATGTCAAGGTACAATAATTAGAATCAAAAAGTTGGAATGGGCCTAATGACCACCCAGTCCAACCCCCTGCACCATGAAGGGTGACCCAAAGCACCCCTGATAAATAATCATCCAATCTCCGTTTAGACACTTTCAAGGAGGGAAAACCCACCACAACATCCTTGGGTGACCGATTCCACCAGTGAACTGCCCACATTGTTAAAGGAGTTTTACTAATATCCCACCGATATCTTCCCACCCACTTCATACCCATTATTACGAGACCTGTCCCCCACTAACAACTGAAATAGCTCCCTACCTTCCTCTGAATGACAACCCTTCGAATACGTGAAATGAGCCCCTCAACCTCCTTGTCTCCAGGCTGAACATTCTCAATTCCTAAGGCTTAGTCTCCCTGATCATTAACTAAAGTTAAATGTTAGGTGGGGATACTGTTTACTTGGATACCCCCCCAACGTGGAACCAAAGTGTCTTACAACATCATTCTTCCCTCCTACATTTTAGCCTCACAACAACCCTGCATGAGAGGCTATGCTGAGAAAGAGTGACTTGCCCAACATCACTCAAGGAGCTTCTGTTGCATAGCAGAGATTCAGACATGGGTGTCCCAGACCCTAGTTTAGTATTCAAACCACTACACCATGCTCCATGAATAGTACTTCTGCAGGGCAGAAATTTTACCTCCTATAAGAAATGCACATAATAATCTCAATGACTGCATGGGCTTAAAAGTAGGGTTGCCAGATCCAGATTGGGGAACTCCTGGAGATTTGGGAGGGTGGAGCCTGGGGAGGACAGGGACCTCAGTGGGGTAGAATGCCATAGAGTCCACCCTCCAAAGCATTCATTTTTCCCAGTGGAACTGACCCCTGTAGTCTGGAGATGAGCCTTAATTCTGGGGGGTCCCCACGTCTCACCAGGAGGCTGGCATCCTTAGCTTAAAGTGTGTGTTTTTTTGCAAAAAATTTTTTTAATGTTTATATATAATCATTGGCTGACTGAATAATTTGTTCCCTGTTTGTTTCTACGACTGCCTGAAGAGCAGTGAGAAGCAAGAACAGGTCTGTGGAGGAGAAGGGGAAACTAGGACACCTATCGGGCTGTGTGAAACTGTGCCTGTGTGAAATACTGCCAATTGCAGCGTAGTGTATTGTTTGAAAGCGCAAAAAGAAACCCAACAAGCAATCCTGAGCTGCATGTGAACAGGAAAACTGCTTGCTTGCTTGGCAGAAAACTGGCTTCCTGCTCGCAGCAAGTGAACAAAACAGGAGTTAAATCAGTGGGTGTTCAAGCATCCCTAATTAAAAATAGGAGAGATAGCTATAAGTAGTGCAGAGGTCCCCAAGATAGTGCGCGTGGGCCCCATGGCACCTGCTGACAACTTTCTTGGCACCCACCAAGTGTTTTTAAATAAGTGGGTGAGGCTGGTGGGTGGGGACTATTTCCAGAAAGGCTTCTGATTGGCCCAGGCCCATAGCCAGGATTTTGTGGCTTGTGGGGCAGTTTTTTTCTGGTGCGTCTGCTATTATTTGCCACAATGAAGTGGGGTGGCACGCGCCCCTCTACCTCCCTTCCTGCAAGATTTAAAGGGCCCTTCAGCTGATCAACCAGGAACACATGGCCCGCCAATTAGCTGGAGGGCCCTTTAAATCTTGCAGGAGGAAGGGAGGGAGGGAGGCGTGCACCACCCCTTTCTCAAAAGCATTTACAGGGATCCTCTAAATGCTTTTGAGAAGAAGGGGGGCATTTAAGAAGCAGGGGCCCTTTAAGGAAGGGGCGGAGCCCCCAGTAGTCCCACCATAGCTACAAGCCAGGATTGGTCACGAGAAATCTGATTGGCTGTGCAGATTAAAATAACATTTCAGCAGCAACTGCCAACACAGTGTTGTTATTTTCTCACTCGATCCTCTTTCCCAGTTTTTTAAATTACCTCTCTTCTCCTTTGCAGTTGCGTTTCTTCTGTATGTGTGTGCATGTGCGTTTGGCTCTGATTCCTATGGCAGCCATTTCTTTTGGTTCTCTGTGCCTTCTGTGGCAGCCATTTTGTAGTTGTGCCCACCACATTGTGTCAGAAGTCCAAAGCTACCCATGGACTCAAAAAGCCGGCAGACCCCTGATCTAGAGCATGTCTTTTGCATTCCTAAGGAACCAGGTTCCGCTGTTGTTTCCAATCAGTAATAGCAGATCGTACAAGGTTGGGTGGACCAATAACCTTATTCGGTAGAAAGCAACTTGCTATGCCTGTACAGAGAAATGAGGCTTATAATTTCATCAATGCTCACTGCCTATCTCCGTGTGGAATTTGAACTAATCTCCATTCTGCAAATGCTGACTATTAAAATTGCATTGTTAACAGTTCAGCGTTTCACAATCAGAAAATTATGGTTCTGGTAGGCAGAATAGAAGAACCCTTATCCAAGAGATGTGATAATCTTCCAAGGGTACAATGAAGACAATGGGGAAAGCAAGTCTTCTTGCATGAACTGCCGTGCAGTCTTAAAATGGCTATAACTCAAACTTTTATATTCTTATTATGCATGGCATGAAATCAAACAATTACTGCAAAGTATTGAGCTGTGATTTCGAAAGGATTCCTACTGATGCGCTAATCAGTTGGGGAAGAAGAAGAAGGAGATAAAGTTTACGGTGTGTTCATGGCTGAATTAAAGCAATACTTTTTTCGGGTGGTGGTTCATAAATGATATTTTCCTTGTTGATGAGCTGACAATGCCATTTCTATCAATTGAGGGATGTAGATTCAAGCACAGGCAAAGAGTTGGTTTTTATACCCCGCTTTTCACGACCCAAAGGCCTCTCAGAGGGGCTTGCAATCGCCTTCCCTTCCTTTCCCCACAACAGACACCCTTTGAGGTAGGTGGGGCTGAGAGAGCTCTGACAGAACTGTGACTGACCCAAGGTCGCCCAGCTGGCTTCAAGTAGAGGAGCAGGGAATCAAACCCGGTCCTCCAGACTAGAGTCCACCACTCTTAACCACTCTTAACCACTCTACCACACTGACCACACCACACTGGCTCATGAAGGAGCAGACTTCGTGCAATACATGGTCAACTTATGGAGTCCCATAAGATGGTGGGGATGGACATGCAGACGATGAACTCTGGTTACTTTAAACCATGCTTGGCTCAGTCAAACATGGTGAGTGCGGCAGATGATTGGTTAGTTTCAGCAAAGGCCCTTCAGAAATCCTGATTTGTCTGTAGCCATAGTGAATCACATCAGAGTGGCAAAGTTACTTTTTTTGCTACTTTTCACCTGGTTTTCTATACCCTAAGGTAATCATCATAACTGCCTACAAACCAGGGTTAAACTGGGTTTCCTACTCAGAGGTGAAACGACTGATCAGTGATACTACAGACCAAGATTCCCAAGCTGGTTAAGAATCCCAATTTGTTGCTCCCCTACCAGCCAACCTTAGTGGGTTGCCCAGCGTCCAGGTAGGACACTAAATTGGAGTTTGGTGATATATCTGAATATAGACTTAGATTGCTTTCAGAAGGACTGGACGAATTCTTGGAGGACAGCGGCAATTGTGATATGGAATTTTTGTCTTCAAAGGCTTTTGTATAACAGGGATAGTCAACCATAATATTAATATATCCTGCTTTACCATGCACCCTGGTCATAATTCAGATAATAGTCAACCCTACCACTCCAGTTTGGTGTAGTGGTTGGGAGTGAGGACTCTAATCTGGGAGAACCAGGTTTGATTCCCCACTCCTCCACATGCACCTGCTGGGGTGACCATGGATCAGTTACAAGTTATTTTGGAGCTGTTCCCTCAAGGGAGTTCTCGAAAGAGCTCTCTCAGCCCCACTTAGAAGAGAAGAAGAAGAAGAAGAGATTGGATTTATACCCCGCCCTTCACTCACTTGGAGTCTCAGAGCGGCTTACAAACTCCTTTCCCTTCCCCTCCCCACAACAGACACCCTGTGAGGTAGGTGGGGCTGAGAGAACTCTTTCCCAAGCTGTCCTTGAGGGAACAGCTGGTACAGAGCTATGGCTTGCCCAAGGTCATCCAGCCAGGTGCAAGTGGAGGAGTGGGGAATCAAACCCGGTTCTCCCAGATTAGAGTCCGCGCACTTAACCACTACACCAAACTGGCTCTCTACACCAAATTGGCTCTCTTACCTCACAGGGCATGTGGATCAAGAGAGTGAGTTAATTAAAAGACCTCCTGTCTTGATCGGAACCAAAAATAAGTATTTGGGAATGATTTTTGGAAATGAGGAGTTGCCACTTTGGAGCTCGATTCCCTGGGGCTCTCGGGAAATTGACACGCAAAGGATGTGTATGTTTAATGTGTCAGCAGCCAGGATTCTTTGAGGTTGTTACGAAAGGACTGGGAAGGTGAGAATGATAATACTGGTGGCGTGGCTGGTGTCAGCAGCTGGAGCTAAGTAAAGGCTTCCTGGATCACACACTATCCTTGTTGCACTGCTGATTTTGAAGGGCAAATATAGAAACATAAAACCCTTCATCCGAAACATGAGAAGAGCAATAAATGGAGGAAATAGGCTTAGTGACGGGCAGGGCTGTCCTCCATCCCGAAATGAAACCCGAATTTTTCACCCCCAACCCCATTAGTTCGGAAATGTGTACATAAACAAAAGCAAATGAATAATAAATGGTTAGAACTGCGCCCCAGGAGGTAATGGGAAGCTACCTCTGATAGTCTCTTACCTTGAAAACCCGATGAAGAGACAATCTAAAATGAAATAGGACATTTTGGAGGTTATTAATTCATGGTGTCACCATGAGTCGGAAGTGACTTGGCTGCACTCCACACACACACACACACACAGTTAGACTGATCATGACCACAGTAGGCTGGAGTTATTCATACAGCAACCCTAACCCAACGTGGGTTAAAATACAAAAGCAACTGCCCTCCAGATTATAATACCAAAATTTCAATTTAGAATATAGAAGACAGGCAGTGTGGTGTAGTGGTTAGAGTGGGAGACCCAGGGTTGAATCCTCACTCTGGCAGAGAATCTTGCTGGGTGACCTTGGGCCAGTCACGCACCCTCAGCTTAACCTAGACTCGCCAGGTTGTTGTCAGGAGAAAATGGAGGAGAGGGTAATGGAGGAGAGGGCAATGACAACTGCCTTGGGTCCCAGTGAGGAGAAAGGTGTAGGTAGAAGCGAAGTGAACACCTACATCTGAATTAAGCCAGTCCTCATATCTGCAGGACCACCTCTCTTCCTATGTCTCAAGACAACAGCTGGGCTCATCTGTTCAGGGTCTTCTATGGGTGCCAACCTGAAAATGGGCAAGATCAACAACTTCCCAGATGGGGGCTTTCCTCTCGGGGGCCCCGCCTTGTGGAATGGTCTGCCTGAGGAGGCCAGGAGGGCTCCCCCGCTTCTATCATTCCACGAACTATGTAAAATGGAGCTGTTCAGGAGGGCTTTTATGTGAAACCAATAGGGCGACATTCTAACAGAATGGTTCTGGAGGGGGTTGCATAAAAAAAAAGAATCGTGGACTTTGCCACTGCGTTTAGGATGTATTATCTATTTGCTGCATGAATTACCCTGTCGTTGTAGCACACTCCGGTCCCTAAACTTCGCCCCTGGAAGAAGTGGCAGCATTGGAGGGTGGGTTCCAGTGTATTACATCATTGCTGAGCACACTCTGGCCCCTAAACTTCACCATCCCCAGGGTGCACCACCAAATCTTTAGGAATTTCCCAAGCTGGAGTTGACAGTCCTAGTGGGGCCAACAACCGGGGAGGCTTTGACCTCTGTAAACTACTGTGTACCAGTGTGCAGACTTTAATCTGGGAGAACTGGATTTGATTCCCCACGCCTCCACTTGCAGCTGCTGGATGACCTCGGGTCAGCCACAAGTTCTTTCAGAGCTGTTCTCTCAGGAGCAGTCCTCGAAAGAGCTCTGTCGGCCCCACCGACCTCACAGGGTGTCTGTTGTGGGGAGATTGTGGGGAAGGGAAAGGAGATTGTAAGCTGCTCTGAGATTCTAAGTGAAGGGCAAGGTATAAACCCAGTCTCTTCTTCTCTACTTGGCTGTTTCGGGGAACAGGATACACATGGAGCTGCCTTACACTGAATCAGACCCTGGGTTTATCGAAGTTAGTATTGCCTACTCAGACTAGAAGCAGCTTTCCAGGGTTTCAGGCTGGAAAGTACTGGAGTCGGGAGGCGAGTTGTAGGATGACCATAGCAATGACTTTATTAAGTGAATCAGCATGTTCAGGAGATGGTCAGATCAAGCATGCAGCCAGGGCTCCAGGGCCCTCCTTATATGCCAGCCGGAGCCACACCTCTGGCCGCACCCAAAATACCTGATAGGGGCTTAGCATATGCGCATAGTCCTGATAGGGCCTCAAGTCTTAAGTTGTAGTTCATAGGTCCCCCGCGGGAGACCTAGGCTGGCTATTGGTGGTCGTTTTGGATCCGACTGTCTATTGTTCTACCTGGCTGAAGCTCAGGTAGAATCGGGCCATGTGCTCTGACCGCATGGCGGTCGCCATTACGTGACAAGAACACAACACAGGCAAAGGTCTTCCACATCACCTGCTGCCTGGCCATTTTTGCACTGGCAATGCCAAGGATTTTACCTGGGACCTTCTGGATGCCAAGCAGAGTCTCTTCTACTGAGCCACAGCACCTCCAGAATGCCGATGCAGATACACCGTTGGTCGGATCCAGCATTGCTTTGGTGTCCCTTTGGTTTGCTCCATTCTCCTCTCGCTCTGTCGGTCAGAAACCGGCCCATTGAAGTGTTTGAGGAAGAAATTTACTTGGCCACGTTTGACTCTGAAGACGATGTTTGCACTTCCCATTCATCTGATTCATAGGTACAAACAGGGATGAATATACTCGGTGTGAATTAGAGACTCCATCACGTAGCGCAAGTGCCCCAATCCATCATTTCTTATCAGCACTCTGTGGGTGAGGAGTGCCAGGGGAGCTTCCTGGATAAGCTCGTGCCAAAGTAAGCACAGCTGTGCTTGAAGAGCCCCCCCCCCCCCTGCAAAATGGTAGAAATGTTTCTGTTCACAGTGAAGGATGCTGACAGTGAGGCTTGCCAAGTTTCATCCGGCTTGAGCGGTTTTACGGTGTTTGGCGCAGTCCAAGTACACGCGCTTTACCAAAGGGGGGTGCCTTGGAAAATCCTTCCGGGTCCACACTTCTCTCCAGATTCTGGAGTTCTGAACAGGGATCTGCAAGGGGAAAAAAAAAAACATTTGGTGTTTTTTGGATTTGGGGGTTTGGACCCTTAAAAATTTGGCATTGTCTTGAAAACCCAGATTCCAAATCCAGGAATCCTGAATTTTTTTGGCTCCATTATACCCTATGGGGCCATTATATTCAATGGCAAATCTCCTAGGGTATATTCAGTGGGCTGGAGGAGGGGTTCGAAGTAGAGGCACCAAATTTGCTGTGCTGCTGGAGCATTTCCCCCAAAGAACCCCCAAGTTTCAGAAAGATTGGACCGGGGGTCCAATTCTCTGGGCTCCCAAAGAGGGTGCCTGCGTCCTCCATTGTTTCCAACGGTGGGGGGGGGAAAGCAAGGCAGGCATATAACAGAGAATCTCTGCAGTAAAAAGTGCAATGTGTCCAGCAGAACCCGTGCCACTCCAACAGTGCCAAACCCCAACAGATTTAACCTTAGTCCTGTTGGGTTATGGTGCTGGTTCTGCTGGGCACATTGCACTGGTTCTGCTGCAGACTTTGCAACTATCCCCCCCCACACACACACACTTCACTTTTGGGCTTGTTGTATGCCTTGCTTCCCCGCCCCCAATGGAAACAACAGAGGATTGGGGGCACCCTCGAACAATGGCATGCTGGACTTTGGGACTACTTTATCACAAGTAAAATCTCAGATAGAATTAATTATACCAAAGTAAATAATTCCACCACTAAATTTGATGAAGTATGGTTTCCTGCCGTTCAATATATAACTGAAAAAGATATACTTCCCAAAAATACATTGTATCAAGATATCTTATTTCTTTAACAGATTTCTGGTTTATTTGTAGATGATTAATAGGTATGAAACATGTTATTTTGGCGACTGTCTAAAGGTTGTATGTTATTTTGTATATATAATTTTTAAAATAAAGTTATTTTGTACAAAAAAAAGGAAGACGTTTGGATCGTGCGCTCCCTCCCCTTCCTCTCTCTCCTTGTGCATTGTGATCAGACACACTGAACGCACTCAGCCTGGCAGCGGCTTTGCAGGACCTCAAGCGGAGGTCTTTCACATCACCTACTCCCTGGTCTTTTCAACTGGGGATGCTAAGGGATTGAACCGAGGACCTTCTGCAGGCCAAGCTGATGTTCTACCACTGAGCCACAGCCCCTCCCCTATGTGATGTCACTCTGAACCGTAGGATGATGGTGTCATCTGTGTGACTGCTGGCACATGGCATTCAGTTTCTCTTTGTTTCCCCCACCGGTTTGGCCCTTTTCCCCAAACCCAAACAACGGACGCCTTGAAATAATGAAAGCCACTCATTTCCTCTTGCTTGGATGCGACACCTAGACACTTAATTTTGTTGATGGGTTGAGAGAATCTCAATGCTCCAAGCTGCTAATCAACTCTTCCAGGGTTTTTTTTTAAAATATCTTTTCAAGAGCCAGCCATTCTTTAATAGCATGATCCCAATGAGCAGTGACAAATTATTTGTATTATTTCCAAGAGAAACTGTTGGCATTTGCTTGGTGCAGTGCCTTTGTTACACTATGAATAAGAAATGCAGTTAATATATTACATGCCATGTGTCTTCCAACCCTACCCGGAACCTAATTACACTTTATGGGAAGTTAAGTAGGCAGTAAAGTACATGCTATGGAAAGTACGTAGAGGATATATTTAAGAACAATCCTCTGTTGGCTACCAACACCAAACCATTGTTTCAATCCTTATACTTTGGAGAACTTCATAATTATACATTTAGCACCACAGAGAGACCCTCTGAGTAATTAAACTGCTCTGCTGTAATGGCTCTGGTTCCTGTGCAGATAGGAGGCACAATCCAAATTAAAATGAACTTGGGAGGAAAATATAATAGGAAGGAAGCCCCCCCCCCCTCTTCTTCTTCTTCTTGGATGGGTGGAAACCAGACTTCTGGTTCCTGCATGTGGAGTTAGAGTTGAGGGATATCCTGGAATTTGCTGATAATCTCAGTGTAGTGGGGGGGGAAATTGGGATCCCATTGCTGCTTCTATTTGAGTTTCCTCCACAGCAGTCATCTCTGTTTCTGCAGTTGCTCTTCATTAGGATTAGCCCATCAATAATGAGCAAGGTATGCTACTCCGGCGAGCTCCAAAAAGGAATCAGAATGGGGTGCAACCTGAGAAGGTCAGACACTCCTCACTTTCCCACAAAATGTTATTTTGATCCACAAACCGTATCTGATCCACAAACCACACAGAATCACTTGATCTATTCTTCACTCATCTGGAAAATTAATCCAGCCTTGGGCATGATGTCGCAAGGTGATGACATCATCACTGCAAGCCAGACCTAGAAGCTACAGACCCTCCTGCAGCTCTCATACTGCAAATGGGATCTTCTCTCTACCATATCCCTTTACATTAAGTATCCAGGGATGAGGGAGGTTGCTTGTAGAGCTTCATTGGTGTGAATTCTGCCGGCTTGTTTGATCCACTTGCATCCAGTCACCTAACCCTAAATCCATTAATATGATCAATGGCCAAAGTAATTGTGGGTGGGAGGGGCAGGTCGCCGGCAATAGTGGCAGACTTTCCAGCGTGCCCTCCTGTTCTCTGTCCCCACTCAATGGGCTGGTGGAAGAAAGTGGGGAAAAGATTTGGAATCGCACCCACCCACAAAACGTCACTTCCAGCATGAAATCAGAAGTGGGATCATCATGGTGGCTTGATGCTCTAGGATTCATCCAAAACTCCGTGGTTTGACCACAGAGTTTTTGGGGAATCCTAGAGTGTCACCCAAATGCAATAACATCACTGCTGGTTTTGCAGCAGAAGTCATGTCATGGGTCAGGTCAATGCCAAAGAACTAGCTCCCCCACAAGGGAAAAGACTGGTTAAGACAAGGAGTGGAGTGGTGAAGACGAAAGCCTCTGTGCAAAGCTCAACTCTGTGTGGTTTATTTATGAGGTGGTGCTGTGAAGGCACTCAGTGTGTGCCGAGAGCGTCATGTGGATTTTCTCTTGACCCGATTCAGCAGCAGAGAGTTGCTCTTTTACTTAGATGCCACATCAAAGCTACAGGCCAGCTGTAAGGAGAGATCCATGGGATTTAATGCTGCATAAACCTTCTAGTGCAGGTCTCTTCCACAGAGCATCTTGTGGGCCACTACAAAGCACACACTGCTCCGTCTGCCTTGTAAGCACCTTATCTCTGATTGCTTCGGAGGCCCTCCAATCACTCCAAAGCCACCGTCTCTCAGCAACCAATTGCCACTGTTTGTGTGGACAAAATTACAGCGGTCCTCTCCCACCGCTTTTGTGGTATCTGTAATAATCAAAGCTTAGTGCTGCCTCTAATTTTCCTCAGAAGCTTGTAATGGGTTTTTACTAGCATACAGTGACCAAAGCGGCAATCCTTGTGCACACTTTCCGGCCCAAAGTCACCGTGCAGCCGTCCTACTGTTGTCAGTGAGTCATTAGGAAGAACCCTGCAGGGTTAGGAAGTGGAGGATTGTTGCCTGTCACAAAGCCACTCGGAGAAAAAGAAGAGGGCTTCTGTGCCCAGAGAGACTTCTCCAAAGCTGGGACTTAAATATTAATAGAATGCGCCTATGGGGCTATTGTTGGTGGCAGACCATGTAGAGAGGAAGGGGCGAGAAGCGAAGAAAAGAAGAAATGCATATGGCATTTCTGCTGCATTAATATTTGACTTCTTTCATTCGACATGCAGCAGTCTCCGGATCATAGAATTCCTGGTATGAAAGCCAGGGGTAGTATCCTATTTTGTAAACATGATGTTGCAATCTGAAAGGTCTGCCCACGCAGGATGAGAGAGGGCAAACGCCTCCCGCCTCCCATCACCACCGAGTCATTGAAATTCCGTAGCTCTATTACAATTAAATTTGCAACCTGTTTTTGTATCTGTTCGGCAAGGATATCGTCAAAGAGAAAAACAAGCGAGGGAGAAGAACAGAACAGAAAGGCTCGTACTGATAATTCAAGCCATTCGGATTGGACTCACAGTAATTTAAATTGTTTATTTATTTATTTGTTTGCTTATTTATTTATTTATTTTTATTGGACTTATAGCCCATCCACCCCTGTGCAGCAAGGCTCAGGGCGGGTAACAACAACGTTAAAAACAATATCATAGATGAGTTATTAAGAACAATGATCACAACAACAAATTAAGATAAAATCAGATGGTGATATAAGGCACAGAATAACATAATTTATCCACAGTGAGGTGGTACAGCCGGTGTCGATTGAAAAACTGGTACAATGACAGGATGCATGGCGGAGAAGGGGCTGGGAGAGGCCAATTCAGATGGAACTTTGCTGCCTCAGCCATGGGCCTGGTGAAACATTTCTGTCTTGCAGGCCCTGTGGAACTGCATCAAATTCCACAGGGCCTGGATCTCTTCTAGAAGGGTGTTCCACCAGGCCATGGCCAGAGCCAAGAGGGCTGGGCTCTCGCTCAAGTTGAGGTTAAACTAGGGTTGCCAAGTCCCCTCGTCTTGCTGGTGGGGGAATTGGGGGGGGGGGCATTCCACAATGTCCCTGACCTGATGACGTCACCTGGAAGTGATGTCATCACTCTGGGGATGTTGTGCGGCAACACTTTGGTTTTTGGGGCAAAATTCTATGGTAAAACCAGCTTCAAACCATAGAATTTAGCCCTCAAACCAGAACATCACCGTGTGTCATCCTCGAAGTGATGATGTCACTTCCAAGAGGAAGAAGAAGAAGAAGAAGAGATTGGATTTATACCCCACCTTTCACTCACTTGGAGTCTCAGAGCGGCGTACAAACTCCTTTCCCCTCCCCCTCCCCGCAACAGACACCCTGTGAGGTAGGTGGGGCTGAGAGAGCTCTGAGATAACTGTCCTTGAGAGAACAGCTGGTACAGAACTATGCTTGCCCAAGGTCATCCAGCAGCTGCAAGTGGAGGAGTGGGGAATCAAACCCGGTTCTCCCAGATTAGAGTCCGTGCACTTAACCACTATACTAAACTGTAAGCCATTCTGAGACTCCTTTGAGTAGTGAAGGGTGGGGCATAAATCCAATCTCTTCCTCCTCCTCCAATCTAATTGAACTGTTTACAGCAGGTTGTGTTTCCTCTGTTCTCCATTTTGAGGAGTGTGCTGTGGGGTGGAAGAGATTGGGCCAGCGGCTCTCTCTAAAGACTGGCAGCTCAGAGAACTGACAGAGCATGGCTGTGACTTGCGGCCCTCACAGTGCCTGTCTGGCTGTGAGAGAAGGGACCACACATGCATTTTGACTGAAGAACAAAAGTTTGAGTCCGGTGGCACCTTTAAGACCAACAGAGTTTTATTCAAAGTATAAGCTTTCATGTGCAAGGCACACCTTGTTAGACACAATGAAGTGTGCTTGCACATGAAAGCTTATATGCTGAATAAAACTTTTGTTGGTCTTAAAGGTGCCACTGGACTCTACTTTGAATAAAACTCTTAAAAGTTGCCACTGGACTCCAATTTTTGTCCTGCTGCTTCAGAACAACGCGGCTACTCCACCTGAAGGCATTTTGACTGACAGCCATCACAACTTTGACAAAGCATCTGTGGGAATCAAATAGTTGGGTGAATTTACCCTATGCCCCAGAGTCTCTCTCTATGTTTTCATGCCAAAAATCTTAGCAATACAGTCAAGGTTGACGGCTGTGACATTCCCTGGTCCCGCCCTCGGGTCGTCTGCCTGTCGCTGTAGCTGAGGAGCCGACCCGGCCTTTGCAGCTTGCCTTGCCTGGAGGAGCACATGCTTTCCCTTGGGAGTCTCATCCGTAGTGGCCTGAGCTGGTTCAGGGGAGAGGGTGGGAGGCCCTCAAGGAGGAGGAGCTATGCAAGCCTCAGTACAGGGATCTCTGGAGCAGTTGAGGCACCCTCCTCTCCCTGGTCGTCCGTGGGCCGATGGGGCTGTGCCCTTTATTCCAATATTCGTCACTGACCAACCATCATTGGCCTCTCCTCTCCCCCTTTTATCCTCCGCTGTCCCCCCTGAACCATCCCCGGCTTGGCTCCACCACCCCCCTTTAAGAGGGGAAATGCTGGCTCACCCTGTCTGGCTCTGCCCGTTCCCTCCTGACTCCCTTCTGCACCACAGGACCGGCCCCCACGGCTTGAAGTGCCGCGGTCCCCTGGCCTCCTCCCTGCCCAGCCTCCAGCACCAGTCTTCCCGCTGCTCTCCAACCAGTCCGCTGTCAGCTCCTTGTATGCCCCACTGAGCCGCTGCCCAGCGGTGGGGCTCGCTGCTGTCATCCCAGCTCCACTCTTCCCTCGTCGACTGGTGGCGCTGCTTTGCGCCGCCCCGCCTTGGCTCCTCTGCCGCTTTCCTGGCCCTCCTGCCACCCAGGCTGGCTGGTAAGTAGCTCTCATGTCGGGGCCCCTGATGGGGGATGGGGTGCTCCTCCGGCCACATGGCGCCACAACAGGAGACCCAGCAGGGGCTGGAACAACTTCTAACTGGGCAATGTACCCCTTTCTTTTTGAGGTGAATGATACATTGCTTACACTCTCTGCTTCTGCCTCTGAGGTTGCATCTAATGAAAGATAATTAAAATACAAATCTGAAAAGGAAATTACAACAGAAACCAGAAATAAAATCAGAACAGCATAAAAGCCAATCAAATCAGGTTAATATTTATTTGATTGTTCAAATAAATCCAGTATTTCTTCACCTTCACCAAGAATAAGGTAGAAATCAATGAAAAGCTCAGGGAACATTTTTCCCCTAGTACCTAAAACCTAGGAAGCATAGCACAAGGCTCTCTATGGGCATGGAGTTCTACCACTGAGGTGCCACCACTAAAAAGACCAGTCCCCAGTGCTCACCTACCTCATTGCTGCCAATTTCAGCATATAGAACAGAGGCTCAGATCTTTGCAAAAGTGCCGTTATATACAGGTATATCCATTGCTTCCAGTGCCCTGGTTAAAGAGGTCTTTAACAAAATCTAGACAGGCTGGTTATTCCCATTATGACATAAAATGGCCAAAGAATAGGCTAGTTAAACTACTATGTGAAATTTAGTATCGCCCTGCTCACTGCTTTTTGGCCTTCATTATCCATTAGGGTTTGTTTGTTTGTTTACTTCATTTATGCCCTACCTTTCCCCCCAGTGGGAAGCAGCTTACATGGTTCACCTGCTTTTCATTTTATCCTCACAACAACCCTATGAGGTAGGTTAGGCTGAGAACATTTGATTGGGCTGCTAGATCACCCAGCCAGCTTCCATGGCAGAGTGGGGGTTTGAATCTGGGTCTCCCAGGTTCTAGTCTGACACTCTAGCCACCATACCATGCATCCAGCTAAATCCAAGCCGAAAAAATACCTGAAAAATACCTTATTGGTATTTTCTGGATATTCCTTCAGACAGATATAAATTTGGGGTTTTTTTTGGCTATCTGAAATGGCCAAGCCACAAAAATATTTGGGATTTTTTCTAGGCCGCCAGATAATCAAAGTTAAAGGGCATTTAAAGGGATTGCAGTCCCTTTAAATGCCTTCCAGGTGAATTTGCTGCTTGGAGAAGGTGTCTAAAGGGACTGTGAGCCTTTTAAATGCCTTTGGAGTTCACTTGCAGAGCCCCGGCTTGGAGAAGGCATTTAAAGGGACAGTGATCCCTTTAAACATTTTTTTTCTCCATTGAAACCAGTGGAGGATGGGGGTACTTATTTTGGGGGGCCATAAAATTGGACCCTTAGGTCCAATCTTTTTTAAACTTGGGAGATTTATTGAGGAGAGGCACCAGCAAGTACGCTGCAAATTTGGTGCCTCTACCTTAAAAGAAACATCCCCCAGAGTTCCAGATACTCTCAGATTGATTCTCCATTATATCCTATGGGGACCATTGACTATAATGGTCCCCATAAGGCAGGGGTCCTCAAACTATGGCCCACAGGCCACATGCGGCCTGCCGAGGGCATTTTTCTGGACCGCTGGGTGTGCCACCAGGGGTCCATTGGAGGGGGAGCTCACCGGAGCGCCGCTCCGGGAGTGATGAGCCTGGAGGGAGGATACATGATCAAACCCCACCCCCTCCTCCCAGTCGGCCAGGAGGAGGCAGAAGGAAGAGGGTAAGTGTGCAAGGGCAGGCCTCTGAGCCAGCTAGGAGACCTGCGCCAGTCCTGGGCGCCCAGGAGCTGGGTGGGGATGTTTTTTTGGGGGGGGGAAGCAGCGGCGGCAGGCACTCTGGCCGGCCCCAAGTCCCCTAGCTGGCTCAGAGGCCTCTGAGCTGGCTAGGGGACCTTCACCAGTCCCAGGAGCCGGGTGGGGATGTTTTCTGGGGGGGGGAGGGGGAGTGGGAAGTGGCGGCGGCAGGCGCTCCAGCTGGCCCCAAGTCCCCTAGCCGGCTCAGAGCTAGGAGACCTGTGCCAGTCTTGGGCGCCCAGGAGCCGGGTGGGGATGTTTTCTGGGGGAGGGGGGGTGGGAAGCAGCCATCAGCGTAGACTTCAGGGGGGGCTGGGGAGCTGGCCCCCCTCCCAAACTTTTCTGTAGGGTACTGAGCCTCCCCCGGGGAGGCTTTAATCCTTCCTGGTAGGAAGCGTCTCCTGACCTCCCAGGAGGAGGAAGCAAGGACCGAATGCAGCTCTTGGAGCCCACTCCTAGGACTCCAGAGGCTTGTCCCCCCGCCCAGTGTGCATAGGAATTTGTTCATAGTTTTTTTTAAAACTATAGTCCGGCCCTCCAACGGTTTGAGGGACAGTGAACTGGCCCCCTGTTTAAAAAGTTTGAGGACCCCTGCCATAAGGTATAATAAAGCAGGGGGGAAAAATCAGAATTTCTGAAAAATCATGAACCCCATTATCATACTGGTATTAGGATTCAGGAACATCAGAAAATACCGATATTTTTCAGATTCAATATAACTGAATCCAAAAAATACTGGGGTTTTTTTGCACGCTCTAAGTACTAACCAGGGCTCACCTATTGTAATCCATGATAAAGTGATGACTGCCTTTCCCCTCTTGGAAATACCAAACAGTGTATTTCAGGGAACAACTGAACATTCTGCGACACCTCATCAGCCAGTCGTTTCCAGAGGCTTCAGTGCCACAGGCACAGTACAATACAGATGATTTTGATTTCCAAACACCTAAGCTTTTTTGGCACCCATATGGAAGCGAGAAAGAAAACATTGTCAGATAATTAAGAGTGACAATATTGTGTTGTTTGCTTATTTGGAACAGTTATTTTAAACTTTTTTTGTGGGTGTTTGATGTATGCATTTTTTAAATACCAAGTCCTTGAGCAAGTCCTAATTAACAAGGCCGAGTGTGTGGAATTCCGCCTACATTCCAGCTTCACTGGCATTTGGCTCACCTGTGTTTGAATCTTATCATGCCTTTTGACAATGCTCGCATTATGTTAGAGCTGATAAAAATAAAGCACCTAATGAGTCATAATGGCAGTTGGCTATTTTCAGGTGGGTTGCCATGTTGGTCGGAAGCAACAGAACAAAGTCTGAGTCCAGTGGCACCTTTAAGACCAACAAAGTTTAATTCTGGGTATAAGCTTTCGTATGCAAGCAAACTTCACCATACACTTCATTGTGTCTAACAAGGTGTGCTTGCACATGAAAGGAAGGGAAGGCGACTGTAAGCCACTCCGAGATTCCTTCGGGTAGTGAAGAGCAAGGTATAAAACCAACTCCTCCTCCTCTTCACAGTGCCTAAGCCGCCCTGAGCCTGTTTGCAGGGAGGGCGCAATATTAATGGAATCAATCAATCAATCAATCAATCAATCAATCTGCTATACCACTGAGCCATGGCCCTCGTACCAACTCTCTCCTGGATATGGGCTTGATGGGAAGGCATCTGACTGCTTCTGAGAGGGAAGTCAGCATGATACAGCCGGATGTCATTGGATCTTGGGAGCCAAGAAGGACTGGTGCTTGGATGGGAGGCTGCCAAGGAAGACTCTGCAGAGGAAAGCTGTGCCTTGAATGCCCCTTGCTGGGGTTTGCTGTAAGTTGGTTGCACCTTCATGGCTCCATCAATGGTAGTTGGAGGCTGGCAGGAGGGACACTGGCAGGGCTGAGAGGAAAGAGTTCAACCTGCTGCAGAGGAAAGAGTTCAACCAGCGCCTCAGGGAGGCTCGTAGAAGCTGCATGATCCACCGGGAGCAGAGAGGGGTGGGCGGCCACCTGGGAAAGTCACTGGCGGGTGGAGCGAAGGGGGCGCTGTGAGGTGCTGATGCCCAGAGATGGCTGTGGACTGGGGGCTCATGGGGGGTGGTGGCTGCTCTTCCACGGGGGGAAGCAGGCAGGCCAGCATCTCCTGAGAGGCGGCACTCTAGGCAACTACCTATCTGGCTTCTATGGTCGCATCAGCCCTGGACACTGTTATCTGGACCTGGGCTCAGGTAAGGAGGAGAAGTATCTGCTTGCTTCCTACCCTGCCTCACAAATGGGTGTGTTATGTGCTGTCAAGTCACTTCCGACTGATGTCGACCCTATGGATGAATGACTATCACTAACAGCCCTGCTCATGACTTACAAGCTGAAGTCCATGGCTTCCTTTATTAAGTCAGAAATGACACAGTCTATAGTCCCCTTATTTCTTTACTCTTAAATGTCTGAGGAGAGTGATGAGGATGACCAGGGGCCTGGAGACTATTCAGCCCTATGAGGAAAGGCTGAGGGACCTGGGAATGTTCAGTCTGGAGAAGAGGAGGTAGAGGGGGGACAGGATGGCTCTCTTGAACAGGGGTCATTTCGTAGAAAAAGAGGTGCAGGAGCTCATTAGCATAACTCATTTGCATAACTCATTTGCATATGCCACACCCCCTAACATACCGAAAGTGTGTCAGAAGGCAACACCCACCCCTCAGGCTCCACTCCACAGGTGAGTGAAACTGACCTGCTCTTCCTCCATTCCCTTCCCCATCCAATACTTTGTGCAATAAAAATAAGTGTAAAGAACACACCCTCATTCTCTTCCTGCTCCCTTGAAACCACCAGGTTTCAAGTAGACTTGAGATACCCAGGACATGTGCACCACCCATCCCTTCCCCTCCCCACAACAAGACACCCTGTGAGGTAGGTGGGGCTGAGAGAGGTCTTTTGAGAACTGCTCATGAGAGAACAGCTCTGAGAGAACTTGTGACTGGCCTAAGGTCACACCAGCAGCTGCATGTGGAGGAGTGGGGAATCAAACCCGGTTCTCCCAGATTAGAGTACAACTCCTGACCACTACACCAAACTGATAAGGTGGAAGCTGCTGAAGGGTTGGTGAAATTTCTCCAGTACTTATGTGCCATCTGCCCAGATAAAAAATGGTATACTTAGAAAATTTATATGCCACCTTGAGCAAGTCTCTGGAAAAGCAGCACACAGTCATAAAAGGAACAATGATAAAATTATCAATATTAAAACAAAACATTAAAATCAATAAAGACCCTAGCAGGGCTTTCCCCGGGGCACTGTGCCTCTGCACTGCTCGGGGAAGCCGAGGAGGGGGTGGGGCTTGGTCATGTGCCCGCCCCCTGGGCTCCTCACTCCCGGAGCTGCGCTCCTGTGCGCTCCCGCTCCAACGGACCCCTGCTCTTGAAGTATCTGAAGGGCTGCCACTTAGAGGAGGGCAGGGGGCTGTCCCTGTTGGCAGCAGAGTAGAGGACTCACAAGAATAGGTTTAAATTAAAGGTGGGAAAATACCGGCTGGATATTAGGAAATACTTTTTTTACAGTAAGAGTTGCGCAACAGTGGAACCAGCTGCCTTGGGAGGTAGTGAGCTTGAAGAAGTCTTCAAGCAGCAGCTTGACAAACAATTGTCAGGGATGCTCTAGGCTGATCCTGCCTTGAGCAGGGAGTTGGACTAGATGGCCTGTATGGCCCCTTCCAACTCTGTGAATCTAGGATTCTATGAAATACATTTTCCCCAAACTGGGGCCATTACATGGATTTATGTTCTCCCTATAAGTTCTTTTTTTAAAAAAAACTTCCTCGGTCCGTTGCAATTTACTTCCTTGGTATATTCAAAGTATATTGCAAGGCTCTTTTTCCAGCCCAAGCCCAACCTGAGACCGAGAGGGTAGAGATTTACCAGCCGTGTCATCTGAACAAGGACTCCCCGAAGGTTTCTTGGCCAAGCTTTAACTCTCAGAGTCCAAAGCGACATCCTTCTGCCCTGCTCTGCCTGCTCCAAATTTATAAAAGGGCATATGATTTCTGCCAAGGATAAAACATAGTAATAAATTCAATCCACCAAACTCTTGCTTCGACGCATATCAAATGATGGCCGGGCATTCTCTGTTCTGCTAACTGCTCCAAGGCATTAGCTAGCAAGTGATAGAATTTTATGGCTGCGCAGAAAAAAACGGAGATGTGTTCCAGGATTTAATTGGAGCCACGACCCAGCAAGAAGCAGACTTGGAAGAAACATATGCATAGAGGATTATTTGTCCATTTCAGATGGGTATATCTAGCTGTTACCTGAATACTGTTTACTAGTTGTAAATGCAGTGTGGTGTCAGGCTAGGACAGGGGCACTTTTCCTCATATGGGGGGAAAGCTTCTGCTTTGGATGCTTACTGATGCCGTACAGTTTGGTGTAGTGGTTAGGAGAGCAGACTCTAATCTGGGAGAACTGGGTTTGATTCTCCTCCATGTGTAGCTGCTGGGTGACCCTAGGCAAGCCGTAGTTCTCTCAGAGGTGTTATCTCAAGAGCAGTTGTCTCAGAGCTCTCTCAGCCCCACCTACCTCACAGGGTGTCTGTTGTGAGGAGGGGAAGGGAAGGAGATCGTAAGCTGCTCTGAGACTCTGAGTGAAGGGCAGGGTATAAATCCTCTTCCTTCTCCTACTTCTTCTGGCAAATTGATTCTTACCAAGGCATCTTCAGATGATTGGTGTAGAAGAAACTTAGCAAGGAAGGGAATGGGAAGGGTTGTGGTTTGGTCCCTGGCATCTCCAGTGAAAAGGACCAGGCAGTTTGTGAAAGTCCTCTCCCTGAGACCCTGAAGAATTGATGACAGTCTGAGTAGATGATACTGACTTTGATGGACCAGGGGTCTGATTCAGTATGTTCATATGTTTGATAGAGTGCACATCAAAACACGAAAGTTCATAAAGTGCGAATTTTCGGTCTGTAACTCCCATTCGTTTTTTTTAAAAACTTTCCTTCAAAAAAAGAAAAGGGGGAAAAACATTAAAATCTAGCCACTAAGATTTTTTTTAAAAAAAGAAAAATACATAAAGATAAGACAAAATTATAAAAACAGTGCCGGTGAATCTACACGTAAGTTTATATAATGGTTTTCAAATATCTAAAAATAAGTCAATATCCAATTGCCATCTATATACCATATGTTCAAATGTTGATAGAGTTCTAAGGTCCTCGATCCATCAGTTTACTGGAGGTGGACTTTTATCTTTTCAGTGCTGTAATATGAGTTTTTTAGCTGTAGTAACGGGAGAGAGAGTCTCTTTTCATTGACCATTGGTTAGCCTCCAAGAAGTGGGCAGATAGTTTTAAAGCCCATAAGAATCCTCAAAAATCAATGAACATTCTAGTGCACAATTCAAACGAGTAATAACTGCTTCCCAGAAAAACTGAATGACTGGATATGCCTAAAGCATATATGTAAAGGACATGTCCCGTAAGTTACAATGCCAACAATTAGACACTTTGCTCAGTTCTTTGCTATAAAGTCACTGTGGTGTCCACTATATGCTAAACATAATATTGCTGAATAAATCTCAACTTAAGATCTATAGAAATAGTCAATGTAGAATTTAAGGCCGTATCCCATTGCTTGGCAAAACAGAGTAATCTAGCTCCTTATTCCATTTGTTTCTGGATTCTGTACATCATACAATCATAGAATCATAGAGTTGGAAGGGACCTCCAAGGTCATCTAGTCCAACCCTCTGCACAATGCAGGATATTCACAAATACCTCCCCCCCCCTCCACACACACACCCAGTGAACCCTGTTCCATGCCCAGAAGATGGCAAAAAAAACCCTGCAGGATCTCCAGCCAAACTGGCTTGGACAAAAATTGCATCCTGACTCCAAAGTGGTGATCAGCCTTTCCCTGGGCATGTAAGAAAGGGCCACTGAGGCAACCCTTCCTGCCCTCCCTTCTCAAGATCAGCCTAAGTTCACAGAATCAGCATTGTTGTCAGATGCCCCTCTAGCTTCTGTTTGAAAACTGCCAAACAAGGAGAGCCCACCACCTTCTGAGGAAGTCTGTTCCACTGAGAAACTGCTCTGTCAGGAAGTTCTTTCAAATGTTTAGCCGAAAACACTTGTGATTTAATTTCAACCTGTTGGTTCTAGTCCGACCCTCTGGGGCAACAGAAAACAACTCTGCACCATCTATATGACAGCCCTTCGAGTACCTGAAGATGATTACCATATTCCCTCAGTCGTCTCCTCTCCAGGCTAAACATACCCACCTCCTTCAACCTTTCCTCATAGGACTTCATCTCCAGACCACTCAACGTTTTTGTTGCCCTCCTCTGGACACGTTCCAGCTTGTCTATATCCTTCTTAAATTGTGGTGCCCCAAACTGAACACAATACTCTAGGTGAGGTCTAACCAGAGCAAAGTGATACCATCACTTTATGTTATCTGGACACTATACTTCTGTTGATACAGCCCAAAATTGCATTTGCCTTTTTAGCGACTGCTAACTGATATAAAATATTTACAAAAAATATTGTAGGTTTCATTTTCTGCCTTGATTTCATTAGAGTTTCCCGGAGGAAAAGGGACTCTGAGACACTTAGTGTCACAGGGCCATATGTAGATACAAATGTTGTGACTATAAGTATTGCCATTCTACAGAAGGTGACAAAGCATATGTAGACCTCGACTGAGAAAATGACAAACACTTATCTTTAGAATCTATCAACTGATCCAATGTAAAAAAAATCCCCTTGTCAATCCTAGCCTTCCACAAAAATTTCTGCCCAGTTTTTAGATCTGGATGGGCCCATAATGTTAATTTAGAATGTGAAAATGGATCCAATTGACACTGTCATGCCATTAAACATCACTGGCTGCGATCACACACAATTAGCCCTGACATAGGTGCGAATGCTGGGTGGATTTAAGATGTGTGATCAGACATGTGTGATCAGACATGAATATCCCACAGCCAGCAGCAACCCATGTTGCTCCACTGCAGAAGCGGAGTAAACAGGCACTGGGGAAAGTCCAGTAGCAAACGGGTAGCTACGGGCCACGGATGGACATTCCCCTGTCTGATCACTCCAGTGCGCTCTCATGGCATCAGGATGGTCTGATCAAGCCATCATGACTCCGTGCTGTTGTTTCCCCACCCCTCTTCTCAGTATGCGCATCAATGCACACTACATAGGGAGCCCTCAGGGTGGAGGTGCAAATCATCGATCCCCCGTTTAAGTACCTCGGAAACAAAGAGCAACCCCCCCCCAAACTCGACTCACCCGTGGTTGCATCTGATTACGCAGTGACAGGCTTCAAAAAACTGTGTGATTGCACAATTGTGGGTCAACTCCCACCAGAGGAAATAGCCTCTCTTCCCCCCCCCCCGCTTTATCTCATGTGTGTGACCGCAACCATTGTTTTCTAGTTCCAGAACCTGCAGGAAGAATGGGATCCACCCTTGCACAAGTAGACCCTTATACATTCCACCAAGAGAGGAGCCCCAGACAAGATGCCTTCGAAAGAGCCCATGATGCAAGGAACATTCCCAGCTATTAGTACAAGCTGACAAGTCTGCTGGATGAGATGAAGCCAGGGGAACCAAATCCTCCTTTATTGAATGGAAGCTGCATCCTCTTTAGAGAAATTCGAGAAGGTGAGGAACCCCACATAAATTTCCGAAACAAAGTATTAATTTTAAGACTATATCTGCAAGGTATATATAAAGGAATTGCAACGTAAAATGTAAATAATCTTAGGTATAATATTCATTTTGAGTGTATTCACTTTGACCCATAGAGACAAGTTTAAAGTTGTCCAGCGACCATTAACATATCAGAAAACTTCTACATCAAGATTTGCAAGGGACAATTTTAAGGAGAAGACCAAGTTATGGCAGATCTAACCTCCGCATGCCGCAAATACTCTCACGGCTGTGTCATAAACGGCCAAACAAGCAGCAACTGCTTCCGTTTCTCAAGTCTCGAAGAAATCACAAAGAAGAGCTTGCACAGAGGACAAAGGCACTGGATTTTGCAATTATCACATCTCAGAACCTGGTAATAAAATTAAGCGAAACCTTTGAATGGCAGCCAGTCTGCTCTGCTTCTCGACTCCATGGGGAACGGCAGAGAACAGCTGCAAGACACCACCTCCCACCAGGCAAAACAAGACAGGTATGATGAGAACACATGGGAAAATAATTATTCTAAACGCACCCCCCTCCCCCCTACACAAGATGCTGCTGCAGAAAAATATCAGGATTCGAATCTTTGTGGATGAAGGCAGGCGACGGGAAGAGAACTGAAAAAGGCATGATAAAGCTATGGCTGCCCGTGGCGTTCCTTCTCTTGCCTCCTGTTCCGTTATAGTATCCTGGGAAATAGACGTTTTTTGAGTCAACCACCACTACTACCATACGGCTTCTCACTGGGAACAAAATTTGCTACCATACCATGAGTAAAATTTGCTAGGGCCTCTGGGGGGGTAAGAGAGCGTTGCTTGGAAAAAGGCATGCTTCTGAGGCTCTCCTGGCCTCCTCTGCAGGTTTTAGAGTCCCAGGTTACCTGGTCTTGTTTTTAAACTGGAATTGATGCATGAAGGGACGTTCATTGTTCTTCTTTGATTTTTTTTGCTGGGATCTTCACTTGCATTTCCATGCATGCAACATGGTCCAACTGAAGGACATAATTTTTCTGCCTCCCCAAGGACCCCCTGGGAACAGGGGATGGGAGGACCCCCTCCCCTAAAAAAGAATAGTGGGAGGCATTAGGGGCTGCTTTTGGAAGGGGGGGGCGCATGCTCTGTAGGTGGAAATCCCTGCACCCATGGAAACTCTTTTCTAGATCTAAGCCTTCATTTTGAATTTTGAACAGAGCCCGGCAAGTTGGCATATGGCCACAGTTCCTTCAACTTATTGGCATAATTTCCCCTTCTGAATTACCAATAAGGACTTGCCCATTAATAAAGCACCTCAAAAGAACAATCTTGATAATATTGGTAGCATGATTCTTTGTGTGTGTGGCGTTTTATCAAGGCGCAGGACTGCATGCATACATCACTGAAACAGACACACATGCACACACACTAAAAGAACCTTGATGAAATCATCCACATAGCCACTTTCCTAAAAGCACAGGTTTCCCTGTTTACAGTGTTTTATCCATGCGCATGAGTGCGTTGGTGATATAAAGGGGGGAAAGATATACTCTCATGCTCGGGTCAGATCTAGATTGTATTGTTGTAATGGGTTGCCCTTGAAAAATGGTTTGGCAAGCTTCAATGGGTACAAAAATGCTGAAGCCACTACAGAGAGCACCTCATATCAATCCTGAAAGAACTTCATGGGCTGCCTACCTGCTTCTGGGCCTCATTCCAAGGGCTATCCATTACCTTAAAAGTCCTGAACACCTAACGGGCAACTTACCTAAAGGACTGCCTTTTCTTCTATGTTCTGGACTGATAATAATCACGGCAGGCTCTTCTCCATGTGGATGTAGTGGTCATAAGATGGTGGCATAAAGGAGAGGGTATTTTGTAGAGAAGAACCCTTCTTCTGAAAGTTCAGGCCTGTGGAATTCCACCAGGCCTCTAGCTTTGCTAGCTTCGCTTTAGGGGCCAGGTGAAAATGTTCCTTTTTTTTCAGTTGAGTCTTTAAACTGAAAGATTTTGTTAGGACTTTTGTCCAATATTCAAGAAAATTCAGAGTAATGGATCTTGCTTTTCTGGAAAGAAGAGATTGCTTCTTTTAGTTTAAAAGAAACTTTATTACTAAAGGAAAAAGGGAAACGGGATTAGCTACAAATAAACAAAACATGCTTACTAAGCAGCATTGTGCTGCGTCTGCACACTAAGACATCCTACTACAGAGAGAGAGAGATTACAATGGAGGATCTCTCCTTCTTCTTGACCCCTGAAAGGAAACACCTGATATCATTGACCAATTAGCAGAACAGTACACCTTTAGGTTTCCCAGGCTTAGAGTCAATTGGCCAGCTGCCAGGCACTTCCAGGTTAAACTAAGAAACACAACAAGCTGCATAGGTTAACCCCATAATGACTGAAATCCCAGGTCTTGTCTTTCATACTCATTTCTCCAACAGATTTTACTCAGGTGGAGAGAGACAGGGAGAGAGGAAGAGAGAGAATCTTATTTATTTATTTTTTTATTAGACTTATAGGCCGCTCTCCCCACAGAAGGAGAGAAAATTGTTGTATTTTATTGTTGGGAACTACCGCATAGAATCATAGAGTTGGAAGGGACCTCCAGGGCCATCTAGTCCAAGGTGCAAGGGTTGAAAGGGCAGGATATAGATTTTGACAAAGAAATAAACAACTACCAAAGAGCAGTGCTCTGATTCCAGGATTAATTTTAGAAATTCTCGCAATGAAAACCCTGGTGGAGAAGAAATAAAACATAGCCTGTGAGCCATTCCTTAGCCATAAGCGAATGGAAGATGGGTGATCCTTCTACCTCAGCTTCTGATGAAGTGAGCTCTGGATCACGACAACTTTTAAAACTACCAAAAAAAAGTTAGCCTTTAAGGTGTCGCAAAATTCTTTGCTGTTGCGACTGCCAGAGGCAAATGTGACTCCCCTTCTGGGACTTATCTATTCAGTTGGAGGGCCAGATGTGTCCTCCAGAGTGGTGGTCCCCTAGTTGGCCAACTCTGCTTGAACTGAGGAGAACTATCTTGTTGGCTACTGTTTAGGCATTTAAACATGTCAAGAGAAAGAATGAGACAAGCAAACAGACACACACAGAGAGATGATTATCTAATGTTCCAGTTCTTCCTGTGGCTGGTAGGGGGAAAAGGAGGGGGAGCTAGTGGGAATTATAAACAAGCATCTGTTGTTTCTTGCAGTTTCGAACCTCTGGCTTGGGTGTGCTTTTGATTAGCAGGGAAGTGTTCAATAACCTGTCCGGCATGATGCTTGGGGATTTAGCAACAGCACAGTTCCCCTGAAGACTACCGCATGCCGAACTGAAATCGTATCCCACTCGTAATTAGATGTTTGTTTATCATCTGCAACAGTTTAAAGGCTTGTTGAGTGTATGGAATTGAAACATCGTGTCCGACGCATGCAGTTCCCTCGCATTCTGTTTCTGGTCTAAACCAACATATTTGCAGACGTATTATAGAGTTTGTCTCTCCCCCCATCTTGGTCCTTCAGCATGTGGTTTGGAATTACGTGATCATACTGGGGTACTAGGGGGGATCTCTTGGAAATCATGAAGCGTGTAAACGATTCTTATTATATTTCATTAGAGTTTCCACCATATGGTCCATGCTGGTTGGTTAACACCCTGTAGATGGAGAACATTCTTCTTCCTTAACTATATCATACAGGAGAAGCCATCTTTCTTTATGCCTCACTGATCATGCAGAGGATAATATGCACACCAGGCAATAGAAGCATTTGAGTGTGTCCATGGTGTCACTCAGAGAAGAGTTTGGACTTCTCACCCGTGAAGGTTTACCCCCTCCCCCTTGATTTCGCTTCTCACTTATGGAAATTGAGCCCACATTAGATGGGGAGGTTGCTGGCTGGAAATGTTGCTCCTTTCAATGGCATTATTCTTTCTGCCATTGATGGGAATGCAAGTTTCATTGCAATAAGTTCAGAGCCTTGGAGTCCTACTGGACACAGGTCGCCTGCTGGAAGAACTGGCATCCATGGCATTGAAAAGTTATTTTTTCCTAGCTTCATTACATTTGGAAGTTTTGGCCACATTAATGCATGCTTCAGTAACCTTGAGGCTAGGTTACTGTAATGCACAATATACACATACGTATATATGTATAAGTTACATACATTGCACTACAACTACTCTATGCTCTTAGTATTGAAAGCATACAACATGTGTGCGCAACACAAATAAATCTAACAAACCAACAGGGAAGGGCAGAGAGCGGAAACGGCTGTCAAAATATAAATGTAATAAGAAAGAAAACACGGAACACTCATGTCTACCTGGAGTTCAGGGGCAGGTTGGCCATTGAGGACTGTGGGGAAAGTCTTAGTGGGCTGATGGTACAGGTAGCTACCCAGACCCAAGTGAGGGTTAGCCCTTGCCCCATGCAAGGCAGGTGGGAGGTGCCAGTGAGCCAGTTATATATAGTGGTTAAGAGCGGTGGACTCTAATCTGGAGAACCGGGTTTGATTCCCTACTCTTCCACATGCAGCCAGCTGGGTCAATGACAAGTTCTCTCAGAGCTGTTCTCTCAAGCGCAGTTCTCAAGAGAGCTCTCTCAGCCCCACCTACCTCACAGGGTGTCTCTTGTGAGGAGGGGAAGGGGAAGGAGATTGTAAGCCACTCTGAGTGAAGGGCGGGGTATACAGGGGTCTTTTTGATGGGGAACGAGCAGGAACGGCATTCCGGGAGTAACAAGCCCAGGAGTAGGGAACCCAGGTATGCTTGCATGCCTCCCCTTTGCTTCCCCGGCCAGCTTGCTGTGGCGGGTTGGCTGGGGAAGGGAAGGGCAGGCAGGCATACATGCCCCCCCTTTTCTCTGAGCCTCTCTGCTTTTGCAGAGAAATTCAGGGAAGTGGGGGGGGGGATTTAAATGCCTTTCTTTCCCATCCCCATCTGGGGAAGGGAATGCAAGACATTTTAAACATGCCTGGGTTCCCTGCCTGCGGGGCACCTGGAGAAGATCAGGCAGGGAACCCAGGCATGCTCTCATGCCTGTCTTTTGTCAGGGAGCGTGGCATATGCAAATAAGTTGTGCTAATATTATGCTAATGAGCTTGTGCCCCTCTTTTTCTATGAAATGACCCCTCACCTGGGTATAAATCCAATCCCCCTCTCCCCCTTCCCTCCTCCTCCTCCTCCTCCTCCTCTTCTTCTTCTTCAGCCCATGTATGAATGATGGGAGCCGCCAGCCCAGCACCATGGGCTTAGCACCCCAACCCTGTGTGAGAAAGGTTCAAACGACCACTGCAAGGCCATGGCCCCAGCCCCATGGGAGGTGGGTGTGAACCACCACTCTGAGCCAGCAGAGCCTTGGATGAGGCAGGTACACAAGCCTGCTCGTCCTCCCTCTCCTCTCCAGCAGGGGGGCGGACCGGGGCAGGGCCCCTTTCCATGGCTGTTGGTGCCTCTCCGTCCACCCTAGCTGGTGTTTATCACCTACTACACAATTTACTGTGAAATCCCATTCAGAGTTCATCCTGTCTCCAACCATTGACTACAACAGGCTTAGAACAGAGAGAATTTGAGCTTCAATCTGAAAAAAATAAACCAGTTTTCTCGCTCCCAGTGCTGCAGAGGAAAACTTGGAACATTCGGACAGCGTTGAGTGAAGGCTCACTTAGTGAAGGCTGGCTGGGAAGACCTTCCAGTGATCGGGGAGGGCCTTTGATGCACCTGCTCTTCCCCATCAACATGCTTTCCAGCTGTCTACCAGATGCTCCTGCCACCCGCTGTCACTTTGCCACCCCTGCTGCCACCTGTCATCTGCCCATGAGTGCCCAGCCAAGCCTCACCAAACCTTGCCCACCAGCTCTTGGACTCGACCCATCCAAAACAGGACATATGTGCAAATCGCATTTTGACATTCAAAACAATCATGGCCAACATTTGTTGAGAGTTGGTGGAAACTGGGACATTACACGTGGGGATCTCTGAGCCATCATGAGGAGACTGATGATTGGGGAAATGTTCCTGAACTGAAATATAGCTCTCCACGGTACTATATGCTCTTGGTGGTTCATACCCACTGACAGCAGCCAGTTTGGTGTCATGGGTAAGAGCTCAGATTGTAATCTGGGAGAACCGGGTTTGATTCCCCACTCCTTCACATGCAGCTGCTGGCCTGACCTTGGGCAAGCCACAGTTCTCTCAGAGCCATTCTCTAAAGAGCAGTTATCTCAGAGCTCTCTCAGCCCCACCTGCCTCACAGGGTGTCTGTTGTGGGGTGAGGAAGGGAAGGAGATTGTAAACTGCTCTGAGACTCCGATTGAAGGGTGGGGTGTAAATCTAATCTCTTCTTCTTTTTCTCCTTATTCCTCCGGTTTCTTTCTTACCTTTTAACTGATACTTAACTGCCCTCAACATTCAATGCCTTCTAGATGGCAGTGAGCATGCTCAGTCCTCATCAGGCCATTTTTGAGGGCACCCAGGCTCTGAAACTCCCTGCCATAGGAAGTTCGCCAAGAAACTTCTCTCCTTACTTTTATATGCCAGGTCAACACATTTTAGTGGCCCTGATGGGAGCAGGAAGGCAGAGTATAAATTTTGTAACTAACTAAATATGCATGTATTTCTTTAATATGTTTATATGTTGCACTTTCCCCCTTGTGAGGGGCTCGAAGCTGCTTCCAGTGTAGCAATACCATAGATCTCATGGAAAAGTCCAATACTCCACCATGCTACTTCTTGCCGTCATTAAAGTCCTGCCTACCAAGTACCAATTTGCAAGGTTGGGTTGGGATTTGGACTTGAGTCTGACGTTGTAATCCCTATGCCCCTGCAGTTCTCCAGCAACAGCAATGGGATGAGAAGTTCCTCTGAACTCCTAACTGTGACAGGGGCTCACTCCAGACAACATCACCAGTATCATATCTATGTCACTGCAATCCAGATTCAGGCACTCCAAGAGGGAGACCAGCAAGGATTTACAGGGGGCATTTAATTTCCCCCTGAATCCTCCTCTACCACCATATCCTCTTTTCCTTCCCTGGCAGCACCCATAGTTTCCCCTCTTCCTGCTGCCTTCTCTCCTCCTCATCCACAAGCCAACTGACATTTATCTGCCCTCTTCTCTTCAGCTTTCTGTCCTTTCCTTCCCCTGGCAGTCTCTCCCCAGCAAAGGGTTGGTTGAGTTGTACAGTGCTTGCTACTACTGAACTGGTCCAGGCCAAGTTGTGTGGCGGCTGCTGCCACTGGTCTGGGCCCAGCTGAGCTGTGTGATGACCCCCCGCTGGGGCAGGCCTAACAGTTGCATGGTGGCTAGTATCGCTGGTCCATAGGGTTGCCAGGTCTGGGTTGGGAAATACCTGGATACTTTGGGGGTGGATCCAGGAGAGGGTGGGGTTTGGGGAGGGGAGGGGCCTCAGCATGGTACAATGCCATAGAGTCCACCCTTCGAAACAGCCATTTTCTCCAGGGGAACTGATCTCTGTCAGCTGGAGAGCGATTGTAAAAGCAGGAGATCCCCAGGCCCCACCTGGAGGCTGGCAACCCTACTGGTCCAGGCCTTGCCGAGTTGTGTGCGTAGGAAATTTCTGGGTTGCCTAGAGGTTTGTCCCCAGAAAGTCAGGGAATATCAGGAGGGGGATGGGACCTTTCTAGGACTGCTTTGGCCTTCAAGGCCACTTCTACCATACTCACAGCTTTGCTTTACAGAAACCAAAACTGGAAATATGTTTGTAGTTACCTAGCAACCTCCAAGATGGCCCCAAGCTCTCAAAACATAGTTTCATTGGCCATTTTCTTAAAGCTACAAGTGTTGTTTTTATTATTTTGGGCAGTTTTAATCTCCCAATGTCTTTTTTTTTTTAAGATTTGAGATTTTTTATTTTTTATTTTTGCAAACTGGGCCTTCTTTCAGGTCAGTAGAGAAGTCTTCTCAATCTGTCCCTGGCTTGATTATGTGGATTTTTAAAAATCCATACCCTGTTCAGAATTAGATATATGATGGTATATTAAATATATTAGATAGAATTAGATATATTAGATATATTAAGCCACCCTGAGCCGGCCTTGGCTGGGAGGGCAGGGTAGAAGTTCAACAAATAAAATAAAATAAATGGCTTTGCTGTTTCTTTGAGTCTACTGGAATTTCTTTGGGCTTCTTGATGAAGACATTTTAATAAAATAAATAAATAAAATTAAAATCGCACACCAACAGATCTGACAACTGGGCTGCCCAATAGCTGAAAAGCTTGATTGATGGGCTGTGCTGAGAACAACCATTTCTGTGTCTTTGAATGATGCGCGTTGTCAATGGCTTTGGATTACCAACTCCCCCCCCCCCCCCCGGTTACTCTCCCTGATGATTCTTTTATTCCTCTGACATCAATTTATGCCATTTTAGCATCATTTTGCAGGCATCTAATTTATATGCGGTATGCACCAAGAGCATCAAAAATACGCTCATGTTTACAGGGAACATTTGGGATGAGAACACATGTTTCACAAGGGGGGGGGGGAAGACACGGAAATGGGGATATTCAAAGTGAACCAGCAGGCCTGTGGATTTTGCAGCACAGTCCTGCAGAGGGTTAACTCCCTCTAAGCTGTGGAGTCTTGTGAGCAAAAATTCTATTTTGTGAGCTACTGGCATTGAAAGTTGTGAGTGAGTGATTTGGCTGCGGCATAAATTTGTTTGCTCTGGAGCCCTCCTTCCCGAGCTAAGACAAAAACGTGTGAGCTGAAGGCCAAAAAACCGTGAGCCAGCTCACACTAACTCAGCTTAGAGGGAACACTGGTTAACACCCATCCAAGCCCATTCATGTTGATGGGTTTAGGAAAGAGTATGACTTGGCGTAGGTGTACACTCATGGCTGTTGACTATCTTACCAGATTTAGAAATCAGAGAGAATATTTTCTGCCTTGATGGACTCGAACATGACAAGCTGGCTGCTCTGCATAGATATGACCTCCATAATTGCTTTTCCATGTGTCGTACTCGTCAATATGTGACAGGAAGATTTCCTCCACTGCTCTCCTGGGACTCAGGACATGTGTTTAATGTCAGGTTACTTTGTCACAGGAATGCTGACAGGGCATCTTATTGCGGATGGACTAAGGAGCATCATGTCCGAGACCTCCTTTATATGCAGATGCTGCTGATCACCTGGGTGAAGGGGTAACTGATGGGTGAAGGGGAATCGTTTATCCAGTCTGGAGATAATGGAGGTGGAGCTGACTCTTCAGAAAGCAAGAGGAAGGGCTGTGGGATCCGTTCTGCAGGAAAAGTAAAAATCAGGGAGAGTCACTGGACAATGCTCTGTAGTTCTGAGAAGGTTGTTGTCTGTTGCATTGTTGCTTCCTGCTGGGGCATCCATTGCCTTGCATAGGGGGATGCTCAGTGGAAGAGCCTCTGCTTGGTATGCAGAAGGTCCCAGGTTCAATCCCTGGCATCTCTAATAAAAAAAAAAAGACTAGGCGGTAGGTGATGTGAAAGACCTCTGCCAGAGGACCTTGGGGAGGAGGAGGAGGAGATTGGATTTATACCCCACCCTTCACTACCTGAAGGAGTCTCAGAGCGGCTTACAATCTCCTTTCCCTTCCCCTCCCTACAACAGGCACCCTGTGAGGTAGGTGGGGTTAGGGAGCTCTCTCAAGAACTGCCCTTGAGAGAACAGCTCTGAGAGAACTGATGACTGACCCAAGGTCACACCAGCAGCTGCATGTGGAGGAGTGGGGAATCAAACCTGTCTCTCCCAGGTTAGAGTTTGTGCTCCTAACCACTACACCAAACTGGGTCTACCAGTCTGAGTAGACAATAGAGACCTTGATGGACTGATGGTCTGATTCAGTATAAGGCATCTTCATATTAAACCTTTAGACACAGGCCACACTGAGCCATGCTTCTGTAACTCTGAGGATAGATTGCTGTAATGTGCTCTACCTGGGTCCATCCTTGAACATAATCTGCAAACTCTAGCTGGCGCAAAATGCAGCAGCCCATTTGCTATCCAGTAGGACCATATCACTCCCATACTGAGGTCCTTCCACTAGCTGCAGACCAATTTCTAGGTCCAATTCAACATGCTCATGATTACCTTTAAAGCCCTTCATGACCTGGGGCCCAAATATCTGAAAGACTCCATGGGAGATGATATTTGGCAGCTTGGTTCTTCACAGCAAGGGCCATTGTCAGTAACTTCTTAATCTACAATGGTCCAGGTATAACCCCCCCAAGCTGGGAATGGAATGAGCCAAGAAGAGGCGGAGCCTCTAGATGCAGAAGGTGTGGAAGAAGATGCAGAACTTGTGGAAAGCAGGAGGCCAGACTGCCCTGCTGGGGAGCGGGAACCTTCATCATAGGGTCTTAACACCTTGTTCAAGGTAACTGTGATGTATGGATGGCAACTGTGCTGGTTCCAAGTGGCTGCGGGTTTCAGGGAGGCTGGCTTCACATCTGAGTTTGCAGTCATCTTAGGGAGGCAGGGAGGATGGCATCGGGTCTTCCATGAGTCCACATCTGGTGTTACACGTGTCCATCCAAGGTTTCCCTCAGCTGGGCACATGTCTTCATTCTAGGAAGTTGGCACTGTCTCACGGTCAGCAATTAGTCCATTTTCCCTGACGCATTCTTTGCCCAGTCCAAATACAGAGGCTTATTACAAGTCCATACTTTATAAGAAGCTTGCAGGGCAACACAGGCGACTTGGCTACTGTGTAAATTAGTTTGCTCTGGAGCCACCCCTCCTGAGCGAAGACAAAAATCTGTGAGCCAGAGGCTTAAAAAACTGTGAGCTAGCTCACACTAACTCATCTGAGAGGGAACATTGACTAGGACCCTCCTTTTAGAAGCTGGTGCACCGAGGGTTCTGCTGGAGACTTCTTGACCCACCAGCAAGAGGAAAAGGATGGACTTTGGAGGTGAGAAGCTGTGAAGGAGGAAGAAGTTAATGGTTTGGACTTTAAAAGATTCCTCTTCTGTTGGGTTACTGAGTTCTAGGCTTTTGTTGCATTGTGCTAATTGAAAAGTTTTTTAAAATGTTTTATTCTCTCTGAATGATTTCAGGATAGATTTCCAAGTTCTGTCCCACAAGCTGAGGTTACACAGACACCAGGCATGTCTGGGGAACAGCCTCCAATAAGAGGTCACAGGAGGGGCTTTTACTTCCCTGTCTTTCCAGCAAGGCAGTGACCCTTCCTCTGAGACTGTCCCCCTTTTGGTTTCAACCTCACTCCCAGCAATAGCTGTCAGTACAGCAGAGTCATTGGTAGGTTCATGGGACTAATACATCAATCTCTGTTGTGGGCTGGTATCAGCACCAATTAGGTTGTGGGAAAAGGTGTCCCCCCCACAAGAAGAAGATGCTGTTCATTTCCCAAGGCATCTCCCAAGATCTTCCTTAAATTCCCTGGCGTTTCGTCTCCTTGCACTAGAAACAGCACATTTGTTTCTTCCGATAATCAATTAGAGGAGATTAATCTCCCCAATAACTAATTTGCAAGTAGACAAATTTCCCGTGATAGGGAAATAATCGCGAGCTAATGAGCTCACTCCAGAGAATGCCAAAAAGAAAACGAAGGCAGAAATGAAACTCAGATGCAGGAGGTGATAATCGGATCTTGCGCAAAAATATTTACTTCTCCAGGCAGATGCTGCTGTTAAGAAAAGAGGCTTAGAAGCTTTGGAGAGGAGGTACAGATGGGTGATGGAAAATAAAAGGTGGCATGCTTCATTCCAAACGTAGCACTTTTATCTTTCTTTGGTTTGAACTGGAGAGATTTCAGTACATGCTTTGTTACCTATTCAGATCAATAGGACCTGGCTGGATCACACCAACTGATTAAAGTACTTATGATATTGTTTTTTCTTTATTGGGTTTCTTTTACGACTGCCATGTTTAGTCAATCAGTTGGCAAGATGGATCGATCAAAACCTCCCCATTGATTAGAAGGAGTGTTTCTGATTAATCAAATGCTTTTAAAAATAAAAAGACCATTAATCCGAATACAAGTACTTTTTTGGGGGGGGGGGGGAATGGCGGCGGCGGCAAACACCTTCATAGAAGAGCACAAGAGAAGCCATGCTTGATCAGGCCAATGGCCCTTCCAGTCCAACATTCTGTGTCCCACAGTGGCCAAAACTCAGGGGCCATCAGGAAGCATTCCTTGTTCTCATTCATAAAGTGGGAATGCCTCTTCTACAACAGGGCAAAGAAAATATATACAAAGAAAATGCTGGTGTTGATGGATCTTGCCCAGTTTTTCCCTGCCTCTGCAAGCCTTTCCAACCTCAGGACCTATGGGGTACAATAGTCACATATGTTAGTGACCTGCAATTGGGAGGGGGAAGGGGACAAAATTACTTCCTTCTTGCTCTTCTCCCATCAAAACAGGCAGGCAGGGCCTATGGGGGTGTGCAGGAAGCAAGCATGTGTGCGTGCGTGCTCACCTGGAAGTCATGGCGACTTCTGGTGACTGACCCCTACTGGGGGCCTGGAGAAGTGGCTGAATAAAGTCGGCCCAATTCAGCCTCCTGACTACAGGTATTCCAAGGAGGTCTCCCACTCAAGTACTAACCACAGTCAAGCCTGCTTAGCTTCCGAGATCTGATGAGATTGGGCTTGCCTGGGCTAATATGTATGATTGCATCAAGATTTCATTTTTAAAGGGGTTTTACCAAAGTATTCGAGCACATCGAGAACATACAGATGACCTGAAAGCAGTGCCAAATGACACACCATTCAGTTCTTGAATTAATTTGAGACAGTCTCCCATTTAAAGGGAGGTAAAGAACAAGGGGAACGTGATGCTGCTGTAGGTGAACTGAAGTCCTTGAGAACTTCTGCCCTCCTACTGTATTTGTGGTGTACGGACCGTAACCTTGGCTAAATGCCTGTTGATCTGTAGGCAGCAGTTTCAAAACAATTGAGGAGAGGCTGAGTAGGCAAAACTGGGATCTTCAAACCAGGCCTGCCGGGTGTTAGTACTGGGTGGGTGAACTATTCAGGAGGCGATCTCATTGATCTCATTGGCCAAATTTGCTAAACTAACAGCTACACAGAAGAAACATTGGATGTTTGAGAAATGCAAGACGTGAACAGATATTACACACATGTCTTTACTGAAAAATATGCAAGTTTGCTTTTTATTAACATTAAATGAGACAGCCAAAAATAAGAACAAAAGGGGTAAAAACGGATACTGATAATGATATTTGTCTAAGAGAAACAGAGGTGGAAAGAATGAAAGAGGTGGAAAGAAAGGGGGGGGAGAGAGAAACAAAGTAAGTAAATAGATGGGGAGGGGAGGGAGGGATAAAGAGAGAGAAAGAGAGATGAAAAGAAAGAAATAGGTGGAAAGAAAGCAAATAGATAGGGAAGGGAGGGAGGGGAAAAGAGAAAGAAAAAGAGAGAGAGAGGTGGAAAGAAAGCAAATAAATGGGGAGGGAGGGGGAGAGGTAGAAAGAAAGCAACTTTAACTTCAAATGTGTTCTCCAAAACATCCACCACACCCCCATGCCAGCCGGCTTGACTTGGAGAGAGGATTTAAAGAGACAAATGCCTTCTCCAATCTGACCCCGGGGGGGGGGGTGCTTTGAGAATGCATTTAAATTTAGTCACTTTCTTTCTCTGCTCCCCTCCCATCTCAAGCCTACCCAGGGAGGGCAACACTGGCCAGGGAAGGGAAGACCATTCAGGGACGCATGCTTCCCCTTTACTTCCCCAGCTGGGAGCTGCACAATATGTGCGAAAGAGCCACATTTGGCTCCCGAGCCACAGTTTGGCCACCCCTGCCATTGACTGTGTCACTGTTGTGATAGTGGCAGCATGGCTGTGCAAGGCAGACAATATTCAGGTTTAGGTATGTGGGTTTGATGGATGGGACCAGCTATGGTTCAGTGGGAGAGTATCTGCTTCAGTGGGAGAACCAGTTTGGTGTCGTGGTTAAGAGTGGCGGACTCTAAGCTGGGACAAGTGGGTTCGATTTTCCTCTCCTCCACATGCAGCTGCTGGGTGACCTTGGATCAGTCATAAATCCTTTCAGAGCATTTCCCTCATGAACAGTCCTCAAAGGAGCTCTCTCAGCTCCACCTACCTCACAGGGTGTCTGCCTGTCAGCTGCTCTGAGACTGAGTGAAGGGCAGGGTATAAATCCAACTTTCCTTCTCCTCCTCCTCCTCCTCCTCCTCCTCCCTCTTCCTCCTTCGGGTAATGAAGGTGTAATGTAGTATGCTCTGTGTAGCAACCAGCCAGCCATGTGCTCCCAGGTAATGGCGCCCGCCGCATGGCCAGAGCACATGGTCTGGCAGAGAGGGGAGCTTGAATCTGGAGGAACAATAGACATCCGGATTGAAAGCCTCCACCAATGTGGGACCTAGGTTCTCCCTGAGGAGCCAATGCAATCAAAGGCTCCTCCAGGGAACCTATGACAAACATGCACATATGTTAAGCCCCTATCAGGTCTTTTGGGTGCAGCCGGAGGTGTGGCTCCGGCCAGCATATAAGGAGGGCTCTGGAGCCCTGGAAGCATGCTTGTTCTGACCATCTACTGGGCATGCTGAATCACTCAATAAAGACTTCATGATTTCACCGTTCCTGGTCTCCTGAGTCCAGTACTCTTCAGAAGGGCAGGGTATAAATCCAGTCTCCTTCTTCTCCTCTTCGTGCTCCTTATGCAAAGAGGGCCCAAGGTTCAATTCGCATCACCAGTTAAGAATCAGGAAGTTGATGTTATGAAAGACGCCTGCCCAAGACCCTGGAGAGCTGCTGCCAGTCAGAGTAGACAATACTGGCTTTGCTAGACTCCATAGAAGTCAGCTTCATGCACGCTCACAGGTCCAGTTCTTAATCTGTTGTCCCAAGAACAGTGAAAGCAGCCTGACAATGTATGGCAAAAGCTTGATTCCCCCCCACCCACCCCCGTCCTCTGCACAGAAAAGCAGCGCCTTTGTAACAATGGTGCATTATGGTAGCTTTCAAACGGCATGCTTTGACATATTCCTGTCGTCAAAGGAGGAGACGTCAGGGTAATTTCGTTAACTGCAGACTTAATGAAATGCACACAGGCATGATTTAGATCCTCTGCAACTGGGAAACGGTGTTTCTTCCATGAAGTCTGGTAACGATTTCCCATTGGTAATTAGGCTCTGGTTTGGAAGAAGTCTTCTTTTCTTGAAAAGGTGTGTTTACTCTCTGCAGGGTTTCAGGAATTTTGCTAGAAGAGGGGGGAAATAATTTGGGGGGGGGGCAGTTGACGAATGAGAGGAGACAGAAGGGGAGCCCCCCCCCTAAATTCAGAGCACAGGGAGTTGCCACCTACCAAGGATATTTCTGGATGCGTAAGGGGGTCATCCCATACTGTTGCTCTGATCCATTCTTGCATCAGTAAGTATGTCAGTAAGTACGGTATGGATGGCATGGAGTTGTTTTCTGTTGCCCCAGAAGGTCAGACCAGAACCAACGGGTTGAAATTAAATCAGATGAGTTTTCGGCTAAACATTAGGAAGAACTTCCCGACAGTTGGAGCGATTCTTCAGTGGAACAGGCTTCCTCGGGAGGCGGTGGGCTCTCCTTCTTTGGAGGTCTTTAAACAGAGGCTGGATGACAGCAATGCTGATTCTGTGGACTTAGGCAGTTCATGAGAGGGAGGGCAGGAAGGGTTGCCCCAGTTCTTAGTTCTTACACACCCAGGGAAATGCCACTTTGGGGTCAGGAAGTAATTTTTCTCCAGGCCAATTTGGCTGGAAATCCTGGATATTTTTTTGTCGTCTTCTGGGTGTGGAACAGCAGTCAGTGGGGGTGGGGGTGGGGAGGTATTTGTGAATTTCCTGCATTGTGCAGGGGGTTGGACTAGATGACCCTGGCGGTCCCTTCCAACTCTATGATTATACGATTCTGTCTATTGATTTGGGAGAAACCCAAGTACAGAGAGATGCCTGCAGTAATTTTAATGCTTTGTTGCTGCTTTCAGATACGAAATGAGCCCAAATAGCTGCGATCATTCTTTTTTAGCAATTTGTGCTGATGAACGTTGGTTTTCCAGTTGCACGAAATGTTCCTTCTGTTCTGATGGACCTGAACAGGGAATCATCCAGGGTTTATAATCTGGTTGACCTTTCCCCACATGCAAGGTCGGGGCAGCTGCTTATTTAATCAGATGCGGTAGGTAACACACACGGAGTTGTCATGACTGGATGGCTGGATTTCTGAGGTTGTTTATTTCCAATATTTGTTTGCTGCTTTCCCGATGCCCGAGGAGACTTTCTGTATGGGGGGGGGGGGAGTACTTTTAAACAACTGAAAATCACTGACCTGGTCTAATTGCCTGGGGAGCTCCTCCTGAAAATTTTTCTCAGTATGAAAAAGAAGCTTTAGAGAAACATGACAAGCAAAATATTTTTTCCATACTAGGGTTGCCAAGTCCCCCCGGGGGGGCGGGGATTTCCCCACTAAAGGGGTCCCCAATCCGCCGGTCCAGATCTGGCTGGTGGGGGGGGAACCCCACCCCCAAAGAGGCCTGATCAGGCCGAGTACCCAGCATGATGACGTCACCTGGAAGTGATGCCATCACACTGGGCACGTTGCGGGGGTGACGCTCTAGCAATCGCCCTGAAAACTCTATGGTACCATAGAGGTTTAAGGTGATTACCAGAGTGTTGCCCTGGCAACATGCCCAGCGTGATGACATCACTTCCAGGTGACGTCATCCCGGCGCGTGCATGCTTCATGCGTGCACCAGACCCCTGGAGAGGGGCCAGGACTCCCCCGCATTTTAAAAGGTAAGACTTGGCAACCCTATTCCATACTAACAATACTGACATCCCACAGATAAAAGGCTATCTAATACAGCAGGACGAAAAACTGTGGAGGTGCTACAGCTCAGCTGTTGTTTCCCCCGTCAAGTCACAGGCCCACTCTGCATTTGCTGTGTAAAGCTGTTCAGTGCTGCTGTGGTAGCGGCTTCCCATTTGGCTCAGTATAAAGCTCTCCTCTGTCTGCATCAGGACATAAGTTGTTTAGGGAGAGCACATGCAAGAGAGGGGGGAGGAGTGGCCTCCCGGGGGCACCAGCATGGCACTGCATTGCGGGGAGGAAACGGCACCCGTGACCCCCCCCCCTGCAGAAAGTAAAGGTGGGTGACCTGGTGGAGGGGGAGGCAGAGGGGGGCAGGAAAATTGGAATGAGCTGAGTAAAAAACACGAAACACCTGGCGGTTGCCAGACAGGGTGCGCTGGAGACTGCCCCAGGAAATAACAAATGGTTCAGGGGTGGGCATGCTTCCAACCCCCCACCCCAATATGACCATAGAAAAATGTTCCCTGGCTGCTTTTAAACATAGTCGACTGGATTTTCAGCTAACTTGTTTCCTTTGTGACAATTTGTGTATCTTCTTAGAAAAGATGGGGGTGGGTTGGGAATTCGGCTCCAGTTGTCTGCTTTTTGCTTCCAGCAGCTCGGGGATGGGGAGGAGCAATTGTTGCACTTTAAAACCAAATGCAAATGAGGTGATGAGACCTCAGAGTCACCACTTAATGGCAACAAAATGATGCAGACAGCCGATGCTGAGATAAAACAATAGGAGAGTGGATGCGGCATGAAATGCAGTGATAAGTATTGGAGTCGGGAGTCCATGGAACAGTGAAACAGCTAGATCTTTATTGCTGGTCCGGATGAAGCATACAACCCAGGGCTCGAAGCCCTCCTTTTATGCTGGTCAGGGACAATCCCCTGACCTCACCCAACTGGCCTGATAGGCTATTAGAAGTCTATTTACATCTCATAGGTTCCCTGGGAGAAACCTAGGTACAGGATTGGTGGCCGGTTCGAATCCACCTGGCCTTTGTTCTACCTGGCTGAAGCTCAGGTAGTTTCTTGGCCATGTGCTCTGGCCATGCTCTGGCCATGTGCTCTGGCCATGCGGTCGCAATTAAGGGAGCACATGGCGACCGCATGGTCAATACATAACACCCCTCCCCCCATAGTCCAGAACCCCTCTGCACACATAGTCTTTGAGATAGTCCGGGCGTCTGCGCTCACGTCCAGAGCGCCGGGGGGTTGTAAGGCGGGGCGTGTTGCTAGTGTCGGCAGGTTGCGGTGTGGGTAGTTGTTCTGCTGGCGGGGCCTGTCTGCTCGGGGGTTGTTCTGGTGTGGATGGTGCGACTGCTTTGTCCGTGGGCAGGAGCGGTATCTCCGCAGTCCCCGGATCAGGGTCTGGCGCTGCTTCTGGAGTCGTGTCGATGTCACGGTCTGTTGGTGCAGGGAGTTCGGGGGCCTGGGTATCATCGTGGTTCTGGGTATGGCGTCGAATCTGGTCAATGTGCCGTTTCCAGACTACGCCATCTTCCGTAAGGACCTCGTAGGAATAAGGCCCTGTGACTCGGACGATCCTCGCGGGGAGCCATGTCGGACCCCGCGCAAAGTTCTTTGCGTATACGGGGTCTTCGGGAGCGAATCCTCGGGCAGCTGGCCGGTCCTCCGTTGTCGGGTTCCCCTCAATTGCTCGGTCGGGATGTAGGCGGTCCAAGACAGTTCCCAGTCGTCTTCCCATCAGAAGTTCGGCTGGCCGGCGCCTGGTCCCTGAGTGGGGTGTGTTCCGTTGGCAGAACAGGAACTTGTACAGCTGCTCTTCCCAGTCACCATGCTCCATCTTCTTTAACGCGTCCTTCATTGTCCTCACCATGCGCTCGGCCTGGCCGTTGGTTGCGGGGTGGAACGGAGCGGAGCGGATGTGGCGCAGACCGCAGGCTTCCACAAACTGTTGAAACTCACCGGAGGTGAAGGCGGTCCCGTTGTCGGTCACGAGAGTTTCTGGCATTCCGTGTGTCGCGAAGATCAGCCAGAGACTTCTTAAGGCAGCGTTGGTGGAGGTCGAAGCTACCGGCACTACCTCAAGCCACTTGCTGTAGCTGTCAACAACGATAAGAAACAACCGGCCCTGGACCGGTCCCGCGAAGTCTAGGTGCAGGCGGGACCAGGGCTTGTTAGTAGATTCCCAGGATCGGACAGGAGCATGTGGCGGATCTGGCCGTGACTCCTGGCATTTGGTACACTTCTGGACCCGCCCCTCAATGTCTTTGTCCAGGCCTGGCCACCATACGTAACTCCGGGCCAGAGCTTTCATGCGCACAATTCCCGGGTGAGCCTCGTGGAGGGCCTCTAGCACTCGGGGCCGCAGGGGCCCGGGGATCACCACTCGAGATCCCCATAGCAGGCATCCCTTGTGGGCCGATAGTTCATGCCTGCATGCCGTGAAAGCGGCAAAATCTGGTCCCAGTTTTTCCGGCCACCCCCTTCCCACCCAGTCCGAGACACGGGAAAGGATGCGGTCCCGCCGTGTGCGACGGGCCACATCCGATACCTGTACAGGGCGCTCTGGTAGATCCTCTAGGAGCGTGACGTGGAAAGCGGGAGCCGGATCAGGGTCGCAGGACGGGAGGGGAAGATGGCTGAGGGCGTCTGCATGACCCATCGCCTTCCCCGGGCGATGTACCAATTCGTAGGAGTAGCCTGACAAAAAAATTGACCACCACAGGACCCGCGGGGACAGCATGTGAGGGGTCTGCCTGTGGGGGGCAAGGAGACCCAGCAGCGGCTTGTGATCTGTGGCCACGGTGAACAACCGTCCGTAGAGATAGTCATGGAATTTCCTGACGCCAGCTACGATTGCTAGGGCCTCCTTGTCGATCTGGGCGTAGTTCCGTTCTGCCGACGACAGGGTCCTGGAGTAGTAGGCAACCGGTACCTCCTTTCCGTTGGGTAGCCGGTGTCCCAAGACCGCCCCAACGCCGTAGGGGGATGCGTCGCAGGCCAGGATGACAGGGAGCCTCTCATCGAAATGCACTAAGACCGCATTTGAAATTAATAAGTCTTTGACAGCCCGGAAGGCTGCATCATGCTTGGGACCCCAGGCCCAAGCCGCTCCCTTGTCCAGGAGATGATGCAGGGGTTCAGCGACCGCCACCTTGTGTGGAAGGAAGGCGTGGTAGAAGTTCACAAGTCCCAAGAACGCCTGGAGTTCCGCCTTTGAGGACGGGCGGGGTGCACCTGTAATTGCCGCTACCTTCTCCTTTGTAGGGTGAATGCCGTCTGCGGTGACTTGGAACCCCAAGAAGGTCACCGAGGAGACTCCCAGGGTGCACTTGTCTTTTTGAACCTTGAGACCCGCGTCCTGGAACCTTTGCAGCACTATCCGGAGGCGAGCTGCGAACATGTCGGCGTCCGGAGCAGCGATGAGGACGTCGTCGAAGAACAGCTTCACTCCTGGAACATCTTTTAGGAGAGAATCCATTAGATTTTGAAAGATTCCGGGTGCTACGCTGACCCCAAATTGGAGGCGTTTTACCTTGAATGCTCCCTTGTGAGTCACAATCGTTTGTGCCTCGGCCGTTGCTTCGTCTACGGGAAGCTGCTGATAGGCTTGGGCCAAGTCTAATTTTCCAAATATTTTGGCACCCGCGAGGGAGGCCAGAACATGGCTGACCACCGGTACCGGGTATGCGTGGTCCTGTAATGCCTTATTAATTGTACATTTGTAATCCGCGCAGATGCGGACTTCCCCGTTAGCTTTGAGGGGGGTCACAATGGGAGTCTCCCACTTGGCGTGGGAGACCGGCTCGAGCACCCCTTGTGCCATGAGCTTTTCCAACTCCGCCTCCAATTTGGGCTGGAAGGCGAGTGGTGGCCGGCGGACGGCCACGCGGATGGGCCGGACTGCCGGGTCCAGGTCGAAGGAAACCGGGGGTCCTTTGTAGCAGCCCAATGAGCCATCGAAAACGGCGGGAAATTCCTCGCAGATGGATGAGAAGTCACTAGAGCCCATGCAGTGTATTCCAGTCCACTGCACTCCGAGCGGCTTGAACCAGGCGCGACCTAGAAGACTGGTTAGATTGCGCTCCACCACGAGAAGGTCCAGCAGGCCATTAAAGGCATGGTACTGGACCCGGACCCTGGCTAGCCCCTTAATAGCCACTGGGTTTTTCTGGAAGTCCCGGAGGACCAACCCAGCCGGCAGCCGCAGCCAGCGTGCCCCCTTCGGGCAGAGGCGGCAGAACGTAGCTGCGGACACAATTGAATATGCTGACCCTGAGTCCAGTTCCATGGAGCAAGGAACTCCCTCTATTCGGAGAGACACGGAAATTGCGCCCGAGATGGGCTGAGGCAAGTTCATTACCGTGGCCATGGGAACGACACTACCCACTTCTTCGAAGTTCGCTGCTGGGGCACGGTGGCTGTTCCTCAGGCGGCAGGCCCGGGCGAGATGTCCTGCTTTCCCGCAGGCGCGGCAGATGGCATCACGGAAGCGGCATGTCCGTCTGTCATGGGGGTCCCCGCAGCTGGCGTACATTGGGGCCTGCCTGTTGAGGGAAGCAGAAGAGGGAACAGAGACAGATGCTGGGCGCCGGCCCTTGGGCCTGGGGACGCCGGGCTCACCCTTCTTCGAGCGTGGTTGCATCCGGTGGACGTCCTCTTCTTCGCTTGAGTCGGGTTCGGGAGGAGCCGCCTGGTGGACTTTGGTGGCTGCCTTGTCCTTTTGCGTTGTCTCGAAGGCTGCCGCAGTTTTGAGCATCTTCTCCAAGGTTGGCTCCGGCATTGCAATGAGGCACCGGCGGAGCTTGGCTTCCCAGACCCCTCCCATGAAGGTGGTCTCCACGTGGTCATCCATGTGGCGGAATTCGCAGCCCATGGCTAGTAGACGGAGTTCAGCCAGGAAAGTGGCGGCCGACTCCCCGGCTACTGCTGGCGCTGTATGAACTCCCAGCGCCTGGCCAGTTTTGATGGTTTCGGGGCGAAGTAATCGCCGAGGGTCTTGCGGGGCTAGTAGGTTCTGGGCCACCCGCATGACCTCCACCCCTCCGGAACTCAAGAGCCAGGCACTCTTCAGGTCCGCATCTGTGATTCCCCGGACCTTAAAGGCGCAACCCAGCGTCTTGAGCCAGGACTCCCACGTCTCGGGGCGAGACGTATCGAAAGGGGTAATTGTCCTGGAGCGTTTGCCATATTTACTAGAGCAGGAGTGGTGGCGGCTGTTTGAGCGATGTCCTCGTGTCTTGCGGCGGTGCCGGGGAGCGCTGAGGCTTGGCGCTGGCTAGTGCCGGAGGATTGGGCTCAGAGCGGCTTGCGGCGAGGCATTGGAGCACTGGAGCTCGGAGATGCCTGCGGCCGGCGGGATGGAGCTCGCTGTGTTGCTGTGGTCTGCTGGAGAGTCGCTCATCGGGATCCCACCTTCGTCGCCACTAATAAGTACTGGAGTCGGGAGTCCATGGAATAGTGAAACAGCTAGATCTTTATTGCTGGTCCGGATGAAGCATACAACCCAGGGCTCGAAGCCCTCCTTTTATGCTGGTCAGGGACAATCCCCTGACCTCACCCAACTGGCCTGATAGGCTATTAGAAGTCTATTTACATTTCATAGGTTCCCTGGGAGAAACCTAGGTACAGGATTGGTGGCCGGTTTGAATCCACCTGGCCTTTGTTCTACCTGGCTGAAGCTCAGGTAGTTTCTTGGCCATGTGCTCTGGCCATGTGCTCTGGCCATGCGGTCACAATTAAGGAGCACATGGCGACCGCATGGTCAATACATAACATGCAAGCAGAAATTTGTGAGATGATGTGAGATCGTTGGCACAACGGTGCAAAATACCAGTGCAGATTGGACCATCGCTGACTTATGGAGACCCCTGGTGGGGTTCTCAAGGCAAGAGATGTTTCAGAGGTGGTTTGCCATTGTCTGCCTCCATGTCATGACCCTGGTTTTCCTTAGAGGTCTCTGTGACGGAATTAAAGATCTGGGACCAGCAGCCTGTCAACAAGGAACACTGCTGAGTCACATGACTGAGTGAGGAGGGGGCCACTTGGCTCGGAACACTCAGTGACTGACACTTAACGGGCAAAACTGACAGTTTGGGTCTGACAGTTGGAGAGAGAGCAGAGAGCAAGAGTCTGTGAGGGAACAGTCTATTGGTAGCTCTGTGAGGATTCTGAGTGTCTCTCTGTAGCTCTGTGTGAGCAGCCAAAAATACCAGTTAAAGCGGATAACTGGGTGCTGGATAGTCTGGTTCACGGGACAGTGAACAGACTGGTAAAATCAGAACACATAAGCGGTCACAAACCTAAAATACATCACTCCTGAGGAACCTGAGACAGGAGGTTAAGGGAGGGCTGAGGCAAAGACTGGCAGAGTCTGGACAGCTGGTTGGTGGCCAGTTGGGATGTAAGGGCCAGGAAACCAAAGCCAAAAGGCTAACCCCTAAGCAGGACAGGAGAGTGTACTGAGGAAGGTGTTGAGTGAGCTTATGTACGGTTAAGGAAACAGCAAGCAATATAGCCTACTGCCTAAGTATCATCTAAGCCAAACGTGCCAGCCTATACAGAAACAAAGTGTCCACTGTATATACATCCTCCATCCCCTGTTCTGTTCTGGAAATAAAGTCCTGTTGTGTTTTGAACCAAAAAGCCTGAGTGCCTGACTCTTAAAAACAAGGACAAAGATATCTAGCAGTAATCTTCAACTTATGTATAAAGCAATTTAAAACAAATCCCGAAGAGACGAGTAAGAGTGAGGAGGGAGCTGGTCAGAACAGAAAAGTCGAGCCTGATCAATCTCCTCAGAGAACGCCACAAAACGGCAGATTAGAAGGCTGCGCGTCATAGTCTCCCTTCCAAGCAATAACCAGGACTGACCCTGTTTAGCTTCTAAGATCAGATGAGATTGAGCTGGCCTGGGCTATCCGAGTCAGTAGAGTATCTTTTTTGCATATAGGAGATCCTCCAGTTTGATCCGTGGAATCTCTGTTGAAGAACATCAGACAGAGGGCAATTGTATATGAGATCCTGGAGAGAGGCTGCCAGTTACAGAAGGCAATACTGACCTTGTTAGAACAATGGCCTGGTTGACTATAAGACAGCATCTTCTGCTCCTGGAAGAGCAGTTTTACTCAAATAAACCTGCACAGAACTCGAGATTCACCCCTACAGCCAAGATCTAAAGTAGCTGAATTATGGCTGGTGGGAACGGAGACAAGTTTATTTTGACTGCGGTCCTGATATTGTGAAACATCTTGCCTGAAGACAGTTTCAGAGGGTAGACGCCTTAGTCTGCAGTACAACAGCTGGATTTGAGTCCAGTTAGCACCTCAATGCTAAAATTCCTCAATGATAACCAACAAATCCCAGCATTCCAAGGTGAATATTCGAATTTCAACCTGCAGTGTCTGAGCAAGCAGGCTAAGAGAGTGCGCAGTATCCTGCCAATACACCAACACAGGTGGCGTGAGATGGAATGAGATGGAATAAGGTAAGACAGGATGAGGCATGGGAGGCTGGTACGATTGGACACCCGCCGCCTCAACTGTTGCAAGTTGTGCCAGTTTGGTGTAGTGGTGAAGTGCGTGGACTCTAATCTGGGAGAACTGGGTTTGATTCCCCACTCCTCCACTTGCACCTGGCTGGATGACCTTGGGGCAAACCATAGTTCTGTCAGATCTCTCCTTGAAAGAGCGGTTCTTGAAAGAGCTCTCTTAGCCCCATCTACCCCACAAAGTGTCTGTGGTGGGGAGGGGAAGGGAAAGAAGTTTGCAAGCCGCTCTGAGACTTTGAGTGAAGGGCGGAGTATAAATCCAATCTCTTCTCTTCTTCTTTGTTTTATTCTTTTATTCCATCAGTACCCCACCTTTCTCACCAATGGTGATCCAGAACAGCTTACATTATTTCCCTCTCCTCTATTGTATCCTCACCAGTGTTCCCTCTAAGCTGAGTTAGTGTGAGCTAACTCACAGTTTTTTATTTATTTATTTGTTTGTTTGGATTTATATCCCGCCTAGCCTGCACAAGGCGGCTCTAGGCGGCTCCAGCTCACACATTTTAGCCTCCAGCTCACACATTTTTGCCTTAGCTCAGGAAGGATGGCTCCGAAGCAAACTAATTTATGCAGTAGCCACATCGCTCACTCACAACTTGAATGCCAGTAGCTCACAAAGTAGAATTTTTGCTCACAAGACTCCACAGCTTAGAGGGAGTATTGATCCTCACAACAACCCTGTGAGGTAGGTTAGGCTGAGAGAGTGTGTGACTGGCCCAAGGTCAACCAGCAAGCTTCCATGGCAGAGCAGAGATCTGAACCTGGGTCTTCTAGATCCCAGTCCAACACTCTAACCATTGTACCACATGGCTCTCCTAAGCAGAATTACTCCAGTCAAACTTGATTCCTTTGAAATGTGGTGTTGGAGCCGAGTTTTGCAGATATAGTGGATGACCAAAAAGACAAATAAGTGGGTTCTAGGTCAAATCAAGCCTGACCTTTCCCTAGGAGCTACAATGACCAAACTGAGCCTATCGTACTTTGATCACATTATGAGAAGGCAAGAGTCACTGGACAAGACAATGCTAGGGAGAGTTGAAGGCAGCAGGAAGAGAGGAAAGACTCAACATGAGGTGGATTGACTCAGTCAAGGAAGCCCCGGCCCTGTTTGCAAGACCTCAGCAAGGCTGTTAACAACAGAACGTTTTGGAGGTCATTAATTCACAGGCCGTTATTAAAACACAATCACTCAACAGTTTTATTACAAGATTCACACCTAACCATTGTGAGCCTACATGTGGCTTGATGTTTTAAAGATGTTATATTCTTCCCTAACCCTAAACCCACCCATCCTCATACACACAATGTAAATCTGTCCTTTGGCCTGCTGCTCTCGAAGCAACCTTATCTCAGTCAAGTGTCTGTTCCATCCTGATGAAGAGGATAACGTTTTCTTTTTCTCCCTAGGAACAATGCAGGGTGTACTCAGAAAGGGGTAAAAGCGAATTGTGGTTGAGAATGGAACGGGTGAATTTTCTTTCGGGATTCTAGACCCTGACCTCTTGTCCGTTTTATCCTATAAAAGAAGGACTTTGAATCCTGTTCAGAATGCCAGCTGACCAGCTCGCATCAGAATGGTCGTTCTAATAAAACTGCATACTTTGCCCAAAATAATAATAATTAATTAATTCATAGGGAAGCCATAAGTCAGAAGCGATTTGACGACATTCACCACACACACACACACACAAATACACAAACCGAGTGGCCTGTATCCCACTATCCCACTAAGCAAAGTTTGAAACCTTTCTCCTACCTAAGGAACTTCCCTCCAGCTTAAGCGTCTCTTCCTCCAAGGGGAGAACCGCATCGATTTAGAATCCCGGCATGCCTGCTTTGAGCTGCTCCCAATTTTGTTTTCTGTTCTAGTGGTCCTTGCATGGAAACAGCTGCCACTGACTTGTTCCCGGCATGCTTCGCTTGGCGTTTCACTGCCTGCGCCTCAGTTTTGCTGAGGTTATCTCTGTCTGGCGACTCTTGCTTTGCTCATTTCGCTTGAGACAGCATCGCGAGGCTGTGATATGAGGCCATTTTCTGCAGAGATGCTTCTTTTTTTAAACAAAAAACAAAAAAACAGCCAAGCAAAACAAAGCCATTAAGTTATTCATTCCATACAACACCAAAACTTTGCAGAGAAATAAGTTAATCTAGTACACCTAATTAAGCATTATATATGGGAGCCATGCGCCAGTGAGCAGAGCCACATCAGTGAACCTTTCCATTTAGTGAGGCTGATCTGCCAAGTTCTTAACTACGGTGATGAATGGCTTCCCTTCACAGGACTGATACTTCACCTTGGGAATCACTTTCCTCCTGCTTCCCTCCCACCTTGCACCCTCTCTCTTTAATGCTTTCCAAACAACTGGGCATGAAAGTTCATAAACATTTTTAAGGAGCATTCTTCCACTTGGCCAGACTCGATGGCCCATCCGTTTCATTAAAAGTCCCCAGGGGTTATCTGAAAATGGAGCATTCACCTTCATAATATGCATTCACGCTACACTAGGGGAGGAACTGTGGCTCAGTGGAAGAGCCTCTGCTTGGCATGCAGAAGGGCCCAGGTTCAATCCCCAGGCAGTAGCTGATGTGAAAGCCCTCCATCTGAGACCTGGGAGAGCCACTGCTAGTTGAGTAGACAATACTGATCTTGATGGAACAATGGTCTAATTTGGTATAAGGCAATTTCATTAATTTGGGGGAAGAAGAAGGAGGAGGAAGAGGAGGAGGAGATTGGATTTATACCGCATCCTTCACTACCCAAAGGCGTCTCAGAGCAGCATACAATCTTCTTTCCCTCCCGCTCCCCACAACAAGACACCCTGTGAGGTAAGTGGGGCTGAGGGAGCTCTTTTGAGAACTGCTCTTTTGAGAACAGCTCTGAGAGAACTGTGACTGACCCAAGGGCACACCAGCAGGTTCAAGTGGAGGACTGGGGAATCAAACCTGGTTCTCCCAGATTACAGTCCGCTCTCCTGACCACTACACCAAACTGGCTCCCAGGGCTATGGCTCAGTGGATGAGCATCTGCTTGGTATGCAGAAGGTCCCACGTTAAATCCCCAGCATCTCCAGGTTGTAGACCAGGCAGGAGGTGATGTGAAAGACCTCCATCTGAAATGCTGGAGAGCTGTTGCCAGTCTGAGTAGACAGGGTTGCCCTTGATGGTCTGATTCAGTGTACGGCAGTTTCACGTGTGTTCACTTGCCAGTACCATAGTAACTGAAATGATCCCCCACTGCAAATGACACTAGATTCATAACATGAATTAAGCTAAGGTTCCTTGACTAATGGCTGATCTTCACAACTTGTTCAATTCACCCAACCTATTTTTTTAAGGTTACCTGATGTAATGAGTTGCCAGAATTCTGGCCATTCCCATCCGGCCTCAAAGATCCACCTGAGCATGAGGAATGCTGTCATTTTCACCGTAAACATTTTCAGCAGTGGTTTATTATGTTCAGACCAGATGCAAACCAATCATCTGGTCTATTTGGTTCGTGCTGAACAGCCGTGATTACCTCCTAAACAAGTTTGCATCAGGTTTTTGCAAAACTGCATGCACAAAAACACAACCATTACTATTGCTAGGAACTAGTTCATTGTTGTTGTTGTTGTTGTTGTTATTGTTGTTGATGATGATGATGAAGAAGAAGAGTTGGTTTTTATACCCTTCTATCCACTACCCACAGGCGTCTCAGAGTGGCTTACAATTGCCTTCCCTTCCTCTCCCCAAAACAAACACCCTGTGAGGTAGGTGGGGTTGAGAGAGTTCTGAGAGAACTGTGACTGACACAAAGTCACCCAGATGGCTTCACGTGGAGGAGTGGGGAATCAAACCTGGTTCTCCAGGTTAGAGTCCACTGCTCTTAACCACTACACTACACTGGCTCTCACACTAAAAGGGTATGCTTTTATTAAAACGACGTTTTTATTTATGACTCATTTATGTCATTTGTGACTGGCATTTTGAGAAGTTCCACCTCAAAATCCTGCTTGGTCTAAAAGGAGTTGGTTGATCCCAAATTGCCCTACTGAAAAGTGGGCGGATGGGCACCCCCCTTCCCCCCCAAGTTTGTAATGTAACTTGGAGGAAACCAGAGCAAAGATTCCCCCCCCCCCCGCTGTCATGTTGCAGCTGACTTATGGCAACTCAGTGGGGTTTTCAAGGTAAAAGACATTCATAGGTGGGTCCCGGTCACACGAACGAGATAATCTGGGGGGGTCGGGAGTGAGGCTATTTGCTCTGGAGTAATTTGACCTGCAGTTGCGCGATCACAGTTCTGTGAAGCTGCAGGCACAGCCCACCACTGCATGATCAGACGTAGGCTGATTCCAGCAGGAAAGGCAGATGTAAAACCAGCCGTAATCACGGGTGAGTCAGGGGTGCTTTTTTACCGTTTTCCCCCGATGCGCTTAAATAGGGGATCGATGAATCACATCTCCCCCCTGAGGGCTTCCTATGGCAGTATGCTATGATGTGCATACTGAGAATGGGGGGGGGGGGCGGCATGGAATCAGGATAGCCTGATCAGACTATCCCCGACGCCATGAGTGCGTGCTGGAGCAATCACACTGGGAAAGTCCATCTGTGGCCCGTAGCAAACCTGTTTGATACTGGAGTTTTCCCAGTATCTTTTAACTCTGCTTCTTCGGTGGAGAGAAACGCGTTGCCTACGGGTGTGAGACGCTTGCCAGATGTTCTGGTGTGATTGCGCCCTTAAAATCCGCATGGCATTTGTCCCTAACGCGTGGCTAATTCTGTGTGTGATCGGGGCCGTGGTTTGCCATTGCCTGCTTCTGCACTCTGGTCTTCCTTCATGGTTCCCCATCCGAATACAAATCAGGTCTGACCCTGCTTAGCTTCTGAGATCTGACAGGTTTGGGCTGGCCTGGGTTACCCAGTGGTGGCCAAGGATAGTGGAAGCCAGCATCCTAAGGGCCAGAGACTTGAGAGGGCATGAAGGCCTTGATTGAAATCTGCCAGAGCCTGCCAAATCCCCTGTAACATTTCCCATGAGCGGATGCCTGGTTAAATCGCTGTCCTTCTTCATATTTCACAAATATGGATCTGTAATATGAATGGGTGAAGCCCAGTTTTCATCTCATTTTAAGTGGCCTGATTTCCTGAAAGATTATTTGCACAGGAAAACAAAATCCTTGTCTTGTGGCCAAACCGATGCTTATAAACTGTTTTGTCTCCTCTGCAGACCCACAAAAAACAAATAAGGGGACGGTAAGATTCCCTTTGATGGAAATGAGAAACGAACGAGACATCTCTTAACGTTCTGTGTGTCAGGCGGCATTAAGATCATGCTCAGGCCCGCAACTTCTGTGCAAGTGTCTGCACTGTTTCTAGAACCAGGGAGGGTGCCAAAACCCAGACACAAAAATCTAACCCTTGCCTTTCCCTGAATGGAAATCTTGCTCTTCAATTGCCCGAAATTTAGAGTGGTGGATGAATTCCCAGAGTTTGATTAGTGCGCTGCAGACCAACTTGCTTTCCCCTCCAAATGGGAAAAAAAGCTTTCTTTTTTCCTGAACACAATTCCAAACTTCGGACATGGCTGATAACATCCCTGGAAGTGATGCAGGGTAAGAAAGCTTTCCCTTTCACGAAGAGGCCAGAACATTTATTTCTTTTGCTGAAGTTTTTAATCATGGAGGTCAGTTTTCTGAAATGGATTTTTTTCAGTTTGCTTCTGAGCTGACAACTGTTTTCATGAGACACCTGGAAAGCTCTTTTCTGCTGTTTTTATGGTCCTTCTGGATTTGTAGAGCCGGGACTGGTTTTTACTGTTGGGTTTTTAATTGCTATTGCCGTTAGCATTTAATTGTTATTAACATTAACGTTTATGTTAAGAATATATTAAGGATGTGTCGCTGGCAACCAAGATCAAGATAATTCATGCCGTAGTATTCCCCATTACCATGTATGGGTGTGAAAGTTGGACAATGAAGAACGCTGACAGAAAGAAAGTTGATTCCTCTGAACTGTGGTTTTGGAGGAGACTTTTACAGAAACTGTGGACTGCCAAAAAAAAACCCCAACAACCCCATACCGGTGGGTTCTAGATCAATTGAAGCCTGACCTCTCGCTAGAAGCTAAAATGACTCAACTATCTCCATACTTTAATCACATTCTAAAAAGACAAGAGTCCCTGGAAAAGACAATATTGCCAGGGGAAGTTGAAGGCAGCGGGAAAAGAGGAAGACCCAACAGAATCGTAGAGTTGGAAGGGACCTCTGGGGTCATCTAGTCCAACCCCCTGCACAATGCAGAAAATTTACAAAAACCTCCCCCTCCACACCCTCAGTGACCCCCATTTCACATCCAGAAGGTGACAAAAACCCTCCAGGATCCCTGGCCAAACTGGCCTGGAGAAAAATTGCTGCCTGACCCCAAAGTGGCCATCAGCGTTTCCCCAGGCGCACAAGAAAGGGCATATGCGATGGATTGACTCAATCAAAGAATGCTTAGCTCTCCGGTTGCAAGTTTTGAGAATGGCTGTTAATGATAGGAGGTTTTGGAAGTCATTAATCCATGGTGTTGCCATGAAGTCAGAAGTCCCTTGACAGCATTTCACACATACATATATCCCACATACAACCAAACCTTTACTGACTGTGACCCATTTCCCCTGATCTGTGCCCCGATCCACAGAGAGGCAATCACTGTCCTATGGCATCTGATTCTCTTCCTCCCACTTCGGCCTGCCCCTTATTTCAGCATGTTACAGAATCTGGGGTTTCATGAGCCTGGGCCTTTCTGTTCCTTTAATCTATGTTGGTTTCACAATAGCTAATTTCTGCTTGGTTCCCCGGAATCCCCCCCCCCCCCCCCACAGCACACCCCTGCCACGGCATGGATATAAAATGGACAAAACATAGCCCCTTCTCCTATTGCCGAAATTGCCCTTATCACCATTCTTCACTCGGGGAGGCAGAAGCCGCTCCTTGGCAGCGGACGCTTTTCATAAGTAAAACAGCTTTATCGCCAAGAAAAAAATGCTTACAAATTGGGACGTGATCGTGTGTGATGTTTAATGCATAACAGCACCGAGGTGACTAGTCAGGGGGATTTTTCTGCACGGCCTGAAAAGCCGCAAACCCTTTTTGTCTCACTGACTGTTTTTGACAGGGAGGGGAGTCAGTGGATTTCAGCAATGCTCTCACAAAGATGAGGGGTTCCCCCCCTTCCCCGCCCTGCCAGCTAAGTAAGTGGAATTAAAGGAGACACGTTCCCCTATCTCATTTCTACAGAGAACAGAAGAGCCGCCAAAGATTGCAAATGATGGAGAAAAGCAATGGACCGACATGCCGTCTGACAGAGAGGAGTCTCAGCCTCCCCCCCCCTCCCGCCCCCGTCTCACACATGGGGAGATTATGCCTAAGAAGATTTCTCTCTTGAGGCCTGTATTATCTCCCAATTGGAGGGTGCGTGCTTGGGAAATTGACAAGCGTCTGAACCAAACGGAATCGGCATTTTTGCCTGATCTTGAATAAATTGGCCTGGGGGGGTTGGAGGGAGGGAGGGGGCCAAGCAGAATATTGTGGAGCTGGTTAGGTCTGGTTCATTTGTGATGTCAGGGGCTATCTTGCCAAAGCATCTGTGCCTCGCCACTGTGAGATGGTCTCCTTCAAAGCAGATCTTGTGGTTCCTTCTTTGGCGAAACATCTGAAGGTTTTGAAGAGAGGCTTTTGTTCAGATTCCGTGTGGCCCCAGACCTTATTTTACCTCACAAAAATATTCAGGTGGAGAAGAATCCTAGAATCACAGAGTTGGAAAGGACCATACAGGCCATCTACGCCAACCCCTGGCTCAATGCAGGATCAGCCTAGAGCATCCCTGACAAGGGTTTGTCCAGCCGCTGTTTAAAGACTGCCAGTGAGGGGGAGTTCACCATCTCCCTAGGTGGCAGCAGAAGAAGTAGAGATTGGATTTATACCCCACCGTTCACTACCTGAAGGAGTCTCAGAGAGGCTTACAATCTCCTTTCCCTTCCCCTCCCCACAACAGACACCCTGTGAGGTGGGTGGGGCTGAGAGAGCTTTTTTGAGGACTGTTCTTGAGAGAACAGCTCTGAGAGAGCTTGTGGCTGACCCTAGGTCATAGCAGCAGCTGCATGTGGAGGAGTGGAGAATCAAACCCAGTTTTCCCAGATTAGAGTCCGTGCTCCTAACTGCTACACCAAACTGATGGTGGAACGTGCCATTAAGTCAAAGACAACTTATGGTGACCCCATAGGGTTTTCAAGGCAAGAAGATGTTCAGATGTGGTTTGTCATTGCCTGCCTATGCATTGCAACCCTGGGCTTTCTTGGTGGCCTCCCATCCAAATATTAACAAGGCTGACCCTGCTTAGCTTAAACAGTCTGATGAGATCGGGCTAGCCTGGGCAGGTGCTCACCCTGCAAAGAGACATTACTTTTTTGTTTGTGTCCATTGTCCGACACTCGTTCTGCTGCTCCAGATGCCATTTTTTCCCTTCTTCATCCCAGCTAATCAGGAACCACATTGTGACCATGATGATGTCATGACACTATATAGCCAATCATATTTGACTATGAGGTAAGTGAAGCCAAACACAGGAAATCGTTCCCTTTCATTTTGAACTGGTGGAGAGAGGGCATGGATCAGCCTACTGTCAAGGGAGACAGGCCGGTACTTCTTCCTTCACTGGCCCAAGCTGCATTTTGGTAGTCTACTGTTCCACAGTTTGACATGATGTTGCCCCAGTAATCCCATCAATGGGCTGATGTCTTCTCTACCTCATGAAAACTTCTATTTCTGCATAATGCAGTTTTATACTTCCATTTCTCCAGGGAATTCAGGGTAGAATACATGGTTCTCAAAAACAACTCTGCGAGGTAGGCGAGGGTGAGAGACTGTCACTGGTCCAAAGATACCCTATAACACACACCCTGTGAGGTAGGTGGGGCCGAGGGAGCTCTGACAGAGACTGCTCTTTCGAGAACAGCTCTGAGAGAACTGTGACTGACCCAAGGTCATCCAGCAGCTGCAAGTGGAGGAGTGGGGAATCAAACCCGGTTCTCCCAGATTAGAGTCTGTGCATTCCTAACCACTATACCAACTGGAGTTTAGTGGGAACATTGGTTGTAATCCCAGGAGATCTCCAGCCACCACTTGGAGGTTGGCAACCCTATATACATCAGTCCTCAATAACATGGGCATGCATGCAAGTGGAAGGGAGAGGGGAATCCTTTATGTTGGGAGAGGAATGCTACAATGATCCCCTGCCTAGGCTGTGATTAGGTCATTTAAGAGAACTTGGCAGCCTGCGATCAGACGAATTGAGTGTGAAATCCAAAAGGTACCTTAGGAATGAGAAGCAGGTTTTGCGCTGATGTACTGTTTATGTAAAATGAATTATCATGTGGAATGCATGTTTACTTGTTTACCCATCCATCCAGCCCTCTCTGTGCAAACAAAGGTAAAGCAGGAATTTGGCTCTGTCTTAGGCGATGTTAATTTACGAGAAGCCGCCGGGAGCTGCCTGACCAAATATGAACAGCCTTGGCCAACGTAAATGAATGAGAACTGATAACTCCAAGGCAGTGTCAGGAGAAGGGAAAACAGACCCGTCAAGCAGAGCCGGGGAGGAGAGTAATACTCAAGAGTTCCAGGTCCTGTGCAGGGATCTGTCGAGTCTCCCCATCCGATCCCCTGGGGAAGTTCATCGCCTCGTTAAAACTTACCAGCTTCAAAAAAATCTTTTTTTTACCTCAGGAACAACCTCCCGTTTTCCTTCAAACTTCAGCTGGCACTTACTTTATAGAGTTTTGCAGAACTGACCGTGAGCTGAAAAGGACGTTAAATCGTGGCGGTGCGGCGGTATTGCTGTTATTGGACCTGTTGGCGGCATTCGACATGGTTGATCATCAGCTGCTGACCCGCCACCTCGGGGATACAGGGGCTTGCCTTGCAGTGGCTTGCTTCCTTTCTCCAGGGTCGGGGACAAAGGGTGGTGCTTGGGGTGCAGCAGTCCCGGAGACACCCGCTTGAATGAGGGGTGCCCCAGGGGGCTGTTTTATCCCCGATGCTTTTTAACATCTTTATGCGCCCCCTTGCCCAGATTGTCCGGAGGGCTGGGCTGGAGTGTCACCAGTACGCTGATGACACCCAGCTCTATCTGATGTTGGGCGGCCAGTTGGATGCCGGACCGGACGATTTGGACCGGGCATTGCACGCTGTGGCTGGATGGCTCAGGATGAGCAGGCTGAAGCTGAACTCGGAGGTCCTGTGCCTGGGGAGGTCCTGTGCCTGGGGAGGGGTGGCCTGGGGTTGGGGCTCTCACTCCTGACCTTTGATGGGGCATCGTTGGTGCCTGCGCTGGTGGTTAGGAGTTTGGGAGTGCTCCTGGATCCCTCCTTGTCTATGGAGGCCCAGGTAGCAGCCACTGCCAAGTCGGCCTTTTACCATCTTTGGCTGGCATGGCAGTTGGTCCCCTTTCTGGACCGTGCTGACCTGGCCACAGTGATCTATGCGTCGGTCACCTCGAGGCTAGACTATTGTAATGCTCTCTACATGGGGCTGCCCTTGTTGCTAATCCGGAGGCTACAGCTGGTGCAGAATGCCGTGGCAAGGCTACTGATGTGCCTCCCTAGGCGGGAGCACATCAGGCCGGTGCTAGAGGCACTGCACTGGCTTCCTATGGCGTACCGGATTCGCTTCAAGGTGCTGGTGCTTACCTTTGAAGCCCTAAATGGCCTGGGTCCGACCTACCTGAGGGACCACCTTTCCCCATATGTACCCCAGAGAGCACTATGGTCTGGGGCCCAACATTGGCTGGTTATATCAGGCCCCAGGGAAGCCAGGCTTGCTGTCACTAGGGTAAGGGCCTTTTCGGTGGCGGCCCCTTACTGGTGGAATGAGCTCCCAGAGGAGATCAGGGCCCTGCAGGACCTTGTTCAGTTCCGCCAGGCTTTCAAATAGGGGCCGCCCCTCTTTCTTCCCTTCCCTCTGTCCCGGTTGACATCATGATCTCTGCCTTGGACCTGTATGTTGGCAAGTACCATCAGCGCTGTAAGCAGGGAATGCTGGGTATTATGCACCTTCTTTTTGAGCACTTTACTCTGTAACTGTGGATTTCTGTGATTTTTAATCTGTTTTAAATGTTTTAGTGTATTTATGTGTGAGCTGCTCTGAGCCGGTTCACGGGGAGAGCGGCATATAAGCCCAATAAATAAATAAATAAATATAAATATGACAGATATTTTTGTATTCCTCAGACTGGGCCCTGACCTGGATGGCCCAGGCTAGCCCAATCTCATCAGATCTTGGAAGCTCAGCAGGGTTGGCCCCGGTTTGTACTTGGACGAGAGACCAACAAGGAAGACCAGGGTTATGATGCAGAGGCAGGCAATAACAACCTCTTCTGTTCATCTCTTGCCTTGGAAAGCCCCATGGCAGAGATAAACATGATCACTTCGCAAACAATCCCATTTCGACCACAACTTCTACTTCTACAACTATCAGATCTCTCTGACGAAGAATACACCCTTACTGAACTTACCTTATTTTGGTTGGTGGCGGCCCGCTTGCTGTTAGCTTCGTCCTGGAAGTCCTCCTCTGCCCCAACATGGGGGAACTAAAGAGAAAAGGCATGGAATCAATTTATCACGTGTAAAATAACAGACTCGTTACAAAGGCAACAATCTGGCTCCACAACTACTTTCTCAAAAATTTGTACTTACCTGGTTCCCATGGTTACAATATATGGCGGAGAAAGACCTACTCCCATCTAATCCTACTTACCTTTCTTGGCTCCACTTTTAATTCTAACCTCTGCTGACTGTATACTAGACTCGAAGAATGTTTAATTATTTTTTATTCTCATTTTAAGAGATTCAGCGGGTAGTGGTATGACTATTTATGGTTAATGACTTTTTTTCTAGTAGACACAAATACTGTTCTACAAAGTTTAACTGCATTTTTAGTACTTTCTGATTGTATTATGGCTTGACTTAAAACAAAAAACAAAAAAAAACCCATGACAGGCTGTTGTAAAGTGTCTGCAAACATACAGCTCTTTACACACACAAGACTGGGTTCTGAGAGACAGTGTGTTATAGTGGTTAGAGAGTTATTATCTGGGAAAATGCCACTTCACCATGAGGCTTAAAGACTAATAAAATTTGTGGCAGGGAATAAGCTTTTGTGTCTTACTGCTCACTTCTTCAGATACAGCTAGAATGAAGTCGTGAGCAGTGACTCACGAAAGCTCCTCCCCTGCCACAAATTTTGTTAGTCCTTTAAGGTGCTCCTGGACTCTTGCTCTTTTCTCCTGCTACAGACAGGCTAACCCGGCTACCCATCTCAATCTATCTCCATAATTAAAGAGATCTCACAACACGGTGATTGTGATGCCATTTTGAAGTTGCTCTGGGAGGGGGATGGACTATGGCGGGGCACGAAGGAAAGCCAGCCATGTGAGGGTGGAGGAAGCAGACTGCCAGAATGGTGGGGGAGGGAAACCAAGTCCTGAGGAGAGGGAAGGGATGAGGAAGAGAAGCAAGCGCCAGGGAGGGGGAAAGCACACCAGGAGAGTCTGAGGGGAAGAGGCCACACAATAGGCCAACTCCAGGTTGGGAGATTTGTGGAGGTTTGTGGGTGGACCCTGGAGAGGGCAGGGTTTGGGGGGGGGGGAGAGCTCAGCTGGTATGTAATTCCATAAAGTCCACCCACTGATTCTGCCATTTCCTCCAGGGAAGCTGATTTCTGTAGTCTGAAGATCAGTTGTAATGCCAGGTGATCTCCAGGCCCCACCTGGAGGCTGGCAACCCTAGGCCCCAGGGAGGCAAGCATCAAGCATCTATACATAATGAACACAGGTCCAGTTTGGGAAATACCGGGAGATTTTGGCAGTGGAACCTGAGGACGGCAGGGTTTGGGGAGGGGAGGGATTTGAGTGGGATATAATGCCACAGAAGAAATTTAGAGTCCAGTGGCACCTTTAAGACCAACAAAGGTTTATTCAAGGCATGAGCTTTTGTGTGCAAAGCACACTTTTTCTAATACATTGGATTGGAAGGTAAAGGTTCAGTCTTATAGACAGGGGCTGAACAGCAAATTAACATGTAACGTGATGAAGATGTTTTAAGATACGCCTGAAGCAGTCGAACAAATTTTGAGTCCAGTGGTCTCTAAATGTGTTCTACTGCTTCACAAAAGCTCGTCCCTTGAATAAACCTTTGTTGGTCTTAAAGGTGCCATTGGACTCTAAATTTCTTCTGCCGCTTCAGACCAACATGGCCTGGATCTATAATGCCATAGAGTCCACTTTCCAAAGTGGCCATTTTCTCCAGAGGAACTGATCTGTCACCACATGGAGGTCGGCTACCCTAAGGCAAGGGCCACTGGGTGAGACTTCCTCCCCTGCAAGCCCTTACGCATCCCCAGCTCGTTTCGCCTCTTTCAAATGATCCATAGATCAGTCTCGATCTTGGAGTATGTGCGACCCACACAGTCCAACCCACGGTGAGCCCACACCAACAGGGCCTGCCTGGTCCGCAGCCTCGCATGATGCTGAACAGCGCCGTCTACTCAACCACATCAAGGAGCACTTCTTTTTAATTGCAAATCTGGCAGTGACGCAGCCGTGGGGGTACTCAAGCAGAAAATGGGTCCCCGTGAACAAGGTGAGTTCAATTTTCATTAGGGCTATTTGCAGCCGTGGCAGCCTCGCTACTTTAATGGCATCCTTTTGAAAGAACTGTATCCCTGTCAGTTAGCTGGACTCCAAGCATGTGAGAGAATCCACGATGTTTCTCCCTCCGCGAAGGGGATTCTCGTTCTGAAACCAGACAAAAGGCCTTTCCGCTCCATGCCATCCATTTGATTGGAGGCATTTTAAAAATAAATAAATAAATGAGGATTATTGCCCTATAGCTTTGAGGAGTTTGTCAAAACAACTCCTTCGAGCCTCACAGCCTTCACTTATTTCCTGTTTGTTTCCCCCTACACTCACACACTACAACATGTAGTAGGCTAGTAACTAATAAAGGTACAGAGCCTTCCTGTTGTATGGTAGGGTCATTAATTTGAGTCCCCAAGACGGCTGGCTTTTCCGAGACACTTTCTTTTCCGGAGCCGTATTCATGATTACCCCAGGGGACGGAAAGAATGAGAAGGTGTCTTATTTCCCTGGGTTTCAGTATTGTTACAGAACGGACCCTGTATTCTTATCAGCCTCGAAGTCGGTAGAAAGGAAGCCCCTGGGTACTATGAAGTGACAGTTTTAACACACATGACAAGGTTTATCTCTTGTTATTTGCCCATTTGCTTCCCCCCCTCCCCCCCAGTGCTACTCCAATGGCCTGGAGCGTTTAAAGAATGAATACATAATAGCCATCAAAAGCGAGGTTTTTTTAGAATGGAGGCCTGATATCCCGCTGAGTCGGGGTCAAGGTATTATGATAATACCCGCCTTTTAATATTCCAGTCTCATACACAGGTTTATTAGTTTCCTCTTCTCCCCATCTCCATTCTCCAAAAGTAATTAGTTAGGGGCTAACAGCACCTTAATGGCGAGACGATAAACATTCAATAGAAGAGGGGGATACACTGCGCCATGGCCTCGGTTGGCCATTTTTCTTCCATTTATTGCCCCTTTTCTGCTCTTCTGGGATCCTTCTTCACTTTCAGACTGGCAAAGAGGAACAAGACTGAGAAATTGATTGTATATCACAGTTTGGGGTAAACCACGAAGTAGGAGACGCTGGTTTCGGGGCGGGGGGCGGTTGTGGGCAATTAACATGCTCCTGCGTGCACTATTTCTGACCTCAGGAGTTACCTATCAAAATGGGGGGAAGGAATGGGGTGGGGGGAAGATGATAACAAAGAATGAATTGGAACCAGCCCCTGGTTTTCTTTCTTTGAAATCTCTCTGATGCTTACGGTCTCTCCAGCAAAACAATCTGACACCAAACCATATCAGTATTCATGTTTATAGGTTTGTGTTAGGGATGAGGCAACATTCCCTCTTTTGTTTCTTTTTATATTGATATGTTATACATTTTTAAACACACACACACATATATATGTCACTTCAGGTCTCTGCCAGTGGTGGTTGGTTTTGTAAATTTGTTTGTATTGTACCCATGCACTGTATAATTTTAGAGGCAGTTTAAACAGAACTTTGTACATATAAATATGCTATTTGTGTACACTGACACAACACTGACACACAGGTAATTTTTTTTTAAATGCCTATATTTTATAGGGAGGATTGGGTATGAGGAAACAAGAAAGGAGACAAATAACAAGAATCACAGATAACGGTTCATCCAAAAGAGACAAAAAATACAAGAGGGATTTTTATGTCCAAACATTTTTTTCCCTCTTCGAAAATACTATAACTCGAGGGCACCCAGTGAAGCGGATGGGCAGGAGGTTCAGAATGGACAAAAGGAAATACTACTTTATACAGAGTGATTAAAACACTAGCCCAAGGTCACCCAGCTGGTTTCATGTGTCTCAGAGCATCTTACAAACACCTTCCCTTCCTCTTCCCACAAGAGGCCCCTTGTGAGGCAGGTGGGGCTGAAAGAGCTCTGAGAGGACTGGGAATGGCTCAAGGGCACCCAGCAGGCCTCATGTGTCTCAAAGTGGCTTACAATGGCCTTCCCTTCCTCTCCCCGCAAGAGGCACCTTGTGAGGCAGGTGGGGCTGAGAGAGTTCTGAGAGAACTGTGACTGGCCTAAGGTCACCCAGCTGGCTTCATGTGTCTTAGAGGGGCTTATAATTGCCTTCCCTCCCTCTCCCCATGACAGGCACCTTGTGAGGCAGGTGGGACTGAGAGAGTCCTGAGAGAAATGTGACTGGCCCCAGGTCACGGAGCAGGCCTCATGTGTCCCAAAGTGGCTGACAATCTCCTTCCCTTCCTTTCCCCACAACAGGCACCTAGTGAGGTAACTGGGGCTGAGAGAGTTCTGAGAGAACTGTGACTGACCCAGGGGCACCCAGCAGCTGCATATGGAGGAATGGGGAATCAAACCTGGTTCTTAATCCGCTCCATGCTGGCACCCTTGAACGTTGTGCTTTCCTTGCTGAAGAAGAAGAAGACCGCGCCGTCAAGTCACTGCCAACTCGTGGCAACCCCATCCACAGGGCATTCCAAGCAAAAGATGAGCAAGGATGATTTGCCCCTGCCTTCTTCCACATAGCAACCCCAGTCTTCCTTGGTGGTCTCTCATCCACGCACTCACCAGGGCTGACCCTGCTTAACTTCTAAACTCTGATGAGACTGACCTAAACTGGGCTATTCAGGCTGCTTTCTTTGCTGAAGAATTGGCTATTTATTCATTTAAGATGAAGTTAACAGCAGGGCAGATTTCTGTTGCATATCAGGAGAGCGTTCCTAATGGGAAGAACAGTTCAACAATGGAACCAATTACCTAGAAGGTGGTGGGTTCTCCCTTGCTGGGGGTCTTCAGGTAGAGGCTGGGCAGCCATCTGTCAGGGATGCTTTAGCTCCAGAAGGCCTTTATAGAGCAAGGAGTTGAGCTGGATAGCCTGTAGATCTCTCCCAACATTATGATTCAAATGAAATATTTGTATCCCACCTTTTTCTGACAAGTCAAAACAGATCATGAAGCCCACCAGGACAGGAAGTATTAAAATTGCATGAGAGAAAAAACACATCTCAAAAATGATTGGTCTGAAAGGACATCATCACACAAAACTCACAGAAGACTCAATACAACTGAAATTATCCTAAAATACAATGGCTTTGCATCCTTTCCTAAAAATAGGTAACCCTGGCACCTTCCAAACATATCCACCAGACTGTTCCATAGTACTGGTTCAGTGACATGAAAGGTCCTGGATGAACCACAGGAAGCGAGGAAGGATTCCTGAATGCCCTCCAGTTTGCTTCACATCCTGTTCACCAGTGACAAACATGGTGCCAGTTTTTCAGTGGACCATTTATTTATTTATTTATTTATTTATTTGTCTGTTCACTGACAGGCTCGTGGGTGTGTTTCATTATATTTCTTCTTACAGTACAGTACAGTGTAACTCAGTGTTCCCTCTAAGCTGAGTTAGTGTGAGCCAGGTCAGTTTCTTAGCCTCCAGCTCACACATTTTGTCTTAGCTTGAGAAGGATGGCTCCAGAGCAAACTAATTAATGCAGCAGCCAAATCACTCACTCACAACTTTAACATCAGTCACTCACTAAGTAGAATTTTTGCTCACGAGACTCCACAGCTTAGAGGGAGCATTGGGTAACTGGTGCCAGTTTTTCAATGGACCATTTGTCTGTTCATTGACAGGTTCATGGATGTGTTTTATTATATTCTTACAGTACAGTACAGTGCAACTGGTGTTTTACCTGTGCACATTTTCACACAGCTCAGGTGCATCCTCACTGCATCACTGTTTGCTCAGCAGGGAATTGTTGAAATAGACAATGCAATCAGCCACAAATAATATAAACTGTGCATAAGTAAAGGTGGCATTATAAAAATTACTACCATTCATTCTTTGTCCAAGTACTCCATAGTAACATCTATAGCAGCTGATCGGTGTGAATTAGAAGAAGAAGAAGAGATTAGATTTATACCCTGCCCTTCACTCACTTGGAGTCTCAGAGCGGCTTACAAACTCCTTTCCCTTCCCCTCCCCACAACAGACACCTTGTGAGGTAGGTGGGGCTGAGAGAGCTCTTTCCCAAGCTGTCCTTGAGGGAACAGCTGGTACAGAGCTATGGCTTGCCCAAGGTCATCCAGTCAGGTGCAAGTGGAGGAGTGGAGAATCAAACCTGGTTCTCCCAGATTAGAGTCCGCGCACTTAACCACTACGCCAAATTGGCTCAAGAACATTTCTGTGCATGTGCAGTTTAGGAAAAAGTGCTAGCCTGTTTGGCTAATGCTGAACCAAAGAGACCCAGGAATGAAGCTAGATTGGAGCCTGGTAACATCTTAGAGACCAACAAGGTTTTGCTACTAAGGTACTACTGGACTTGGATCTAGCTATTCTATTGCAGACTAACACGGTTACCCTCTGAGACCCAGTGAGAGGCACATATCTGATCATCACAGCCAAAGAAGGTAAGTGCAACTGTCAATCACATTTTATGCAGAAACCACAGCATCCCTAGAAAAATGGGATGGCACTAGCAGCTGATTGGAGGAGTTTATAAGAACATAAGAAGAGCCCTGCTGGACCAGACCAGTGGTCCATCTAGTCCAGCATCCTGTCTCACACAGTGGCCAACCAGTTCCTCTTGAGAGCCAACAACAGGGGAAAGAGGCCGAGGCCTTCATAAGAACATAAGAAAAGCCCTGCTGGATCAGACCAATGGTTCATCCAGTCCACCATCCTGTCTCACACAGTGGCCAACCAGTTCCTCTGGAGGACCAACAACAGGGCAGAGAGGCCGAAGCCTTCATAAGAACATAAGAAAAGCCCTGCTGGATCAGACCAATGGTTCATCCAGTCCACCATCCTGTCTCACACAGTGGCCAATCAGTTCCTCTGGAGGTCTGACAACAGGGCAGAGAGGCCGAGGCCTTCCCCTGATAAGGACATAAGAAGAGCCCTGTTGGATCAGACCAATGGTCCATCTAGTCCAGCATCCTGTCTCACACAGTGGCCAACCAGCTTCTCTGGATAGCCAACAACCAGGCATAGAGGCCGAGGCCTTCAGAAGAGCATAAGAAGAGCCCTGCTGAATCAGAACAATGGTCCATCTAATCCAGCATCCTGTCTCACATGGTGGCCATTCAGTTCTCTGGACAGCCAACAGGGCATAGAGGCCAAGGCCTTCCCCTGATGTTGTCTCCTGGCTCTGGGATTCAGAGGCGTAGTGGAGGTTCCCCTCAGTCACCATGGCTACTAGCCATTGATAGACTTATCCCTCACGAATTCTCCCAATCTTCTTTAAAGCAGTTTATTCCTGCAGCCATCACTACATGCTCTGGCAGCAAATCCCACATTTTCATCACTCTCTGTGTAAAGAAGTATTTCCTTTTGTCTGTCCTGAACCTCCTTCCCCACAGTTTCATTGGATGCCCTCAAGTTCTATTATTTTGGGAGAGGGAGACAAATTTCTCTTTGTCAATTCTTTCCACCCTGTGCATAATTGAATAAACTTCTATCATGGTTAAAGCCTTTTGGGGATGGGCTGTGGCTCAGTGGTAGTGCAGAAGGTCCTAGGTTTAATCTCTGGCATTTCCAGTTTTAAAAATAACAGGCATTCGGTGATGTGAAAGACCTCTGCCCAAGACCCTGGAGAGCCACAGCTAGATGAACCAGACAATACTGACCTTAATGGATCATGGGTCTCCTACGAACAAAAGCCCTCTTTCCCAGCCTCTGCATTGCTGTTCACATATCACAGTGAATGTGCATGCATCTTGTATGTATACACATACATTTGTTTGTGAGAAAGAACCTGCATTTACAAGTTAAAATGAGAGTCAGTTTGGTGTAGTGGTTAGGAGCATGGACTCTAATCTGGGAGAACTTGGTTTGATCCCCCACTCCTCCACATGCAGCTGCTGGCGTGACCTTGGGTCAGTTATGCGTTCTCTCAGAGCTGTTCTCTCAAGGGCAGTTCTCAGGAGAGCTCTCTCAGCCCCTACCTCACAGGGTGTCTGTTGTGGGGAGAGGAAGGGAACGGAGATTGTAAGCCGCTCTGAGACTCCTTCGGGTAGTGAAGGGTGGGGTATAAATCAAATCTCTTCTCTTCTTCCAAATGTGGCTTTTATATTACCAGCTTTACATGCATTGAATGTAACATGAGAATTACTCAGTGCACATGTAAAAAATGTCAAGTGTACACTGCACGCAGATGCATGCATTCATTGTAACTTGTGAACAAGGCTATCATTTGTTGCAGGGGAGATGTTCACCCTAACGCTAAACAAAGGTTGTCAATACAGCAGCCATTTTGAGCAAGCAACTCTTTTTTTCCTGTATAACCCTTTCCCATTTTGTGTTGTGTTGTGCTAGATGCTTTGGCACATCCGCAGTGTACACTTTGCAGCCAGCGCAAGTCCTGCATTTTTGTTCTTGTTTCTGTTAATTATTCTCCGTGTCTCCAACCGATGTCGGGGGCGTTGCTTTGCCAACATTCTTTCTGCGTCCCAGGCTTCTGAGATGGAAACAGAGCAAATTGTACAAACAAAAGAAAGCCTGCAAAAGTCAGCTTTTATGACCTCTCTGACCCAGTCTGTTCCAGCTGGCTCTCAAATGTAAACAGGCATACCTCCCTGCAACTGACATTTTTAAAAAACCCAAAAAAACCACCCTGGAAGAGCTGAAGGTAGACTAACAGGAGTGCCTGAATGCTCAGTTGACTGAGTTTGTTTCCTTTCTTTATGCCACACTCAGCAAATATGCCCAGTCTGCTAGCCTGCGTGACCCATCATGCTAAGAACGCCCGCCCCACCACCTTGAACATCTATGGGCAGAGAGGAGACATCATCTTCTTCTTCTTCATCATCATCATCATTATTTGCCATCAAGTCACAGCTAACTTACAGTGATCCCATGAGGTTTTCAAGGCAAGAGACTTTCAGAGGTTGTTTGTCCTTGCTTGCCTCCATATCACGACCTTGGTATTCCAAATACTGACCAAAGCCACCCCTGCTTAGCTTCTGAGATCTAATGAGATGGGGCTTGCCTGGGCCGTCAAAGTTAGGGCAGGTGACTTATAGGTACTATAAACAAATGCTTAAATAAAACTTGCAAATGGCCATCCAATGGATCCTCTGAATCCCAGAGCCAGGAGGCAACATCAGAGGAAGGCCTCAGCCTCTATACCCTCTTACTGGCCATTAGGGCTGCCAGTCTGCCTGGGGGGCGGGGGATCCCCCGCTACAGGGGTCCCCAATCTGCTGGCCCGGATTTGGCCGGCGGGGGGAACCTCACCCCTGAAGTCGTCTGGTCAGGACAACGTCCCCAGAGTGATGATGTCACCGGAAGTGACATCATCACGTTGTGCACATTGCCGGGGCGACACTCTAGCAGCTGCCCCAAAAACTCTATGGTACCATAGAGTTTTGGGGCAGTTGCCAGAGTGTCACCCTGGCAACGTGCACAACGTGATCATGTCACTTCCGGTGACATCATCACAGTGCGCACACTTTGCGTGCGCGCCGGGAAACTCCCGGCAAGAAGAGGACTCCCCCCCGCTGGCCTGTGGTGAGTACTTGGCAACCATACTGGCCATCCAGAGGAATTGGTTGGCCACTGGTCTGATCCAGGACACTGGACTAGATGGACCACTGGTCCGATCCAGCAGGGCTCTTCTGATGTTCTTGTCAGGGGAAGGCCTTGGCCTCTTTGCCCTGTTGTTGGCTGTCCAGAGGAATCAGTTGGCCACTGTGTGAGACGGGATGCTGGACTAGATGAACTATTGGTCTGATCCAGCAGGGCTGTCCTTATGTTCTTAATGGTTTATAAGCCATAGATTTTTACTGCCTGTCTGAACCTGCAGAAACAGGGTGGTTACCAGTTATCCAGTGGCCCACAATGTATGCCCCACGCAGGCTGTGCTTGCTTCAGTGGGTCCTGAGTCCAATGGACCTGGCACAAAACTACAGCAGGCTATCAGTTCTCAAGCTCCAAGCCAAAAAACCTGGCAGGTATGCACACCTCTCTCCCTCGCCATTATTCTTGGTGGAACTGCTGTGAAGTCGCAGCTGACTTAATGCCACCCCATGAGGTTTCCAGGGCAAGAGACAAACAGAGGTGGTTTGCCACTCTTTGGCTGAGTTCAGACTGGCAGTTTGGCCTGATAGAGGCCCGCTTTGCAAACCGATTCAGAGAGCCCATTCAGACAGCCGCAGCTGCCTGGCGTTGCCGTGCCGCACTCGCCCGGTCCTGAAGCGCTTTCATGGCACTTTAAAAAGGTACCTGGGGAAACCGGTGTCAAGCCGTCTCTGCGCGCGCTCATCCCACTTCCTGGCAGTGTCGACACAAATAAGCCGCACATCAAGTGGCGCCGGTAATGTGAACGCGCCGCTCCGGGAGAGATGCGCATAACCGCCCATGCACAGTTTGGCAAAACTGCCCCAAACTGCGCGCTGTGGAGGCTGCCCCTCCAGGGGCCACTCTGCAGCCGTGTGAACGCTTCATTCCACCTCCTCCCCAGTATGCTCTTGCATCAGTCTGCCCAGTGCGAACGGAAAGCCCCACGACAACTCGGCCTGGGGCTTTTTGCCCTGCTTCTGTTGCACTTCATTTTCACAGCCTTTGGCTCTGCACAGCAGCAGCCCTGGAATTCCTTGGTGGTCTCCCTCCCAAGCAATAACCAGGACCAGCTCTGCTTCGCTTTGGAGAGCTATGTCAACATGGCATATGAGGTCCAATGTGGGCAAGTGCAGAGTAATGCGCATTGGAGCCAAATATCCTAGCTATAAGGACATGCTGATGGGGTCCAAGCCGGTGGAGAGTGGAGACTGACCAGGAGAGAGATCTTGGAGTCATGGTAGATAACTCACTGAAAATGTTGACTCAGTGTGCAACTGCAATAAAAAAGGCAAGTGCTATGCTGGGGTTATTAGGAAGGGAATTGAAAACAGATCAGCTGGTATCGTAATGCCTCTGTATAAATTGATGGTGCTACCTCATTTTGAATACTGTGTACAGTTCTGGTCACTGCACCTCAAAAGAAAAATATTGCATTGGAAAAAGTGCAGAAAAGGGCAATTAAAATGATTAAGGGGATGGAATACTTTCCCTATGAAGACAGGTTAAAAAGGTTAGGGCCCTTTAGCTTGGAGAAACGATGACTGAGGGATGACATGATGGAGGTTTACAAAATGATGCATGGGATAGAGAAGGTAGAGAAAGAAGCACTTCTCTCCCTTTCTCACAAGACAAGAACTCATGGGCAATCAATTAAAATAATGAGCAATAGGTTTAGAACAGATAAAAGTACTTCTTCACCCAAGGAGTGATTAACACGCGGAATTCACTGCCACGGGAGGTGGCAGTGGCTACGAGCATAGACAGATTCAAGAGGGGATTGGATAAACACATGGAGCAAAAGTCCAGCAGTGGCTATTAGCCACAAGGTATAGATGGAGCACTCTGTCTGGGGCAGTGATGCTCTGTATTCTTGGTGCTTGGGGGAGGGCAACAGTGGGAGGACTTCTGGAGTTCTGGCCCCACTGGTAGATCTCCTGAGGGCACCTGGTGTTTTTGGCCACTGTGTGACACAGAGTGTTGGACTGCTCGGGCCACTGGCCTGATCCAACATGGCTTCTCTTATGTTAATCTGTTATCTTATCCGACAAGGTCAGGCTAGCCTGGGCCACGTAGGTCAGGTCACACAGCGTATATAGTGACTGTATTATCATTTCTAGAAAAAAGACATTGTGGAATTTGGTTGTGCAGAAGCCTACCCAGTTTGGTGTAGTGGTTAAGTGCACAGACTCTAATCTGGGAGAACCGGGTTTGATTCCCCACTCCTCCACTTGCACCTGGCTGGATGACCTTGGGCAAGCCATAGTTCTGTCAGAGCTGTTCTCTAAAGGACAGTTCTGGAAAGAGCTCTCTCAGCCCCACCTACCTCACAGGGTGTCTGTGGTGGGGAGGGGAAGGGAAAGGAGTTTGTAAGCTCTGAGACTCCCTTGGGGAGTGGAGGGCGGGGTATAAATCCAATCTCTTCTTCTTCTTCTTCTTCTACCCAACCTACTTGGCCAGTGTCAGCCAGGGGGCCAACAGAAATGACTGAGCACATTACGGGGCATGGGGCCTCTATCATAACTCTGTTCCCAAGCTGTGCCCCCGAGTCAGAAATAGCCAAAATCCACCCACTCTCATCTCAACGATGCCTGCGCAGGAAGAATTGACATGCTTTCTTTCCTCAACCAGAAATTCCACACTAACAAAGCTTGTTTAAGAGTCGGAAAATCCTCTCAAATGGCTTGCCTATCCAGTCGCTGGTTTTCCGCTTCTCATCCATTATTCTTGATAGATGGTAGACAGGCTTGAAAGGTCAACATGTGATCAGGGGAAGCATAATAATCTCACCTATCAGTGCCCATTTTTTCATGTTTGAAAAGTGAACATCGTTTGTCCTGAAGATTCCCTGCAAGGCACGACACACCACTTTGACCTTGTCATCAATAAATAATGTATACTTGCCCGGTGGAACAGAACCAGCCTGGTTTTGCAAAACTCTCATGTACTGGTAGAGCCCAGTAGACATTGAAAGATGATTTTATGGACAGACACCTGATTTGTGGGTCTTGGAACAGAAGATAAATCTGCCGAGCAAGTTGTGTGTTTTGACCTCGGTTTGGTTTAAGTATTAGGTCCTTTCCGCATTTGCCTGCCACTCCGGATTTTCTCAGCGTTCGAGTCAAGGCAATTTAAGTCCGTGGCAAAAGAGCATCCAAATAACCCGGGGCAACAGCAGGCTGAAACCGGGCTGACCACTGAAGAGAGGTAATGTAATGCAGAATGGGGGAAAAAACGGAATAAAAAGAAGGTTGAACTCGATTTTAATGCAGAACATGGGGGGGGGGGGAACCTGGATTAAAAAGAAGGCTGAATTTGATTTAGTGCAGAAGAAGAAGGCTGAATTTGATTTAGTGCAGAATTAGTGCAGAATGTAATGCAGAATGGGGGAAAAAACGGAATAAAAAGAAGGCTGAACTCGATTTTAATGCAGAATAGGGGGGGAAACCTGGATTAAAAAGAAGGCTGAATTTGATTTTAGTGCAGAATTGCTTGGAGGACACCACAGTAAACATGGATTATAAGGAGAGCGCAGAAAGGGCCTACGTCAAAACCAGTTGGCTCTATTAAGTAGCAACTCTTTGTTTAAGGCGGATACTTAGAATGGTTCTTTGGATGCGACAAGCAAATATTTGGGAGACCAGACCACCAAGTGAACTTTTATTAACTAATTCATTCATTCACTTAATTTGTATCCCGCCCTCCCTGCCAAGCAGGCTCAGGGCGGATTACAGTATATATATATAAATATATTAAAACAACGAGATGCGTTAAAACAATAATAAGGTTAAAACCAGAACATGTGCAAACAGTGCTAGAAAACAAAGTACTAATAAATGATGGCAATATTCTCTCCGCATCTAGATGATCAGACTACTACCATGGTCTGAGTTCTTGCAGGCTATTAGAACTTTTGACAAATCAGGCCAGAGTACTCTGATTTATGTTTGTGCAGATAAATTTGTTGGAATAAGGTGGAATTAACTCTTAAATCCTAGTCTTAGACAGGCTGAAATTCATTCAGAAATTTAATGGCAACATTATTTCGGTTTCTTTCGCTCTTTTCTTTTGATAACATACAAATACAAAAGTACAAACTAGGAGAAGAAAGATAAGGAAGGGGAAGAAAACAATACTATGTCATTGCATTTATCTAACACTTTTTCTCTTTTATGTAGTTATCCGTACATTGACTCATCATGCAAAAAAAGGTTTTGAAATTCTACTAGCCATTCAGGAGGGAAGGCAGCATGGTATGGGCAAGTCTCATCAGATCTCAGAAGCTAAGGAGGGTCAGTACTTGGAAGGGAATCCTCCGAGGAAACCTCTGCAGAGAAAGGTAATGGCCAACCACCTCTGCTTCCCACATGCCTTGAAAACCCCTTTGCTGGGATCGCTATAACTCGGCTGCAACTTGATGGGACTTTACAACACACATTCATTGTCAAACTCTGTTCTCAGTTTGCCATGATGACTGGGGGAAGAGAAATTCCGGGGGCGGGGTGAATGCTGGAGTGTGTCAACTGCTGGCAAACAGAAGGGGAAGTCGTGAAATTAAAAGATGCCCCCATGAAATTAAAAGATGCCTGCACCTTGGGAGGAAAGCAATGGCAAACCTAGACACAGAGCCGGCTCTATCACTAGGCCAACTAGTCGGCCACCTGGGGGCACAGCTGGCAAACGGGACAGCGGAGAGACTGAGAGAGACTCAAACCAGGAGATAGTGTGCTTTATGCAAACTATGATTTACCATTATGTCTGAATGCAGTTTTCCATTCAGGCTAAGAACCAAACTTAGCCTTGGGCCAATGCAGACAGACTTGTAGGCGCTGTGGCCAGCTGGTGCAGGTGGCTGCTGGCAGGGCTGGAGAGCTCGTGAGCCCGGGCAGGCGGGCAGGCACTGGGGCCATGGGGGTGTCCCTTGCGGGTGGGTCTCCAGTGGTGGAGAGGGTGGCTCTGTGGTGGAGGGCGTGCTATAAGGCAGCCTCATCTGGGAGGGGGCGCCACAAGGTAGCCTCGCCTAGTGTGCAAAAAAACCTGGGGCCAGCCCTGCCTAGACAGCATAATAAAAAGTGGAGACATCATCCTGCCAACAAAACTGAGTATGGTCAAAGCAATGGTATTCCCAGTAGTAATGTATGACTGTGAGAGTTGGACCATAAGGAAGGCTGAGCACCAAAGAATAGATGCTTTCAAATTATGGTGCTGGAGAAGACTCTTGAGAGTCCCTTGGACTGCAAGGAGATGAAATTAGTCAATCCTAAAAGACATCAACCCTGACTGTTCCCTGGAAGGCCAGATACTGAAGCTGAAGCTCAAATACTTTGGCCACCAAATGAGAAGGGAGCACTCAGTGGAGAAGACCCTGATGCCAAGTGGATAGGGGGCTTGGGGGGGGGGCAGAATGTCAAACTCTGATGGGGGCTTTGGTGAACCGTCTATATCTTTGGGGTTTTCCGCTGGAACCTCAGTTCTGACATAGTGTTGAATTGACCTGGAACTTGCTTGTATCTCAATAAACAAATCACTGATGAGAGAGTTTTGTTGAGAGTAACTTTGTCCCAGGGTCTGACCAGGGGACCTTTCGAGCTGGAGCTCGGAGGAGCGCAGCTCCGGGAGTTGGTGCCAGCCCCCCCCCCCCCCCGGTGCAGGGGAATGCCTGCTTGTGTCAAGGCTGCAGCAAAATGACCCTGTCCCCTGGAAAGGTCCTTGTTCCTTCGACCAGCCTTTTGAAGGCTTCAGCCACCAATGAAGCTTTCCTCCCAGAACTGTGGTATTTCTGAGGTTGGATTAGTAGCTTTCCCCTCTCTGCCAGCTCTCTCTCTCTCTCTCTCTCTCTCTCTCTCTCTCTCTCTCCTTTCTTTCTTGCCTTCTGGCATACTTCTGGTGATGTCAGGTGGTGTAGCATATGCAAATAAGTTATGCTAATGAGTTATGCTAATGAGCTCCTGCACCTCTTTTTCTACGAAATGACCCCTGGGTCTGACATTCATTAACCATCCATTTGACCGAATTTAACAATAACAATAATTTAACAGCAATGATTCTGTGATACAGACAGTGTTTCCACTTGTATCCCAAATGAAATTTAGAAACAATTTTTAAGTAAATATCAGCAAAGTGAAAATCCTGCAGCCCTCTTCTCACTGCAGGGCCAACAATAAGGTTGCCAGCTTTGGGTTGGGAAATTCCTGGAGATTTGGGGGTGGAGCCTGGGGGGTGGGGTTTGGGGAAGGGAGGTTGCTCAGCCAGGTAGAATGCCATTGAGTCCACCCTCCAGAGCTGCCATTTTCTCCAGGGGAGCTAATCTCTGTAGTCTGGAAATGAGCTGGAATTCTGGGAGACCCTTGGGCCCCACCGGCAAGTTGGCAACCTCAGCAATGACCTTTAATTTTTTATATGACTGCTAACCTGAAAAAGGAGAGATGGCACTCATTGGCCATTTTAATTATATTTTCTCTCAGACTGACTGAAAAGTGGATCCTTGGGTTAACCACAAATTGCCACACTTTAGAATCAGTCTGGCAACCTAAAACCTCATGCCCACCTCAGTAACAACATTATTTTGGGTATCTAATTGCCCTAACTGGGGTCTTATCAAACATATCCCTGAAGCATGTTGGAGGAAAGCTATGTCAAATATCGGCCGACGTGCGATGATCCCAGAGGGTTTTCCAGGCGACAGAGAGGAACAGAGGTGGTTTGCCAGTGCCTCTGCGTAGCAACCCTCGATGTCCCCAGTGGCCTCTCACTAGGGCTGCCAGCCTCCAGGTGGGGCCTGGGGATCCCCCGCTTTTACAACTGATCCCCAGCTGACAGAGATCAGCTCTCCTGGAGAAAATGGCTGCTTTGAAGGGTGGACTCTACGGCATTGTACCATGCTGAGGCCCCTCCCCTTCCCAAACCCCACCCTCTCCTGGATCCGCCCCCAAAGTCTCCAGGTATTTCCCAACCCAGACTTGGCAACCCTACCTCTCACCCAAGAATGAACCTGTGCTGACCTTACTTAGCTTCCAAGATCTGATGAGACTTGGAGAGCCTGGGTCAGCCTGGTGAGGGCCCCAAAACATAGGCCCTTTGCATCACTGCAAGGCCAACAAAAAACAACAACAGTGTGAATAATTTTCCATGTCTATTAAGAAAATTTATACACTTTCTCCAGAGACCTACTTGAGGCAATTTGAGTTGGTCCCATGACTGCACCAGTTTTGTTTTATTTGGTTGTGAGTTACAGGGTCTTCAGGGCCTGAGCTGATTTGACCTCCATCACCCCACTCCTTAGGCCTCCGTGCAGAGAGAAGAGGGGATTGAAGGCACCCAAAGCCTAGGGTTGCCAGACCCCCGGTAGAGATGGGGGGTCCCCCCACTGCCTGGTCCCACTGCCCTGCTGCTAATCAGCTAGCCGGCAGGGGAGAGCGAGCCCCAGTCGACGTTACAGTGACATGCCTACATCACTTCCAATGTGACCCAGAAGTGACATCATCATGTCAGCACTGTCAAGATAATGCTTTGGTATTTGGGCAAAAACTCTATGGTAAAAGCTGAATTTACTGTAGAGTTTTTGCCCAAATATCAGAGTGTCACCCCAATGTTGCTGCGTGATGATTTCACTTCTGGGTCATGTTGGAGGTGACATACACACGTCACTGCAGCACTGGCTGAGCCTCCCTTCTGCTTCCAGTAAGTCCCCCCCCCCTCCCCTGCCAGTTGCCTGGAAGGATCTGGTAACCCTACCAAGGCCTCTTCCTTTCTGATCAGTCCTCCTGGTCTCCTGTGGTTGCTACTTCCAAGAGAGGGGCTGAGTCTGTCCCCATCAGCCAGTGATGGTATATCAACTCTGAATGACAGCAGTGCTGTTGACACATCCATCAGCTTTCCCAAACTCCAGTGAGGGTTGTCTCCCTTGTGAGAGGCCTTGGGGGAGGTACAACTGCATTCTTCATCTAGATGTATCTTCAGATGTCCAGGAACAAATGTGCTTGCCCATTCATTGGCTGGAATGCTGGCCACACCACTAAGGTAGAACCCCAAATTGGTGGTAATCTGGTGGGTGCCATGTCCTGGCACTCTTGCTCCCCATGACTGCCCCCCAAAATTGTTAGCCTGCAGGGTGGATGGCAAGTTTCTCACTCTCCCCCAGCTGCCAGGGAAGGCCTTGAGCATTTCCAGTATCCCCAAACAGTTTCATTTTATCAATGTGCAGGAGCACTTGTTATGTATTGCTCGTTATGATTTTTTATGAATATTTAGATAGTCCTATGTGTTTGCCATTTTTGGATTCTACATTGTTTTGGTTCTAGGACTCTAGGTGGATTCAGCTGAATGGCTTCCCCACAATGCAGTGGAATTAATCTAGGGATGTTTCCAAAATCCTCATCTAAATCTCTTTCAGCGATTTGGCCTTCCCAATAATGTGGTCTTCTTTCTGCACTCCTCCATTTTCCATTCTGTCAATGGATTCTGAGGTCAAGTTGTGACAGAAAAATTAAAATTGTGATTCTTGACATTTTTTGCAGAACAAATCAGTACTTCCACACATGAAAAACAAAGCACTTTCAATCCACTCTCAATGCACTTTGCAACTGAACTTTACAGTGTGAAACAGCAAAATCCACTGGCAAGTGATCGCTAAAGCGCCCTGAAAGTCAGTTCCATGTTTGTGAGAGTGTCATTTCTTTCCACTTTGTTGATACTATTTGGCAAGACTGAGCCTAACAGTTTTTTAAAGGTTGCTGTCCAGACTGAATGATTTGCCAGCGAGCCTGGAACTTGAAACATGACTGTACTATGTCAAAGCATCCAAATGCCCATTCACCTCACAAAAATTATGTTTATTTGTTTGTTTGTTTATTCATTCATTCATTCAGTTTATACCCTGCCCTCCCTGCAAGCAGGCTCAGGGCGGGGAAGAATTTGAAAACGTCAGTCACACTGGCCTTCTGAAAACATCATTTGCTGAGCAAAATGGCTGCTGAGTCTTTGATTCCCAACAGCCAGTGAAATATGGTAGCTCATTTGGCACCCCTGTGGTCTTATAAACAGGAACATTTGTTAACGGCTGGATGACAAATCACCAGCTTAGTGAGTTCCTATTGTTACACACCAGTGTTTTTCTTCAAGATGTAACCGTCATTTTAAGTTTTTGTCTGTCTGTCGAACTTCCTGTTTTTATGCCTTTATTAAGAAAAGCCCAAACTAAAGCATTTTATAGAGAGAGGGTTTGACCACATAACCAAGGGAGCCCTTTAACCTTCATAGCTGGTGTTATGCTTGGAAACAACATGTTGGTTGGTTTTTTTAATGTCCAGAACCAAAAGACCCCAGGAAGACACAAACCGTTGAGAAGTAGACCGGGCGTGATGCAATCAGACAGTATCATTTCATGGCAGACTATAGGGCTGTAACTGAGCGTTCCCCCTGGTCCATATGGGGAAACCATAGCATTTTCTTTGACTTTCTAGACTTTATTCTCACTCGCTCCCCCCACCCCTTTGCTCTTTCCTAATAGAAACTGTAGCTGGATAGTGCTAAAATGTGATGTTCTCAGGAAATTACTCTGAAACTGGAAACCACCGGGAAATTGACTGAATGTGCTGTGCATAGCTTGTGAAAACTGTTTCAAGACTGGCTTTGTTTCTTTCAGTTCCACATAAGAACATAAAGAAAAGCTTTGCAGGATCAGACCAGTGTTCCATCTAGTCTGGCAACCTGTCTCACACAGTGGCTAACCCTCTGGAGGGACGACAACAAGGCATAGAGGCCGAGGCCTCTGAACATGGAGGTTCCCCTCAGTCACCATGTCCAGTAGCCACTGATAGACCAATCCTCCATAAATCTACCTAATCCCCTTTTAAAGCTGTGTATTCCTGTGGCCATCACTACACCGTCTGGCAAGGAATTCCACATTTTAACCACTCTCTGTGTAAATAAATGTTTCCTTTTGTCTGTCCCGAACCTATTGCCCATCAGCTTCACTGGATGCCCTCGAGTTCTAGTATTTTGGGAGAGGGAGAAAAAGTTCCCATTGTCCACTCTTTCCACCCCATGCATAATTTTATAAACCTCTCCCATTTCCCCCCCCCCCCAAGTCGTCTCTTTTCTAAACTGAAAAGTCCCCGACTCTTCAGCCTTTCCTCATAGGGAAGGTGCCTATAAAGGATTCCTATGCACACAACAGCATAACCGCTGTAGATCTTCCAAACAAAGGATATTGGCCAGCTATAATGGGCCACTAGCAATATTGTAAGGTAAAGGCAAAGGCAAGTCAAATTCAACTCTAGGGGGGTGGTTATTGTACACCTACAAAACCCTCACCTTTTGAGGAGACAGAGCATGCTTAACTTCAGTGGGCACATGGCCAGGGCACAGGGATCCCAGTGTGCCACCTACGCCCGATGCCCCCATCTCCGGTCCCTAAGTCCAGCCATGAGGAGTGTTGCTGCTTAAAACCAGCTGTCTGGTTGCACGGTCTCGCCTTCTCCCCATAGCATGTCCCAATAACTGCAATTTGGTTACGGTGCTAGTGATCCCTTGCCTGCAACAACCGCCTGTGATGCGGAGCAAGAAAAGGGAGGCACATAATGGTGTGGTGCCATTTCATGCTTTTTAATAACTGCTTTACATAATTTGCAAAGGGGACATTTGTCATAGGATCGCCATCTCCTGCTGAACCTCATCTTCGTCATCACATCCAGTTCCAACGTCAGCTGCACTCATGGGACAAATTGCTCCCAGGCAATTGCACGAAGCACAAAAACCTTACAAAGGAAGAGCACTACTGGATCAGAACAACAGTTCGTCTACTCATGCACCCTGTTTGATGTAGTGGTTAAGAGTGGTGGACTCTAGTCTGGGAGAACTGGGTTTGATTCCCCACTCCTCCACATGCAACCAGCTGGATGACCTTGGGTCAGTCCCAAGTTCTTTCAGAGCTGTTCTCTCAAGGGCAGTTCACTTGGAGCTCTCTCAGCCCCACCGACCTCACAGGGTGTCTGTTGTGGGGAGGGGAAGGGAAGGAGGTTGCAAGCCGCTCTGAGACGCTGAGTGAAGGGTGGGGTATAAATCCAATTCTCCTCCTCCTCCTTGCAATGAGCCAGTTGTCCTGGAAGGCTAATAAACTCTGATATCACACACAGTGAGATTCTGCCTTCTAGCTCTGGTATTCAGAAGTTTGATGTCTCTCTGTATGGAGCTGCCTTGACTCACCAGGGCTAGTAACCACTGGTGGACCTTTCCTCCCTGAATCTGTCTAATCCCCCTTTTAAAGCCATCTACACTCATGGTGGGAGGGAAGGCAGCGTGGCCCAGCCTGATCTTGTCAGATCTCGAAAACTAAGCAGGGATCAGTACTTGGATGGGAGACCACCAAGGAAGGCTCTACAGAGGAAGGCCATGGCCAACCACCTCGGCTTCTTCCTTGCCTTGAAAGACTCTTGCTGGTGTTGTCATAAGCTGGTTGTGACTTGATGGCACACATGTATGTATGTTCATGTTTGTCAATATGTCCACTGACAGTGAACACCATAGTTTAATTACCATTTAAGCCAAAAAGTCTTTGATTTTGCCTTTGCTGGACCTATTGCCCGCCAACACCACTGGGAGCCCCCCTGAGTTCCAGCATGACGGGAGAGGGAGAAATAATTCCCGCTCTCTACTTTCTCCATCCCATGCATGGCTCAACAGTTCGAGACCCGAGTGCCGGGTGATGGAGTGAGCTCCCGTCTCTGGCCCCAGCTCCGGCCAACCCAGCAGTTCGAAAGCAAGAAATTGCAAGTAGATAAATAGGTACAGCTTCGGTGGGAAGAAAACAGCATTCCGTGCGCCTCTGCATGTAGTCAGGCCAGCCGCATGACCACGGAGAAGTCTTTGGACAGCGCTGGCTCTTCAGCTTGGAAACGAAGATGAGCACCGTCCCCTAGTCTCGGAGTAGACTGGCTTTCAAGCAAGGGAAACCTTGACCTTGACCTTTGCCTTTATTGTGTCCCCCTTAGCTTGCTTTTTCTATGTTCCTAAGGTGTAGGTACCAACTATGGGCAAAATATGTATAATCAGATACTTCACTGTAATCCATGAATGCTTTATTGATCTCACAGTAACTGCACAAGCATGGTTGGAGTATCTGGGCCTACTATGTGGTACAGGTGAGGCGCCCTGGTGAAGACAGCATTTTTGGTTCTACATGTGGTCCTTACATTAGAAATCCAGTCGGCGCATGAACAGCATAAAAGATCGAGCAGCTTAAAAGAAGTCTTATAAAACAGTTCTCAGGGTAGAAGTAGCTTGTAAAAAAATACTGTTAAAAGATCAACCCCTTAATTAAAAGCTTGGGGAAAAGAAACATTTTTGGCACCTAAAGGGAAGTAAATTATGCACCAGGTAATGTTCAAGAGGAAAGGCATTCCACAAATGAAGGAACTAAGAGTTATAGCAAGCTGCACGGTGACCCAGCAAGCTTCATGGCTGAATGAGGCTTTGGCTCTGCATCTTCACTCCAGATCAGCTCTATGACCACTGTACTGTGCTGACACTGAAATCCTTCCAGTTAACCTACCATTAAGGAGACAAAGAATGCACCAAATAGAGGAATTCTGGTGCAACCGAGGAATGGAATGGGTGCCAATATGGTTCAGTGGTTAGGGTGCCACACTAGGATCTAGGAAACCCAGGTTTGAATCCTCACTCTGCCATGGAAGCTTAAGAACATAAGAAGAGCGCTGCTGGATCAGACCAGTGGTCCATCTAGTCCAGCATCCTGTCTCACACAGGGGCCAACCAGTTCCTCTGGAGAGCCAGCAACAGGACATAGAGGCCGAGGCCTTCCCCTGACAAGAACCTAAGGAGAGCCCTGCTGGATCAGACCAGTGGTCCATCGGGTCCAGTGTCCTGTCTCACACAGTGGCCAACCAGCTCCTCTGGAGGGCCAACAACAGGGCACAGAGGCCGAGGCCTTCCCCTGATAAGAACATAAGGAGAGCCCTGCTGGATCAGACCAGTGGTCCATCTAGGGTTGCCAAGTTATTTACGAGCAGGAGCGAGGGAGTCCAGCATCCTGTCTCATACAGGGCCAGCAACAGGGCGTAGAGGCTGAGGCCTTCAGAAGAACATAAGAAGAGCCCTGCTGGATCAGACCAGTGGTCCATCTGGTCCAGTGTCCTGTCTCACACAGCAGCCAGCCAGTTCCTCTGTAGGGCCAACAACAGGGCATAGAGTATAGCTTGCTGGGTGACCTTGGGCCAGCCATACACCGTTACCCTAAACCCACCATCAAGTAGTCGTAGGCTGAGCTCTGTGGGTCCCCAGGGCTATTATACACAAGTGAGCAGATGCTTCTTTAATTTTTTTTATAAAGTTTTATATAGTTTATTTAATTTCTGTCAGAATGAAGAGTAAACCTACAAGCAACACATTACCTCAGAATCATACGGCAGAAAAACAAGAAGACCAAGTTAACTATCTAACACTTTCCAGGACTAGCGTCAGAGGGCACAAACCTTAAATTCAAGAGTCAAAAGGCCATAGCTGAGGTGTTCTCTACGTCACTAGCAATTGCTATTCAAGCATGACATAGCCCAGGCCTTCAGTCTATCAGAATCCGAGCTATCTTCTCCCCCACTCCAGGTCCTCAGCTCAAATATATATTTCTGGTCAAGCAACATCACACGATGATGACACCCAGCCAGCACACAATCTTGCTGGAATACTCTAGAATATTACCTCACCACTCCTGATCTCCCCCTCCTATCCTGTGACTACAGATTCTTGTGAGAAGCTAATTACCCCGTTTCCAACTCTGGCCTTGAAGATGATAAGGGCTATGTAGGCTGAGAGAACAGTTAGGAAGAAGAAGAAGAAGAAGAGGGGGAGGAGGAGATTGGATTTATACCCCACCCTTCACTTGGATTCTCAGAGTAGCATACAATCTCCTTTCCCTTCCTCTCCCTACAACAGACACCCTGTGAGGCAGGTGGGGCTGAGAGAGCTCTTTCCAGAACCGTCCTTGAGAGAACAGCTCTGAGAGAACTTGTGACTGACCCAAGGTCACACTAGCAGGTGCAGGTGGAGGAGTGGGGAATCAAACCCCGGTTTGGAGAGCCAGTTTGGTGTAGTGGTTAAATGCGCGGACTCTAATCTGGGAGAACTGGGTTTGATTCCCCACTCCTCCACTTGAACCTGCTGGATGACCTTGGGCAAGCCATAGCTCTATACCAGCTGTTATCTCAAGGACAGTTGTCTCAGAGCTCTCTCAGCTCCGCCTACCTCACAGGGTGTCTGTTGTGGGGAGGGGAAGGGAAAGGGGTTTGTAAGCCACTCTGAGACTACAAGTGAAGGGCGGGATATAAATCCAATCTCTTCTTCTTCTTCTTCTCCCAGATTAGAGTCCGCTCTCTTAATCACTACACCAAACCGGCTCTCACCTGCAGTAATACCTGCAGAATGGAACAAGACAATTATCATCCACATTAAACCTTGAGGGAGAAAGCCAGGGGTGTTTTGCCTCCTAACCCCTCACAGAGTTACCATTGTGAAGATAAAATGGAGGAGAGGAGGAGGAGGATGTAAACTGCTTTTGGTCCCCATTGAAGAGAAAGGCGGGATGCAGATTAAGCAAATTAATAGAGAAACAAATCCACATATCTCTGATTTATCCCCCAATCCTTTGTGTAGGTTCTTAACTCACAAAAGAGCCCTTGGCACCAGAAGAGCCCTGCTGGATCAGACCAATGGTCCATCTAGCCAACAACAGGGCATAGAGTCTGCGGCTTTCCCCTGATAAAAATTTAAGAGCTCTGCTGGATCAGACCAGTGGTCCATCTAGTCCAGCATCCTGTCTTACACTGTGGCCAACCAGTTCCTCTGGAGGGTCAACAACAGGGCATAGAGTCCGAGGCTGTCATAAGATCATCAGAACAGCCTACTGGATCAGTCCAATAGTCCAGCATCCTGTCTCACACAGTGGCCAAGCAGTTCCTCTGGAAGGCCAACAACAGGGCATACAGACCAAGGCCTTCATAAGAACATCAGAAGAGCCTTCTGGACCAGACCAGTCTTCCATCTAGTCCAGCATCCAGTCTTACACTGTGGCCAGCCAGTTCCTCTAGAAGGCCAACAACAGGGAAACCCAAGGCCTTCCCCTGATGTTGCCTCCTAGCACTGGGATTCAGAGGCTGACTGCCTCTGAACATGGAGGTTTCCTCTCGCCCCTATGGCTACTAGCCACTGATAGACTTATCCTCCAATGTTATCCCTTCCCTTTTCTAGAAACGAGAAATTCCAGTTATGCCATAACGGTTTACATCTGTACTTGAAGGAAAGCCATTCTTGAATGGAGGGACCCTCCATCAGCTTCCGCTGCACGATTATTTCTTGGGGGCAGGGGGGAATCACCAGGGTCTATTTGATCTCCTTGCAAAATTTGGGTCGAACATTTAGCCGTCTCCTCTCGCTTGCCCGATTTGCATGGAAAGCAGACTGGCAATGCTTTCCAGATGGCTTCTGTTTCATCACTTCTTTTCTGACACAAGGCCCTTTAAGCAAGAAGGGGACAGGGGAACGCACGCCCTGCCTTCTGCTCTCAAGCGCTTGCCTCTGCTTTTGCCATTGAACTACCTGGTTGCCTGGTTTTAACAACACCTGGGAGCGCAAAGCTCATTTGAACAGTAATCGGGAAATCTCCTTTTGTCTCGGTATGCGGTAAGAGAATTGCAGGAGGGGGTGTTCTTTGGCAAGAGTGGTGGGAAAGCCTTGCACCTGCAGGAAGATACTCTGGGGGTTTTTTGTAGGAAAGAGCCAGAGTCCAGGAGCACCAGAAAGACTAACAAAATTTGTAGCAGGGTAGGAGGTTTCGTGAGTGAGATATCTGACGAAGCGAGCAGTGACTCACAAAAGCTCATGCCTTGCCACAAATTTTGTTAGTCTTAAAGGTGCTACCGGACTTCGGCTCTTTTCTACTGCCGCAGACAGACTAACATGGCTACCCATCTGGATCTATCTTGGGTTTCTGACCATGAAGTGACACCCTGCTGCAGATGTTAAAATTAATTCTACTCTCCATCTCCCCTCTTTAAGTTCCAGCCAAAGGGCAAAGGGTTTGTTTATTTAGATCAGTAATGTCTACCCTTTTCTCTCCATCCAAGGTGCTCGAGGTGGGTTACAGGTGATTACAAACAACATAAAGAATAGATCCAGGTGGTCAGCTGTGCTGGTCTGAAGCAGTAGAACAAATTTAGACTCTAAATTTGTCCAACATAAAGAATATTGGACTCACTTAAAAAGCATGATCGATAGAAACCCTGGGGAAACAAGTGTTTAGTTGGGGCCAGAAACAGCGCATTTGCCTCCAGTTTATCATTTACAGCGAGGGTGTTCTGTAATTGTGGTGCCACCACAAAAAAAGCCCTGCCTTGTGTGTCCATCCCCCTTGCTTGAGAGAATGGTGGACATGGAGTAGGGCTTCAGGTGATGACTGTTGCAATCTAGCAGGTTCACAATGGGAAGACACAGCCCTTCCTATACACTCGTCCTATGCTGTGTAAGTCTTTAAAGTTCATAACCAGCACTTTGAATAGACCCTGCAAGTGAATCATGGACCAGTGTAAACGTTATAGCACAGGTAACGTCTGTATTCTGTAACTGAACCCAGATCAGAGACTTGTGGCTATATTTTGAACTAGGTAAAGCTTCTGAACTGCCTCCTAAGGCAGCTCCATGAAAAGTGCATTGCAGTAATCTATCTTATCTGCCAGTAGAACATGGACTTACAGGTTTCACACCAATACTGCACAGAGGATCACCAAGTTTCCAGCATACCATCAATCCTATTCACAGTTAGCTTCAGCACCCAGCATCTCAAGTCATGGGACCAATGTTCCCTCTAAGCTGAATTAGTGTGAGCTAGCTCTCATTTTTTTAGCCTCCGGCTCACACCTTTTTGTCTTGGCTCAGGAAGGATGGCTCCAGAGCAAACTAATTTATGCAGCGGCCGAATCGCTCACTCACAACTTTAATGCCATTAGCTCACAGAGTAGAATTTTTGCTCATAAGACTCCACAGCTTAGAAGGAGCAATGCATAGGACTATTTCTTCTTCTTCTTCTTCTTCATCATCATCATCATCAATGCCTGTCTCTCTGTCTGTCTGTCTATCTATCTATATATCTATCTATTACGAACCACTAACTTCAGTACTCCTATGCACATACATGAGAAGGACTGTGACCAGGGCTCTTTTTGTAGAAAAAGCCCAGCAGGAACTCATTAGCATATTAGGCCACACCCCTGACAGCACAGCTCATTAACATATTAGGCCACACCCAGTGTTACCAGGAGTAGGGTCATCCAGCCACATCCACCTTTTGCTTCTTATTGTTCACCGTGTTTGTTGCCAAAACAGTTTTGACAAAACCAATAAAACCTTTATTTTCTGTCCCATCTATACAAAATCTTGCCTGAACCAATATCTTATGTCCAACAATTATTCCCACACTGGATTAGAATCAATTCCTAAAGGTTAGGTTCCCATGGAAATCAGCTTGCCTTCCTGCAGAACTAGTTTGATGAATATGAATTTTTAAGGTTGCCAACCTACAGGTGGGGTCTGGAGATCTCCTGGAATTACAACTGAGCTCCACACTACAGAGTTCAGGTCAGTGGCTGCTTTGGAAAGTGGAGTCCATGGCATTATGCCCCTCCTTCCCTCAAACCCCACCCTCCTCAGGCTCCACTCCCAAATCTCCAGGGATTTCCTCAACCTGGAGTTGGCAACCCTAGTTCACTGGCAGAACAACCCTAGGAGCCAGTCTGGTGTAGTGGTTAAGTGCGTGGACTGTAATCTGGGAGAACCGGGTTTGATTCCCCACTCCTCCACTTGCACCTGCTGGATGACCTTGAGCAAGCCATAGTTCTGGCACAGCAGTTCTCTTAAGGATAGTTGTCTCAGAGCTCTCTCAGCCCCACCTACTGCACAGGGTGTCTGTTGTGGGGAGGGGAAGGGAAAGGAGTTTGTAAGCCACTCTGAGACTCCCTTGAGTAGTGAAGGTCGGAGTATAAATCCAATCTCCTCTTCTTCTAGGTTTGTGGATGCACTGGACTAGAGTAGTTTGTGGGATATTTTATTCAAGGTTCAACATTTTATTCAAAGTATAAGATTTCATGTGCCACCCACACTTCTTCAGATGAAATCACACTTCTTCAGATGGAAGAAGTGTGCATGCACACAAAAGCTTATACCTTGGATGAAACTTTGGACTCCCACTTTGTTCTGCTGCTTCAGACCAACATGGCTACCCACCTGAATTATTACACTATAATATTTTTTACAAGCAATTATGTACCAGTGGAGTAGTTACCATGCAGAGTCTGTCCCACAGGTAAAATGATCCTGTGAATAGGTGGGCTTTACCACATCAAAGTATCACTACCATCACAAGATCACCAATCGTTGGAAGTCAACTCCTCAGAAGCAGAAATCTCTCTTATTAGGAGGTTTAAGAACATCAACTTTGCTGGCCTATTAAAGGCAGATGTCAGCCCAGTGGCAGGAGAAGAGGGACAATCATCTTCTTCAGAAACTCTGCCCACTTTTTAAATTTCACAAAACAGGCAATCTCCACAGTGCTGCTGACCATGCTCATTTTTAGTTACAACTCTGTTTCTCTGCAGATGTCCCCCAAAGTCCCCCATGCAACAGTCAAGTGTTCTGCCAACACACACAACAATAAGGCTACTTTTTCAGATGTTTTCTCTTGCATGGCAGTTAGCACCAAACCACTTTAATACAGACTTTAGACACACATATATTTGCAACCCATTCTCAACAAGACACAACAATGAACTAGTTAACACTCAGGCTTCAGACTTACTTTTCTTAAACAGAAGATGCCAACTAAAGAAATTCTCAAAAATTAAAGATATTGTCAAAACCAGCATTTCCTGGGCTCTCTGTATTTTTACATCCCTCCCCTTTCCCAACGATTTTTTTTACAAAAACACAAAGAACAAAATGAAACAACAAGGAAGGAAGGAAGGAAGGAAGGAAGGAAGGAAGGAAGGAAGGAAGGAAATCTTAGGATGCTTCCATAATAGCAGTTTTCACCAGTACTGACACCACCATTCATTCATTACTCATATTTTCCCGAGAATTCTGACAACATCCCTCCCAACCGCTGCTGCATTCCTGTATTTTTGCTGTTGTCATTCCCTTATTCTCAAAGTTCTGATTTGAGGCAATATTCAGGGCTTCTTTTGCAACAGCAGCATAAAACTTTCAGGTGTGACTTGACAGAGTACTTGGTTCAGAGTAGTGAATGGTCCAGGTGGAAATGGTATGCGGTCCTACCTTTCTGAGTTACATGCCCACTTGCCCTGCCTTTGGTATACAATTCTTGAAGGAATGGCTTGTCAGTTGTACCTCTACACTGAAGTCTATTTAAAACATAGTTCTCATTTTTGGAAGGAAGTTCGTTTTTATAGCCCCCTTCCTTGCAATTCAAAGAGTCATCCTGACCTTCAAGATTTGTTCGTACTATTTCTAATTTGTGGCATATATTTGATTTGATCCTCTAATGTCGACTGAAACAAGTTTTCTCATGGGATTAATATCCAGGGTTGCCAACAGCCTAGGGGAAATGCCCTGTCCCTTTAATAGAGGCTTGATGAGATGCTATTTACCCTCATGCCATAGAAAGCTTCAACTCCCCATTTCTACACATTAAGCCTTTACATGATTGGGGGGGGGGGAGGAAAGAGGGAGAGGAAGGGAAGGGAGAGGGAGAGAGAGAGAGAGGAAGGGAAAAGAGAGAAACAAAGAAAGAAAGAGGAGGGAGAGAGGGAAGAAGGGGGGGAAACAGAGAGAAAAGAAGGGAGAGGAAGAAAGAAAAGAAAAGAAAAAGACAGAGAGAGAAGAGGAGGCACTTAGGCAGCAGGGAGAGTGTAGGCATGGCAACAAGCCCCATGGAGAGAGCTGTGACAGCCGGCCCCTTCCCCACAGCTCTTTGCTCTTAAAGGGAAAGCTCCCTTTGAGTGCAGAGAGCCTGGAGGCCTTTCCTGCCTGCTGGCCAGCCGGAGGGAGGGAGGAAGGGAGGGAGGGGGGCTCAGACGCCAGCCAGAACATCGTTCCGGTGCGTTCTGGCCCAAAAAGAGCCCTGACTGTGACCAAATCTCCTTTCTCAAGGAAGAATCACAGTGGGCACACCATCCAAACCTGTCTAAAGGTGTAGTGTGCCACAGAGGAGATCTCAGCCTCCAGCTGTAAATGCAAATCTAAGAGCTCCCCCGCACTACAAACCTCTTCCAACTAAAGGGAGCCTCTGAATACCAGTGCTAGGAGGCAAAATGGCATCTTGGCATCTGTGCTCTGCTTGTTAGCCTTCCAGGACGGCAAGTTGACCACTGTGTGAAATGGGATGCTGGACTAGATACACCAGTGGTCTGAGCTGGCAGGGTTCACCTTACATTCCAAGGAAGTGTGAGCTTGTCCAGAACAGCAAACCCTAATCCTATCTTGACTGGATAGGACAGAGCTTTTGTTTATTGGCTCTGAACCATCCCATCAGGACATTATCTCTGTTTCTGCAAGGAAGCCTTTGTTTGAGTGATGGGATGGATTTAGGGTTGGTGTCTTTTTGCCAGCCAATTTACTGAACAAGTAATAAACAGAAAGGGGCAGCCTCCAGATTTCTGAAGGGGGGAGGGAACAAACAAACAAAAGTAAGCTGGAGCTCCTGTCACTTCCGCCTGGTTCAGTTATCCCCAGGACTCATAAGAACATGAGAAGAGCCCTGCTGGATCAGACCAGTGGTCCATCTAGTCCAGCATCCTGTCTCACACAGTGGCCAACCAGTTCCTCTGGTTGGCCAACAACAAGGCATGGAGGCTGAGGCCTTCCCCTGAGGTTGCCTCCTGGCTCTGGGATTCAGAGGCTTAGTGCCTCTGAATGTGGAGGTTCCCCTCAGTCACCATGGCTCATAGCCTTTGATAGAGTTATCCTCCATGAATCTATCTAATCCCCCTTTCAAGCTGTTTATTCCTGTGGCCATCACAACATCCTCTGGCAGCAAATTCCACATTTTAATCCCTCTCTGTCTAAAGTAGTGTTTCCTTTTATCCTCCAGGACAAGGAGATGCTCAGACAGCAATGCTTTTCTCTGCCTTACGAAGGTACCTTGGCCCCCAGATTGGGCCCTGTCTCACAGAGCTCCCATCCCAGAAAGCTTCCCTTTGAATGGCTGCCTTTGCCTCACATTCTTTCATGTTTCCTCTTCCTGTCATCTCCCTGCCTGCTCTCTGTCACCATGGTTTGGGTGCTACTGTAGCCCTCAGACGAGTCCCAACTTTCTGGTAAATATTTATTTAGGCTTAGGGCATTCGTGTGCCACTTTTTCCCCTGAATGAACCCCAAGTGGCTCAAAGAAAAGATACCCAAAATACAACAAAGTAACAGAAGAAGAAGAGGAGGAGGAAGAGGAGGAGATTGGATTCATACCCCACCCTTCACTACCCGAAGGAGTCTCAGAGTGGTTTACAATCTCCTTTCCCCTCCCCACAACAGACACCCTGTAAGGTCGGTGAGGCTGAGAGAGCTTTTTTGAGAACTGCTCTTGAGAGAACAGCTCAAAAAGTACTTGTGGCTGACCCAAGGTCACATCAGCAGCAGCATGTGGAGGAGTGAGGAATCAAACCTGGTTCTCCCAGAATAGAGTCCACCCTCTTTACCACTACACCAAACTGGTTCTCAGTGTGTCTGGCTCACTCACCGAGACATACAACAAAATTCAAGAGGGGGAGGAAGTCCTGGGAGCCTTAAAACGCTGGCTCCCAATATTTTTGGTTACATCCAAATATTTCCAGGATTTTTCAGGGGCCCTTTTCTGGTATCCTGGATAATCCCAAATACCATCCAGAGACCCAAATACATCCTGAAAACACCAATAAGGCATTTTGCAGATATGTTTTCAGACGGGATATATCCAAATGCATGTGGCTAGAAGGAGCCACTCTTTTGAAGCCATTGATGGGGCAGAGTGGGAGTGGTGAGGCTCTCGCCTCTGTAAGTCTGCGACACCTCCAGTTCTATCACGAACCTGACCAAGATTCAACTTTAAAAACCCAACCTTATACTTTGGAGCTTCTGACATACAGATTAGTTTAAGAAGCCAGAGGTGTGATTCAGAAGTCTTTGAAATAAAGCCACAAGGGTGCAATCTAAGCCTCCACCTCCTCTGGAACATACACCTCAGTTTGAAATGTATAGAATCTGCAAGAGCTGAAATGTGCAAGGAAATGTGATAGCTTCTCTTCAAACACGGCTGTCTCATTAATAACACTTCACGGAATAGCATTGCTAATTTATCCTCCTTCTCCACTAATGAGCATATGCCCGACCTACTTTTTTTTGCTAACTTCTAGCTACTGGAGAGATGTAGGGCAACTTGCATGTCTCATTTATCTCACTGGAAGGAATGTTATGGTTTTAGGTCAGAGAAAACAGCCGTATGGATCTCCTGTGCATTGTGAAGCTGCCTGCTTCTCACTGGGTCCCTCAGTGTATGCCTTTGATTATAGGAGGAGAACAGTGGGATCAGGAGAGGGAGGAGGAGGAAGAGAAGAAGGAAGAGAAGGAGGAGGAGAAATAGGAGGAAGAGGAGGAAGAGAAAGAAGATGATGAAGTAGTAGTAGTAGTAGTAGTAGTAGTAGTAGTAGTAGTAGAGAAGGCGATTGGATTTATACCCTGCTCTTCACTACCGGAAGGAGTTTCACAGCAGTTTACAATCTCCTTCCTCTTCCCCTCCTCACAACAGACGCCCTGTGAGGCAGGTGGGGCTGAGAGAGTTCTTTCAAGAACTGCTCCTGAGATAACAGCTCTGTGACTGACCTGTTGTATTCTTATTATTTTACAGCCGCAGCTTGCAGAGACTTTGGGATGCAAAAAGCCCTTTCTGATTGGCTAACAAATAAAGACTCTCATTGGTTCTTAAGCCACTCTAGGTAACCAATTGCTGAGCCTCGCTTAGGTCCAATAGCATTGTTTGTACATAGTTACATTGTTTGAAGTTATGAGTTGGAAACAGTATAAATTAAGGTGCCGCTCTCATAGAGCTCTCTTTGAGCTGAAGCAATGGTTTGAATAAAAGCCTGTTTGTTTGATTCATCGCCTCCCGCTCAATACTTAAAACTGGCGACGAGGATGGGATCCCAGTCCTAACAGAAAAGCTGAAATCACTCTGCCTGCCCAGCTGAAATCACTAAGGGCGCCCAGAGCTAAATCACTACGGGCATGGCATCCAAGGGCCATATCGAACCGTTCGACCCAAAAGTTGGGAACTGGGACATGTCAGCAGCTGTATGTGGAGGAGTGGGGAATCGAGCCTGTTTCTACCAGATTAAAGTCTGTACTCCTAACCACTACACCAAACTGGCTCTCTGTTTGTACAGTATGTGTAGGGACTTGGGTGATCAGGTCTCCTGATTTGGCAAGAAACCTCCACACCCTTGCCAGCTCTGACATCAGTTGCTTAGCTGGGGGTGGTGGTGGTAAAATCCAGGGGTAAATGGGGGGTGATCAGCATTGCGGCAATTGGAAGTGACATCATTGCACTGGGTGACACTCTAGCATTCAACTAAAAAGCTATGGTTAAACCATAGAGATTTCAGCAAATGCTAGAGCATTGCCCCAGTGCGTTGACATTTCTGGGTTGTGCTGGAAGTTATGTTGTGGCATAAATGCAAAGCTGCAAATATACTTTTTCACCTGGGTTTCGGCCAGTGTGTGACACAGAGTGCTGGATTAGATGGGCCACTGGCCTGATCCAACATGGCTTCTCTTATGTTCATATATTCTGAGGTCCCCACCCCAACCGACTCTCTTACCAGTTGCCAGGCAACTCTAGGGGAAACATTTCTATGGACCAGGGCCATGGTGCCATGGAAGGGCAGGTTAATTTTTCCTGTAACATTGTTGTCCAGTACACAGTGATTCATTCTATGATGGTGGTGGAAAGTGCCATCAGATGACACCTGGCTTATGGCGACCCTATCAGGTTTCAAGGCAAGAGACGTTTCAGAGGTGGCTTGCCATTAGGGCTGCCAAGTCACCCGGTAGGGCGGGGAAAACACCGATTTTTAAAGCTTACCCCCGCTTTTTCAAAATTGGCCACCGGGGGAGGCAATGGCTGCCAGCAGGAACGCAGCCTGAACTCTTAAAGGGGAAATGTCTGTTGAGGCTTTTTACTGCAGGCTCTCTACAGACATTTCCCTTTTAAGAGTTCAGGCAGAGGGAGCAAGAGAGCCCCGCCCAGAGATTAAGGAGGGACTAGGCTCTTTCTACCGAAGGGCGTGCTTTTGCATGTGGCTTGCAAAGTTGCTGCTGGAGTAAACTGCTGGGGTAAGCTGCTGGGGTCTGCCAGCTCTTTTCCTTTTCTCCCCCTCCCCCTTTCTTTCTTTCTTTCTTTCTTTCTTTTTTCTGTCTGTCTGTCTGTCTGTCTGTCTCTGTCCCCATCCAGCAGAGGTCTATCAGTGGCTATTATTAGCCACAAGGTCTAAATGGAACACTTTGTCTGGGGCAGTGATGCTCTGCATTCTTGGTGCTTGGGGGGCAACAGTGGGAGGGCTTCTGGAGTTCTGGCCCTGCTGCTGGACCTCCTGAGGGCACCTGGTATTTTTGGCTACAGAGTGTTGTACTGGATGGGCTGTTGGCCCGATCCACTGTGGCTTCTCTCCTGTTCTTATGATATGAAAATCATATTTAGCACTTGTGTAGCACTTAGTGCTTCATATTCTGCCGAGATGAGGAAGGATTCAGTAGGGCCGTTGCTCAGTGATAGAGCATCTGCTTGACATGCAGGAGGTATCAGCCTCTTCAGCTAAAAAAGGATCAGGTAATAGGTGACATTAAAGATCTCAGCCTGAGACCCTGGAGAGCCACTACCATTCTGAGTAGTCAGTACTGACCTTGATGGACCAATGGCCTGATTCAGTATTAGGAAACTTCATGAGTTCATGTGTCAGCATGTGGAAGCAACATCACAGGATGTGACATCACAAAATGATGTCACTTCCTTTCTCCTGGCTCCACCCCCAAAGTCTCCTGGCTCCACCCCCAAAGTCCTCAGATATTTCCCAAGTTGGACTTGGCAGCCCTACTTGCCATTGCCTGCCTCTGTGTCGTGACCCTGGTATTTTTTGGAGGTCACCCATCTGAATACTAGCCAGGTCCTGCTTAGCTTCTGTGATCTGACTGGTCAGGGATTCACTCCCTAGGTTTGCTTGTAGCTGTGGTGAGATAAACTATGAGAACAATATAGGTAATTCTCCTCCCACCCTGTTTTCTGTTTTGAAATACATAAGTATAACCTTGAAGCCAAAGTAGGAGCAAACAAAGAGAATGAAATGTTCCACTGCTTGTTTCTAAGTAGTCCCACGATTAAGGTACAACTTGCATCCATTCTTTCTCTAACACGGGCTTTGACCTGCTACTCAAACACAGGCCTTGCTTACTTGTAGAATGACAAAGGGTTTGTTTTCTGTTATCAACGTGAAGCGTATTCCATTGTTCAGAGCCGTGCTTTCAGCAGCAGCAGCCAGAGTTTCTCGTCCCTGCTGTTCCAACTCCCCAATCCCCATTCTGATTTCTGTGGTGTGAATCAAACCTGTGATTCTTCCTCTTTTTGTGTTTTCCCCACTCAAAGTTCCTCCCCTCCCAGAGCATGTATGTAATTTTCAAAATTATTTGTGCATCAGTAAATTGTCAGGTGCTACTCCGGCTCCCCCCACCCCGCACTGTGCCTTCCCTGGAAGCCATCAGAACTGCCACAGCCTGAACTTGGTCCCTTTTCCCTGTGGTGTCAGTGGATCCCCTGAGGAGGCTAAGAGGGGATCTCATACTGCTAGCATTGCAGAAGCTTTGAAAGCCACTACGGTGTAGTGGTTAAGTGCACGGACTCTAATCTGGGAGAACCGGGTTTGATTCTCCACTCCTCCCATTTGCACCTGCTGGATGATCTTGGGCAACCCATAGCTCTGTACCAGCTGTTCTCTCAAGGACAGTTGTCTTAGAGCTCTCTCAGCCCTACCTACCTCACAGGGTGTCTGTTGTGGGGAGGGGAAGGGAAAGGAGTTTGTAAGCCACTCTGAGACTACAAGTGAAGGGCGGGGTATAAATCCAATCTCTTCTTCTTCTTCTTCTTCTTCCTGTTTAGAATGGGGCTTTAAAAGAGTGGGCTTTTAAAGAAGGCGGTTTTAGAGAAGGGGCTTTTAAAAAGAGTGAGGGATGCTTTCCTGATAGTCCTTAGGCCCAAATTAGTTTACTGCTGACTTTCATTTGGGGATGCATTCTTTTAGTCTATTTTTTATGTCAGGTTTTATTTGGTTTGTGAGTTATGTTTCAATAGTACCGGTTAAAGCTGGTTCTGTAAGTTGCCATAAGTCCCCTATTGTTGACAAGAAAGGTATTTTAATTTAGTCAATAAACTGCAGATAAAACTTGCACAGCTTGCATGCACACTCAGTGCAAAGGAATCTGCAAAACCAATGGCAAAAAGCAGAAAACCAGAGCAGTTGTCAGGAACGGAAACTGATATAAAAAGAAAGAAATTACATTAACGTTTGCTCATCCCTATGTGAGGAGCTCACCCCTATGGGAAGAGCAAGCCTGAATTCTCCTTAGAAGCTAAAATGACTAAACCGAGACTATTTGGTCACATTAGAGGGGGCAACAGTGGGAGGGCTTCTAGTGCCCTGGCCAAGGCCAGCTCTATCACTAGGCCAACTAGGCAGCTGCCTAGGGGCGCAGCTGGCAAATGGGTTGGCGGAGAGACTGAGAGAGACTCAAACCAGGAGATAGTGTGCTTTATGCAAACCATGATTTACCATTATGTTTGGATGCAGCTTTCCATTCATGCTAAGAACCAAACTTAGCCTTGGGCCAATGCAGATAGACTTGTAGGCGCTGTGGCCAGCTGGTGCAGGCGGGTGGGTGGGCACTGGGGCTGGGGTGCGTGTGTGTGTCCCTTGCGGGCGGGTCTACAGTGGTGGAGAGGGTGGCTCTGTGGTGGTGGGGTGCTACAAGGTAACCTTGCCTAGTGCACAAAAAAACCTGGGGCTGGCCCTGGTCCTGGCCCCCCTGCTCGAGCTCCTGAGGGCACCTGGTATTTTTGGCCACTGTGTGACAGAGTGTTGGACTGGATGGGCCATTGGCCTGATCCAACATTGGCTTCTCATATGTTCTTATTATGAGAAGACAGAAGTCACTGGAAAAGACAAGAATGCTAGGCAAAGCTGAAGGCAGCAGGAAAAGAGGAAGACCCAACACGAAATGGATTGATTCACTCAAAGAAGCCGTAGCCCTCAGTTTGCAAGACCTGAGCAAGACTATTAATGATAGGACGCTTTGGAGGTTGTTAATTCGTAGGATTGCCATAAACTGGAAGCAATTTGATGGCACATAGCACACACGCACACACGCATGAGGAGGAGGGGTCCCCCCCCTTCTTTTTTGTGGGAATGAGGTTCCTTCCTTCTCCACAAAAATTGAACACTTAGTCAGCATTCTCTTGGAGAATTAAGCATGGAGGTTTACTTCGGAGGGACTGTAATCTCTAATCCACTCTTGGCTAAAACTTGCATTCTTCCACTAGAGAGACACCTAGTGACAGATTTTAAGCATTACATAATATTATTTATTTATTTTATTTATTTTATGATTTCAATTTATATCCCGCCTTCCCCCCAAGTGGGCCCAAAGTGGGTTACAACAAAGGCGGGGAACGGACGGACTGAACACCAACTGAACACTTTATATTGTTATAATATGGTTTTTATTGAATTGTTTTAGAAGTTTTATGATGTCTGAATGTTATGATGTTTTACTGTGTAAGCTGCCCTGAGCCTGCTTAGGCGGGGAGGGTGGGGCACAAATTTGAATAGATAAATAAATGTTCCTCTCCGCAGAAGAAGCCATGGCACAAAACACTGTTTTTACCCATTCGCGTTGTCAAACTAACTGCTGATATGTTCTGTCAACTTACCCTAATCAGGGAAAGGTATTCTGTGTGTAAAGAAGCCAGGCAACTAGCCCCTTTCAGAATTAATTAGGCTCAGGCCCTGTTCTGGAAACAATTGTAATATTAACTCTTTTTTTAAAAAGAAAAGAAAAGAAGTCAAAGCATCATCAACATTCCATTTCTAGGTCAACGATGTCCTAAAGAAATAGCATAGCATGATGCTAATCTTATACCCTGACAGCTATTAAGGAGGACTCGCATCTCATTTATTTCAGTGGGACCTACAAGTACATGTGCTTAGAATCATGACAATTGTACTTGATACATTCCTTGGAAATGACCCCCCATTACAGGGACACTTAGACCCAAAACATGGGAGGAAATCAGATACTTGTTAGCAAATCCCTCAACACCATCTCCTCCTCCGACATGAACAATTGAGAAGCAAATCTGAGTTAAACCATCCCTCTCCCTTTGAGTGATCCTCCAAATTCAGAGGTCCCCCGATTAGTTTAAGATTTTTTCCCCACCTCGCGTCTCACTCTCACGCAACCTAGATCTCAGCACTGAGACATCTGTTGTGAACTTGTGTGTCGCTATCTTGGTAACCACATATTGCTTTTCCCACCCCTCTAAGTATTTTTTTTTGGTTGTTCTGTGTCTTTGGGGAAGAACTGCAGAATCTGGTTGCTGCTTCAGAGTGTGAAGAGTGTTAATAGATTTTTGTTTTGAAACGTGCTAAGTTTGCGCAAACTTATCAGCTGGATGTGAACAATATTCCTCCAAGGAAATAGATCTACAATATTTTCCACAAACACGTTTAAAATAACTTTATTTTCCTCAAAAGAATATGCTTGCTGTTTCTCAGATATTCCCAGACAGGACTGAAAGGATTCCTCGAGTTGTAAGAGCAAGGTTCGAGACCTCCTGAGGGCACCTGGTGTTTTTGGCCACTGTGTGACAGAGTGTTGGACTGGATGGGCCACTGGCCTGATCCAGCATTGGCTTCTCTTATGTTCTCTTAGTAGTACCTTAAAGACCAACAAGATTCCTGGGATATAAGATTTCAAGAGTCAAAGCTCCCTTTATGAGATACAAGTTTTGTTAGGACTTATAAGGAACCTGGTGGTGGTGGAAAGTACCACCAAGTCACAGCTGATTTATGGTGACCCTGTAAGGTTTTGGTTTGCCATTGCCTGCCTCTGCATAGTGACCCTTGGACTTCCTTGGTGGTCTCCCATCCAAGTACTCACCTGGGCTGACCCTGTTTCGCTTCTGAGATCTGATGAGATTGGGCTAGCCTGGGCCGCCATCCAGGTTAGGGCAAAGAGCCTTAGAGGACACTTATTTCAACCCTCTGCTCACTTAGAGAATCCAAAGGTAGCTCATCCTTGATAGACGGTTGTCTGATCTCTGCTTGAAGACCTCCAGTGGGGAATAGCCTTCTTCAGGTATTTGGTTCCGTTGTTGAACTGCTGCCACTGCTAGGAGGCTTCTCCCAAAGTTCAACCAAAATCTACCCTTCTGTAACTTACATCCATTCGATATAGTCAATTTAGTGACCATCTGGAGCAGAGGCAGCCACAAACACCCGCCGAACGGGTTTGCATCGAATTTTTCGCAAAATGGTGCATGCACAAAGATGCTGCAGATTCAAAACGACTGGTGGCCACTGGTGTCAGCAAAGACTATTTAGATGAAAGATAGAATTTGGTTGCAACCCACGGACGTATTTATGAATGATTAATCCTATTTGTGAGTGATCCAACAGTCTATTTAAACAATTACCTGCTAAGCAGTGCAGTTATGCAAAAACGATGAGGGGTGTTAGAGGGAGCCAGTCTGGTGTAGTGGTTAGGAGCGTGAACTCTGATCTGGGAGAACTGGACTTGATTCCCCACTCCTCCACATGCTAGTGTGACCTTGGGTGAGTCATAAGTTCTTCCAGAGCTGTTCTCCCAAGAGCACTCCTCCAAAGAGCTCTCAGTCCCCCCTATCTCACAGGGTGTCTGTTGTGGGGAGGGGAAGGGAAAGGAGATTGTAAGCTGCTCTGAGACTCCTTCGGGTAGTGAAAGGTGTGGTATAAATCCAATCTCTTCTTCTTCTTCTTCTAGAACTTCACTTGGCTGCATGAGGAAAGTCATGCACAGAAAGCCAATTGCACTATGTGTCATGGTTAGGGAGGAAGACAGTGAAGCAACCTGTTAAACACTGATGGACAAATCAACAAGCTATGGGACCCTTAGTCAAAAAATCAGGCCCTTGTTCACAACGCGAGAATTTTGAACAGGTGTTTGATAAAGTTTTTGAAAGGAACGTTAGAATGAGGACAAGAAGATTTTCTATTCACCCTTATATTGTACTTCCTCCAAAGAGATCAGGACAGGAAACCAGGTCCTCACCATAATCCAGGTCTTACTGGGAGAAAGTAACTGGCCTATGGTCACACAGATTAGTACATGGCTAAATAGGGATTTGAACCAGCTACACTGGCTCCCAGTGGGGTACCGAGGATGGATTTTGGTATCGACCTATAAGTCCTTGAGCGGTCAGGGACCAATATATCGTTTGGACCCTCTCCTCCATTATGTCCCTGGGAGAGTGTTGCACTCTTCAGATAGTAATTTACTGGTGGTCCCCAGCCCCAAAGACATCTGGCTTTCCTCAACCAGGGCCTTTTTGGTCCTGGCCTCAGTCCGGTGGAATTATCTGCTGAGTACCATCAGGGCCCTGGAAGACCTTATGAAATTCCACAGGTCCTGTGAGGATGAGATGTTCCACCAGGCTTTTGGTTGAGGACAGTGACGGTTTTCGACTTGGCTGGCACCCTCTTCCACTCTCTACATTTGCCTTACCCCTTACCCCCTGCCCGTGAAGCGGCCGGCAATCTGAAATACAATTAGTTTGTTCACCATCTGTTTTAAAATGTGCCATTCTATTTTAATTGTTTTATCTGGTGTATGCTTTTATTCATATTGTACATTGCCCAGAGCCCTGCAGTAGCAGGGAAAGGGCATTTAAGAAAGTTAATATAACAACAACAACAACATGCCAGGTCCAGGATGGATCTCATCAGATCTGGAAAGCTAAGCAGGGTCAGCCCTGGCTAGCACTTGGATGAGAGTCCACCAAGGAAGTCCAGGGTTGCAAAACACAGTTCATCTCTTGCCTTGAAAACCCTACAGAATCACCACAAATCAGCTGTGCCTTGATGGCACTTTTCGTCACCTGCCAGATCCTGGTCCAGTGCTTTAATGACTACATTACACTGGTGTTCCAGTTATGCCCTCAGACATGAATGCAGAAATCCTGGGGATCCTAAGAAGTTCTCTGTAATCTTCCCCAAACTAATTCAGGAGTTGCACAAGACTTGTAGGGTTTGATTTCCCTGTCCTCAATTAATGTGAAGACAGACAAGACTTATCCTGAGTCTGGGACATTGAATTGGACCATAAGAAAGGCCAAACACCGAATAATAGATTCTTTTGAATTCTGGTGCTGGAGAAGACTCTTGAGAGTCCCTTGGACTGCAAGGAGATCAAATCAGTCAGTCCTAAAGGAAATCAACCCTGACTGTTCCCTGGAAGGCCAGATACTGAAGCTGAAGCTCAAATACTTTGGCCACCAAATGAGAAGGGGGCACTCACTGGAGAAGACCCTGATGCTGGGAAAGACTGAAGGTCAAAGAAGAAGGGGACGGCAAAGGATGAGATGGTTAGACAGTGTCATCGATGCAACGAACATGAAATTAAGCAAACTCCAGAGCACAACGGAAGACCGGAGGGCCTGGTGTGATGTGCTCCATGGGGTCGCGAAGAGTCGGACTCGACTGTGCGACTGAACAACAACAACAACAAATGTTATATACCATCAAGACCTTTCTAATTTATGGCGAATCTATGAATTAATGACCTCCAAAATGTCCTTTCATTAACAGCCTTGTGCAGGTCCTTAGAACATACGAAGAGCTCTGCTGGATCAGACCAGTGGTCCATCTAGTTCAGCATTGTGTCTCACACAGTGGCCAACCAGTTCCTCTGGAGGGCCCACAAAAGGGCACAGAGGCTGAGGCCTTCCTCTGATGTTGCCTCCTGGCTCTGGGATTCAGAGGTTTAGTCAGGGCTTTTTTTCTGGAGGAATGCGCTGGAATGGAGTTCTGGGGCAGTCTGGGGCAAGTGATGCTCTGTATTCTTGGTGCTTGGGGGGGGGGCAACAGTGGGAGGGTTTTGGCCACAGTGTGACAAGAGTGTTGGACTGGACGGGCCACTGGCCTGATCCAACATTGGCTTTTCTTATGTTCTTTCCATGGCAATAAGTCTGGCAAACTGAAGGCTGTGCGTTCCTTATTCTCTTTAATGCTGCCAAAACAGAGTATGTAGCTAGCTCAGCGACAATACTGGCAATTTTCATTAGCCAGGGAAGATGTACAAGCAATCAAACCCCGCAGAATTAATATGTCACGATCAGGAATCGGTTAAACAGCAAGCACCCCGAATGGGTTCGGCAGTTGTGTGCAGTGTAAATGCTAATGACATGCCGTCTTTTCCGCTCTGCCGTGAGACCTGGTAAAAGAATCACACTGTTAATGCAATTTCCATGCAATCCCCCACAGCAGTTAATGCTTTTTCTGCCGAATAAAGAAAAAAATATCCCCCATTCCCTAGTCAGCCCTTACTCAGGAATACAACCGACCTGTTAAAAAACACAAAAGCAAACCCTCTCCCTAGGATCCCAGGGAGAAAACTAACTGAAAACATAACATAAAGGTCCTTCCTGGCCTTATAAGCCTTGGGGGAGGGGGAAGTGCAGTGTGCCCCACCCTCCCATTTTTCTGTCTCGAGGGTTCAGCCCACAGAAGCCAAGCTCCGTCCGTAAACAATGCTGGCTCATATAACGCATTCATCAAGACGCTCTTGCTCCGAATCTCTCCCATTAACACACCGAAGTTTACTCCCCCTGAATTAAAAGATTAAAAATAAACTAATTATCCAGAATTTAGCATCCAAAACAACCTGGCTCTAGCCACCTGGCTCCCAGCTGCTCCAGGAACGGCACAATTAATCAAAATACGTCTCACCAGGTCTTTAACGGGGAAACTTAAGCACACCGACAGACGAGGCTAAAGGGAGTCACAATCTTAAAGCCTCCGAACTTTGGTCTGAAATGGGGCTTCTAAAAACTTAACACATTAATAGAGAAACGCAGGAACCGCTGGGGCGAAAGAGGGATTTTGGTCATCTCGGCTTGCACTGTATAAAATAAACATTGTAACGGAGGTGTCCCTTCAGATATTACAGCAGCCGTGTGGGACATGCTTTTTCACAGAGCCATCAAACTGCCATGCTGTAATGTTTAAAAGCCCATAAGCACATGAGTCGGTGCGGCCCTAAGAGCCCAGACTAGCCAGAGGTCCTCAGAGCTTGGAAGCTAAGCAGGGTAGGCCAGTGTCAGTACTTGGATGGGAGACCACCAAGGAAGACTGGGGTTGCCATGCCGAGGAAGGCAGTGGCAAACCCCTTCTGCTCATCTCTTGCCTTGAAAACCCCAGGAGGTGGGACTTCATGCAGTCACCTTGAGATGGATGTGACTTAATGGTATCCTTTGGTTGCAGGCAGTGGCTAGAAGAGCTCTCTAATGTAGGGCTGCCAGCCTCCAGGTGGGGCCTGGGGATCTCCCGCTTTTACAACTGATCTCCAGCTGAGAGAGATCAGCTCCCCTGGAGAAAATGGCTGCTTTGAAAGGTGGACTCTATGGCATTGTACCATGCTGAGGCCTCTCCCCTCTCCAAACCCCACTTTCTCCTGGCTCCACCCCCAAAGTCCCCAGGTATTTTCCAACCCGGACTTGGCAACCCTACTCTAATGGTTGCCACCACTCTGGTATGGGTCTCCTCAGGAGGGCCCAGAGCACCCACCGTATCCCTTTAGATACTCCTTTTCCAGCAGGTTCCTTCTTATAAGTGACCCAATGAGACGTGAGGACCCAGGCAGAGTCTGGATTGGAAAATACCTGGGGACTTTGGGGGTGGAGCCGGGAGAGGGTGGGGTTTGGGGAGGGGAGGGGCCTCAGCATGGTACAATGCCATAGAGCCCACCCTTCAAAGCAGCCATTTTCTCCAGGGGAACTGATCTCTGTCAGCTGGAGATCAGTTGTAAAAGCGGGGGATCCCCAGGCCCCACCTGGAGGTTGGCAACCCTAAGGCAGAGTAACAAACTATTTTTATTTATTTATTTAGATTTATATCCTGCCTAGCCAGCACAAATTTTTATTGAAGAGATTAACAACAACTGTATACATGTAATGAGCACAGTAAAGGTAGGTAAACCAGAAAAATAAGAAACCCTAATGCATCTGACTATACTGTACCTAGCCTTCTCTAGATACTGGGCCTCAAGCTGACTCACCCCTTTTGGATGAGGGACCCCTCCATCTACAGCAGCTTCACCCCAGCTCTTCTTCCTAGCAGTGAACCTCCTCCTACTTTAAGCCTTCTATCACTTCTTCCCAGGCAACACCTTCTACTATTCTCCTGGTGTAAATTTTCCCTCCAAATCCCCTGTTAGCCATTCACGGGGTCCAAAGGGTGACCTGGGAAATGCAGGCCCTGATAGCTACTCCAATACAGGCTTCCCTGGAGCCACTAGACCTTCCTAGCGCCTGTAGGCCACACTACTGTAGGCCTACAGTAGTCTTTGCATGAGTAGGGCCAATTGTGTGGGGTCTTGCTACTGATTTGTTGCCCCTGATCTCCACTGGGTGATGACTGCCTAATAAGGGCCTGTGCATGGTGGATCTGTAAACATTACACTCACACTGTGGAATGAAGTATATATATATTTATATAATTTTCCCAATCCAAGATGATAGAGAACTGTCCAAGGGGTCTCTATCATCTTGCAGCATATTGTATCATATTGCATATCATAATGTAGCAATCCCTTCCTCTTGGCTGGGCACTGAGGCATTAAACAACAGAGTCGTTTTGAAATGAATCATTAGTGATGAGTTTTCATTGCATTCCCTGAGGCTGAGTCTCCCTTCTCAGTATGGTGAGATCAGCCAGCATTTTAAGGGGGAGATTTGTTCCGCAGAAATACACCTTTTTCTTCCTAATATGGTAAATGCATTCATGCTTATGAGCTACCCACAGCCGAGCAGAGTAGCTTGCAGGCCTAGAATCTTGGTTGCAGCGACAAGCTCCTTTTCAAAAAAAAAAGTTCTAACACAATGATCAAGTTTTCAAATACCCGAAGGGCTGTCTGCTCCAGAGGGTGACTATATCTCATGGGCTTACATTTTAGGAGGATCAATTTTGGTTGAACATTCGGAGAAACCCCCTAATGGTATTTGAAGGGCTCTCATATAGAGGATGGAGCAGAGTTGTTTTCTCTTGCCTCTTCTGTTGCCCATTCTGAAGGTTGGACCAGAATGAACAGGTTAAAATTAAATCAAAATGAGTTGCCAGCCTCCCAGTGGGGCCTGGAGATTTCCCGCTTTTACAACTGATGTCCAGCTGACAGATCCGCTGGAGAAAATGGCTGCTTTGAAGGGTGGACTTTATGACATTTTACCATGCTGAGGGCCCTCCCCTCCACAAACCCCGCCTTCTTCCAGATCCACCCCAAAAGCCTCCAGGTATTTTCCAGCACAGAGCTGGCAACCCTAAAATCAAAACAGGTTTCAACTAAAAATTAAGAAGAATTTCCTGACAGAGCGGTTCCTCAGTGGAACAGTAAAACAGGTTTCCTCGGGAGGTGGTGAGTTGAAGGGAAGGTGATTATAAGCCTTAGAATAGAGAAAAATGGGGTATAAAAAACCAACTCCTCGACCGATTTCCCACAAGCACTGCCCTGGCGCTTGTTCCTCCATTTGCCCCCATTGCCTGTTTGAATTTCCCACTATTTGCCGCAGGGCGCATTTTGACCCGCGGTTTCGCACAATTACCCCAGTGGCTTCAGTGATCCTGTTTTTTGAGGATTACTGAAGCCGCAGCGGAAATCAGACGAAACCGCACGAAGCCACAGGTCAAAATGCGCCTCGCGGCAAATAGTGGGAAATTCAAGGAGGCAATCGCGGCAAACGGAGGAACAAGCGCTGGGGCAGCTCTTGTGGGAAATCAGTCCTCTTCTTCACCCAATGAGTTTTTGTGGTGATCAAGTATTTGCAACTGGGTCTTCCTGAGCTATACCCCACTGATTGACATTTTGGGGTTGTCTTACTTTTCCGGGGGGGGGGGGGGGTTGAGATAGTCCTGATATTATGACACTCTTCTCAGCCTCCTAGCAAGTGCCCTGAACAAAACTCCCTCATGAAAACTGGTCTCAGGATGCACACAGGCAGTCCGTAGAGAAGGAGACAACCCCTTGTTTGTATTTGCTTCCGTTAACATCTACGGTACTTGGAAATCCAGGTATCCCATAAATCATATCACCTTGACCTTTAATTTATATTTTGGCTATAAACAAAATTCATGGGCCTCATCTGCTTGACCAGAGAAACCTAAGTGAAGAAAACGAAGTGTGGGAATGGGATTAGAAAAAACGAAGCCTGACACATCTAAACCTGTGACTAATGGTATAAGGGAACGGTTCTCCAGGGGGTCAGAGGGAATCTTCCTCCGCACACTCGTCTTCAAACAGATGACTGAGATTATCCCCAGTCTCTGAAGAAGCCCCCTCCCCTTTTGGAGGACACTAAATCAATCCTTCCAGAGGTGATGTCCCTGGGGCTTGTGGGAGCACAGATGAGGGGCCATTTGTTTCCTTCAGGTGCAACCTGATTATGCCAGAGGGCAAGTAATTTTTAATTGCTCACAGGTCCCCTTGGACTTCCCGTCACGATCATCCGTCACTGTTCCTTCCCTCTGATTACGCCGGCGCATTTCATGACTAATGTGCGGGGATTTCAAAGGGAGTGACAGAACAGGAGTCGGCTATCAAAGATCATATAAACCAGACGTAGGAGAGGAGTGCAAGGCAGCGTGGAATAAGTGGGGGATGTACGTGCCAAGGAATGGCTGGGAGATCACCTCCAAAAATCTGTCTCCCCAATAGCTATGGCAAGAAATGTGGCAGGAAGCTGCATGACAACCCCTTGGCAGGGCCTTCGAAAGACATTTGGGGTCCTCCAGGGGAAGCCAGTGGCCAGGGTCCAAGGAGACGGAGTTCAGCATGTGTGCGCAAAATGAGATTATTGACTTCTTTCGTGGAAAGCTGCTGTTCAAGAGACCAGGAAACAAGTCAATATCCCCAGGGTCACTTGCAAACAGTGCGTAGGGAGTGCAAGGAGTCATCCAGCTCCCCCCTAGGAAAACATTCAAGGAAGTCCTGTGCTCAACACTAGACAAAATGCTCAGCGTGTCGGATCAGAATCTTGGAGGCCAGGGTCCAAACACATCTTTTGGCGAAGAAGAAGAGATTGGATTTATACCTCACCCTTCACTTGGAGTCTCAGAGCGGCTTACAAACTCGTTTCCCCTTTCCACAGTAGACACCCGGTGAGGTAGGTGGGGCTGAGAGAGCTCTGACAGAAACAAGAACAGCTGTGCCAGAACTATGGCTTGCCCAAGGTCACCCAGCAGTTGCATGTGGTAGCGCGGGGAACTGAACCCAGTTCTCCAGATTAGAGTCTGCTCTCTTAACCACTACACCAAACTACACCAAACAGAGTAGACTGTGGTGATCTTGATGGGCCAGTGGTTCGATTCAGTAGAAGACAGCTTCAATAGTTCAAAGATACTTAAAGTGGATGGATGATCTAGGTCAGGGACCCACCCAGCATTCTTGCGCCTGCATCCACCTTTGGAATTCTGACAGAAACTGGTGGGCACAGCCAAAAAAGATGGCTGCCACAGGAGGCAATGCCAGCCGTACAATGGCTGCCACAGCTTACCTTTACTCACCCAGTGAAGACCTTGTGCTGTGGTGGCAGCTGCTGCCAAGGCAACTTTATTAAAAATCTGCACGGTCAATGAAATCTCCAATGGTCAAGCAGAAGCCTTGCTGAGAAAAAGCCCCACCTGGCCTGGCCACTTTCTGAAAACACATGGTGGGCACTAGAAAAGGTGTTGGCGGACACCATGGCATGCACAGTCACCATGCTGGGGACCCCCCGATCTGGGTTTCCCTGTAATGAACATTTGGTCCACAGCCCAGCTGACCACAGAGAAGTGCACATGGCTCACAAGCAGTCCTCTCAGAGCTCTCTCAACCCCTCTAATCTGGAGAACTGGGTTTGATCCCCCACTCCTCCACATGCAGCCAGCTGGGTAACCTTGGGCAAGCCACAGTCCTCTCAAGAGCTGTTGTCTCAAGAGCAGTCCTTGAAAGAGCTCTCTCAGCCCCACCTATCTCACAGGGTGTCTGTTGTGGGGAGAAGAAGGGAAAGGAGATTGTAAGCCACTGAGCTTCAATAGTTCAAAGATACTTAAAGTAGATGGATGATCTAGGTCAGGGACCCACCCAGCATTCTTCAGGTAGTGAAGGACGGGGTATAAATCCAATCTCCTCCACCTCCTCTTCTTTCTCACCCAACTGACAGCACCTCTTGCTCATTTGTGAAGATAAGAGGACAAATCAAGGCAAGGGGGCTGGATCAGAATGGGTGGTTGGTCCCCCTATTTGAGAGTTTATGTTGGGACATTTTTATCCCACCTTTCCTTCCTATGATTCTCACCGCAACCTTCTGAGCTGGTTGAGACACAGCAAATAGTCCAAGAATACCCAGGATGCTTCATGGCCAAGCCTGAGTCTCTTGGGTCAGATCCAGGGCTCTGTCTTATTAAAGTAGTGCTGTTCAAACTCTGTTCTGATCTGAGTTTGGGAGAAGAAGGCCTTGATGATTGTAGGACCCACGCTTTTGTATTATTCTGTAAAGCACTTTCCAATTTTTCAAAAAGCTCGAGTCAATTTCAGCAATCAGGATAGTTTCATAGAGAGCGAGTTAGGGGTTAAAGTAATCAGTGTGTGCCAACCACAGGCCCAGCCTCCCAGTGTCATCCCAAATAGAGTTACACCCTTTTATGTCCACTGAAGTCAATGAGCTTAGACGGGTGTGACTCTGTGTAGGATTACACTGTCAGTCTTCAGTTCTTAAAAAAAAAAATAGAACATGCAAGCAAAAGCTGCACATCAGCTAGAAACATGTCTCCTTTTTAACTGCTAACAGAGTAATAATTTCTAGACAAAGGGACTGGACTTAAGTTTTTTTTTAAAAAGGTAGTACCAGCTCATAACACTTAAACTTCGATGGAATCATGAACACCAGTCTCCTTTGTGAACTGAGGACTGGTTCACACACGCAGGTGGAAGAGATGGCAATAAGATGGCCGATACCTGGGCAACAGAATGAACTGCTGGGCTTCAGACTGCAGGCAGAAGATAACATTTTGGAATGGTTCCTCTATGGTCCTGCATGTTAAACACAGCAAGGCCCTGACCTGGTTAGCCCAGGGAAGCCCTATCTTGTCAGATCTTGGAAGTGAAGCAGAGCCAACCCTAGCAAGTACTTGGAAGGGAGACCTCCAAGGAATATCCAAGGGCTGGGATGCAGAGGCAGGCAATAGCAAGCCACCTCTCTGAAATGTCCAAGCCCCACTAAGGGTCACCAGAAGTCTCCAGGCATGTGTGCACATGTGCACACCCACCCACACAAATACTAAAAAATTTTTTTAAAGCACAGTAAGCAAAAAGGAGAAAGTAGAAGCGTTGGCCTTGCAGCCCTAGTTTGCCACTTGTCAGCAGGGAAAATTCAATGACTGGTGGAAAACGAAGAAGAAATGTCAATCAGGATGACCCTCATCAGTGGGAGCATCTGCTAACTTCTTGGAAGAACACTCTTATCACTTAAGGTGAAACCACAGAGAGGTCTGTGATTGGATCCTTCGCCATAATCTTAAGGGGAAACTCTGCCACCACAGTGCAGGAGAAGGGATGTAGCCCTTCCACTTCAGCACAGATTCACTCGTTGAGATGGATTCATCACCACCCTTCGTGATCAGAGATGCTGCTTTCCAAATGTGGAGGAAACACACATATGGGCACATCCTCGTCTGTGCCTGAGAGCTATACTTATGAGCCCGTAATCACACAGAGGCGGGAGGTGGGACCAATGAGCTTGTCGCCTGCTCTCCCTTTCCATACATTCAGTCAGCACAAAGGAGGGTGGTGTGTACTTATCTGTTGAGTCAGGTCTTGGTCTATCTAGGTCAGTTTTGCCTTTCTGACCGGCAGCATCTCCCTAGGGTCTCAGGTGTAGGAAGTGAAGGCCCTGTCTCCTGCCTCAGCCTCCAGACTTCGTGGCAAGAGAAGAAGAAGAAGAAGAAGAGATTAGATTTATACCCCGCCCTTCACCTGGAGTCTCAAAGTGGCTTACAAACTCTTTCCCCTTTCCCTCCCCCTCCCCCTCCCCACAACACACACCCTGTGAGGTAGGCAGGGCTGAGAGAGCTCTGACAGAAACTGCTCTTTTTCAAGAACAGCTGTGCCAGAACTACGCTTGTCCAAGGTCATCCAGCAGGTGCAAGTGGAGGAGTGGGAATCAAACCCAGTTCTCGTAGATTAGAGTCTGCGTACTTAACCACTATACCGAACTGGAGAGAGTAGATAGCTAGAGAGGCACATTGACCTTTCCTTCCTGTGTTTACCCTTCTGCCAATGTCCCCTTTGAAACACAGATTATGTTCTCAGGGACAATTTTCTTCCTTCCGTTCACTCTCAAGGATGAAGCTCCCCACTTCTCGCTGCACACACCAAGAGGGACGACATGTGGTCCTCTCTTAGCACCATGAGGCAGATGGGCCTCTCACCATCTGCTACCATCCTTAGCTAGTAAGTTAGTACTCTGTCCTATCTCTACCTTTTCCTTTCCAAAAGTGTACTTCTCAAATAAAGAGAGCAGTATTTCTCTGTCAAACTTGCAACGTGGCTCTGTGTAGCTTTGTAAGCTGGTAAAGTGGTAGCTTTGTAAGCTGTGTAGCTTTGTGACCTGGTAAAGTGACGCTGCTTCGTTTGTAGCTTTATTTAAGCACTCTGATAACTAGTGGGAACTGCACTAACCACACCAGTTAACCCCCACACTCAGGCAGGTGTTTTTCACATGGGGTTGCCATCCCCGCGATGGAGGCGGGTTTTTCCCCGAGTTCAAGCCTCCTGATGCTCTGGCAACGCCCCTAACGTGGTGACATCACTTCCGGGTGACGTCACTACGCTGGGGAAGTTGTCCAGGCTGGACGACTTTGGGGGTGGGGTTCCCCCCGCCGGCTGAATGCCGGCCGGTGGATTGGGAACCCCTATAGTGGGGGATTCCCCGCCCCCCGGGCTGACTTGGCAGCCCTAACCCTACCCCCCACCCCCCGCAACATGCCCAATGGGCATGTTGGGTGCTGTGGAGCTCTTTGGGGATGGATCAGGAGGCTTGAACTCAGGGAAAAACCCGCCTCCATCGGGGGGATGGCAACCCCATGTGAAAAACACCTGCCTGAGTGTGGGGGTTAACTGGTGTGGTTAGTGCAGTTCCCACTAGTTATCAGAGTGCTTAAATAAAGCTACAAACGCAGCAGTGCCACTTTACCACTTTTACCCGGAAGTGACGTCACCACGTTGGAGACGTTGCCAGGGTGACGCTCTGGCAACGTCCCCAACGTGGTGATGTCACTTCCGGGTGACGTCACCGGGCGCGCACGCAAAGCGCGCGCGCCAGGGAGGCTCCCAGGCGGCTCCCGGGCGGCTCAGGACTCCCCCCCGCCAGTGCGTGAGTATGACTTGGCAGCCCTAGCGGGGGGCTGTAGCAATCAGCTTTTGCCCAACACTAGAGCATCCTCCCCACGTGCCTAGCATGATGACATCACTTCTGGGTGACGTCATCACAGTGCGCTACATCCACACGCTTGAAGATCCCAGAGAGGAGCCAGGAGCTCTCTGCCACCAAAAGGTAGGGATCTGGCAGTCCTATTTTCACGTCACCTTCCACCTGATCCTTTAAACTGGAGATTCCAGGGACCGAACCTGGGACCCCCAGCAAGTAAAGCAGCTGCTCTTACCCTGAGCCACAGTCCATCCAAAGGCTCAAATCTCTGTGGATTTTCATTAAGTTAACGTCCCATCTATTCCAAGGTCCAAAAGGAAGCAGTTGCTAGCCTGAGGCCTATAGATCCCAATAAAATCAACCACATAAAAGGACTTTCTGCCCTCTCTAATGTGCGTCAGGTGGTAGTTTTATCCCTGTGGTAACAAAGTGAACTGGAAAAACAAAACAAAACAAAACCTGAGCAAAATAGAGAGAGAGAGAGAGAGAGAGAGAGGAAAACAGCAATTGAGTTCCCAATCAAGAGAAAGGAAGGCTCAAATCTTCATCTGCCCCTGCTGTCTCCGGCTAATTTGTAGCACCGACATTTGAAGGATGATGACAGCCACAGACTGGGGTGGAGTGGGGTGGGGTGGGGCGGACGGGGGGGGGGGGGGAGCCACCTTGCGATGCATTTTGTCAACTCCGCAGTCTCTGGCAGGGACTCAGCGCCCGTATTGCTGGAGACATGATGAAGTGTGAAAAGTACTGGCAGGCATTTTAGACAAATAAAAGATGGGAGGCAAGGGGGAAACAGGGGACGGAGAGAGATTAAAAAGCAGTGAGGTTTATAGTGAGGGAGGGAAGGTAATAGGAAGGAAAGCCATCCCTCTGGGGGGAAATTTCTTGCGAAAGCAGCAGATTAGAAACAGGCCAGGCCTGGGAGGGGGAGGTTGTTTTTCCAGCTGCATCTTTTAGCCCAGACCGTGAGATTAGTGGCCAAAGAGAGGGGCAGAACCATGGAGAAAAGAAGCCACCCAAAGGAGAGTGTGGGTGTGCAAGAGATAGGGTTGCCAACCTCCAGGTGAGGCCTGGGGATCACCCGCTTTTACAACTGATCCCCAGCTGTCAGAGATCAGCTCCCCTGGAGAAAATGGCTGCTTTGAAGGGTGGAGTCTATGGCATTGTACCCTGCTGAGGCCCCTCCCCAAACCCCACCTTCTCCTGGCTCCACCCCCAAAGTCTCCAGGTATTTCCCAACCCAGACCTGGCAACCCTAGCAAGAGATGAAAGAACAAGTCATCTTTAAAAAAAAATGCATAGGGTATTTTAGTAATGAAATACTGTGAGACAAAATTGTGCATACATTTGGAATTCTGAAACCCAAGTGAGACCAACTTCCAGTTTTTTAATTGCTTTTTTAAAGGACGGGGTTGTAACATTGAGTTGCTTAATCAGGTTCCTCAGTTTAAAAATGACAGCATGATGCGCCAGCATTACATGTGTTGTAGGTATTTTCTAAAACTGAAATAGAAGAATGCTGCTAGATCAGACCAAGTTATTTCTAGTCCAGCACTCTGCCTTGCTCAGCAGCCAAAAAGATGCTCCTGGAAAACCCAGAGGAAGGACAAGGGTTGGTTTTTATACCTCACTCTTCTCTACCTTAAGACGTCTCAAAGCACCTGACAGTCACCTTTCCTTTCCTCTCCCCACAACAGGCACCTTGTGAGGCAGGTGGGACTGAGAGAGTTCTGAGAGGACTGAGACTGACCCAAGGCCACCCAGTAGGCCTCATGTGTCACAAAGTGGCTTACAGTCTCCTTCCCTTCCTCTCCCCACAACAGACACTCTATGAGGTAGGTGGGGCTGAGAGAGCTCTGACAGAACTGCTCTTGAGAGAACAGCTCTGAGAGAACTTGTGACTGATGCAAGGTCACCCAGCAGGCTTCATGGGAAGGAGTGGGGAATCAAAACCGGTCCTCCAGATTACAGTCTGCTGCTCTTAATCACTGAATTATGCTGGCAAAGGCTACTCTAGTTAACCCCCCTGTGGCAGAACAGGCCCGCTCCAGCCTGCAAGCCCTGTTCCACTCTGTCCTCCAGGGTTTTCCCTAACACCTGGAGAGGCTGTTCTTTCTCTTTCAGATAACCACTGCCATAGGGCTGCCAAGTCCCCCGGTAGGGCGGGGGAAACACCAGTTTTTACTGCTTTCCTCCGCTTTTTCAAAATTGGCCCCTGGGGGACAAAATGGCTGCCAGCAGGAAGTCGGAGTCTGCCCTGCCCTGCCTTAAAAGGGAAATGTCTGCAGAGAGCCTGCCCTGCAGTAAAAAGCCTCACCAGACATTTCCCCTTTAAGAAGTCAGCAAGAGAGCTTCCACAGCAAGAGAGGTCCGCCCAGAGATTAAGGAGGGACTGAAGGGGCTGCTTTTGCATGTGGCTTGCAAGGTAAGTTTCTATTCCCGCTTTTTTCCTTTTCTCTCTCTTCCTCGTTCTTTCTTTTTTCTGTCCGTCTGTCTGTCTCTCTCTCTGTCCCCATCCAGCAGAGGTCTATCAGTGGCTATTATTAGCCACAAGGTCTAAATGGAAGTAAGTGCCTCTGCCAGTTTTTTTCCTTCTCTCTCTCTCCCTCTTTCTTTTTTCTGTCTGTCTGTCTGTCTGTCTGTCTCTCTCTGTCCCCATCCAGCGGAGGTCTATCAGTGGCTATTATTAGCCACAAGGTCTAAATGGACCCCTTTGTCTGGGGCAGTGATGCTCTGCATTCTTGGTGCTTGGGGGGCAACAGTGGGAGGGCTTCTGGAGTTCTGGCCCCGCTGCTGGACCTCCTGAGGGCACCTGGTATTTTTGGCCACTGTTGTGACACAGAGTGTTGTACTGGATGGGCTGTACTGGATGGGCCGATCCACTGTGGCTTCTCTCCTGTTCTTATGATATGAAAATCATATTTAGCACTTGTGTAGCACTTAGGGCTTCATATTCTGCCGAGATGAGGAAGGATTCAGTAGGGCCGTTGCTCAGTGATAGAGCATCTGCTTGACATGCAGGAGGTATCAGCCTCTTCAGCTAAAAAAGGATCAGGTAATAGGTGACATTAAAGATCTCAGCCTGAGACCCTGGAGAGCCACTACCAGTCTGAGTAGTCAATACTGACCTTGATGGACCAATGGCCTGATTCAGTATTAGGCAATTTCATGAGTTCATGTGTCAGCATGTGGAAGCAACATCACAGGATGTGACATCACAAAATGATGTCACTTCCTTTCTCCTGGCTCCACCCCCAAAGTCTCCTGGCTCCACCCCCAAAGTCCCCAGATATTTCCCAAGTTGGACTTGGCAGCCCTACACTGCCACCACCTGACCTTTGTAAGGAATTGCCCTCTGGGAGGGTCAGGACTCCTAGCTTCCCTCCCATGTTCTGGGGCCTTGCCTCTGTATATCTTGCTGCCCACTGCCTGGTTACCATGGGGACTATTTATTGCCTTGTGTGCCCCAGAGGAATAGCCACTTGCAAACTGCCTGCTTTTCCCCTGGTGCTCCTTTTAGAATAGTGTGTCCAAGATGGTGGAGGTCTAAGTGGTTCAGAGAACCACTACCAGCATCCAAAGTAATAAAGTATTCATTAAAAAGAAAATTTTCAGAAGCATACTTTTAGCACAGCACCAGACTGAGCAAGGGATTCCAAGGGAATTGATAAAATGCAACTCCCCTTCCCTCTCTCTATTCATGCCCTATTAGATGTTAGACTATAGGACAGACTCCTTAGTTTAGGAAGTTACAGATCTCTACAGAGCTCCATTACCTTGAAGCTTCCTCCAGCAATTCGGGCCCACACATGGTTAATGGCTGCCTTCCCCAGACCTCAGTTAAAAGTTCTGTCTGCTCTGATGGGCTCAGCACAAAAGAGGGCTTCCTCCTTACTTCCAGGAGTTTTATCATCTCTCTTTCCCCTACCCACTGACTAGGTCAGGCCAGGTCAGAGAAGCTTTTCCTGGAGACTCTTCCTGAAGTCTCTCTAGTATTTAACACCTCCAAGTCTCTGTTCCCTTCTTGATGTGTGTGGTAGTGGGGGGAAGCATGAACGATTAGTATGAAGGTGAGCTGAGGTACGTCTGGAAAGCCATTACCTGACTTTCTCCCTTCCTGCCTGTTCTCTGCCCAGAGAAAGACACAGAGACAGAGAGAGAGACTTTTAAAACTCAGAGTGAAGACTTTGCTCATTTCAAACCTCCAAAGGGGAAAAAAAATGCATTTCTTCACACACCCAGGTGAACATGGAAGTTCTATTTACCTATTGTGGCTAATTACCATTGGTGGCCCTAAAAAAAATTGGTGACCATCACTACATCTTGTGACACTGAACTCCCATAATTAACAACATGAGTACTTAAAATAACTAGCAGGGCTATACATATTCTTAGAAGAGATATTCCTTCTGATCTCATGAACAGGAGAGAATGCCTCCTTAGTCTTGAGATGCTGCTTGCTGTGATGCAGGAATGCTTTGGGGAGGCCACCACTAGACCACATTGTCCTCCATAGAACACAGTTGGGAATATGATCATGGCAGAGACGTGCCCAAGGCTCAAATGAAAACTATTTCATCTTGAGTGCCCCATGTATTTCTCATTTCACATCACTTTAGCCAGTTTGGTGTAGTGGTTAGGTGCGCGGACTCTAAATCTGGGAGAACCGGGTTTGATTCCCCACTCCTCCACTTGCACCTGGCTGGATGACCTTGGGCAAGCCATAGTTCTGTCAGAGCTGTTCTCTCAAGGACAGCTTAGGAAAGAGCTCTCTCAGCCCCACCTACCTCACAGGGTGTCTGTTGTAGGGAGGGGAAGGGAAAGGAGTTTGTAAGCCACTCTGAGACCACAAGTGAGTGAAGGGCGGGGTATAAATCCAATCTCTTCTTCTTCTTCTCTCTTCTCTTTACCTGAACTGGTTTGGGCAGGGCCCAAAATTTGTCACTCATCGCTTATCAAAAAGGCATATAGGATGATAGCCTTAACAGTCTTGAACTGCATGGTCCAGTTTACCAAACCATTAGTTCTGGCGGATTACTGAGTTCACAATCAGATATACAACTAATCAGGGCTTATTTCATAGAAAAAGAGGTGCAGGAGCTCATTAGCATAACTCATTTGTATATGCCACACCCCCTAACATACCGGAAGTGTGTCAGAAGGCAACACCCACCCCTCAGGCTCCACTCCACAGGTGAGTGAAACTGACCTGCTCTTCCTCCATTCCCTTCCTCATCCAATACTTTGTGCAATAAAAATAAGCGTAAAGAACACACCCTCATCCTCTTCCTGCTCCGTTGAAACCACCAGGTTTCAAGTAGACTTGAGATTCCCAGGACATGTGCACCACCCATCCCTTCCCCTTCCCCTTCCCCTCCCCACAACAAGACACCCTGTGAGGTAGGTGGGGCTGAGAGAGGTCTTTTGAGAACTGCTCATGAGAGAACAGCTCTGAGAGAACTTGTGACTGGCCCAAGGTCACACCAGCAGCTGCATGTGGAGAAGTGGGGAATCAAACCCGGTTCTCCCAGATTAGAGTCCAACTCCTGACCACTACACCAAACTGATAAAGTGGAAGCTGCTGAAGGGTTGGTGAAATTTCTCCAGTACTTATGTGCCATGTGCCCAGATAAAAAATGGTATACTTAGAAAATTTATATGCCACCTTGAGCAAGTCTCTGGAAAAGCAGCACACAGTCATAAAAGGAACAATGATAAAATTATCAATATTAAAACAAAACATTAAAAACAATAAAGACCCTAGCAGGGCTTTCCCCGGGGCGCTGCGCCTCTGCACTGTTCGGGGAAGCTGAGGAGGGGGCGGGGCTTGGTCATGTGCCCGCCCCCTGGGCTCCTCACTCCTGGAGCTGCGCTCCTGTGCGCTCCCGCTCCAACGGACCCCTGCAACTAATTGAATAGATGGAGCAGCCTTATACTGAATCAGACAGTCCATCAAAGTCTACTGTGTCTACTGTGACTGGCAGCAGCTCTCCAGGGTCTCAGGCAGAGGTCTTTCACATCACCTACTACTTGGTCCTTTTAACTGGGGATGCCGGAGATTGTACCTGGGACCTCCTGCACGCCAAGCAGAGGCTCTGCCACTGAGCCACAGCCCCTCCATAGGAGGAAGTGGCCTTCACAATCTGTATGGTCCAAGCCACTTGGTACTTGAGAGGACAGAGCTGTCGCACAGAGGTGCTGAACACATTTGTTATGAGGGCCGGATCTGGCATAAATGTCACTGTCGGGCTGGGTCACGTGTGCCATAAACTGTAACGCCAGGTACCAGAGATATAAACTGTACAATGGACAGCAGCTGGCAGCTCCAGGTTGATGTATCCTCACTGCAAGGCCTCCTCATAGTGCTGGGGTAGGGGTGGGGTGCCGAGGAAAACTTGCATGGGCAGACTGGAGACCCAGCGGTGAAGCCAGAAGGAAGGAAGTTTTCTCTAAGAATAGCAATCAATGTCCAAAGGATAGTGTCAGAGAGTAGTCGAGTAGTGTCCTGCCTATCTATCTCTCCGACTCTCTTGTTGTCCCCTCTCTGGAAGCTGAGACTAAGGCTGATTTTACACCTCCCCTCTAAAGTCGTTTGACTGCTGTCTTTTCCTGTGCTGATTTCACAGTGGAGTGAAATAAGTGCACTAAGAAACCACAATTGTTTAAAGCAGAATAAAGCGGTATAATACTAGCTTGACCACAGGAGGGCAATTAGTAGATATGGACATTTCAGTGGCAGCACGGTTTCACACCGCACAGAGGTGTGGGCAGGTTTTTTTGGAACTAGAATGATTCCAGCGGGAAAGTCAGATGTAAAATCAGCCTTAGAGACAGCATAAAAGACCCTTCACTTCCAACATTGTGAACTCCCCACCCCCTCGCCTCCAAGCCGCTGCAGAAGGGGACCAGGGAGACGAACTGAACTGAACCCTCCTGCCTCCAGAAGAGGGGACAGTGGCCCAGGCATGAGGCCGCATGCACGGTGGACCCAGGCCCAGGAAAGCCTGATATGTTGGAGATCCCATGCAGCAGCAGCAGCCATGTTCAGTCAAAGCTGCCAGGTGACCCCATCCTGAAACCCCAAGCCAGTGTGAATGCGGCTGTGGTGGTCCCAGACTTACCCGTGAAGCTGCCATTGGAGGGAAGGGGTTCTGCTTGACTGGTGCAGACAAGATTGTTTGCCATGCCAAAGCAATGATCAGAGTGGCCCCACCTGCTCACCCCCCCCCCCATCAGCCTCCTGTTTCCTCCCTCACACCAGTTGCTCATGACCCAGATAACAGCCTTGGCTGGGCCGGTTCCAGCCCACAAGCCACATATTTAACACCCCTGATTTAAAGTGCTGTTCAAAGGGCGGGGGAGGGGGAGAAGAAGAAGAAGAAGAAGAAGAGTTGGATTTATGCCCCACTTGGAGTCTCAGAGCCGCTTACAATCTCCCCGTCCTCTCCCCACAACAGATACCCTGTGAGGTAGGTGGGGCTGAGAGAGCTCTTTCGAGAACTGCTCTTGAGAGAACAGCTCGGAGAGAACTGTGATAGCCCTAAGGTCATCCAGCCGGCTGTGTGTGGAGGAATGGGGAATTCTCCCAGATTAGAGTCTGCGCTTCTAACCACTACACCAAACTGGCTCTCAGTTATTTAGCTCAGACTTTGGTGCAACATAGCCTTCTGCACATAGCCTTGCAGTTTGGTGCAACATAGCCTTGCAGCCTTGCAGTTAGCACTGTCCATAGCCATGTGGAGATATCTGTCTGTATCATGAACATTTATTTGTCTGTTGGCAGATTCTATTGTTATTGGGTTGCAAGTCCATAAATGGGGGTGGGGCGGGAGGGAGAAGAAGATGAGAAGAACCAGCCAAGACACAAATTTACTTTAAAGAAAATAATCAGTTTTGGTGAAGACGGCCAAGCAGGCAGCTCAGGGAGAGTGTTAATTCTCCAATCTTCAAATTCAGACAAAATAGAAAGTAATTACTTTGGGCTCCTGCCATCAGGAGTCCATTCTTTGTTTTTGCTAGGTGGATGTTCTCGTAACTGGGTTAAACGATCGCTCAGGGGTGTGTGTGTATGGGGGGGGGGTGGCTTTGGAGGAGAAACTTTCGCTGGGTCCAGTTCCTTCCTCCCATTTACCCAACACATTTTCACAGGGTCCATATTTTATACATGGATATGAAGAGCTGCACAGCTTTTGAATTTTTATTCTCAGATGTCATTTCTTTAAGAAGAGAAGAGATTGGATTTATACCCCACCCTTCAGTACCCAGAGTCTCAGAGCAGCTTACAACCTCCCTTCTCTTCCCTTCCCCACAACAGATACCCTCTGATGTAGGTGGGGCTGAGAGAGCTCTTTCAAGAACTGCCCTTGAGATAACAGCTCTGAAAGAACTTGTGACTGACCAAAGGTCACACCAGCAGCTGCATGTGAAGGCACGGAGAATCAAATCCAGTTACACACAAGGGCCAATGGACTTGACTTAACGTGTTTCAGCCAGTATAGGCCTTCTTCAGAGGTCAAACACAATGAGGAACAAAATGGCTTATATCATAATACAATACACGCATTCCAGCCATTAAAAATCAAGCATTCCTCCAGTGTGCATAGCCCTATTCATGTCTTTAAAAATTATTTAATACATTTTTATCCTGCCTCTCTCCCAAAGGTTGCCAAGTCACTCACGTTTAGCAGCAGGGGAGAGATGATCCCATTCCTGCCTCCTTCCCTCCCTCCCTTCCCTTCCTCCCTTCCTTCCTTCCCTCCCTCCCTTCCGTCCTTTCTTCCTTCCCTCCCTCCCTCCCTTCCCTCCCTCCTTTCTTTCTTCCTTCCCTCCCTCCTTCCCTCTCTCCCTTCTTCCCTCCTTCCCCTCCCCTCCCCTCCCTCCCCTCCCTCCTTTCTTCCTTCCCTCCCTCCTTCCCTCTCTCCCTTCTTCCCTCCTTCCCCTTCCCCTTCCCCTCCCCTCCCTTCTTCCTTCCCTCCCTCCCTTTCCTTCCTCCCTCCCTCCCTCCCTGGTCCAGGTTCCTTGCAGCTGTGTATAATGTGCAGGCAGATCTCAGAATAGCCCTGCACCCCATCAGAGAAGAGAACATTGGAGGAAGCACAGTGATTGTTGTTTCTTTGGTTGGTGTCGAGTGGATTTCACATAAGACGCAGGAGACGAATGCTGAGGTCTCTTCAGAGACCACTCTAGAAGAATCTCTCCTGGTTACCTTTGTCTGGCATCTTAATTGCCTCACGGCCCAATGTGCTTCTGTCTCGATTGCTCCTGCTGAAGAAGAAATGGGGGGTGGGGAGAGCTTATTTTTACCAGGATATTGTTGTGTTTGCAGAAGGATGAACATCCTTGAGGGCTCCAAGGAGCGGCTGCTCAAAGGTTAAACCTTTTCAAAACAAAAAGGCCAGCTTGTACCTGTTTGCCGTCTTTATTTGAAGAATGAAAAGAGCTGGAAAGAACATGCTGGGCTGGGTGAAGCGGAGAGCCAAGTGGAGTCAAGAAAAGAACTTCCTGGAACCAGGATACACAGTGCACCCATCGCAGGGACACCGCAGGGACACAACCACCAACAGCCTCCCATTCTTCTTGGGACGGCTAGAAGCACTTGCAGGGAGTTCACACCGTGAGCTTCCATACTCTGCTAGCATCTGCTGGGCCTGCAGAAAGTCCCAGGTTCAATCCCCTGCATCGGCAACAACATCAATAAAGGAATCTGGTAGTTCAGCAGTTCGAGACCTGAGTGCCACGTGACAGAGTGAGCTCCCGTCCCTGGCCCCAGCTCCTGCCAACCTAGCAGTTCGAAGGCAAGAAATGGCAAGTGGATAAATAGGTACCGCTTTGGTGGGAAGGTAGCAGTGTTCCGTGCGCCTCAGCGTCTAGTCATGCCAGCCACATGACTACAGAAAAGTCTTCGGACAATGCTGCTCTTCGGCTTGGAAACAGAGATGAGCATTGCCCCCTGGAGTCAGATTCGACTGGTTTTCGAGCAAGGGAAACCTTTACCTTCTAGCTGAATTTGTATTTACTCAAAATACAAACAAAACCAATTGATTCCTAGCAAGTGAAAGCAATTGATTTACTGGGGGAACCCACAAAAGCCCCAATAAATGTATTTAATCATACGCGAGACTAGGTTTTTCCCCAAGGGGTACCGTAAAAGGGGGAGTACGTTACACTTCCATCCATACCAGGTGCGTGTGGGCTGGGTAAGAGCCCTGGATGGGCCGGTTCCGGCCCCCGGGTCTTATGTTTGACGCCCCTGATGTAAGCTGTCTTGGGTCTCCACTGGGGAGAAAGGCGGCATATAAATCAAATAAATAAATAAATAGATCTGCTGTGATGGGTGGAATCCAGGGGGCACCCCCTTTGCTCCTCACCAAGTTGTGGGAGTCACCATTTCGGCGCGAGTGGCGGATAGATTACAGCTCACCTGGAAGGGCTGCAGTCCCAGCATCCTCTGTTCCAAGCGCCGTTAAATCACCGCCCGCATAGGAAAGTGAGTCTGAGAGTTAATTGCTCCGCAAGGTGATCGGGAACGCACACCTGGGCTTTGGGTAGCGTTTTGTAGCGACATCCATCTAATTAAACCAGAGATCCTGCCTTGGGAAGACACACCTACGTAACAATTCCCTTTTGACTGCTCCAGCAATACCTTTTTCAGCAAATCCGGAGAGCAGCAGCAGAAGCAAATGGGAATTAGCGTTATTAGCATATGTTAACTGCTTCTTTGAACTCCGCACAGTCTCTTTGAAATGCCTTTGGAATAAGTGCGGGGAAGGGTTTTCATTTATTACCCAGCACCTGGAAAACAGCTCCATCGTTTCCTTCCCGAAAGGAGCCGTAAAATTCTGGTGGAGTACACCTCTTCACAAGTTTCACGCTGCCCTTTCCCTTGTCTCTCGGCAGGGATGGTCACCTTTGCTTCAAGCCAGGCGTCCTTTTTCTTCAGAAGACCAAGTCTAATATCGGTGGCCAGGATTTGGGCACTGGGTCCCAAGCAGTGCAAAGGTTCCTTGGAAACTTATCAAGGGTTTCTCCAGAACCAGCAGCCTGCCTCAAAGACAGCTTCACCACTGTCATGGATTTTCCCTTGCAATTTCGGGGAGTGTGGTTTAGTCACGTAGTGAAGTGGATAGGAGCGTGGACTCTAATCTGGGAGAACCGGGTTTGATTCCCTACTCCTTTACGTGCAGCCACTGGCGTGACCCTGGGTCAGTCATAAGTTCTTTCAGAGCTGTTCTCTCAAGAGCTCTCTCAGCCTCAGCTACCTCACAGGGTGTCTGTTGTGGGAACAGGGAGGGAAAGGAGACTGTAAGCCACTCTGAGACTCCTTTGTGTAGTGAAGGGCGCGGTATAAATCCAATGTTGTCATTGTCCTTCTCCTCCTCCTCCTCCTCCTCTTCCATGTGAGGCAATGGTGAAGTCCAACAAGGAGAGTTACCAGCCTCCAGGTGGGACCTGGGGATCCCCTGGAATTACACCTCATCTCCAGACCACAGAGATCAGGACCACAGGATGCTTTGGAGGGTGGACTCTATGACATCGTACCCCACTGAGGTCCCTGTCCTCCCCAGGCTCCACCCACAAATCTCCAGGAGTTCCCCAACCTGGATCTGGCAACCCTACCCCCCATCCCCTGCCGTTGGCTGGGGGTGGGGTCTGGCAATCCTAGGGTGGGGTTTGGGGAGGGGAGGGACCTCAGCAGAGTACAATGCCATGGAGTCCACCCTCCAAAGCAGCCGTTTTCTCCAGGGGAACTGACCTTCGTCATCTGGAGATCAATTGTAGTAGCAGGAGATCTCCAGGTGCTATCTGGAGGGGGTCAACCTTACCAGCAAGCCTTCTTTTTTTTTTTTTTTGCAAAAAAAATTTATTTTTCAAAACATTAAAATTAATACATTTATCTTATACAAATCCTTTTTTCCATATTATATAACATTTTGTTCTATTTGTATAATCTTATTTTTATCTTGTGTTGGCGGTTTCCCACCACGTCTGAAGCATAACACATTTTCCACTTTATCCAAAATAGTAATACTTATATCTATGTTTACATTTCTGGTAACGGTCATATATCTTAAAAATACTTATATACTAATTCTTACTTTCTATATTCTTATATAATTCTAAAATAAAAAACAACTTCATTATCTAATTATCCTTAATACATTCATATACTCTAATTCTATTGCTTTATGTTATTATAACCATGTATAAATGTAATTTTTCATGTCCCAGTATTTTTCAACATATTCTTTCAAATCTTTCCAATCTTCTAAAAAGGTCTCTGAGTACAGGTCATTCAACTTTCTAGTCCATTTATCCATTTCAGCCATATATAACAATTTTTTCAACCATTCCCACACATCTGGTATTTTTTCATTTTTCCAATTTTGTGCATACACCATTCTTGCTGTTGTTATCATATACCATATTATTGTCCTTTTCTTTACATTTATCTCTTCTAGTTTAAGTCCAAGCAATAACATTTCAGGCAACTTCTTAAATGTACATTTCAAAAAAATTTCCATTTCTGCATGTATTATAGACCAATAAGTCTTTGCTTTATCACAAGTCCACCACATATGATAAAAAGAACCTTCTTTCTTTTTACATTTCCAACATTTGTTAGACATATTCTGATTAATATTTGCATTTTTTTTTGGTGTCATATACCATCTGTACATCATTTTAAAACAATTTTCTTTTAGGTTATAACATGTAGATATACCCATAGCATTTTCCCATAAAAATTCCCAAGATTCCATTTCAATGTCTTTGTTAAAGTTTATCGCCCATTTTACCATTTGTTCTTTTACCATTTCATCAGCGTTAAACCATTTTAACAAAATTTTATACATTTTAGAGATCATTTTTTTCCCACCTTCCTCCCAAACTTGTTCTAGTTCATTATTTTTTTCTCTAAAACCGGATTTTTTATCACTTCTATACATGTCATATATTTGTCTATATCTTAACCAACCATAATCAAAGTCCATCTGACCAGCAAGCCTTCTTGACCCATTCATGACTCATAGTATATATGTCCCAAATTTCTCTACAGTGCTCAGGAATCCTTAGGGTGATGCACAGGGTTTCCAGGACAGATAAGTCCACATGAAAGTGTCCTTTGCAGGTAGATGGATGACCTCCAATCATTTTACAATCTCCACTCAGGGCTGCCGAGAGAGGGGGAAGTGGGGGAACAAAATTTTTTGGAGGGGCAACATCAGCTTGAGGGGCCCCAGCTCAGGCGCTCGGACAGCCCACACAGTAGAGTTTAGCTTCCCCTGGAATGCCTCTGCTCTGCCCTTTCTTCTGCAATCTCTCTCTCTCTCTCTCCCTCTCCTCACCCCCCAACACTGAGCGAGTATAAGAGAGGGATGCTGGGGATTGGCTCCGCTTCCTCTGCCCGGCCCCTTCCTGCACCTGCATAGACAGCCAGCCTCCTACACTGCATGCTGGAAAGGCAGCACATGGTGCTCCTTCTCCCATGTACGATGCTCTGCCGTCCTTTTCCTCGCATAATCTGCCTTGCAAGAAGCCCACGTTTTGTTTCGTTCCCTGTCCCACTTCCTGAGCTGCATAGAGAAGCTTCTCCACCACAAGCGCCGGAGTTTAGGAGTCTGGGAGCCCTCTTAGATGCCTTCTTAACACAGGCCCAGGTAGCAGCCACCGCCAAGTCGGCCTTTTACCATCTTCGGCTGATTGGGCAGTTGGTTCCCTTCCTCAAACAAAGCAACTTGGCAATGGTAATTCATACAACTGTCACCTCAAGCTTAGACTACTGCAATGCTTTCTGCATGGGGCTGCCCTTGTCCCAAATTCCTGTATTTTCAATAGAGTTCCTGAGCTGAGAAAAAGCCTAAGCTAAATATCTAAACATAGGGTGGGACAATCAAGTCTTTTATGGCAAAGAATATATACACGCTACTGTGGGGCAACTCAGTCACAGAAGGGAACTGAAGTTTTGGCAGGAAAAACCTGCCAGACAGTTGGGCAGATAAAGGGGTTCGTCACTTCCGGATGACATAGGCATGGTGCGTTTATTTCTGGCTTCTTGCCTGGTTTTTTTTGGGGGGGGGAATTCCCCCCACAGAGGAGTGCTCAAAACCAGGGGACTCCTGTTCCCACCAGGGGATCTGGCATCCCTAATAGTAAAAGTGGGAGATCTTCAGGTGCCACCTGGAGTTTGGCAAGCCTATTTTTAATGCTGATAACTGCTAGATGGCTGTTTTATTTGAATGTGGGAGGGAGAGTTGCACCATATCTCATTGCAATGTGCCCTGTGAGCCAGTCTGGTGTAGTGGTTAAGTGCGCGGACTCTAATCTGGGAGAACCGGGTTTGATTCCCCACTCCTCCACTTGCATTTGCTGGGTGACCTTGGGTAAGCCATAGTTCTGTCAGAGCTGTCCTTTCAAGGACAGTTCTAAAAAGAGCTCTCTCAGCCCCCACAGGGTGTCTGTTGTGGGGAAGGGAAGGGAAAGGAGTTTGTAAGATGCTCTGAGACTCCGAGTGAAGGGCGGGGTATAAATCCAATCTCTTCTTCTTCTGTTTAAATAAGTTAAGTCTGCTCTTTAATAATACCACCCATTTTCCTTTAACATTTCTTACTTAATGGACAATTATTATTTTATTCATGGAGGGTTGCAGCGAACCAATCATATTTGATTTTGATCGGGGTCAAATGGGGGGGGGGGGAGATGGAATCTTTGTCCGGGGGCCCGTGGTGGGTCTCGGCAGCCAGGTCTCCACAGCTCATTTCCCTGGGCCCAGCAATGTGTAACTGAAACATTACAGCCCTTAAGCCATAAAGATTTATTCTCATAGGTGCAAATCTATGACTTCATTTAATGTAAGGAACTCTTTACAGTGCTGCGGTACCAGAAGATCTGCACTGTGTCGTAGGTCAGATGGAAACAGGTCAAGGCTCAGCGCATAACCAAGCTGTGGAAACCATGCTACTGAAATGTACATGTTCTAGGAATCGAGCCAATCTGATTCTTAAAGTCCCAAGAAGCCCAGACAGGTTAAGGATGTGGTCTAGACAGGCCAGAGGTTTAATTCCAAGCCAAGCGGGTCCAGTATAATTACTAAGAGAACAGGCAGGAATTAAAGGCAGGACTCAACTCCAAGTGTAGCTGTCCAAAGGCAGCAGCCTGGTTGAAAATCAAATCAGCTGCAAACCTAAAATGAGATTCTTCCCATTTCTTTAAATGGGGCTACTGGGATGTTGTCACCTAGCCAGAGAAAGAGTAGAGGGAACGGCTTGCCATGAAGACTAGCCAAGGTGGTCTAGAAGCAAGACTGCCAACAGGTTATGACAAACTGACCTCCAAAACCAACGTGCTTAGTTCATCCAAAGCAGAGATCTGGGAGATTAGGAGTTAATACCTCACTGTAAAGCACAGTTTGATTGACAGGCTGCTGCCTGCCTGCACCCTCCTTCTCTTTGACTGGTCAGCGCCAGCTGAGGAAGGCTTTCTAAAGTCTAGTCAGTCTTGTTAAAGGGAGTCAGTCGTCATTTGGACTTTGGCTTGGCAGTTGCCAGTCAGGAGGGGTGTGTGTGTGTGTGCGTGTCAGTCTGCGGGAAACAGAGAAGTTCTCTTGGGAAGTGAAGGGACACAACTTCTTGCCCTTACTGTGTACCAACACATTTGAGGAGAAGTTCAGAAACCAGAATTTAGTCTAAGTGTCAGCCCTAGCTGAATTTCATTTATTCACAGTCTCCAGAACTGGGGTAGGTTTGACAGAAGAGGCTGGACGGTAGGTTGAAAACTGCCGGTCTAGCCAAACAGAAAGGGATTATTGCTTCTAGAAAGAGGAGGATATTTCTTAGTTATTCAGAGGGTTGAACTCAGAAGGGACCCCTGGTTTGTGTGAAAAGGAAAATGATCAGACTCCTCAAAAGTAAAAAAGGGGACTACTTCCCACAAGGGAAGTATTCAGATACAGGAAGAAAGTACTAACTTCCAGGAAACGAAGATAGTTTTATGAAACTTTATTAAGACACATTGTTGCTGAAAGAAATCTCTGAGAAAAATAAACCTCTCACAGTCAAAAACTGAGTCTCTAAGAATACACAGTTCAATTATACTCTGTTGCCTGTTCAAAATATTTTAATTTGTATAATCAACAACAGTTAACTCAACCTTGTCCCCTGCCCTATTCCTGATCCAACTGTACCTGTTCAATAAAAACAACCTTTTTGTTTCAACTTTATTTCGTGTCAAGTGCCATTTCCCAAAGGGTTTTTATAAGAGGGCTCCTGCTGAGTTACAATAAATCTCTGGCTGGGGCAAAAGCCAAATAACTTCTCTATCAGAGGATGGCGCATGCAGAAAGCTATAATTCTATATAATATATAATACTGCAGCACGTTATGATTTTATGATCTTATGACCTTGTTTGTAACTGAATTGTTTAAATGTTTTTATGTGGATTTTAATGGTTTCTAAGTCTTAACTAATGTAAGCCTCCCTGAATCTGCTTGCGGGGAGGACAGGGTATAAAATTAATAAACAAACAAATAAATAAAATGCGCTCAGTCAGAGAGGGGAACAGTGGCCGAGTTCAGACTGGCAGTTTGGCTCGATATAGGCCCGCTTTGCAAGTGGTTTAAGAGAGCCCGTTCACACAGCCACAGCTGTCTGGTGTCGCTGTGCCGCACTCACCTCATCCTGAAGTGCTTTCATCTCACGTTAAAAAGGTACCTGGTGAAACCGGTGTCAAGCCGTCTGGGTGCACGTTCATCCTGCTTCCTGGCAGTGTGGATGCAAATAAGCGGCACATCAAACGGCACTGGTAATGTGAACCCGCTGATCCAGCTGCTGCGCCCATGCGCCTATGCGCAGGTCGGCAAAATGGACCAAAGCTGCGTACCACTGTGGCGGCGGCGGCGCCAGGGGCCACCCCACAGTGTGAACGCTCTGTTCTGCCTCCTCCCCGGTATGGTCCCGCATCAGTCTATGCAGTGCGAACTTTTTTGCCCCACTTCCCTTGTGCTTCATTTTGCCAGTCTGTCCTCAGCCAGTGTTTTGGCGGGAAAAATCTGCCTCACAGAGACGAAGAAGCAGGGGTCCGTCATACAGGCCAAGAGACAAAATATTCTTTTTAAAAGTAGAGGTTTGATACACAGACATGGGCATTTGAAGTTTTCTCCTGTCATGAAGCTAAATGCCATCACCTGATAACGGCTGCAGCTCAGAGTGATATGAAAGGGATGGCTATAGAGACAAACCAGTGGGCTCTAGATCCAATCAAGCCTGAACTTTCCCTAGAAGTTAAAATGTTTAAACTGAAGCAATCACATGTTGGTCCTATTATGAGAAGACAAGAGTCACTGGGAAAGGAAATAATGCCAGAGGAAGTTGAAGGCAGCAGGAAAAGATAAAGACCCACCATAAGATGGATTGACTCAGTCAAGGAAGCCACAGTCCTCAGTTTGTAAGACATAAACCTGGTTGTTAAGGATAGGATTTGTTCATTCATTCATTCATTCACTCACTCACTCATTCATTCATTCATTTGGATTTCTACCCCGCCCTCCCAGCTAAAGCCAGCTCAGGATGGCTTACATAATTAAAAACAGATAGAATACATTAAAACATAAGTTACAATTAAACATTCTAAAACCATGTAAAGTGCCAGTAGTCATTATTATTCATTATTGTCCTTCTGACGGTAGCAGCCATTGTTCAAAGTTCTCAGCTTGCAGTCAGCTCACAGTGTTCATTTAGATTGTCCTTGCAGTGGTTGCTGTTCTGTAGGCTGTAGGTGGCAGTTTCTGGAATCCAGGGCACTCTCATATTTAACCATCCAATTTTCTTCGTTGGTGGTGGCAGTGGCACCCAAAAGCCTGGTGGAAGAGCTCCATTTTACAGGCCCTGCGGGACTGTAGAAGGTCCCACAGGGCCCTGATCTCCTCCGAGAGCTCATTCCACCAGGACAGGGCCCCCACTGAGAAAGCCCTGGTCCTGGTCATCTTTAAGACCTGGGAGGGCCAGCCGGTTCTGAGCCCCTGACCACAGGGTTCTCAGGGGAACATATAGGGAAAGGCTGTATGTGCTCCCATCTAGAGAGCTCCATCAGAAGCCTGGCTGTGGTGTTTTGTACCAGCTGCAGCTTCCAGATGTTAAGGAGGACATTAATTTATAGGTTCATCATAAGTCAGAAGTGATTTGACAGCATCAGAGAGAGAGAGAGAGAGTAGTTTATAAGCTGGAAACCCCATCTTTAAGCCATACAGTCTGACAGGTCCCTGCAAGCAGCATGAACTCTTGGGGGAAATGCATATGAAAGCCAGGAATAAGGTGATCTCTGTTGGTCCAGAACAGTTTTTGGCCCTGGATCAGCCCAGATAAAGCCTCCATCTCAGAACAAATGAATTTCAGACCTTAACTCTGGATCCTGTGCCGTGCGAAATGGCGACTCTTGCTGAGACTCTACTGTGTAATTGTTTGCATTCCTTGAGGAACGTCTAACCACAAGTAGTTGTAAACACCTGGAAAGCACTTCCTAATATCAAGAGAAAACATTTGTTCACAGGCGCAATTTGTCCAGATGGATTTTTTAAAAAAAACAAAAGATCCCGACTTCCAGATGATTCCACCTGCATTCGGCTGGGCGGTGTATTTGGTGTGGGAAGAATCATGGATTGCCGAACAGTGGGTTTTATTTGGAGCGGTTTTGTGAATGCCTTCGGGACGCTCTGTGAGTTCAGCTGGAGGAGTCTAGAAATTGATGCACCAATTGGACCGTGTTGTATCAACTGTGCTGGCTGAGTTAAGATAAGCAGCTGCTGGGATGCCAAGAAAAATCTGTAGGTTCCTGATCGTGATAGGTAGTTGAAACTGCATGCTACAATCAGATATGGGATGGAGGGAGTTGACGAAGAGAAAAATTTTCTCCCTCTCACAAAATACTAGAACTCTAGGGCACCTAATGAAGTTTATGAGCAATATGTTCAGGACGGACAAAAGGAAATACTGCCTTACATAGAAGGTGATTAAAATGTGAAATTCGCTGGGAGAGGATGTAGTGATAGCCATGGCCAAAGGAATGAATATAGATTTAGATAGGTTCATGGAGGATAAATCTATCAATGGTTTCCTGCCATGGGGAACCTCCACATTCAGAGGCACTAAACCTCTGAAACCCAGAGCCAGGAGGCAACATCAGGGGAAGGCTTCAGCCTCTGTGCTATGTTGCTGGCCCTCCAGAGGAACTGGTTGGCCACTGTGTGAGGCAGGATGCTGGACTAGATGGACCATTGGTCTGATCCAGCAGGGCTCTTTTTATATTCTTATGTTCTTAATCTTGCTTGTTAGGAAACTGAACTGTAACTAAAGGGCAGGAGGGTGATAGGAATGCAAACAATGTAATATTCCCAGCAAGGGCACCTGTAAACAGTGGAGACTTTCAGGGGATGGGCCTCTTGAAAGAAATAGCATTGCCAGTGACAACCTAGAAATGTTGTCACAACCACCCGCATCCCATAGGTGTCCCCCAAATCTTTATGGTAAAACACGTAGAGATTTAGGGCATTGCAGGGGGGCTGTGACATCACTTCTGGATTTTGGCCAGAAGTGATGTCACAGCTTCGTGACGCTGTTTCCACAGGTGGAGCAGAGCGGATGTTTCGAAGAGGGGTCCACACTATGGATAAAGAGCTTCCAGCGAGGGCTCACACGCCAGCATTCTATGGATGTTTACTCAGAATAGTTCAGAGTGGAGTTTACTCCCAGGTAAGCGGTACAGGATCACAGCTTTCCAGTGCTGTTTATCATGTTGCCCTAAAGCTCAACTATTCCTGGGGGCTCCCAGAGGTGCTGGAGGGAGAAAGTGCTCATTAAATTCTCAACGCTTTGAAATTAACACATGGCTCGGGGGCTTATCATTTCCAAAACTTCCTTCTCATCCTTGGGACAAATGGGAATTCTTTCTGGAGACAGAAAGCAGATTTCTCATCCTTTTATGCTTTCCCCCCCCCTCCCCCGTTGTCAGGAGAATCTTTGGAGCTCTTTGTAAGCTCCGAGTTAATAAAGCCGGAGAAAATTACTGCTATTAGAGAGGGGCGCTTTCGGAAACCCACCTAGCCAACAAACTGCCTCTTTGGGGAATTGCCTCCTATCTTCATGTTCAGCTAGCCTGACATGTAACTCTCGTTAACAAGCCGGCAGATAGATGTCTGATGGAGATGATTTTACAGTGCTCAGCAGTGCACAAACCTGCTCCCCCCCCCCCAATCCTGCCTCTCTTTATTCCCTCTGCAAGAGGCACTCTTTGATCAACCAAGGGTTTTATTCTGTCGCTCTTTTCCTGTCCGGCGTGAATGAAGGAGATTCATCAAGTCGGTACTGCAACGAACTCAGCACGCCCGTAATTGACTGTTCAGTGGGAGAGGCAGAGGCTCGGGGCCAGCTGGGTTGGAGAAGGCATTGAGATCCAATTGCCGGGCAAAGCGAGAGAGAGCTTGGCATGGTGGTTGGAGAGCACCGGGAGTTGCCATACGGACATCAGAAGAGCCCTGCTGGATCAGACCAGGAAAGAAGAAGAAGAAGAAGAAGAAGAAGAAGAAGAAGAGATTGGATTTATACCCTGCCCTTCACTACCCAAAGGAGTCTCAGACAAAGGAGTTTACAAACTCCTTTCCCTTCCCCTCACCACAACAGACACCCTGTGAGGCAGGTGGGGCTGAGAGAGCTCTGAGACAACTGTCCTTGGGAGAACAGCTGATACAGAGCTATGGGTTGCCCAAGGTCATCCAGCAGGTGCAAGTGGAGGAGTGGGGAACCAGACCCGGTTCTCCAAGACTAGAGTCCGCGCACTTAACCGCTACACCAAACTGGCTCTGGAAACTGGAAAGGAGTTTGTAAGCCACTCTGACACTCCTTTGGGTAGTGAAGGGCGGGTGTATAAATCTAATCTTTTCTTCTTATATTTTATTTGCATTTTATTTTAAACTGTTGGAAACTGACTTTGGAGCTATTATTGTCCTCCTCCTCCTCCTCATCATCCAGATTCATTAGAACCTCCTTATTAGCAATCCTCAATTTCCAACCAGCAGCCTCCCATCACAGGAGATGCAACACAGATTTATTATCTAATCCTGTTCCTGTAAAAAATTTACAGGGAACAAGAACAGCTACATTGGAACTGGTTGCTTGAACAAAATCAAAATCTGGCTTCACAAAACATGGCAGAGACTGTGAAGGGGGATGCACTTAATCACATTCAACTTTCCCATCTGATGGATACCAGTGAAATCAATAAATGCATTAACAAATAGCTGTTTAATAGTGGTTACTCCCCCCCTCCCAATTTATCTGTAGCCACCCTTTCAAGTCAAGGGGCTTAGAAACAAGCAACTCTCCAGATCAGATTTTTAAAGCCCGGACAAATTCTGGTGGTGGAAGGTGACATCAAGTCACAGCTGAAGGGTTTTCAAGGCAAGAAATGTTCAGAGGTGGTCTGCCATTGCCTGCCTCTGCATCTCAACCCTGGTATTCCTTGGATGTCTCCCATCCCAGTCAGGGGCGTAGAGTTTTGTAAATTCGGGGGGGGGGGGGGGCGCGGCGGCTCTTTAGCACGCGCACTTTGTGCTCGCTGGGGCGATGTCCCCCCCCCCCCACCGGAAAACCTCCGCGCCTCCCCAGGCCCTTCCGAGGCCCACCAGCCGCTGCTGCCAGGGCCTCTCCCCCCCTCACTCCTTCCCTCTCCCTTCTCCGGGAAAAGAGGGAGGGAGAGGGAAGGATGGAAGAGTGGCCAGGCGGGGGGGAGGGGGAGAGGCACCGGCGGCAGCAGCTGCCAACCTCGGAAGGGCCCCGGGAGGCACGGCGGCAGGTGCTACATTTCCCCAGGGGGGGCTCAGTCCCCCCCCGAAAATTTCGGGGGAGTCTCGAGCCCCCCTGTAGTCTATGCCTATGATCCCAGTACTAGCCAGAGGTGACCCTGCTTAGTTTTCAAGGTCTGGCGAGATCAGGCTTGCCTGGGCTATCCAGGTCAGGGCGGACAAATTCTGCGTGCATTAAAATGAAGTTGTGAAAACACTTCATTTAGCCTCCTGGACTATTCGCTGGGCATCCTCTCTGGGGCATTCGTTTTGATCTGGATTGAAGCAGCGGCGGAGGATGTGGATCACACAGTCTGTTGCAAGGGCCTTCCCATAAGCCGTAGCATTTCCGAGAAGCTGCCAAAGACCGGGCAGGACTTTCTAATAGCCCTTTTTCGAACTGCCACCAAAAAGCACATGGTACACGTTGAACAACCCAGCCACAGGCAGACTAATTAGGCATTGCACTAATCAAATCCCTGCCGAAGTGAAATGGCTAGATCCTAAGGGAACCGATCCCGGCTCTTTGTTCTCTCCATGCTTCCCGCGTGCATTAAATTGTTTGTTGGTTGCAAGGATTTTTGTGCATGTGCCTGTGTGTGTGTCTATTTATAACCCAAGCCCAACTCCCTTCGCGCATATCTATTTTTAGGCTTAAACTGTTCATGCTCCGCTGTCTCTTTTGAAGGTAAATAACATTCTGGAGGCCCTAATAAAGAAAACCTTTGAAGCCAGTTCAGAGTAATGGGTGACAGCTTGAGTAAAATATGTTTTTCACTTTCCAAAGAAAAACAACAGCGACAACAAAAGGAAGTCCAGAAGCTGCTCTTCGAAAGGACAAAACCTTCTGGGCTTTTTAGGGAGGATGGAGGACTTAGAAACTCAGATCCTAAGAAGCAGGTTTCTGGAGAAGATAAACATTTGTCTGGGCTAAGTTGAAATGGGCCGCATGCTTTTTGTGAACACCGCAGCAGAGTTGGAAGGTTCACTTCTTCCTTTCCAGTTTGGACAAAAGTCCTTGGCCATTGCACAGAGGTGCTGACCACCACACCTAGGAGGGGTAGTTGGGCATGCTAACCATGGTAGGCATCATGGCAAGTTTGGTGTCGTTGGTTAAATGTGCAGACTCTAATCTAGGAGAACTGGGTTTGATTCCTCACTCCTCCATTTGCACCTGTTGGATGACCTTGGGCCAGCCATAGTTCTGGCACAGCTGTTCTTCTTGAAAAAGAGCAGTTTTGGTCAGAGCTCTCTCAGGGTATCTGTTGTGAGGAGGGGGAGGGGAAGGAGATTGTAAGCCACTCTGAGACTCCTTCGGGTAGTGAAGGGCGGGTTATAAATCCAATCTCCTCCTCCTCCTCATACTGCTCTCGCATTCAGTGGAAACTCTGAGGTTTTACCATAGGAACACCAGGCAGCCCCGTTGATAGAAATGGAACATAATTCTCTTACACACTTTTTTAGTTTCATTAGTATCGGAGGACCTAAATAGAGAATGAAAGAGTCGGGGGCAGCTCTGCCCACATGCCTCACAGCAGGAAATAGGAGACTGCTCCAGTGATCTCCTGTTTCCCATGGATAATCTCCCCTTTTCTGGGGGAGGGCTACCTGAAAGCATCCGAACATGTTGTTCTTTTGTCTTGTGCCCTTCTGTCTCCAGTGTCACTGGACACTTCTTCCATTAGGAAATGGAAGACTATGACTATATCCAGTCACAGGTAGGCCCTCTGTCTGGCAGCCCATCAGAAACTGCCTAATCGTGTTCAGATCATGCACCAGTTAGGGCAACGCTCTACGTTTTGGGCAAAACACTATGGGGGTTTTGGACTTCAGAACCATAGAGTTTTGCCCAAAATCTAGAGTGTCATCCCTGATGTCAGAAACGCAATGATGTCACCCCTAGGTGATATCATTTTTCATGCTTGACAATACTGCTTTTTTAATGTTGTTGATCACAGGAAAGGAGTACATGCATGGACACTTCCTTCATGTGTTTGCACAATGCACAGAACTCACTGACTGCATGGAGGCATGGGTAGGGCCAGCGCATTTGTACCTGCTGTTCCCACCTTATGTGTGTGTCAGCGTGTGAATGGGTCACCTTTACATGGCTAGAGATGTAGCTGAAACTGGCAAGGGTCAAGTCTAAGGAAACAAAAAGGATCTAGAATGGGTTCAAGGTGTAAATTAGTCAAGCTCCTCACACAAGAGTAGGGTTCCTGATTCTGGGTTGGGAAATTCCTGGGAATTTTGGAAGTGGAGCCTGGGGAGGGAAGGAATCTCAGCCAGGTGTATGGGAGCACTGCCACCGAGCCCACCCTCCTTTGCAGCCATTCTCTCCATGGAAACTGATCTCCATAGTCTGGAGATCATTTGTAATTCCAGGAGGTCTCCAGGCCCCACCTAGCAACCTTCCTCAGAAGACAAATGGCTTGGATTGAAGGCAAAGCTCTAAACCCAGATCTGTGCAAGAGTTCATAGACAGGGGCTGGATTCAGTGGCCAGCTGGCTGTGGATTGCCATTCTGTGGGTAGAATGGATCTTCTCTTGCTTTGTCCGTTCCCCAAGCAGCTTCTTTTGTTGGGTGACTCCATAGACAAAAAGCCACATGGGACATTGGACTGCAGTGAGAAGCGGAGACTGAGGTATCCTTCTCCCCTTTCTACCCACAGAACAGTGGAAGGATACAACCCTAAGCGTTTAGGCCAAGCCCTGATTTGAAGACTCCTTTCTAGGGTTGCCAGTCCCCAGTTGGGGGGCAGGGGATCCCCTGGTTTGGAGGCCCAGCCCCCGCTTCAGGACTATCAGAAAGTGTGTGTGGGGGGGAAATGTTGGGTGGACACTCCATTATACTCTATGGAGACCAGTCTCCATAGAGTATAATGGAGAATTGATCCATGGGTATCTGGGACTTGGGGGGGGACTGTTTTTTGTGTTAGAGGCACTACATTTTCAGCATAGCATCTGTTGCCTCTCCTCAACCCCCCCCCCCCAAAAAAAAAAGTTTCAAAAAGATTGGATCAGGGGGTCCAATTCTATGAGCCGCAAAAGAAGGTGCCCCTATCCTCCATTATTTCCAATGGAGGGAAGGCATTTAAAAGGACCACAGTCCTTTAAAATGTGACTGCCAGAACTCCTTTGGATTTCAATCATGCTTCTTCCCTCAGCTCTCCCAGAGGGATGTCATTTCCTGGCTCCACCCCCACAGTCCCCAGATATTTCCTGAGTTGGACCTGGCAACCCCACTCCTTTCCTCCATCAGCCCTTTCAGGCCAAGATTTATTTTTAAAGTTACATTTCTTCAATTGTGATAAAGCTAACATTCATAGATCTTACCGGCTGGAAGTGTGAGAGTGATTAAGTTAGTTTTTAGTTCCTGTAAATGGAATGTCAAGACTGGGATTGGAAACTTGAGTCGGGTTAAAAAAAATCATACTGTGTGTACTGCTGATGGGGGAAAAAAAACAAAATTGATGGCCACTTTGCAAATCTGTGTCAGGGTACTGGTCACACATAGAAGAAAACTACACAAGTCACGTTCCTGTTTTATATACAGCCCAAACCCTTTTTCACTGAAAAACTAGCTGGGAAATGTTGTACTAGTGCACTTAGATGCGATCGCTTATATTGGATCGTTCAAATGATTGTCTCTATTAAATGCCTGCTAAGTGCTGTCAAGTTGCAACAGACCTATGGCCACCCCAGCAAGGGGCTTTGAAGGCAAGTGAGAAGCAGAGATGGTTTACCAGTGCCTTCCTCGGCAGAGACTTCCTAGGTGGTCTCCCAGCCAAGTCTGCTGAGCTTCCAAGATCTGACAAGACTGACTATACCATGCACCTTCCGTCCCATTAAATGCCTTGTGCGTGTTCAGGTATGTCAAGTTGCCTCTGACTTATGGAGACCCTATGAACTGATGACCTCAAAAAGTCCTATCGTTAACCGCCTTGCCCAGGTCTTGCAAACTGAGGGCCACGATTTCCTTGATTGAGTCAATCCATCTCATGTCGGGCCTTCCCCTTTTCCTGCTGCCTTCAACTTTCCCTGGCGTTATCGCCTTTTCCAGTGACTCTCGTCTTCTCATAATGTGGCCGAAGGACGATAGTCTCAGTTTGGTCATTTTAGCTTCTAGTGAAAGTTCAGGCTTGTTTTGATCTAGAACCCACTGATTTGTCTTTTTGATGGTCCACAGTATCCATAAAACTCTCCTCCAGCAGCACATTTCAAAGGAATCTACTTCCTTCCTGTTAGCTTTCTTCATTGTCCCACTTTCGCACCCATATATAGTAATGGGGACTACTATGGCATGAATTATCTTGATCTTTTTTGCCAGTGACTCATCCTTACACACATAAGGATCCTTTCTAGATCCTTCATGGCTTCCCTTCCCTTCCCAGCCTCAGTCTCCTTCTGATTTCTCCCTTTTGGTTAACAGTGGAGCCAAGGAATAGAAAATCTTGAACAACTTCGACTTCTTCACTGTCAACACTGCAGCTGTGTCATTGCCCAGTAGTCACTGCTCTTGTCTTCTTGATGTTCAGCTGTAATCCTGCTTTGGCATATTCTGCTTTAACTTTTATTAGTAGTCGTTTCAAGTCTTCATTTTCTGCCAGTAAAGAAATGCCTTAGTAATTGCTAAGTTTGGTGTAGTGGTTAAGTGCACAGACTCTAATCTGGGAGAGCCTGGTTTGATTCCCCACTCCTCCACTTGCACCTGGCTGGATGACCTTGGGCAAGCCATAGCTCTGTACCAGCTGTTCTCTCAAGGACAGTTTGGGAAAGAGCTCTCTCAGCCCCACCTACCTCACAGGGTGTCTGTTGTGGGGAGGGGAAGGGAAAGGAGTTTGTAAGCCGCTCTGAGACTCTTAAGTGAGTGAAGGGCGGGGTATAAATCCAATCTCTTCTTCTTCTTCTTCTTCTAAAAAGAAAAATTGATTTTTATGTCTGGCTTTAAAAATAAACAAAAAACCCCCCTAATTCTTCAAACAAGCATTTATTTGTTGATTTAGGAAATTCAGGATGTGCTTAAGATGGCTCACTACGAAAAACACAACACAATCCTAAAAAAACGAAATGAAATCACGACGAACAACCCACTTGAAAACCCAGCCATTAAAAACTCAGCTAGAACACAACACAGTCAGAAGCCTGCAATGATTTCTGTAAAGCAATCCTCATGCTAGAAGAAGGCCACAAACATTTTAAAAGATCAAACCCCTTGCCTGGATAAAAAAGAAACGTTTTGGCCTGGTGCCTAAAAGAGACTGCTGTAAGCAACAGAAGGGCCTTGATGTGAGAAAAGAATATTTTAAAATTTCAAGTACAAAAAAGAAGAAATGTTGCCATCAATGACAGGTACTCGGTATATTTCATCTGTAGATGCTTCCAACTGGTTTTGGCGGATGACACTGGATGCAGAGAGTGAATTGTTATGTCCTGTTGTCACTTTCAGTGGTATTGGTTTAAATGATGATCTTTGGGGTTGCATTCATCATCAAAATGTTTCATGGATCAAAGCATTATGTTCAATACACTTGATTTTTGAGAACATAGAAACGACTCAAATGGACAAGGATGAGGCTCTGATTTAGGAATGTCCCGCAGAGGTCTGGAACATGAGGCATGGCTACAGACAACACTGCTGAAAGCTGAGGAGACACGGTTTAACATCCGAGATAAATGTCAGCTCAGAGAGTTCAGGAATTCATCTTTTAGGTGGGAAGGACTCACTGACCAAGGATTAGAAATCAACCCGACGTGAGCTCAAGCCACTGAGCATAAACTAATAGATAAGGACGACATTTCTAGACAGGGGTAATCCCGTAGAAAAAGAGGTGAAGGAGTTTATTAGCATAACTCATTAGCATAACTTATTTGCATATGCCACACCCACTGACATCACCGGAAGTGTGTCAGAAGGCAACACCCACCGCTCAGGCTCCACCCCAAAAATCTCCAGGTATTTCCCAACCCAGAGCTGGCGAGCCAGCTTTACACTTTGACTGAAGATGTTTTAGGTTTCCTTTGCTCTTGCAGGGAAGCTGCCCTGCAACAAGCATAGAAATACAGATCAGGTTAGTATGCTTCTGTTTTTTTCCACAGCACATCATCATACGTGCCCGCTCCTGGGCTTGTTACTCCCGGAACGGCATTCCTGCACATTCCTGCTTGAAATGACCCCTGTTTCTAGGTATGGTTAACTTTGTAGCAAAATATATTCCAAATCTGGCAGAGAAAAGAAGAAGAAGAGATGGGATTCATACCCCACCCTTCACTACCCAAGGCAGTCTCAGAGTGGCTTACAAACTCCTTTCCTTTCTCCCCACAACGGACACCTGTGAGGTAGGTGGGGCTGAGAGAGCTCTGACAGAAACTGCTCTTTTTCAAGAACAGCTGTGCCAGAACTATGGCTCGCCCAAGGTCATCCAGAAGGTGCAAATGGAGGAGTGGGGAATCAAACCCGGTTCTCCCAGATTAGAGCCCGCGCACTTAACTGCTACGCCAAACTGGTATAACAATATCTTTATAGTGCTATCCTGAACTAGGGTTGCCAGGTCTCCCAGCCACTGGTGAGTGAATGGGGAGGACAGGCCTGGATATTTAGGGGTGGAGCCTGGGGAAGACAAAGACCTCAGTGGGGTACAAGGCCATAGAGTCCACCCTCCAAAGCATCCATTTTCTCCAGGGGAACTGACCCATTGACTTTAAAGGACATAGGAAAGTGTAACTCTGTGTAGGGACAGGATTGGATGGTTCAGGTCTTTGTTGTGTAAACAAGATGTATAAAAACGAAGGTTTTCAATAACAGTGGGTATCAGTGAATCTTTAAACTGGTGGTTGGGGCTGTACCTGCATTGAAGCATTGTGCCTCTGAAAAGCCAATTAAAATAACATTGGAGACATCTATATGAATTTTGTTATAACCATGGCTAGAATCCTATATGCTAAATATTGGAGAAGAGAAGACACACCACCAAAAGAAGAAATCATTTATAAGTTATTAGAAACAGCTGAAACTGAGAAGTTAATGTTGGTAATGAAAGATAAAAAAGAAGATATTTTTGAGAAATCATGGTTAAGATTTAATAAATGGATGGAAAACTATATTAAATAATACTTAGTATAATTGTTAGACCTAAAGGTAAAACAACAAAGCAGGAGCAAAAAATAAGGTTGCAAAATAGAAATTAACTATATTGAATGGAAAGTACTTCCGTACTATTGTTTTGCTTTTCTGTTTGTGTTTGTATGTTAAAAAACAATAAACGTGTGTAACCCAAATTTTGGGACCTTCACTGCTACAAAAAATGTAGAGGAACTTGAAGGCCAATTATATATGCATCTATAAAACACAGTGTCCGGGTACTCAGATTAATAGGCAAGTCTTTGTGCTGTTAACTAATGGATTCTGCTTGCAATACTGAGTCACTCATCCCTTCTTATCAGGAAGAGTATCTTCTTTCAGACTTTCAAAGGTACTGTTAGGGGTGTCAACAGGCCTGGAGAAAAATGTTAGTTCCCTTTAACAGAGGCTTGATGTGTGGAAATGAGAGCTGAACTTTTCACAGCATGGTGATAAATAACATCACCTAGAATCATAGAACCATAGAGTTGGAAGGGACCTCCAGGGTCATCTAGTCCAACCCCCTGCACAATGCAAGAAATTCACAAATACCTCCCAGCACACCCCCCAGTGACCCCTGGTAAATAACATTAAACCTCTATTAAAGTGAAAGGACATCCCCCCCCAGGAAGTTGGCAACCCTAGATAATATGCGTTACAAGAGTGGGTGACAGCCCCCTCACATCCCTTTGTTAGGCCTTGCCTTTTGTGTGCATGGGAGGGAGCTAATATCTGTATTTTGTGTTATTTATAAAGTTTTCAGGTGGCCCAGATTGATAGTTTAAGAAAAACAGCAATATGGCCACCAAAATCTAAATAGTGGCATTGGTTTGAGGCAGTGTGGTGTACTGGTTACAGCACTGGACCAGCATCAGGGAGATCCAGGTTCAAATCCCCCCTCTGCCATGGAAGCTTGCTGGGTGATTTTGGGCCCATCACAGCCTCTCCGCCAAACCTCCCTCACAGGGTTGGTGTGAGGATAAATTGAAGGAGAGGAGAATGATGTAAACCATTTTGGGTGATCCTTGGGGAGAAAGGTAGTAATTGAAGTAAATAAATGCAAACATTGGAATGCTGGCCATCCCGGGTGTGCAGAATTCTTAATTGTCATAGAAGTGACATATATTACATTTTCATTCGATTACAGTGGTGTGCTCTAAAATAATACGTTTTTGAAACTGGATTATTACAGTTACTGCAGTTATTGAATGGTGTGATGAAGTATATTGTAATGTTACAATGCTGTATTATGCAATCTTGTGTTGCCATGCTAGTGTAAATGTCTGGCATCGTTATCTTTTCCCTTTATTTCTGGGTCAGCGGAGCCGAAAGTTGGTGCAAGCTAATTTCCTCAAACGGTGCAGTTCAAATAGTTTTATTACATGCCAAACCCTTTCTATCGGGAAACAAAACATAATGTTTCATCTCCCCGGCGATCACTGAAGACATACAAGTTGTTCACGTTGTAGGAAAACAGGTTGGGGTACTGTCTGTGTTATGGCTCTTGAATGAAAGAAAGAAACTGATGCTCAGCCACCGATGCTTGACAATGTGTGTCTTACATATCTTTCAGGATCTGCTGTACATATGTGCACATGAAGCTGTCTTATGTTGAGTCAGACTTAGGGCTGAGGTCTCCTGCTATGGTGGGAAACTTCCTGGTGGGAGGCCCACTCCCCTGCCACAGCTTCATATGCGGTGGGAGGGGATGCTGCAAAAATCACAGTCGCATTAAGAACATAAGAGAAGCCAATGTTGGATCAGGCCAATGGCCCCTCTAGTCCAACACTGTCACACAGTGGCCAAAAATACCAGGTGCCATCAGGAGATCCACCAGCTGGGCCAGGACACTAGAAGCCCTCCCACTGTTGCCCCCACCTCCCCAGCACCAAGAATACAGAGCATCACTTGCCCCAGACTGAGAATTCCTATCTATAACGTGTGGCTAATAGCCACTGATGGACCTCTGCTCCGTATGTTTATCTGATTCCCTCTTGAAGCCATCCATGCTTGTAGCCGCCACCACCTCCTGTGGCAGTGAATTCCATGTGTTAATCACTCTTTGGGTGAAGAAGGACTTCCTTTTATCTGTTCTAACCCAACAGCTCAGCAATTTCATGGCGTGCCCACGGGGTCTTGTATTGTGAGAAAGGGAGAAAAGGACTTCTTTCTCTACCTCCTCTATCCCATGCATAATCTTATAAACCTTGATCATGCCACCCCTCAGCCGTCATTTCTCCAAGCTAAAGAGCCCCAAGTGCTTCAACCTTTCTTCATAGGGAAAGTGTTTCAACCCTTTTATCATTCTAGTTGCCCTTTTCTGCACTTTTTCCAATGTTATAATATCTTTTTTGAGGTGTGGCAACCAGAACTGTACACAGTCCTCCAAATGAGGTAGCACCATCGATTTATACAGGGGCATTATGATACTGGCTGATTTGTTTTCAATTCCCTTCCTAATAATCTCCAGCATAGCATTGGTCTTTTTCATTACAGTCGCACACTGTCTTGACATTTTCATTGAGTTACCTACTATGACTCCAAGATCTCTCTCTTGGTCAGTCTCCGCCAGTTCGGACCCCATCAACATGTATTTATAGTCTAATTAAATCAGTACAATAAGTAAAATAAAGCAGAAATCCAGTGGCAGAATCTGTTCCAGTGTAAGCTTTCTCCAGTTTAAGCTCTTTTACAGCTCTGACTCACAGAAAGCTTATGCTGGAATCAATCCTGCTCTGGTACAAACTAACCCATAGGAATGCCAGCTCAAGGTTTGGAAATACATGGAGATTTGGGAGGTAGAGCCTGAGGAGGGCAGGGCTCAATGTAGTGGTTAGGAGATCAGACTCTAATCTAGGAGAATTGGGTTTGATTCTCACTCCTCTACATGCAACTGCTGGTGTGACCTTGGGTCAGTCACAAGTTTGCGCTGAGCTTTTCTCTCAGGAGCAGTTCTCGAAAGAGCTGTCCAGCCCCACCTACCTCACAGGGTGTCAGCTGTGGGGAGGGGAAAGAAAAGGTGATTGTAAGCCGCTCTGAGACTCCTTTGGGTAGTGAAGGGCAGGGTATAAATCCAATCTCCTCCTCCTCCTCTTCTTTGAGGAGGGGAGGGACTTCAGTGGGGCATAATGCCATAGAGTCCACCTTCCAAAGTGGCCATTTTCTCCAGGTAGGGCTGCCAAGTCAGCCCGGGGGGCGGGGGATTCCCCGCTACAGGGGTTCCCGATCTGCCGGCCAGCATTTGGCCGGCGGGGGAAACCCCACCCCCGAAGTCGTCCTGCCAGGACGACTTTCCCCAACGTAATGACGTCACCCGACAGTGACGTCATCATGTTGGGGGCATTGCCAGAGCGTCGCACTGACGTCACTTCCAGGTGATGTCACCGGGCACGCGTGCAAAGCGCGTGCGCCAAGGGAGCTCCTGGGCCAAGGAGGACTCCCCCCCGCCATTAGGTAAGTAGGACTTGGAAACCCTATCTCCAGGTGAACTGATCTCTGTCCTCTGGACACCAATTGTAATACCAGGAGATCTCCCGCCATCACCTGGAGGTTGGCAACCCGACTAATGCACCTACTACTGCACCAAAGCGCAAAAGAGGCTGGAAGGGTGGCTCTGGAACAAGCCCTCCCGAACACCATGTTTTGCAAACCATGTCAGTCAAAGACGAGCCCGCGATCGTCTAAGGCATCCAATAATATTCCCAAGAAAAATGAGAAAACGGCCTGAAAATGACCTGCCTGTCCATGAATTGCTGTGAATGTTTATTGCTATATTAAATAGCAAAGTGGGTGGCTCGTGCCAGTCACGAAAGCTGCAAAACCAGGCCACACACAGACTAGGTAGAGGGCTCTGCATTTGGGGGAATTCCTGAGGTAAGCAGACAAAGAGGGGAAAGGCTCAAGCCCCCGAGAGCTTCTAGTGGGAGAGTTGTGGATCCTGGAAGAAACGCTGGCTGTAATGTTGCCGTTGCCTGACACACTGCTTACAGTGGAAGATTAAAAGAGAGTTTCCACAGGTAAACAGTGTTGTTATGTTCACTGACACGAATGCACACTGACGGGTAGGAGACGGGTCATTTTGTACATGGCTAAGTTCACCTTTTCTTTCTGGCTTTTTGGGTTACCAGGAATCAACGGCCAAACATTTTTCAGGCCTTGTCTCAGTTTTTTTTAAAAAAAGAAGGGAAAAAAGGGTACAGCAAACTTTTGGTATATATCATTGCTGAAGAGAAATTGGGCCTTGACCAATTCTAAATTGCCTGTAACTTACCTCTACAGTTATGAGGTTATACTTAATTAAACACTTGGCTTCACAAATGTACCGTGGAAGGGTTATGCAGGTTTCGGTAGTGTGTGTAATTACCTCAGGGAATGAGCAGCCCTGCTAAAGACATTTGCACGACATCCACCACCACGGCAGGCTGGGAGAAATGGGCTGCTCCTTGAGGGCCTCTCAGATATTTCTGTTGGGTCTGAGACAGTCACGTATTTGAGCACAAAGCATAAAGCGCTTTTATTGAATTATGGATCGGCCACTTATCCAGAAGGGAAGATGCGTGGCTAGTAGGGATGTGCGCTAACTCCACTAGAGCCAGCGTGGTGCAGTGGTTAAGAACGGCGGCCTCTAAACCAGAGAACTGGCTTTGATTCCCCACTCCTCTACCACATGAAGCCTGCTGGGTGACCTTGGGTCAGTCACCGTTCTCTCAGAATTCTCTCAGCCCTACCTACCTCACAATGTGCCTGTTCTGGAGAGAGGAAGGGAAAGGTAATTGTACAAGATGAAGAGTAGGTTTTTATACCACACTTTCCTGTACCTTAAGGAGTCTCAAAGCAGCTTGCAATCACATTTGCTTCCCCTCCTCACCACAGGCACCTTGTGAGGCAGGTGGGGCTGAGAGAGTTCTGAGGGAACTGTGACTGGCCCAAGGTCACCCAGCTAGCTGCATGTGAGAGCCAGTTCGGTGTAGTGGTTAAGTGTGTGTACTCTAATTTGGAAGAACTGGGTTTGATTCCCCACTCTTCCACTTGCAGCTGCTGGATGACCTTGGGTGAGCCATAGTTCTGTCAGAGCTGTTCTTGAAAGAGCAGTTCTTGGGAGAGTTCTCTCAGAGCCACCTACCTCATGTTGGAGAAATGAGCATGTAATGCAAGGCCTGAGAAATTCAGTCATTATAGGGTTAACTATGCAACTTGTTTGTTTACCTATGTTAGCCTGGAAGTAATACCTGGCAGCTGGCCAATTGACTGTAGACCCGGGAAAACTAAAGGTGTACTGTCTTGCTAATTGGTCAGTGATATCAGGTGTTTCCTTTCAGGGGTCAAGAAGAAGGAGAGATCCTCCATTACAATCTCTCACTCTCTATCAGTATGTCTTAGTGTGAAGATGGAGCACAATGCAGCTCCTTAGAAAGCATGTTTTGTTTATTTGTAGCTAATCCCATTTACCTTTTCCCTTTAGTAATAAACTTCTTTTAAACTAAAAGAAGCAATCTCTTCTTTCCAGAAAAGCAAGATTCATTACTCTGATTTTTCTGATTATTGGACAAAAGTCCTAACAAATGGTAGCAGAGGATGGTTCTTAAAAGATGGTTCTTCTCTTAAAAGCTTTCTGGATTGATTGAGAAAGAGAAATAGGGAATAAGAGCTAGAGGCTTGGATTTTTAAAACGACCACTTTTTTTCCTTCCTGCTCTCAGAGCAATCTTACAGCCAGAAAGGCCCAACCCTGTTTCCTTGCTGATCAGGGGAAAACCTATGCTGGATTGTAGTTTGCCAGGAGCAAAGGATCTTTTTTGACTGGATTAATTTTTGCCTGCTGTAAGTGGAGCTGAGCCTTGGAGCACTGAAGAGATGCTGCTTCCTGGAGAACAAAGGAAGGTGAGGCAAAGAAGCTTTTGAACTTCGCGCTGCTGCTTCTGCTGCAGAGAAAGGAAAGATTAACCCTGCCAGCTCCTGGAGAAGTAGATGAGTGAGCCAGAACCTGTGCTTCTACCTCAAATCCAAAGGGACGTGAGTTAAAAAAAAAATGGCTTTTAATGCCCCATCCCAAGAAATGCCAAACCTCAGACTTACAAAGGCTAACTATCAGTGGTGGGAGGAGTATTTGAAGAGTCGCCTGCAGACTCACAATGCCCTTCAAGTATTAACAACTGAAAATCCTCCAGAAACTGACCCTGATAAGACACAATTCCTTATGATGGATGGTTTTGCTAAAGCCCTGATTTTAGGGAGTATTCCCTACACAGAGGTACCAGGATTAAGAGGGCTAGCCACGTCCAGATTGATGCTTCAAAAGCTAAAAGACAAATTTGATAAACACAGCAAGAGTAAAATCTATTCCCTCAAGGGAAAGATTTTTGATTTCAGGATGAAGGAGGGAGACTGCCTTCCCAAAGAGATGGACAAATTAATGGGCATTTACACACAGCTTAAAGACCTGAATGAAGCACCCTCTGATACAGATATGATTTCTTCAATTCTTAAGGGTCTGCCTAGCTCCTATAAGTCTGTAACCAGTATGATTAGACTGAAAGATGATCTGACTTTAGAAGGTCTTTTGTCTGCACTAACTGAGGAATATGATTCTAGAAATTTGAAAGAAAGTTTGTCTGATGAGATGTCTGTTTTGAGTCTAAAGCATGGACAGAGATTTAAAAGGAAAATAGAGTGTTTTATATGTGGGAAAAATCATCTTGCAAAGTACTGCTCTTCTAAGTATGCACCTAATAATGAGCCCCAAGAACAAAGAGCCACAGGAGCACATGGTTCCAGTAACAAAGAACCAGCCAGTGGAAGGGGAAGCCATTATGGGAGGAGCAGAGGTCACGTTTCACACACACAGCACAGAGGAAAGAAGTTTGCAGCACAGACACAGAGCAAAGGCAATGCTTTTAGGATCACTGATGATTTTAACACAGATGATAAGAAAATATTTTTAATCGATTCTGGCGCTTGTACACATGTGTGTAGAGAAAAAGCCTGGTTTAGTAACATAGATGTTGAGAACAAACCAAGAATTTACCAAGCTAACAGGCAATTATTGAATGTACAAGGCGTTGGGACTGTAAAATTGCGATTGTCCACTACAGATAATCAATTAATTGAAGTTGAATTGCGAAATACAGCTTATGTGCCTGAAGCTGTTGAGAACTTAATTTCAACAAAAAGTCTCATGAACACAGGACATCATGTCCTGCTCAAACCAGAGCAAGGAAGCAAGGTCTCTACCAAGGATGGAGAGTTTGAATTTAAAGTGGAAGAGAAAAATGGCTTTCATTACTTTGTAGCTTGTGATGATGAGGAGACAGAAACTTTTGATGTTGATCCTGATGAGGAAATAGAGACTGTTGGTGATAAGGAACAGATTTGCCAGACTAAGGATGCTTGTGATGATGCTTGTAAACATGAAAAATGTTTATTTTCGTGGCATATTAAAATGGGACATAGAAATTTGAAATCTGTTGAGCAGTTGTTAAAGCAATGTGGAATACCTGTTGTGCATTGTGAAAAGAGTGAAACTAGATGTGAGACATGCCTCAGAGCAAAGGGAGATGCCCCAAGTTATTCTGGGAAAACTCCAGTGCAAAATCAAGAATTTTTGGAAACTGTATACAGTGATCTTGTTGGGCCTTTACCTGCATCCCTAGGTGGGAACAAATATTTTGTGACTTTCACAGAGAATAAAACAAAATACACTTATGTGTATATGCTGAGAAGTAAGGATGAAACACTGCGTAGATTTAAAAATTATGTGGCTATTGTTAAAAATAAATTTGGCAAAGCACCTCAAAGCTTACTCACAGATGGAGGTGGTGAATATTGTAATGCTGAATTCAAACAATTTCTACAAGAGCAAGGAATTCAACATAAAGTATCCATTGCCTATTCACCCCAGCAAAATGGAGCTTCTGAGAGATTAAATAGAACACTGCAGGGGATGTGCAGAGCTATGCTGATGCATTCTGGACTGCCAAACGGTTTATGGGCAGAAGCCCTGAACACAGCAGTGTACTTACACAACAGATTACCCTCAAAGATTATTGGAACCTCCCCTTTTCAGGCTTGGTTTGGAAGACAGCCTGGTCTAAGGCATATCAAAGCTTTTGGCGCAAAAGGGTATGCACACATACCAAAGGAAAAGAGGGGAAAGCTTGATTCCAGATCTGAAACTGGACTTATTGTAGGCTATCCTGTTGGTGGGAAAGGGTACAGGATATACAATCCCCAAACCCACACAGTAGAAGAACGCAATGTTGTTTTTATTGATGAGACTGTATTGCCTAGTGTTTCCACTGCAGCTGATCCAAAGATGCCTGGGACTGCACCTGATGAGTTCGTTGCTTGGCTACCTGTAGTGACTGCTGGTGAACTGGCTGGGGAACTGGCAAGTGAAGCAGCAGGTCCACCTTCTGAGGAAACTACTGAAACAGAAGGGGAAGCAGGGGCCACACCAGAGGAAGCGGCTCAACCCACGGCAGAACCCACAGCAGAACCCACACCCGGTGTGAGGCGATCAGAAAGGAGCACTAAGGGAAAACCTCCAATGAAGTATGGATTTTGTGAACTTGTGCAACCTGCAAAGGAACCCAAGAACTGGAAGGAAGTTTGCAACTTACCTGCGAGTGAAAGAGGCAGATGGCTTGAAGCAATGGAACAAGAGCTGCTATTCATTAGCGAAAAAGAGGCCTGGACTCTCACTCAACTACCTCAAGGCAGAAACCCTGTTGGATGTAAATGGGTCTTCAAAATAAAGCACAAGGAAGATGGAACTGTGGAGCTATACAAAGCACGCCTAGTAGCTAAAGGCTACTCACAGCAATATGGGACTGACTATTTTGAAACTTTTGCTCCAGTTACTGACCAAGCAACATTCAGAACACTTCTAAGTGTTGCAGCATCTAGGAACATGATAGTAGAGCATCTTGATGTAAAGACTGCTTTTCTTAATGGAGAACTATCAGAGGAAATCTACATGGAACAACCTGAAGGTTTCAAGGTCAAAGGTCAAGAAAACTTAGTCTACAAACTTAATAAAGGACTCTGTGGCCTAAAGCAAGGAGCAAAGGCCTGGTATGACAAACTTACTGAACTTTTAAAGAAGCAAGGCTTCAAGCAAGGGAAAGCTGAACCTTGTCTGTACACTAGAATCAGAAATGGACAATACCAGTATGTTCTTGTTTACGTTGACGACTTGATCGTGGCTTGTCAAAACAGAGGAGACATCAAAGCAATAGCTGATGGACTGAATAAGGAAGTGGAAGTCAAACAGCTAGGAGATGTTCAACAATACCTCGGAATGCAAATTGAGAGACTCGAGGATGGAACTTTTCTTTTATGCCAGAAAAGAAAGATTATGGACTTTATTGAATCTGTTGGCATGAAGAACTGCAAAGCTTCAACAATCCCACTTGAACCTGGATATCTGAAGGAGAAGGACGGCACACCACTAAAGGACATAGGAGGATACAGAGAGGCTGTTGGAAAGCTCTTCTACCTGAGCAAATCAACGCGTCCAGATATTACAGCGGCAGTTGGATTTCTAAGCAGAAAAGTAAGTTCGCCAAATCACCATGATTGGAGCGCAATAAAGAAGATGGCACGTTACCTAAGAGGAACAATGGACTTAAAACTGAAAATTGCACCAACTGAACAACCAAGACTAGTCGGCTACATGGATGCCAGTTGGGGAGAAGAGATGAACAACTACAAGTCTACCAGTGGATACCTATTCTTTTATGGAGATGGACTGATAGACTGGACTAGTAGAAAGCAGACTGTTGTAGCACAATCCACAGCAGAAGCTGAGTGCATTTCAGCAGCAAGTGCCTGCAGCAGACTTGAATGGATCTTTGAGATGTTGAAAGATTTTGGAATAATTGAACCTGTACCTATACTTATGTTAGAGGATAATCAAGCTTGTATAACTATATGTAAGGAAGAGAGCACGACTGCTAGAAGTAGATCTATTGGTATTAAATGTGCATTAGTTAAAGATTTGTACCAGAAAAAGCTGATAGAGATTAAGCATTGTCGTACAGAAGAGATGGTGGCTGATATTCTGACTAAGCCACTGACCAAAGACAAGTTTGAAAGACTTCGTGAAATGTTGAATATGCTTGATGCTAATGCTGGATAATGTTTTGTGTATGCATGTATAATGACTTGCATTTCAGGTCTTGAGAAGGGGTGTTGGAGAAATGAGCATGTAATGCAAGGCCTGAGAAATTCAGTCATTATAGGGTTAACTATGCAACTTTTTTGTTTACCTATGTTAGCCTGGAAGTAATACCTGGCAGCTGGCCAATTGACTGTAGACCCGGGAAAACTAAAGGTGTACTGTCTTGCTAATTGGTCAGTGATATCAGGTGTTTCCTTTCAGGGGTCAAGAAGAAGGAGAGATCCTCCATTACAATCTCTCACTCTCTATCAGTATGTCTTAGTGTGAAGATGGAGCACAATGCAGCTCCTTAGAAAGCATGTTTTGTTTATTTGTAGCTAATCCCGTTTACCTTTTCCCTTTAGTAATAAACTTCTTTTAAACTAAAAGAAGCAATCTCTTCTTTCCAGAAAAGCAAGATTCATTACTCTGATTTTTCTGATTATTGGACAAAAGTCCTAACACCTCACAGGGTGTCTGTTGTGGGGAGGAGAAGGGAAAGGAGATTGTAAACCACTCTGAGAATCCTTCGGGTAGTGAAGGGTGGGGTATAAATCCAATCTCTTTTTCTTCTTAACAAAGATATCTGGTTCTTATCTCACTATGCACGCTAAGTCACTCATTTCTCATATATACCCAGAATTAAACTTTGTTGATCTTAAAGGTACCACTGGACTCAAACTTAGTTCTCATATGTTTGTTAACTCTTTTTTATCTGTATGCTAATTTGCTGCAAATCACAGGTCTTACCAACTGCTTTAATCCAATCTTAGCTATACTTATCACCCTGTTACTCATGCATCTTAACTCTAATTAGCCCTTCCTGGCAACTAACCCCATCCCACCCTCTCTCTCCTATATGTAATGGTTGAGGAAGTCTTGTTTCAATGTATCCGATGAAGTAGGCATGCCCACGAAAGCTTATACCCAGAATTAAACTTTGTTGGTCTTAAAGGTGCCACTGGACTCCAAATTTGCTCTGCTGCTTCAGACCAACACGGCTACCCACCTGAACCAAATAACTGGAGTCAGTTGTAAAAAAATAAAAACAGAGTGTGAGAATGGTGTTTTGGAAGATATAACCCTCTTCTACCAGCTGGATATTAGGAAAAACTTTTTGACATTTAGGGTTGTTCAACAGTGGAATCGGCTGGCTCGGGAGGTGGTGAGCTCCCCCTCACTGGCAGTCTTTAAGCAGCAGCTGGACAAACCCTTGTCAGGGATGCTCCAGGGTGATCCTGCACTGAGCAGGGGGTTGGACTAGATGGCCTGTCTGGCCCCTTCCAGCTCTGTGGTTCTATGGTTCTTGTGCCTGCGTTTGGACTGGGGCATTAATCCACACTCACACATGCACAATTACTGCAATAGCAAATTGTGCCTCATATATGTAAATGACCAAAGCGCAGACTGAGGTATCTGAAGAAGTGTGAGTGCACCTGAAAGGTGATACCCAGAATTAAACTTTGTCACTCTTAAAAGTGCCACTGGACTCCCAACTTTGTTCTATTAATTCATAGGGTCATCATACATCAGATGCAACTTGACGGCACTTAAAACACACACACACACACACACACACACACACACACACACACACACACACATATATATGAAGGAACACAGAGATGTTTTATTTTTATAGACTGCCCCGAAGAAGGGTTGTTGTTGTTCAGTTGCGCAGTCGAGTCTGACTCTTCGCGAATCATGGACCACATCACGCCAGGCCCTCCTGTCTTCCTTTGTGCTCCAGAGTTTGCTTAATTTCATGTTCACTGCATCAATAACACTGTCTAACCATCTCATCCTTTGCCGTCCCCTTCTTCTTTGACCTTCAGTCTTTCCCAGCATCAGGGCCTTCTCCAGTGAGTGCTCCCTTCTCATTTGGTGGCCAAAGTATTTGAGCTTCAGTTCAAATATCTGGCCTTCCAGGGAACAGTCAGGGTTGATTTCCTTTTTCAATCTCCTTGCAGTCCAAGGGACTCTCAAGAGTCTTCTCCTGCACCATCATTCGAAAGAATCGAAGAAGGGTAGACAACCCCCAAACACGTGGCCCCTTTGTTATTTTGCAGCCCTTGGGGGATAGAGCTCCTTGCCTGCTGCCATTTTTCCTTTTATATTAGGCACTCCTTCTCTCCCCCCCTCCCCTGAGCTTTTAATAAGTGAGGATGAACTGTGGAAATACGGCCTCACACTTAAAGGCTGTGTGCTTCACTTGAGACAAAGGGAAAACTCTGTTCATTAACATATAGAGTACAGAGTAAATTGTAATTAAGCCACCCTCTACAGATGCACTCTAATGCGAGAAAATAAATACCAAAAAAGAAAGGGGGAAAAAAAAACAATTACAAGCTGGCATACTTATGGCTTTGCATTTAAATAATAATGTGAACTATTAAGTAAACTAAGTCGTAATGGGCTGGGGTTCATTAAGTTACCCTGCTGTAGGAACAGTGCTGCAATTCGGTATAATTAGCAACTTGGAAATGTGAAGAGGCGGCACATGGCGAATGCTGTTCAGCGGCTCCCGCTGACCATCAGAGAAATGTTCTCTGTGCCTTGAATGGGCAACTGGGTGGGCCCGGAATAGAACAGGGTTGCAAAGGATTCTGTGAGTCTTTCCCCAAAGATTTCAGGTAAGAGAGAAGATGATTTCCAGCAAAGGTGTTCAGAAAGGTGCTATAATTAGGGGAGGGGCTGCGGCTCAGTGACCAGGGACCTGTTCAACGCAGAGAAAATCCCAGGTTCAATGCCCAGCATCTCCAGTCAAAAGGATTATAAAATGTGAAAGGACCTTGGAGAGCTGCTGTTTGGGGAAGGGCTGTGGTTTCATGGCAGAGCATCTGCTTGGCATGCAGAAGGTCCCAGGTTCAATCCCCAGCATCTCCAGTTCAAAGGACGAGGCAGTAGTGATGTGAAAGAGCTCACCTGGAGAGCTTCTGCCAGTCTGAGTAGACTCTGATGGACTGATGGTCTGATTCAGGAAGGCAGCTTCAGGTGTGTTCATGTGCTGCCAGCCCAAGTAGACAATACTAGCTGAGACAGGCCAATAGTCTGACTCAGTAAAAAGTATGAGGCAGTGTGCATGATTAAAAGACTTGGATGAACAACCCAAGCATTAAAAAAAAAAACATATGCAGTTCGAAGTCTATGCTCCCTCTAAGCTGTGGAGTCTTGTGAACAAAAATCCTACTTTGTGAGCTGCTGACATTAGAGGTTGTGAGCGAGTGATCTGGCTTCTGCATAAATTAGTTTGCTCTGGAGCCATCCTCCCTGAGCTAAGACGAAAATCTGTGAGCCGGAGGCTAAAAAACTGTGAGCTAGCTCACACTAACTCAGCTCAGAGGGAACACTGGTTCAGAGGAAACACTGGTTCAGAGTGGTCTTTATTGCAAGCTGCCTTAGGTCTTGCTTTGTATGAGAAAGACTGAGTAGAAGCATTTCAAAATTAATAGAATAAAATACGACTTTGCTTGGAAGATGTGAGCCAGAGGCTAAAAAACTGTGAGCTAGCTCACATTAACTCAGCTTAGAGGGAACACGGTGGCCCTCCCATATCGACCAGAAGCCGGTATTCTGCACCTGTCCTTTTCGGATCACTTTCCTCCACTGCTGAGGTCCCCAGACTTCTCTTTGAGTTCCCCCCCTTCTCTTATCTTCCTCTAAACACACTCCGTTGTTATGCCTGCTGTTTCAATAAGGGCTCGGGAAACAGACAAGGTCGCTTAGGCAAATAGCTACAGTAAACAGCTAGTTCCCAAGCAGTCTGTAGAAAACCAGCGTGTGGAGATATTGGCCAAACAGTTGCTTTGAGCAAATATTTGGCGTATGTGTGTGTGGCAGGGACACACACACACATCACTCGAGGACAGTTCATCCCGAGGAAATGAGGTTGCATTAGTTGAATAAATTATTCATAGTGAATATGAATAACTCGCCACTCAGCTGCACCCGGAAATGCTACAGAATCCAGAAAGTGTAGCATTAGAGCCAGTGTGGTATAATGTGGTAGAGCCAGTGTGGTATAATTAGAGCCAGTGTGGTATAAATTGGTAGCGGTCAGACTCCTCCTACCACTTAAGGGGCAGTTTAGCACACAGAGCAAGATAAATGCCCTACATACAAATATCACCTCAAAAATCATTTATATATATATGTGTGTGTGTGTGTGTGTGTGTGTGTGTGTTGTGTAGTGAGAGCATTGAATGAACAATCATTGTTAGAGAGGCTACTTGTAGCTGCATTTAGATTGGCCGCCCTGGCAGAGCCGGCCAATCAGGTAACAGAAGCTTAAATGATGCCATGCAAATGAAGGCTCCCAGCTACTATGTTCCTATTGGTCTATTTGTATTTTGTGGGTGTGTTGTTGTATTCTGAATAAAAGAGATATGCTGAAATCACGATATTCTCTTGAACCCACCACTTAACACCACACACACACACACACACACACACACACACACACACACACACACACACACTGTCTGGCCCACAGTGACACAAAATGGAGTCAAGCCAGAGACAAGCCAGAAACAGGTCTGGAAAAAATATTCATTTTTGAAGGTGAGTCATTTCAGATGGCTGGCTAACAGTGCTTTCCCCACCCTAAGGAGATGCATGATTAAGGACAATGGGTTCCCCAAGAAGCTCCACTTTCGCTTCCCTCTGTTTACCCCAAATTAGCAATACTTTTACCCTATTCCTCAGAGTTGCTAGTTTTCCCATCCAGCAGTTGTCAAGTTATCAAGGAACATTCACACCTTTCGGATACCCTCCAGATAGTTTGCCAGAAGTATGAGACAATGGCGTGGTAGAGGAGGTTTGCTCATTGAGATGGTTCCGGAAATATTGCTGGGCTTCCATGAGGTGCCCTTTGGTTCAGAGATAATGCCATACTCCAGTCCCACAGTATCTGCAGGAAAGGTAGGGGCCGTGGCTCAATGGAAGAGCCTCTGCTTTGCATGCAGAGGGTCCCAGGTTCAATTCCCAGCATCTCCAGTTATAGGATCTGGCAGTAGGTAATGTGAAAGACCTTTGCCTGAGACCCTGGAGAGCCGCTGCCAGTCAGCGTGGACAATACTGAATTGATGGATCAAGGGCCTGATTCAGTATAAGGCACTGTCAAGTGTTCAGGAGTACAGGCTATGCCAAGCTCCAGTCTGCTTCCCCATCCTGCTGCCACTTCCCTTCTTCCAACTACTGTTCCAGGACTATGCTTACTCAACTGGGCTATGCCCAATGCCGTTGGAGTAGTTTCCATCCATTCACTACCATCTGTCTGTCTGTTTGAAGAAGAGAGCAGTGACTCATGAAAACTCCCAATCCGGCCACGTATTTTGTTCGTCTTTAAGGAGCTACTGGACTCTTCCTCTTTTCTGCTGCTACAGACCAACTGATACGGCTACCTGTCTTGATCTGTCTGTCTGTCTGCCCCTCCAGTCTGCTTGCCCCTGCTGCCCAAAAGTCTTTGCCCACTCCCTAGCACCAGCTGTCCCCTGCTCCACTGTGCCATGCTCAGTGCTGCCCTGGTGGCATTTGTACTGTTCAGGGTTTATGCCCAGATTGCAGCTATTTCATTGGCAGCCTCTGGTACTGCTGCTTGGCACTAGTGGCTGTTATGTGCGCTTGCTACATCTCCATTCTTTGGGGGCATAGGGAGGAAGAAGGAGAAGGAGGAGGAGGAGGAGGAGGAGAAGAAGCAGAAGAAGGAGACTTGGATTTATACCACTTGGAGTCTCAGAGCAGTTTACGATCACCTTCCCTTCCTCTCCCCACAACAGACAACCTGTGAGGTACATGAGGCTGAGAGAGCTCTTCAAGAACAGCTCTGAGAGAATTGTGACTGACCCAAGGTCACCCAGCTGGCTTGATGTGGAGGAGTGGGGAATCAAACTCGGTTCTCCAGATTAGAGTCCGCTGCTCTTAACCGCCACTCCAAACTGGTGCTGTGATAATTTATAGTTCAGCAATCTCCCATTCCAGTCTTTTTCTTATCTCACTATCATTAACAGCCTTGCCCAGGTCTTGCAAACTGAGGGCCATGATGGCTTCCTTGATTGAGTCAATCCATCTCATCTGGGGTCTTCCTCTTTTCCTGATGCCTTAAACTTTTCCTAGCATTATCGTCTTTTCCAGTGACTCTTGTCTTCTCATCATGTGACCAAAGGTATGATAGCCTCAGTTTAGTCATTTTAGCTTCTAGGGAGACTTCAACTGCCTCTTAGGTTGCCAGTCTCCAGGTGGGGCCTGGAGATCTCCGGGACTTACAACTGATGTTTAGGATAAAGATATCAGTTTCCTTGAAAGAATCAGTTCCCCTGGAAGGCAGAATCTTTGGCATCTACAGCACCCTATAACTGCTGAGCTCCCCCTCCTCCCCAAATTCTGCCTTCCCAACGTCTCCAGGAATTTCCCAACCCAGAGTTGACAATCCTACTGTTTTTGAATGTAGAAATTCCAATTTGGTTTTAGGAATTTGGACTTGGGTGATCCCGTTCAGTCAGAAAGTATGCAAGGAATGGGATTACATCACGACACTCTGTAGCCCAATGAGGCTACATTATCATATCACTGAGATCACTGAGGGCAAGTGAAGGCAACTGAGAGTGAAAGTAAATGAGGGCAATGGTAAGGAATAAGTAACTAGCCTGGATCTTGAACGGGGGGATTATTTTTCCAGATTGCCCCTCCCACTGCAACCCCGAGACTCTCCCTGAGGCTGTTCTGGGGGGTTCTCATGCCCTCCACAAACAGCATTTCATTTTGCAGTGGGAAAGGAAAAAGTTACACTCTATGGAAGCAAATCACTTCTATCTGCAGACATCGCTGCTGTATCCAACCCATTTTCACAAGGAGTGCTGAAAAACCATGAAAAGGAGGATGTGTCTTTTTAAGATTTCCAAAAAAATTGTGGAATATACCAACTTAAATCTACTAAACAAAGGATTTTGCCCGTTCCTTGCATGTTTAATTGCAAGTTTTGTTTTTGTTTTTAGAACCCCTGCATTCTGATTATGGCATGGCTATCACTGGCAAGCGTAAGAATCAAGGAGAGAGGAGACTTCGTATTAACGGTTACAGTGGGTTTTAAAGTGACAGAATGCCAAAATGAGTTGGAGAGCTCTTTGATCTAAAAAAGCTTGGAAGGGAGAGGCTTTACGCTTTTAAAACGTGTGCAGGTAATCCAAATTGAGTTCCCAGGTCTGTGTGGCTTTACATAAGTAATTCATAGAACTGAAAGGGCTTTGAATAACCATGAAGTCGAGGGTATCAAATGTGGTTGCAAAGATGATCCATTTTGAAAATTGTTTATTTAATGCATTTATGAATGCATCGGTTGCTTTTGTGCTTCTATCAAGCTCTTGACACGACTTAGAAACAGGGATAAATACAATCATCTAAAGCTCCAGATCAAATGAAACATCAAACCTGTAAAGCGCGCTAAAAAATGAGAAGCAATGAGAGAAATCAGTAGGGACGATAGTTAGATAAAAAGGTCTTCATTTGTTGATTTGTTCACAAACCAGTAAAAGAACATCAGCATAGAAAGGCAATGTGGTGCAGCGGTTAGACTAGAATCTCAGAGAACAAGGTTTGAATCCTTACTTAAGGACGAGCGGGACAGCTTATTTCCTTTGAGATATTGTGTTTTGTACCCCTTTACCTGGGAAATGAACTGGGGTTACCTGAGCATTCGAGCAAATTATGAACAAGGTCTGGATGTCTTTGTCATCTCCTTGACTGAACCTCCAAGATACATCTGGTTGCTCTAGTTGACAGAGAAAATGTTTAATTAGAAATTTAGGTAAAGGTAAAGGTTTCTATTGCTCGAAAGCCAGTCAAATCCGACTCTAGTGTTGCGGTGCTCATCTCCGTTTCCAAGTTGAAGAGCCAGCGCTGTCCGAAGACGTCTCCATGGTCATGTGGCTGGCATGACTAGACGCTGAGGCACACGGAATGCTGTTACCTTCCCACCGAAGATCTTGGAAGCTAAGTACGATGGCCCTGGTCAGTATTTGGATGTGAGACCACAAAGGAATACCAAGGTCATGATGTAGAGGCAGGCAATGGCAAACTACTTCTGAACATCTCTCGACAACAGGGTTGCCATAAGTCAGCTGTAACTTGACAAGGACATGATTCAGGGAAAATTCAGTATATATAAATCCTTTCAGAAGAAATGGAACCATCTTGATTTTGGATTGCATCCCATATTAATTTTAGCACGTCAAACTCAGAGTCTTGGATAACGTTCTCGTGAAAATTTCACATTTGAAACCAGTCGACTTTATGTGACACATGGTCTGTTTGGGTCCCTGCCACCACTTGAGGAAATCATCAAATTTACCTTGTAAAATATCAGTATAACTTGTCAACTGATATGGTCAAGGACTAAACATAGGGATTAATTCAGGATATAAACTCAGTCAGGTTATGGATTTATCAAGATTTAAATAACAGAACAAATTCCAACTTAAGCAAATATCCTGAACAAATAAAAGTAACACGAAACGAACAGGTCACTAACTTTAATTACTGTCCCTGTATAAATCATGTAACATTTGTATCTATCATGTACTCTTTTTTTTGGCTTTTTTCTTAACCCAGAATTTCTAGGTCCTGTTATCTCAATAGTGTTTCCTTTCAGTTGTCACTTGCCCAACTGACTCTAACTGCCTCAAACTGCCATAGAGCTATTTTGACTTCCTGGCAATCAGCCACACAGCTTTCCACCCCAAATTAATTTTTCCCTTCTGACTTCTAACTTCACAATATGGTGGATAAACTAAAAACATTTTGTCGCAGATTTTTGTGGAAACAACTTCATGGTTGGCCTTTAGCACACAATTAAGATCTGATTTGTTTAAAAAAAAAAATTAGAGTATTTTAAAAATATAATACACTTTCAAATTTTGATACCCACATTATATATTCACCTCATTCACCATTTGAATTTCAAAATCTGCCCTCAAAAGTCTTGATTGGCTTAATAAATGAATGAATAAATAAAAATGACTCAAACTGAATGGAAAATTCCAGAGCGTGTGTGCGTGTGTTTGTGTGGTAGTACTCACAGATACTGAGTACCAGCATCTTTGAGGGAATGGGGTTCTCCCAATTCCTGAGGGGGATATTGATGGAAATTGGTGCAACCCTACATATGAGTACTAGATTTTTTTGAAAGCAGAGGGGGGAAAAATCATTTATCAGATACTGTCAACAGTAACTGCTACTTCATGCTGGCAGTCAGCTCTTGACTATTACCGCGGAGCAGCTGTCAAATGCTGCCCCCAAATTGACTGTTAGGTCAGATTGTTTCAAATGGTAACTGATACTTCATGACAGCAGTCAAATACCAAAAAGCACTGAACTGTGTTGCAAAATATTGCACGCTGCTGAATATCACCGGCAATGAGTGTTTATTTATTGTTATCATTCATCATTCTCTGAGGAGAAAGTTTGGAGCAAATTCATTTCAGTTCTTGTAGAGCCTGAGCAGAAACTTCTGAAGCAAATATCTAATTCTGAACTTGGTTCTAGAGTGCAGATCTAAAGAACTGTATGGGTGGAGAAGGAGGAGGAGGTTGCCATGAGGCTGTTTTAGATGGCGCTGTTAAAGACTCTTTTATTATCCCTGCCATGCTGGACTGTGAAGAGTGTGTGCTAGGGCAATGGACAGAGCTAAGAGAGGTGCCCAATGCTGGACAATGGACTGTATACTGTGGCCAAGGGAAGCCTTGTGCCACAGGCACATGCCAAGCCGGATCTGGACCCAGGACCACAGAAGACTTCTGCCCCTACACCTCTGCATCTACACAAGCACTGTGATGCAGACCACGAGCCCTAATCTTCATGAACACAGAGAGAGCAGCAGACCAGAGAGAGAAACCATGTTCTGGTCCGATGTTCCTGCACAGAAGCCATGAAGGAATCTCTTCTCCATCTCATAGCCCATTCCTCTCCCCCTCCTGAGTCATCCTCAGACAAAGACTGTTGCCCAGCTAGAAACAAAAGAAGCCATTAAGCCTTTCTGCCACCAATCTAGATAACACCTCCGATAAGCATTGTATTGTTAATGTGAAGCGAAGGATCAGTGGAGTGATTGGATTCCTCTTTTACCTTACTTTGTCTCACCCCTTCCCCAAGAGGTGTTACCCCCTGCCGCACAACAACCCTACATTGCTCAACTGTCATTTTCTTTTGCCCCATCCATTCTGAGATATTATTCTTTTTTGTCTACATTTGCTGGGAACAAATGACCACCTGGCTAGTGCCTCGGATCACAATTTGGCTACCTAAGGTGAGCTTTCCCTGAGCTCTCTCTCTCTCTCTCTTCGCCCCTTACCCACCTTGCCGGTTCCATTCCTGATCAGTTTGGAGCCACTCCACGTGTGTCGCTGGCCAACTCACGATCCATTCCATCTCCCATTTTATTCCTTTTTCACAGCAAGGTCTACTCATCTCACCGGACAGGTAACGTATCACCCCTAAAAGATCATTCCTGCCCATGTGAAAGTTGCTGTCTTTTCCTGTCTAATTTCTTAGTTCTCTCTGTGTGTTTACTAATTATGATTATTGTATGCTTGAGAATTATTTAGTAAAAGACCAATTATTTCAGCAACCTGGTCTCCTCATCTATTCATGGGCTCTGGGAATTCTGACTCTGGTATACACAGGTTATTTCTCTATGCTATATGCCAATTGCCCTTATTAAATCATAATTTCCCCAAGCTTAATAAATAAGGCAGTTCAGCTAACAAGGAGAATTTATACCCTGTCCCTCACTCAGAGTCTCAGAGCGGCTTACAGTCTCCTTTCCCTTTCCTTCCTCTCAACAGACACCCTGTGAAGTAGGTGGGGCTGAGAGAACTGCTCTTGAGAGAACAGCTCTGACTGCACACCAGCAGCAACCCGTGGAGGAGTGGGGAATCAAACCTGGTTCTCCCATATTAGCGTCCAAGTTCCTAATCACTACGCCAAACTGGCTCTTGTACTACAGCCCGGAAGATGGGAGGGAGAGAAGGGAAAGAAAACCAGGAATGTCAGCCTGAACAGCTGTCCACATCCTCCTCAGTGATCGACATCCGCATCTTCAAATTGCAGCCCGGAAGACATCCTTGAGTCTGTTGACTTGGTGCTCAGATAAAGCTACTGGAAAAGCCCTGAAGGTTGCTGCAAATTGCATATCAAAAGCTTGATATGGTTTCCCAGCCTTTTGCTTGTTGGCAGAGTTTCAACACGCAGAGAAAAGGAGCACCAACTGTTCAAAGGAAATAACTCGGTTTATTAAAGAAGAAATAAACTCTGATAGAACAGAGGAGGGGGAGAAAAGCTTAACTAACTGACTAACCACTGAGAGACAGGAACAAAGGGGGAGGGTGCAGTTGGAGCAGGAAGTCTCCAAATAGCCAATCAGAAAGACAGGAAGCACATGATTTGAAAGTGTGGGAAGTCCCTAAGCTCTAGAGAAGAGAGAAAAGATTGGATGTATGCCCCTCCCTTCACTATCCGCAGGAGTCTCAGAGTGGTTTACAATCTCCTTTCCCTTCCCCTCCCTACAATGGATACTCTGTGAGGTAGGTGGGACTGAGAGAGCTCTGAAAGAATTTGTGACTGACCCAAGGTCTCACACCAGTAGCTGGATGTGGAGGAGTGGGGAATCAAACCCGGTCCTCCCAGATTACAGTCTGTGCTCCTAACCCCTACACCAAACTAGCCCCTAACCACTACACCAAACTGGATCCTGGGGAGGGTGGAGTTTGGGGAAGGGAAGGAGCTCAGCAGGGATGTGATATCAGTCTAGGACTTCCATTTCTCCTAGAATCTATGGTATACCATAGAGTCCACCCTTCAAAGCTGCAATTTCCTAGGTTAGGTTTAATTAGTCATCATGACCAGTAGTCAAAAAACTTCCCTAATTGCTGGGTTGCCGGCCTCCAAGTGAGGTCTGGAGATCTCCCAGAATTACCAGTGATCTCCACAATACAGAGATCAGTTCCTCTGGAGGAAATGGCAGCTTTGGAGGGTGGACTCTATGGTCTACTGTGGATTCTAGGAGAAGTGGAAGTCCTAGAGTGACATCACATCCCTTCCCCAAACTCCACCCTCCCCAGGACCCACCCCAAAATCTCCAGGAATTTCCCAGCCTACAGCTGACAGCTCTGGTTGCAGATGAGTCTTGACAGTTACTAAACAACCCCCTTAGATCTTAGCCTATGTAACAACCCCCCCCTAAAAATATTACAAAATCTAAATTCAAAAAGACAAAAGAATGGGAATAACAAAAGCTTCCTATTCTAGCTTAATTTTTGCATAATTATTAGCCTATAGTGCAACTGAATAATTGTTAATATATAATTCATGGGATCACGGAACGTTTACAGATTCCTCTCTTTTCCCCCCGTCAGTGTGATGAAAGGGTTTTGGAAGGAAAACTCGCTTTGAAGCAGAATGCTTTTTATCTCCCCATCTGATATTCCACGGCACCACATAGATGTTTTCTTCCTCCCCAATTTGCTGTCGCGTAGACAATCACAGCATCTCACAAGCTCCAGTGTTCAAAGCAAAGATGCGCTCTGGGGATTTGGACGCTGCTCATACACTGTTCTTAAGTGTTGTGCAAAAAAATATAATTTGCTATCAGTGGTGACTGTCCCAGGAAAATGCAAAAATAAATTGGCACTTGTTCCAAACTTACCACTTTTGGCAGGGAATCAGTATATGACAGTTCTTCTTTAACAAAAAGGCAGAATATAAATATTTCTTTCAAGAATTTTCCCCCCTCCGTGTTTGTAGTGTCAACACACTGTCGAGTTTTTTTGGAAAGAGCTGAGCAAAAAAGTTGTAATGATTCATTCCAGATATATTGTGTTATTCTTTTTTTTTCCTGTTTGAAGAAGGGAAAAAAAATCACATTTCTCTGGCCCTTAATCTGCATAGGACTCAAAGCGAAGTCCTAAAACTAGCTTTCTAGATGTGGGGAAAGTTACTGCAGGATCAAATGTAGGACTGAGCACAAAGATGGGATGTGTTTCCTAAATATTTCTAGGGGGGGAGGTATTCTTTTTGGTGTTTTTACAAAGCAGATGTCCAAAGCAGGAAGAAGAAGAAGAGGAGGAGGAGGAGGAGGAGCAGAAGTTTGGATTTAGACGCTGCCCTTCACTACTTGAAGGAGTCTCAGAGCGGCTTACAATCTCCTTTCCCTTCCCCTACCCACAACAGACATCCTGTGAGGTAGGTGGGGCTGAGAGAGCTCTTTCAAGGACTGCTGTTTAGAGAACAGCTTTGAAAGAACTTGTGACTTACTCAAGGTCACACTGGCAGTTGCATGTGGAGGAGTGGGGAATCAAGCTAGGTTCTCAGATTAGAGTTCACGCTCCTAACCACTACACCAAACTGGCTTTCACAGAGAAAAGTATCTGTCTGTCTGCCTACCTGTCTATTTATTTCCAAAATTTATACCCCACTGTTCTACCATGATGAGGAAGAAGATTTGTATATGGGTTGCCAGGTCCTACCTCACTGCTGGTGGGGGTCTCCTGGCTGCCATCTGGGATATTCGTGTGTGTGCTCATAAGTAGGGCTAACTGGCAAGCATCCTGAGGCATCCAGCAATTATTGAGGGCTATTCCTGTAAACCCTTTCATTTTGGGTTCCCAGCACTGCTTTGGCAAATGCCAGGAGCTCTGGAGGGTGATGCACAGGGAGGGCAGAGTTTGGTGAGGATGTGATGTCATTTCTGCTATTCCTAGGCTACCTCTCCGAGTCTCTGTGTCCTTTACCACAGAGACCATGGAAATCCCTAGAGCATCACTATGTGGAAGCCATTATTTCTACCCAGGGGTCCTTTCGTAAAAAAAGAGGTGCAGGAGCTCATTAGCATAACTAATTTGCATATGCCACACCCCTGCCGTCACCGGAAGCGATGACGTCATCGGCAGTGTGTCAGAAGGCAAGAAGGGAGGGAGGGAGGGAGGGGGAAGGAAGGAAAGGAAAGGAACAGGAAGGAAGGTAGGTAGGTAGGTGGGAGAGAGAGAGAGAAGGAAGGAAGGAAGGACAGAAGGACAGGGGAAGGGGGGAAGGAAGGAAGAAAGGAACAGGTAGGTAGGTAGGTAGGTGGGGGGGAGAGAGAGAAGGAAGGAAGGAAGGGGGAAAGGAAGGAACAGGAAGGTAGGTAGGCAGGTGGGGAGAGAGAGAGAGAGAGAAGGAAGGAAGGACAGAAGGACAGGGGAAGGGGGGAAGGAAGGAAGAAAGGAACAGGTAGGTAGGTAGGTAGGTGGGGGGAGAGAGAGAAGGAAGGAAGGAAGGGGGGGAGAGAGGGGAAGGACGGGAAAGGAAGAAGCAGTGAGAGGGGGGAAAGAGCAGTGGGAGGGGGGAGGCTTCTCCTTCCCGGGGCCGGCGGAGCGCCGCCGGCCCCGGGACAATTGAAGGGGGGGAGAAGGGAAGTGGCTTCCCGGGGCCTGCGGCGCTCTGCCGCAGCCCCGGGATCTGTGGGAGGGGGGAGGTTTCTTCTTCCCGGGGGCCGGCGGAGTGCTGCCGCCCCCCGGGACAATTGAAGGGGGGGGGGAAGGGGAAGCGGCTTCCCGGGGCCTGCGGTGCTCTGCCGCAGCCCCGGGAAGCATTGAGGGGGGCCGACGGCGGGGGGGCGGGGCTTTGTTAAGTGCCCCCCCGCCGCGTCTCTCCCGGCGCGCCTCGGCCCCAACGGAGCCCTGTTTCTCCCATTCTTCAGTGTCCTTGAGGGTGAGAATTTGGGGCTGGGGGCTGTCCTGGGTATGTACAAGGCATCCTGTCAGGCTTTAGGAGAGAATACATTTTGCTGAACAGTATCAGCCAAACCGTTCATTGTCCATGCAACATTGTCCATGCAACCTCTGGGCACATTTCCTTATGGGCAGGTGAGAAAAACTAGGCTGGCATAATAGCTAGTCCCATTTGGAGTGGGCAGCCAAAGTAAGGCTGTCCAGCATATATTGTCCATAAATGTAATAGCTTATGGCAGGGGTGGGCAAATGGCGGCCTGCGGGCCACATGCGGCCCACCACAGAGTTTTTTGCGGCCCGCCAAGACATGAAGATCAACAAGAGTAAATATAGATGCTCTTTGACAGACATTACCTTGCAGGCTGTGATGAGAATCTCAACAAGCAATCTCACTCCTGATTTCAAAAAAATTGTAGAAAAGTGATAGAGTACATTTGTCTCATTAAACTGATTCTAAAATTAAATGTGCTTGCAGCTATAGATGATATGAAATCAGCACAATAAATAAATTGAATAAAACTACCACTATTTTATTTTATTTATATTTATTGATTTTTATGATACAATTTATACCTTTTCTGAAATGCAAAGTTAAGTAATGAATGCAATCATTTTAAAAGGTGCGGCCCTCTGCTAACCTCCGCTCCCACAAAGTGGCCCCCGAGCCAAAACAATTGCCCACCCCTGGCTTATGGCACAGATCAGCCATAGATTAGTTAAACCCATGTTTGTTCTCTCATATCTCCAATTGAGGGGAGGATGCTGGTGACAAACAGCATTTCAAGTACTGTTGCAGCTGCACAGTGGTAACATTTGCCATAAGAGCTAGCCAAGTAGTCACTTGCTAACACATGAGCACATTGAAGTGTTGCATTGTGTATGGCCCAGGGTCATCATGGACACGTCAAATATCTGTTGTAGCAAAATATTTGTGATGCCGAACTACAGTGGTCTAATGCAGATGTAATCAGATCGTGGATATCTGTGGCCAATAGGGTTGTGCACCCTAACATTCACAAACTGAAAATATGCACAAAAATTGATGTTTGAGGTCATTACCATGATTTCTAGAACAGTAAACACAAACCTGGGATTCTTTAGCATTGCAAAAAAAAAAATGCCCCAGAACAAAATGTGTGTTTTTGTGTGTGTTCAGCTTCTTACTGTCATCAGCAGCAGGTGTTTTGTTTTTCTTTGGTTGTTCTGATTTCCTGGGCAATGGCATTTCTCCCTTCCAGTCAAATTTTTGCAAGAGATCAGGAGAGCACTCCCAGACAATCACCGTTAAAGACAAACCCCAGCAAAGGAATTTTAAAAGCCCACAGTTGCTGCTCTGAGCCAGATGACATTTTCAGAGACCCCACCTAATAGGAACTCTTTAAACAGTAGCAGTAGAGTGAATGACCTGCAGTTGACACTTTGGCTGTGGTCACACACAAAATAATCCACTTCCAATCCACTTTCAGTCCACTTTCCAACTGGGTTTTTCTGTGTGAACTGGCAAAATCCAGTTGGAAAATGCACACTGGAAGTGGATTGAAAGTGGATTATTTAGTGTGTGTGACTGCAGCCCCAGTGTGAACAAGACGGGTAGCCATGTTAGTTAGTCTGTCTGTAGCAGTAGAAAAGAGCAAGGGTCCAGTAGCATTTTAAAGAATAACAAAATTTGTGGCAGGGGAGGAGCTTTCACGAGCTACTGCTCACTTCCTCAGCCATCTGAAGAAGTGAGCACTGCAGTGGCCCGGTGCAAAGACATGTGTCTCCTAGCGATATGTACTGTTTTAGTTGTAAATTCCAATTTTTTTCAAAGATTTCAATGATGGCATGAAGGGGGGAGTTCTGCAAAGGAAGTGTTCTTCGCTCGGGGAAAGGAGTTGGACGGCAGCAAGAAAAGACAGTAAACACAAGAGTTTTTAGTGGAAAAGGACAAACAAATGTATTATCCGCCAGTCTGTAAGATTATGTACAGAAACCGGATGCAGTCAAGGTTTTTTTTTAAATGCCAGCAGCTGGCACTCGCCTGCCAGACCACTGCCATTGCTTCTCATAGGAAACATCAGAGACAAGTGCACGAAGGGGTGCCTCCTTGGGGGGCCTTTGTCCATTTGGCTTGAAATTTAAGGAAAAGGTCACAGCTGTTGCTCAAAGTTGCTTAGAGATGCTGGGTATCAGAAACGAGTCTTTAGTTGTCCTCTGTCGGCACAAATCAAGTAGCACTCCAGAGCTGCAGGACTGATCCTTCGGGGGAGTGGACCACCAAAAACTCCATAATCCCTGACTGGTGGCATTATTCACCAACTGACCAACTCAGGCCTTTTTTCTGACACCGTACAGAGGAGGAGAAGAAGAGATTGGATTTATACCCCGCCCTTCACTAACCGAAGGAGTCTCAGAGCAGCTTACAACCTTCTTCCCCTTCCCACAACAGACACCCTGTGAGGTACGTGAGGCTGAGAGCGCTCTTTCAAGAACTGCGCTTGAGAGAACGGCTCTGAGAGAACTTGTAACTGGCCCAAGGTCACACCAACAGCTGCATGCGGAGGAGTGAGGAATCAAACCTGGTTCTCCCAGATTAGAGTCCACACTCTTAACCACCACACCAAACTGGTGTATGTGATTGTATATTCTTATATCCATCCTTCCAAGTTTCCGAAGTTATCAGTTCTGATTCAGGAACAATTCCAGGTCAGCGGAATTCCAAAATCTAGGGAGAAATCTGACTGAGTATTTGGAGAGCAAATCTATCCTGTGCGTACCCGAGAGTGCAAGATGACTTCAAATTGCAGGCTGCAGGTGACTACAAGCTGGGTGCGCGAGATATGCCAACACACAGCAACTTCCCCTTTTATCTCCGGACTGAACTCTTGCTGCCTTGCACCATATGGGCCCGTGTTTGTCAGTAACATGCAGAGTTATTGTATTACATGGTTATTTCTGACCTGTAAAATTGATACCAAGTTTATTATATTGCAGCTGACTTCGTTTTGGATTTCACATGTTATTAATCAAGAGGGGTGGTGGGCGGGGAAGGAACGGCAGGCTTAAAGTCGAAGGAGGAGAGTTCAAAAAGAGATTGGCCTGATTTGGAAGCCCGAGATGACTCACGAGATATATACCTTTTGATTATCACTCTGGACATTTTGCAGCTTTATCGAATGCTTTGCGAGGCCCTGCAAAAGAACAGGATGGTTAGAGGCGAGGATTGAGGAAGTGACTATGGGTCTCCGGGGCCAGATATTCTCTCCTCCAAAAACACAAGCTCTTCAGAGTTCTCAGTCATCTAGCGAACTGTCAGACTGACTGGTATGTTTGGTGTAGTGGTTAAGTGCGCGGACTCTAATCTGGGAGAACCGGGTTTGATTCCCCACTCCTCCACTTGCACCTGGCTGGATGACCTTGGGCAAGCCATAGCTCTGTACCAGCTGTTCCCTCAAGGACAGCTTAGGAACGAGCTCTCTCAGCCCCACCTACCTCATAGGGTGTCTGTTGTGGGGAGGGGAAGGGAAAGGAGTTTGTAAGCCGCTCTGAGACTCCCTTGGGGAGTGGAGGGCGGGGTATAAATCCAATCTCTTCTCTTCTTCTTCTTCTTCTTCCTGGTCACAGTCAAGACATACAGGTCGTTCCAAAATGTTCTCGGACTCTACTAGTCCAGATTGCCGATAGGGGAATCACAACATCAAATCCATGGAAGTAGATATCCCTGTTCCCAACTAATTAGCAAGGCAGCAAAGAAGGGTTTCCAGGGTTGCTCCAGGCTGGGAAATATCTGGAGATTTGCGGGGTGGGGTGGTGGAACCTGAATTATTTACCATAAATGAAAATGTGAAGATCGTGTTTCTGTTATCAGATACCAATGGGTTCGTATCCTATAGTTTCCCTTTTTTGCCCTTGCGGCCAAAAAGATTAGAGCCAAGGTGGCACTATAGGGGTCATTCTTATAACCTGCTGGCCATTTCTAACCCATTTTACTGTATAATTTTATAGCTCGTGTATGCGATTTTAGGTTTCATTCCTTATGTATTTTCTGTATTTTAATGCCATGTAACTTTGTCATGGCCTGTGGCTAATACAATAAATCTCATTGATGATGATAATGATAATAATGGATAGGGTCACCTGGAGGTCAGTTGTAACCCCCACCTGGAAGTTGGCAACTCTGCAGCAAAGACATAGCTGTGACAGCACACGTGCATTAGATGCATACAATCCAGGCTCAATCCCTGAAATCTGTTGAGTATGTTTAAATTCCAGCCTTCTTTCCATAACCTCAGAATGGCACATGTGCTTCTCCATTTCCATCCTCTCAACACCCCCTGATGTCGGTTAGGTTGAGAAAAGCGTGACTGGCCCAAAGTCAAATAGAGCTTTAGAGTGGACAGCCAAGATCTGAGTCCAGTAGCACCTTGGAGATCAACAAGGTTTGGGCACCGGGGGGAGGGGGTATGAGCTTTCGAAAGCCAAAGTCCCCTTCATCAGATTCTACTGGACTCAAATCTGATGCAGCGACAAAAAAAGCTAATGCAATCTTGGGGTGTTATCAACAGAGGCATAATGTCCAAATCACAAGATGTCATTGTCCCGCTGTACGCTGCATTGGTCAGGCCGCACCTGGAGTATTGTGTACAGTTCTGGGGGCCTCACTTTAAAAAGGATGTGGACAAAATTGAGAGGGTGCAGAGAAGAGTGATGAGGAGGTTCGGGGGCCTTAGGGTTGCCAAGTCCCCCCGGGGGGTGGGGAAAACCCTGCTTGATTGGCCTGCTCCCCCCGGCCCAGATTGGGCCACCGCCAGGAACCCCACCCCCAAATTGCTGGGCTGCAGAGACATGCCCGGCACAATGACATCACCCAGAAGTGATGTCATCACATCAGGCACGTTTGGGGGGGGGTGCTGTATAATCTGAGGGAAAACTCTATGGTTTTCCCTTGAATTACAGAGGTCCCGCCCCAACGTGCCCAACGTGATGACGTCACTTCTGGGTGATGTCATTGCGGCGTGCGTGCTTTGCACACACACCAAATCTCTCCCGGACTTCCAAGGACTCCCCCCCCCCACACACTAAAAGAAAGGTAACACTTGGCAACCCTAGGGAGCCTGGAGACCAAGCCCTAGGAGGGAAGGCTGAGGGACTTGGGAATGTTCAGTCTGGAGAAGAGGAGGTTGGGAGGGGGACAGGATGGCTCTCCTGAAGTGTATGAAAGGCTGTCACTTTAGAGAAGGGCAGGGAGCTGTTCCTGTGGGCAGCAGAGGAGAGGACCCACAATCATGGGCTTGAATTAAGGGCGGGAAGGTACCAGCTGGATCTTAGGGGAAACTTGTTTACAGTAAGAGTTGTTCAACAGTGGAATCAGCTGCCTAGGGAGGTGGTGAGCTCCTCCTCACTGGCAATCCTTAAGCAGCGGCTGGACAAACACTTGTCAGGGATGTTCTAGGCTGATCCTGCATTGATCAGGGGGTCGGACTAGATGGCTTTTATGGCCTCTTCCAACTCTGTGATTCTGTCCTCTACTACAGACCAACGTGTCTACCCTCTGGAACTATCCCCAAAGCAGACAGTACAGGGATTTGAATCTGGATCTCCCAGATCTTAGTCCAGAAATCTAAGCACTATACCACACTGCCCCCTTACAGTCAATAGTCTAATGACAGTTGATCTTCCCTGGGCCTTGTAGTTAATCAAGCCTGCCTCCTATTCTGTCTGAGCCACCTTGGCTTGTAATGGGGAGAGAGGAAGTGATATAAATCTTCCCACACTTCCTCCTCTTCCCACAACTCCAGATTGGGTCTGATGCAAGAGGAAGATTAATGTTGTCGTAGTTCAGGGACAGAACACTGTTTTGGGTTCTGGCCAGGAGCTCCAGGTTCACAGAAATCCCAAGGAAACAATATGCATGGTCCAGGTTTGCTTACAAAGAGAATTTAATGAGCAGTGATCAAGCTTATAGAAATAGCTGGCTACACTCCCATCCACCGGCTCTTGAATGCACACATGCGCAGCGAAACTTAGCCTCAAGACAAGATACATAGCTAAAACTAAGCATCTCATAACCTTATTGCTGGCTACAAATCTAGTGGTGAGAGAAAACAAATTAAGCTTCCTAGATAAGAGCTGCTAACAAGCACGGGAGAGAAGAATATCCTCTTGGGAGCAATCTGACGGCTGTCCCCTCTCAGGATTCGAGGATACTAAAGGTCAAGCACCAGCATTTAACAAAGATGAAGTCACAAAGGCTATACAAACACATACACACTCCAAAAGATTTTCAGAGGCTCAGTTCTGCTGTTAGCTTCAACTTATGGCATATTATCATTGGTGATGGCAGCTGGCAAACCCCTGGGAGGAACTGGGGGGGGGGGGACAACAACAGGCATGCTGCTGTTGTGCCTTCATGCGACATCACTATATCAGGGTGACGCTTTAGGATTTGCAAAAAACTCTGTGGTTAAATCATAGAGTTTGGGTGAATCCTAGAGTGTAGCCCTGAATAATGACACCACTTCCATTTTTCCTCTGAAAGTGGCATTGCACATTGTGCAACCTCCATTTTTCTTCTGTCAGCCTGTGAAGCACCAGTGGGGAACAGGGGTAACTGTCAGGAGCCTGCTCCCCCTTATGGTCTATAGCCCAGTCAAATGGTGATGCCATCCTTGGAGTCAACCATTGCAGGTGCATACGGGATAAGTGCACTTTTGAATGCTCCCTCCTGTCAAAACCCCCTCATAGGTAAAAAACTAGCTAATCAAGAAGAAAGGTTAGCATTTGAGAGCCAGTTATAGAGGTCAGGAGCACAGACTCTAATCTGGGAGAACCGGGTTTGATTCCCCACTCCTCCACATGCAGCTGCTGGTGTGACCTTGGGTCAGTCACAAGTTCTCGCAAAGCTGTTCTCTCAAGAGCAGTCCTCAAAAGAGCTCTCTCAGCCCCACCTACCTCACAGGGTTTCTGTTGTGGGGAGGGGAAGGGAAGGAGATAGTAAGCCACTCTGAGTGTCTGAGTGAAGGGAGGGGTTTAAATCCAATATCTTCTTCTTCTTCTTCTTGATGTGCTAATTTTCTATTTCCTGTCTAGGTAAAAGCAACATTTAAAAAAATTGCATCCGCTGTTATTTACCTTTTAAAATAGACCCAGAACAATGCTGCCTTGCGATTTGGCTCCGTCCATAGATCAGCCAAAAAGAATTGCACTCAGAAGTAGAGTTAGACCAGATGCAGCAACACAGCTGTCAAGATCAGCTGGGAACACCTGGATTTGGTATACCAATTTTAGCATTATAATTTTAGTGGTCCAAGTGCTTCAAGGCTGGCCCAGAGGAAAGCTGACATCCCATCATGATGGAGCGGTGCAGAGAATAAACTGAAATCTGTCACTGCCAGCAGAAATCAGATTTCAGGCCTGAGAAGTTCTTGTGAGTAGGTTGGAAGGAAAATGGCCTTTGGGTTTTAAAGTTAGCTGGATACTATTTTTCTTTCCTGTGGCCAGAGAAGGGGTTTTTTTGGGGGGGGGGGGTTGCTGACAATGCATCTCACGGCACAGACCGGGAATTTTCCCATCTTTTTTTTTATTTATCTTTTAATCCCTGAAGAGTTAACCTGTGTTTATTAACTGTGGCTATTGGTGTCAGCCGTTCTGTAACCTTGGCAGATTCAGATCAAGGTGTTATAAGATACAATATGAAGGAGACAGGTGGAAGAGAAAGATCAGGAGAAGGGGACAGCAAGGTTCATCTCCCCAAATGAAAAGTTCACGTTCCGGTAAAAGACCAAGAAGCGAGAAGGACAGAGAGCTTTAGCTGAGCTCTCAAAACCAAAAGCGCCACGTCTAATCCTGTATTCGACTGCAGTGGAGACGTAGCAAGGGCACCAGTGTTCAAAAAAGAACAGGGTCAACTTTGATGCAATTAAAAGGAGGGGCCATGGCTCTGATAAAGCATCTGCAGGTCCCAGGTTCAATCCCCGGCATCTCCAGTAAAAAGATCAGGCGGTAGGTGATGTGAAACGCCTCCACTTGAGAGTCTAGAGAGCCACTGCCAGTCAGAGTAGACAACACTAACCTTCTGTGGAGATAGATCTTGATGGGTAGCTGTGTTAGTCTGTCGGTAGCAGTAGAAAAGAGCAAGAGTCCAGTAGCACCTTAAAGACTGACAAAATACGTGGCAGGGTGTTGAGCTTTCGTGAGTCACTGCTCACTTCTGCTGGTATCCGGACTTCCCTGGTTGTCTCCCAGGAAACACTGGACTTCCTAGATGGTCTCCCATCCAAGTACTAACCAGGGCTGACCCTGCTTAGCAGCCAAGCTCTGAGGAGATTGGGCTAGCTTGAGCTGTCCAGGTCAAAACCTATAGACAAGGAAAAAAAGAACGTCTTGGCCCAAAGATTTGGACATAGATGTCCTTCTAGGCCCTAGTCAGACATGCTGACTATTACAATGCATTCTCTTATCCAGCTGTATTTGTAAACAGATGCCATTCATAACCATTGAGCCAATTATAATTTGAGCCACTGTGAGTCTGCCCATGGCTGTTGCAGAAATGAAGAATCTGGAGTAGCGCCTAAAATGGCATTTCTGTTTCTGTCTGGTCTTCTCCATACTGTCTGTCAAGGCAACCTTTTCACCTTCACCTGGAAGGAGGAAGCTCACAGGGCAACTCTGGCACTGTAAGTTGTCTGAGAACTGCATTTTCAACCCAGAAACGCCAACTGCAGGAATGAGCATGTCCTTTTGGTTTGCATATATTGATTCCAGTGTGCACAGTGTCTTCTGTAGAGAGCCGTTCTTTGTAGAGATTGCAAAATCACTACACCTAGGACTTGGGGAAACACTGTGGATCATTCTGATAACATTTGTCAGAATGGATTCCTACAGTGATGTCGGAATCCCATCTGTTTGCCATCTGTTTCAGGACTGCAGGATGCTGGACTTGCTACTGAATTCCTCGTCAAACAGGCATGAGGTGTCTACAGTACCAACGCCGATTAAATTTTGTAGGGATTCTTCAAGAAGAAGAAGAAGAGATTGGATTTATATCCCGCCCTTCACTCACTTGGAGTCTCAGAGCGGCTTACAAACTCCTTTCCCTTCCCTTCCCCTCCCCACAACAGACACCCTGTGAGGTAGGTGGGGCTGAGAGAACTCTTTCCCAAGCTGTCCTTGAGGGTACAGAGCTATGGCTTGCCCAAGGTCATCCAGCCAGGTGCAAGTGGAGGACTGGGGAATCAAACCCGGTTCTCCCAGATTAGAGTCCGCACACTTGACCACTACACCAAACTGGCTCTCTCAAAGTAGAACTAGGATACCACTAGGGTTTGCAAATTTTTTCAGGATGATTTTACTTTCATCTAAAGTCAAGCTCGCCCTGACCCAAATGGCCCAAGCCAGCCCAGTCTCATCAGATCTCAGAAGCTAAGCAGGGTTAGCTCTGGTGAGCAGCAGTAGCAGCAGCAGTACTGGAGGAGGAGGAGGAGATTGGATTTATACCCCGCCCTTCACTCACTTGGAGTCTCAGAGCGGCTTACAAACTCCTTTCCCTTCCCCTCCCCACAACAGACTCCCTGTGAGGTAGGTGGGGCTGAGAGAGCTCTTTTGAGGATTGCTCCTGCGGGACAGCTCTGAAAGAACTTGTGACAGACCCAAAGTCACACCAGCCGCTGCACGTGGAGGAGTGGGGAATCAAACCCGGTTCTCCCAGATTAGAGTCCATGTCTCAGACCGCGCAGGCCTTTAAAGGTTAATAACATAACTTTGAACTTAATTTGGTATTCAGCTGGGAGCTGGTGGAGCACTGGTTGTATGTGTGCTCTTAAAGGTGTCCCAGTAAGGATACACTGTGCTGCATTTTGGACCAGTTGAAGTTTCCAGGTCAAACACAAGGGCAGCCCCGCGTAGAGCAAGTTACAGTAATCTAGTCTGGAGGTCTGTTGGACATCTCTAATGTTAAGGTTGCTCATAAGCCTGAGAAAAGCATGCACATTTTTCTTCACCAACATTTTAGGTTTTGTGCCAGTAATGTTTTACAGGAAGCATGTTAGCTTCTAGGCATTGAAACCAGGCCTACTTGTGGACTGTGGTATCTGGCAAAAGAACAGCACATGAGGTCAAAAATCCATTCCTTATGAGATTCCCCCCCCCCCCCCATTGTCCGTCTGAAGGACAGCTGTGTATATATTGGCTGGGTTATGGCATTTGGGATCCATATTCCTACCATAATGTTTAAAAGTGTATGAATGTGTTTGGGGGGGGGGGGGTAAGGTGCAATGGAGAACTAAAGCTTATTTAGATTTTGGCTGTTTAAAGAATGAAGAAACAAATGCAGTCAGTTTTCAGTGTATTGACTTTGGGATCGTTCATCATGTTTGTGGTTATTTTTTGCATGGAGAGTATTACCCGTGACACTGAGCATGCCAAAGATGAAGACAAAGAAGAGTTGGTTTTATACTGCACTTTTCTGTACCTGAAGGAGTCTCAGAGAGGCTTGCAATCACCTTCCCTTCCTCTTCCCACAACAGGCAAGCCCGATCTCATCAGATCTCAGAAGCTAAGCAGGGTCGACTCTGGCAAGTACTTGGATGGGAGGCCTCCTTGGAACACCAGCAGTCAGGAGGTGGGGGGCTGGCTTCGTTCAGCTACCTCTCTGGATATCCTCCAGGCCCTCAGTAGGGGTCAGTCACCAGAGGTCGCCATGACTTCCAGGTGTGCATGCACACACATGAAAAAAATACAAAAAATACCCCCCCCAAAAAACCCAGGTACTTTATGAGGCAAGTGGGGCTGAGAGAGCTCTGAGAGAACTGTGACTGACCCAAGGTCACTTAGCTGGCCTTATGTGTCTCAAAGGGCGAGGAGCAAGCCCGTCTTATAAGCTTACTGTTCTCCTGTGATGGCATTTGCTGTTTGGATCTCCTCGCTGGGAATAGCTGGTCACTTTGTGGCCAAGCAGGACTCCGTTGACTATTTGACACTGGCTACAAAAAGTTTTCTTTTTTTCTGTCTCTTTCACTTTGGCACTTTATCAAGGCTGGCTGTTCTAATTAAGCACGGTTAAGACAGGTTAGGCCCTGCTGCTGTTGGCTGTTACGGTGCAGGCTTAGGTTAGGAATCTTTGGTATGCACCCTGAGTCATCTTACAATGGGGGAGAGGCTTCCCAAATCAGGAGAAGAAGAAGAGATTGGATTTATATCCCACCCTCCACTTGGAGTCTCAGAGTGGCTTACAATCTCCTTTCCCTTCCCCTCCCCTCCCCACAACAGACACCCTGTGAGGTAGGTGGGGCTGAAAGAGCTCTGACAGAAACTGCTCTTTTTCAAGAACAGCTGTGCCAGAACTATGGCTTGCCCAAGGTCATCCAGCAGGTGCAAGTGGAGGAGTGGGGAATCAAACCCGGTTCTCCCAGATTAGAGTCCGTCGCTCTTAACCACTACACCAAACTGGCTCCCTTCTGGGGATGCCCTTCTGGCTTGCAGTGTATGGACAATTGGCCAGGAGCTCCTTCAGGGTGGTGCTTCACCAGTCAAAACCTGAGTGTTGGCCAGCATGGGAGGAGAATGCTGGAATAACAGCTTGTCTTGGAACAGAGGTCAGGAAAAGTAGGGTTACTATATTTTGAAAAGAGAAAGAAGAGATTAGATTTATACCCCGCCCTTCATTACCCGAAGGAGTCTCAGAGCAGCTTACAAACTCCTTTCCCTTCCCCTCCCCACAACAGACACCCTGTGAGGTAGATGGGGCTGAGAGAGCTCTGAGACAACTGCCCTTGAGAGAACAGCTCTGAGAAAACTAGTGACTGACCCAAGGTCACCCAGCAGCTACATGTGGTGGAGTGGGGGAATCAAACCCGTTTCTCCCAGATTAGAGTCCGTGCTCCTAGCCACTATACCAAAAAAAGAGGACATATTTCCCAACTGACTACTTTAAACAACTGATCACAATGCCAAAGCTCATTTAAAGATCCCCTACTGTTTAAGCTGTGTTAGTTGCTTCTAACTAGGAATATTCCTAACCTGCCAAACCAAAAAGAGGAGTTTTTTGCATTTGTGTGTGCGCGCATGTGTTTGCCCATGCCTGGAAGTCATGGCAACCTCTGGCGACTCCTACTGGGGCATGGAGGATGTTCCGAGAAGTGGCTTGATAGCCTGCCTCTACCTCCCACCCCTGTATTCCAAGGAGGAATCCCATCCAAATACTTGCCAGGGTCGACCCTGCTTAGCTTCCGAGATCTGACGAGATCGGGCTTGCCTGAGCGATGCAGCTCAGGACCAAAAAGAGGACAATTTCATCAGGGTTTTTTTAAAGAGCCCCAAAGAGGACAGACATCAAATAAAAGAGAACATCTGGAAACGCTGGGAGAAGCAACTGGCAAATGAAGGTCACCTAGTGCTTGGAGCCATGGTAGGATCGCCCACTGACTCTGGCATGCCTTGGCAGCCCATCAGGTAGCATGGCTGCCCTGAGGGTTGGGTATTAACAAGGCCCGAGTCAGTTTAAGAAATAAACCCCAGTTGAACCTGCTTCTTCTGAGAGCCACTTTGGTGTAGTGGTGAAGTGCGCGGACTCTAATCTGGGAGAACCGGGTTTGATTCCCCACTCCTCCACTTGCACCTGCTGGATGACCTTGGGCAAGCCATAGCTCTGTACCAGCTGTTCCCTCAAGGACAGCTTGGGAAAGAGCTCTCTCAGCCCCACCTACCTCACAGGGTGTCTGTTGTGGGGAGGGGGAGGGGAAGGGAAAGGAGTTTGTAAGCCGCTCTGAGACTCTTAAGTGAGTGAAGGGCGGGATATAAATCCAATCTCTTCTTCTTCTTCTTCTTCTTCTTCTTGAGTGTGGTATCTTCATTTTGGGGGTCGTGAAGCAATGTGTATTCATTTCGTTTTTAGAGCACTTTGATGAGCTTTTCTTCCCCAAAGGACGTCCCCTGGCTAAGAGAAGCCCTAGGACAGAAGTGTCGAACACATGAGAGCCAGATGTGCTATAAATGTCACTTGGTGGGTGGGGGCGTGTGTGCTATCAAGTGTAATGCCAGGTACCAGAGATATAAACTTTATAAAGGACAGTGACTGGTAAGCACTGAGTTGGTGTGTCCTCACTACGAGGCCCCAAGGACTGGGAGGGGGGTGCAGAGGAAAACCCACATGGGCAGACTGGAGAGCCAGCAGTGCAGTGCTAGGCAGACGCTCTCATGCCCCAACAGAGGATCATCTGCACACACACACACCCGCCCCGCACCCATGCAAATGCTGGTCCCTGTGGCCACCGGGGACAGCATCCCCAGAGCTGCAGGCTGAGTGGAGAGGTATGAATGCGGTGGCAGTGGCTCCCAGCTTACCAGTCCCTGAAGTGAAGGGGTTTTGCTTGACTGCTGCAGACAAGGTTGTCCTTCCATGCTGAAGCCACAACTGGAGTGGCTCCACCCACCCCCGAGCAGCCTCCTGTTCCCTCCCTTGCACCAGTTGCTCACAGGCCACATAGCAGTCCTGGATGGGCCGGTTCCGGCCCCTGGGCCTTATGTTTGACACCCCTGCCCTAAGGTGTGAGTTATGGCCTGACAGCCACAAGCCAAAAGTCCAAGAGTCCTTTGTCTCTTGCCCTTGGACCACACCCAAGTGGGGAGAGGTCATGGCTTAGTGGTAGATCATCTGCTTTACATGAAGAAGATCCCTAGTTCAGTTCTTGTCATCTCCAGTTAGAAGGATCTCAGGTGGTGGGTGAGATGAAACACCCGGACCAGAAACCCTGGAGAGCTGCTGCCCACCAGAGGAGACGATACTGACCTCGATAGACCAACAGTCTGATTCAGTACAGGGCAGCTCCATGCGTTCACTTCCAAGTGGGACCGGCAACCAGTGGGAAGCCATCTCAGCAACTTAAACCTATTCTATAGTCCGTGCCGTGCGCTCTCCTAGTGATGCTTGATCTCTCATTTACGCATTCATAACACAGGGCTGAGCTGATTGTACCTGGCTTCTCTCCTTCCTGGATTAATCAGGTTCATTGTCTAACATCAGCAGCTGCTCGGCTGTTGATCTGGATCTCACCCAAAGGAAAAGAGTCCATTTAATCACATGCTCTGACACCAGGGCCCCTTTCCCTTGTCGATTCCTTGTACCTAACCTAACAGCTGTCTTTCCAAGCCCGCTTTCAATGTTCGGTCTTGAACATGCTTCTGTTCCGTTGAGCTGTGCCTCCATTCTCTATGTCGCTGAGCATTTGAAATTTACTTCTATTCAGCTATCCCCATCAGCTTCACTTCTTTCTGTTTCCAGCTTTTGGTCCTCTGCCCCGCCATTAAAATTAAGCCTCCTCTGTTTTTTGTTTTAACGACATGTCTGATTTCTATGGGGAGATGTGCTTTATGGTTCTTTGTTTTCATGGAGGGTTGTTCTGCAGATCTTTAGACATTTCCTATGTCTGCTGGATTGTCTCCAAATTGCAGTGTTCATAGTCATCACAATTATAATGAATACATGTGTCAGAAAAGTATGGCACTATCAGGGATCACAGCCACATGTACATCACAGGAGGGAGGAAAGGAAGGAAGGAAGGAAGGAAGGAAGGAATGGAAAAGGGAGGAAGGAAGAGGAGGAAGGAAGGAAGGGAGGAAGAGGAGGGAGGGAGAAAGGAAGGAGTAGTAGTAGTAGTAGTAGTAGTAGTAGTAGTAGCAGTAGTAGTAGTAGTAGTAGTAGTGTTGATTTTATACCCTGGTCTTCACCACCCAAAGGAATCTCAGAACGGCTTACAATCACTTTCCCTTCCTCTCCCCACAACAGACACCCTGAGAGGTAGGTGGGGCTGAGAGAGCTCTGAGAGAACCGCTCTGAGAGAACTTATGATTGACCCAAGGTCACCCAGCTGGCTGCATGTGGAGGAGTGGGGAATCAAACCCTATTCTTCAGTTTAGAGTCCACCACTCTTAACCGTTACACCACAGCAGATCAAACTCCATCCAATAACAGTAGCACCTTAAAGACCAACATATTTTTCCAAGGTATAAGCTTTCATGCGTCAGAGTGTCAGATACAAAAGTCAAAGGAATCGGCCTCATACTGAGTCAGACCACTGGTTGGTTTTGTCTACTCTGACTGGCAGCAGCTCTCCAGGGTTTCAGGCAGAGGTTGTAAATGTCACTTACTATGGAATCCTTTTGACAGGAAATGTTGCAGGCTGAACTTGGGACTTTCTGTATGTCAAGCAGATGCTCTATCACTGAGCAGTCACCCCCAACCTTACATGGAAATTCAAAGACACATATCGGTGGGCCTCACTAAAAAATTGATGGAAAACCGAAGTGTCTCAGATCCCTTGAGAATCCTTCTTGTTATCCTTATCCTGAAGGCACGAGGGATAACATCTACATCCAAATTAGATGGGTGTCTGAATAGATTTGAAGACAGTGGATTCATTTGAAACTTGGACTGATTTCCCACGAGGAGCTGCTCCGCCATCACTCTTTCCTTTCCCCCCATTGTGTGCGTCAATTTCCCACTATTTGCCCCGCACTGCATTTTGACCTGCGGCTTCACCCGATTTCCCCCGCAGCTTCGCAATCCTGTTTTTTGAGAATTGTGAAGCTGCGGGGGAAAACGGGTGAAGCCACGGGTCAAAATGTGGTGTGGGGCAAATAGTGGGAAATTGACACATGCAATTGGGGGAAAGGGAAGAGCGACGCGGGACAGCGCCTCGTGGGAAATTGGTCTTGGTGTTCGAGGAGAGTCTCACAGATATTGCAGATCACCAAGAAGACAAATCAGTGGGTTCTAGATTAAATCATGCCTGAACTTTCCCTACAAGGTAAAACGACTAAACTGAGGCGATCATACTGTGGTCACATTATGAGAAGACAAGAGTCACCGCAAAAAGTAATGTTCAGAAAAGTTGAAGGCAGCAGGAAAGGAGGAACATCCAGTATGAGATTGGGTTGACTCAATCAAGGAGGAAACAGCCCTCAAGTTTGCAACACCTGAATAAGGCTGTTAACAATAGGATGTTTTGGAGGACATTAATTCATAGGGGTACCAAAATTAATTCATAGGGTCACCATTGTCTCTTCCTTTCTCCATTTCCCCCTCTTAACAATCCAGGCAGGGTTGGACTGAGGTAGAAGTTTTTTTTTTCAGTTGTCGTGTTTCCAGAGTTCCTATCAGACGTAACAAGAGAGCAAGGGATGTGAGATCGTCTTAATACAAGTGACTGCCATTTTGTCTGAATTGGAGAACATGCTGTGTTCTGGCTTTGGTACGTGAGGTCAGATATCCTGATTTTTCAGGGTAAGCATTTGTGCACATAACAAAACTGGAATGTGTGTGTGTTACACAATTCAGGGAGATGGCGGTCTCACATGCAAAAATGTTTGCACACAGCGCGTTCTCCCAGAATGCATGGTGGGAACTCTAGATATATGACAACAGAAAAAGGGGCAATATTACTAGTCTGAGGCCTTGCAGGGAGCATCAAGGCAAACAGGGATTTATTTGTTAGAATTTATTTATTTGTTTGTTAGACTTTTACCTCACCCTTCTAGCATAGCCAACTCAGGCCATGAACCTGGTTCTCTTGCATTTGGTGTGGTGCTTAAGAGTACAGACTCTAATCTGGGAGAACCAGGTTTATTCCCCATACTGCCACATGCAGCTGCTGGTGTGACCTTGGGTCAGTTACAAGTTCTCTCAGAGCTGTTCTTCCCCGTGCAGTTTTTGTCAGAGCTCTCTCAGCACCACCTACCTCACAGGGTGTCTGTTGTGGGGAGGGGAAGGGAAAGGAGTTTGTAAGCCACTCTGAGACTCCAAGTGAAGGGTGGGGTATAAATCCAATCTCTTCTTCTTCATCTTCTTCTTCTTCAGAGCTGTTCTCCCCCAAGCAGTTTTTGTCAGAGCTCTCTCAGCCCCACCTACCTCACAGGGTGTCTGTTGTGGGGAGGGGAAGGGAAAGGAGTTTGTAAGCCACTCTGAGACTCCAAGTGAAGGGCGGGGTATAAATCCAATCTCTTCTTCTTCTTCTTCTTCATGTTTATTTATTCATACCCCACTTATCTCCCCAGCTGAGGCTTAAAGTGGCTTAGAACATCATTTTACCCTCTTCCATTTCCCCACAACAACCCTGTGAGGTATGCCAGGCTGAGATTTGTGACTGGCCCAAGGTCACTCCAGGAGCTTCCATGGCAGAAGTGTGATTTTGAATCCAGGTCTCCCAGGATCCTTGTCCAACACTCTGTCCACGGCACCCCATCAGCTCTCCCCGTTCCTAGTCCAACCTCTTGGACTAGGCTCTCGTTAATATACCACCACATTTTCTAACTCTGGATCCCAGTTTGTTAGTGGGCCATCACGGTTGTGCCACATACAGTAGCCTTGTGTGTAGTCATTAGCGGGCTGATGCTGGGAACTCCTCATTTTGGCAGCTGAAACTGCTGTAGGGTTGCCAGCTCCTGGTTGGGAACTATCTGGAGATTTGGGGCAGGGTTTGAGGAGGGGAAGGACTTCGATGGGCTGGAATGCCATAGAGTCCACCTTTCAAAATGGCCATTTTCTCCAGGTGAATTGCTCTCTGTGCCTGGAGATCAGCTGTAATAGTAGGAGATCTCCAGCCGCCACCTGGAAGTTGGTAAATGATTTAAAGAAAACACTGCATTTGTAGGTAAATTAAAAGTGTCCTGAAGAGGAGGAGATTGGATTTATACCCTTCCCTTCAGTACCTGAAGGAGTCTCAGAGCAGCTTACAATCTCCTTTCCCTTCCCCTCCCTGCAACAGACGCCCTGTGAGGTAGGTGGGGCTGAGAGAGCTCTTTCGAGGACTGCACTTGAGAGAACAGCTCTGAGAAAACTTATATCTGACCCAAGTTCACACCATCAGCTGCATGTGGAGCAGTGGGGAATCAAACCTGATTCTCCCAGATTAGAGGGCGCTGCTTCTAACCACTATACTAAACTGGCTCTCAAACCTACATGTAACATTAAATAACTTGTAATATTTTCTATAATTATAAATATATAAATAAACTGTTAATATAGACCTCATATTGTGCAGTAGTCCATTATTAAGGAATAACTATAAAGAGTAACAATAATCAATGCAAAAAAGCCGACGTAGATTGATGTGGAGTCTATACAAAGATTAACTGCAAAATCAAAAAAGAGTTACAAGATGGATGTTGGAGTGAAACTAAACCGACATCAAAAACAGGACCAACAATAGGCAAGACTGACGATGGGTGTCCGGTAACCCTCCCGTTTCAATGTCGAGTCTTCTTCAAGTCTTGAACTTGTTTGATGGTTAAAAATTAGGTCAGCACCTACACAGTAACTCATGCAATGAGCCAAGCATATATACAGAAATTTATTTATTTTTATTTATTTATTTGGATTTGTATCCCGCCTGACCAGCAATGCCTTGAGATGATTCTCAAATGTGTATGGATCAGAGCCTCTAGGAATCCAAATAGGGGACTAACCAATCAAAAATGAATAACATTCAAGCCGGTTTGGAATTGACAAGGTTGGCACCAGAAGCTGCCAACTGAAAACTGCTGCGCGAAGGCATAGAACAGGCCAGGCCTGAGCTCCATTTTCCCCCCCTGGCCATTCCACAGCCCTGATGAGCTCTTCCCACACTGCACTCATTCTCCTGGAGTTTTCAACAAGTTTCCTGGCAGTCGGGGCCTTTTACTTCTGAGCAAATGCATTTCGGGTCGGAGCATAACTCGTTTGGCTTTAATTGCAGGAGAATTCTGCTTGTTTCATGGGTCAGGCAGAAGCACTCTCTCTTTCATTAACAAAAGCAGCCCCTTCCCCATATTTCATGAATTAATTACCATCATAAATGCACTATAAGTGATATATGTTCAGATTTTTTGTTTTTTTAAAAAAAGAAAGAAATTGTGGGGCAGCTTGGTTTAAAGCATTACTTTTGATTATCCTTTCTGGCATGGCTGAGACTTCCTGCAGTATTTCTTCTCCCTCCCCGGAGAAGTCCCGAGGTCTGTTTCTAATATTTGTTGCACGACTCTGTTTTTCATGAAAACGTGAAGCCAAGAAGCAGCAATGACAATGTCTTCAATCAACAGTTGACCTTTACAGCCTCATAGGTAGCATTGCTTTCTACTCACCCTGGAGAACTGATTTTTTTAAAAAGTTTAAACAAAATCTCTAGAACAATTCAGTTTGTACTCTTCACTTCTTCTTCTTTTTTTTTTGCAATCTGTGGAGGCTGGACCCAATGACTCCCTTCTGCTAAACTGAGGTCCATGACTATCTTCACTGAAGGGTGCAACTCCACAATACACCTGATGCATTGGGTCATGGGTGCACAGCAAGACATTGGGGGAACTCATCTTAACAAGCACCTGGTTGCTGGGTGCTGTAAGGGGGAAGATGGAGCTTCCAGTTTCCCTCCCACCACACTTTTGCCAGCAGAAAGGGACGCAACTCCCTTTCTGCTGGGGAAAGCAGGGTGGAAGGAAGCTGGAAGCACCTCCTTCCCCTTTGCAGCACAGAGCGAATGAGCACTTTTAAAGGTGAGTTCTTCCATTTGCTGTCTGTCTGTGAGTCTGGCGATGCACCTGACTGAGCCTATTTTAGGCATATCGTGTGGCTTGTCCCTAAGTCCTCCTCCTATGGAGACTGACTTTTTCTGATGGAAAAAGGCTTCCTCCAGTCAAGAAAAACAATGGGCTAAAATCTGGTCATCCTCTATACTACAAAATCATTGAATCTCAGACTCCAAAAGCATAAACTTTTTTCACGGTGGTATATGATTCTGTTAAAACTATTCCACTCTACATCCGTGAGAGAGCCAAAATGCTGGAAAGGATGTGGCCAGAAGGGCACCATTTTCCATTGCTGGTGGTCATGCCCCAAAATACAGGGTTTTTTGGAACATAATTATACTAAAAATAGAAGATATTACTGGAATACAAACTCCAGAGTCTATTTTGCTAATTTTTGGGGACAACACTTTATTTCCGTGCAATGAAGCCGAACTTATTTCTTTAATCTTAATTGCAGCCAAAACTTTAATATGTAATATAAGTATGGAAAACAGAAAAAAAATTCCAACACTTATGCAATGGTTCTCAAAACTATGGGACATAATTGTTATGGACAAATTAGCATCACAGCTGTTAAAAGCAGAAAATCCTTTGAAAAAAACTTACTTTGTAGAAAAATGGTTTGAATTCTTTGCCTACATTACAAATGTTGATAGCGATGCTAGTGCCTTACCTACTAGATAACACAGATCTAGCATTTTACTAATTTGTTAAAGATGTGTTACTAGTTTGTACTTATTTATTTTATATCTATATTGTTAAAAAGATGTTTAAGTTACTTAACTGATGACAACATTGTATTTCTTGTAAGTTTTTGCACTATTTAAAATAAAAAATAAAATGGGGGGGGGGGAGAAAAATCTTCCCATGCTGGAGGAGGAGGAGGAAAAGATAATGGATTTATACCCTGCCCTTCACTCAGCGGCTCAGACTGACTTACAAACTCCTTTTCCCTTCCCCTCCCCACAAGAGACAACCTGTGAGGTGGGTGGGGCTGAGAGAGCTTTTTCCCAAGCTGTCCTTGAGAGAACAGCTGGTACAGAGCTATGGCTTGCCCAAGGTCATCCAGCAGGTGCAAGGGGAGGAGTGGGGAGTCGAACCTGGTTCTCCCAGATTAGAGTCCGCACACTTAACCACTACACCAAACTGGAAGACTTGGTAGAAGGGAGCTGAAGGATCCAACTTAACAAAAGACAGATATAGCATCCAGTGGTAGGTTTTCAAAGTCCATGTTGCAGGCAGCACCTAGAAAGGTTCTCTGATGGCTGCCACCACTCTGGTACGGGTCTCCTAGGGAATGTCCAGAGCACCCACCCTACCCCTTTATACTCTCCTTTTCCAACAGGGTTCCCCTTATAAGTGACCAAATGAAGCGCGAGGACCCAGGCAGCGTAACGAACTATTTTTATTAAAGAGATTTAACAATAACTGTGATCCAATAACATGTAGGAAAAATGAGCACAGTAAAAGTAGGTAAGTCAGTAAAATAATAAATCCAAATGCGTCTGAATAAATGATCCTAGCTTTCTCTAGGTACCTGGTCCCAGACTGACTCATCCCTTTTGGATGATGGATCCCTCCTTCTGCAGCAGCCTCACCAGCTCTGCTCCCTGAGAGAGCTCTAGCTTTGGGCAAGGCCTTTTATTTCTTCTTCCCAGGCACCACCCCCTGCAACATCAACACGCAAACAGACATAGCAACACAATTTATTTATTTATTTAATTCGATTTCTAGGCCGCTCTCCCCACACAGCAGGCTCAGAGCAGCTAACAAGACTTGGCGAACCAAGATTCACAGTATCCATAAAATAATTAAAACATTATAGGCTATATCACTAAAACATTACAATACAGATTAATAAAGTGCTCAATACAATTCAATGGCGTGTAGTATCTCAGTCCGCTGTTAGGTGTGCAGTATTGCCAGCGACCAGATGGTAACTGATGGTTGATCGTTGGAGAATTGCTTATAAGGAGGGTAGGGTAAAAAGGTAATGCGAAAGGCGGCGGCCCCTATTCAAAAGCCTGGTGGAAGAGCTCCATCTTGCAAGCCCTGCGGAACTGCATCAGGTCCCGCAGGGCCCTGATCTCCTCTGGGAGCTCATTCCACCACAGAGGGGCTGCCATCGAAAAAGCCCTCCCCCTAGTGGCAGTGAGCCTGGCTTCTCTTGGGCCAAGAACGACCAGGCGATGTTGGGCCCCAGACCATAGTGCTCTCTGGGGCATATACGGGGAAAGGCGGTCCCTTAGGTAGGTCGGAGGGCCAATAACAGTTGGAGAGCCAATAACAGTTCCCAGAAGTAAGCAAAACAAAGCAAAAAAGTTGTCATCTATTGGCAGAAGACAATGATAGAAGGAGGAAGATGGATATCCATGGGGAGTGAGCTCTAAAGTTTCGCAACCATTTCTTGGGGTTGCTTCAGATGGCATGGACACCCAAAACAGGGTTTTGACCCAAATGGATGGGTAGGTTCATATTTTATGTTTTTATATTCTCTGTAAATTTTTAGGGCCAGGTGGAGGTTGGTGTGGATCAGTGCTATAGGGCTACTTTTCCCCCAGTTTAAAATGCCCTGGCTGATTTAAGCCTCAGTGGCAATATAGACACATAAGCAATGTTCCCTCTAACCTGCAAAGTCTCTTGAGCCAAAATTCTCTTTCGTGAGCCAAAAGAACCTCTAGGATTAAAGTTGTAAGTGAGCCTACATTTTTAAAAAAACAGAGAAAGAAAGAAAATAGATGGGGAGGGAGGGAGGAAGGAAGGAAGGAAAGAGAGAGGGAGGGAGGGAGGGAAAGAAGGGCCACCACTGAAGCAGTCTAGTATCTGCTTTCACTTTGAATATGACAATTTCATTTAACTGAATAAATTAATAAATCTTTATATTTTAGGATCGATGAAGGTAATAATATTTGATTTTGATTCTGCATAGAAATACAAAAAACATTGATGCATGTGGTGTGACATAAGATGTAGATACCTGTTTTCTTTCCCTTGCTCTGAGCCTGCTTGTGAGGAGGGTGGGATAAAAATTAAATAAATAAATAAATAAAATTGCTATGGCTTAAGACAGCCCAGGGGCAGTGTTCCCTCTAAGCTGAGTTAATGTGAGTTAGTTCACCTTTTTTTAGCCCCCAGCTCACACATTTTTGTCTTTGCTCAGGAAGGATGGCTCCAGAGCTAACTAATTTATGCAGTAGCCAGATTGCTCTCTCACAACTTTAATGCTGGTAGCTCACAAAGAATTTTTGCTCACAAGATCTCACAGCTTAGAGGGAGCATTGCCCAGGGGAGCATTTTTTGCACATGCTCTTGCCATTTTAACCCCACATCTGCACTTACTAGTTGGCAAAATTCTGATGCTCAAACTAACCCAAGTTGAGCAAATTCACCCTGGGAGAGAATAGGTATTTGTATGGGCTCACCCACTCTCCTCTTCACACTCCTCAATCCCTATGAATTTGCAGTCAGTGCAGTGCTCCAGCTGCCCAGATGCTCTGAAGCCACACTCTCAGAGAGGGCTGGCCCAAGTTTTTGGATCTACGGGTGAACCATAAATCGGATGCTATGACTCTCTTCTGCTAAGTCTCCTTTCAACAGAGACTTCTAACTGAGAATGATTTTTTTCTGACTTTTCCTGTCTTGAAGAAGAAGAAGAGGAAGAGGAGGAGGAGGAGATTGGATTTATACCCTGCCCTTAACTTGGAGACTCAGAGTGGCTTACAATCACCTTCCCTCCCCCTCCCCACAACAGACACCCTGTGAGGTGGGGGGGGGGGCTGAGAGAGCTGTCTCGAGAACTGCCTTTGAGAGAACAGCTGTGACTGAACCAAGGTCACAACAGCAGCTGCATGTGGAGGAGTGGGGAATCAAACCCGGTTGTCCCGGATTAGAGCCCACGCTCCTAACCACTACACCAAACTGGCTCTTTGGCGGGATGGAATCATAGGAATTATTTTACATTATTTATATCCTACCTTTCTTTCCAACAGGGACCCAAAACGGCTGCCATCATTCTCCTCTCTTCCATTTTATCCTCTCACCAGTCCTGTGAAGTAGGTGAGGCTGAGAATGTGTGAGTGGCCCAAGGTCACCCAACAAGCTTCCATGGCAGAGTGGAGATTCAAACCTGGGTTTCCCAGATCCTAGCCTGACATGCTAATCACTATAGCACGCTGGCTCTCAGTGGGAGGAAGTCACAGCACACAGGATGAGTAAGAGGGAATTACAGGACCCAGCTTTATGGAAGGGAACCATAGGATCCAATATGCTGACATATGGAGCAGAGATCTATCAGGTCTATCATTGGCTGTTAGCCACAAGGTTTCAATGGAATGCTCTGTCTTCTTGGTGCTTGGGGGGCCACAGTGGGGGGGGCTTCTGGAGTTCTGGCCCCACTGGTTGTCTTCCTGATGGCCCCTGGGTTTTGGCCACTGAGTGACACAGAGTGTCGGACTGGATGGGCCATTGGCCTGATCCAAGATGGCTTCTCTTAAGTTCCAGTTTGGTGTAGTGGTTAAGTGCGCGGACTCTAATCTGGGAGAACTGGGTTTGATTCCCCACTCCTCCACTTGCACCTGGCTGGATGACCTTGGGCAAGCCATAGCTCTGTACCAGCTGTTCCCTCAAGGACAGCTTGGGAAAGAGCTCTCTCAGCCCCACCTACCTCACAGGGTGTCTGTTGTGGGGAGGGGAAGGGAAAGGAGTTTGTAAGAACTGCTCTGAGACTCCAAGTGAGTGGAGGGCGGGATATAAATCCAATCTCTTCTTCTTCTTCTTCTTCTTCCTATAAGTCAAAAGATCCAACCATATGACTTTGACATCCTCCTATACAGCGCAGAAAATGACGAGAAAGATGAGACACCAATATTTAGTCTAAATTATTTTCAAAATTAAACAGAAGGCCATATTTTTATTATTGTTGAGTGTTACTGTAGTTACAACAAATTCTTCGTGAGCTCAGCATGTTTGGGAGACTGACTCATAGCAAAACAGTTGCTGTGGGTCATTAACCAGTCTTTCCTAAGTGGTGAGCAATACTGACTCAGCTGGATTACTGGCCAATGTCAGGCTACTGAGAATGACCGCGCTGCCAGACCACCCTTCTGGGAAGCAAACCCAAGCAGTGGCCCTTTGAAGCGACGCCATGACACATCTTCACTATATTCCCACAGGCAGCAAAATGAAATAAATAATACCACTGCACTTCTAACATGGCCATGGTTTTACAAATCCCGTTATTTGATATTTTCATTTCTAAGAGACAGCCTGTTAGATTTTTTAAAAGACAAATGAAATTCACTTCTGTCTAATGTGACTCTCTTCAGAATCTAGAGCCCTGGGTCTCCACCTAATTCACTAGTATGGCTGGACTGACCCTATTCACATACCCTTCTGTTTCATGTGTTTGGATTGCGAGTTTGGTGTAGTGGTTAGAAGAAGTGGATTCTAATCTGGGAGAACCGGGTTTGATTCCCCACTCCTCCACATGCAGCTGCTGGGTGACCTTGGGCAAGCCACAGTTCTCTCAGAGCTGTTTTCTCAAGAACAGTTCTCTCAGAGCTCTCTCAGCCCCACCTGCCTCACAGGGGCTGAGGACAGACTTGAAGTCTGCCATGCCTCCGCGGCGCGGCAGACTAAGGCAGGGGGAATTGCCCCCACCGTGCGGCGTTTGCATGCCGCCGGAAGAAAGCCGCCTGCAGCGTTCAGACTGTGGGCGGCTTCCTACGGCGGCATGTGAACGCCGTGCGGCTCCCCCTCCCAGTGCTCATTCATACCCGCCTCTGGCGGGTGGAATGCGCGCCACAGCAGCCGGAGCACCACTTTTAAGTGGTGCCCGGCTGCTGCAGGAGGAGCGCGGCGCCGGACGCAATGCGTCCGGGCAGCCTCCTCGGGGAAGATGCGGCTGTCTGAATGGCCGCTCTGCCTCCGCTTTTGAAGCAGAGGCAGAGCGGCCGAGACTGCCAGTCTTTCCTCGGCCAGGGTGTCTGTTGTGGGGAGAGGAAGTAAAAGGAGATTGAAGCTGCTCTGAGACTCTGTGTGAAGGGTGGGGTATAAAGAGCCAGTTTGGTGTAGTGGTTAAGTGCGTGGACTCTAATCTGGGAGAACCGGGTTTGATTCCCCACTCCTCCACTTGCACCTGGCTGGATGACCTTGGGCAAGCCATAGCTCTGTACCAGCTGTTCCCTCAAGGACAGTTCTGGAAAGAGCTCTCTCAGCCCCACCTACCTCACAGGGTGTCTGTTGTGGGTAGGGGAAGGGAAAAGGAGTTTGTAAGCTGCTCTGAGACTCCCTTGGGGAGTGGAGGGCGGGGTATAAATCCAATCTCTTCTTCTCTTCTTCTTCTTCTTAAATCCAATTATTTTTTCTTCTTCTCCTCTTCCTCCTCCTCCTTCCCCTTCCTCCTCCTCCTCTTCTTCCTCCTCTTCCTTTTTTTCTTTTCTTAAGCCTTTAACTATATAAGACAGATGGAGGCAATGACATGTTATCGCCATTGCATGGAATAGCTTCCCACCTCCTCTGGAAACCATCAAAAATGTCCAATGGTGGTTCGAGCAGAAATACAAGATATGTATACAGACCACACTCTTGAGCTATGTGGCTATGTGGCCTACAGTAGAGTAAAGCAGGGGTGGGCAATTGTTTTGGCTCGGGGGCCACTTTGTGGGAGCGGAGGTTAGTGGAGGGCCGCACCTTTTAAAATGATTGCATTCATTAGTTAACTCTGCATTTCAGAAAAGATATAAATTGTATCATAAAAATCAATAAATATAAATTAAATAAAATAGTGGTAGTTTTATTTAATTTATTTATTGTGCTAATTTTATATCATCTATAGCTGCAAGCACATTTAATTTTAGAATCAGTTTAATGAGACAAATGTACCCTATCACACTTTTTCTACAATTTTTTTGAAATCAGGAGGGAGATTGCTTGTTGAGATTCTCATCACAGCCTGCAAGTTAGTGTCTGTCAAAGAGCATCTATATTTACTCTTGTTGATCTTCATGCAAGAAAAACTTTGCTCACAAATATATGTCGACCCAAATATAGAGAACATTTTCCCAGCAAATTTCTTCATACATGGAAATTTTTTCAGCAGACAAAGATATGTAAAAGTCAACTAATGTCACAGCATTAAACATTTCTTTCACAGTGTGATCTGACTGCATGCCAATAAGTTCAAGCTGCAGCTCCTCAGGTGCTGTATCAATATCAGCAGTGATGGGATAAGAGAGCAAATTGAATTTAGGCTCAATTTTCTTGAAGTCCTGAAATCTTCTTGGTGGGCCGCAAAAAACTCGGTGGCGGGCCGCATGTGGCCCCCGGGCCACGATTTGCCCACCCCTGGAGTAAAGGATACTCAGCACTTACAAAGATTGCCAAAGTAGGCCTGATTATTTCCTCTGAAAAACAGAACAACTGAGAACTATGAGCTTAAATGAGAACTATCTTAAAATGTGCAGTACTTCCTTGTAAATTGAAGGGCTAGTGCATAAGGGGGAAAAAAGGGCACATTGCATAGATCTTGTTATTGCAACACCTGTTTTGAGGTAGCCAGTACTGACCTAGATCAGGTCAATGAAACTGACCATATGTGTCATCTGCTCTCCATAGATTAGCTCCCTGATTTTTTGATTTTATGGGAACCCAAAGTGGCTTACATTCATTCTCCTCTCCTCCATTTTATCCTCACAACAACACCAGGAGGTAGGTTAGGCTGAGAATGTGTGACTGACCCAAGTTCACCCAGAAAGATTCTATAGCAGACTGGGGATTCGAACCTGAGTTTCCCAGATCCTAGTCCGACACTTCAACCACCACACCCTGCTGGCTCTAAGTATGAAGTAAGTTGGTAAGTATTAGGTTCATTTAATATGATCCTCTTTGTAGGAGTTCATAGAATATGTGCTTTTCAGATCCCAGGTGTAGCCTTCTGAAGAATCACAGCTGAATTCCTTAACAGTGCTGTTGTTTGTTTATATGAATGGTGTCTTACATACGAGTGCATAGAAGAGAGAAATTAGGCTACAAGTGTGTTTATGGCCCTCAAGCATGTTTGGAATGGAACACAGACTCTTAACTTCTGGAGCACTGTAATCTTGACTGCACTGGATAATCGGAGTGATATGGTATGTTGTGTCCAGGTTAAGGATGAACAGTTTTTCACTGGTTACATTCCTTTCTTCTAGAAATTCACGCTGCACTGTGTGTCCCAGTTTTTAACTATGGTTAATTAAGAACATGTATAAACTAAGTGTAACTCGAGCATATTCAGTGTGCTGTAGCTTTCAGATTCTTCATTTAATTTGCATCTTTTCTTTTCTCTCTTTACATTACCGGTGAACAGACTGATCTTGATATCATCAATGTGATACACATACAAGTGGAGAACCCACAAGGACTTGCGGGGAGCACTTTCTTTTCCCTTGTTTTCCCCTCCCCACTCCTTTCCCTCTTTCTTTTCTCCTGGCAGCCCCCCTATTCTCTCACTTACCCTGCTTCCTTCTCGCCTTCCCACTCACCAACCTTCCCTTTCACCTAGTCTTCAGGGGTTTTTTTAAATTTAATTCATTTATACCTTACCTTTCTGCCCAATGGAGATTCAAAGCAGCTTATACCATTCTCTTCCTCTTCATTTTATCCTTGCAACAGCACTGCAGGATAGGTTTTGCTGACAGGGAACATCTCAAGGTCACCCACTCATGGCAGTGTGGGGTGCTGCAAGCTGCGTGGTAGTGAGTCACCTGGCGGTTGCTGCCAAGCCTGATCCCAGTGAGTCCTTTCTCCAGAGCAGGGGGACTGAGAGTCCAAAATAGCCTAGGAAAGGTCCCTGTCTCCCCTTTACTGACAAAAACCAAGGCTTGAAGGCTAGCAGTATTGTTTGTGGTTGCCTAGCATCCCCAACAATAGCCACTGAAATCTCAGAAGGCATCCATTTCTTAAAGCTACAGACACTGCTTCTATCATTTGGGGTAGTTAACCCCCCAATGCAGATTTCCCCCCTGAGTTTCTAGATTTTTCTGCAAATTAGGAGCTTTTTTCAGGTTCATCAAAATATTTGGTTTGCCTGTGCATGATCCAGTTCATGATCCAGTCAGATGAGGCCATGTTGAGAATTATACGTCTTGATTGGCACAATCCCATCAAAAGTCTCTTGACATAACCATATTTCATCAGTGTTTTCTTAGTGTACCAGCCACACAGATGAGTCAAGTGATAGAAAAGAACTAAGCCAATGGAAAGCTGCCCCAAAGTGTGCATGTACAATGCTCTTTTCAAAATTCAGAAATAAAAGAAGCAAAACACTGGATGATTCCACTTTAGAAACTAGACCAGATATGTCAGAACTCCAAACTCCAGGAGGAAATCTGGAATATGACATTTCGGAAAACAGCCCTAGACCAGTTTCATGGGATTAAGGAGTCTAGAAGACCAGCATTTTTGTTCTTCTGTCACATGCTTGTGACCTAAACCACAGCTTATGTTTTATTTTGTTACCCACAGTGACTAGACTGTCATTTTCTTGGTCCATTTTCTACCCCTCACAAACCAAAGCCCCCTATTATTTAAGAGGTGTATAGGGTTACATACTGTATAGTATAGAGAATTACACTTCAAACCAGACCTTGGTGGTTATTATTTTGTCTTCTAAGAAGAACGTACCATTGAGTCTTTTCAAATGCTCCCATCTCTGATTTCAAGAGCTCATAAATGAAGCTATTTTCCCCCTTTCAAAAGACTTTCTATTGCCTTTCTTCCATTGTTCATATTATATTTATTAATGTAAACCTGCCGATATTGCCCCTGAGTCTTTTTAACCATTTAACAGCACTAAAGTCCCCCCCCCCTTTGCATACTAGCCACCAAGAAGTTAATGGCAGCTCACAAGAGTGTGGTAACGAGTGCTAGTTTTGCACATTGTGGATAGTGCAGGGAATGTGCCTATAGTGGATCATGCTGTTCTTTTTCTTTACAATGGGAAGGAAGTGGTTTTTCTATCTTATCTGCAAGTGTGGGATTCTTTTTCTATTATCTGTCTACAGAAGTGGAGTAACCAAAGGGTTAATTTCCTGCTGTGAAGCAGATATTCCAGTCTTTTTGGAGTAGGTGGGTGGGGTTATTCCATTATTAAACTTGGTCCCTACCAGAAAGCTGTGTGTGGTCTCTTCTTGCAATACCTTATGTGAGCTAGGCTCAGCTTACGATATAAGCCTATATGAAACATTATGAGGAGTCATAAGCATTTTCCCCTGTTTTGTGATGGAAACCAGTTTGGTGTGAGAGCCAGTTGGGTGCAGTGGTTAAGTGCGCAGACTCTAAGCTGGGAGAACCGGGTTTGATTCCCCACTCCTCCACTTGCACCTGCTAGATGACCTTGGGCAAGCCATAGTTCTGGCACAGCTGTTCTTGGAAAAGAGCAGTTTCTGTCAGAGCTTTCTCAGCCCCACCTACCTCACAGGGTGCTGTTGTAGGGAGGGGAAGGGAAAGGAGTTTGTAAGCCGCTCTGAGACTCCCTTGGGTAGTGAAGGGCAGGGTATAAATCCAATCTCTTCTTCTTCTTCTATTCTTGTAGTATATTGGTTGTTTCTAGATTTGGCTTCTTTTTTAGTTCTGGTTTTAACTAGGAGAATCTGTAAAATTAATTCTGTAGTTCCAGAGGCCTAGAGCTGTTATCTCAAGGTTGGGAAAGTCGTGGAGATTCGGGGGGGAGGGTAGAGTCTGGAGAGGGCAGGGTTTGGGTATGGGAGGGGCTTCAGTAGGGTATAATGCCACAGAGTCTGCCTTCCAAAGCAGCCATTTTCTGCAGGGGAAGTAGTTCCCCAGCCACCACCTGGAGGTTGTAAGTTATACAAAAGATACAAAAGATCAAACTGTGCATAAATAATAAATAATATATATTTAACATTCAGTGAGTACGATAATCTAAACCTATATGAATAGAGTAGTTTTTAAAAAACACGATGTAATAGTCAGAAACTCAAAAATACACGGTCCAAATACACAAACAGTCCTATTATTCAACCTTCAGAATTAGTCCAAGTCCAATTCCTCACACAGTGAAAAGTCCAAATATAGATGTTTATAATTCCTCTTCAAGAAACTCGTCTCGCCGCTGGTGTATCCACTTGGGTATCAACTTCACAACCCTGCCGGCTTCCAGTTGCTGTATCGCCTCGCTTCCTCAAAAGTGGAACACCAAAACCGCCCAGCTCCAGTACTGAATAATACACAGCATTTTTTTCATTCTTAATGTACATAAGACCAATTACTGTGATGAGTTTTTTTTGAAGAGGAATTGTAAACATCTATATTTGGACTTTTCACTGTTTGAGGAATTTGACTTAGACTATTTCTGAAGGTGGATTAATAGGACTGTTTGTGTATTTGGACCGTGTATTTTTTGAGTTTGACTATTCCATTGTATTTTTGAAAAACTACTCTATTTATATAGGTTAAACTTTAGATTATCATACTCATCAAATGTTGAATATGTATTTGTTATTTATGCACAGTTTGATCTCTTGTATCTTTTGCATTACTTACCACCAGGAAGTTGGTAACCCTAGGCCTTCTGACATTTTCTCTCACACAACAAGAGGTTTACAAGAGGGGAGGCGTTAGTGAGAAGATTCTGAAGGTAACTGGAGAAGTGGCTGACACAGCTGAGGCAGAATTAGCTGAAGCAGACTCCAGGCAGAGTAGGGTTGCCAGCCAAAGGTGGCAGAAGAGAAGAAGAAGAGATTGGATTTATACACCACCCTTCACTTGGAGTCTCAGAGCAGTTTACAATCTCCTTTCCCTTCCCCTCCCCACAGCAGACACCTTTGAGGTAGGTGGGGCTGAGAGAACTCTTTCAAGAACTGCTCTTGAGAGAACAGTTCTGAGAGAAATTGTGACTGAGCCAAAGTCACACCAGCAGCTGCACGTGGAGAAGTGGGGAATCAAACCCTGTTCTCCCAGATTAGAGTCCGCGCTCTTAACCACTACACCAAACTGGGGAGAATGGGGGGCACATGAACAGAAGGAAATGATGCTTTCCCGGTGGCGCAATATCACTTCTGGTATTTGTTGAGGTGATGCTCTAGAGTTTGGACAAAACTCTATGGTAAAACCATTCCTGTCACTTCTGGTTATTCTCTAGAAGTGACGTTGTGCCACCACCAATGCTCCCTCTAAGCTGCGGAGTCTTGTGAGCAATAATTCTACTTTGTGAGCCACTGGCATGAAAGTTGTGAGCAAGTGATTTGGCTGCTGCATAAATTAGTTTGCTCTGGAGCCATCCTTCCTGAGCTAAGGCAAAAAATGTGTGAGCCGGAGGCTAAAAAACTGAGCTAGCTCACACTAACTCAGCTTAGAGGGAACACTGGCCACCACTTTAAAAAATTCTTCCTACCAGCCCTCAGTGGGCCAGTGGGCAATGTAAAGGTATTCCTAAATAATTATGGTTGAAAAGTTTGCTGGTGTCAGCATTCCCCTGATGGCATCCAGTCAAGCCTGAGGTTACAGCAGGGCTGCCATCAGCAGCCACCATTAGCTAACCTCATATGACTAAAGCGAGGACAAGGCCAAAAAAGGGGAGAAGTTAGAGTAGTAACAGAGAGGGCTGCCAGGTCTGATCTTCCCGGTGGGGGGATTAGGGGGCATTCCAGGAGGGGGTGTGGCCACCCCCAGCGTGATGACATCTCTCTGCATGACATCATCACATCCCCGCTTATTCCCTACCATTTAAAGGGAAACTTATTCCCTACCATTTAAAGGGAAACTTCCCTTTAAATGGGGGGGGGGGAGAGCAAGGGCAAAGTGCTCCTGCCTTTCAAGAGGCAAAATTGACTCTTGAACGGCAGGAGCCGACAGCCCCCACTCGGGAAACGTCAAGGCCAACACTTTGACTTGGGCTCAGAGTGGATTGGTAGCCAGTACAATTGCTGTGATATTGGGGTCACCTGCCTTGATAGTTCAGGGGTGTCGAACTCATTTGCTATGAGGGCCGGATCTGACATAAATGAGACCTTGCTGGGCCGGGCCATGTGTGTCCTAAAATGTAACCCCAGGTAGCGGAGGTATAAACTTTATAAAGGACACAGACAAAAACAATGAAGGATTTTTAAAAAAACTCTAAATAAAACGTGCCTAAAACACTCGTACTCTTGCAATATTTTGTCTGTTTAATGGTCACTGGCAACTGGCCCCTTTTGCTCTGAATTTTTCCGTCAAAATGTCTGTGCTGTTGCAATTGTGGGTATGCTGTTCAGGTGTGTATCTGTAAGCTGCAAACCTACTTTTTGATTTATTGACATTCAGTAAAGAAATCTCATGCTCAGTGTTCTGAGCCTAGGACCCAGGGGATTGAGAGAGACTGGTAAAGCAAGCTGTGGCGAGGCAACAGGAGCAGAACTAGAAAAGGAAGCAGGAAACAGCCAGGGCCTCGCGGGCTGGATTGGGGCCCTCCGAGGATTTGATCCAGCCCGTGGGCCACATGTTTGACACCCATGCGATAGCTGGTCCCAACCAGCAGTCTAGCCACAACACTCAGCACTAGCTGCAGCCTCTGAACGCTCTTCAAGGGTAGCCCCAAGTACAGTGCATTGCAATAGGCCAGCCTAGTTATAACTAAGGCATGGATGGCTACATCTGTGGCTAGATCTGACGGAACCGGGAACAGACACAGTTGATGTACCAGCCAAAGCTGGACAGAAGCATTCCAAACCCCCACAGCCATCAGGTGTTCTAAGGTGACTGCTTTGTTGAGTAGCACTCATGAGAACACAAGAGATGCTATATTGGATCAGGCCATCCATTCTGATACTCTGTGTCACCCGGGTGCCATCAGGAGGTCCACCTCCAGGGCCAGAACTCCAGAAGCCGTTCCAGTGTTGCGCCCCCAAGCACCAAGAATACGGAGCATCACTCCCTAGACTCCAAGCTGCAAATCTGGCTTTTCGAAGGCATATAACCCCATCCAAGACAGGAGGCATCGCAAGCCCCAGGTTTGCCTTCCTACTAGCCCGTGGAACCTCAGTCTTTTCAGCATTAAGTTTCAGCCCGTTCACCCTCATCCAGCCCATCACTGATTCCAGGCACTGGTTCAAAACATCAACAGCATCCTTGGATTTAGGCGGGAAAGAAAAGGTAGAGCTGGGAATCGTCTGCATGTTGGTGGCACTGCAGTCCAAACTTCCTGATATTATAGTACTATGACTTTCCCCCAAACAAAATGCAGACGTCTTAGCTTGTAGTCCTTGTAGCATTGATTATTAGTATAGTAGAATTAGCATAACCAGTTCCCTTGAATATTCGTTTCCTTTCATGAATCCCCCGTTCCTTCTTAATAATGATGTAATAAGTATCTAGCATTGTGCTTCAAGCTTGGTAATCCCCTTCTCAAGGAGCTCAACAAGTCAGCACCCCATATTCCTATAATTCTCTCTTGATGTGTTCATCCAGCAAAATATTACATATTTCCCCGCTTGCAGATCATCTGTTTATTCTTGCCTAGGTTCCTAAGCTTTTGGTCTCCCAACCCTTAATCCTGCAGTCTCTTAAATCCCATCCAGAAAATGGAGGAGGGAGACCTCTCCGAGAAGGAGAAAGCCCATAAAACAAAATATAGACAGCGAGGAACCTGTAACTTTTTTTTAGAAAAACCCAAATCGAGACCAGCTGTCGGATGGTCGGGCTCAACCACTTAATGCAAAACACGCTCGCCTCACCGGCTTTCGTTTGCTAGGGGAACGGTTGGGCTGTTTGACTAGAGCATTCTTCTTCTTCTTTCCAGGCTACGCCAATGCCTGGGGAAAAAACTGAGCCCAAAGAGATGCTCTTAATCAGAATGCTCTTTAATGAATAATAAGGATAAATAATTAATTGGAGGAATCCCATGGCACACGGCTCCCTTGAAGTCCCTCGGTGGCTTTTTGAAGGCCTTCAGTCATCCATTCTGGCAGGAAGTGACCTTCTGGACTCCACAGGAAGCATCGCTTGTCTCTTCTAAAGCGGACTGGAAACTTTGAAGCACACAGGTGGGACTGACTCTTAGCCCTTGCCGGTCGATCTCAGTGGGGTACCTCTAGGCAAATCAACCGATGTGGACCAGGATTAAAAAGTCTCAATGGAATGAGAATGCATTCATTCATGTCTGGGCCACGGGACACCATAAATCACAGAGAGGTTATAGTCTTCATAAAACGATTGCTTCCAAAGAGAAAACAGGAAGTGTCGGCCCATGAAAACAATTTTGCTCAGTCCAGATCATTGGCACCTGTCTTTAAAGATCGACAGGGAAATAGCAGCACAGACTGAGAATGGGCAGTCCTTCTGCAGTGTCAACCCTGCCCCCTTCTGGTGATCTGAAACCCTTTCAGAGGTGTCAAACTCATTTGTTACGGGGGCCGGATCTGACATAAATATCACTTTGTCGGGCCGGGCCATCCGTGCCATAAAATGTAATGCCAGGTATGGGAGATATAAACTTTATAAAGGACACGGGCAAACTCAATTAACAACATTATTTTTTTATTCAAAATACAAACATGGTTGAAACATTAACACTCTTACATTATTTCCTTACAGTTTCTCTCTGATGCCTGCCCTCCCACTTCCACTGCCCGTTATTCAATAGCACTGGGATAGTATACAGGGACAGAATGCGCAGCCTGTGTCATATGGTGAAAAAGGTAACGACCAGTTGCTCGCAGGCTGAATAAGAGCCCTGCATGGGCCAGTTCTGGCCCACAGGCCATATGTTTGACACCCCTGACTTAGATCATATGTAGCTCAGCAGGAGTGAAAGTTCTGCTCAAAGGCCCTTAAATTACAAAGGGGAGGAGGAGGAATTGAATTTATACCCCGCTTTTCACTTGGATTCTCAGAGTGACTTACAATCTCCTTTCCCTCCCCCCCAGCAGACACCCTGTGAGGTAGGTGGGGCTAAGAGAGCTCTTTCAAGGACTGCTCTTGGGAGAACAGCTCTGACAGAACTTGTGACTGACCCAAAGTCACACCAGCAGCTGCAAATGGAGGAGTGGGGAATCAAACCCGGTTCTCCCAGATTAGAGTCCGTGTTCCTAACCACTACACTAAACTGGCTCTTGCCAGGCCTATGCTTGCAAATCCTGGGAGCATTTGGGGTGTGGAACAAGTTAGGGGGACAGTAGCAGAGCATTGAGCATTGGGGGGGGGGGGGCTATGACATTATTTCTGTGATTTCATTGCCAGGTGATCACCCAGAAATGATGTCTTCCCCCCACCCCAATGCTCTAGGTATCCCCCCAGTCTGTACAGTAAAGACCATTGAGATTAGACAAACTTTCTAGAGTATCATGGGGGCTGTTCCATCACTTCTGGGAAAGTGACACTGCAGAGTCTGTGATGTCCTGGCCCCAGTTTTTCTCCCACTGCTCAATTGATCAAGTGTGGGCAACAGAAGGTGGGAGTTTGCTCACCATGGATGGTAAGAATAGTGAGATAAGTGGCAGGAGATTATTGGCCAGTGCAAAAGAAGACAGGGCTCCCAAGAAGCTACTATGTAGTGAATCAGACCATTCATCAGTCTAGTTCAATTGTCTGCTGTGCTTGGTCACAGCTCTCCAGGCCTTTCCTAGCACCTGTTATTTGAGATCCTTTAAGTCAGGGGGAAGCCGAGGCGAGGGTATCATCCTTCCCTCTGGGCACCTGCCACTTCCTCCTCCTCCTCCTGGCCAACTTACTGTGACTCGTGTTCATGCACGGGGTAGCGACCCCAACGCAGCCCACATTCTTGCAGTTTGCTTTTCTGTCATTTCTGTACATGTGCATATATTGCAGGGAAGGGTTATTTTTGAGGGAGAGGTTTCATCCCCAAATTCTCTGTATTTAACAAAGTCTTTTTTTTTTTTTTTACAAACCTAGGGGTTCCCCTGGTTTTTTCAGAACTCTGCGGCACTGTTGTGCATGGCACCGTTGTGCATCTTTAGCTATCCTCACGGACACAAGCCTGGTTTTCTCAGAGCCAGTGTGGTGTAGTGGTTAGGAGCACTGACTCTCATCTGGGAGAACTGAGTTTGATTCCCCACTCCTCCCCATGGAGCTGCTGGAGTGATCTCGGGTCAGTCAAAGGTTCTCTCAGAGCTGTTCTCTCAAGAGAAGTTCTCGAAAGAGCTCTCTCAGCCCCACCTACCTCACAGGGTGTCTGTTGTGGGGAGGGGAAGGGAAAGGAGATTGTAAAGCCACTCTGAGACTCCTTTGGGTATAAATCCAGGCCCCTCTTTTTCCTCCCCCATTCTTGAGGTTTGTTTTTTGCACAAGTTTTTGTGCATGTGCAGATATTACAAACGAGGGTATTTTTGAGGCAGAGGTTTCATCCACAAATTGTCAGTGCTGAACAAAGTATTTTTAAATAAACAAACTTAGGGGTTCCCCTGGGTTTGCAGAACTCTGCCTCATTTTTGTGCATGGCACCATAGTGTAGCTTTAGTTATCCTCATGGATGCAAGCCTATCTCTATGACATGCCGTGAGAAAATCAACAATAAAATAAATTAGAAATACAGAGCCAGTGTGGTGTAGTGGTTAGGAGCGTGGACTCTAATCTGGGAGATCTGGGTTTGATTCCCCACTCCTCCGCATGCAGCTGCTGGTGTGACCTTGAGTCGGTCACAAGTTCTCTCAGAGCTGTTCTCTTAGGAGCAGTTTGAACAGCTCATTCACCATCGTCAGGCAGTAGGCAGTGGTGGCTCCTAATCGAAAGTCCAGAGGAAGAGCTTGGACGGAGAGAGAAAATGAAGGGGAAACTGAGGGACTTAAACAGAGGCCAAGGGGGTGTTCCACAAATAAGGCTTGTGTGTTCCCAAGCCCAAAAAGAACACACGAGTGAAGTCTCGGTGAGGAGAAAGTTCTTTAGGAATTTTATTGCAAGAAATACCGGAAAACAGGCCAAAATTGCCTGTCAAAAATTGACCACTTTCTGAACAATATCAGGAAGTACATGAAATTTTATACCCAAACTGACATAGGCAAAAGATAACATACAAGAATCATAATTGGTTACAAATGGCAGAGCATCATTTGAGTAGGCATACATTCATTGGTCAGTTACAGCAAAAAGTGTGACTATATGGTATCTGCAATGTTTATTTAACCTAACCTTATTCAACTTTACCCAAGGATTCTCTAAAGGTAAAGCTTTCCCTTGCCCGAGAGCCAGTCAAATTCAACTCTAGGGGGTGGTGCTCATCTCTGTTTCCAAGCCGAACAGCCAGCGCTGTCCGATGACATTTCCATGATCATGTGGTCAGAATCAGAGAACCACAGCCACAAGTGAACCATAAGAGCAAATAAACAAAGCTGTGTAGAATGCTTATCAAGTGTATATAATTCAATAAATAAGGTGATATTAAGGTATAATAGCACTAAACATAAGAAACAGACAAAATAATTCTAAAGAAACAGATATAGGCGTAAAAGCAGTAAACATAGATATAATAATTCTAAAGAGACAGACGACAAGGTACTCCGGAATGTTGTTCTCATTTCATTGGTAGACTTCATCCAAATCGAAATAGCAGTTTTGAAGACAATTACAAGGTGATAGCAGTTCAACGACGTACAAGTCTCGTCTGATACCAATTCTGAATTTCAATAGCTTAAAGGTCAATCATACATGAGACATATAGAAGGTGAAGGCTGACCATAATGAACATTCCTGGGTAGCCTTGTTCAGATCTCGAACTGCCGAACTACCGATCTTCCAGTCTGCAGTTCAGCGTCTGAACCACTGAGCCACACCCGAGCAAAAAGTGTTGTTTTCAGATAAGGAACTAAAGCCCTTGTTAACCCAGACACTGCAAAGTTTTACCCTAAACAACTAAAACCCTGAACCCTATACGTTGAGTCAAAAGTCAAGCAAATACCTCTGTTAGAAAGCCCATCGGCCACTAACCCGTTAATGCCACACCTAAGACCTATTAGATCTGCCAGACAGCTAACACAGCTATTCCATCCACCTTGATTAAAAAGAATGTTTACTGCTTATCTGCTAGCATCAGCTAAAAAGACACTTTAACCTACAAATAAGAGGCCTTACAACTTATTTATTTACTTATTTCATTTTTATCCCGCCTTGCCAGCGAACTGGCTCAGACCCCAATTAAAGCCTAATAAAATCTTAATATCAACATTTATAAAACCAGAAAAATAGAAATATATGAATAATCTGAATTTTTAAAAAATCATTATATATTCCCATCTATGCTACAGGGAGGAAAAGTATTTGTGAAAGAAGTTCCATGTCCCTAGATTTAGTTTTTGAATGGGGTGAAGCCTAAAAGGTTCTCTATATTTGGCAACAAAATTTGTGTATTAATACAAAAGAATTTGGCCCTTGGAGGAGAAAGGGGAAGGAATTTGTTTCTCTTGTCAACTGACTTTCAATGGGAAAAACAGATGGCTTCTAGTCTTCCTTGTTGTTCTTCAGAGAAGGAATAATATTTCTAAATCCTAGGGATTATTTAGACTTGGCCAGGTAGAGGGCCTACAACGATATGGAATGCATCTTGCTATTAGGGTGGATCTTTGCTTTTTTGGCTTCACAGACAAGGGGAGTAATTTGGCTTTTCTCAGTGCAGGAAAAATAAAGTCCATCACTTTTGTCTGCCTCCCCCACACACCCCCATTGGCACTTAAGGGAACTGGTTTGCAATTTCGTTCTGGACCAGATTTCAAGAGTTCAAAGCACCTAACTGGAGACAGAGCTCCAGCCTTAGCATACAATTTGAGAAGTGTCTGAGCAGGTCTGTACGGTCTCAACTGGGGAAATCAGTAAGTGCTCTGAGCCAGTGCCGGTCCCTATGCTTGTGCAGTGTGGTGTAGTGGTTAGGAGCACAGACTCCAATGTGGGAGAACTGGGTCTGATTCCCCACTCCTCCACATGCAGCTGCTGGTGTGACCTTGGGTCAGTTACAAGTTCTCTCAGAGCTGTTCTCTCATGAGCAGTTCTCAAGAGAGCTCTCTCTGCCTCACCTACTTCATAGGGTGTCTGTTGGGGAGAGAGGAAGGGAAAGGAGTTTGTATGCCACTCTGAGACTCCGAGTGAAGGACGGGGTATAAATCCAATCTCCTCCTTCTCCTCCTCTTCTTCCTTTTCCAATTTTATGGACAGATCAGATGTACCACCACAGTGAGGTGGATGACCTGCAGTTGTGTTACGTTTTTGGTTCAGCAGGTAGCCCAGATACCCTGAAAGTTTGATTCCCCACTCTGCTACTCGTGTGACCTCAGGTCAGTTACAAGTTCATACAGAGCTGTTCTCTCAACAGTAGCTCTTCGGAGAGCTCTCTCAGCCCCACCTACAACACAGGGTGTCTGTTGTGTGGAGGGGAAGGGAAAGGAGATTGTAAGCCACTCTGAAATGCCTTTGGTTAGTGGAGGGTGAGATACAAATCCTCCTCCCCCTCCTCCTCTTCTTCTTCCAATATCATGGACAGATCAGGTGTACCACCCCAGTGAGGTGGATGACCTGCAGTCATGCTACATTTTTGGTTCAGCAGGTAAGTGGAGAAATAGGGTGCCAACTCTGGATTGGGGAATACCTGGAGATTTTGGAGGTGGAACCTGAGGAGGGCAGGTTTTGGAGAGGGGAGGGACTTCAATATAGTATCATGCCATAGAGTACACCTTCCAAAGCGGCCATTTTCTCCAGGGGAACCGATCTCTGTTGCCTGGAGGTCACTTGTAATCCCAGGAGATCTCCAGCCACCCCCTTGAGGCCGGCAACGCCCCAAAAATATACATATTTACAAGGGCAGCACACAGCAGCAGCATTAACCATGCCTGCTTCTCAACCATCAAGTTCTTAGTTACTCTTCATATTCTTCTTTCTCCTTCTCCTTTTTATATGCTTCAGGTCCTTCCTGCAGGTGCTTCTTAACATAAGAACATAAAGAGAAGCCAATGCTGGATCAGGCCAGTGGCCCATCCAGTTCAACACTCTGTCACACAGTGGCCAAAAACACCAGGTGCCCTCAGGAGGTCCACCAGTGGAGGACACTAGAAGCCCTCCCACTCTTCCCCCCCCCCCCCCCCGTCAAGCACCAAGAATACAAAGCATCACTTGCCTCAGACTGAGACTTCCTATCTATAACTTGTGGCTAACAGCCACTGATGAACCTCTGCTCCATATGTTTATCTAATTCCCTCTTGAAGCCGTCCCTGCTTGTAGCCACCACCACCTCCTGTGGCAGTGAATTCCACGTGTTAATCACTCTTTGGATGAAGAAGTCTTTCCTTTTATCTGTTCTAACCCGGCTGCTCAGCAATTTCATGGAGTGCCCATGAGTTCTTGTATTGTGAGAAAGGGAGAAAAGTAGTTCTTTCCCTACCTATTCTATCCCATGATATCTTGTTTGACAGGAAGTAGGATCTACACTTCCTAAATAGTATGTGACTGTGACACAAAAGCCAGCCAACCCCTAACAGCTTCTCCTAAGTACAGATAGCGCTTTCATGCCACATTTATACATTAGTACTAATCAGAAACAACTGTAATCAATGCACAATGCACATTTAGGGCATATTCAAACTCTTAACTTGCCTATAGTATCCTATGTTAGACTGGAGGAAGTGCCTCCTGCCTAGCAAGACTTTCTCCCATTTAAGTGGCTCTTCTATTGTAAATGAAAGAAACACTCCCTAGGCTGAAGGAAGTCTTCAAATGTTACTTAGTAGAGTGACAGGATACAGGCAAGGCTTCAGCCGTACATGGACAGAGAACTGCCAGAAGTACAAGCTGGGTTTCGAAGAGGTAGAGGAACTAGAGATCAAATTGCCAACATTCGCTGGATTATGGAGAAGCAAGAGAGTATCAGAAAAACATCTACTTCTGCTTCACTGACTATGCTAAAGCCTTTGAGGGTGTGGATCACAACAAACTATGGGAAGTCCTTAAAGAGATGGGAGTACCAGACCACCTCACATGACTCCTGAGAAACCTGTACAAGGGTCAAGAAGCAACAGCTAGAACTGGATATGGACAACTCATTGGTTTAGAATATGAAAAGGAGTATGACAAGGATGTATATTGTCACCCTGCTTATTTAATTTATATGCAGAGTACATTGTGCGAAATGCTGGCCTGGATGAATCACAAGCCGGAATTAAGATTGCTGGGGAAAACATCAACAACCTCAGATATGCAGGCGATACCACTTAATGGCAGAAAGTGAAGAGAACCTCAAGAGTGAAAGGGGAGAGCGCAAAAGTTGGCTTGAAACTCAACATCAAAAAAACTAAGATCATGGCATCCGGCCCCATCACTCCTTGGAAAATAGAAGGGGAAGTCGTGGAAACAGTGACAGACTTCATGTTCCTGGGATCCAAGATCACTGCAGAGGGTGACTGCAGCCATGAAATTAAAAGATGCCTGCTCCTTGGGAGGAAAGCGATGTCAAACCTAGACAGCATAATAAAAAGTAGAGACATCACCCTGCCAACAAAAGTCTGTATGGTCAAATCAATGGTATTCCCAGTTGTAATATATGGCTGCAAGAGTTGGACCATAAGGAAGGCCAAGCGCCAAAGAATAGATTCTTTTGAATTATGGTGCTGGAGAAGACTCTTGAGAGTCCCTTGGGCCGCAAGGAGATCAAATCAGTCAATCCTAACGGAAATCAACCTTGACTGTTCCCTGGAAGGCCAGATACTGAAGCTGAAGCTCAAATACTCTGGCCGCCAAATGAGAAGGGAGCACTCAGTGGAGAAGACCCTGATGCTGGGAAAGATTGAAGGTCAAAGGAGAAGGGGCCGGCAAAAGATGAGATAGTTAGACAGTGTTATCGATGCAACAAACATGAAATTAAGCAAACTCCAGAGCATGATGGAAGACAGGAGGGCCTGGGGTGATGTGGTCCATGGGGTCGCAACGAGTCAGACTCGGTTGTGTGACTGAACAACAACGAGGATACAGGCTAATATGTACTTGTATTAATAAACATACCTGACTAGGACTCCCATTTATTTGCCCAAGAATGGGAAATTATAAGCTCCCAAATTCAATTTCTCACTCCCAAAAAACTGAGGAGCAGTTTAAAAAAATGGCCTTCACATAGTGATGCTCTCGGAATTTCCCCTAGTCTCTGAGGCAAAGACCACAGAGGCTTTGGGAATTTGCATAGATAGTCACCTGGAATTAGTGATGCCAGACCGCCCCACCACTGATCATCTGGCCAGCAGGGGGAGAACTTAACTCAGAAAAAGAGTGAGGCCCAGTTCACATTGCAGCAACGTGTCTACATCACTTCCGACATGACCTGGAAGTGATGTCATCACATTGGCAATGCTCTTGTTTTAGGGCAGAAACTCTAAATTTACCATAATTTGCCCAAATATCAGAGTGCCACCCTGACAGCACTGCATAGGGCTGCCAAGTCAGCCTGGGGGGCGGGGGATCCCCCGCTACAGGGGTTCCCGATCCGCCGGCCAGCATTCGGCCGGCGGGAGGAACCCCACCCCCGAAGTCGTCCAGCGAGGACGACTTCCCCCAACGTGTCCAGGAGGGACACACACAGGCACCCTCATGTTAACATGAGGATCTGGGAGCTGTAGTTTCTGCCCTGTCCACTGTCGCAGCAATCCCGGCACATGCCGAAGGCCTTAGAGACTACATTGTCCAGAATGCAACTGAGTGGCGAAAGGGGCCCTTTCGACTTTCAGGCATGGTGCCCGAACTGTTGCCTGTTTTATAGGCGGTTTTTCCCCCAGAGAAGGAACAGAGAAGTGTTTTTTAAAAAATTGCGACTGAAACAGAATAAAACAAGAGCATACCGTTGAGGTGATTCAATAGCGAAACAAACTGCGAAGAGGAGAGACATTTTTTTTAACAGCTATACGTTCGGGAGGCTTTGCTAAACCGTGGATGTTGTTCATTGGTGAGAGGGGAAAGGCAGGGAGGGGCTTAGCATTTGTTTCTAGAGTTTGGGGGCGATTGCCAGAGCGTCGCCCTGGCAACGCCCCAACATGGTGATGTCACTTCTGGGTGATGTCACCAGGCACGCGAGCAAAGTACGCGTACTGGGGGAGCTCCCGGGCAAAGGAGGACACCCCCCCGCCGGTGAGTAGAATGGACTTGGCAACCCTAGCACTGCATAATGACATCACTTCCAGGTCAAGTTGGAAGTGATGTAGACATGTCACTGCAATGTTGGCTGAACCTCCCTCCTGTTCCTGGTGAGTCCCCCCCGATTCCCCTGCCAATTGGCAGGAGGGACCTGGCAACCCATCCTGGAAGTGACATCACATCCTCCGCAAACTCCTCCCTTCCGATGCCCACCCCAAACTCCTAGCATTTATTGAATCAGTGCTGGGAACTCTGTCTCTGACTTTAGTGCAAGATGCTGCTAACAAGCAGTCAGTTTGGTATAGTGGTTAAGTGTGCAGACTCTGATCTGGGAAAACTAGGTTTGATTCCCCACTTCTCCACTTGCACCTGCTGGATGACCTTGGGCAAGCCATAGCTCTGTACCAGCTGTTCTCTCAAGGACAGTTGTCTCAGAGCTCTCTCAGCCCCACCTACCTCACAGGGTGTCTGTTGTGGGGAAGGGAAGGGAAAGGAGTTTGTAAGCCACTCAGACTCCCTTGGGGAGTGAAGGGCGGGGTATAAATCCAATCTCTTCTTCTTCTTCTTCTTCAAGCTAATATTCCCCCAAATATTACTAATAAAAAGAGCAGCCAGGCTAACAAAGCCTAACTTACCTGACCAGGCTGTTGTTGCAAGGATAAAATGGAGGAGGGAAGTACGATGCTGTGAGCTGCGTTGGTGTCCATTGGGGAGAAAAAAGGAATACAAATCAATTAATTGGAAACAAAACATGGTCTGAGTGTGCCAGTTCCACTGAGAAGGGGAAGTTAAATATATTAAGAATTGAGCTGAACCAAGGGGAAAAAAAGAACAAGTTTATACAGCAGGAAACACACGCTGAAACAAAAGATACTCATAAAATTAAAATCAGGGTGGAGGGAACCATATACTTGACACCTTTTAAAAATAATCCCCTGAACCAAAATTAAAGCACCAATTTGAGTTCAGGAGAAAATGTTGTTTTTCTCCTTTGAAACGAACTTAAAATTCCCAAGTCATTATGTTGCACAAATGGGAATGATGTGAAGAGAAACGCAGTGCCATGTGAAGTTTGTGAGCAACCGGGACGCTGCCTGAATTCGAGAAGGACATCGTATGGCATGGACAAAGGAGGTGCAGTTTTTAATTTCCAAGAGACAGACTTCAGGCTCAACCTTGCAAATAAAAACACAGATGCTGCTGGCCTACACTATTTTGGCTGGTTTGACTGCCAATGTATTCCAACAATACTTCCCCCCAAAATACAGAAAGTTCTGTTGTTCCAGATTACAAGTTAAAATAAAATTACCATCGGGTTGCCAGCAGTGCTCCTTCTAAGCTGTGGAGTCTTGTGAACAACAATTCTACTTTGTGAGCTACTGGCATTGAAAGTTGTGAGTGAGCAATTTGGTTACTGCTTGAATTAGCTTGCTCTGGTGCCATCCTTCCTGGGCTAAGACAAAAATGTGTGAGCTGGAAGCGAAACCCCCCCCCCCCTGTGAGCTAGCTCACACTTGCCCAGCTTAGAGGGAACACTGGCTGCCACCCCCACCCCCAGTGGAGGTGGGAATCTACCACCACCAGGCCCCGCCACCAGGCACTGATAACTAGCCAGAGGGAACCTACCAAGAGAGAGAGGGAGGCCCAAGCTATATTGCCAGCATTGTGGTGATGTCATTTCCAGTGTGCACCAAAAGAGTTGTCATCACATTGGCGCCTTTCAGGTGACACTGTAGTATTTGGGCAAAACACTCTATGGTTGAAGCCATTTTTATCACAGAGTTTTTGCCCTGATACCAGAGTGCCACTCAGCATCACAGCATGATGATGTCACATGCTGAAAGTGAAATAGCCACATCGCTGACAACATCTCCTTGGCCTCCCTCCCACTCTAGCTAAGCCCCCCAAGCACTCCACCAATTGCCCTTAGGAGGGACCTAAATGACTACCAAGGAGAAACTGGCCATTTAACGTATAGGGAAATTTTCCAATGGGCCTCTGCCCTAAAGGCCCACTAGTGTCCAGAAGTAGGCAGAAACAAGCACCAGCAACTCAGCCAGTGCATCAAGGGCCAGACCCTTCATCAGCAATGGTAGTTGTCTCCTCCCACACTGCTGGTAGTCCAGGGGAGGACACAGTGTTACAGTGTTGCCTAGGGTTGCCAGGTCCCTCCTGGCAACTGGTGGGGAGAACTTAACCAGGAATGGGAGAGAGGCCTAGGCCATGTTGGCAGTGATGAAGTGACATAATTTCCAACATGCACCGGAAATGACATCATCATGTTGCTGACATTACAGCAATACTCTGGTACTTGGGCAAAAACTCTATTGTAAAAATGCATCTACCATAGAGTTTTTTGCCCAAATACCAGAACATTGCTGCAATATCAACAATTTTATGACATCACTTCTAGTACACGCTGGAAGTGATGTCACTGCTTTGCCAGTGACAGCAGCCTTGGCTGGCCTCCTTTGCCTACAAGACCCCCCACCAGCCAGCTGATTGGCCGCAGGGGATGGGTCCCATGGGTGGGAGAGCCCCCGCCTCCAGTGGGGGACTGGCAATACTAGTATTGACTATAGCATCACATGAACCACTCATCTGGGCCTGCTTCCAGGGTCTTTTTCACTTCCCAGCCTGCACCCAATCAACAGAAATACTAAGGGAGGGTCTTGATGGTGCAGACATTCAATTCCCCATTTCTCCAACCAGCTCCAAATGGGGCATGATGAAAAAATAAATAGAAGAACCAGCTATATACTATTATGTGAGGTTTGTGGTTTCCTAGCGGAAAGGAGGCTATTTGCTGGCAAACTGGGAATCTGTTTAAGAGGGAACCAGTACCGCACTACAGGACACAACAACTGGGTTTTTACTGTTTTAATTGGCCCCTAGAGAAGCATCTTCAGGCTGCTTTTCTCCCCAGAGGGACCCAAAACGGTTTGCAAAGAGAAAACTGTAGGTCACTCACTGCCTAGCGTCTCCAACAGAGTTTTCCTGCCTCCCTGTATGACACAGCTGACGGAGCTACTCCGAGTTCATGCCACTGATTGATTTTTGAAGGGCTTCTCATTTTGAAATAAGGACATTAAAAGTCCCAATTAACAACAACAAGTTCTTGTTTCACTCATGGCATTCATCTTCCCTAATTCTTATCTTAGGCAATTGACTTTGTGTTGACCATGATATAATGGTGGGGAAATTAGCATTTTATCTGCACTAGCAGTGGAGTATATGAGGCAATAAATAGTGTTTGTAAATGACTGGACGCTGAACCAAAGTCTCCCCCCCCCCCAGTGCAATAAATATAAATCCTGCTGTATGGGATGATCCTGTCCCTTGTCCATTGCACAGAAAAAAAATGTAATATAATTTAGGGATGATTCATGCATTCAGATGCAATTCTAGACTTCGGCATCACAGGAACTGTTGCTGGCAAGATCTGTGATCTCCCAGCTTCCGTGTTAATATGTATCTGGCAATGCTTGTATGTAGCGAAAATGTGTTGTGCAAATCTCTCTTATGTAGAGGGATGAGGATGACAGACCTTAAGTATGAACTTTCTGATTCATACTTACTATGAGTGATATCCCAGAAAATTTTATTTGGGGGAATAAAGATTCCAAAAGATGTTTACGCTCACCTGTTTTGATTTGTACATGAACATCAGCACAATCCTAAAAGGAGTTACACCCAAGCCTTCAAAGCCAACTGACCTCAATGGATTGAGAAGGGTGTAAACCTGTTTTGGATTGCACTTTATGACTTTAAAAAAATAAGAAGAGCCCTGCTGGATCAGACCAATGGTCCATCTAGTCCAGCATCACGTCTCACACAGTGGCCAACCAGTTCCTCTGGAGGGCCAGCTACAGGGCACAGAGACCTTCAGAAGAACGGACAAAGAGCCCTGCTGGATTAGAACAATGGTCCATCTAGTCCAGCATCCCATCTCACACAGTGGCCAATCAATTCCTCTGGATGGCCAACAACCAGGAATAGAGGCTGAAGCCTTCCCCTAATAAGAACATCAGAAGAGCCCTGCTGGATCAGACCAGTGGTCCATCTAGTCCAGCACCCTGTCTCACACAGTGGCCAACCAGTTCCTCTAGAGGGCCAATAACAGGGCAAAGAGGCTGAGGCCTTCATAAGAATATAAGAAGAGCCCTGCTGGATCAGACCAGTGGTCCATCTAGTCCAGCATCCTGTCTCACACAGTGGCCAACCAGTTCCTCTAGAGGGCCAACAACAGGGCAGAGAGGCTGAGGCCTTCATAAGAATATAAGAAGAGCCCTGCTGGATCAGACCAGTGGTCCATCTAGTCCAGCACCCTGTCTCACACAGTGGCCAACCAGTTCCTCTAGAGGGCCAACAACAGGGCAGAAAGGCCGAGGCCTTCATGAGAACATCAGAAGAACCCTGCTGGATCAGACCAGTGGTCCATCTAGTCCAGCACCCTGTCTCACACAGTGGCCAACCAGTTCCTCTAGAGGGCCAACAACAGGGCAGAGAGGCCGAGGCCTTCATAAGAATATAAGAAGAGCCCTGCTGGATCAGACCAGTGGTCCATCTAGTCCAGCATCCTGTCTCACACAGGGGCCAACCAGTTCCTCTTGAGAGCCAACAACAGGGCAAAGAGGCCGAGGCCTTCATAAGAACATCAGAAGAGCCCTGCTGGGTCAGCCCAGTGGTCCATCTAGTCCAGCATCCTATCTCACACAGGGGCCAACCAGTTCCTCTGGAGGGCCAACAACAGGGCAGAGAGGCCGAGGCCTTCATAAGAATATAAGAAGAGCCCTGCTGGATCAGACCAGTGGTCCCTCTAGTCCAGCATCCTGTCTCACACAGGGGCCAACCAGTTCCTCTTGAGAGCCAACAACAGGGCAAAGAGGCCGAGGCCTTCATAAGAACATCAGAAGAGCCCTGCTGGATCAGACCAGTGGTCCCTCTAGTCCAGCATCCTGTCTCACACAGTGGCCAACCAGTTCCTCTAGAGGGCCAACAACAGGGCAGAGAGGCCGAGGCCTTCATAAGAATATAAGAAGAGCCCTGCTGGGTCAGCCCAGTGGTCCATCTAGTCCAGCATCCTGTCTCACACAGGAGTGAGTTCTTTCATTGGTTGGGTGGAGACTGACAAGGGGCTGAATCTAGGAAAGAGAGAGAGAGAGAGAATGGTTCTTAAACAAAGCTCAGTTTATTCCAGTATACACTCTTAGGACAGAAAACACTTTGTAGCATTTCCGTTTCAGTATTCAGCGTAGCATTTTAATATTCAACGCAGAATATTTCAACCCAATACTTAAAACAGGGCACTTGTATCAAACGCCGAATGTTCTGAACTATCCACCAAGGTCTCACATGGAGCTACTGATGGTAGGGTTGCCATCCCCTCTGTGGGGGCAGGATTTCCCCTGCGTTCCCCAAGCAGAGCCCTGTCCCCAAAGAGCCCCATTGCACCCAACGTGCCTGGCATGATGATGTCACTCGTAGGTGATGTCATCGTGCCAGGCACATTGGGTGGGCGACACTCTAGCATTTGGTGACCATAGAGTTTTTGGCCAAATACTAGGAGCATCCCCTGCATGACGGGACCAGTGCGATGATGTCACTTCTGGGTGATGTCATCGCAGCACGAGCATGAAGAAGAAGAAGAAGAAGAAGAAGAAGAGATTGGATTTATACCCCGCCCTCCACTCCCCAAGGGAGTCTCAGAGCGGCTTACAAACTCCTTTTCCCTTCCCCTCCCCACAACAGACACCCTGTGAGGTAGGTGGGGCTGAGAGAGCTCTTTCCCAAGCTGTCCTTGAGAGAACAGCTGATACAGAGCTACGGCTTGCCCAAGGTCATCCAGCCAGGAGCCAGTGGAGGAAGAAGAAGAAGAGAAGAGATTGGATTTATACCCCGCCCTCCACTCCCCAAGGGAGTCTCAGAGTGGCTTACAAACTCCTTTCCCCTCCCCTCCTCACAACAGACACCCTTTGAGGTAGGTGGGGCTGAGAGAACTCTTTCCCAAGCTGTCCTTGAGGGAACAGCTGGTTCAGAGCTATGGCTTGCCCAAGGTCATCCAGCCAGGTGCAAGTGGAGGAGTGGGGAATCAAACCCGGTTCTCCCAGATTAGAGTCCGCGCACTTCACCACTACACCAAACTGGCTCTCATGAGCCAAGAACCCCAGGCTGGAGCCCCCCGCTGGCAGCCAGGTAAGACCTGGTAACCCGAATTGATGGCCATCCCCCTGCAGTTAGTAAACCAGAGACATATATTTTTGTTGGACCTTTAGCTGCTAGCATACCAACTGATGTACTTATGATGTAGGACCATGGATGTGACGCAGGCCCAACTAGAAATGACTTGAACTGAACCAAATTCCTTTCTATTTCTGGGGTCAGGAAGCTCCCAGAAAGTCACAAAGAGTCAAGGAAGCTAGATTCAAATACCTTATCTATCTAGATTCTGATAGTGACACCACCAGCTTCTGGAACGTATAAACATCCTCTAAGGCAAAAGTCATGTGCAGGGTTATTGGTACCAGAAGGCCACAGCCCCAGCAGAGTCCTGAAGCCTCCTGGGAAACAGAACCAAGAATTCAACGATAGAGGCTAATCACTATAAAAATTAAAGTAACGGGTTCAACAGAGGACGGAGGCGCAATCCAGGCCCTTATTCCATGACAGTTGCCAACCTCCAGGTAGGGCCCTGTCATTGACCAGGAATTACAACTGATCTCTGGACACCAAAAGATCAGTTTCCCCTGGAGAAAATGGCAACCTTGGAGAATGGGCACTACAGCATCACGTCTTGATCAGTCCCCGCTGAGCCTCCCTCCCACCCCCAACTCCATCCTCCACAGACTCCATCCCCAGATCTCCAGGAAATTTCCCATCCATGAGGTGCCCACCCTGTGAGTCCCAGCTGACCCTGGACAAATAGGGTCAAGGTGAATTGGCTTTGCTTCTCCAGCCTAGCAGGTTGACTGGATGTGAATGCAAAGGATTATCAGTTTGCATCATCCAGATTCTGCAGTTCATAAAGTTGCCTCATTGGCATACAATAGACCTTTTCCTTTCACGAAAGAACACTTTATTATCCATATAGCTCCAACTAACTCAACATCAAAAAAACTAAGATCATGGCATCTGGTCCCATCACTCCTTGGCAAATAGAAGGGGAAGTCATGGAAGCAGTGGCAGACTTCACGTTCCTGGGATCCAAGATCACTGCAGAGGGTGACTGCAGCCATGAAATTAAAAGACGCCTGCTCCTTGAGAGGAAAGTGATGGCAAACCTAGACAGCATAATAAAAAGTAGAGACATCACCCTGCGAACAAAAGTCCGTATGGTCAAAGCGATGGTATTCCCAGTTGTAATGTATGGCTGCGAGAGTTGGACTATAAGGAAGGCCGAGCGCCGAAGAATAGATTTTTTTGAATTATGGTGCTGGAGAAGACTCTTGAGAGTCCCTTGGACTGCAAGGAGATCATACCAGTCAATCCTAAAAGTAATCAACCCTGACTGTTTCCTGGAAGGCCAGATACTGAAGCTGAAGCTCAAATACTCTGGCCACCAAATGAGAAGAGAGCACTCCCTGGAGAAGACCCTGGTGCTGGGAATGATTGAACATCAAAGAAGGGGACAACAAAGGATGAGATGGTTAGACAGTGTTATTGATGCAACGAATGTGAAGTTGGGCGGACTCCGGAGGACAGCGGAGGAGAAGGGGGCTTGGCATGATGTGGTCCGTGGGGTCGCAAAGAGTCGGACTCAACTCTACGACTGAACAACAACAACAACAACATGTTTACACTCCACAGCCCAAGGTGCGGGATGCGTGACACAGTTTAGGTTAATCAAAATATGTTTCTTCCAGCTGTTTTTTTTCTTTGAAAGACAACCTGGAGATATCATCTAGCCAGAAGGAAAGCCGATTCTGCTTTCAGATTTGGTAAAACAGAGAGAATATATGTCATTATGTCCACTGCTGTAGCAAACCTCCCATTAAGCATCTAGGATTTTTTTTTAAAACGAAACAAAAAAACACGCACAAATGCAATATTGAAAATTATATGTAAAACGACACATGTCCAATGAGTGCAGGGGCAGGAATGAGATCTGCCTCTGCCACTATTCGACAGCAAAAATCAGGTTACAGTGCCGTCCTATATTTTATCCCTACATTTAGTAGCCACACAAGCAATATGAACTATCTGTCCTGCTGACTTTTCATAACTCTGGAAGTTCCTCACGAGAAGGTCTTTTTTGCCATCGGCCTCTCTCTCTTCGCTTTTATAAACAACCTGAGAATCCAGCTTTCCTTTGTCCTTCTCAGTAGGGATCTCTGGATATGTCATTTCTGGTTTTGTTTTTCTACAGATTCGTTGTGAGGGTTGTCAGCCTGCATTTATATTGTTGTTGGTTTCCTTGGTCGGTGCTTTTCTTTTACACCGTTTTACGCCACTATAGTCCAAAGCAGGTATCTTTGTAAGCATCCATTTTTTCCGTTAGTTGGTTGGGATAAAAGATGGCCGCAATTTCATCCAGAGCACCAAGAAATCATATTGATTGATTGATTGACTGATTTTACTTACTTACTTCATTTATACCCTGCCTTTCTCCACAATGGAGACTCAAAGTGGCTCCAGTCATTCTCTTCTCCTCCACTTCATCCTCACGACAACCCCGTGAGGCACTTTAAGGCCATCTTTAAAATGGAAACTTACATTCAGTAACTTCCCTGATTTTAAGGCTGCCAAGTCCCCCGGGGGGGGGAACCCTCGCTTGATTGGCTTGCTCCCCGCCAGCCCAGATTGGGCCGCTGGGGGGAACCCCACCCCCAAATTGCCAGGCTGAGGAGATGTGCCTGGTGTGGTGACGTCACCCGGAGGTGACGTCATCGCATCGGGCACATTATGGGGGTGATGCTCTATCATTCGAGGAAAAACTCTATGGTTTTCCCTCAGATTATACGGGTCCCAACGTGCCCAACGCAATGACATCACTTCCGGGTGACATGACTGTAGCATGTACGCCAGAAGACTCCCGGACAGGGACAGGACTTCCCCCGCTAAATGGTAAGTTCAACTTGGCAACCCTACCTGATTTCCTATTGTGGCATTTTTACCCTGTTTCCCTCCCCAGTGCAGGCCAAAAAACAACTTACAAAAATAAATTGTAAATAGACAGATAAAAAACTAAGAATACAATAAACAAGATTCTGGGCTGGTCCTGGATCTACTGGGACATCTTACTGAAAGCCACAGACTCTGTAAGCAGGCTTGCCAAACTCCCAGTGGGGCCTGGAGTTTTCCCAGAATAACAACTGATTTCTGGACAACAGACATTAGTTCTCCTGGATAAAATGGCAGCTTCAGACGAGTGACTTCATGAAGAAGAAGAAGAAGAAGAGGAGATTGGATTCATACCCCGCCCTTCTCAACCCGAAGGTGTCTCAAAGCGACATATAATCACCTTCCCTTCCTTTCCCCACAACAGGCACCTAGTGAGGCAGGTGGGGCTGAGAGAGTTCTAAGGGATAAATGGTGACTGGCCCAAGATCACCCAGCAGGCCTCATGTGTCTCAAAGCGGCTGATGATCGCCTTCCCTTCCTCTCCCCACAACAGGCACCTTGTGAGGTAGGAGGGGCCGGGAGAGTTCTGAGAGAAATGTGACTGGCCCAAGGGCACCCAGATTTTTTCCCATTGAATAGCCTAACAAGGAATATTCACATACCTGCCACAGGATCCCTGTGCATTGCAGGGGATTCTGGGAATTGTCTTAGGGTGCACGGTCCGTTCATTTAGAACAGTTTTGGGCTTCACCATCATATCGTATGAATTAAACATGTCACCAATGGGAGTGGTTTCACCCCGGGCTCCTGTGAGGCCTCCACTGAGGCAGTGGCGACCCCTCCACCTCACAGTGAGGCATTATCACACAGGCCCGTCCTCTGACAGTTTTTAGGATGGACAGATATGGTTATCTCTGGGTTGGGAAGTTCCTGGGGATTTAGGGGAGGAAACTGGGGAGGGCAGAGTTTGGGGAGGGGAGGGCCTCAGCAGCATGTAGTTCTTCGGGTCTACCCTCTGACGCAATCATTTTCTCTGGGGGAACGGATTCATGTCATCTGGCAATGAGTTTCAATTCTAGGGGATCTTAGAGTTGCCAAGTCCAGGTTGGAAAATACCTGGGGACTTTGGGGGTGGAGCCAGGAGAGGGAGGAGTTTGGGGAGGGGAGGGGCCTCAGCAGGGTACAATGCCATAGAGTCCATCCTTCAAAGCAGCCATTTTCTCCAGGGGTGCTGATCTCTCTCAGCTGGAGATCAGTTGTGAAAGCAGGAGATCCCCAGGCCCCACCTGGAGGCTGGGAACCCTAGGGGATCTCCAGGCCCTACCTGGAGGCTGGGAATCTTAAGGATCCACCCAGTGGTATAACCAGCATTGAACTAGTGGGTGCACTGCCCTGCCTGCTACACCCTTTGCTTCATCTGAGGGTTTGTTTGTTTGTTTGTTTGTTTTAAAAAAGCTTTTAATTTGTAAAAGGACAGTTTCCATTTAAAACGGGGAGAATCTGGTACATAAAAATGTTTAATTATTTATTTAGTCAATTGATAGCCTACATTTCTTTCTCCCCAATGGAGACCCAAAGAGGCATTATGTTGTTCTCCTATCCTCCTTTTTCTCCTCACAACTACCCTGTGAGGTAGGTTAGGCTGAGAGAGTGTGACTGGCCCAAGACCACCCAGCAAGCTTCCATAGCAGAGTAGGGATTCGAACCCCAGTCTCCGATATCCTTGTCTAACCTCTATGCCATGCCAGCAAAGGTATGGAAGGGTGCTTAAAGTGTGCATGTGTGAGGGACAATTCAAAGAAGGAATAGCCAACTTTTCCACCTTGTGGCCCAGATCCGAGGCCTTCAGCCCCAGCTAGTCCTAGCCACAGCACACACTTGGCTGGTTGCACTGCTCCAAGTAGCTTGTCCATGTCCGCAGTTTGGATAAAGTGAGCATATCCATTAAAGAAGGATAAGCGTGATTCTCTCAGGGTGGAGGGGATCAGCCACACTAACAGGATTAAAGTCCGGCTGAACCTGAGTGACTTCAGTTTGGTGTAGTAGTTAAGAGTGGTGGCCTCTAACTTGGAGAACTGGACTTGATTCCCCACGAAGCCAGCTTGGTGACCTTGGGTCAGTCACAGTTCTCTCAGAGCTGTTCTCTCACGAGCAGTTCTCTCAGAGCTCTCTCAGCCCCACCTACCTCCCAGGGTGTCTGTTGTGGGGAAAGGAAGGGAAGAAGATTGTAAGCTGCTCTGAGACTCCGAGTGAAGGGTGAGGTATAGATCCAACTCTTCTTCATCTGCTGCTGCTTCTTTGTCATCTGTTTCTGTTTTTCCTCCTCCTCCTCCTCCTGGTGCTTAGAAAATTGGACCTAGCAGGCTTTTAAGATTTGTTTTGATTGCTAACCTGTTTCAAACCTTTAGAAAAGTAGATGTTTAAGTTGGACCATTTATTCAGTAGCTTCTTCTCTATATAGCAGAAGTACACATTTGGAACAAAATAATGAGGTTCTAGATAGTTAGCTTGCCGAGAATCAGAGACCAGATCAGCCCGGTTTGTGGATTCTGAGTGGGTGGATGGAATGAAAAGGGGGGGAAAGTATAACCTGGAGAAGCAGGAGGTTAATAATTCTAGTTATTTCTAAGAGATTCTCAGGAATTTAGTTGAATCATCACATTAGATCAGACAGAGGTAACAAAGAGAAGAGGGGGGAAACGAAAGGATAGGCTAGTTGTAGGTTTAAATCAAAGGATTTGTAAAACACATTGCACGAATTATAAAACTTCTCCATGCATGGATTAAACATATAGTTTAGCTGGAGTTTTTGATAAGATTCAAGACACTACAAAAAGGCAAAAAGAGAAAGAAGCCTGTTCTAAAGAGTACTTTCCCTGTCACAAATGGCCGGGTTGTCCGGCATCGTGTGTGTGGGAGTATGATGGCGTTGTCTCTACAGGAGAGACCTGCAGAGACCTGTGTCTCCACGGAAGGCCATGTGAAGATAGTGAGAGGAAAAAGCGAGAGAGGAGGGGGCAGAGGGCAGCTCTCAGCTTCAGACAAAGAGAGGCATCCCATTCAAGGAGAGAACACCTATACATACTGTTACGTCCGCTGACCGCCACCAGGTGCCAGCGTCCTTAAGCCAGAGCTTGGTTCCAGAGAACAATAGGGGCCAAGGATCCTGAGCTACCTGCAGCCAGCCAATAAGACCTCTGCCAGGAAATTCAAACCCTCCAATGGGACTGTGTCTTGGGAAGGTGTATATAGCTGGCCTTTGGCCGGTTGTTTTCATCTTGTGTTGTGTACCAGTACACATGAGTTGATCATCACTCTGTTGTCCTGTGTCTTCATGCGTCAAACCCAGTACACAATACATACTTAGAGTCAGGGGTCATTTCGAGGGGGAATGAGCAGGAATGGCGTTCTGGGAGTAACAAGCCCAGGGCTAGAGCGTCACAGGCTCACTTCAGAGTCCAGTTCCCTTTATGGTACATGCTAGCACATGACAATAATTTCCCCTGCTGCCTGCACAGCTCCAGCACACCCAGGTCTCCAGCTCTGAGTCTGAGGAGTGAGTGCTGGGCTCAGGCAGCAACCCCGCCCCCTCATTAGTAGCCTCCTGGCTAGAGGGCCCCCTACTCCCAGCAGCCCTCACTCGTGGTGATGCATGGGGGGGTCTGCTGCTTGTTCTTGCTGTCGTCTGCGTTGTCCCTCCATGCCTATTTTCTTTGTGCTTTTGAAGCAGTTTTTCTCCAGGTAGGCTCGCCAGCTCTGAGTTGGGAAATACCTGGAGATTTTGGGGGGTGGAGCCTGAGCAGTGGGTGTTGCCTTCTGACACACTTCCGGTGATGTCAGGGGGTGTGGCATGTGCAAATAGGTTCTGCTAATGAGTTCTGCTAATGAGCTCCTGCACCTCTTTTTCTACAAAATGACCCCCTCTTAGAGTGATACAGCACCCTCCCGCCAACGTCCAGACAGGCTGAGTCACTCACTCCCACACCAAAGTGGCTATTTTTTCCAGGTGAACTGGTCTCTGTTTCCTGGAGATCATTTATAATCCCGGGAAGTCTTCAGTTACCACCTGGAGGCTGGCAAGCCAAGCTGGATCCAACCCAAGAGTCAAAGAACCCCACAGGTTTTAGGATGCTGGGGAAAAAAATGAAACAGGAGATACGAAAGAGTGTCAGCTTGTCAAAGGGTGTGTCCCACATCCCAGAGGTTTTTCTTTCATTTGGGAATACGAGACACTGCTGACTCTTCCCTGCAGATCTAACTACTCACAGCCAATGTTCCCTCTAAGCTGTGGAGTCTTGAGAGCAAAAATTCTGCTTTGTGAGCTACTGGCGTTAAAGTTGTGAGCAAACGATTTGGCTGCTGCATAAAAGAGTTTGCTCTGGAGCCATCCTCCCTGAGCTAAGACAAAAATCTGTGAGCCGGAGGCTAAAAAACTGTGAGCTAGCTCACACTAACTCAGCTTAGAGGGAACATTGCTCACAGCCCCAAACAGCAAAACCAGTCTCCCTTCTTTTCTTTGTTTTAGTGGGAAGCCTTCTTTCCCCATTGAACATACTTGACTCTGGCACCGAGATCAGAGCAAACTACAGAGAACAAAGGCTGAGGTCTTCCTTTGAAGGAATCTGAGTTTATTGAAGGGAAAGACAGTGGGCCAAGGCGAGCTGACAGAGGTGCTGTGTTTGCCTTCTCATTACATCCATTGCAAACTCTGCGGCGGTTTGCCCTCTTCTTTTCTACCTGCAAGATGGGAACAAAGGAGAAAGTTGACACGACTCCGTCGGTCGAGCCACAGGACGCCAGCCGAGTGCTGCGGTGGGGCCCTTTTCATCTTGGAGTGATAAAAATTGCACCACTCATTGACGGAGGGATGTCAGGATTTGTTACCGTGCCCTGCCATCTTCCTAGAGATGTCGGATGCTTTGGGGCAATGTTTCGAAATTTCCTCCAGACAGAAGTTGGTTTTTTTAAGAAGTTTCTATCAGACGTCGTTTTGTGTTATTGTTAGCGAGGACTCCTCCTCCAGATTCCAGGCTCTGAAACCCCGATCGAGTCTCTTAATACATGAAACATGAAAGAGCCACAGTCTGAGTCAGGCTCACTTCTCCTGCCCTTCACATTGCATTAAGGCCAGTTTGTACAGAGAGTGGAGGAAGTACCAACACTTTTCCTGGACTGCACAATTTCAGGCCACAGTTGGCGGTATGGGTTGGATAGCTGAATGCTCCCCTGTGAACAAAATTCAACATGAACACTGAAAAACAGCAGGTCAAGGAGGAAGCCCTGCCAAAGCTGTCTGTCTGTCAGGCTGCTGTTTTGTGTCCACATAATGGGCAGGTCCTCTGCCCTAGATGGCCCAGGCCAGCCAGCTCTTGGAAGCTAAGCAGGGTTGGCTGTGGTTAGTAATTGGATGGGAGACCCCCAACAAAGTCGAGGGCCACTTCTACTCTGTCATTTTTATCACTTGTTTGTCCCTATTGCTTCAGGGTCCCCCCCCCCCCCCAAAAAAAATGTGTTTTGCTCTCTCTAGTCTGCTGTGACTGGACAGCACTTTGCCCCACCGACGGTCTGGATCCCACAGAAGACTTCCACATTCACAACAGTACTTTTGCAAGGAGAAGTTCCAAAATCACTCCTTGCTGTCTACTTGTACTAAGTGAAACACTTGCGTCCCACTGTCTATTCCGAGGGTGCAAGATATAGCACGAGGTATTCCTTCCAGCACGATTCCAAAAGCAAAATGAATACAATCATGTGGACAGGAGCAATGCTCCCTCTAAGCTGTGGAGACTTGTGAGCAAAAATTCTACTTTGTGAGCGACTGACATTAAAGTTGTGAGCGAGCAATTTGGCTACTGCATCAGTTAGTTTGCTCTGGAGCCATGCTTCCTGAGCTAAGATGAAAATTTGTGAGCAGGAGCCTAAAAAATGGTGAGCACACTGACTCAGCTTAGAGGGAACACTGGACAGGAGTCCTCTTGGTGAAACTGGGGACCTGGGCAAAAGTTCAGAATGGGGGCCCAGAAAAATGGCCATCCCATGGTTGGGCCTCTCTGCTGGGGCCAAGCAAGGGATGGTCCTCATCTCATATGAGGTAGGCAGGAGCTACCACTGGAAGTCTGGCAGCAAGTAGAAAGCAGGGGGTAAAATGGCTCCCCACAGCTTTTCATGGGGACTGGAAAGCAATGGTTTAAATGGCTCCCCAGCTGAACAGCCGGGAGTTCCCCACCGCTCAGCTATTTGTTTAAATGGCCCCCTGCCTTCTGCTCCCCATGGCTTTTCACGGGGAGCAGAAAGCAGGGGTTTAAATGACTCCCAACCATTTAAACCAAACAGCTGAGTTGTTTTTAATGAAGAGCTGTTTGTGAACAGCTGTTTGGTATGAAGAGCAGAAAGTGGGGATTTAAGCCCCCCCACTTTCTCTTCTTCACAAACTGCCACGAACTGCCATGAACATGAAATTCATGAAAGTTCGTAGCAGTTCCTCAGTTTATGAACTTTACCTCGTGAACCATGAACTGGCCAAAATTCGTGAAAAACTTTAATTCATCAGCCAGTTCATGCCCATCCCTATTCTAGAACCCACCAATTTGTCTGTGTAGCGGTCCACAGTGTCTGTAAAACTCTCTTCCAACACCACATTTCAAAGGGATCGATTTTCTTCCTGACAGCTTTGTCATGGTCCAACTTCCACACCCATACATAGTAATGGGGAATACTGTGGTATGAATTATTTTGATCTTGGTCACCAGTGATGCATCCTTGGCAACCAATACTTACAATTTTAGTCACATGTTCTGCTGGACATGTGTTGAACATGAGAATTATTCAATACACATATAAAGAAAGATCAAGTGTATACACTGGTAGTAGATACGCTTACTGTATCTCACGAACAGGGCTACTCTGTATGTGCAGTGGTGCTACTACATAAAAAGAGAATAAAGCTTCTGACATTACACTTTAAATCTATTTTATTAGGTTCGTGATTATGTTCCCAAGCTTCTAAACTCTGGTTCATGATCAGAATCTGTGGTAAAAATTTTCCTTTCCCTCCCTACGCCACACCATTCTCTAATGAAACAAGGTTATAGATCTGATACGACTTCCAAAGAAATAAATCCTATCACATTTTCTTCTTCTTTTTTCTGTTGTCGAGCATGACTGAAAACTGAGAATCTCTTGAAACCAGAAAAACGCTAGACCACATCAGGAAATACAAATCTCAATCAGGACTTTGTTATTTGTGGTTTATGCCATTTTGATAACAAGCGAGATGTGATGGTTTGGTGGGAAAGTGGGGGTTTTGCTCTCTGACAGTTCCTGTTTTTCAAATCCCTGTAATTTCTCTGACTATATCGTATCTCCTTTTTTTTGTAACCAGAAAAATCCTATTTGTAGATGCTGATAGAAATGAGGTCTCGTTCCCAGAGCATCTGAGATTTCATCCTAGGATAAAATCTTGCCTTCTTTAAATAGATTGTTGTAAAATCCAAACCCATACGGTTTCCACATTCCAAAATCCCTTCGCTGCTGGCCGAAACTGAATAATTCATCATTTGTAACTGGAAGCAGTGGTGATAAGACAAGGGCTATTCAACTGCCGCGTTTAAGAGAAACTTCTAATAATGTGTTAACTATAGAGTGGTCTTTTGTGCAACGTAAACGCTTCTTTGTTTTTCCTATTTTAACTTGTCAAATTCGCTGCCACAGAGTGTAGTAACAGCTACTAGTTTAGCTGGCTTTCAAAGGAGATTAGAAAAAGGCATGGCGCACAAATCCAACAGTGGCGATTAGCCAGGAGGACTAAATGGGATGAGGTTCCATGTTAAAAGGCAGTAAGAACACAATAACAGAAGAAGAGCTCCGCTGGATCAGACCAATGCTCCAACTAGTCCAGCATCCTGTCTCGCACCGTGGCCCACCAGTTCCTCTGGAGGGCCAACAACAGGGAGAAGAAAAAGGAGGAGGAGGAGGGGGAGGGGGAGAAGAAGGTTGGATTTATATCCCTCTCTTCACTACCCAAAGGAGTCTCAGAGCGGCTTACAATCTCCTTCCCTTTCCCCTCCCCACAACAGACACCCTGTGAGGTAGGTGGGGCTGAGAGGGCTCTGAGAGAACTCCTGAGGCCTTCCCCTGATGTTGCCTCCTGGTGGTGGGATTCAGAGGTTTAGTGCCTCTGAATGTGGAGGTTCACCTCAGTCACAGGGGTCCGTTGGAGCGGGAGCGCACAGGAGCGCAGCTCCGGGAGTGAGGAGCCCAGGGGGCAGGCACATGACCAATCCCCCACCCCTCCTCGGCTTCCCCAAGCAGTGCAGAGGCGCAGCGCCCCGGGGAAAGCCCTGCTAGAGTCTTTATTGTTTTTAATGTTTTGTTTTAATATTGATAATTTTATCATTGTTCCTTTTATGACTGTGTGCTGCTTTTCCAGAGACTTGCTCAAGGTGGCATATAAATTTTCTAAGTATACAATTTTTTATCTGGGCACATGGCACATAAGTACTGGAGAAATTTCACCAACCCTTCAGCAGCTTCCACCCCATCAGTTTGGTGTAGTGGTCAGGAGTTGTACTCTAATCTGGGAGAACCGGGTTTGATTCCCCAGTCCTCCAGATGCAGCTGCTGGTGTGACCTTGGGCCAGTCACAAGTTCTCTCAGAGCTGTTCTCTCATGAGCAGTTCTCAAAAGACCTCTCTCAGCCCCACCTACCTCACAGGGTGTCTTGTTGTGGGGAGAGGAAGGGGAAGGGATGGGTGGTGCACATGTCCTGGGTATCTCAAGTCTACTAGAAACCTGGTGGTTTCAAGGGAGCAGGAAGAGAATGAGGGTGTGTTCTTGACGCTTATTTTTATTGCACAAAGTATTGGATGGGGAAGGGAATGGAGGAAGAACAGGTCAGTTTCACTCCCCTGTGGAGTGGAGCCTGAGGGGTGGGTGTTGCCTTCGGACACACTTCCGGCACATTAGGGGGTGTGGCATATGCAAATGAGTTATGCTAATGAGTTCCTGCACCTCTTTTTGTACGAAATTACCCCGGCTCAGTCACCATGATCAGTAGCCACTGATCGGCCTATCATCCATGAATCTATCTAATTTCCCTTTAAAGCTGTTTATTCCTGCGGCCATCACAACATCCTCTGGCAGTGAATTCCACATTTTATTCACTCGGTGTAAAGAAGTATTTTCTTTTCTCTGTCCTGGATCTACTGCTCTCTGAATAATACCTCTGAATATCAGTACCAGGGGTTGAAAACAGGACGCAGATTTGGTCTCCAGGCTCTATTTGGAAAGCCTTAAAGGGGGGAGTGGACAGACCTTTGGTATAATCTCATGAAGCTGCCTCATACTGAATTTGTCCATCAAGGTCAGTATTGTCTACTCAGCCTGGCAGCAACTCTCCTGAGTCTGGACCCTGTTTGAAACCCTGGTGTTTGTCTTGTAGGATTGCCAGCCTCCAGGTGGGGCATGGGGATCCCCCGCTTTTACAACTGATCTCCAGCTGACAGAGATCAGCTCCGCTGGAAAAAATGGCTGCTTTGAAGAGTGGACTCTATGGCATTGTAGCATGCTGAGGCCCCTCCCCTCCCCTCCCCAAACCCCACCCTCTCCTGGCTCCACCCCCAAAGTCCCCAGGTATTTTCCAACCCGGACTTGGCAACCCTAGTGTCTTGCTTACATGTGTGACTCAGCACACGACACTTAGCTTCTGAGATCTGACAAGATCAGGCTACTAAGCATTACACAGGGCTGCTGGTGAAAATGGCAGTCCTGCGTATAAGTGGAACATCATATGCCCTGGTATTGTTACGCGGTGTGCTTCCATGCCCCTGTCAGTGTTGTGGAGCTGGGTGGTGGAATGTATGGTGTGATGACCGATCATGGAGTAAACCGTTACGAAGGGACAGGAAAAGAAGTTGGCACAGAGTTACCATTTTTGGCGGCAGCCTTGTGTTTCACCTAACTGAGTTCCCCTGCAATTGGACAAAAGTTGCTGGTGGGCTATTTGCTCCTGATGGAAAGAACCATGCTATACAGAACAGCTTTCCTGGGGAGAGGGGGCATGTGTGACATCTCACAGCCCAATGGAACACGACCAAATCTGAAATGAAGAGAGTTATTTCAACTTCAGATATAATACCTCCCCCGCATGACTTTCCCCCCTAGTGCTGTTTATTCCTGCTTACATTCCGAATGGCTCGGGGAAAAAAGTGCTGACTTTTGGTCATTATTTATAAACTACAAAACCAAGGAGTGGAGAGAAATGCAGCTGTTGACCTGTAGAATCCTCTTTCATGCCTTCCTTCGATTCCCGCCCCGCCCCCCATCTCCCGCCGTACCAAAGGACAGAGGGCCAAGGCTGCTGTCATGATCCTGGCATTTTCTCTTCCCGGCAGGAGTAAAATCTATGACGGTGGCAGGACTCTCTCTGGGCTTGCAAAGAGCTGCAGAATCAAAAAGCTCGCTTCCGTCTGTTTATCGCATTATGAATCTTTTGGGGTTTTTAAAAAAAAACAATGGGTTGCGTGGATTCTCTGTCAGAGTTTCATACGAGGATTTAAAGAACTGTTTTAAAGAGAATCAGAACACAGCTCCAGTTAGCCCAATCTGTATTTTCTGTTCCTAGAGTCAGAAGGGATCTCCGGGGTCATCTAGCCCAACCCCCTGCACAATGCAGGACATTCACAAATACCTCTCCCCCACACCCCCAGGGACCCCCTGGTCCATGCCCAGAAGATGACAAAAAAAACCTCCAGGATCTCCAGCCAAACTGGCCTGGAGAAAAATCACTTCCTGACCCCAAAGTGGCGATCAGCATTTCCCTGGGCGTGTAAGAAAGGGCCATGAGAACTGAGCACTGAGGCAACCCTTCCTGCCCTCCCTTCTCGTGATCTGCCTAAGTTCATAGAATCAGCATGGCTGTCAGATGGCCCTCTAGCCTCTGCTTAAAAACTTCCAAAGAAAAAAGGGCCCAGCCAGGATGGCCAGTGGCTCAGATTCCCTTCACTCACCATGGGCCCACTCCTAAAGAGAGGGTATTGGGAGAGTCCAGGGTCAGCCCATCCCTTATTAGGCTGGCCTAGGGAGGAACACGGAGGAAGTGCCAGGCTGCTCCCATGATGCTCAGGGACAGGATGGCTTGTGAGAGAGAAGGTCACGGGTGAACTAGAACTCTCCTCCTCCCCATAACTGAGGCTTAACTAAGGCTGGGCTAGGAAACAGGAACACTGGAGAGTGCTGTAGCCCTGGACTCCAACCTACCACATACTGGATGAGGGGTATGCTTCTGGGTTACAGTGTGTATGAATAAGATCTTGGGGTGCAGGTGGATTGTAAGCTAAATATGAGCAGTCAGCGTGATGCAGCAGCACAAAAGGCTAATCCAGTCCTGGGGTGTATCAACGGAGAGTGACATCCAAACAGCAGGATGTCATTGCCCTGCTGGTATATCGCATTAGTCAGGTGGCACCTGAACCACTGTGTGCAGTTCTGGAGGCCTCACTCCAAACAGGGAGTGGACAGAATGGGGTGGGTGCAGAAGAGAGCAGAAGACAGGACTCGGAATAATGGGTTTAAATTATGGGCTGATAGTACCTCTCTGGTCATTAGGATTTTTCAAAATATTGTACAAGTAATTCAAGCAGAGGAATCGGGAGTCTAGGGAGGTGTTGAGGTCCCCCTCACTGGCAGTCTTCAAGCAGCGACGAACACTTGTCAGGGATATTCGAGACCGATCCTTCATTGAGCAGGGGGTTGGACTAGATGGTCTGTATGGCCCCTTCCAACTCTGTGATTCTCTCACAGCATTCCAATATGCCTTGCACACAGTTTAGAAATGACTTTCCTACTGTTTGAATGAGCACCTGATCAAATATATGCGACACTTACATGAACTGCTGGCACTTTTGCCTGCTCTTCACACATCATTTCCAAACACTGACTATAAAATGGAGTAATGTTTCTACTGTGAGTGTGCGGGACGTACATTGTTCTGCTTTCTTTTACTAGATATTCTACTCCATTACTAGGAAGAACTTCATGCCTTGTAACTGTGCCTTCCTTCCTTCCTTCCTTCCTCCCTCCCTCCCTCCCTCCCCCTCCCTCTTTCTTTCTTTCTTTCTTTCTTTCTTTCTTTCTTTCTTTCTTTCTTTCTTTCTTTCTTTCTTTCTTTCTTTCTTTCTTTCTTTCTTTCCCAACATCACTTGTTTCAGATATTCCACGTTAGGTTTACAAAGTGCACCTAAGGTTTGGGAAAGACAGTGGCTCACATGAATACCTCAAACCAGTCACGGATTGTGGGAAAGGGTTGCCTTCGCTTATGCTTTCTGTTCTCCGGCAATCTTCTCCAGCACATGTTCTGCGGTGTGACCTAGTTTCATTGGGCCCATGTGGAAGGTGGCGTGAGCAAGATATCCTTGGGTTTCAAGAGCCTCAGATCTCACCACTGTTCCTCCACTGATATGCGAGTTGGTTTAATAGGAATCTAAGCTGGTATCACTTACATTTACCTGGAGTTGAAAGGAAGGGCAAACAGGAGAGGGCAAATCGCAATGGAGCTCTCTTTCACCTTGCAGTTCTGCCACATCTCCTTGCTGCTTCACTTTCTCTGCTCTCCTATCGGTATTTGTATCATACATCAACTTGCATAGGTTTGGGACTGATTCTGATTATCTCTGTGAGGCACCATGCTACTGGCTGGACTAGAAATAGAGTTGCCAAGTCCAGGATGGAAAGTCCCTGGGGACTTTGGGGGTGGAGCCAGGAGAAGGTGGGGTTTGAGGAGGGGAGGGGAGGGGCCTCAGTATGGTACAGTGCCATAGAGTCCACCCTTCAAAGCAGCCATTTTCTCCAGGGGAGATGATCTCTGTCAGCTGGAGATCAGTTGTAAAAGCAGGAGATCCCCAGGCCCCACCTGGAGGCTGGCAGCGCTAACTAGAAGTAAACACAGCACGGCCAGAAGCGACAATGGAATATCAACACCAAGACATGCCAATAAGAAAGCTGAGGGGAGAGAGAGCACAGAGTCACTGAAAGATAAACGGAAGGGACACTATAGGTAGTAATCAAATCATATAGTTGGAAAGGAAATCCATCATGGGCTATCCAGTCCAAGCCCCTGCTCAGGGCAGCAATTAAAAGCTAGAAGTTTCCAACAGATTGTGTCAGGTTTCTCAGGGTTTGTTTAGCATAGCTAGGCCTTAGGCTCTTGCTGTCCAAGTAAAAGAACCAATCATTTCTCCTCAGATCGAAACAAACTGTATTCTTTAATATTCGACACCAGCTTGACACAAACAATCAAAAAATGAAGAACTGGGCATGGGGGAACTGTCTTTGTTCTTATTCTGTACTAGGAATAAGGCCTGTTGTGGAAATAAATACAACGGGCTCTAGAAAAAGGCTCTGGGAGAGTGCCACGGCCTTGGGCACTCAATGTCAATTTGCTGTGGCAACCTCAGCAGGGTATAATGACACAGAGTCCTGTAAGGCTGGGCAGCATCCTTATGGACTTTTCTGATTTATAGGGGCAGCGTATGGACTATGATATCAGTTATGTGGGACATGAGAGTACACTAGGTGACCAGTGGGAAGATGGGAATAGATGCCTACACTACAGGATCAGAGTACCATTTTCTGAGGTTGCCACCTCCAGGCAGGAGGGTGACACAGAGAACAAAGACACTCTCTCACACAAAGCCATGAGGTTACAGACTTACACCCGCAACTCCATACAGATATACACTCTTCGCACGTATGCCTGCTTGTGCCCCCTCCTGCCAGCCTTCATCTCCATTTGCTACATCAAAGGACTTCACTCCTGGGTCCGAAGACAGCGGGGTGCTTCCTGAAGATCAGTTCCCATGGCCAGCGTTCCTGTGATCCAGAAGATTGGCGCCAGATCCCGCTGACAGCAACATCCTGCCCTGGCCATCAGATAGATTTGAATATCGACCACTCCTTTAACACCTCCTTAGTGGCTAGAGATAGCAAACGGACCTTCTATAGGTTTTCTAGGGATGGCATCATAACTGGCCATCCTTCCCAGGTACCACCTCCCAATAAAAGCTGCCCCCCAAGATTCCAGTTCAGTTCCAGTTCCTGCTCTAGTTCCTTCCTTGTCTCCCATCCTCCCTCACGGACCCCTGCGTGCACCACTGGGGTCTGCCACATGGTCTTCTGATGGTTCAGAGCCATGATCCCTCATCTTCTTCCCAAGGACTTCTCATCCTCATTTTCCAGCCGGATTCCACTGCTTCTATAGAGGTAAATATCACCCTCGACGGAAACCATCAATAATCTGCTCATGCACACGTCTCTGTAACTTCTATCTAATTTCCTAGTAATGTATGCTTGTATGAATGACAGAACAACATTGTTTTGTACAATCTTTTATTATATTTCAGTAAACAAACTATCTTATACTCTTTAAATTGAGTCTGTGTCAGTTTCTCAGAAGTATCGGTTAGTGCCGCCTCTGTATATACTGGTGAAGGTCCCATAAGCATATTGATAAGAACTAATATTCCCCAAATATTAATAACATAAAAAGCAGTCATGCTAACAGTCCACCATTTTCTCCAGGGGAACTGATCTCTGCTACCTGAAGAGCAGTTGTTATTCTGAGTGATCTCCAGCCTGCACCTGGAGATTGGCAACAGTGGTTCCCCTAGAGGGAATAGCTGGTTTGGAGGCATTGTACATGTCTGAGGCCCCACCTCGCCTCAAACCTCACCCTCACCAGGCTCCATCCCTCAAATCTCCAGGAATTCCCCATCTGGAGTTGGCAACCCTATCTCCTTCCCAGCCAAGCATCAACCTACCTTTATTTCCCCCTCACTCTTCAGCTTCCCACACACCCCTCCCACTTGCAGCCTCTATCGTGCTCTGAAGCCCTGCCACGTCACATTGGCTGTCATTGGGGGGGGGGGCATCTCAGCAGGGTATAAGGACACAGACTCCACCATTTTCTCCAGGATTTACCGCGCTCTGAAGCCCTGACAGTCACATCACCCTCTTTTCCCACACTTTTTGGCCTTGGGGCAGCTGGGAACTGTGAGCCAGCAGATGAGGAAGCTCCATTCAACCCAGTCAGTGATACCCCTGCAGGCCCCTCTCTGGAACTACAGCTCAACTGAACCTTATGCGGGAACATTTTACCACAGACAGCAGCCATCTTACAAACACAGGTAACTGCCATTTCATTACACCTACCAACAGCCACTGAGGGAACAGTTGGTCCCACACAGGAGGCAAGCAGGAGAAGCATCTTCCTCAAGAAAGAAAGCTGTCTGCCAGAAATTCGGGCAGGGCACAGAGGCTGAAGGAGTGGGTGGGGAAGAGGAGCAGACCCAGCACCCAGCCAATGGCACATGAATACTCACAGCCAGTGATAGGGACAGCTTCTGAGTGAAACATCAGGAAGCCAACTGATTTTGGAGCATGTGGAATGTTCTGGAGAGTGCCACTGCCAAATCAGGATTATTATATAGAGAGATTAGTTAAAACTTATAGTTTTGTGAGGCCTTTTCTGCCAGAGTTCTGATAGGGAGGGGAATTCAGTGTAGCAGCTCACTTTGTGGACTTTGCCTTGAGACTGGCTGTTGTCTGGCTGCTGGGGGCTAGTACATGGCTATTCAGCCCCATCTGATCTACAGCTCTCTCAGCTCTCAGGCTTCTTCCACCTCCTGAGGGAATTCTGCGCTGCAGGTATTTAGATTCTGGCTCTGTCCCTGTTTTCTGAGTCCTTCCTCTGTGTCCCTGGCTGACTAAACTAGGCCTACTTATACTATTTATTTATTTGTTTGTTTGTTTGTTTCATTTATATCCCGCCTTGCCAGTAATTCAACCCTCCTGGCAACCAGTGGGGGATAGGGACAGGGATCAGCAGGAGGCCCATCCAACGTAATGCGGAAGTGATGTCTTCACGTCCAGAATGTTGGGGGGACACTCTGTTCTTTGGGCAAAAACTCTATTGTAAGTTTGGCTTCTACCATAGAATTTTTGCCCAGAGACCAGAGCGTTGCCCCGACGTCCCAGCCATGATGATGTTACTTCCAGGTCACGTGGGCAGTGATGTAGACAGGTCGCTGCATGTCAGACGCATCTCCCTCTTTTTCTGGGTAAGTTCCCTTCCTGCTGGCCAGGTGATCGGTGATGGGGAGGTGGGGTCTGACAGGGAGTCTGTCTACTGGAAATTATACATCAAAGGGGGATTGAAAAATCTAACTTTTAATTGGCTCCTATCAAAGTTTGCTAAAGGGGGCCAATAGGATTGCTTCATTCTCCCTGCTGTCTGATTGGTTCCTCTCTAACTGGACTAAGGGACCAATATGACAGCTATATTTTCCCTCCTTCTCTAATTGGTGTCCTTTACAAACCCTGAATTTGCATGATTGTTCCGCTTTCTAATAAATATACAGACCTTACATTAATTCTAATAAATATACTTTTCTATTTACAATTGTATACATACCGCACACACAAATACATAGATTAATTTTATTTATTTATTTATTTATTTATTTGATTTCTAAGCCGCTCTCCCTGCGATTGCAGGCTCAGAGCAGTGTACAAGACCTGGTACTCCAGGATTCAGACCATACTAAAACATTAAAACAATATAAAACATTATATTTAAAACCACATAAAAACACAAATTAACAATCTAAGGTGCTCAACACTCAGTCCTAAAAATTCAGATGGCGGCATCCTAATCACTCCGGAGCCCCTGTTTCCTCGTGGCAGATGGTACAAGTAGCGGTCAGGCTTTAATAGGTATGCTGCAGGAGAAAAACAGAGAGGGGGAGGGAAGGTGGAAGTAGCGGCCCCTACTCAAATGCCTGGCGGAAGAGCTCCGTCTTACAGGCCCTGTGGAACTGCACTAAATCCCGCAGTGCCCTGATCTCCTCCAGGAGCTCATTCCACCAGATAGGGGCCACCACTGAGAAAGCCCTCCCCCTCGTGGTAGCGAGCCTGGCTTCTCTGGGGCCAGGTATAGTCAGCCGGTGTTGGGCCCCAGACCGTAGTGCTCTCCGGGGTACATACAGGGAGTTTCTTTTTTAAAGTTTCTTCACAGACGTTTTTTCAGCCTCCGTTTAGAAACCTCCAGTGAAGGAGAGTCCACATTTTCCCACAGCCTAGATAGGACTAATTGATTTGTTGATTTTAATTTGTATTTTTGTATGATTTAAGCTGTTGTAAATTGTCCAGGGCCCTGTGTACTCAAGGATGGGGTGATTCAGAAATTCAATTAACAACAGCAGCAGCAGTAGCAGCGGCAACAACACACAAACCTGCCTTATACTGAATCAGACCCTGGGTCCATCAAGGTCAATATCGTCTACTCAAACTGGCAGTGGCTCTCCAGGGTCTCAGGCAGAGATTGTTCATATTGCCTACTACTTGATCTTTTTTAACTGGAGATGCCAGGGACTAAACCTGAGGCCTTCTTTGCAGAGGCGTCGACTTTTAAAATCCCGGGGGGGGGGGCTCTTGTGCACGCGCGCTGGGACCATGTCCCCGTCCCCCCCGGACTGGCCTAGCCTGGCCACTCTTGCCTCTGTGGGGCCAGCTGGGCAACTGCCCAGCATGCCAGGCTAGTCCCGGGGTGGGGGGGAGGCGGCGGCGGCAGCAGCCTGCGGGCGGGCAAACGAGGCGGCCTCCCCCCACCTGCTCCCCCCGCCTATCCCCACCGCCTCCCCCCCCCCCGCCTGCTCCTGCCTCCGTTCCTCCATCCAGCACGCTGGGCATTTGCCCAGCTGGTTCCTGGACGGAGGGAGGGAGGAACGGAGCAGGGGGAGAGGCGGTGGCAGCGGCAGCCGGCCAGCCAGCCGGCCTGGGTGCTCCATTTTCCCAGGGGTGGCTGAGCCCCCCCCCCGGGAAATTTCGGGGGTGGCTCGAGCCCTCGAGCCCCCCCGTAGTTTACGCCTATGCTTCTTTGTGCCAAGCAGAAGTTCAACCACTGAACCGCTCCCCCAGTCTAGGTAACCGAATCATCACCAGATCACCACGACCTTTTAATGTTTAAGCAAATCTATCCTGCTGGAACCTAAACCCATAAAAATCAAGTGCTGCTCTTAGCAGAGAACAAGTTTTGGATCTCTTCCGTGTGGCAGCTCTTGTATTTGAGGAGTGTAATCGTGCCTCCCTCAGTCTTCTTTTTTCCAGCCTAAATTCAGCTCCTTCAACCCTTCCTCGAAGGACTTGTTTTCCAGACTCAGAGACATCTCTGTTGACCTCTCTGAACCCATCCCCAATTTGTCTGCAACTTTCTTGAAGTGAAGTGAAAGATGAAGGCGAGCATGTCTGAAAGGATTCAGGGGAGGGCAATGAAGATGAGGAAAGGAGGCCAGGTAAAACACCACCGCCGCCGCAAAAAGATCCCATCCCTGACCATCTTGCGAGCACAACTGAAACACTGACACTATTCCTACCCCCTTCCGTGCCAGACCACACTTGAAACTAGACTAAGAAGACGAAAACAATTCCACCGCAATGAGTCATTACGGGAAGGCCAATCAGAGTGAATTACTTGCACTGCCTATATATAAGCAGAGTTTCCACAGCTGCTTTTTCATGGTGGTGTGCTGACTTCATGGTTACCCAGATAATCCCCCTGACACATCACAGCTTGGAGACAGAGCTACAGTCAGAGATGGATCTCTGTTGACATTCATAAGATACTTGCAGGATTACGTCTAAGGTTTGTGTGGTGGAACAGCCCCACTTTGACCCGCAGGCCCTGTCCCGTCAACTGTTCGCATGTGCCGTCCACCTGGTTTTCACAGCTCCCTGAGAGGCCTGTCTCTCCCCCTGTCCATTCACTCACTCATTGTTGGAACTGTCCAGTGAGAGGACCAGGGCTCCCAGCTTCACTTCCCTGCATTGCTGTTCTAAGGCCACACCTCTTGCTTGCGTCTCCTGCTACCCAGCTTCTAGTTGCCACAGGGACATCTTACTACACTTTCTTGTGACCGGGAGAGTAGCCACTTGCTGATTGGCTGCCCCTCCCCTTCTCCTGGTGAGAGCCAGTTTGGTGTAGTGGTTAGGAGTGCGGACTCTAATCTGGGAGAACTGGGTTTGATTTCCTGCTCCTCTACACGCAGCTGCTGGTGTGACCTTGGGTCAGTTACAAGTTCTCTAAGAGCTGTTCTGGAAACAGCCTTTCTCAAAAGAGTTTTTTCAGTCCCACCTACCTCACAGGGTGTCTGTTGTGGGGAGGGGAAGGGAAGGGAAGGGAAAGGAAAGGAGATTGGAAGCTGCTCTGAGACTTCTTCGGGTAGTGAAGGGCAACGTATAAATCCAGTCTTTTCCTCCTCCTCCTCTTCCTCTTCCTTTTCTTTTTCCTCTTCTTCTTCCTCTTCTTCTTCCTCCTCTTCTTCCTCCTTTTAAATAGCTTGTCTGAAACTGTGGAGTTCTGTGTTGTACAGCATTGAAAGTTCTGAAACATGTATTAAAAAGAGAATGCCCACATGCGTACTCTCAGCACACCAACAGATTGAGCAAAGGATCCCAAAGAAAAGTGTAAAATGCAATTCCTCTGTCTTTCCCTCTGCATGTTCCTTACCGTATGTTAACTTAAGGCAAACTAGCTAAGGTTGCCACCAGCAGGAGATGGTGGAGGGTAGGGTTGCCAGAAACAGGTTGGGAAACTCTTAAGAGATTTGGGGGTAGAACTGGGGAACATAGGGAGCACAGGGACCTCTGTGGGGTGCAATGGGGTTTGGTGTAATGGTGAAGTATGTGGACTCTAATCTGGGAGAACCAGGTTTGATTTCCCACTCCTCTACTTGCACCTGCTGGATGACCTTGGGCAAGCCATAGTTCTGGCACAGCTGTTCTTGAAAAAGAGCAGTTTCTGTCAGAGCTCTCTCAGCCCCACCTGCCTCGCAGGGTGTCTGTTGTGGGGAGGGGAAGGGAAAGGAGATTGTAAACTGCTCTGAGACTCCCTTGGGTAGTGAAGGGCGGGGTATAAATCCAATCTCTTCCTCCTCTTCTTAGCTCAGGAAGAATGGTTCCAGAGCAAACTAATTCATGCAGTGGCCAAATCACCTGCTCACAGCTTTAATTACAGTAGCTCACAAAGTAGAATTTTTGCTCACAGGACTCCATAGCTTAGAGGAAGCATTGCTTCTGCTTCTTTGTATTTCCAACAGGACCCTTTGCGATTCATATCCATCTTTTCAATATCTTTTGGAAGGATATACCACAGGTAAAACTTCGTATACCAGTCTTCTCTTAGTGCCTGGCTGACTGTGAAGCTGATATCCATAGTCCATAGGTTTAAATTGTATTTCCACACCAAAATTTTGCATCCATTTAATCAACCAGTGTCTGGCAACCCTATCCTCCGCTATTTACATTTCTAAAGCTTCTGTGGTGAGGCTGACAAGCAATTGCCTTATTTATTTATTAATCAAAACATTTATATCCCTCCTTTCTACCTTGGGCTTACAATAATAGGTAAAAAAAATAACAAACCCCAAATCATTCCCTCCTCCCCCCTTAAAAGATGCCTACCAATCATCCTCCCCTCCTACTTGTACTCTACCAAGAGAGATAAAAAGTTTTTTTTAAAAATAAATAAAGTGGAAGTGTTGTTCTGTCCAAACCTCCAAAGAAAAGTGTGTTTCTCCACAGTAGAAAAGAGCAAGAGTCCAGTAGGACCTTAAAGACTAACAACATTTGTGGCAGGTAGGAGCTTTTGTGAGTGACTGTTCACTTCTTCAGATACAGCTAGAATATGAGTCCATTTGTCCTATATATTGGAAAGTGGAGTGGTTTCAGATGCCGAATGACAATAGCAGGCATGATTGGATTAGGAGTGATATGCAGAGGGGTAGTAGACATGGAGAAATCAGCATTGGTAATGGGACAGTAAACCTAGATCTCGATTCAGTCCAGGAGAGTGCATTGTCTTGAGCTTCATTATCAGTTGCAATTCAGCAGTCTCTCTAATCTCCCTTTGAAATTCCTTTGTAAAATATCTGCTACTCTTAGATATAGATGGGTAGCCATGTTAGTCTGTCTGTAGCAGCAGAAAAGAGCAAGAGTCCAGTAGCATCTTAAAGACTAACAAAATTTGTGGCAGGGGATGAGCTTTCATGAGACGCTGCTCACTTCTTCAGATTTCTCCACAGTTTGCATACCAGGTGTCTCAGATTCTCATCTGGCACTTAAACCAGTGGTCCACAATGTGACCCTCCATGAGCAATATGGTGCCCACCAAGGGATTTTCCCAAGGCAAATGTCTCAGCCTGGCTTTTCTCCACTTCAGGTGCTTCAGAAGAATCCAGGAGATGTCAGCTTTATGTCTGCAGGGATCATCCATTCAGTGACATCTTGGAACAAAGACATCCCCAGGACTCAACAGGGATATTGGTTTCTTATTCCACTATATATGCTTAAACTCATTCAGTCCTTGCTTATGGGTTCTCACCAAGAAGGGCTATACATCCTCTATATTTTAGTAGAGTTTTTTTTTTTTGGCATGATATATTGAAATAGTGAATGTAATGCAATAAATATTATAGCACATTTTTCTGACATGGCACTACACCCTATGTCTAGGGAAAGGATGTTGTTAATTAACTCCATGTTTGAGAGGAAACAAATGGTGTGTAACAATAGAATCAGTTTATTACCCCTGACAATTAAGAAGGATATTTTTACACATCTATCTCCTATTTTGACATTTCGCCCCCTAATTAAATCCAAACAAATGGTGACCATACGGACTTAACTTGTTATTGCTGTTTAGCTTTTGCATATGTCAAAACATCTTCATTACGTTGTATGCTAATTTACTGTTCACCTATGTAGAGGCATCTGCCTATATAGTTGAACTGTTATGTTCCATTTCAGTATATCTAAAGAAGTGTATGAGTGCACACAAAAGCTCATACCCTGAATAAACCTTCGCTGGTCTTAAAGGTGCTACTGGACTCAAACTTTGTTCTACTAATTCAGGCCAACACAGCTGCCCACCTGGATCTATCTGTCTCCATCATAAGAGGAGGCTCCCAACGTTGTGGGATTGCCCCCACATGGCAGCCATTTTGTGGTGGTGTCATAGGGTTGTCATTCCCCAGTTGGGGGCGGGGGATCCCCTGGTTTTGTGGGCTCCTGTCCAGCTGACTGGTGGGAGGAAATCACCCCCCCCCAAAAAAAACAGCTTTCCCCTACCCCTTCTCCATTATTGATTTGTTAATACAAGGTTAATGTTTGTTGTTATTATCACCATCATCTGCTTCATTCTCACCTTTCTCCCCAGTGGGAACCCAAAACAGCCCACATCATTCTTCCCTCCTCCGTTTTATCCTCACGATAACCCTGTGAGGGAGGTTAGGTGGAGAGTGTGTGACTGGCCCAAGGTCGCCCAGCACGCTTTCATGGCAGAGTGGGGATTTGAACCTGGAGTCTCCTAGGTCCTAGTCCAACACTTTAACCACTGTGCCATGCTGGGTCTCACTTGGGTTACTGTTCTGTCACTCATCCCTCTAATACAGATAGGAAGGGATGGCTTTATTTCTATCCTCTGAATAATGCCCAAACAACCAGTAAGCCTCCAATTAATGGACAGCATTCATCATCATCATCATCATCTTCATCACCATCACCATCATATGGCATTGTGTATAGAATAGCCAGGAGATCCTAAGATTGTCCGGCAGCCAAAAGTTCTAACTCTTTTAGAGTTATGCACCACTAGGTGGCGACCTAGACTTGTTTTTTTAGGCAAGAGATGTGTCAGAGATGATTTGCTGTTGCCTGCCTCTGTGCCACAACCCTGGTGTTCTCTGGAGGTTGCCCTTCCAAGTACTAGCCAAGGCCGATCCTACTTAGCCTCCGAGATCTGATGAGATCAGGCTATCCAGGTCAGGGCAATGAACGACATTAAAAGTGAGGGACAGAGCTGAGTAATGTACAGTCTGGGACTTAGGCAGTGAAAGATATATTGGCTTCTTCTTCCCTTACGACTGACATCATTTGGGGAGGAAAAGATATTGTCTTCCGAATGCCTGCAGTGATGTGCATGTGTCTCAGAATATATCACTGCAGACACAATCCTATCCTGAGCTACAACCGATAACTCTTGCCCCCTTTTTTCCAAACAGAAACTTTATTATCGTTCCAAATTGCAGGAGGCTACAGTGAGAACAAACCAAAAACCCATTTGACAAAACACCTAATAAATATAAGCAGCGAGTTCAGGGAAGAGAAAAGTAATTTCGTAGTAAATGAAGGATGTGATTATTTATGGGCAGGGAGGGAAGTGGAAGAGCAGAAATTCATGGAAAACGCTGGAAAGGACTAGCAGGCGTCTCAAGCACCCAGGCTGGGCAGGCCCGAGATAATAGAAGACACGAACCCTGAACATACAAAGCTGCCTTCAGCCAAGTCAAAGCCTTGGTCAGTCAAAGTATCATCTCCACCAAATGACAGCAGATCTCCTGGATCTCAGGCAGTGGCCGTCATGCCGTCTGCTACCTGATCATTTGAATGGGAGATGCTGGCAATTGAACCTGAGACCTTCTGCAGGCAGAGATGCTCAACTGCTGAGCCACAGCCTCTCCCTCGAGATATCTTGTGACACCATAAGTAGACCCCTAAATGTATGATGGCTTAAGCCAGGGGTCCCCAAGCTTTTTGAGCCTGCGGAGACCTTTAGAATTTTGACACAGTATGGTGGGTGCAGCCACAAAATGGCTGCCTCATAGGGTTGCCAGGAAGGCCCGCCAGATCCCCCGGGGGGGTGGGGTGTGAGGGTTTGCCCCCTCTAGGGGCCCTCAACCCACTGGCCTGAATCCAGCTGGCGGGAGGAACCCCAGCCCCAAAGTGGATCAGGTTGACGTGTCTGGTGTGATGACGTCACCCAAAGGTGACATCATCATGCCAGGCACATCGCTGGAGGGACAGTCTAGCATTTGGCCCGAAAAATCTCATAGAGTTTTCAGGCAAAATGCTAGAGTGTCCCCCGATGACGTGGCTAGCATGATGATGTCACTTCCGGAAGAGGAGCTTCTCCCCCCTGCTGGAAGTAGGTAGGAGACCTGGCAACTATTTGTTAGGTCCCCTTGTTGCTCCGGTGGGGGGATTTGGAGGGAGGTGTTCCAGGACATCCCCGACGTAATGATGTCACCTGGACATGATGTCATCACTCCAGTGACATCACACGGGGGTGCTCTGGTTTAAGGGCAAAACTATCTCTAGCTGGCTGGTGGTGGGGAAAAGTCCTGAAAACTGGGAGAAACCCTGCCCCGACTGGGGGACTGGCAAGCCCACTGCCTCAGGAGGTGGAGCCAGCCACAAAATGGCTGCTGCAGCTTACCTCCAGTCGTGTAGTAAAGATCCTTGTGTTGTGGTGGTAGCTGCTGCCAAAGCAGTGTTTTTAAAAATCTGCACAGCCAGGCACATGTCCCATGGCCAGTCAGAAACTTTGCTGGGGAGAAGTCTCACCTGGCCCTGGGCACTTCCTAAAAACACTTGGTAGGCCCCAGGAAAGGGGTTGACGGGCACCATGGCACCCACGGCCACCATGTTTGGGGTCTCTGGCTTAAGCAGTGCTTTGAATGGTCATGAATGCCCAAGGCTGCTTGGCGAGGCTCTATTGGGTGGTCTTCCCTTTGTCCAAAAAAAAGTAGATTATATTGGTCCTTCCAACCCTTATTATCTGGTCAGCACACATCCCCTAGGCATGGCGAGGGACTTAGTAGCCCATGCAGCAGCTGCAGAAGAAGAGAGGGAGGAGGGGGAGGAGGAGGAGGAGACTGGATTTATATCCCGCCCTTCACTCACTTGGAGTCTCAGAGTGGCTGACAATCTCCTTTCCCTTCCCCTCCCCACAACAGACACCCTGTGCGGTGGGTGGGGCTGAGAGAGCTCTTTCGAGGACTGCTCTTGAGAGAACAGCTTGTGACTGGCCCAAGGTCACCCAGCTGGCTGCATGTGGAATAGTGGGGAATCCAACCAGGTTCTCCCAGATTAGACTTCACTGCTCCTAACCTGTACTCCAAACTGGCTTGAAGGCAGGGGTCATTTCGAGCAGGAGCTCAGGGGAGCGCAGCTCCGGGAGTTGGTGCCAGCCCCCCACCCCACGGGGGAATGCCTGCTTGTGTCATGGCTGCAGCAAAATGACCCCGTCCCCTGAAAAGGTCCTTGGCTGAGGACAGACTGGCAATCTGGAGCGAGATGAATGCGGCAGAAAATGCTGCGGGGGAAAAACTCCCCGGGGCTGGCCGTTCACACCATCCGGTGTATTGCGCAACGGTGCCAATATGGAGCGTTCAGACTGCTGCGGAGTGGCCCCATGTGGGCCGGCCTCCGCAGCTCGTGATAGGGCTGTTTCGGCAATTTGCGCATGTGCACATGTGCGGTCATGCGCAAACTGGCAAAACACCGCATTCACACTGCCGCCTCCACTTGCCTCCCGCCTTCTTCCGGTTCACACTGCCTGGAAGCGGGAGGCAAGCGCAAGACGGCCCCTGGACACTGGTTTCTCCCGGTGTCCTGTTAAAGCGGATGGAAAGCGAGCGGGAGACGGGTAAGTGCGAAACGGAGCCGATGGACAGAAGCGCATGTCTGAACATGCTCCCTTCTTCCACTTCCAATGCAGGGCTGTCCCGCTTTACATTGCCAGTCTGTCCTCAGCCCTTGTTCCTCCAACCAGCCTTCTGAAGGCTTCAGCCACCACTGAAGCTATTCTCCCAGAATAGTGGTATTTCTGAGGCTTGGATTAGTAGCTGTCCCCTCTCTGCCAGCTCTTTCTTTCTCTCTCTTTCTCTCTCTCTCTCTTGCCTTCTGGCATACTTCCAGTGATGCCAGGTGGTTTAGCATATGCAAATAAGTTATGCTAATGAGTTATGCTAATGAGCTCCTGCACCTCTTTTTCTACGAAATGACCCCTGCTTAAAGGTAACATGTGATTCAATCAGGATTCAATCAATTCAATCACTTTATTTTAGTGATTAGGACTAGAGAGACTCACCCAGGCTCCCACTCAGCTAAGAAGCTCACTGGTTGACCTTGGACCCATCACAGACTCTTGTGTTTGTGGGGGGGGGGGGGGTCACTGGAGCACTATGGTTACCACTGGCTGTGGCAGCCACTTCAATCTGCGTTCACAGATGTCCACCTGCATACACTTGCGCTTTCCACCCCCCCGCACACCCAACACATGCGAACGCGACACAAGCTCAATTTAAAATAAGGAAACAAATGGCCGCGAGAGAAGAAAGGACAGTCGTATGGGTGAGGCCAGGAATGATCCAACGTTGGTTTCTTTTTCTATGGGCGGCCGAGGGTTCCAGTTCTCCATTTTTCACGGTTGGTTTTATCGCTCCATTTGTATTGCAGGCGCCGGTCATATGGGTTTTTAGACACAATTTATACGGTGCTTATACATACAACGCGAGCCATTTACACGTATAATAATTTAAAAAACCCTAATGTACAATGCTGATTGATTGATGCACAAAAAGAATGTTGAGGAACACATAAATTTTACAGGCACGGCGCAGTGTGAGGCAAAAGGAAACGGCACCACAATAAAGCACCATGGGGTTTGATTCACGCAAGGGAGAAAGGGAATTGAAATGGGCTGAAACAGCAGGGATGAGGTATATGAAGTGGTCCCTAGATAAGAGTAGGGAGACCAGCTTTGTATAGGGATCGGGGGTCGGGTGCCTCCAAATGAACCCAGACGGTTCTTCCCCCCCCCCCCCCCTTCATTTAGTTCCGAGCTTTGTTTAAGGCTAGTTGGTACTGAGATAAACACAAGCCAAATCTCTCTCTCTCTCTCTTTTTCAGACATCTGCTTTTCCCTAACCCCCTTTTCTTCCCCCTCTCCTAAACATCTGTATCCTCTATCTACTGCAACCTGATACATTCTCACCTCCGTATAGACTTCTCCGTCCCTTGATAGCCTCCATTTGATATAAGCATTTACTGCTCCTGCTAGATTTTTGGAATTGGCAATGGCCTGCTAGAATATTTATAAGCCTAAAATTGAGAAATATAACTGGGGCCAAGACAGAATACAAGATATAACATGCGTTTTTCATAAAGCACACACTGGAATAATTAGGGAGCCAAGTCGCATCAGTCGACTCTCTTTGGGTCGTAGCTAAAGAAAACAACAACATGCAAGAGGACTTGGGCAAAGCTTGATGATCGCAAGTTGCTTTCTGTGTGTCTTCCTGACAAAAATGAAGCATGACTCCCTGTTTCTAGAATCTGGGTGCTGGTTTGCACATGCCCGGACATTATATGATTCCTCTACACTGGATCACTGTCAACAAGAGATGACCGGATTCCCCTGTGTTCCATTACTCTGTTGTGGATTTATGCACACTCTGCCTTCCTGGATCTCAGGGATATTTACAACAACGCACAACAAAATCTTGTTATTTATAACCCTTTGGTTTGTTTGTAACCCCGTTCCCAGTGTATCCCAATTCTTCTACTTCAGGGCAGTTAACCTGTTGTTGAAAACAGACAAGAAACTTTATTTTGAACAACGAACTAACCACCCTGAAGTAGAGGTCCATCAGTGGCTATTAACCACAAGGTTTACTGTGTCTGGGGGGCAACAGTGGGAGGGCTTCTGGAGTTCTGGCCCCGCTGCTGGACCTCCTGATGGCACCTGGTATTTTCGGCCACTGTGTGATGCAGAGCGTGGGAGTGGATGGTCCATTGGCCTGCTCCAACATGGCTTCTTTTACGTTCTTATGTCTAGGGCAGTGATGCTCTGAATTCTTGGTGCTTGGGGAGGGCAACATTGGGAGGGTTTCTGGAGTTCTGGCTCTGCTGGTGGACCTCCTGATGGCCCTTGGTTTTTGGCCACTGTGTGACGCAGAGTGTTGGACTGGATGGGCCATTGGCCTCATCCAACATGGCTTCTCTTATGTTCTTATGTTTTCAGAAGAAGTGGGATACATGACCAAGACACAAAAGGTCTACAAACCAATGGGTTGCAGTCAACAAAATCAGTTTTGTAAATGGTGGCATCTTCATTCACTGCAGTAAGACCTCCATAAGTCCAAGATGTTCCTTGAACCTGGGGAAAACATCACTGAGTAGAAAGATTTATAGAATCGAAGGTGCTATACTTACCCTTCAGGGGGTGGGTGGGGGAATCCTTACTGAATAAATGAGTTCTATCCCAAGGATGGTGTTAGCCATGGGGAAACTAGGGCAGCTGCACCAGGCCCCAGGCTAGGAAGGGCCCCAACGGCTTATGGACCCACTCTCCAGACAGTGGGAAAGAACAGGGGGGCATTTGTAGACTCCCACTACTGCACCTTCAGGGTTTTGTCAGCCAGGGGGTGCAGTGATTCTAGGGCCCAATCCTGGACGCTTGCCCAGGGCCCAAGAATCATAAACCTTACCTGTCTGATCCATCAGGGAAAAAAATCTGCCTTCCTTCAGCATGATGCTGCAGCCCAAAAGGCTAATTCAGTCCTGGGGTGTATCAACGGGGAGTGACATCCAAACAGCAGGATGTCATCATCCTGCTGGTATATCGCATTAGTCAGGCGGCGCCTGAACCACTGTGTGCAGTTCTGAAGGCCTCACTCCAAACGGGGTGGACAGAATGGGGTGGGTGCAGAAGAGAGCAGAAGACAGGAATCGGAATAATGGGTTTAAATTATGGGCTGATAGTACCTCTCTGGTCATTAGAATTTTTAAAAATATTGTACAAGTAATTCAAGCAGAGAAATCGGAAGTCTAGGGAGGTGTTGAGCTCCCCCTCACTGGCAGTCTTCAAGCAGCGACGAACACTTGTCAGGGATATTCGAGGCCGATCCTTCATTGAGCAGGGGGTTGGACTAGATGGTCTGTATGGCCCAACTCTATGATTCTCTCACAGCATTCCAATATGCCTTGCACACAGTTTAGAAATGACTTTCCTACTGTTTGAATGAGCACCTGATCAAATATATGCGACACTTACATGAACTGCTGGCACTTTCACCTGCTCTTCACACATCATTTCCAAACACTGACTATAAAATGGAGTAATGTTTCTATTGTGTGTGTGTGGGACATACATTGTTCTGCTTTCTTTTACTAGATATTCTACTCCATTACTAGGAAGAACCTCATGCCTTGTAACTGTGCCTGCCTGCCTGCCTTCCATAAAAAGTTGTGTGTGTCTAGTGTCATCTTGTTGCCTTTGACTTATGGTGACCCTATGAATTAATGACCTCCAAAAGCATCCTGTCATTAACAGCCTTGCTCAGGTCTGGCAAACTGAGGGCCATGATGGCTTCCTTGACTGAGACGATCCATCTCACGCTAGGTCTTCCTCTTTTCCGGCTGCCTTCAACTTTTCCTAGCATTATTGTCTTTTCCAGTGACTCTTGTCTTCTCATAACGTGACCAGTGTACGATAGCCTCAGTTTAGTCATTTCAGCTTCTAGGGAGAGTTCAGGTTTGATTTGAGCTAGAACCCACTTATCTGTTTGTTTGTTTGTTGGGCAGCCTGCAGTATCCGTAAAACTCTCCTCCAACACCCCATTTCATATCAGTCATCTTTCTTCCCATCACCTTTTTTCATTGCACAACCTTCACACCCATATATAGTACTGAGAGCCAGTTTGGTGAAGTGGTTAAGTGCACAGACGCTAATCTGGGAGAACCGGGTTTGATTCCCCCACTCCTCCACTTGCAGCTGCTGGATGACCGTGGGCAAGCCATAGTTCTCTCAGAGCTGTTCTCTCAAGAGCAGTCCTTGGAAGAGCTCTCTCAGCCCCCACCTACCTCACTGGCAGTGTTCCCTCTAAGCTGAGTTAGTGTGAGCTAGCTCACAGTTTTTTAGCCTCCGGCTCCTAGGTTTTTGTCTTAGCTCAGGAAGGATAGCTCCAGAGCAAACTAATTTATGTTGTAGCCAAATTGCTTGCTCACAACTCTAATGCCAGTAGCTCACAAAGTAGAATTTCTGCTCACAAGACTCCACAGTTTAGAGGGAGCATTGCTCACAGGGTGTCTGTTGTGGGGAGAGGAAGGGAGAGGCGTTTGTAAGCCTCTCTAAGACTCTGAGTGAAGGGCGAGGCATGAATCCAATCTCCTCATTCTCTTCTTCTACTACTACTACTACTGGGGGATCCTTTGGCATGGATTATCTTGATCTTAGGCTGTTTTTACATCTGACTTTCCCGCTGGAATCATTCTAGTTCCAAAAAAACCTGCCCACACTTCTGTGCGGTGTGAAACCGTGCTGCTACTGAAATGTCCACATCTACTAATTGCCCTCCTGTGGTCAAGCTAGTATTCAACCAGCTTGATTCTGCTTTAAACAATTGCTGTTGATTAGGGCACTTAGACCCCTGGAGTGAAATTTCACACCACTGTGAATTCAGCACAGGAAAAGACAGCAGTCAAACTACTTTAGAGGGGAGGTGTAAAATGGCCCTTAGTCACCAGCGACATCCTCACACTTACGAATCTTTTCTAAATTCCTTCATGGCTGCCCTTTCTAGTCTTAGGGTCATTTTACACCTCCCCTCTAAAGTAGTCACTCCTGTCTTCAGTCCGTGAAACTCCTCTTTTGAAAAGACTATTTTGCCCCCTTCCACCCTCATCTCTAGTATTCCATGCAGTCCCATGTCCCCAAGAATAAACTTTTCCCGGTTCAAAAATGGCTGCTGGAAGGAGGAACTGCTGGAAAAGCAGAGAAGATCGGTAACTGCCAGCCCTTTTCGTGGACAAGTTGAGGAAACAAGCTCCCTTTCTATGGCTGGCACTTTCCTCACTTCTGCAGGCAGTGGAGAGCAGGGCTCACGAGGAGGATCTTAGCTGGCAGGGTGCAATAGGCCAAGTCATTAGGCATCCTAACGTCAAGAATTATGCCTGGAGTAACTTAGGTCTTCCAAGGAAGGGATGAGAGCATTTTGGACAGTTTCCGGACAGAGGAGGAGAAGGAGTTGGATTTATACCCCACCCTTCACTCAGGGTCTCAGAGTGGCTTAAAATCTCCTTTCCCTTCCTCTCTCCACAACAGACACTCTATGTGGTAGGTGGGCTGAGAGAGCTCTGAGAGAACTGCTCCTGAGAGAACAGCTCTGAGAATGACCCAAGGTCACACCAGCAGCTGCATGTGGAGAAAAGGGGAATCAAACCCGGTTCTCCCAGATTAGAGTCCACACACTTAACCACTACACCAAACTGGCTCTCTAGGGAGCTTAGTGACCATGCAGGGCTTTAAACCTAGGTCTCCCAAATCCTCATCTGATATCCTATCTGCTAATACCGCCACAACAGATCCAGCTTAGATGTCCATTCTTGGTAACAGGCTGGATGAGATGGAACAGATGAAAGTTCAGTCCAAATCATACACCTCTGAATAGCTTTATTCGTTTATGACAGTGGGGTTAGCATCTTGGGGGTGGTCTTCAGCTGAGCTCTGTTGCTTGCCGTTCAGCAGGGGAGGTCTGAGGGCCTCCTCTCCGCTTCACTTGGTCCACTGGACTGTCTCTGCTCTTGCAATGCAGGCAACTGGCCAATGTGCTTTTGCAATCTCAGGTTTGGACACCAACCATATAGACGGTGTGGGGCTTCCTTTGAAATGCACTCAGATCCCACCCAATCCAAAAATGTGGAAGTAATGGATGTAAATGGACATCCGCCAGGGAGTCCATTTAACCCTGATTGTCACGGAGCTACAGCGGTTGCCAGCTTCTTGTTTCCAGCCTGGGATTCAAGATGCTGAGCCTAACCTTTGAAGTGTTTAAATGTTCCGGGCTGTGCATCCTTCCCTCCCAAAGCCTGAGGTAATTAGGAAAGGCCATGAAAGGCTCTCTAGTCCTTCCAACTCAGAAGGTGGCCACCGCATCTTGAAACCTATCCATAGTTTTAACACATTAGCACACATGAAGATGCCTCGTATTGCATCAGACCACTGTTCCATCAAGGTCAGTACCATCTATTCAGACTGGTAGCGGCTCTACAGGGTCTCAGATGGAGGTCTTTCATAACATCTGTGGCAAAACAGGGACCTGCCCTGAGCCCCAGGACACCGAGCAGCCGTTCAGTGGCTCAAAAGCCTCTGTTTTTGCCTGCCCACCCTGCCTGGTGAGATTATTTCCTTCCCTCAGTCGCTGCCACCACTCACTGAATTTACTCCGCCTTCCTAGAGGGTCAGTGAAATCCCCCAACCCAAGGAAGTGGATACCTTAATCTTTGGGCACCCCCTGGACAGTTGGCAACCTGCCCCAATTTGGGCCTGTTTGGCTTCCCTGGTCTTCCCTTGCCACGAGTAACGTGTTGAGCTGGGAAGACTATGTGGTCAAGACACGACCAGGTTTTGTAATGCAAAAAGAAGGTTTAATTAAACTATGTACAAGATTAGGCACAGACATAACACAGGCACTTCAACACAACCAGGCAGAAAAGAAACATGATCAAACCGCAATGCCTCTGTTGTCCCTGATCTAACTGCCTCCGTAGTGGGTGGCTGCAGGACAGGATTCGCTCTCCCCCTCCTTGTCGTCGGAGTGGAACTTCAGCCCCTCCCTCGGGACTGGTCACCAATGCTGCCACCCTCCTGGCTCTCCACCACGATTCATAGTGGCCAGGATGGCCCACGGAGTGTCAGGTAGCAGGAGTCCCACCTACATGCAGCCCCTCGAAGCTGTCGTCCAAGGCTAAGATGAAGGCTGAGACTCACCCCTCCCTGGATGGGCAGAAGCCCTTATCTGGGTGGCTCCGCCCTGGGGGAGGGACCCTACTTTCCCACACTTTCCCCTCAAAGCTGCTGGGAAGTGTAGGCAGGGAAGTATGGCAGCCCCATTGTCCCCTATGGAGCACCTCCCCCCTCCAGAAGAACTACCCTTTTAAGATAAACTGCTGCCTCTGCCTGGCAGCCATTTCATGACATCATCTACCAGGCCTGTAGCCAGGATTTTGTGGCTTGTGGGGTTTTTTTTTCCCTTTCTGGTGGGGCTGAAGTTCTCAGTGCTGCAAGTTCGGACAGTTCGGACAGCTGCTGCAAGTGAATCCCTTCTGCCAGCCAAAGCAACAGTTCTGACAACAAGCTGGCAGGTGGGGGTGATGACTTCTGTAGCCAAGAAAGCTAACATGTAGCCAGCCCAGAAAAATTTTCTTAAAGGAGAACAGTTTCTTAACACAGAGTTAGGAGGGATCCTAGAGGTCACCTACTCCAACCCTCTTGCTCAGTGCAGGAATTAGTCAACTACAGCGCCCCACTCTGCTTAAAGAAGTGCACACCTTTTTTAAAAGTGCCTTTAAGAAAGGGGGAGAAGCCCCCAAAAGACCACTCTAGCTATGGGCCTGTCATTTACTACCTGTTCCTTTTAACTGGAGATACTGGGGATTGAACCTGGGACCTTCTAGGCACCAGGCGCTCTACCACTTAGCCACAGCCCTTCCCCAGAGGGCATTGTCCCTGGGGAAATATCTGCTGAGATAAGGGTGCCCCGCCAGCTTATTGCAGGGTTTTCAAAAGCCAAGGAGAACCCTTCCTTTCTACAGCAGGTTTCACAGCCATGACCAGCATGTGTGCAGAAGTGTATTAATGGCTCTCAGCTGGAGTAGCTGTGCTTCAGTTCCGTCGTCTTTGGACCTGCCTGCCTGTTATTCTTGATGGTCTGGATGGATGGGTTTTAAATGCAGTTTTAATTGTGGTTTCATCGCACTGTAATTTGATCATTTTATTATTGTGAGCCAATTAGGGAACCAGGTGGCTGAGAAGCAGGATCGAAACAGAATAAGCAAATATTGTGAAAAGCACCAGCAACTACTGATTTCTTTAAAAGAAGTTTCCCCTTTCTAAGAACAAGCTCACATTCTTTAAATGGAAGTCGTCGAGCCAGAAATGAAATAGGCAGGGGAATGAATTTCACAGTTTCACTGTTACGTCACCATTTTGTTTCCACTTTTCCTGAAGGTAAATCAGGACTATGGGATGTGGAATTGTATGATATAGTCCAATCTCATCCGAACTCAAAAGCAAAGCAGGATGGGTACTTGGATGGGAGGCCACCAAGGAGAACTCTACAGAGGAAGGCCACAGCAAACCATCTCTGCTTCTCGCTTGCGTTGAAAGCCCCTTGCTAAGGTCACCGTAAATGGCTTGTAAATTGATACATAAAGAAGGAGAAGAGGAGATTAGATTTATATCCCGCCCTTCACTACCCAAAGGAGTCTCAGAGTGGCTTACAATCTCCTTTCCCTCCCCCTCCCCACAACAGACACCTTGTGAGGTAGGTGGGGCTGAGAGAGATCTTTTGAGGACTGCTCTTGAGAGAACAGCACTGAAAGACCTTGTCACTGACCCAAGGTCACACCATAAGAACATAAGAGAAGCCAGTGTTGGATCAGGCCAGTGGCCCATCCAGCCCAACACTCTGTCACACAGTGGCCAAAAATACCAGGTGTCCTCAGAAGGTCCAGCAGTGGGGCCAGGACACTAGAAGCCCTCCCACTCTTGCCCCCCCCCCCAAGCACCAAGAATACAGAGCATCACTTGCCCCAGACTGAGAGTTCCTACCTATACCTTGTGGCTAATAGCCACTCATGGACCTCTGCTCCAGATGTTTATCCAGTTCCCTCTTGAAGCCGTCCATGCTTGTAGCTGCCATCTCCTCCTGTGGCAGTGAATTCCATGTGTTAATCACTCTTTGGGGGAAGAAGTACTTCCTTTTATCCATACTAACGCTCAGCAATTTCACTGAGTGCCGACAAGTTCTTGTATTGTGAGAAAGGGAGAAAAGTACCTCTTTCTCTACCTGCTCTAACTGATGCATATCACCAACAGCTGCATGTGGAGAAGTGGGGGGGTCAAACCTGGTTCTCCCAGATTAGAGTCCACGCTCCTAACCACTACACTGAACTGGCTGTTGAATAATAAGTATATTTTTGTGTGATTGATGATTCGTGTCAAATTCCCCCCTCTAAGCGTAAGAACTTTTAACCAGTTTTGTGCGTCAATTTCATACACCTCTGAACACATAAAAGTGCCATCCTGAGGGAGCTCTGCCCTTCAAAATTGATAGAAATCAATGGGCTTAAAAGGGACTAGACCTGGTTTGGATTGCATTGTGAGTGGCACGCAAAGGGTGCAGAACGCTGTAACAGAAAATAAAAATATCAGGGAACACTGGCAATGACAATAGAGAAATCAAAAAGGAATATGACGACAGCACAGGAAAACAAAAGGGAATATTTACTTATCCATAACTTCACAAAAAATCAAAAATTCTTAAGTTGGAGAAGTCAAATCTCCACATGGATCAGTGCACCCACTTAGCACAGCTGTACGCATCTATAGGAGGAGGAGGAGAAGAGATTGGATTTATACCCCGCCCTTTACTACCTGAAGGAGTCTCAGAGAGGCTTATAAACTCCTTTCCCCTCCCCTCCCCTCCCCACAACAGACACCCTGTGAGGTAGGTGGGGCTGAGAGAGCTCTCTCGAGAACTGCTCCTGAGAGAACAGCTCTGAAAGGACTTATGACTGACCCAAGATCAGACCAGCAGCTGCATGTGGAGGAGTGGGGAATCAAACCTTGTTCTCCCAGATTACAGTCCGCGCACTTAGCCACTACACCAAACTGGCCATGTATTTACGAAGTCACCAGAGGGAGCTAGGGTTATCAGCTGCACTGGCAACCCCTGGGAGCTTTTGGGGGATGGAGTGTGGGAAAGGAGAGCACTGCAAAAGCCAACGAGAAGCAGGACTGGATAAGGGGATTGGATAAACATATGGAGCAGAGGTCCATCAGTGGCTATTAGTCACAAGGTATAGATAGGAACTGGGCTGCGGTGGCTCAGAGGTTAAGACACAGAACTGCAGATCGAGAAGGCTGGTAGTTCGGCCCTTCGAGACCCAACTGCCACGTGACGGAGTGAGCTCCCGTCTCTGGCCCCAGCTCCTGCCAACCTGGCAGTTCAAAAGCAAGAAACTGCAAGCAGATAAATAGGTACCGCTTCGGTGGGAAGGTGACAGCATTCCGTGCGCCTTGGCATTTAGTCGTGCTGGCCACGTGACCACAGAGAAGTCTTCGGACAGTGTTGGCTCTTCGGCTTAGAAACTGAGATGAGCACCGCCCCCTAGAGTCAGATCCAACTGGCTTCCAAGCAAGGGAAACCTTTACCTTTATAGATGGAACATTATGTCAGGGGCCATGATGCTCTGTATTCTGGGTGCTTGGGGGGCAACAGTAGGAGGGCTTCTCGTGTCCTGGCCCCAGTGGTGGACCTCCTGAGGGCACCTGGTATTTTTGGCCACTGTGTGACACAGCGTGTTGGACTGGATGGGCCATTGGCCTGATCCAACATTGGCTTCTCTTATGTTCTTATGACAGGCGACCTGCTAAGCCTCGGGACCACAGGAAGCCTCCAATGGAGCCTATTTCGGTTGTGCCAGAATCTCGCTTAGGTGACCATTCCCATTTAAAGATGGCCAATTCTGGATTGGGAAACCCTAAAGATTTGGCAGCTGTGCCTGGGGAGGCCAGAGTTTGGGGAAAGGAGGGAGCTCCTTGGGGATATGCCATGCAGTCGGCTCTCCAAAGTGGCCGCTTCAACTGACTCTGTAGTATGGAGATCGGTTGCAATTCTGGGAGAATTCCAGGCTCCTCCTTGAGGTTGGTTGCCCTAATCACTTTCCTTACAAACACTCATACTTCTTCAGTATAGGTGCCAACACCAATTTAGGAGATTACTGGAGATTTGGGGGCGATGCCTCAGGGAGGAGGGGATGTGATGGAGACCAAGCCCTAGGAGGAAAGGCTGAAGGATTTGGGAATGTTTAGTCTGGAGAAGAGGAGGCTGAGGGGGGACATGATTGAAGTCTTTGAAGGGCTGTCAGGGAGCTGTTCCTGTTGGCAGCAGAGGAGAGGACTCACAATCATGGTTTTAAATTAAGGGCAGGAAGGTACCGGCTGGATGTTAGGGAAAACTTTTTGACAGTAAGATTTGTTCAGCAGTGGAATCAGGTGGTGAGCTCCCCTTCCCTGGCAGTCTTTAAGCAGCGGCTGGACAAACCCTTGTAAGAGATACTCTAGGCTGATCCTGCATTGAGCTGGGGGGGGGGGGGGGGTGTTGGACCAGATGGCCCCTTCTGTAATTCTGGAGATCGACTGTAACTGCAAGAGGACTCCAGGTTTCACCTGAAGGTTGGCAGCCCAAGATTCAGAAACGGAGCCTGAACCCTCACTAGGAAGCGGCAACACAACCTGCTGTGTCGACTTGCAATCATTAGAAACAGAACAAGATAAAAACCTGCAAAGAGTAGGGGAAAAGAGTTCACAAGTAAGGTCGCTAATACATCAGATAAACTCATATCTTTCAAATATACTAAGTTCAGTTTTAACCCTTGTGATAACTTTGCCCTCACAGCTGCTGATGGCGGACTCTTGTAGAACTTCTGTCCTCTTATTGCTGGAAAGCCCATAATATTCAGCCTACATCTTATCAACCAAAAGAAGATGACCTCCGTTTCTTTTCTGACTCGTGTCTCTTCGCCTCAGCTTTGTTTACTCCAAAAGATAGCTGAGATTCAAATAAAAGATCTCTTTTTTTGGGGGGGGGGGGGGGGAGAGGAAAAACGTTGATTGAAATGATCTGAGCTGCAATCAGAAACCTAACTCAGACGGGTTCTCCCCACCCAGAATACACGTTTTTGAGCAAAAAAAAAAAATTGCATTTTTTTTCTGTCAAAAATTGTTTTATTGTCTGTTCAGGGCCCTTACGGCAAACGGTGTCATTTTTCTATATGATAATCAGTCCCCAAGTTAATTAGCTGTCATTTTCCAGCGTGCCCCACATCCTTCTAGTCTGGTTGTTATCCTGTCATCTGGGGCTTGACTTCTGAATCCTCCCCACCCTTCCTCCCCCCCACTCCCTTTTTTCAAAGGATCCTCTTCCCCCCCTCTTCTCCTCATCTTCACCCCCACTGAGCTGTCAAGGAGTTCATCATTGAGATCGGGGAATACTGCTTCAGAAAGAGGAGCTGGGGAGCGGGGTGGGGCGGGGGAGAATTCGCACTGGATTCTGATCAAAGTGAATCATTTATAAGGACGATGGAGAGGAAACCTGAGGGAAATATTTCACACCAGCAGGACCTTCGGAAACGGGGGACGCAAAGTCGGATATTTCTCAGCGCCCAGCCTCACCCTTCCTTTTTTCTGTAACTGCATGATAAGAGGGTTTAATGCCTCCTAGTTTTCTCTCTCCCCAACCCTCTATCTCCACGCCACACAAATGCACACTCCTGTGTATCTATTTTGGGCTTCTTAATCTCTAGAAAATGAGGCCTGATGCTGAATTCCAGTATGGGAGAGAAGGACAGAACAACTTCAACACCCAAGGAGTTCAGCTCCCCTCCCTCCTTCAGTGACACATATTTTTTAAAGAACAAACTAAAATACTGTGAAGAAAAAGGGTGAATACTTGACAGCCAGGTAAGGCATCGGAGGGAGAGAGCAAAGGCTAGCCTCTTAAGGTTGTAATAAGAACGGCCTGTTTTCCCATTTTGGGTCCTGTCACTTTCGACAGCGATGCATTTAAGATGGTGCCCGTTCTTGTTACTGTTCCTGTCAGGGCACGGAAGCAGGGAATGTTTGTGTTTTTATTCCAAGCAGAGGTTCTACCAGGCCAACCTTTTCAGGGTGTTGATGTGCCATTTGCTGTTTGCTTTACTGCTTCCCTTTTAACGGGGAAGGGAAGGTTAGGAAGTCTAGGTCCACAATCCTGGACTTCCTTGGTGGGCCCTCATCCAAATACTAAGCAGGCTAAACCTGCTCCACTTCCAAGATCTGATAAGATCAAGGGAGCCTGGCTACTTATGAACAGTCTGAAAGTGGATACTTCTTGATCGTTTTAACTGGAGATCCTGGGGATTCGACCTGGGACCTTCAGCATGCCACACAGAAGTTCTACCACTGAGCCACGGCCCAAACAGCAGGACACCAGACCATGTAATTCATGTGCAGGGCCAGTTCCCTGCACAAGCAATCAAGTCAAGCCCATAAGGTGCTGGAAACACCACTCGGGACAGAAGAGAGTGAGAAAGGAACAGGTATGACTTGTGCCCATCACCACCTCCTGGATAGACTGAAGTTGCTTTTAAAATTTGCTTTCTACTCCATGCGATGAGCAGGGGGTTGGACTTTCAGCTCTGTGATTCTATGACACCTTGGGTACGTTCAGACAGCATGCTGGAGCCGGCAGGAGCCGGCTCAAAATGCGCCGCTCCGGACCATTGTGATCACACTCACCCCACTTCGACGTGTATTCAAGCGGCTCCCCAGCGTCTACATGGGAGCGTGTGTCGGGCTGCTTTTTAAAATTTCCCCCCGCTTGCGCATGCACATAAGCAATCAACTGAAAACACAATCTTGCGCATGCGCAAAAGCAGGAGAGCAAAGCCTCTCAGTTACAAAAGCTCCGTGACTTTCCCGCCCTGAAAGAACACGGCCCTTTAAACTCCCCCCCCCCCCCCGAAACTGTCCTCCTTGGAATCCTGAAGGCAGAAATAGTGGCCATTAAAAAAAAAAATTTTTTTTTACAAGGAGGCGGATGAGCACCCATGCACATACTGCCAAGGCAAAAATAAAAATGGCGGGCAAAAAGTGGAAGCCAGAGGCTTTCGGGGGGAGGGGTTTGTTAAATACAGAAGTGGCTCAACGACGGTGGAGCGATCACACAGCGGATAACGCGGCTTGAGCCGGAAGAGCGCAGGAAACACCACCTCGGGATCTGGTCTCAAAAATGCCACGCTTTGCTCTGGAATTTGGTATGGTAGGTGACGGCTGGGGATGGGAGGCAGCTGTGGCAATTCACATGAGGCTGCCTTATACTGAGTCAGACCCTTAGTCCATCAAGGTCAGTAATTGTCTACTCAGACCGTAGAGGTCTTTCACATCACCTCCTGCCTGGTTCTTTTAACTGGAGATGATGGTTTGGTTTTGTTTTTACCAGGGACCTACATGCAGCCAGCTGGATGACCTTGGGCCAATCACAGTTCTCTTAGAGCTCTCTCAACCCCACCTACCTCACAGGGTGTCTGTTGTGGGGAGAGGAAGGGAAGGCAATTAATTGTAAGCCAACTTTTCTTCTTCTTCTTCTTCTTCATACAAAGTAGAGGCTCTTCCTCTGAGCCACAGCCCCTAAGCTTTTCACTGATTTAATGCCTATAATGAAATTTTAAAATGTAAGTCATATCGTTTATGGGAGGTAGGTAGGGTTTTATTTTTTTTTTTGTATTATTTTTTTTAAAAAAATAATGGATTTCTAAACTGCCTTGGGCCATGGGAAAGGTAGGGTATGAATACACTATTTAAAAATACAAGCGTAAAAACATATATATATAGAATGTAGCTGATGGGTCTGAATGCTGTCTGTTCTATATTCTGGCATTTTAAACTGTTACCTTTCCAGAGAAGAACAGAAAGTAATTTGTGTAAATACACTTTTAAAAAAATCTCTCTTCTTTATCTATTGATTTTTAGATGTTGAAAGTTTTTATTTTGTCTTTCCTTTTTGGCTTTTAGTCATCTTAGTTTGTCTTTCCTTTTGTCAAGCACAATGAAATGCTTTTTATATAAAAAAAGGGCCACTGGAGATTCTGCGGGCTAAAAGGGAAAAGTTTTTAAACTGCATCATATGCTTTTCTTTATACAAAAACCTTGCTAAAGGCTCATACTGGTTATTGTTGTTGTCAGGGTTACCAGGCCCATCCTGGCACTTGGCAAGGGGCACTTACCAGGAGAAAGGGAAAGGCCCAGGTCTCATGGCTGGCATTGCACAGGAAGTGACATCATCACACCAGTGACATCTAGGCAACACTGATATTTGGGCAAAATCTCTAGGGTAAAAGCCAAGCTTCTACCATAGAATTTTTTCACAAATACCGGACCATCGGCTGGATGTTGCTGGTGTGATGATGTCACTTCCTGTGCAGTGTTGGTGAGAAGCCCTGCACCTTTCTTTTTCTCCAGGGGGCAGGGCCTGGTGGTAGGAGACCCTGCCTTCACTGGGGGGGGGGGGGGCGGTCTGGCATCCCTAGTTGTTCAGTTCATTTTAAAATCATGATTTTAAATAGTGCAACACAATTTAGGAAGCACAAAGGAAGGCGCACTCAGCCATTGCTATGTTCTGAACCTTAATTCAGTGTTAAATAGCCGTCTCTCGGGGTTAGCCTTTGCCTCAGGAACCACTTGAACATGCAATGCTACCTTCTTCAGAGCCAGACCCTTGGTCTGTCAAGATCAGTACTGTGTATTCTGTCTGACAGCGGCTCTCCGGGGTCTCAAGTAAAGGTCTTTGACATCACCTATTACCTAATTCTTATCTCTGAAGTTGCTGGGGATTGAACCAGGGACCTTACGGTTGCCAAGCCGATACTCTACCGCTGAGCCACAGTGCCACTCTCTTGCACTGTAACGAAAAAGGTTTTTGTATGAAAAGTGGAATCAAATGCACAGAGCAAGATTTAGGGGAAGTCTCACTGGCTTTATGGATAAGATCCAAGAAAGGCACTTTGAAGTCCCATCAACTCCAGAGGGGGAGATTTAAAGTATAATGGCCTGGATTATGGCTCTGTACACTGGGATCCCCAGGGGGCACTGAATACTTTTGTTGGCCTGTATTCTACCCTATCACTCAAGTAAGCAAAATTTAAAGCCTTCTTCCAGCCTAAGAGCCTTAACTGGCTCTTCCTTCCATGGGATATTCCTTGGGATGGAAGAAATGTCCTACAGCCTAAGGTAGCATATTACTCATTCCTTCCAGATCTTTATTGGAATACAGCTAAACTAAAGTATCCATCGCATTCCGGTCCTATACTTCCTCCAGGTGGATCAGGGCAGTGTAGCTGGTTCTTCACACTGATCCTCACAAGGACTTTTGAAGTAGACAAAGCCAGGAGAAGGGACTGGTACAAAGCCACCAGGTGAGCTTCATCACTGAGGACCAAACCAGATGAGATACTTTGAAGGGGGGTTCCATTAATGGAGCATCCTATCCATTAATGGAGCATTCTTTTCTTAGCAAGAGCCAGTTTGCTGTAGTGGTTAGGAGCACAGGTGCTAATCTAGGAGAACTGGGTTTGATTCCCCACTCTGCTGCTGGTGTGACCTTGAGTCAGTTACAAGTTCATTCAGAGCTGTTCTCATAACAGTAGTTCTTGGGAGAGCTCTCTCAGCCCTGCCTACTTCACAGAGTATCTGTTGTTTATGGGGGAAAGAAGATTGTACGCTGCTCTGAGACTCCTCTGGGTAGTGAAGGGCAGGGTATAAATCCAATCTCTTCTTCTTCTTCTTCCTCCTCCTCCTCCCCCTCCTCTGGAACATGGAACCCAACAAGAATGAGACATGACAGGGAGGAAGATTTATGCCCCCCACAATTTTCCTAATCTTTACTGGGCGCCTTTACTGGAACCTGTATGCTTGTCGGAGAGGGAAGGCATAGTGTTGTGGGGTCATCCTGCACTGAGAAGATGATGTAGAGGAGACGATTTAGATCCCTTTTTTCTAGAACCATGGCCATACTCTGAATTTGGCCCATGCTGTATATTCAAAGAAACACATGCTGAAAGCATAATACACAGGACTGCCAGAATGCTGTCTGGTTTAACCCCCTTGGTAAGGATTTCAACCCAAGTATCCCTAGTCCTTCTGTAATACTCTAACCATCCTCCCCCCTGCATCTCACCAAAGCATCCGCTGTCCAATACATGCAGCAAAAGATCTGGCATGGATTCTCCTACAGTCAGGGCCTTCTGCCTTCTTCTTAGAACTGCAGACTTGGTTCCACTGTCTGTTGTGTTCTAATGGCGACCGCCATGCGGTCAGGCCATGTGGTCCAGGGCAAGCACATGACTAAGCACAGTCATAGCTTTGCTCCAGAATACAATAGACTGGCTGGATTGTGACTTAGACCTATTGGTCAGCCAGGATGCAAATAGGGACCAATGACCTGGGGAGACATAATTGTAATCCTATCAGAGTGTGTGGGCGAGGCTGGGGGCTCTGTTTAGATGCACATATAAGCAGACCGCCCCCCCCCCCCAGCTCAGACATGTGTTCCTGAACCTCCTAATAAACTATGAGCTGATTTCACTTGAAAGCGTCTCTGGACTGAGTACTTTATAGTCAATAATGCTGAAGGGAAGATTTCATGATCGAGAGCACCATTTCCCCAGCCACTTGTGTGTGTAAAATGCCATCAAGTCTCAGCCAGCTTATGGCGACCCAGTAGGTTCAGAGGCGGTTTGCCATTGCCTGCCTCTGTGTAGTGATCCTGGTACTCCTTGGGGGTCTCCCACCCAAATGTTAAACCAGGGCCAACCCTGCTTTGTTTATAAGATCTGACAAGATTGGGCAATATTTCAGTTCATATTTCTGGTGGTGATTCCCCCACTCCTCTACATGCAGCTGCTGGGTGACCTCAGGACAGTCAAAAGGCTTTCAGAGCTGTTCTCTCAAGAGCAGTCATTCCTTTCCAGGGGCCATCATTCCAATCCCGGAATGTTTTCCCTACTTCCGGGGATTATGATTCCAGAACCAGAGCAGGGATTCTATTCAGAGGGACCATCATTCTGCTCTGGGGGCTCTCATTCTAAGCCCAGGACATTTCTTCTCGTCCCAGGGGCCGTCATTCCACCCTGGGACCCTTCTGGGACCCTCCTGAGCAACCAAGATCTGATGAGATCAGGCTAGCCTGGGGCATCCAGGTCTGGCCTCCTAACCTCTCAGGGAAATGCCAGTTGTGGAAAAATAAATTGGGGTATGGCTTAAAGCCTTCGGCTTGGATTTTAGAAGAAGAAGAGAAAGAAGAGATTGGATTTATACCCTGCCTTTCACTCGGCGTTTCAGAGCAGCTTACAATTTCCTTCCCTTCCTCTCCCCACAACACCCTGTGAGGTAGGTGGGGCTGAGAGAGCTCTGACAGAAACTGTCTTGCCTCAACCAGAGGCAGGGCTTTCTCCGTCCTGGCCCCAGCCTGGTGGAACATGCTCCCCATTGAGACCAGGGCCCCGCGAGATCTCCTTCAATTCCGCACGGCCTGCAAGACAGAGCTCTTCCGCCAGGCCTTTGGCTGAGGCAGCGGCACCCATATATGGCCTCCCTGAGGTTGCTGTCACCCATCTGTCACCTGTCTACTGACCACCGACAACTGGCCTTTATCAGGCCAGGACTTTATAGCCAACTGATGCTGTTTCAAGCTGTACCCATTGTCTTAATTGTTACTGTATTTATTCAATTCAAATTTTATTTATTCCAATGATGTTACCCGCCCTGAGTGGGATATATATGCAAATATTAAATAAACAAATAAACAAATAAAAATGCCCTTGAGAGAACAACTCTGAGAGAACTTGTGACTGACCCAAGGTCACCCAGCAGCTGCATGGGGAGGAGTGGAGAAATCAAACCCGGTTCTCCCAGATTAGAGTCCGGGCTCCTAACCACTACACCAAACTGGCCTCTAGACTTATAGTCCCCACTTGATCTTGCTTTGTCCGCTGCAGAGGCAGTTCTTCCTCTGTGGACCTCATCACTGTTCCCTTCCTTGAAAGACACTGGCCTCCCATGAGTGGAAGTGAGTGTCTAGTGCTGTCGAAATGTGTGCTCTGCACTGGAAGAGCATTTCCACGACAGACCATGGAAGTGGAGGCAGAAACAAGGTACTGACTTCGATGGACTTGGAAGGGCATAGCCTTGGTTAGGTTTCCCTGCTAGTCGTTTCAGGATTTGTGACATTTGCAAATTCTGGAGCTGCAAAAGTAGTCAGCCCTGACAGGGATAGCTCAGGCTAGCCCGTTCTTGTCAGATCCCTGGCTAGTATTTGGATGGAAGACCTCCAAGGAATTCCAGGATCGCTATGCAGAGGCAGGCAATAATAAGCCACCTCTGAACATCTCTTGCCTTGAAAACTCTTTGTGGGTAGCCATAAGTCAGCTGTGACTTGACTGCAAAAAAAAAAAACAAAAAAAAAACCAGAACTAAAACCAAAACGTTCTCACTTCTGTTGTGTACTAAGACCACGATCGCATGTTCTCCCGTAATGGCGACTGCCACGTGGCCAGCGCACATGGTCAGAATCTACCTGAGCTTCAGCCAGGTAGAACAATAGCCAGTCGGATCCTGAGTGACCACCAATTACGAGCCCAGATCTCCCGCTGGGGGACCTATGAACTACAACCACGGATTTAAGGTCCTATCAGGACCTGGGGTCGAGGTCGGGGCATTGTCTCCGGCCGGCATAAAAGAGGGCTCTGAGCCCAGGGTTCCTTCCCGAGCCCCTTCCCGAAGCCATTACGGTTGATCTACGGATTGGGGGTATCCCATGCTCCATGGAGGTGGACTCCGGGTCTGCTTTCTCCATAGTTTCAGCAGCCACCTTTAAAAAACTGTTCCCGCGGGGGGGACCCCGGCTATGCCGCCCGGCAGCCCTAGTCCTCCGGGACTTCCAAAAGAACCCGGTCGCGATCAAGGGCCTGGCCAAGGTTAAGGTTCAGTACCACGACATCGGCCGCTCCCTTGACCTCCTTGTGGTCGAGCGGGACCTCAACAGCCTCTAGGGGCGCCTCCCGACTCCAATACTTTCCAACTTCCTACCAGTGTTTCGGCTCGCAGGCTGCTTTCCAAAAGTCAGGAAACAGATGCACAAGTTCACAAAATGATGCTTTGAGTGGCCTCTGGTACCAAAGCACTTTTCAGTACTGTATATTGCCCAGAAACAACCAGACTGGTTTGGAATAGTTTAGTGATTTCATGATCTTTGAGTGGGGAAAAAATACAAAATGGCCCTTCTGGTCCTCATTTAAAAGAGCTAAAGAGTATCTACAGCACTACTAACTTGTGCCACTTTTTAAAAAAACCTCTAAGAATAAACATTGATGCTTAAATGAAAAAAAAAAATAACTGTTTATTATTTATTGGTATATTTCTCTTCCGTTTCATCCCATGTTTCAACCAAGACTGATTCCTAGAGTCGTTGCTTATAAAATGCAATAAAACTGTTATAAATATTACATAAGGAAACACACATTTATAGTATACAGGCTAAGGGACTGGTGTATGAATCAGAACATTCACAGTTTGAAGTTCACCTCTGCCATTAACTCACGAGGTATCACAGGCCAGTCGCTCTTTCTCAACTTCACTCTCCCACCACCTGTAGGATGTGAAATCAGAAATGTACTAAACAAGATCAGATCTGAACTATACTCATTTATAAATATAGAAAATATCTTACTCCAGACAGAAATATTTCTAGGACTTAGAGGCTGACAATTATCAGAGGACTAGCTGGACTCTTTAAACAGCTGTGACAGTCAAACAGAAACTCCATGTTCGAAGGCAATCTACCTCTGGATACCAAATCCTGAGGATAAACTACAAGGAAAAGTCTTGCCTGACCTGAGAGACCATAGGGGAATTTGGCTGTCTGTGTCTGGAAACAGGATGTTGGGCTATTAGAAGGATTTTTGTTCTGATCCACCAAGATCTTAAATTACTGAAGGCCAGAGAGCGATTTGGTTCCTCTACAGGATTTACTGAAGCCAGGTTCCCATTATGTTCAAAGTCTCTATTCTTAGCAATGCATTTGTGATTGTGAAATTCTTCTTTTTCTTTTTATAACGCGTTGATTGAATTGGTCCAAGGAGAGCATCGTTGCTATTCTTTAATCATCAGCTCTGAGATCTGGATAGCCCACCTTCCTTCCAGTAGAAGGCAGGAAGGATCGGGGCTTTGGTGCTGAGCGAATTGGTCCTCATCATTCATCTGAAACACCCACTCTTGGTTCTTTGCTGTTGCCTTCAGCCTTCGCAACGAAAGGTCAACACCCTGCTTTCTTTGATTCCCCAAAGTGCTTTTCATTGTACGGTGTGGATTGAAAAGAGAAAACCTTTTTTTTCACAGAACACGAAGAGGAACTCGAGGGGAAAAAAAACACTTCATCATTGTTTCAAAGCGTTAAGATTTCAGAAGGGAGGCTCAAGGGTTGTAACTGACCATTTCCACCGATCTAAAACGTCCGCCGTGCAAATAGGTCAGCTTGTTCTGGAATTGGCAAACTCTCTCTCTCTCTCTCTCTCTCTGTATGCGAGACTGTTTTAAAACCTGAAGTTATTTCTATCTTAGAGCAAAATTTTCAAACTTGCTGCCTCCAGGGAACTTTTGGCATATTGACATACCAGAATTTTTCTTGATCATGTTTGCCATTCAGATAGTTTAATTAGGAAGCTCTTGTCAAAGAGATTTCCATAGTCCACCAAGTGCGCTGGAGACTTCCTAAAGATCCCTGTGTCTGCATTTCTGTGATCCAGGCATCTCTGGAACATTCACCAAAAGATCAAGTAGGATTCTCCACTAGATTAAGTAGATTCTCTGATGCTACGGGTAAACAATATTACATTTGAGAATCTCAAGACAGAGATTCTCCAGTATGAGCGCTGTGTTCCCTTTGACCTAATGCTCCTCCTGTAGGAATTCTTGACAATCTGGAATTACTTCTTGATACCGATCTTGCTTTGGGACATTTTAGGTTGGCTGTAAATATAATTTAAATTATTTGGAGTTTCATTCTCTGAGTTTGTGCAGAACCTATGATTTGTGTCTCAGACACTGGTTACTGTTGGTTATTTTTTTTAAGCCCTCCTGCAGGCTATGAATTCTGCTACAGGCAGCGGAAAATACACAGCGCTGCCACAGACATTCAGTTATAAATTACTGAGCTTCGGAGTGTAAATTTTCTTTGTTTCATAAATTATTATTGGGAAAGAGATGATTTCTCTGCGCCGCCGTTTGTACATGTATATTCCCCATTACAGTTGCATTGGTAATCCCCTCAGGGGCTGAATCAGCAGAAAATTCACTTTGGTGATGCCCTTTAATTTTTCATGGGCTTCTTTGACTCAGCCTCACAGTCCTAATACTGAGCAACAGAACATTAGCGAACCGTATTGATGTCCATAACAGTATTTATCACAGGTCCCAAGGTACTGTAAATTAGCCCACTCTATTGCCCTATCAGACCTCATGCGTAAAACATCGTTCTTTTGACTTTGTAATATCTCAAAAGCATATGAATTTCTGAGTTCATTTGCAAGCATTATTCATATCTCGGAAATCAATTCATGCCAAGTGCCGGCAACATTGGCGTTCTCTAGAGCTGAGCAGAAAACGCTCACAGCTCTCTCGATGCATGTTTTGGTAGCATTAAAAACAAACTTCCCTTTTGTGATGACCTTTTCCAATATGCCTTGTAGACATAGCCCAGGGTTCCTTCTAGACCAAAATGGTTTCACTCATCTGAGCAGGGCCTTCTGCAGGTGCCAAACCTGCAAATGAGGAAAATTGATACCTGCCCATACATGTGCTTTCTCTGTTCTGGCTCCCACCTTGTGGAATGGCCTCCCCGAAGAGGTCAGGAAAGATCCCGCTCTCCTGGCTTCCTGCTAACTATGCAGGTAATGGAGTTGCACTTGGATAAATAATTAGAATCATAGAATCACAGAGTTGGAAGGGGCCATATAGGCCATCTAGTCCATGCCCCTGCTCAGTGCAGGATCAGCCTAGAGCAGGGGTGGGCAAACTTGCTTAGCGTAAGAGCCACCTAGAACAGGGGTGGGCAAACTTGCTTAACGTAAAAGCCGCACAGAATAAACATCAGATGTTCGAGAGCCACAAGACATGAACAAATATTACCTGCTTTTATTGGAAAATAAGCACATTTGCTTTTTATTAACATTAAATGAGACTGCCAAAAATAATAACAAAAGGGGTAAAAGCAGATATTGATAATGATATTAATTTGTCCAATGATATTTATTTGCTAACGATATTTAGCTTCCCCAGCCGTACTGCCCGGAGCCATAATATCGTCATAATATATGTGAAAGAGCCGCATGTGGCTCCCGAGCCACAGTTTGCCCACCACTGGCCTAGAGCATCCCTGGCCCTTTCTGTGCTCTCCTTTTAATCCATGTTCACCGCGGTGTCCTCCATGCAATTCTGCACTAAAATCAAATCCAGCATTCTTTTTAATCCAGGTTCCCCCCCCCCCCATTGTGCACAAAAATCGACTTAGAACTTCTTTTTATTCCAGTTTATTCCAGTTTTTCCCCTGTTCTGCATTACATTAACTTATTTCAGTGGTCAGCCTGGTTTCAGCCTGCTGTTGCCTTGAGTTATTTGGATGCTGTTTTACCATGGACTTAAATTGCCTCAACTTGAACACTGAGAAAATCTGGAATGATAGACAAATGCAGAAAGGACTCCTGACAAGGGTTTGTCCAGCTGCTGCTTAAAGGCTGAGGACAGGCTGGCAATCTGCCCCGGGAGAGCTCCGCTTGGGAAGCGGGGGAAGGGAGCCCGTTCAGACGTCCGCAGCTGTCCCTTGGCTCCCTTCCGCACTTACGCGCTTTGAAGCCGGTTTCCTCTCGCCGTAGAAGGACACCGGGAGAAACCGGTGTCCAGGGGCCGCCTTCCGCATGCCTCCCGCTTCCAGGCAGTGTGAACCGGAAGGAGCGGGAGGCATCCGGAGGCGGCAGTGTGAATGCGCCGGCATGGATATTTGTGCATGAGCTCATGTGCGTATATATCGATATATATCACACTGCCTCCTATCCTATGGTGTAGTGTACATGCACACATACACCACCAGTGAAACGCTGCCACGCAAGCCACGGAGCAGGCTCCGCGGCAGTCTGAACGCTCTGTAACGGCATCCTTGCACAATATACTGGCCAGTGTGAATGGCCAGCCCCGGGGAATTCCCCCCCCCCCCGCAGCTTTTGCCTCCGGATTCCTCCCACTCCAGATTGCCAGTCTGTCCTCGGCCAAAGACTGCCAGGGAGGGGGAGCTCACCCCCTCCCTGGGCAGCTGATTCCACTGCTGCACAACTCTCAATATTTAAAAGTTTTCTGTAATATCCATCCGCTACCTTCCTGCCCTTAATTTAAACCCATGATTGTGAGTCCTCTCCTCTGCTGCCAACAGGAACAGCTCCCTGCCCTCCTCTAAGTGACGGCCCTTCAGATGCTTCAAGAGAGCCATCCTGTCCCCACTCCGCCTCCACTGCTCCAGACTGGACATTCCCAGTGCCCTCAGCCTTCCCTCCTAGGCCTCAGTCTCCAGGCCCCCGATCATCCTCGTCGCTCTCTTCTGCACCCGCTCCATTCTGTCCACATCCTTTTTGAAGTGAGGCCTCCAGAACTGCACACAGTACTCCAGGTGTGGCCTGGCCAATGCAGGGTACAGCAGGACGATCACATCTTGCGATTATTTATTTATTTATTTATTACTCACATTTTTATTCCGCCTTCCCAGACAACTGGCTCAAGGCAGCTCACAGCCATAAAATACCATAAAATGGTTTACAATTTAAACAAAAGATGAACATAACACAAGTTAAAACAACATGTACACAACTTATACAGACGGCGGTCTGAAATCAATGGTGAAAGCAGCAGCAGCAAGATTCGGCCCACTGATCCAGGGCGATGCTATCCTAATTCCCCTGATGGCAGTCCCTAATCGAAAGCCTGGCGGAAGAGCTCCGTCTTGCAGGCCCTGCGGAACTGTAATAAGTCCCGCAGGGCCCTAATTTATTTATTTATTATTTATTTATTTGGGGGATTTATATCCCACCTAGCCAGCGTGAACAGCGGGTTATGTTCTCTGGGAGCTCGTTCCACCAGTACGGGGCCGCCACCGAGAATGCCCTGGATCTGGTGCTAGCCAGCCGAACGTCTTTTGGACCGGGGAGAATCAAGCGATGTTGAGAGCTTGACCTCAGTGCTCTCTGGGTCACATACGGGGAAAGGTGGTCCCTCAGGTAGGCTGGCCCCTGACCATATAGGGCTTAAAAGGTCAGTACCAGCACCTTGAGCTGGATCCGGTATGCAATAGGCAGCCAGTGCAGCAGCCTCAGCATAGGCTGGATATGGTCCCGCACAGAGAGACCCATCAACAGTCTGGCTGCAGAATTCTGCACCCTGCAGATTAGGGACTGTATAGTCTATACTACTGTGTATAGCTTGCTGTACATAGGATCTGTCTGTAATTGGGTTTTCCCCCCCCAGATTTCTGCAATCCTCATGTAGTGTACCCCTGAGCCACAGCCCCTCCCAACTCTGAATATTAAACTCTGCCAAAAGCTCTTCTAAACAACACTCCCTTACTGGACTTCCTGAGGCTCAGGAAGCCGGTTCGCTGGCAAGGCGGGATATAAATGTAATAAATAAATAAATAAATGTCTAAAACGACACACCACAGAAGAAGTATAAACCGACACACCACAGAAGAAGTATAAACCAGGAAGCTTTAAGGGACGATAATTTTATGAATCCCTGATCTGGATGGACCACACCAACTCTATCCTGTCAGTTTGGTGTAGTGGTTAAGAGCATGAACTCTAATCTGGGAGAACCGGGTTTGATTCCCCACACCTCCATAGGCAGCTGCCGGGTGACCTGGGGTCAGTCACAAGGTCTCTCCGAGCTGTTCTCTCAAGAGCAATCCTCAAGAGAGCTCTTGCTGCCCCACCTAACTCACAGGGTGTCTGTTGTGGGGAGAGGAAGGGAAGGAGATTGTAAGCCACTTTAAATTACATGAGACCTGCTGGGTGACCTTGGATCAGTCACCATTCTCTCAGACGGCTCTCAGCCCCAGTCTGTTGTGGGGAGGGGAAGGGAAAGGAGATTGTAAGTCGCTCTGAGACTCCTTCAGGTAGTGAAGGGCGGGGTATAAATCCAATCTCCTCCTCCTCCTTGTCTGATCCTGGAAGCTAAGGAGGGTCAGCCCTGGTTAGAACTTGGATGGGAGGCCACCAAGAACGTCCATGGTTGCTGCACAGGGGCAGGCAATGGCAAACCACCTCTATTCATCTCTTGCCTTGAAAACCCAATGGAATCGCCATAAGTCGGCTGCAACTTGATGGCCCTTTCCACCACCAAATTTGTGGAAAGATGGGCTTTGCTTATAATGTCACCGAGTGATAAGGTTAATGGTGGTGTTTCTTTCATATATTTTTAAACACAAGGATTCCCATGTACTAATATTCAGTATCTCAGGGTCTGTCTTTCACGGCAGTACTGGAGTTTTCTGGCATCCCGGCTTAGTGAATTCTTGCAACAGTTCTTTGAGAGCTAGATTTCGAACCCTGGATGGATCGTTAGTATCCAGCCGTTTCCGATCCTTGCAATCTCCACCCTGTTCGCTTCTCCCCGGACGGCTTTTTTATCATCTGCAAAGTTAGCCTGAAGCACAGTTCATCAGAGTTGGGCTGCGTCACATGCGTTCCCCGAACTGTCTGTTTGATGGATTGACTCGTCAACGATCATTGTCTGTCGACTGAAAAGCTGACACGATGAATGGATGTCACTGACTTCTGCATTTTACCCCCAATTGGATGATTGCATGTTTCATTCAACCTTCCCTAAAGATTACCTTTTTTTATAAGTCTGATGGGCCGTTGTCTGGATTAGCCGCCCCTTCTGCGTGGGGGGCAGGACTCGCGATGGGGGCAACCCACCCCCGCCCTTCAGGTGTACAATGACTTCCAGCAAGATAGACAACTTTGGTAAGGAGGTAGAATGGAAGACGTTACAACAAAATGGTGAATTTTTTTTTCTTTTAAACATGAATAGTTCGATATTTCTTTGGTGTAGTGTTTTGAAAGGCATAAGTTAGGAAGAGCACTTGTGAGGCAAAGCACCCCTGGCCTCCCCTCCAGGGTTAATGTGTATGGTAATGGGCCTGGTCCATCCTGCAGGTGTTACTATTTGGTCTCCTGGCCTACACAGCTCTTGTCATCTTCGAAGCCAGAGATGGTGGTAGGGAGGAGGAGGAGGAGTAACAAGAACAAGAAGTAGAATAGAAGACATAGTAGTACTAGAAGAAGAGGGGGAGGAACAAGAAGAAGTAGAAATAGTAGTAGTAGTAGTAGAAGGAGGAGGAGGAGGAGAAGTTGGTTTTTATACCCCACTTTTCACTACCTGAAGGAGTCTCAGAGCAGCTTACAATCACCTTCCCTTCCCCTCCCTACAACAGACATCCTATGAGGTAGGTGGGGCTGAGAGAGCTCTGAGGATCCTGAGTGAACAGCGCTGAGAGAACTATGACTGACACCCAAGGTCACCCAGCTGGCTGCATGTGGAGAAGTGGGGAATCAAACCCAGTTTTCCCAGATTAGAGTCTACTGCCCTCTTAATTACTACATCAAACTGGATCCTCATTAGCTTCTCATGAGAACCTGCAGTCCGTATGATGGGAGGGGGAGAACCAGGGGTGATGAGGTCATCTTCTAGAAGCTTCTCCCGAGACTGTGTTCTGACTGGATGTCATCATCACCTGATGTTGCCGGGGCCCAAAAAATATAACTGAGCAAAAGCCCTGAAGAAGAGAGACTAGCTTGGATTCTGAAAGCCTGAACTAGGATATGCTTGAAAGGCAATGCTAGCAACGTAGAGAACACCTTCGCTAGGGCCTTCTGTTTTTGAAATTAAGGTCCGTCCCATCTGAGCCAGTTTGGTGTAGAGGTTAAGTGTGTGGACTCTAATCTGTGAGAACCGGGTTTGGGGTAGGGTGGGAGCACTTCAACTTGTGATGGCCAGGGGACGTCGGGTGGGCAAGAAAGAGCAAACATCACTGGGGGCGAAAATAAAAGCACGTAGCATTTACCCTTCCATCCTTTCCCTCCACAGCCTTGGGAGTCATTGGGTTGGATCCAGACAAAATCTTCTAGTGGTGAAATGGAGCCAGTTTGGTGTAGTGGTTAAGTGTGTGGACTCTAATCTGGGAGAACCGGGTTTGATTCCCCACTCCTCCACTTGCACCTGCTGGATGACCTTGAGCAAGCCGTAGTTCTGGCACAGCTGTCCTTGAAAGAGTAGCTTCTGTCAGAGCTCTCTCAGCCCCACCTATCTCACAGGGTGCCTGTTGTGGGGAGGGGAAGGGAAAGGAGTTTGTAAGCCGCTCTGAAACTCCAAGTGAATGGCGTGGTATAAATCCAATCTCTTCTCTCCTGCTCTTCTTCTGCCTTTCCCCACCCACTGCAGTTCATTGATCTCCATGAAATATGGCTCAGGTGAGGGGGGTCGGGCACCCTGAGGAATTATATGAGGGATGTTGTATTCTTATTATTTTACAGCCACGGATTGCAGAGACTCTGGGATGCAAAAGGCCCTTTCTGATTGGCTAACAAATAAAGACTCTCATTGGTCCTTAAGCCACTCTGGGTAACCAATTGCTGAGCCTCGCTTAGGTCCAATAGGATTGTTTGTACACAGTTACATTGTTTGAAGTTATGAGTTGGAAACAGTATAAATTAAGGTGCCGCTCTCATAGAGCTGTCTTTGAGCTGAAGCAATGGTTTGAATAAAAGCCTGTTTGTTTGATTCATCGCCTCCCGCTCAATACTTTAAAAGGGATGTCTGCAGTGGGAACAGGGGATCAATGGGAATTGCCAGTTAAGTCTGGATCCAGCCTATCAAGTCGTTGCTGCTGCTGCTCTCGCCAAGGCTAAGTTAGGTTAGTACTTAACAGACAATTCCAGTTGAGATACGTGAGCCAGTGGCCATTTCATTCAACTGGCAATGGATTTAACAATGTAAACATGAATTTGAACTTAACCCATGGTCATTTGAGGAAGCATTTGGGGGACAGGATGGGTTACCCAGATGTTGCTTCTTGAGAAGGTGCCTGCACCGGTGGCAGGGTCCTTCTGCAGGGCTCCCCGTAAGTGCAGAAGGGTGAGAAGAATTGCCAGAGGAAAGGCATTGCACGCGAAAAGCCACACCCATGGATACCTCCAGGTCTCCGTTCGTCTGGCTTCATGACCCCCATACCTGGTTATTCTCCCCCCCCCCCCAGCAAATGACAGCCTCATAACTTACCCCTGAGAAATGATTTTTAAAGCCTGAGTGAACGACTGGCTTGCGGTAGACAAATAGGGATCGCTGTCATATTCTGATGGATTTTACTTGGACAAGTTTTCAAAAACTGTCTTTTTTATTCCTCCCAACCGCTTCTGTGGAAACGTCTCTCTTTTCCCCCTCTTCTCCCCCCCCCCCCGAAAGTTTCTGTCTTGCATTTTGAACTTTGTGCAGAGCAGAAGTTGCACTTTATACTTCTGGCTAAATTTAGATCAAGGCTGCTTTTCAAAACTTCTCCGCTCTTCAGCTCCTCGCAAGGTGATAACATTCGCTTGACATCTTCCCCCCTTCCCTCCCCTCCTCCCCTTTCCTGTGTATCCTTGTTGGATGTGAGGGAGATCGTTTCAAGGCAACTGCCTTTGTGGCGCTCCTTCTCGAGGCGCATTGTTAAGGCGCACAAAGCATGCACGGCCTGCCTCTTAACCAAAGGACACCTTTGAAAAAGAAAGTTTAGTGTTTAGCATAATCCTCTCAAGTGGAATTCTCTGCAGTATTGTGGGGGGAAGTGTTAGAGACAAAACACACAATCCATAATGCCTTCAGAATCACAAGGTGCTTGAAAGATGGGCAGGTTTAGACTTGGGCAAGAGGAGAGACAAACCTTTGACCAAACACATTGAGTGTTCCCTCTAAGGTGAGTTAGTGTGAGCTAGCTCACCGTTTTTTAACCTCCAGCTCACACATTTTTGTCTTAGCTCAGGAAGGATGGCTCCAGCACAAACTAATTTATGCAGGACCCAAATCGCTCGCCCACAACTTTAATGCCAGTAGCTCACAAAGTAGAATTTTTGCTCACAAGACTCCACGGCTTTGAAGAAGAAGAAGAGATTGGATTTATATCCCGCCCTTCACTCACTTAAGAGTCTCAGAGCGGCTTACAAACTCCTTTCCCGTCCCCTCCCCACAACAGACACCCTGTGAGGTAGGTGGGGCTGAGAGAGCTCTTTCCCAAGCTGTCCTTGAGAGAACAGCTGGTACAGAGCTATGGCTTGCCCAAGGTCATCCAGCCAGGTGCAAGTGGAGGAGTGGGGAATCAAACCCGGTTCTCCCAGATTAGAGTCCGCGCACTTAACCACTACACCAGACTGGCTCTCAATGAGGGAACATTGCAAGAATACACTTTGAATTTTATAGTCTTATTTATACACTTTGAATTATTATTTATAGTCTTCATTTCTCACTCAAGGTGGACAACACAGTGAGTCAATATGAGCAACAGGACAAGATGTTCAGGAAACAATACAATAGAATTAGGGTTGCAGAACCAATCAGGGATCTCAGAACAGAACTGAAGCAAAGCATAAGTATTAACATGCTACGTTAAAAGATGCAAAGACCGATATAACTACTTGGTTCTGTTCCATCAGTGCTTTGGAATTTCACTCTAGGAAGTCCCAGACCTCCTAAAATCTAGATTAATTGGGAGAATATCTAAAATTAATTCCAACAATGGAACTCCATCAACCTTGCAAAATAAGGTTGACAGCAATGCTGATTCTGTGAACTGAGGCAGATCGTGAGAGGGAGGGCAGGAAGGGTTGCCTCAGTGCTTAGTTCTCGTGGCCCTTTCTGACACGCCCAGGGAAATGCTGATCGCCACTTTGGGGTCAGGGAGCAATTTTTCCCCAGGCCACTTTGGCTGGAGATCCTGGAGGTGTTTTTCATCTTATGGGCATGAAAGAGCAGTCACTCCGGGGGGGGGGGGGGGGAGTATTTGTGAATTTCCTGCATTGTGCAGGGGGTTGGACTAGATGACTCTGGAGATCCCTTCCAACTCTGTGATTCTATGAATTATTGCACTGAGATTGCTTTCTGCATGACACTTTGACTCAAGTGCCCATTGGTAAAACTCCACACCAAAGGATGATACAGTTTAGGAATGCTATGAATTCTACCATGGGTATGTTTGACAGCTGAACTCACTGCATTAATCAAATGTGGACTGATCACCCAGCCTGTTCACTCCATAATTCCATAATGAACAAGTTTGCATTGGGTTTTTTTTTGTTTGTTTTTTTGCAAAACCATACATGTGCAAAGACTGCTGTTTCAAACCAATCGGCAGCCATTAGCATCAAGAACGCTACTTAGATAAACACTAATGCATAGGATTTTATTGAAACACAGCATTGATTTATGACTGCTTTACTGATTTATGTGATTTAATAGTCTATTTAAACAGTTGCTTGCTTGGCAAAGCAGTTACGCATCAAAGGGGGCAGTAGAAATCAGTCGGGCTCTGAGAGAAGCCTCTTGCGCAGAACTGCATGGTTAAGGAGGAATATAGTCAAGCAGCCTGCCAAGTAGCCACAAACAAACAGGATGACACACAGGGTGCGTTTGTACGGCTCTTTTTGAGTGCCTGGTGGATTTAAAGTGCACGTCCAGATCGCAACAGCTGGGAATCGTGACACTTCCATGAGCAGCCCGTCGACCCCTGTCGGGGATCCGTACTTAAAAGATAGTAGTGAAAGTCTGGTCTAAAGCCAACCAATGCCGGACTTTCCACCATCAGGTCGTACCTTCAGCACTGTGAGAGTTCTGCTCAAAGTAGTCAAGGATCAGATCTTGGTTGGTTAACCAAAGTTCTTTATTTCCAATCTCTACATTGGTACAGCTTCTCGGATTATTGTCAGAGATGAGACAGATAATACAAGCAGGTCTATTATACCATTCCAAGGAGTTTGAATTACCCATAGGTAGCCAATCACTATAGGGGAAAATTGGCGGGCAAAAAGGAATTCTGACCGTTTGGTTCTCACAGGAAAGAAAGTGAGGTGTCAAGCAGTAAATTTCCTTTCCCAAACCAGACCCCTCAGATGTTACCAGTTCACATAACAATCAATGGCCTCAAGGCTTTTGCATGTGATAAGAGATGAGAGGTATCCTCCCTTGAAGTCCCAGCCGGGGCAGCTGGAATGCGGAGGCAGGGATGTGAGAGGCCTCCTTGTTCTCATACATTACAGATGTCACCCTCCCGCCTCAATTGCTACAAACTCCAGGCCTGGTCAAACAGTAGAACATGGCAGTTACAAACACAGAATAAAACATAGAGTAACATAGAGGGTACAGGCATGATTACTATGATGTCTGAATTAGCAGATTCTGACAAGCACACAATCACCCTTTGGAGATGGTCTCCAGACCATCCCGAACGGCCGCCATTTAAAAAAACCCTTAGCGATGCACGCATAACCGCTTAAATACACGACGTCCCCCAAGCGATCAAAACAATTTAATGTTTCTGATGGTCCCCTGAACTTTATCAACTTTATCTACTGAAAGGGTACCTAGAGGAAGGTACTGCTGGCAGTGCTTTTACCATTTTAGTCCACGCATGCACAGGAAAACAAATATATGGTGAGGCGCATATGCGCATGCACAGACCAGATTTTTTTTAAAAAGCTGACTGCACAGCTCCTCACAGTGGATGCCATCTAGACAATCTGCCATGGGAGTCACGTGCGGTAAAGCGCTTCACAGGCGAGCTGTCTGGTCATGCAATGCAGAATCGAAAAGATCTAGCTCAAATTACAGCCGGGCCCATGGCAGGATTAGCTGCCCGTCTGAACACACCCTCAGTCAAACTGGTCAGCTCCTTCTTTGCAACCAGTGAACAGCCCATGAGATGAACTGGTCGGTGTTCAAGCATCCTACTGTAGTCATATACACGAGAAAACTGGCATTGTTTCTTGCACTGTTTTCTGATGTCCCCAGGGGTCCTTTCGAGCAGGAGTTCGGGGGAGCGCAGCTCTGGGAGTTGGTGCCAGCCCCCCCTCCCCCGCGGGGGAATGCCTGCTTGTGTCCTGGCTGCAGCAAAACGACCCCGTCCCCTGGAAAGGTCCTTGAGCCTCCAACCAACCTTCTGAAGGCTTCAGCCACCACTGAAGCTATCCTCCCAGAACAGTGGTATTTCTGAGGCCTAGATTGGGAACTGTCCCCTCTCTGCCAGCTCTTCCTTCCTTCCTTCCTTCCTTCCTTCTTTCTTGCCTTCTGACATACTTCCGGTGATGTCAGGTGGTGCAGCATATGCAAATAAGTTATGCTAATGAGTTATGCTAATGAGCTCCTGCACCTCTTTTTCTACGAAATGACCCCTGGATGTACCCATGATGATGTACATATCACGTGCACATTCAGATGTGTCAGACCATTGGTTTAGCATGCTCAGTATCTGACCGGGAGCAGCTCTTCATGTAGAGGGTCTTTTCCTTGATCCTACTAGTCGGAGATTGCTGGGACTGAGCCTTGGACCATCTTCATATAAGGCAGGGGCTTTGTTCCAGAGCCAGTTTGGTGTAGTGGTGAAGTGTGTGGACTCTAATCTGGGAGAGCCAGGTTTGATTCCCCACTCCTCCACTTGCACCTGCTGGATGACCTTGGGCAAGTCATAGCTCTGCCACAGCTGTCCTTGAAAAAGAGCAGTTTCTGTCAGAGCTCTCTCAGCCCCACCTACCTTGCAGGATGTCTGTTGTGGGGAGGGAAAGGGAAAGGAGTTTGTAAGCCGCTCTGAGACTCCAAGTGAGTGAAGGGTGGGATATAAATCCAATCTCTTCTCTTCTTCTTCTTCTTCCTAAACCCTTCCAAATAATGCACCCCAATAATCATACTAGGTACAGGAAATGTGTATAGCGTCATACAAGTAATTCCAGACAGGTCGCTGTTTGGGTCTGTTGCAGAAAAATAATACAAGAGTCCAGTGGGATCTTAAAGTCTAGCAAGATTAACTCCAGCATAAACGTCCATGAGTCAGAGCTTACTTCATCAGATGGATGACCTGTCATATAAGCTTTACGGACAAATTATGTACATGGTGACCCCAGCAAGAGGCTTTCAAGGCAAATGAGAAGCAGAGGTGGTTGGCCGTTGCTTTCCTCTGTAGAGTCTTTCTTGGTGGTCTCTCCTCTTAGCCCTGCTTAGCTTCCAAGATCTGACGAGATCACACTATACTCTGCTGTCCTATACCTTATGGACATATTACTCATTTCCAAAACTCACACAATATATCCTGAATTTGAGTTGAACATTGTGATTCCAAAGCACCTAAATTCTGCTCCGTAAATTCTGATGAATTCCATTCAATTCTTTCCCAGTCCAGTGGCACCTTTAAGACCAACCGGAGTTTCGTTCAAGGTATAAGCTTTCGTGTGCACCCAAACACTTCTTCAGATACATTGAAATGGAAGTTACCAGTCCGTACATAAAGACAGAGGGTGAGCAGCAAGTTAGCATACAACCTAATGAAGATGTTTAACAGATTTAGGAACCAAACAGCAGTAACAGGCTTAGTTTATATGGCTACCATTTGTTTGGGTTAAATTCTGGGGGGAAACATAGTGAAGGAAATAAATATGTCAGAATTGGAGACTGATGGACAGATATACACTTCTTAATTGTGGGATGCTGAGAGTAATTAGCTGAGAACCTGCCATTTTGCTCCACCCATCTCCTCTCAAGCATGGAGGCAACCTTACAGCATCTTCCTCTTCGACATGGGGTAGCAGTGTTTCATCCCCACATCTGCCTAAACAGGTGCATCTTCAGTGGGGAGAGTAGGGAACAGGGGTTTGCCAGTTTGGTGTAGTGGTTAAGTGCGCAGACTCTGGCCGAGGACAGATTGGCAGTCTCGGCCGCTCTGCCTCCGCTTTTGAAGCGGAGGCAGAGCGGCCGTTCAGACGGCCGCATCTGCCCTGAGGAGGCGGCCTGGATGCATCGCGTCCGGCGCCGCGCTCCTCCCACAGCAGCCGAGCACCACTTCAAAGTGGTGCTCGGCTGCTGCAGCGCTCGTTCCACCCGGCGGAGCGGGTGTAAACGCACGCGGGCAGGGGGAGCCGCACGGCATCCGCCCGCCACCATAGGAAGCCGCCTGCAGTCTGAACGCTGCGGGCGGCTTCCTTCTGGCAGCGTGCGAACGCCGCGCCGCGGGAGAAATCCCCCCCTGCCTTAGTCTGCCGCGCTGCGGAGGCGCGGGAGACTGCCAGTTTGTCCTCAGCCACTAATCTGGGAGAACCGGGTTTGATTCTCCACTGCTCCACTTGCACCTGGCTGGATGACCCTGGGCAAGCCATAGCTCTGTACCAGCTGTTCTCTCAAGGACAGTTGTCTCAGAGCTCTCACAGGGTGCCTGTTGTGTGGAGGGGAAGGGAAAGGAGTTTGTAAGCCGCTCTGAGACTGCAAGTGAAGGGTGGGGTATAAATCCAATCTCTTCTCTCTCTCTCTCTCTCTCTCTCTCTCTTCTTCTGTTTCCCAAGCTATAAGAAAGAGGAACAGGATCTCTACTGAATTTTGGAGGCACTCTGAGGCCCACCATCCCTGTGGGAACAAGCCCCCGAATTCCTCCACAGCTCCATATGGGGGCAAGGCAGGGTCCGGTCTCTGTTATGTGGAGCATCAAAAGAGGTTCATGAATCATTGAGATGTCTTGTCCCTTTCTAAGCCACTCTTCAGAAAGGGCTGTCTACCAAAACTCCTGCTGATGTTGGAAGAGGAATGAGGCTTCTCATTGCTTTCTGATCTTTTCTGAAATCAGCGTGAGATCTGAGAGATATCAGCTTCCAACAGGGTGGCCAGATTCTTCCTAGCAACCAGTGGGGGGATGGGGGGACTTGGGAAAAAGAGGGAGGCCCAGGCAATGGTGCATGTGTACATCATTTCCAATGTGACCCAGAAGTGACATCATCACGCAGCAACATCAGGGCGACACTCTGGTATTTGGGCAAAGACTCTATGGTAAATTTGGCTTCAACCATAGAGTTTTTGCCCAAACATCAGAGCATCAGCCTGATGTTGCTGACCTGATGACATCACTTCTGGGTCACATTGGAAGTGATGTAGACACGCTGCTGCAACGTTAACTGGGCCTTGCTCTTTTTTCTGAGTAAATCCCCCCCACTGTGGGGCCTGATGGCAGGGGAACCCCACCTCCTTCAGGGGATCTGGCAACCCTAGAGAGCCAGTTTGGTGTAGTGGTTAAGTGCGTGTACTCTGATCTGGGAGAACCGGGTTTGATTCCCCACTCCTCCACTTGCACCTGGCTGGATGACCTTGGGCAAGCCATAGCTCTGTACCAGCTGTTCTCTCAAGGACAGTTGTCTCAGAGCTCTCTCATCCCCACCTACCTCACAGGGTGCCTGTTGTGGGAAAGGGAAGGGAAAGGAGTTTGTAAGCTGCTCTGAGACTCCAAGTAAGTGAAGGGTGGGGTATAAATCCAATCTCTTCTCTTCTCTAGTTCCCAACATTCTTCTCCAGGCTTGGAGAAGGTAAGCCTTATCACCAAAATAAACATTGTGCTTCCTGGAAGTGATCTGGTGAGTACCTATGTGTGAACCTCTGTTGGAGATTAAAGCAAGGAGGCAACCACCAAGAAGGCCTCGTTTCTTATAGCCTCTCACCTCCCTTCCGAAGGCACTTTGGAAGGGTCTGCTCAGAAGGTTTTTAAACAACATGGAGTGTTTGGGAGGATAGAATCCTTTAAGTTCCTTCATGAACAGGAGAATTGCACAGTAGGCCTCATCGCATTAATAAGCCTCGCTCACTCTGACTTTTGCGATGGCTTTATTCTCCTGCTGTTTTGAATCTTTCCTATCACCAAAACCAATATGCATTCTGTATCTGTATCTAGTGAGCGAGCATCTTAAGGGCTGATTTCTTTTGGTAAATAACAGAAAACAGAGCAGTGATTTCCCACACTGGTCTCTTTCATGAAGAGCTGGCAGCAGGAAAACATGGTCTATGTGTGAGGTCGGGCTTTGTGATCGACACAAAAAGCCACACATAAATCCAGAGATCAGTTCGCTGAAGACATGTTCACACCGCTGCATTTGCGAGACAGTCTTGTAACCATTGGAGTCTAATCGTCTAGATGCCAGGGCTGGCGCTGTAAATTTTGACATGGAATTCAAGGCCAGCGGATGCTACCGTTCCATGCCCACAACACCGAGCACTTGGTGAGGATTACTCATTCCTTTTTCTCAGATTCAGGGCACCCTAACCCTCCATGCTTTCCCTTTAAAGAGTATGGCTATTTTTAATTTCAGCTTAAAGTGGAAAGAAAAAAAATCGCTCTTTAATTTTTTTAAAATTATTTTCTCAGAAAAAAAGGTGGGCTACAGAAGGGAAAAGGGGGTGAGGGGAAACTAAAAATTCATCAGGTCTGTCAAATATTATGAGTTGTTACGTACGGCAGGTAAGATCAGACATATTACCAAATGCAGTGGTCTGTTGGAACAGGAGCGCACAGGAGCACAGCTCCGGGAGTGAGGAGCCCAGGGTGCGGTCACATGACCAAGCCCAACCCCCTCCTTGGCTTTCCCGAGCAGTGCAGAGGCGCAGCACCCCAGGGAAAGCCCTGCTAGGGTCTTTATTGTTTTTAATGTTTTGTTTTTAATATTGATAATTTGATCATTGTTCCTTTTATGACTGTGTGTTGCTTTTCCAGAGACTTGCTCAAGGTGGCATATAAATTTTCTAAGTATACCATTTTTTATCTGGGCGCATGGCACATAAGTACTGGAGAAATTTCACCAACCCTTCAGCAGCTTCCAGTCAGTTTGGTGTAGTGGTCAGAAGTTGGACTCTAATCTGGGAGAACCAGGTTTAATTCCCCACTCCTCCACATGCAGCTGCTGGTGTGACCTTGGGCCAGTCACAAGTTCTCTCAGAGCTGTTCTCTCATGAGCAGTTCTCAAAAGACCTCTCTCAGCCCCACCTACCTCACAGGGTGTCTTGTTCTGGGGAGGGGAAGGGAAAGGGATGGGTGGTGCATGTGTCCTGGGTATCTCAAGTCTACTTGAAACCTCGTGGTTTCAAGGGAGCAGGAAGAGAATGAGGGTGTGTTCTTTACACTTATTTTTATTGCACAAACTATTGGATGGAGAAGGGAATGGAGGAAGAGCAGGTCAGTTTCACTCACCCGTGGAGTGGAGCCTGAGGGGTGGGTGTTGCCTTCTGACACACTTCCGGTATGTTAGGGGGTGTGGCATATGCAAATGAGTTATGCAAATGAGTCATGCTTATGAGCTCCTGCACCTCTTTTTCTACGAAATGACCCCTGACCAAACGTATTACATATTTCAAATATAGAAGCTGACATTAAAACATCAACGCTACAGAATTTTGGGATAGATTCTCTCTTTAAAGAATAAGCAAGAACTTTCCTGAGGTTAGCGATGATCTAGTAACGATAAAAGAAATTCCATCTTTTAAGAAGAGGTGAAGAGGAGGAGGTAATTGGATTTATACCCCGCCCTTCACTCCCCAAGGGAGTCTCAGAGCGGCTTACAAACTCCTCTCCCTTCCCCTTCCCACAACAGACACCCTGTGAGGTAGGTGGGGCTGAGAGAGCTCCAACAGAAACTGCTCTTTTTCAACTACAGCTTGCCCAAAGTCATCCAGCAGGTGCAAATGGAGGAGTGGGGAATCAAACCTGGTTCTCCCAGATTAGAGTCCGCACACTTAACCACTACACCAAACAATTAAACGAGCTTCTATGCTAAAATTAAATCATTGTAAAACCCTTAATATTGCCTTAATTGTTTATCTAAATCTAAATGTTATCCTTACTAATTATTTAATCACCAGTGCCAGTAGAATTTATTACCGTCCCAAGACCAGCCTAATTACCAGTGGAATACAGAATAAAGTATTGAAACTATAATCAATATTTTCATCACCGAAAGAAAATTGCTTTTGTGTGAAGGTTTGCATCATGATCCTAAGGATCTTCCCACCAGCTGAGTACTATGAAGCCCTTAGCAAACAATTCTGATGCAGAGATTGTACTAAATTCTGGGGTGACCCCACACCTTGCAAATAGGTCCACAGGAGCACCTATACTTTGCTATGTTTAAGGTGAGAAAAAATTGCTATTCGGCAGCAGCGACCGCTTTATGGCCCTCTCTTCCAAGAGAGTTCTGTTTATTCCTCCACCAAGCCCTTGAACACTCTTCTGTTTAAGCCGGCATTTATGATCTGCCAATGTTTACGAGCAGTTACACTTTTATGGACTATATGTCTCCCGGAAAAAGCGGCTGTTTTCTATTTTTTTCTCCTGGTTTTTATGTTAGTTTTTTATTTGATTTCATAGTTTTATTGCTGCGTGTGTCACTGAACAGGCTTCTGGGTGGAAAGGAGGCTTGTGAAATTAATCAAAAGATGAAATCAACACCCTGACCTGGATAGCCCAGGCAAGCCTGATCTCGTCAGATCTCAGAAGCTAAGCAGGCTCGACTGTGGTTAGTACTTGGGTGGGAGACCTCCTTTGGAATACCAGCAGTCAGGAGGATAGGGGCAGGCTTTATTCAGCCACCTCTCTGGATAGCCTCCAGGCTCCCAGTGGGGGTCAGTCACCAGAGGTCACCAGGACTTCCAGATGCAAATGTACATGTGTGTGCGCGCACACACCCACAAATACAAAAATACCGCAAAACAGAGAGATGAAATCAACGAACTGAACCTGGGATCTCATGCATAGCCAATTAACTCTGCAGCTGTGATTCCTCCTATCTCAGAAGAAAGAATGACTGGGAATTTCTCCTCCATTATGCTGATGTGGGAAAATCCCCATTTTGATGGAACTTCTCATAAGTTCTTAGATACTTTTTTCTGGGCCATTTTCCGTTTCCTCTGTGGCTGTGTGTTAGGTGCTGTCAGGTTCCTTCTGACTTAGGGTGACCCTTTGAATTAATGGTAGATTCAGATGAGTAGCTGTGTTAGTCTGAGGCAACAGAACAAACATTGAGTCCAGTGGCACCTTTAAGACCAACAAAGTTTTATTCTGGGTATAAGTTTTTGTGTATCTGAAGAAATGGGCATGCACACGAAAGCTTATACCCAAAATTAAACTTTGACCGATTTCCCACAAGCGCTGGCCCGGTGTCATTCTTCCATTTTCCCTGGTTGCGTGCTTCAATTTCACACTATTTGCCACGGGGTGCATTTTGACCCACGGCTTCATGCAATATCCCCCCACTTTTGAGGATCACTGAAGCCACGGAGGAAATCGGGAGGAGCCGCAGGTCAAAATGCACCCCGTGGCAAATAGTGGGAAATTCAAGCAGGCAATCGGGGCAAAGGGAAGAATGACGCCGGGGCAGCGCCTTGTGGGAAGTCTGTCTTTGTTATTCGTAAAGGTGCCACTGGACTCAAGCTTTGTCCCATGAATGGATGTCCTCCAAAATGTCTATCCGTAACAGCCGTGCTCAGGTCTGGCAAACTGAGACGCATGGCTTCCTTTATATGCCCTTTCCGCACTCTCCTTTTAATCCATGTTCACCACTATGTCCTCCAAGCAATTCTCCACTAAAATCAAATTCAACCTTCTTTTTAATCCAGGTTCTCTCTCCCCCCCCCCATTCTGCACTAAATTGGAATTCAACCTTTTTTTTATTCCCAAGTTCCCCCCCCCCCCCATTCTGCATTACATGACCTCCTTTCAGTGGCCAGCCCAGTTTCAGCCTGCTGTTGCCCCGGGTGATTTGGATGCTGGTTTGCCCTGGACTTATATTGCCTCGACTCAAACAGAAGATCCGGACTGGCGGGCATATGCAGAAAGGACGATAGAGTCCATCCAGGTCATGCTGGGCCTTCCTCTTCTTTCCGTTTCCTAGTACCACATTTTTCAACATTTACCAGTGGATCAGCTTTACACCTTGTGCCTGTCAATAAATAAATGGCCTCCCCTACTCTGCTTATTTTAGCAGCGTCCTACAGGCCATCGTAGCTGCTCCCCTCACCCATTCATGCGCCTAGTTCTGCTCTAATCTGCAGCTACTTATAATCAGGACTTCATCCGGTTCGGCAAACCATTCAGCTGGTTCTACTTAAGGGTTTTGTGTATTAATCTTATCCTATAACTGATAGATTTTATGAACCGTACTGTATTTTAAATTTGCAGTGTTGTTGCTGTGCAGGGGAGGGCAAGGTAAAATCGTAGAATCATAGAGTTGGAAGGGACCTCTGGGATCATCTAGTCCAACCCCCTGCACAATGCAGGAAATTCACAAATACCTCCCCCCCACACACACACCTCAGTGACCCCTGCTGTATGCCCAGAAGATGACAAAAAATCTTCAGGATCCCTGGCCAAACTGGCCTGGAGAAAAATTGCTTCCTGATCCCAAAGTGGCAATCAGCATTTCCCTGGGCCACTAGAAATAAGAAAGGGCCACAAGAACTAAGAAGAAAAAGAAGAGATTAGATTTATACCGTTTTCCCGGGGGGCGGGCTCAGTCCCCCCCGGGAAATTTCGGGGGTGGCTCGAGCCCCCCCATAATTGACGCCTATGTCTGGAATTACTTGTATGACGTTATACACATTTCCGGTACCCAGTATGATTATTGGGGTGCATTATTTGGAAGGGCTTAGGAAGAAGAAGAGGAGAAGAGATTGGATTTATATCCCATCCTTCACTCACTTGGAGTCTCAGAGCGGCTTACAAACTCCTTTCCCTTCCCCTCCCCACAACAGACACCCTGTGAGGTAGGTGGGGCTGAGAGAGCTCTGAGACATCTGTCCTTGAGAGAACAGCTGGTACAGAGCTATGGCTTGCCCAAGGTCATCCAGCCAGGTGCAAGTGGAGGAGTGGGGAATCAAACCCGGTTCTCCCAGATCAGAGTCTGTGCACTTAACCACTACACCAAACTGGCTCTCACTAAGCATTGAGGCAACCTGCCTTATATGGAGCCAGATCACTGGTCTGTCAAGGTCAATAGTCTGCTCTGGCAGCAGTTTTCCAGTGGAGGTCTTTCTCTTCACCTACTGCCTTTCCACTGGAGTTGCTGGGGGCTGAACCTGGGAGCAGCATCCACTGTATAGTATACAAAGTTAGTATAAATTCTGCATAAAGTGCAAATGGATATGCAATACAAATGAATCTAAAAAATGAACAGTGCAAAGAAGAGCACCAAAAACTGTTGACCTAGATATAAAATGGTGTGAAACGAAACGAAATTAGGAAAATTGGCTCATCTCTACTCAAAGGAAGCAGAAGAAACTGTGTGCTTAGTGGCTTGGTATGTTGAGTGGGTGTTCTCCAAGGCTTTGGAACACAGGAAAGCTTGAGTTTTGCCAAAAGGTACACCGGTAGAAGGTCAGAAAATGCAAGAATGGCGGCTTTGTGGCCACCACAGATGCACCTGTGCAAATATTTTGGAAGCTGCAGGAACTGGATTTGCATTAGGGCTTTGCAACTTGGCTTCTACTGGCGTGGTGCTAAACATGTTTTTCTAAATTTAATCTCTGGCTTTGCCAATATAAAGAACACCACTTTTCCCTGTACTTTTGAGACTCCCAAAGCACGCTAGAAAGAGACTCAGTTAGCGACTAATTTTTGCATTTCAGTGAAGACAAACCTTCGCTGCTTCTCTGTCCCTGCATGCCTCAGTATAACCCACAGCCTCTATGCCCTGCTGTTGGCCCTCCAGAGGAACTGGCTGGCCACTGGGTGAGATCAGATGCTGGACTAGACGGACCACTGGTCTGATCCAGCAGGGCTCTTTTTTATGTTCTTATGAAGGTCTCATCCTCTATGCTCTGTTGTAGTCCCTCCAGAGGAACTGGTTGGCCACTGTGTGAGACAGGGTGCTGGACTAGATGGACCACTGGTCTGATCCAGCAGGGCTCTTTTTATGTTCTTAAGATCATTGCGCAAGTCACATTTCTGGCTTTACGGCAACTGATCATAAGACATGTTAAGTTCAATAGGGCTTACCTTCAAGCCACTGGGCACAGGATTGCAGCTTTGGGCCTGGATTAATCACAACATGTACATTATGTTCTCTTGGGAGAGTATGGCATTTTGGATACCCACTGTGGCCTGAAATTACCCCCAAATTGCTTCTCTATAAAGTCCTGGATCCAGAGATTACTCCTTGGGGGAGTGAGCATTTTAGGCTGCAGCAGAACACATAAAATCATAGAGTTGGAAGGGACCTCCAGGGTCATTTGGTTGAACCCCCTGCACAATGCAGGAAATTCACACATACCTCCCCCCCCCCCCCCAGTGACCCCTGTTCCACGCCCAGAAGATGACAAAAAAATACTCCAGGATTCCCAGCCAAACTGGCCTGGAGAAAAATTGCTTCCTGACCCTAAAGTGGCAATCAGCATTTCCCTGGGTGTGTAAGAAAGGGCCATGAGAACTAAGCACTGATGCAACCCTTCCTGCTCTTCTTCTCATAATTTCCCTAAATTCACAAAATCAGCCTTGCTGTCAGATAGCCACATGAAACTCAGTTCTGCTAAACCAGACCCTTGGCCCATCAAGGTCAGTACTGTCTATTCAAACAGGCAGCAAGTCCCCATGGTGTCAAGCAGAGGTCTTTCGTATCCTCTACTTCTTGATTCTCTTGACTTGATTGAACCTGGGGACAGAACCTGGGACTTCTGCATGCCAAGCAGATGCTCTCTCACTGAAGACATGGACCCTCAACGTCAGCGTGGTGGGCAGAGCCCATTCCATCTGTGGAAACGCTCTGGTGGATCCGAGTCTAAGGCCTCCAGGACTTCCTCCACTTGCATCTGAAGTCTCAAGCAAATTGGCAACAACATGGCTTCGCCCACTGACAACTTCAACTGAAGGAGAAGAAGGAGAAGAAGAAGGAGATTGGATTTGTAGCCTGCCCTTCACTACCCAAAGGAGCCTCAGAGCAGCTTACAGTCTCCTTCCCCTTCCTCTTCCCACCACAGACACCCTGTATGAGGTAGGTGGGGCTGAGAGAGCTCTTCCAAGGACTGTTTGTGAGAGAACAGCTCTGAAAGAACTTGTGACTGACCCAAGGTCACACCAGCTGCTGTATATGGAGGAGTGGGGAATCCAACCAAGTTCTCCCAGGTTAGAGTCTGGTAGGGAAAGCCCTTCCTTCCTTCCAGCCTGACACTTCTCTTGCACACACTGGCAGCCTTCTCCATCTTGGCAACATGAGACTCGTATCTTGCATCTCCTTCCATCCTAGTGAGTTAGACTACATTAGAATCCTCTCTGTTTACCCTACCCTGTCTAGAATGGAGTTCCTTAAATAAAAGCCAGTTTGGTGTAGTGGTTAAGTGCACGGACTCTAATCTGGGAGAACCGGGTTTGATTCCCCACTCCTCCACTTGCACCTGCTGGATGACCTTGGGCAAGCCATAGTTCAGTCAGAGCTGTCCTTGAAAAAGAGCAGTTTCTGTCAGAGCTCTCTCAGCCCCGCCTACCTCACAGGCAGTGTTCCCTCTAAGCTGAGTTAGTGTGAGCTAGCTCACAGTTTTTTGGCCTCTGGCTCACATATTTTTGTCCTAGCTCAGGAAGGATGGCTCCAGAGCACATAATTTATGCAGCAGCCAAATTGCTCACTCACAACTTTAATGCCGGTAGCTCACAAAGTAGACTTTTTGCTCACAAGCCTCCACAGCTTAGAGGGAGCATTGCTCACAGGGTGTCTGTTGTGAGGAGGGGAAGGGAAAGGAGTTTGTAAGCCACTCTGAGACTCCCTTGGGTAGTGAAGGGCAGGGTATAAATCCAATCTCTTCTCCTCTTTTTCTCTAAAAGGACTTATATTCATTTGAAAGCTCAAACAGGCTCCATGTGTCCTTTTTGTGTTCTTACTAGCACACACTGACCAGATGGTCTTCTGCTGCATGAAAACCCTGTGAAGTCTGCTAAACCAAGGGATATAGATAATCCCCACACAAACAATGTATTATTTCTGGAAATTCTGGATGAAGAATGTCCATCTGAGGGATTGGAGGAAGACACTTGATATTGAATAATTGGTTTCTTTTACTTATTTAATTTATACCCTATCTTTCCCCCAGTGGGAACCCAAGGGGGCTTATGTAATTCGTATATCCTCCATTTTATCCTCACAACCACTCCATGAGGTAAATTAGGCAGAGAGCACATGACCCAGCAAGCTTCCTTGGCAGAGTGTGGATTCAAAGCTGGTTCTAGTCTCACACGCTAACCACTAGTTCTCTCAGAGCTCTCTCAGCCCCATCTACCTCACAGGGTGTCTGTTGTGGGGAGGGGAAGGGAAAGCAGTTTGTAAGCCGCTCTGAGACTTTGAGTGAAGGCCGGGGTATAAATCCAATATCTTCTTCTTCTTGTCTCACACTCTGTTTGGTGTAGTGGTTAAGAGCAGTGGATGCTAGTCTGGAGAACCAGGTTTGATTCCCCAGTCCTCCACATGCAACCAGCTGGGTGACCTTGGGCCAGTCACAGTTCTTTCAGAGCTGTTCTCTCAAGATCAGTTCCCTCAGAGCTCTCTCAGCCCCACCTACCTCACAGGGTATCTCTTGTGGGGAGCAGAAGGGAAGGCGATTGTAAGCTGCTCTGAGACTCCAAGTGAAGGGAGGGATATATATCCAATCTCCTCCTCCTTCTTCTTCCCACTATGACACACTGGCTCTCAACTTAATTTTAACTTAAAACTCTGGTTGGTATGAACCCATAGTTCCAGGTTTGAAGAAATTCCAAGGAAATGATATGAGAGATCCAGGTTTGCTTACAAGGAGATTTTCTTTTTAATATAATGCACCAGAATTACAAAAAATGCAGGCTAATCTCCCATCAGCTGGGCCTCACGTGCATACATGTACAGCAAAGCTTTCCAGAAGCTCACATGTGCATGACTAAAACTAAGCATCTTATACCCTAAAGGCTGGCTACCAGTCAAACAGTCGTTAATTAAGCTATCCCAAACACTAGGATGAGCCAGGTCATCTTGCACCTGGCGTCCAGAGGTGGGAAGAAATAACCCAGGCTTTGAAGACAAAAGCTGCTAACAAGCATGAGAGAGAGAAAGTTCTCTGAACACCGCCCCTTGCAGGACTCAGGGCAACTAAGCACCAGCATGTAACAAAGATGGAGTTATACAGGCCATACGCCCTGCCCGACGGGACTTAATAAACACACACAGCATGCTAACAGCATGGAAACCCCCCATCAAACCAGGATACCTTCCCTGAGCTTTAAAGACCAAGAGGGTTGCACAGCAGTCTATTAAACTTCCACCTGGAACGAAGGCACCCTGTGTGTATTGCGTACGGTATTGCTTTAGAAGAAGAAAATGAAAGAGATTTTTTTCTTTTACCTTGAAGCTGAGTTATGCTCACCGTATCCTCTTGCCAAAGGCATTCAAACACACAGTCACCGTCTCCCTCTAATCTCCTAAAATCTCCTACCACAAAAGGCCTGGACGATTTGGCAGAAGAAAGTCTCTTTCCTCTGGTCCATGTTTGCATTGCATTTTTTGAGCATCTGTTTGTTTTCCAAAGCATCAGATCAGCTTATGTAGGGGAGGTGGGGGAGCTGGGGGGCATTAGCTCCCATTTATTACCATATGGATGCATTTTGCTGCAGTGAGCGAGCCACCCCCTGCTCTTCTGCATTGGATTGTTGTGCCGGTCTCACTGCCCCAAGATCCTACACATTCCTTCAGTGATCTCACATAGCAAGTGTGTTTCATGTTTAACTCTTCAAAACCAGACTGTGTGTTTTTAAGATTGTCGATGTCAGGAAATCGCTAGTTACCAGCAATCTTGCGGTTCTTTGAAATGTCCTGGGTAGGAACATCAGAAGCGCCCTGCTCTATTAAACCAAAGCTCCCTTTGGCCAAGCATCCGGTTTCCAACAGGGGGCAGCTTAGTCTGGCCTCTAGCAACTAGTACACAGAGATGAGAACAGGACAGTCTTTCATAACTGGGACCTTTCTGTTCTCACCCAAAGGATCGGTCTTAAACATATACCATTAAAAGTATTGCTTAAGCTTTTTATCTGCCTCTTTTTATTTCATTTACTCTCCAGAAGTCCATCCTGCTCTAGCCTCTGAACTGGGGATGTTACCAAATTTGGAGGCACCAGCTTTTTGACTTGAACATCAGTTTTCTCTCTTAAACATAAATGAAGCTGCTATACATACAGTCAGGCCATTGATCTATCAAGTTGACTTGCAGTAGCTCTCCCGGATCTCAGTCAGAGGTCTTTCCCATCATCTGTTACCTGATCCTTTTATCTGGAGATGCTGGGGATTGAACCTGGAACCTTCTGCACACCAAGCAGATGCTCTCCCACTGAGCTGCAGCGCCTCCCTTTGTGTTGAACCAACCTAAAAGTCTTTATTTTTAATACTGTTTTCTGTTTCCTAGCACCATGTTTGTCCATTCAGTTTATGCCACTTAACATTTTTATGACATTTTACTTCATGGCAGATAAAATGGCATATTTTATGTGAATGCTGCAAAAAAAGAGAGAGAGAGAGAGCAAGAAGAAGATTGAATGACAGCATGTGAAAATGGACAGGAATTGAAAGGGCATATTGCTATATCCCTTCTTCTGCCCTGACCTGGATAGCCCAGGATAGTCTGATCTTGGCAGATCTTGGAAGCTAAGCAGGGTCAGCCTTGGCTAGTATTTGGAAGGGTGACCTCCAAGGAATACCAGGATCATGACGCCGAGGCAGGCAATGCCAAACCACCTCTGAAACTTCTCTTGGCTTAAAAACAAGTCTAACTTGCCACCTAGTGGTGGATGATGCTAAAGGAGTTAGAACTTCTGGTTGCCAGACAATTTTAGGATCTCCTGGCTATATGACACACAATGTCAGATGATGGTGATAATGATCCCTCCCTCTTAAACATTGTATTCTGACCATATCCATTCCTAAAATGCTTAATGTCCCATCAGACCTGGCACTATTTATTTATTTACTTCACTTATTACCCAGCCTTTCTCCCCAATGGAGACCCAAATCAGCTTATATTATTCTCTTCTCTTCCATTTTATCCTCACAACAACCCTGTGAGGTAGGTCAGGCTGAGTGAGACTGACTGGCCAAAGGTCACCCATCAAGCAATCATGGCACAAATGGAGATTCGAACCTGGGACTTCCAGTTACTAATCCGCTACACCACAGTTCATACTTCACTCATTTCATTGTGTTTCTTTGATATCATTATGCTTTGTGTTCAGGCTCCTTGGGTTATTTAAGTCATTTCAGTGGGTTTCAGTTTGGGGAAAATGCTGCCATCTGTAATTCTCTGATCACCCATCTGAGGGAGATTCTCTTATCTCCACCCAGATTTCATATAGATATGGAAAATATCACTTTTCTAGAGGCAATCAAAGCTCAAACGGCTTTCTGGCACCTAATGGGTTTCCCTTCAGTTTGGTGTAGTGGTTACGTGCACGGACTCTAATCTGGGAGAACCGGGTTTGATTCCCCACTCCTCCACTTGCACCTGGCTGGATGACCTTGGGAAAGCCATAGCTCTGTACCAGCTGTTCTCTCAAGGATAGTTGTCTCAGAGCTCTCTCAGCCCCACCTACCTCACAGGGTGTCTGTTGTGGGGAGGGGAAGGGAAAGGAGTTTGTAAGCCGCTCTGAGACTCCCTTGGGTAGTGAAGGGCGGGGTATAAATCCAATCTCTTCTTCATCATCATCATCATCAATCATCATCATCATCACACTAAGATGATATTTTCCCCTGCCTGTTACCCACAACAGTGAGGCTGATTTGGCTGCATTTTAAAAATTCTCTATGTTCTCAATTTTGTCAGATTTCTAATCCTGTGCATTTTACAATCTGTAATCTGTGCCTACTTATTATTTATTCACTTCACTTATACCCTGCCTTTCTCCCCAGTGGTTGACCTAAAGCGCTTTAGATGGTTCTCCTCTCCTTCATTTTATCCTCACAACAACCCTGTGAAGTAGGTTGGGAGGAGAGATGGACAGGCTAGCTTCCTCCTTTCTCCAAGAGCAACCAATGAGAGCTGACAGAGTGTTGAGAGGGAGACTTTAAAAACAGCAGCTGAAAATGACAGTTAGGAGTTAGCAGCAGAAATGAAGAATTGCTCTGTAAGCTCTTGGAGGATTGGCTACACTAAGGGGTGTGTGGCCTAATATGCAAAGGAGCTCCTGCTACAAAATGAGCCCTGTGTATAACCCGTAACCTGAGTTTGTAAGAGGTTGTAGAGAGTGGTAGGCACTTTTTGTGAGTGGAGAAGGGGTGTCACAGGAGACATAGTTGGGATCAGTCAGGCAAGGCCAGCCTCTGCTTGTTCAGAGTGACACCACAGCCAGCACTGTGACTGGGAAACAATAGGCACAAAATCACCAGTCAGGGATACTAAGTGCTTTGATTAGAGATGGATACAAATTGCATTTTTACTGTCCGGGTCATGGTTTGTGGCGAACCACAAATGTGTACAAACCAAGAAGTTGATTCACAAACCAACCTGGTTCGTATCGGTTTGTGAGCCATTTAAATTTTAAACCCCTGCTTTCTGCTCCCCGTGGCTTTTTGCCATACAGATATTTTTGTGAAGAGCAAAAAGCAGGGGTTTAAAACCCTTGCTTTCTGCTCTTCATGAACTGCCACAAACCTCCACAAACAGCATCAAAATTTGTGAAAGTTCGTGGCAGTTCTTCAGTTTGCAAACATTGCTTCGTGAATCATGAACTGAACAAAATTCATGATGGACTCTAATTTATCAGCTATTTCGGGCCCATCCCTAGCTTTGATGCCAATGCCAACACTCAGTGGAATTAAAGGAGGGGGTTGTAGCTCAGGGGTAGAGCATCTGCTTGATCCACGTTTCAATCACTGGCATCTCCAGATGAAAGGACCAGGTAGTAGGTGATATGAAAGACTTCAGCCTGAGACCCTGGAGAGCACCTGCCAGTCTGAGAAGACAATACTCCCTTTGATGGACCGAGGATCTTACTCAGTATGAAGCAGCTTCATGTCTTCATGTGAACCTACTATGATAGAACTGCTGATTCCCACGTGACTTGAACCCCTGACTGAAACATCTCTTTGTTTCACATGATGTTTGGATAAGATTTTCCTGCAGACTATGCAAAACTGAATTATTCAGGATGGCTTTTATACATAGATGATAAGGCTGCACTGTAACAACAGTTCAGAAAAATACCTGGGAAAGTCTTTGGGATTGTTGTCTATCCTATGGACTATAGTTTGTGCTGTCTGTTGTTGTAAGTAGGATCACATGAACGCATGAAGCTGCCTTATACTGAGTCAGGCACTTGGTCCATCAAAGCGCTGTCTACTCAAATTGGCAGTGGCTCTCCAGGGTCTCAGATGCAGGTCATTCATATCACTACTGCCAGATCATTTTTAACTGGAGATGCCGGGGATTGAACTTGGGACCTTCTGCATGCCAAGCAGGCACTCTGCCAGTGAGCCACAGCCCCGTCGTGTACTTTTTGCATTAACAAGCCATATCAATACTTACGTTTTACTTCAGTTCTGTTTCAGATTTCTGGTTGGTTTTGGATTCCTGCAATCCAAATCCCATGGCGTTGTGGACTGGATGTTGCCTCCTGTTGGTTGTGTTGACCTGCTCTGTGTAATCTGCCTTGAGTTCCAATGAGAAAGGCCGATTATAAAGAGTGTAAATGAATAAAAATAAGCAAACAGTACATCATGTTTTATGCTGAAGGGTCACGGGCAGAATGAGTCTTGGAAAATGAGGTGATATTTGTGTTTTTCATGTTGAATCCTTGCAGTAGCTTTGTTGCTCATGCAGTTGGCACACCCAACCTTCTAGATCACAATGTACTCTGGCTGTTTGGCATAATGGAGAGGATTCATTCTTGGTTTTATCGGCCCTTTTCAGGTATGGCTCATGTCTAGACTTTACGAGGGGAGAAATCTTGGGCTTCAGGGAAACATTTGTCTGTCTATCCCTACTACAATTAAGGGAAAAGAACTGGATGGGTTAGGCTTGCCTGGTCCTCTCAGATCTTGGAAGCTAAGCAGGGTCAGCCCTGGTTAATACTTGGATGGAAGACCCACCAAGGAAGTCTAGGGTTGCTGCACAGAGGCAGGCAATGGCAAACCACCTCAGTTTGCCCCTTGCCTTGAAAATCCTACAGGGTTGCCATAAGTCGGCTGCAACTTGATGGGGCCTTCCATCACTGTGTACTTATTGTGGGTGTCTGCCTATTTAGCCTGGTGAGGAGATATTACAATGCTCCCTCTAAGCTGTGGAGTCTTGGGAGCAAAAATTCTGCTTTGTGAGCTGCTGGCATTAAAGTTGTGAGCAAGGGATTTGGCTGCTGCATAAATTAGTTGGCTCCGGAGCCATCCTCCCTGAGCGAGGACAAAAATGTGTGAGCCGGAGGCTAAAAAACTGTGAGCTAGCTCACACGAAGTCAGCTTAGAGGGAACACTGGAGGTAATATGATAACCATCTTCACGTATTTGAAGGCCTGCCATATAGAGGATGGTGCAGAGTTGTTTTCTGTTGCCCCAGAAGGTCAGACCAGAACCAACAGGTTGAAATTAAATTAGAAGTGTTTTCAGCTAAACATTAGGAAGAACTTCCTGACAGTTAGAGCGGTTCCTCAGTGAAACAGGCTTCCTTGGGAGGTGGTGGGCTCTCCTTCTTTGGAGGTTTTCAAACAGAGGCTAGAGGGCCATCTGACAGCAATGCTGATTCTGTGGACTTAGGCAGATAATGAGAGGAAGAACAGGGAGGGTTGCCTCAGTGCTTAGTTCTTGCAGCCCTTTCTTACACGCCCAGAGAAATGCTGACTGCCACTTTGGGGTCAGGAAGCAATTTTTCTCCAGGTCATTTTGGCTGGAGATCCTGGAGGTATTTCTCATCTTCTGGGCATGGAACAGCGGTCACTGGGGTTGTGGGGGGGCATATTTCTGAATTTCCTGCATTGTGGAGTAGGTTGGACTAGATGACCCTGGGGATCCCTTCCAACTCTATGATTCTGTGGTTCCATGTTTATATGACTAGAGGCATCCATGAAACATAAGCCACCCCCAAAAAAATCCTGATCTTACCAAACCCTGGGGAGGGATAGTGTCAATGCACATATAAACTGACCTTTCTCTAGCCCTCCATAGCTTTGAACAGCATTAAATTCTTGAATGACATCTCAAGGCGAGACTGTGTTTTTAATCCAATCCCCTCAAAATCCACATTTGGGGGGGGGATTTGTATTTATGACCTCCATTCCCAGGGAGAAGGAAACACCATATCACAAGGCTCCAAGAGACTCTGGGGGGCAGTGAGCTGAGTTATACCCACACTGTGTTACTCTTAGTAGGACTGTGCTTTAAAGTACCCCAAAGACAGGCAGTAAGATTGTAATTGCTCTGCAGAGCCGGGTTGATGTTATGAAGCCTGCTGTTGATTTTCAGGTGAGCCAGAGCTCGTCATGAGGTCACCAGGTGGGAATGAACATGGAGGTCTGCAGCTGTGGGCTCAACTCTCCCTGGACCCTCTACCCATTCCAAAGAGTCCAGTGTCCACCACTTCACACTTGCATATGTCAATACAGGTTTTTACTGTCTGTTTTGTGAGGATAGCCCCCGCTTCTCAATGAAAACCTGCAGGAATTTTCTAGTTTGCTGTAGTGGTTAAGTGCATGGACTCTAATCTGGGAGAACTGGGATTGATTCCCCCACTCCTCCACTTGCAGCTGCTGGATGACCTTGGCCAAGCCATAGTTCTGTCAGAGCTGTTCTCTCAAGGACAGTTCTGGAAAGAGCTCTCTCAGCCCCACCTACCTCACAGGGTGTCTGTTGTGGGGAGGGGAAGGGAAAGGAGTTTGTGAGCTGCTCTGAGACTCCTTTGGGTAGTGAAGGGTCGGGTATAAATCCAATCTCTTCTCTTCTTCTCAGTGAAGGCCCCTGTAGAAGGTGTTCCAAGCATCTAAAAACACACACAAGCTCTGTGAACAGAAACTTGAACACCATCCACTTTTCTGGAAGCTCTGTGGGTCAGGCATAGGGTTACCAACTTCCAGGTGACATCTGGAGATTTCCTGGAAATTACAATGGCTCTCCAGGCTTCAGTTCCCCTGGAGAAAATGGCTGCTTTGGAGGGTGGAGTCTAGGGTACCTTGAACCATGAGAAAAAGCAGAGTATAAATATTTTAATTAATAAATTTTTCATTTATTTATTTATTTATTCGATTTATACCCCGCCCTCCCCGCGAACGGGCTCAGGGCGGCTTACAAGGGCACACAGCCAAGAATAATACATTAAAATAGCTAAAACAATTAAAAATTCCTATGGCAAATAACATTACTAACGGCTTCCTGTAACATATTATCAGTGGCGACCCAGTGGTAGGTCTCCATATCCCCCTTGCCACCAGCCAGGGCCATTTCGGGCTGGTTACATCATAGATGGCAAACCTGATGGGTGGAATCCCCGGTGGCAGCTCCTATTCAAAGGCCTGGCGGAAGAGCTCCGTCTTGCAGGCCCTGCAGAACTGCATAAGGTCCCGCAGGGCCCTGATCTCTTCTGGGAGCTCATTCCACCAGACAGGAGCCGCCACTGAAAAAGAGAAAGGCGGTCCCTAAGGTATGTTGGACCCTGGCCATATAGGGCTTTATAGGTAAGAACCGGCACCTTGAAGCGAACTCGGTATACTATTGGCAGCCAGTGCAGCGCCGCCAGCACAGGCTTGATGTGCTCTCGTGTTGCGAGGCCCATCAGCAGCCTGGCCGCAGCATTCTGCACCAGCTGCAGCTTCCGGGTTAGCCCCAGGGGCAGCCCCATGTAAATAAGTGTTACCATGCTCAGGCCCCTCTCCCTTCAAACCTCCCCCTCCTCAAGTTTGACCCCCAAATCTCCAGGAATTTCCCAACCCATAGCTGGCAACTCTAGGTGGCCTCATCACCCACCGAGGGACACCACCCTCCTCCAGCCCCACAGCAACAACCAGACACCACAGAAGAATAGGAAGCAGGCGAGCCGGAGAAGCCACAGCCTCCCCGCAAGCCAAATGTGATTCGGCCGGCCGAATGCCACCCCAATCAGCTTGCATTGCCAAAGGGGGCATTCGGGGGTCATTCGGCTGGCCGAATCACACTCGGTCCTATTCGGCCAAATCCAAATCAGGTCAATTTTTTTTTTTTAGCACATCCCTGCTCTCTATTCTTGCACTGCCTCATAGGAGGTGTAGTCATTTCTCTGGGGAAGACTATAGTTTTGTAGACAAAGAAGAAGAAGAAGAGATTGGATTTATACCCCACCCTCCACTCCCCAAGGGAGTCTCAGAGCGGCTTACAAACTCCTTTTGCCTTCCCCTCCCCACAACAGACACCCTGTGAGGTAGGTGGGGCTGAGAGAGCTCTTTCCCAAGCTGTCCTTGAGGGAACAGCTGGTACAGAGCTATGGCTTGCCCAAGGTCATCCAGCCAGGTGCAAGTGGAGGAGTGGGGAATCAAACCCGGTTCTCCCAGATTAGAGTCCGCACACTTAACCACTACACCAAACTGGCTCTCAAACACATAGCCCTCAGTCTGTGTCTTGGTGCCTTTACATGTTCTTAACCAGCACACGAAGCAACTTACGTACAAAAGCTCCCAATGCCCAGCCATTTCGTATTTTCCATTGGGTCTTAGTTTCAGAGCACTGACCATGAGATTTCTGTAGTGCATGTCAATAAATCAAAAGTAGGTTTGCAACTTATAGATACACACCTGAACAATACCTGAACAGCATATTCAAGATTGCTGCAGCACATTGTCTCCAGATTTTGATGCCATAATTTAGAGCATGAGATGTCAGTTATCAGAGACTGTTAAATATATGCAAGAGTGCCAATGTTTTAAGCATCTTTTATTTTAAATTTTAAAAAATCTTTAATTGTGTTTGTCTGTGTCCTTTATAAAGTTTATATCTCCACTACCTGGCATTACATTACACATGGCCCAGCTCAAAAAGGTCTCATTTATGTCAGATTCCGGCCCTCATAACAAATGAGTTTGACCCCCTGCATGTAGGGCATAAGAATGTTTTTTTGCTACTGCTTTTTAATAACTGGATTTTCCCTGTAGTTTTAACGTCTTTGTTGACTGTTTGGCTGGCTTTCATAAACTACCTAGAGTTACCATAGATGGTGGGAAAGTGCGGCTGCTTGTGTTTTGATAAATAAAAATAGATGTAAATAACACAGAAGAGTTGATATGACTTCTTAAAATCACCTGCAGCCCGCCTCTCCCATTACTTTGACTGATCTTTGCAAATGATTCCCTCAGTAAGCTAATTTTTTTTTAATTTGAAAGCTGCAGAGGAATTGAAATCAAAGGCAGCATCCCAGTCCTTCATTCAAAAGTAACTATGTAACATGACTAGCGCATTTAATAAAGAATAAAATAGCCAGTCTTATGTCTGGACTTCAGAGTTCACGTCTGGATATCTGCACAGGGAGGAAAATTATACAATTTTCTTTGTAATCCCCCCCCCATTGCAGTCCTTGAACACAATGCTAGTTCATGCGCAGGGCCAAATGATTTTTCCGGTGTCACATGGAACAATTTTGTCATACTCTCTCTGCCGCAGAATGTATTCCATACTGTTAAATAAAAGCTGACAGAACATACAGCATAGGTAAAATTGAGTTTATTCACAGGAATCAATTTGTCTTCAGGGGAGGGGGGAATAAAACCTGCCTTCAGAAGGATTTTGAACAGCTAGAGGGTGACAGTATTTTGGCGCTGAGAGTCATCCCCTGAGGTAACTACAGAGACAACTGTGGGGGTGGTTACCAGTTGAGGTATCAATACTCTCTAAACATGGATTAAAGTCCTAATTCCTCCAGTCAGGTTTTGGGGTCAGGCCAAGTGATTTTTGAAGCACAGCTGAAAATATGTCAGGAGAGAATTCTGTTTGGTGTTCCGACATCTGCAGCAATTTGTTTCTTTCTCTTTAAAAAAATTATTTCCTCATGCGTGCTACACCGATTCAACTTTAACACTTCGAACTGAAAGCGCCTTAACACACCAAGGCTCGGGGGCCTTTTAGGATAAAAAGGGGGGGGGGGGGACGCCAGCAGACTTTCCATTTTTTCCTTTTTTTCTTTTTGAAATACATATGCTCCGCAATGCCAACAGAAAACATGTTTTTGAAGGTTGGATAGGAAAAAATGAACACATACTTTGGCAACGGTGATCAACATAAACTTTTAAAAAAAGAAAATGATATTTATAAAACATTACAGAGACAATGAGAGATAGAAAGCCTGGAATTAGCCCGTTTAATTGGCAGAATGGAGGGCTTAATAGGGCCTGAATATAGGGTGGATTGTATCCATTTCCTTGAGATAAATGCCAACATCCAGTTCAGGTGAATCCAATTTCAGTTGTCTTCAGGCTTATATATAACCTGAGGCATCGGTTCAAAGGATGGGTTCAAGTATTACACCAGAGAAACCTCTCCCTCTCAGTATGGAACACTGCCAAAGGAAGATACAGCCAACTGGCAGTTTACTGTGACATCCATATATTGTGTACGCATAAAGGATGAACGTTCAAGAATTTACTAACCAAGACATGATCCAAACAATTCTCATAAATGCTCTAAATCCTAAATTGGCTCCATACCTTGACCCAGCTGATCTGGCCATGTGGATCCATACCACAGTAACCTTGAGGCTGGACTACTGTGATGTGCTCTGCATGGGACTGCCCTTGATGACAATTTGAAAACCTCAGCTGGTGCCCAACCCAACAGCTTGCTTACCATATGAGGCAAACTTCAATGTACACCCTGTCCCTGCTTTGAAAGTGCTTCACTTGCTGCTTCTCACTTTCTGAGCTGGATTCAAGGTGCTGATCATTACCTATAAAGCCCTTCATGGGCCGGGAGCCAAATATTTTCAGAGCCACCTCAACCGCTATGCATGTCTGCAGCCGCTCAGCTGTCATGTCTTTATTAGAGCTCCTGTCCTTCTGTCAGACAGGTTAGAACTTTGTCTATTACTTACAAGGACAGGCTGTGGCTCATTTGTAGACCGGGGCATCTCCAACTACAAGGACTAGGCAGTAGGCAATGTGAAACACCCCTGCCTGAGACTCTGGAGAGCTGAGTAGACAGTACTGACCATGATGGACCAGTGGTCTGATTCAGTATAAGCAGGGCTTTTTTTGGTAGAAAAAGCCCAGCAGGAACTTATTAGCATAATAGGCCACACCCAACGGTAGAAACTCATTAGCTTATTAGGCCACACCCTTTACAGTGCAGCGCCCTCCCTGGATTGGCTTCCCCAAGTGCCCCGCGGCTTGTGGGGCGAATGGGGAACCCAAGGGAAGGAAGTTTCTGGATCGGCTTCCCCAGGCGCCCCACTAATTTGCCGCTCACCCTCTGCCTATATGTATGGACTGGCAACTTCCATTTCAGTGTATCTGAAGAAGTGCGCATGCACATGAAAGCTTGTACCTTGAATAAAACGGCCTTAAAGGCCACTGGACTCGAACTTTGTTCAGATGGATATCATGTTTGTTTTGGCTCACTGACAGCAAAGCTACTCTCCAGGAAGCAGAGGTGATTCAGGGTTACTAGGGTCATCTGCAGTTTAAACTGCCTTCCCTCCCTGGATCGGTTTGCCTTTCCCAGGTGCCCTGCGGCTTGTGAGGCACCCGGGGAACCCAAGGGGGGGGGGGAGGCTGTAGGCGTGGCCAACTCAGAAGGCAGACGGAACCCCGTTCCAGTGCATTCCTGCCCAAAAACAGCCCTGAGTATAAGGCAGCTTCACAGCTCTGTCAGTAGCCCTGGCAGGGGCAGATTTACTATGAAACGAATGAAGCTTAAGCTTCAGGGCCCATAATCCTGGAGGGGCCCTGGAGCGACTTTTCTTTTTAAATGAGTGAACTTTTCAACAAATGTGATGGAGTTTTTAAAAAGTATTTGTTATTAAAATAAGGCTATTTTAGTGACAGGATCATAAGCCAATGGGTTGGAGTACTTAATATTGACCTTAGACTATGCTCTAATACCCGTTTCATACGGCCTCAAAAATGTCCCTGTAAGTGCTCAGATTTCAAAATTTTCTCGGGGGCTTGCTGCAACCGAACTGCCAGCTGTGGTCTTTGGTACGTTTTATTTCATCATTCTATGATGCATCAAGCATGTATATAACATTTCCCTAATTTTCATCCCCCATAACTCGAAAACTATAAGGCATAGCCCAGGAGATTTTTTATTCACGCAAGTGACTTTGACATGTAAGATAACCCAAAATCTGAGATGTAGCGGTTAATTTTTTTTAAAAAAAATGATGGTGATCTGCCATGGAACAACCCCACTGAAGAACATAACAGCGATTACCCGGACCTCGTTGCTGGTGGGAAGGGGCTCACTGTATGGCTCATTTTCAAGGGCTCCACCCCACCACCCCGTTCTCTGCCATTTGGGCCTCGAGGTCCTTGCAAGGGTAGCAATGCCCTTCAGACCTTGTTGGATGTTGCCCTATTGCTGCTGGTTGAGAAGGGGCCCCCATAGCAGTTCAAACTGCAGGGCCCCAAAAACATAGGCCCGCCACCGAGTCTCGAAATGACCAAACATGGTAGGAAGTCCCCCACACCACTGAATTTTTCAGAGGCCGTGCAAAGCTGAGTTATTCAGATTGGGCATTTCCATGAAGCTGGTCAGTCTCACATTTCTGGCTTTCATGATACCAGACACTGGTATTGTTCTACTTTTTAGTCTCCATTGTATTATGTTTTGAAATTATGTTGTTTGTAACTCCCGTTGGCCTCTTTGCAATGGATTGAGTGGCTGTCTTGCAAATTAGGGCATGGGGAAAGGAAGGTAGATGCTTCATATACTTCTCCCTCCCCAGTAGTAAAGAACAAATATGCACATATTCAGAAGATGCAAGAGAATCTAGTGATCCTGAAAGATCAGGACTAGTGTTTTGACCTATTTATTGCTTTGCTGTCCTTTCCCCCCTTAATTAAATCAAAGCAACTGTTGACCTTATAACCTTAGCTTGTTATTTAGTTTTTTCTTTGCGTATCTTAAAACATCTTCATCGTGTTACATGTTAATTTGCTGTTCAGCCTCTGTCTGTGACTTTGAACCTTACCTACCATTCCAATGTATTTGAAAAAGTGTGCATGCACATGAAAGCTCACACCTTGAGCTCTAAATTTGATCTAAATGTGAGTGAACCACCAAACAAGGATCTTCCCTCTTTTAGAAGCACTGCCTCCATCCCCCTCCCCCGGAAAGCTGTTTCTTTTTTATAGATGGGGTTTCACTGCAAGAACATAAGAACATAAGAGAAGCCAATGTTGGATCAAGCCAGTGGCCCATCCAGTCCAACTAGCTGTCACACAGTGGCCAAAAACACCAGGTGTCTCAGGAGGTCCAGCAGTGGGGCCAGGACACTAGAAGCCCTCCCACTGTTGCCCCCCCCCCCAAGCACCAAGAATACAGAGCATCACTTGCCCCAGACTGAGAGTTCCTATCTATATTTTGTGGCTAATAGCCACTGATGGACCTCTGCTCCATATGTTTATCCAATTCCTTCTGGAAGCCATCCATGCTTGTAGCCACCGCCACCTCCTGTGGCAGTGAATTCCACGTGTTAATCACTCTTTGGGTGAAGAAGGACTTCCTTTTATCTGTTCTAACCCGACTGCTCAGCAAAGAATCTCTCTCTCTCTCTCTCTCTCTCTCTCTCTCTCTCTCTGTATGCATGTGTGTGTACTCCCCCGAAGCCAAATCTGTTTTGTTCAGGTTTACAGCACAAATGCAAACATGGTCCCTTTATTGAGGAAGCGGCGGTATCTTTTTCTCCCCTGAATGGAATCTGGCAAGGGATTGTTGTCCCCTCCTGAGATGCTCCAGAAAGAGGTGATGGATGATTGATGGCGATAGCGAAAGGGTGGTGAAGTCAGGCTTAGATCACCCCAGAGAATCGGGAGCTAGGGAGCATAACAGTGGCAGTGAGTTCGGTTGCCTAGTCCCAATGAGAGATGGAACCACTAGGCGTCTCTGCCCCTCCTGGTCTTTACATCTTGTAAGTGATTCTCGAAACACCTTATTATGAGCACCCAGAGGAGACGATGGTAGTTTGCAAATGGCAAGTCAACCGATTTCCCCCAAGATCATAGAGCATTCAGGATTAAAATAAGCAGAGGGGTGCCGCTCATCCAACTGCCAAAAATGTTACTTAATAAGAGGATTATACTGGAGTTGATTCGATTCCAAACTCAACTCTGGGAAGAAAGATTTCCCTCTTTATGCTTTCGTTTCATTTCTTTTTAGAGTAAGTGTTTTCGGTATAAGGATCCAGACGCAGCACGCTCAGTCCTAATTCAGATGGATTTAATCAGCTCTGCCCTTTATCAAATACCCTCTGTGCTCTGTGTAATTTGCTTTAAATTATGATTTCTGTGCAGAATTAGGCGCGCTGAAATGAGTCGCCCAAGCAGGGATGGATTATTAGTTCAACTGAACTGGAAAACATGGACTGGGGGAGACTCAGCTATTGGCACTCCAGCCACACCCAGGCTTAAATACCTGTAACAGGGAAGAAAACAGCAGCTCAGTCCAGATCTTCACTGGCAGGTAGTCATAGTCCTAAGGTCCCCTCCCTCTGACTGGTTGGCCTGAAATGAAAAACAAAGATAGACCAACAGTGTGGCTCAGTGACAGAGCATCTGCTTGACTGAAGGTCCCAGGTTCAATCCTTGGCATCTCCAATTAAGCTGATTAGGCAGCGAATGATGCAAAAGACTTCTCCCTGAGTCCCTGGAAACCTGCTGCCAGCCTGATTAGACCAGGGTCCATTCTGCATCTGGCATTCACTCCACATTTTCTCAGCACACAACCTGGTTCCCCCTTTCCTCAGAACATCTCTTGTCATTGCATTGCCTCGGATCCTGGTTTCTGCATCGGCTAGTGTCAGCTTGCCATCTATTTTCTTTTCCACACTCGCTCTTACATTGGTATGCAGATCGTCCTGTGTCAGTACTTGCCTCAGCAGTCATTAGCCCTGTAGGAGATGCTTTGAATGGTGGATCGCACTCGACTGAGCCAAGTAATTCATAGTGAGGTGATAAATCTAGAGGGGGAGATAGGGGCGGGGAAACTGACAGAGATCAATGAAGCTGTGTCAAGTTCTTTCCTTATTGTTCCCTTTGAATCGGAAGCGGAGGAAGGAAAAGATGCCACTCAAAACCACACTCAGATACCCCGAGGCAACACCGTACTGACTGCAAGTCACCCCTGAATGGTCATAAATCTATGCAGAAGGTACCATAAAACCCGATGAACAAAGAAAGTGAAAGTGGCATGCAGTGTAGAGGGAGGTTGACGTCCCGATGGGGCTGTGGAAAAACTGCGAGGAAATAGATGGGTGCAGAATCAGCCAGTACTGACCTCAATAGACCAGTGGTTTGATTCAGTATAAACACATAAGGGATGTGCCCCAAAGGATCAGACTAGTGATCCACCTACAGGCTCCCACAGTGGCCAGCCAGTTCTTCAGGAGGTCCAACAACAGAAGAAGAAGAGATTGGATTTATACCCCGCCCTTCACTACCCAAGGGAGTCTCAGAGCGGCTTACAATCTCCTTTCCCTTCCCCTCCCCACAACAGACACCCTGTGAGGTAGGCGGGGCTGAGAGAGCTCTGACAGAAACTGCTCTTTTTCAAGGACAGCTTTGAGAGAACTATGGCTTGCCCCAGGTCATCCAGCAAGTGAAAGTGGAGGAGAGGGGAATCAAACCCGGTTCTCCCAGATTAGAGCCCACATACTTAACCACTACTCTAATCTGGGGGAACCAGGTTTGATCCCCCACTCCTCCATTTGCAGCTGCTGGATGACCTAGGGCAAGTCATAGAGCTGTTCCTGAAAGAGCAGTTTCTGTCAGAGCTCTCTCAGCCCCACCTACCTCATGGGTTGTCTGTTGTGGGAGGGGGGAAGGGAAAGGAGTTTGTAAGCTGCTTTGAGACTCTGAGTGAAGGACGGGGTATAAATCCAATCTCCTCCTCCTCCTCTTCCTCTTCTTCTTCTTCTTGTTCATTTATTCAACCCTTCCATTTCAACCTGAACTTCCTTGCTGGGATTTCTCTTCTTCTTCCTTGTGCAAAATCAAGCCAGTTATTCTTTATTTTCTTGCCTCTGTTGCCTTGCGCTTGGCTTTTCAACATTATTTCTGTATCCACGAATTGGTGTTAGATATCTATTTATTTATTTAAAACATTCCAATGCTACCTTTCCACCCAAAGACCTTCAAGTGGTGGTCTGCACTAGAAGATCAAGATTCGAGACCAACCAGACGTCCAGTGTATTAGCTTCTCAGAGTCAAAGAATCCTTTATCAGTATCTAACGAATAGGGCTTAGACTCTCAAAAACTTCTACCCTGGAAATCTTTGTTGGTCTTGAAAGTGCTACTGGACTCGAGTTTTGCTTTTCTATCCAAACACTGAACACCGAAACATCAAACACGGAAACATTTCAACATGTCTACCCCACCTTCCTGAGTATATATAAATTACCTGCCTACCATTTTTCTTCTCACACTGACACAGAGAGTGCTCCATCTTTCTGTGTTATACCTCTGAGGATGCCAGTCACAGCTGCTGGTGAAATGTCAGGTTCTACAGTGCCAAGACCACGGCCATACAGCCCGGAAAATCTACAACTAATTTCAACATTCTAAACATTCCAAATAAAGTACATGTAATACACACACACACACACACACACACACACACACACACAGACATGATACCAAGGCATAAATAATATAAGAATAACATATGTACCCTCTCCCACCACTCCATTAAGCAAATTTGGAGGCCTTCCTCCAGCCTATGGCGCATCCCTCTAACTCAGGTGGCATTTCCTCTAACAAAAAAGCCCTTAATTTCTAGAAGAGGCAGCGCCATATATATTATGTGGAAAGGGTAATGTGTGTAATTGAGGCAGCCAGAAAGGCTTTATCGCATCCGAACAAGGTGGGCTGGGAAGATGAACTCCGTCACCTGCTATTATCCTCTAACATTAACTGTTCCTCTAGAACAGGATTTCTAATAAGTGACCCCTTACTCTAAGTCCGAAATATATGGGTAGCAAGAAGGGGGGGGGGAATATGCAATAATGAGGAAATTAATAATACAGTTGCAAAAGAGATTAGTCATGAAATTTGATTTTCAAAATGTCTGAAGTAAGGACCATTGCATTCCATAGAAAATGTCTTAAAACTATAATGAAGAGGTTGTTGGGGATGAAATACTAGCTTTTTCTGTTCTATATATCCTGCAATCAATGTATAATAGTCTGACATATATAAGTTGTTATACAATCCCTTTTCCCTTTTGTATCTCCTTTACATTGTACATATACACACACACACAGACACACACACACACTCAAAATATATGGCAAGCTAGCCAAGCAGGTTGATAATGTGGTGCATGCTGATAATTGCTGCGGCAGCGTTCACATCAAATAACCTTTTCGTGGCCAGGAGCTTTGTGTTAGTGTGATTTAATGATGTCTTTATCCCCTGTTACGTCGCTGAACGGGTGTCTAAATAAGCCTCAACGCGCATTGTTTCCTAACCATTAGATCTTTATTTTTAATAAGGTGTTTTCCGACTGCCAAGCAATTAAAGCAAACATGGCGGGTTCTTTGAAGGAGGCTGACAGCTTGAGGCACAGCCGCAAGATGGGGGAGACGTGGAGGGAGGGGGTGAGAATGATTAATTCGAAGGCATGAAAACAACTCGATGCCGAGAGAAAAATCAACACGGAAGCTGGTTTCTTTCCTGTTCGCAACTGGGAGGCAAGGGGCAGATGGCTAAAGTGAGGACTTTAGAAATCCCAGATGTCATTTGGACTCTCAGACCTGGAATGGTGGAAGATGAGCTGTAGTTAGAGCATCGACTTAACATGCAGACGGTCCCAAGCAATGTTCCCTCTAAGCTGTGGAGTCTTGTGAGCAAAAATTCTACTTTGTGAGCTACTGGCATTAAAGTTCTGAGCGAGTGATTTGGCTGATGCATACATTAGTTTGCTCTGGAGCCATCCTTCCTGAGCTAAGACAAAAATGTGTGAGCTGGAGGTTAGAAAACTGTGAGCTAGCTCACACTAACTCAGCTTAGAGGGAACACTGGTCCCAAGTAGGGAGGCCAGCCTCCAGGTGTGACCCAGGGATCCCATGAAATTACAGCTCATCTCCATATTCAAGAGATCAGTTTCCCAGGAGAAAACAGATGCTTTGAAGGGTGAACTCTATGGCATTGTGCCCCACTGAGGTCCCTGTCCTCCCCAGGCTCCATCCCCAAATCTCCAGGAATTTCCCAACCTGGATTTGGCAACCCTACCTTCTCATCCCTCACTGGTGGCCGGGGGAAACCTGGCAAACCTAGTCTCAGGTTCAGTCCCCACCATCTCCAGTTAAAAAGACCAGACAATAGGTGATGTGAAAGACCTCTGCCTGAGACCCTGGAGAGCCACCGCCGGTTTCAGTAGACAATACTGACCTTGATGGACCAATGGTTTGATTCAGTAGAAGGCCACTTCATGCGTCCAAGTGATGGTGACTCCAGAAGGAAGCATTTTCTCGATTTGTATGTAGAACTTCAGTAGCACGGCCTAGCTTCGATTAGTAATACTTCTTCTGAATGTGACATATTTATTTAATTATACACAGAACTTTATATCTTCCATTTAAACTCGATGAATGTTTAACGTTGGGTAAAATTATATGCAGAGATATTGCTCCATGGAGGAAAATGCATTTGAGGGTATATGCCTGAAATGTCACATTGGAAGGAAAAATAAACCCAATGGTAGATGCCTGCTTGATCCAACCAATAGCATTTCCCTATGAAAGAGAGTTCCATTCTAGTATAATAATCCCCAGTTTTATATCACTATGAGGGACTGAACCTGGATGACCCAAGCTAGCCTGGTCTTTCCAGATCTCGGAAACTAAGTATGGTTGGTGGTTAGTATTTGGATGGGAGACCACCAAGGAAGTCCAGGGTTGCTATGCAAAGACAGGCAGTGGCAAACCACCTCTGAACATCTCTTGCCTTGAAAACCCTCCAGAGCTGCAATAGGTCAGCTATGATTTAATGGTACTTTCCACTATCACGAGGGACTAATGTTCTGAAATTCAAGCTCCAGACCTGAGCTGGACCCACAGTTTGGCTGATTCTGCCTTTCCCTCCGTTGTTTTACGAAACCCACGCTGGAACAGAAATTCCCCTCTGCATTGCAGGCTGCTTTCATTTCCTTTGATCATCGGATTTAATTGTAGCCTCCACACTTTGTGTTGCTTTCACTTTGTGTTGCTTTGATCATCAGATTTTATTGTACCTTCTGAATAGATTTATGGCCATTTTATGGCCGATCAGAGAAGAATCTCTTTACAAGACAAAGAGTTATTACAAAGTGGAGACAAGCCTCCTTAGTAGAAAGTTCCAACAATGTCTTCAAATGACCCACTAATGTCTTCAAATGACATGACGAAGACGGGCTTGCATTCTCTGTTTCAAAGACTTCTTCAGTATGTGCTAGACATAAACATTATACATATTATATACTACCTAACTGACATACTTGGTGTTTTACTTGATGTATTGTTAAGTCTTAGAGAGACTCCGTCCATATTATGATCGGATGCCCGTCAGTCATTGATTAAGAAAACCTTTCTGTTTGTTATTCTCTTTGTATTTATTAAGATTATTTCATGACGGAATTTTGATAGCTTGTATTTCCTTCATGTGAAGACCCTATGCTGGTCTGTTTACAGTGAATCCAGTCATTTTGAAAGGTGCAGGTAATTTTGCTTATATGTATTTTTGTTATCAAGTCATTTGAAGACATTAGTGGGTCATTTGAAGACATTGTTGGAATTTTCCACTAAGAAGTCTTCTCTCCATTTTGTAATAACTTTTTGTCTTGTAAAAAGATTCTTCTCTTATCTGTATTATAATTATATGTGTGGTGATTTATTTATCCCTTTGGGTTATACTAATTACCTGCTGTGGTGGTAAATATTGTTTGCGTTACCCAGTGTTATGTGACTGACTTTGCAGTTAGTACAGTGTTACCCTGAGGTATTTGAATGTGGTTTCGAGCTGCCCTTTTCCCTCCCAGCTGAGAAAATGTGGAGCGAATGCTAGATGCAGAATCCACCTTTGAAACTGTCGAGTACAGCGGATTTGATGCATGGAATTAAGGAAGTTCAAAATTGTGATCTAATGTTTTTAAAAAGGTAAAGGTTTCCCTTGCTCAAAAGCCAGTCGAATCTGACTCTAGGGGGCGTGCTCATCTCCATTTCCAAGCCGAAGAGCCAGCATTGTCTGAAGACTTGTTCCACGGTCATGTGGCCGGCATGACTAAACGCCGAGGTGCTGTTACCTTCCCACTGAAGCAGTACCTCTTTATCTACCTGAGGGACTGCCTCTCCTCACATGTTCCCCAGACAGCACTGCAATCAGGGGCCCAGAACCGACTGGCCCTCCCGAGTCTTAAGGACACCAGGTTGGCAACAACCAGGTCCAGGGCCTTTTCAGTGGTGGCTCCATTCTGGTAGAATGAGCTCCCAGAGGAGATCAGGGCCCTGTGGAACCTTTTACAATTCCACAGGGCCTGTAAAACTGATCTCTTCCACCAGGCTTTTGGAGCCACCACCACCATTAAACATTGTTGATAACGAATTGCCAAAGATAGAGAGTTCTGTTGCCCCTGGTATTGTTAATAGCAGCTTAATAATGCCTTAAAGACACTGAAGAACTCTAGGAGCCAGCTGTACAAAGGCAGAACAGAGTACTGCAGCCATCATTAAAATTAAATGTAATGACAACATACTAGCACTTATTAATTCAGACAGTTAACGGTTTTAGCCTTGTCTTAACTGTTTTATTGTAATTTTATGTGATGATTTCATGTAAGCTGCCCTGAGCCGGCCTTGGCTGGGAGGGCAGGGTAAAAGTTTGATAAATAAATAAATACTTGCAATTTCTTGCTTTCAAACTGCTAGGTTGGCAGGAGCTGGGGCCAGAGATGGGAGCTCACTCCATCATGCGGCACTAGGACTTTTTTAAATGGTGTAATGCAGGGGTCATTTTGAGCAGGAACGCGCAGGAACGCCATTCCGGGAGTAACAAGCCCAGGAGCGGGCACCTATGGTGATGCACTGTGGAAAAAAACAAAAGCCTACTAACTTGATCTGTATTTCCATGCTTGTTGTAGGGCAGCTTCCCTGCAAGAGCAAAGGAAACCTAAAGTGCCTTTAGTCAAAGTGTAAAGTTGGCTCGCCAACTCTGAGTTGGGAAATACCTGGAGAGTTTTGGGGTGGAGCCTGAGGGGCGAGTGTTGCCTTCTGACACACTTCTGGTGATGTCAGGGTGTGTGTCATTTGCAAATGAGTTATGCTAATGAGTTATGCTAATGAGCTCCTGCACCTCTATTTTTTTATGAAATGACCCCTGGTAATTTGTCACCTCAGACTCAAATTTAACAGATCTTTCAAAAATTGGGAGTGGCGTTAATAATGATGAAGTCTAAAACCTCAGTTCCCAGATTCATAAAACGAAAAATCGGAAAGAGTGTGTCATTTTCCACACCTGAACTTATCAACAGCATTGTGTCTGCCCCCAGATCCACTCTGGAATCTACTGGACCCAGACGGACTCTTGCTTGGGCATTGCCCAGATGTGAACTGGCAAACCCAGTTTGCAGCTGCTTATTCCAGGAGGGATTGGCTAGGGACAGAAAACCTCTATTGCCTGCCAATTTGCTGCGGCTGATTTTCTCACCAAGTCTCTCCCGATAAACATCAGATCCTCAGGGTTCCTAAACCACTGGTTTGCTCAATCTCTCGCCCACCAGGGCTTCATCCTATAACCAAAAGAAATCGAATAACTACCCCACAGTAGATGTTCCTATTTTCCCGGAGCTTTGTGTAGCGGTTTAGGGGCATGCGGTGCTTGAAAGACTCCGACCCAGAGTGGCAATCTGATATCTAGTGTTTTAATGTAATTTTCTTTTCCCCTCCACAGATAAATCAATGTTCGTGAAATTAACTCATGTCCTCTATTCATTTCCAGGGCGCTGACAGTGAATTTGCTCCCACCGCGGTGTGTATTCCCACTGGAGTGACCTAGAAACAGTTATCCGTAAATGGCTACGAGATAATTCAATCTTCATGCTGTGATAGTTTTGAGCAGATACTGTCAAGCGAGGAAGTCTATATGTGTGTCTGCTCCTCGTCCTAGAAGGGGTTTCTTATGATTTTTCCCTGTGTGCCATTCTCGTTTAATTATTGAGGCAGTTATGGAACACACAACCAAGAGACAATTAGTGCCAATGTTATTCTTGCAATGAATAAACGGGATCAGAAAGCAGGGCAGCAGCACAGTAAATAGGTATGAGCTGTGTGAAGTAGTTCCCCCCCTTATAGAGTGGCGGTATTTCCTACATCTGAATAGAATCATAGACTCACAGAGCTGGAAGGGGCCAGACAGGCCATCTAGTCCAACCCCCTGCTCAGTGCAGGATCAGCCTTCAGCATCCCTGACAAGGGTTTGTCCGGCTGTTGCTTGAAGACTGCCAGGGAGGGGGAGCTCACCACCTCCCTGGACAGCTGATTCTCCTGCTCAGCTACCCCTAATATTCAGCCAGTGCCTTTTGCCTGTAAGCCAAACCTGTGATTGCGAGTCCTATCCTCTGCTGCCAACAGGGACAGCTCCCTGCTCTCTTCTAAGTGACGGACTTCTTCACCCAAAGAGTAATTAACACATGGAATTCACTGCCACAAGAAGCGGTGGTGGCTAGTAGCTTCAAGAGGGGATTGGATAAGCAGATGGAGCAGAGGTCCATCAGTGGCTATTATTTAGCCACAAGGTATAGAGATGGAACAGTCTGGGGCAGTGATGCTCTGTATTCTTGGTGCCCGGGGGGCAACAGTGGGAGGGGTTGTGGAGTTCTGGCCCTGCTGGTGGATCCTCCTGTTGGCACCTAGGTTTTGGCCACTGTATGACACAGAATGTTGAACTGGATGGGCCACTGGCCTGATCCAGCATGGCTTCTCTTATGTTCCTGTGTTCTTAAGTACTTCAAGAGAGCAATCATGACCCCCTCAACCTCCTGTTCTCCAGACTGAACATTCTCAAGTCCCTCAGTCTTTCCTCACAAGGCTTGGTCTCCAGATGGTTTAACTATTTAAACTTAGTAGTAACCAGGGGTCCTTTCGTAGAAAAAGAGGTGATGGAGCTCATTAGCATAACTCATTAGCATAACTCATTAGCATATGCCACGTCCCCTGACATCACCAGAAGTGTGTCAGAAAGGGAATGTCAGTTTCAGCCCCATTATATCCTATGGGCCATTGAAATCAATGGCAAAAACTCATAGGGTATATGAGGGGCTGGAGGAAAGGGGGTTTGAGGGAGAGGCTCCAAACTTGCAGGGTAGCTGCTGGGGCCTCTCCTCGAAATACCCACCAAGTTTCAAGAAGATTGGACCACGGGGTCCAATTCTATGGGCCCCCAAACAGATTGTCCCATCCCCTCCATTGTTCTCTATGGAGGGAAAAAATGTTAACTTTTTTCCTACCATAGAGAACAATGGAGGGAATGGGGGCAACCTGTTTGGGGGCCTGTAGAATTGGACCCCCTGGTCCAATCTTCTTGAAACGTGGTGGGCATTTCGAGGAGAGGCCCCAGCAGCTACCCTGCAAGTTTGGAGCCTCTCCCTCAAACCTCCTTCCCTCCAGTGGCTTTTAAAGTTGCCGCCGAATTTCAGCAGCAATTCGGCGGCGAGCTGAATCAGATTAGAAAATCTGATTCAGCCCATGGCTGCCCTAGTGGCCACTCCTGAGCTGGCGGAGCTTCGCTTTGCCTCACTCCGGCCCCAACGGACCCCTGGTAGTAACCAAGATGTTGGTTTTGTCCTTAAAAGGCCTAAAAGGCTTGGGCCCGGGGTATCTGAAGGACTGCCTTCTCCCATACATTCCTACCCAGGAATTAAGATCACAGAGAGAAGGTTTCCTAACTGCCCCACTAATCAAAGACACTTTGTGTGGTAAGCATGCAAAAGAGGGCCTTTCTGGTGGCTGCCCCACAATGACAGAACATGACCACCTCCAGGAGGCATTTAAAAACAGTTTTATTCAGAACTGCATTTGGCTTATTTAGTTTTTTATTTATTGGTAGTCCTAACTGAGATTTTCAGTTTATGTGTTTTTATGATCCTAGGTGTTTTTATAATAGTTGTTTTATTGACATTGTATTGTTGTATTGCCCTTTCCTCAAAGTAGAAAGATCGCTGATAAATAAATTAATAAAATGTCAGGCCTCCAGGTGCATCTCCAGACAAGGATCCTGGCTGCCTTGTTCTTCAGCATTACTGTTGTTAGCAGAGAGAAGGAGAAGGAGAGGAGGAGGAGGAAGTGAAAGAGGAGGAGGAGGAGGAAGAGGAGTTGGATTTATACACCGCCCTTTACTACCCGAACGAGTCTCAGAGTGGCTTACAATCACCTTCATTTCCTCTCCCTGCCAACCTAGCAGTTCGAAAGCAAGAAATTGGAAGTAGGTATATAAGTACCGCTTCAGTGGGAAGGTAACAGCGTTCCGTGCACTTCAGCATCTAGTCATGACGGCCACATGACCATGGAAATGTATTCGAGCAGTGCTGGCTCTTTGGCTTGGAAATGGAGATGTACACCGCCCCCTAGAGTCAGATTCGACTGGCTTTCGAGCAAGGGAAACCTTTACCTTTACTTATAGATAGGAACTCTCAGTCTTGGGCAAGTGATGCTCCGTATTCTTGGTGCTTGGGGGGGGGGGCAACAGTGGGAGAGCTTCTAGTGTCCTGGTCCCACTGCTGGACCTCCTGCGAGCACCTGGTACTTTTGGCCACTGTGTGACAAAGTGTTGGACTGGATGGGCAGTTGGCCTGATGCAACATGGGCTTCTCTTATGTTCTTATGACACCCTGTGAGCAATGTTCCCTCTAAGCTGAGTTAGTGTGAGCTAGCTCACAGTTTTTTAGCCTCCGGCTCACACCTTTTTGTCTTAGCTCAGGAAAGAAGGCTCCAGAACAAAGTGATTGAAGCAGTAGCCAAATCGCTCACTCACAACTTTAATGCCAGTAGCTCACAGAGTAGACGTTTTGCTCACAAGACTCCGCAGCTTAGAGGGAGCATTGCCTGTGAGGTAGGTAGGGCTGAGAGAGCTCTGAGAGAACTGCTCTTGTGAGAACATCTCTGACATAACTGTGACTGACCCAGGGTCACCCAGCTGGCTGCATGTGGAGAAGTGGGGGATCAAACCTGGTTCTCCAGATTAGAGTCCGCCGCACTTAACCACTACACCAGACTGGCTGAGGATTTAGCCTGGTGCACTGCACTGCCTCTTGGAGGGGCTGCCACAGGTGAAGAAGTTTCTGCCCCGGCACCCTTTAACTTCCCTTTGCCACCTTTTCAGGTTCAAGGAACGGTAGACTTGGCTGCCCCCATGAAGGTTAGAGCAAAGTTTGAGTCCAGGGGCACCTTAAAGATCAACAAGATTTCTGGGGTAGAAGCTTCCAAGAGTCAAAGCTCCCTTTATCAGGGACCTCTTACGAAAACTTATACCCTCAACATTTTCTTGGACTTTAATGTGCTACAGGACTGAAATCTTGCTCTTCTATGGCAGATCAGCACGGCTACCTACTTGAAACTATCTCCATGGAAATTTTCACTTATGGAAGGGAAAACGTCTTGGCCAGTTTGGGCACAAACTCTATGGTAGAAGCCATTTTTACCATAGAGGTTTTGTCACTGCAGTGTCACAACATAATTACATCTCTTCTGGTGCATGCTGGAAAGAAATGTAACCATGTCGCCAGCAACATTTCCTGTGCCTCCTTCCCACTCCTGGTTAGGGATCGGCATGAACCAGCTCACGAATCAAAGTTCATCATTAGTTTTGGCCGGTTTGTGGCTCACAAAGCAATGTTCATGAAGAGCTTCCGTAAATGTCAATGCAGTTCATGGCAGATTGAGAAAAGCAGAAAGCAGAGATTTAAAAGGCCCCAAGCCCACTTTGGGGAGGGTGGAATAAATATCTCTAAATAAATAAATAACCCCCTCCTTTCTGCTCTTTGTGAAAAAAAGGTTTTTGGCTGAAATGGGTCTGAGCCATTTAAACCACTGCTTTCTGCTCCTCGTGAAAAGTGGCGGGGAGCAGAAAAGAGAGGATTAAATGGCTCCATTTGACCCCCTGCTTTCTGCTCACCACTGAAAGCAGCAGGGAGCAGAAAGTGTGTGTGGGGGGTGAAATTGGTCATGAACAGATACTAACCATTTCAGTTCATGAACTGATGTATTAGTTTGTGGTTTGGTTCGTGGTTCAACCACTGACGACAAACTGAACTGCAAAAGTGTGGTTCGTGCCCAACCCATACTCCTGATTAATGCCCCCCCCCCATCTCCAGTTAGTTGCCAGAAGGGACCTGGCAACCTTACTTTGGGAGAGGGTAGAGTTGCAAGGTTTGTCTGTGGTGATAAACAAATGTGGTAACTATGAACTTGAAAAAGAGTTTACCACATACCCTGTCCATCAACAAATCTTCTTGGCCGTTTTCTTAAACTTTCTGCTTCAGTGATCTCTGGTACTTTTCATAATCAGTACAAAGCTTACCTCACAGCAGCAGCCCAAAGCCTTGACCATTGTGACTTTAAACCTGTCTTGGGAGGGACGGGAAGGCTTATGTCACCGAACCAAGCAGGTCCATCAAATTCATTAGAGAAGCGGTGTGGGTCCCCTCAGTTTTGAGAAAGGGTCTGTTCACAAGTGGGATGTGACCCTTGAAAATATAAAGGGCTTCCACTGAGGCACTCTCCAGCCTCACAGTTAGAGCTCATATTCGATGAAGGAAGCTTTGACTCTTGAAAGCATATACCCCGAGAATCTTGTTGGTTTCTAAGATGCTACTGGACTTGAGCCTAGCTATTCCTTCTCCTGACATCCTGCCAGTCAGAGAAGACAATAATGAAATAGCAGGAACAATAGTCTGACTTTCACATCACATTAAAAACCCACTTGCATTACCGGATGTAAACATTCCCCCCCCCATCTTCACACAACTTTGCAAACATCCCAACACTGGCTGATTCTGCATGGGCTTTTCCCTCTGTTGTTTTACGAAACCTACGATGGAACAGAAATTCCCCTCTGCATTGCATGCTGCTTTCACCTCCTTTTGTGAGAGTCCTACAGAGTCAGTCACCAACAAGTGCCCTTAAACAGGAATGCTTTATTGAGAAAGGTCTGCTATGGTCATCTACACTTCTTGTGTCAGTAATGGCTGGCATGATCCCAAGTAGGATAGTTATACAGAATTCAAAAGGGGTCTGGCGATGGCTTGTAACCAATCATACAATCGAATAAAAAGACACTCAAATACTGGCCCAAGGTTCCCAAGGAAAAAGCGGGAAGAACCAGAGGCAGACAAAATAAACATTACACCAGCAGTCTTCCAAGGTCAGAACGGCGCAGGGAGCGATTAGCAAGCCATGAGAAGTATAACATAACATTCCACACTCCCAACATCATAAGAGGCACACATCCCACGTCCCGGGCAGGAGATGGCAGCATTAGCTGACACCTTTGATCACTGGATTTTATGGTCGCCTCCACACTCCATGACACTTTTGCTTTATCTGATTACCGGATTTTATGGTACCTTCTGGCCATTCAGGGGTGGCTTTGCAGTCACTACAGCGTTTGCCTGGGGTATTTGAATGTGGTTTTGATCTGCACTTTCCCCTCCCAGTTGAGAAAATGTGGAGAGAATGCTAGATGCAGAATTACCCCCTCTCTCGTATCTTCCCCATTCCTTCCCCCTATTCCTAACAGAACTGGTTTCTTCCATAGTTTGAGGAGGGAAGCAAATGTATTCTCAACAAAGCCTCTGCTCTGTAATCTGAACTAAATTTTTCACATTGGTGATTTCTGGTAAACCTACCACACCACCAAAACCTGCCCAGAAAGGTGTGGGTGTTGTTGGGTTTTTTTTAAAAAAAATTTGCATCTCAGTGGTGAAATGTTTCAGCAGTTGAAGGTGCCAGCATTGGGGCAGCTTCCTCTTTGCTCTGCCTTGTGAACAAGCACACATGTCTTTCTCTCTCTCGGTCTGGTCTGGTCAGTTTGGTGTAGTGGTTAAGAGCAGTGGAATCAAATCTGGGGAACTGGGTTGGATTCCCCACTCTATGGTCAAATCTACATCTGACTTTCCTGCTGGAATCATTCTAGTTTCAAAAAAAAAACCCCTGTCTATACCTGTTTCCAGTTTCAAATTATACTTGTTCTAATTTAAAAATCACCATCTACATTCATTAATTTCCCTCTTGTGGTCAAGCTAGCATTACACTGCTTTAAACAGATCCTGTTGCTTACTGCTCTTCAGACCCAGGGGAAAAAAACCAAAGTGAAATTTGAAACCAGTGTGAAATGAGTGTAAGAAGAGAACAGCAGTCAAACTACTTCAGAGGGGAGGTGTAGATTTGGCCTACATGAAGTCAGCTGGGTGACCTTGAATCAGTCACAGTTCTCTCAAAGCTCTCTCAGCCCCACCTACCTCACAGGCAATGCTCCCTCTAAGCTGTGGAGTCCTGTAAGCAAAAATTTTACTTTGTGAGCCATTGGCATTAAAGTTGTGAGTGAGCAATTCTACTGCATAAATTATTTTGCTCTGTAGCCATCCTTCCTGAGCTAAGACAAAAATGTGTGAGCCGGAGGCTAAAAAACTGTGAGCTAGCAGCTCACACTAACTCCGCTTAGTGGAGGCACTGCTCACAGGGTGTCCGTTGTGGGGAGAGGAAGGGAAGGAGATTGTAAGCCACTCCAAGACTCTGCGTCAAAGGTGGGGTATAAATCCAACTCCTCCTCCTCTTCTCCTTCTCCTTCTCTCTAGCCTGAGCCAGGATCACATCCCCCCCTTCAATACTGAAGCCAATAGAAGTGCAAATAAATTATCTATTGTGCTTCAGCTACTGTCCTTTACACAAGAGTAAATGGGGCTACTCTCATGTAAAGAAGGCAAAAAAGCAAAAAAAAAAGAAAAATGGAACAGATGGAGCTCCTGAGGGGAAGTCTGAACGGATCACACTGATGGCACAATCATCAGAAGCAGCACAACACATTCGAAAATGCAAAAGGTGCCTGCAGTCTGAAAAACCTATATTAAGCAGGTTTATCATGTTCATTCTCTCCTAAACTGCTATATCTGCTTTCCCATCAGCTCTACACATGGTACTTATCCCGCAATCTGAAAGTTTTCTTCTTGTGGGGCAACACCTAGGGTTGCTGAAGCCTTGTAACCCTTGGAGGAATTGGGGCAGGATCTGGTGTACAGGAGTGATGGTGCCCAAAGGGGAACCTCTAGCATTTCAGGAAAATTCTATGGTAAAACCATAGTTTTAACCAGAAGTGATGTAAGCACACAAGCATGACACCAGCAAACATTCCTTCCCCCCATTCCCTCCCACTGGTGTCTGAGATGCCAAACGGCAATGAAAAGAACTCCCTAGTTATACCATTTAATATAATAACACCAAGCCCTCCCAAGTTACCAAGTTGTGTCAATTTCCTCGAAGTGGATCACTCATCATCTCCTGGTATCCTGACCTCTATTTTTGCCTATCCCAGGGTCTTGGCTACTGCTACAAAGTCCTAATGTTCATTGGTTGAAGGTCATGAGAACTTTTTAATTAGATGTGTGGTGGTAGTTTTGTGCCTTCCAAGTGTATGCCAAACTTTTGTGCTCACGATCATAGTGCATGAGGAGAAACAGCTTCATCTGCTGTTGCAAAAATTATGCATAACCATGCAAGTAATGCGATCTTGCAACAGGGCCAACCGCTGCTGCAGGGAGCGATTTGACAGTATGAAAATGACACTTCCGGCATACTGAGCTGAAATGAGAAAGGGGCTGGGAGACACAAAATCCCCATCATGCATCTGATACAAAGTCCTTATATCATCCACAAGAGAACTTGTAGACTTCGTAACACAGGTCCATTCTGCATCAGGCATTCGCTCCTCATTTTCTCAGCATTCGACCTGATTCCCCCTTGCCTCGGAATATCTGTTTTCATTGCATTGCCTCGGATCCTGGTTTCCGCACTGGCTAGTATCAGCTTGCCATCTCTTTTGTTTTTAGCGCTTGCTCTTGCATTGGTATGCAGATTTTCTTGTGTCAGTACTTGCCTCAGCCAAGTAATTCATGGGAAGATGATAAATACAGAGGGAGAAATGGAAATAGGGGTGGGGAAACTGACATGAGATCAATGAAGCCATGTCAAGTTGTCTCCTTATTGTTCCCTTTGAATCGGAAGCGGAGGGAGGAAAAGGTGCAGCTCAAAACCGCATTCAGATGTCCTGGGGCAACACCATTCTGACTGCGAAGTCACCCCGAACAGCCATAGATCTATGGAGAAGGTACCATAAAACCCGATGAACAAAGAAAGTGAAAGCGGCATGCAGTGTAGAGGGAGATTAACCTCCCGACGTGGCTGTGGAAAAACTGAGGAAACAGACGGGTGCAGAATCAGCCAGAGAGAGAGACCTCATGGGGGAAAGGAGAGGTTTGGGCTTTGGAGAGTCCAAAGCTGGTCTCAAGGCACACCAGTGTAGCTTTGTAGCCAGTTGGGGAATTGCTGTGTTAGAATAAGCCTAAGAAAATTCCAACTTGCCAAGTTGCCTTTTTGGAGTGTATGTATTTGGAGGAGGGGGAGGGAGAACACGACCTTCATCTTTGAACTTCCGCAAGCTTCTCTTTGGATAATTAGAACTCTTTTCCATCCTGAGAACGCAGCTGGGCCTGGGCTACTGCTGTGAAATAAATGAGTTTTGGATTGATTTGGACATTTGTTTCTGGTGGGCAAGGAACACAGTGAGGAAGCTTTACAGGCGAAGAATCGGGGAACACACAATCCTCGGATTGCGGGGCTGACTGATGCCGGCATGTTGCTAGGCAGGATGACATCACCTTTGGACCGGCGAGGAGCAAGAATCGCTGTTCTCATCCCAGTTGCCCAGGAATGAGCGAGCGATCAAAAGCCTTTCCCACAATAGCAGGAAAAGCTATTTCAGGGCATCTGTTGGTTTCCCAGTTGCACGTATTCGCTCCCGGCATTCTTTTCTCAACCCCTTTACACATTTAAGGTTATAGCTTGTAATGGACACACTTTGCTCCTCTCGGTTTGGAGCTGCTGCGTCCATTAGAAACATCCTCGGAAAACATGAAAGATATTTTTAGGCAGCAAGATGAATGGGCGGGGGATATTTGCAGCCTCTCCCAAAGCTCAAAAGAGCGAGAAAGGATAGAGAGACTGGGAGGATAACTAACAGAAACTTTCGGCTTTTGGTTCGGCTGCTTCCCAGAGTTTGGTGATCTAACCTCCGGGATTATGTTGCTCCTGCAATCCCCGAGGATTTGAGAGGGCCATGGCTCAGTGGCAGAGTGTCCGCTTGGCATACAGAAGGTCCCAGGTTCAATCCTCGGCATCTCCAGTTTAAGGGGCCAAGCAGTAGTTGATGTGAAAGACCTCAGCCTGAGACCCTGGAGAGCTGGAATACAGACCTGGAATACAGAAGTTTTCACAACCTTCCCCAGAACATTAGAAATCATTCTCTGAGGGATTTACTTCACTTTGTCTGATTGTTCAGGTCTTAAAGGTAAAGGTTTCCCTTGCTCGAAAGCCAGTCGAATCTGACTCTAGGGGGCGGTGCTCATCTCCATTTCCAAGCCGAAGAGCCAGCACTGTCCGAAGACATTTCCGTGGTCATGTGGCCAGCATGGCTTGCCACCGAGATGCACGGAATGATCTTACTTTCCCACCACAGCAGTACCTATTTATCTACTTGCAATTTCTTGCTTTCGAACTGCTAGGTTGGCAGGAGCTGGGGCCAGAGACAGGAGTCACGCAGCACTCGGGTCTCAAACTTCCGAACGAACGACCTTCCGGTCTGCAACTTAACATCTTAACCTCTGAGCCACCGCGGCCCCTGTTCAGGTCTTAGACAAAATCAAAATCCATGTCAAGTAAAAACATCTCTTTTAACATATGCAGAATCCTTTTTTTACATCACCAGTCGGGTTAGAATTTCTCCCACTTGATCCATAACGCAGCCAAGCCTTTGGAGTGTCACAGATTCATAATCCAGATGAGCTAAGTATGAATTTTGGCATCATCATTAGCTAGAAAGGACCCCAAAGAGGAAATAAAAGATGTAAAAACAATTACTCTAAATCTGTCCTCCTTCACACTCCGTATATTCCTCACCAGTAAATGAGCTAATGGCTCTCTTCTTTCCTCATTTCTTTCTTTGTTTCAGGCTTTAACCGAAAGGATATTGGAATTAAATAGAAATTCCTCCCCCCCTTTGATGCAGAACTCAGAAAAGACCGACCCTGTTCATAGAAATTCCTGTCTTTTGAATGACAGCAGGATAGTGAAAACACTCACGCAAGGACACAGTAGCTCCTTAATGTGGATGTAGCAGTTAAGATAAGTCATTGTGTTCATATTTCCAGAAGATATTGACTTGGGGACAAGAGATTGGATTTATACCCCGCCCTTCACTACCCGAAGGAGTCTCAGAGTGGCTTACAATCTCCTTTCCCTTTCCCTCCCCACAACAGACCCCCTGTGAGGTAGGTGAGGCTGAGAGAGCTCTCTTGAGGACTGCTCATGAGAGAACAGGTCTGAGACAACTTGTGACTGACCCAAGGTCACACCAGCAGCTGCACGTGGAAGAGTGAGGAATCAAGCCTGGTTCTCCCAGATTGGAGTCCGCACTCCTAACCACTACACCAGACTGCTGTAGAAAAGCACATGGGTATAGTATCAGGAAGTATAGCCTGATCTTGTTAGATCTTGGAAGCTAAGCAGTTCGGCACTTGGAAGGGAGACTAACAAGGAAGACACTGCAGAGGAAAGCCATGGCCAACCACCTCTGCTTCTCAGTTGCCTTGAAAGACCCTTGGTGGGGTCACTGCCATAAGTGAGTTGTGACTTGACCACACAGGCATAAAGTATCTGGGTCTAAGGAACCCCTAAAGCAGGGGTGTCAAACTCATTTGTTATGAGGGCCAGATCTGACATAAGTGAGACCTTGTTGGGCCGGGCCACGTGTGTCATAAAGTGTGATGCCAGGTAGTGGAGATATAAACTTTATAAAGGTCACAAACACAAAGATTTTTTTTTACTCAAAATAAAAACATGCTTAAAACATTAGCACGCTTGCAATATTTTGATAACTGACACCCCTTGCTCTGAATTATTGAATCAAAATGTCTGTGCTGTTGCAATCTTGAGTATGCTGTTCAGGAGTGTATCTGTAAGCTGCAACCCTACTTTTGATTTACTGACATTCACCACCGAAATCTCATGCTCAGAGTTCTGAGTCTAGGACACGGGGAAAACGTGAAATGGCTGAGCGATTGAGAGAGTCTGGCGAAGCAAGCTATGATGCAGCAGCAGCAACAGAACTGGAAGCAGGAGATGGCCAGTTCCAGGGCGGGCCTGATAGAAGCCCTCCGGGGGCCTGATCCGGCCCCCAGGCCGCATGTTTGACACCCCTGCCCTAAAGGAATCAGCATAAGGACTGCTCGATAGCTATACCGCTGTACTAGTAATGCTAGATTAATTATATATTTTGCACTGAATTGCTGTCACTGTCAAATGCATCTCCATGATCTTCTTTAAAAGCTATATAATTATTAAATAGAGTAAATTCCGTTTGAAATAGGAGATCATTAAAGAGCTTTTATTTCATCCCTTATAGAGAAGAGAAGAAGAAACTGGATTTATACCCTGCCCTTCACTCTGAGTCTCAGAGCGGCTTACAAACTCCTTTCCCTTCCCCTCCCCACAACAGACACCCTGTGAGTTAGGTGGGACTGAGAGAGCTCTGACAGAAACTGCTCTTTTTCAAGAACAGCTGTGCCAGAACTATGGCTTGCCCAAGGTCATCCAGCAGGGGCAAGTGGAGGAGGGGGGAATCAAACCCAGTTCTCCCAGATCAGAGTCCACACACTTAACCACTACACCAAACTGGCTAGAAATTTAGCCCATCTATCCAGTAAATTCTTATCCCATTCTTCTCCAAAACTCAGGGCAGATGTCCCAGTTCAACCAGCAACCTTCATAGGTAAGGAGGTGTTTGAACCTGGGTTTAGAAATATCAAATTTGAAGCCATGGGGGAAGATTGGGCGTTTTCCCCTGTTATGTACTGGGACTGAAACATCGCAGGACTGTGCCTCCAGAGACTAGTGAGCTTGGAGCCGAAGAACAATAGCCCACTAGGATTCTGTCAGTAACCAGTCAAGAAGTAACGTTATGTGAATAGCCTATCCTTGGGAGTGGGGGGTGTTTGGGTGTGGCAACTGCATGCTTTTTAAACAGGGCATTTGGCCCTGCTCTTCAGACTTGCTCTGGCTGAAATCACAAATAAAGTTGAACTGATCTCTAGCAGTGAGTCTGCTAATCCATGGGACCCACTATTTAACATTCCCCCTTCTTTTCTGTACCCAGAAAAAAGCTGGGAGACTTTGGGAAACACTGAATAAAAATGCTATAATTACTCACCTATCTAACCTAAATCTATTTTACTGTAATAGCGCAGTGCTCTCCGAGGGCAGGGGAACATCGTAGCTGAAATCCAAGAGCCCAGTCACTGTTTCCACATGCCGGTGGCTTTATCCCCCAATCCAGGCACCTGAAGGGGTGGTTCCCTTCACCCACCTCAGGGTTACACTGCATTTCATAGGTGAAGGGCTGCAAGCTGCCCCCGACTTCTCCTTTGTTCTTCTCCTGCCAACCTCCTCCTCCCATTTTCCCTTCCTCCCTTTTTATAGCCGCAGTTTCACACCTGGCCATGTAGACACACGATACTGCCTTATAAATCAGACCCTTGGTCCATCCAGGTCAGTATTGTCCACTCAGACTGGCAGCAGCTCTCCATGGTTTCAGGCAGGGGTCTTGCACATCACCTACGGCCTGGTCCTTTTTTTAAAAAAAATGGAGACACTGGGGATTGAACCTAGGACCTTCTGTATGCAAAGCAGATGCTCCGCCACTGAGCCGTGTTCCCCTCCACTTGAGTTCCACCCTCCTCTTCTCTGTTCCCCGCCCTGCCTCAAAACACCTGGGCCCACACAGGCTTTCTCTCACTGTCTCCACACCCCCTGTGCTTCCCTGGGTCAGATCCGCTGCCTTGCTGCCCTGACTGAATCTTTTGTTCAAAATAAGAGTGCGGGGGGGGGGGGTGCTATTCAACACACACACTTTCTCTCCCTCATATTAGTCTTGGAGAGGGGAAAAGAGCAAAGGAACACACACACACACACACACACACACACACACACACACAGAGTTCCCTCAATGCATGTCCCAGAACTTCAGCTTTTACAGATGCTGGAAGATCTGTCATCTCAGGGCAATTCTGCATTGGCTTTTCCCTCCATTGTTTTATGAAACCCATCTTGGAACAGAAATTCCCCTCTGCATTGCATGTTGCTTTCACCTCCTTTGATCATCGGATTTTATGGCACCTTCTGCATAGATTTTATGGTACCTTCTACATACCTTCTTATGTTCTTATAACACATTGAATTCACTGCCACAGGAGGTGGTGGTGGCTACAAGCATGGACAGCTTCAAGAGGGAATTAGATAAACATGTGGAGCAGAGGTCCATCAGTGGCTATTAGACAGAAGGTACAGATAGGAACTCTCGGTCTGGGGCAAGGGATGCTCTGTAATCTTGGTGTTTGGGGGGGGGACAGGACAGTGGGAGGGCTTCTAGTGTCCTGGCCCCACTGCTGGACCTCCTGAGGGCACCTGGTATTTTTGGCCAGTCTGTGACAGAGTGTTGGACTGGATGGGCCATTGGCCTGATCCAACATTGGCTTCTCTTATGTTCTTATGGTCTTAGATTTATGGCCATTCAGGGGTGACTTTGCAGTCAGTACCGTGTTGCCTCAGGGTATTCCAATGTGGTTTTGAGCTGCAGCTTTTCCTCAGTGTTGAGAAAATGTGGAGCAAATGCCAGATGCAGAATCGCCCTCTGTCTTGTCTTGTTGGATCCTGGCAGGGAGTGAGGAAGATTCTACTGGCTTGCTGGGAGCGAGTTAGTGGCAGAGGAGTTCTTTCTGGCCTAAGTTTGTCTTCCTCTCCCTGCAGGTGCTTTAATGAGTGGGTGTGGCCAGAGACATGCCTCAAAGGGGAAGAAGCAAGGGGCTGTTGGCCCATGGATCACGATTGGTACCCTTGGAGGAATCAGCTATGGAAATCCATACAACCCAAGAACTATTGTTGTTTTGTGGGTCTGGTTTTGATATACTGCAGGGGTCATTTCGAGCAGGAGCGCACAGGAGCGCCGTTCCAAGAGTAACAAGCCCAGGAGTGGGCACGTATGGTGATGTGCTGTGGAAAAAAGCAAAAACATACTAACTTGATCTGTATTTTCATGCTTGTTGCATTGTAGCTTCCCTGCAAGAGCAAAGGAAACCTAAAGTGTCTTTAGTCAAAGTGTAAAGCTGGCTCGCCAGCTCTGAGTTGGGAAATACCTGGAGATTTTTGGGGTGGAGCCTGATGGGTGGGTGTTGCCTTCTGACACACTTCCGGTGATGCCAGGGGGCGTGGAATATGCAAATAAGTTATGCTAATGAGTTGTGCTAATGAGCTCCTGCAGGTCTTTTTCTACAAAATGACCTCTGATATACTGTATTGTTGTTGTTGTAAAATTCTTGGGCCCCTTCAGGGAGAAGATGCAAATACTGGGGCGGGGGGGGGGGGACGGGGACATATTGTCAAGTAAATCTGTGGCAGATGGTAGAATTTGCTGTGGACCTGACTTTTTTGACCACCGTTCATTCTCATAGCCACTCCACTAGCCCATTTATTTTGCTATCATAGCAAACAGAGTTAAAAATGAACTCGGTACACGGCTGGTCATCATGTATGAATGAAGGTTCTTCACACCTTTCTCCCTTGTGATCACTTTCTGGTTCTTCTCTCAGACTTTTGGTATTCGATATTATAGCATAGTTCTACCACTCTGTGCCCAGAAGAAGTATTTCATTACACTGCGAACTAAATAATCTTACTTCTTGGAGGCTAGTTTCTGTCAGAGTTCTATATCTCTTGCCTGCCCTTTTTTTTATCCCCTTCTTGTTTTATTTGGCTTCTGGTTTTTTTTATTGGTTGCTAAGGGGTAAAGTATGAACAAAAATATCACGGAGAAGGGATTGTGGAAGGCAAATATACCTTTAATGCATTGGCACAGAGGATTACATCGCATTGCTATCCCCCCTCTGGCTCATCCAGAAGTTTAATAACATGAAATGAAACCTTCCTCTTTATTATTTCTGCTCTTATTATGGAAACATTATAGTGAGAGATGGTTTGCACCCGTCTTCTGACATTGCAGAACCAACCATGGAAAATTGCTGGCGGTGATTAAAACCCGGGCTGCCTTCCAGCTCCCATAATGCACCAGGGACCCTCTGCGGGGTCACTGCCAGGAAGGAGAACGTGAAGTTGCATCCTGCAAATTTAACATGGCTCAAGGTGGGGGACATCCTCTTGCCCAGCCCTTTCATTTGGGCTCCTGCCTCCAGTAACAACGTGGGATGAACCTGGGAAGGGGCACAGTCTGAGGAGCAGGCCCGTAGCTAACGTGAGGCCCATGGGTCCCATCCCCCTACTGTTTCTTCCGGGCCCCCTCCCTCCTGGGCTGGCCCCAAATTGAATTAATGTAATTAACTTTGGTTTAATTAGCTGTACTCCCCCAAAGCACCCTCCCCCCCAAACCCCTAGCTACAGGGCTGGTGGGGAGGGGTCCGCCCTCCAAAGTCATAGACTCCACCCTCCCAGGCAGCCATTTTCTTCAGGGGGAACTCATCTCTGTTGTTCAGAGATCAGTTGTGATTCTGGGAGACCTCCAGCCCCCATCTGGAGGTTATATATCAAGGGAAGCATAAGCTATTGTGATACGACTACGAAATACTTTACTGACATACTGCACCATAGAATACCCAAACGCCATAGTTGTGAGGAAACAAACATACAATAATCCTCTTGTTCATAAGACTGTGAAGTCTCTTAATATGCAGAACCATTTCTGAAAATAAACTGTTTTCCAGACAGCTCTCTTGTTGCGTGTAGATAGTAGCGTACTCGCGTGCTTGCGTGTGCAACCAGCAGTCGACTAATGGCCAGTTCCACAAGGGTTTCTTCAGGCACACAGACCAGTTGATTCCACCACAGAATGCTGGCTCCAATAATTCAGAAAAGCTTCTTTGGGACACAAAAACCTCCACACCAATTTTCAAAAGGCAAAATGCTCAAGCGTGGCGACTAGGATTATCATATGTTTGTTTCCACACAACTATGGTGTTTTGGTACTATATGGTGTCGTATGTTAGTAAAATATTTTGTAATCTTTTCACAATAGCTTTATGCTTCCTTTGATATATAATTTTATATTGTGATTCTCTCAGTCCTATTACCCACCTGGAGGTTGGCAACTGTAGTGGCAACAAACATTGCCACCTCACCCCCGCCCCCAGTAACCTATTTTTAATGTCATATCCAAATCCTTTATATAATTGTGCTATTGCTCATATGGAGCTTTTATTCTGTATTTACGAACTTTGCATATCCCCCCCCCCCCCGAAGCAGGTATTTGTTGAAATGAACTGAACAGTGTATTTGAACCAATAAATCCCCCCGTCTTGTTTGAGGCAAACCTTTCTGCTTGCTTTTCATGGTTCGTTGGTTAGCAAGTCATTTGATTTACTAGTTTATTTTAAGGCTGCCTTTGTGTGATGTTTTTGTTGTTTTTTATGTTGCATCTTTTTATTGTTCTGGTGCTTTGCTTTTTGTCTCACGTAACATGTTGGAATGGGCAGCATATGCAGTGCAGGTAAGTTTTTCCAAGTGTTCTCCCATGGCTGTTTCAGGTTGGAGAAATGGTGCCAATAGAAGCCTTAAGCTTCTCTAGCCAAGCGCCCCACGGTGTCGGTCTGGATTGAGTATGAGAGCCAGGCTACTGATGGGGACCAATGGCAGCCGTTGGAGGTATGGAGGTGGGAAGTGACATCATGATAACACACAATACTGTGATGCCACTTTCAGATTGCACCCAGAAATGACACCACAGTATTCTAGGAATCAATTTATTTCTGGGGTTTTTTTACCATAGAGATGTCTGTATTCCTAGAGTGTTGTGAGTAGGGGCGTGCACAAAAAATAGGTATTTTTCAGGTTTGGGTACACCGAACCTGAAAAATATCGGGTTTTCCTGGTATTTCTGAATTCCAATATCGGTATGAACCTGCGAACGCGGGGAGAGCGGCTTAGAAATTAAATAAATAAATAAATATTGGGATTTGGGAAACAATTGGGATTGCCAAATTTATTCAGCTTTTTTATACCCTATGGGGACCATCTCCATAGGGTATAATGGAGAATCAGTCCCCAAGCTGTGCCATGTGCCAGTGAACTCCAAGCGGCTGGCGAGCTCACCCACTTCCAGGTGAACTCACTGGCTGCTTCAGAGTTCATGGGGCGTGTGGCTTGGCTTTGCAAAAGCCATTTAAAGTGAAGATCCCTTTAAATGGCTTTTGCAAGCCTCGCTGCATGCCAGTGAACTCCGAAGTGGACGGTGAGCTCACCCAGAAGTGGGTGAGGTCGCCGGCTGCTCAGAGTTCACTGGTGCATAGCAGGGCTTGCAAAAGCCATTTAAAGGGATGTTCACCTTTTTTGTTGTTGTTTCTGGATTTTTCATATGTGTGTCTGCATGTGAATGTGTGTGCCTCTGCTGACTGACCCCTATTGGGGCCTGAAGGCTATTCAGAGAGGTGGCTGAACAAAGCCTGCCCCCACCTCCAACCTCTGGTATTCCGTGGAGGTCTCCCATCCAAGTACTTGCCACCGTCAACCTTGCTTAGCTTCCAGGATTTGATGAGTTTGGGTTTGCCTGGGCTATCCAGGTTCACTTTAAATGTCTTTTTGCAAAGACAAGCTGTGCACCAGTGAACTTCAAAGAGGCTGGCGAGCTCACCTAGAAGCAGGCAAGCTTGCCAGCTGCTCGGAGTTCACTGGTGCGTGGTGGGGCTGGCAAAAGCCATTTAATGGGACGTTCCTTTTAAATGGTTTTTGCAAAGACTCCAAAGCGTCCGGGCAGCTTATCCAGAACTGAGCCACTCCTGGGTGAGCTCACCGCTTCAGTTATAGGTATAGCTGCCCAAATAATAGCCAGTTCTTTCTGGCTTTTATTCAGGCTCAGTTACTGGGTAGCCAATCAGATTCCCTAATCTGAATCTGGTGTAATAAATATCCCCAAAAAAATACTGATAAGGTGTTTTGGGGGGTATTTATTAGACTCAGTTTATACTGAGCGCCTACCCCTAGTTGTGAGACCACTTCTGGGCTCAAACCAGAAGTGAAATTACAGTGCCATGCTCCTGCTGGTGTGAAGAGGCCCATTGGGACCTGGAGTCCAGGGCCACGGACTTGTCTGCCACCCCTGGTAGTATAAAACAAAAGACCAAAGGAAACTGCACAAAAGTGCTATAGTTATATAACCAAATGTTGAAGAGCTAGTTAGCAATCTCTGAATGCCTGTGATTCATTTTTCTTCTCTTCTTTTTGAAGAATATATCATCTTTGAAGTTATGTAGAAGTCATGTTATTTGCTTTGTGATTAATTTCATGCACAAGAATTTGGAGACATGTTGATACTATGGTCTACGTTCAGATGAAGTTTCCTTCAAAACGAAGATCCATTCCGGAGACTTTCATCAGCTGATTGTTTCTATGGACCATTCCTCCAATAATGTTCATGCACTATCTCTTTAAAGTTTGATTATATAACTCTGATGGAATATAGCACTTTTGTTCTGTGCTCTTGGGACTGTGACTTTCCTTGGTAGTATGGCAACTCTAGCTTTGGGCACGAAACTCTCAGTCCTCATCTGTTGACCAGATCCAGCAACAGATCTGGGGGAAGTGTAGCATTCATTTTTGTGGCTGGTGATCTGATGCAACAAGGATTTCAGCCTGCGCAACTGATAGAACTGACGCACCAAATCCCTCTATGGACGACCTCTCTTCCTCAAAATGGAAGTCCCTCCTTAGCAATCAAAACTTATTCAGTGACAAATCAGATATGAAATATCAGAGAAGCAAGCATAAAGACAACCAAGATCTTAGGGGTCTTAGTAGACCATACACTGAACATGAATCAGCAGTGTGATGCGGTAGCTACAAAGGCAAATGCCATTTTGGGCTGTATCTACAGAAGTATAGTGTCCAGATCATGCAAAGTGATAGTACCGCTTTGGTCTACTCTTGTTAGACCCCATCTAGAGTACTGTGTTCAGTTTTAGGCACCACAAGTCAAGAAGGATATAGACAAGCTGGAATGTATCCAGAGGAGAGCAACAAAGATGGTGAGGGGTCTGGAGACCAAGTCCTATGAGGAAAGGCTGAAGGAGCTGGAGAGGAGAAAACTGAGAGGTAACATAATAACCATCTTCAAGTGTTTGAAGGGCTGTCATTTGGAGGATGATACAGAGTTGTTTCCTGTTGCCCCAGAAGGTGGGACCAGAAACAGTGGGTTGATATTAAATCAGAAGAGTTTTCGGCTAAACATGAGGAAGAACTTCCTGACAGTTAGAGCAGTTCTTCAGTGGAACAGGCTTCTTCGGGAGGTGGCGGGCTCTCCTTCTTTGGAGGTTTTCGGAGAGAGGCTAGATGGCCATCTGTTAGCAATGCTGATTCTGGGAATTTAGGCAGATTACAAGAAGGGAGGGGAGGAAGGGTTGCCACAGTGCTTAGTTCTTGTGGCCCTTTCTTACATGCCCAGGGAAATGCTGATTGCCACTTTGGGGTCAGGAAGCAATTTTTCTCCAGGACAGTTTGGCTGGGGATCCTGGAGGTTTTTTGTCATCTTCTGGGCATGGAACAGGGGTCACTGGGATTGTGGGGGGGGAGGTATTTGTGATTTTCCTGCATTGTGGAGTAGGTTGGACTAGATGACCCTGGAGATCCCTTCCAACTCTATGATTCTATGATAAACATCTAAGATAGCCTTCAAGAAATTTGTGTGGGGGGGGGACTTCACTTGGAGTGTAAAATTCAGCAAACTTGACAACAAGCAAATTGCCATGGGGAGCAATTTGCTTGGTGCCAAGCTCATTTGAAAGAGATGAATGCAAAGGGGCAAAATACTGTGGGTAAGGAATGCTTAAAACTCAATGAACCTGCTGACTAGAAAACTACTGTGAGGATGGAGCTTCAATGGGATGCATTCCAAGGGACGAGCCACCACAATGAAGGAATACCTATAAGAAGCATGGCACCAGACAAATTTGAGAAGCCAGGAGTCACTAGGAATGACAATAATGCTAGGAAAAGTTGAAGGCAGCAAGAAGAGAAGAAGACCCAACCTGAGATGGATTGACTCAATCAAGGAAGCCCTCAGTCTGCAAGACCTGGGCAAGGCCATTAACAAGAGGACTTTTGGGAGGTCGTTAATTCATAGGGTCGCCATAAGTCAGAAGCAACTTGATGGCCCTTCACACACATACACAGACAAGTTGTTGTGGGAAGGGAGTTCCAACGAGATGAATCCCAAGGGACAATGAGCTCTGAATGTATAAAACTCAACGAGCTCAGCACCAGGCAAATCTCTGTCGGGTGGGAGTTCCTTTAGCAAGGCTAAAGAACTTGTCCTTTAGAGGTAGACCCCTGCCGGTCAAGGTTATGCTCGGAGTGGCCCGAAATCATCTGGTGACAGCCAAATGTCACCATAATTCATCTTATAATTCATGCTGGCTGGCATCACCTTGGAGGCCTTCCCTCCTCTAACAGGGACAATTGGCCCCTGGAGAATAATTGAGTCCTTGATGCCACAGCCTCCTTCATGCATTACCACTTCCTGCCTTCATTAGCTTATTTTCTTTTCCATTTAACTTCTGGAGTCAGAAGCTCTCCCAGCCAAGGGGTTTGTTAAGAGGGGAGGAAGCGAAAGAGCTCCTTTTTTATTTTTTTAAAGACTCAGTGATTCTTCTCACAGCACTCTGTCTCTTGGGTTATTTGTTATCTGAGCAAGGCTATTTCCCCTAAGTTATGGGCATGTATTGAGCCTTCTTTTAAAAAAAATAAATCACCCAATTTCATTAATGTTCATTCGCCAGAGGATTTTGTACAAGAAAATGAAGGGTACGCTGGTCTCCAAAGAGCACAGGCTGTAAAATAATTACATTTATTCTTATTAAAATGCCCAGTCATTAACTCAGAAAGTACAACTTAGGGTGGTAGCAGAGGCTAATTTGTTAAATAAGATATTCACCCAACTACTCTTAATGCGATGCAATCAGTGGGCGATGTGCAGAGTTTTATAAAGATTTTTTTTTTTAAATGCCCAACTTGTTCGGAATGAATTATTCATCGCGAAGATCTTATGCTACGGTGAGGCGTCTTCAGTAATGATGAGAAGTGAAGCTTAGAGAACATGATCCACCACAACAGAAACTCTACAGTGGTTTTCCTTTGGTGTAGCTGAGTTTTCACACGGCTCTGAATTTAATGCTGGTCACTAATGACCCTTTTCTTTCAGTCCTGTTTCATCCCTGGCCTTCCTCCAATGAGCCTGATTTTCCTGTTCCCGTCAAAAACTTTAGATCCCGTTTTTCAGACCAGGAAGATAGCCTTGTTGGATTACTTATTTACTAACTTCATGGATAGCCTGCCTTTTGCACTGGCTCAAGGTGGATTACAAAATATAGAAAAACAATTCAATTGGGACAGGGGAATCCAATAAAAATAGTTGTAGGGTTACAGAAATTAGGAAACAATGGCCCTTTCTGCACTGACAGCTCGCTCCAGAGAATCCGAGGACTCAAGCCTTAAGGGTTGACTTTGCAGTCGCAGGCATTCCCTCTGCACTGTTTTTCCCCCCTCTGGTTTGTTTATTTGTGTAGTCTGTATTCATTCTACATCTACAAGCAAAACCTGTATTTTTTGAGCTAACTGGCTGCTAACTCCTCCCTTCCTCTGTGATTCTGCAAAAAGAAAGGGAAGGGAGGGGGGAAATCCAGGCCCCCACATATGCAAGACTGACATATTTGGCAGCAGGGAATCCCCCAGTCCTTTATATTTACTGATTCCTTCTTATGCTCTCTCTGGCTTTTTAAAAGTTTGCCTGAGCAGGAGGACACATCCTCTTTTGTCTTTGGAGAAGGAGGGAAAGAAAACAGAACAGGGAGGGAGCATCAACCTAGCGAGAGAGAGGTGGAAATGGAGGAGGGGCAGTGGGCAGCACTTAAATACCTACAGAAACAATTCTACTTTTAAAAGGATTAGCAGATGAGAACAAAGGATCACAGCAAAAGGAGTTTTGGTAGCTGCGAGACAACACTGTGCTGGAAGCAGTCTAAATGCAGATTCCTGTAAAACAAATGCAGAAACAAGAGAAAGCCCTGACACAAACCGGAAGTGAAAGCGGGAGGGAATGCAGAACGGAAAAAGAGGATGCGCTCAGAAACCGAGGCAAAATAGGGCTGCAGAAAAGGCCAATGTCAACAGAAAACAATCTAAGGCAGGGCTCTCCAACGTGGCGCCCGTGGGTGCTATGGCACCTGCTGACACCTTTCCTGGTGCCCGACAAATATTTTTGGAAAGTGGGTGGGGCCAGCTAGGTCTCCTGTTTAGCAGGGTTTCTGATTGGCCATTGGCCAATCATTGTTTTAGCGGCAGCTGGTTTTATTCTTTCTCACACTCATTTTTCTCAGGGTATTTTTAAAATTATTCCTCTTGTCCTCTACACTTAGACTTCCTCTCTCTCTCTCTCTCTCTCTCTCTCTCTCTCTCTCTCTCTGTGTCTGGCTCCCACGGTGGCCAATTTGTGGTTGCACCTACACAGGGTGGTTGCACAGGGTGGTCCCTGTGTCAGAATTCCAAAGGTGCCCATAGGCTCAAAAAGGTTGAGGACCCTAGCTCTAAGGCATGAATGCCATAAAAAATGCTGAAAGTGGATTATGGACATAGAAGTCAGTACAGTGAAAGCAAAATGATACCTGCAAGAAACATTGCGATAGCGTACAGTCCTATCGCCTTATTCTAAAATGTCTAAAATTTGGTTTCGGAATCTGAAAAACTGAAAATACTCAACAATCACACTATAACCCAGCAATGAAAGAGAAATCAGCAGACAGAATAAAAAACATCACGGATCTCGATTCAATTGTAGGTTTCATTGACCCTGCATCCACTTCTTCTTTTTACAATTACACTCTTTCTTCTCTCTAAAGGTTTGCATCCGAAGGAAGATAATCCAGGGCCCCACAGGTGCTAACCTTATTGGAGGAAGAGGAGGATTATGCATGTTGGTTGTTAAACAGTTGAACAAAGAGCAAACTATATGAAATAATGATTGATAGGTTTAATTCGGTCCTCATAAAGTTTTATTCATGACCTGTTTGTAGCATGAGGGGTTTATCTTCTCACAAAAAGACACTGCAGTCACAAAGGAAATAAAGTGGACGCTGGGTCATTTCCGACGAAGCAGGAAGTCCTGTAACGCTCCCCATTAGTTATTTTAATAAACTTGATTTTTTTTTTTACTGAGCTAGACAATATTATATGATTGGTTTAAAACGTGAACACAGAAAAAAATCATATTAGAGGATTAGGGAAATCCAAGTAAATATAGATTGTCAGAATGACCTTGTAATTTGGTTTCGGTTGAGAACTATAATCTTCTTTGTCTGTGTGTTTTAAGATCAAACACCTATTGTCAGAGAACTAGATCAGAAGCTTTTTCTTTACCGTTAAAAGCCGCTTTCAGACCTTTTCTGCATTGTTTTTTTCTTTCGGTTCTGGTCCCATCTGGCTTTGGTCTGTAACTTGATTTCAACACACATTTTTTTCTGCTTTAGTTTTCATTTCTTTTGTTTGTTTCCCCTTTTTCGCTGCAGTTCTTTTGAGATCACTTTTACCCCAGTGTTTTTTTTCTGGAAGCCAATTTGGAGTCACCTTTCTCTTCACAAGTAATGTCTTTATCGCTTTTCTTTGTCTCACCCACTCCCAACTAACTCCGGCCCATGGAGTTTTCCATGATTGGACTGTGGTGGTGGTCAAACTACTCTCCCCTCCAGTTTGGTGTAATGGTTAAGAGTGGTAGACTCTAATCTGGGAGAATCCTCCACATGCAGCCAGCTGGGTGACCTTGGGCTACAGTTCTCTCAGAGCTGTTCTCTCAGGAGCAGTTCTCAAAAGAGCTCTCTTAGCCCTGCCTACCTCACAGGGTGTCTGTTGTGAGGAGAGGAAGGGATTGTAAACCATTCTGAGACTCCGAGTGAAGGGTGGGGTATAAATCCAATCTCTTTCTTCTCTTCTCCTCTGAAGATGAGTGATTTGGTTTTGTTTTCTTTTAAAAAACACACACTAAAAGATCGCTAAATTTCTGGAGCATTGTAACAACAGGCCTGCAGGTTCTCTGAATTCTTAGCTTTAATTTTTAAATAAGTAAGTCTCCAGTTGCTTCCCTTGCAGAAGTATAAAGGAAAAGGCACAAAGGAAGGTGCCAGAGACTTTTTTAAAAAAATGAACGCTGGGAATTCAGAGAACCTGCGAAGCCTATAGTTACAATGCTCCAGTGAGACATCGATATTTTAGTGCCACATTTAAAAAAGGAGGGGTGCCGTGATGCCACTGATAACACCACGGATGATGACAGCCTCCTCTCTCGACAGTCTTCATTACTGAAGGCATGGGCTACTGGACTCAAATCTAGCTCTATTTAATGGCAAGAATCTGGAGTAAGACTTTATGAAATCAGGTTAATGTGCTCTTTGAATTATTGGGCTTTCTGAGATCTTTGTTATTTTACGGTACTTGTGCAATGCAATGACCCTGTCTCTGTTATGTAAGGTTGCCAAGTCCGGGTTGGAAAATACCTGGGGACTTTGGGGGTGGAGCCAGGAGGTGGGGTTTGGGGAGGGGAGCGGCCTTAGCAGGGTGCAATCCCATAGAGTCCACCCTTCAATGCAGCCATTTTCTCCAGGGGAGCTGATCTCTGTCAGCTGGGGATCAGTTGTAAAAGCGGGAGATCCCCAGGCCCCACCTGGAGGCTGGCAACCCTACTGTTATGCTTAGAAGAAAGTAAATGTATATTAAGGAGTTTTGTCTCCTGAGTCAAATTCACATAAAATCTACATGGAAATCACCTGGGAAACCAGCCAGCACTCTTTCCTTGTTGGTGCTGCAGTGGTGCACCGAGACAGCAATTATTCCTCTTCTGGATAATTTTGGAGCCCAGTTGTCCATCCCCTTTCGCCTTCTACCATAGGTCATTCGCATTGCTGTGGGGAGTAGAATTTCTTTTCCTGAAATTCCCTTTAGACAGCCATTGATTCGACGTACAGTTTTTTAAAAGAGGGATTTCTCTTCATAGTTTTCTGTTACACCACACAGTTGTGCTTTGCGTATAACACATTGGCCATATGCTATGAACTGCTCAGTGCTTGACACAGATACACAGATTCCAGGCTAACAGCAAAGGGCGATTCTGCATTGGCTTTTCCCTCCGTTGTTTTATGAAACCCACCTTGGAAGAGAAATTCCCCTCTGCATGCTGCCTTCGCTTCCTTTGATCATTGGAGTTTATGGTACCCTCTGCATTGCATGTCACTTTTGCTTTCTTTGATCATCAGATTTCATGGTACCTTCTGCATAGATTTATGGGCGTTCAGGTGGGGTGGCTTTGCAGTCAGTATGGCGTTGCGTGAGGTATCTGAATGTGGTTTTGAGCTGCACTTTTTCCTCCCAGTTGAGAAAATGCTAGATGCCGAATCTGAAAGCAGGACATTTCTCAAGATGGGGCTGGTGGACTGCCTTTGGCTTAGGAAGTCACAAGGTATGTGGTGTGCAGGCCTGATGTAGAGAACAAACTTAGCACCAGTTGTTGGAGTGAGCAGTTCAGCCTGCCTGGACGTTGAGGAGGCACTACATCACTCTAAGTGTGCATAGGTTTTATCTCCTTGAATGGGAAGCCTCTCTTTGCCTTAGCCTGGGAGCCGCCCTCCGACCTCTCCTCACTTTCTGTGCACTTTGTTCTGTACCATTCTCCACGTGGCTCTTCATAGAGTCACACATCTCTACAAGTCTCTAGAAGGATATTGCAGAAAAGACTCTATAAGTCTTTCTTGCAATATACTTCTTGGGAGACGTATTTACTGCACTTGGGAGATGTATCACACTTCTACGACTGGACACACTCTGCTATACTAACCAGCTATCCCAATTCCAATTATGTTCACAGGTGCCGGATGAATACAAGAGAAGAGGTAATTATTTAGCTGGCACACTTGGAAGGCATTGGGAAGCCCATTTTGGCTTGTAATCTAATCCTCAGGGCAAAGAAGGCCTTTAAAAATACAAGACCCAAATCCTAAATTGCCGCATTCACATGTAACTTTCTGGCAACCAATGGATATGAGAAAGGCCTCTTTAGAGAGTGATTTCTTTTCATACCTGTTAACTTTTAAGAGCTTGCAGAGAAATGGAACTTTAAAAATAACTGGTGCCAGATAAAGTGGCGCGCAACCAAACAGGAAGCCGTGCCAATGTATGCACTCACAATATGCTCCCGCTATATTTGTGTGGTGCATCTGGCTTTTCCTTCTGGTGCCACAGGCAGAAAATTTCAGATGCTTACAACAAGGATTGCGGAGCTATTTTAAAACCTCGTGATTCAAAACCTTTGTTGCTGTTGCTTTTAAGGCTCCGTTACTATGGCTAAGCTGGAAGAGTGGTGCTTTGCGTGAAAAGTTTTAGCGGCGCTGGTGGACATGCACAAACCTCTTTCGTAAGCTGAGTCGTGGGGGCCATGACTTTGTGCTTGGACATCTGCTTTGCATGCAGAAGATCCCCAGTTTCAGTTGACAGCATCTCCAGTTAAAAGGGTCAGGAAGAAGGTGCTACGATAGATCTTGGAAAGCCATTGCCGCACAATACTGATCATGACAGGCCAGCATCTTGACCAGTGCTCCCTCTAAGCAGTGGTGTCTTGTGAGCAAAAATTCTACTTTGTAAGCTACTGGCACTAAAGTTGTGAGGGAGCAATTTGGCTGCTCCATAAATTAGTTTGCTCTGGAGCCATCCTTCCTGAGCGAAGACAAAAATGTGTGAGCCAAAGGCTAAAAAACTGTGAGCTGGCTCACACTAACTCAGCTTAGAGGGAACACTGGACATAAAAATTAAATAGAAATTACTCTGTGCATATATAAAGAAAAGTCAGGTGTACCAGAAGTCCTGTTCACAAGTGATGGGCCTGCCTATGCGGGAGCACATCCAGCCCGCCTTAAAAGCACTGCACTGGCTGCCTATAGCATACCGGATAAGGTTCAAGGTGCTGGTACTTACCTATAAAGCCCTATATGGCCAGGGACCTATCTACCTGAGGGACCGTTTCTCCCTTTATGTACCCCAGTGAGCATTGCGGTTGGGGTCCCAAAGTCGCCTGGTTGTCCCAGGGCCGAGGGAGGCCCAGTTGGCAGTTACAAGAGCCAGGGCTTTTCAGTGGCGGCCCCGCACTGGTGGAGTGAGCTCCCGGAGAACATCAGGGTCCTGTGGGACCTTCTACAGTTCTGCAGGGCCTGCAAGACGGAGCTCTTCCGCCAGGCCTTCAAGTAGGGGCCGCCCCAATTTTATAGCCTGGCCCATTAGTGGAACCCGCCAACCTAGACCATCTAGCACCGACTGGAACTGGTTACCATCTATGATGCTGCTCAGATAAGGTCAACAAAGTTTATACCATCTTGTGGTGTGATTTATTGTGTATTGTAAGTTTTTATGTTTTTATGGTTTTAATGTGTAATTAATTTGTTGGTAGCTGCCCTGAGCCTGCCGTAAGGTGGGGAGGGCGGGGTATAAATCGCAAAAACAAACAAATAAATAAAGAAGTTGCCATGAATGCCTATACAATCGATGTACAAGGAACACTTGATTTATTAAATGTGTGCATTTGAGTAATTCACACACAACGTATGTACAGCTGAATGTGTGCTACAAACCCCCCAACTATCCAAGTGCTGGTCTTCCCTGGTTTCAATTACAAAGTGAACACATGTTATATGTGAACACAAGTTACAGTGGACACATGGATCATCCATGTACAAGGTGCACTTGTTTCTTTAAATAGGTGCATTGAGTAATTTGCGTACAACATATGTACAGCTGAATGTGTACTACAGACCCCGCATTTATCTAAGTACTGGTCCCTGGTTTCAGTTCCAAAGTGAACATGTTGGTTTTTTCTTACACACAGAGATATACCACCTACATACATGAATTCACTGTAACACGACAACATAGCTGGGTTAAAGAAGAAGGCTCTCATCTACACTTATCCACAGGCAGCAACTTGGTGCGTTTTTCGCTCTTAAAAGTGTGCGTCTCCCGAGAACAGAGGTCCTGTTTACTCTGCCTTTTGCTTTTCTGCCTGTGAACACACAGAAAGCTTTCCTAAACAGTTTACATCATTCTTCTTTCCTCAGTTTTATCCTCAGCTCACTATAACTTGTGAACAGGGCTTTTGGGGTGGTGGTGGGGGGGAAGAGGTGCCAGAACTCTCAAGAGGGAAATGAAGTTTTCAATCTGTACACTGAAAACTTATGAACTTGCAAACATTTGTAAAAGAATTTTGTTGAAGAGGTTCCAGCCGGAACTACATTCCGGCATGTTCCCCCAGAAACAAAAAGCCCTGCTTGTAAACGAGGATACTGTCAGGAGGAGAGATGCATAATTGGGGGGCCACTGAAGGCCATGTTGCCCAAGGGACAACCCCCGCCCCCCAAAATACCTAGATCTAGCGCTGACTTGAATTATCTGGTTAAACAGGAATCCAATCAATGGGTGACCAGTCCCAAGACTGTCACCCTTTTACCAAATAAAATACATTGGAATTTATTTCGAAGGAACTGTGTGGCAGGACCGGGTACGCAGGAAAGTGCTGAGCCGAAGACAAGTACGGTAAATAATTTACAATGTGGGTAATGATGATGAAGAATTTATTAATAATATATGGTGATGCATGCAGATTAGCGAGGGAAAATGAATCACGACGAGTCAATTTCGGCGGGGAAATAATGAGCTCTTGTAATGTGCTGATTTGCCAGGTTAGATAAGAAGATAAAACCAATTTTTTTTTTCCTGTGGGAGAACACCAGCATCATGTGGCCGAAAGAAGAAGGTTCTCATCTGCACTTATCCACAGGCAGCAACTTGGTGCGTTTTTCGCTCTTAAAAGTGTGCGTCTCCCGAGAACAGAGGTCCTGTTTACTCTGCCTGAGGAGAAAAGGCCTTTTGCTTTTCTGCCTGTGAACACACAGAAAGCTTTCCTAAACAGTTTACATCGTTCTTCTTTCCTCAGTTTTATCTTCAGCCCCACCTGCCTCACAAGGTGCCTGTTGTGTGGAGAGGAAAGGAAGGCGATTGTAAGCTGCTTTGAGGCTCCTTCAGGTAATGAAAAGCAGGGTATAAAACCCAACTCTTCTTTTTCTACAGTGGCAGTGTGAGAGCTAGGGTTGCCAGCTCTGGACTCGGAAATACCTGGAGATTTTGGGAGTGGAGTTAGGGAGGGCAGGGTTTGGGGAGGGGAGGGCCCTCAGCAGGGCATTATACCATAGAATTCACCCTTCAAAGCAGCCATTTTGTAGGGTTGCCAGCCTCCAGGTGGGACCTGAGGATCCCCCGGTTTTACAGATCATCTCCAGACTACAGAGATCAGTTTCCCTGGAGGAAATGGCTGCTTTGGAGAGTGGACTCTGTGGCACTGTACCCCTCTGAGGTCCCTGTCCTCCCTAGGCTCCACCCCCAAATCTCCAGGAGTTGCCCAAGCTGGAGCTGGCAAGTGGCAAGCCATCCCCCGCTGGTGCCCGGCGGGTGGGGGAACCAGGCGATCCTATTTCCAGGGGAACTGGTCTTGGTCATCTGGAGAGCAATTGCAATAGCGGGAGATCTCCAAGTGTTACCAGGAGGTTGGCAAAACTATATACGAAATCAGGCCATTTGTCCATCAAGGTCAGTATTGTCTCCTGTGGCAGCGGTTGTGGATGGTATCAAGCAGAGGTCTCATTCCAATTATAGGGCCTCGGAAGAGTTCTGAATTGTTATTTTTTGGTCAGGGAGAAGCCTTTCGCATCACCTTCCACCTGATCCTTTCAACTAGAGATGACGGGAATTGGAGCTGGGACCTTGGGCTGTACCTCTGAGCCACAGAAAGACTCGAATACATGGCACCATCTCGTACCAGGTCAGACCATCAGTATGTTTCTCCCCAATGTAGGGTTGCCAGTATGTTTCTCCCCAATGTAGGGTTGCAAGAGGTTAGGAGTGTAGACTCTAATCTGGGAGAACCAGGTTTGATTCCCCACTCCTCCACATGCAGCTGCTGGTGTGACCTTGGGTCAGTCATAAGTTCTTTCAGAGCTGTTCTCTCAGGAGCAGTTCTTGAAAGAGCACTCTCAGCCCCACCTACCTCACAGGGTGTCTGTTGTGGGCAAACCCCTGCCCTACCCCAAGGGGAACCCAAAATGGTTTACATCATTCTCCTCTCCTCCGTTTTATCCCCACAATCATGGGCGTCAACTACGGGGGGGCTCGAGGGCTCGAGCCTCCCCCGAAATTTCCCGGGGGGGGCTCAGCCACCCCCGGCAAAATGAACACCCGCCGGTGGCCAGTCAGCCGGCCGTCGCCGCCTCTCCTTCCCCCCCACCCCCGGCCTGCCCTCCTGCCTCCCTGAGGCGGGGTGGGGGGGAGAGAGAGGCGGCGATGGCCGGCTGACTGGCCACCGGCGGGTGTTCATTTTGCCGGGGGTGGCTGAGCCCCCCCGGGAAATGCGAGGCGGAGCGGGAGCCGGGGGCCCGCAAGGGCGACGCGCCGGCCCCCGGCTGCAGGCAGCAGCAGCAGCGATCCTCCCCCGCCGGCGCCCAAGGTGAGCGGGGGGGAGGGAGGGGGCGGGGAGCGCGGCGGGCGGGCACAGGCCCGGGGGAGGGAAGCGGCGGCGGCGGCTCCCTGGGGCAGGGGGTAGAGCAGCGGGACATGGTCCCGAGCGTGCGCGCGCGCTTCGCGCGCGCGCACGAAAGACAGCCCCCGCCCCCCCCCGGGGATTAAGAAAGTCTACGCCCTTGCCCACAATAACCCTGTGCAATAGGCTTGAGATTCTGTGTGACCCACAATGACCCAGCAAGAGTCCTTGGCAGAGCGGGGACTTGAACCAGGGGCTCCCAGATCCTAGTCCAACACCCTAACCACTACACCACAGCCATGTATGCCACTCTGCAGCTCGCTTGGCATCAGAAGCTAGACGGAGCAAGCACTCCACATTCATTCTGCAGCCCCTCCATTGACTGCTAATCAGTTCCTGGGTTTAGTTCAAGGCACCGTTGATCACCTGTGAAACCCTTTGTGGCCTCGGACTCATGTACCTGCAGGGCTGCCTCTACTGCTGTGCTCCACTGTGTGAGCGCCACACGTCTGCACAAAAACTTCTGCGGCTGCCAGCCTGCAGAGGACTAAGATCAGCAATGGCCCATACGTGTGCATTCTCTTGTGGCCCCCACCTTATAGAAAGGCCTGCTCGGGAAGGTCAGAAGGTTATAATCTATCTGTCTGCCTCCCCGCCTGCCTGCCTCCTTGTCTATCTGTCTGTCCGTCCATCCGCCCGTCCATCCATCCATCCATCCATCCATCCATCCACACACACTCACGCAGAGTAAATCTAGAGTCTCAGTGAGAAAAGTGGACTATAACTGAAGTAGGTAAGTAAGCCGCCACCGCCATCATTGCCTACCACTGCGAGCAACATCAACGACGAGGATCGGACTCTAAATGCAGCCCAGGCTGGATGGCCATGGGGGAGGGCCAGATATCGACCCTGGGACGCCATCTGATTGTTATTATTGGAAGCACTTTAGTGGGAACTGTTTACTGTTGTAAGTACTGTTGTATTTTAAAATGTTTTTATTGGATTTGGCACTGTGTGCCATTTGTGAGCCGCCCTGAGCCCGTTCACGGGGAGGGCGGGATAAAAGTATAATAAATAAATGAATGAATGAATGAATGAATGAGCACCTGGCCACCAGCGCGGGATGGGTGGGGGAGCCATACGTGAATGTTTCCCCTGACATTAAAAAAAATTCCACAGGTAGAAAATGAGATGATTAAGGGAAGAGGGGGATGGGAAACTTACACCCTAATGGGCTAGACTTTTTATCTGGAGTTTCTAAAATGTATCTGAAGTTTTTTAAGCAGGTTTTTTTTGTTAACGCGAACCTTCCTTGGGAATCTAAATCAGTGTTACAGCAGAAGGTGCTACGTTCAGTCCACAGCATCTCCTCTGTGTGGGTGTGTGTCTGTGCGTGTGGGTGTGAAGCGCCATCAAATCACTTCTGACTTCTGGCAACCCTATGAATTAACGGCCTCCTTTACATCCTATCGTTGCCAGCCTTGCTCAGGCCTTGCAAACGGAGGGCCCCGGCTTCCTTGACTGAATCAGTCCGTCTCATATGCGGTCTTCCTCTCTTCCTGCTGCCTTCAGCTTTCTCTAACACTATTCTCCTTTCCAGTGAATCTTTTCTTCTCACGACGGGACCAGATTACGATCGCCTCAGTTTTGTCATATTCGTTTCTAGGGAGCATTCAGCCTCGATTTGACCTGTGTGTGTATAAAGTGTTGTCAAGTCACGGCCAACTTCTGGCGACCCCAGCAAGGGGCTTTCAAGGAAAGTGAGAAGCAGAGGTGATTGACCATTGCCTTCTCCGGCAGTGTCTTCCTTGGTGGCCTCCCTTCCAAGTATTGACCCTGCTTAGCTTCTGAGATCTGATGAGACTGGGCTATACCATGCTGCCTTCCCTCCTGGATTTGATCTAGAACCTGTTCATTTGTCTTTTTGGTGGTCCATGTGTGGAAGTAGGTGATGTGAAAGACCTCTCCTTGAAACCCTGGAGAGCCAATGCCAGACAATGTAGCCTGGAGTGACCCTGAGAGACCAACGACCTGACCCAATATAAGGCAGTGTCATTTCTGTATAAGGCACCTGTACTGACCTAAATGTTTCCGGATATTGGATCAAGCACTTTCTGCTTCCTTCTGTGAGATGAGCTGCCATCACCACCTCCCTTCAGTTCTGTCCTTCTCCAGTCCCTGGTGCTCTGTGATGTTGCTCTTGAGAGATTGATTAAATGTTTTCCCCTTATTTGGGGCTATCAATCAAGTTCATCAACTGTTTATAGCTTTGCATGGCACGAGGCAGCTGAAACGATTCCTTAATGATGTGACAGTTGATGTATAATCCAAAGGTTCATTTTATTATCATGGGGGGTGGGGAGTGGATGGAAAGGGGGGATGGGGATGAATTTGCACAGAGGAGAGAAGCTAAAACAAATGGCTGAAAATGAAGACGAAGAAGAGTAGGTTTGAATACTCCACTTTTCTCTACCTTAAGGAGTCTCAAAGCGGCTTACAATCACCTTCCCTTCCTCTCCCCACAACAGATACCTTGTGAGGTCGGTGGGGCTGAGAGAGTTCTGAGAGGACTGTGACTGGTCCAAGGTCACCCAGCAGGCCTCATGTGCCTCAAAGCAGTTTATTAACACCTTCCCTTCCTCTCCTCACAACAGGCACCCTGTGAGGCAGGTGGGGCTGAGAGAGTTCTGAGATAAACTGTGACTGGCCCAAGTAGGGCTGCCAAGTCAGCCCGGGGGCGGGGGATCCTGGACGACTTCCCCCACGTAATGACATCACCCGGAAGTGACGCCATCACATTGGGGGCGTTGCCAGGGCGACGCTCTGGCAATCGCCCCAAAACTCTAGGACTCTAGGACTCCCCCCCCCCCCGCCAGTAAGTTCAACGGACTTGGCAACCCTAGGCCCCAGGTCACCCAACAGGCCTCATGTGTCTCAACACAGCTTACAATCATCTGCCCTTCCTCTCCCCACAACAGGCACCTTGTGAGGCAGATTGGGCTGAGAGAATTCTGAGAGATAAACTGTGGCTTAACTTTGATTAGGATAGTATTGTTATCAAGTTAGCCTAACTTATCTCAGAGAGGAAATGGGACTATTCCCTGTACAGGAAGAGACTGAGAAAAGTGTGCAGAACATGATGGGAATTGTTGTTTGTGTCAACTTCAGGTGTGGTGAAGTATCAAAACCAGGGAGGGGGGGGCGGTATCAAACTAGTTGAATCAAAATGGCAAGAACTCTGAGTTTTTCCCTGCAAAACCGTATATTTAACATGATTTGATTACAGTCTCGAGAGGATACCTGGACAGCATCAAAATAAGAACGTGTTGTGAGCCCACAAGGAAATAATCAATCACCCATGGAGAACATTACCAATCCTTCATTAAAGTATGTTGTCATTATATTAAATTAACGTTTGCTTTCTACTACTGCGGGACATCTTTTCCATGAGTATTTCTGAAAATGTGATTACGATCTATTAATTTCATCTATGGCCTACCTTTCTCACTGAGACTCAAGCTGGATTAGAAGATGCGAAACACCATCAGACAGAAGAAGAAGAGGAGGAGGAGATAGTTATACCCTGCCCTTCACTACGCAGAGGAGTCTCAAATTGGTTTACAATCTCCTTCACTTCCTCTCCCCACCACAGACACCCTGTGAGGCAGGTGATGCTGAGAGAGTTCTGAAAGAAGTACTATGACTGGCCCAAGGTCACCCAGCAGGCCTTATGTGTCTTAGAGCGGTTGACAATCCCCTTCCTTTCCTCTCCCCAGAAGAAGAAGAAGAGGAGGAGGAGATTGGATTTATACCCCACCCTTCACTCGGAGTCGCAAAGTGGCTTACAATCTCCTTTCCCTTCCCCTCCCCACAACAGACACCCTGTGAGGTAGGTGGGGCTGAGAGAGCTCTAAGATAACCGTCCTTGAGAGAACAGCTGGTACAGAGCTATGGCTTGCCCAAGGTCATCCAGCCAGGTGCAAGTGGAGGCGTGGGGAATCAAACCCGCTTCTCCCAGATTAGCGTCCGTGCCCTTAACCTCTACACCACACAACAGGCACCTTGTGAGGTAGGTGGGGCTGAGAGAGGACTCTGAGAGGAATGGCCCAAAGTCACCCAGCAGACCTCATGTGGAAGAGTGGGGAATCAAACCCAGTTCTCCAGATTAGAGTCCACCGCTCTTAGTCACTACACCACAGTGGGTCTCTGAACAGTGCAGTAGGATTACAGAACTGGAAACGAACAAATATGGAAGCAATTTGTTGCTACAGCAAAAGGAAGCTGTGGCTCAGTGGCTGCACATCTGCCCTGTACGCAGCAGGTCCCAGGTTCAGTCCCTTGACATCTCCATTTGAAAGGGCCAGGCAGGAGGTGATGTGAAGGACTTCTGCCTGAGACCCTGGAGAGCTGCTGCCAGTCGGAGTAGATGATAACTGACCTTGATGGACCCAGGGCTTTCATTCAGTATAAAGCCGATTCATGTGTTCATGAAGCCTGATCAACCTAGGCCCCAATCCGAAAGATACTTTCCTGTGATCAAACCCCACAAAACAATTTGGGACTTATTCTGACGACACCTGTTAAGGATGGCACCTATAGTCAGGATAGTGAGTCCGCATGGGGGAATGATTAGTGTCAGATGTGGGACAGTCAGGTTCACATCCTCAGATCCACACAGAGTTGCCAGCCTCCAGGTGGTGGCTGGAGATTTCGTGGGATTACAACGAATCTCCAGGTGACAGGGATCAGTTCACCTGGAGAAAATGGCCACTTCGGAAGTGGGATTCTACAGCATTATACACCACTGAGGTCCTTCCAATTTCGGGTTGCCGGTTTGCTGTAGTGGTTAGGAGTGCGGACTCTAATCTGGGAGAACCGGGTTTGATTCCCCACTCCTCCACATGCAGCTGCTGGGATGACCTTGGGTCAGTCACAAGTTCTTTCAGAGCTGTTCTCTCAAGGGCAGTTCTTGAGAGAGCTCTCTCAGCCCCACCTGCCTCACAGCGTGTCTGTTGTGGGGAGGGGAAGGGGTAGAGGCAGAAAAATGGCTGCTTTGGAGGCTGGGCTTCATGGCATTGTGCCCTGCTGAGGTTCCCAAACCCTGCCCTCCCCACATAGGCATCAACTTCAGGGGGGCTGGGGAGCTGGAGCCCCCCTCCCAAACTTTTCCAGGACATGCTGTGCCTCCCCCGGATACAATGGCCTGTAATGTCTCTGGCCCAGCCCCAGCCCCCCCCCCCCGGGAAATTGGAAAGTCTATGCCCTTGTCTCTCCAGGCAACCTTAGATCCACCACAGTTGGCAACTATAGATTCACAACAGGGTTGCCATGATGATGAAATGGAAGAGTGGAGAATCCCCTATGCCACCTGGAGGACTTGAGAGGCAGGGTGACTCAAAAATGTAACGGTTCGATAAAACAGAATCCTGAGGTGATACATCTGACTGTGTGTCCTGTTGTTGAGGGATTCCACTTTTGAAAGCTCCCACGTGTGAAACTAATCGAAGTTGAGTACTGTGCTCCTTCCCCTTCTCATATTTTTTTATCATTTTTTTCCACGTGAAACTTTCAGGGCTTTGCTTGTCATAGTCCCACTGTACACTACATGGGTCAGGCTGCCCCTGGCGTACTGTGTGCAGTTCTGGAGGCCCCACTTCAAAAAGGATGTGGGCAGAATGGAGCAGGTGCAGAGGAGAGCGACAAGGATGATCGGGGGCCTGGAGACCAAGCCCTAGGAGGAAAGGTTGAGGGACCTGGGAATGTTCAGTCTGGAGAAGAGGAGGTTGGGGGGACGACAGGATGGCTTTCTTGAAAGCATCTGAAGGGCTGTCACTTAGAGGAGGAGGACAGGGAGCTGTTCCTGTTGGAAGCAGAGGAGAGAACTCACAAGAATCATAGGCGTCAACTACGGGGGGGGGGGCTTGGGGGTGCGGGACATCCCTGAAATTTCCCAGAGGGGACTGAGCCCCCTGGTGAAATGGAGCACCCACCCACTACCGCACCTCCCTGCCCGCCTCCCATCCTAGGCCCGCCCACTGCCAGCCTGCCACCGGCAGAGCCAGAGCCCCTCTCCCCCTCCGCCTGGCTCCCCTGCACCCACCCCTCCCTCCATCTCTTTCCTTCCCCCCCTCCAGGGGCCATCTGGGCACCTGGCCAGCATGATGGCATCACACAGAAGTGATGCCATCATGCTGGGCACGTTGCCAGGGTGACACTCTAGCAATCGCCCCGAAACTCTATGGGACCATAGAGTTTCAGGGCGATTGCCAGAGCGTCACCCTGGCAACATGCGCAGCGTGATGGCATCACTTCCGGGTGATGCCATCACACTGGCCAGTCGCCCGGATGGGCCCCGGAGGGAGGGAGGGGTGGGTGGAGGCTCTGGCGGCAGCGGGGACATTGTCCCTGCGCACGCATGCAGAAAAATGATTTTACTGAAGGTAAGAACCCCTCCCCCCCTCCCCCCCGGAACTCTATGCCCCTGGCAAGAATAGGTTTCAATGAAGGGCGGGAAGGTACCGGCTGGATATCAGGGAACACTTTTTTTTACAGTCAGAGTTGTTCAACAGTGGAATCAGCTGCCCTGGGAGGTGGTGAGCTCCCCCACACTGGCAGTCTTTAAGCTGCAGCTGGACAAACCCTTGTCAGGGATGCTCGAGGCTGATCCTGCATTGAGCAGGGGGTTGGACTAGATGGCCTGTCTGGCCCCTTCCAACTCTGTTATTCCAGGATTGTAGGATTCTTCCATTTGCATCTGACTAGACTTTAAATAAGTGCTATTTAATTATAACATATGAGGCCATTTTTCATCCACACTTGACCTCAGTGCTTCAGGAGAACTCTGGAATGGTAATCTTGGTTTCTCTCTTCTGACGTCGAATGTTTGTGACAATGAAAAATAAAATTGGTAATTTTTTCAGAAACAATGTGACTTATCACCAGTAATTATCATTATTCATACTTAACATATCAAATTATACTGTAAGTGATTTAATTGACAACCTACTTGAGTGGTTTTTAAAAAAACAAAACAAAAACAAATGAAAAAAACATGAACCGTTCAGGGAGTCTTTCTCCAGAAGAAACAGCACTCCATCAAAAAACGACTTTATCTACTTAGTGCTTTTACAGAGCCGCCAAATTGATTCCATTTGTTAAACAACATGCCTATTTTGAACAAATGTAATAAAAGGCAGTATTCCCCCCCCCCCCCCCTTTTGCTGGGACATGATGAAAATGCCAGTAACTGTGACTCTATTTTGATTGCTCTTCTGAGCAGTTAGAGGGCACAGCCCAGTTTATTTCTGGAAGGTCCATTCTATTCTCATGGCAAAGGAATGTTGTTCATCCTTAGCCACAGGAGTCAGGCACTGGTTTAGAACCACAAGATCTGGATTTTAAAAATATAGAACTGGGTATTGTCAGCATTTTGCATATTGATGGGTGGGGGTTTTTTTGGTTGGGTCACACAGTCGAGTTCTCCTCTTTGTGACCCCATGGACCACATCACGCCAGGCCCTCCTATCTTCCGTCGTCCCCTGGAGTTTGCTCAGTTTGCTGTATGACCTGGAAATAATACGTACCTTCCTGTTTAGGTCCTAAGAGTGCAAATAGAATTGCCTTGTCAGGGTCAATGTGCCATCAGTATGTACCATATGTCCAGGTCATACAACTACTTTTGACACAAGGCCAGATATATTTGGGGCCCCGAATAGAAACTTTTTGGTGTGTCATTCCATTCCATATTGGAACATTCCATTTTTAGTCCTTTTTAAATTTATTGTTAGTTGTCTTTCATGTGTTACAGGGACATTGTTGCTAGTTGTATTTTGCACTACCTGACCTCCGAAGAAGGCTCTTGTGAGCCAAAACGCATCAGGTCATACATTGTCCTTTTGCGTGGATATGTAACTTTGAACATTTTATAGGTCATACACTATCCTTTTGTGGTATATATGTATGTATATATGTAACTCTGAATGTTTTATGAGGCTTTACTTGGGCCCCTTCTAGGTCTTTATGCATCGATAACGCTGTCTAACCATCTGCGCGCGCACCTGGTGATGTCACCAGGAAGTGATGTCACCACGTTGGGGGCGTTGCCAGGGCGACGCTCTGGCAATCGCCCCAAAACTCTATGGTACCATAGCGTTTTGGGGCGATTGCCAGAGCGTCACCCTGACAACACCCCAACATGGTGACGTCACTTCTGGGTAATGTCATTACACTGGGGAAAGTCGTCCTGGCTGGACGACTTCGGGGGTGGAGTTCCCCCTGCCGTCCGAATGCTGGCCGGCAGATCGGGAACCCCTGTAGTGGGGGATCCCTCACCCCCCGGGCTGACTTGGCAGCCCTATGGCCAAAGTATTTGAGCTTCAGCTTCTGGCCCTCTAGGGAACAGTCAGGGTTGATTTCCTCATCCAAAACCATGAACGATTTCTCCTAAGGACTTTCCATAGAGATTGAAGAGCATGGCAGATAAGACTGAGATGATTCATGTGTTCATGAGGCCTAAGCAGCATAGGCTGCAATCTGAAAGAGACTTTCCTTGGATTCAACCCCACAAAATAATGTGGGACTCATTTCTGACTACACCTAGGATTACAACTGATTTCCAGGCAACAGAGATCAGTTCACCTGGAGAAAATGGCCACTTTGGAAGGGGAATCCTTCAGCATTATCGCAAAGGACAAGTCCCAGACAGATGACAAATGACAACTGGCCTCCCTCTGCAACTCTGTGAATCCTATCCACCATAGGCATAGAGTACGGGGGGGCTCAAGGGCTTGAGCCACCCTCGAAATTTCCCGGGGGGGAGCTCAGCCTCCCCCGGCAAAACGAAGCGCCTGCCGCCGCGCCTTCCGAGGCCCAGCTGCCACTGCTGGAAAGGGAGAGGGAAGGGGTGGGGGGGGAAGAGAGAGGCACCGGCAGCAGCGGCTGGCGGGCTTCAGATGGGCCCAGGGAGGCGTGGCGGTTTCCCGGGGGGGGGGAGAACATCTCCCCAGCGAAGGAGCCCCCGCCCCCCCCCCGGAATTTCCAAAAGTCTACGCCCCTGCTATCCATAGAAATGACTGAACCCAATCCAAAGCATATCACTTCACTCTGTTTCTTCCTCCAACTGCCTCAACAAGATATCCGCCAGTGGAAACAGAAAAGAGTCACGGGCCTTGCTTGGATTCAGAGGCCATCTGCTAAAGCCACCGATGCTACCTCTGTCCTGTGGCCCGGCACTTTCGTCCTTCGGTTCTTCTCAAGTGATCACAACATCCTTCTCAGGTGATCACAACAGTTCTGATCCTCAGAACAACCCTTGGACATAAGAGGAAGAAGAAGATAAGAGATTGGATTTAAAGGAGGAGAAGGAGAGGGGGGGAGGAGGAGGAGGAGGAGGAGATTGGATTTGTACCCCGCCCTTCACTCCCCAAAGGAGTCTCAGAGCAGCTTACAATCTCCTTTCCCTTCCTCTCCCCACAACAGACACCCTGGGAGGTAGGTGGGGCTGAGAGAGCTCTGAGACAACTGTCCTTGAGAGAACAGCTCTGACAGAACTATGGCTAGACCAAGGTCATCCAGCAGGTGCAAGTGGATGTGTTCCTAACCACTAGACCAAACTGGCTCATAGAGGAGGCTGTGAGAGAAGGGCTGGGGAGGCTACAGATTTTGCCCCAGATCTGTTCAGAAGTCAAACTTACGGTGTCCAAAGGTGTCGATTAGGCATGAGCCCATCACCTGGCCTGCTTGGTTTCTTCCTAACGAGACAGGTTTGCATTAAGTTTCTGCCAAACCGGGCACGCACAAGGATGCAGCTGATTCAAACCAGCCGGTGGACATTAGTATCACTTGGGTCTACTTAGATGAACACTGCAGGGTTGGATTTTATTAAAACACAATATTTATTTATGGGATTTTTGACTGGTTTAGTTGCCTCTGTGGACAATTGCCTGCTGAGCACAGCAGTTGCACAGCAAGGATGGAGGAGTTGGTAGAATTCAGTCAGGCTGTGAGAAGGCGCGTGTGTGAAAAGCCAATCATTTTATACTGCATGGCTAGGGAAGAATACAGTGACCAATTTCCCATGAGGCACTGCTCTGGCGTTGTTCTTTTCTTTGCCCCGATTGCGTGCTTGAATTTCCCACTATTTGCCCCATGCTGCATTTTGACCTGCGGCTTCACCGGAATTCCCCCGCGGCTTCAGTGATCCTCAAAAAACAGGATCACTGAAGCTGTGGGGGAATTCGGGCTTCTGAAGGTTCCTGAAGACTCCGCTGCTGGAGAGGGAGAGGGAAGGGGGGGGGGGAGAGAGAGGCACTGGCAGCAGTGGCTGGCGGGCCTCAGAAGGGCCTGGGGAGGCGGGTGGTTTCCCGGGGGGGGGGCACATCATTTGGCCTGGAAATAGAGTTTCCTGGCTCAGCCCAGAAACTGGAATGTGGGCTGGGGGCAGGGACACCGGGGAGGGGGGGGGCAGCATTGTAAGCATTCTGATGTCACTTCCAGGAAAACCCCAGAAGTGATGGTGGTAGCTCTAGGAATCACCGAATGTTCTATGGTGTTACAAGCAATGCTCTCTCTAAGCTGTGGAGTCTTGTGAGCAAAAATTCTACTTTGTGAGCTACTGGCATTAAAGTTGTGAGTGAGCGATTTGGCTGCTGCATAAATTAGTTTGCTCTGGAGCCCTCCTTCCTGAGCTAAGACAAAAATGTGTGAGCCAGAGGTTAAAAAACTGAGCTAGCTCGCACTAACGTAGCTTAAAGAGAACACTGGTTACAAGCATGATGACATAACTTCTGGGAAAAACAAAAAATGACAGCAGTACCTCTAGGAATCACTGGGAATTCTATGATTTTACCATAGAGTTTCCAGTGATTCCTAGAGTCCCCCCCCCCCGAAATTACGTCATCATGTTTTGCAATGCCAGTGAGGTTTCAAAAATTATTTTCCCACCATGTAATGGGAGTTTAGGGCAAAGTATTCACCACCCCAACCAGGGGGTTGGCAGGCCTACCCACATTCCCCCCCCCCTTCCCCATTTTCACATCTAGCCTGTTTGGTCTTTCTGGGCCACTTGAAAGTTTGCACTCTTTTTGGCATCATTTTTTAAAAGATATACCGATCTTGTTTTGCCTTGGAACGACTCGGCTGCTTGGATTCTTTATCTGCTTGGGAAACGTTTTTCTTTTTGGATCTGGGGTTCTTGCCATGCCAGATGCCATGAGTTGACTTGTTAATTTTCAGACTGTCAAGGAGCCCGGGAACTTTATCGCGCGTCACTTCTGTTTGACTCTGTTCTCCCAGCTCCCTCCTCCTTCTGCAGAGGAAAGACAGAAAGCTTCTCTGCAGACTCCGTGTCCTAAGGGATTAATTTTCAGTTCGCAAGACAGTTATTCCAATGGAATGGAAATCTTTTGATATACTGTTTTGAAAAATCCAAGTTAATGAATATTCTGGACTCTCCCCACCCCCCCGAAGTGTAGTAAACATCTGGGGGGGAAGTTTCTTGATCAAACTGTCCAAGGTAATAAGGATTATGAAAAAAAGACAGTTCCTGTGTCTTTGAAGATACCAGGGCGGGTGATGTGACATTCAGAGCCATTGCATGTTTATTTATGAACTTTGAAAAGGAACAGTAATAAGGAAAGCAACATGACATGAACTAAGATTGCATATTAACTCTTGCTTTTCAGAGAAACTAAAGCCCCGTGCAGACAGTCAACTGAACACGTAGTGAGGCGTTGGAATCACGATGACTTTCCTGCCCCTCCTCAATGTGCCTCGGGGTTCGAGGAGCTATAGTGGGAGACCTCTCGACTTGGCCTTCCTTTTACCACTGCTGCTCAACAGGTTGGTGGAGGACAAACGGCCCCCTGCAGTGTTGAGCCAACATGCACCGTCAGTTCTGGTGAGAAACCGGAAGTGATGTCATTGTGCCAGGGAAACACTCTAGGATTCACCCAAAGTTTGGGTTGAATCCTAGAGCGTCACCCGAGCATGATGAGGTCACTCCTGTTTTGTGTTTTTTTACTGGAAGTGACAGTCCACATTGGCACAATGTCAAGAAGACTGCCCCCGCCCTCCCAGACTCTCTGCTCCAAGGGACGCCAGGAACTTTGTGGTGAACAAATTCAAGAAGTTCTCCTGTAGTACAGTCTCCCCGTACATGGGGTCAGATTATCGAAATCGTTATGACAGCACAGGGCTAAGACGAAACCAAGATCTACACAAGAAGTAGAATGAGGAGGTAAAAGTCCTGAAGTGAAAGGAAGAAGAGAAGAGAAGAAGTAGAGATCGGATTTATACCCCACCCTTCACTCGGAGTCTCAGAGTCTCAGAGCGTCTTACAATCTCCTTTCCCTTCCTCTCCCCACAACAGACACTCTGTGAGGTAGGTGGGGCTGAGAGAGAGCTCTTTTGTGGACTTCTCTTGAGAGTACAGCTCTGGGAGAACTTGTCACTGACCCAAGGTCATACCAGCAGCTGCTTGTGGAGGAGTGGGGAATCAAGCTCGGTTCTCCCAGATTAGAGCCTGCACTCTTAATCATGACACCCAACTGGCTCAGACAGACTGGGCCGTGTTATACTGCTCGTGCGGGGAACACATTTGAACGTTCCTCGTGTAAAAAAAAATTCTCTAGATGCTGAAAACTTCTGTGCAAGTTCTCTTCCTGCTGGTACTTGTGATCTGGTTTCCTGGAATTTTTTTAAAATGTGAAATATTCCAAAATTGTGACCACCCTCTAGTCTACCTGCCTCCAGGCTTTTTCAGTATGTCTTAATCCTGTTTCAGGAATTTCAGAAAAGGAAATGATAAACATTCACCCATTCTAAACCCAATTAAATGTCTCTAGAAGCTAAGTGATCTTTTCTGCTCTAGCTCTGTGCAGACAACACATCCACACATTAATGAAACATGCAGGGAGGGAGAGGGAGTATGAAGAAGCTGGCCCCACCCCCTGGCTGCTTGTGACCACCAAGTCCTAGCCACAGTGAGAACGTGTGAGAAGGAGGTCCCAGCGTGCATTGCCCCCCGCCTTCTGGAACCACCCTTGCTGATAACAGAAAGAGGGCCTACACATGGGCATTTCCTCTCTGCATTTGCACAGTACAGACCACTCAGTGACCGTGAAGAGGCAGAGGGCTGACCCTAGGGTTGCCAGCTCTGGGCTGAGAAATTCCTGGAGATTTGGGGGGAGGAGCCTGGGGAGGGTGGAGCTTGGGAAGGGGAGGGGCTTCAGCAGGGTATAATGCCATAGAGTCCACCCTGCAAATTTCCTCTGGTGGAATTGATCTCTGAAGCTTGGGGACCAGTTGTAATTTCAGGAGATCGCCGGGCCCCACCTTGAGGCTGACAACGCTAGAGTGGTTGTACTTGCTCTCCCTCTCCATTCCGTGGCTGAACATGCAAACAAGTCAGTCTGTACAGGTTTACAATGGGTAACGTTAAACAATATTGCCTTGGCATGCTCGTGATTCATACAGAAGCTGGTTTTTGAGAGCCAGTTTGGTGTAGTGGTTAAGAGCAACAGATTCTAATCTGGAGAGCCGGGTTTGATTTCCCCACTACTCCACATGCAGCCAGCTCGGTGATCTTGGGTCAGTGACGAGTTCTCTCAGAACTGTTCTCTCAAGAGCAGTTCTCTCAGAGCCCTCTCGACCCCACCTACCTCACAGGGTGTCTGTTGTGGGGAGGGGAAGGGAAGGAGATTGTAAGCCTCTCTGAGACTCCAAGTGAAGGGTGGGGCATATATCCAATTTGTCTTCTTTTTCATTGCTTGCCACTCAATCCAGAAAGGATATGGAGACTGCATGTTTACAAACAAGGCACATGTCCAGAGCAAAGCTCAGAATGACAATGACATGACATTGCTGTCTCCAGACACATATCCCGGGCAGCCGGCAGACTGAGCAACTGCCACTCGGCTTGCAATAAGCCAGGTGTCAGTGCCGCACAGAAACCAAAAAAAAAAAAAATTGTGCCAAGTCCTCCTGGTTTGGCCATTCTGCATTTGCTTTAAATCCCACGTCTGCCTTAGCTGCACACCTCTGAACCCTCGAAATAATTCCGTCTCCTCCAGACCTTGCCAGGCTTCGGGAACAAAACGCATCGCAAACCATTTCAGCTATCTGAAGATAAATCTGTTGTGGGTGAATGCAGGGGTTCCACAAAGGATCGTAAAAACCAGAGATCCTCTGAGGCATGTGTGAAACATACAGCAGGGGCCAGAGGGTACCTTTACTGCATCAGAGAGAGAGAGAGAGCAAAAGAGAGAGAAGAGAGAGAGAGAGAGAGAAATTATTCCCTCTGCAGTGAACAGGAAAAAAGAAAAACAAAACAAGGCCGAGAACTAGTGAAGTGCAGTGGTTGGAATACTGGGCTAAGGCCAGGGAGACCCTATCTCAAATCCCCAACAGGGCCAATTATTCCTTCTTTCTCTGGACCAAATTACATGATACTTTTTTTTTTTGGCTTTCTCTGCAGTTACGTTACAGCTGAGGTGAATGGAATTGTTAAAGCATGCGGGGTCTGAAATGGGTTTGGGCCACGGTGTGGGGGAAGGGGGGGCCTGCTGCCTCCCCTTGGTACCATGTTCCCAAGCCAAAATGGGCCTGGTGGGAATCCATGTGGAGAATTCAGTGTGAGTGCAGCTTCAAAGTTATGCAAAGAAGTCCCCACCAGGACTGTTTTTAGGGTTGCTAGGCCCCCACCAGGGGTGGGGGATCTCCCACTCTGGGCTCTCTCTCTCCCCCAGTGCCTGTCAGCTGGTCAACAGGGGACTTACCAGCAGGAAAACTAGGCCCAGGCCTAGGTCATCATGTCTCCAGTGACATAGAGATGCTATAGGATTTGAGCAAAAACTCTATGGTAAAAAATGACTTTGCCATAGAATTTTTTTCCAGATTACCAGAGTGCTCCATGTTGCCATCAAAATGGTGGTGATGTAGTCTGGTGAGCACCAGAAGGGTTGTTGCTGCTGCCAAGGCTTAGTTTTCCTGTCAGTAAGTCCCCCTATCCTCTGCCAGTTGCCAGGGGGTACCTGGTAAGCCTAGCTCTGGTGTGACCTTGGGTCAGTCACAAGTTCCTTTGGAGCTGTTCTCTCAAGGGTGGTTCTCGAGAGAGCTCTCTTAGCCCCACCTACCTCACAGGGTGTCTGTCATGGGGAGAGGAAGGGATTGTAAGCTGCTCTGAGACTCCTTCAGATAGTGAAGAGCGGGCAGGGTTGCCAGGTCTGGGTTGGAAAATACCTGGAGACTTTGGGGGTGGATCCAGGAGAGGGCAGGTTTTGGGGAGGGAAGGGGCCACGGCATGGTACAGTGCCATAGAGTCCACCCTCCAAAGCAGCCATTTTCTCTAGGGGAGCTGATCTCTGTCACCTGGAGATCAGTTGTAAAAGCGGGGGATCCCCAGGCCCCACCTGGAGGCTGGCAACCCTAAGGGCGGGGTATAAATCCAATCTCTTCTTCTCCTCTTCTTCTTTTTTGTCTCAGGAAAATGATGTGAGAGGGAAGACAGGAGCCCCTCGCCCCACATCATAGTTATGAGCAAATTCAGGGCTTCATGGCATTCCCCTCAGCTGCTGTGTGGCTACAAACAAAGGAAGATGTAAAAAATGTCTCAACTAGTTTGACCCTGATTAAATGGGAAAACAGAACCACACATACTGACTGGACCTCCCTTGGAGGAAGGCCAGGATAAAATTATGCTAGTAAATATTACTTTGCTAGTTTTCAATGGAGAAGGCCTTATTTATTTGGTGGAAGGAGAGGAACAGTGAGATCCAGTGTGGCAGACCAGCTAGAGTGTCAGACAGTCCTGGGTTAGATCCATGCTCAGCCACGAATCTTACACATTCCTAGGGTTGAATCACACACTCTGAGCCACACATATCCATTTAAAACAATTTTAAAGTCACCTTTCCACTCAACTTAGGGTCTCCAAGGAATGAAAACATTAGAACAAGATTTTAAAACACATACAAGTATAAAAACAATTTAAAGCAAAACAAAGCAAATACATAAATAGTGAAGGGAAGGAAGGGTCAATGAAAATCAGTGGGGGAGCTAGGGCTGCCAAGTCCCCCGGTAGGGTGGGGAAAACACCGATTTTTAAAGCTTACCCCCACTTTTTCAAAACTAGCCACCGGGGGAGGCAATGGCTACCAGCAGGGGAACGTCGGAGCCTGCCCTGGCCTCTCCCTGCCAGGCCTGAACTTCTTAAAAGGGAAATGTCTGCAGAGAGCCTGCCCTGCAGTAAAAAGCCTCAACAGACATTTCCCCTTTAAGAGCAGAGCGAGCAAGAGAGCGCCGCCCAGAGATTAAGGAGGGACTAGGCTCTTTTTACTGAAGGGCCTGCTTTTGCATGTGGCTTGCAAGGTTGCTGCTGGGGTAAGCTGCTGGGATCTGCCAGCTCTTTTCCTTCTCTCTCTCTCCCCCTCCCCCTTTCTTTCTTTTTTCTGTCTGTCTGTCTCTCTCTCTCTCTGTCCGCATCCAGCAGAGGTCTATCAGTGGCTATTATTAGCCACAAGGTCTAAATGGAACCCTTTGTCTGGGGCAGTGATGCTCTGCATTCTTGGTGCTTGGGGGGCAACAGTGGGAGGGCTTCTGGAGTTCTGGCCCCGCTGCTGGACCTCCTGAGGGCACCTGGTATTTTTGGCCACTGTGTGACACAGAGTGTTGTACTGGATGGGCTGTTGGCCCGATCCACTGTGGCTTCTCTCCTGTCCTTATGATATGAAAATCATATTTAGCACCTGTGTAGCACTTAGTGCTTCATATTCTGCCGAGATGAGGAAGGATTCAGTAGGGCCGTTGCTCAGTGATAGAGCATCTGCTTGACATGCAGGAGGTATCAGCCTCTTCAGCTAAAAAAGGATCAGGTAATAGGTGACATTAAAGATCTCAGCCTGAGACCCTGGAGAGCCACTACCAGTCTGAGTAGTCAATACTGACCTTGATGGACCAATGGCCTGATTCAGTATTAGGAAACTTCATGAGTTCATGTGTCAGCATGTGGAAGCAACATCACAGGATGTGACATCACAAAATGATGTCACTTCCTTTCTCCTGGCTCCACCCCCAAAGTCCTCAGATATTTCCCAAGTTGGACTTGGCAGCCCTAGGGGGAGCAGCAGCCAAAAAATAAAATTCGTCACCTGGTGGAATCCAATAATAGCAGGGAACAGACAGATCTCTCGGGGAAAAGGAATTCCATAAGCTGTTGCTATGACCAATGCTCCCTCTAAGCTATGGAGTCTTGTGAGCAAAAATTCTGCTTTGTGAGCTACTGGCATTAAAGTTGTGAGGGAGCGACTTGGCTGCTGCAAAAATTGATTTCCTCTGAAACCAGCCTCCTTGAGCTAAGACAAAAATGGGTGAGCCAGAGGCTAAAAAAACTGTGAACGACCTAACTCAGCTTAGAAGGAACACTGGCCATGACCACGAAGGCTCTTTCTCAAGTGCCACCTGTCCAGCTAGCGAAGGAACTTCAAGCAGGACTTCCAAAACGGACTGTAATTCTCACATAGGTTCCTATGGGAGTAGACAATCCTATCCCATGAGGACTATTGGCAGGTGGGGGCTGAGAGGTCCACGGGCCCATAGCTACGGTGTGGCAGGATGAGCCATGCCCTTTAAAATTAAGAGCCACACCCCGCAAGTCAGGCTGCCAGAGAGCAGTATTTTTTATACTCAGTAAGGAGGGAGCCGCAATGTCAAAAGCACCGGGGAGGAGTCTCTCTTGCTGGCCATGAGGCTTGCGGAGAAACCCTGTCTGCCCCCACTCTCACCCCTGGGCCTTGGCTCAGCTTCCCGTACTTTGTCCGCAACAGTTCAAGACCCGCTGGCTGGGCGTGGGGGTTGCAGCCGCTTCCAGCCCCAAGAGATCGCCTCCTCCTCCCTCCCGCACCACCTCCACATGTGATGTGGGGGGAGATCCGGCTGCTTCTCTTGTGGCAGCCCTACCAAAGAAGAAGAAGAAGAAGAGATTGGATTTATACCCCGCCCTTCACTCACTTGGAGTCTCAGAGCGGCTTACAAACTCCTTTCCCTTCCCCTCCCCACAACAGACACCCTGTGAGGTGGGTGGGGCTGAGAGAACTCTTTCCCAAGCTGTCCTTGAGGGAACAGCTGGTACAGAGCTATGGCTTGCCCAAGGTCATCCAGCCAGGTGCAAGTGGAGGAGTGGGGAAACAAACCCGGTTCTCCCAGATTAGAGTCCACGCACTTAACCACTACACGCACTTAACCACTACACCAAAGGACAACAAAGGCAGTAGCTCCTCCTGCACCTCTGCTGGCTGCCCTACTGATGCCGTGGCCAGCACCACCACCAGAAGCCTCGGCCCTCCCGGCTGCCCGGCGTCCACCCAGGCACCAGAGGCTGGGGAGCCTGGGGGAGAGGCGCACCACCAGCTCTGCATGAAGGGCCTGTTGTGAACTGCATGACGTGTGTCTCTAGCATTCAAAGAACTCTGCCTTGGAAGCAACAACAGCTGTGTTCTTTTCTAGCACCTCGCAGAGCAAACCAGTGGCCAGCCTTCCTCTGGGTTCTTTCCCATTCCGTTTCACACCGTGCTCTTCCCTTTGTTTCTCTGCCATGTCAGTCAGCCGCAGGGGACAGGACAGAGGTGGTTGGCCATGGCCTGCCTCTGCATAGCAACCCTGGACTTCCTTGGTGGTCCCCCATGCAAGTACTAACCGGGGCTGACCCTGCTTGGCTTCCAAGAGCTAATGAGATCAGGCTAGTCCGGGCCATCCAGGCCAGGGCCGAAGGAAAGGAAAGTTCATACATTAACTTAATCCCCACATTTGCCTCAGAAACATTACACATGGGAAGGGGGAGCTTAAGTCTACACACCCACCTGTGCCATTTTCAGAACAAAAAAAGTCCCCAGGGACTCTGGGAGTCTTTATTTGCCCTGTCGGGGAAACCACTGCGTAGCCAAGAGTATATGGAAGTCTCACCAGCAGGGGAAACCGTAATACCCTCAGGCTGTTTCAGGTTGAGAAAACTGATGTTTCCCCAACAGGGCAAATAGTAATATTGTAGGGCTGTTTCAGTTTGGGGAAATGGTGCAGCAGGAAGGCTAAGTGTCTTCTTCCTGTGTGCCATGGTTCTAGTCTGAATCAGGCCCCTACACGCCAGGGAATTCAATTCAAATTCTGAACAGACTCCCACTGCACATCTGATAGAAAATCCTATGATAATAACCACATGGAACTATGAGGATTTTATAAAGAGCAGATCAGCCCTCAGAGCAATTCAATTCTCGGGCTTGGTATTAGGGTGAAATAGAGGAAGAGTTTATGAATGCCACTCTGAGCCCCTGGGAGGATGGGCAGAATTGCCAGCTTCCAAATGTGGGCTAGAGTTCTTCTGGAATTGCAACCGATATGCATAATATGAGGATCAGATTCCCCTAGAGGAAACTGCAGCTTTGGAGGGAAGATGCGATGGCAACATATTCCCTCTAAGTTCCGAGAGAGCCAGTTTGGTGTAGTGGTTAAGAGCGGCAGACTCTAATCTGGGAGAACTGGGTTCGATTCCCCACTCCTCTGCATGAAGCCAGCTGGGTGACCTTGGGTCAGTCCCAGTTCCGTCAGAGCTGTTCTCTCAAGAGAAGTTCTCACTCAGAGCTCTCTCAGCCCCAGGGTGCCTGTTGTGGGGAGAAGAAGGGCAGGGTATAAATCCAACTCCTATTCTTCTTACCTCCTGTCCCCGTACTCTTCTCTCCCAAGGCTCTGCACATAAATTTCCAGAAATGCCCCAAGCCAGAGCTGGCAATACTAGGCAGAATAAAAATGTGATTGATAGAGCAAGCAATAGGCATCTATCATTCTCTGTAAGACAGGATTTTTGGTGTGTGTACGGAATGAGACTGAAAATCATGTCAGCTCAGATGGCCCCCTCTGGCCAGCCCATCCCACTCTCTCCAATGTCCAAAAAGCAGATAAAAAGTTAATGGTTTCTCCACAGGTAGCTTTTTGATGAGCAAAGATTACAAACCTGTTACAAAGAAGATCAAATCCAATATCAAAAACATATTTTTGACAGCACAAATCTCCACACTCAATTGGCCAATTCAGTATTTACACTCAGAGTTGTTTGGGACATGGACTGAGGATCAGGGTTCTGTAGAGATTTTCTGCCTCAAATTAGATTTTAAATGAGTGGTCAAGTTTGCCCTTGATAGCAAATCCCCCTCTTATGAAACGAAATCATACGGATTCCATATATTATTATGGAGATTTGGGGGGGGGGTGTCTTTTCAAATTTTCTACTATTTTACATGCATTTAACCATCCTCTGGTTAAATATAATTCTGTTTTCACCATGGACTCTCCTGAACATTCCACATGCTCCAAAATCAGTTGGCTTCCTGGCCTGTCCCTCAGAAGCTGTCCCTATCCACTGGCTGTGAGTACTCGCATGCCGTGGTTGTTTGCTTAAAATGTTCCCCCATAATTGAGCTGTAGTTCCAGAGGGGCCTGCAGCAGTATCACTCACTGGGTTGAATGGGGCTTCCTCATCTGCTGGCCCACAGTTCCCAGCTGCCCCAAGGCCAAAAAGTACGGGAAAAGAGAGTGATGTGGCAGTCAGGGCTTCAGAGCATGGTAGAGGCTGCAGGTGGGGGGGGGGGATGGAAAGCTGAACCTCGAGGGGAAAATAAAGGTAGGTTGATGCTTGGCTGGGAAGGAAAATGGGTTGCCAACTCAAGGTGGGGAATTCCTGGAGATTTGAGGGATGGAGCCTGGAAAGGGTGAGGTTTGAGGAGGGGTGGTGCCTCAGACAGGGACAGTGCCATAGACTCTGCCCTCCAAACCAGCTAGAGATTGTAAGCTGCTCTGAGACTCCTCCAGGTAGTGAAGGGCAGGGTATAAATCCAATATCTTCTTCTTCCTCTTATCTTCTTCTTCTTAACCTTTTATTGGGAAGGCTGAATGGTTTAAAAAAGGAAGCCATCCTGTTACTTACTCATCGCTATGGAACTTAGTTGCCAACATGCTGGACGCCAGAATAAGGGTCACCTGACCACACCGTCCCTCATCTTCCTTGGCGGTTCTTCTTTGTTGGCACTACCCTCTTGAGTAGTTGAAAGGTTGCAGGAATGGAGAGGAAAAGCTCTGAATGATAAAAGGGTTGGAACACTTTCTCTAGGAAGAAAGGTTGAAGCGCTTGGGGCTCTTTCGCTTGGAGAAATGACGGCTGAGTTTTATGATAGAGGTTTACAAGATTATGCATGTGACTGAGAAGGTAGAGAGAGAGGTGCTTTTCTCCTTTTCTCACAGTACAAGAACTTGGGGGCACGCCATGAAATTGCTGAGCAGTCGGGTTAGAATGGATAAAAGGAAGTACTTCTTCACTCAAAGTACACGTGGAATTCACTGCCACAGGAGGAGATGGTGGCATCTACAAGCATGGACGGCTTCAAGAGGGAATTGGATAAACATCTGGAGCAGCCACAAAGTATAGATAGGAGCTCTCAGTCTGGGGCAAGTGATGCTCTGTATTCTTGGTGCTTGATGGGGGGGGCAACAGTGGGAGGGCTTCTAGTGTCCTGCCCCCACTGCTGGACCTCTTGATGGCACCTGGTGTTTCTGGCCACTGTGTGACAGAGTGTTGGACTGGATGGGCCACTGGCCTGATCCAACATTGGCTTCTCTTATGTTCTCATGTAATTCCATGCAAAGATGACTGGAGACAGGCCACAATTATAATTATTATCAATATTATTCTTGTTGGGTTTTGTGCCTGGTGGAGTACAAGGCGGTAGATCCCGGCCCCAACATACTGACCATCTAAAATCTGAGAACAGCAGCGGCAGGACTGTGTCAAAAACACCCCACTTGTGGAAGCTAGCCTGTCAGGGCAACTGGTTCAAGCATAAACTTTTCACTGACATCGGTAACTTTTTTCCCCCCGGAACGCAGGGAATTTCTGACAGGGAAAGCAATCCGACAAGCAATTTCCCATTTGCGTTCCGGCGCGGCGCAAATCCCAGCTCATCAAAGATTCAAAAGGATTTTGCAAGCAAGAAAGCGGTGTCTTAGGGAGAATGAATGATGATAAATAAATCTGTCCCTCTCGGATGCATTTCTGCAAACAGGATTTGCATTTTCAAAGCGCTGCCTAGGCCCGGCCTCGCCTTTCTGAGCTGGCTTTGTGATTACAGGCATGTACCTCCTGGTATTTGTGATTAATAGGAAGCTAATGAGGTGGATAATTAAGCAGTCACTAGAAATTCCTGTAATAGTCAGACCAGCGCCTGAAGGAAATGGGGGTTCAAATAACACATATAGTGGTTTTTTTAAAAAAAAATGAGTCATTTGTGAAATCTATGATTGTGAGATTGCAAATTTTACTTTTTATTACCATAAAGGATAGCCTCAGAGAGAAGCAAGAAGTCTATCAGCTTCATGGTGTGGGAGCTCAAGATTGTCTGGTTCTAGAAATCCTGTGTCTCCAACTGAATGTCTGGTGGGTATCGTGAGGCTTATGAAATTCTCTCCACCCGGATTTCTTCCTGGATTTAGGAGTTTCAAATTACCTGGCCTACCTGAAACAGAACCCCAAGGGATTTTCAAGGCAAGAGATGTTCAGAAGTGGTTTGCCATTGCCTGCCACTGCGTCACCACCCTGAGACTCCTTGGTCTCCCATCCAAGAACATAAGAGAAGCCAATGTTGGATCAGGCCAGTGGCCCATCCAGTCCAACACTCTGTCACACAGTGGTCAAAAACACCAGGAAGCCCTCCCACTGTTGCCCCCCCCCAAGCACCAAGAATACAGAGCATCACTTGCCCCAGACCGAGAGTTCCTATCTATACCTTGTGGCTAATAGCCACTGATGGACCTCTGCTCCGTATGTTTATCTAATTCCCTCTTGAAGCCGTCCATGCTTGTAGCCACCGCCACCTCCTGTGTCAGTGAATTCCACGTGTTAATCACTCTTTGGGTGAAGAAGGACTTCCTTTTATCTGTTCTAACCTGACTGCTCAGCAGTTTCATGGAGTGCCCCCGAGTTCTTGTATTGTGAGAGAGGGAGAAAAGGACTTCTTTCTCCACCTGCTCTATCCCATGAAACATTAGCCTGTGTAGCTTCCAAGATCTGATGAGATCAAGCTAGGCTGGGCTATCGTCATTTGTTCCACCCTCATCCCCATTTTGTACAAAGCATTATGTCAGAGGAGTTTGCTGTGGACTGCCTGCTTGCATGCACATTTTGGGATCAGTTGTTATTCGACCACTGTATAGACGACTGTAGCAAGTTTCTTCTTGAACAGTACTTGACCAGGGCACACATGTGTAGAATACACAAATTAGTAAAACACCACACACAAAAGAATCTTGATGGGACCTATGTATGGCCCTTTCTGCAGCCTCCTTTTAACCGCGGTGTCCTCCAAGCAATTTTGTACTAAAATCAAATTCAACCTTCTTTTGAATCCAGGTTTCCCCCCCCCCCCCCCCCATTCTGCACTACAATCGAGTTCAACCTTCTTTTTATTCCGGGTCCCGTCCCCCCCCCCCCCATTCTGCATCACATTCCCTCCCTTCAGCGGTCAGCTCAGTTTCAGCTTGCTGTTGCCCTGGGTGGTTTGGATGCTGTTTTACCGTGGACTTAGGTCCTTTCCGCATTTGCCTGCCGCTCTGGATTTTCTCAGTGTTCGAGTCAAGGCAATTTAAATTCATGGCAAAACAGCATCCAAGGCCCATTCTGCATCTAGCATTCACTCAGTTGTTTTACCAAACCTACACTGTAACAGAGAAAGATACAGCTCAAAACCACATTCAAATATCCTGGGCCAATGCCGTGCTGACAGCAAAGTCACCCCTGACTGGCCATAAAACAGCCATATATCTATGCAGACAGTTACCATAAAATGGAGCAATCAAACGAAGTGAAAGTGGCGTGAAGTCTGGATGCTGCCCAAATCACCCAGGGGCAACAGCAGGCTGAAACCAGGCTGACCACTGCAGGGAGGTCATGGAATGCAGAATGGGAAGGGGGGTGGAATAAAAAGACGTTCAAACATGATTTTTGTGCACAATGAGGGGTGGGACCTGGATTAAAAAGAAGGTTGAATTCGATTTTAGCGCAGAATCGCTTGGAGGACACCGCGGTTAAAAGGAGACTGCCGAAAGGGCCATACCTAGGTCACATCAAGGTTCTTTTTTGTGTGGTGTTTTACTAATGTGTGTATTTGGGGGAGGTTTTTTGGCAGCGTCTGGTGCATATGTGCCTACTGATGATGACCCAGAGTTAAGGAAAAGACACAAGTAAATGGAGAGAAACAAAAGATGTCACAAAGTGTATGCCCTGATACTGGGATTATTTTACTGCTGAAACAAAGGTCAAAAAGGAACTGAATATAGGGAACTGTCCAAGCTAGTGGGGTGCTGTTATCCGGGACAGAAAACTGGATTGTATTGGTTCCTAGATTTCCATAGCACATCAAAGCAACGTGGCACTTTCCGGGAATAATTCTTGCTGGGATCTTCACGGAACCTGCTATGATGTCTTTCACATTCTAGTAAGTAACACCAAATAGGGATGGCAGAGAGGGCCCCGCCCACAGGCAAAGAGCTACAGTAGGGCCTGGGATCCAAGGCGCTGGCACATGATGATGACATCATCACCACCCCGGGGACTAGAGGCATTGCTCAGGGGTGTGAGCTGGATGTATTCAAACCAGGTTGGAAGCCCTGTCCAAAATGCACCTACAGGCATGGAAGATAAGGAAGAAAAGACTAGCAAAAAAATTACAGTGTTTACTGTTCTATTAAAAGGCTGATTCATATATTCCAGGGCTAAACTCTAGAATTTTTTTAAAGGGATAACAGATAGGGCTGCCCTGCCCTGGGTAGGAGCAGGGGATCCCCGCCCCCAGATCCCATTGCCCAGCATCATGGGGGATTTTTTTTAATGGTCCCTCATGTCCAGTGTTCCTTCTAAGCTGAGTTAGTGTGAGCTAGCTCACAGATTTTTAGCCTCCAGTTCACACATTTTTGCCTTAGCTCAGGAAGGATGGCTCCTGAGCAAACTAATTTATGCAGTAGCCAAATCGCGTGCTCACAACTTTAATGCCAGTAGCTCACAAAGTAGGATTTTTGCTCACACGACCCCACAGCTTACAGGGAGCAGTGTCCTAACTGGAAGTGAAAAAGGGCAGCTCTATGAATTGCTAGAAATGCTATAGTTTCACTGTAGAGTTTCCAGAGATCCCTAGAGCTATACTTTGTCACTTCCAGGGTAGCTCTAGGAATCGCCAGAAATTCTGTGGTTTTAGCCATAGTGTTTCCAGTGATTCCTAGAGCTGCCCTTTCTCACTTGTGGTAAGGACTCCTGGTAAGTACACAAGTCTGAATTTTTAAAGGAAAATCTCCGGCAATGCTGGCCCCCACTAGCCCCCCCCCATAACCCTCTTGCCACTGGCCAGGTACTGTCTGGCAGCCCTAATTACAGAGGTTAGGATTCAGTGAAACCTGCTGAAAAGGTGTATATGTAATATATTAATAGCCAGCAATTCTTGCTGTTTCTTTCTTCCCCAGTACAGATGGCTAGATGGCCATCTGTCAGCAATTCGGATTCTGTGAACTCAGGCAGATCACGAGAAGGGAAGGCAGGCAGGGTTGCCTCAGTGCTCAGTTCTCGTGGCCCTTTCTTACACGCCCAGGGAAATGCTGATCGCCACTTTGGAGTCAGGAAGCAATTTTTCTCCAGGCCAGTTTGGCTGGAGGTTTTTGTCATCTTCTGGGCATTGAACAGGGGTCACTGAGGGTGTGGGGAGAAGGTATTTGAATTTCCTGCATTGTGCAGGGTGTTGGACTAGGTGAACCTGGAGGTCCCTTCCATCTCTATGATTCTGTGATGTCTCCCCCTAAATCCACACATTGGTTAAAAAATATAGTAATGAGCTAAGTACCTGATTGTTTGAATGGGACAAAAACACCATCCTTTCTAACAGGGCCAGGACCTCATTTCCCATGATCACACGAAGCTCTGTCGATCAAGATCAGAATCATCGACTGTGGCTGGCAGTGACTCCCCAATGTCTTTGGTCCTTCACATCTGGCCAGCACTCCCTCTTCCCCTGCCTTCCCCCCCGCCCCCGCCATGAAGCAGTGGCACACTTTGGCAGTTCCATTGCCATCTTATCGGTATTTATCCTGTTTTTGATGGTTTTAACTTTTTAACTTTTAATTATATTATGTAAAGCTTTTTTTATGTAAACCACCCCAATCCCTGTCCCACGGGGGAGGGCCATCTAAAAAGTTAAACAACAACCACCAGCAATGGCAGGGATTGAACTTGGGACCTTTTGCATGCAAAGCAGAGGCTCTACCACTGAGCCACAATTGAACCAGAACTTATTCCCGTGGTGTGCATCACCTATAGGCTGTTTTTATCCTTGCTTATAGAATATGTGTGATAATAAGCCATCAGAACAAAAGGGTTTTCAAGCTCTTGAGCATATTTGGTGCTGATTAGACAAGCTTGTCTCGGTGCAGACAGACCCCTGAAACAAAAGCATGCCTTGGTTCCAAAAAGCTTCTTTATAGGCCCTTTGAGGCCTTTGTTCTTATACAAAAGAGCTATATAGATGTTTTCCCCCCTCATCTGTAGAATGTTAAAAGAGCTGAGAATTGGAAACTATAGTGTACCGTTCCTTTGACTTGTTTCTTCTTATAACTGCCCTCCTCCCCCTTCATCAGCTAGTCTGTTTTATAGCACGTGTCGGCTTCAAAACTCCTAGAAATCCCTGATTTACATGGGAAACTGGCAAGCAAGAGTCAGCGTGGTATGTTGGTTAGAGTGCCAACCTGACCTCCCTGGACAGATGAAGTGACAGAGCAAGATACCTGTGTGATGTTTTTACAGAGATATTTGTTCAGATTTCGGAACTGAATTTTAAACTCTATTTTTGTTGTTACCTGCTTGAAGTGATGTTAGGTAAATACGTAATAAACCAAAGACATGCTTTGAATACTAAAGGTACCAGGTCCAGTCTCTGGGATTTCCATTTAAAGGCTTCAGGTTCTAGGGTCACCAGCCACACCGTACATACCCTTGGGGGCAACGTTCCCTCTCATATTTCCCCCCTACTGAGTGGATCAGTTCACATCCTGGGCAGAACATAACTGCTGTAATCCTGAAATGGGCAGTGGGCCGTGCAAGACACCTTGCAGCTCCCGACTGCTGCTGAGCAGGGCTTCCTGTGTTCGTGAGCAGCTGCTCACATGAGCACTTTGGAGGGAACCCTGGTTGGGGGGTAGGGACAGATGCACTGATGTCATGTCAGCATGTGACATCATTTCCAGCACTAAACAGGAAGTTACGTCATCATTTCAGGGGTGACTCGGTGTTTGGGGGAAATCCTGCAGCATTGCCCTGATTCGATAAGGTAAATTCTGGCTGGGCACAAAAGTGACATCATGTGTGTGATTCCCCCCCCCCCCCCAATTTCCCTTCATCCCCCCACCCACTGGCCTGTCAGGTGCCAGTAGGTTCCAGGAGAAAATTTTGGGGGGTTCCCCCCCAGGGAAGCCCCCAAAGAACTTTCTATTTATTTATTTCATTTATACCACGTCCCCCCCCCAAAACCGCTTCCATCATTCTCCTCTCCTCCATTCTGTCTGCATAAGGATAGGTTTTGTCAGAGTGTGCGTGACTGGCCGAAGTTCACCCAGCTGGGGTTGCCAGGTCCCCCCTGGCCACTGGCAGGGGATGGGGGTGGTAGGGTTTACAGATCCAGGTTGGGTAACTTCTGGAGCATTGGGGGAGGAACCTGGGGAGGACAGGGACCTCAGTGGGGTACAGTACTATAGAGTCCACCCTCCAAAGCATCCATTTTCTCCAGGGGAACTGATCTGTGTAGTCTGGAGATGAGCTGTAATTCCAGGGGATCCCCAGGTCCCACCTGGAGGCTGGAAACCCTCCCCCCAGCAAGCCACCTGGGCAGAGCAGGGATTTGAACCTGGGAAACCAGATGTACGGCTATGGTGGCTCAGAGGTTAAGATGCTGAGCTGCAGACCAGAAGGCTGGTAGCTCAGCAGTTCGAGACCCGAGTGCTGCATGACGGAGTGAGCTCCCGTCTCTGGCCCCAGCTCCTGCCAACCTAGCAGTTTGAAAGCAAGAAATTGCAAGTAGATAAATAGGTACCACTTAGGTGGGAAGGTAATAGCATTCCGTGCGCCTCGGCATCTAGTCATGCTGGCCACATGACCATGGAAACGTCTTCGGACAGTGCTGGCTCTTCGGATTGGAAACGGAGATGAGTACCGCCCCCTAGAGTCGGATTCGACTGGCTTTCGAGCAAGGGAAACCTTTGCCTTTTTACCTTTAACCCAGATCCTAGTCTGACACTCCAATCATAGTAGACAATACTGAGCTAGACAGCCCGATGACTTGGTAAAAGGCAGCTCCATACAGGATTGCTGATTACCTGCCAAACTGTAGCAAGTGCTAGACGTTTCTCAAGTTCTGACCATGTGCCAAGTGTGTAATGCACATCCTGGCAGGTGTGGGAACCTCTGTTCAAGGGAAAGCGGGGGTGTTGTGGCAGCCAGACCAGTATTGTAATGTGCAAAGCTGTTTTTATTCCTTGAGTTCCTAAGTCATAAGCTTTTTTTTGCTGGGAGACAGACGCACACTGTTGTTCTGGACGGGTAACAACATTGAAGATGGCGCCTTTCTGTTCCAATATGCGAGGAAGGTTCCATCTGCCTCTTTCTTATGTTTCCATTCCTGTGCAAGTCTACAGATCCCAGGATGCCAAGCAGCCATCAATCAGGTTTTATTTAGGAAACACTTCCCATGCAACACACATCACAAGGCCTTGGGAAATCGAAACCCAGGCGGCGGGAAAAGCGCCAGCAGATAAAGTGGGCAAATAAGCATTTAGCATCATGCGAAAGCAATGAGATGACGAGGAGAGGGCTGTATTATGATTATGATTATTTTACCAAGAGAGCGAGAAGGATGAGGCGGGAAGAAAATATCCCTGCCAAGAGCTTCGGCAGAAATACATGGAAGACACTGGCTTTGCACATGGGTCAGTGTGCTAATTTCTTAAAGTAGACAGGAACTAAAGGCCCAACTAACAAGATGATTGATTGATCAGTTGATTGATTTAATTTATATCCTGCCCTCCCTGCCAAAGCAGGCTCAGGGCAGCTTACATAAAATGGAATTCACTGCCACAGGAAGTGGTGGCGGCTAGAAGCATGGACAGCTTCAAGAGGGGACTGGATAAACATCTGGAGCAGAGGTCCATCAGTGGCTGTTAGCCACAAGGTATAGATAGGAACTCTTAGTCTGGGGCAAGTGATGCTCTGTATTCTTGCTGCTTGCGGGGGTGGGGGGAAACAGTGGGAGGGCTTCTAGCCAATGCTTCCTTCCAGGGCTCTTTTTGTAGAAAAAGCCCAGCAGGAACTCATTAGCATAACAGGCCACACCCAACAGGAGAAACTTATTAGCATATTAGGCCACACCCCTGACAGTGCAGCTCCCTCCCAGGATCGGCTTCCCCAGGTGACCCGCGGTTTGTGGGGTGCCTGGGGAACCTGAGGGGGGGGGAGGCAGTTTAAACTGCCTTCCCTCCCTGGATCAGCTTGGCTTCCCCAGGTGCTCCACAGCTTGTGGGGCACCTGGGGAACCCGAGGGGGGAGGCTGTAGGCACAGCCAACTCAGAAGCCAGCCGGAACTCCGTTCCTGTGCGTTCCTGCCCAAAAATAGCCCTGCGAGTCCCTTCTGAGCTGTGGAGTCCTGTAAGCAAAAACTCTACTTTGTGAGCTACTGGCATTAAAGTTGTGAGTGAGGGATTTGGCTACTGCATAAATTAGTTTGCTCCAGAGCCATCCTTCCTGAGCTAAGACAAAAATGTGTGAGCCAGAGGCTAAAAAACTGTGAGCTAGCTCACACTAACTCAGCTTAGAGGGAACACTGCTTCTAGCATCCTGGCCCCACTGCTGGACCTCCTGAAGGCACCTGGTGTTTTTGGCCACTGTGTGACAGAGTGTTGGACTGGATGGGACATTGGCCTGATCCGACATTGGCTTCTCTTATGTTCTTAACACCGGCTTTTGTGGGAAGATTGGCTAGCAGAAAATGTTGAGGGCTAGTAATTTTTTCAGGCTGCTTTGCAAGCAGCCTTTTTCTTGGTCATCAGAAATCAGCCTTGTGCTACAGAATCCTTTATATGCACTGGTTCTTTCGGGGGAGCTGTAATCAAAGCAATTTTGTTTGAGCTGCACAAATCCCGCTGGTTTTCCTGACCAGTTGCTAATCTCTGCAATGGAGAGACTGCACTGCCCCCCCTGGTGGACCTGATATTTTTGGCCAGGGTATTGGACTGGATGGGCCATTGGCCTGATCCAGCATTGGCTTCTCTTAGGTTCTTACAGAATGTGATTTGAATTATTCACCCAAATCTTGATCCATAGGTCATGGCAGCCATTCTGAAGACCACCACAGTTTTGATGAGTCTGTTCACGAGTCAGTTTCATACAAGTGAGCACCACACAGGCTCAAAACATTTCAATGATTTCATGCACAACCACTTGCATTCTTGCAACAGCCTTTTTCGGTATATTCAGGACAGGCAAAAATAAATATTTCTTTACACAGAGAGTGATTAAAATTTGGAATTCACAGCCAGAGTGATGGCCACAGGCATAGACGGCTTTAAAAGGTTATTAGACAGATTCATAGAGGAGAGGTTTATTAGTGGCTACTAGCTATGGTTACTGAGGGGAACCTCCACATTCAGAGGTAGTCAGCCTCTGAATCCCAGTGCCAGGAGGCAACATCAGAGGAAGGCTTTGGCCTCTATGCCCTGTAGTATTTCTGGGTTCCAATACAGAGACCAGAAGAGTGAGGAGCCGTTCAAACAGTTTTTAATCTAAGGAACAACTCCAGTAGGTTTATGCAAGCATTCTCCACTAGCTGAACTGCCTGTTCAGCTGAGAGCCAGTTTGGTGTAGTGGTTAAGTGTGTGGACTCTAATCTGGGAGAATCGGGTTTGATTCCCCACTTCTCCACTTGCAGTTGCTGGATGACCTTGGGCAAGCTATAGTTCTGTCAGATCTGTTCTTGAAAGAGCAGTTTTTATCAGAGCTCTCTCAGCCCCACCTACTTCACAGGGTGTCTGTTGTGGGGAGGGGAAGGGAAAGGAGTTTGTAAGCTGCTCTGAGACTCCAAGTGAAGGGCAGGGTATAAATCCAATCATCTCCTCCTCCTCCTCCTCCTCCTCTTCTTCTTCTTCCTCCTCCTGAACATGTGATCTTAGGGAAAGTCTTCAAATTAACACACTACACTAATGAAAGGTAAAATCTTGAAGTTATAAGTTCTACCACCACATGCCCTGTTGTTAGTCCTCCAGGGTTACTGGCTGGCCACTGTGTGAAACAGGATGGTGGACCAGATGCACCACTGGCCTGATCCGGCAGGCCTCTACTTATGTTCGTATCTGCCAAACCATATGTGTCTCTACAGCCTTCTTTGCAAGATAGAGCTGAGTGCCATCCCCATATTGGTAACAGTGTTGGCTTAATCACTGGATGATCTCAACCAGCAGTTTCATGTCGATGTCAAAGAGCAAGGGGACAAGATGGAACCTTGCAGGAATCCATTTCATCAAGGCCAAGGTGCTGAGCTGCAGGGTCACCTTCTACGCTTCAGGTAGAACTGGAACCACCACAGAACAGTGCCTCCCAATCACAGTCTGGAAAGGTGGTCCGGAAGGAGACCATGATCAATGATATCGAAAGCTGCAGAGAGAAGAATTAACAGAGTTCCCCTCCTTCTGCCCATCTCCTGGAACAGGTCATCCAACAGCGTGACCACTACTGTTTCAGATCCATAACCAGACCTAAACCCAGAATGGAAAGGATCTGAACAATTCATTTCATACAGAAAAGCTTGAAGTTGTCCAGCCACCACCCATTCAATCGCTTTGGCTCAAACATGGGACACTTGAGACTGGTAGATCATTATTGAGATCTCTTATGTCCAGGGTAGGCTCCTTCCTTCCTTCCTTCCTTCCTTCCTTCCTTCCTTCCTTCCTTCCTTCCCACAGATGTTCTCCGGCAGAGTTCTAGAACTGAGGACAGCCAGATCTCTCTCAGGCCAGGGGCCACCAGAAGGTTCTCACTCCCAGAACGTAACACTCTTCCAGGGGCATACTGAGAGGGGCAGTCCTGAAGATATGTGGGTGGGTGTACCACAGCCTGTTTCAAGGCTGGGGCAGCCACCCATCCCATTCATTGTACAGCTGCAAAAACAGCTTGCAAGGCAGAAGGAAAGGAGACTCAACCACCATAGCTATCGCGCAGCTTGACAGCTGTTCGGCAGATGCATGAATCAGACAGTGACCAAACGACAAGACCCAAGACTCGGGACATGAGTGATCACGACTGTCAGCCATCTGTTTGCTTGCAAACCTCTTCACCACCAAGTTCCCAGCATCCTAGGTGTCACTCACAGCTTCCCGCCATGCAGAATTCCTTCCCGCCAGCACACTTCTCCCATCAGCCTCTTTGCTACGCATGAAGAGCCCGGTGCCCCTAGGACACAGATCAGCTAGTGCCTATAATATATTAATGCTTATAAATTGCGCCAGCTTTCATAGTAAAATAACAAAACGCTTTGGGATGCAATATATTCCCAGGCAAAGCTCAGTTTTTTTTGAAACTCAGGAAGTCAGGGAAATTTCGCAATTGAAATGAGACGCCTTCTGCATAAAAGGATATCTTTTTAACTCCTGTTAAAATGAGAAACGAAATAATTAGAATGTATTCGCGGCTTCTCAGATGCAAATTTCTGATGTGAGAAATCTGATTCTCACCACAGACCCTTTTTGTGTGTGTGTAACAGCACAGAAACAAATTGATCTGCAGAATGCGAGATGGTAAAAGGGCCACTGGGGGCGATCTCGCGTGAGGTGCGACATCCTTGGGGAAGCGGAAATCCGAAAAGAGGTGGGCTGGAAAGAAAATTAGGCGATATTAAACGTAACTTTCTCAGATGGCAATTTACTACTTCCTCACTCCGCAAAGGAAGGATGCATATTCAATTAGAGCTTTCTGGAGGGGGGGGGGAATTACCCATGATACTATACCTTTTCAGATGTTCACTGTAGGTAAACAGGCTGGGAACAGTGTTACAGTGGCAAGGTCTACCACACACTCGCAAAACTTATACACAAAATGCCCTTTACGAAATGTAAAGGCAAATTGAAATGGATTCAGAAGAAAGTAATCAGGCTGGTTGGGGACCTGGAGAACAAATCCTATAACAGAAGATTGAAGGGACGGGTGCAAAATGCTGCAGCCAGGCTTCTGATGGGACTCTCTATACGGTGGAACACATCTCACATGCACTAAAGGCATCGCACTGGCTGCCGATAGCATACCGGATTCGTTTCAAGGTGCTGGCTCTTACTTTTAAAGTAAGGACAAGGGGGGGGGGGGGGGGACTGAACCTAAAACTAGGATCCAGAACCTAAAAAGGTTAGTCAAGTAGAATAGAGGGCCAACAATGACATGACTGAGGTTTATAAGATTATGCATGGGATAGAGCAGGTAGAGAAAGAAGTACTTTTCTCCCTTTCTCACAATACAAGAACTCGGGGGGACTCCATGAAATTGCAGAGCAGTCGGGTTAGAACAGATAAAAGGAAGTACTTCTTCACCCCAAAGAGTGATTAACGCATGGAATTCACTGCCACAGGAGGTGGTGGCGGCTACAAGCATGGATGGCTTCAAGAGGGAATTGGATAAACAGATGGAGCAGAGGTCCTATTAGCCACAGAGTAGCTATTCGCCACAAAGTATAGATAGGGTCTCTCAGTCTGGGGCAAGTGATGCTCTGTATTCTTGGTGCTTGGTGGGGGCAATCAGTGGGAGGGCTTCTAGTGTCCTGGCCCCACTGCTGGACCTCCTGATGGCACCTGGTATTTTTGGTCACTGTGTGACACAGAGTGTTGGACTGGATGGGCCACTGGCCTGGTCCAACATTGGCTTCTCTTATGTTCTTCTGTTCTTAACAATAAAAACTTAATATATAGTGTATAAGAAAATACATGTATTTATTAACAAAGAATTTAAAAATATATAAGGGCCCAATCACACCTCATGTAAAAAATAACTGATTCTAACACAAAAGGGCTAATAGACTTGACCTGACGCGTTTCAGTCTGTGTAGGCCTTCTTCAGAGGTCAAACGCAGTGAGGAACATAGTGGCTTAAATAATATTACAGTACAATCATACAATTAGACAACGTAGATACACGATAGACCAGAAAAGAATTGTTCCAAAGTGAAACCACTAGGCACAGAATAAAAGTATAAATGAAGCCTCCAATGATGCAGTCACATGCCAAGTGATATTTCACTGATAATTTCTGGTCCAGAAAGTGCCTTCCAATGATTGTTAAACCAAAGTGTCCTCAATAGAATGGTCCTTAAGCAAAGAGCAGTCACCTTACCTTTAAAGCCCTATATGGTCAGGGGCCTACATACCTGAGCGACCGCCTTTCCTCACATGTCCCCCAGAGAACACTGTGATCAGGGGCTCAGAACTATATGATCTGGAGATCAGGGGCTCATGGAGATCAGGGACTCAGAACTGGAGACTATATGATCAGGGGCTCAGAAGGGTTTTCTCAGTGGCAGCTCAGTTCTGATGGAAAGAGCTCCCGGAAGAGATCAGGGCCCTGTGGGACCTCTTACAGTTCCGAAGGGCCTGTAAAATAGAGCTCATCCGCCAGGCTTTTTGGAGTCGCCACCATCATCAACAGATAACAACTAACAGCTGAAAGATAGACAGCCCTGTCCCCCTGGAATCTCCATCAACAGTCTGGGCCAGCCGCCTAAAGGACAATCAAAAAGGAAGATCTAGGAGCTGACTGTGAATAGTGCACATTGGATAATGGCTGCCGTCATCAAATTAATAAATAACGACTAGTAGCACTGTACTATGTTAGATGGATTAGATGGTTTTAGAACTGTTTTAATTATAATTTATGTAATTTATCTGTTTGTTTTTATGTAAGCTGCCCCGAGCCAGCCTTGGCTGGGAGGGCGGGGTAAAAAGTCAATAAATAAATATTTTAGACTGAATGAGAGAAGACTGAGGGGTGTCGTGATCATGTGCTAGGGCTGCCAAGTCTTGAAAACTCACCAGCGGGGGGAAGTCCTCCTCCCACCGGGAGTTTCTTTTGGCGCGCGCGCAAAAGATGCCCATCGACATCACCAGAAGTGATGCAGGACGTTGGGGGCGTTGCCAGGGCAACGCTCTGGCAATCGCCCCAAAACTCTATGGCAATCGCCCCAAAACTCTATGCCCTGGCAACACCCCCAACGTGCTGCATCACTTCCGGTGACGTCATTACGTCATCCTTGCTGGACGACGTCGGGGGTGGGGTTCCCCCCGCCGGCAAAATGCTGGCCGGCGGATCGGGAACCCCTTTAGCGGGGGATCCCCCGCCCCCCGGGCTGACTTGGCAACCCTATCATGGGCTTCAAATACCCGAAGAGCGGTTGTGTGGAAGAACAGAAAAGTTGTGTTCTCTGCTTCTTTGGAAGGGAAGATGCATTGTGATGGGTTGAAGATAGGGTTGCCAGCCTCCAGGTGGGGCCTGGGGATCTCCCGCTTTTACAACTGATCTCCAGCTGACAGAGATCAGCTCCCCTGGAGAAAATGGCTGCTCTGAGGGGTGGACTCTATGGCATTGTACCATGCTGAGGCCCCTTCCCTCCCCAAACCCCACCCTCTCCTGGATCCACCCCCAAAGTCTCCAGGTATTTTGCAACCCAGACCTGGCAACCCTAGTTGAAGAGGATAGATTTCTGTGGAATATATAGGGAAATTTCCTAACAATGTGAACGTTTTGACAACATGAACAATGATCTAGGACAGTAATGGGACCTCTGACACTGCAGGTCTTCCTGCGGCCATCTTGTGAAAATTCTCTAACTTTGGATTTGCCATCCTGAGCAAAGAGCCTATGTGATCTGTTCTAAGCCTGGGATTCTAGTCCTAGCTCTCATGACATGATTAGACACCTGGTTTTCCCCCAGTGGTGTAGACAGAGACATAAATGTGCACACTTGTAGATTGTGCTGGCTCTCTAGTATATTCCAGTTAACACATGTAGGCCAGGCATAGAGTCAAGATCTCATTCACCCTTCTTGCACATGACATATAGAAGCAGAAAAAAGGGGAGCGGGTCTGATTTCTCCAACTATTGACCCACCACTAACCTTGCCTTGTTTGGAAAGATGGTGGAGTGGGTGGTGGTGGCTGCCCAATTCAAGACATTCCTGGATGAGCTAGATTTCAGGCTGGTCTGAAACTACCATGCTGAACTTGGTGGATGACTTCTGCCGTGAGAAAGTCAAAGGAAGCAAGGTCTGGTTGATTCTCTCAGGCCCCAATTAGCATCATTTATGGTATCCTCCTGGATGGTCCATCTGGGGTGGGTAGGGTTGCCAGGCCAAGAGGTTTGGGGTGAGGGACATGGGGGGGGGCATGTCATGAGAGTGATGATGTCACTTCTGGGAAAAACAGCAGTAGCTCTAGCAATAGCTGGAGGCTATATGATTACACTAGAGTTACCACTGATGCCGCCAGTTTCCCCCAGAAGTGACATCATCATGCTTGTGAGTCCACGATTCCTCGTTCATTTTTGCTACAGGAGCTTGAGGTGGGACATCCTCTGTTCCAACTGGGGGCTTGGTAGGCCTGGGGGTGGGACTGGAGATCCCATAAGTGACACGTGTCATTTCAGATCACTACCACTGCCTGGGGTTTCTTTCCATTTTCTCCACAGGTACCCTCGAGTATACCTTAAGAATATTTAGCACAGCATTTCAGTTGATATAGCTGAACACTATATGTGGGGAACGGTTAACAGAATAGATTTGTGAAGATATAATTAATTGAACAACCATCCACTGAAAGTATAATAAGCCAGGGAAAATAAGAAAAACACCCGCACGCTAACTACTCTCCCACGTATGCGTTTTGTGATTACTTTTCTATTCCCATTACATCTTTACCCCCCACATATATTTTGCAACAGCCTCCCTAAATGAATTTATCTGATACTAGGGATGCCAGACCCCCCCCCCAGTGGAGGTGGGGGCTCTCCTACTGCTAGGCCGCACCTCTTCACCGCTGGCCAGCTGGCCGGCAGGGGAGAATGACCCTCCCCAAAAGGGAGGAATGCCCAGCATTTCAGCGACATGCTTACATGACCTTGAAGTGATGTAGGCGCGTTGGGGATGTCAGGGGCGGTGCTCTGGTTTTTGAGCAAAAACTCTATGGCAGAAGCTAATTCTACCATAGAGTCCCCCCCCCCCCCAATCTCCAACATGCCCACGTCACTTCCGGATCACATAAGCACATCATTGAAATGCCAGGAGTTCCTCCCTGCTCCTGGTAAGTGCACCCCCATCCCCCACCGGCTGTTTGGAGGGGCCAGGCAACCCTATCCGATACTGACATTCCCCCCCCCCCCCTAGGATGTTCAAACTTCTACCTAACAGCTATGTGGCTTCCAGTCTGACTAATCACAGGCAAACCAAGCGATAATCAACCATCTTTCAGTTCCAGCTTTAATGAAAGCCAGTTTGGTGTAGTGACTAAGTGCATGGGCTCTAATCTGGGAGAAACGGATTTGATTCCCCGTTCCTCCACTTGAAGCTGCTGGTGTGACCTTGGGTCAGTCACAAGTTTTTTCAGAGCTGTTCTCTCAAGGACAGTTCTGGAAAGAGCTCTCTCAGCCCCACCCACCTCACAGGGTGTCTGTTATGGGGAGGGGAAGGGAAAGGAGATTGTAAGCCGCTCTGAGACTCCAAGTGAAGGGCAGGGTATAAATCCAATCTCCTGCTCCTCCCCCTCCTCCCCCTCCTCCTCTTCTTCTTCTTCTTCTTCTTCTTCTTCTTCTTCTTCTTCTTCTTCTTCTTCTTCTTCTATTCATTACGAAACAGAAGCACATCGGGTGGCTTTTCCAGCCCCCATGCAGACACACCAAAGGGTTAGCATGGGCTCGGCCATTGTAGGAAATCAAGAGGATCCCTCCTTGCTCCCAGTTAAGCATCTTTAGCAGGCTTCTGTGCATTCTTCCAAAGGGAAGGTGTCGCATGGAAGTGTGGGATAACACACACACAACAACAACAATGAAATATAAAGAGCAAAAGCAAAACAGCTGAAGAAGACATTAGTGGGCCTCAAGAGCCCTCCACCAGCTCTCCTGCACATGTTTGTACTACAGGTCAGTGTAGTAGTAATCTTACACTGCCGTAACAGCAAAGAGGAAGTGTGAACGGTAAAGGCCCTTGAACACCGGCATTATTGCGCCATAGCAGAAACAGCTGCGCGGCATCGCGTTGCATCACTCCACAAACAGCCCGAGCATTCGGTAGCCAAACTAATTGGGTGTCTGAACCAGTTCCCGATTGGGGTGAGGGCTGAGGAGGGGATGTGTACAAGCAGTGATGTTTCCTGAAGGACCTGCCTGCGTACCTGTGATCTCTCCCCCCACCCCCCCACCCCCGCATATCATGTTCAGCACATGAAATACTCTCCTCGTGAGCCGATCGGCTTGCTACTTCAGGTTCAGACTGTTGGAAAGAGATAACGAGGTGGTTCAAGAAGCAGGGTTTGTTTGCAAAACGGCAAGTTCAGCTTTTGCACCAGCTACCCGGCTATGGAGCCAAATATAGCTCCTGGGTCATGTACAACAACCCCACTGAGGTGCTCAGTAAATCTCTTGTTTTCTTGCAAGCTCAGCAAGGTGATAACATACATTGTGGGTAAGATTGTCAATTGATTTTTCTTTTTAAGAGGCTGACTCAGACGGGTGGTTTTGTGTGCAAAAGCGGGGATTAAGGTTGCTCGCCTCAGTGTTTTGTGGGAGGGTCAAACTGGCTGTGCTGATGAGAAATCTGTGGCTCTGACTGTTTTCAAAAGTAGAAATTGCAGCCATGAACATAAACAGAAGAACATAAGAGAAACCAGTGTTGGATCAGACCAATGTCCCATATCGTCCAACACTCTGTTACACAGTGGCCAAAAAAACCAGGTGCCCTCAGGAGGTTCAGCAGTGGGGCCAGGATAGGGTTGCCAGCCTCCAGGTGGGGCCTGGGGATCTCCCGCTTTTACAACCGCTCTCCAGCTGACAGAGAGCAGCTCCCCTGGAGAAAATGGCTGCTTTGAAGGGTGGACTCTATGGCATTGTACCATGCTGAGGCCCCTCCCCTCCCCAAACCCCGCCCTCTCCTGGCTCCACCCCCAAAGTCTCCAGGTATTTCCCAACCCAGACTGGCAACCCTAGGCCAGGACTGGAGATAGTTGTGAGAAGAATAGGTCTACAACCATTTCCACGGTAGTGAAATTCTCCACATTGAAGTTTTTAAAACTGCGCGTTATGTGAAATTTTCCACAGTAGGTTTTTTCTCACAAGGTGCAAACACAAAGTTTTCTCCTTCTTACCCTACACTTTCGAATCCCAGGTTTTATCGAATTCCAAAAATGTGGGGTCAGGAGAAAACTTTGGTTTTGTGCCTGGTGAGAAAAAATCTACTGCAGAAGATTTCACATAACGCACAATTTTAAAAATATCAATGAGGGGAATTTCACTACTGCGGAAATGGTGTGTCAGCGGCTATTTGCCATGGTGACTGAGGGGAACCTCCACATCCAGAGGCACTAAGCTTCTGAATCCCAGAGCCAGGAGGCAACATCAGGGGAAGGCCTCAGCCTCCATATGCCCTGCTGTTGGCCTTCCAGAGGAACTGGTTGGCCACTGTGTGAGGCAGGATGCTGGACTAGATGGACCATTGGTCTGATCCAGCAGGGCTCTTCTTATGTCCCTATGAAGGCCTCAGCCTCCACACCCTGTTGTTGGCCCTCCAGAGGAACTGATTGGCCCCTGTGTGAGACACGATGCTGGACTAGATGAACTGCTGGTCCGATTCAGCAGGGCTGTTCTGATGTTCTTCTTAGGGGCTATAAGACAGTAAAAGAGAGCAGCTCTCTGTCACAGCCTGGCCCTTCGATTAATAACTTTACTGAACCTGACCTGCTGAGCAGTTCCTATCTGAGGTCTTATAAGCCATCCTCACAAGGCAGGCTAACGCTGAAGTCATAAAGGGCACAGTGACAAAGCTGTTCCCGGTGTCCTGAAACCAGGGCCAGTGCTACCATTAGGTCAAGTTAGGCAGCTGCCTAGGGCACAGACCTCAAAGGAGTGCAGCCCGAGCCTCCGCCAGGACAAGGACAAGCCTTGAAGAAGCATGGCCCAAGGTGCCGCTGCCAGCTCCACCTCTCTGCCCTGGCTCTTGCAAATACGCGAGGGCGCTCATAGGGCGGTGATGATTTCTAATCCCCTATCCCAGTGTTTGCCCGTGGGAAAGTCGTTTTTGCTCTTAACATAGGAACATAACATAAGAGAAGCCAATGTTGGATCAGGCCAATGGCCCATTCAGTCCAACACTCTGTCACACAGTAGCCAAAAACACCAGGTGCCATCAGGAAATCCAGCAGTGGGGCCAGGAAGCCCTCCCACAGTTGACCCCCCAACACCAAGATTGCAGAGCATCACTTGCCCCAGACTGAGAGTTCCTATCTATACCTTGTGGCTAATAGCCACTGATGGACTTCTGCTCCATATGTTTATCTAATTCCCTCTTGAAGCCGTCCATGCTTGTAGCCACCACCACCTTCCGTGGCAGTGAATTCCACATGTTAATCACTCTTTGGGTGAAGAAGTACTTCCTTTTCTCTGTTCTAACCCGACTGCTCAGCAATTTCATGGTGTGCCCACGAGTTCTTGTATTGTGAGAAAGGGAGAAAAGGACTTCTTTCTCTACCTGTTCTATCCCATACATAATCTTATAAACCTCGATCATGTCACCCTTCAGCCGTCGTTTCTTCAAGCTAAAGAGCCCCAAGCACTTCAACCTTTCTTCATAGGAAAAATGTTCCAACCCTTTTATCATTTTAGTTGCCCTTTTCTGCACTTTTTCCAATGCTATAATATCTTTTCTGAGGTGTGGCGACCAGAACTGTACACAGTACTCCAAATGAGGTCGCACCATCGATTTATACAGGGGCATTATGATACTGGCTGATTTATTTTCTATTCCTTTCCTAATAACCCCCAGCATAGCATTGGCCTTTTTCATTGCAGTTGCACGCTGTCTCGACATTTTCATTGAGTTATCTACTACGACTCCAAGATCTCTCTCTTGGTCAGTCTCCGCCAGTTTTTTTTTTTTTTTTAAGATTTTTATTGATTTTATCTATTTCTACTACTACATCGCTACTTTTCTAAGCTATATTTACCTTATACAGAGTGTGCTTTAACATTTGCTTAATATTACCTTACCATTAATACATATGAAGCATTTTAAACCTTGGTTAATATTCAATTAAGATTGTTACTGATGATATATGAAAAATAAAAAGCTGTTTGACAGACATGTTCTTTTGAAGGAATGCTTAATTATACAAATTATATATAATATATAAGTGCGATTTCAAAAAACATTTCAGCCCTTATTTCTTCTTTCATCCTCTTCTTGTCTTAACAGTCTCTTCTTGTACCTTTGGAGCTGCTGCTCCTTTTTCCGAGTCAGAAATTTCTTCTTCGCTCTTTGAGCTATCAAATCCATACATACTTTCTTGCGATGCCAGCGAACCATCTGAGTCTCTCTCTTTTTTCTTTTCTTTGCTTTTTTCCAAAAAACTTTTTGCCTGTTGAACAGAGTCAATCTTGTATTTTTTGTCTTTGATGCTGAAGCTCAGTCCTTCCGGAACATTCCACCTGTAGATAATAGATTCAGACTATAGCCAAGATGTCAGTTTTCCATAGGCTTTCCTTCTTTTCCTTATTTCAAATGGGATATCTTTCATCACTATAACTTCTTTTCCTTTGATCTTCAGAACCGCTTTATTTGTGGTCCTAAGCACCACATCTCTTGTTGACTTTTTGGAGAACCTTATCTGAATCTCACCAGGCAGGCTTTTCTTTTTAGTATAGTCTGGATAGGTTCTGTAAACCATATCCATATCGCTTTTTATTTCTGCTGCTTTTAAGCCCGTCACTGGTTCAAGCGCTTCACTTAACAGATTTTTAAGGTCTTCTCCTTTATCCTCTGGTACATTCTGAAGTCTTAGGAAAAAATTCGATCTTTCCATCTGTAGTTTCAAAAGCTGATCAGAGTGGAAGGCCTTTTCTTTCTCCGCTTTTTGTAGCCTTGAATCATGATTTTTTACTGAAGTCTTAACTTCCAGAAGTTCTCGCTGCAGCTTCTCTGTAGTTTTATTCGACTCCTTCAGGTCCAGCTGCATCTTGTCCATCTTGACGTTGAGAGCTGTCATTTGGTCCACTAGAGGTCGCAATAACGAGGAGAACACAGTGCTCATCTCTGTGGTATCAACCTTTGAACTCGGAGCTGTACTTCCTAGTTTGGGGGAAGGTTTCGGTTTCCCCGCCATTGTTGAGGCTGCGCTTCTTTGTTGATAGTTAGATAAGATGGACGAAAGAAGCAAATTCTACGACTGCGCTTATATCTTTTTAAAGTTCATATCCTCTAAAGAGCGATGCCGCCATCTAGCAAGCCGAACGTACGTTTTTTCATGCAGTAACGCCACGTAAAGAGTCCCGTAAGTACGCCAGTCTCGAGGGGGGGGGGTTTTGCTCCACCCGCCTTTCCCGCTGTGTTCTGTTTATTTTTACTTCAGACTCACGTTTTCTCCATGCGTAACTATAAGTTCCAGCTTCAAAGCTTCGCACTCTCTGCTGCTTCTCGGTTTTGCGCTTTTAGCCATACGGCTCCCACGGACGGGGGAACCTATGGGGGTGATGAAAGGGGACCTCGATCGCCACCGTAGGGAGAGATCCCCTTCGTGCCGCCCCAGGCAGAGCCCCTTCACTAGGGTCTCTGGGGGCTCGGCACCAGTCCGAAGCCCCTTCTTCCCGCCGGGTACGGATCGCGCTCCCCGCAGATGCGGAGGAGCGCGTCCGCCATGGTCGCAAATCTTGCCGGAAGTTCAGTCTCCGCCAGTTTGGACCCCATCAACATGTATTTATAGTTAGGATTTTTGGCTCCAATGTGCATCACTGCACTTGGCCACATTAAATCCCATTTGCCACATTGATGCCCACTCGCCCGTCCTCAACAGATCCCTTTGGAGTGCCTCACAATCCTCCCTGGTTCTCACCACCCTGAACAACTTCGTGTCATCTGCAAATTTAGCCACTTCACTGCTTACTTCCAACTCCAAATCATTAATAAACAAGTTAAAAAGCATCGGACCCAGTACTGATCCCTGCAGTACCCCACTGCTTACCTCCCTCCACTGAGAAAATTGCCCATTAATACTCACTATACTTTGTTTCCTTTTAATTAGCCAGTTTTTGATCCACAAAAGGACTTGTCTTTTTATCCCATGACTATTGAGCTTACTTAGGAGACTTTGATGAGGAACTTTATCAAAAGCTTTCTGGAAGTCAAGGTAAACAACATCTATCCTTGTCCACATGTTTGTTTACTCCCTCAAAGAACACTCACTGGTTAGTGAGACAAGATCTTCCCTTACAGAACCCATGCTGAGTCTTCCTCAATAGATTTTGTTCATCGATGTGCCTACTAATTTTTTCCTTAATAACAGTTTCCACCAACCTACCCGGTATCAACATCAGACTGACTGGCCTGTAATTTCCCAGATCTCCTCTGGCACCCTTTTTAAAGACAGGAGTGACATTCGCTACCTTCCAGTCCTCAGCATCGGCCCTGCCTGAAACATTGTATTGTGAAGCCCTGAATTACTTTACTGTCAGCGGCTAGATTTGAATCCACTCGCACTCTAAAGACCGACAAGGTTTTGGGGGTGTAAGCTTTTGAGATCCAAAGTTCCCTTCCTCAGGTACCTGTCAAAGGGGAAGTTTCTGATGAAGGAACCTTTGACTCTTGAAAGCATATATACCCTGAAAATCTAGTTGGTCTCTGAGGCACGACAGGACTCAAATCCCTAGCTGTTCGACTACCGACAAACATGGCTGCCCTCTGAAACTTTACTTTCAACAAACATTCAGGAGTGGAAGCACAATGAGCAAACTATTAAAGCTTTGAAACTGGGCCTTGGTGATTCCAAAGGACACAGAGGCCTTGTTATAGTTACTCACCTTTTATTGGCCATAGTATTAAATTGTGCTCACAAAGATGCTGCTGAATCTATTCCTAAGGTGTTTTCTTTTTTTGAGAATTTTAACATATGGCTCAAAACTCCAGAAGTTTTGCCAAAGGGCCAGTTTTTTTCACCAGTGTCACCAGACACCCCCTTCTAGCTAGTTGCCAGATGAGGGTTGGTGGGGGGGTTTTGTCTCGCCCCACCCTGCTTATAATGAGGGGGAATATTAGAAGTTTGGTTTTAAAGCTTGGTTTGTTTCCCTCATGAATCAGATGAGATTTGACTTGACTTGACTTGAATCAAATGAGATAAGAAATCCTCTCTGGTTTCACCTGAAGTCATCTGAGTCTCATCGATCCTGGGGGAAAATGAGCATGGAGGGCGAAGCTGGTGGGCTTTTAAAGTCTTCGTCATTACTCTTAGGTTGCCAACCTCCAGGTGGGGCTGGAGCTCCCAGAGTTACACCTTATCTCCCAACTACAGAGATCATTTCCCCTGGAGAAAATGGCTGCATTAGAGGGTGAAGTCGATGACATTATGCCCTTCTGAGGTTTCCTTCCTCACCCCAAATCCCACCCTCCTCAGGGTCCAGCTTCCTATTCTCCAGGAATTTCCCAACCAGGAGCTGGCAACCCTACTTTGCCTTTCCCTTCTTGTTCCTTTCTCAGCCTCACCTTTGTGTAAACTACAGGATGAGGGGGTTGGCTGAGTTGGCCCCCAGGACTGGGTAGGTGCCATTCTTTGCCAGATGTAGTGGCAACCTGAGGCCCAGTCTTCATCTGCCATGTAACCCTGCTTCTTTCAGCTGTGACGCTGGCTTCCACTACCTCCCATTTGGCCCAGTATAAAAGTTTGCTGTCTGCATCATGCTTAGGGAGAGAGCACACAAGAGGGGGGGAGTTGTGGCCTCTTGGGGGCACCAGCAGGGCACTGCAGTGTGCTGCGCTGTGGGGAAGAAACAGCACCCACGACACACACACCTGGCAGAAAGTAAAGGGGGGTAACCTGGGGAAGGGGGAGGCAGAGGGGGCAGGAAAGACCAAATGAGATGGGTAAAAAACACAAAACACCGGCAGTCAGGGGCGTTGACTTTCTAAATCCCCGGGGGGGGCAGGGGCTCTCTCGTACGCGCGCGCGAAGCGCACGCGCGCACACGGGACCATGTCTCTGCCGCTCCCTCCCCCCCCGGCCCAGGGAGGCAGACCCGCGGCGGCAGCCAGCTGGCCGGGACTGCCGCCCGCGCGAAGCGCGCGGGCGACTATGTCCCCGCCGCCTCTCCCCCCCCCCCCCCCGCCTCAGGGAGGCAGGGCAGGCTGGGGGTGAAGGAGAGGCGGCGACGGCCGGCTGGGCGAGCATTTTGCCGGGGGTGGCTGAGCCCCCCCCCGGGAAATTTCGGGGGAGGCTCGAGCCCTCGAGCCCCCCCATAGTTGACGCCCATGCCGGCAGTTGCCAGGCAGGGTGTTCGGGGGACTGCCCCAGGAAATAACAAATGGTTCAGGGGTGGCATGCTTCCAACCCCCCCCCCCCCAAAAAAAAATTTGATTGCAGAAAAATGTTCCCTGGCTGCTTTCAAATGCAGATGACTAGATTTTCAGCTAACTTGTTTCCTTTGTGACAATTTGTGTATCTTCTTAGAAAAGATTGGGGGGGGGGGAACTTGGCTCCACTTGTCTGCTTATTGCTCACAGAGGCTCGGAGGGTGGGGAGGAGCAATTAAACCACCTTAAAACCAAATCCACATAAAGTGGTGAGTTGCCCTAGTGACTTGGAGTCACCACTAAATGGCAATAAAATGATGCAGGCGGCTGATGCTGAGACGAAACAATAGGAGAGCGGTTGCGGAATAAGATGCAGACAGAAAATGGTTAGATGATGGGGGGTCAGTGGCACAACAGCAGGAAAGACCTATGTAGACTGGACCTGAGTTTCTCAGTCAGGTGAGACCTTGGCTGCAGCTACTTCAGTTGGGTGCAGTTTAGGGTAACTAGCTTGTTTGGCTAGGTGGGACTGCCATATCTTTGTTTGGGCTTTTAGAAAGACGTGGAAAATATGTGATTCCCATAAGTCCCAAACCTCTGTTACTTTCTTGCTAAATTCAAGGGTCTGCCGATATTTTAGGGCCTATTGGTTGTTAGTGTTTGGAGTTATTTTTTTTTTCAGCTGTAGAAACTTATGGGCGCTACTGAATTTTGGGGCCACACTACATCAACATGAAAATATTAAGTTCTGACAGGGGTTCTCCCTGTTGAGAATGAAACTGTCAATCTGACAAGGTTGCTGTTGAGAGGATAAAATGGAGGAGGGGGAGAAACGTGTATGCTGCTTTGAGCTCTTAGTGGGCGGGAGGGGGGGGTTGTATCAGATGGCTTGATGGATGGATAGATGGATAGATGGATAAAGGTTTTGAAAACCACTAGTTTGCCAACCTCCAGGTGCAGCCTGGGGTTCTCCCAGTATAAAAACTGACCAGTAGTTATGATTGATTGATTTTATTTATACCCCGCCCTCCCCCGAACAGGCTCAGGGCAACCAGTTATACTGGGAGATCTGTTCCCCTGGAGAAGAATAGCTGCTTGGTGGGTGGGCTCTCTGGCATTATACACCACCCTCCCTGGGTTCCATCCTCTAATCTCCAGGAATTTCCCCCAGAGTTGGCAACCCCAACTCTAATGTCATATGTAGTTTTGTCAGACCTTTATGGATGAAAAAGAGGACAGGGGCATGAAGAACTGGAACTAACCAAGGCATTGAAATCCTATGGATTTACAAAAGGAGATAGAAATGCAGCCATAACTCTCTCCGTAATAGCCATGGTCTATCCTGTCCCGTAATACCGAGACAGGGAATAGTGTGAGTCAGTCTTCAGTCTTCCATGAATGATGCTCCCTGTTCTCTGTGTCTCCTAAATCGCAATATTGATCATGGCCAGAGAGATCAAAATCCGTACCCGTTTCTCTTCTGCTGTTTCCCAGTGAGTACAAGACCCGCTCCCCCTGAGTTCATGCCCGGAATTCCAGAGAAGAGAATGCAACGTGAGCACACCTAATTCGTATACATGCTTTGGGTTAAGAAGAGACGGAGGAAAAAAACACTCGTCTTTCCTTGTGTGTCAAATTCCACAGGGCCTAAAGTTCCATCGGAAGCAAAGAATCCAAACAATGTAGAGTTTCAGATTATTCATTCAGTTTCATCTTTTATCCCCTTTGTGGGTTTGATCCGAAGCTGGCGCTTCTGAGAGATGTCTTTTTAGCTGCCTTCAATGATCGGCGGCTCCAACCCGTTATCCTGCCCTTGGGCAGCGCATAACCTTCAGTGGCAATCAGGACCCTACTGAAAAGTACTAAGAGCTCTTGAGAAGCAGAAGTGGATTCTCTCACGCTGAGATAACCGGAGAAACAGTTGCAATTTTTTTTGCATTGCTTAAAACATTTCTTTCTTTCTTCTTCAAACATGGTGGCTGTTGAAATTTAAAGCTGGGCAAAAGAAGATGATCCCGCCAAGAACAGCAAGTGAGCAAAGCCAGTTGGTTAAACCAACCAACCAACCAACCAAACAAACAAACAAACAAAACAAAATTGGTTAGAGATTTGTGAACTTTCCTCCTGCTACCTGCTAAGCTCCTTCCTTCTTTGTCCCAGTATGCAACTTTCTGGCTTACTTTTTGTTTCTTCTCACTCTATCAGCCATGTTGCTAGAAGTTTAGAACTGCTGTTTCTTGAGTAATGTAGCTGTCCTGACCCGGATAGCCCAGGCTAGCCCGATCCCATCAGATCTTGGAAGCTAAGCTGGGTCAGTCCTGGTTGGTAGTTGGATGGGAGACCTCCAAGAAAGTCCAGACACAGGCAATGCAAACTACCTCTGAATGTCTCTTACCTTGGAAACCCCAAACAGGGGTCACCAATAAGTTGGCTGCAATCTGATGACACTTTCCACTATCACCTTTAATGTAACTACATAATATATTTAGCTCACAGCACAGTTGTTTATGGATAAACACTCAGTCTGCAAACGCTGGTTTTGCCAGTGCTGTCTAAGATAAGGGCAAACACATCACAGCACACGAAAGAGCTAATCCACACACCAGCTCAACCAATGTCAGCAACTAACAACTAAAACAGCAGCAGCCAGTCATGGATTCAAACTATTTGCTATGAAAGCATCAGCACAGAACAATTTAAAGGGCATCCCCAGACAAGGGAAAATACCACCCAAAAGCCAGGGTGGTGGAGGGAATGCCTTGCTTTTTGTTGGCTTTATTATTTACTGACAGTCCTGTTGCTTTTCCATTTCCCAGCCTAATCTCAAAGAGTCGATCTCCCATCATGCAACTCATCGCTTCCTGGGTTTGCAGAGCCTCACTGGCTGGAAAGGGCCATTGGATAATCCATCATTCTTGCCGCACCTCCACTTGGAGGCATCAGTCCCTGATGTCATGTGGATGAGGGTAGAGAATGAATCTATTAGCAGGTGGGTGAGAAAAGAGCACTTTATTTTAAAGAAAAAGGCAAAGAAGGGAGTGACGACGGACTGATGGCCTGAAAATACGTCTGGTAATTTCAATTCACTGTCTTTATCATTTAGCCATCCAAGTAATGGCTTCATTCAGCCTCCATTAATTATAAATGCCTGGTGGTCGTGTTCCTTTTCTTCCCCCTGATTTGGACCTTAATGAGCATTAAACACAACTGGCATGCAGGTGTGTTCCGTAATCGCTTCCTCCCCACAGAAGCCCGAGAGCGTTAAAAATAGCTTCGGCTACGCAAACGGCATCTCCGAAAGGCTCGTCAGTTTCGGGATTCTTCGGCACTTCTTTGCCGTTTCCCTAGGAATCCCTTCTATAGGCTTTTGGGGCCAAATGAAAAGAAATGTCCAGTTGGGGGAGTAGGGGAGGGATGGGCACCAATTGGAATGATATGGTTCGCGTAGGTTCATGGTTCGTGGCCGAATCATTACCTAAACCAGTGTTTTTCAACCTTTTTCGAGCTAAGGCACATTTCTTTCATTGAAAAAATCCCGCGGCACACCTGACAATATCTCACGGCACAGTGGTTGAAAAACACTGAAATACAAGATAAATGGGTCATTAGTTGCCTCAGCTCAAGTATTAACTATGACAGTATTACAAATACACGTAATAGCCACTCAACTTGAAATCATAAGTTACAGATCCAAAGTGTAATGGCTCCTTCCCATAACATTGACCTGAGTTTCAGAAGAAATATAATGTGGATGTATTTTAATACTGCAATTCTGCTAAAGTTTTTCAAATAGAGAGTTTAAACTCTTACTCTTATGTGAACGGCATTCCGCTGACCATAAGTGATTTGAAGAGAAGCACAGTACACCCATTCTTTGCTGAGGGACAGTTACTGATTTGAACCCCACCCTGACAGAAACAGCTAGCTGTTACCATCAAACATATTCATGTTTACTGGAATGTCTTGGTGCAAATCACCCTACCTCAGGCCGACCACAGAGCGTGCGAGCGGAATCAGCGAGACCGCGCCACTGTTCTTTCTCGCATGCGCAAACGCATCCCGGAAGGTCAGCCCGGAAAGCACATTTCTTTCATTGAAAAAATCCCGCGGCACACCTGACAATATCTCGCGGCACACCAGTGTGCCACAGCACAGTGGTTGAAAAACACTGACCTAAACCACAAACTGAACGGGGAGGTTCATTGGTAAAGTGAACCGGTTCATGGTTTGTGGCCCCACGAAAGGGACCACATTCCCTTTAATTGGGGGTTTGTAGAAAACCTGAAAAACAGCTGAAAGGTGGGGATCAGGCTTTAAAGTGACTGCACAAGAAAGCCCATAACAGCTGAGCAACCAGGAGCAAGCTGCTCCCCCCTCCACTCAGCTGTTTCTATGGCTTTCACAGGAGCAGAAAGCAGGGGGTTAAAGGGACTCAGGGTCTTGTTAAATGCCTGCTTTCTGCTCTTTCCACAAACTGCCACAAACAGCCATGAACTGCTTTAAAAGTTCATGGAAGTTTGTGACAGTAGACACATCACAAACTTTGGTTTGCGAACCACGAACAGGGCAAAATTCGAGATGAATTTTGCTTTATGGTTCAGTGCATGCCCATCTGTACAGTGCGCACAAAAAATTAACTATGCGTGGCATCGATACCAATTTCAAAAATCAATCAATAATAATAAACAAATAATTCATTTACAGACAAATAAACCATTTATACGATTTCCAAATCCTAACCAATATTATTCATACAATACAAAATTCAGTCCGGGCATAAATGATTTCACGTAAGTCCTGTCTATGGCTCACAAAGTCCAAGACACTCCAAAGTGCTCAGTCCCTCCTAATGATCAGTATCCTTCTCAGCGTAAAGGGGGGAAACGAGCTTCCATCAATTTATTTATTTATTGCTTATATTTCTACCCCGCCTTGCTGGACAAGCTGGCTCAAGGTGGTTTCCAACAGTAAAAATACTATAAAACAATAGTTTGCAAAGTTTAAAACACAGCGTAACTTACAAATAAAACAAACAGATGAAAATGGTGGCAATCAGAGTCATCACGATGAAAGGGGCAGCATCTGATTAAGCTGCCTCCAGCAGGGTCTCAACCAGCAAGTTCCAGGGGCATAGTTGTCCTTAGAAGAAGAAGAAGAGATTGGATTTATACCCCGCCCTCCACTCCCCAAGGGAGTCTCAGAGTGGCTTACAAACTCCTTTTTCCCTTCCCCTCCCCACAACAGACACCCTGTGAGGTAGGTCCCCCAATGGTGGCTCCTAATCAAAGGCCATGTGGAAGAGCTCCATTTTACAGGTTCTGCGGAACTGTAAAAGGTCCCACAGGGCCCTGATGTCCTCCTCATTCCAGTAGTATGGAGCCGCCACCAAGAAAGCCCTGGTTCTAGTGCTGGCCAGTCGAGCTTCTTTCAGACCAGGGAGAGTCAAGCAATGTTGTGAGCTTGACCTCAATGCCCTCTGGGGCACATATGGAGGTGTGGGGTACATCAACTCCAACAGTTCCAAAGGAGGAACAGTTAAACGGTTCCAAAGGAAGAACTACGGGGTTGCCAGCTTCCTCAATATGCTACACATTTCACCAATGTGGCTTCATCAAATTGGAACCAGTAGGCTATCCCTTGAAGGATATCACTAAAAAAAACAGTCTCAGCATATTCAGTTCTCAAAATCATTTTCAAAGTGGGCTATGCCTTCACAACGCTCACTATGAGAATACTGAGTGTTCAATCCATGGATATACACGTGTGACCCAGTCAGCCAGTAGGGAAAGACCCAACGCTCCCTGATTCCTTTCCTTTTCCATCCCAGATCCTTTTGGATCTCATCCCCAAGACCCAAGAAGTAAGCAGGTAACATGGGGACCTTGGACACTGGGATGGGAGTGGCTGATGTGGAGCATGCTGAGAAATCATGGGTTGGATCCAGGGCTCATTTCGTAGCAGGAGCTCCTTTGCATATTAGGCCACACACCCCTAATGTAGCCAATCCTCCAAGAGCTTACAGAGCTCTTCTTACAGGGGCTACTGTAAGCTTTTGGAGGATTGGCTACATCAGGGGGTGTGGCCTAATATGCAAAGGAGCTCCTGCTACGAAATGAGCCCTGGTTGGATCCAACCAACTATTTAATTGGTGAAAAAAGTGAGGAGGGGGGGTCTCAGTTGAAGACAAAATTGCTGTGCTGAAGATCATGGGGTCCAAATAGACCAAAACCCATGTAGGGCAGGGACTGTCATACGAAGAAGAATTGAGCAAGATTGAGTGAGAAAGCCGGCTGGATCTAGCCCCATGTCGCTTGCATTCTGCAAGTTTTCTGTATTTGCCAAAAATAACTGGAGAAATGCCTTCTTGACTTCCATCCTCAAACTTGGGAGAGATAAATAGCAAGCTGAATCATTTTCTCAGTTCCTTTCTCCTCTTTTCTCATTTCAGCTTCTTCCCTATCAAGTCACTTCATTATTATCAACAAAAGCAGCAATGAGAGGAGAAACTGTTGCTTTTCTTTAAATATTTGCCGTAGCTCATGTAATTACTTTGGCTTGGCAAGCGATATGAAGTATTATTGAATTTCCCAACCTATTTCTTTGAGTAGCGCAAATCGCTTTCACTTTCCTCTTCAAACCCTCCAGAGGAACTCGTTGGGGTGGGGGGGGAACCAGTTTCAGTAGGAAAGTAAAGCTACAGAATGTGAAAGAGACTTTCAAGAGCCCGACATTTGGCTGACAGCTGCAAGGATGGGAGTTGGGAAGTATATGAAGTAGCCCAGAGCGCACTGCAATCTGCAGGTGCAAACTAGGAGGTGGGGAGGTACCACCAGCAATAGAACTGGACCCATGTTGGAGCAGAAACTTCCTTGGTTGTATGGGTGGAAGGCTCGGCAACAGCGGTTGGTCTGGTCGCACACCTGCCATGGTCCTGGAACAGAAGAAGAAACAGAAGAAGAGGAGGAGGAGGAGATTGGATTTATACCCCGCCCTTCACTACCCAAAGATGTCTCAGAGCGGCTTACAATCCCTTTCCCTTCCCCTCCCCACAACAAACACCCTGTGAGGTAGGGATGGGGCTGAGAGAGCTCTTTCTCCCAGATTAAAGTCCGCGCATGTAACCACTACACCAAACTGGCAGAAGGAGGAGTCATTGCTGTCTTCTTCTAGGGCAGGAGGCTTCCACCATATTGACTTTTGGGCACTTCTGAATATTGAAAGCAGCTTGCGGGCACCACCACAGCACAGCTGCTATTGGGGGATGTCCCAGCCAAAACCAAAATGGCTGCGGGGGGGGGGGTGGCTGAAGCCAACCAGAAAGTGTCGGGAGGTTTCAGACCAAGTGTCTTCAAAAGATGAAGGTGGATGTTTCCAAATGGGTGCTCCAGGGGATGCCTCCTGCAGTTTTCTGGATCATCTCTTGCTCCAAAACATGGAGGAAAACCAGTATTTATTCCTTGCTGTGTGTGTGTGGGGGGGGGGGGGAGGAAGTGGGCCCCAGGAAACAGACTTCTGTGCCCACTGACACCACATTGGGGATTACTGTTCTAGGGACTGAACCTGAGACCTTCTGCATGTCAAGCAGATGCTCAACCACTGAGCCACAGCCACAGCTTCCTTCTCTGGTTCCTGGCAGTGGGATGAGGAAGCTGAAAGGTGTTCCTCCATTACTGCTAAGCTGGCATCAAGGGCAACATAAGTTGTTGCTGTCATTGCCTCTTCCTCCTCCTCCTCCTCCTCCTGCTGAGACCAGCAGCTTGTTCCCGTAACTCCCTCCACCCTCAAAGAGAAGGCACAAGTTGATTGTTAAAGGGCTGGGGGGGGGGTCTCCCTTTATCTCTTGTGGATCTCTCCGTCTAGCATTCATGGTCTCCAAAGCCAGCTCCAACCATATTACTTAGCCACCAGGGCCATCCCTTGGGTGGGGATGGAAGAAGCCCTTTCTGCCTTCCCCAGCCTCATAAGACCTCTAGGTCTCACAAGACTTCCATTCCCATAACTCACCCTTGAGCAATATGGCCTCAACAGGGATGTGAGTCCAGGTCTCTCCAGTCCAAGTTCAACATTTTAACCCCTACACCAACTGGCTTCACTGGATTTCATGCTAGTCTTTTGCTACTTTTCATCAACATGCTTCCCTCAACATTCCCAAGTTGGAAGGAATTGTGGGATGAGTAGTCTACTATTAGACTTCCTGTTAAACTTGGTGGGAACTCTAGCCTTTGTGCAACCCAAGCAAGAACCAACTCAGAGATGACCATGGCCCCAAGTTTCCCAGGTCCTGGTGTGTGTACAAGAGCCATCATATTTTCTGGGAAATCCTCAACACCAAAGGAAATGGGGCAGCAATTGCTCACCCAGAGTTCCATGCGCGCATCAGAGGCCAGTACCACACTGGCTGGAGTCTATAGATGAGGGCAAACATGGGTCACCATGATCTTCTTTCCCGCGCGCTTCGCCAACATGAAATTGTCGTCTCTTTCCCCTGCCGATGCTACAAATGAATGACTACAGGGGCGCTTTTAAGCCACCTGCTTAATTCACAACCTGATTAAGATATGCGTGAGCACACTGCGACTCGCTCTTGTTCTGTCTATCACAGTACATCCAGACTAAAGCTTCTGCCCTCCTGTGGTATTTCCAGCTAAACAGGCATTAGCGATGTGGGCAACTTCTCCCTTCTGGCTAATCGGTATGACAATCACACCACAATTATGGATCAGTCATCCAGCTCTGCCTCTACACGGGAAATTATTATGTTTAAGCTGAGGATTTCTCCATCTCTGCCTCCTCCTACTTGGATAACGCAACGCTCCAGTGAAAGCTGCCATCCGTTCATTTGGTCTCAGCGGTCCCAGAACCATCATAATGAAGACCTGGGTGTTTTCAATGTGCTCCAGAGTTAAACTTGGTAAGTGCTGTTCAGTTATCAGCAGGGTTTATAGTGGGGTGGATTCTGTGCTACATAGGGTTGTCGAGTCCATGTTGGGAAATTCCTGGAGATTTGGGGGTGGAGCCTGGGGAAGGCAGCGTTAAGAGCATAAGGACATAAGAGAAGCCATGTTGGATCAGGCCAATGGCTCATCTAGTCCAACACTCTGTGTCACAAGGTAGCCAAAACCCAGCTGCCATCAGGAGGTCCATCAGCAGGGCCAGAAGTCCAGAAGCCCTCCCTTTGTTTCCTCTCAAGCACCAAGAATTCAGAGCATCACTGCCCCAGACATAAGAACATAAGAGGAGTCAGCCATGTTGGATCAGGCCAGTGGCCCATCTAGTCACACAACAGCCAAAACCCAGGTGCCATCAGGAAATCCACCAGTGGGGCCAGAATTTAGAAGCCCTCTCAATGTTGCCCCCCCAAGTATCAAGAATACAGAGCATCATTGCCCCAGACATAAGAACATAAAAGAAGTCATCTTGGATCAGGCCAGTGGCTCAATGGCTGATATTCTGATAGCTCACAAGATTGATAGCCATGACCACATTTACCCCAGCCCCTTGTGGTTTTCCCCAGCTGCAACCACCTTCTCCCCAACTTCCGCTCCCCCTCATCTCCCCCTCCACTGGCTGCAGCTATGTATGTGGAGGGGCCAGAGCACAACCGTCTTGCACGAAGTGAAGCCCTGTCAGGGCTTAGTAATAGCCAGGAGTCTCTGCAGGGTCGCAGGGTTTTCCAGCCAACGGGGCGATTCAACACTCGTCTCTCTTGTACTTTCCTTCCTCTGCTGCTTGCAGGAAGCAACAGCCTGTTGGGAAATGGGAAAGGGGTTGGGTATCTTCAAATAAGGGGGGAGGTAAGGATGCCAGCCTCCTTCTATACCAGCTGAAGCTTCTGTACCATCTTCAGGGCCAGCCTTGGTAGAACTAGGTATGCCAGCCTCCAGGTGGGGCCTGGGGATCTCCTGGAATTATGGCTCATCTCCAGCCTACAGAGATCAATTCCCCTGGAGAAAATGGATGCTTTGAAGAGCGGTGGACTCTAGGGCACTGTACCTCACTGAGGTCCCTGTCCTCCCCAGGCTCCATCCCCAAATCTCCAGGACTTTCCCAAACTGGGCATGAAGGAACCCGCTGGATATTAGGAAAAGTTTTTTCACAGAGTCGTGCAACCGTGGAATCAGCTGCCTCAAGATGTGGTGAGCTCCCCCTCTCTGGCAGTCTTTAAGCAGCATCTGGACAAACACTTCTCAGGGACGCTGAAGGCTGGTCCTGCATTGAGCAGGGGGTTAGACAAGATGGCCTGGATGACCCCTCCCAACTCTGGGATTCTGTGGATCTGGCAACCCTACTGCACCAGCCAGTGCCCAGCCATGCCAACCACGGATGGGGTACCCATAAGATCAACACATTGATTGATAAGAGCTTTTGTAGGCCTATTAATGCCTGTTTCAGGGTCCTGACATGTGCGGCCCTGGCTGGCCCAGTCTCGTCAGATCTCCGAAGCTAAGCAAGGTAGAACCTGGATGGGTGAACACCAAAGGAGTCTAGGGTTGCTATGCAGAGGCAGGCAATGGCAAACCACCTCTATCTGTCTCTTACCCTGAAACCCCTATGTGGTTGCCATAAGTCGGCTGCAGTTTGATGTCACTTTCCACCACCAATAGCTGGAGGTAGAATTCTGCCTACCAGTTGGAAGGTCATTGCTTCCAGGTGACTCAGTAGTCCATAGCAGCCAAATAGAACAGGAATCCATTGGCACCTTCAAGACTACCAGAGGCGGACTGGCCATTTAACATACAGGGGAATTCCCTGGTGGGCCATTGCCTTGGAGAACTCCTGGTGGCCAGGGGAGAGCAGAGCCAAGCTTCAGGCACCACTGGGCTCAGACCCCCTCGCCAGCCATGGCAATCGGTGTCAACTTACCGGCTCTCTCCCCTTGTACCACTTTCTGTTTGGGGAATAAGGCTATGGGTGAGCCACTCCATTGTCAGCCCCCCTGAGCTGATTGGCCCTGCGGTGCTGGTTTATCGCTCCGCAGGGGCTGCTCAGCTTGGCTTGTTCCAGGGCCATTTTCACTTCCCAGTCCTCTCCGGCAATGAAATGTATTCCACCTTAAGCATTCTTGAGTCAAAGGTCACTTCAAGAGATGCATCAATGGACTTCAAGAGATGCTTGGAGCTCCTCTGACCTGGATAGCCCCAGCAAGCCCAATCTTGTCAGATCTAGGAAGCGAAGCAGGGCTGACCCTGGCAAGTACTTGGATGGGAGACCTCCAAAGAATACCAAGGTCAGGATGCAGAAGCAGGCTATCAAGCCACTTCTTTGAAAATACTCCATGCCCCAGTAGGGGTCACCATGACTTCCAGGCATGGGCACACACACAAACACACAATGCAAAAATACCAAGAGAGAGATGCTTGGAGCCATTTAAACCCCTGCTTTCTGCTCCCTGCCACTTTTCATGGGGAGCAGAAAGCAGGGGTTTAAGCTTTAAATGGCTCATGAACCAATACAAACCTCTCAGTTTGTGGTTTAGCCATGAACCTCAAACTGAACTGAATCGCAAAAATGCAGTTCATGCCCATCCCTACTTCTGAACCATCTTCAGACTCAGCCTGTGTAGAACTAGAGCTGCCAGTCTCCAGGTGAGAATTCCCAAGAATTACATCTCATGTCCAGACTACAGAGATCAGTTTCCCCGGGAGAAAATGGATGCTTTGGAGGGTGGACTCTGCGGTGTTGTACCCCGCTGAGGTCCCTGTCCTCTCCAGGCTCCACCCCCTAATCTCCAGGAGTTCCCCACTGTGGAACAGGTAACTCTACTTCACCCCCCGCTGATAGCAGCCAGGGGGGACCTGGAAATCCTATATAGAACAGCTAGAATGGAGTCCAGTAGCACCTTGGAGAACAACAATATTTCCAGAGTATAAGCTTTTGAGAGTTAAAGCTCCCTTATAGTCATTCAACATCAATGTGACGGGAGCATAGATTACTGGATCTAGTTCTTAGCAAATGTGTAGTAGCAGCAGTAGTAGCAGTAATAGTAGTAGAAGAAGAGGAGGAGAAGTTTGGGGTTTTACCCCACTTTTCTGTACCTTAAGGAGTCTCAAAGTGGCTTACCATCTTCTTCCCTTCCTCTCCCCACAACAGGCACCTTGTGAGGCAGGTGGGGCTGAGAGAGCCCTGAGAAAACTGCTCGTGAGAGAACAGCTCTGAGAGGACTTGTGACTGACCCATCACCACCCAGCATGCTTCATATACAGGAGTGGGGACTCAAACCCGGTTCTCCCGATCAGAGTCTGCCGCTCTTAACCGCTACACCAAACCGGCTGTTAACTCTGTGTGAAAGGGATCTCTCTTCATCCACTCAGAGGACGGTTCTTACTCGTCAGAAGGAAGCACCGGCCAAGTTCTTTTGCTCTCTGAGGAAGACAGCAAACCAAGTCCAGAGGAAAGATAAAGTTGTGACATTTTTAAGTAAAATCTCATGAGCATCAGCAAGCCAGAGAACTGCAGAAGGACACCGTCCGACTTTCCTCTTCCTCTTTCTCTTCATTTCCCTTCTGGCATAATGGCCAGTTAATCTCAGAGATCCCCCAAGACTCTGGGAAGCAGAACGGTCCTTACAAATGGAAGCCGGCCGTGGAAGAGACTTTATCTTTTTTAAAAATATATATATTGGAGCAACAGAAGAGACTTTATCTTTTTAAATATATATATATATATATTGGAGGAGCAGCAATAAATTGACTGCCAAGGCTGGAAGAGCATGTGAATTTGAATTTTTTATAAGGATTTATTATGTTTACAATATCCATTCCATTAAATCTCCAACCCCCTGAGCTAAGCGCCTTGTTTTATAATAAATTGTACCCGCACACACCAAGGCGGGGGGGAATAAAGGGGGGGACCCTTTCCTTTCTGTTAAAGAGCAGAGGCCCATTTTTATGAATTAGGATACTGCAGTCCTAAATTTTATATTATCTATAAACCAAGTGGTCTAAAACAAAACAGAGTCAAATCAATCGAATCTCAGAGTAGACGCAAGCAGAGTGTGTGGCTCGTGAATGTAATGGCATATCGCCCTCTAGTGGCTAGTGTGTTTTTTTCCCCTGGAGTTTGCTAATTGCAGGACTGAGCTGCAGTTTTTGTTGTTGTTTCCCATCTAATCACTAACTGGATCAGACTTGGTTCTGATAGGTAGCCGGGTGGGTCTGAAGCAGCAGAACACAGTTTGGGTCCAGCGGCACCTTTAAGACCAACAAAGTTTTATTCGAGGTATGAATTTTTGTGTGCAGGCCCGCTTCTTCAGGCTTGAGGCTTCACATTCAAGGCCCTGTTTCTGAAGCGGCCACTCATGGGGTTGCATGAATTTGGAGAGAAAAAATGAACGCCTCACAAAATCCCCGTTAAAACGTCGGTTGCAGGGGCTCCCTTCCTCCAGCTTTTTGGATTCAGTGCTGTTTTTACTCCAAAGGGAAATGGCTAACGCTGTGCAGGTGGCGTGCATTATGCGCCTCTCAGAGAGCTCTGCGTTCGCCGGTAACATGTGTTGCGCATTTATATAAAATCAAAGGCATGACTTACAAATACGTGATGACTATATGAGGGGGTTAAGGAGCAGGGCCTGCTCGCAGTAGCGGGCCCCATCAGAAGCCCCTGGGATGCCATTAGGGTTACCCTCCGGTTAATAGAGTTTGATATATTTGAAGACGTCTGGAGGAGAGCTGTAATGTGTCTGTCTTTGAGGGTGAAGGGAATGAATCCACAGAAAATGGAGTGCTGATTACTTTTGTGGCAGTTTTTAACTGAGAGCCAGTCTGGTGTAGTGGTTAGGAGCGCGGACTCTAATCTGGGAGAACTGGGTTTGATTCCCCACTTCTCCACATGCAGCTGCTGGTGTGACATTGGGTCAGTTACAAGTTCTTTCAGAGCTGTTCTCTCAAGGGCAGTCCTCGAAAGAGCTCTCTCAGCCTCACGTGCCTCACAGGGTGTCTGTTGTGGGGAGGGGAAGGGAAAGGAGATTGTAAACTGATCTGAGACTCCTTCGGGCAGTGAAGGGTAGGGTATAAGTCCAACTCTCCTCCTCCAACTCCTTTGCACTGGAAACAGAACTGCTAGGTTGCCTGCTACGGAAAACAACCTGTTGCCCTCAGAGTTTATGTCCCCCTCCCCCTCAATGTGAGGGACGGTTGAAAAATGGTGTCATAGAACACCATGATGTCACTTCTGGTTTCCGGCCTAGAAGTGACACCATGGCACCCAACAACACTCTAGGAATTAACCAGATTTCTATGGTAAAAACCACAGGGATTAGGGAAAATTCTTAGAGCATTGCCAGTGCCATGACATCCCTTCTGGGTCTGAAACTGGAAATGATGTTGTGGCATCACACAGCAGTGGTTTTCGAAGTTTTCATCCCCCACTGGTGCTTTGTAAGCAGCTTCAAGGAGAGTCCAGGTTCCCTTGCAAAAATTGGAACACCTTCTAGAAGCATTCTGAGACTTTGAAAATATCCTGCTGGCTTTTGCTAGGCAGGGTGGAAGTTCCACAGGCATATAGACATGAAAACAAGCTGCCTCCCAGTATGAGGCTGTGCAGCAGTTGTGCTGTGTGTTACTGGTTTGTTACACACCCACACACACACACCCTGGGGTGGTTCATTCTGCTGCCATCTAATCAGATGCTTTTCCAGTGGCCACTCCAGAACCAGGGCATTAAAAGATTTCACTGGCTTTCCCCACCTGGGGTCCCATGGCTCTAGGAGAAAGGAGGGGCTGTGGAGGAAAAAAAGTAATTAACACAGGTAAGATTTGTTGTCGCTGTTGTTTTAAAATAATTCCCATTCGTTTCGGCAGCCTCAAAGACGATAGGAGATAAATCAGCAGACAAGCTGGTAAATTCAGGGAGAAACACCGCCTCCTAAGCCCTTTACAGAAGAGAGATTAAAAGGAGCAGAGAGAGTGGGGAAGAGGGAGGGCAAGAAATGAGCTGGTTGCAATATGGAAGGGAGAGGGGCCTGCTCTGCTTTCCAGGCTAGCCTAAGAGAAGGAGCAGCTCTGGCTGGTGCTCTTGAAACAGCGCCTTCCAGATAGACTCCTGTGTCGGGGACTTCTCATCTACTGCCATCCCCCACCCCCACCCTTTGATAGTAGAAGCATTTCCAAAATTCTCCCCATCTGTGTTTGGGTTTGGGAGTTCCGAGTGACCTGCTCTCATTTATTGAATAAAACAGTCCGTCCGTCCGTCCGTCCGTCCTTCCTTCCTTCCTTCCTTCCTTCCTTCCTTCCTTCCTTCCTTCCTTCGAGATCCGTTAGATGGGATGGTTTAAACAGAGCACAAGAGGCAGGTCTCTCCGCTGGGAAAACACCCCACAAGTAAGCATATTGGTGCAATGATACATGCGATAACATCGCGATTGCTTTCTTTGCTGCATTTTATCAATCTGCACATCCTCATGATTTACAGAGAGGGAAACAAACGAGCAAAAGGAAGTGTAGAAAACTGCACCAGTTTCAGTACCAGCTCCAGTTCCAGAATTAACGAGAGCCAGTTTGGTGTAGTGGTTAGGAACGTGGACTCTGGGAGAACCGGGTTCAACTCCCCCCTCCTCCACATTAAGCCAGCTGGGTGACCTTGGGCCAGTCACAGTTCTCTGAGAGCTGTTCTCTCAAGAGCAGTTCTTGAAAGAGCTCTCTCAGCCCCACCTACCTCACAGGGTGTCTGTTGTGGGGAGGGGAAGGGAAAGGAGATTGTAAGTCACTCTGAGACTCCTTCGGGTAGTGAAAGGTGGAGTATAAATCCAATCTCCTCTTCTCTTCTCTTCTCATATTAGGAATTCAACATACAGCCCTGACCTTGATAGCCCAAGCTAGCCAACTCTCGTCAGACCTCTCAAGCTAAGCAGGGTCGGCTTCAGGTAGTATTTGGATGGGTGACCTCCAAGGAATACAAGGGCTGCTACACATATGCAGGCAATGGCAAACCACCTCTGAATATCTCTTGTGTTGCAAACCCTTTGGGGTTGCCATAAGTCAGCCACGGCTTGACGGTACTTTCCACCACCACGTTTTGGGATGCAACCCTGGCTAGCCTGAATTCTCCAGATCTTAGAAGCTAAGCAGGGTCAGCCCTGGTTAGTACTTGGATGGGAGACCACTCAGGAAGTCCAGGGCTGCTGACACAGAGATTGCAATGGCAAACCACCTCCTAATGCCTCTTGCCTTGAAAACCCTACAGGGGTTGCCATAAGTCAGCTGTGACTTGACGGCACTTTCCGCCACCACCATTCAAGATGCAACGCAGAGTGAAATTCTGGGCCAGTGAGGAACAGAACAGAAGAAACCTTCTAAGCTCTATTTGACATTTGCTGGGCAATCTGGTACTGCAGTATTCAAATCTCAACCCATTGAAAGCAATGGGCTTATTGGAGTAACTTTGCACAGGACTGCACTGTTAGTTTCGAACACTTTTCATCTGTGGCCGGTTGTGCTTCTAATATAGGGAAACCCACTCTGATGCTTTGGGAAGGGGTGGTACAAAGAAGAAGAAATAATGGGCTATTATCCAAACATTGAACACACACACACGAACAGATGAAGCTGCCTTGCATTGAATCAGACCCTTGGTCCATCAAGTTCAGTATTGTCTTCTCAGGCCAGCAGTGGCTTTCCAGGGTCTCGGGCTGAAGTCTTTCACATCACCTCCTACCTGCTCTTTTTAACTGTAGATGCCAGGGATTAAGCCTGGGACCTTCTGCACACCAAGCAAATGCTCTACCACTGAGCCACGGCCCCTTCCTTCTATGCTGCTAAGTGTGAAGCTTCCCTCCAAAACAAGGAGACAGGTGCAAAGGGGCTTACTGAAAAAGGAGGAAGAGGGTGTCTGTTGTGGGGAAAGGAAGGGAAGGAGACTGTAAGCTACTCTGAGTGAAGGGGAGGGTATAAATCCAACTCTTCCTCTTCTTCTTCACAGCAAGACAGCAATCTGTTTGCTGAGTGGGTTAGCTCACAGAGGGGGGTGACAAGCAAGGTTGCTTCCATGTCAAGCCTTGTTCAGCATGTTCCTTTTATCTGCTTCATTAGCTGACTCATCCCCTGAAGCCCAGGTGTTGCTTCTTACTGCTGTTTCCATTGACCTCCAGGTGCAAGCCCTTTGCCATCCTACTGGCTTGTCCTTCCTCCTCTTGTAACGACTCTGCTCTAGGAGTTAGCACTGATCGCTGTTGTACAATTAAACAGGCGCTTCTTTGTCTCTCTCGAGCTGTCAAGCACTCTCTCCATTTTCTGCACTCTGCTGGTTCAGGAGAAGCTGGCGGTGAGTGATGCTCTGATCTCTGTCCTATTTCTTTTGTCTCCTGCCAGAATGAGCAGCCTGGCTGGGAAGCATTCCTGATGCTTCTTTGACTGGATCTGCCTCTAGACCCAGCTGCTCAGGTGGGCATTCCACTGGTGCAGGGCATGATTCTTCCATTTCCTCATCTGCAGAGGAGGAGGCAGCTGGCTGGCTCATGACAACCTGGATGGAAAACCACTGAGGAAGTCTGGGGTTGCTGTGCAGAGGCAGGCAATGGCAAACCACCTCTGTTTGTCTCTGCCCTAACCTGGGTGGCTCAGGCTAGTCCAATCTCATCAGATCTCAGAAGCTAAGCAGGGTCAGCCCTGGTTAGTACTTGGACTTCCACCAAGGAAGTCCAGGGTTGCAACACAGAGGCAGGCAATGGCAAACCACCTCTGTTCATCTCTTCCCTTGAAAAAACCTCCGGGGTCACCAAAAATCAGCCATGACTTTACGGCCCTTACTGCCACCAAATAAACACTGTAAAACTGGAATTCCAAGCCAGTTTTGGAATCCATGAAAGGTGTCCAAAGATCAAACTACGATGCTAGAGTGCGTTTCCTTAACAGCGGAAAGAAAATAGCTGCTGTGGAGAGTTCCTTTCAGACTTATTGCACGACCCATTTTGCTGTATCCCCCAACCCTCTTCTTTCTTTTCTTTCTCTCCTTTGACTTCCTGGAATTAAACCAGTGATTCCCCCTGAGAAAGAACAAAGGGTCTCCTCTCATCATCGGCAGGGTGGAACACTTCCATTTTCCTTGTGTGCCACTGACTTGGTATGTTGACTTGATGGTCCAAGTTCTTCTCAGCTATAATCCATCTAGCTGTCTTTCCCCCTAAAGGGCAAGAACACTTTTATTATAGGCCAAAATAACAGATACATGCTTCTGGGATCACAGGGTTGTCTTTTGTGGAGGACTTCAGAACTCCTGCCAAGTGTTAAACTCTTTTGGAGGAAAACAGTTGTCGTAGAGATTCCATGCAGAGCAGATTCTTTTCTGGGAGGCCGATGGCTTCCTTCCTTTCATCCAGAGCTTGTACGGGAATCATCAATCACCATCGACATCATAACAGCCTTGGTCCTACTATACAACTTGCCAATATTCAAAGCCTCCATTTCAACCAAATGCAAAAAAGGGGACTTCTTGCTTTCTGGTGTCTTTGTTCCTTTTATGAATAAAAAACTAATACAGTAAAACACGTTTATTTATTAAAGAATGTACGATCCCAGTTCACACATTGCCCACACATCATTTGAATTTTCTAGACTTCATTACTGCACACTAGATGGATGGCAGGATCAACTGAAAATGGTGTTTTGATTGAGGGGCTGTGAAGAACTCTCTCTCTGATGACCCATTCATACAACCAAGTTATTCTCAAGAGATAGCAAACGACAATCTGCATGTGTGAACGCAATTATTTGGATGGCATTCTGCTCACCAGTAGTGAAGAGGGAGCTGATCTTTAGAGCAGTTTGGGTGTTCATGAGAATCTTGCACCTGTTTACCAGATTACTTTTTTGCGTATTAGAATGATACAACCCAGTACAGTCCAATCAGATAGATGCCATGCACAGGCATTCTCACTTAGCCTGGTGGTGGTGGTGGAAACTGCTGTCAAGTTGCAACCAACTTATGGTTGAGACAAAGAGAAGTAGTTTGCCATTTCCTGCCTCGGCATAGTGACCCTGAACTCCCTTGGTGGTCTCCTGTCTAAATACTAACCAAGATTGGCCCTGCTTAGCTTTTGAGATCTGATGAGATGGGGCTAGCCTGGGTCATCCAAATCAGGGCACTAAGGCTGATGGGAAACTTAGAGCCATCTTCCACCCTGGTCAGAGCTGTGTTGTCACTGGTCTGTGTCCTACCACTTCTCCCTGCAAAATTTAAACCCTTCCTCTGGCCTAAGGACACATTCTCTTATTTCTGTGGCTCTCCCTTCAGTGAAAGAGCCATTTCAGGTAGAGTAAGACTGATCTTCCACAGCCACTGCTCCACCCCCACTCCTCCCTTTGCCCTGATTCTAAGTGTCAATTTCCCACTATTTGCCCTACGGCCGCATTTTGCCCTGCAGCTTCGCCTGATTTCCACCACGTCTACTCAATCCTGTTTTTTGAGGATAGAGTAGACGTGGCGGAAATCGGGCGAAGCTGCAGGGCAAAATGCAGCCGCGCAGCAAATAGTGGGAAATGGACACTTAGGAGCGGGGCAAAGGGAGGAGCGGGGGCGGAGCAGCAGCTGTGGGAAATCAGTCTAAGGCTCCTTAGACTGGAGGAGGAGGAGATTGGATTTATACCCCACCCGTCACTACCTGAAGGAGTCTCAGAGCATCTTACAATCTCATTTCCCTTCCCCTCCCCAACATAGACACCCTGTATGGCAAGTGGGGCTCAGAGAGTTCTCTCAAGAACTGCTCGTGAAAGAACAGCTCTGAGAGAACTTGTGATTGACCCAAGGTCACACCAGCAGCTGCAAGTGGAGCTGTGGGGAATCAAACCCGGTTCTCCCAGATTAGAGTCTGGGAGCCAGGCAGCAGTATAAATAGTCAGAAAATCCATTGGTCAGCCCATTATGAACCAGCACTGTATGGGGGGGGGGGGGGCGGGGAGAAGAGTCTCACCACTTGGTGTTTGTTTTAAGTCTGTGTTACAAAGAAAGTTATTTTCATGCATGCTTATTTCCACATGGTCTTATGGGAACCACAGGACTCCCCCATGTCATTTCAACACCTAACACCAACCGGCATCCATGACCCCCTGGGGAAGATTGATTTCATCAACTGCACAGGCACAAAAGCTGCTTGCAAGGCAGACGGAGATTAAACAGAACCACCAGACCTTCTACACAACCACAAAGCTGTTTGGTGACTGTTCAGATCACATAATGGTGAGGTGATGAGACCTGAGGATTGACTCATGAGTACGTACCCCTACCAAAAACGTCCACCATAAAGGCCAAAGCATCCCTTTTGTGAACTGCCCCATGTGGTTTTAAGAGTGTCGTTGTAGCATAGGGTTGCCAGGTAGAGCTGCCAGCTCCAGGTTGGGAAACTCTTGGAGATTTTGTGGTGGGGCCTGGGGAGGACATGGACCTCAATGGGGGACAGTGCCATAGAGTCCATCCTCTAAATCTTCCAATTTCCCCAGGGGAACCGATCTCTGTAGTCTGGAGGTGAGCTGTAATTCCAGGGGATCCCCAGGCCCTACCTGGAGGCTGGCATCCCTAGTTCTACCCAGGCTGACCCTGAAGATGGTGCAGAAGCTTCAGCTGGTATAGGAGGAGGCTGGCATCCTTATCTCCCCCCTTATTTGAAGATGCTGGACCCCTTTTCCAATAGGCTGTTGCTTCCTGTAAACAGCGGAGGAAGCAAAGTGCAAGAGAGATGAGTGTTGAATCATCCCGCTGGCTCCAAAACCCTACCGCCCTGCAGAGACTCTTGACCCCTGAAGGGAGGTCATGTAATGCAAAAGGGGGGGGGGGGCGTGGAATAAAAAAAGAAGGCTGAACTCAATTTTAGTGCAGAGTGGGCGGAAAACCTGGATTAAAAATGATGATTGAATTTGACTGTAGTGCAGAATTGCTTGGAGGACACCGCGGTGAACATGGATTAAAAGGAGAGTGCGGAAAGGGCCCTAGACTCTCACAATGCTTGGCTGTGCAGCAGCCACTTCCTCCCAGTTTGGGAGTAGTGGTTAGAAGCGTGTTTGGTGTAGTGGTTAGGAGCGCGGACTCTAATCTGGGAGAACCAGGTTTGATTCCCCGCTCCTCCACATGCCGCTGCTGGTGTGAACTTGGGCCAGTCATAAGTTCTTTCAGCTCCCCCTACCTCATAGGGTGTTGGGACCATCAGATCCTGTCACTGCTAAAATAGAATCCAAGTTGGAGCAGATACAAGAGATTTCATCCACAAAGTGTTGAGGGAAATGGTGGTCGTGGGAGGTAGAGCAGTCCACCTCCTGCTGTAGGCGAGAACCCCGTAGGATCCTTACCAGCCAGGAGAGCTCCACAAATATTTCTCCACCATCATCCTAACCATCTCACCTGCCTTTCCAATGGCCCTTTTTGCACTGAGAGCTTGCTCCGGAGAATCCGAGGACTCAAGCCTTAAGGGTTGACTTCGCAGTCGCACGCGTTCCCTCTGCACTATCTGTCCCTCCTCCAGTTTATTTTTGTCTTTTGTATGCATTCGACATCTACAAGCAAAACCCATGTTTTCTGAGCTAACCGCCTGCTTTGTCTAAGATGAAGAGAAAGGCAAACATCTTTCAAAACTTTTAACAGCAGACCCAATCCGTCCCTCCCCCCCTGCATGATTCTGCAAAAAGAAAGGGAAGGGAGGGGGAAATCCAGGCCCCCACATGCAAGATTGACACATTTGGGAGCAGGGAATCCCCTAGTCCTTTATATTTACTGATTCCTTCTTATGCTCTCTCTTGCTTTTTTAAAGTTTACCTGAGCAGGAGGACATGTCCTCTTTTGTCTTTGGAGAAGGAGGAAAAGAAAACAGAACAGGGAGGGAGCGCTAACCTAAAAAGAGAGAGGTGGAAACGGGGGAGGGCAGTGGGCAGCCACAGAAACAATTCTACTTTAGAAAAAATTAGTAATTTGAAAGCAGAGGAGAACAAAGAATCACAGCAAAAGGAGTTCTGGTAGCTGCGGGGCAACAGTGTGCTGGAAATGGTCCGAATGCCGATTCCTGTAAAAAGAAACAAGAAAAAGCCCCAGCACAAACTGGAAGTGAAAGCAGGAGGTAATGGAGAACAGAAGAATAGGATGCACTCAGATACTGAGGCAAAATACAGGTGCAGAAAGGGCCAATGTCAGCAGCCATTCAGTAAACTACAGGGTTGCCCAGGCTTTTGGATCTGAGAGAGGTTGCCCAGGGACAGTCATGTCAATTGTCTGGGTCATTTCATTCCAGCAGTCATCCAGAGCATCAATACCACAGCATGACCATATCAACAGGAAATCCCTTAATGCTGTCTGAAAATTCTTCAGATCCATCCGGCTGTGGGAGTGGATCATCTTAATCGATCTCCCACGCTTGCACGGCCTTGGAATCCCTTTAATTCTAAACCCCAGGAGGTAGCACTGGGTCCATGATAAGGGAAAATATTGGAGAGCATTTCACGGGAGGGGGTTGTGGCTCAGTGTCAGGACTTCTGCTTTGCATGCAGGAGGTCCCAGGTTCAATCCCTCGCATCTCCATTTGGAAGGACCCGGTAGTAGGTAATGTGAAAGACCTGCACCTGAGACCCTGGAGAGCCACTACCAGTCTGAGGAGACCACATTCGTTTTGATGGACCAGTGCTCTGATTCTGCATAAGGCAGCTTCCTATCTTCATGATATCAGATAATGCTGATCCAGACCTAGAACCAGTGGATATTTTTTCAGGTCGGCAATATCCAGTTGCACACCTGTATTAATCACACCTGGATAGGAGGACATGATCCAAACCAGGTGTTTTTCAAGATCGTTAGACAGCCGTAAGGTCCAGATGGTGAAGCTCTAGCCTCAAGGGTCAGCCATGATACGTTGGCTTGGGAAACCACCTTCCATCCAGAGACATCTCAAGCTGTTCACTAATCTCTGGTTATCCTTAAGCAAAAACTCATGCTATTCCAGAATACTCAGACAGGGCTTACCCAGATTTATGTAAAGAAGTCACCTCAAACATAGCAACATGAAGTTGGTGAAAAAAAAATGGGTTCTTTCAAGAGCAAATCAGAAAGGATCTCAAAAATCTTGCTTTGCCTCAAAGTGACCCGGTAGTCCCACACTGCTGATGGAAACAGGTGGCTCCAACCAGCAACTGCTGAATGGTTAATGGGATACATTGTCCCACTGACAATTCTGATTGGATGGGGCAATGCCACCAATGTGACTTCAGCCTCAATGTCTTCCTTTTATGGAAGTTGTGGGGAGGGCATTCATTTCTCTGTCCCTGATTTGTCTCTTTTAGACCATTTCCCACATCGTTTTAGGCCACTCATAAATTATATGTCCCTTGTACATCATTTGTACATTAAAATAACACAAAAATAACATTAAAAAAGCACTCTCTTTATACGTGTATTTTAGCTGCCAGTTCCTGCAAAGCAGGACCGAAAATGTGCAAGTAATTCATTCCATCTTAATCTTTGAAGAGGGTTTCAACTGCCGTCATTCATTTTCATTCATACATCAGCAGACATTTCTGTGGCTAATCTTTCAAAACAGATTTAGACAAATGAAAACAAACTTGATAAAGTGTTTCCCGAGAAGCAGACATCAAATCACGTTTGTCTTTTGTTCTAAAACGAGTTTACAATTAGGTGAGTTGAAGTACTTCTGAAGACATCATTTTCTGTCACTAAAGGGTGTAAGAGGGATGAACCTGTTGCCCTGCAGAACTCCACAGGTCTCTCCCAGTCAATGGATCAAGCGGAGAGGAGGTAGCGCTCTGGTGTACTGTGAAGGAACATTTCTGAAACTGTGCTTCCTATTTGCCTTAAGAAAATGGCCTTCAGGGTTAAAAACAGAACAGAAGTCTAGTGGCACCTTTAACATTTATGAGCTTCTATTAAACAGAGCTCACTTCTTCAGATACAATGGCAAGAAAGACGCTCATTTACCTCATTACAGAAATTACAGAAACAGAAAATTACAGAAGGGGGAAAGAGGGAGGAGTTAAGCAGAGAGAGGCCTGGCATGATTCATATGGTGAGGTTCTTTCTCTGCGGAGTTGAACACAGCTTGATAATGGTAGAAAATAGCTCCAGCAGAACCCCCAACTACAGAATAGGTTTTGTCATTTGCGGTTCAAGGTGGCAGAGACCTCGATGCCTCTCAGGGGAAGAAAAAGAAATATGAGCAATTCTGATGAAAACTAACAAGAGTTTCAATATATCCCAGTGTCTCAGGGATAAGTGTCAGGAGGGAGGAGGAGGAGGCGGCTCTGAGAGAACTTGTGACTGACCCAAGGACACACCAGCAGCTGCATGTGGAGGAGTGGGGAATCAAACCCAGTTCTCCCAGATTAGAGTCTGTGCTCACTAACCACTACACCAAACTGGCTCTAAAACTGGGGGGATGTGTGTAAGGGGAGGGAGAGCTCTGTAGAGGGTGGGCAGGGTACAAAAAACATTGTACTCATTGTACCTTTGGAGTTAGATTCAAATATATGCAATTGGATTCCAAGCTTCCCTTGTAATAAACATAAGTCACACCATTTTGTTTCCTTGCATCATTCTTTTCCCTGTAAAAAGCACATTTTCATGCTCTTTGTGTCTCTATTGCCTATAGTTTGTATAGAAATAGTATAGAATTTGTCCACACACATATAAATGAAAAACAGCAAACTGACATAGAAAAGATATCAAACGGCAAAAGAGAGAGATAAACGTTACCAAGAAGAGGGCCAAAACCAGTCATACAGAGAATACACAGGTTCAAAAGACCATAAAGCGTCATAGGCTGTGATCACACGCAGTAAATAATCCACTCTCAATCCATTTTCCAACTGGATTTTTACTGTGTCAACTAAGGCTGCCAAGTCAGCCTGGGGGGCGGGGGATCCCCCGCTATAGGGGTTCCCGATCCGCCGGCCAGCATTCGGCCGGCGGGGGGAACCCCACCCCCACCCCAGCGTATTGACGTCACTCGGAAGTGATGTCACCACGTTGGAGACATTGCCAGGGCGACGCTCTGGCAATCGCCCCCAACGTGGTGACGTCACTTCCGGGTGATGTCACTGGGTGCGCGCACAAAGCGCGCGCGCCAGGGAGGCTCCCAGACGGCTCCCGGGCAGCGAAGGACTCCCCCCCCCCACCAAATCGTAATTTCGACTTGGCAGCCCTAGTGTGAACTGGCAAAATCCAAATCAAAAGGGCATTGAAAGTGGATTGAAAGTAGATTATGTGTGACCGCAGCCATAGAGAGCCAGTGTGGTGCAGTGATTAGGAGCAGTGGACTCAAAGCTAGAGAACCAGGTTTGATTCCCCACTCCTCCATGTGAAACCTGCTGGGTGACCTTGGGCCAGTCACCGTTCTCTCAGAACTCTCTCCGCCCCACCTACCTTGCAAAGGGACTGTTGTGGGGAGAGGAAGGGAAGGCGATTGTAAGCCGCTCTGAGTCTCCTTTGAGTAATGAAGAGCAGGGTATAAAACCAACTCTTCTTCTTCTTATAGAACCATAGAATCAGAGAGGTGGAAGGGGCCATCTAGGCCATCTAGTCCAACCTCTTCTCAGTGCAGGATCAGCCTAAAGCAGGGGTGGGCAAACTGTGGCTCGGGAGCCGCATGCGGCTCTTTCACATATATTATGTGGCTCCCAGCAGGGCGGCTGGGGAAGCTAAATGTCATTAGCAAATAAATATCATTGGACAAATTAATATCATTATCAATATCTGCTTTTACCCCTTTTGTTATTATTTTTGGCAGTCTCATTTAATGTTGATAAAAAGCAAATTTGCTTATTTTCCAATAAAAGCAGGTAATATTTGTTCACGTCTTGTGGCCCTCAAACATCTGATGTTTATTCTCTGCGGCTCTTACGTTAAGCAAGTTTGCCCACCCCTGTTGTAGGTGGCTCTTACGCTGAGCAAGTTTGCCCACCCCTGGCCTAAAGCATCCCTGACAAGGGTTTGTCCAGCCGCTGCTTAAGGACTGCCAGTGAGGGGGACCTCACCACCTCCCGAGGAAGCAGATTCCACTGTGGCACAACTCTTACTGTTGCACAGCTCTTCTTCTTCTTCTTCTTCTCTTTTCTCTATCATTTATTTTAATATCCTGGATCTTGGGGGATTGGGCTCTGTGCTCCTTTTCAGGCACATTTCTAAGTCCTTCACTCTCTCTCTCTCTCTCTCCCTCTTTATGCAACTATTTCGATTTTAACCCTGAAATACATTATTCAGGAAGACAGAGCGACCAAGGGGGAGAAAGGTAGATGTGGAATTTAAAATGAAAAAAGCCCAATTCCGATCACATTCTTTTCAAGGATTGCAACTAACAGAAGACAGTCTCCCTGGAGTGATGGGGATACAGTCAGTTTCCTTGATTCCAGCCCTGTTCACTCATTTCTTGGGAGGGGAATTAAAAGACTGAGAGGGTTTCTTCATATGTTTTATTTATAACTGCTGCAGAAAGGCCTTTTCAACATCATTCACAATGTGTGAAGGGTGGCCGGGGGGGGGGGGGGGGATAAACAAAAGACTGAGCACACCCCAAAGTGTTTAAAATTAAATGATGTTTCAGCACAAGTAAGAAAGGGTGTAATTTTGAAGTGTACTGATGGATCACAGGCCAGTGGTTAAAATAAACAGGAGTCACGTGACCTTGGGCGATTTTGCATCTGACATTCGGTCCACATTTTCTCAACACCGAGGAAAAGATGCAGCTCAAAACCACATTCAGATACCCCGGGGCAACGCCGTACTGACTGAAAAGTCACGCCTGAACGGCTACAAATCTATGCAGAAGGTACCATAAAACCCAATGGTCAAAGAAAGTGAAAGCGGCGTGCAGTGTAGAGGGTACCATAAAATCCAGTGATCAAAGAAAGTGAAAGCAGCATGCACTGCAGAGGGTAATTTCTGTTCCAAGGTGGGTTTCGAAAAACAACAGAGGGAAAAGCCAGTGCAGAATTGCCCACTTCAAATAACCTTTTTCTAAAATCCAGTATAAGCTTTTATAGACTCAAGTCCACTTCTTAAGGTACTCTGTTCCATGAAAGGAGTCTCAGAAAATAGCCATGTTGACCTGTGGTGGAACAGCTTAGTTTGACTCCAGCAGCACCTTGGAGTCCAACTAGATTTTGGGCATATGGGCTTTCAAGAGTCGAAGCTCCCTTCGTCAGATACAAATAGGAATGGAGACCACTGAATCCTTATACCCCAGTTTGAAGGCAGCAGAGGTGTTGCAAGGAAAGGAGTCAGGATGCAGAGGTACAATGTAAAATGCAATTGCTTGATTAGAGCAGGGGAGAAATGCGTAGGAGGCAGCAAATTAACATCTGTTGCAAGAGAAGCCTTTTCTAATTTTCTGCCCCTATGCATTTCTCCCCTGCTCTAATCAAGCTGATGGCATTTTCCATTGCATCTCTGCCTCCTGACTCCTTTCTTTGTAGCACCCCTCCCACCTTCAGACTGGGATATTTGGAGATTCCGGGGGTGGAGCCTGAGGAGGGTGGGGTTTGGGGGAAGGGAGGGAATTCAGTGAAGTACAATGCCATAGAGCCTGCCTTCCAAAGTGGCCATTTTCTCCAGGTGACCTGATCTCTGTCCCCTGGAGATCAGTTGTAATAGCAGGAGATCTCCAGCTGCCACCTGGGGATTGGCAAACCTATCTGTGGTGAGGGTGCAGAAGAAAACAGATGGTGAAGAAGAAGAGATTGGATTTATACCCTGCCCTTCACTATCTGAATGAGTAGGCGAAGGTGCCTTGCAATCTCCTTTTCCTTCCCCTCCCCGCAACAGTCCCCCTGTGGGGTAGATGGGGCTGAGAGAGCTCTTTCAAGGACTGCTCTTGAGAGAACTGCTTGTGAGAGAACAGCTCTGAAAGAACTTATGTTATGACTGAGGTCACACCAGCAGCTGTATGTGGAGGGGTGGGGAATCAAACCCTGTTCTCCCAGATTAGAGTCCACACTCCTAACCACTACGCCAAACTGGCTCAGCTGCACAACAGCCTTCCCTGTCCAGTTACTACAGCAGTGCAGGTAGTCATACACTTGGGTCTGACCGCCAGAGTCCTCAATTTGAGAAGAATGGCCTGTTTACAAGGAGGAAAGGCAAAGGCATTCATGAGGAAACGGGACAGACAAAGCCATGCTCTCCAGCATTCCCAACGTTTGAAATGTTCAAAAGGGAGTGTAACATCTCTGGGTTGCGATGTGGCGGCAACCAGCTTTTCCTCCTATTTGGCAGCGAGGGGCAAAGTGACAGTCTGGAACTGGCTCAAGAGCAGCAGGTGCCCATCTGCAAGGACTTGGCACTGACTGTCGGAACAAAGCGGAGCAAAACATTGCTATCTTCTCGGCAATGGGTTTGGGTTTTTTTTAGAAGGAAACATTGTCCTTTCCTGGCACTGAGAGGACAGATCTGAATTTAGACTCCTTGAACCTAGATCAAACCTGGAGCCAAGTTGGGGCTTTTCTTTCTTTCTTTTTTTTTGACAGTCCACGGGTACAGATTTATGTCTTACATTTTTAAATTCCCATTAAAAGAACGAGGGAGAACTGACGCACTGGGAGCTCTTGGATCTCCTTGACGCTCTGGAGGCTGTGATGTTTATAAGTGTACACACAATTTATTTAATTATTTACTTACTTACTTATGAGATTTATACCCCGGCAGGCTCAGGGCGGCTTCCAACAAATTTGTTACAATTAAAACTGTAAAACATAAAACATACAGTACACAGTAGATCAATAACAAGATGGCACAGCTTTGTAGCTATATCTGATCAGCATCACAGATGGTACCCCCCTTCTAGTTGGGGCAGAGTGATCGAGGTTGGCGGGTTCCGATAGTAGGGCCAGGCTGTAAAATCGAGGCGGCCCCTTCTTAAAAGCCTGGCGGAACAGCTCTGTCTTGCAGGCCCTGTGGAACTGTAAAAGGTCCCACAGGGCCCTGACGTTATCTGGGAGCTTGTTCCACCAGTGCGGGGCCACCACCGAAAAAGCCCTGGCCCTCGTGACCGCCAACCGGGCCTCCCTCGGCCCCGGGACAACCAGGCGATTTTGGGATCCCGACCTCATCGCTCGCTGGGGTACGTATGGGGAGAGACGGTCCCTCAGGTAGATAGGTCCCTGGCCATATAGGGCTTTATAGGTAAGAACCAGCACCTTGAACCTTATCCGGTATGCTATAGGCAGCCAGTGCAGTGCTTTTAAGGTGGGCTGGATGTGCTCCTGCATGGGAAGGCCCATCACCAGCCTCGCCACAGCATTCTGCACCAGCTGCAGCTTCCAGATTTGGGACAAGGGCAGCCCCATGTAGAGAGCGTTACAGTAATCCAATCTTGAGGTGACCAAAGCATGGATCACTGTAGCCAGGTCGTTGCGTTTAAGGAAGGGGACCAACTGCTTGATCAGCCGCAGATGGTAGAAGGCCAACCTTGCAGTGGCTGCTACCTGGGCCTCCATTGTTAACAAGGAGTCCAGAAGCACTCCTAAACCCCTAACCTCCAACGCTGGCACCAATGGCGCCCCATCGGAGGTCGGGAGAGGGATCCCCACCCCTGGACCACTCCGACTCAGGCATAGGACCTCCGTCTTCGTTGGATTCAATATCGACTCTGCCTAAGCCAACCAGCCACAGCTTTCAAGGCCAGGTCCATGTCATCTGGGCTAGAGTCTGACTGGCTGCCCAATAACAGATAGAGCTGGGTATCGTCAGCATATTGATGACAGCCCAGCCCATGGCTTCGGGCAATCTGGGCGAGGGGGCGCATACAGATATTAAACAGCGTTGGGGAGAATACTGCTCCCTGTGGCACTCCGCAGACCAACAGGTGTCTTTGGGAGAGCTGTTCCCCAACTGCCACCCTCTGTCCCTGGTCTTGGAGAAATGAGGAAAGCCACTGTAAGGCCAACCCCTGAATCCCAGTGTCAACAAGGCGGTGGGTCAGTAACTGATGGTCAACCGTGTCAAACGCCGCCAACAGGTCCAACAACATCAGTATCACCATGCCACCCCGATCCAGATGCCTCTGGAGGTCATCTGTGAGGACGACCAGCACCGTCTCTGTCCCATGGCCTGGTTGAAACCTGGACTGGAAGGGATCTAATATGGGGGCATCATTCAAAAAGCTGCCTTCTCGATCAATTTACCCAAATAGGGTAAGTTAGAAACCGGCCGATAGTTGGCTAATTCAGCTGGATCCAATGATGGCTTTTTCAAAAGGGGGGCGTACGACCGCCTCCTTTAGGGCACTAGGGAACACCCCTTTTGCAAGGGATTTATTCTGCATCTTTTTTTAATGATTCCCTCTGACATATTGTAAGCAAGTGGCACCGCATTGGAGTACGTGGGACACTTGCTAATACAACGAAATGTTCTTTTATCCTCTTGTTACCACCCTAGTGGCCGGCTGGGGAAAGCAGGTGTTCACCTGCTCTCTTCTGCTCCTGAGCACCACCACTCCAGATGGCCAGGAAGTGATATTACAGCAACTCTTATTTTAACAATCACAGTATTATCCCCTGTACACACTCCCGGAATGGTATATAGTCCAGTCTCATAAGATCTCAGAAGCCAAGCAGGATTGGTACTTGAATAGGGGTCAGGCAGCAATTTTTCTCCAGGCCAGTTGGCCAGGGATCCTGGAGGCTTTTGCCATCTTCTTGGGAATGGAGCAGGGGTCACTTACTGGGTGTGTATGTGGGGGGGAGTATTTGTGAATTTCCTGCGTTTTGCAGGGGGTTGGACTAGACAACCCTGGAGGTCCCTTCCAACTCTATGGCTGCGATCGCACGCAGCTTTAGATCCAACATAGCTGTGAATGCCTGATGGATCTAAAGGAGACAATCAGATAGCAACATCTGGGAAAGGTCCCGCAGTCGTCAGCAACCCATGCTGCCCCACCACAGAAGTGGAGTTAAAAGACACCGGGGAAAGTCCGGCTCCAACTGGCTACGATGGGCCATAGACAGACTTTCCTCTGTCTGATCACTCAAGCACACTCTCATGCCATTGGGATGGTCTGATCATTCCATCCCGACTCTGTGCCATTATTTCCCCCCCCCCCTTTGCGGTATGCACATCATCGCAAACTCCATAGGGAGCCCTCAGTGCAGAGGTGCGATTCCTCATTTAAGTGCATGGGAAACAAATGGCAAAAAAAGAAATTACTCACCCGCGGTTGCATCTGATCACACAGTGATGGGCTGAGCCCACAGCTTCAAAGGGATGGGTGATCTCGCAACTGTGTGTCAAATCCCTCCAGAGGAAATAGCCTCGCTTACCTTCCACTCCAACTGGCATGTGACCACAGCCTATGGTTCTATTAATCTGTTGTGGAACTGGGGCCTCAACTGAGCCTGTCCCTTGAACAACCTATTTTGTATTCATTTCCATAGCTGAATCTTTGGTTTCCCAAGATGCTTCAGGACTCAGCCAGTGCTTTAGCCTTTGTGATATAGATTGCCCGGTACACGACTTTTGCCTTAGGGGTGTTTATACATTCCAGGGGTGAGCGGTGCCACTCTTGAAGTCTCAGCATATCGTTATCAGTGTTATCCCGACCTCCAAGAAATAGTCACTCTGATCAGGATTCACTCTGGTCAGGAAGTAAACATTCATCTTGCCAAGAAAGGGAGTGGTCTGATTTTGGCCAGAGGTCATCCCATTTCTGATCGGCAGCCCCTTTGGATCCTAAAGGTATATCATATCAGTGATGGCAGTTGTACAGGGCTGTCCTTGGCCAACAATAGGGTTGCCAATCTCCAGGTGGTGCCTGGGGATCTCCTACAATTACAACTGATCACCAGGTGACAGAGATCAGTTCGCCTGGAGAAAATGGCGGCTTTGAAAGGTGGAATCTGTGGCATTATACCCCACTGAAGTCCCTCCCCTCCACAAACCCCACCATCCTCAGGCTCCATCCCTAAAATCTCCAGGTATTTCCCAACCCAGAGCTGGCAACCCTAGCCAACAGCCCCCTTAAGGCCTTGGGGGAGACCCTAGGCTTGCCAGACCCATTGCCCGATTTGGAGGGGTTCCTTTCTGCCAGCCAGCCAGCTGGCAGGTGGGGAAAGCCCTGCCCTCAAGAGCAACCACCCAGCCTCCCCTCCCCAGCAGCATTTAAAGGAAGGCTTTAAACACTGCTGGGGAGAGGTGGGGACTTGGCGTGCAGGCGTGGGCGGACTTCCCTCTTCCGCAGCAGGGTTTAAAAAGACCCTTTAGACCAGGGGTGGCCAACCTTGCTTAACGTAAGAGCCACATAGAATAAACGTCAGATGTCTGAGAGCCGCAAGACAGGAACAAATATCACACACACGTTTTTATTTTTAAAAATATGCAAATTTGCTTTTTATTAACATTAAACGGGACTGCCAAAAATAAAAACAAACGAGGAAAACCGGTTATTGATAATGATATTACTTGTTTGCTAATGATATTGAGAGAGAGAGAGAAAAAGAGAGAGATGGAAAGAAAGAATTAAAGAAGTGGAAAGAGAGAGAGAGAAACTAGGAAAGCAAATAGATGGGAGGAAGGAAGGAAGGAAGGAAGGAAGGAAGGAAGGAAGGAAGGAAGGAAGGAAGGAAGGAAGGAAGGAAGGAAGGAAGGAAGGAAGGAAGGAAGAGAGAAAAAGCATGCCTCCCCTTTGCTTCCCCAGCTGCCCTGCCAGGAGCCGCACAATATGTGTGAAAGAGCCGCATGTGGCTCCCGAGCCACAGGTTGGCCACCCCTGCTTTAGACGCTGCTGGGGAGAGGCGGGGGCCTCCGTTCCCCAACATGATGACGTCACTTCTGAGTGATGTCATCACACTGGGGACTCCCCACCCCCTCCCGTAGTGCCCCCCCAAGTCCCCCGCTGGGGACTTTAAGGGACCTGGCAACTCTAGAAAAGCCGGAATATATTCCTGATAAACATATTTACGATTGCCCTAATTTTCTAATAAGTAACGGTTATTTTGTTTTGTTTTTTTTAAAAAAGAAGAGTTCGCAGAGAAAGGCAACGGCAAACAACCTCTGCTTACTCACTTGCCTTGAAAACCCTACGGGGTCTCTATGAGTTGGCCGCATCTTGAAGGTATTGTACACACAGAGACACACTCCCCCAGGGACATGGGAGCCACACCCCTGTGGGGCTAGAAGTTTTTTGTGTGTATCTGTGTGAATACCCAACGACATGAGCCTTGTTTGCATATTCTGTGTGTGTGCACAAGTGATAAGTATTGAGAAGAAAAAGAAGAGATTGGATGTATACCCCACCTTTCACTACCCAAAGGAGTCTCAGAGGGACTTACAATCCCTTTCCTTTCCCCACAACAGACACCCTGTGAGGTAGGTGGGGCTGAAAGAGCTCTTTCGAGAACTACTCATAAGAAAACAGCTGTGAAAGAACTTGTGACTGACCCAAGGTCACACCAACAGCTGCATGGGGAGGCATGGGGAACCAAACCCAGTTCTCCCAGATTAGAGTCCGCACTCCTAACCACTACACCAAACTGGCTCTCTTGAGGGCAGACAAGGTCCACAACAGCAAGCTCTGCCCCCAGCCTACACTGGTGAACTGGAAGATACGCACACCATTTAATTGTTCGTTTGTTTAGAATATATAAATGCCTCCTCTCCAGAGCCCTGCTCAAGGTAGCTCACAACTAAGATAACAAAACAAAACTATTAAAATGTGCCCATTAAAAACAAAGCCATTAAAACATAATTATTTGTTTAAAAAAAAACAGACAGGCCAACACCATTACAATAACCCACTAGAAAACTGGCTCATACCAGGACATAATGACAGCATAAAACGCACACTGAGCATACTAGAATAACATAGATAAAATTATCCTTGCGTCAGGAACAGACCATAAAAGGTTTAAAAGCTCAAAGCCCTTAGCTGAAGCCTGGGTAACAAAAGGATGTTTCAGCCTGGCACCTAAAGGTAGGTATCATATGAGCCTCATGGGGAGGTGCTCCCTTTCTCTGGTCACCACATAGGGCTGCCAAGTCACCCCGGAGGGTGGGGAATCCCCCGCTACAGGGGTCCCCAATCCGCCGACCCGGATTCAGCCAGCGGGGGGAACCCCATCCCTGAAGTCGCCTGATCAGGATGACTGCCCCAGCATGATGACATCACCCGGAAGTGATGTCATCATGCTGGGCACGTTGCCGGGGCGACGCTGTAGCAATCGTCCCAAAAACTCTATGATACCATAGAGTTTTTGGGCGATTGTCAGAACGTCGCCCCGGCAACATGCCCAGCATGATGACATCACTTTCAGGTGACGTCATCATGGCACGCACACACAAAGTGCATGCGCGGACCTCCAGGACAGTGGGCTGGACTTCCCTGCTTTCACGGAGGTAAGACTTGGCAACCCTATCACCACACCTGCCTTACTTCTTCAGGCTGGGGCACAGAAAATGTGCTTGAAAAGAAGACCTTAGCAGGCAGGATGGACCATAGGCAGGGCTCCTTTTGTAGAAAAAACCCAGCAGAAACTCATTAGCATAATAGGCCACACCCAACTGCAGAAACTCATTAGCATATTGGGCCACACCCCCATGCTCAAATTCCCTCAAAGATTAATAGAAGTACTATAAAGGAGAACTGTGTCCAGCTGGCACACTGGCAGAGCCTCCCCCCCAGCCCCATTCCTAGCTCGCTCTCCGAGCTAGGAAAGGCCTGGGGTGGGGGGGTCCAGGGAGGCATTTAAATGCCTCTTCATGGCTTCTTCTGCTCTCCCACTTTAGTGGGAATGCAGGAGAAACCCAGCAGAGGCCCCCCCCATGCCTTTCCTAGCTCACTCACCGGGTGGGGTCTAGGGTGGCTTCTCCTGCAGAGCCCCCCCCAGCTCGCTCACCTAGCTCGTGCAGGACCCTTTCCTGCTGGCTCCCTGCACTTAAAGGGAGCTCTGTCTTTAAGTGCAGGGAGCCAGGAGGCCAGGCCTCATGCCCAATCTCCGTGTGGAGATCCACCGTGCAGTGCCCTTTCCCACCGGGGGGGAGGGGCAGGCCGGGCTTGGATGCTAGCCGGAACGCTGTTCCACTGCGTTTCGACCCAAAAATAGCCCTGACCATAGGGAAGGAGCTGGCCCTTCAGGAATCCGGGCCCAAGCTGTTTAGAGTCTTAAAGGTAACAATAAGAACTTTGAATTGTGCCTGGAAACAGATGGGTGGCCAATGCAGACCTATCAGGGCAGGGATGGTACGATCTCTGTATCCAGCCTCTGACAATTACCTGGATGCTGCATTTTGGACCACCTGAAGTACCGATTCTACACATGTGTAAAACCAAATTGTTTCCAGATATTCCTACAGAGGAGTGATACCATCAGCCCTCTCTAAGAGTGGCTGAAAACTGGATGGTTTTCCTCAGATGTCAAGTTGTGCCATTGGCCGTAGGGATGCCAGCCTCCAGGTGGGACCTGGGGATCCCCCCAGAACTCCAGCTCATCTCCAGACTACAGAGATCAGTTTTTCCTGGAGAAAATGGATGCTTTGGAGGGTGGAGTCGATGGCATTCTACCCCACTGAGGTTTCTGTTCTCCACAGGCTCCACCCCCTAATCTCCAGGTGTTTCCCAACCTGTATGATTGGCCCATGTAGAGTCGCCAAGTAGGGCTTGGAGATCTTCTGAATTACAACTGACTTCCAGTCGATACAGATCAGTTCCCCTGGAGAAAATGGCCACTCTGGAGGCTAGTCACTATGACATTATACCCCATGGAAGTCCCTCCCCCCCAACCCTGTCTTCCCCAGGTTTCACCCCCAAATCTCCAGGTATTTCCCAACCCAGAGCTAACAACCCTACTCAACAGCATTTCCCAGTGACAAAGAGGACCTTGGGATGGGGAGTCCCCCCACCCTTACCATAGGGTTGCCAAGCTCCAAATGGTGGCTGGAGGTCTCTTGCTATTACAACTGACTTCCAGGTGCCAGAGATCAGTTCACCTGGAAGAAATGGCTACTTTGGAAGTTGAACTCTAATGGCATCATACCCCAATGAAGTCCCTCCCATCCCCAAATTCTGTCCTCTTTAGGCTCCACCCCCAGAATCTCCTGGTATTTCCCAACCTGGAGCTGGCAACCCTACTTTACTGAGAGGCTGGCAACCCTGCAGAACAAATTTTGAATCCTTCCTCCAGCCTAGGGATCCCAGATCTCCTGGTGTGGGGATCTCCCGGTTTCAGGAGCTCCTCTTCACTGCTGACTAGCTGGCCGGTGGGGGGGGATTATCCCTCCCCCCAAAAAACAGGCAAGAAACCAGAAATAAACACAATGTGCCTACATCACCCAGAAGTGACATGGGCACATTGGTGATGTCTGGGGGCAATGTTCTGGTTTTGGGGCAAAATTCTATGGTAGAAGCTAATTTTACCACAGAGGTTTTGTCCACAAACCAGAGTGTCGCTCCCGACATCCCTAACATGCCTATGTTACTTTGAGGTGACATAGGCATGTCCAGGGGTCATTTCCTAGAAAAAGAGGTGCAGGAGTTCATTAGCAGAACTCATTAGCATAACTTATTTGCATATGCCACACCCCTTAACATCACCGTTAGTGTGTTAGAAGTCAAGACCCACTGCTCAGTCTCCAACCCAAAAATTTCCAGGTACTTCCCTACCCAGGACTGGCAAGCCTACCTGGAGAAAAACTGCTTCAAAAGCACAAAGAAAATAGACATGGAGGGACGACGCAGACGACAGCAAGAACAAGCAGCAGACCCCCCCATGCGTCGCCACAAGTGAGGGCTGCTGGGAGCAGAGGGCCCTATAGCCAGAAGGCTACTAACAAGGGGGTGGGGCTGCTGCCTTGAGCCCAGCACTCACTCCTCAGAGCTGGAGACCTGGGTGTGCCGGAGCTGCGCCGGCAGCAGGGGAAATTATTGCCATGTGCCAGCACACACCATAGAGGGAACTGGGCTCTGAAGTGAGCCTATGATGCTCTAGCCCTGGGCTTGTTACTCTTGGAATGCCATTCCTGCTTGTTCCCCCTTAAAATGACCCCTGGGCATGTCGCATTTATTTCCGGCTTCTTCCCTCCCCACTCTCGGTAAGTTCACCCCTATCCCCCGCCGGCTGGTCTGACAGACCTGGCAACCCTAGGAATGAAGAACTTCCTGGGTCAGAAGAGCCCCCCACCGAGTGGACCACGGAGGAACAGACCCATAAATATTTAAAGAGCAGGCCACAGTCCTTCGTAGAGCTGCGGCAGTCCGAATCCTTTCAGGGCATTTTAAACTGCAAGACAACTTCTCTCTTAATGAAACTGAGCAGCCCTCTTGCCGCACGCGGAAGGTAACCGGAAGACAGACAAGATGTCACCTTTCCCCCTTTGGCTTCCAGCTTTCCTGATACAGAATCTTCTATTGCCACACGCTATTAAGCCTCCTCCTCGAGAACAGATAGGGAGTAATGAGCCTGGATAACATAACACATGTGTTCCAGTCCCTGTGGTGACTTCTTCCTTTGATTTAATTTACCAGACGCGATGTTTACAGCAGTAGCTGAAAAAGTGATACAGCCTTCCCAGGTTGCTTGCTAACTGAGCATTACTATTTAATCGATAACGCTATAAATTACTAAGGAGCCGATTTTACTCTACCATCTGTGTTTCCCCCCGCCCAACAGAATCTGGGCGGGTGCATCCAACTGCAGATTGTTCTTCGCGACTCCCTTCTCCCACCTAGGGTTGCCATTTCCCCGGTGGGGCCAGGGAATCCCCTGATTCCTGGGGCCCCAATGCGCCATGGCTCAGGTGGGTGGTGGGGGAAGCTCCACCCCTGAGAAGCCCCCTCCCAGTGTTGCCGGCGTGATGACATCACCCAGGAGTGACATCATCGCATTTCCAACTCCAGAGGCGACGCTCTAGGTTTTGGGCAAAACTCTGTGGTTTTGAGGACCCCTGCTGGCCGCCCGGTAGGACTTGGCAACTTCACTCCCACCTTAGAATAAAAGTTGCAGTAATGTAGACCTAATTGAGAGCCACCGGGTGTCGTAGTTAGAGGAGTCCCCCACCTTTTGGAGGCTGAGAGCCCCTTCCAGGATTTCAAGAGGGGGTACCGAGCGCTGCCCCAAAATGGCTGCCACAGAAGGTGGGCCCTCCTTATTTTGTAAGAGAATTGCACGGTATCTATGCTGAAGACAGGAAACTGTGTTATTCAGAGTCCAGGCGCCAGTATGTCAAGGTTAGTATTAGCTGTACTTTGGTTCGAATTTATTTATTTTATTTATTTATTTTATCAAATTTATATCCTGCTCTCCCCAAACCCAGTTCAGAGCGGGGGACAACACCTTATAAGTATGCAGTCTATATATCTAATAGCCAAGTCACCCCCTCCATGCGGATATCTAAATCGGCGCGAAGGGGGCGCTTGGGGGGCAGGGAGATTTTTCTAGAACAGCCCAGCTCCCTGGATGCTAAGACTAGAAGAAAACTCACTCTCTGCTTCGCAAAAGAGGCTCATGGCAATAGTTGGTGAAGACTGAAGGGGGAATGGAACCCCACACAGTAACGAAAGCCAGGCTGCTGACCAGTCCTCCAGGAGCGGCACCCTTTCAGCTGAATGAGGCAATCAGCAACAAGGGCTGCCTTTCTGAAAAGCTTGGCAGCCACCAGTGGAAGTAGTGCCATGGTCCTCATAAGTGCCATGTTGGGGAATCCTGGGTTACAGTGCTGGACTAGGTCTGAGGAGATCTATGTTCAAATCCCTGTTTCCCATGAAAAGCTCACTAGGGGACCTTGGGCCAGTCACTGAGGCGCATCCTCCACCCTCCAGACTAAGGCGACTTCCTCCAGTCCAGTTTAGTCTAGTGGTTAGGAGCGCGGACTCTAATCTGGGAGAACCGGGTTTGATTCCCCACTCCTCCACATGCAACCAGCTGGATGACCTTGGGTCAGTCATGAGTTCTCTCAGAGCTCTTCTCTCAAGGGCAATTCTCGAGAAAGCTCTCTTAGCCTCACTTGCCTTACAGGGTGTCTGTGGTGGGGAGGGGAAGGGAAAGGAGATTGTAAGCCGCTCTGAGACTCCTTCAGGTAGTGAAGGGTGGTTTATAAGTGGTTCTTCTGCTTTACTGTGCGCGGCAGTGGGAGCTCAGGCCCTCTCTCTTAGCCTAATCTACCCCACAGGGTGGTGTTCTAAAGATAATATGGTGGACCATGCAGCTTCTCGTAGGTTTTTGGAGGAAGGATCCAATAAACATGAGGTGAATAAATGTTATAAGAGCCACGGGTCCTGGCACCAAAGATGGTAGTACTAGGTTGACTTTCCTCATCCCTAGAAGCTCCAGTCAAAAATATGGAGCAAAGCTGAGGAGATGAAAATATCAGTGGTCTCAGAGCACGCGTGACCTTTTCAGTGGTGGCTCCTTATGGATGGAACTCTCTTCCCCCTAGAGATCTTCCTGATGTCAAATGTATTGTTCTTTCAGCACCAAGGAAAGGTGACTTTATTTACTCTGCACAGTTTTTATCCCAATCATGGCTTTTTCTGTAGCTTGTTTAACTATCAGACCGGCCCTATTGTGTTGCTCCCATTATGTGTACTCTGCTCGTTTTAGGGATACTGGATGGGGGCACCAAAAGGTGCACCACAGCACCACAAAGCTGAGGACCCTCAACCTATTGTTTTATGTTACCTGGGGTTGGTGGATAAACAAAGTTGTGGCATAACCTTTGACCTTTAGGGAAGTGACATCCCGAGTGAAACAGGAAGCTTATTCGTCTATCTAGTCCACCGGCATGAATTAGTAATAATTAAATATTACATTCTAAGCTACATAATTCATGCAGTATGTTGATATTCCATGTACTTAAATAGGCTGTGCTGTCTACTGAGAACATTTGATGGTGGGGGGAGAGGGGAGAGAAGGAAGATGGCTGCAGAAAGTAGTGGTACAAGCATAGACAGCTTCAAGAGGGGATTGAGTAAACTGATGGAGCAGAGGCCTATGAGTGGCTATTAGCCACAAGGTATGGAGGGAACACTCTGTCTGGGCTATTGGCCTGATCCAACATGGCTTCTCTTATATTCTTGTGTCTGGGGCAGGGATGCTTTGTATTCTTGGTCCTTGGGGGGCAACAGTGGGAGGGCTTCTGGAGTTCTGGCCCTGCTGGTGGACCTCCTGATGGCACCCGGGTTTTGGCTACTGTGTGATACAGAGTGTTGGACTGGATGGGCCACTGGCCTCAGCGGCGTAGAGTTTTGGAAATCCCAGGGAGGGGAGGGGGTTCCTTAGCGCGACGCTTTGCGCGCGCGCTCACTGGGACAATGTTCTCCCCCTCCTCCGGGAAACCGCCCTGCCTCCCCGGGCCCTTCCGAGGCCCGCCAGCCACTGCTGCTGGTGCCTCTCCCCCCCCCCCCCCGCCGCCACCCCTTCCCTCTCCCTCTCCAGCAGCTGCCCCCGGGCCTCGGAAGAAGTGGCGCACTTTGCAAACTTTGCTGCCAACTGACCGACCGACCGACGCCAAGGCTGTTCCTGGAAGGCACAAGAAAGCAAGGCAGAAGAAACAGCAGAAGAAGTCCAAGTCAGCTCTCACCTTTCCCCTAATGAATAATTCCTCCCCCCGACGGCTGCCAGGAGCCAGCTCAGCTGGGCAGAACACACAATGTGCTTTCTCCGCCGCGGCTCCCAGGCGCCTCCTCTGCCCCTTCCACACGCCCCCCCCAGGCAAAGCGGTGAGCGACAGAAGACGGTGCAGTTCTGCGGCTGGCCACCAGCCGGTTCGCCTTCCAAGCCTTGTTTACTAGTCCTGGCCGGGAGCCCCTGCCCGGGCGGAAGCTCCGCAGCGGAGGGAGATGCCCCCACTGAACAAGGCGGGGAGGAGGAGAGAACTGGTCTGGCGTGTTTCTGCGCCTTTAACTGCAACAATCCGGCGCCAGAGGGCTGTTGAAAGTAGACAGGGTTCAGTACAGGGCCGGATTAAGGCACTTGGGGCACTGGATAGACGAGGGTGCCTCCCCGGGGAGGCGCGGCGGCAGGCGCTCCATTTTCCCGGGGGTGGCTGAGCCCCCCCCCTGGGAAATTTCGGGGGTGGCTCAAGCCCCCCCGTACTCTACGCCTATGACTGGCCTGATCCAACATGGCTTCTCTTATGTTCTTAAGACTGGCTTGTTCCTTACAAAATGTTTACTCACTGCAGCCTCTGTAACACCCTCAGCTTCAATCCAGGGTTCTTGTCTGTGCATGAAAATTTTCCCTTGAGCTTTGGTTTTCACAGTTTTGATCTGTGATTTCTAAAGGCTGGATACTCGACTCTGGTCTTTTCCTCACTTCCACTTTCTGTACCTGACAACCCCCTTCCATGAAATGTACCTCATAATCAATAACCACGTTTCTTGTTCACTTGGACCTCCTGATGACACCTGGGTTTTGGCCACTGTATGAGACAGAGTGTTGGACTGGATGGGCTATTGGCCTGATCCAACATGGCTTCTCTTGTGTTCTTATGTCTGGGGCAGTGATGCTCTGTATTCTTGGTGCTTGGAGGGCAACAGTGGGAGGGCTTCTAGAGTTCTGGCCTCGCTGGTGGACCTCCTGATGGCATCTGGGTTTTGGCCACTGTGTGACACAGAGTGTTGGACTGGATGGGCCATTGGCCTAATCCAACATGGCTTCTCTTATGTTCTTAGGACCCCAAGGATTACACTGCTGTAGGACTCAGCCTTCCCACATATGTAGCCTAATCTGAAAATGAGATCTGAAGATCCTCCCCCCCCCCCCGAAGCTACTGAACTGAAAAGGGAAAAGAAGCCAGCCTTTTCTCTAGATGGTTGGTTTTCATTCTTCCAGACCAGTAATAAAAAAATTTCACTGATCTCAAGGCAATACCCTCAAAAGCTTTAAACCATGTTCTATTTTAAAATATCAAGGGCAGGGGAGACATGAGAGGCTTTTTTAAAAAAACAAAAATGAATACATTCTTTATCATTTTAAATCATTTACCATCGCAGCCCTTCAAATTAAGCATGCACCGCATTTGTTATGCCGTTAAAAAACTGTCAGCCCGTAGAAATCCATCTCCCAGCTTCTGGGGCAATGTTCCTGCTGAGCTCTCCGGGACGCTTCAGTCTTCATACCGTGATTCACTCATACTTGAAGTTCTCTGTCTCTTTTTCTCCCCTCCGTTTTGAGCCATGAAGGCTTAATCCATCATCCCTTTCGATGGCCCGTCATCGAGCTGGAGGCATAATGTGCCATGTGTTTGTAATGAGGATAATGCCTGGACCTGCATTTTCATCAGGGAGGGAGTTCCAGAGCCCGTGAGTACTTGGGTGTCCTTCTTGCCCTGATTCTCTCTCCTCCAGAGCCAGTTTGGTGTAGTGGTTAAGTGCGTGGACCCTAATCTGGGAGGGCCGGGTTTAATTCCCCACTCCTCCACTTGCACCTGCTGGATGGCCTTGGGCAAGCCATAGCTCTGTACCAGCTGTTCTCTCAAGGACCATTGTCTCAGAGCTCTCTCAGCCTCACCTACCTCACAAGGTGTCTGTTGTGGGGAGGGGAAGGGAAAGGAGTTTGTAAGCCACTCTTGAGACTCCAAGTGAAGAGCAGGGTATAAATCAAATCTCTTCTCTTCTTCTTCTCCTCCTTAGGTCTGTTAGCATGAGAGAAAATGGTGAAGCTATCATCTCCTAGATGCTCCTCCGAAAGCTGCAAATTCCAGAAAGCAACGTATGAAGGTACCTTATACCATCAGTTGGTCCATAACCATCTGCAGATGTTATGGTGGCATTCCATTCACACATTGCCTGAGCCAGATAGCCAGGCATGGTCCTATAATGCACGATTCGGACAATGCATAGATTTTCCCCAGAGGTATGGCTGTCACTCATGTGAGTTAGAAAACAAGTAAGGGGCCAAAATATAAAATAATTATAATTAAAATGCATGTATTTATTGCAAAGATTTTTTTAAAAAAACATACAAGGGCCCAAATCAAGCCTCATAAGAGGAGAAGAAGAGAGTGGATTTATACCCTGCCCTTCACTACCCAAAGGAGTCTCAGAGCGGCTTACAAACTCCTTTCCCTTCCCCTCCCCCCAACAGACACCCTGGGAGGTAGGTGGGGCTGAGAAAGCTCTGACAGAAACTGCTCTTTTGCAAGAACAGCTGCGCCAGAGCTACGGCTTGCTCAAGGTCATCCAGCAGCTGCATGTGGAGAGTGGGGAATCAAACCCGGCTCTCCCAGATAAGAGTCCGCGCACTTAACCACTACATCAAACTGGCTCATTGTTAGCCCAATTGCCTTAATTAATTATTAATATTGGGGAATTATGAACTTTAAATAAACTGGCAATAGGCAAAAAAAGGATCATCACCTGTGTATACAGAGGCTGCACTCTTTCCAGACAAACCAAAGAGTCTGAATTAAATGATAAAACAGTGTTTCTTTACTAAGAAATTATATCTCATTCAAACAATACAGAATCACACACACACTGATACAGATTCTAGGAAATCAGAGAGATTAAGAGATATTTGCATGAGCAGGAGATTGTTGGTTTCCTGTAGAAGGCGATATTTACCTCTCCAGTAGCTGGTGTGGTCCTTCTGGAAAAATAAATGAGAGGCTGGGAGAAAGATGGGGGGGGGGCACACGTGCTGAACCAGCAGCAGCCCGTGTAGACCCTTGGCTGCGCAGACCAAGAGTCTTGAAGGTAGGGGAGGGCAGGAGATCATCGAAGCAAGAGAGAGAGCTGGCTGCTGGGAGCTTTCTTTTATAGGGGGGGGGGGTGGTCTCCGGGGGCAGGCTTGGCCAGATGCCTGTCCTGAGACCACCCCTTAGAGGGTCCACCCACTAGCTCTTGTCCAGGAGGAGAAGGGGGGTTGGGCAATGTTACACTCTACCTAGCAAAGGTCAGAGATATCCCTCCAGCAGGAGGATGACCCATCGGCTAGAATCCTTTGCTTTGCAGATGGGATTAAGTTCTCTGGGCAGCCAAACTGGTTTTTAGCTGGTCAAGTCCATTGTTTCACTGGTCAAGGAATGTTGGGGGGGGGGGTTGCAGCCTGCGATGTGTAGGGAACATGTAATGGAGTTCATGAGCACATGTCTTTAGCCAAAATGACAAGATGGCCGTTTCCTGTGTAAGTGTCTTTGTGTGTTAAGAGAAGCCTCCAGAAGTTGGCAACCTCGGGAACCGCTGTCTCAAGCATCTGCTGGAGTTATTTGTAGCTGGTTTTGCTCCTTGGTAATTCCTCCTAGTTCCTCTCACACAATTAGCAACAGTCCATTTATCACTTATGAATTTATCATTCATAAGAGTGCAAAAGCACCTTGCTGGCTTACACCCATGATAAAAGTGACACCTGCACAAGAGGAAACACTTACGACCAAACACGTTTCGGCCCAGAAGGGCCTTTCTCAGAGGTCAAACATGAAAAGGCACATATAGGCTCCTGTTACAATCAGAAGGCAGTTAACAAGTTGATATAGGACCCAAAAAAAAAAAAAAGGAATTTGTCCGATACGGAATCAACTGACACAAGAAAAATATTATTTGTGAGGCCTCCTTGAAACTAGCCTTGTGTCAATTACAGATGCATACAAACTAAATCATGTTGCTCAGGTTTGCCTTCCAAGTTGGGTCCAGAAAGGGCAGGCAGAACCACCTGATCAGAGCCAGTGCAATCACTATAGGGCAGTGGAAACTGTACGTCCATAAAAATGTCATGCATTGCCCAGCTGGGAGAGGCTGCGGCTCAGTGGCTGAGCACTTGCTTGGTAGACAGATGGTCCCTGATTCAGTCCCCAACATCGACCTTTAAAGAATCCACTAGCGTGAGTTTTCAAAACCCTCTTGGAGAGCTACTTCCAGTCACAGTGAACAATGCTGGCCCTGATGAACCAATATTCTGATTCAAGAGAAGAAGAGATTAGATATTTACACCCCGCCCTTCACTACCCAAAGGAGTCTCAGAGCGGCTTACAATCTCCTTTCCCTTCCCCTCCCCACAACAGACACCCTGTGAGGTAGGTGGGGCTGAGAGAGCTCTTTCGAGGACTGCTGTTGAGAGAAGAGCTCTGAAAGAATTTGTTACTGACCCAAGGTCACACCAGCGGCAGAAGAAGAGGAGGAGGAGGAGTTAGCTTTATACCCCGCCCTTCACTCAGAGCGGCTTACAATCTCCTTTCCCTTTCCACAACAGACACCCTATGAAGTAGGTGGGGCTGAGAGAGCTCTTTCAAGAACTGCTCTTGGGAGAACAGCTCTGAAAGAACTTGTGACTGACCTAAGGTCACTCCAACAGCTACATGTGGAGGAGTGGGGAACAGCTCTGAAAGCACTTGTGGCTGGCCCAAGGTCACCCAGCTGCCTGCATGTTGAGAAGTAGGGAACCAAACCCGGTTCTCCAGATTAAAGTCCACCATTCTTGACCACTACACCAAACTGGCTCAGTGGTAGAGCATCTGCTTTGCATGCGGGGGGGGGGGGGGGGGGGGTTCCAGTCTCAACCCCTGGGATCACTGCCTGTCTGGGTAGACAATGCTGGGTAGACAATGCTGACTCTGACTCTGATGGACCAGGGGTCTGATTCAGTGGAAGGCAGCTGTGCTATGCTGCATGTTGCATTCTGAGTGCAGTAAAAGGAAGGCGGGATAGAAGATGCTCACTCCTCCACAGTAGAACAGGACCATTGGCCGGGGTAACCATTACCGTAGCCTATACTGGTGGTGGTAGAAAGTGCTGTCAAGTCGCAGCTCACTTATGGTGACCCTGTAGGGTTTTCGAGGGAAGAGACGTTCAGAGGCCTCCCTCTGCATAGTGACCCTGGTATTCCTTGGTGGTCTCCCATCCAAATACTGACCAAGGCCGACCCTGCTTAGTTTCTGAGATATGACAAGACTGGGTTAGCCCAGGCTATATGACCACTATTTCGAATGGCCATTCTCTGCATCCTCCTGCAGCTCTCACCTTGGAGGAAACAAGAAAGTCATGCTCTGCATCAGCTCAGAGCCAGTTTGGTGTAGTGGTTAAGTGCGCAGACTCTAATCTGGGAGAACCGGGTTTGACTCCCCACTCCTCCACTTGCACCTGCTGGATGACCTTGGGCAAGCCATAGTTCTGTACCAGCTGTTCTCTCAAGGACAGTTGTCTAAGAGCTCTCTCAGCCCCACCCAACTCACAGGGTGTCTGTTGAGGGGAGGGGAAGGGGAAGGGGATTGTAAGCTGCTTTGAGACTCCAAGTGAGTGAAGGGCAGGATATAAATCCAATCTCTTCTCTTCTCTATGTCCCCTATCCAAAGCAAGTGCTTGCCAGTCATGAAGGTCCCAGAATCCATCATAACGAAAGCCTTCCTCATGCACATTTATTCTCATCAGCAACTGTGCAGCCTCTGCAGACATGACCCCATTTCTAGCATCCTCCTGAGGGACGTGCTGCATTGTCTCTTAGGCCAGCATGGGGTAGTGGTTAAGAGCGGCAGACTCTAATCTGGGAGAGCCGAGTTTCCCCACTCTTCCACATGCAGCTGCTGGTTGACTTTGGGCCAGCCACAGTTCTCCAAGAGCTGTTCTCTCACGAGCAATCCTCAAAAGAGCTCTCTCAGCCACACCTACCTCTCAGGATGTCTGCTGTGGGGAGGGGAAGGGAAAGGAGATCGTAAGCTGCTCTGAGACTCCAAGTGAAGGGCGGGGTATAGATCCAATCTCTTCTTCTTTCTTCTTTCTTCTTCTTCTCTTCTAATGGGCCATAGACCCCCTGAAACACTTCTCATTATCCTATACACATGGGTAGGATGGCTGAAAATGTCAACAGACTAGACTGAAGTTGAATTAATGTAATGAGAAGATCTTCAACAGGGCCCAGAGTTTTTTGGGGGGGGATGGGAATTACACTGATCCTTTGTAGGAAGCGCTTCATCGCCAAGTTTCTTTGTATTCCCAAAGGTTCTAATCACATAATTTATTGCCCGAAACAGTACACTGTTGCCGTTTTTGTTGTTATTATTATTATTTATTATTTATTACTGCTCTCCACTTAAAAATCAGGTGTAGCTGCCGGGAATGCGCGACGAAACCATAGAAGTAATAACCTTGGAGAAATCCCTGGAGCATTGTCTAGCAAGGTACAGAGCTTCGAAGAAAAAGACATTTCATTATATCCCGGCAGCAGAGAATCAAATACAGGAAAGAAATACAAAAGGTTAAATAAAGCACATTGCAGGGAAAGCAGCTTGCTGCAGTCGCCCAAGTAGGCTGGGTTTTTATTTAAAGAAAACAAGAAGGAAAGCTCTTACCAAAGAGGCATTAATTCTTGTCTTGAACTTCAGTATTATATCTCCCCATTTCCCTGCAACCAGACAATGTAATTGAAGCACATTGACTGCTCATAATTTGATTAGATAGGATCCTGGAGAAATGAAAATCACTTTGGGGGACCTGCAGCCTGTGCTCGTAGCGACGGCTTTGCGGGACGTGTCATTTAAGGGTCCCGATCTGATCAGATTAGACATTTTGATGGCGGGAAGGCTGATCGCCAGCCATTGGCTTGAGGCAGGGGAAGTTCACTGGGATGGTGTCCTATGACATCATTTCCAGTCCCTCAAAACCCCGGTTGTGGGGAAGAGGATCGACACCTTCTGGGGATCCCAGGCTTGAGGGATGTCTGCTTAGCCTCAACTAGGGCAAGGGCCTTTTTCGGCCCTTGTCCTAACCTGGTGGAACAAGCTCCTTCCCAAGATCCGGGCCCTGCGAGACCTGTTACAGTTCTGCCGGGCCTGTAAACAGAGCTGTTCCGCCAGGCTTTTGGTTGAGGCGGCAGACATTTAATCATTCTGGCCTCCCCTCTTTATGGCCCTTTTTCCAGTGCCTGCTGTCAGATAATATTATTGGGCACTGGAGCACCTATAGTCACCTGATATGAGGCATGGAGGGTCGGATGATATTGTCTATTGTGCCATCAACTGCTTTATTGCTTTTATTGTTTTATGTATCCTGCTTTGGTCAGGCCACACCTTGAGTACTGTGTGCAGCTCTGGAGGCCTCACTTCAAAAAGGATTGTGAACAAAATCGAGAAGGTACAGAGGAGAGTGACGAGGATGATTAGGGGTCTGGAGACTGAGCCCTACGAGGAAAGGCGGAGGGCCTTGGGGATGTTTAGTTTAGAGAAGAGAGAAGAGAGAAGAAGAGAAGAGACTGGATTTATATCCCGCCCTTCACTCACTTGGAGTCTCAGAGCGGCTTACAAACTCCTTTCCCTTCCCCTCCCCACAACAGACACCCTGGGAGGTAGGTGGGGCTGAGAGAGCTCTTTTCAGAACTGTCATTGAGAGAACAGATCTGACAGAGCTATGGCTTGCCCAAGGTCATCCAACAGGTGCAAGTGGGGGAGTGGGGAATCAAACCCAGTTCTCCCAGATTAGAGTCCGCGCACTTAACCACTACACCAAACTGGCTCAGGGGACTGAGGGGGGACATGGTTGCTCTCTTTAAATATTTGAAAGATGGTCATTTGGAGGAGGGCAAGGAGTTGTTCCAGCGGGCAGCAGAAGAGAGGACCCAAAGCAGTGGGTTCAAATTCCATGCAGAAAGGTATCGGCGGGATATTAGGGAAAACTTTTTCACGGTCAGAGTGGTTCAAAGGTGGAATCAGCTGCCTAGGGAGGTGGTGAGCTCCCCTTCACTGGCAGCTTTCAAGAAGAGGCTGGATGAATATTTGTCAGAGATGCTTTAGGCTGGTCCTGCCTTGAGCAGGGGGTTGGACTCGATGGTCTGTATGGCCCCTTCCAACTCTATGACTCTATGACTACATGTTGTAAGCCGCCATGAGTCCACTTGTGGGATAGGGCAGGGTACAAATTGAATGAATGAATGGATACCCCTTTCTTTAGCACTTCTGCTCAGAGCAAAATTGGAGCTCCCCGCCATTGCTTTCAAAAGATAATTTCAAAGCAGATCTCCCGCACTGTATCTGAACCAGCCCTCTTTCTCGACACAGAAGTAGCAGCCAGTGATTATTGCGGTTGTCCGTACCGGCAAATCACTTCTGACAGACAAAGGCAACAATAGCGAGCCAATGAGGGGGACCACCCAGTCTGGATTACACTCGAAAACTGTACGGAGTGCCAAGTCTTTCTGAATATGTATGCAATTATCCATCATCGGAGCGTAAACGAACAAAGATGCGTCCCGGATCCTTTGAACAAAACTCTTCCAACTCCGTTGAGAAAAACACAATCGTCGACCGTGATGATGGTGTTTGGCATCCAGGTGGACTTAGAATATTTAGCACCTGAGTCTGTCCAGGAGGAATTTGGCTCCATCCAGAATTCTTTCTCTCTGAGCAATGACAGCATCACCGAGACTTTCTGTGCTAAACGATTCACTAGGGGTGACTTTGATAATAAAGAAAGTTTTTTTTAAAAAAAAGCCGCTTTTCAATAAAGTTGCAGCAACTCACATCCAGGGTTGATTTAAAAAGAAATCAGAACTGTCTCTTGGCATAATTAGCTGGCAAGTCCTGAAATGTAAATTGTATCGCTCAAATGGGTCATAATTACATTGCACTTTTGGAAGAGCTAAAAAAGAAAGAAAGAAGAAGCAAATGTGAAGCTCTTGTAAGACCATTTCTGAAGTGAGCACTAATCCTTCAGGGGCTTATTATCCCAGACACACATACGCAATTGCGTTTCGGAAATAAAGTTGCTGAAAGGGGACTCTGATCCTAAAAATCTTGGAGGCCTTCAGTATTTCCCAGAGAACAGCTGAACTCCCCCAAGTGAATGCGCCCGTTCTTCTAGACAGGCCGTGGTGCTGGGGCATCGGAAAAGGGAAGGGCGCCTTTCAGGGGGCCGTGGGGAAGCCCAGCTGGGGGCAAAAGACCGACCTTGCAGATTTGGCCGGAAGGGCACCAGCTGGTAAGGCACTGGTTGCTAGGGGCTGTTGTCACAAAGTCAGGGGAGGACATGCCATGGAGTTACTGAAGTCGAAGAGCAGCTTGGGCACAATACTCAGGTTAATGCTGGGGGGCAGATTTAATGGCAGCCATGGAAAGTATTTGGGCATAGGGTTAAGAACATAAGAGAAGAAGATTATATTGGATTTATATCCCGCCCTTCACTACCCAAGGGAGTCTCAGAGCAGCTTACCAACTCCTTTCCCTTCCCCTCCCCACAACAGACACCCTGTGAGGTAGGTGGGGCTGAGAAAGCTCTGACAGAAACTGCTCTTTTTCAAGAACAGCTGTGCCAGAGCTATGGCTTGCCCAAGGTCATCCAGCAGGTGCAAGTGGAGGAGTGGGGAATCAAACCCGGTTCTCCCAGATTAGAGTCTGTGCACTTATCCACTACACCAAACTGTAGTGAACATAAGAGAAGCCACTTGTAGCCGCCACCCCCTCCTGTGGCACTGGAAGTGAATTCCATGTGTTTTTTCACTCTTTGGGTGAAGAAGGACTTCCTTTTATCCATTCTAACCCGGCTGCTCAGCAATTTCATGGAGTGCCCACGAGTTCTTGTATTGTGAGAAAGGGAGAAAAGGACTTCTTTCTCTACCCGCTCTATCCCATGCATAATCTTATAAACCTTGATCAGGTCACCCCTCAGCCGTCGTTTCTCCAAGCTAAAGAGCCCCAAGCGCTTTAACCTTTCTTTATAGGGAAAGTGTTCCAACCCTTTTACCATTCTAGTTGCCCTTTTCTGCACTTTTTCCAATGCTATAATATCCTTTTTTGAGGTGTGGCAACCAGAACTGTACACAGTCCTCCAAATGAGGTCACACCATCGATTTATACAGGGGCATTATGATACCGGCTGATTTGTTTTCAGTTCCCTTCCTAATAATCCCCAGCATAGCGTTGGCCTTTTCCATTGCAGTCACACACTGTCTTGACTGAGGTTGTTACAAAGGCCAATCTTAAGGGCAAATAGGGTTGACAGGTCCCTCCTGGCAACCGGTGGGGGATGCGGGGACTTTACTGGGTGCAGCAGGGAGGTCCATCTGATGTGCAGCAACGTGTCTATGTCACTGACCACGTGACCCAGAAGTGATGTAATCAGATCCGGAACATCGGGGTGATGCCCTGGTATTTAGTAAAAAACTCTATGGCAAATTTGGCTTCTACCATAGAGCTTTTGCCCAAATGCCGGAGCATCGCCCTGACGTGATGAAGTCACTTCTAGGTTCACTCCGGAAGTGTTGTTGTGGCATTGGAGCAATGCCAATTAACATCCCCCCCCCCCCCACGCTCCCACTGAGTACCAGCCCTGGTCTGGCAACCCTAGCGGCATTTCGGAGAAAATCGTTTAAATAATGAGTGAGCCAAACCAGTCAGTGAGTTATCGAGAAACTGCATTTGGTGTTTGTCTGTGTTCTTGATGTTGCTTTATGCACGCCCATTTTTGCACTGCCTATCCCTGCACAGCTATGCCTGCATTATTTAATTGCTTGACTCAGATATACGTGGCTATAGACGGGGGGGGGGGGGGATCGATTTCATCCGCTGCTAAAGTCACCAGGTCCCCTGGGGCCACCAGGGGGCGGCAGGGGGTAGGGTTGCCAGATCCAGGTTTGGAAACTCTTGGAGACTTGGGGGTGGAGCCTGGGGAGAATGGGGACCTTGGTAGGTTACAATGCCATAGAGCCCGCCCTCCGACACATCCAGTTTCTCCAGGGGAAGTGATCCCTCTAGTCTGGAGATCAGCTGTAATTCCAGGGCATTCCCAAGCCCCATCTGTAAACTGGCATCCCCATTGCGCAGATACCAATGTGAGTGATCTCGAGGCAGAAGGAAACGTTAACTCCACCACCAAAGCTACTGTGCAGCCCCAAAGCTACTGTTCATGTGCTACACACAGGCTGACTCTGCATTGGCTTTTCCCTCCGTTGTTTTACGAAACCCACCTTGGAACAGAAATTCCCCTCTGCACTGCATGCCGCTGTCGCTTCCTTTGATCATCAGATTGTATGGTACCCTCTACACTGCATACCGCTTCCGCTTCCTTTGACCATCAGGTTTTATGGTACCTTCTGCATAGATTTATGGCCCTTCAGGGGCAACTTTGCAGTCAGTACGGCAGCATTGCCTGGAGGTATTTGACTGCGGTTTTGAGCTGCACTTTTTCCTCCTGGCTGAGAAAATGTGGAGCGAATGCCAGATGCAGAATCGACCGCGTTCTCAGAGAAATCTACAGCATCTCTACCACAGGCTGGTCCTGCAACCCTGCTTGTTCGTCCTCCTGGGTATCCCGAAATGTACCTTGATGTGTTCTTCCGGAGACCACCCAGTTTTTTAAAAGGTTCAAGTGATCCTAAGCATTCTCTGAGAAATCTCTACCCTCTCCTCCAGCTACAAAAAGTCTTTGGAGTGTCTCCTTTTATTTTACCCCTTCCTTATGTCTCCTTTCTCGACCGTCAGATTGACTTCTTTCGTTTCTGTCACAATCAACCATAAGGGGGGGAAAATGCTCTGGCTGATCGTCTATGAACAGCACCAAAATGAAATCAATAAGAGGTTTCTTCGGCTCCTAACCAGTTATACAAAAAGAAGCACGACATCTTGAAGACTTTTGATGCTAAGAGACAGATGTCTTATTAGTAGAAGAATAAAAACCCGATTTGGGGGGGGGGGGGGGAACGACTGTAGTTTTCTTTCTTTGTCGTTTCCCAGCAGAAATGGCACAGAAAGTCAGCGGCATTTGCTGCGATTCCTGCCGCATCTTCACTTTTTTATATAGATGGAAATTAGGAATTGCCTTACTCACGTATTTGGAACCAAAGCCCGGTTCTTTTGTTATGGGAACAGATTAATTATTCCTTCCGCGGCTGCTGGGAAATGGCACACAAGATGTAATCTCTTTGGAATAATTACAAAAATGCACATCTGGCTCTACCAGTCTTGCCAAACTAGGTAGCTCCGAATGCCAAGGGAGAAATGACAGGAGAAACTGAAAGGCAGTCTTCACCTCCCCTCCCACACTCTGCAGGCTATGCCAGGGGGGTGATCCAAAGAACGGAGGGCTTCTTCGTATTTTAAAAATCCAATGGAATGCATTGACCCATAATTTCCCAGCAGAACATCCCCAGACACAGGCCTCGTTTTCATCAAGCACTGATAAGACAGCAAGCCTGTTTCTGGACTGTACCACTTCAGAGTACAGTTTGGGGATGTGGTTATCACCAATGCTCCCTCTAAGCTGTGGAGTCTCAAGAGCGAAAATTCTACTTTGTGAGCTGCTGGCCTTAAAGTTGTGAGCGAGCGACTCGGCTGCTGCATGAACTAGTTTGCTCTGGAGCCGTCCTCCCTGAGCTGAGACAAAAATGTGTGAGCCGCCAGAGGCTAAAAAACGGTGAGCTAGCGCACACTAACTCCGCTTAGAGGGAACACTGGTTATCACCCATTTTTGGCGAGAGTCCTCCTGCGGATGATCCCATGTCCCCTACACCTGCTCAGTAAATGGTGGTCACTGTGGTAGGGGGAGAGATGTCCCCAAGATGCATGTCTCCCCATCTCCCCCCCCCAAGACACCACTCACACAGCATCAGCTCCAGCAGCTCTGTTGGAGCTGCCCCTACCAAGGCCTGTCCCTCTGCTCAGTACCAGAGACATGCTGCCCAGCCCCAACCAGGAAGCTGGCCCACCCCACGCCTTTTGGGGCCCATTACGATGGCATGACCCCAGCTCCTTGCCTCCCTTCTCCCTCTATTGAACGTTCAAGCCTCTGCTTCCCTTCACGTTCACCAGCCTTCCTTCTGGCCAGGGTGGGGGTACAGAAGATTCAATAAGGGTGCCATTTGTAGCACTCCCCACTGGCTATGGGCCTGTCCCTCACCCTGCTTGCAAGGCTGGTACCATGGGTTTTCACAGACTTGGCCAAGGTCAGCCCTCCATTCCCCTCAGACAGGTACCAGGGCTTGGTGGGGGTTGCGACAACCAATCTTTGTTCTTCAGCACAGCAGACAAGGGTCCCTAAGGTAGTTCTCTGCACTCCCTTCCCCTGGCTGGCTCTAGTTTCTTCCTTCCCTGTGCTCACGGGACGCCCCTGAGTCTTGGCATGTGTGTTGCTCCCACCTTTCACCACCCAACTCGGGTTGCAAAACTCCAGGTGGTTGCTGGAGATCTCTCAGTATTGGAACTGATCTCCAGGCAACAGAGAGCAGTTCATTGGGAGAAAATGGCCACTTTGAGAGGTGGACTGTATGGCATTATACCCCGTCAGAGTCCCTCCTCGCCTCAAACCCTGCCCGTCTTAAGCTCCACCCCCAAAATCTCCAGGTATTTACAAATCTGGAGCAGGCAACCGAGGCATTTTTTGGATCCAGATGTATACTCCTGTGATATTCGCTCTAAGAAGGTTTGGCAATCTGCGCCCAGCCGATTGCTTATTGCTGTTGCGGAAAACAGACATAATCATAAGAGCTTGAAGGTTCCTGCTCTGTATAGGATACTTCCTGAGGAAGAATTCCATTTGAAACATTGAAAACAACCCGGAAAAGACATTGAATAGGATTTTTCTTATGGGAGCTGTATCTTGTATAATTGTGAATTGTACAAATTTCAAACAGATATTATTCACTGCATAAAAAAGAATTCTGTTTATGACTTATTGAATCTGTATTTTGTATGCACTTCAAATAGACATTATTCACTGCATTGACAAGTTGTTTGACTGTTGATAGTTTAGGGTCTGATGTTCATGGTTGTTGTTGTTGTTGTTTAAATTCTGTCTGCAACGTTAGACCCTGTTTATCATTGTCGTTTCTTAGGTCTTGCCTCCTCGCCAGCTGGGGGTAGGAGGGAGCTCTCAGGGAGTGGTGGGTGGAGTGACATCCTAGCATGTGATGTCCCTTATGTGATGACATGTGAAAATGACATCATCATGCTGGGGACATCGTGCAGTGATGCGCTGGTATTTTGGGCAAAACTCTATGGTTACTTGGGGGGGGGCTGTTGGGGGCAGGGCTTCCTCTGCCAGTCAGCTGGCTGGCAGTAGGCAGGAGTCTGCAAAATCACGGGACCCCTGGTTCCCACCTAAGGGCTGGCAAATCTATGGCAACAAGCATGGACGGCTTCAAGAGGGAATTGGATAAACATATGGAGCAGAGGTCCATCAATGGCTATTAGCCACAAGGTATAGATAGGAACTCTCAGTCTGGGGCAAGTGATGCTCTGTATTCTTGGTGCTTGGGGGGGGGGGCAAGAGTGGGAGGGCTTCTAGTGTCCTGGCCCCACTGCTGGATCTCCTAAGGGCGCCTGGTGTTTTTGGCCACTGTGTGACACAGAGTGTTGGACTGGATGGGCCATTGACCTGATCCAACATTGGCTTCTCTTGTGTTCTTGTGTTCTTATGTCTAAAGTTTGGGAACTGCTTTAAAGTTGAGGTAAGTCCAGAGTGCATGAAAATACTGTTGTTTCAAAGAATCTTGTGTGTTTCTCCTTCATTGGCCTGATCCAACATTGGCTTCTCTTATGTTCTTACGTTCAACCCAGGGCTCTTGTCTGGGCATGAAAACCTCCCTTTGAGCTTTGGTTTTCACAGTTTAAGTCTGTGATTTGTAAAGGCCAGATGCTCAACCCAGGTCTTTCCCTCACTTCCACCTTCTGTACCCCTGACATCCCCCATCCACGAGATGTACCTCATCGATAACCAGCATCTTCCACCTCCCTTGTTTACTTGGAATCGATCCCCCATCTCACACTCACAACGGTGGCTGATGCAGTAATTTACAGCTTCGACTAGGCAACTGCCAGCTGCCTTCCATGAAAAGTCCGTGGGGCTTCCCCCCCCCCCCCAAGTCCAGGCTAGCCACAAACAAATAACTAATGCCCCAGTGAAATCATCGGGAACCTCCCAAGGAACGTACAACCTCCATGAATACTGGACTCATCCTCCTCGGAAGTCTGCTCCACTGTTGTCGTGTCTCAAAGAGTCAGGGGGCTTCATCGCCTCATCATCAGCATCGCTTTCCAAGGTTGTCAGCTTGTCATCAAGGTACACAACACGGATACACTCATGGAAAGGGGAGCGGTCCATTTCAGTAGCATGAGTGACAATACTACAGCAGGATTTCTGTTATCCACAAAGCTTCTGAGGATTCAGGCACTTAACATTTCCCCAATTAAAATTCAAGGCGTGCCTCGCTGCAGAAAGTTTATTCTGCAGCTCATTTTAGATATTCTAACTAGGTGTGAAGAATGCAGGCAAGGAGCACAGTGTATTGGCCTACAGGTATGCACTGGAGCCTGTAGCACAAGCTGGTAAAAAAATGTGCATGATCTTCTTTTTCCGTGCGGCCAGGATACAGGGTGTCTTCTTAAAGATGCACAGAGAACCCCAAGGAGACAAATGCAGACAGTCAGTGTGATGTAGTGGATAGAGTGTTGGACTAGGATCTGGGAGACAAGGTTTGAATCCAGAAGAAGAAAAAGAAGAAGAGGAAGAAGAAGAGGAAGAGGAGGAGTTGGATTTGTACCCCGCCCTACATTTGGAGTCTCAGAGCAGCTTACAGTCTCCTTCCCTTCCTCTCCCCACAATGAACTCCTTGTGGGATAGGTGGGGTGGAGAGAGCTCTGAGAGAACTGCTCTTGAGAGAACAGCTCTGAGAGAACTGTGAATGACCCGAGGTCACCCAGTGGGCTGCATGTGGAGGAGTGGGGAATCAAACTTGGTTCTCCAGGTTAGAGTCTGCTGCTCTTAACCACCATGCCAAACTGGCTAACCTTGGGCTAGTCACTCACTCTCTACATAATCTATTTCACAGGGTTGTTGTGAAGATAAAATGGAGGACAGGTCACTATATAAGCCACTTCAGTTCCATGATGGAGGTAAAGGCAGTGTATAAATGAAACAAAATAAATAAATGTGTGGACATTTAGGCCCTTATTCAGCTATTCTAATGCATGCTCCTACACTGGAGTGGAGTTTGCTGTGGGAAACCTGTTTTCTCCAGTTACAATGTCTGGAAAGGCCTCTAGAAGAATGAGCCTCCTTTAGAGGCACCTCCTTTAGAGGCACCAATATTTTCCACACAATCTGGCTGGAAGAAAATGAGGCTAGAACAGTGACTCATGCAGAGATGCAACAACCAGCCTTCTCTGGGAGCTGGCATTTTTGCTGCATATCTGACTCCGGCATGATTGACAGTGCATTCTATAACAGAATAACCCCCTTCTTAGCCTATTTATTCCAAGGGCATACTGGCCAGAAGAAGAAGAACTTTTCTCTGCCTCAAGAATCTGAGAGCAGTTTACAGTTGCATTCCCTCCCCCTCCCCACAACAGCCACCTTGTGAGGTAGGTGCGGCTGAGAGAGTTCTGAGAGAACTGTGACTGACCCAAGGTTACCCAACAAGCTCCACGTATAGTAGTAGGGATCAAACCTGGTTTTCCATATTAGAGTCCTCCGCTCTTAACCACTACACAATGCTGGCTTGGGATTGCTCTCTTAATGACATTCTATGACAAGGCGACAGTAATAAATCTTGAAGAGACACAGCAGGCACCCACCTCAGTGAACAGGTACTCAGATTTCTCTTCAGTAGTTTGGCTTCTTTCTCTTTGGCTCATAGTCTGGGAATGACAATTGCATCTCATGTTCCATGCTGGCGTAGAGAATCATGCAATCGTGCTTCCATGAGGTCTCACGGGTCTCTCTGCCAACCTTGTGACACCTGTAACCATCTTTGGAGAATAAAATTAATATCATAATGGAACTCAGGTATGGAGGGAGGAGATGAAGGGCCCTCCTCTTGGCACTGAACAGGAAAGAAGAAAGAGGAGAGGGTACGAGGAAATTACAGATTCCCGCAAGCCCCGTTTCTTTGTGAACTGTAATTTATGGATCTGGTTCACTCTTGCAAATTGTACCATGTCCTGCCACGATGGCCTCATTAGTCACCAAGCTTAATTCTTCCTGCCAGCCCTGGTTCGAGACAACGCATCTCCCTAAAGTTCACCGGTATAGAATTTAAATCTAATTACACTTTTTTTTTTGAAAACCCCTCAATCCTATTATTAAAAGGAAAAAAGGAAAAAGGCACCCTTTCCAGCAGCCACCCCTTCCTTCCCATTACCGAACGACGGGATGTCGCTGCTATCCCCATTATTTTGGAATTTAAAAAAAATTCTCCCAGCATCAGCTCTGTTGTTTGGTGTCAACATCAAAGAGGAATCGAGGTCTCTGGGCATGATGGATAGATGGTCCGTTTGCTCCAAGGCCGAGTCTACGGGGGCCAAACCTGGCAGCTAAGGCTTTTCGAGAAATCTCCCCTCAATCTTGCCTTGGCTGACTCTCAGTGAAGTACAGCCAGAGCAGATTTGTGAGCCAGGGGCCCCGATGGCTTGATCCACAAGGAAAGGCAGGGCATTAACACCATAAGAAAGGTTTTAATAAAGGCTGGTTCTGCATAATAACGTATATTTTGTACATAATAATGTATATTTTGACATCAGCAAGGATTCTAGTTGCAAGGAATTGGAAATTAGAGAAACTCCCATCTAGAGAAAACTTAAATTAGTAAAATGTTGGAATTAGCGGAGATGGATAGGTTGAACTCAGTTTGGTTAAACAAAAGAGAATTGTTGTTTAAGAAGAGACGGACAAATGTATATGAATGGATACAGACTATGATAAAAAAGTAGACTCGCCATTTGTTAACGTGTATAGTAATTAGGATATGTTGTATATATTTGAGATGATATTATGAAGTATTACGTGTGACTGTTTAACATGTAGAATGTGTGTTGGTAAAACTATAAATACACTTGTTTAAAAAAAAGAAAATGGGCCATACAGTGAGCCCCTTCCCAGCAGAAACGAGGTCCGGGTAACAGCTGTTATCTTCTTCAGTGGGGTGGTTCCATGGCAGATCACCCCAATTGTTTTTTTTTTAAATAACCACTGCTCCATTAACTTTGTTGAAAAATTAACTCATTTTAAAAAAAAGTTGCCTCAGGGCCCCTCCAGGATTAGGGGCCCTGGAGCTTAAGTTTCATTAGTTTCATAGTAGATCCACCCCTGGGCCTCTGCAAACCGTTTCCTGTGAATCTTCTTCCAGGGCTGCACAGAATACAGTCACAAACCATCCATAAGTCTTCTCAAATTCTTCTCAGAACTCAGACTGATTTCCCACAAGCAGCTGTGCCACCCTTGCTCTTCCGTTTCCCCTGGCTGCATTTGTCAATTTCACACTCTTCACTGCACGACCACATTTTGACCTGCATCTCCCTCCTATTTCCCCTGCATCTTCTCGATTTCAAAAAAACAAGGATCAGGAAGACATGGAGGAAATTGGGGGAGATGCAAGTCAAAATGTGGCCACTCAGCGAAGAATGTGAAATTGACCAATGCAACCGGGGCAAACAGAAGAGCAAAGGCGGCACAGCTGCTTGTGGGAAATCGGTCTCAGTTATTTCAAGAGAACATTCCTATCGGCGTGCTGACAAAGTTAGGAAGGACTAGCTAAGACTGGTAACTGTTGTTGGCACATGCTCAGAAGTGACATAATTTAACCCCTTCCTTGTTTGTGGGTTTTCTTTGATGATACTGCCCCAGTTGCTGAAACAGATTTCTGTTTTCTCCTCCAGAGAGGCAATGTGGGGTAGCAATTCAAGTCGGGGGGGGGGGGGGGCAGTTCTCAAACACCCTGCCAATATAGCTCACATCCTGCTTGTACATAGGGATTGTTCAAACCAAACATTCGACACACTATTAGCCTGCATCCAAATAGTTTAGACTGTAGGGGGAAATATGACTGAGAATGCATGGCTATGTGTTGTTTGGCTGCAGCCACCTCCCCCTTCAGGTCTGTGTTTGCTGCCCCTACCTCTAGTTTTTATTGTTGTGAGCCGCTTTCGGTCCCCTCAGGAAGAAAAACGCTGAATAAATATTATCCTTAACTAACTAAAAGTATGTATTGCTAAAGTGGAAAAAAAATAATGTTTTGTGAAGAAGCTAACTACTTAAGTGTCTTTCTGTGACTCCTGACTGTTTCATTTAGTGGCCACTCATGGTGGCTGAGCTCTCCATATGTGTATCAATTCCTGCATGAATGTTGTCGCACTGCCTCATGGAAATTGTAGTCCCCTCCTCCCAAGGTCTGCAAGCAACATGTTTTTTTAAAAAACTTTTGTACTACAAACAGGTGCATCTTGGGGTTTGTCCTCATAGGGCTATATTTGGCCTAGGGGGCTATACTGGCGGATCCCAGCTCATAAGCAAGTTGTTCACATGAATAAACAGGTTTAAAAGGGTTAGATAGATTCATGGAGGATAAGGTTATCAATGGCTACTAGCCATGATGACTGAGGGGGAACCTCCACATGCAGAGGCAGTAATCCTCTGAATCCCGAATCCAGGAGGCAACATCAGGGGAAGGCCTCGGCCTCAATGCCCTGTTGTTGGCTGTCCAGCGGAACTGGTTGAGGCCACTGTGTGAGACAGGATGCAGGACTAGATGGACCACTGGGCTGATCCAGCAGGGCTCTTCTTATGTTCTTATGTTCAGTGTTCCACGTATGTAAATTCAAATTGATATCTATCTCTGCCACCCTCAATAGATCTCTACTAATTTTCTCCCAGCTGCCAATCTTCGCTGTCTGAAACCACATTGATTATACAAGAAGAAGATTAAATTGCTTCATCAGCCTGGGAAAATTGCACAATCAAACCTCAGGAACAATGAAATTAATCTAAAGCCCAAGATAGCCTTGTTAAGAAAATCATTATTAAGACAGATGAGCTGTAATATTCCGCTTTATGGACATATGATACATTCAGCCAGGTGCAGGTTTTGAAATGGGCCGAAATATTGCCTTGTGAGAACACACAATGAACACTTCGGAGCTGAACTATGAAGTATTTGTGAATAAACAAAAAAAAAGGTCCAGGAAAGCTTAAATTGTGGAAAGACAATAACAACCAATTACAGATGTCCTAACCGGGCGGGGGGGGGGGGCTAGCTCCCACAGGTTCCTTTAGAAGAACTGTAGCAAAACTAGCTGCAACTGAAAGTAGCCTGCCTTCATTTACTCCCAGTTGTGAACTGCTGCAAAGCTGCCAAAAAGCAAGTGCTGAAAATGCAGTAGATAGGGATTTTGGCACCTCCTCCTAAAGAACTGCAGATCCCAGTTTTGCTTGTTTTTTGTACGGCAGTGCAGGAGAACAGTGCTCCATCAGCTTAAGTAATCACTCAACATCCATTCCCCATACATACCCCAAAGAGCACTACAGTCGGGGTTACAACACCGACTATTCCAGGCCCCAGGGATGCCAGGTTTGCTGCGACCAGGGCCAGGGCCTTTTCGGTGGTGGCTCCTTACTGGTGGTCAGTGTGTGAGACAGGATGCTGGACTAGATGGACCACTGGTCTGATCCAGCAGGGTTCTTCTTATGTTCTTATGAAGGCCTCGGCCTCTATGCCTTGTTGTTGGCTGTTCAGAGAAACTGGTTGGCCGCTGTGTGAGACAGGATGCTGGACTAGATGGACCACTGGTCTGATCCAGCAGGGCTCTTCTTATGTTCTTATGTTCAGAAAAGATTTGAAGGGTCCTCACTTTTGCTAACTTCCAGAAGATTCTCCTGTTCCAAGGGATTTTCCAGTTTGATCTTTTTAGATTGTCACTGGCTTATCCATTGGAGTTTGACAAAATGGGTTTTCAAAAAAGAAGAAGTACTGACTGTTTTGTGAGCAGACTTTTTATTCTGATATGTTTTAAACTGCCTGGAACATATGAAGGAGTGGGTTTTTTAAAAATAAATAAATAAATAAATACAGAGATGCCAGAAAATTGTTGATTTTCCCCCCAGTGTTTGGCACGGGTATATAGCAAATTTCAGCTTTCTATCTGTTCAAGAAGTTCTCCAGTCCTGCTGTTACTCCTTGGGCATGGCAGATTTGTTGGCGGGTCAATTGGAGGGTTTTTTTAAAAGTTTATATATAGTATCTACATATAAAGAAAAAAAATGTAGCATTAAATTCTGTAAATGCAGCAATAAAGATAACTCCTGGGGGGAGGGTGTGAGAACAGTGTTCCAAAAGGATTAAGATACAAAGAGGGATTATAAAGAATCCCATTGTAAGCCCTTTAAGAAAGGAAAGTTCTACAGAAAACGATTGAAGTCTTTGAAACCTTGAGTGAGGTGGTGAAGCAAGGTCCTGTTCATATGAAAAAATAATTGGAAGTGAGGTTCTTAAAAGGGAGAGAATTTTATCTCTATGCAACAGATGTTATTTTTAGTAGCCAGAGGAAGGCAATATGGTTGCCCCGGTCCCATAAAGAATGGTTCATGTACGTAAACAAGTTGGAGACCTGAACCCATGAATCACGCATGAAGCTGCTTTATACAGAGTCAGGCCACTGGGCTGTCAAGGTCAGTATCGCACTAGCAGTGGCTCTCCAGGGTCTCAGGCAGAGATCTTTTGCATCACTTTCTGTTTGAACCTTTTACCTGGAAAGGATGGGGACTGAAGCTGAGACCTTCTTCGTGCAAGGGCAACCCTGTTTGGTACCAGCATCTGTGTGTAACTCCATGGGTGCGTAAATGTCCCTGTCAGTTGCAGATCTACAGGTCCATAAACTGGTAAATGTCCCTGTCAGTTACCAATCTAAATGGCCAAACCTAAGACTATTGCCTTTTTTTTTTCAGTTAGTTACTTTGGATTGGATCAGCTTTTCCACTAAGTTTCCCCAGTTCCCCTGCTCACTGCAGGACCATGTGGCTTGTGTCTACAGGAAAGCTGGTAGGATCCAGCCCCTTAGTTTTAAGTACTAATTATGGCAATTAAATTTGTAACTAAGAAGAAGAGTTGGATTTATGCCCCGCCCTTCACTCGGAGTCTCAGTGTGGCTTACAACCTCCTTTCCTTTCCTCTCCCCACAACAGACACCCTGTGAGGTAGGCGGGGCTGAGAGAGCTCTTTTAAGAACTGCTCTGATAAAACTTGTGCCTGACCCAAGGTCATCCAGCAGCTGCATGTGAAGGAGTGGGGAATCAAACCCAGTTCTCCAGATGAGAGTCTGCTGCTCTTAACCACTACACCAAACTGGCTCCAGTAACACCAACAAGATTTTGGGAGTATAAGCTTTTGACTTAGGAAGGAGGAGGAGGAGGAGAAGGAGAGGAGAGGAGAGGAAAAGGAGGAAGGAGGAGAAGGAAAGGGAGGAGAAAAAGAAGAAGAAGAGTTGGATTTATACCCCACCCTTCCCTGAGACTCAGAGCTGCTTGCAATCTCCTTCCTTTCCTCTTCCCACAACAGACATTTTGTGAGATAGGTAGGGCTGAGAAAGCTCTGAGAGGACTGTGGCTGACCCAAGGTCACCCAGCTGGCTGCATGTGGAAGAGAGGGGAATCAATCCTGGTTCTCAAGATCAGAGTCCGCCACTGTTAACCACAACACCAAACTGAATCCATGTCAGTTCACGTTTTCATTAGTTCATGTCCAAATGAACATCCATATGGTATCATATCATTTTGTGTTTATTCCTTTACTAGGAATAAGGCCCGTTGTGGGAATAAATACAACGGGCTCTAGAAAGAGGCTCTTGGAGAGTGTCAAGGCCTTGGGCACTAAGCGTTAATTTGCTGTGGCAGCCTCAGCAGGGTATAATGACACCGAGTCCACCATTTTCTCCAGGGGAACTGATCTCTGCTACGTGAAGAGCAGTTGTAATTCAGAGTGATCTCCTGCCCTCACCTGGAGATTGGCAGCAGTGGTTCCCCAAGAGGGAATAGGTGGTTTGGAGGGCAGAGTCTATGGCATTGTACCTGTCTGAGGCCCCACCCCTCCTCAAACCTCACCCTTGCAAGGCTCTACCCCTCAAATCTCCAGGAATTCCCCACTTGGAGTTGGCAACTCCATCTCCTTCCCAGCCAAGCATCAACCTACCTTGCTGTGAAGCCCCTCTTATAAACACAGGTAACTGCCATTTCGTTTCACCTACTAACAGCCGCGGAGGTAACAGTTGAACCTTATGGAAGAACATTTAAAAAAACCCACAGGCCACAGCCATCTTATCACAGGTAACTGCCATTTCGTTTCACCTACCAACAGCCGCTGAGGTAACAGTTAATCCCCCCACAGGAAGGAAGCTGGAGAAGTGTCTTCGTCAAGAGCAAAAAACCATCTGCCAGGAATCCTTACAGGGCACAGAGGCTGAAGGAGTGGGTGGAGACAGGGACAGCTTCTGACTGACAGGCCAGGGGACCGAAGGCTGGAGTGGTGTGTGGAATGTTCTAGAGAGTGCCATCACCATCAGAGAATTATTATATAGAGATATCCTGCTTCTCACCCCAGCTGGCACTCAAAGCGGCTTAGAACTTCATTTTCCCGGTTTCCAGTTGGGAGAATGGAGGTCTGACACGCTTTGCAAATGCGCAAGGCGGACAGCGGCTCTTCCTGACAGCTTGGGTGGGTTAATCCACCCGACGCAACCTCACACAGGTAGTGTGAGGACCAGCAAGCAATATAATCCAGGTTTGAGCAACCTCGGTGAAGGGAAAGTCTCGGAGGAGACTTTTCCGACACCTTGAGCACTGCAGCCGAAGAGGATTCTTGCGAGTATCTCTAAGGAGCCGAGCTGAGCTGAAAAATTCAGCATAAAACCTCCAATTCCCCTGATTCCTTAACAAAGAAGACAAAGTTTAAACGTTGGGACCACATCTGAAGCGAAGTAACAACAAAAGGTAACGGAAAAAAGTTTTTTGCCTTACCATTGCCGCGTTTTGAAAGATGAAAAACAGATCGGGTGAAGCAATAGACTGATGTTGATTGGATGAGAGCAGTTTTGAAGTGCTAAAAAACCGAATTTGAACTTAAAAAGCCAAAAAAACAAGTTGTTTAACATTCCTGCGGTTAAAAGGAGTTGGGAGGGGAAGCCAAGCATCGCGAGACAAAGAGGGAGAAGGGAACCAAGCATCGCGAGATTAAGACGTGAGGACTGAATCAGGAAGTGACGGCTAGAAGAGCAGACAAGAAGGAAAAAGGAGAAGAACCGGAAGAAGGTAAAGGGGACTCTAAATACTGCCGGACCAGAAAGGGGACTCTAAATACTGCCGGACCAGAAAGGGGACTCTAAATACTGCCGGACCAGAAAGACCATAACAGGAAGTGACGTGCAGAGAGCAGACAAGTAAAGAAAAGGAAGGGACAAAAGGAAACTACGGCAAGCCAGAAGCAAGGTAAAAAGACTATAACCTTTGACATTAACCATAGAGAAGTCGCGGCCGCCATTTTGGATTTATAAAATTTTTAAACTGCAATATCTCAAAGATTATATAACGTAGAAGGCTGAAACCAACATAATTTGACTTGGCAAGATTAGCTTGTTTGAATGCACTAATTGGTGTTTGATTTGGAAGACAAGATAAAATCGATCCTTTTAAAGAGGCAAAACGGACCGAGGACTAAGATCGAGAGCAGCCACATGGTCCTCTCCTACAATGGCAGCAAAAAAAGAAAAAGAGCTACTAGCTGTTATGGAAGCAATGGAAAAGAAAATGTTAGACGCTATAGGAGAGGTAAATGTTAAAATGAATAATATAGCGGCTCAAGCAGATAAAAATTGCATGGAATTAAAAGCAGAATTTCAAAAATTATCCACAAGAACACAAGATATAGAAACTAAAGTAAAAGAACTGGAAGAAAACACCCATAAGACAATGAGAGAGAACGAGAGGATGGAAAAGATGATGCATTATAAAGATATGCAAAACCACTTGAGATTTCGAGGGATTGAGGAAAAATTGAATGAGGATATTTTTACAAGAATGCAAGAAGCAATAGCAGATTTTTTACAAGAACAGGAAGAAGTTGTTAAAGAACACATGGATCTTGTTTATAGAGTTAATTCTACATATGCAAGAGACAAAAACATACCAAGAGACGTGGTTGTCCAATTTACAATGAAAAGAACAAAAGAACAAATCTACAGGAAGTGCTTTACTGACCCCTTTGTAATAGATGGAAAGAAAATCATAGTAATGAAAGAATTGCCTAGAGCAATACTGCAAGAAAGGAAAAAATTCAAGCGTCTGACGGATAAACTGAAGGAGAAAAAAATCAGATTTCGTTGGGAAATACCTCAAGGACTAAGTTTTTATTATGGCAGCTCCAGAGTGGTGATTAAAAGCACAGAAGAAATGTATGCATTCCTGGGAGAGAATAAAGACGATTTTGGAGATATTTAAGAATATATCAAAATGGATTACAAAATACTTACATGGAATGTAAATGGACTAAATTCACCCCAAAAACGTAGAATGGTAGGTCACTGGTTGGAAAAACAAAAATGTAATATAATTTGCTTGCAAGAAGCTCATCTTAAAAACCAAGACCATAAATATTTAATAAGGAAAAAATTGGGAGAAGAATTTTATTCTTTAGCAAGCAATAAAAAAAATGGTGTTGTAACATATGTCAAAAAAGATTTGGAACCCAAAGTAATATTCAAAGACAAAGATGGAAGATATTTAGCTATTGAAATTTTACTGCAAGGAGTGAAAACTTTGATTGTGAACATTTATGCTCCGAATGGAGCTAAAGAAATTTTTTTTAAAGAACTTCAAATGGAATTGGACAATGTAAACTATGATCAAATTATGATGTTAGGAGATTTCAACGGAACTGTAGATAATAAACTAGACAGGCGCTCTAAAAGAAAGGATGAGACGTTAGGGAAGCTTCCAAAAAACTTTTTTGAACTGATAAAACAAGAAAAGTTGGAAGATATTTGGAGGAAAGCTAACCCACAAGGAAAAGACTTTACCTTTTACTCTAACAGACATGACTCACATTCAAGAATTGACATGATTTGGATGACTACTAACCTAACCTTTAAGACAAGAAAAGTGGAAATTTTACCCAGAATAATCTCAGATCACAATCCGTGTTTATGGACAGCTGGGCAGATTAAAAAACAAAAGAGATGGAGAATAAACGAGGACTTATTAGATAATCAAGAAATAATTAAAAAATTACTTGAAGAAACAGACCTATACTTCCAAGTAAACATGCAGAAAGAAGTTAAAATTCAAACCGTATGGGATGCATATAAAGCAGTGATGAGAGGACTATTGATATCGTTAAATGCTAAAGATAATAAAAAGAAAAAAGAGCAATATGAAAATATTTTACAAGCCATTAAAACAAAGGAAGAAGAACTGAAGAAGAAACCAGGGAAAAAGAAACTGCAAAAGGAAATCTGGATGCTACAAGACCAAGCAAAAGCCATTTTGAACCAGGAGATGTACTGGAACTTAAAAAAACTTCAACAAAAAGCATTTGAAGGTGCAAATAAACCCGGAAAATACTTAGCATGGCAATTAAAGAAAAAACGTGAAAATAAATTTATCACTAAAGTGATAAGAGATAATATTGAGATAATAGATAACAAAGGAATAAAAAGAGAATTTTTTAAATACTACGCAAAACTTTTTAAGAAGGAAAACAAAGACAGAAGAAAGATTAAAGAATACCTGCAAACATTAAAGCTACCAAAACCAACAGAGAAAATTAAAGAACTATTTAATAATCCAGTATCATTACAAGAGATCAAAAATGCAATAAATGACTCAAAATTAGGTAAAGCACCTGGACCGGATGGATTTACAGCGAAGTTCTACAAAACGTTACAGGAGTCAGTTTCACCGGTGTTACTGCTATTGATGAACAATATAAGAGTTACTGGACAGGTACCAGAAACCTGGAAAGATGCATCCATCTCACTGATCCCGAAAGAAAATCAGGATTTGACCAATGTTAAGAACTATAGACCGATCTCTTTACTGAATAATGATTATAAGATTTTTGCTAAGATTATAGCGGATAGACTAAAAGAGCACCTTAAAGAGACTATACAAACAGAACAAGCAGGGTTCTTACCTAATCGACAAATAAGGGACAATCTAAGAGTAGTAGTGGACGCTATAGAATATTACGACAAACATCCTGAAAAGGAAGTGGGCTTTTTCTTTTTAGATGCGGAGAAAGCGTTTGATAATTTAAACTGGGATTTTATGTTTGAAGTTTTAGAACATCTTGAGATCGGTGAATATATGATTAACTTCATTAAAGCAATATATAAAGAACAGAAATCCTCAATAATAATTAATACTGAAAAGACAGACGATTTTAAAGTTGAAAAAGGAACAAGACAAGGATGCCCGCTTTCGCCGCTGTTATTTATTTGGATTTTAGAAGTTCTACTTTTAAATGTGAAGGAAGACAAAGATATTAAAGGCTTAACAACTAAAGGTTTTTCTTTCAAATATAGGGCCTTTGCAGATGATGTGATGTTTATAGTGGAAGACCCCTTATCCACATTACCACATTTGTTACAGAGAGTAAAAGAGTTTGGTGACTTAGCAGGATTTTATGTAAATAAAAACAAATCGAAAGTAATGTGCAAAAATATGTCAAATAAGAAACAAAACGAGTTACAAAAACTTACAGAATGTGAGGTGGTGAAAAAGACAAAATATCTGGGTGTAAACCTAAATATGAAAAATATTGATCTTTATAAAAATAATTATGAAAAATTATGGTTGCAAATTATGCAGGATATTAAAAAGTGGAATGTATTGAATTTGTCATTGCTGGGTAGAATTGCGGTGGTCAAGATGAATGTGTTACCACGATTAATGTTTTTGTTTCAAACTATTCCAATTGTGAAAGATGTAAAAACATTCAAATGTTGGCAGAAGGAGCTGTCTAAATTTGTGTGGGGAGGGAAAAAACCAAGAATTAAGATGAAAATAATGTGTGATGCCAAAGAAAGAGGAGGGTTTCAACTACCAAATCTAAGGTTATACCATGATGCAATATGTTTGACCTGGGTAGGGGCATGGACTATGTTACAAGATAGAATGTTATTGTCCCTGGAAGGTCATGATTGTAGATTTGGGTGGCATGCATATTTGTATTATGGCAAAACAAAAATGGACAATATGTTTAAACATCATTATTTGAGAAGAACACTAATGGATACGTGGACAAGATATAAAAACTTTTTTTCAGAAGAGATACCCATGTGGATTGTACCCGCAGAAGTCTTACATCCAATATCAAGATATAAAGGACAAGATTGGCTGAAGTATAGAGACTTATTAATAAGACATGGCAAGGATTTCAAACTGAAGGAGCAGCATCAGATTGATTTTGATTATGGTTGGTTAAGATATAGACAAATATATGACTTGTATAGAAGTGATAAAAACACGGTTTCAGGGAAAAAAATAATGAAATAGAACAAGTTTGGGAGGAAGGTGGGAAAAAAATGATTTCTAAAATGTATAAAGTCTTGCTAAAATGGTTTAATGCTGATGAAATGGTAAAAGAACAAATGGTAAAATGGGCGATAAACTTTAACAAAGACATTGAAATGGAATCTTGGGAATTTTTATGGAAAAATGCTATGAGTATATCTACGTGTTATAACTTAAAAGAAAATTGTTTTAAAATGATGTATAGATGGTATATGACACCAAAAAAAATTGCAAATATTGGTCAAAATATGTCTAACAAATGTTGGAAGTGTAAAAAGAAAGAAGGGTCTTTTTATCATATGTGGTGGACTTGTGATAAAGCAAAGACTTATTGGTCAAAAATACATGCAGAAATGGAAAAAATCTTGAAATGTACATTTAAGAAGTTGCCTGAAATGTTATTGCTAGGACTTAAACTAGAAGAGATAAATGTAAAGAAAAGGACAATAATATGGTATATGATTACAACAGCAAGAATGGTGTATGCACAAAACTGGAAAAATGAAAAAATACCAGAGGTGTGGGAATGGTTGAAAAAACTGTTATATATGGCTGAAATGGATAAGTGGACTAGAAAATTGAATAATCTCTACTCAGAGACCTTTCTGGAAGACTGGAAAGATTTGAAAGAATATGTTGAAAAGTATTGGGATATGAAAAACTATATCTATACATGGTTATAATAGCATAAAGGAATAGAAATATATTATATGAATGTTTTAGTTAAAATTAGACAATGAAACTGTTTTTATTTAGAAATACATAAGAGTATAGAAAATAAGAATTGGTGTATAAGTATAAGTATTTTAAAGCTATATAACCGTTACCAGAAACGAAACATAGATATAAGTATTACTATTTTGAATAAAATGGAAAATGTGTTATGCTTCAGATGTGGTGGGAAACCACCAAAACAAGATAAAAATAGAATGTACAAATAGAACAAAATGTTATCTAATATGGAAAAAGGGATTTGTATAAGGTTAAATGTATTATTTTCGATGTTTTTTTTTTTTTGAAAAATAAAAATTTCTTTACAAAAAAAAAAAAAGAACTTCATTTTCCCATCCTCCAATGGTAGAAGTGGGGATCTGAACCCAGGTCACCCAAGATCCAAGCCTGGCCCTCTGTCCACTATGCCTCACTGGCTCTAATATCAATAGATCTAATCTAATTAAATCTAATGAGACCTAATCAAATCCATCTAATATTACTGTTACGCTAAAATGACTAAACTGAGGCTGTCTTACTTCGGTGACATTATGAGAAGACCAGATTCACTGGGAAAGGCAGCAGGAAGAGAGAAAGACCCAACATGAGATGGGCTGGCTCAATCACAGAAGCCAGGGCCCTCCGTTTGCAAGACCTGAGCAAGGCTGTTGACAACAGGACATTTTGGAGGTCGTTAATTCACAGGGACACCATAAATCAGAAGCGACTTGATAGAACACACACACGCACGCGCGCACACAGTATCTAATATCACAATATCTAATATAGGGTTGCCAAGTCTGATCATTGCGCTGGTGGGGGGATGGGGGGACGTTTCTGGGAGTGTGTGGGGAGGTCGCGCAACGTGCATACATCACCCGGAAGTAACATGGGCACACAGGTGATGTCAGGGTGACACTCTGGGTTTTGGGGAAACTGGTAAAATCGGCCTTAAACCATAGAGTTTTGCCCCCAAACCAGAGCATCACAAACACACCCACATCACCAACGCACGTACACCACTCCTGTTTGGGGTGGGTGGGGGGAATTTCCTTCTGCAAGCCTCCTTGTCCCGATCCGGAGGCTTCAGCTGGTGCAGAATGCAGTGGGGAGGCTGATGTTGGGTCTCCCTATGTGGGAGCATATCCAGCCCGCCTTAAAAACACTGCACTGGCTGCCTATAGCATACCGGATCTGGTTCAAGGTGCTGGTGTTTACCTATAAAGCCCTATATGGCCAGGGACCTGCTTACCTGAGGGACTGTCTCTCCCTGTATGTACCCCAGCGAGCATCAGGTTCCCAGAACTGCCTGGTGGTGGCCCCGCACTGGTGGAACGAGCTCCCGGAAAAAATCAGGGCCCTGCGGGACCTTCTACAGTTCCGCAGGGCCTGCAAGACGGAGCTCTTCCGCCAGGCTTATAAGTAGGGGCAGCCGTGACTTTATAGCACTGGCCTGAGTATTGAAAATCGCCGTCCGGACAATCAGCACCAAGTGAGAAGTGGAGTGCCTGTTGACGCTGCTCAGATGGGGGGCGATGAAGCGCCATCTTGCTTTGCATAATGTATATTGTAAGCTGTGTGTTTTATATTGTGCTATTATTGAATTTTATCATGTATGAAATGTGTTGGTAGCCACCCTGAGCCTGCCATGAGGCGGGGAGAGCGGGATAGAAATCCAATAAACAAACAAACAAACAAACCCACGAAAGCGGGGAATCCCCCGCCCCCACCTGGCGAATGGTAACCCTAATCTAATATCACCATTAGTAAAGGTAAAGATTTCCTTTGCTCAAAAGCCAGTCAAATACGACTAGGGGTGCAGTGCTCATCTCCGTTTCCAAGCTGAAAAGCCAGTGCTGTCCAAAGACTTTTCCATGGTCATGTGGCCAGCATGACTAGACACCGAGGTGCCCAGAATGCTGTTACCTTCCCACCAAAGCGGTACCTATTCATCTACTTGCAATTTCTTGCTTTCAAACTGCTAGGTTGGCAGGAGCTGGGGCCAGAGACGGGAGCTCACTCCGTCACGCGGCACTCGGGTTTCGAACTGCCGAGCTACCGTCCTTCTGTTTAGCAACTCAGCATCTTAACCTCTGAGCCACTGCAGCCCTTATATTTGGCCATTAGAAGTGGCCAACTATTTGTGAATGCAAACTGGAGCCAGTCTATTGATTTCTAAGTGTTGACAGGAAGACCTAAGTGAACAGGGAGACCTAAGCAGGCCTCAATGGCTTTTGAATCGCGGGGAAGTGCCCTTAGGATGGCAGTCAGTATCTTGCCAAAGGAGGGGAAGGCCTTCAGAGCCTCACCAGGGTTCATTAATGGACAGCAGAAGAATTATAAAATGCAATATTTATTCTGGGCCTTACCTCTTACTGGCAGCCAACCACTTCCCTGTTCCATCCGAAGGGCAGCGAGAAACCCTGAGTCAAGATTTGCTTACAGAAAATAGAATTAGCAGACAATAGCCAAGAAAACCGGGGCAAGGTTAACTGGGGAATGTAATTAAAATTTCTCATTTGCTTTAATAAAATACAGTGTTTGACTTGGCTCTCCAAGCCCAGATTAGGCTGCCGATAGAACGGTGAAACAGCAAACAAGACCGCTAAACCCTTTAATTACAGAACAGGAAAATTAAAAGCTGGCCTTAACAAGTCAAATAAAAGGGGGTTTGTGAAGGGCCATATAAGAACAGCCAGTGGGAAACTCCTGGCCATGGTCCTGTCGGAAAACCTGGGTGATCTGATCCCTGAACAAAATTAGAGTTGCATTGGCTGATTGGGTATCAGCCAAACTGTGTTCAGATATTTTTGCAAAGAGTCTTTAAAATGTGCTGGAATGCAGAGAGAAGCTGTCTGTACTTTCGTTCTGCCATAAAGCCCTTGAGAGCCAGTTTGGTGGAGTGGTTAGGAGCACAGACTCTAACCTGGGAGAACCAGGTTTGAGTCCCCACTCCTCCACATGCAGCTGCTGGTGTGACCTTGGGCCAGTCATAAGTCCTTTCGGAGCTGTTATCTCAAGGGCAGTTCTTGGGAGAGCTCTCTCAGCCCCACCTACCTCACAGGGTATCTGTTGTGGGGAGGGGAAGGGAAAGAGATCGTAAGCCACTCTGAAACTCCTTCGGGTAGTGAAGGGCAGGGTATAAATCCAATCTCCTCCTCCTCCTCCTCTTCCTCTGGGGTGGGATGGGATTAGAGTTGCCAACATCCAGGTGGGGGCTTGAGATCTCTCAGAATTATAATTGGTTTTCGGATGACAGAGAGCAGTTCTCCTGCAGAAAAACGACTGCCTTGGAAGGTGGACTCTATGGCTTTATACCCTTCTGAGGTCCCTCCCCATACCCTACCATCCCCAGGCTCCACTGCTAAGGTTGGTAACATCCAGGTGATACCTTGAGATCTCCCACTATTGCAACTGATCTCCAGATGACCAAGATCAGTTCCCCTGGAGGAAATGGCTGCTTTGGAGAGTGGAATCCATGGTATTATATCCAGTTGAGGTCCCTTCCCTCCCCTCCCTTCCCCAAACCCCTCCCTCCCCAGGCTTCACCCCCCCCCCCAAAAAAATCTCCAGGTATTTCCCAACCCAGAGCTGGCAACCCTATTGAGAAGTATTCACTGTTCACATGGAACAGTGAAACAGCTAGATCTTTATTGCTGGTCCGGATGAAGCATACAACCCAGGGCTCGAAGCCCTCCTTTTATGCTGGTCAGGGATAATCCCCTGACCTCGCCCAACTGGCCTGATAGGCTATTAGAAGTCTATTTACATTTCATAGGTTCCCTGGGAGAAACCTAGGTACATGATTGGTGGCCGGTTCGAATCCACCTGGCCTTTGTTCTATCTGGCTGAAGCTCAGGTAGTTTCTTGGCCATGTGCTCTGGCCACATGGCGGTCGCCATTACTGGAGCACATGGCGACCGCATGGTCAATACATAACACCTATCATGGGACTAACGTGGAGTTGCCACTGAATTTTGCTAAAAGCAAAATTTGCTAAAAACAAAATTGCATGGGAATTAGGAGGATCCCGCTCAGGTGAAAAACTCACAAGAATTATAATTTTGCCAAGGTTGGCAATAGAAGATGTTCCTATAAATCAGGATTGCCTGCAGATCTCAGGTATGCCGAAATTTCCCCAAGAAAGTGCATGCATTTGCATGCATTTATTTATAGCCCCCTTTTCTCCCTGGTCGGGACTCAAAGCGGCTTTAAACATCGTTCTCCCCGCCCTCTCCATTTTCTCAAAATGACAGCCCTGCGAGGGAAGCTAGGCTGAGAATTTGTGACAGGTTCAAGGTCACCCAGCATCCTTCCATGGCAGAGGCGGGGATCCGAACCCAGACCAGTGTTCCCTCTAAGATGAGTGAGTGTGAGCCAGCTCACCATATTTTAGCCTCCGGCTCACACATTTTTGCCTTAGCTCAGGAGGGATGGCTCCAGAGCAAACTGGTTTATGCAGTGGCCAGATTGCTCTCTCACAACTTTAATGCCAGTAGCTTACAAAGTAGCATTATTGCTCACAAGACTCCACAGTTTAGAGGGAGCATTGACCCAACCAGCACCACCCCTCCAGGGATCTCGTGTGCCCCCCCCCCTATCTACTAGGCTATGCCAGCTCTCATTCTGGTGGGAGGGATTTGCACAACCCCACATTTCTATGCTGTGATCTTGCACTCGTTTTGACTAATGAGTAATACCCCATCACCTTTTGCCTGAATCGTTTTATGGACCCAGCAAAGCAATCTGCACGGTGGGTGCAGAAGAATTATACCCTTGCTTCACCACACCTTCATTCCCCCCCCCCCTCCTTATTTATTACAGTGTTCTTTTTTTTAAAAAAATCCTACTTTTGAGAAACTCAGGTTGGCATTTGTGGGTCTCCCAACTCTCATTTTACCCTCCAACCAAAACAGGTCAGGCGGAGAGAGGGGGTGACTGGGCCGAGGTCATCCAGGGATCCTCACGGTGGAGGAGGAGTTTGAATCTAGAGGACTCCCCCTCCTGATCTGATGATTGGCTCTCAAACAACATGTGACTTAACAGTCATGTCACATCATGCACAGTGCCTTATGTATGATGAGCAGTTGAGATTCACATATTCCAGTGCAGTCCACATTCATATCTATGGTGGTCTAATTTGTGCAGTTTCCTTCCCTTTTTCACAGGGGGAGGGGAGAATCAGGTAAAGAGACATCGTGTACCTTTACGGGTTTTTTGACACAGGATGAGGAATACATACACATCCCCTTCAGATAGACTTATCAGGCCATCTGTTGTGGTGGGAGACCTCCTGCTGTGGCTTAGAAAGCCAGCAGGGGGGAAATGGGGGGAGGAGGAGGAAGGAGTCATCATGCCAGAAACCTGGACGTGATGTCACCATGCTCCATGTGATGCTCTAGGAAATGCACTAAGGTTTCCCTTGCTTGAAAGCCAGTTGAATCCGACTCTAGGGGGCGGTGCTCCTCTCTGTTTCCATTCCGAAGAGCCAGCACTGTCCGAAGATTTTTTCCGTGGTCACGTGGCCAGCATGACTAGACGCCAAGGCTAACAGAATGCTGTTACCTTCCCACCACAGCGGTACCTATTTATCTACTTGCAGTTTCTTGCTTTCAAACTGCTAGGTTGGCAGGAGCTGGGGCCAGAGACGGGAGCTCACTCCGTCACGCGGCACTCGGGTCTCGAACTGCCGAGCTACCGACCTTTTGATCTGCAGTTCAGTGTCTTAACCTCTGAGCCACCGTGGCCCTAGGATCCCCCCCCAAAAAAACTCTTTTGGAGGGATTCAGCAGCATCCCACTGAGATGGTGGGCATCCCTTCCATGTTTGACCCAGTCATGACATCACAAAAACAGCATGACGATTCTTTCCCTCTGTCCCTCTCCTGTCAGTTTCCATCCAGTGAGTTGCAACTTAACCTTGACAGCTGGATTTATATACAGTTTAGATGCTTAGACTAAGTAAACTACAGTTTAGAGACTTAGATTATGAAGTGGCTATAAATAATTTTAAAAAAATACTACAAAATTACTAAATGACCAGTTTTTGGGGTGATGCTACGGGACATCTTAATCTGGGTCCCCTCCACAACTTGGATCCTATTTATGTCATTCCTGTACCGCTTACTGTGTCATGTGAATTCCTACTGTATGCTTCAGTTCTTTCTGCCGGTTCCAGACTTTAAAAATCCTAACGAACTGGTTCTTGAATGTCCCGTTTTTGTGAATGTCCTGGCTCACCCTGCGTAATCCGCTCGAGTCCCTGTAAGAAAGGTTGGCCTGAAAATAACACAAATAAATAAATAATAAAATAATACCATCACAGTCCAAGTACACATCTCATCTTGTAGTTTTGATTTCCTCTAGTTTGGTGTAGTGGTTACGAGTGGTGGACTCTAATCTGGGAGAACTGGATTTGATCCCCCACTCCTCCACATGCAGCTGTTGTTGTAGACCTTGGGTCAGTCACAAGTTATTTCAGAGCTGTTCTCTCACGGGCAGTTCTCTCAGAGCTCTCTCAGCCCCACCTACTTCACAGGGTGTCTGTTGTGGGGAGGAGAAAGGAAAGGGATTGTAAGCAGCTCTGAGACTCCTTCGGATAGTGAAGGGTGGGGTATGAATCCAATCTTCTCCTCCTCTTCTTTTTCTTCAACAAAAATCCCCCCCCCCCCCAGGATATATCTTCTGTACACAAGGCTGAGTTAAACCATGGCTTTTTGGAGTCTATTTTTACATCGACTTTCACTTTCATACAAACCCACATCACCGTTGAAAAGAGTTCCTTTAATTTAAGTCTTCCCAAGCGCAGCAGTCCAACCTTGATGCATGCAATTTTAATATACAAAAGCCCTCTCGTGATGCCGGTGATCGATCGAGATGTTCACCGGGGCGCGGAGTAAATCTCTGAACCGTTCATATTTTACAGTCTGACACCTTAAATCATAGACTAGCCTATATCAGAATAAGTCCATTTCCCAAGTTACTTCTTCCCCACAAGCAAAAGATTACTGACAAATCGAGGGGCTGGGAGATTCTACAGTTCTTTTGGTGGAAAATTTCTGACTAGTCGCTTGGCATTTTCAGAAATTGGTCCCCAACGCTTTGTGGAGGATTATTTGGGAAACTCAAGGGACTGGTTTTGTTCCTGTCCTGTTGCATGCACCATCATCAGCTAAGGTGATACAAGCCTTTATGGGTTTTTAGTTTGGGTACCAGAACCTTCCCTGGAGGCTTGATCAGAAAGGGGTGTTCGGCGGCAGACGTGTGAATCTTTCTGATAGCGTTTATTACTAAAATGACACTCTTAAGCAACACTGAGTATAGGATGGATTGGCTGAAGCCAGGGAATGCTTTTGTTTGTTTCTAATTGTGGCTTCTGTTCTACAGAAAGCAGAAGCGGAGGGAATATTGTTTGAGCCTGTACACGTGGACACACACACACACACACACACACAGAGGCTAAAGACAGACTGGAGTTCAGGCCCGCTTCAGGTCCGCTGTGCAAGCGGGTGAGGCAGGCCCGTTCTCACAGCCATAGCTGCCTGGCGGAGGCGTGCCATACTCACCCCGTCCCATGACGCAGTCCTCCCATGGCAGCCATACACCAGGAGGAACTGGTGCCCAGCTGTCTGGGCGCATGTTCCTCCTGCTTCCGGGTGGTGTGAACGCACCTGGAAGCGCACAGCCGCACACTGCGCCGCCGCCACCACCAGGAGCCACCCTCAGTGTGCACGCTGCGGGCCGCCTCCTACCCGGAATCCATGCGCTGCACTATGGCCGGTGTGAACGGCAAGCTCTGGGAAGCTTTGGCCCTGGGTTGCTCTGCCCCGCTTCCGTGGCGTGGCGGAGCACCAGTCTGTCCTCGGCCAGAGAGAGGAGTTAAAAGTGATGTTGCGGGTAAGCCCAGAAGTGACATCATGGTGCTCCAGGAAGTCCCAGAAACTCTATGGTTTTATTATAGAATTTTGGGGGATTCCTAGAGTGTTGTGATAGCAATTTTGATTGACACTTACTCTCCCTGTGGCCTGCCTCCAAAAGCTCCCAGTGGCTGAGGGCAGGGGGCTGGCTACCTTAGATGCAAACTTACAAGAGAAAATAACAGGTAGATCAGACTCTTCCTGTCCATTCTGTATGTGGCGCTGTTTCCCACAACAGTTATGAGCCATGGCTCAGTAGTAGAGCATCTGCCTTGCATGCAGAAGGTCCCAGTTTGAATCCCTGGTATCTCCGGTTTAAAGAATCGGGTAGGGGGTGATGCAAAAGACCTCGGCCTGAGACAGTGCAGAGCTGACACAGCAGACAACGCTAACCTTGCTAGACCAATGGTTTAACTCAATACAAAGCAACTGCATAGAATGGGGAGGGGCCACAGCTCAGGGGTACAGCATCCGTTTTGCCTGCATGTTCAGTCCCTGGCATCTTCAGTTTAAAAAAGGATCAGGTAGTAGGCGATATAAAATAACTCAACCTGGGAACCCAGAGAGCCACTGCTGGTAGAGTAGACAATACTGTGATAGACCTGTGATCTGACTCAGTACTAGGCCACTTCATGTGTTCAAGAAACAACGGGTGTACCTTGTTTGAGGCAACCAAATACATTGAATTTAGGATTGCCAACTTCCCAGGCAGGCCTGGAGATATCCCGCTTTTAGAACTGATCTCCAGATAACAGAGATTGATCCCCCTGGAGAAAATGGCTGCTTCAGAGGGTGGACTCTATGGCATTGTACCCTGCTGAGGTCCCTTCTCTCCCCGAACACTGCCCTCTCCAGTTTCCACGCCTCAAATACTCCAGGTATTTCCTGACCCAGAGTTGGCAATAGGGTTGCCAGGTGTTGCTTTCCTCCTGCCAGCGGGGGGGGGGGGGTCAGGGAGCATCCCGGCGGTAAATTCCTCCATGAAAAACCCTCACAAAAGGTCCAAGAAACAAAGATGATAGAGAACTATGACTCAGAGGCCCAAGGGCGGGATGATTCTGACTGGAGGATGAAAGTGGGAAGATGTACCAAAAAAGGTATAAGAATGGAGGATGGTTGGATGGAGGTTTAGGTCAAGAGAGAACTGGGGGGGGGGGTGTGATCGGAAATGAGTTGACATCACTTCTGGAAGTGTCATCATTTCATCGGTGATGTCAGCGGTGACACTCTACTTCTGGGGCAAAACTCTATGGTAAAAATGGCCACTAACCATAGAATAGTAAAGCAGAGCGTCATCCCTGATGTCGCCGACGCAATGACGTCACTTCCAGTTGTGACGCCAGCACATGGCCGACGTTTGGCAGGGATGTCTGTTTGGGGGTGGGGTTTCCCCCACCGCCACCTGGCCAGTGGAAGGCCAGAGCCCACAAAAGCAGGGGATCTCCTGCCCTGACCGGGAACCGGGCAAACCTCGTTAGCAACCTCACTTGAACTATTCACACAGTTTCATCAGCTATTTACCTGTTCTAGAATCTACATCCGGGTTATCTTTTTTTTCCTGTCGGAAATTGTGTTGGCTTTACGGGAGGATGGTGTAGTCTCACATTTGTTCTTTTTCCTTTGAGAACGTGTTGTGTACTAAGACCGTGGTCGCCTGGCCTCTCGCAATGGTGACCGCCACGTGGTCAGCGCACAAGGTCAGAATCTACCTGAGCTTCAGCCAGGTAGAACAATAGCCAGTCGGATCCTGAGCGACCACCAATTACGTGCCTAGGTCTCCCGCTGGGGGATCTATGGACTGCAACCACGGACTTAAGGGCCTATCAGGACTTGTGGGCGAGGTCGGGGCATTGTCTCCGGCTGGCATAAAAGAGGGCTCTGAGTCCGGGGTTCCCCATGTTCCATCTGACCCTCAATAAAGAGCTTTGCTATGAAATCACTACCACTCGCCTCTGTGAGAGTTCTGCTCAAAGTAGTCAAGGATCAGATCTTGGTTGGTTAACCACAGTTCTTTATTACCTATTCCTACATTAGTACAGCATCTCGGGTTATTGTCAGAGATGAGACAAATAATACAAGCGGGTCTATTATACCATTCCAAGGAGTTTGAATTACCCATAGGGAGCCAATCCCCTGAAGGGAAAATTGGCGGGCTAAAAGGTGTCTTGACCGTTTGGTTCTCACAGGAAAAAAGTGAGGTGTTAAGCAGTAAATTTCCCTTCCCAAACCAGCCCCCTCAGATGTCTTGAGTTCACATAACAATCAATGGCTCCAAGGTTCTTTTGCATTTGATAAGAGATGAGAAGCATCCTCCCCTTGAAGTTACTGCCGGAGCAGCTGGAATGCGGAGGCAGGGATGTGAGGCCTCCTTGTTCTCGCAAATCATGGTTGTCACCTCCCGACCAAGACAGGAACAATGCATTATGGTTACATAGGTTCGAATATACTTTAGATACATAAGACAGTGAAAGACATGCAAGAATTTAACTCTATAGCTGGCTAATACAATGGCTGAATTTGCAGATTCTGACACCCTGCCCTCCCCATAATTCACTTCACCTAGCTTTATCAGGGAACATTTTATGAAAGAGTTTAGTCAGTTTAGGAGCATGAACATGTTCTGAACGAATCCACTCGTTGTGTTCCGGGCCGAAATCTAACCATCTAACTAAGTAATATAATCGGCCTCTTCGCATCTTGGAATCAAGGATTTCAGTTATCTCGAAGTGAGGGGCCCCCTCCTTCATCAGTGGAGGAGGAACTGGAGGAGCTGGATGCCAAGCATTCGGCCCAGGATCTTTCTTCAGTAGGCTGAAATGAAACACAGGGTGCACAGAACTCAGTGATTTAGGCAATTCCAGTTCAAAAGACACATCCGATATTTTGCGCAGCACTTTGTAAGGTCCAACAAATTTCCATCCTAGTTTTCTGCTGGGCTGCAACCCATGAATGTTTTTGGTGGAGAGATAGACAGAGTCCCCAGGTTGGAGATCCCATCCTGGTGCTCTCCCTCGGTCAGCATATTTTTTGTAATCCTCTTTGGCATGGTCCAATGCCTTGCCTATTAATGGCCATGAGTCTTGGAGACTAGACCACCAACTTTTAAAATCCGATGGGGAAGCAGGGGGGGCATTTTCAATGGTTGGTAACGGTTTCCCCTCAAATCCCCCTACTGCCATGAAGGGAGAAACTCCCGTGGAGGAGTGCACTGCATTGTTGTAACTATATTCTGCAAACGGCAGCAACTCCACCCAATTGTCTTGGTGGTAATTAGTGTAACATCTCAAAAACTGCTCCAATATTTGATTAGTTTGTTCGGATTGGCCATCGGTCTCTGGGTGGTAACCCGAACTCAGGGCTGGTTCTATGTCCATCATTTTTAGGAGCTCCCGCCAGAAGCTGGCAACGAACTGACTTCCCCTGTCGGATACCACTCTCTTCGGAAAAGCGTGTAATTTAATCACGTGATTGAAAAAAGCTTTGGCCATCCCTTTAGCGGTGGGCAATTGCTTAAACGGGGTGAAATGCGCTTGCTTCGAGAAGGTGTCCACCACCACCCAAATAACCGTTTTTCCCTTAGAGGGGGGCAGATTGGTGATAAAGTCCATGGCAATGGCCTCCCAGGGTCTTGAGGGGGTGGGTAGGGGGTGCAACAAGCCCGGGACTTTTCCCCCCCGTTTTTTGCACATTAAACAGGTCTGGCAAGCCGAGACGAAGTCGGAGACGTCTCGGCGCATGCGCGGCCACCAGAACTGACGCTGGATCAAATTAAGTGTTTTCAGAAATCCAAAGTGACCTGCTAGCTTAGACGAATGGCAGGTTAACAATATTTCTGTACGCTTAGCTTTCGGCACCACTAGTTTATCTCCATGTAGCCAACATTGGTCCTCTCTCTTGGAGCATTCCTCCAGAGTTTCCAACTCCTCTATCTCTTCAGGAGCATAATCCCCCCCCCAATCACATTTCCCAATGTCTAACTGAGTCTTTTTTGCTTGGCTTCGGGTGATCACCGCCCCTCCTAATTGCTGGGGGGAGAACATTGAGTCAAACACTTCTTCTTTGACACTTTCATGTTGGGGCAATCTGGACAATGCGTCTGCCAAGGAGTTAGCTTTCCCAGGAAAATGCTTGAGCACGAAATTGAACTTAGAGAAGAAATCGGCCCATCGCAGCTGTTTGGCGTTGAGGGATCTCTGAGTGCGCAGCGCCTCCAGATTCTTATGATCAGTCCATATTTCAAACGGAGTCTGCGCGCCCTCCAACCAATGCCGCCACGTAGTGAGCGCCAGCCTAATGGCCGCGGCTTCCTTGTCCCAAACCGACCAATTTCTTTCCGTCTCGTTAAATTTCTTGGAAATATAAGCCAGTGGGTGTAATTTCCCCTCCGGACCACGTTGTAGTATGGCCCCCCCCATGGCTACATCTGAAGCGTCTACATGGATTATGAATTCTTTAGTTTCATCAGGGTGCGCTAGAATGGGCTCCGAGGTAAAGAGGGTCTTTAAAGTCTCAAACGCCCTCTGACACTCCCCGTTCCAAGCTAGTTTTTCCCCCGGCTTCCCGGCCTCGGGCCCTCTCCCCTTGGTTTTTAGTAAGTCTGTCAGGGGGAGAGTCACCTTCGCAAAGTCCTTGATAAAGGTTCGGTAAAAGTTGCAAAACCCTAAGAGGCTCTGCAATTGCTTTCTCGTTCGCGGAGCCTCCCATTGCACCACCGCCTCTACCTTCCCCGGGTCCATTTCCAGACCTTTCTGAGAGATGCGATAGCCCAGGAAGTCCACAGACTCGCGGTGGAATTCACATTTGGATAGCTTCACAAACAGCTGGTTTTTTAGCAAAGTATCGAGGACTTCCCTGACTAAGTGCACATGGGCTTTCTTATCAGTAGAATAGATCAAGATATCATCTATGTAACATAACACGCCTTTAAATAGGTGCTTGTGCAACACTTCGTTGATTAAACTCATAAAGACCCCGGGCGCGCCACTTAAGCCGAACGGCATCACTAAATACTCGAATTGTCCCAGGGGGGTATTAAAGGCAGTCTTAGATTCATCCCCTTCCCTGATGCGCACCCTGAAATAGGCATCTCGTAAGTCCAGTTTGGTAAAAATCTTCCCCTTAGCAGCTTCCGCCAAGAGGTCTTTTATTAGAGGGAGGGGGTAAGCGTTGGTAGTGGAAACCGCATTCAGTCCTCTGTAGTCAGTACATAATCGCAACCCCCCCATCCTTTTTTTTCCTGAAGAGCACCGGTGCGGCAAATGGGGATTTGGCGGGGCGGATGAATCCGCGCGCTATATTTTTGTCCAAGAACTTTCGTAACTCTTCCCGCTCCAGCGGGCTCATGGAGTATAGTTTCCCTTTCGGGAGTTTTTCTCCAGGAAGCAGTTCTATGGCACAATCTGACAGCCGGTGGGGGGGCAACTCGTCCGCCTCAGTCTCGCTGAACACTTCCAACAAATCTCGGTACTCCTTGGGCACCATGGTGAGGGTGAGCGCAAGCGCTGGGGCCGGGGAAGGGGGGGTCGGGGGTCCGGGTCCCCACGCCGAATCCCATTTATGGGTGAGGCAGCGTTCGTCCACCCACGAGATCTTCCCTTCACTCCATTTAATATAAGGGTCGTGAGCCCCCAGCCACGGGCTGCCCAACACCATAGGGAACTGGGCGTTTGGGGTGATGACAAAAGCACGCTTCTCCCAATGTTCCCCCGTCCCCAAAATCAGGCTCTCAGTCTCTGCTACACATTCCTCTTTCATCTCCGACCCATCCATTTGAGTGAACTTTAGGGGTTCTATTAATGGGGTGACTTTTGGACCTAGCCCTTCTACTACCAAGGGGCTGATCAGGTCTCGCGCACACCCAGAGTCAATTAACGCTCGTACCCTCATGTGGGTACCTGATCCAGGGGTCACCACAGTCACTACCATATATAACAAGGGGCTGGGGATGCTCACCGGAGATGGCGCTTCTTGGCGAGGGACCTGCAGCTCTGCGCCGCTCACTGCAGGCCGTTGGAGTTTCCCGACATCTGTGTCTCCATCAGCTCCAGCTCCCCCTGATCGCTGGCAGTTCCCTCCAGCTGCAACGCCCGGGGTTTCATCGGTGTTTTTCCCCGGCTAGGGGTGCCTCCCCCTGCGGGTGTTGAGGTCTTCGGGCCTTTGCCCCCCCCTCTTGGGCAGGCTGAGGCGAAATGGCCACTCTCCCCACATTTCATGCACAGCCCTTGCCGAAACCTAGCATCCCGGACGTCTTGCACGTTGGATCGGGGCTTCGCTCGGGGGGCTGCTTTGCTGGAGGCCGTCACCGAAGCTCCCATCTTGATCAAGGCGAATCGCTCTTCCATGTCGATGGCAGCTCTCATCCAGGTGGCCAAGGTGCCCGGGCGTCCCCCCAATAACACGGTCTCGTAGATCTCCGGATTCAGGCCCTCCCAATACTTCTCCATGAATAACTCCTCCGGCCATCCGTGGATCTTTGCCGCGATGCGACGGAACTTGTCAGTGTAGTCCCTCACCGTCGACCTCCCCTGGAACAGTTTTCTTAGTTGGTTACGTGCCTTCTCTTCCCCCAAGGGGTCTTCGAACTGGTGGCGGAGGGCCCACATGAAGTTGTTCAGGGAACGCAACTCAGGTCCTGGGGTGTCGTGCAGGCTCACATACCAATCGCTGGCGGTGTCTTTCAGCTTGGACCCGATGTAACCAATCCGTTCTCTCTCGGTGGGATATAGGTGGCCCCAGCTGTCCAGGAATCTCTCGATCTCCAGCATGAAGAAACGCAGCTTCTCCGGGTCCCCATCGAAAGTGGTCGTCAAAGGATCGGAGGGGGCTGGGCGGGCGGCCGGAGCGGCCGGGGCCGGGGCGGGTGCTGGAATGGGCCCTGGCACCGGAACCGGAACGACCGGCGGGACTGGTTGTGCCGGTTGAGCGGGCACCTGCGGCTGAACCGGAACCCCTCCGGGCGCCGCCGGCTGTTGTGGGGCGCCTACCCCTTGACCAGGGAGAGCTCCTTGCACTGCCCTCATGGCGTCTCGAAATTGGTGCTGGAGATCGAGGGCCAACTCGCGGAGCTCGGCGGTAAGTTGAATCCGCAACTCTCCCATCATCTGATCCAGGGGGACCATCTGCTCCTCGCGGTACGGATCGGGCCCATACGGACCCGTCCCCTCTCCTTCGAAAGGCGGGCGACGCGGCCCTCCACGGTAGATCGGCTCGTGGTCGTCTCCGAGGTAACTTGGTCTCCCTCGGTCGAGCTGGTCTCCGGTGAGCGAAACCCGCACTCCTTTCCGGTCGTGCACCCACGAATCCACGGTCCGCTGACCGAAATGGCTCCAGGCGTACTTGGGGGTCACGCTCTGATGAGGAATCCGGCGCGGGATGTAGTGAGCCCCTTGGCTCGTGGTCACCGGTACTTCGGGACCTCCTCCGCCGCCACCAGCCCCGTTCCCCGGATCCGCCGGGGTAACGGGAGTCTCTTCGGGAGTAGTAGGTTTGAGGGGGACCGTGTCGTCGTCTGACATGGTCAGGAACGGCTGAGTCCCAGTCAGAGATCTCTGACAATCTGTGAGAGTTCTGCTCAAAGTAGTCAAGGATCAGATCTTGGTTGGTTAACCATAGTTCTTTATTCCCTATTTCTACATTAGTACAGCATCTCGGATTATTGTCAGAGATGAGACAAATAATACAAGCGGGTCTATTATACCATTCCAAGGAGTTTGAATTACCCATAGGGAGCCAATCCCCTGAAGGAAAAATTGGCGGGCTAAAAGGTGTCTTGACCGTTTGGTTCTCACAGGAAAAAAGTGAGGTGTTAAGCAGTAAATTTCCCTTCCCAAACCAGCCCCCTCAGATGTCTTGAGTTCACATAACAATCAATGGCTCCAAGGTTCTTTTGCATTTGATAAGAGATGAGAAGCATCCTCCCCTTGAAGTTACTGCCGGAGCAGCTGGAATGCGGAGGCAGGGATGTGAGGCCTCCTTGTTCTCGCAAATCATGGTTGTCACCTCCCGACCAAGACAGGAACAATGCATTATGGTTACATAGGTTCGAATATACTTTAGATACATAAGACAGTGAAAGACATGCAAGAATTTAACTCTATAGCTGGCTAATACAATGGCTGAATTTGCAGATTCTGACACCCTGCCCTCCCCATAATTCACTTCACCTAGCTTTATCAGGGAACATTTTATGAAAGAGTTTAGTCAGTTTAGGAGCATGAACATGTTCTGAACGAATCCACTCGTTGTGTTCCGGGCCGAAATCTAACCATCTAACTAAGTAATATAATCGGCCTCTTCGCATCTTGGAATCAAGGATTTCAGTTATCTCGAAGTGAGGGGCCCCCTCCTTCATCAGTGGAGGAGGAACTGGAGGAGCTGGATGCCAAGCATTCGGCCCAGGATCTTTCTTCAGTAGGCTGAAATGAAACACAGGGTGCACAGAACTCAGTGATTTAGGCAATTCCAGTTCAAAAGACACATCCGATATTTTGCGCAGCACTTTGTAAGGTCCAACAAATTTCCATCCTAGTTTTCTGCTGGGCTGCAACCCATGAATGTTTTTGGTGGAGAGATAGACAGAGTCCCCAGGTTGGAGATCCCATCCTGGTGCTCTCCCTCGGTCAGCATATTTTTTGTAATCCTCTTTGGCATGGTCCAATGCCTTGCCTATTAATGGCCATGAGTCTTGGAGACTAGACCACCAACTTTTAAAATCCGATGGGGAAGCAGGGGGGGCATTTTCAATGGTTGGTAACGGTTTCCCCTCAAATCCCCCTACTGCCATGAAGGGAGAAACTCCCGTGGAGGAGTGCACTGCATTGTTGTAACTATATTCTGCAAACGGCAGCAACTCCACCCAATTGTCTTGGTGGTAATTAGTGTAACATCTCAAAAACTGCTCCAATATTTGATTAGTTTGTTCGGATTGGCCATCGGTCTCTGGGTGGTAACCCGAACTCAGGGCTGGTTCTATGTCCATCATTTTTAGGAGCTCCCGCCAGAAGCTGGCAACGAACTGACTTCCCCTGTCGGATACCACTCTCTTCGGAAAAGCGTGTAATTTAATCACGTGATTGAAAAAAGCTTTGGCCATCCCTTTAGCGGTGGGCAATTGCTTAAACGGGGTGAAATGCGCTTGCTTCGAGAAGGTGTCCACCACCACCCAAATAACCGTTTTTCCCTTAGAGGGGGGCAGATTGGTGATAAAGTCCATGGCAATGGCCTCCCAGGGTCTTGAGGGGGTGGGTAGGGGGTGCAACAAGCCCGGGACTTTTCCCCCCCGTTTTTTGCACATTAAACAGGTCTGGCAAGCCGAGACGAAGTCGGAGACGTCTCGGCGCATGCGCGGCCACCAGAACTGACGCTGGATCAAATTAAGTGTTTTCAGAAATCCAAAGTGACCTGCTAGCTTAGACGAATGGCAGGTTAACAATATTTCTGTACGCTTAGCTTTCGGCACCACTAGTTTATCTCCATGTAGCCAACATTGGTCCTCTCTCTTGGAGCATTCCTCCAGAGTTTCCAACTCCTCTATCTCTTCAGGAGCATAATCCCCCCCCCAATCACATTTCCCAATGTCTAACTGAGTCTTTTTTGCTTGGCTTCGGGTGATCACCGCCCCTCCTAATTGCTGGGGGGAGAACATTGAGTCAAACACTTCTTCTTTGACACTTTCATGTTGGGGCAATCTGGACAATGCGTCTGCCAAGGAGTTAGCTTTCCCAGGAAAATGCTTGAGCACGAAATTGAACTTAGAGAAGAAATCGGCCCATCGCAGCTGTTTGGCGTTGAGGGATCTCTGAGTGCGCAGCGCCTCCAGATTCTTATGATCAGTCCATATTTCAAACGGAGTCTGCGCGCCCTCCAACCAATGCCGCCACGTAGTGAGCGCCAGCCTAATGGCCGCGGCTTCCTTGTCCCAAACCGACCAATTTCTTTCCGTCTCGTTAAATTTCTTGGAAATATAAGCCAGTGGGTGTAATTTCCCCTCCGGACCACGTTGTAGTATGGCCCCCCCCATGGCTACATCTGAAGCGTCTACATGGATTATGAATTCTTTAGTTTCATCAGGGTGCGCTAGAATGGGCTCCGAGGTAAAGAGGGTCTTTAAAGTCTCAAACGCCCTCTGACACTCCCCGTTCCAAGCTAGTTTTTCCCCCGGCTTCCCGGCCTCGGGCCCTCTCCCCTTGGTTTTTAGTAAGTCTGTCAGGGGGAGAGTCACCTTCGCAAAGTCCTTGATAAAGGTTCGGTAAAAGTTGCAAAACCCTAAGAGGCTCTGCAATTGCTTTCTCGTTCGCGGAGCCTCCCATTGCACCACCGCCTCTACCTTCCCCGGGTCCATTTCCAGACCTTTCTGAGAGATGCGATAGCCCAGGAAGTCCACAGACTCGCGGTGGAATTCACATTTGGATAGCTTCACAAACAGCTGGTTTTTTAGCAAAGTATCGAGGACTTCCCTGACTAAGTGCACATGGGCTTTCTTATCAGTAGAATAGATCAAGATATCATCTATGTAACATAACACGCCTTTAAATAGGTGCTTGTGCAACACTTCGTTGATTAAACTCATAAAGACCCCGGGCGCGCCACTTAAGCCGAACGGCATCACTAAATACTCGAATTGTCCCAGGGGGGTATTAAAGGCAGTCTTAGATTCATCCCCTTCCCTGATGCGCACCCTGAAATAGGCATCTCGTAAGTCCAGTTTGGTAAAAATCTTCCCCTTAGCAGCTTCCGCCAAGAGGTCTTTTATTAGAGGGAGGGGGTAAGCGTTGGTAGTGGAAACCGCATTCAGTCCTCTGTAGTCAGTACATAATCGCAACCCCCCATCCTTTTTTTTCCTGAAGAGCACCGGTGCGGCAAATGGGGATTTGGCGGGGCGGATGAATCCGCGCGCTATATTTTTGTCCAAGAACTTTCGTAACTCTTCCCGCTCCAGCGGGCTCATGGAGTATAGTTTCCCTTTCGGGAGTTTTTCTCCAGGAAGCAGTTCTATGGCACAATCTGACAGCCGGTGGGGGGGCAACTCGTCCGCCTCAGTCTCGCTGAACACTTCCAACAAATCTCGGTACTCCTTGGGCACCATGGTGGGGGTGAGCGCAAGCGCTGGGGCCGGGGAAGGGGGGGTCGGGGGTCCGGGTCCCCACGCCGAATCCCATTTATGGGTGAGGCAGCGTTCGTCCACCCACGAGATCTTCCCTTCACTCCATTTAATATAAGGGTCGTGAGCCCCCAGCCACGGGCTGCCCAACACCATAGGGAACTGGGCGTTTGGGGTGATGACAAAAGCACGCTTCTCCCAATGTTCCCCCGTCCCCAAAATCAGGCTCTCAGTCTCTGCTACACATTCCTCTTTCATCTCCGACCCATCCATTTGAGTGAACTTTAGGGGTTCTATTAATGGGGTGACTTTTGGACCTAGCCCTTCTACTACCAAGGGGCTGATCAGGTCTCGCGCACACCCAGAGTCAATTAACGCTCGTACCCTCATGTGGGTACCTGATCCAGGGGTCACCACAGTCACTACCATATATAACAAGGGGCCGGGGATGCTCACCGGAGATGGCGCTTCTTGGCGAGGGACCTGCAGCTCTGCGCCGCTCACTGCAGGCCGTTGGAGTTTCCCGACATCTGTGTCTCCATCAGCTCCAGCTCCCCCTGATCGCTGGCAGTTCCCTCCAGCTGCAACGCCCGGGGTTTCATCGGTGTTTTTCCCCGGCTAGGGGTGCCTCCCCCTGTGGGTGTTGAGGTCTTCGGGCCTTTGCCCCCCCCTCTTGGGCAGGCTGAGGTGAAATGGCCACTCTCCCCACATTTCATGCACAGCCCTTGCCGAAACCTAGCATCCCGGACGTCTTGCACGTTGGATCGGGGCTTCGCTCGGGGGGCTGCTTTGCTGGAGGCCGTCACCGAAGCTCCCATCTTGATCAAGGCGAATCGCTCTTCCATGTCGATGGCAGCTCTCATCCAGGTGGCCAAGGTGCCCGGGCGTCCCCCCAATAACACGGTCTCGTAGATCTCCGGATTCAGGCCCTCCCAATACTTCTCCATGAATAACTCCTCCGGCCATCCGTGGATCTTTGCCGCGATGCGACGGAACTTGTCAGTGTAGTCCCTCACCGTCGACCTCCCCTGGAACAGTTTTCTTAGTTGGTTACGTGCCTTCTCTTCCCCCAAGGGGTCTTCGAACTGGTGGCGGAGGGCCCACATGAAGTTGTTCAGGGAACGCAACTCAGGTCCTGGGGTGTCGTGCAGGCTCACATACCAATCGCTGGCGGTGTCTTTCAGCTTGGACCCGATGTAACCAATCCGTTCTCTCTCGGTGGGATATAGGTGGCCCCAGCTGTCCAGGAATCTCTCGATCTCCAGCATGAAGAAACGCAGCTTCTCCGGGTCCCCATCGAAAGTGGTCGTCAAAGGATCGGAGGGGGCTGGGCGGGCGGCCGGAGCGGCCGGGGCCGGGGCGGGTGCTGGAATGGGCCCTGGCACCGGAACCGGAACGACCGGCGGGACTGGTTGTGCCGGCTGAGCGGGCACCTGCGGCTGAACCGGAACCCCTCTGGGCGCCGCCGGCTGTTGTGGGGCTCCTACCCCTTGACCAGGGAGAGCTCCTTGCACTGCCCTCATGGCATCTCGAAATTGGTGCTGGAGATCGAGGGCCAACTCGCGGAGCTCGGCGGTAAGTTGAATCCGCAACTCTCCCATCATCTGATCCAGGGGGACCATCTGCTCCTCGCGGTACGGATCGGGCCCATACGGACCCGTCCCCTCTCCTTCGAAAGGCGGGCGACGCGGCCCTCCACGGTAGATCGGCTCGTGGTCGTCTCCGAGGTAACTCGGTCTCCCTCGGTCGAGCTGGTCTCCGGTGAGCGAAACCCGCACTCCTTTCCGGTCGTGCACCCACGAATCCACGGTCCGCTGACCGAAATGGCTCCAGGCGTACTTGGGGGTCACGCTCTGATGAGGAATCCGGCGCGGGATGTAGTGAGCCCCTTGGCTCGTGGTCACCGGTACTTCGGGACCTCCTCCGCCGCCACCAGCCCCGTTCCCCGGATCCGCCGGGGTAACGGGAGTCTCTTCGGGAGTAGTAGGTTTGAGGGGGACCGTGTCGTCGTCTGACATGGTCAGGAACGGCTGAGTCCCAGTCAGAGATCTCTGACAATCTGTGAGAGTTCTGCTCAAAGTAGTCAAGGATCAGATCTTGGTTGGTTAACCATAGTTCTTTATTCCCTATTTCTACATTAGTACAGCATCTCGGATTATTGTCAGAGATGAGACAAATAATACAAGCGGGTCTATTATACCATTCCAAGGAGTTTGAATTACCCATAGGGAGCCAATCCCCTGAAGGAAAAATTGGCGGGCTAAAAGGTGTCTTGACCGTTTGGTTCTCACAGGAAAAAAGTGAGGTGTTAAGCAGTAAATTTCCCTTCCCAAACCAGCCCCCTCAGATGTCTTGAGTTCACATAACAATCAATGGCTCCAAGGTTCTTTTGCATTTGATAAGAGATGAGAAGCATCCTCCCCTTGAAGTTACTGCCGGAGCAGCTGGAATGCGGAGGCAGGGATGTGAGGCCTCCTTGTTCTCGCAAATCATGGTTGTCACCTCCCGACCAAGACAGGAACAATGCATTATGGTTACATAGGTTCGAATATACTTTAGATACATAAGACAGTGAAAGACATGCAAGAATTTAACTCTATAGCTGGCTAATACAATGGCTGAATTTGCAGATTCTGACAGCCTCCCGACTCCAATACTTTCCAGAACTGAAGGCAGATTTTAATATATTTTATAAATAGTCTAGCCAGGGAATTGATTCTGCCTACTTTCCCCAGCTGTTATTACCCTAATTAAGACTCTTTTTGTTGATGAGGAATGTGACAAAGGGGGGGGGGAGGCATTTAGGACCCTGCGCGGTTCTTCTGGAACTCCAGTGGCCTTGACGTTCTTTTTAATTATGGAGGTTTGTTTACATTCCATTAAGAAATTTGCTCTGTTTGATTTGTTTGCTTTATGCACAGTGGGAACTGTTTCTTCTGCCGTTATTTGAAGCTCAGTTGAAAACCCTGTGTTTATTATCAGTGTATCTTTTCTCATACAGCTCCTCCTACAGATCAGAGCTTTCTCCCGGTCTTTAGAGAAACCTCCTTAAAGCCCTTAATGGTCAGGGACTTGCGTACCTTCGGGACCAGTGTTCCCTCTCAGATGAGTTAGTGTGAGCTAGCTCAGTTTTTTAGCCCCCGGCTCATGCATATTTGTCTTAGCTCAGAAAGGATGGCTCCAGAGCAAACTCATTTATGCAGTAGCCAAATCGCTGGCTCACAGCTTTCAATGCCAGTAGCTCATAAAGCAGAATTTTTGCTCACAAGCAGGGGTCATTTCGAGGGGGAACGCGCAGGAACGGCGTTCTGGGAGTAACAAGCCCAGGGCTAGAGCATCACAGACTCACTTCAGAGCCCAGTTCCCTCTATGGTGCGTGCTGGCGCATGGCAATTATTTCCCCTGCTGCCGGCGCAGCTCCAGCACACCCAGGTCTCCAGCTCTGAGGAGTGAGTGCTGAGCTCAGCCAGCAGCCCCGCCCCCTCATTAGTAGCCTCTCACCTATAAGGCACCCCGCTCCCAGCAGCCCTCACTTGTGCCGACGCATGGGGGGGTCTGCTGCTTGTTCTTGCTGTCATCTGCGTCGTCCCTCCATGTCTATTTTCTTTGTGCTTTTGAAGCAGTTTTTCTCCAGGTAGGCTCGCCAGCTCTGAGTTGGGAAATACCTGGAGATTTTTGGGGTGGAGCCTGAGTGGTGGGTCTTGCCTTCTGACATACTTCCAGTGATGTCCGGGGGTATGACGTATGCAAATAAGTTATGCTAATGAGCTCCTGCCCCTCTTTTTCTACAAAATGACCCCCGCTCACAAGACTTCACAGCTTAGAGGGAGAATTGTTTGGGACCACCTCTCCTGCTTTGTCCCCCAAAGGGAATTAAGATCAGCAGATAGGAAACTTCTGGTGGTTCCCGGGCCCCAAAGGTATCTGGCTGGCCTTGACCTGGTGAATCTCTCTGTCGAATGACATCCATGCCCTGCCTGGCCTGTTAAATTTTCGCAGGACATGTAAAGCAGAGATGCTCTGCCAGGCTTTTGGTTGAGGCCAGCGATGGTTCCTTACATCTGCCCAGCACCCCCCCCCCTTCTCCCTCATGACTGAACGCTACATTGTTTTTAAAATAGTTTCTAATACTGAAATGCCGAATGTTTTATTATTGAATTTTTAGGAGTTTGAGGAAAGGACCAAGCTCTACAGTACTCTCATACCTTTCAGATATCACCTATGAGAGGTATAGATGGCTTTCTCAAGGGCACGTTTTGATGCATTTCCATCTGCAGTTCTACATGGTAGATTTTTTAAACCGCCTGTGCAGCAACGATGTTCTTCTTGTTTGAGTAATGTGGTTGAATCAATTACACATACACTCTTACATTGTGAATATTACCAAGAAGAAAGACATCAGATACTCATTCCCCTACTTTCCAGATTTACAACCCTTACAATATTATGTTGATTTTATCCCTGAAATTCTTCGGATATACCTTTTGGAAGACAGTCAAAAACCTGTGTCTTATGTGGTGGCAAGATTTTGTGCACTGGTCCTTAGAAAGCGGAACTATCGAAGGCCAAGGACAGACTGGCAAATTGAAGCGCAAGGGAAGTGGGGCAAAAAGACCCAGGCTGAGTTGTTGCGGGGCTTTCCATTCGCACTGCTTAGACTGATGCGGGACCATACCAGGGAGGAGGTGGAACGGAGCGTTCACACTGCTGGGCCACCCCTGGCAGTGGCGGCGCACAGCTTTCGTCTTTTTTGCCGAGCTGTGCAGAGGCACATGAGTGCATAGGCGCATGGGCGGTTATGCCAGATTAGCAGGTTCACATTACCGGCACCGCCTGATGCGCAGCTTATTTGCGTCCACACTGCCAGGAAGCGGGATGAATGTGCACCCAGACGGTTTGACACTGGTTTTACCAAGTACCTTTTTAAAGCGGGATGAAAGCGCTTCAGGACTGGGTGAGTGCCGCATGGCAACGCCGGGCAGCTGCGGCTGTCTGAACGGGCTCTCTTCATCTGTTTGAAAAGCAGACCTATATCAGGCCAAACTGCCAGTCTGTCCTCGACCTAAGAAAATGCTAAAGGCTGAAGTATGAATTTTATTTGTGCTGTGATTTTAAACCTTTTGTATTAGTTGTCAAAGTTGTATTTTAACCTTGCTGGACTGGACCGTAATAAATTCGATTTGGAATGGGTTTTATTGAATTAGTTGGTTGTAAACCGCCCTGAGCCCTCTGCAAGCAGGGAAATAATATTGGAAATAATAACGCAGTATGATCCTTGTATAGCTTATTTTAGTCTAGTGTTTAGTGTTTGAGGTGTTTTTTTTTTAGTTTGTAGTGTTTAGTGTTTTGTAATTTGAAAAAAAAATTCTATATAAAAAAAGAAATCTAATTGGGGGGGGGGGGGCTAAAAAATACTGCACCGAATTTGGAAGGTGTCCATGGAACTGTAAGGATACGAGTGGAAAGAAACTTGCTACAGAGGGATGTCAGCTCTGGTTTGGGAAATACTTGGAGATTTAGAAGGTGGATCCTGGGGAAGGTGGGGTTTCGGGAGGACAGCGACCTCAGTGGGGTAGAATGCCATACAGCCAACCCTCCAAAGCAGCCATTTTCTCCGGGGGAACTGATCTCTGTCACCTGGCGAGCAGTTGTAATGGCAGGAGATCTCTAGGTATCACCTAGAGGTTGGCAACTCTAGGTGAGGGGAACGGATACACTTTACTAGAACCAGGGCTGGGGAGAACACACTTCCTTAGGGGTCAAGAGTAGGTTTCCCAGGTGAAGAGGTCCTAAATAAGAGACACAGTGGGAAGATGGCATTATGGGTGTCAGAATTAAGGTCGGCAACTCTGGGTTGATGTCAGGATCTGACAATAGTATGCCAATTCTTTTTCCTAGTATATCTGTCTTTAGGTAACCATTTGTTATTTACTGCTTGCCTTGATGTATATTATCTGCTCTGCTAAATGTTACTTTTCTCTGGTCGGGAGGATGGCGTGTCGCATTCCTGAACGTCACATAAACAACTGGGGCTATCACATCCGCCCACTCCCTCCTAGCTTTTGAGGCTCGAAGAATGTTATCAAGTTGTTACAACCTTGGGACTTGTTTAATTGTTGCTGGCCAAATGTTTAGCCTATCATTCACACATGTGGGTCACTCAGGCCAGGAAGGGAATTTTATTACTTTCTCACCTTCACTGTGAGAACCTAACGGTCATCCTTTTTTCCCGCTTCTATGCAATGACTCTGATTGGTCCTGTACCTACGTTCAATTGTAGCTGGAGGCATAGTAACCACTGCTGCCTACTGTCATGTATCTCTAACAAACATCGAGAACCTGATCCATTATTAGAAATAAAAGAACTTTGCTTCAACTCAAAGGTCTGGTCTAATAGTGTTAGCTCAGAAGCCTCACAGTTGGGAAGTTTCTGAAGATTTGGAGGTGGAGCCTGGGGTAGGCAAGGTTTGGGGATGACAGAGACCTCAGTGGAGTACAGTGTCACAGAGTCCACCATCCCAAGCAGCCATTCTCTGCAGGGGAACTGATCCTTGTAGGCAGAAGATGAGCTGCGATTCCAGGAGACATTCAGGCCCCACCACGGAGGTTAGTAACCCTGTCCCAGTTTCACCTACCTCGCAGGGTCACGGTGAGGATCAAACAGGAAAGGGAGATCCATATGTATGGTCCAGATCTCACTGGAAGAAGGATGGGGGGGAGGATCGGAAATTGTGCTGAATAAATATTAAATCTAAGCATTTGTTCAGTGACGGTGTTATCAGTTTTTTCCCTGTGAGTGTTGGAAATAAATAAATAGGGATCAGGCAGCAAACAGGATTAAGAGGTTCTCGGCCTGGGCTGAAAGCCCATTTCGGTAGCCAGACATTTCCACAGAGTCTCAAGGCAGATAACACAATATAAAACTTTACAATCAGATGGCATAAGACAACCAGTGAGCGACACAATAGTACTGGGGCTATGCAGAATTAGACAATGGTGCAGACAACAAACTGTCTACACATTGCAGTGGGCTGTAATCCTCCTCTATTATAATGGTGCCTTCCTGGACTGTTCCATTCTTAGGCTTGCCAACCTCCAGGTGAGGGCTGGAGATCTCCTGGACTTATAACTGATCTCCAGGTGATAGAGATCATTTCCCTTGGGGAAAATGGCTGCTTTCGAAGGTGAACTCTATGGCCTCATACCCCACTGAGGTCCCTCCCCAGGCTCTACCCCTAAATTTCCAGATATTTCCCAAGCAGGAGTTAGCAACCCTATTTCTACTGCAGTTCCAATCCTTTTATGAAAATGCCTTCTTAAGCATTTCTGTTTTGCACAGTCTCTAAAATGATGGAGGAAGAAGTAGGAGGAGGAAGTAGAGGAGGAGATTGGATTTATACCCTGCCTTTCACTCGGAGTCTCAGAGTGGCTTAAAATCTTCTTCCCTTCCTCTCCCCACAACAGACACCCTCTGAGGTAGGTGGGGTTGAGAGAGCTTTTTTGAGGACTCATCTTGAGAGAACAGCTTTGAGAGGACTTATGACTGATCCAAGGTCACCCAGGTGGCTGCATGTGGAGGAGTGGGGAATCCAGGGCTCCGTTGGGGCCGGGGCATGCCGGAGTGCCACTCCGGGAGAGAACGGTCCAGGGGGTGGGCACATAACAAAGCCCCGCCCCCCAGAAGAAAGCCTCACCCGTTCACCCTTCCCGGCCGTGGGAAAAAGCCCATCCTTCCCGGGCTGCGGCAAGCGCCGCCAGCCCGGAGAGAAGCCCTTTCCTCCCCCCCCCCGCTCACCTTTCCCGGGGCCGCGGCTGGCCGCCGGCCCCGAGAGGAACCCCCCCTTCAGCGTCAAATTGCTTCTCTCCCCCCCGCGCGCTGTTCCCTGGACTCCCTGGGACTTGTTTGGAAAAGGACCCTTCTCCGCTATGAGGGAGAAGAGCTCCTTTACCTCGTGGAGGACAGAGAAAGTAGCCCAGGGTGGGGAAGCCCCGCGCCCGCATGCGGCTCGTTCCCCTCAGGATTTTATGGGCAGGGGCTAGCCGAGCTCTGGCGGGAGGCTGCCGGCTCTCTGGGGAGGAGGCCCCCTGACAGGAAGGGGTTAAAGTGGCCAAAAGGGCGCCAAAACGAGGCGCCTCTTATTAGCAGGCTGAGAAAACAACCCGCTTCTGAGGCGGCAGGGTCGGCGGGAGCTTTACAAGTGGGCCCCACGTTGTTTTATAATCTCGGGACAAGGCGACCACCAAGGAGCTGCAACACGTCCCGTCCTGTCCCCCCAAGCAGGATCCAAATGTCCGAGCTCTCCTCCCCACCTCCGCCCTCTGGGGCTGCTGCGAGAGGGACAGGGCTGGCTCTTTCGGCTCGGGGGAAGCGCCTCGGCCCCAGTCCAGCGGCTGGTGTGCTGCGCTCCTGCGGCGGATGCCGCCGCTTGAAGTTAACAGAGCCGCCGCCGCCCGTGCGGCTCTTCGAGATCCATGGCAAAGACGGAGGCGTTCTGGCGGGGGGTTTTCCGTCCTCCGTTCCCTAATCCCCCGCCTCTGCCTTTTGGGACTCGAGAGTCCAGCGGCCGCTTGGGAGGCGAGCAGACGTGTCCTCCTCCCCCCAGCGTCAGTCAGTGGAAGGTCTCCTGGGTGTCGGAACGCAAGACCGCCTGAAAAACGATGGCAGGCAGCCAACAGCAGGAAGGCTGGGACGTGGAGGAGGAGGAGGAAGGGTGTCCGCAAAGAGAAGCCGGTCGTGAGGTTCTAGTCCAGTGGCCCCTCAGAGGTCGGCAAGAGTGGCAGGGCCTCCGTGGTCCAGAAGCACACAGCTCCCTTCATCAGCGAGGTCAGGTTCGACCCCAGGCCACGGTCTAAGGAGCCAAAACCGCCGCCTGCATCCATATTGTTGCCCCTCTTCCTCCAAGAAACTCGGGGCTTCTGCTGCCGGCCCCGGGAGGAACCTCCCACCCTCCCTCCCCCCTCCCTCCCCCACAGAGCTTTACCGGGGCTGCGGCTGGCCGCTGGCCTCGGGAGGAACCTCCCTCCCTCCCCTCCCCCACTGAGCTTTACCGGGGCCGCGGCTAGCCGCTGGCCCCGGGAGGAACCCCCCTCTCTCCCCCACTCAGCTGTTCCCGGGGCCGCAGCAAGTGCCGCCGGCCCCAGGAAGAAGCCCCCTCCCTCCCCCCCACTCACCTGTTCTGGGGGCGCAAGGGAGGGAGAAGCCGGGCCTGAGTGGCTTAATGCCACTCAGGCCCAAGCAAGGGGGGGAGGGAGGGAAACCCCAGCTCCAGTGGAGGGAGAAGCACCCCCCCTTCCTTCCTTCCTTTTCCTTCCTTCCTTCCTTCCTTCTCTCTCCCCTACCTACCTACCTTCCTGTTCCTTCCCCCCTTCCTCCCTTTCTCCCCCCTTCCCTTCCTTCCTTTCATCTCTCTCTCTCCCCCCAACTACCTACCTACCTTACTGTTCCTTTCTTCCTTCCTTCCCCCCCTTTCTTCCTCCCTCCCTCCTTCCTTCCTTTTCTTCCTTCCCCCCTCCCTCCCTCCCTCCCTTTCTTTCTTTCTTTCTTTTCTTTCTTTCTTTCTTTCTTTCTTTCTCTCTCTCTCTTTCTTTCTTTCTTTCTTTCTTTCTTTCTTTCTTTCTTTCTTTCTTTCTTCTCTCTCTCTCTCCCCCACCTACCTACCTACCTTCCTTCCTGTTCCTTTCCTTCCTTCCTTCCCTCCCCCTCCCTCCCTCCCTCCCTCCTTGCCTTCTGACACACTGCCCATGACGCCAGGGATGTGTGGCCTTTTGACACTTCCGGTGACGTCAGGGGGGTGTGGCATATGCAAATAAGTTATGCTAATGAGCTCGTGCACCTCTTTTTTTACGAAAGGACCCCTGTGGGGAATCAAAACCCATTTTCTCCCAGATTGGAGTCTGCACTCCTAACCACTACACCAAACTGGCTCTGTGAGAGACTTCTTGACCTCCACGTGTGAGTAGGGCTGCCAAATCCCCCGGTAGAGCGGGGGAAACACCGATTTTTAAAGCTTTCCCCCGCTTTTTCAAAATTGGCCACCGGGGGGGGACAAAATGGCTGCCAGCAGGGGAACCTCGGAGCCTGCCCTGGCCAGCCTCTTGAACTTCTTAAAAGGGAAATTTCCCCTTTAAGAGCTGAGCCAGCAAGAGAGCCCCGCCCAGAGATTAAGGAGGGACTAAGCTCTTTCTACTGCGTGCAAGGTTGCTGCTGAGTAAACTGCTCGGGTAAGCTGGGGTCTGCGAGCTCTTTTTCCTTCTCTGTCTTTCCCCCTCTTCCTCTTTCTTTTTGCTGTCTGTCTGTCCACTGTGGTTTTGTCAAAGGAATAAACTGTCACTTCCAAAGAGGTAAACATCACAAGGAGAGGTTGCCTGTAGAAGGTCTGGGAGTGGGATTGTTTAAAATGTCTTGTCGTGGCTGTTTGGGTCCCCCCAATCCTCATTTCCCTTCTGCAAATAAAAGTTGGGATTCCTCATTTTTATGCCAATTTTCTGTTTCTTTCAACCGTGTCCCCCCTCCCCCCCCGGGCAGTAAAAAATCTGCATTTTTAAAAGCATTTGTACATCAAGTAACCGGTATTTTAAGTTAGGGATGGATCCAACTAGCTTTTCTGCTGGCGAAAAGGGGAGGACAAAGGTCCTCTTTAGCCACCAAAAAGCCTATGCTGGGGGGGGGGGGGGGGAGAGAGAAGTTATGGGACTTACATGGACAACAGCTGGGTGAAACAAAGGCCAGAAATAAAGCCTGGGAATTGGGCAAGAGTAAGTGAAAAAGCTGTCTGTCTGTCTGTCTGTCTGTCTCTCTCTCTGTCCCCATCCAGCAGAGGTCTATCAGTGGCTATTATTAGCCACAAGGTCTAAATGGAACACTTTGTCTGGGGCAGTGATGCTCTGCATTCTTGGTGCTTGGGGGGCAACAGTGGGAGGGCTTCTGGAGTTCTGGCCCCGCTGCTGGACCTCCTGAGGGCACCTGGTATTTTTGGCCACTGTGTGACACAGAGTGTTGTACTGGATGGGCTGTACTGGATGGGCCGATCCACTGTGGCTTCTCTCCTGTTCTTATAATATGAAAATCATATTTAGCACTTGTGTAGCACTTAGGGCTTCATATTCTGCCGAGATGAGGAAGGATTCAGTAGGGCTATTGCTCAGTGATAGAGCATCTGCTTGACATGCAGGAGGTATCAGCCTCTTCAGCTAAAAAAGGATCAGGTAATAGGTGACATTAAAGATCTCAGCCTGAGACCCTGGAGAGCCACTACCAGTCTGAGTAGTCAATACTGACCTTGATGGACCAATGGCCTGATTCAGTATTAGGAAACTTCATGAGTTCATGTGGAAGCATGTGGAAGCAACATCACAGGATGTGACATCACAAAATGATGTCACTTCCTTTCTCCTGGCTCCACCCCCAAAGTCTCCTGGCTCCACCCCCAAAGTCCCCAGATATTTCCCAAGTTGGACTTGGCAGCCCTACGTGTGAGAGCCTTCTTTACGTCTGTCACAACATCACACAATTCTCAAGGCCTTTCCAAAATCTCCACGGTAAAAACATACAGGGTTCTAAACAGATTCCTGCCCATCTTTCCTAGGAAAGGGCTTTCCAGTCAACCATAGGTGAATGGATCCATTGCTGAAGTGTTATCATGCGTTGGGTTTCTTCTGTAACACCATACAGACATATCATGGTGGGTAGCTGTAATGTAGTGTGCTCTGTGTAGCAACCAGCCTGCCATGTGCTCCCAGGTAATGGCGCCCGCCGCATGGCCAGAGCACATGGTCAGGCAGAGAGGGGAGCTTGAATCTGGAGGAACAAGAGACATCCGGATTGAAAGCCTCCACCAATGTGGGACCTAGGTTCTCCCTGGGGAGTCAATGCGGCCAAAGGCTCCTCCAGGGAACCTATGACAAACATGCGCATATGTTAAGCCCCTATCAGGTCTTTTGGGTGCGGCCGGAGGTGTGGCTCCGGCCAGCATATAATGAGGGCCCTGGAGCCCTGGAAGCATGCTTGTTCTGACCATCTACTGGGCATGCTGAATCACTCAATAAAGGCTTCATGATTTCACCGTTCCTGGTCTCCCGAGTCCAGTACGCTTCAGTAGCTGTGTTGGTCTGAAGCAATAGAACAAAGTTAAGAGTCCAATGGCACCTTTAAGACCAACAAAGTTTTATTCAAGATACGAGCTTCGTCATCTGATGAATTGCCCATGCACACAAAAGCTCACATCTTGAATAAAACTTTGTTTTAAGGTGCCACTGGACTCTAACTTTGTTCTGCTACATGCACACGTATTTGAATGTCTCTACACACACACACACACACTTCTAACCACTGTATCCACTTTATAGACAGTGCTTGCTTGGTTTCAAACATATGTGTGTGTGGTCAGTGCCATCAGGTTGCTTCCCTTTGAATTAATGACCTCCAAAATGCCCTCTTGATAACAGCCTTGCTCAGGTCTTGCAAACTGAGGGACCTCATGAGCCAGTTTGGTATAGTGGTTAAGTGTGCGGACTCTAATCTGGGAGAACCGGGTTTGATTCTCCACTCCTCCACTGGGGATGCTGGATGACCTTGGGCAAGCCATAGTTCTGGCACAGCTGTTCTTGAAAAACAGCAGTTTCTGTCAGAGCTCTCTCAGCCCCACCTACCTCACAGGATGTCTATTGTGGGGAGGGGAAGGGAAAGGAGTTTGTAAGCCGCTCTGAGACTCCGAGTGAAGGGCGGGGTATAAATCCAATCTCCTCCTCCTCCTTCTCCTCTTCTTCTTCTTCTTCTTCCTTGGTGGAATAGTAGAAACACATATAAGATCCAACTATACAAAGTATACAAAAGTATAAGTATACAAAGTATACACATATAAGATCCAACTATACAAAGTATACAAAATATTGAATATCAAAGTATCAAGGTGTATGCAGTATCCAAGTACGGAAGTATCAAAGTGTTACAAAGACTCCGGAACGATACTTCGTTTCATAGATCAACTTCCTCAGAAGCCAATTTCCATAGCTAAAAAGAATGTGATGGTATACCTTTAATAAGCAGAAGGAATAGACAACACTTATATGCTGGCATATCTTTATTTCATGGTTCTGTTTCTATTTTGTCCAGTCATTAATGTAATGTATTGCCAGCAAAACGTATTGTATTATTTTCATTCTTTTAGCTATGGGTACTTGGATAAATTGTATACTTTGTATATTTTGTTCTTTTTCCCCAAAGTTGATTTTTATTCATTTTTTCTATTTACAACGACATTGTACAGGATAAGTGTGTACTTTCCCCCCCCCCCAACATTTAGCTTGTAACATTCCATATGTAATGATTACAAGACATATTTTGTTCTTATATGTGTTTCTACTATTTTGTATATGTTGGCGGTTTGCCATCTTGATTCTGCGTCATAAACTTTAAAACTGTTAGCGTTCTTCCCCAGTTTGGTTTTCGCTTTCGGTCCATTGACCCCCCATGTGACTTACATCATTCTCCTTTCCTCCTTTTCATACTCACAACAAGTGTTAAGAGGTAGGTCAGGCTGAAAGAGTGTGACTGGCCCAAGGTCACCCAGCAAGCCTCCATGGCACAAGGGGGGATTTGAACCTGGGTCTCCCTGATGTTAGTCCAACACTCAACCACTACTCCATACTGGCCCTCTTTCCATTTGCCCCAGTGAGGAAGTAACTTGAACATCTGCCAGATAGGATTGCGTTGTTGTTGTTGTTGTTTTCCGAATGACACATGCGGGATAATGCTGCCAGCGCCAACAGATTGGCAGCTGTTCGTGTTGCTGATGAATGCCAAATAACAAGATTACTTTAAAACAGTGATTATGACAGATTTATCCGATTTGTTATTAATTTAACTGTCTGTTTAAACAATGGCCTGCTGAGCAAAGCAGCGGTGCGGCAAGGACGGCTGTGGGGAGCAGAACTCCGTCAGGCTCTATGAGAGCATGCATGCGCAGAAAGCTGGTTGCGTTGCATGGTGCTGTTAGGGGGAGATGCAATGAATCAACCTGCCAAACGGCTGCAAATGGGTCCACGAACAGACACAGAACAGCCCATCGAAAGAACAGATGGCTATGGTGGAAAGTACTGTCCAGTCGCAGCCAACTTATGGCCACCCCATAGGGTTTTCAAGTGAAGAAGAAGAAGAAGATGATGATGATGAAGAAGAAGACGAGAAGGAGGAGGAGGAGGAGGAGGAGATTGGATTTATACCCCGCCCTTTGCTGCCCAAGGGAGTCTCAGAGCCGCTTACAATCTCCTTCCCTTCCTCTCCCCACAACAGACACCCTGTAAGGTAGGTGGGGCTGACAGAGCTCTTTTGAGGACTGCTCCTGAGAGAACAGCTCTGAAAGATCTTGTGACTGACCCAAGGTCACTCCAGCAGCTGCATTTAGAGGAGTGGGGAATCAAACCCGATTCTCCCAGATTAGAGTCAGCTCTCCTAACCACTATACCAGACTGGCTCTCCAGAGACAAACAGGTGGTTTGTTCTTGCCTGCCCCTATGTAGTAACCCTGGACTCCTTTGGTGGCGCCTCATCCAAGTACTAACCAGGGCCAACACAAAAATATAAAAAGAGCCCAGCTGGATCAGACCAATTGTCCATCTAGTCCAGCATCCTGTCTCACACAGTGGCCAACCAGTTCCTCTGGACGGCCAACAACAGGGCATGGAGGCTGAGGCCTTCCCCTGACGTTGCCTCCTGGCTCTGGGATTCAGAGGCTTAGTGCCTCTGAACATGGAGGTTCCCCTCAGTCACCATGGCTAGTAGCCACTGATGGGCTGATCCTCCATGAATCTATCTAATCCTGTTTTAAAGCTGCATATGCCTGTAGCCACCACTCCAACCTCTGGCAGTGAATTCCACATTTCAGTCACTCTCTGTATAAAGAAGTACAGCTCTGAAGACAGTGTTTGGCTTCGTAGCTCTGATGAGATCAAACTAGCATGAGCCATCCAGATGCCTGATTCCAGCTTGTGAACAGGACATCAGCTGAACCAGCGGGTGTTCGAGCATCTCTAGTCTGCACTGGGTCTTCCACATGGCTGGAATAAGTTTGATGTTGCTGTTTTCCATGCTGTCCTCCCCATAGCCTCAGCCCCATTGACACAAAGACTGGCTTCAAGATCCATCTGAGCCAGTGCCAAAAGATCTTGACCTTGGCACATGACTGCGCTGAGATCTGCATCCACTACTTGGGTTTCACCATCGTCAACCAATAAACAGAGCAATTATTTTCCACCCAAGAGCGATGATCTCCTACCGAATTATTTTTAAGGCAGATAAATGGATGCGCCGCAGTAAGAAATGAGCAGCTCGATGATCAATTCCTCACTCCACCAGACGAAATAGCCTGGATTTTTCAATAGTAAATTTTCGTTATGACTCTTTCCCCTTTCTCCTCCAGTTCCTCCTTCAGTTCAGAATTGTAAAATAAAGTGATAGACAGAGGGGATTAACAGGTTGATGCGGAGCGATTTTTTCTCATCTGGAGAGGAAAAGAGTTGCGCGAGCAGAGTGGGGAAACTTTTATATGGGGAAGAAGAAGAAGAAGCCCATTGAGTCACAACCCCATCATTGGGGCATTCTGGGCAAGAGAGGAGCAGTGGTGGTTTGCCATTGCCTTTCTTCACATAGCAACCCTGGACTTCCGCGTAAGTCTCCTGTCCAAGAACTAAGTAGGGCCATCCCTGCTTAGCTTCCAAGTTCTGACAAGCTGAGGCTAAACTAGGCCATTCAGACTGCTAGGCCTGGAAAATCCCCAGATTATGATGGGAAGGAGCATGATCTATAACACTGGAAACTTAAGTCGGTATGCAATTAAAAATCTGTGTGCAAAGTACCTACAGATGCACAGTGCCTAGTTATGCTCATGAAGTTCCCAAAAGACCTTAAGAACATGAAGCATATGAAGAGTCCTGCTGGGTCAAAGCGGAGGTCCGTCTAGTCCAGCATCCCATTTCACACAGTGGACAACCAGTTCCTCTGGATGGTCCGACAGTAGGGCATAGAGGCCGAGGCCTTCCCCTGATAAAAAACATAGGGTTGCCAGCCGCCAGGTGGGGCCTGGAGATCTCCCGCTTTTACAACTGATCTCCAGGTGACAGAGATCAGCTCCCCTGGAGAAAATGGCTGCTTTGGCGGGTGGACTCTATGGCATTGTACCGTGCTGAGGCCCCTCCCCTCCCCCAAAACCCGCCCTCCCCAGGCTCCATCCTGAAAGTCTCCAGGTATTTTCTAACCCAGACCTGGCAGCCTCCCCAACAACTCTACAAGATAGAGATGAGCTCGAAGTCACCCAGTGAAATCCATAGCCGAGTGGGGAATCCAAAGCTGGTCTTCTTCCAACTGGTAGTCTGGCACTCTGACCCTTACAACCACATCAGCTCTCCAAGTTTCCTGCCCTTCCCTCTATCGTCCCATGGACGTCTATTGTATTTTTATTCTGGACAGCCACTAGCTGGACTGGAGCAGTAGCGTTTAACAGGGCTGGATGCATCGCATTTGCCAGCTGTGATTATGCCATGCTGATCATGTATATTAATCATTTCGCAGCACTTTCTAAATCATTTCTAAATGGAACCCTAATAGGAAAATTGACCCTCTTTACCAGCCTGCTCTCTCAGGCCTGGATGTGAGCAGCATTCAGAATGGTTCTCCCCAATTCCACAACATTGGGCAGGACGCTGGCAGGCTCCTTGGGCTGAGTGGGGCAGCAAGGGCGATTCCTTACACTGCCCTCTCCTTAAGAACACGAGAGAAGCCAGTGTTGGATCAGGCCAATGGCCCATCCAGCCCAACACTCTGTGTCACACAATGGCCAAAACTCAGGTGCCCTCAGGAGGTCCACCATCGGGGCCAGAACTCCAGAAGCCCTCCCACTGTTCCCCCCCCCCCCAAGCACCAAGAATACAAAGCATCACTGTCCCAGACTTTGGCTGCAGTCACATGCACTGAATAATCCACTTTCAATCCACATTCAGGTCACTTTCCGAATAGATTTGACTGTGTGAACTGGCCAACTAACTATCGAACGTAGCTAGGGCTGCCAGCCTCCAGGTGGGGCCTGGGGATCTCCCGCTTTTACAACTGATCTCCAGCTGACAGAGATCAGCTCCCCTGGAGAAAATGGCTGCTTTGAAAGGTAGACTCTATGGCATTGTACCATGCTGAAGCCCCTCCCCTCCCCAAACTCCACCTTCTCCTGGCTCCACCCCCAAAGTCCCCAGGTATTTTCCAACCCTGACTTGGCAGCCCTAAACGTAGCATACAACCTTTTTAATGTCAGATGCTAAGCAATTCATATGAACCAGTTTTTTAGGAACCATATTGTGAGAAGCCAAATAACCTAATACAGGGAACCACTTTATTACAAATGTAGAGTATATATTCCTATCCATATTACTTTGAGCGATTTGATCAGTGATTCCCCCCCATTATATAGAGATTCCATATCTTGTTATGCCACATATTTATGGAAGGCCCTGCCTTGTCTCTCCACTTAGCAGCTTTAGCTGTTTTTGCTGCAATCAATAATGTGCCTATTCAGGGGTCATTTCGTAGAAAAAGAGGTGCAGGAGCTCATTAGCATAATTCATTAGCATAACTCATTTGCATATGTCACACCCCTTAACATACCGGAAGTGTGTCAGAAGGCAGCACCCACCCCTCAGGCTCCACATCACAGGTGAGTGAAACTGACCTGCTCTTCCTCCATTCCCTTCCCCATCCAATACTTTGGGCAATAAAAATAAGCGTAAAGAACACACCCTCATTCTCTTCCTGCTCCCTTGAAACCACCAGGTTTCAAGTAGACTTGAGATACCCAGGACATGTGCACCAACCATCCCTTCCCCTTCCCCTCCCCACAACAAGACACCCTGTGAGGTCGGTGGGGCTCAGAGAGGTCTTTTGAGAACTGCTCATGAGAGAACAGCTCTGAGAGAACTTGTGACTGGCCCAAGGTCACACCAGCAGCTGCATGTGGAGGTGTGGGGAATCAAACCCGGTTCTCCCAGATTAGAGTCCAACTCCTGACCACCACACCAAACTGATGGGGTGGAAGCTGCTGAAGGGTTGGTGAAATTTCTCCAGTACTTATGTGCCATGTGCCCAGATAAAAAATGGTATACTTAGAAAATTTATATGCCACCTTGAGCAAGTCTCTGGAAAAGCAGCACACAGTCATAAAAGGAACAATGATAAAATTATCAATATTAAAACAAAACATTAAAATCAATAAAGACCCTAGCAGGGCTTTCCCCGGGGTGCTGCGCCTCTGCACTGCTCGGGGAAGCTGAGGAGGGGGCGGGCTTGGTCATGTGCCCGCCCCCTAGGCTTCTCACTTCCGGAGCTGCGCTCCTGTGCGCTCCTGCTCCAACAGACCCCTGTGGCTATTAATTCTTTAGTAGACTTTGGTATATCTAGATCCAACCAGTAGTTTAGAAATAAGAGATCTGGTTCCATAGGTATATTAAAACCAGTCTCCCAAAATGCCATGATAACCTTGCACTTCCACCAGCAATGCTCAAACAAACTTCTTCTCGACACATTTTCCAACACAATGGAGCACACTTGGAAGCTATATGAGACAATTTAAGAGGGGTTAAATATCCATGAGACAGAATTTTAAAGGTCTGAAGCTTTATATCAAATAAAGAGGCATTAAAGCTATAAGATGACCAGATCCGAGACCATCGATCTTCGGATAATTCCAACTGACAGCTCCTTTGCCACATTTTTTGATATGATGTCTCTTTAACACTATCTAAAGAGATCATTTTTTTATATATTGTGGAAAGAGTACCCCATCTTACCTGGCCAGAGGAATTCAATATTTGCTGTAGAGCTGTAAAGGGTCAAGTAATAAGTTGGGGCAAGTTTAAACGTTCGGCTAGGTTTTTGCATTGAAGATATCTAAACCAATGCCATTTATTATTCAGTTTACCTTCAAGATTTGAGCGAATCCCACTTTTTAATCACTCTTTGCACAAAGTAGTATTTCCTTTTGGCCATCCTGAACCATCAGCTTCATTGGATGCCCTCAAGTCGTAGTATTTTGGGAGAGGGAGGGGAAAGTTCTCTTTGTCCACTCTCTCAGTTGCAATAGCGGGAGATCTCCAGCCCCACCTGGAGGTTGGCAACCCAAAGCATGCCTGGACCAACAGCGGCTCCAGCTTTGCCCACCAGCTTAGTCACCTGGGCAGCTGCTAGATCCATATGGTATTGTGGTGAGTTGCTCCAAGACTCAGCTCATAAGCAACCATGGTTCGTGGGAAATGGTAGGTTCGGCCGCCGAACATGTTCAGCCCAAATTTTCAGCACAAACTTTGCAGCATCCATCATCCATTCTGCCTTGCAAACAAGTCTCCGGGGCCTCATGCAAAGAGACTTCCCAGCCCTGCAACCACATAGATTGAACCTGGGGCCTTCTGTGTGTAAAGAACTTGCACTTCCTTTTTAGGGTTGCCAGCCTCCAGGAGGGGCCTGGAGATCTCCCCCTTTTACACATGATCTCCCGATGACAGAGATGAACTCCCCTGGAGAAAATGGCCGCTTTGGCTCTATGGCTTTGTACCATGCTGAGGTCCCTCCTTTCCCCAAGCCCTGCCCTCTCCAGGCTCCACCCCCAAAATCTGCAGGAATTTCCAAACCCAGAGCTGGCAACCCTACTTCCATTACACATGAATCTGCCTCAGGGCAGGGGCTACTGTAAGCTCTTGGAGGACTGGCTACATCAGGGGTGTGTGGCCTAATATGCAGAGGAGCTCCTGCTACGAAATGAGCCCTGAACTGCCTTATACTGAATCAGATCCTTGATCCATCAACGATCAGTATTGTCTACTCAAGACTGGTGGCAGCTCTCCAGGGACTCATGCAAAGGTGTTTCTCATCACCTACGGTCTGATCCTTTTAACTGGAGATGCTGGGAATTGAACCTGGGACCTTCTGCCTGCCAAGCACATGCTCTACCGCTGAGCCATGGACCCTCAAAGACAGTTTCACAGGGTAGCCGTCTCAGTCTGCAGTAGAACAGCTAGATTTGAATTCAGTAGTCCCTTACAAACCAGCAAGATTTTGGGGGCTACGAGCTTTCGAGCGTCTTTGAGTCCTGAAAGCTCATATTCCCAAAATCTTATTGGTCTCTAAGGGGCAACGGGACTTGAATCCCGTTGCTCTACCACTGAATAACCATGTTTGGTGCATGATGCAGTGGTTAAGAGTGCGGACTCTAATCTGGGAGAACCGGGTGTGGTTCCCCGCTCCTCCACTTCCCAGCTGCTGGTGTGACCTTTGGTCAGTCATAAGTTTTCTCAGAGCTGTTCTCTCAGAAGCAATCCTCGAAAGAGCTCTCTCAGCCCCACCTACCTCACAGGTAATGCTCCCTCTAAGCTGTGGAGTCTTGTGAGCAAAAATTCTGCTTTGGAGCTACTGGCATTCAAGTTGTGAGCAAGCGATTCGGCTACTGCATACATTAGTTTGCTCTGGAGCCATCCTTCCTGAGCCGAGACAAAAATGTGTGAGCCAGAGGCTAAAAAACTGTGAGCTAGCTCATACTAACTCAACTTAGATCGAACACTGCTCACAGGGTGTATGTTGGGGGTGGGGAAGGGAAAGGAGCTCTGAGACTCCCTCGGGTAATGAAGGTCGGGGTATAAATCTGAAGTCACAACTCAGGTAAGACAGTAACTGCATGTAAACCAATGAGCTGCTGTAAGATCCATCACTAGTTCTTCACAGTGCTTGAAGAGCAAATTGCTCTGTCCAGGTCTGCACTTCGAATCAGAGCTGTATGGGAAGGGGGGGGAGGGGTAACCACATCATGTGAAGTTGCCAGCCTCCAGGTGGGGCCTGCTGATCTCCCAGAATTACAGCTTATTCTCTACAGGGATCAGTTTCCCTGGAGAAAATGGCTGCTTTGGAGGGTGGGTTCTATGGCCTGATACCTTGCTGACGCCCCTCCCCAACGCTTGGGGAGCCATTTTGGTGTAGTGGTTAAGTGCGCGGAGTCTAATCTCGGAGAACCGAGTTTGATTCCCCACTCCTTCACTTGAACCTGCTGGATGACCTTGGACAAGCCATAGTTCTGGCACAGCTGTTCTTGAAAAAGAGCAGTTTCTGTCAAAGCTCTCTCAGCCCCACCTGCCTCACAGGGTGTCTGTTGTGGGGAGGGGGAGGGAAATGAGATTGTAAGATGCTCTGAGGCTCCTTTGGGTAGTGAAGGGCGGGGTATAAATCCAATCTCCTCCTCCTCCTCCTCCTCCTCCTCCTCTTCTTCTTCTTCTCCAAATTTCCAGGAATCTTCCAACCTGGAGTTGGCTATTGTAACATGAGCTTCCCTAACCATTTTAAAACAGGCAAAAGGCAAGAACCTTCAGTTAGCAAAATCGTGAGGAAGGGTGGTATAATCAACCCCTGCTTCTCTTCCCTCATGGCCTCGATCCAACAGGGCAGCAACGTGCCCAAAATTTCCATGATCCCTGTCTCATTCCATTCGACCTTGAGACTGAAAAAAAAGGAACTCCTTAGCAGAATATCAGCTTTACATACAGAGTTCATTCCCTTTGTGGTTAAGTTTGCCATATGATAATTCAGCAAATGCATGACAGCCCCTCGGGAATGTAGACTACGGGGAAGGATTGTAAAGGGGTGTCTTTGTCTTTTTATAGCAGCTGGGGGAAACAAAGCCTGTCACTTCCACTACGAGTGAAGGTTTTCAAGTTTTTTACCATATGCATGGATTAATGTGGGGAAGGGTAGGGGGCGCTACTCACGTTTTAATGCACTGGCTTTGCTTTCTGGATGCTGCACATGGCTATAGATGTCTCACTTCTTCTTCAAAGTCATTGCTATTGTCTGTGGGTGACGCACGGACGCTTGGAGGTTTGTTCCTCAGCTGCTGAGACCCTGCATTTAAAACATTTTATCCCACGTCTACTGTCCAAAAAAAAGTATCTAAAAATAGGATTTGGCTTCATCGCAGCCACATACAGGTGTCTACTTCTTCTTTCAACTGTACTAGAGCATGCAGGATTTGATATTTGCAAAAAAACAGACATTCAAAAATGGGAATGATCTTATTCACAATGTCGGTATCGTTCCAGTTGTCAAACGATCGCCTTCCAGAAGAGAACTCCCGAGTAGTTTAGTCTCTGCTTTTTATTTTATTTTTTTGCCAGCAAGCTGCAGCTGAATTAGGGTGACTCTGTAGGGTTTTCATGTCAAGAGGCGTTGCGAGGTGGTTTGACATTGCCTGCCTCTGCATAGCAACCCTGGTCTTCCTTGATGGTCTGTCATCCAGGAATAACCTGGGCCAACCCTGCTTAGCTTCCAAGATCTGATGAGACTGAGTTAGCCTGGGGCATTAGAAAATTGCGGGCGGGATGGTCTGTTCCAGTATAAGGCAACTCCATGTGTGTGTGAGAGGGATCAGCAGAGGCCCTCGGATTCCAAGAGGCCTCCCATCCTAATACTTCCCAGGGCCAACTCTGCTTAGATCAAACAAGATCAAGCTAGTCTGGGCTATCCAGGTCAGGGCAGTATCTGCATAGCAGCAGTGTTTAGCATGGCAGGTGTCTGAACAGCAGTTGTTGCTGACATGTGTTCACAATTTACTGGCCTGCTTGGGTGATGTAGGCCTCAGGATCATCACTGGGCAGGCCATGCACAATCTAAAATCGGCTGTGTTAACAGTGTATATTCTGCTTTGGTACCTGAGCAGTTGGTGATACCCTATACAGCCAGGCTGGTGTAGTGGTTAAGAGCGCAGAATCTAATCTGGGAGAACCGGGTTTGATTTCCCACTCTTCCATGTGCAGCTGCTGGTGTGACCTTGGATCAGTCACAAGTTCTTTCAAAGCTGCTGTCTCATGAGCAGTCCTCGAAAGAGCTCTCTCAGCCCTACCAACCTCACAGGGTGTCTGTTGTGGGGAGGGTAAGGGAAAGGAGATTGTAAGCCACTCTGAGACTCCGAGTGAAGGGCAGGGTATAAATTCAGTCTCCTCCTCCTGCTCCTCCTCTTCTTCTCTCTCATTGTGTGTGTGTGTATGTGTGTGTAAAGTGCTGTCAAGTTGCAGCGGACATAACGGTAACCCCATAGGGTTGTCCAAGCAAGTGACTGAGCAAGGTGGCTTGCCATCGCCTGCCTCTGTAAAGCCTTCCTTGGTGGTCTCCCATCCGGGTACCACCCCTGCTTAGCTGTCGAGATCTGACGAGATCAGGATATACTGTGCCATTCCACTTCCCTTGGTGCTCATGAGTTGGAGCCAGTGACCTACAGCAGAACGCACTAATCTCTACACAGATCAGTGGGTTGCAGCAAGGAGGACGAAGGGGCAAATTCGGGCCTCTTCCAGTGGCAAAGCTGTGTTTTGGGTCAGGGGATCTCTGCTGACAAAAGAGATGCTGAAAGGCAATCTAAAAGTATACTGGTTTTTTTTAAAAAAAACAAGCCAATACATTATTCCACAGCAGAGCACAGATGCACCAATAGTTTATCCTGGAGTACAACACAGATATACCAATAGGTTATCCCTCCAGCAGAAGCAGCAGCAGAAGAGGAGGAGGAAGAGGAGATTGAATCTATGCCTTGCCTTCACTTGGAGTCTCAGAGCGGCTTACAAACTCCTTTCTCTCCCCCTCCCACAACAGGCATCCTGTGAGAGCTTTCAAGAACAGCTCTGACAGAACTACAGCTTGCCCAAGGTCATCCAGTAGGTGCAAGTGGAGGAGTGGGGAATCAAACCCAGTTCTCCCAGATTAGAGTCCACGCACTTAACCACTACACCAAAAAAGCTAGATATGCCAATAGGTTATCCTATTTCACAGCATTTTTAAAATTCTTCCTCCTGTCCCCAAGCTTATTCTGTCTTGCAGCTCACCTACCATCCTGCACACCAGCCATGGATTTGTCAGGGAAGCATGTTGCTGACTGTATCTCCCTTTGCTTTAAGTGAGGAACTGCAGATTGGGTGAACGGATATGATGGACTATTTACCTGTCCGGCAACTTGATGCGCATAAAGCAGTTGGCACGGGCGAAGGATGGAGACATATTCGCACCAGATTGCATCTGCCCTTCAAGCTGCTGTTCCAGTTCCAGTGGCTGGTTGTAAATTTGGCAACCCCACTTCCAGCAAGAGAGCTCTGTCTGCTAACTGTCTGCAGGTAGATCAAGACGGGTAGCCGTGTTAGTCTGTCTGTAGCTGTAGAAAAGAGCAAGAGTCCTTGCTGTTTTTGTTGGCATGGGTTTCACTACCCTGCAGGGTATCCCAAATCCATGTTTTTGAAAACTCAGGGCTAAAAGGGGAGGGAGGATTTGCTGAAGAGCTTCATGATGCTGCCCATTCAGCTAGAAGTCAGATTTGCTTTTGCTCTTTGCCTCTCCACCTCTCCCCCCCCCCCCCCCCACACACACACATCTTGTCACCTGCTGGCAACAGATTTTTTTTTCTCCCAGAGTATGAAACCGATCCAAAATGACAAGCATGGGGGTGTCAGTCGCACCTGACTTTTGTCACCCTCAAGGGCTCCACTCCTCCGCTTCTCCCCACCCCCACCCCTGCCTTTCCTTAAGCTGCACTTTCATAACTGAGACATTTGCTTGCTGAGGCCTCCAACGCGTCCTTGCACCTTGTTAAAGAAGCTGATAAAATACTGATAAGAACTTTGGGAGCGCACTGTGATTACCTCCCCTCCTTCTCCATCCCTGTGATGGACAGGCTAGGTTCCCCCTCTCCCAAAGAGCAATCAATGAGAGCGGGTTGGAAAAACAGCAGTTAAGAATGACAGGAGTTAGTAGCAGAGGAATTGGCAGCTTAGGATCTGAGGGGGGAAAGGATAGGGTTGGCAGGCCCTACCAGGCAGCTGGTAAGGGGATCCTTGGTCCTTTCTGGGATATTCCAGTGTGTGCATTTTGCAAATGTGGCACTATGACATCACCCAGAAGTGACGTTATCACATCATCAACATCGGGGGGGGGGGGGGGGGTGACATAGTTTTTGGGCAAAACTCTATGGTTTGTAGCCAATTTTACCATGGAGTTTTGCCCAAAATGCTTTGCCACATGACATCAGCAATGGGATGACATCAACCCTGGGTGACGTCATCATGTCGCCTTCGAGCCAGTGAGGGGCGGGATTTCCCTTGGCGAGGATCGGCAACCCTAGAAAAGGAGGATATCTAACAGAGTAGAACTCTGCAGGAGAGCCGCTTAGAGCAGGCTGAAAATAGTAAATTTGCAATTAAAGGATTCCAGTTGGAGGAATAGAAGAAGAAGAAGAAGAAGAGATTGGATTTATATCCCGCCCTTCACTCACTTAAGAGTCTCAGAGTGGCTTACAAACTCCCTTCCCCTCCCCTCCCCACAACAGACACCCTGTGAGGTAGGTGGGGCTGAGAGAACTCTTTCCCAAGCTGTCCTTGAGGGAACAGCTGGTACAGAGCTATGGCTTGCCCAAGGTCATCCAGCAGGTGCATGTGGAGGAGTGGGGAATCAAACCCGGTTCTCCCAGATTAGAGCCCGCGCACTTAACCACTACACCAGACTGGCTCTCACACCAGACTGGCCCTGAATAGGATCTCAGTTCAGTGGAAGTGAAACATAGTTAACCACAATTTATTTTCCTCAGTGTTTTGTTCATAACACAAACATTTTCTCGTTTTGTTTAATCCTAAAGACTGCATGTCTGAGGGAAATAAGCACACACACACACGATTTAATATCTCAGCCTATACATATGTTATAGGATACGAATAAATGGTGGCAGCCAGTGCTTGTGGCAGCGAGTGTTTGAGCCACAATCCTAATAACTCTATGTGAGGGTTTGTTATAAATGGGGGCTGGGCTACCCTGCCTGTAGCTCTCTCTGAGAGTGAGCGACAGAGGACCTGGGGTGTGAAGGGGTCATGACTCTTGGTATATTTTAAAAGAAATAAGAAGGGTAGCTTGTGACATCCTGCCCATAACCTGAGAGAGGTTTAAGAGGGTGGAAGGCCCTTTGTGTGAGTGGAGAAGGGGAGTCATAGTCCCTCACATATAAATACACAGAGGGGGGAAGTGGAGTTAGAGAGAACCAGTTCAGTGTAGTGGTTAAGAGCAGCAGGACTGTAACCTGGGAGAACTGGGTTTGAGTCCCCACTCTTCCACATGCAGCTGCTGGTGTGACCTTGGGTCAGTCACAGTTCTCTCAAAGCTGTTCTTTCAAGAGCAGTTCGCTCAGAGCTCTCTCAGACCTACCTACCTCACAGGGCGTCTATTGTAAGGAGAGGAAGGGAAGGAGATTGTAAGCCACTCTGAGACTCCTTCAGGTAGTAAAGGGCAAGGTATAAAACCAACTCTTCTTCTTCCTCCTCCTCCTTGAGCCAGTTTGATGTAGTAGTTAAATGCGCGGACTCTAATCTGGGAGAACCAGGTCTGATTTTCTACTCCTCCACTTGCAGCTGCTGGATGACCTTGGGCAAGCCAGAGTTCTCTCAGAGCTGTTCTGGAAAGAGCAGTTCTCAAAAGAGCTGTCTCAGCCCCACCTACCTCACAGGGTGTCTGTTATGGGGAGGGGAAAGAAAAGGAATTCATAAGCCACTCAGAGGCTCTGAGTGAAGGGTGGGGTATAAATCCAATCTCCCCCTTCCCCCCTCCCCCTCCTCTTCTTCTTCTTCTCTGGCCACCAATATGAAATTATACTCCAGCCTGAATGCTCTTTGAAAGCTTTGTGTTTCAGTCCCCTCCCAAATAGCTCCCGTGATCCATGGATCAATAACTATTTGTACGCTTTGCGGTTGGCATAATCCTGTATGTTCCTGAGCGGTGCCTCTTTAGCCGGAATAAGGCTGGTGGCCCTACCTTAAAAAAAAAAGAACACAAAAAATAATCCTCTAATTGGTAAAATATACAGTGCAAGACCTACTGGGCATCCCCAGTTAATCTTAGGACGGGAAGCAGAGAGAAGCATGAACTGCTTTTGAGGGAGGACGCTCTCATTGATCTCCAGGGCTAAGAAACGCAGACTCGCACAGTATCATTTTTTTTTAAAGATTGTATTAGATAAATTCAGCGGGGACTGCAAAACCCTTTCTTGGCTCTGCATCAGCTCGACTGCTGGAGCAAAAACTGCCTGCCAAAAAATCTATATGCAGCGTGTAGCTGTAGGAATGCTTTTTTGATGAGGGGCTGGCTTGCAAACTACCGTTCGCTGTGGACGGCTTCCAAACAATCGGCGGGCATCATCTTCAAGCTAGTTAACGTTTTGTCAAACCATGCAGGGGGAGGACAGGAAGGGCGAGGTCGTGGCTGAGATCCACCACATCAGACCGAGCCCTGTGCTGGTTTAACTGGGGTCAGGGAGGTATTGGACCCTCTGCACTCGCTCCCAAGACACTCTTGGGACCATGTTTACAACCCATGGAAGTAACATTCACCCCCCCCCCCTCCCTTGTGGAACAGCCATCTATCTTGCATTTTTATCCTGATCCACCTGGACACATGAAGCTGCCTTATACTGAATCAGAGCATCGGTCCATCAAAGCTGGAATTGTCAATTCAGACTGGCAGCAGTTCTCCAGGGTCTTGGGCTGAGGTCTTTCACATGACCTACCACCTGATCCTTTCATCTAGAGATGCCGGGGATTGAGCCTGGGACTTCCTGCATGCCAAGGAGATGCTTTGCCACTGAGCCACGGTCCTTCCCTGTGATGTCCGCTGACCGCCACCAGGTGCCAGCGTCCTTAAGCCAGAGCTTGGTTCCAGAGAACAATAGGGGCCAAGGATCCTGAGCTACCCGCAGCCAGCCAATAAGACCTCTGGCGGGAAATTCAAACCCTCCAGTGGGACTGTGGATGTGTCTTGGGAAGGTGGATATCGTTGGCCACCTCAGCCGGTAATTTTGTCTTATTGTGTACCTAATAAACTGAGCTGTTTATCACTCCCTCATCCTGCTCCTCCATGCATCGGACCCAGCACACAATATTCCCCTTCCTGTAGCCCCCATCCTCTAACTGGCTCAGAGCTGCATACGTGGATCTCCCCTCCTCTGTTTCATACTTGCAGCAGTCCCGTGAGCGAGGTGAGACTGCGTGATGGACTGGCCCAAATGGCAATGATAACAGACCTCTCTTTGGCTTTAAAAAGGTGGTGATGGAAAAGGCCATCAAGTCGCAGCCGACTTAGGATGACCCCATCTGGTTTTCAAGGCAAGAGGTGAACAGAGGAGCTTTGCCCTTGCCTGCCTCTGCATAGCAACCCTGGACTTCCTGGGTGGTTTCCCATCCAAGTACTAGCTGACCCTGCTTAGCCTAGGGCTGCCAAGTCCCCCCGGGGGGCGGGGATTCCCCTGCTAAATAGGTCCCCAATCCGCCGGTCCAGATTCGGCCGGCAGGGAGAACTCCACCCCCGAAATGGCCACATCGGGCCAATGTGCCCGGAGCGATGACATTGCCCAGAAGTGACAGCATCACACCGAGCACGTCGCAGGGTGACGCGCTAGTAATCACCCTGAAAACTCTATGGTACCATAGAGTTTTTAGGGCGATTACCAGAGTGTTGCCCAGTGACATGCCCGGCGTGATGACATCACTTCCGGGCAACGTCATCGCGCCGCACATGCACTTTACGCTCAAGCAAGGATCCCAGACCAGGAGAGGGACTCCCCCGCTCCTGCTCCTGTATAACTTGGCAACCCTAGCTTAGCCAGTTTGGCATAGTGGTTAAGTGCGTGGACTCTAATCTGGGAGAACCAGGTTTGATTCCCCACTCCTCCACTATTTATTTATTTATTTATTTATTTATTTATTTAATTCGGCTTCTAGGCCGCTCTCCCCGCATAGCAAGCTCAGAGCGGCTTACATAATTAGGTGAACATCGTTCACAATAAAACATTTAAAACCAGTTAAAACATTACAACATTACATAAAACATATTACCTAATACATATATTAAAGTGCTCAGTGCTATCTGGTGGCATACCAGGTGATGTTTCCTACAACCTGCTATTGGGAGCATAAAGGGTCCTCAGCGACTAGATGGTAAAATTCTGTTGCGCATTGGTGGTCACTGGGTGACAAGGGGGGGACAGAAAGAGGGCGGCGGCCCCTATCCAAATGCCTGGCGGAAGAGCTCCGTCTTGCAGGCCCTGCGGAACTGCATCAGGTCCCACAGGGCCCTGATCTCTTCCGGGAGCTCGTTCCACCAGCTAGGGGCCGCCACCGAAAAAGCCCTCCCCCTGGTGGCAGTAAGCCTGGCTTCTCTTAGGCCAGGTATGGCCAGGCGATGTTGGACCCCGGACCGAAGTGCTCTGTGGGGTATATACGGGGAAAGGCGGTCCCTTAGGTAGGTCGGACCCAGGCCATTTAGGGCTTTAAAGGCCAATACCAGCACCTTGAAGCGAATCCAGTACGCCACTGGTAGCCAGTGCAGTGCCTCTAGCGTTGGTCGTATGTGCTCCCATCTCGAGAGACACATCAGCAACCTCGCTGCAGCATTCTGCACCAGCTGAAGCCTCCGGATTTGCACCAAGGGCAGCCCCATGTAGAGAGCGTTACAATAGTCTAGCCTCGAGGTGACCGTTACATGGATCACTGTGGCCAGGTCCGAGCGATCCAGAAAGGGGACCAACTGCCGCACCAGCCTCAGATGATAAAAGGCCGATTTGGCAGTGGCTGCTACCTGGGCCTCCATTGACAAGGAGGGGTCCAGGAGCACACCCAAGCTCTTAACCACCGGCGAAGGCACCAACGGCGCCCCGTCGAAGGTCGGGAGTGGGAGCCCCGACCATGGGCCACTCCGACCAAAACACAGGACCTCTGTCTTTGTTGGGTTCAGCTTCGGCCTGCTCAGCCTGAGCCAACCAGCCACAGCGTGCAATGCCCGGTCTAAATCATCCAGTCCCGTGCCAGACTGGCCCCACAACATCAGATAGAGCTGGGTGTCATCAGCGTACTGGTGACAGCCCAGCCCTGCCCTCCGGATAATCTGGCCAAGGGGGCGCATATAGATGTTAAAGAGCATCGGGGACAGAACAGCCCCCTAAGGCACATTGCATTCAAGTGGGTGTCTCCTGGACTGCTCCTCCCCGAGCACCACCCTTTGTCCCCGACCCTGGAGAAAAGAGACAAGCCACTGTAAAGCGAGTCCCTGAATCCCCACGTCGGCGAGGCGGCGGGACAGCAGCCGATGGTCAACCGTGTCAAACGCAGCCGACAGGTCGAGCAGCAGCAACACCGCCACACCACCTCGATCCAGATGTCTCCGGAGGTCATCAGTAAGGGCAACCAGCGCTGTCTCGATCCCGAACCCCGGGCGAAAGCCTGACTGGAAGGTATCTAACACCAAAGCGTCATCCAGGAATCCCTGCAACCCTGCACTAGCACCTGGCTGGATGACCTTGGGCAAGCCATAGCTCTGTACCAGCTGTTCTCTCAAGGACAGCTTGGGAAAGAGCTTTCTCAGCCCCACCTACCTCACAGGGTGTCTGTTGTGGGGAGGGGAAGAAAAACGAGTTTGTAAGCTGCTCTGAGACTCCGAGTGAGTGAAGGGCAGGATATAAATCCAATCTCCTCTTCTTCTTCCAAGATCTGATAAGCTTGGAATAGCCTTGGGCATAGCCCCAGCTCCCTTCAGGATCATGGAGAAGGGAGCATTAGCCATCCAAAAGCACTGGGTAGTGTTCAACAAAGAAAAGAATACAGTGTTGAAAGGTCTACTCCCCTTTCTTCACCATGCACAGCCTCAGTCCACAAGGACATCATGTGGCCTGGTATTTACCTTCTAAAGAAGCATGGAGATCTGTGGTCCTGGTCATATCAGCGCAGGGGGAGGGGGGTCAATGCAGAAAATGTTGCTGGTTCATAATATCAGGTTAAAGGTAAAGGTTTCCCTTGCTCAAAAGCAGCCGAACTACCGACCTTCCAGTCTGCAGTTCAGCGTTTTAACCGCATAGTATCAAGGATGGACAAATCTGCTGTTTATTTGTTTGTATTGGAAGATCTGGTTAACATAGTAGAGTTTTGCCCAGTCACAGAAGCGTGATACTGAGTGCAGTCAATAAATTTCCCAAGAAGTATATTGCAAAAAAGGTAAATTTATATTTACTCAAGTGGATCCAGTTCACATTCAGGTTGCAGTCAAAAAGGAGACAGAGAAGCCTAATCTAAAGAGTACTTTCCCTGTCACAAATGGCCGGCTTCTCTGGCATCACATGTGTGGGAGTACGAGGGCACTGTATCTCTCCGTGGAAGGCCATGTGAGTGAGTGAGAGGACAAAGGGAGAGGAGGGATCAGTCAGCAGCTCCCAAGTTAAGACAAAGAGAGGCACCCCATTCAAGGAGAGAACTCCTATACATACTTAAGAGTGTAGCGCCCCCAGTGTCCAGGCCTGCTGCGATGCTCACTCCAACAGTTTGTTCATTTATTTATTTAGTCCCCTTCCTCCTCAGCACTTGGAAACTTGAGTAAATATCTTAAACACTGCCTCCTTCCACGTGCGATCATTAGTACCGGCAGACAAGTAGCATCTTAGCGGTAGCCTCTTCACACAGGTCGGTATCTCTCAAGGGCACAGAGACGGGGTCTCGTTTCATGGCAGCAAGCCTATTCCGTTCTGGCTTGGTAACTCTGAATTGCCGTCTTTCATTAGGGTCGATTTTCTTATTTCATAGAGAAGTTAAACGCTTCAAAATGGAGTTTCTTTTACCATTTAATTCTGTCTAGAGACCGAGCGGAGCCGCTGACACTGGAAGCAATCTTTCTCATTATACCACCACCGTTAGGAAAAGACTAGCAAAGGGGGGGGGGGGGGGGAGGAAGCTCCGGGAGCAAATGAACAAAGTGGAAGGGGGTAATTGCAAAGCTCTGGGGGTTCCTTTGGGAACAGTTTCCTCTGACAGGTGTCAATCAGGCTGTGCCAGTCACTTGTCTTTTGGGGACTTTTTAAAAACAGGCTTCTGCCGTTCGGTAATTCCCAGACTGGAATTTCAGGGCACACTGGAGTGACATGAGAGAGACATCAATTAAATAAGGAAAGGCTTGTGTAACACACACACACCCCAGTGCCATCTGCAGAGGAGGCTGCTTGTTGCATCTCTGTATGCTTTACTTTTTGAAACTGCCTTCCTTCCAACATCCAGTGGAATTAGATTATCAGAGTTTATCCTTTCCTGGTCACTGAGGATAATGGGCACAAGGCTTTGCTTGGACGTTGAAATAACAGGGAGGGAGGTGAGAGCCAGCGGGGTGTAGTAGTAAAGAGCGGTGGACTCTAATCTGGGAGAACTGGGTTTGATTCCCCACCCCTTTCCCACATGAAGCCAGCTGGGTGACCTTGGGCCAGTCACGGTCCTCTCAGAACTCTCTCAGCCCCACCTACCTCACAAGGGGGGCGGTCACACGTGTGCGATAAAGCGGGAGGGTGAGGCTATTTCCTCCAGTGTAAGTTGACCCACAGTTGTGCGATCACATGGATTTTTGTAGATGCAGGCACAGCCCACCACTGCGTGATCGGACTCAACCGCGGGTGAGTTGGGTTTTTTTTTTTTAACTGTTTGTTCCTGTGACGGAATTAAAGATCTGGGACCAGCAGCCTGTCAACAATGAACACTGCTGAGTCACATGACTGAGTGAGGAGGGGGCCACTTGGCTCGGAACACTCAGTGACTGACACTTAACGGGCACAACTGACAGTTTGGGTCTGACAGTTGGAGAGAGAGCAGAGAGCGAGAGTCTGTGAGGGAACAGTCTCTTGGTAGCTCTGTGAGGATTCTGAGTGTCTCTCTGTAGCTCTGTGTGTGCAGCCAAAAATACCAGTTAAAGCGGATAACTGGGTGCTGGATAGTCTGGTTCACGGGACAGTGAACAGACTGGTAAAATCAGAACACATAAGCGGTCACAAACCTAAAATACATCACTCCTGAGGAACCTGAGACAGGAGGTTAAGGGAGGGCTGAGGCAAAGACTGGCAGAGTCTGGACAGCTGGTCGGTGGCCAGTTGGGATGTAAGGGCCAGGAAACCAAAGCCAAAAGGCTAACCCCTAAGCAGGACAGGAGAGTGTACTGAGGAAGGTGTTAAGTGAGCTTATGTACGGTTAAGGAAACAGCAAACAATATAGCCTACTGCCTAAGTATCATCTAAGCCAAACGTGCCAGCCTATACAGAAACAAAGTGTCCACTGTATATACATCCTCCATCCCCTGTTCGGTTCTGGAAATAAAGGACTGTTGTGTTTTGAACCAAAAAGCCTGAGTGCCTGACTCTTAAAAACAAGGACAAAGATATCTAGCAGTAGTCCTCAACTTACGTATAAAGCAATTTAAAACAAACCCCGAAGAGATGAGTAAGAGTGAGGAGGGAGCTGGTCAGAGCACTAAAGTCGAGCCTGATCAATCTCCTCGGAGAACGCCACAAAACGGCAGATTAGAAGGCCGCGCGTCATAGTTCCCAATGCACTTACACGAGGAATTGAGGAATTGCACCTCCACACTGAGGTCTCCCTATAGAATGCGGGCCCCCGCTGATGCACATACTGCGACAGGGGGGAAATAATGGCACAGAGTTGGGATAGCTATGGGAGCGCACTGGGGCAATCAAATGCAAGAAAGTCTGTCTGTGGCCCGTAGCAACCCGTTTGCTACAGGACTTTCCGAGGTTTTTTTTTTACTCCACTCGTGCAGCAGAGCAAAATGGGTTGCTGACGGCTGCGGGACACTTCCCAGATGTTGGCATCAGGGTTCCCTCTAAGCTGAGTTAGTGTGAGCTAGCTCACAGTTTTTCAGCCTCTGGCTCACACATTTTTGTCTCAGCTCAGGAAGGATGGCTCCAGAGCAAACTAGTTTATGCAGTCGCCAAATCACTCGCTCATCACTTTAATGTCAGGAACTCACAAAGTAGAATTTTTGCTCAAAATACTCCTCAGCTTAGAGGGAGCATTGGTTGGCATCTGATCATGTTCCTTTAATCCGCCTGGCATTCGTTTCTGTGTTGGGGCAAATTGTGTGTGTGATCGCAACCAAGGTGTCTGTTGTGGGGAGAGGACGGGAAGGCAATTGTCAGCCATTTTGATACTCCTTAAGGTACAAAAAAGGGGGTGTAAAAACCTTCTCTTTGTCTTCTCCTTTTTAAAAGTTCTGCTTGCAGTTGTTTCCTTTTTTACAAGGAAATAGCCCAAGGGAAATAGCATCTCTTCCCACTGTAAAAATGACACACAGCAGAGGCCTCTGGTGCCAGATGATGATCTTTCTTAGTGAACAGAGCCAGGTGAGTAACTCATGCAGGCTAACCTTATCAGACTAACTTTATCTCTCTCTCTTTTTTTGTCAGACTAACCTTATCTCTTTTTTGAGAAAGTTACTACCTTGCTGGATCAGGGGAATGCTGTGGACATAATTTATCTTGATTTCAGTAAGGCTTTTGATAAGGTTCCACATAATATTCTTGTTGACAAATTGGTTAAATGTGGTTTGGATCCTATGACTGTTAGGTGGATCTGTAACTGGTTGACGGATCACACCCAAAGAGTGCTTGTGAATGGTTCCTCATCCTCTTGGAGAGGAGTGCCTCAAGGATCCATCCTGAGACCTGTTTTGTTCAACATCTTTATCAATTATTTGGATGAAGGAACAGAAGGAATACTTATTAAATTTGCAGATGATACTAAATTGGGAGAAGACAAAGTCATGATACAGGATGATCTTGACAGGCTGGAAAACTGGGCGAAAACAAATAAAATAAATTTCAATGGGGATAAATATAAAGTTCTGCATTTAGGTAGGAAAAATCAAATGCATAATTATAGGATGCAGGAGACTTGTTTTGGTAATAGCAGGGGTCATTTTGTAGAAAAAGAGGTGCAGGAGCTCATTACCATAACTCATTTGCATAACTCATTTGCATATGCCACATCCCCTAACATACCAGAACTGTGTCAGAAGGCAACACCTCAGGCTCCACTCCACAGGTGAGTGAAACTGACCTGCTCTTCCTCCATTCCCTTCCCCATCCAAAACTTTGTGCAATAAAAATAAGCGTAAAGAACACACCCTCAGTCTCTTCCTGCTCCCTTGAAACCACCAGGTTTCAAGTAGACTTGAGATACCCAGGACATGTGCACCACCCATCCCTTTCCCTTACCCTCCCCAGAACAAGACACCCTGTGAGGTAGGTGGGGCTGAGAGAAGTCTTTTGAAAACTGCTCATGAGAGAATAGCTCTGAGAGAACTTATGACTGGCCCAAGGTCACACCACAGCTGCATGTGGAGGAGTGGGGAATCAAACCCGGTTCTCCCAGATTAGAGTCCAACTCCTGACCACTACACCAAACTGATGGGGTGGAAGCTGCTGAAGGGTTGGTGAAATTTCTCCAGTACTTATGTGCCATGTGCCCAGATAAAAAATGGTATACTTAGAAAATTTATATGCCACCTTGAGCAAGTCTCTGGAAAAGCAGCACACAGTCATAAAAGGAACAATGATAAAATTATCAATATTAAAACAAAACATTAAAATCAATAAAGACCCCAGCAGGGCTTTCCCCGGGGCGCTGCGCCTCTGCACTGCTCAGGGAAGCCGAGGAGGGGGTGGGGCTTGGTCATGTGCCCACCCCCTGGGCTTCTCACTCCTGGAGCTGCGCTCCTGTGCGCTCCCGCTCCAACAGACCCATGAGTAATAGTATGTGTGAAAATGATCCAGGGGTCTTAGTAGACCATACACTGAACATGAATCAGCAGTGTGATGCGGTAGCTAAAAAGGCAAATGCCATTTTGGGCTGGATCAACAGAAGTACAGTGTCCAGATCACACAAAGTGATGGAATCGCTCTACTCTGCTCTGGTTAGACCCTACCTAGAGTACTGCATTCAGTTTTGGGCACCACAATTTAAGAAGGATATAGACAATCTGGAATGTGTCCAGAGGAGGGCAACAAAGATGGTGAGGGGACTGGAGACCAAGTCCTGTGAGGAAAGGCTGAAGGAGCTGGATATGTTTAGCCTGGAGAGGAGATGACTGAGAGGTGATTTGATAACCAAGTACTTGAAGGGCTGTCATACAGAGGATGGTGCGGAGTTGTTTTCTGTTTCCCCAGAAGGTCAAACCAGAACCAATGGGTTGAATTTAAATCGGAAGAGTTTTCAGCTAAACATTAGGAAGAACTTCCTGACAGAGCGGTTCCTCAGTGGAACAGGGTTCCTCGGGAGGTGGCGGGCTCTCCTTCTTAGGAGGTTTTCAAACAGAGGCTAGATGGCCCTCTGACAGCACTGCTGACTCTGTGAACTTAGGCAGATCATGAGAAGGGAGGGCAGGAAGGGTTGCCTCAGTGCTTAGTTCTTGTGGCCCTTTCTTACACGCCCAGGGAAATGCTGATCGCCACTTTGGGGTCAGGAAGCAATTTTTCTCTGACCAGTTTGGCTGGAGACCCTAGAGGTTTCTTGTCATCTTCTGGGTGTAGAACAGAGATCACTGTGGGTGGGGGGGGAGAATTTTCTGCATTGTGCAGGGGGTTGGGCTAGATGACACTGGAGATCCCTTTGAACTCTGTAATTCTATGAAAAAAAGTAGATGTGTGACTTCTCTGAGGGCTGCTGGTACACATCTTACTTGATAAGATTTGAAAGGATAGTGTCATGATGGAGAAGGTGCTGGAGCTAGTGATCAGGGAGTACCCATAGCTTAATGTTAGTGTTTGCTTTGCAGATTTAGCCCCCAGCATCTCCAGTTAAAGAGTATGAGAGACCAGAGCCAAGATTCAGGAGAAGAGGCAACCCTATGCTAGAAGGATCTGGAGATGCCGACCTCCAGGTGGGACCTGGGGATCCCCTGGAATTACAGCTCATCTCCAGACCACAGAGATCAGTTCCCCTGGAGAAAAATGGATGCTTTGTAGTGTGGATTGTAGTGGCATTGTATCGCACTGAGGTCCCTGTCCTCCCCAGGCTCTATCCCCAAATATCCAGGAGTTTCCCCTACCTGGATCTGGCAGCCCTACAGCTCCCATCCCCCACTGGTGGCCAGTGGAGACCTGGAAACCCTAGTATTTGTGCTGCTTCTGGCATAAGGTTCCGAATGTTCCCCTTGACCTAACGCGACGGGATTTTCATAGAGTTTGCTTGGCTGGCGGGATTTTCACCCATCTTAAGTTTAATGGTGGAAGAAACATAAACATGCCACCCATTGAATGAGAGATGGGATTTATGGGACCAAAGAGCACATTAGTGGGGGGAAAGCCGAGAAGATCAAGAGGTGCTTTTAGGAGCAGGCACCCATTTTTATCTTGGAGAGACTAATTGGTCATACATTTGCCCCGTTTAATAAACACCGGGCAGGTCCCGGACGGCACACTTGACGGAGTATTACATAGAGAAGTAATTACATTGGGGAGATTAACTGTGAGACAGAGGTGGGAAGTAATGAATACAAAGTACTTAATTAGGCCATAAGCAAACACATTACAACCTGCCAAGATTGCAGTGGTGGACTCGGGGTGCTTCCAAAGGACAGAGACGTTGCAGAGGGAAAACAAAGTAGGTGCACATCCTCCAGCCACACCAGAGAAGAAGAAGAAAAGGAGAAGAGATTGGATTTATACCTTGCCCTTCACCTGAAAGAGTCTCAGAGCAGCTTACAATCTCCTGTCCCTTCCCCTCCCTACAACAGACATCCTGTGAGGTGGGTGGGACTGAGAGAGCTCTGAGAGAACTGCCTTTGAGAGAACAGCTCTGAGAGAACTCGTGACTGACCCAAGGTCACACCAGCAGCTGCATGTGGCAGAGTGGGGAATCAAATCCGGTTCTCCCAGATTAGAGTCCGCAATCTTAATCAATGCACCAAACTGGCTCTCTTTGCAGAAAAGATACGATGACACTGGGAGTGAAAGCATGGATATATGGAAGCATGCATGGGGTTACGCATACGCTGTGGTCAGTTATGCAGTATGATTCATGCCAGACCCAATCATTGTGAATATCTAAAAAAAAATTAAATTGAAGAAGAAATATTGAGGGGCTGAACTGAAAGACAGAGACAACTACACTTCCAGAAGCAGGAAGTTCCATAATCCAAAAGATGTCAGCTGTGGGGTGGGGGCATAGGTGTCAATTATGGGGGGGCTTGAGGGCTCGGGCCACCCTGAAATTTCCCAGGGCGGACTGAGCCCCCCCAGCAAAACGGCCCACCCGCCACTGCAAGAGCCTCTCTCCCCCCCCCCCCGGCTCCCCTGCACCCACTCCTCCCTCTCTCCCTCCCTCCAGGCAGGGGGAGTGGCCAGGCGGGGGGGGAAGAGAGGCTCTTGCAGCAGCGGCGGCAGTGGCAGGGACATCGTCCCGGCGCATGTGCATACAAAGCACGCGCATGCGCAAGAGGCCCTCCCCCCCCCAGGAATTACAAAACTCGATGCCCCTGAGTGTGTGTGTGGGGGAAATACCAGCTGCCTGGAGGTTATTATTTGTATTTATACATATACTGTCACTTTATGAATATAGGATTTTTGGAGCATGGTCACCCCTGGGGCACATGGTGGTGGAAGGGGCCATCAAGTTGCAGCCAGTTTAGGGTGACCCCAGTAGGGTTTTCAAGGCAAGAGACAAACAGAGGTATTTCGCCATTGCCTTCCTCTGTGTAGCAACCCTGGACTTCCTTGGTGGTCTCCCATCCAAGTACTCTCCAGGGATGACGCCGCTTAGCTTCCAAGATCTGAGGAGACTGGGCCAGCCTGGGCCATCCCATCCAGGTCAGGGTGTGTGGAGTTGGGCAGATTACACGGTTTGTTTCCATTTGGCATTTGGATTCAGTCACGGGTGGTGTATAGGAGCAGTGAGGATCACTGTCAGAGTTTGCGGAACACGTGAGCACATGAAGCTGCCTTATACTGAATCGGACCTTTGGTCCATCAAAGTCAGGACTGTCCACTCAAACTGGCAACGCCTCTCCAGGATCTCAGGCTGAGCTCTTTCACATCACCTCCTACCTGATCCTTTTAACTGGAGATGCCGGGCTTTGAACCCAGGACCTCCTGCATGCCAAGCAGAGGCTCCCCTTAGCACTGGAGTCCTGAGACTTTGTGAGAGGAGCCTCCGGATACACTGGCCCCAACCTCACCTCCAGAACATCTCCTCCCACTTGTTGCAAGTAACTACTGCAGACATCACTAGAAGTCCGTTCTGCATCTGGCATTCGCTCCACATTTTTTTTATTTTATTTTATCTATTTCTACTACTACATCGCTACTTTTCTAAGCTATATTTACCTTATACAGAGTGTGCTTTAACATTTGCTTAATATTACCTTACCATTAATACATATGAAGCATTTTAAACCTTGGTTAATATTCAATTAAAATTGTTACTGATGATATATGAAAAATAAAAAAGCTGTTTGACATACATGTTCTTTTGAAGGAATGCTTAATTATACAAATTATATATAATATATAAGTGCATTCGCTCCACATTTTATCAGCACTCGGCCTGGTTCCCTCTTGCCTCGGAATAGCTTTTTTCATGCCATTGCCTTGGATCATTGCTATGCAGATTTTCCTGTGTTAGCCTCCTGAGCCAGGTAATTCAGGGTGAGGTGATAAGATACAGAGGGGGAAATAGGGGCAGCGACCGATGGAGATCCATGAAGCCCTGTCAAGTTGTCTGCTTATTGTTCCCTTTGAATCGGAAGCAGAGGAAAGAAAAGGTGCCGCTCGGGGGGGGGGGGGGGGGTGTTGTAGAAAAAGCCCAGCAGGAATTAGCATAATAGGCCACACCCATCAGCAGAGACTCATTAGCTTATCAGGCCACACCCCTGACAGCGCAACTCCCGCCCAGGATCAGCTTCCCTAGGTGCCCCACGGCTGTGGGGCGCCTGGGGAGCCCGAGGAGTTTAAACTGCCTTCCCTCCTTGGATCGGCTTGGCTACCCCAGGTGCCACATGGCTTGCGAGGTGCTTGGGGATCCCGGGGGGCGGGGGGGAAAGGCTGTAGGCGTGGCCAACTCTGAAGCCAGCCGGAACTCTGTTCCTGTGCATTCCTGCCCCAAAATAGCCCTGGTGCTGCTCAAAACCACATTCAGATACCCCCGGGCCGTACTGACTGCGAAGTCACCCCTGAATGGGCATAAATCTATGCAGAAGGTAAGCGGCATGCAGTGGCTGTGGAAAAACCGTGAGGAAACAGATGGGTGCGGAATCAGCCTATGTAAAAAGAGGTGACTGCAGGGCCATTTTCTCATCGGAACCACCAGTGACGCCTCTTGCAAAAATGAAAATCAGACTTCTTTCTCCCAAACAAAACCTTTGCTCCCGGTTAACAAGTGTTAGAGCAAGCCAGTCCCTCTCTTTCCAGTTCAACGCCCTGAATACCACAGTGCATCCCGAGGCTGTGTTGGAGGGGCCTGGAAGCATACTTCTTGATTCCCTCTCCACCCCCCCCTCCTCTATTGATATTCCCAGCTGCATCCTCTTCCGGCCGCGGCACCTTCCATCTGGCTTCAGTGAATTGCTGCACAGTTGGCAGGCAGGTAATGAGAAAAGTGACTGCAGCTGGATAGTGTCCTTTTTGCCCAGACATCTGTCCAATAAAAGAATGTCAGCCTTGCTAGTGAGGCAGGAGTAGAATACGCCACGAAGTTACAAAATGTTCCCCTGTACCTCCGGGTGACTTCTAAAGATGGCTTGAATACTGGCTGTGAGCACAGCAAGATGTCCAAACAGGAGGAAGACGCTGGCCCGTAGCCTATCCTGCTGCTTTATTAAGCAAAAGTTTGAAACCTTCCTATATCCTAAGGAGCCTTCTTCAGTGGTTGTCTGTTAGAGGACAAGCTGCTGAAGGTAAGAGGAAGGCCTCCTGTTGCTTTTTGTCTCATCTCGCAGTGGTTAGGTTCAGTGGGAGCCGGTTTGGTGTAGTGGTTAAGAGCGCAGACTTTTGATTCCCTACTCCTCCACACACAGCCAGCTGGGTGACCTTGGGTCAGTCACCTGTTCTTTCAGAGCAGTTCTCTCAAGAGCAGTTCTCTCAGAGTTCTCTCAACCCCACCTAACTCACAGGGTGTCTGTTGTGGGGAGAGGAAGGAGAATGAGATTGTAAGCTGCTCTGAGACTCCGAGTGAAGGGCAGGGTATTAATCTGATCACCTCCTCCTCCTTCTCCAGCTGGAAGAAAAGCAATTTAAGATGAAGGTGTTGGCAGAGTTTAAGTATGCAAAGGAAGTGGAGCACTGACTGTTTAGAGAAAAGTAAGTAGGTTTATTAACCTTAACTAAGAGCCTTAACTATTGAGCCTAACTGCTGGGAGAGGAGACAAAAAAGCAACAGGAAGCTCTGCAGGAGCAGGAAGTCTCCAGAAGAGCCAATCAGGCGACATCAAGGACACAGTTTGAAAAAGTGAGCAGTCCCTAGTCTAGCGATGCTAACTACCAGTCCTTCAGCTGTCCCCCTGTAAGGTGATCTTCAGATCTTTTTCATAAGGCTGCACTATAGACCTTGCATATTCCAACAGAAGGAAGGCTCCGTTGGACCAAACTAGATGTGATGCCATTTTAGAATAGAATTAAGCCATCTAAAAATTTAAAAATTCAAGCAGGAACAGGCAATATTGTTTCCTCCCTCCGTGCCTTTTATAGTAGCAGGAGGCGCAGGAGGAGGAGATTGGATTTATAACTATATTCACTACCCGAAGGAGTCTCAGAGAGCGGCTTACAATCTCCTTCCCCTTTCCCTCCCCACAACAGACACCCTGTGAGGTGGGTGGGGCTGAGAGAGCTCTTAAGGTGGGCAGCTGTGTTGGTCTGAAGCCATAGAACAAAGTTAGAGTTCAATGGCACCTGTCTTCTTGCTATGATATGTAATTCCATTTCATTGTCTGACAAAGTGTGCATGCACACAAAAGCTCACACCTTGAATAAAACTTTGTTGGTCTAAAAGGTGCCACTGGACTCTAACTTTGCTCATCAAAGAACAGCTCTGAGATAACTTGTAAGTGACCCAAGGTCCCACCAACAGCTGCATGTGGAGGAGTGGAAAATCAAACCTGGTTCTCCCAGATTAGAGTCTGTGCTCCTAACCACTACACCAAAGTTATAGAATGTATTTATGTATTTGGTTTATACCCCACCTCCCTGCCTAAGGAGGCTCAGGACAGCTTACATAAAAAGATTAAAACAAATCATTGGGATATAATGCCTTAGAGTCCAGCATCCAAAACAGCCATTTCCTCCAGGAGAACTGATCTCTGTTGTCTGGAGATCAGTTGAAATTTCAGATCTCCAGGCCCCACCTGGAGGTTGGCTACCCTAGCTTGAAGTCACCAAAGTTGGCCCTTGCCTGGCAAAGGGGCCACTACCGAAACTCGAACTATCCTCTGAGAGCTCTTCTGCCCCTTCTAGAAGGCCTCCATGCTGGGAAATGGGAGAGTGCAGCTGCAGTCACACCGGAGGCTTGGCATGATCTGGCCATGCCTCTATTTGCAGCAACTATTTAAATAGTTGCAGGAACAGACATCCCACCCTGAACTGTCTTCACCGTGCACTTGCCCCATGGTCGATCATTCAGATTGTTGCAGCATCCCTTTTTTTTGTCTTTCACCCGTGCGCATAAGCGTGTATCTGAAACTCTGGCTCCTTTTTGACAGCTCCACAATCCCTCTGCCAAGCATGCCGCCCCCTCTCAGCCTCCTTCCCTTCACCTTTTTTCCTTGGAATACACGGGAGTGGGGGCAAAGTGCAGATTTACATAAGAGTAGTCCATTGATTTCAGTGCATTTACCCGTGTGTCAATCATGAGATGCTCTCAAACAGCAACTCTGACACAGAAACAGAAGAGAGGGGGTAGGGGGGCGGATTTGTCACTCAAAAACAACTCCCCCGGGGACTCCTGATCCAGAATGACTCCTTGGCCGGTGACCAACAATGCCAGGAGGAATTATGCGCTACCTAATCCACACACACACAAAAAACCCCAAAGGAGGCGGAAAGGGAAGGGAAGATTCAGACTTCCTAAACAGCTTGACTTCACAATAGTGGCGGGGTGGGGTGGGGGGATTTCAGACCTCGAGAAATGTGGGGTGGAGGCACTGGCATACGTAAAGACCAGACTTTCCCCAGTGTCAGCAAACTCTGCTTTCAGGATGCTCTGGTTCCGGGCGTCGATGACAGATGTTGTTGTCTGATCATGCTCTTTACATCTGCAAAGGTACCATGATGATATTAGCATGATCTGCTTGTGTGACCACAGCCTGCTTCTCTCATGCAGCCAGGAGGAAGCTGCCAAACTGGGAAAAGGAAGCTGAGATTTATATTGTCATAATCTGCTTTGCTCCCCAGTGGAGACCCAAAGCTACCTACCACATTGGTGTAGTGAGTGGTGTAGAGAGCCAGCATGGTGCAGTGGTTAAGAGTGGCGGACTCTAATCCGGAGAACCAGGTTTGACTCCCCACTCCTGCTCCACATGAAGCCTGCTGGGTGACCTTGGGCCAGTCACAGTTCTCTCAGCCCCACGTACCTCACAAGGTGCCTGTTGTAGGGAAAGGAAGGGACGACTCCTTAAGGTAGAGAAAAGTGGGGTATAAAAACCTACCCCTCTTCTTCTTCATTGGTCTCCCCTCCACTGTTTTATCTTCACAACAGCCCTGTGAGGAAGGCCCTGAGGCCACCCAGGAAGCATCCATTTCAGAGCAGGGATTTGAACCCAGTTGCTTCGGTCCTAGACTAACACTCTAACCACTATTCCACACCAGCTCTCATGGGGGCCTATAGTCACATGAAGGACAAGGGACACCTTCAGCCATCCCTTTTCCCCCACTCCTGTAGGTCTGAAAGGGAGAGAAGCTATAATATATGTTATCAACTAGCATATATTTGGCCGCTGGCAGCTTCGAGCAAATATATGACCTTTACAGAAGTGTGGGAAGGAGGTGGGGGTATCAGTCGCGCTTATTAGAGGAAGTGATTTGAGTCAACAGCTTATAGAAGTGTACACACTACACACCACCTGTTTACAGCATCCGATGGGAAAATAAATATTCCATACTATTAAGCCTTCTGGCAAAATTGAACTTTTCGTCAATCTGCCTTTAGGAAAAAAAAAATCCCTCTTCCAATAATAAATTGCTTTAATTAGCAAAGGCATGGGAGGAGTAGGAAGAGAAAGAAATAATCCAGTGGAATCATTAAAATATAATAGAATCGAAGAGTTGGACCTGTTCCATCAGCTTCCGCACATTCCTCTGGCACTGAGGCCTTCAGATTTTTCGGATGTGAGACCCGCTGAGCGGGGTGGGGGGTGATGATAGGAAATCATGTGACATTAGAGATGTACAAGGAAGGGGGGAAGTTACCAGAGCCAAAAGTAGGATTGTGAGCAGTAGACATGAGAGGTATGACAGGAACACATGCTCGAACTAGGAGGTGTAGTATAGCAAAAACAGGCTTCCCAATTCCCTGCCACTAGCTCCAGTCACCTGCCATTGTGCATAGTGTCACTCTAGGAATTTCCCCTAGTCTCTACGGTCTTCACCACAGAGATTAGGGGAAATTCCTGGAGCATCACCTACAAGTGATATCACATTCTCCCCTAGTTCCACTCTGCCTTGGCACTGCCCCCAAATCTCCCAACATGTGCCTAGTCAATGTTGGCAACTTTAATAAAAACCATGGCAATGGTCAAAGCAATGGAGGAATGTCCTCCACCAATGAGTGGCAAGGGTCAAAGCAATTGAGGAATATTCTCCACCAATGAGTGGCCGCGTCTCACAATACTACTGCTCCACATGCAAAGCTTCACATGCAAAGAGAGCCAGTTTGGTGAAGTGTTTAGGAGTGCAGACTCTAATCTAGGAAGTTTGATTCCCCACTCCTCCACATGCAGCCAGCTGGATGACCTTGGATCAGACACAAGTTCTCTCAGAGTTGTTCTCTCAAGGGCAGTTCTCGAAAGAGCTCTCTTAGCCCCACCTACATCACAGGGTGTCTGTTGTAGGAAAGGGGAGGAAAAGGAGATTGTAAACTGCTCTGAAGGGCAGGCTATAAATCCAATCTCTTCTTCTTCAAAGAGAGGGAGGAGGCATGGTGTCCTTGCTGTCTGCACATGGGGGTGTCCTTGCTCTTTACATATGCACAGTAGCATATGTAGAGAGCAACTGTGCATATGTAGAGACTGAGAGCAACTGAATTCACCACTGGCACCGGCACCAATGTCATATCACAGCCTTTGGAAGTTCTTAATTTTAAAAAGATGTACAGTATGGGCATCCAACATGAGGTCCATGGGCCAAATGCAGCTCACTTGAACCTGTGGTGTAGCCTGCCTGAGATTTTTAGGTAAAAAAAATTGAGCTGTTCAAGTTTAATTCCACTGCCATTGCATTATAAAACTGGGGCATTATGAAAAATTACAAAAAAGAGGACAATTGTAATTGAAATAATAGTTGCCCTTAAATGCAATCTGTGCTTCATGAAATTGCTGAAACGGAAACCGAAACCATCAGTAGCGTTCCCAGCTGAGCTCAGGCAACTGGAGAAAGCTGTAGGGGGCAGGGACATGTAAAATAGATGCCATGGCAATGTTACAACACCCCTTCCAGTGGAAACCCAAAAGTGATGTCAACATTTCAGCATGATGCTCTAGGGTTTCAAAACCATAGAGTTTCCATGGAATCATAGACTGTCCCACCAAGAATAATGATGTCACCACCAGGTTTGTGCCAAATGTGATATGACATTGCCTCAACACACACTGCTCCCCATTTTCCTGCTCCACCCACGAGTTGGTGTTGTGCTGTAAACATTTGCTTTTCTTTGTCTAATCGTTTAAATTAAATTTCCATGTTTTTTTGTAAGCCACTTAGAATCCACAATGGAGACAAAAGTGGGACATAAATGCCATAACAAATAAATACAGGTGTGGATAAAAGCCATTTTCTATATGTGTTTGTTGGCAGGGGCTGGATAGGAGGAGACCATCAAACCTCAGGTAGGCCTGGGCCTAGTCTCCTCCTCATTCCCACCCGCCCCTCCTGTCTCCAACCAATAAATAGTCTGAGGGCAGCTGCCCAGAGAGGACAGGAAGTCTATCAAGGGGGTGAGGAGATCGGCCCCAGAATGCTGCAGGAGGGAGAGCCAGTCCCTGGGTGGGAAACTGCTGTTTGGTATAACGGCATTTTGGGCGGGGAGCCATTCAGTTCAGCCAGCAGCAGGGTTGCCAGCCTCCAGGTGGGGCCTGGGGATCTCCTGCTTTTACAACGGATCCCGAGCTGACAGAGATCAGCTAGGGTTGCCAAGTCTGTTGAACTTACCAGCGGGGGGAGTCCTCCGCCGTCCGGGAGCTTCCCCGACATGCGCGCTTTGCACACACGCCGGGTGACGTCACCCGAAGTGATGTCAGCACGTTGGGGGCGTTCCCAGGGCGACGCTCTAGCAATCGCCCCAAAACTCTATGGTATCATAGAGTTTGGGGGGGGGATTGCCAGAGCATCGCCCTGGCAACGCCCCCAACGTGATGGCGTCACTTCCAGGTGACATCATTATGTGGGGGAAAGTCGTCCGGGCTGGACGACTTCGGGGGTGGGGTTTCCCCCACCGGTCCAATGCTGGCCGGCGGATCAGGAACCCCTGTAGCCCGCCCCCCGGGCTGACTTGGCAGCCCTAAGATCAGCTCCCCTGGAGAAAATGGCTGCTTTGAAGGGTGGACTCTATGGCATTGTACCATGCTGAGGCCCCTCCCCAAACCCCACCTTCTCCTGGCTCCACCCCCAAAGTCCCCAGGTATTTTCCAACCCGGACTTGGCAACCCTAGCCAGCAGTCAGAAGCCTGAAGCTAGTCAGACAGTCAGCTGGAGTCTGCAGGAGGCAGAGGCCATTTTGGGAGACGTGCGGCTCCAACTTGCCCCAATGAAATGAAGCATGGTACCTGCCCTGCAGACCATCTAGGCAGGGCGTGAGGGTAGGGAAGGGAGAGATTGAGCGGTTCTGTCACCTTTATTGTGTTTCTCCCATTCACGTTTGATATGCCTGTAAATAGTTTAAACACTTCCAATAAATCCTTTAAGTGTTAACAGCAAGAAGTCCCTCTGTTTCACATAGTTCCCCCAGCCACTTGGACACACCAGGAGTGGGCCAGGGAATCCCTACGGGAGAGAGAAGGGGTGAAATGGCCAATTGCCAACTCTCCAGGGGAGCCCCAAAGATTTTAAGGAAGCCCTGAGGTGGGTTCCCAGTGACAGCAGAGGGAGGTTAGGAGGCTGTCCCGACTAGCTAGAGCCCAAGACAGGACAGTGGTGGCAGCAGTACCCAGAGGCAGTGGAGAAAAACTGTCCCTTCAGGTGCCAGGTCAGGCAAAGAAGAAGAGAAAAAGAAGAGATTGGATTTATACCCCGCCCTTCAGTATCTGAGGGAGTCTCAGAGTGGCTTACAAGTCCCTTCCCCTCCCCACAACAGACACCCTGTGAGGTAGGTGGGGCTGAGAGAGCTCTGACAGAAACGGCTCTTTTTCAAGAACAGCTCTGACAGAACTATGGCTTGCCCAAGATCATCCAGCAGGTGCAAGTGGAGGAGTGGGGAATCAAACCTGGTTCTCCCAGAGCAGAGTCCACACACTTAACCACTACACCAAACTGGGGGTGGGGTGGGCAGAGCGTGGCCCACCAGCTGATGCAGGCCCGTTCCTCCACAACAGGAATCAACAACAGCAGCAACCAAAATCAGGTGCACTGAAACAGATGTTGATAACGTACAAAACCCAAAAGATACAGAAATGCCCATATCAGCTGTTCCCTAATAATGTTATCACAGACAAAGCATCTTAAACTTTGGTCATCTTTAAATGTACACCTGTCAGGCGCACGGGTTGATCTAGAAATGCTTAAATCAAGGGTTTCAGCTGCATCCTTCACCCCCTTCCTATCTGCAGTCGGATAACTCAGCGGCTACAATGTGGTGGCTAAGCACCCAGGATTTGCTCTCCATGTGTCGTTGGTGACACGCTTTGTTGAGAGTGAAAGAAGAGCATTTAGAGCCAATAGACAGAATAAACCGTGATAAATCTCCAAGACCAGATGGCATGCACACACGGTTTCCAAAGAAGCTATGAAATGGCTGAGCTATTGATTTCGGCATTTATCCACTCTCTGACATCCATCTCTATGCCAGAAGAGTGGAGGTAACTAATATACCACTCATTTGGAAGAAAAAGAAAAAGGATTACTCCGGTGATGACGCTACAAACTGCTGGAATTCGAAATCAGCACTGGGCAGATCAAAATAAGCCTTCGTTGCTAACATTCCAGAAGAAGGGCCCGCAATAAGAGGAGAGCGGCCTATAAGTCAAAAGAAAGAAAGAAAGAAAGAAAGAAAGAAAGAAGAAATGAGCTGAACTGATAGGTAACACTCAATAAACAATGTTTAAAATAAAAAAAAACCCTATACTGTCTCGAATTGGATTCCGTACCTCTGATACTGCCATCCACAGAATCCAGTGGCCTGTGTGGTTGTACCCCGTGGTACAGTGGAGCCTCCAGTGGTGATGTCATCCAAGAAGTCCCCATCCAAGAAGTCCCCATGAATACCACTAGATCCATGCAGATAAACCACCTACCTGTGCATTGCCTCACCACACGTCAGGCCCATAGCCAGGGTTTTGTGGCTTGTGGGGCAAATTTTTTTCCGGTGGGGCTGAAGTTCTCAGTGCAGAAAGAAAAGCCATGTAGCCAATAGAAAGCTGTTGCCATGATAGATCTCTGAATTGCAAGCTGCCGACCACTTTAGATGACAGTTCTCATCTGCAGCAAGTTAAATCACTTCTACCAGCCAAAGCAACAATTCTGATAACAAGCAGGCAGGTGGGGGTGATGACTTCTACAGTCAAGAAAGCTAACACTTAGGCCGGAAAAAACTCTCTTAAAGGAGACCAGTTTCTTGACACAGAGTTAGAAGGTATCCTAGAGGTCACCTACTCCAACCCCCTTGCTCAGTGCAGGAATTAGGCAACTACAGCACCCCACTCTGGTTAAACGAGTGCACGTCTTTTTAAAAAATGTTTACAAATGATTGAAAAAAGCATTTACAGGAGACCTTCTTGTGGGCCTGTGCCTTTAAGAAAGGGGGGTGGAGCCCCCAAAAGCCCTACCATAGCTATGGGCCTGCCACATGCGGAGGAAGAGTGGGCATCAGTGCACTAGCCACACCTCCTGCCTTCACATGATCATGGAGTCCTCTGCACGGCACAAATGCACAGAGGAAGTGCTCCCACAATTCACCAGTGTTTGGCAAGCAGTGTTGCTAACCACAGGAAAGAGTCATAAGCACGGGCACTCCCATCATGCAGATGACTCAGCAATGGCATGGAGGTGGGAGGCAAGGCCACTGCACTCATGCTCGCTTTCCCTCCCCACACAATGAGTTAATGCATGGATATAGGGTTGCCAGTTCTGACTAGGGAAGTACCTGGAGATTTTGGGGGTGGAACCTGAGGAGGGCAGGATTTGAGGAGGGAAGGGATTTCGGTGGGGTTGAATGCTGTAAAGTCCACCCTCCAAAGCAGCCATTTTCTCCTAGGGAACAGATCTTGGTTGTCTGGAAATCAACTGTAATAGCTGTTGCCAGGGGGAGGGCTTTTTCGGTGGCGGCCCCTAGCTGGTGGAACGAGCTCCCGGAAGAGGTCAGGGCCCTGCGGGACCTGATGCAGTTCCGCAGGGCCTGCAAGACGGAGCTCTTCTGCCAGGCATTTGGATAGGGGCCGCCGCCCTCGTTTTGTCCCCCCTGGTCACTTAGTGACCACTAATGCGCAAAATAACGGTACCATCTGGTCACTGAGGACCCTGTATGCTACCAATAGCTGGGTGTAAGTGACACCATCTGGTGCGCCATCAGACAGCACTGAGCACTTTATATTTGTATTATGATGTTTTATGTAAATGCAAATGTTGTAATGTTTTAACTGGTTTTAACTGTTTTATTGTGAACGATGTTCACCTAATCATGTAAGCTGCTCTAAGCCTGCTATGTGGGGAGAGCGGCCTAGAAACCAAATTAATTAATTAAATAAATAAATAAAATAAATAAATAGGCCCCGGCTGGAGGTCGGCAGGCCTAATAATGCCACAGAGTCCACCCTCCAAAGCAGCCCTTTTCTCCAGGAGAACTGATCTCTGTTGCCTGGAAATCCGTTGTCATCCCAGGAGACCTCCAGCCGCCACCTGGAGGTTTGATACAAAAATCATAGCTCTGAGGCGGTTACACTGTGCAAAAAAAATGGTTTTTTAAGTAGACATAAAAAATCCTAAAGATAATTTAATTCAAATTTTATAAACAACTAACATCTAATACATTCATATATATTCAGTATGGTCCTCCTTAAGGACTCCTTAAATAGCTTAACATTAGAATACAGGTGCAAACTCTCTTCCTGCACAGTCCAAGGACTTTTTCATGGCTTAACATATTCAAATTGGACTCCTGAATGCAATTCATTACTTTGAACAGCCACGTCCTCTTCCTGTACAGCTAAAGTCTTCTCGAAAGTAGTCAGTGGCCTGTGCAGTCCAGGGTCATTCACTGTGTTACCATTATATATTTACACCGCCTGGAGGTTGGCAACCCTATTTGCCTATCAATTTTATTGCATGCTGTTGAGCTCCAAGATTTTGGGAGAAGGAGGAAAAATTATCTCTGTCCATCATGCCCACCCCCTTAGTAATGTCTTATCTAAGCTGAAAAATCCCATACTTTTCAGCTTTTTTCTTACAGGAAGAAGGAGGAGGAAGAGTTTGGACATCCTTCACTCAGAGCGGCTTACAATCTCCTTTCCCTTCCCCTCCCCGCAACAGACACCCTGTGAGGTAGATGGGGCTGAGAGAGCTCTTTCAAGGACTGCCCTTGAGAGAACAGCTTTGAGAGAACTTGTGACTGACCCAAGGTCTCACCAGCAGCTGCATGTGGAGGAGTGGGGAATCAAACCCAGTTCTCCCAGATTAGAGTCTGCACTCCTAATCACTACATCAAACTCATGTACTGTCAATGAAGGACAAGTGTACCTCTACAATGAGAGATGGCCAAATTAAAGTCTACTAATTAGTTGGGGGAAATTACCTTTAATTGGAGACACAGCGAGAGGTGGGTAACTGGGATCTGCATCTATGTGTACCACAATTTTCCTTTAGAGAACTCTCAAAATAAAACAGATTGAAGTTCAATGGGAAAGGTGTTTTATTATAAAATAAATATTATATTTTTTTAATAAAAGAATAGAAGAGCAAAACATACACAGAAAACATGCAACAAGCTAAAATAAGGCAGGAGCAGGGATAGAAATTTTGGGAAGGTGATATTTACCAACCTACAAGAGCGAGGTCCACAGAGATCAGTGAAATGGCCAGTGTTTCATGAAGAAGAGGAGAGGACCCACTTGCAAGTGTGTTTATGGTGCCGAGAACGTAGTGCTATGGAGCAGAGTGCTGGCAGTTGTAGGAAAAATTAGCCCTGGTGCTGTCTGACATGTTTGCCCCTTAAAAAGTGGTTTGACTGGCTTTTCAGAGGTGAACAAACTCCTTGGGAAACTTGTGACAGGTTTACCTGACTTAGATTATATGCGTTAATGTTGCTTGATGACCCTTGAGTAGGGGATGGGAAAAACTACCAGGTTATAGGAATACCGTTAATTAGGGTGAATGGGTATGGGAGAGGTATAACCGGGTGTGGACAATGTTAACTCAAGGTGAAGTAATGTTGTCTTAGAGAACCCATTGTTTAAATTTATTTATTTATTTATTTCATTTGTATCCCGCCTTGCCAGCGAACCGGCTCAAGGCAGCTAACATACACAATTACCATAAAGGCTTACAATATAAAACCATTAAAACATTAAAATACAATTACAGGATTACGAATTACAAAAGATGGCGACTTCAGAGTTTCCCGGCAGATAAAGCTGCAGGGGTGCACCACCAGGACCAGGGCGATGGTAAAAAGCAGTTCTCCGCCCGATGGCGGCTCCTATTTGAAAGCCTGGCGGAAGAGCTCCATCTTACAGGCCCTGCGGAACTGCAATAAGTCCCGCAGGGCCCTGATGTTATTCGGGAGCTCGTTCCACCAGTAAGGTAAATTATGAATCTCCTTTTGGGTGGGGAGGAAGGCTGTTAGCTGGTCAGCCTTTCTGTCTCACCTGCCAAGATATGTGTCTGGACATCTCTGGCTGACATCCACTTTTTGTGTTTCATGTTGTTTTCATTTTGTTCTCATTTCTAGATGGTGAGGGGTCTGGAGACCAAGTCCTATGAGGAAAGGTTGATGGAGCTGGGTATGTTTAGCTTGGAGAGGAGACGACTGAGAGGTGATATGATAACCATCTTCAAGTACTTAAAAAGCTGTCATCTAGAGGATAGTGTGGAGTTGTTTTCTGTTGCCCCAGAAGGTCGGACCAGAACCAACGGGTTGAAATTAAATCAGAAGACTTTTTGGCCAAACATTAGGAAGAACTTCCGGACAGTTAGAGCGGTTCCTCAGTGGAACAGGGTTCCTCGGGAGGTGGCGGGCTCTCCTTCTTTGGAAGTTTTCAGACAGAGGCTAGATGGCCACCTGACAGCAATGCAAATTCTGTGAAGAAGAGGAGATTGGATTTATACTCCACCCTTCACTACCCAAGGGACTTAGGCAGATCATGAGAGGGAGGGCAGGAAGGGTTGCCTCAGTGCTTCGTTTATGTGGCTCTTTTTTTACACACCCAGGGAAATGCTGATTGCCACTTTGGAGTCAGGAAGCAATCCTGGAAGTTTTTTGTCAGCGGTCAGTGCGGGTGTGGAGGGGGAGGTATTCGTGAATTTCTTGCAATGTGCTGGGGGTTGGACTAGATGACTTTGGAGATCCCTTCCAACTCTATGATTCTGTGATTCTAGGCAGTTCAGTGCACGTATGATTTGGGGATAATATTAAAGAGGGCATTTGTCTCTCTCTCTAAGCCCCAAACTGCCCATCTAACACAAGGATGACATCAGAAACATTAATAGAAATCATATCCAGCCATCTTTCTGCCTTCGATGACCTCAGCACACGTTACTTCCACCCAGTCAACCATGTCTCTGTAGCCACTAGACTAAAAGCATGCCCACCCCCCACCCCTTCCTGAAGGCAGGAGTTCCTAGGAAGCTGAATTCTCTGGCCACTGCAAAAGTTCTATGCAAAACTCACCCCCGGATCTACTGCGCATGAACTGTCAGAATGCTTTCGAGAAATTCAGTGACTCACCAGAGGCTCATAAAATATCAAAGCCATTACGGGATAATAGGAATGTGTTTTCTTGCATTAGCAACTTGGTTCAAAGATTAGAAAGAGAGCACTCATTTTTACAGCCGACAGATGTAAGCAGAAAAATGCCTTCAGGAGGCATGCTGGAATGTGTGCTTAAAAAAACACATGATGGTAACATTCTGGAATATAAAGTGTGAGAAGAGCAGCAAAGTCGGAGAACATTCAAGTGCTACAACATTATTCATAGCTACTGCATTGGAGGAAAGCACAGATGATTGCATAGCAATGCAAAAGAAATGGACCATGCTGCCAAAATGGTGCAGAGACAGCAAGGTGTAGTCGTAAGAGCAGCGGACTCTAATCTGGAGAACTGGGCTTGATTCCCCACTCCTCCTCCACATGAAGCCTGCTGGGTGACCTTGGACTAGTCACAGTTCTCCCTGAACTCTCTCAGCCCCGCCTGCCTCTCAAGGTACCTGTTGTGGGGGGAGGAAGGAAAGGCGATTGTAAGCCACTTTGAGATGCATGAGGCCTGCTGGGTGACCTTGAGCCAAGGTCACACCAGCAGCTGCATGTGGAGGAGTGGGGAAATCAAACCCGGTTCTCCCAGCTTAGAGTCCGCGCTCTTAACCACTACACCAAACTGGCTCTCCACCCTGATGCTTTTAACTGGGTATGCTGGGGACTGACTGGGGACCTTCGGCATGCCAAGCAGATGCTCTGCCACTGAGCCACGGCCCCTTCCTGTTCTGGCTTCTTAGAAGAGAGTGCTAGGAGAGCGCAATTAGGCACTGTTTGTAGGGCTGGCCAGGGAAGCAGGGACACCAGCACCAAAAGGATATTATGGAATATAAATAGAAAATATGGAATATTTGCTCTCTTCTACTTCAGGAGGTTCCCCCCCCCCTGCATTTCTGTTGTTCATTCATACACCATGCCAGGCTAAACAATGGCAAGATTCAGATTGTGTCTGAATCCATTCCGAGTTCAGTTTTTCCCCAGGCCATCCTGCTGATGCGCCTTAAATTCTCTCTCTTCCTCTCCCTCTGCGTTTCTTGTCTGTCTAGATTATGTTCTTATGTTCTTATTGTAAACCACCTCCGCGGGGACCCCGTTATTTTATAATGTTTGCGGAGCACCTTGTAACAGGTAATAATAATAATAATAACAGCAACAATGGGATTTAGACACGCCTAATTCGTGGCCCCCGACTTCATCTTCATAAGCAGGTGGAAAATACCACTCAGCAGCCTGGGAGATTAAACAAATCTAGCAGGGCCCGCCCTCCCCCTCCTGTTTATTTACTCCCATTTATTGTTAAGAGAGGGGGAATTATACATCTCAATAATTATCCTATCTGGGCAATAAAGCAGAGAGGTAGTCCCTGCCGGTTATTCCATAGCTAACGTCATTGACCCGGTGGCGTTTCACACGGCTGTTAACTTAAAAACCTGCCAAGGAGGGGGAGGGGACCACCCCGAACCAGAGCTACAACTTTAATTAAGGCAATTTTGCTGCTGTTAGACTTGGGGATTACTTTTACAGCTGGAAAATGGCCTCTTATTTCACTTCAAACTGAGACTCTAAACGGAGTAAACTTGGACCCTTCCGTCTCTGTCTCTCAGCGTGAATGGGGAGCTTAAGAGCTCTGGAGAGCAATTTCCCAGTGTGATATAAATCTCCAGGATCAGAATAGCTATTTCTTTGCAGGATTTGGCTTATATGTATGAAATATGAACATGGGAGGATCATAGATAAAGACAGGAATAGGTGTCTTTTTTTATGTAAGAGATTGTTGCTTTGCAAAGGTGCTGTCTCCATCATACGTTATGGTAGAGATAGTAGGCAAAATGCATTATGGATTTCTCCTCTATGCATAAAGCAGGGTAAGTAGTTTTGTCAAAGCTTTCTGACAGTGTGATCCTGTGCAGAATTACTCCAATCTAATTTCTCTGAGATAAATTCCTCTCTATATATATCCTGGAAACAGTCCTCTCCCTTAGAGAAGATTCCAGTACAGTATGAGTCTTCTGTCTTCAGCTGGTGGGTTGGGTTGGGTTGGGTTGGGACCCCCAGCTGGTCATCCCCTAACCCAAGATAAGTTACTCCAGTTAGCTTCCCTCCCTCCCTGTTCAGGGTAGTGGTTAGGAGTGCAGACTCTAATCTGGTATAACCAGGCTTGATTCCCCACTTCTTCACATGCAGCTGCTGGTGTGACCTTGGGTCAGTCACAAGTTCTTTCAGAGCTGTCCTCTCAAGGGCAGTCCTCGAAAGAGCCCCACCTACCTCCCAGAGTGTCTGTGGTGGGGAGGGGAAGGGAAATGAGATTGTAAGCTGCTCTGAGACTCCTTCAGGTAGTGAAGAGTGGGGTATAAATCCAGACTCCTCCACCTCCTTCCTTCTTTCCTTCTTTCCTTCTTTCCTTCCTTCCTTCCTTCCCTGTTCCCTATTTTTTTCAGATATTTAAAATGGGATCAAAATGTTCTGCGTAGAAACACTGTTTTAATGTTTTAATTGTTTAATTACTTTAACTATGTGTTTCTGGTTTTAATGGCTTTTAAGATGTGTTTTGATTATGTATGTTTTTAATCCGTTCATTATCTTTGTGTCTAGATGAAGGCAGAAAGGCAGGAGTGGATTTTGTAACTAGATTATATACTCACGTGGCTTTCCCCCTCTCTGTCCCTCATTCCACATTCTTGTTGCATGAACACATGAAGCTGCCTTTGATTCCCCACTCCTCCACTTGCAGCTGCTGAATGACCTTGGGCAAGCCATAGCTCTGGCAGAGCTGTTCTTGAAAAAGCAGTCCTCCAAAGAGCTCTCTCAGCCCCGCCTGCCTCACAGGGTGCCTGTTGTGGGGAGGGGAGGGGAGGGGAAGGGAAAGGAGACTCCGAATGAAGGGTGGGATATAAATCCAATCTCCTCCTCCTCTTCCTCCTTCTGAATATGACCCATGGTCCATCAAAATCAGTATTGTCTGTTCAGAGTGGCAGCTGTTCAACAGGGTCTGAGGCAGAGATCTTTCACATCAACTACTGCCAGGTCCTTTACTGGGAAGGGGAAGGGGAAGGGGAAGGGGAAGGGGAAGGGGAAGAGAAGAGAAGAGAAGAGAAGAGAAGAGAAGAGAAGAGAAGAGAAGAGAAGAGAAGAGAAGAGAAGAGAGTGGATGTCATTCCAATTCATGTCACACATAACATCAGGGAACTCAACATTCCCAGTTGTGGTGAGACTGGATTCAGCTCGCAAGCATGGCATGGTGGGAAGGATTGGTTTCAATCTTCTTCCTGCTTTTTTCCCCTGAAATGAATCAACTGTGTGTGGGGGAGGGAACCTGTTTGCCATGGCATTGGACACCGACTTGGGTCACACATACCAGCTAGCTGGGCGTTACTTATGCCACCTCACAAACAGCCTATGTCAACCAGTTCCAGATTTACAGGTAGCCCATGACAGGGCTGCCTTGGTGGTCCCCAACCGGGCTGGATCTGGTTAGCATCTGGATGGGAGACCACCAAAGAGCTTCTTGCCGACTACTTTGGAAAAACAAATAATGAGGTCTTTTGTTCCTGTCCGTTCTGCTTTTGCCTCTTCATCCAGTGAGTACAGAATGGTCTGAATCTTTTTTCCCCCTTGTGTTTCTCCAAGGTCACTTGAAGGACAAAAGCATGTTTATAAATATACTTTCGGCAACAAGGGTTGGGAATGAGAATGTGTTTCTAAGGTAGCCTGCATTTTTGTCCCGTTCCCAGACCCCCTTCCGCATCGGAGATCATAGCCCTTGCGTGCGTGTCAGAATCAGAGGTTTCTCTTGACAGAGGCAACTTTGAAATGACAGGAAGGAGCCTTCTTCATTAACAGTCTCTGAAGATGACCGAACCCCATGACTCCCAGGCTCCTCCTGGAGGAGAAAAAAAGATCCCGATAAAAAGAGTCATTTCAGTTCAGTTAATGCAACCAGGAATTGGCTTCTTAGAAATGCACTGATGTTGCCATTTCAAGGCAAGAGCCGGTAATAGGTCATTATCGCAAGGCTCAGAGTGGACTGCAATTTACAAGCGGCCATTATCTTGGAAATGGAAAAGGGAGCCATGCTAGCAAGCCAAACACAGTGGAAAAAAATTGTTGTGTGCGCTAAGACCGAGCCTCCATCCTTATTTAGCAGGAGTGAGCAAGTCCTGGCAGAGGAATTAGCTGGGAATGGTAGAAGTTTGTCACAGTTACGCTTGCGCTACAGAATGAAGGATACAGTTTTCAGAAAACCTTGCTGGGGGAAGAGTTAATTAAGGATTTTTTAAAAAATGAAGTAGTCTAGGATGGGCAAAAGCAGTTATGTGAATAGGACCTGTGAAACACCAAGCCAGTTCATACTCAAAATAGCCTACAGGTACCAGAAGAGGAAAAAGAAGAAGAGGGGGAGGAGGAGATTAGATTTATACCCCGCCCTTCACTACCCGAAGGAATCTCAGAGTGTTTTATAATCTCCTTTCCCTTCCCCTCCCCACAACAGGTACCCTGTAAGGTAGGTGGGGCTGAGAGAGCTATTTTGAGAGCTGCTCCTGAGAGAACAGCTCTGAAAGAACTTGTGACTGACCCAAGGTCATCCAGCTAACTGCAGGTGAAGGAGAGGGAATCAAACCCAGTTCTCCCAGGTTAGAGTCCGTGTTCTTAACCACTACACCAAAATGGCTCTTGTGCAGCCATGACTTGGTAGTAGAGCACCAGATTGAATTATCATCATCATCAACAACAACATCTATTTGATTTATAAACTGCCCTCCACCAGAAAGCTCAGGATGGTGTACATAACTGTTAAACATACAAAATATAAAAATGTAAACAGTTTATTAAATTACAATAAAATCAAGCAACATCAGCTAAACGTCAGTGGTGTATCATGTTGTTTCTCTCCCTTCAAAGGGTGACTGTAGGTCAGGCATGATCAAGGCCGTTGTTGCCCTCAACCAAGGGTGTAGACTTTTTCAATCCCCGCCGCTTTCCCCCCCCCCGCCCCAGGGAGCCGCCACCGCCGCTTCCCTCCCCCGGGCCATGCCCGCCCGCCCGCCCGCCACGCTCCCCGCCCCCCTCCCTCCCTCTCCCCGCTCACCTCCGGCGGCGTAGAATCGCTGCTGCCTGCAGCCGGGGGCCAGCGCGTCGCCCTTGCGGGCCCCCGGCTCCTGCTCCGCCTCGCATTTCCTGGGGGGGGCTTAGCCACCCCCGGCAAAATGAACGCCCGCCGATGGCCGGTCAGCTGGCCGTCGCCACCTCTCTTCCCCCCCCGCCCCGCCCCAGGGAGGCAGGAGGGCAGGCCGGGGGTGGGGGGAAGGAGAGGCGGCGACGGCCGGCTGACTGGCCACCGGCGGGCGTTCATTTTGCCGGGGGTGGCTGAGCCCCCCCCGGGAAATTTGGGGGGGGGCTCGAGCCCTCGAGCCCCCCCGTAGTTGACGCCCATGCCCTCAACTATAAGCCCGGTGGAACGACTCCATCTTGCATGCCCTGCGGAACTGTGCTAGGTCCCGCAGGGCAGGGATGTCACCAGGTAGAGTATTTCACCTGGCGGGAGCTGGGGCTGAGAAAGCTCTGACTCCAGTTGAGGACCGCTGGACATCTTTTGGGCCAGGGGTCACCAGTAGGTTTTAATGTTCTGAACGCAAGGCTCTGTGGGGGATGTACCGGGAGAGGTGGTCCCACAGGTACATTGGCCTCAGTCTTTTTAGGGCCTTAAAGGCCAAAAACAGAACCTTGAAGGGGATCCAGTACTCAACTTGGAGCCAGTGCAGCTGGCGAAACACTGGTTGGATGTGTCCAGGTTCAGTGCCTTGCAAGTACATTTTGAAAGGTCAGGTAGCAGGTGATATAAGGCAACTCTTTGAGACCCAGGTGTATCTGTTTCTGCCAGTCAAAGTAGGCAGTACTGAGCTTGACAGACAAGTGATCTGACTCCACATAAAGCAGCTCCCATGGGTGTTCAGCTTGTTGGCCTTTCCACATGGGTGACATTGATAATACCACAGACCTCAAATGAGTGGGTTCTAGATCAAATCAAGCCTGAACTCTACCTAGAAGCTAAAATGACAAAACTGAGTCTATCGTACTTTGGTCGCATTATGAGAAGACAAGAGTCACTGGAAAAGACAATGGTGCTAGGAAAAGTTGAAGGCAGCAGGAATAGAGGAAGGTCCAACATCCCAACATGAGGTGGGTTGACTCAATCCAGGAAGCCGCAGCCCTCAGTTTGCAAGACCTGAGCGTGGCTGATAACAATAGGACGTTTTGGAGGCTGTTAATTCACAGGGACTCCATAAGTTGGAAGCAACTTGAAGGGACATAAGACACACACACGATTGATGAGAGTCAGTTTCTCACAACTTGCAGACTGTACTTGTGGCCACCATAATTAGCGTGAGCACTGGGGCCTGTTGTTGTCATGCCATAGATTGAGTTGGCTGAAATGATGGTGAGAATTTTCCATAAATGTGTTTGATGGTCAAATTTATTGAGTCGGAAGGAGTCGATCAGTTGCAAGTTGATCACCCATGAGTTGATTACTGATCAGTTCATGACAAACAGCCACAAATATCCGCCAAACTGGTTTGCATCCATTTTGGGGTTGTTGTGTTTTTTTGCAAAATTGCACATGCACAAATCACTTCTGATTCAAACTGGTTCGCAGCCATTAGCTTGGACTACTTAGATGAATGCTGAACAGTAAGGATTTTATGACTGATTGACGTTACTTGCGAGTGATGTAATTGTCTATTTAAACCGTTGCCTCTTGAGTGGAGCAGTGACACTTCAAGAATGGGGGAGTAGTAGAACTGAATGGGGGTGTTTCAGAATGTGCAGGAACAGAAAGCTAATTGCACTGGACTGCTCGGTTAGGAAAGAAGACAGTAAAGGAATACAGTGAAGCAACCGCTTGAACTGACAAACAGATAAAGAAAATCGGGTTCCTGTTCATGGTTGGCAAACATCCAGCAAAAAGGACATGAGCTGAACTGGTGGGCGTTCACGCATCCCCCCCTAACTAGCTCTGTGGACAGTCCCAATGTACAGGCAGTGGTTCTCCCAAGTGACACTTCCTTGTGAGTACAGCTTGACTTTGGGCTCTCCATGCCTCTCCCACAATTCTGTGGAGTTCACACAGGGCCACGAATGTGTAAGAACACCTAGGAGTTTCACGGTTGAGGAGAAATATGGACCCTTTGGTCCTAACAACAAGCCATCTCCTGTACCAGAAGCAGGTAGCTTTCCTTCTGGAAACCTCCTCTCCAATATGAGCCAGTGTGGGGCTGGAGAAGTAATCTGGACTATCAAGTGAATAAAGGTTGACGCTCTAAGAATGATGTAACAGGAAGTGGTTCAGACTAGAGCGCTGTCTGACCAGGGGGTGGTTCCAAAGACACCACTATGATCTGTAATTCCATTTCACTGTCTGACAAAGTGTGCTTTGCACATGGAAGCTCACACTTTGAATACAACTTTGTTGGTCTTAAAGGTGCCACTTTAGTCTATGAGCAAGGGATGTTGGGGACATTTTTGAGCCTCTGAAAGCCCTACCTTCATTTGTCCCAATCTTAATCCTTATGTCCCCCGAGCAGTTTGATTCATGATACGAAGGATCAGTGCTTCTGAGGACAGAGGCTGGTGATTCATTTAGGGGGGCGTTATCCCACAGAGAGTGTGCCTGGCTGATTTGTGGGAAGCGGGCATGAAACCCCCCTGAGCAGATGATCCTGGCTTGGCATCAAAATCAGAGAGTGAGCTATGAGTGGCATCCAGACATGGAACTCGACAGAAGCTAGCCACTGCTTCCATTGATGAGAACCCCCTCTTCACAATCCTTTCTCATTCAAGCCTTACAAAGCCTACTTGTTTCTGTGCCCGGGAAGTGGATTTGCATAGATGTCTCTGTACCACTTTTCGAGTGAAGTGTTGAGAGTTCCCGTCCTCCAGTCTAATCATGCTTCGCTATGTCCCACGAGTAACAGAATGCCTTTTTTTTTTTTTTGTGGTTGCTGCTGTTGGCAGAGGTTTGTCACAGAGATGGTCCAGGAGAGAAGTACCCTTTGGGGGAATCGTCATTACGTTGGGATGAATGGCTGATAGATGTGATTTGATATGGTGACTTACCTTGCCAGGCACTTAGGAAGAGATTATTATTTCCCCCCCTTCTATCTCAGTGTGCAAATAGTTTGCTTAAACTGCTCGGCAGCCTCATTAACAGTTCCACGCGGCGGTCTAAATCACGGTCCCGTTAATACAGATGGCAGAAATCCGACTGCAGATGGCGGTGGAGCTGGATAGACTCTTTGTCTAGGAAATTTGCTGTCCCTGTCTCTCCTGATCCCTAACCCAGCTCCTCCTCACTCTGCCATGCCAAGAGCAGCGTCAGTATCGGCTTTCCCCCTCTACTACCTGGGCAGGATGACTCCTTCTACCGCAAGGTGTTTCTTGCCAGCTGAATTAGAGCAACATGTTTACTCAGTCAGCTGTCTGGACAGGCAGACAGACTCTTGACAGGTGTTTTCTGCCTGTTGTGCTTCCATTTTGGTTTGATCTTCTATATCATTCTGTCTGATTCCAAACAATGGCCTCAGAGTGTGGATCGAAAAACCCACACCATGGGACCATGTGCAGAAAGGGACTTACGAGAGGTCACCAACCATCATAGGTGAGCTGGAATCTTAACGTGGGTCTTCATGGTCATACCCTAACTTGGGGGTTAGGCCTGGAAGCCGGAACCAGCCTGCCCAGGGCTCTTATGTGGCCCGCGAGCAACTAGTGCAAGGGAGGGAACAGGAGACTGCTGGGGGAGGGAGTGGCTTCAGCATGGCGGAACAACCTAATCTGCAGCAGTCATGCAGTGTGGGAGCATCTGTGCAGTGCTGCACTGCTGGCTCTCCAGTCCACCCATATGGATTTTCCTTTGCACATACACCCCTCCCAGCCCATGGAGCCTTGCAGTGAGGATACACCAACTTGGAGCTTACCAGCTGCCATCTTTTATGCTGTTTATATCTCCAGTACCTAGCATTATGTTTATGGCACACATGGCCCAGCCCGACAAAGCGACATTTATGTCTGATCCAGCCCTCGTAACAAATGAGTTTGACACCTCTGGTCTAACTGCTATGAGCAGCAAAGGGAAACAAACTCAGCCCTGAAAACTAGGGTCAAGAACCTAAAAAGGTAAGTCAAACTGAGTGGAGGGCCTTTATTCCCTATGTCATTTCCATCTATATGCAGAACATATCTTAAGGCAAGCTGGCTTAGATTTAGATGAAGGTGGAATGAAAATTGGTGGAAGGAGGATGAACACTTTGAGGGATGCAGATGGCACAGCATTACCAGCCAAAAACGGTGAGGACCTGAACTGTCTCCTGATGAAGATTAAAGCCGAAAGCGCCAAAGCAGTATTACAGTTGAACATCAAGAGGACAAAAGAAATGGCTACTGGGGAATTACACAACTTCAAGGTTGATGATGATGACCAAAATGAAATTGTTCAAGATTTTCTATTCCTGGGCTCCATCTTCAGCCAAAAGGGAGACTCCGACCAAGACTTCAGAAGGGAACTGAGACTGGGAAAGGCAGTCATAAAGGAGCCAGAGAAGATTCTTAAGTTTAAGGATGTGTCAGTGAGGAAAAAGATCAAGATAACACGTGCAATAATGTTCCCCACTACTATGTACAAGTGTGAAAGTTGGACGGTAAAGGAAGCTGACGAGAAGAAAGTTGGTTCATTTGAAATGCGGTGTTGGAGGAGAGTTTGAGAAGACAAGAGTCATAGGAAAAGGCAATAATGCCAGGAAAAGTTGAAAGGCAGCAGGAAAAGAGGAAGACCCAACATTGCATGGATTGACTCCATCAAGGAAGCCCCGCCCCTCCTTTTGCAAGACCTGAGCAAGGTTGTTACTGATAGGATGTTTTGGATGTCATTGATTCAAAGGGTCATCATAAGTCGGAAGCAACTTGACGGCACTTACACAAACAAATGTCATTTCTACTTTCTTCCTTATTGAAGAGTTTGCTGTTGTAAAATCTTGTATTCAAAGGAAACTTTATGTTCTAATTCACTCACCCTGTCAACCAGATTTATAATAGTTTTAACTGTAGTGTTGGTTGGTGTGGTTGTCATCAGGCAAAAAGGATTCTAATGCTGAAATGTCAATGTTTTGATGTTGCTCCCTTGAGGACCCTAGGCCGAAGACAGACTGGCAATCTGAAGCGGAGGCAAAGCGGAGGGAACTGGAGCGGGGGAAAAAACTCACGGAGCTGGCCGTTCACACTGGCCAGAGCAATGCGGATCAGCGGCGATACGGAGCATTCAGACTGCCACGGAGAGTTCAGACTGCCGCATAGCCAGCGCGCGGGGCTCGCGCGTGCCGCTGCACTTTTTTTTGTTTTTCTTTGATGTTTTTCGCATATGCGCATATGCGCACATTTGCATATGTGCATATGTGCATATTTGCATATGCGCATATGCGCAAAACTTTTTGCCGTGTGTTCACACTTCCTCCGGATGCCTCCCGCTTCTTCCAGTTCACACTGTTTGGAAGCGGGAGGCATGCGGAGGAAGGCCCCTGAACACCGGTTTTACCCGGTGTCCGGGTAAAGCGGAAGGAAAGCGGCTGGGAGACGGGTAAGTACGCAACGGAGCCGATGGGCAGATGCGCATGTCTGAACGGGCTCCTTTCCTCCGTTTGCGAAGCGTGCCTGCCCCGCTTCAGATTGCCAGTCTGTCCTCGGCCCTAATTTGGGTAGAAGGCAGTATTAAAATACTTTAAATAAATATTACGATCCAGCATGACCAAAGGTTCAGCAACACCTACTTTTCCCATTAGACTTTAGCATTAAAGATGAGCAAAGTCAACCCCTTGCAGGTACCTTCATCAATGCAAAATTAACATTTTCCCAATCTCCAAAAGAATTCAGAAAATGCAGCTTGATGGGTTCCAGAACCATGGACAGCGCCCAAGGAGTTTATGTTTCATGGATTCCTGGTTCTTTGGGAGTACAATTCTTTTGAACAATGACATGCAGGACTTTTTTTTAATGGGGGAACACACAGGAACAGAGCTCTGGAACATCTTTGTGGAAACAAAACTATCAAAAAATGTTTAAAAGTTCATGAGGGGCACTGGGGGAGCATAACACCACCAGTCTGGTGTAGTTGTTAAGTGTGCAGACTCTAATCTGGGAGAACCGGGTTTGATTCCCCACTCCTCCACATGCAGCTGCTGGATGACCTTGGGCAAGCCATAGTTCTGTACCAGCTGTTCTTGAAAGAACAGTTCTTGAAAGAGCTCTCTCAGCCCCACCTACCTCACAGGCTGTCTGTTGTGGGAGGGGAAGGGAAAGGAGTTTGTAAGCCACTCTGAGACTCCCAGTGAAGGGTGGGGTGTAAATCCAATCTCTTCTTCTCTTCTTCTTCTTATGCACCCCTTAACTGCCTCTCCCCACTGCTTTCAAAAGAAGACACAGAACTGTCAAGTTGTGGAAGAGTTCTGGATTCTAAGAACTGGCCAGCAAACTCGAGGGACAGCATTCTCTATGGGGAAGAAGAAACACACACATTGGCAAGAAGATTTCAGCTCAATGAAAGAGAAGCCATTTGAGCCTTCAGGGAACATCTAACGTTCAGAGAAGAAATGCCCAAGGAACCGTCTCGGATTCAGAACACTGTCAATACTATAGCTATTTCTTCCAGTGAGCGTGAAAGGGGATTTTCCCAGATGAACCTGATGATTCTCTCCAGAAAGTGATCTCCTTGGCCAATTCTGCATCTAGCATTTGCTCCGTTTTTTTTCCAAACCCACAGTGGAACAAAAAAAGATGCAGCTCAAAACCACATTCAAATACCCCAAGCCAACACCTACTGACTGCAGAGTCACCCCTGAAGGGCCATAAAACGGCCATAAATCTATGCAGACAGTTCCATAAAACCGAGAGATCAAACGAAGTGAAAGTGGCATGCAGTCCAGACACTGCCATAAAATCCGACAATCAAAGTGAAAGTGGCCTGCAATGCAGAGGAGAATTTCTGTTCCAATGTGGGTTTGGTAAAACAGCAGAGCAAATGCAAGATGCAGAATGGGCCCTTGTCAGTCAAACCCATAGCATCTTTATTGTTTACAAAAACCATCGGACCTCCCTTAACACTCTTTGATCCAACAAAGTATGTTAAAACACAGTTGCTTCAAGGTCATCATTCAGCGTTAGACACCAAAAGCAAGACCCGAAAATGAACTGATGAAGTTGGTGACATGTTGAAAGTTTGGGAACCACTTTAAAGTAGAGGTAAGTCTGTAGCGCATGAAAATACTGTTGTTTCAAAGAAGAAGAAGAAGAGATTGGATTTATACCCCGCCCTTCACTCCCCAAGGGAGTCTCAGAGCGGTTTACAAACTCCTTTCCCTTCCCCTCCCCACAATAGACGCCCTGTGAGGTAGGTGGGGCTGAGAGAGCTCAGAGACAACTGTCCTTGAGGGAACAGCTGGTACAGAGCTATGGCTTGCCCATGGTCATCCAGCCAGGTGCAAGCGGAGGAGTGGGGAATCAAACCTGGTTCTCCCAGATTAGAGTCCGCGCACTTAACCACTACACCAAACTGGCTCTCCTCAAAGAATCTTGTGTGTTTCTCCTACATTTCTCGCTTGATGGTTCCGGTACCTCTTTTTCCAGAAAGAAAGCCTGACAGGATTTGCTGAAAACTTCCAAGTTCTTTTCAAAACTATTTCTAAATATTCAAGAGGGCTTTTCTGCACAGTTAATAGGGTTGTACTGTACAAAATGGTTTTACAATCTTGCTTGGATAAATGACTGGGACTGTGGTCTATACTGCTGTGTGTGTTATTATTATAAGTAGGATCCTGTCATGTAATTTCTTTACCTCTTAATGTGTTGTGTGAATACTTATGCTGTGCTTCAGGTCTTTCTGGTGGTTTCAGACTTCTCATATCCTAATGTGACTGGTTATTTTAATGTTCCATTTTGTTGATTGTATTGGCCCGCTATGTGCAGTCCACCTTCAGTCCCTGTGAGAAAGGTGGACTATAAATAATGTAGATAAATAAGTGAATATTTATTTACGAAGAAACAAAAACACCACAATATCCATCCAATATTTATGTAGCACAGGGGTAGAGAGGTGAGCTGAAAGTCTGCATTGTAAGGGATAATCAGCAAAAACACATCCCTTTTGGTTAGTGGAAATCTACCATTGTTTCCTACCCAGAGGTCTTTTGGAGATACAATGGAGGTAGGCGGAACATACTGTATTCTGAATCAGATGACAATTCTGAAGGTTTTTCGAAGGTGGCTCCAGATTTTCTATGCATATATATATATGAACAAGTATTCAGCCACATGAGCCCACACATGTCATGTGAATGGGTAGAACCCTACACAGAAGTCGACTGACTCTGTGACAACTAGACTTTCATTGTTGCTTTGGTTTATAATAGTCTCCGCAATGTTAAAAGCTGTTCTGGAGGGAAAGACATTGTTTTAGCCCCGCATCTTTTCTAAGGCGCCTCCTTCCTTCAGACTGAAGGTGATTATCTTTCGGCGTAAGACAAGTTGACTGGCCCCTGGGAAATAATAAGACATTATCTTTCTTTCCCAGACAACTAATTAAACAGGTTTGCTCTCTACCAATAGGTGTTATTGTCATTTCTTCATTAGTGTCACTACGAAAATTAGTGTCAGGTACCAAACCCCAGTAGCAATAAAAGAGGCATTGTTGAAACATAATAAGGTAATTATTGCCTAAATATCTCAGAAAACGAATTATGTTGGCATCACAAGACTCACAAATTGTGAATTATCTGCTACTCCTTCTGATGACTATCATCCTTCTGTCTTTCGCTCTCATTCATTCACTCATCCTTTCTCTCTCCTATTGTATAGCGATTTCCATCCCGCGCCACTCATTGAAATGAAAAGAAAGGGTTAGCAGGTGGTTCTGTTTAGAACCTTCCAAGTTTCGCATCCTTTTCCTAGATTCATATGCCAGCTCATATGAGGTCGATGAAATTATATTTCTGTCCCTTCAAGGGTATTCGCGCGACAGCGCTCTGCCGTCTGGAACTTGTAGCCAGAAAACTAGGTTATTCACCATTGGATTAGGTCAGATGTGTGAGAGACAAAGAAGGAGATGGGCATGAATCTAAAAGAGGGGAGAAAAGATTATCTGGTAACTCCTTCAAAATGCATACATCTAGGAAGACACGTAGCTATTAGGCACATAGATGTATTGGTGCACGGCCCCGCAGCATAGATCTTTGTTACTTTATGGGGGAAATTGCCTTTGCCAGAAATGCTCCAAATGATGTGCAAACGGTTCCTAAAAGAAGTAGAATAGTAATTCGTAATAACATTCCATGGGCACGTAAATTGGATTTGAAATGTGCATTCAAAGACATTACACACTCTGGAGTAGCAGATATTTGGAACACCGGGTGTTAAGGCTTCTTATTTAGGTCACCAGCATCCAGGTGGGGGCTAGAGACCTCTCAGAAATACAACTGATATCTAGGCTACATAAATCAGTTATTCATTTATTATTTACATGTTTTAAAAAAATTATTCCACTTCTGGTGAAAATGGCTTCTTTGGAAGATGGACTGCATGGTATAATAGCCCATAATAGCTCCTCCTCATGCAGCTGCTGGTGTGACCTTGGGTCAGTTACAGTTCTCTTGGAGCTGTTCTCTCAAGAGCAGTTCTCTCAGAGCTTTCTCAGCCCCACCTACCTCACAGGGTGTCTGTTGTGGGGAGGGGAAGGATATTGTATCTAATCTCTTCTTCTTCTTCTTTATAGGCTCTGCCCTCAAATCTCCAGGTATTTCCAAACCTGGAGTTGGCAATGTTAGGGGTCTTCTCACATTCTGGTTAAGTAACTCAGGGCCTGGTTGCTGCTGCTGAGCCACCAAGAGCATCCCCTCCCCAGCCATCTAATGATGGGCTGGCTTGGGAATGGCCTTCCATTCAGAAGGCCAAATAACCCTACCTGCGATGCAGAAGCTCAAGCTATGCCTACAGTGGGGCATTTCAGGGCCTGGCCCCCTGACTTCCTGCCAAGGCCCCCTGACTTCTATCCAGCCCCCAGGCCCCCAGCTCTCTGGGCTGCCTGCAGGACTCCCCACCACTGCCCCTTCCCCAAGTTCGGCTTGCTTCCCCACGCAGGCAGGCAGAGTACAAATGCTGCAATAGTGAGGTTTTTTAATATATATATATATATATATTTAATTTTGTGACATCAGTGCCCCCTCACTTATTTAAAGCCCCCCTCCCCCCAAATTACAAAATCCTGACTACGGCCTGTGATGGATTTTTTGAAGGGCCAGCTGTCACCCTGCACAGGCTTTCCCCTTCCACCCCAATGCAATTTCCCACCTACTTCATTACACAGAGGTTCCCAGTAGCAGTGGAAAAGAGCAAGAATCCAGTAGCACCTTAAAGACTTACAAAATTTGGAGCAGGGGATGAGCTTTCAAGAGTCACAGCTCACTTCTTCACTGAGTGAGTCGCAGCTCATTTCTTCAGATTGTATCTGAAGAAGTGAGCCGTGACTCACGAAAGCTCACACCATGTCCCAAATTTTGTTAGTCTTTAAGGTGCTACTGGACTCTTGTTCTTTTTCTGCTGCTATGGATAGACTAACACAGCTAACCATCCTGATCTGTTCCCAGCAGGAACTTAAAAAGGAGAAACCTGGGTTCACAGGGGATCGGATACAGGCCTGAATACAAGCCCAGCCAAGCCTAGATTGCCAACTGAGGTAAACTGGCAGGGTCGAGATGGTTTGCTTCTTAAAAGTGCACAGGAGCCAAGTTTGTTTTAGAAAAAAAAATACAACCTGAGGTAAATATCCACAACTATGAATTGTGGGATGTTCGGTTTTCCATAATACATGCCTCAGGAAAACATGCTTTCAGGCAGGTGTGTAACAGATCCCCACAGAAATCTGCTGCAACCAAGAAACACACCAGGCCCAGCGATGCTCTGCTGGCTTATGGCGATACTTTGGTTCCCTCAGGCAGGGAAACTAAACCAAAGGTCTGATATCCCCTCAGATCTTTTCTTCATACTCCTGCTGGACTAACCCTCAAAACCTAACTTCTGACTTTTGAGTCCACAAGACCTAATCTCTTCTTCTCAATCTCGAAAGCTCAATTCTTCCGACAGGAAGGAAGGAAAGAGTGTGTTTATTAGTGTGCTTGACTCGGTTTAAAACTCGTTTTCAGTTATGGTTTTTGCCCCAAGCAATAAAGACGAAATTCTCAGGGACTGCACCCCTCCCCAGTGGGATAGTCCCTGCAAAATTTCAGGTACATAACTGGAAATGCCACTATTTTATAAGCAATTAAAAGTATTGTTTGCAGAGCAGGCATGGGGTAACATTGTGAGTGAAGGTGAAACAGTGCGCATGGGGCAGAAGAGTAGGTTTTTATACCCTGCTTTTCTCTAAAGGAGTCTCAAAGCATCTTACAGTCACCTTTCCGACCTTTCTCTACAACAGGCGCCTTGTGAGGCCAGTGGGTCTGAGAGACTTCTGAGAGAACTTGAGACTGACCCAAGGCCACCCAGCAGGCTGCAAGTGGAGGAGTGGGGAATCAAACCTGGTTCTCCAGATTAGAGTCGGCTACTCTCAATCACTGCAACAAGCTGGGTCTCTGGGTGGGTGGGGAGTCTGTTCTCATCAAAAAACATAGATGCACAAGGGGAACTAATACAGCTCTCACTTCTCTGTGCTCTGTTTGAAAATTCCCAGGTGCCGGGTCTCCTTGATGCTAAGAAATTTCATTCGGATGTCTACTATATATTCACAGATAGTCTTTTTGTAGTGTCTCTCAGTAATTCTAAGAAAAAGAAGAAGTAGTGATAGGATTTATACCCCACCCTTCACTACCCAGAGGAGTATCAGAGCGGCTTACAATCTCCTTTCCCTTCCCCTCCCCAAAACAGACACCCCGTGAGGTAGGGTAGGTGAGGCTGAGAGAGCTCTGACAGAAACTGCTCTTTTTCAAGAACAACTCTGACAGAACTATGCCCGAGGTCATCCAGCAGGTGAAAGTGGAGAAGTGGGGAATCAAACCCAGTTCTCCCAGGTTAGAGTCTGCGCACTTAACCACTACACCAAACTGGCTACAAAAGATTGCATCCAACCACTTTTTCTACTGCTGAAAAAGGAACAAGGGGGTCCTCTTTAACTACCAAAAGGGCTATGTTTGGGGAACCCATGTGAACAAAAGCCATGCGGAATGAGGGATGTAATAACAAGGGTGTTTGGCTAACTTGGAGTAAAAAAGCTGGCTGGATCCAGCTTAAAGCTTATTTATCCTTTTTACATCAGAATGTGTTGTTGCGTGACAAAACTGAATGAGCGTGAAGTTCTTGATCTTGTTTGTTTGTACGTAAACTTGGCTTCACACTATTCAGTGGTGATGGATGAATTCTTTTCTCAGACATATGTTTTCTGCACTGAGTCTAATATTCAATTAAAAGAAGGGTTTAAAAGAAATAATGGATTATTTATTCATTTATTAATTCTGGTCCTGGTCAGGGCATTTTTTTATACACCACAAAACTTTCATCAAAGTAGCAGTAGTAGTAGAGGAGGAAGAAGAAGAATATATTTATTTATTAGTTTCAATTTATATCCTGCCTTGCCCGCCCAAGCAGGCGAAGAAGAGGAAGAGGAGGAGGAGGAGATGGGATTTAGTCTCAGAGCGGATTACAAACTCCTTTCCCTTCCCCTCCCCGCAACTGACACCCTGTGAGGTAGGTGGGGCTGAGAGAACTCTTTCAAAAACTGCCCTTTCAAGGACAGCTCTTGCCAGAACTATGGCTTGCCCAAGGTCATCCAGCAGCTGCAAGTGGAGGAGTGAGGAATCAAACCCGGTTTAGAGTCCACACACTTAACCATTACGCCATACTTGTACCATGATAATCTCATTCTCATCTTGACCAAAACGAAACTGAGATATGCACAGTTTTTCCCAGTTTCTACCTCTGTCTCCCCATGCCCCCTGTGTTAAATTTTAGATTATAAGCTCTTCAGTGAAGGAACCAACCTTCCTGAGCTCTCTGAAAGTTCATTTGCATTGCTGGGTTTTGGTTTTTGTTCTGTATTTTTGCATTTGTGTTTGTGTGTATGTTCACCCGTGCCTGGAAGTTATGGTGACCTCTGGCAACTCCTACTGGGGCACGGAGGACATTCAGAGAAGTGGCTTGATAGCCTGCCTCTGGCCTCCCAGCCCTTGTATTCTTTGGAAGTCTCCCATCCAAATACTTGCCAGGGTTGGCCCTGTTTAGCTTCCAAGGTCTGACGAGATCACACTTGCCTGGACTATCCAGGTCAGGGCCGCGTTGCTGGATAGTTGTTGCTGAATTGTTGTTGCTAACATCAACACTTTAGTACATGCAACAAGGTGGCTTCAGTGCCCCCAGGAACAGAGAGTCAGACTCAGCAGGGGAAAGTCTTTGTGCCTGCAGTAACAGAGGTACTTTGAACTGAGATTACCAGAATACCAACGTTAAACCAACAGTACAACCCTGTCAAAAGACTAAGAGCCTACCTCGGCATAGGATGTCTTGAAACTGCTTTCATACATACACAAGAATTTCCTGTTAGCGTAGAGTTATGGCAGTAGGAAAGGGAAATTTCCTGAGAAAATGCTGCTTCCAACCTGACATTTTACCCCTTCCCTGTACTCCGTTCGAATTCATGGGAACTGGGCGGGTGGATAGACGCAGGAACTACAGCTCCTGTGAGGCTTCTGCCCTATCAGCAAATGATCAGGCCTTTGTTGGTTAAAACATAGTCCTTTATTTCAGATACTGGAACAGGTCTCGATGTTTGTTAGAGATGCCAACTACAGAGGGTTTGAGGTTAATATAACTACAAGCATAAATGCATAATAAATTTTTACCAATCAGCATACACAGAAAATGCGGGAAAACATGGTGACCGTTTGTTCCCACCGACAGTGCGAAAAGTCATAAACATTCCCCTCCTGGCCTGTGTGACCCAGATGTATTAAGTCCTAGGCAAAACATTGAAGCAATGACAATAAAATAACCTTCAAGGTTGTAACCAGCCAGATAGCACCCTGAGAGACTAGAGGGGGAGGGGGAGGGAACAGGCACAAGATAATCCTTTGTTTATGTGACGCCTTGGTATGCAGGAAACCACCCTCCCGCCTAAAGAAGCAACATTAAGCAGACCAGCTATCTACATCAAGGGAGGCAATAAACCAAATGGGCATTCTGCATTTGGCACTACAAAGAAAACGAAAGTAACACGTAGATCAGTCAGCACACATATCATTGTCAGATTCTCTTAGAAGGAAACATTTAGAAACATTAAGAAAAGAACCAGTGCATAGAGAATGTAGAATCTGACAGCTCCTTACTAATTTTGCCTGCACAGCATTTTAAAGATTATTTTGTTGTTCTTGTTAATAATGAGAAAATATTCCACATACACACACAAGCTGCTGGATCATTGTTATGCATATAATCCTTCCACAAAATTTCATTAAGGCGGAGATCATATCTGGAAGCATTTCAGCTTCAGGAAGTGAGAACCAATCAAGGGACTGAATGGAACCCAACATGGGAGTGTTACAGATAAAAGATAAAATTAAAGATGCTCTCCTATATGGGACAGGGTTTAGAATGCAGGTACGGAGCAGGCCTGCGGATACATATATGAAGCTACCTTAAACTGAGTCAGACCTTTGGTTTTTTAAGGTCAGTATTCTTCCACTGGCCTGATATGGATATGGATAGCCCGGACCAGCCCAATCTTGTCCGATTTTTAAGCTAAGCAGGCTCAGCTCTGGCTAGTATTTGGATGGGAGACCTCCAAGGAATACCAGAAGAAGAGGAGGAGGAGAGTGGATTTATACCTCGCCCTTCACTACTCCAAGAAGTCTCAGAGCTGCTTACAATCTCCTTTCCCTTCCCCTCCCCAAAACAGACACCTGAGAGAGCTCTTTTGAGGACTGCTCTTGAGAGAACAGCGCTGAGAGAACTTGTGACTGGCCCAGAAGCTGCATATGGAAGAATGGGGAATCAAACCTGGTTCTCCAGATTAGAGTCCATGCTCCTAACCATGGGCGTCAACTACGGGGGGGCTCGAGGGCTCGAGCCCCCCCCCCCGAAATTTCCTGGAGGGGGCTCAGCCACCCCCGGCAAAATGAACGCCCGCCGGTGGCCAGTCAGCCGGCCGTCGCCGCCTCTCCTTCCCCCCCATCCCCGGCCTGCCCTCCTGCCTCCCTGGGGCGGGGCGGGGCGGGGGGGAGAGAGGCTGCGACGGCCAGCTGACTGGCCACCGGCGGGTGTTCATTTTGCCAGGGGTGGCTGAGCCCCCCCCCCGGGAAATGCGAGGCAGAGCGGGAGCCGGGGGCCCGCAAGGGCGACGCGCCGGCCCCCGGCTGCAGGCAGCAGCAGCAATCCTACGCCGCCCGAGGTGAGCGGGGAGAGGGAGGGAGGGAGGGGGGCGGGGAGCGCGGCGGGTGAGCAGGCGGGCACGGCCCGGGGGAGGGAAGCGGCAGCGGCGGCTCCCTGGGGCGGGGGGGGAGAGCGGCGGGGACATGGTCCCGAGCTCGCGCACGCGCTTCGCGTGCACACACAAGAGAGCCCCTGCCCCCCCCCCGGGGATTGAAAAAGTCTACGCCCTTGCTCCTAACCACTACACCAAGCTGGCTCATGGGCATGACATGGAGGCAGGCAATGGCAAACCACCTCTGCCCGTCTCTTGCACAGCAGCTCTCCAAGATCTCAGGCTGAGGTCCTTCACAAAACATACTACCTGATCCTTCTGACTGTAGATGCCAGGGATTGAACCTGGGACCTTCTGAATGAGCCACAGCCTCTCAAAAGTATCAGAGAACTGGAGACAACTCTGTCCAGTTACTGGAGTACGATATGAAGCAAAGGCATCATTTGCTGTATGGGCTTGTCATACCTGGCTCCAGTGGGTGGCAAGTTGGGGGATTCACCTGGAGCCCCAAAGGCCCTCATCACCAAAGGGCTGCTGTTCACAGAGGCAGTGTGAACGAATGCTCATTCGAGGATTGAAATAACTAGGCTCTTCTTGTCTGTTGCAGCTCTGGTTCTTGGGTCTTTCTTGAAGCTGCCCTATACTGAATCAGACCATTGATCCACCAAGATCAATACTGTGTACTCTGCCAGGCAGTCGCTCTCCAGGGTCTCAGGTTGAGGTCTTGCACCTCTTCTTTTACCTGAGCCTTTTAACTGGAAATGTCAAGGACTGAGCCTGGGACCTTCTGCAGGCCAAGCAGAGGCTCTTTCACTAAGCCACAGTGTCTCCCCTTTCAACTAGTAATGGTTCCATTTTCACAAATAATTCTACATGGGTTAGCCACGCTAGCCCGTAACCGCAAAATAAAACAGGAGTCCCAGTAGCACCGTAAACACTAACAAAATGTATTCTACCATGAGCTTTTCTGAGGCAGAGCTCCCTTTATCAAATGCGCAGAGCTCCCTTTATCATATGCGCACGAGGAAATATATGTGAGGAAACTTATGTGAGGAAATATATGTGCCCCAGAACATCTTCTGGCCTGAGACTGTTATGTATTGACCATGCGGTCGCTGTGTGCTCCAGTAATGGCGACCGCCATGTGGCCAGAGCACATGGCCAAGAAACTACCTGAGCTTCAGCCAGGTAGAACAAAGGCCAGGCGGATTCCAACCGGCCACCAATCATGTACCTAGGTTTCTCCCAGGGAACCTATGAGATGTAAATAGACTGATAATAGCCTATCAGGCCAGTTGGGCGAGGTCAGGGGATTGTCCCTGACCAGCATAAAAGGAGGGCTTCGAGCCCTGGGTTGTATGCTTCATCTGGACCAGCAATAAAGATCTAGCTGTTTCACTGTTCCATGGACTCCCGACTCCAATACTTCTCAGAGACCCTGCTGGGTGCCACTTCTACCACTGGGTGTGATTTGAATACTGCCAACCACCTGCCTGTTTCTACTTGTAAATTGATGTTGTTTTTAACTCTGTATTATATTTCTTAATTGTTTTAACTCTGTATTGTCTATGATATTTAACCCGGTTAGCCGCCTTGAGTCAGCATGTCCGGCAAGGCGGGATACAAGTAGAAACAAATAAAAATAAATAAACGGAGTTCTGCCTCAAAGAAGCTCATACCGGAATAGACTGCTCATCTTTAAGGTGTCGCTGGAGTCCTGTTTTATGTTTCACAAATAAGACCCTCAAAAAATCAAAATTCCTTTGCTTGCAGGGGCCATTTCTTCTTGAGTCAAGTACCCTGTTTGATTCCGTTGATGGTCGGTTTGTAATTCAAAGTGAGCAGCGGCTTTTGCATCAACAAAAGAAACAAGAGAATTAGTAGAAGTCCTTTTAACAGCAGCTAAACACACAATAGCAGTCAACTGGAAAAAACCCTCCAGCCCACCAATTTCCACATGGCTAGCCAAGGTATGGGGCTATTTTATATTAGATAAAATAACTGAAAGAACAGAAAATCTTTATGGAAACGACACCCGCAAAAACCCAATGCTCGAATGGTACCCTATCATCAACAAATACTCTGAAAGTAAAGATGCGACACTCCCAAAATCTTGGGCAAACAACTCCTCCATATATCTCTTTTTATAAGGAGTAAACCCACCTTTTCTCAGTTTAGTTCCAAGATTGGTCACTGATATCTGATATAAACAGTAGTAACTCTAGAGTTAACCTTAGTTTAATGTGACGGGAATGTTTAAGAATTGATGTAATACAAGCGAAGTCTTTAACTTTGTATTCCAGTATATTAAGAATCTCCAATATGTAACACACTCTTTACTGCTTGTACCCTTTGAATCGCTTCAATAAAGAAAAAATTAAAAACAAAAAACAAAAAAACAAAGGCAGTGACATTCAGCTGGCCGGAGAGCCACTGTTGGCACCCGCTCGCAAGTGCCTGGCTTCCTTGGATTATGTCTGCCAGTGGGTTTATCATGAGCAGGACATGCATCACTTCAAATCAGGTGTGTTTGGACTGTGTGTGCTGTTTTTTGCACCCGGGCATGATGGTGCATGCTCAGAACCTACCAGGTCAAGCTACAGGCCCAGTGAAGCAATGTAGGAACACACAAAGTATTTGCTTGCAGACATGAAATAAGTAGAGCCGACACCATTTGTTGGGAGAATAAAAAAGGCCAACTTTATGTAATTTCACATTGATCAAGGGGTCTGCAGTGCCAGTGTGACACACCCCTTCTGTTCCTAGTGACAGTGTGGGCTGTTGACGAGGTGTAAAATAGTCAGTCCTCCTCCAGTTTGGTGTCGTGGTTAGGAGCACAGACTCTAATCTGGGAGAACCAGGTTCGATTCCCCACTCCTCCACAGGCAGCTGCTGGTGTGACCTTGGGTCAGTCACAAGTTGTCTCAGAGCTGTTCTCTCAGAAGCAGTTCTCAAAAGAGCTCTCTCAGCCCCACCTACCTCATAGGGTGTCTGTTGTGGGGAGGGGAAGGGGAAGGAGACTGTGACCCACTCTGAGATTTTTTGGGTAGTGAAGGATGGGGTGTAAATCCAATCTCTTACCTTCTTCTTCTTCTCCCTGCACATCCCAGATTTCACAAGCGACATGGCCACCCTAGTTCCGTGCCCTGAGTCATCAGCTATATATGGCTCACTCTCCTCCTCACCAAGCATTTTATTGTTCAAAGGAGGTATCTTCTGTCCTTCCCCCAGCAGTAGAGTCTATGGGTCAATCACCTCCTAGGGCCAAGACTGTTCCAGTGTCAAACACACCTTGCCGCCAGGAAGTTCTTCCTGAATTTAGTCAAAACTTCCTCTGATGTATTTTATATCGGTTATTCTGAGTCCTGTCATCCAAGCTGACCAAATAAATATCTGCTTCATCTTCCGCATGGCATCCCTTTAGGGTATCTGAAGGTGGCAACTGCATCACTTCACAAGGATCTCTTCTCCAGCATGGACACTGCCAGCTCCTTCAGCCTCTCCTCATAGGACTTCATTCATTCATTCATTCATTCATTCATTCATTCATTCATTCAATTTAAATTTCTAGACCACCCTCCCCTGAAAAAACAGGGCTCAGAATGGTGTACAATAATAAAAAACGTTCATAAGAAAATTCACAATTTAAATATAAGAAAATACAGCAATTGGCCTAGATTAGGGGTGTCGAACTCATTCGTTATGAGGGCCAGATCTCACATAAATGAGACCTTGTTGGGCCAGACCACATGTGTCATAAGATGTAATGCCAAGTAGTGGAGATATAAACTTTATAAAGAACACAAACACAGAGGTTTTTTTTACTTAAAATAAAAAACATGCTTAAAACATGAGCACTCTTGCAATATTTTGTTTATTTAACAGTCTCTGATAGCTGACTCCTCTTGCTCTGAACTATTTCATCAAAACGTCTGTGCTGTTGCAATCTTGAGTATACTGTTCAGGTGTGTACCTGTAAGCTGCAAACCTACTTTTGATCTATTGACATTCACCACAGAAATCTCATGCCCAGAGTTCTGAGTCTAGGACCCAGGGGGAAACCTGAAATGGCTGAGCAACTGAGAGAGTCTGGCGAAGCGAGCTATGATGCAGCAGCAGCAACAGAACTGGAAGCAGGAGATGGCCAGTTCCAGGGTGGGCCTGATAGAAGCCCTCCGGGGGCTTCATCCAGCCCCTGGGCTGCATGTTTGTCACCCCTGGCCTAGACAGATGACACTAAGCTTCCGACTGTGCTACTGCCCCATGGAGGGGGAAGGTGAGAGAAACAGGAGTGTCAGACAGATGGAAACGATTGCTGCCCTCAACCAAATGCCTGGCAGAACATCTCTGCCTTACATTCCTGTAGAACTGCAATAATTCCTGAAGGACATGGATGTTATTTGGGCCAGGAACCACCAGTAAGTTCTTATCTGCAGAGCACAATGCTTTGGGGGGGGTGTTATACCAGGACAGAGAGGTGGTCCCAAAGATAGATGGGTCCCAGACTATTCAGGGCCTTGAAGGTTAGCGCCAGAAACTTGAACCTGATCCAGTACTCCACTGGGAGCCCAGTGCAGCTTGTGCAGCACAGGCTGAATATGTTCTGCTTACAAAGTCCACGTTAGGACCTGTGCTGGCACATTCTGGACCAGTTGGAGTTCCGGGTCAGTCTCAAGGGTAGCCCTACATAGACTGAGTTACAGTAGTCTAGTCTAGTGGTGACTGTTGCATAGACTACTGTGGCTAGGTCAGGGCAGGAGAGGCAGGGAGCCAGTTGACTGACCCAGCACAACTGAAAGAATGCCAATCTGGCAACAGTTGTGATCTGGGCTTCAACTGATAAGGGCCTCTATTGACTCTTCACCAGCTTCATTGCCCTACACTGGACTCATTATTGTTAGGTGTGCTGCATGCAAGATGAGTTTCCAAAACACCTGGCAAAACTGGACATGGAACCATTGCCTCTTCAAGCACCTGGGGGATCCAAAAGGCAGGACATCTGTTGGCTGCCAGCCACAGACAGTAAAGCTAATTAAAGATGATAGTTCACAAGGTAATAGACTGTCTCAGGTATTTTCTGGCCATCAGCATTTCCTCCATTGATCTTTTGCCCTTTCTGATGTCAGCAGGAGCGGCGGCCAGTAATTACGTGCTACCGAGTGAATCAGACCCCATTAAGCGATGGCGGGTGGTGGCAATGAAGATGCAGCTCTATTGATTTTGGGAGACCCGTTTAGACTGGGTCCTTTGGAATGACACTTTCCAAGCCTACGTGTGGGAGGCTCAAAACGAAGTTCATGCAGATGAATTGATACCACTTGGGTCAATTGGAGAGCTCGAAATTATCCGATAAGCCCTCAGCACCCAAGGGCAGATGCTGCTTTGGAATTTGGAAGAATAATGGTCTCAACAACACCTAAGAACATAAGAGAAGCCAATGCTGGATCAGGCCAGTGGCCCATCCAGTCCAACACTCTGTCACACAGTGGCCAAAAACACCAGCTGCCCTCAGAAGGTCCAGCAGTGGGGCCAGGATACTAGAAGCCCTCCCACTGTTGCCCCCCCCCCCCAAGCACCAAAAATACAGAGCATCACTTGCCCCAGACCGAGAGTTCCTATCTATAACGTGTGGCTAATAACCACTGATGGACCTCTGTTCTATATGTTTATCTAATTCCCTCTTGAAGCCATCCATGCTTGTAGCCGCCGCCACCTCCTGTGGCAGTGAATTCCACGTGTTAATCACTCTTTGGGTGAAGAAGTACTTCCTTTTATCTGTTCTAACCCTACTGCTCAGCAATTTCAGGGAGTGCCCACGAGTTCTTGTATTGTGAGAAAGGGAGAAAAGCACCTCTTTCTCTACCTCCTCTATCCCACACATAATCTTATAAACCTCGATCATGTCACCCCTCAGCCGTCGTTTCTCCAAGCTAAAGAGCCCCAAGCGCTTTAACCTTTCTTCATTGGGAAAGTTTTCCAACCCTTTTATCATCCTAGTTGCCCTTTTCTGCACTTTTTCCAATGCTATAATATCCTTTCTGAGGTGGGGTGACCAGAATTGCACACAGTACTCCAAATGAGGTCACAGCGATCTCACCATGGCAAAATTTCCCTAGGCTCATTTTAAAATGAGCTCTGTTAACATGAGCCCCCCCCAAAAAAAAATAGCTTGTCCCCCCCCCTGCCCCAGCCCATTCTGAAATCTCGAAACCACGGCATGGCCAGAAGTGTAATGGGGCTCATAAGAAGAAGAATGTGCCATCAAGTCACAACTGGCTCATGCCCCATCCATGGGGTGCTCTAGGCAAGAGAGTAGCAGAGAGGAGGTTTGCCATTATTTCCTCTGCACAGCGACCCCAGTCTTCCTTGATGGTTTCCCATCTAAGTGCTAATAATTATCATGTGGCAGTGTGTGTAGTATAGCTAGGAGATCCTAAGATTGTCTGGCAGCCAAAAGTTCTAACTCTTTTAGAGTTATGCACCACTAGGTGGCGAGCTAGACTTGTTTTTAAGGCAAGAGACATTTCAGAGGTGGTTTGTCATTGCCCGCCTCTGCGTCATCATGACTCTGGTATTCCTTGGAAGTTGCCCATTCCAAAACTAGCCAGGGCTGACCCTGCTTAGCTTCTGAGATCTGACGAGATGGGGCTACTAATCATGGCCAACCCTGCTTAGCTTCCAAGCTTGCCTAAGCTGGGCTATTTAGGTGGCTAGGGGATATAAACCTCCCCCATTTCCCAAAAACCTCAATCACCTCCACCCATCAGTCCCTCAAACATCTCATCTGTGTTCTCCAGATCCCTAACCCATCCCTACATGGCTGAACTGACAGCAACAACAGTGATATGGCCTCCATTTCCCTTCCTGGCAGCTAGTGAACTACTTGGGATATCAGGTGAACCTACAAGACTACACGAAGCTGCCTTCTGTTGAGTCAGACCATTGGTCCATCCAGGACAGTCTTGTCTACTCTGACTGGCAGCAGATTTCCAGGGTCTCAGGTGGGGGACTTTCACAGTACCTACTCTCTGAGCCTTGTATCTGGAGGTGCTGGGGCTTGAACCTGGGATCTTTTGCATGCAAAGCTGACGTCCTACCACTGAGCCATGACCAGCTTCCGAGTGTAGCGTGGCAGGTCATTTCCAAAGTGCCTGATGCCCCTGCTAAGTATTCCAGTGCCCAGGACAACTACATGTCCCATGATTCCCTGCTGATCTGTGCTTGCTCAAAAAACTTGGCCAATATTCTGAGCTGGAGAAGAACTTCCTGGGGACATGGTGCTCCCTGTGTAACACACCTGAGCATTACAAGTCTGAGTAACTACTACTCTGAACAAGCTGATTTTGCATTTGGGTGCCATCTCTGAACCCACAAAGACACTGGAACTGAAAGTCTAGCTCCCATGTATAGGAGAACAATTGTCTCCTGATTCCACTTCAGAAACCAGTAGATATGTGGCCTGGTTGGGTTCCCAATGCCTCTCTGAAAGGGAAATCTTCATTTCTCTAGTTGATGTTCTTTGGTCATGGCAGCAGCTTAAAACTAGAACAGCAGGAGGCAAATGTGGCTTAGGGAACTAGAGATTGTATCCAAGACAGTTCGCTAGATTCTTATTATTGGAACAAATGATCAGGGAGTCAGCATCTCCCAACCTGATGAATATCACTGCGAGATACTGATACAGGACTCAGCATATTTGGCATAGATGAAAAAGTCATTAAAATTTAGAAATGCAATTGGAATTTGATGAGGGTAGCAAGGAGAAGATGTGGATGCCAGCACTATGAGGATGGAAAGACGTGGGTAACAGCCCAGAAATGCTGGCTGGTTTAGCTGGAAACATAAAGTAATGAATCTTTTATCAAAGAAAAGAACTCTTGCTAAAACGTTATAGCAGAAACAAAGAAAGGAAGGGGGGGGAGGGCAATAATTGCATCAAACATCTACTTCAGCTTGGACTCCAGATGGGATGTGTATGAACGATCAAACCCAGTTCTCCCAGATTAGAGTCCGCACACTTCACCAAACTGGCTCTCACTACACCAAACCGGCACCCAAATTAGGTGATCTGGCACCCTCATACCCCCTCTTACCCCCTACGATCCCCCTCCCATCTTTCACAAGTTCATTCTGGGAGGTCTGTGATTTACCAAATCAGGAATTTTGGCTGTTAGCCATCTTAGAATTGATCGATTTTATTAAGGAATGTTGCTTTCTTGTTGATTTTAAAAATTCTAACTTACGTATTTATTGTATGTCCCTGGTGTAAGCCACCCTGAGTCCTGCTCGCAGGGGAGGGTGGCCTAGAAATTTAATTAATAGATATAAGTCACAGGAGTATACCGGGCTTGAAATTGCCCAACATTTGGGGTTGGCCATAGAACCACCACCACCACCACCCAAGTGGCTGCCATTTTGTGTTGGCGTCCTCTACTTCATTTCAAAATTCCAAAAGTGTCTACAAGACTCAACAAGGCTGGGGATCCCTGCAAGAATTGATGGGAAGTGAGCATCGGAGTTAAACACTGGATTGTTTCCCCCCCCCCCTCTTTATTAACAGCTGGATGCAACACAAACTCCATGCAACAGCTAAATTGGTCTCAGGTTTCTAGAAATCTCTGCCTGCTCAGGGGTGGATAGCAAGTGCCAATTTTTTCTTTGCAATGAGTTTTCTGATCGTTTCTGAACGCCAGAAAAGACTGCAGCCAATTTGCATCTTCATGAAAAACTGCTTAACCGTTTGGTTTTTTTGGCAAGCAAGTCTGAAACAGGAGTGGGAAGGGGAGGTTCGTTTGTTTTACTTTCTCAATGACGAACACAGCTGGTACTAAAAATGGTGAAAACAAACTCCCCCCCCCCCCCCAACTGATGTAGTCTTTTTCTCTCTCTCTCTCATGGACATGTCAGGCGGGCATAAGGAGCCACAATATGAGTCCTCCCTTCCCTCACACAGTCATTCACTCTCTATGCTACTTCCAGAAAGGGGAGACCTCCCTGCACTCTGGAAAGGGTTCCACTTAACTGGAACTCACCGGTTCCTATGGAAAGGACTTCTTTGCAAAAGATATAACTTGTGGACTCCACCTGCCACAATATACGGTAAGAGCAGAAGAAGAACCCTGCTGGATGAGACCAGTGGAGCATCTCATCCGGCATCTTGTCTCACACAGTGGCCAAACAGTTCCTCTGGAGGTCCAACATAGATGCCAAGGCCTTAGGAACATAAGAGAAGCCATGTTGGATCAGGCCAATGGCCCATCCAGTCCAACACTCTGTGTCACACAGGGGCCATCAGGAGGTCCACCAGTGGGGCCAGAACTCCAGAAGCACTCCCACTGATGCCTCTGAAGCACCAAGAATTCAGAGCATCACTGCCTCTGACGTTGCCTTCTGGGACTAGGATTCAGAGGTTGACTGTCTCTGAACATGGAGGTTCCCTTCAGTCACCATGGCTAATAGCCACGGATGGTCCTCTTCTCCATATAGAAGAGCTGGAACATGTTCAGAGGAGGGGAATGAAGATAGTGAGGGCTCTGGAGACCAAGTCCTGTGAGGAAAGGCTGAAGGAGCTGGGTATGTTTAGCATGGAGGGGAGATGACTGAGAGCCTGAGAGGTGATATGATAACTGTCGTTGAGTACTTGAAGGGCTGTCATATAGAAGACGGTGTGGAGTTGTTTCCTGTTGCCCCAGAAGGACTCAGACCAGAACCAACAGGCTGAAATTAAATCAGAAGAGTATTCGGCTAAACATTAGGCAGAACTCCCTGACAGTCAGAGCAGTTCCTCAGTGGAACAGGCTTTCGCGGGAGGTGGTGGGCTCTCCTTCTTTGGAGGTTTTCAAACAGAGGCTAGAGGGCCATCTGACAGCAATGCTGATTCTGTGAACTTAGGTAGATTACAAGAAGGGAGGGCAGGAAGGGTTGCCTCAGTGCTTAGTTCCTGTGGCCTTTTCTTACACGCCCAGGAAAATGGTGATCGCCACTTTGGGGTCAGGAAGCAATTTTTCTCCAGGCCAGTTTGGATGGGGATCCTGGGGGGAGGGGAATTTCCTGCATTGTGCAGTGGGTTGAATTAGATGACCCTGGAGGTCCCTTCCAACTCTAAGATTCTATGATTCCATCCAATCCCCTTTTAAAGCTGTCTGTGCCTGTGGCCATCCCCACATCCTCTGGTAGTGAACTTTAATCCCTCAGTGTGTAAAGAAGTATTACAGTGATGGTTTCTACCCTACATACCAACCAGCCAAGTTCTTCCATGGAGAACAGGTCTATCCATAAGCACCAGCCATGAGACTGCAATGCAACCTCCATATTCAGAGGCACTATACTTTTGGACGGCAGTTACTGGAGAAAAAATTCTGGGGAGGACTGCTGCTTTCAGCCGGGGAACCCTATGCTGTGTTGGGTAACATGACACAATGGCATGAACTGAAGTGACAAAAGCGTGCATTGAATTCTTTTCAAAGAGAAATGAAAGATAAATCTCTCTTTTAGAAGAGGGGGGAAACGGAATGCGAGAAATCAATGGCTGTTTCTGAAAAGTCCGTTTTAGAAAAAGAACTCCCCCTCCCCATAACAGCGCTCTAGAAGAAGAAGAGATTGGATTTATAGCCTGCCCTTCACTACCTGAAGGAGCCTCAGAGCAGCTTACAATCTCCTTTCTCTCCCCCGCCCCACAGCAGACACCCTGTGAGGTAGGTGGGGCTGAGAGAGCTCTTTCGAGAGCTGCCCTTGAGAGAACAGCTCTGAAAGAACTTATGACTGACCCAAGGTCACACTGGCAGCTGCAGGTGGAAGAGTGGGGAATCAAACCCGGTTCTCTCAGATTAGAATCTGCGCTCCTAACCACTACACCAAACTGGCTCCGGATATAAAGCGTCCTTAAGATGCCATTCTGAATAGTTCTTTTACCACCGTTTAATCATTTTTAATGGTTTAATTTGACTTCTAGTTATAGACTATAAGACTATAACTAGAAGAGAGGAGAGATTGGATTTATACCCCACCCTTCACTCAGAGTCTCAGAGAGGCTTACAATCTCCTTCCCCTCCCCCTCCCCACTACAGACACCCTGTGAGGTAGGTGGGGCTGAGAGAGCTCTCTCGAGAACTGCTCTTTCCAGAACAGCTCTGAGAGAACTGGGACTGACCCACAGTCACCCAGCTAGCTGCATGCGGAGGAGTGGGAATCAAACCCGGTCCCCCCAGATTAGAGTCCGCGTTCCTAACCACTACACCAAACTGGCTATAGGTTAATTTGATTTATAGTTAATTTGACTTACAGCTGACTCATAAATGTATTTACTGACATGATGTACACCGCCCTGAGCCCCATATAGGGGAAGGCGGTGTAAAAATCAAAATTTTAAAAATGACCTTAAGTCCAAAACAGCAGGTACTTTGGTCTTCTTCATTCCTCCCATGTGAGAAATCATAAAAGACTTTCCCCGGTAATCTTTTCCAGGGACGGATGTGGATACCGGATTGTTGAACTAAAGACAGTTTCATGTTCATGAGCGGGGTCTGTTTCAATCCGGCATCAAACTGTAGCCTTTGTGAGTCCAAACCTGGAGGGCATCTCATTAACGGCTAAATACATTGTCCAGCTGGATAACTTCCTTGAAAAAGAAGACTCAAAATACGCAGCCTGATCCCTTTTGTTAAAGAGAAGCAGGTAATACCGATAATTGCAGAAGAAAAAGAACTAGGAATCACAGGACATCTGACTGTGCACCTAAACATGACAACCATCGATTATCTTTATGTGCATTCCACCTGTTATTCTGCCATACATAAAGGGAATTAATTGGAGAAATAAATTGTGGGCTTTGCTGTGCTTTCTTTAGGCTTCTACTGGAAGGGAGAGGAGGGGCAGGAAAGAAGGGGTGTGTTTTTTCTTTGCTTGGACACACCTTTCGGGAACAAAAATATCAGAGATGCTTTAGGAATATATTACTTCAACATTAAACAAAGTTATACCCTAGGATGCTTTTAGCCAAAGGCTTTCAAGGCGGCTTACATGAAATAAAGTTAATAGTTAAACCTGCAGTAAAAACCAACAAATTACAGTTACTTATATTAACATACAGGGGCTATGAGAGCAGAGATACTAGGATTTCTCCTCTCTGCAAGGAGGGGTTGTGCCTCAGCAACAGAGATATGGGGTCAAATTCCCGCTCAGTCCCGAAACTCACTTGGAAACCTACTTGGCAGGGTTGTTGTGAAGGCACAATGGGAAAAAGCCACAGACACCACCCTGAGTGCCTTGGGGGAAGGTTGGGGTGAAAACAGATAGCAATGCAGTCAGTGTCCGGGACCAATTAGGGTTGCCAGCTCTGGGTCGAGAAATTCCTGGAGATATTGCAGTTGGAGACTGGGGAAAGCAGGGTTTGGGGAGGGGAGAGACCCCAACAAGGTATAATGCCATAGAGTTCACCCTCCAATGCAGCCGTTTTCTCCAGCGGGAGTGATCCCTGCTGTCTGGAGATCAGTTGTAATTCTGGGAGATCACCAGACCAGACTCCACTCGGAGGATGGGGACCCTAGCTACAAGTCTTATAAGGAGGAGGAGGAGGAGGAAGAAGAAGAAGAGGAGGAGGAGGAGGAGATTGGATTTATACCCCACCCTTCACTACCCAAAGGAGTCTCAGAGCAGCTTACAATCTCCTTTCCCTTCCCCTCCCCACAACAGACACCCTGTGAGGTAGGTGGGGCTGAGAGAGCTCTCTCGAGAACTGCCCTTGAGAGAACAGCTCTGAGACAACTTGTCACTGACCCAAGGTCACACCAGCAGCTGCATATGGTGGCGTGGGGAATCAAACCCGGTTCTCCCAGATTAGAGTCCGCGCCCATAACCACTACACCTAACTGGTGGCAACCCTAAACATGTCTGATAATGATCTGTCTGATCCCCTTTTAAAGATTAAAAAGAGACCCTGGAAAAGTGCTGCTGGTCTGAGCAGAAAATTCTGAGCTAGACAGACCAAAGTTTTGACTCGGTAGAAAGTCAGCACCATCATACGTTTCCTGTGTTTTGTGTTGGTTGTAAACGTGTCCCATCATGGTGCCTAATCTAATTAGGACCATAAAACTGGTGAAATAGAAGCATTTATCATCTCTATAACGTTTGTATAGCATTTTACTCTATGTACCCATATGTCACCCGATCCAAACGCCTGCTTCAAATCAGCCAGCAGGGAGACAATGTGGTGATAAGACTGCCACGCTATTTCTCTTCGCCCCAGTTAAGATGGCGACATCCCACCAAGTGCGTATAAGAAATGGATCTGAATTATTAAAGAGAATACCTATAAAGTAACCTTTGAGGAGAACAAAAATGTAAGGAATATTTCTGTACATATATTAGCGGGATAAATCACGGCTAACAATCCCGTCAGAGCTGCAGGGTGCCGGTAAGCTGAAATCCATATGATATTTGAAGCAAACGACCTGGAACCCGGCTCGATATGAAGAACTATATTATTTACTACACTACATTGAAGCCTGAGGGGGGACCTCCATTCTGCCACAGAACCGACCGGGCAAAACGCGAAGGACACCTCTAGAAATTGGTCTGGTCAGGTCATTTTGACCAGACTGTGGAATAATGACCTTATATAAGTGTTCATTTGGACTGCTGGAGCCTGCCTGACAGTTACGATTTCATACATTCCAATCGTCCCTATTTACCAGGGATAATTCTATTTTCTTAGAATTTCATTTCTCTCACCTCTGCTGCTTCAGCCGCCAGTTCTGGTGTTTCAGTTCTCTCTCGTGCAAATCAAAGCTGCGATTCTTTATTTTCACAACATTCTCTGTTTCCTGCCCCCCAGCCCCCCCCCCCCGGTAAAATGTACACATTTTTCAACATTATTTGCTAGCAACCCTTGCTGCTGTCAGTGGCTATCACAAGAGAGGGAAGCAAATAGGCCCCGCGTATTTGTACTGGGGACAGTGATTCTTAATGTGTTTTTTTTTCTTTCAAAAATGGCCTGGTGGTGGAAAGTGCCATCGAGTCACAGCTGACTTATGGTGCCCCCATCAAGTCCTTGAGGCAAGAGCAGTTCAGAGGTGGTTTGCCATTGCCTGCATCTGTGTAGCAACCCTGGACTTCCGTGGAGGTCTCCTTGGATCTCGAAAGCTAAGCAGAGTCAGCCTTGGTGAGTACTTGGAGGGGAGAACTCCAAGTAAGTTCAGGGTTGCTACACAGAAGAGTCTGAAGTCAGTTAAAATAAGCTGGAGACAGAAAAAATAGAAATTCAGAAATTCCTAGACAGGAGGAGGAGGAAGAAGAGGAGGAGGAGGAGCTGGATTTTTCACTACCCAAAGGAGTCTCAAAACAGCTTACAAGTCAATAACCTTCCCTTCCTCTCCCAACAACAGACTCCCTGTGAGGCAGGTGGGGCTGAGAGAGCTCTGAGAGAACTTGTGACTGACCCAAGGTCACCCAGCTGGCTTCATGTGGAAGAGTGGGAAATCAACCCCAGTTCTCCAGATTAGAGTCTGCTGCTCTAAACCACTACACCATGCTGGCTCTCCATCCCAGGCAGAATCTTGCATATATCTCGTGTTCAGTCCTCAGATACGATAGCGTGTAATTCATGGCGTAGACAATTACAGGGAAATGCTGATGGCCACTTTGGGGTCAGGCAGCATTTTTCCTCCAGGCCAGTTTGGCCAGGGATCCTGGAGGGTTTTTTGCCATCTTCTGGGCATGGAGTAGGGGTCACTGGGGGTGTGTGGGGGGGAGGTATTTGTGAATTTCCTGCATAGTGCAGGGAGTTGGACTAGATGACTCTGGAGGCCCCTTCCAATTTTATGATTCTATGATTAGCATTTTGCTTACTGGAGTGGAAAAGAAAAATAACCTTTACTATATATATATATATATATATATATATATATATATATATATCTCTCACTGCATATATATATATCTCACTGAGATATATATATATCTCACTGCAATTCCTTAACAATGGAACTCCCATGTACCAAGGTAATAAACCTCTGAACACTATATGTACCTACATGAATGCATATAGCTGCCTTTCACTGAATCATTCCATTAAGGTCAATATTGTCTACTCAGACTGGCAGTGGCTCTCCAAGGTATCACATCACCACCTGATCCTTTTAACTGGAGATGCTGAAGACTGAACCTGGCACCTTCAGCATGCCTAGCAGATGCTCTACCACGGTCCCTCCCCTGTGGATAAGCTCTGGACTAAATGCTGCCATAGAAGAAGGCCTTCGCCTTCGAATTCTGCCCGGAAGCTGGAGGGACATGGGGTCGTTGCTCAAAACAAAATGGCAGTCTCAATGAACCCTGCTTCGATGCTAGAAAGTTTATGTCGCCGAACCATCTTTGCCAATCTCATGATTCCTTTTTATGTATACAATAAATAGTGTATTAAAGTAGAGCCCTTTTTATGATCTCATTCCGTGTCATCCTGGTAGGCACCTAGGAAGATGAATGGAAGTTAAACAGCGCCGAAACCCTTCTGTCGTATTTTTTCAAAAAAACCCAGACATCCTCTGAAATACAAAATAGAGCTATTACAGTATTGATCTGAGATATACCTAAAACCTCCACGCAAGCAGTTTTTTAAAAACAAAGATACAGCAAAGGCATTCCTTCCAGTCATTTGCAGTTCAAAGACCTCAGGCATGATTTATTAATATTTGCCTGAGCCTGAGAATTTTCATTTTGAATAAGGTTGTTTGGCTGGCTGCTGGTTTCTCAGCCAGGTGATGCGACGGACTTTGTGCGCGGAGATCAAAAACAGAAGCTCTAATAAGGAATGTTTCAAAAAAAACAGCAACTAAGAAAGGTACCGTCTGCTTTTTCTTACTTAAGCCCGGATCCATTTCTGCAGATCTCTCAGATCACAGGGAAGTTGGAAATGTAGGTCAGCTCTGTCAACCCGTTAGCAGGTCATTGTCTTTGATCACGAGGGGGGGAAAGCTGATAAGGGCAGCTGTCAGATATTGTTTTTATCGCTCTGGCAAAGTGTGGATCGGCAGCAGTGATTTGCAACCCTTTGAAAGTAGATAGCGAAATGGGGCTGCTTTATAAATGGTGTTTCAAGGAGTGGAACAGCTCTGGGGGAAGTGTCAAGAGCATCCCAAGAGCCAGAAGCTCTCACATTCCAGTTTTTTGTGTCATAACTCAGGTGTGGTTCTGCTTCCTCATGGGGACTCCATTCCAATGTAGGGGTATTAGCCCCAGTAGCCTAATGAATGAGGTACCTAATAAATAAGGCTCGGGGGGGGGGGGGCTGTGGCGCAGTGGAGGAGCATCTGCTTGGCATGCAGAAGGTCCCAGGTTCAATCCCCGGCATCTCCAGTTAAAAGATCTGGTGGCAGTTGGTGATGTGAAAGACCTCTACCTAAGACCCTGGAGAGTAGCTGCCAGTCCGAGTAGACAATACTGACTTCGATGGACCAAGGATCTGATTCAGTATAAGGCAGATTCATGTGTTCACCTGGCTCTTAAGGCAGGGATTGTGGGTTTAGGTTCTATCTGAGGTAAGCCTTTAAATCTAGAAATCAGGTAATCCCTATCCCATTCGGATTTCTTTATCCCACTAGCAAAAAAAACAGAACAAAACAGAATGGTGTTATACTGCCATGCAGATGATATACTTTCTTCTTGGCTGAAATGTGGGTCTACAAAGTGCTAGGAGGGAGGAAGATTAACTATTAAAGCACATGATCCTGTAACTGTGATGGGAACTGGCAGCCACTACAGGCACGAGGAGTCTCCTGTCCCCGTTGTGATTTGTTAACAGGCAAAACTACATATTTTTTAAAATATTTTTATTATTTCTCAAAGTAAAATACAAACATCCAAACTACAACATGATGTGTTGACAAAGTGAACACACTAAGGCAAAACTATGTATGACAATCTCATCTTCTTCCCTCCCTCATATGCAGGATTTTCTCTTCTGTCTTCTTTCTTGCTAAACAGCCCCCTTTCTCTATTTTCTTCTTTTTTTGTCTATGACTGTCCCACCCAATTGATACACACACACACAGCCCAGGGAATTGAGGGAAGAGACAAAATCACCTTCTTATACTCTGCGTTTGAAATGACACGCGAGATACTTTTGAAAGTTCAAAATAAACAAAATGTTTTCTCTGACTTGGAGGGGAAAAGGTCAGGTGGAATCAGGTGTAGGATATACGAGGTGAACAGATAATAAAACTGAGGTAACTTTCTAATCACACAAACACCAGATAATTTCTTTATACACAAACCAGGGATCACTCCTCTTTTGTAGAAGCTATTTCCCCTTTCAACTAGGCAGGGATCACTTCTCTTTACTAGAAGCTATTTCCCTTTTTTGCCTTGAATGAGAATCCTCCTTCCCAGTCCATAGTTAGTGCTTAACTGACTCTTCATCAACTGTCACTTCCCGTCATTCCTTAACTAGCCCCACAGTTAAGAATTCCATTCGAACAGCCTGTCACTCAAAGGTTCTCTGTTAGACATTAACCCACGACAGACTATCACACTATGAACCAGAACAGAGTGGAAGATCTTTGCTAGGTTTGAGTCTCTTTCTGATAACAAAAATGTATGCCCATGTTTCCAAATGCATTTGGGAAGGCGGTAGCAAATCTTATGCTTGCATACCTACAGAGTCTAGCTGACTCTTTTTTGAGATTCCAGGAGGTGTGTCTATGAATATTAGTTTATAGCTAATGTGTGTGTGTATTTCTTTAAATGTTTTGTTTGACTGCAGTAATGTAATGAGAATGATAGAGTGAGATAAGTGTGATGTGATTGGCTGATGACTGAGAGTGTGGGAGGAGAGATGTCTCTGAGGTGATTCTGAGACAGTATTCAGTGTTCTTGAAGAGAAGTGTGTGAAGTTTGGAGAGACAGCATTAATCTGTGTGACTATGAGAGTTGGCATCTATTCTTGTGAATAAGACAAACTGTTCAGCTTGGCTATAAGAGAGACAAACAGTTCAGCCTGTGTGGCTATATATATAAGCAAAACAGTTCAGCCTGTGTGCCTGTATATGAGAGAGAGAGAGAGAGATAAGCCTATCAAAGTGGAGTTTTGGAGTCTGAGAGACACCAAGCCTTACCAGTTATATTTACAAGTTCCTTTCTTCAGCAACAGTTCAAAATAACCAGAAACCTATTTTGTTCTTTTAAAAATAAATCATTACTTGTTTAAACTTATCCCAGAATTCAGAATGGTACTTCCTCAGGGCCACATAGTACTCTGAAGCAGCCCAGACACTGGGTCATTCTACCAAATTAGAGAGAGTTGGAATTTTTAATTCCTGGTGGCAGTAGAAATCTACCAAGTTCAGGTACACAGAGTGTGTTTTAAAGGAGTCTCCCCAATAGTAAGCTTGTCACAGTAGCAATGCGTGTTTTGATATCAGAATTGTAGATATACAGTTTAATTTCCTCTTATGGCCCCTTTTTTCATTTTTTGTCATTTTCTAGTGGAAGTTATCCTTAGCCTTATTCAAGCGAGTGTTCAAGGACAAGTAGCAAATTTCTTCATGAAGGCTGACAGTACAGGGTATCACTAGAACTTGAAGGCATCAAATGAAACTGATGGGCTGTAGGTTCAAGACTGACAAACATAAATGTTATTGTTTTTGTTATTGTAGCTATTATTATTAATTTGATTTATTAATAGCCCCATCCCAGTTTGTGCCGGCTCTGGAAGATGTACAGCAGAGGCACAGAACCATAAAACGAATGTACAGAACATTAAAAATTCAAATATAACAAAATTATAATGACAAATTGAAGAAGACCAGGTTAAAAGAAGTCCCAGATGGTGTCCTTAAAAATGCTACTTTACACAGAGAGTGATTAAAATGTGGTATTTGCTGTCACAGAATGGCCACCGGAACTAATAGCTTTCAAAGGGGATTAGATAGAGTCATGCAGGCGAGGTCTATCAGTGGCTACTAGCCATGGTGACTGAGGGGAACCTCCACATTCAGCAGCACTAAACCTCTGAATCCCAGAGCCAGGAGGCAACATCAGGGGAAGGCCTTAGCCTCTGTGCCCTGTAGTTGGCCCTCCAGAGAAACTGGGTGGCCACTGTGTGAGACGGGATGCTAGACTAGATGGACCTTCACTGGTCTGATCCAGCAGGGCTCTTCTTATGTTCTTTTTTTTTTTTTTGTAAAGAATTTTTTTTATTTTTCAAAAAAGAGCATCAAAAATAATACATTTACCTTATACAAATCCCTTTTTCCATATTGTATAATATTTTGTTCCATTTGTACATTCTGTTTTTATCTTGTATTGGTGGTTTCCCACCACATCTGAAGCATAACACATTTTCCATTTTATTCAAAATAGTAATACTTATATCTATGTTTCATTTCTGGTAACGGTTATATATCTTTAAAATACTTATACATCAAATCTTATTTTCTATACTCTTATGTAATTCTAAATAAAAACAGCTTCATTGTCTAATTTTTACTAATACATTCATATATTATATTTCTATCCCTTTATGCTATTATAACCATGTATAAATGTAGTTTTTCATATCCCAATATTTTTCAACATATTCTTTCAAATCCTTCCAGTCTTCTAGAAAGGTCTCTGAGTACTGATTATTCAATTTTCTAGTCCATTTATCCATTTCAGCCATATATAACAATTTTTTCAACCATTCCCACACCTCTGGTATTTTTTCATTTTTCCAATTTTGTGCATACACCATTCTTGCTGTTGTTATCATGTACCATATTATTGTCCTTTTCTTTACATTTATCTCTTCTAGTTTAAGTCCAAGCAATAACATTTCAGGCAACTTCTTAAATGTACATTTCAAGATTTTTTCCATTTCTGCATGTATTTTTGTCCAATAAATCTTTGCTTTATCACAAGTCCACCACATATGATAAAAAGAACCTTCTTTCTTTTTACACTTCCAACATTTGTTAGACATATTCTGACCAATATTTGCAATTTTTTTGGTGTCATATACCATCTATACATCATTTTAAAACAATTTTCTTTTAAGTTATAACACGTAGATATACCCATAGCATTTTTCCATAAAAATTCCCAAGATTCCATTTCAATGTCTTTGTTAAAGTTTATCGCCCATTTTACCATTTGTTCTTTTACCATTTCATCTGCATTAAATCATTTTAACAGGACTTTATACATTTTAGCAGTCATTTTTTTCCCACCTTCCTCCCAAACTTGTTCTATTTCATTGTTTTTTCCCCTAAAACCGTGTTTTTTATCACTTCTATACATATCATATATTTGTCTATATCTTAACCAACCATAATCAAAGTCTATCTGATGCTGCTCCTTCAGTTTTAAGTCTTTACCATGTCTTGTTAATAAGTCTCTATACTTCAACCAATCTTGTCCTTTATACCTTGATGTTGGATGTAAGACTTCTGCGGGTACAATCCACGTAGGTATTTCTTCTGGAAAAAAGTTTTTATATCTTGTCCACGTATCCATTAGTGTTCTTCTCAAATAATGATGTTTAAACATATTGTCCATTTTTGTTTTGCCATAATACAAATATGCATGCCACCCAAATCTACAATCATGACCTTCCAGGGACAATAACTTTCTATCTTGTAACATAGTCCATGTCCCTACCCAGGTCAAACATATTGCATCATGGTGTAACCTTAGATTTGGTAGTTGAAACCCTCCTCTTTCTTTGGCATCACACATTATTTTCATCTTAATTCTTGGTTTTTTCCCTCCCCACACAAATTTAGACAGCTCCTTCTGCCAACATTTAAATGTTTTTACATCTTTCACAATTGGAATAGTTTGAAACAAAAACATTAATCGTGGTAACACGTTCATCTTAACCACTGCAATTCTACCCAGCAATGACAAATTCAATACATTCCATTTTTTAATATCCTGCATAATTTGCAACCATAATTTTTCATAATTATTTTTATAAAGATCAATATTTTTCATTGTTAGGTTTACACCTAGATATTTTGTCTTTTTCACCACCTCACATTCTATAAGTTTTTGTAACTCGTTTTGTTTCTCCTTTGACATATTTTTGCACATTACTTCCGATTTGTTCTTGTTTACATAAAATCCTGCTAAGTCACCAAACTCTTTTACTCTCTGTAACAAATATGGTAGTGTGGACAAGGGGTCTTCCACTATAAACATCACATCATCTGCAAAGGCCCTATATTTAAAAGAAAAACCTTTAGTTGTTAAGCCTTTAATATCTTTGTCTTCCTTCACATTTAGCAGTAGAACTTCTAAAATCCAAATAAATAGCAGCGGTGAAAGTGGGCATCCTTGTCTTGTTCCTTTTTCAACTTTAAAATCATCTGTCTTTTCGGTATTAATTATTAAAAAGGATTTCTGTTCTTTATATATTGCTTTAATGAGGTTAAGCATATATTCACCAATCTCAAGATGTTCTAAAACTTCAAACATAAAATCCCAGTTTAAATTATCAAACGCTTTCTCCGCATCTAAAAAGAAAAAGCCCACTTCCTTTTCAGGGTTTCTTATGTTCTTATCAGGGGGTGGCCTCGGCCTCTGTGCTATGTTGTTGGCCCTCCAGAGGAACTGCTTGGCCACTGTGTGAGTCAGGATGCTGGACTAGATGGACCACTGGTCTGATCCAGCAGAGCTCTTCTTATGTTCTTATGGCTACTGCAGCCTTTTGAAAAGGTGCACGACTATGAAAACAATCCGCCAGAAAAATCACTTACACTAGAATTCAGTACAAACATCAACCTGGGGAGTCAGGGAAATGGACCACTGTCAAATACCAGGCAGGGCAGGAGTCCACAGTAGACCACAAATAGTCAGCCATGGAGGCAGAACAAGAAGGTACAGTTTGAGAAGCTGTCTTATGATGGGTCAGACCATTCATCCATCAAGGCCAATCTTGTCTAATAGCAGAGGCTCTCCGGGGTCTTAGGTAGGGTTGCCATCCTCCGGGGGTAGTAGGCAAGCTTCCGCCCTTGTGCTGCAGGCCCCGCTGCTCCTCTTCACTCCACTGGGAGCAAGGGGCAGGGCAAGAAGTCACATTGCACCGTGACACTCTAAGAATTCACACATCTCTATGGTGGAAAACCATAAAGAAGAGCAAACTCCTAGAGTGTCACTTTAAGGTACAAACCAGAAGTGATGTCATGTGTCCTCACACAACTTTGCTGCCCAATCCTTCTAAGCTTCTAGTCAACCCTTGTCTCAGGTTAAGATTATTTACTATTGGTCTACTATTGCTTTAACTGGACATGCCAAAGATTGAACTTGGGAGCTTCTGCAGGCAAAGCAGGTGTCCTGCCATTCAGCCACAGCCCCTCCCTTAATCAAAACGCATGAAGCTGCCTCAGGTCATTGGTCTATGAAAGTCAGTGTGTAATTTTTTTGTACTCGGAGGTGTCAGCAATTAAAACTGGGACTTCCAGCTTGCAAACCAGAAGTTCTTCCACTAATCCGCGGCCTCTCCACCTGACTGACACAGCTTTGTTAAAGGAATAAATGTTATGTTATTCAGGTGGAACCCATGGTAGGGCCACAAAATTGAAACAACTGAAAAGGACTGTGGTTTTCCTTACATTGGCTGATTCTGCACTGACTTTTCCCTCCATTGTTTTACAAAACCCACATTGAAACAGAAATTCCCCTCTGCATTGCATGCTGGTTTCACTTCCGTTGATTATCGGTTTTTATGGTAGCTTCCGCACTCCATGCCACTTTCGAGTTCTTTGATCTTTGGATTTTATTGTACCTTCTGCATAGATTTATGACTGTTTTATGGCCATTCAGGGGTGACTTTGCAGTTAGTATAGCATTGCCCCAAGGTATTTAAATGTGGTTTTGAGCTGCACTTTTTCCTCCCAGTTGAGAAAATGTGGAGTGAATGCTAGATACAGAATCTGCCATTCTCAACAAGAGTCTTCACCGTTATTGCTTTCGAAAAATTCTGGCCATTCCTTGCTAGAGATACTAGCAGATGACTACATTTACCAGGATCCTTTGGGCATGGGTCATTCATGCTGAAGAGGATTGAAACTGGTTTGAATTTGTAAAGTAGACTTGTTTTCTACCTTTGGCCAGCATTTACCACAAATAATGGTGTACACTGCAAACAACAGTGCCTTCACCATGCTGTTCAATCTTCTGAGAAAGCTATTAGGAGTCCTTGCTTCAGCTTTTAAGGGAGGAGAACAACCGCCATCTAAGTAATCTAAGTGAACAAAATACAATGTAATGATATATCTAGGGATGGGCACGAACCCTGTGATGAGGCAAAATTCGTGCTGAATTCTGGCCAGATCAGGGCTTGGGAGTCAACGTTCAGCACGCATGTGGTTTCCGAATAAATCTCTGAGGTTTTGGGCACGGTTCGGGGCAACTCGGAAAACGAAACCCAACCAGAAACTCTAGTGCGAAAATGCTAGACAATGGTGGGGGTGGTGTTTTTGAGCATCGGACACACAAATAGGAACCCTCCAAAGCTTGACAGGCGCTGCTGCCTGCCAATAAGAGAGTTCTCATTCATTCCAATGGGACTCAGATCTATATAAGAGTAGGACAAGTGCGCATTCCCTTTATTGGTGTTGTGGTTTGGGATGGAGAGGTGAAAGAATTTTGGTCTCAGGGAGTGACTTGGGGTGATCTGAGTGCTCAGCTCTGTCAGCAAAAGCCTTGAGTAGGTCTTTTCTCTCCCAGATTGATCTTGGAGAAAGGGGTGTGTTTGTGTGTGCACGTGTGCTGCATTTTAGCAGAATCCACTAACACAAAGTCTGGTAATACACCAGCAAACGTCTTCAGACAAAAGCTGAAGAGGGGCCGTGGCTCAGTGGAAGAGCCTCTGTTTGGCATACAGAAGATCACAGGTTCAATCCCTGGCATCTCCAGCTAAAAGGACTAGGCAGTAGGTCCTGTATTTGAAATTGTGGACAGCCACTGCCAGTCCAAGGCCGAGGACAGACTGGCAATCTGAAGCGGGGCAGGCACGCTTCGCAAACGGAGGAAAGGAGCCCGTTCAGACATGCGCATCTGCCCATCGGCTCCGTTGCATACTTACCCGTCTCCCAGCCGCTTTCCTTCCGCTTTACCCGGACACCGGGTAAAACCGGTGTTCAGGGGCCTTCCTCCGCATGCCTCCCGCTTCCAAACAGTGTGAACTGGAAGAAGCGGGAGGCATCCGAAGGAAGTGTGAACGCACCGGCAAAAAGTTTTGCGCATATGCAAATATGCAAATATGCAAATATGCAAATATGCGCATATGCAAATGTGCGCATATGCGCATATGCGAAAAACATCAAAGGAAAACAAAAAAAGTGCAGCGGCACGGGCGAGCCCCGCGCGCTGGCTATGCGGCAGTCTGAACTCTCCGTGGCAGTCTGAATGCTCCGTATCGCCGCTGATCCGCATTGCTCTGGCCAGTGTGAACGGCCAGCTCCGTGAGTTTTTTCCCCCGCTCCAGTTCCCTCCGCTTTGCCTCCGCTTCAGATTGCCAGTCTGTCTTCGGCCCAAGTAGACAATACCGACCTTGGTGGATCAATCGTCTGATTCAGTATGGTCCTTTCTGCACTTGGATCTCATCCCTGGTTTTATCAGAGTTCCACTTGCAACACAATACCTTGCATTTATCCCTGGTTATATCAGCATCCGTTTACCCGGGGACAAGTGTGGGGTGAAACCAGGGTGACCGTAATGTAATGTGGAAAGAAAAAATACCCCAAGATAATTACAGGGGTGAACTCAAGTGTAGTGTAGAATGTAAAAAATAACCTGAGATAATTACAGGGATGAACTTGCATGTAGTGTAGAATGTAAGTTCGGGGACAGGATTGAACCAGGATTTAAGGTCTATTGCAGAAAGGACCTATAAGGCAGCTTCATGCGTGAAAACAAGATGGACCTCCAAGACTTCCAGCATCTCAACAGCCCTGCTTATAATACTGCAAATACTGAAGGCAAGTAATGACATGTTGATCCTACGGTACGCATCCATGGGCCAAGATATATAGAGCCAATATTTCACTCTGAAGAAAGGGTTTATTTCCAGCAGTAAATATGATGTTTGTGAAATGGGGAAGAGGCTATTTCAAAGCTGTTACAAGACCACTGAATAACTGAATTATTACTCATTGGTGGCCAATGGAATTTGTTACCTGTAAGATTCCAGTGCCTTGAATCAAAGTAATTACTCTCGCTGTGTCACAAAGGTAAAATAATGGCAGGAAGCTGCCCGTGATGAAAAGGCAATCACAAAGGGAGGGGGGGAGTTTTGGTGGAATAATAGCCCCAGCAAAGTAGCCTTCAGGCCTCCTCCTTGGTTACTTCATTATATGGCTAAATAGCTCATTCCATTTTGCTTCACTGGAGTGACAAATAAAAGAACTGGAAGCTTCATCTCTGGAGAAACGAGCGTGCCACGCTTAATGGAAAATAATGTATCAGTCGTCATTTTTATGTCCACGCACGTGCCATATAACATGAGGGCTGACAGATTTTATTACAGCATCCTTTAAGGGGGGGGTGTCTTAATTGTTAGCTCATAATTTAAAAGGAAATCACTCCTTGGGGGTGCCCCCACATCTTGCTCTGGGTTCTCGAGAAAAGAGGGGAGTGCGACTTGGGGAGGAGGGCTGAACAATCAGTATGATCACAAACACAACTGTAATTTACTTAAGGGAAATGGTTGCCACTCAAGGGGGTTGAGGCTGTTAGCTTATACAAGTGGAGGGCCCGTGAGACAGGGAAGAAGAAGAAGAAGAAGAAGAGATTGGATTTATACCCCGCCCTTCACTTGGAGTCTCAGAGCGGCTTATAAACTCCTTTCCCTTCCCCTCCCCACAACAGACACCCTGGGAGGTAGGTGAGGCTGAGAGAGGTCTTTCAAGAGCTGCCCTTGAGAGAATAGGTCTGACAAAATTATGGCTTGCCCAAGGTCATCCAGCAGCTGCAAGCGGAGGCGTGGGGAATCAAACCCACACACTTAATCACTGCACCAAACTGCCAGCCTCCAGAACACTATGCCCAGCTTGAATTATGAAGCAAACCATTTGGGAGTGATAGGAGGCAGTGGTGTTCCATTATTTAATATGCCCTTCTGATAAGTGGTATCTGACCAAATTAATTGAACCTTGTCAGCTCTTGAAAAAGGGTCTTCTTGAAATGGTCTTTATTGATTTGCTCAGCTGATAATAGATTTCTGCTTGAAGTCCCTGTTCTAAGCAGCACAGGAGATCTACCTGGAGATTGTGCATGCAGAGAAGAGAGAGAGAGAGGTATTGGATTTATACCCCGCCCTTCACTACCCAAATAAGTCTCAGAGCGGTTCACAATCTCCTTTTTCTTCCCCTCCCCACAACAGACACCCTGTGAGGTAGGTGGGGCTGAGAGAGCTCTCCCAAGAACTGTCCTTGAGAGAACAGCTCTGAAAGAACTTATGACTGACCCAAGGTCAGACCAGCAGCTGCATGTGGAGGAGTGGGGAATCAAACCCTGTTTGCCCAGATTAGAGTCCGCACTACAGGAGGACTTCAGCTTGTATATTGCGTATTACGTACTCATCATTAGGTGGTCCTTAAACTGTTGACGCCAATTGCTTTTGGGATTGTTCATGCTTTGTATAATATGTTCTGATACCTTCTGCCTTATATGTTTATAAATTCTATTGAATCCCTATTATTAATTCACCATGTGTTGGATTAAATTGTTTTATTATCACATATGCAATATATTGTTCGTTAGCTTGTTTCACAGTGTTCTTACAGTTTTTTTATATCATCTAACTGTGACCCCCAGTTGTATTTTGTCTTAGCCTCCAGGTGGTACCTGGAGATCCCCCGGAATTACGGCTCATCTCCACACTACAGAGATCAGTTCCCCTGGAGGAAATGGATGCTTTGGAGGGCGGACTCTGAGGCATTGTACCCCACTGAGGTCCCTCCCCTCCCCAGGTTCCATCCTCAAATTTCCAGGAGTTTCCCAACCTGGATTTGGCAACCTCACCTAAAGCTCTCCCCACAAGATACTATCAGTTTCAATTGTCCCAAATCGAGCAGGTCAATTTAGCCATTTTCCCTTGTGCTTTCTTCCCTCAGCTGATGCTCAATTTGTGTCAGCAGACTGTAACTCTTGAAGCATGTTCAGTCATCTTGAGCTTATTTTTTACTGCTGAGGGACATTTTTTAAATTGAAAAAGTAACATTTTCCTGTATATCTAGGGAGTCCTTTGAGTGTGCTGCCATCTTGTCTGTGAGATGTTTTCACTACGCTGCTGACAGAATTCTGCTATTAGAGGGAACAGCTTGGGGCCCCATGAGGAATCATAGGGAGATGGGGGATAAATGACTGGAAAATTCCCTAACACATAATCTTTCCCTCCAGAATACTGAAAACTCTTAACAGTCTGCGGGTCATTAATGTTGACGAAGTCTGAAACCGGTTGGAATTTGTAATGTAGATACTCTCTTCATCTTCAGTCAGTGTTTACCACAAATAACGGTGTACACTGGAAACAAGAATGCTTTCATCATACTTTTATTTCTTTATTTTATTTATTTTTTGAAATTTGTATCCCGCCCTCCTCGCCAAACGGCGGGCTCAGGGCGGCTAACAACAGCCATTGTGGCACAATACATTATTTGGTTAAAAATTAGACAAATATAAAACATCCTGTCACATAACATATAGATGGCCTTACTTCAGTGCAATCATCAAACAGCAATCAAGCATATCCCCATATCTGCTCAAACATTGGCAGCCAAAAATCAGGCCAGGGCCAGATGTAAACACTGTGGGCGGCCCCTATTTGAAAGCCTGGCGGAAGAGCTCCGTCTTGCAGGCCCTGCGGAATTGTAATAGATGTTATCCGGGAGCTCATTCCACCAGTAAGGGGCCGCCACAGAAAATGCCCTGGCCCCTGTAGCTACCAAGCGGGCCTCCCTCGGCCCTGGGACGGTCAGGCGGTTTTGGGATCCGGATCGAAGCGCTCTCTGGGGAATATATGGTGAGAGGCGGTCCTTCAAGTAAGTAGGTCCTCGGCCATATAGAGCTTTATAGGTAAGTACCAGCACCTTGAACCTTTTCAGCTCTCTGTAAAAGCTCTTAGGTTTACGGACTCTAGCTTTTAAGAGGAACAACCCTCACAATACAACAGCAGTCACCTGCACAGTTTTTTTTAAAAAAATCTACCTTCTCTTCTTCTTTTTCTTTTTCATTTGAAAAAGTGTGCCTGCACAAGAAAGCTCATACCTTGAATAAACCTTTGATGGTCTTAAAGGTGCCACTGGACTCTAAATTTGTTTCACCACCTCTTTGGTAAAGGATAATGAGAATTTTGTTTCTATCATGACAGAGAGAGACCTTAAGGAGGGGAAAAAACAGTCCTTTCAGCTTTGCTGTGGTTGTCGGTGCTTTGATTCCCTGGAGAACATCAATACCTAGATGTTCCAGTCTGTATTTTTATTTCCTCTTCTCACTGATTAATACTGGGGGTTTTCTGCAGAATCGGAACTGCGCAAGAGCAAAGGGGTCTTTAGCAGGAAATTCCCGAAGACGCATAGTTGGCTCAGATTGAAGAAGATATAGCTAAGAAACCCAGTTATATGCAAGTGACTGCTAAACTGAATGCTGACAGGAACAGAGAAAGAGATCATGGCTGGTAGGCAGAGGGGGCTCATGTTAGTGGATAGGCCCGTTTTCACTTAGTAGGGACCTGAGAGGTCCGAGTTCATATGAGTGATTTGTGCATCCCTATCCATAAATTAGGGTCGCGGTGGCTCAGAGGTTAATATGCTGAGCTGCAGACCAGAAGGTCGGTAGCTCAGCAGTTCGGGACCTGAGTGCCAAATGATGGAGTGATCTCCTGTCTCTGGCCCCAGCTCCTGCCAACCTAGCGGTTCGAAAGCAAGAAATTACAAGTAGATAAATAGGTGCCACTTCGGTGGGAAGGTAACAGCATTCCGTGTGCCTCAGCATTTAGCCATGCCGGCCACATGACCACGGAGAAGTCTTCAGACAGCGCTGGTTCTTTGGCTTGGAAACGGAGATGAGCACCACCCCCTAGAGTCGGATTCGACTACCTTTATCCATAAATTACAAACAAAACTGTATCAAAGTATCTGGTCTCTATCCCCCAGGAGCTTGCATAGGAAGATACTGATCAACCATTGGCATCAGTGGGCATTGAAATGTTGCCCTCAGTGACAGTAGGGCAGGGCCAGAAAGGGAGAGGATACGGCTCAGTGGCAGAGCATCTGCTCGGCATGCAGAAGGTCCCAGGTTCAATCCCCAGTGGAAATGCTCAGGGAGTAAATGATGCAAAAGACCTCTGCATGAGAGTTGCTGCTACTCTGAGTAGACAATACTGGCCTCAGTTGATTCTGCATAAGAAGAAGAAGAAGAGATTGGATTTATACCCCGCCCTCCACTCCCCAAGGGAGTCTCAGAGCGGCTTACAAACTCCTTTTCCCTTCCCCTCCCCACAACAGACACCCTGTGAGGTGGGTGGGGCTGAGAGAGCTCTTTCCCAAGCTGTCCTTGAGAGAACAGCTGGTACAGAGCTATGGCTTGCCCAAGGTCATCCAGCCAGGTGCAAGTGGAGGAGTGGGGAATCAAACCCGGTTCTCCCAGATTAGAGTCCACGCACTTAACCATTACACCAATAAGGCACCTGTTCCGATAAAGAAGCAACAGGATAGCATGGTAGAACATTTGCTTTGATTTAAATTATGATGGACTGCTTTTCATTGCAAAAATGCAAACGAAACAAAAAAAATTCATCTAGGGTTGACGTATATCCCCCTCCAAAAAACAAAAACATTGCGTAGTAATGTAGATGAAATGAATATTTTTAAAATATATATTTTTATTCGTAACATAATAACTCTATTTCCCGGACAGCCTGAAAACACATTATTTTCTTGCAAATTGCCATCCTGGATCTAATTTATGGTGAAATACATTTTGCCATGTAGGAAGAGAAGAGCAAACTTTCTTCTTGTGCTCACATTAATCCCTTCATTACTTTGCACTGTTTTCCGGCTTGCTCCCTGGAGAGCGGCTTCATATATCTTGAGTCAGAAAAGAATACATCTCTTTGATTTTGAATCCTCTGGTAATTGCAAAGGGCAGCTCCCATGTATTGGAGTTGTAGCCTGTCACTGAATTAACGTTACCGGTGCATCTTAATGAGGCTGCTGGTGACCTGGGGAAAAAGAACTGCCCTTCAGCATTTTTACAAGCTGAGCTTTAAAACAGGGACCAACAGTCTAAGGCTGCCAAGCCTGTGACTGGCAATCATGGGCAGATCTGAGAGTGGGGCATGGTGAGTTAGAGTGTCATGCGAAACTCTATGAATTCCATCAAATCTCTATGGTTAGAACCACAGAGACTGGGGAAATTCCTAGAGCGTCGCGACCACAGCAACAGGAAGTGACATCACTCTGTCCACTGCAAAAGCGGGGAGAGGCAGTAAGGGTAGGAGGCTGTTACGGGCAACCTAGCAAGCCTAATATAGGCATGAACAGTGGGATTACATTTTATACTGGTGAATATGTATTTTTCATACATGTTAGAAACATAGCACATTACTTTGGCACTAATGGTCATAGATTTTCCCTGCTTTCTCCTCACTTCCACCCCAGCAGCCATTTTTAATCTGACAGAAAAAGTTATAGAAGGAGGAGGAGGAGGAGGAGAGATTGGATTTATACCCCACCCTTCACTACCCAAAGGAGTCTGAAAGGGGCTTACAATCTCCTTTCTCTTCCCCTCTCCACCACAGACACCTTTATGAGGTAGATGGGGCTGAGAGAGCACTTTAGAGATTTAAAAATGCCCTGGAGATGACTACTCTGAAAGAACTGTGGCTTGCCCCAGGTCATCCAGCAGCTGCATGGGGAGGCATGGGGAAATCAAACCCGGTTCTCCCAGATTAGAGTCCGCACTCCTAACCACTACACCAAACTGGCTGCAGTTTGGCGGCAGTTAGGATGCAGACCTTGGGGCTAGGGGTTGACAGTGTCCAGGTGAGGGCTAGAGTTCTCCTAGAATCACAACTGATCTCCAAGCTATAAAGATCAGTTTCCGAAAAGAAAATGGCAGCATTGGAAGCTGGAATTTATGACAGCACATTTATGGTTATATATCTATACAGGGCTATTTTTGGGCAGGAACACACAGGAACAGAGTTCCGGCTGGCTCCTGAGTTGGCCACACCCAGCAGGAACTCATTAGCATAATAGGCCACACCCAACAGCAGATACTCATTAAGATTGGCTACATTTGGGGTATGTGGCCTAACATGCAAATTAATTCCTGCTACAAAAAAAGCCCTGGGTTTTGACAACAAACAAGGTAAACAGAATAAGAAGCAAAAGGTGGGTGTGGCTGGATGACCACTCTTCTGGTAACATGGGGGTGTGGCCTAATATGCTAATGAGTTTCTGCTGTTGGGTGTGGCCTATTATGCTAACGAGTTTTTTCTACAAAAAAAGCCCTGTATCTATACATTCAGTGGAAGTCTTGGATAGGCCCAGCTCCCTTTTTTGGAGTTTCTGCTTGTTGATTTCAACAACCTCCAGGTGGTGGCTGGAGCTCTTCCACTATTATAACTGATCTCCAGGCGATAGAGATCAGTTCCCCTGGAGAAAAGGGCTGCTTTGGAAGGTGGATTCTATGGCATTTATGCCCCAGTGAAGTCCTTCCCCCTACTCAAACCCCACCCTCCTTGGGATCCGCCTCAAAATCTCCAGTTATTTCCCAACCCGGAGCTGGCGACACTATGGACCATCACTGAGCTGTGGCCCACCAGACATAGTTGCATGTGGAGGCTGCCTTTCCACGGTTCTTGGCAACCCGGTTTCACTTGACGTTGTTGCCGGACTATCTATGGCCTAACCGAAGCTGTGCCTGAAGTCCTTTCTGTTGATAATTGAGTGGGTCGGTAGGTTTGCCAGCATCCTGACTGGAGACCACCACCACCCCAAGAATTACAACTGATTTCCAGACTACACAGACAATTCCCCCTGGAGAAAACAGCTGTTTTGGGCAGGTGGGCTCTCTGGTGTTATACCCCACAGAGGTCTTTCCCTTCCCCAAAGCACGCCTCCCCCAGGATTCAATCCAAATCTACAGGAATTTCCCAACCTGGAGCTGGCAACCCTGTGTTGGAGAGGAGCCCAGAAGGAGCCCGTATTAAACTGGGACTGAACTCCGGAAAGGGCTGGGCACAGCTCATCATGAGCTCTGGAAGGAGGAGGAGGAGGAGATACCCCACTTTCCTCTACCCTAAGGGAACTCAAAATGACTAGCACTCTTCTTCCCTTCCTCTCCCCACACAATGGGCCCCTTGTGAGGCAGGTGGCGCTGAGAGAGTCCTGAGAGATAAACAGTGACTGGCCCAAGGTTCCCCAGCAGGCCTCGTGTGTCTCAAAGTGGCTAGCAATCCCCTTCCCTTCCTCTCCCCACAGCAGGCCCCTTGTGAGGCAGGTGGGGCTGAGAGAGTCCTGAGTAGGGTTGCCAAGTCTTCTTTACTTACCGGCGGGGGGGAGTCCTCCGTCGTCCAGGAGCTTCCTGGGCATGAGCGCAAAGCGCGTGCGCCCGGCAACGTTGCCCGGCAGTGACGTCAGCACGTTGGGGGCGTTGCCAGGGTGACGCTCTGGCAATCGCCTTAAAACTCTATGGTATCATAGAGTTTTGGGGCGATTGCCAGAGCGTCGCCCTGGCAACGCCCCCAACGTACTGACATCACTGCCAGGTGACGTCATTACGTTGGGGAAGGGGGGTGGGGTTCCCCCTGCCGGCCGAATGCTGGCTGGTGGATCGGGAACCCCTGTAGTGGGGGATCCCCTGCCCCCTGGGCTGACTTGGCAGCCCTAGTCCTGAGAGATAAACGGTGACTGGCCCAAGGTCACCCAGCAGGCTTCATGTAGTTCTCCAGGTTCGAGTCCACTGCTCTTAACCACGGCACCACACCGGCTCCCTGTTGGCATCTCTCTCTGTCTCTTTCTCTCTCTGATCAGCCCCATCACGAACCCAGACTAGACTCATAACAGGGTACCAATGTATTCAGGCGTTAATATCATCAAATTCCCTGGTACTGGAAATCCAGGCTATCAGATTTTTTAAAAGGCAGTATGAAAGAAGCGTTCATGATTTCAATTAACTGGAGTTGTGCCTTCAAGATCCCTTTGCAAATTAGACACACTCAGAACCGAAAAGGGCCCCTGGAGTGAATTCATAATTCTCGGCGGCAGAAAGGCCAGGCTCATCCGAGGGAGTTAGCGAGAATTCCTCAGCTAATGAAATTTTATATGAGGTGTTCTCTCTGTTTAACTAATACACCAGTTTATGCTCCTGGAAGCGGCCAAGGGAATTCGCAGATGTCGGTGGCAGCTCGGCCAGAAGACAGGAAAGAAATTGATTTCTTTATGTCACATGAAAACAAATAGCTTCACAGGAAGTCACTTGGTATGGGAGGAATTCCCACATGTTTAAGCTGAGCAATTCAAATGGAGAGCGAGGCATTGTTTCTGTACTTTTACCCGCATGGCCGGTATCAGCTCGGCATAGAACCAATTTTGTTCTAGATTTTTTTCAACAGTGCTTGGTATGATTTATAATTGGAAGCAGATAAGTAGACATAAGAGATAATTGTAAACAAAACAAAACAGAAGGGTTACCTAGTCCTGAAGGACCACCTGATTTTTGTCTCACAAATTCTGGTGCCTGGGTGGGCCAAGAGAGACATAGGCAGTAGGGCTGCCAAGTCCCCCAGTAGGGCGGGGGAAACACTGATTTTTAGTGCTTACCTCCCGCTTTTCCAAAGTTGCCCACCCGGGGGTCAAAATGGCTGCCTTAAAAGGGAAATGTCTGCAGAGAGCCTGCCCTGCAGTAAAAAGCCTCAACAGACATTTCCCCTTTAAGAAGTCAGCAAGAGAGCTTCCACAGCAAGAGAGGTCCGCCCAGAGGGACTGAAGGAGCTGCTTTTGCATGTGGCTGGCAAGGTGAGTTTCTCTTCCAGCTCTTTTCATTCTCTCTCCCTCTTTCTTTTTTCTGTCTGTCTGTCTGTCTCTCTCTCTCTCTCTCTCTCTCTGTCCCCATCCAGCAGAGGTCTATCAGTGGCTATTATAGCCACAAGGTCTAAATGGAAGTAAGTGCCTCTGCCAGTTTTTTTTCCCTTCTCTCTCTCCCTCTTTCTTTTTTCTGTCTGTCTGTCTCTCTCTGTCCCCATCCAGCAGAGGTCTATCAGTGGCTATTATTAGCCACAAGGTCTAAATGGAACCCTTTGTCTGGGGCAGTGATGCTCTGCATTCTTGGTGCTTGGGGGGCAACAGTGGGAGGGCTTCTGGAGTTCTGGCCCCGCTGCTGGACCTCCTGAGGGCACCTGGTATTTTTGGCCACTGTTGTGACACAGAGTGTTGGACTGGATGGGCCGATCCACTGTGGCTTCTCTCCTGTTCTTATGATATGAAAATCATATTTAGCACTTGTGTAGCACTTAGTGCTTCATATTCTGCCGAGATGAGGAAGGATTCAGTAGGGCCGTTGCTCAGTGATAGAGCATCTGCTTGATATGCAGGAGGTATCAGCCTCTTCAGCTAAAAAAGGATCAGGTAATAGGTGACATTAAAGATCTCAGCCTGAGACCCTGGAGAGCCACTACCAGTCTGAGTAGTCAATACTGACCTTGATGGACCAATGGCCTGATTCAGTATTAGGAAACTTCATGAGTTCATGTGTCAGCATGTGGAAGCAACATCACAGGATGTGACATCACAAAATGATGTCACTTCCTTTCTCCTGGCTCCACCCCCAAAGTCTCCTGGCTCCACCCCCAAAGTCCCCAGATATTTCCCAAGTTGGACTTGGCAGCCCTAATAGGCAGGGCAAATTAAGTGGCAGAGTCCAGTGGGGGTAGAAGCAACATCTGAAGGAGGAGGAGGAGGAGATTGGATTTATAGCCCACCCTTCACTTGGAGTCTCAGAGTGGCTTACAAATTCCTTTCCCTCCCCCACAACAGACACCCTGTGAGATAGGTGGGGCTGAGGGAGCTCTTTCCAGAATTGTCCTTGAGGAAACAGCTCTGACAGAACTTTGGCTTGCCCAAGGTCATCCAGCAGCTGCAGGTGGAGGCGTGGGGAATCAAACCCGGTTCTCCCAGATTAGAGTCCACGCACTTAACTACGACACCAAACTGGCATATGAAGAGCTGGAGCTTTGATTCCAGTGCAGGAAGGTACACGGGTGGGGGGTAAAGAAGTAGTGTTGCCAGGAAGTACAGCCCTTACAGGAAGTTCTGACCATGGAGTTCCTGGAGATTCCTAGAGCCAGTTTGGTCTAGTGGTTAAGTGCATGGACTCTAATCTGGTAGAACAAGGTTTGATTCCCCACTCCTCCACATGCAGCAGTTTGTAAGCTGCTCTAAGACTCTGAGTGAAGGGCAGGGTATAAATCCAATCTCTTCTCTTCTCTTGTCTTCTAGAGCTACCCAGAGGTGACAAGGGTCACTCTAGGAATTGCCAGGAACTCTATGGTCAGAACTTCCTACAAGTAGATATGGCCTTATTTTTCTTTTTTAATTTTTCTCCCTTGGATGATTGCACACACCCCTTGGCCCCATATTCTGTCCCCCCAATCAGGTGAGCATCAGTGGGTAAGGGCAACAATTACCCAGAGGTCTACTGTCATAACTGGGCAAATGAGAACCCTAGCAAGAGTACCTCCCCCTCACACACCACAGCTGTCATTAGGCAACTCCCTAACTCTGAGCCGTGTTGGCCTGGCATAAGCCTATCCTGCATGGCACCCCTCTTCCTTTGCTTGCTCATGGCTCAGTAGCTCTCCCCTGAGAGTTTTATCAGTCTTAGGCTGTGATCACACGAGCAGTTTGGCCCGACACAGCCACTCCTCCCCTCCGGATCAAACAGGCACAGTCACACAGGTGATCTGTCAGGTGTTCCCAGGCATACCCACCCCGTCCTAGGATGGCTTGGAGCTGGGTTAAAAGGGCACCACATCACAAGTGATGTTTTTGGTTTCCCACGCAGTCATTGAGCATGGCTGGATGTCTGAACGCAGGGGAGCGCGCGCAGAATGGATTCAGCAGTCTGAATCTGTAGATCCGTTCTGCCACTAGGAAAGGGTTTTTTTTTTTGCCTATATGCACATGTGCATGCATGCATTTAGAAAAAAAAATTGGGCCGTGCGCTCCGTGGCTGAGGCGCTGCAATAATTAGGATGCTTGACCACAGGATGTCTGTGTGGGTAACCCGCAGCAGGGTGTGCTGTGTGGCTGGTATGCCCCGAAGCGCTTTAAACCGGTTCAATTAGAGGCGGCACCATATTGCGCCAAGCCACCAGTGTGACCACAGCCTTAGCATACTCATTCACTTGCACGGATTGGTGCTCTGGCTGGGGCTAAGCCAATCGGTTGATTCCTTTCAGCAGAGTACCCCATCCCTCTCTCTGGGACTTTATGATTTGCAGTCCTGTTCCCACTCTGGTCCCTGGAGGCTGGCAACCCTAGCCAGACGTAGGCCCTGGGCCATAGGCGTCAACTTCAGGGGGGCTGGGGAGCTGGAGCCCCCCCCCCCGAACTTTTCCAGGACATGCTGAGCCTCCCCCAGAGACAATGGCCTGTAATGTCTCTGGCCCAGCCCCAGCCCCCACCGGGAAATTGGAAAGTCTACGCCCTTGCCCTGGACTATAATGTGCCCGCTTCTGCCCACAGGTCTGTGCCACAGGCCTTAATAAAGAGACTGCCAAGCCTATGAATAACGTCCACAGCAGAGCTCACGGCTCTGCGGCGGATGAAAAACACTGAGGAACAGATGCATAGGAATATTATTCCCCCTGCCTTTTTTTTGGCCGGAAGATAAGAAACCAAGGCGGAGCGCCGTACAAGAAAGGAGAGATGGCTTAAGGTGCAAAAAGCAATTTACAGCTTGACATCTGCATTCAGTGCTTTCCCTTTTCTTCTTCTTCTTTACAGGGCCTGACAGCAGAGGAATACCTCAGAAAGACGAGGATTGTGCTTTATTTAGATACGTACAGTGCAGGCTGTTTAGAATGCATAAGCCAATTATAGGAGAACACCTGGAGCACGCTCAATGGAGAGCTGTTAGGTAAATATCCAGCCCGGATACATTAGATAAGGCACTAGCGGAACAAGGATCACAGGTGACGGATCTGTGCCTCCTTCTCGCCGTTTCCGCCTCTGGCCAGGACTCTCCCCAATCTCTAACAATGCAGCTGGCGCCAAAGAGGATTTTGCTGACAACTTAATAAACGCCAGTGCTGCTGAGCAACCCAGGAAACGCAGATCCCGACAGGGCTGTCTCTGTGTTGCCGTGATAAAGATATAAGGCCAGCTCGGATTTGTCAGGGCCTCAGACAGGTGGCCAACTTGGAAAAAGTTCAGAAGAGAGTTTTCTTTTTAACACAGAGGAGAAAGAGGACGCTTCGCTGGGGGTATGGCGAAGAAGAAGAAGAGGAGGAGGAGGGGTTGGAGGAGGAGGTTGGATTTATACCCCGCCCTTCACTACCCAAAGGAGTCTCAGAGCGGCTTACAAACTCCTTTCCCTTCCCCTCCCCACAACAGACACCCTGTGAGGTAGGTGGGGCTGAGAGAACTCTTTTCAGAACTGTCCTTGAGAGAACAGCTGTGCCAGAACTATGGCTTGCCCAAGGTCATCCAGCAGGTGCAAGTGGGGGAGTAGGGAATCAAACCCAGTTCTCCCAGTTTAGAGTCCGTGCACTTAACCACTACACCAAACTGGCGTAGTGGTTCAAGTAGAAGATTTCCAAGCTCCGGGTGGGACCCGGAGTTAGAGTTGGCAACTCTGGGTTTGGGAAGTCCAGGAGATTTGGGGGGGGGGGGTGAAGGAGCCTGGGGAGGACAGAGTTTGCGGAGGGGAGGGACCTCAGAGGAATATAAGGCTTAATTTTTATTTATATCCCAGACTGGGGGACCCCAAGCGGCAAATGCCATACAGCCCACCCTCCAAAGCTGTCATTTTCTCCAGGGGAACTGAGTCAGGCAAAGAGACAGACTCACAAAAATGTCAGACATTATTACATAAGATTAACCAAAGGGTTGCCAGCCTCCAGGTGGGGCCTGGGGAGCTCCCGCTTTTACAACTGATCTCCAGCTGACAGAGATCGGCTCCCCTGGAGAAAATGGCAGCTTTGAAGGGTGGACTCTATGGCATTGTACCCTGCAGAGGCCCCTCCCCTTCCCAAAACCCGCCCACTCCTGGCTCCACCCCCAAAGTCTCCAGGTATTTTCCAACCCTATGAGCTGGCAACCCTACCAAAAGGTTTGATTTCTGAGGGAGAGGGATGAAGAATCCAAGTGCTTTCCTCTACCCGCTGAGGCAAGGTCTTCGGCTGGCCCCACAGAACTGAAGGGAGGTAAAGAAGACTGCACGCTAGGGTTGCCGGGTCCAATCTTCTCCCTGGCGGGGGGATTTGGGGGGCGTGCCAGAACGGGGCACGGCTGTCCCCGGTGTGATGATGTCATGCACAAGACTCCACAGCTCACAAGACTCCACAGCTTAGAGGGAGCACTGGGGGTGCGATGGCATACAGCCCACCCTCCAAAGCATCCATTTTCTCCAGGGGAATCTGGCGATTGGCTGTAATTCCAGGGGATCCCCAGGTCTCACCTGGAGGCTGGCATCCCTGATTTATCTGTGAGGATCCATGGGGCTGGGTGCTGCTCCCTTGCGAAAGGTGACCTAGAGTGAACCAGGCTTCGGCTCTTGACAATCTCCTAACAAACCATTGTGTTAGAGAGAAGGCGCAAAACCCCTCTCTCTTCAGATGGCATGTCGCCATTAGCAATCGAGCAAAGTCCCTGCACTCCAACAGAAGCTTTTAAAAACTCTGCTGCCCGATTAGCCAAAGGCACTGTTATGTATTGGGTTACGTATTGGGGCTGGAACATTCCAGGACTGGTTCTACCAGAGTCTGGCTGAGCTTGGTGCTCAAGAACAATAGCCCACCAAGACTCTGGAGGTGGCCAATGAGGAATTAATGGTTCTGACACTAGCCTATCGTTGGTAGTTGTTTGGGAAGTGGGTGGAGTTTGCATGCTGTTTAAACAGGGCCGTTGCCCTGGGTCTTTTGTCTTGTTCTTGCTGAATCACTAATAAAGCAGAGCCGATCCCTAGGCTGGGGGTCGGACCATCCACGGAACCCAGTATTTAACAGGCACCTTTGCTAATCCATCAAAACATTTTCAATTAAAAAAATGCCTCCATGGCAAAATGTTTATGCCCTAACTGGCCGCAAGTGACAGCACTCCACTTCCCCCCCTCCCCGATTCTGCCCCCTAAGCCAAATGGCTTGACAAAGCAGCCTCCTCCAAGTAACCTGTTCCAAGGCAAACCTAAAGGGGTCCCCCAAAGAGGCAAGAATCACTGTTCATACAACATTAAGTTTATTATAGGGAAGTCTGAAAACGCTCCGGTTATCACCAACTCAGCGGCATAGCAGGCCCTGGTTGGCCGGTAGCGTGCTGGTACATTTAGCACCGAAAGCATTAACACTAATCTGTTTGTTAAGGGGAAAGATAAAGCCTGCGATGGGCACAAATTCCGTTACAAAATAGGCTTCAAACCCAAATCTCATCATGCCCACAAAAGCAAAGTGGAGAGAGAGGGAAGAGCAGCCAATGAACGACATCTTTTTAGATACATATTTGAATCAGTGTGGTGTCTTGGTCAGAGCAGGGGTCCCCAAACTTTTTGAGCCTGGGGGCACATTTAAAATCCGGGCACAGCACGGTGGGCTCTGCCACAAAATGGCCACCACAGGAGGTGGAGGAAGGAGAAGAAGAAGAAGAGATTGGATTCATATCCCGCCCTTCACTGCCCGAAGGAGTCTCAGAGCGGCTTACAAACTCCTTTCCCTTCCCCTCCCCACCCCAAAACAAACACCCTGTGAGGTAGGTGGGGCTGAGAGAGCTCTGACAGAACTGCCCTTGAGAGAACAGCTCTGAGAGAACTTGTGACCAACCCAAGGTCACACCAACAGCTGCAAGTGAAGGAGTGGGGAATCAAACCCGGTTCTCCTAGATTAGAGTCCGCGCTCCTAATCACTACACCAAACTGGCTGTCATGGCTTACTTTCTGTCACACAGTGAAGACCTTTGTGCTGTGGTGGCAGCTGCTACCAACACGACATTTCAAAAAACCTGCACAGCCAATCAAATCTCCAGTGGCCAATCAGAAGCCTAGGGCTGCCAAGTCGAACTTACAATTTGGCGGGGGGGGAGTCCTTTGCTGCCCGGGAGCCGCCCGGGAGCCTCCCTGGTGCGTGCACTTCGCACGCGCGCCCGGTGATGTCACCCGGAAGTGACGTCACCACGTTGGGGGCGTTGCCAGAGCATCGCCCTGGCAACGTCTCCAACGTGGTGACGTCACTTCCGGGTGACGTCACTACGCTGGGGAAGTCATCCAGGATGGACGACTTCGGGGGTGGGGTTCCCCCCCCGCCAGCCGAATGCCGGCCGGCGGATCGGGAACCCCTATAGCAGGGGATCCCCCACCCCCCGGGCTGACTTGGCAGCCCTACAGAAGCCACACTGGTCAAAAGCCTCGCCCACTTTCTACAAGCTCTTGGCGGGCACTGCATTGGGGGCTCCTATGTTAAAGGCTCAGACTAGGATTCAGGGCACACAGGTTCAAATCCCCACACTGCTGGGGAAGCTTGCTGGGTAACCTTGGCCCAGTCCCTCTCTGTGAGCCTATGCTACCTTGCCGAGTTGTTGCGTCATTTTGGGTACCCATTAGGGAGAAAAGCAGTGTATAAGTACTTAATGAAAGAAATATATAAGACATTTTTCTTTTTGTCTTCCTGGAGAGTAAATACAGATAGAGAAAGTAGGGCCATATATAGTCCTGTTTTCCAATGGGCCTTTCACAGTGCCACCCTAAACAGAAAAGAGCAAGAGACCAGAAGCACCTTAAAGACAAACAACATTTGTGGCAGGATATGAGATTTTGTGAGTCACCGAGTCACAGAAGCTCCTCCCCTGCCACAATTTTTGTTCGTCTTTAAGGCGCTCCTGGACTCTTGCTCTTTTCTGCTGCTCAAGACAAACTAACATGGCTACCCATCTTCATTCATTCATTCATTCTTTCATTCAATCAATCTATACCGCCGCCGCCCCCCCCCACGCCAAAGCAGACTCAGGGCAGTTTACATAAAAGGTTAAAACACACAGAATAACAATTATAAAACGATCTATTCTAAACAGAGTTACACTTTTCTAAACCCATTAGCTTCAGTTGACTTAGAGGGGTGTAACTCTGCTTACAGTTGCACCATAAATACAGTTGCCAGCTCTGGGTTGGGTAATACCTGGATACTTTGGGGGTGGAGCCTTGGGAAGGGTGGGGTTTGGAAAGGGGAGGGGCCTCAGCAGGGTACAATGCCATAGAGTCCACCCTTCAAAGCAGCCATTGTCTCCAGAGGAACTGATCACTATTGTCTGGAGATCAGGTGTAATAGGCCCCACCTGGAGGTTGGCAACCCTAACATAAAAATTCTGCCCTCTTCCCTGGACTTCTTTAGCATAGCGCCAACAAAATATATAATGCTTGTAAGTAAATAAAGTATAACCATGCACCAGTGATTAAACGGAGACACAGGGGGAAATATCGCCACTCCTGTGGAAAAGCTCTTTTACGAAAAGAGAACAATTTGCGATTGAAGCCAAGAAGCTCAGCAGATTTATTTCTACTCTGGAAACAGGGCATCAGTCCTTCAAGTCAAAGACGAACAGGGAACGGTAGGCAGGCTGAAAATGAAGAGCCCGAGAAGGTCCGTTTGTATTGGCTTCAGAGTGTGTGGCCTCACCTCCTTCCTTGAGATGGAATCTCAGGGGACCTGTTGGTTTGATCTTTGCCTTCGATCCTGCTGCGTGGTCTTGGGAAACTTGAGAAGTGGAGGATTTCCCATTTGGCCGTTGTCACAAATGTGCAACTTGTTTGGTGTAGTGGTTAAGTGCATGAGAGCCAGTCTGGTGTGGTGGTTAAGTACGTGGACTCTAATCCGGGAGAACCGGGTTAGATTCCCCACTCTTCCACTTGCACCTGGCTGGATGACCTTGGGCAAGCCATAGCTCTGTACCAGCTGTTCCCTCAAGGACAGTTGTCTCAGAGCTCTCTCAGCCCCACCTACCTCACAGGGTGTCTGTTGTGGGGAGGGAAAAGGAAAGGAGTTTGTAAGCTGCTCTGAGACTCCAAGTGAGTGAAGGGCAGGATATAAATCCAATCTCTTCTTCTTCTAAAGGGGGTCTTGAACTGGAAGCCTGTAAGGCATGAAGGGAGGAGTCATCTATTCTGCTTAGGGTTGACAGGTCCCATCCCCCGTCACCAGCAGGGTTGCCAGATCCAGGTCAGAAAACTGCTGGAGATTTGGGGATGGAACCTGGGGGAGGACAGGGGTCTCAGTGGGGTACAATGCCATGGAGTCCACCCTCCAAAGCAGCCATTTTCTCCAGGGGAACTGATCCCTGTGGTCTGGAGATGAGCTGTAATTCCCAGGATCCCCAGGTCCCACCTGGAGGCTGGCATCCCTAGTACCCACCCTTCCAACTAGGATTGAATGAAAGACAGCTCTACATGATAGGCAAGGTCACCAACCTCCATGTAGCACCTGGATATCTCCCACTATTACAACTGATCTCCAGGTGATCAAGATCAGTTCCCCTGGAGACACTGGCTGCTTTGGAGAGTGGACTCTATGGAGAGTGGCATTATACTCCCCGCCCCCAAATCTCCAGGTATTTCCCAATCAAGAGCTGGCATTCCCAGTGATAGGCCGCAAAAGGTCAGGTGGTTAGTCTTCTGGGGTAGTCTTGTTTGCTTGTTGGAGCATAGAGTTAAGAAAAAGACTTGTGACCACACAGCCTAAACTATAGGGTCGCCAGCTCTGGGTTGGGCAATACCTAGGCATGCTGGGGGTGGAGCCTGAGGCGGGTGGGGTTTGGGGAGGGGAGGGACTTCAATGGGGTATAATGCCATAGAGTCCACCTTCCACAGCAGCCATTTTCTCCAGGTGAACTGATCCCTGTCACCGGGAGATCAGTTGTAATCCCAGAAGAGCTCCAGGCACTCCCGGAACGGCGCTCCTGCGCCTGCTCAAAATGACCCCTGTCCATGCCAAGTGCTCATATCGGGGGATTTTAAATGATAGAACCGGTGGGGGTGATCTTAAATGATAGAACATCCCTTTATCCCAAGCACTGATAGCAGGATTATTTTTGCAACTGAAATGTGAGGCACCCGGCATTTTTATATCCCTCATGTATACTTGTGGAACAGGTAAGAAATAGTAATGACCCACTCTCACAAAGGAGCTCGTGCCCTGCATAAATCACTGGTCTGGCTACATCTCCTAGTGGAAAGGAGATAAAACCTAGATCAGTGACATACGCAGAGATGTCCTTTGGACTATTCTAATGCATCTCTGATCGATCCAATTATGCCCACTCCATAAACACAGCAGAGTTATTGAGTCCAGGACAGTGAATCATCCAGAGATGCCCTAGGCACCCTCCTCTGGACTGCCTTCAGAGATGGCATCTTGCAAAGACTAAGAGTGACGCAAGCAGTTGACGCTGGAGCTTGGAGGTGCTCGACGCCTTATTCCGGCAGCATCCGAACCCAGAAGGCTGCGAGAGTGACAGACGAGGCACCTCTAGCTTGGCATTTTCTAATATGCCAGTCCCATATCAGCTCTATCGTCTCCCCTCCGCTGTTTTATTCATCAGACATCTTGGGCAGAGGAGAAGAAGAAAATACAAAACTGATTGCATCAGAAAACAGATGACAGCCATAGAGATTATGCATTATTTTTAGAAGGGGGGGGGGGGGGCGAGATCACAGAAGAAATCTTTACTTTTGCACGACGTTCTAAAGCAGACGGAGGCAATTTATTTCTTACGCAACCGGCATTCTTCCCTTAACAATGAGTGTAGATTAAAGCCTATTTACTGACTCCATATATATTGCCAAGGTTGGCGAAGGAGGCGACAGGAGAGATTACAGGCGATGGCAAAATATGTGGAACCCAGATTTGTGTTGAAGATCATCCTTTCGTTGTGAACAGTCTGAGGGTGGGGGGGTGGGGGAGGCAGTGTGTCAGGACGAAAGAGAAGAACGGCTATTTCTGTTCTGTAAGATGTATTTTTGGCTGGCTAAGAAGGAAGGCCTCTTCCTTCAGACATCTTCTATACAAACATTAATTTGCCTTAGACTTCATAGTCATCGAACTGCTCATTTGCATTACAAATAATTCAAAGCCTTCCCCCTCTCCCAAGTACAATGAGGAGACCAAGTGGTCTGAGGGGCTGCTTGACCCCCTAGGCATTTGTCTGTTTTCTGAGGTAAAGGGCTCCTCTTCTGAAATAAGGAAGGTGATGACTCTAGACAAGGACGTTTATGTGGTGGTAGGGATGCCAGCCCCCAGGTGGGGCCTGGGGATCTCCCACTTTTATAACTGATCTCCAGCTGACAGAGATCAGCTCCTCTGGAGGACATGGCTGCTTTGAAGGGTGGACTCTATGGCACTGCACCATGCTGAGGCCCCTCCCCTCCCCAAACCTCACCCGCTCCTGGCTCCACCCCCAAAGTCTCCAGGTATTTTCCAACCCAGACTTGGCAACCCTATGTGGTGGTGACTTTCTTGTTGCGTTTCCTCCCCAGAGACAGGTCTGTGACATCTTGTTTCTTTTAGTCAACAGGACAAATTCATTTTCCTTAGAGTTGCCAGGTCCCTCTAGCCATGGGAAGGGGGTAGGGTTGCCAGATCGAGGTGGGGAAACTCCTGGAGATTAGAGGGTGGAGGCTGGGGAGTTCAGGGACCTCAGTGGGCTACAATGTCATGGAGTCCACCCTCCAAAGCAGCCATTTCCTCCAGGGGAACTGATCTTTCTAATCTGGAGATGAGCTGTAATTCCGGGGGATCCCCAGGTCCCACCTGGAAGCTGGCATCTCTAGTTTTCCCCCACAGCTGAGAGATGACAAGTGGATGACCCATAAGGCATTGTGGGAGGGATACACTTCCTGTTCCCCTTACATTCTTCTGTGTACTAAAGTTGCCAATCTTCAGGTGAGGGCTAGAAAACGCCTGGAATTACGACTAACCTCCAGATGACCGAAAATCAACTCCCCTGGAGAAAATGGCAGAAGGAAGAGGAGGAGGAGGGGATTAGATTAGTTTAGAGCCAGCTTGTCCGGCAAGGCGGGGTACAAATAGAAATAATAAATAAATAATTAATAAAATACCCCGCCCTTCACTTGGAGTCTCAGAGTGGCTTACAATCTCTTTTCCCTTCCCCTCCCCACAACAGACACCCTGTGAGGTAGGTGGGGCTGAGAGCTCTTTCAAGGACTGCTCGTGAGAGAACAGCTCTGAGTGAACTTGTGGCTGCCCCAAGGTCACGGCTGTCCAGTATGGCAATGGAGTATGGATGGGAGGAGGCCTTGCAAGCAGAAGACGGATGCAGAAGCAGGTGGGGGTGGGAAGGAAGGCACAGGGGGCTGGAGCTAGGCAGATGGGGACCCCTGGAAAATGTCTGCCCAAGGCCTGGAAAAACCTGAAACCAGCCCTGACCACACCCCAAATCTCCAAGAGTTTTCCAACCCGGAATCGGCAACCCTATTCAGTCCCCCTCTTCTTCCTGTCCCTCTTTCTCTCTCCCCCTCCCTCTCTTTTTACATTTCTTGATTTTTGCTCACATCGTTTGCTTTCTGGCATTGCACCTCGAGGGCTTTTTAAATGCAGAAATGCGAGGTCTAAATATTCTAAACAAGAGCTGTTAACCAAATAAATATTCCGAGCAACTGCAAGAAAGAAGCTGAAAGGCAGATTTAAGTTCCACAAGTGACAACGGATTCAAACACACAGGAACCTTTCCAGGAAAAGAAATGGGCATAGTTAACGATTGTGAGGCTAAAAGTGATGACAGGAGAACAGGGAAAGCCGCTTTGGATTCCCATTAGGCAGAAAGACAAGGTAAAAATGAGGTAAATAAATATATAACAGGAAGCGAGGGTTGCTTCCAGGTTTTTCTTTAAGACACCAGTGCAAACATGTCCTGTTCAACAGTGAAACGGGAAAACAATGGTGAATACAGATTAGGGATCAATCCAGTACAAACCAAGATGCCAACTTTGCTCTCATATAGATCCTAACAACACCAACAGTGGACCCAACAACATCAGCCATATCATCTGTGGTTCATACTCCTGCTCATCCTCTAATGTGAACATGTCAGCAGTGCCCTTCCACCCTCTACCTTGGACAAAGAGGCCAGTCCCTTCGACGAAGATTTAATGGACATAAGTGTGTCCATTAACCACAGCATTCAAAAACCAGTGGGGGGACATTTTAACCTTTCAGGACATTCCGTTGCTGACCTAAAAGTAGCAGTTCTCTTACAAAGGAATTTCAAAGGGAAATTAGTAAGAGAAACTGTTGAATTGCAACTGATAATGAAGCTCAAGACAATACATCCACCTGGACAGAATCGAGACCTAGGCTTCCTGTCTCATTACCAATGCTGATTTCTCCATGCCTATTCCCCCTCTGTAAATCTCACGTAAATCCAATCCCGCCTGCTATTGTCATTCACCCGCAATTGTCATTTGCCTGCTAATGTCATTCGGCATCTGAAATCACTCCCCTTTCCCATAAATAGGACAGATGGACTCCTATTCTAGCTGTATCTGAAGAAGTGAGCAGTGACTCACGGAAGTGCCTACCCTGCCACATATTTTATTAGTCTTTAAGGTGCTACTGGACTCTTGCGCTTTCCTTTAAACTCTTGTTCCCTTTCTTTTGGCTGACCCAATGACAGATGTTCCTCACTGACATTTCCTAAAAGCACTATGGAAACTTAAGATAAGATGAACTAGATCCAAACAAACTGTCCTACACAAAGACATGCCACATCTAACCCACTATTGTCTAACCCGGTTCCTTTTGGGTCACCCACTATTGTCTACTCCAGCAGGCAATGACTCTCCATGGCCTTTCCTTCCACAGATCACGGGGGGAGAAGCGGACCTCATGTTTCATGAAAATACTTGATTTTTTCCCAAGAGTTTTGGAAGCTACCAGTCACAAAATGGCAGCTTTGTAGGTGCGGCCAGTCACAAAATGGCGGCTTGTACAAAACTTGCAGCATCTCAGGTATGATTACCAGCCTCCAGTTGGGGCCTAGAGTTCTCTCAGAATTACAAGCAGGGGTCATTTCATAGAAAAAGAGGCGCAGGAGCTCATCAGCATAACTCATTAGCATAACTTATTTGCATATGCTAAACCACCTCACATCACTGGAAGTATGTCAGAAGGCAAGAAAGAGAGAGGGGGGAGGGAGAGAGAGAGAGAGAGAGAGAGAGGGAGGGAGGGAGGGAGGAAGGAAGGAAGGAAGGAAGGAAGGAAGGAAGGAAGAAAGAAAGAAAGAAAGAAAGAAAGAAAGAAAGAAAGAAAGAAAGAAAGAAAGAAAGAAAGAAAGAAAGAAAGAAAGAAAGAAAGAAAGAAAGATGGCAGAGAGGGGACAGTTACTAATCCAAGCCTCAGAAATACCACTATTTTGGGAGGATAGCTTCAGTGGTGGCTGAAGCCTTCAGAAGGCTGGTCGGAGGAACCTTTCCAGGGGATGGGGTAATTTTGCTGCAGCCATGACACAAGCAGGCATTCCCCTGTGGCGGGGGGGCTGGTACCAACTCCCGGAGCTGCGCTCCCCCGAGCTCCTGCTCAAAATGACCCCTGATTACAAATGATCTTCAGACAACCGAGATCTGTTCCCCTGGAGAAAATAACAAAAATTAGGAAACTGTGCAAAACCTGTGCCAAAAAATACTTCTGATATATTAAATATTTATGAAAACAAAGTTTTTTTAGTCCAGAGAACATTAATTTTTAAAAAAGCAGTGTTATAACCGAGGACAAATACTCAAATGAACCAGAATTCCAACCAAAGACACTTCACAGTATCAGAACATTAGTACAGATATCCAATCACGATCACACCGATAAAGAACAGTCCGAGATGTCTTCATTCCACACAGAATATGAATTGATGGATGATCCGTTGCAGACAGTCCCAACTTCTTTGTCTTACGGGAGAGCTCTCTGGCAAAACGTGGCCATTATTAGCTAGGAGGTTGAATTTGTGGGGGGTTTTGACACAGGTTTTGCACAGTGTTCTAATTTGTGTTGTTTCCACGCTGTGGCCCCTGAAGAAAGTGGCAGCTTTGGAGGGTGGACTCCGTGGCATCACAGCCCTGCTGAGCTCCCCAAGCCCAGCCCTTCCCAGGCTTTGCCCTCAAATCTCCAGAAATCTGCCAACCCAGAGTTGGTAACCCTAATATCGGAGCTGGTCTCCAATCAGGTAGGGAAACCTGTTCTTCTCCCCCCCCCCCAATAAAAACTTGCTGTGCATGGGAAAATATGCATTTCTATGATTTCTTTGGAAGAGAAGTTTATGAGATCAGATTTATACCCCGCCCTTCACTTACCCGAAGGCATCGCAGAGAGCCTTACAATCTCCCTTTCCCTTCCCCTCCCCACAACAGACACCCTGTGAGGTAGGTGGGGCTGAGAGAGCTCTCTCGAGGACTGTCCTTGATAGAACAGCTCTGCAAGAATACTGGCTTGCACAAGGTCGTCCAGCAGCTGCACGTGGAGGTGTGGGGAATCAAACCCAGTTCTCCCAGATTAGAGTCCACAGTCCTAATCACTACACCAAACTGGGTCTGAAAGAGCTCTCTTGAGAACTGCCCTTGAGAGAACAGCTCTGTCAGAACTATGGCTTACCCAAGGTCATCCAGCCAGGTGCAAGTGGAGGCGTGGGGAATCAAACCCGGTTCTCCCAGATTAGAGTCCGCGCACTTAACCACTACACCAAACTGGTTCTCAAGGGCGGCACGTCTGTGTTGTCTGTAGTGTTACCAGCCTCTACCAGCAACTGCTGGGACCACTGGGGGGCAGGGATTGCAGAAATGGACATGGTGCAGTGCTCTAGGATTCCCCCCAAACTCTATGGTAAAAAACATAGAGAATTGTGTGATGGTATGCAGGGGTGTAGACTTTTTAATTTCCCGGGGGGGGGGGGGCTCTTGCACGTGCAAAGCACGCGCACAAGCTAAGACGATGTCCCTGCCGCCACCACCAGAGCCTCCCCCCGCCCAGCTCCTGGCTCCCCTGAACCCACTCGCCCTCGCCCTCCTTCCCTCCCGGGGCCATCCGGGCGACTGCCCAGTGTGATGACGTCACCCAGAAGTGACGTCATCACGCCAGGCACGTTGCCAGGGTGATGCTCTGGCAATCGCCCCAAAACTCTATGGTGTCATAGTTTCGGGGCGATTGCTGGAGCGTCACCCTGGCAGTTGCCCAGATGGCCCTGGGAGGGAGCGAGCGAGTGGGTTCAGGGGAGTGGGTTCAGGGAAGCCGGGCGGCGGGGGGGCAGGCCTAGGAAGGGAGGTGGGGAGGCACAGCGGCGCGGTGGCAGATGGGCAGGCGGGCTCCCCGTTTCGCCGGGGGGGGGCTCAGTCCCCCCTGGGAAATTTCAGGGGTGGCCTGTGCCCCCGAGCCCCCCCATAGTTGACACCTATGAACTACTTCTGGGTACATAGCAGCAGTGGGATCCGGGGGGGTGGAGGTGTGCCTTGGCACCAGTGTTCTCCCTAAGCTGAGTTAGTGTGAGCCAGCTCACTTTTTTAGCCATTGGCTCACCCTTTTTTGTCTTAGCTCAGGAAGGGTGGCTCCAGAGCTAACTAATTTATGCAGCAGCCAAATTGCTCGCTCACAACTTTAATGCCAGTAGCTCACAAAGAAGAATCTTTGCTCACGAGACTCCCACCCCTTAGAGGGAGCACGGCTTGGCACTAATTGCCACTTTGCTAGAGATGATTTTAATCACGGAAGAGAGATATCTGGACCCTGGCACCTCTGGAGAAAGACCTTTCTCCATGCACATCATGGCCCTGATCCAAACTGGGCGCCCGACATGCAGGAACAGAGGAGAATCCACAACTCCGCAAGAGAATCATGAATCATCCATTGTACTCTGTCATTTGTAAACAGCACTGAACCCATGAAGCTTCCTTATACCGAATCTGACTCTCAGTCCATCAAGGTCACTAATGTCCACTCAGACTAGCAGCAGCTCTCCAGAGTCTTATGCAGAGGCTTTTTACATCACTTATTGCCTGATCCTTTTAAAATGACATGCCAGGGATTGAACCTGGGACCTTCTGCACGCCAAGCAGATGCTCTACCTCTGAGCTATGGCCCTTCTCGATTCCCCTCCTGTTCAGGACCAGACCACATTCAGTATCTCACTGACTTTTTAAAATCAGATCTTACCTTCCAAAGTCCCCAGGTACGTATTCTGGGAACTGATACTTTGAAGAGTAATTGCCCGGTGAAATAGACAATAGCTAAATAGACCATTGTTTAGGATTGCCAGCTCCAGGTTCAGAAACAACTGGAGATTTGAGGGTGGGGCCTGAGAGGTTGGGGTTTAGGAAGGGGATGGACCTCTGTAGGGCATAATCTGACCATGAAGACAACTTAGATTTCAACACTATTTAGTATTTATATCACACTTCTAGGGTTCAAGGTGCTTCACTGAAGAAGAAGAAGAAGAAGAAAAGAGATTGGATTTATACCCCGCCCTTCACTCAGAGTCTCAGAACAGTTTACAATCTCCTTTCCCTTCCCCTCCCCACAACAGACACCCTGTGAGGTGAGTGGGGCTGAGAGAGCTCTTTCGAGGACTGCTCTTTCAAGAACAGCTCTGACAGAACTATGGCTTGCCCAAGGTCACACCAGCAGCTGCAACTGGAGTGGGGAATCAAACCCGGTTCTCCCAGATTAGAGTTCACACACTTAACCACTACACCAAACTGCTGGTAATCTTTACATAGGGTTGTCATGACTGTCAGACCCATGGGATGGAAGGAGCATTCCTGGAGCAGGAAGTGATGTACCTGGAAATAAACACAACATGCCCACATCACCCGGAATTGACGTAGGCATGTCAATGACCGGGGAGGGGGGGTGTCACGCTCTGGTTTTGCGGCAAAACTCTATGGTAAAATTGGCTTCAAACCATAGAATTTTGCCCCAAAACCAGAGTGTCACCCCCCCCAACATGCCTACATCACTTCCGGGTGATGTAGGCATGTCACATTTACTTCCCGCTTCTTTCCTCCCTGCTTCCAGAAAGTCACGTTTATTCCCGGCTTGGGGGGGGGGGGGGATTTTGCATCCCTTTTTCTCCCACTTCCTGATTGCCCTGAAATGGGGGAAGGTCTCCCAACCAGGGGATCTCCCACCTCCAACTGGGGCCTGGCAACCCTATCATTACAACAACTCTGCAAGGTAGGCCTTACAGACATGCAAGGTAGGCTTCATAGATAACAGGTGAAGAGTAACGCCCAGGGCTCATTTCGTAGCAGGAGCTCCTTTGCATTTTAGGCCACACACCCCTAGTGTAGCCAATCCTCCAAGAGTTTACAGAGCTCTTCTTACAGGGGCTACTGTAAGCTCTTGGAGGATTGGCTACATCAGGGGTGGGTGGCCTAATATGCAGAGGAGCTCCTGCTACGAAATAAGCCCTGGTTAATGCCTGAAAGCCTCCTGACAAGTTGGAAGAGAGGCAAGAACTGACTCATCGTTCTTCCCCATCCAACCTCGGTTGCTGAGCTCCTACATGGCATCAGCTCCCCAAAAGATATTAGCTATTCTAGTGTTCAAAGGGACAACTGCTAATCCCAGTCACTGCTTTAAACCCCCCCGTAGTATTTGGCTATCAGTTTGCTAATCTCAGTTCCCAAACCAGCAAGATGGCTAAATACCCTTATCAGCTCTTGCAAAGATGTTCCAGCTAGATTCAATCTGACAGGTCAGCGTGAGGCCGTGCGCCTTGGCCTTCTATGTAGCGCTCCTGGTCTTTAGATAAAATTCTCATTTCCAGGGGCTTCCCACCACTTAGCTTTCAAATGCAGATACCTACAAAAAGGAAATGCGTTTGAGGAATTGGGGGGGGGGTTATTTGGTGTCTGTTGCTCTTTTCGCTAAATTCCCCTTCTGTGGAAGAGTAGAAAAATATACCTGGAATGCCATCTATTGGAGAGCCACGATTAATACATTTCCCCCCCCAGTATCTTTGCAGATAGCTGTACTGTTTACGTATTTTTGGACATAATAGGTGGTCAGTGACTATTTAGCCTTTTAAAACTGGTTGTCCTTTCGATATGGTGCTCCAATTGTTTTTCTGCAAAGGCACACAAGATCCCCTGTTTAGCTGGCATCGGTTACACATGAGCTAATCGAGTAATTTGCCCAAATAAAAAAAAAATCGAAAATCCCCCCCAAATCCTCAGAACATAAGAAACTGACCTTGAGACCCCCCCCCCAAAAAAATCCTCCATGAATTTGTTTATGCCCCTTATGAAGCTTTCCAAGTTGGTGGCCATGACCACATCTTTTAGCAAAGATTTTCACAAAGTAACCATTAGTCTCTGTGAAGAAATTCCTCTTTTTGTCTGTCCTGAATCCCCTACCCTTCAGCTTCAGTGGATGACCCCAGGTTCTAGTATTTTGGGAGAGGGGAAAAGCTTTTCCCCACCCACTCGCTCCACGTCATGGATAATTTCATAGACATCTATCATGTCTCCCCTTACTCGCCTTTTTCTAGGCTAAACGGGCCTAACCATTTTAACCGATCTTCATAGGGCAGCTGCTCTAGCCTCCCCCCATCATTTGGGTTGCTCTTTTCCGCGCCTTTTCATGCCCTACAGCCGGGGTCCTCAAACTATGGCCCGCGGGCCACATGCGGCCCGCTAGGGCTGCCAAGTCCCCCGATAGGGCCGGGGAAACACTGATTTTTAGTGCTTACCTCCCGCTTTTCCAAAGATGGCCACCGGGGGGACAAAATGGCTGCCTTAAAAGGGAAATGTCTGCAGAGAGCCTGCCCTGCAGTAAAAAGCCTCGCCAGACATTTCCCCTTTAAGAAGTCAGCAAGAGAGCTTCCACAGCAAGAGAGGTCCGCCCAGAGATTAAGGAGGGGCTGAAGGAGCTGCTTTTGCATGTGGCTGGCAAGGTGAGTTTCTCTTCCAGCTCTTTTCATTCTCTCTCCCTCTTTCTTTTTTCTGTCTGTCTGTCTGTCTGTCTCTCTGTCCCCATCCAGCAGAGGTCTATCAGTGGCTATTATAGCCACAAGGTCTAAATGGAAGTAAGTGCCTCTGCCAGTTTTTTTTCCCTTCTCTCTCTCTCCCCTTTCTTTCTTTTTTCTGTCTGTCTGTCTGTCTCTCTCTCTCTGTCCCCATCCAGCAGAGGTCTATCAGTGGCTATTATTAGCCACAAGGTCTAAATGGAACCCTTTGTCTGGGGCAGTGAGGCTCTGAATTCTTGGTGCTTGGGGGGCAACAGTGGGAGGGCTTCTGGAGTTCTGGCCCCGCTGCTGGACCTCCTGAGGGCACCTGGTATTTTTGGCCACTGTTGTGACACAGAGTGTTGTACTGGATGGGCCGATCCACTGTGGCTTCTCTCCTGTTCTTATGATATGAAAATCATATTTAGCACTTGTGTAGCACTTAGTGCTTCATATTCTGCCGAGATGAGGAAGGATTCAGTAGGGCCGTTGCTCAGTGATAGAGCATCTGCTTGACATGCAGGAGGTATCAGCCTCTTCAGCTAAAAAAGGATCAGGTAATAGGTGACATTAAAGATCTCAGCCTGAGACCCTGGAGAGCCACTACCAGTCTGAGTAGTCAATACTGACCTTGATGGACCAATGGCCTGATTCAGTATTAGGAAACTTCATGAGTTCATGTGTCAGCATGTGGAAGCAACATCACAGGATGTGACATCACAAAATGATGTCACTTCCTTTCTCCTGGCTCCACCCCCAAAGTCTCCTGGCTCCACCCCCAAAGTCCCCAGATATTTCCTAAGTTGGACTTGGCAGCCCTACGGCCCGCTGAGGGCATTTTTCTGGCCCGCCGGGTGTGCCGCCAGGGGTCCGTTGGAGGGGGAGCTCACCAGAGTGCCACTCCGGGAGTGACGAGCCTGGGGGAGGGCACATGATCAAGCCCCATCCCCTCCCCCCAGTCGGCCAGGAGGCGGCAGAAGGAAGAGGGTAAGTGTGCAAGGGCAAGCACTCCAGCCGGCCCCAAGTCCCCTAGCCAACTCAGAGGCCTCTGAGCCAGCTAGGAGACCTGTGCCAGTCCTGGGCACCCAGGAGCTGGGTGGGGATGTTTTCCAGGGGTGGGGGTGGGAAGCAGTGGCGGCAGGCACTCTGGCCGGCCCCAAGTCCCTTAGCCGGCTCAGAGGCCTCTGAGCTGGCTAGGGGACCTGCACCAGTCCCAGGAGCTGGGTGGGGATGTTTTCCGGGGGGGGGAGTGGGAAGTGGCGGCGGCAGGCGCTCCGACTGGCCCCAAGTCCCCTAGCCGGCTCAGAGGCCTCTGAGCCGGCTAGGGGACCTGCGCCAGTCCCAGGAGCTGGGTGGGGATGTTTTCCGGGGGGGAGAGGGAGTGGGAAGTGGCGGCGGCAGGCGCTCCGGCTGGCCCCAAGTCCCCTAGCCGGCTCAGAGGCCTCTGAGCCGGCTAGGGGACCTGCGCCAGTCCCAGGAGCTGGGTGGGGATGTTTTCCGGGGGGGAGAGGGAGTGGGAAGTGGCGGCGGCAGGCGCTCCGGCTGGCCCCAAGTCCCCTAGCCGGCTCAGAGGCCTCTGAGCCGGCTAGGAGACCTGCGCCAGTCCCAGGAGCTGGGTGGGGATGTTTTCCGGTGGGGAGGGGGAGTGGGAAGGGGCGGCGGCAGGCGCTCCGGCTGGCCCCAAGTCCCCTAGCCAGCTCAGAGGCCTCTGAGCCGGCTAGGAGACCTGCGCCAGTCCCAGGAGCTGGGTGGGGATGTTTTCCGGGGGGGGGGAGCGGCGGCGGCAGGCGCTCCAGCCGGCCCCAAGTTCTCTAGCCGGCTCAGAGCTAGGAGACCTGCGCCAGTCCTGGACGCCCAGGAGCCGGGTGGGGATGTTTTCTGGGGGAGGGGGGTGGGAAGCAGTCATCGGCGTAGACTTCAGGGGGGCTGGGGAGCTGGCCCCCCTCCCAAACTTTTCTGTAGGGTACTGAGCCTCCCCTGGGGAGGCTTCAATCCTTCCCGGTAGGAAGTGTCCTCTGACTTCCCAGGAGGAGGAAGCAAGGACCGAATGCAGCTCTTGGAGCCCTCTCCTAGGACTCCCGAGGCTTGCCACCCCCCCACCCCCAGTGTGCATAGGAATTTGTTCATAGTTTTTTTTTTAAAACTATAGTCCGGCCCTCCAACGGTCTGAGGGACAGTGAACTGGCCCCCTGTTTAAAAAGTTTGAGGACCTCTGCCCTACAGTATTTTTCTTTCATGTGCAGCAGCCAGAACATAAGGACAGTGATTTACTAGACATGGGTGCCTGAAAAAAGGGATTGTCACTAGTAAACGGGCTGATTCTCATCTGTTTCCCCACAGTTTTTCCACAGCAATATTGGGACGTCAATCTCCCTCTACACTACAAGCCACTTTCACTTCCTTTGTTCATTGGGTTTTATGGTACCTTCTGCCAGGGCCGGTGCTACCATTAGGCCAAGTTAGGTGACCGCCTAGGGCACAGACCTCAGAGGAGGGCAGAAACGGACAATCAGCGCCCCTCCAACTGGCCACAGGCTCTCACACTCACTCACTCACCAGCCCCGGCTCTCCCATGCTTTTCCTCCTCCAGAAAGTCACGGCAACTGCAGCAGCAGCTCGCTTCAGCTTTGTCTCACACCCTGCCTGCCCAAGCCCACACAATTTTTTTTTTAATTAGTAGGGTCCAGTTTTGTGCTTTTAATTTTCCCTAGAATTTATCTGTTTTTTGATAATTGGTTAGCAGTCTGGGGGGGTGCAAGTAGTTAGCCTTGCCTGGGGCGCAAAAAAGCCTGGCACCGGCCCTGCCTTCTGCATAGATTTATGGCCGTCCAGGGGTGACTTCGCAATCAGTACGGCATTGCCTCGGCATTGCCTCAAGGTATCTGAATGTGGTTTTGAGCGGCACCTTTTCCTTCCTCCACTTCCAATTCGAAGGGAACAATAAGCAGACAACTTAACAGGGCTTCATGGATCTCTGCCAGTTCCCCCACCCCTATTTCCCCCTCTGTATTTATTACCTTGCCATGAATTACTTCACTCAGGCAGCTGATGCCCACTGAGGCATGTACTGACACAGGAAAATCTGCATACCAATGCTGGAGTGAGGGTTGAAAACAAAATAGATGGCAATGCAGAAACCAGGATCTGAGGCAAGAAGAAGGAGAAGATATTGGATTTATACCCCGCCCTTCACTACCTGAAGGAGTCTCAGAGCGGCTTACAAACTCCTTTCCCTTCCCCTCCCCACAACAGACACCCTGTGAGGTAGGTGGGGCTGAGAGAGCTCTGAGGCAACTGTCCTTGAGAGAACAGCTGGAGTACAGAGCTATGGCTTGCCCAAGGTCATCCAGCAGGTGCAAGTGGAGGAGTGGGGAATCAAACCCGCTTCTCCCAGATTAGAGTCCGCGCACTTAACCACGACACCAAACTGCACCAATGCAATGAAAACAGGTATTCTGAGGCAAGGGGGAAATAGGTTGAGTTCAAAATGTGAAGCGAATGCCAGATGCAGAATGGACCAGGGACTACTGGAATGTCGGGGGATATCACCTTTTCCCAACATTCAAAACAGTATGTTCTTTTCTTGGGACAAAGTTTCCCCAAAATCAGAGAGACCCCTGCATCTGGGAATGCTGCATGGGTGCACAAATGATGAAGCCCTTGTACTTCTTCCACAGGGAGATTTTCCTCCATTTTGACTACTCAACTAGGGATACCAGGCCCCTGCCTGGTGCCCCCAGTGAGCTTTGGTGGGCAAGGCAAGGGATGGACATGCTGGTGTACAATGTGTCGGCGTCATGTCTACATCAGGGCACCAGCCAACACTCTGGAAGCTCCACGGTCCAGAGGAAACCAGGATGCGACGTTGATGCGTCATGCAACATTTCCATGCCCCACTGTTCTCCCACTGGCCGCACATGCAAGCATAGGTGGGAAGGCCCAGCTGGTGAAAGAATACCCACCCAAAGCTGGCAAATAGCATACCTGTTCCAAGCTGATTGGGGGAGGGGAACTGGGTTTTGTTTTGTTTGTTTGGAGCATCCACACAGCATCATGTTCTAATTACGCTCTGACTGCTGTTTCCTTGTTCTCGGTATGCTCTTTCCGAAATCTGCTTTGCTCTGATCTTTTTAGCACAGTTCAAGCATGTTGTTATGCCGTCTGGATGGGAAGGTGTGCCTTCCCAAAGATCCCACCCACACTGGAGCCATTCCCCTTCTGTCATTCTTCGTGGCTGCCATTTTCCCCACCGTACCACTGGAGTGCTTTGAGGGCTCTAATGTGGTAATTACTATAGAACTATAATGCTATAACACTATAGTGCTATAAAATTACTGTTGTTTTTTAAAGCTCTCCAAAGGCTCAGAGAAGGGAAAATGCAGATAAAATTGTGGCAAACCTGCCCAGGCCACAGGCTAATGCTGCACATCAGTGGGCCTATGCACATGGTTAACATATTTAAACAAGATGCCAGCACATGTTGAAGCATGGGGAAATCATCCTTTATCAGCCTGATTGGTGCATACGGTGTGTTAAGGAGTCATGACCAGATGTTATGATTTTGCATACACACAGAAAGCGGCATGCAGAACAATATAGCGGGTCTGGGTTTGCAGTGTAGACACATGGTCAAACCCTTGGGGGTCACACAGCTGGATTAGGGTTGCCAGTCCACCAAGGACAGCCCCCAGAAGACTCCAAAGGGTGGACCTCTGGAAAAGGGCATCACTGATGCCGTGATGCATTTCTGGAAGAAGGAGGAGGAGAAGAAGAAAAAGAAGATGATGATGATGAAGAAGAGTTGGATTTATACCCTGCCCTTCACTCGGAGCTCCAAGGTGGCTTACAATCTCCTTTTCCTTCCTCTCTCCACAACAGACACCCTGTGAGGTAGGTGGGGCTGAGAGAGCTCTGAGAGAACTGCCCTTGAGAGAACAGCTTTGAGAGAACTTTCACTGACCCAGGGTCCCCCAGCAGGCTTCAGGCAGAGGAGTGGGGAACCAAACCTGGTCCTCCAGATTAGAGTCCGCCACTCTTAACCACTGCACCAAAGTGATATTACATACTGGCAATGCTCTAGGAAGCCTACATGTCTCTGGTAAAGACTACAGAGACGGATGGAATTCCTAGAGCACTGTGAATGGGAGGAGTCACTTCTGGGTTTTCACCTAGAAATGATGTCATGCCATCCTCTCCCCCCCCCTCCCTCCTCCTGCCAAATTGATGATCTGAATGGGCACTTGAGACTGCTGGCAGCATGAGACTGCTGGCCATTTCCTGGCAGCTGGCAACCCTATCAGACCAGTGGATGGGGTTGCCAACTCTGGGTTGGGCAGTTCCTGGAGATATTGGCAGTGGTGTCTGGGGATGGCAGGGTTTGAGGAGGAGAGGGACTTCAACAGGGTACAATGACATAGAGCCCACCTTCCAAAGCAGCCATTGTCTCCAGGGGAACTGATCTCTGCTGCCTGGAGATTAGTCATAATCCCAGGAGATCTCCAGCCATTACCTGGAGGCTGGCACTGGCAACCCTACCAGTTATCCATCTAGTCCAAAAGAGAAGAAGAGATTGAATTTATACCCCATCCTTCACTACCCAAAGGAGTCTCAGAGCAGCTTAAAAACTCCTTTCCCCTCCCCCTCCCCTTCCCCACAACAGACACTCTGTGAGGTAGGTGGGGCTGAGAGGGCTCTCTCTAGAACTGCCCTTGAGAGAACAACTCTGGGAGAACTTGTAACGGACCCAAAGTCACACCAGCAGCTGCAAGTGGAGGAGTGGGGGATCAAATCTGGTTCTCCCAGCTTAGAGTCCACACTCTTAACCACTACACCAAACTGGCTCCCATCCTGGCTTCCATCCAGCATCCTGTTTCATGCAGTGGCCAACCAGTTGCACCGGAGGGCCAAACAATCAGGGCACAGAGGAAACAGCAGTCCTTCCCTTGAAGCGGCCTCCTAGCACTGGGTTTTCGCCTGTAAGAAAGTTTTTATTTTTCAAAACATTAAAATTAATACATTTGTTTTATACAAATCCTTTTTTCCATATTATATAACATTTTGTTCTATTTGTATAGTCTTGCTTTTATCTTGTATTGGTGGTTTCCCACCACATCTGAAGCATAACACATTTTCCACTTTATCCAAAATAGTAATATTTATCTCTATGTTTACATTTCTGGTAACGGTTATATATCTTTAAAATACTTATATACCAATTCTTATTTTCTATATTCTTATATAATTCTAAAAAACAAGTTCATTATCTAATTATCCTTAGTACATTCATATACTCAATTTCTATTCCTTTATGCTATTATAACCATGTATAAATGTAGTTTTTCATGTCCCAATATTTTTCAACATATTCTTTCAAATCCTCCCAATCTTCTAAAAAAGTCTCTGAGTACAGATTATTCAACTTTCTAGTCCATTTATCCATTTCAGCCATATATAACAATTTTTTCAACCATTCCCACACTTCTGGTATTTTTTCATTTTTCCAATTTTGTGCATACACCATTCTTGCTGTTGTAATCATATACCATATTATTGTCCTTTTCTTTACATTTATCTCTTCTAGTTTAAGTCCAAGCAGTAACATTTCAGGCAACTTCTTAAATGTACATTTCAAAAAAATTTCCATTTCTGCATGTATTATAGACCAATAAGTCTTCGCTTTATCACAAGTCCACCACAAATGATAGAAAGAACCTTCTTTCTTTTTACATTTCCAACATTTGTTAGACATATTTTGATTAATATTTGCAATTTTTTTTGGTGTCATATACCATCTGTACATCATTTTAAAACAGTTCTCTTTTAGATTATAACATGTAGAAATACTCATTGCATTTTTCCATAAAAATTCCCAAGATTCCATTTCAATGTCTTTGTTTAGGTTTATCGCCCATTTTATCATTTGTTCCTTTACCATTTCATCAGCATTAAACCATTTTAACAATACTTTATACATTTTAGAAATCATTTTTTCCCCATCTTCCTCCCAAATTTGTTCTATTTCATTATTTTTTTCTCTAAAACCAGATTTTTTATCACTTCTGTACATATCATATATTTGTCTGTACCTTAACCAGCCATAATCAGAGTCCATCTGCTGCTGCTCCTTCAATTTAAAGTCTTTACCATGTCTTGTTAACAGGTCTCTATATTTCAACCAGTCTTGTCCTTTGTAGTGAGATGATGGATTTAAAACTTCTGCAGGTACAATCCACATAGGTATTTCTTCTGGAAAAAAGTTTTTATATCTTGTCCACGTATCGATTAATGTTCTTCTCAAATAATGATGCTTAAACATATTGTCCATTTTTGTTTTACCATAATACAGATATGCGTGCCACCCAAACCTACAGTCATGACCTTCCAGGGACAATAACTTTCTGTCTTGTAACATAGTCCATGTCCCTATCCAAGTCAAACATACTGCATCATGATATAGCCTTAAGTTTGGTAACTGAAACCCACCTCTCTCTTTAGCATCACACATTATTTTCATCTTAATTCTTGGTTTTTTCCCTCCCCACACAAACTTAGTCAATTCCTTCTGCCAGCATTTGAATGTTTTTACATCTTTCACAATTGGAATAGTTTGAAACAGAAACATTATTCTTGGTAACACATTCATTTTAACCACTGCAATTCTACCCAGCAGTGACAAATTTAATACGTTCCACCTTTTAATATCTTGCATAACTTGCTGCCATAATTTCTCATAATTATTCTTATACAAATCAATGTTTTTCATTGTTAGGTTTACACCTAGATATTTTGTCTTTTTCACCACTTCACATTCTATAAGATTTTGTAATTCAATTTGCTTATTATTTGGCATATTTTTACACATCACTTTCGATTTGTTCTTATTTACATAAAACCCAGCCAAATCACCAAACTCTCTTACTTTCTGCAACAAATATGGTAGTGTAGTCATAGGGTCTTCAGCTATAAACATCACGTCGTCTGCAAAGGCTCTATATTTAAAAGAGAAACCTTTTATTGTTAAGCCTTTAATTTCTTTATCTTCTTTCAAATTTAGTAACAAGACTTCCAAAATCCAAATAAATAGCAACGGCGAGAGTGGGCATCCTTGTCGTGTTCCTTTTTCCACTTTAAAGTAATCCGTTTTTTCAGTATTAATTATTAAAGAGGATTTCTGTTCTCTATATATTGACTTAATAAGATTAAGCATATAGTCTCCAATTTCAAGATGTTCCAACACTTCAAACATAAAATCCCAATTTAAATTGTCAAACGCTTTTTCCGCGTCTAAAAAAAGAAAGCCCACTTCCTTCTCCGGATGTTTATCATAGTACTCTATAGCATCCACTACTACTCTTATATTGTCTCTTATTTGGCAATTAGGTAAAAATCCTGCTTGTTCTGTCTGTATAGTCTCTTTAAGATGTTCCTTAAGCCTATCAGCTATAATCTTGGCAAAAATCTTATAGTCATTGTTTAACAAAGAAATTGGTCTATAATTTTTAACATTGGTTAAATCTTGACCTTCTTTCGGAATGAGTGAAATCTCTTGTAGTGATATTGGGCAGTTAAGTAGTTCTTTGATTTTCTCCGTTGGTTTTGGTAATTTTAATGACTGTAGGTATTCTTTAATCCTTCTTCTGTCTTTATTTTCCTTCTTAAAAAGCTTTGCATAATATTTTAAAAATTCTCTTTTTATTCCCTTATTGTCTATTATCTCAATATTGTCCCGTATCACCTAGCACTGGGTTTTCAAAGGTTTGCTCCCTCTGTATATGGAGGAGATCCATGATCTCCTTGTCAGAATCTAATTGGACTCTCAGGAAAAAAATTCCCCTGCCATTAGGGGCTTTCTGGGGCTCTGGACACCTCATGGGAAGGCCAGAGGCCCTGGGAACCAAGAGAAAGCTTGTTACCAGCTCAATCCACGTTGTATCAGATGCTGGAGGATACACAAGATTGCACCCTCCTGGCTTTTCAGTAAAACTAGCCTCCGTCTTTCTGATAAAGTGAGAGATGGATTTGTTTACTAGAAAGAAAGCAATTTGCTGGGCCGTAGGGTAGCTCCATTACTGTTTGCTCGGAGACAGTAAACAATGTTTAAACATTAAGACGACTGGAACGGCGTTTTCAGAACTTGGCTTTCCGTGGCTGTTGTGCGAGGCCTTTCCTATCCAATCCAAGTTGTCTGCAGGGTGTTTTTTTTGTTGTCGTTTGGTTTGGTTTTTGCTCTCCCTTCAGAATTGCAGCTGAGACGCGGCCCAGAATATCACGACCAAGCTCAAGTTTTACCATGGCATACACATAACCACCTAGCAAGCCTGTATGATCCTCTAGTGTCAGGAGATTCCAGACTAGGGTTGCCAGCCTCCAGGTGGGGCCTGGGGATCTCCCACTTTTACAATTGATCTCCAGCTGACAGAGATCAGCTCCCCTGGAGAAAATAGCTGCTTTGGAGGGAGGACTCAGGCATTCTAACCTACTGAGGTCCCAGGCTCCACCCCAAATCTTTAGGGCTTTCCCAACCAGGATCTGGCAACCCTACCCCCCATTGCCCACTGGTGGCCAGGAGGGACCTGGAGACCCTAGTTGCCAGCCTCCAGGTGGTGCCTGGAGATCTCCCAGAGTATAGCTTAGATCAGTTCCCCTGGAAAAGATGGCTGCTTTGGAGGTTGGACTCTATGGCATTGTACCCTGCTGAGGCCCCTCCCACTAGCCTCTCAGGCTCCACCCTCAAATCTCCAGGGATTTCCCAGTCTGGGGCTACAACCCTGTGAGAGGTATTGTCTATTATTAGGGTTACCAGCCTCCAGGTGGGGACTGAAGATCTCCCTCTATTACATCTGATCCCCAGGTGACAGAGATCAGTTCAGCTGGAGAAAATGGCCACTTTGGGAGGGCAGGGTTTGGGGAGGGACCACAGCAGGGTACAATGCCATAGAGCCCACCCTTCAAAGCTGCCGTTTTCTCCAGGGGAGCTGATCTCTGTGAGCTGGAGATCAGTTGTAAAAGCGGGGGATCCTCAGGCCCCACCTGGAGGCTGGCAACCCTATGCACAGTTCTCAGAATCTCCTGGCATTTACTGAGGCAGTGCTGGCAACCCTATTCTGTAGGGTGATGGTGAGGCCTAACAGGTCCAGATAGGGTTGCCAAGTCCTTGTGACTTACCAGCGGGGGGGAGTCCTCCTGGGTCCGGGAGCTTCCCCGACGCGCATGCCATGATGATGTCGCACGGAAGTGACATCATCACGTTGGGGGCGTTGCCAGGGTGATGCTCTGGCAATCGCCCCAAAACTCTATGGTACCATCCTGTGGTACCATAGAGTTTTGGGGCGATTGCTAGAGCGTCGTCCCGGCAACGTCCCCAACGTGATGACGTCACTTCTGGGTGATATCATTACGCTGGGGAAGTTATTCTGACTGGACGACTTCGGCGGTGGGGTTCCCCCCGCTGGCCGAATGCTGGTCGGCGGATCGGGAGCCCCTGTAACGGGGGATCCCTCCCCCCCCCCCCGGGCTGACTTGGCAGCCCTAGGCCCAGACTACATCCCTTATGAACTTATACAACCTAAACTACATCCCAGAATCCTCTGCACTGCAACGGTGTTTCCATGGCAGGGGTGCTGGTATTCACTGGCAGACCAAATGATGGGACAAAGCAGTGCCAGAAGGTAGAAAGTTTGAAAATCACTGCCTCAGGCAATTCAGCATTACAGTTTTAAAACAGTGTCTTGGCTCTGTGTGTTTATGAAATGTCTTTCCATCTATATTGGAAAGGAAAAGCAACCAAGAGGGCAGGGTGCTGATAGCTTACCTAATTATCTAATCGTGGTGCTTCAATTAGTTATTTCATCAAATGTCAGCATCTCAATTTTAGCAGAAGGTTTGTATTCCCTGTTCATAGTTATGGAAATATTATTCATGTAACATTCTACACTCTTATCCTTCTGTTGTTCATGCTTTTATTTACATCTCATTAAAATTCCTCCTCAGATTAAAACTAGATTTATTTATCTTAAAAGCAACTTATTTCAGCTCTGAGTACTGTCCAGTGCAGGGGGGTCCCCAGTTTTGTTGAGTCTTTTAGAATTTCTGAGGACAGAGGGTGAGCGCCACCACAAAATTAGATGCTCTGGGGTGCTGAGGCCGATCACAGGATGGTCAGAGGTTATAAACCGAGCACCCCACCCCACCCACACCCCGGCTCCAAAAAGGTGGCAGAACGGCAAGCTTGGCTCTTTGGTTTGGGGGGGGGGGAGATGCTTTAGAAAAGAATCAAATGAGTTCCAGGAAACCTACAGATGATGTACTAATGTAGTATAATAAATGCCTAGTTTTTTTTAAAAAAAAATCTGACATTTGTTTATAATTCAGTCCTCTGTTCTTCCATTGCAACAAATTGCAAATTGTCTTGTGGCACCCTAAAGATGAACACATATGTCATGGTTTTTATATGGGAAGGAAGGAAGGAAGGAAGGAAGGAAGGAAGGAAGGAAGGAAGGAAGGAAGGAAGGAAGGAAGGAGAGAGATTGGATTTATACCCTGCCCTTCACTTCCTGAAGGAGTCTCAGAGTGGTTTACAATCTCCTTTCAATCCCCCTCCCCACCACAGACACCCTGTGAGGTAGGTAGGGCTGAGAGATCTCTTTCGAGGACTGCTCCTAAGAGAACAGCTCTGAAAGAACTTGTGACTGACCCAAGATCACACCAGCAGCTGCATGTGGAGGAGTGGGGAATCAAACCCGGTTCTCTCAGATTAGAGTCCGTGCTCTTAACCAGGAGGGAGGGAGGGAGGGCAATAGGTATGTTCCAAAGTATCCAAAGGGATCTGTCAAGGATGGGCAAGTGGGCATCAACCTGGAAAATGGGGTTTAATGTGGCCAAGTGCAAAGTGATGTACATTGGAGCCAAAAATCCTAACTATAAATACATGTCTCAAAGCGGCTTACAATCTCCTTCCCCTTCCCCTCCCCACAACAGACACCCTGTGAGGTAGGTGGGCCTGAGAGAGCTCTTTCAAGGACTGCCATTTCAAGAACAGCTCTGACAGAACTATGGCTTGCCCAAGGTCATCCAGCAGCTGCAAGCAGAGGAGTGGGGAATCAGACCCGGTTCTCCCAGATTAGAGTCCGCGCGCCTAATCACCACACCAAACTGATTCTCAAGTTAGTGAGTTAGTGTGAGTTAGTGAGTTAGTTAGCTGAGTTAGTCTGAGCTAGCTCACAGTTTTTTAGCCTCCAGCTCACACGTTTTCGTCTTAGCTCAGGAAAGATGGCGACAGAGCAAACTAATGTATGCAGTAGCCGAATCGCTTGCTCACAACTTTCAATGCCAGTAGCTCACAGAGGAGAATTTTTGCTCACAAGACTCCCCAATTTAAAGGGAGCACTGCCAGCAGGTTGTGTAAGTCTCCAGAAATACAAAGGAATCAGGCAATTTCACAGGCAACAGATTTTTCTGCTTCATCTCCCCGGAACTGCCACAAAAGTCCACTGTATCTGTGACAGCTAAGTGGCAGCATCGTTGGTGAACTCAACCGTTCGAGGGGACGTATCGATCCAGTTCCCTGCCTCGTTTCCCATTCGACTGAAATCACTCCTGCTTTAGAAGAGGCAGCTTCCTTTGAGAGAGAGGCAGAAACTTTGCTTATAAGGTCCTCAAACCGTTTCATGGGGCTTCAGGCGTTCATTCTCAGGTCCTGGGCTCCCCCACCAGCTGAATGCATTGCTTGCAGCAATTAGACACCCAGATGGATTGATTCATCCCCAAAAATAATCTTAGGGCTTACTTCTGGCTTTCTCGCCTGCTCGGTCGAGTATTAGATGTGTTCGAGAAGCATATAGAAAAGGAAGCAGCTTCATAACACAAGTGCTCTTATCACGGCACAACTCTGCGCTGCCGTTTCTAATGGGAAAAGTCATTCTTTTTGTTTAGAGGAGCAAACGGGAAGACCCAGTTCCGTTTGGCTGAAGGCCTCGTAATTCACAGTAATTTAGGACAGGTAACTTGGCTCTTGGAGTAAGAAATAACAGTACTTAACAAAGCTGTTTCTAGAGCTCTGGGACCTAGCCTGGTTCTGCATATTCTTTGTAGGCCCTGCACTCTTGCAGGTTTCTAGCAGGGAGACTGAGAATCATAGAATTATAGAATTCAATGAGATCTGAACAGGCTGGAAAAGTGGGTGGGCGGATGTGAACAAGATGCAATTTACGTCTGGGTAGGGTTGCCAAGTCCTTCGTTTTCTGCAGCGGGGTGGAGTCCTTTCATGACTGGGAGACCTCTGGTGTGCTCGCTTTGCACACGCTGCGATGACATCACCCGGAAGTGACGTCATCGCATCAGGCACGTTGGGGCGGGACCTCTCTAATTCGAGGAAAAACCATAGGGTTTCCTTCGAATTATAGAGCTTCCCTCCCCCCCCCCCCATGTGCCCGATGCAATGATGTCACCTCCAGGGGATGTCATTGCTCCGGGCACGTTGCTGCAGCCCAACAATTTGGGGACGAGGTTCCCCCCGGCAGCCCAATCTGGGCCGGCGGGGAGCGGGCTGCTCGAGCGGGGGTTTCCCCGCCCCCGGGGGGAACTTGGGAACCCTACATCTGGGTAACAAGAATGAGGAACACACATACTGGATGGGGGATACACTTCTGGGCGGCAGTGTGTGTGAGCAAGATCTTGGGGTAGGGGTGGACCATAAGTTAAATATGAGCAGCCAGGGTGATGCGATGACAAAAAAAGGCGGATGCCGTCTTGGGGTGTATGAACAGAGGCAGAACATCCAAATCGCAAGATGTCATAGTCCCGCTGTACACTGCATGGGTCAGGCCACACCTGGAGTATCATGTGCAGTTCTGGAGGCCCCACTTCAGAAAGGATGTGGACAGAATGGAGCGGGTGCAGAGGAGAACGACAAGGATGATCGGGGGCCTGGAGACTGAGCCCTAGGAGGGAAGGCTGAGGGACTGGGGAATGTTCAGTCTGGAGGAGAGGAGGTTGAGAGGAGACAAGATTGCTCTCTTGAAGTATTTTGAAGGGCTGTCACTCCAAGGAGGAGGGCAGGGAGCTGTTCCTGTTGGCAGCAGAGAAGAGGACTCCCAAGAAGGGGTTTAAATTAAGGGCAGGAAGGTACGGGCTGGATATCAGAGAAAACTTTTTGGCAGTAAGAGTTGTTCAACAGTGCAACCAGCTGCCTCGGAAGGTGGTGAGCTCCCCCTCCCTGACAGTCTTCAAGCAGCGGCTGGACAAACCCTTGTCAGGGATGCTTTAGGCCGATCCTGCATTGAGCAGGGGGTTGGACTAGATGGCCTGTATGGCCCCTTCCTACTTTATGAATAGGGTTACCAGCCTCCAGGTGGGGCCTGGGGATCTCCCGCTTTAACAACTGATCTCCAGCTGACAGAGATCAGTCCACCTGGAGAAAATGGCTGCTTTGGAAGGTGGACTCCATGGGACTGTACCATGCTGAGGCTCCTCCCCTCCCAAAACCCCGCCCTCTCCTGGCTCCACCCCCAAAGTCCCCAGGTATTTTCCAACCCGGACTTGGCAACCCTATTTATGAACCTATGATTCTAAATAACATCCATTTTGTCCAGGGGAACTGATCTCTGTAACATGGAGACCAATTGTAATTCTGGGAGATCTCCAGCCACCCCCTGGAAGCTGGCAACCCTACTCATGAAAACGCTTAGGAAGAAAACAGACACTAGTTCTTGGTACTGCATTAATTTTTACACTTTCTCGTGGTCTTTTAAGCAATAAACCAATAATATGGCCAACAGTGTGATCCACAGAAATGCAACAGCATCAAAATGAATTATTCTAAAGCACTGAAGACAGTTTGGTGTAGTGGTTGAGAGTGCAGACTCTAATCTGGGAGAACCGGGTTTGATTTCCCACTCCTCCACATGCAGCTGCTGGTGTGACCTTGGGTCGGTCACAAGTTCATTCAGAGCTCTTCTCTCACGAGCAGTTCTCAAAAGAGTTCTCTCAGCCCCACCTACCTCACAGGGTGTCTGTTGTGGGGAAGAGAAGGGAAAGGAGATTGTAAGCCGCTCTGAGACTCCTTCAGGAAGTAAATGGTGGGGTATAAATCCAATCTCCTCCTCCTCCTTCTGCCTCAGTCTTGGCTAGTTCCTTTGGACAGCCAACAACAGAGCACAGAGGCTGAGGCCAGCTTCGTGTCGTGGTTAAGAGAGGCGGACTCTAATCTGGAGAACTGGGTTTGATTCCCCACTCCTCCACATGAAGCCAGCTGGGTGACCTTGGGTCAGTCACAGTCCTCTCAGAACTCTCTCAGCCCCACCCACCTCACAGAGTGTCTGCTGTGGGGAGAGGAAGGGAAGGAGATTGTGATTCACTCTGTGCCTCTTTGGGGTAGTGAAGAGCAGGGTATAAAATCCTCCTTCTCCTGATATTGCCTCCTCCCTTGAGTTCTAGTCTTTTGGGAGAGGGAGAAACTGTTCTCTTTGTCAGCACTCTCCACTCCATGCATAAGTTTATAACCTTATCTCATGTCCCCCCTTGGTGGTCTCTTTTCTAAATGGAAAAGTCCCAGACTCTTCAGCGTCTCCTCATAGGGGAGGTGCTCCACCCCCCTCATCATCTTGATTCTCCACCAGGCTCATTTTGGGGCTCGCTGGGCTCTCAAGGCCTTTCCTGAGATCCTTTAACTGGACATACCAGGGAGAGTACTTTTCCCTCTCTGCAGGCAAAGCACGCGGTCAAGGGGTGTCAGGATCTTAGACATCCCAGTCCTTTCCTTTGCAAGCCAACCAAACCTTCCGAACTTGGAACGGGGAAGGAGGCGCATGTGTTTCTTAAGTGCTAGCAATACAGAAGCCAGGGTGGTAAAATAATAATCTGTAATTTGTTTGGGAACAAAATCCGAGTCCAGGGGCACCTTTAAGACCAACAAAGTTTTATTCGAGGCATAAGCTTTGTGTGCCCACACACTTCAATCTCATACCTTGAATAAAACTTTATTGGCCCTCAAGGTGCCAACTGGACTCGAATTTTGTTCTATTGCTTCAGACCTGAATCAATCCTGTTTGGGTTTTCGATTGGCAATCGATTTCTGCGTTTGGCCCAGCAGTGCCACCTACTGGTCAACAGAATAATTTTTTTAAACTAAAGAAACCGGCAGCTGTGGCCAAGGACTGTTTTTAAGAACAGGAGCGCTCAGGGGTCCGTTGGAGTGGGAGCGCACAGGAGCGCAGCTCCGGGAGTGAGGAGCCCAGGGGGCGGGCACATGACCAAGCCCCGCCCCCTCCTCGGCTTCCCCGAGCAGTGCAGAGGTGCAGCACCCCAGGGAAAGCCCTGCTAGGGTCTTTATTGTTTTTAATGTTTTGTTTTAATATTGATAATTTTATCATTGTTCCTTTTATGACTGTGTGCTGCTTTTCCAGAGACTTGCTCAAGGAGGCATATAAATATTCTAAGTATACCATTTTTTATCTGGGCACATGGCACATAAGTACTGGAGAAATTTCACCAACCCTTCAGCAGCTTCCACCCCATCAGTTTGGTGTAGTGGTCAGGAGTTGGACTCTAATCAGGGAGAACCGGGTTTGATTCCCCACTCCTCCACATGCAGCTGCTGGTGTGAGTCACAAGTTCTCTCAGAGCTGTTCTCTCATGAGCATTTCTCAAAAGACCTCTCTCAGCCCCACCTACCTCACAGGGTGTCTTGTTGTGGGGAGGGAAAGGGAAAGGGATGGGTGGTGCACATGTCCTGGGTATCTCAAGTCTACTTGAAACCTCAAGGGAGCAGGAAGAGAATGAGGGTGTGTCCTTTACGCTTATTTTTATTGCACAAAGTATTGGATGGGGAAGGGAATGGAGGAAGAGCAGTTCAGTTTCACTCACCTGTGGTGTGGAGCCTGAGGGGTGGGTGTTGCCTTCTGACACACTTCCGGTATGTTAGGGGGGTTGGCATATGCAAATGAGTTATGCCAATGAGTTATGCTAATGAGCTCCTGCACCTCTTTTTCTTCGAAATGACTCCTGGGAGCGCTCATGAATCAGAAGAATTGTCATGGTGAGGCCCTGTGGCCCACATACCGAAGGTCCAAGCCCTGGCATCTCTGCTTAAAGAATCTCAGGCTTTGGGAAAGACCTTCCTGAGCCTGGGTGAATTAAGAGGTACGGGCAGCGCCCTGATCCGGATAGCCCAGGCAAGCCTGATCTCGTCAGATCTCAGAAGCTAAGCAGAGCCTGGCAAGTACTTGGATGGGAGACTTCCAAAGAATACCAGGGCCGGAGGGCAGAGGCAGGCTATCAAGCCGCTTCTCTGAATGTCCTCCATGCCCCATGCCGGAGGTCACTGTGACTTCCAGGCACAGACTTACACACACACACACACACACACACACACACATGCGCACAAAAATCCCCTCCCCCTCTGAAAAAAGAGCTACAGACAGTCAGAGTGAGGCAATTTAGTGTTAAATCTATTGGGATATTTAGTTAACACACAGCAGAATTTTCTCCAGTCATAGAAACGTGATCCTGTGTGCGGTAAATAATACTCCCAAGAAGTATATTGCAAAAAAAGAGAGGTCAACTTACATTTATTCAAGTAAATCCAGTTCACCTTCAGGTCACAATCGAAAGGAGAGAAAGAAGCCTCATCTAAAAAGAACTTTCCCTATCACAAATGGCCAGCTGAATCATGTGCGTGGGAGTCTGAGGGCACTGTCTCTACAGGAGAGACCTGCAGGGATGTGTGTCTCCCCGGAAGGCCATGTGCAGAGAGTGAGAGGACAAAATGAGAGAGAGGGGTCAGAAGGCAGCTCCCAGTTTAAAGCAAAGGGAGGCATCCTATTCAAGGAGATAACACCCAGGGGTCCTTTCGAGCAGGAGCTCAGGGGAGCGCAGCTCCGGGAGTTGGTGCCAGCCCCCCCCCCCACGGGAGAATGCCTGCTTGTGTCATGGCCGCAGCAAAATGACCCTGTCCTCTGGGAAGGTCCTTGTTCCTCCAACCAGCCTTCTGAAGGCTTCAGCCACCACTGAAGCTACCCTCCCAGAATAGTGGTATTTCTGAGGCTTGGATTAGTAGCTGTCCCCTCTCTGCCAGCTCTTTCTTTCTTTCTTTTTCTTTCTTTCTCTTTCTTCCTTCCTTCCTTTCTTCCTTTCTCTCTTTCTCTCTTCCTTCCTCCCTCCCTCCCCCCCCCCCCTCTCTCGCCTTCTGACATACTTCTGGTAATGTCGGGTGGTTTAGCATATGAAAATGAGTTATGCTAATGAGCGCCTGCACCTCTTTTTCTACATAATGACCCCTGACACCTATACAACCTTAGAGTGATATAGCACACCCTAATGTCCAGGCATGATGAGTCGGTCACTCCAACAAAATCAGTGGACAAATGGCAGGACTTCGTGAATGGCGGCATCGCAAGCTCAATGTGTGTGCCACCCCTGAAGAGCAACAGGGTAAGGAAGCTCTTACTGGTGCTTGTGGGCGGCCCTAGTGAACCAGTGGGCCTGTCAAATTCCCGCCGTGAGACTACAGAGACAGTGTGGGGCAGCAGTCAAGAGTGTGGGATTTGGAGCTAGGAGACTTGGGTTTAGACCTCCAGTCTGAAGCTTGCAAGATGACTTTGGGGCATTCTAACAGGGTTGCTGTAAAACTAAAGGAGGGGGAAGGGAACCGGGCAGGAGGCTTTGAGCTCCCGGGATGAAAGGCAGGATAAAATTGTGATGGCTAGAGAGGCGGCAGCAGCAGCAGAAGACCCAAGGTGCGAGGGACTGACTCAGTCAAGGAAGCCACAGCCCTCGGTTTGCAAGACCCCAGCAGGGCTGTTGACTATAGGACGTTTTGGAAGGCACGAACTCATAGAGTCGCCAGATGTCCCATTCGGCCACTGTGAACACAAGAAGCTACCAGGCCCTGGATCCATCCAGTTCAGTGTTGCCTTCTCCGACAGGCAGTGAACCTTCAAGGCCCCTAGAGGAGAGGGGTCTGCCCCTATCAGCTGCTACCTGAAACCCTTTTGCAAGAGATGGTAGAGACTGAACCTGCGGTCCTCTGCTTACAAGCCCTCTCCTCCCCAATTTAGATCCCCCATGGCCAGATTTAGCCCTAGAGGTCCAGTCTTACTTGTTGACCCATGAAGCTGTCTTATACTGAGCCAGACCCTCGGTCTATCCAGGTCAGCACTACCTATGCCCAGGCTAGTCCGATCCCATCAGATCTCGAAAGCTAAGCAGGGTCGGCCTTGGCTAGTATTTGGAAGGGCAACCTCCAAGGAATAGCAGGGTTGTTATGCGGAGGCAGGCAATGGCAAAACCACCTCTGAAATGTCTCTTCCCATAAAAACAAGTCTAACTCGCCACCTAGTGGTGCGTAATGCTAAAGAGCTAGAACTTCTGGCTGCCAGACAATCTTAGGATCTCCTGGCAATTCTACTCACAATGCCATTTATTTATTTATTTATTAAACTTATATCCTGCTCTCTCCACCCAAAGGCAGACTCAGAGCGGCTATGCCATACGATAATTAATTAATTTAGCACTGTCTACTCTGTCCACCAGTGGTTGTCAGGTGGAGGTCTTTCACATCTACTCCGACCTGATCCTTGTAACTGGAGATGCTGGGGATCAAACCTGGGACCTCCTATCTGCAAAGCAGAGGAGCAAACAGACATGAATGCACATGAGCTGCTTTATACTGAATCAGACCCTTAGAATCATAGAATCACAGCGGGGATTCTGTGATTCTATGGAAGGAGCCATACTGGCTATCTAGTCCAACCCTGTGCTCAATACAGGATCAGCCTAGAGCATCCAGGTCAAGTGGTTGTCCAGCCGCTGCTTGAAGACTGCCAGTGAGGGGGAACTCACCACCCCCTAGGCAGCTGATTCCACTACTGAACAACTCTTACGGTAAAAAGGGTTGTCCTAATATCCAGCCGGTACCTTCTTGCCCTTAATTTAAACCTATTCTTGTGAGTCCTCTCCTCTGCTGCCAACAGGAACAGTTCCCTGCCCTCCTTTAAGTGACAGACCTTCAAAGACTTCAAGAGAGCCATCATGTCCCCCCTCAGCCTCCTCTTCTCCAGACTGAACATCCCCAAGTCCCTCAGCCTTTCCTCCTAGGGCTTAAGGTCTCCAGGCCCCTGATCATCCTCATCACTCTCCTCTGCACCTGCTCCGTTCTGTCCACATCCTTTTTGAAATGAGGCCTCCAGAACTGCCCACGATACTCCAGGTGCGGCCTGACCAATGCAGGGTACAGCAGGACTATGACATCATGCGATTTGGAAGTTATGCCTCTGCTGATACACCCCAAGATCGCATTAGCCTTTTCTGTCGCCACGTCACATGGTCCATCAGGGTCAGTACTGTCTATTCAGACTGGCAGCAGCTCTCTCGGGGTTCTGCCGGAGGTCTTTCACATTACCTACTACCTAGTACTTTTAACAGGGGATGCCAGGGATTGAACCTGGGACCTTCTGCACGCCAAGCAGATGCTTTGCCACTAAGCCACGTCCCCTCCCCAAGGCCGTCTTGCTTCTTCCGCTCCATTTCTAGTGTAAAGACAAAACTAGTACTTACATTGATTTAAAAAAAAAAATTGCTGGTAACTTCGGAAGGTTTTTGTTGAGTCGTAGGCTGACTTTCTTGGACTCGCTCCTCTAAATAGCCCTCTGGGAATAAAGCTAGCCGGCCAGAGACCTATGCTCAAAACCATCACATCAGATTGATGTTTCCACGTGAAGCCCGCTGCAAATAAATGTGTCATGTCCTTTGAAGTCAGGTATACACACTCTTCACTGTCACCAGGAACATCGTAAGTGGCAGTCATTCCATTTATCAGTTTGTCACAGGCGTTCAGAGAGCCATCAGCTTAGTCAGACAGAACAGTAAAATCGGGTTAACGAGCAATCATCCCTCCCGAGGAGGGCGTCTTTAACATCCTTGTGAGGACAGGGACATTTAATGGGCTTTGACCGATCGGAAGGTTCCTCAGATGGGGGACAAATCGCTCATAGGATGATGAAGGAAGCGGCCCAGCTGATATCGCCTCGAGCCAAGAGGAATGTGCCTGAGAGCAGAGAATTTGTCAAACCACCACAGAGGCCGAAACCTCGCCTGCATTATAATTGGGCGGGAAGACCGAAATGCTCTTGCGAATCAAACTTTTGGTGCGTCCGATGCAGACATCAGGTCCAATGGTGCTGAAAACAAGGATGCACGGAGAAGCCGTTTTGTGTTTCTGTGTCCAGGTGTGTTTTCACCTGGTTTTGTTTTTCTTGGTGGTCTTTCGCTCTTTTCATCCATTTCTACTCAACTGACTCCAAAGCAGGGGTCTGTTTTACTGGGAATGTATCAAAGTTACCCAGTTGTTTCTTACAAAATGACGTTTTTTTATTCTTCTATCAAACTACTGCTGAGGGGTCTCCCTAGATGGGAACGCATCCGGCCTGTGCTGAGGACACTGCACTGGCTGCCAATAGCATACTGAATTTGTTTCAAGGTGCCGGTACTTACCTTTAAAGCCCTATATGGCCAGGATCTGGTATACTTGAGGGACTGCCTTTCTTCATATAATCATCTAATTTATGTCCCATGCCCTTTCCCCAGAAAGGGACTCGGGGTGGCTAACAGCATATAGAATACGCCCTATAAAAACAATACAAAAGATACAATAAATAAACTTTTAAAATATAAAACGATTAAAAATCTATCCCCACTATGCCATGGAGTGATGCCATGGAGTACGCCCATGATCTCTGTAGTCTGATCCATTGCAGTTCCAGGTGATACCAGGCCACACCTGGAGATTGGCAACTCTACCTCTAAGGGAAGTAGCCAAAAAAGCAAAAGCGATGAAATCAGCATTTTTCCAGGCGAGCCAGCAGCTGAATAATTGCCTGGGAGCCAAATCATCCCAGTTTCGGCAATGAACCAGAGTTAAAATCAGCCATTGTTTCGTGCTATGTCTGAAGGGAGCCAGCAACGGTAAAAGCCAGGTCACCCTAAAATGGCAGAGAAAATCATTAAACAAACTATCATTCTCTGGCCCCTCCCTTGCTGCAGTGCACGCTGGGATATCAGTATTTGTCACAACAGACCTTCTAAGCAAGGGTGCACAGAACCTGTCTGAGGAATTCTCTTAGCCTCCCGGCCAAACAAGGCTTGAATGATACTGAGCAGTTTCGCCCAGCGGGCCAAAAGACAACTTTGGAGTGTTCAGATGATTGACACCGACGACAGAGTAAATAAACCTCTTTCCCCTGGTGCTGTAGACACCTCTGTGGCTGCTTTCGTCTTCCAGGTGGGACCTGGGGATCCCCTGGAATTGCAGCTCATCTCCAGACTACAAAGGTCAGTTCCTCTGGAGAAAATGGATGATTTGGAGGGTGGACTCTGTGGCATTCTACCCCACTGAGGTCCCTCCCCTCCCCAGGCTCCACCCCCAAATCTCCAGCGGGTTTCCCAACCTGGATCTTGCAACCCTACCCCCCCATGCTCCACCAGTGGCCAGATGGGACCAGTGCCAATGTATAAAGCCATTTTTTTACCAGCGGATTTTAAGCCCTTCCTAAATAATAAGGAATGAGGTAGAGATGGGAAACACAGAATCATAGAGTTGGAAGGGACCTCCAGGGTCATCTAGTCCAACCCCCTGAACAATGCAGGAAATTCACAAATACCTCCCCCTCCACACCCCCAGTGACTGCTCTTCCATGCCCCAGAAGATGCCAAAAACCTTCCAGGATCTCCGGCCAAACCAGGCTGGAGAAAAATTGCTTCCTGGCCCCAAAGTGGCGATCAGCATTTCCCTGGGCATGTAAGAAAGGGCCACGAGAACTAAGCACCAAGGCAAGCCTTCCAGCCCTCCTTCTCATGATCTGCCTAAGTTCACAGAATCAGCACTGCTGTCAGATGGCCCTCTAGCCTCTGCTTCGAAACCTCCAGAGAAGGAGAGCCCACCACCACCCGGGGAAGCCTGGTCCACTGAGGAACCACCCTAACTGTCAGGAAGTTCTTCCAAATGTTTAGCCAAAAAAATCTTTTGATTTAATTTCAACCGGTTGGTTCTGGTCTGACCTTCTGGGGCAACAGAAAACAACTGACTGGGAGATCCAGTCCTGCCTATAGCCCAAGGAATCAAGCGGTGGTTTTTTTTAGGAGAGTACTGCTGCCACCTACTGGGTATTACAGCCATTCTTGTGCCTAGAAGAGAAGAGATTGGATTTATACCCTGTCCTTCACTACCTGAAAGAGTCTCAGAGCGGCTTACAATCTCCTTTCCCTTCCCCTCCCCACCATAGACACCCTGTGAGGTAGGTGGGGCTGAGAGAGCTCTTTCAGTCTAATTGTGCGTAGGATCACAGCCTCACTTCCTTTTTGTAGTGCACCCAGAACAAAAGAAGAAGAAGAGGAGATTGGATTTACACCCTGCCTTTCACTCAAAGAAGGGGGGGGGGGGCAGGGATGCACAGTATTGTGGTTTTTGCAAAAAATCTCGGAAGGCTTTCCAGAAAACAGCAGCTCTCCCAACCCTCAAAGACCAACCGGCAGTTCTTTCCGCACACACACTACTAGTGCAGTCCTAAACAGAGTTTCATCCTTCGGAATACACTGAAGTCCATGGGTTTAAAACCTGTATTGGACTATACTGATCGCCAGTTCCCTCCTACCTAGGGCTGCCAGTTCCTGCAGGGGACATTCCTGGATATTCGGGGTTGATGCCAGGGAAGGACAGAATTTTGGGAGGAAGCTAAGCCGAGATATGATAACATAGATTTCTTCTTCCGTAGCCACTCTGGGACTTCTGTTTTTTGTAGCCTAACCAAGGGGCCACGGCTCAGTGGTAGAGCATGTGCTTGACATGTGGAAGGTCCAAGGTTCAATCCCCGGCATCTCCAGTTAAAGGAACACGTAGTAAAGTGACGTGAAAGACCTCTGCCTGAGACACTGGCGTGCTGCAAAGTAGACAATACTAACCCTGAAGACCAATGGTCTGATTCAGTATAAGGCAGCTTCGTGCGTTCATGCGTAGACTCAATGGTACCCCATGGAGTCCACCCTCTGAAAGGGCCCTTTCCTCCGAAGTAGCTGGCCTGTGTGGTTTTGAGACCAACTGTAATTGTGGGAGAACACCAGACCCCATCTGGATGTTGGCACCCCCCGCTACTACCCTCCCAAATCTGTCCTGTTCCTTTGTGCAAAAAGGGTTGCCAGCCTATATCTGGAGTAGAGCTGCCAAGTGTTGGAAACTCACCGGCAGGGGGGAGTCCTCCTCTCGCCAGGAGTTTTTTCTGGCGCGCGCGCAAAGCGCACACACCCAACGTCACCGGAAGTGACGCAGCACGTTGGGGGCGTTGCCAGAACATAGAGTTTTGGGGCGATTGCCAGAGCATCGCCCTGGCAACGCCCCCCAACGTGCTGCGTCACTTCCGGTGACGTCATTACGTCGTCCTCGCTGGACGTTGGGGGTGGGGTTCCCCCCCCGCGCCGGCCAAATGCTGGCCGGCGGATCGGGAACCCCTTCAGCAGGGGATCCCCCGCTCCCCGGGCTGACTTGGCAGCCCTAATCTGGAGCTGGCACCTGGAAATCTCTTGTTATTAAGATTGATTTTCAGATGCAGGAGGAGGAGGAGGAGATTGGATTTATACCCCACTCTTCACTCGGAGTCTCAGAGCAGCTTACAATCTTCTTTCCCTTCCCATCCTCGCAACAGGCACCCTGTGAGGCAGGTGGGGCTGAGAAAGCTCTTCCGAAAACTGTCCCTGAGAGAACAGCTCTGAAAGCACTTGTAACTGTGGAGTGCTTCTCCCAGATCAGAGCCCGCGCTCCTAACCACTACACCAAACTGGCTCTCCCCTGGAGAAAATGGCTGCTCTGGAAGGTGGACTCTATGGCATTATACCCCACCGGTGTCCCTTCCCTCCCCAAACCCACTCTCCCCAGGCTCCACCCCCAAAATCTCCAGGTATGCCCCAACCCAGAGCTGGTACCCTATATGCAAACAACACGCTCACTTAATATGAATATGCTCCACTGAACAAAATGGGACGTACTCCGAAATAAACCTGTACCGATTTCATTTATATCCGTGCAATCCTATGCAGAGTTAATCCATGAATGTAGAGCAGAATAGTTCTACATAGGATTACACTGCTGCTTGTACCAATTTACACAGTGCAAAGGAATTCACTTATTGACCGGGGGGGGGGGGGAGCACCTCAGAGAACTATCCCAGCTCCAGGTGATGTCTAGGCATCAAAGGCATGCTAAAAGGGATTCTGAGGAGCAGGTTATATATATCTATATAGCTCTGGAGCGGGAAACCAGCCTGAGAAACAGGCCGCGGTCACACGGCCTCCGAACCGTGTGAATGTACACAGACTGTATAATGTGCAAATCTTTAAAGAGTTAATCTCCTGCACTGTGCAGCGGGTTGGGCTAGACGACCCTGGAGGTCCATTCCAACGCTACGATCCTATGACTCATTACTGCCGTCTAAAATTACTCCGGCCGCTCCGCCGAATGCGGCATCACACCGCCCCTTTAAATCCCCCGCCCAACTTCCCTTTGCCCGGTCTTTAGCTTCATCCCTCCGTAGTGCGCATGTGCGCCGCTTCCTTCCTCTTCGCCTCCTCTCTCCTCCTTTCCCTTCCTTTCGTCCGATTCGCGCGGGTGGGCGGGTGCGCGCGCCTTCCTCTGCGCTTGCGCCCTAAGCTCCCGCCGGGAAGTTTCCCGAAGGCTCCGCTCGCTTCGGCTTTTTCCGGAGGGGGGGGGCGGAGACGCTGGTCGCGCGCTTCCTTCCTCCCTTCCTGTCAAGAAGCGGCTCTTCGGCCGGCTTGCCTCAGTTGTCCTCGGCGTGCGGTTGCGGCGGAGAGGGCCGCGGCTTCTCCCTCCCTCCGGCCATGGCTCAGCTCTGCTACAACCGGGGATGTGGGCAGCGCTTCGACCCCGAGGAGAACACGGACGGTCAGGGAGGAGGGAATTGGGGGGGGGGGGAGTATTAGTCGGGAGGGGGCGGGGCGTGGTGGGAGGACGGGGAGGGGGCGAGGCGTTCCTGGTTGGGGGGGGGGATCAGTGAGGCAGGAAGTTTTAATCCAGGTGCTTATTTACATCATCATCAACAGCATTTAATGATAACATTTTCTTTTCCTTTACAAATGTGGCTGTTATTAAATTATTACAGCATTATTAAATTTTAGATTCAGCGTCTGGGGTGTCCTTAAACCATGAGTTGCGTGTTTATCTATATCTATATATCTATATAGATAGACTCACAACTCATGGTATAAGGACACCACAGAGGCTGAAACTAAAATGTCATAATGCTGCGAAAGAGAAAGAATCCTATATATATGTGTGTCTGTGTGTGTATACATATACCCATATCTATCTATATATTTGTATAGATATGGGTTGCACTGTAAATTCTGGACTTTAATGTCTAAAGAGTGGCACTGTACATTCTGGACTTTAATGTATTTCAGTGTTTCATTTTTGTAAGCTGCCGCCACCGTAGGTTACCCATAGATCTATTTATATCGATATAGATAGATATGGGTATATGTATACACACACACACACACACACACACACACATATAGGAAAACGATTCTTTCTCTTTGACAGCATTATTAAACTTTAGTTTCAGCATCTGGGGTGTCCTTAAACCATGAGCTGTGTGGGCATAGGCTTTGAGCCCTTGCCATTGGTGGAGATTGCACAAGAGCTTATATAAACTAACCTGGCAAAATGCATTTTAATAAAACATGTTGTCGTGGTTAAAGCAACCGAAGCATGTGAGTGGGATGTGGCAGTTGTGGTGGTAGTGATATCATCATCATCATCATTATTATGGCTGCTATTATTTTTATTATTATTTCATTTCTGTTTGGTGTAGTGGTTAAGAGCGCAGACTCTAATCTGGGAGAACTGGGTTTGATTCCCCACTTCACATGCAGCTGCTGGTGTGACCTTGGGTCAGTCACATGTTCTCTCAGAGCTGTTCTCTCAAGAGCAGTTCTCTCAAAAGCTCTCTCAGCCCCACCTACCTCCCAGGGTGTCTGTTGAGGGGAAGGGGAAGGAGATTGTAAGCTGCTTTGAGACTCCGAGTGAGTGAAGGGCAGGATATAGATCCAGTTTCTTCTTCTGCCTGTAGCCGAAGGTCTCTGGGCAGTTTACAACAAGTAAACTGGTTTTTCACAGAAGCATGATTCCTTTGTTTAATGGTGATAGACAGTGATGACAATGCCAGTAGAGGTACTAATATCCACTTATCAGTGATGTGATAAGTGTGGTGTGTGGCCCATAGATCAAATGAAACGGTTGTTATGAAACTTGCATTAATAATAGTGCCTGCTGTGTATATGATTAATGCCACGGTGTTTGCCTTTTTGACCCAGCAGGAGTTCCGGTTGAAAAGGAGGGTGGGGAATGCAGGTTGTCCTGATTTTCTGCCCCCGCATATCCACACGCTGTGTTCATGCGTGGTGCTATATTTATAGCTCTCTCTCTCTCTTTCCCTTGTTCACAGTTGTTCTCCCTAGATTAGGTGCAAGCGACAGTTTTAAAGCCTGAATTCCTTACAAGTCACTTGCTTTGATTGCCCGGCACATGTTTCCTTCACGTATCTGTTGAAAGAGGTGGGCTGTGACTCACGAAAGCGTGTACCGAAATAAATGTCCTTGGTCTGAGAGGTCCCTCCGGGCTTCTGCCTTGTTCTGAACACGACTACATGGCTGTGGATACTGATAGTGGGGGTAGAAATGCTCCACCTGCAATGATTAATTTTTAAAATTTAATTTAAACAAACATGTCCTGCTTTTTCTGTTTAATCATCAGTCAAGGCTGCTCACTTGTCACAAATGAACCCCCAGTCCTTGGTGGCAAAGGTGGGCAGCGTTTGCATATATTTCTTTGTTGCAGCTCACCTGAAACTGTTGGAAGGACATTTCTTCTCACTACTTTTCTCTCCTTCCCATCAAACTTTTACTACTTTTTTCCCCCTCCGCCCCTGATGGCCATATAAGAAGAGCCCTGCTGGATCAGACCAGTGGTCCATCTAGTCCAGCATCCTGTCTCATATAGTGGCCAACCAGTTCCTCTGGACGGCCAAACTGCAGCTTAGGAGATACATGCGGCTCTTTCACACAGTCTGATTTAATGTCAATGAAAAGCAAGTTTGCATATTTTCCAATAGTATGTGTGTAATATATTTTCATGTCTTGTGGCTCTCAGACATCTGACGTTTTATTCTGTGGGGCTGTTACGTTAAGCAGGTTTGGCCACCCCTGCTCTAGACGGCCAACAGCAGGGCCTAGAGGCCAGGGCCTTCCCCTGATGTTGCTTCCTGGCTCTGGGATTCAGAGATTGTCTGCCTCTGAATGTGGAGGTTCCCCACAGTCACCATGGCTGGCAGCCACTGATAGATCTCTTCTCCATGATCTGCCTAATCCCCTGTTTATTCCTGTGGCCATCACCACATCCTCTGGCTACTTTTTGGTACTGTTTTCTCTACCTTGCTATGCTTTTAAATAATGGCTTAGACAATCCTGCATGAACATTTGAGCCACCTCCAGGACCCTGATAATGTTTCAGGCGTATTCTGGGAACGTTGTGCTGTGCTGTCCAACAAGCTGACAGTGGTCTTGAGTTACCAATGACTTGGAGATGAGCCAGAGCACCACTCACGATGCGCGTTGGTAGATGTTATTCTCCAAAACTTGGTTTGGTGTAGTGGTTAAGTGCGCGGACTCTAATCTGGGAGAATCAGGTTTGATTCCCCACTCCTCCACTTGCAGCTGCTGGTGTGACCTTGGGCAAGCCATAGTTCTGGCACAGCTGTCCTTGAAAAACAGAGAGTTTCTGACAGAGCTCTCTCAGCCCCACCTACCTCACAGGGTGTCTGTTGTGGGGAGGGGGGAAGGGAAAGGAGTTTGTAAACCGCTCTGAGACTCCAAGTGAAGGGCGGGGTATAAATCCAATCTCTTTTCTTTTTCTTCTTCATTGGGCCGTTGCTTTAATAGAGCAGAACTGTTGCTTCACCAAAGAAAATTTCAGTGCTGTTATTTTGATTGGTATCGTTCTTGTACATTATCGTTGGAAGCATATACCCCAAACACCTGAGGGACCGCCTCTCCTCATATGTGCCTTGGAGAGCCTTGTGCTCTGCCGATCAAGATCTGGTGGTTGCCCCTGGCCCAAGGGACGTCCACTTAGCCTTGACCAGGGCCAGGGTTTTTTAACACCCCGGCCCCGGCCTGGTGGAAGAGTCTCCCGACTGAGATCAGGGCCCTGCGGGCCTTATTATCGTTCTGCAGGGCTTGGAAAACGGAGCTGTTCCGCCAAGCCTTTGGCTGAGGTGGTGGGCGTCCAATAAAAACCCAGCCTCACCATCTACGCAGCCCAGATCAAGAAGACCTTGGCGTCCCCCTGGCACCAGCTTGGAATCAGTGCGTAGAAACAGATACCGTGACCTGCTTTTAAATCATGTGGTTTTAAACTATTTTAATTATTTATCAGTGTTGCTTTTGGTGTGATTTAGAACCTACATTGCGATCCGCCCTAAGCCCGCTTGCGGGGAGGGCGGAATATACATTTAAATAAATAAGTAAATCTTATTGTCCTGTCAGGTGCTTGTGGACTCGAATCTAGCTGTCCTACAAAAGACCCTCTGAAATGGCGGTATCACTTATTAATAGGAACGTGATGTCTGTTGTAACAACTAAGTGGGAACACAGCCCAGTGCCCTGACAAATGTGAAATGTACATTTAGGCTGGGAGAAGGAGACAGCAGCTCAGTGGTAGAGCATCTGCTAGGCATGCAGAAGGTCCCCAGTCCAGTCCCCAGCATCTCCAGCTGAAAAATCAGGTGAGGAGGAGGTGATGTGATATTCCAGAGAGCTGCTGCCAGTCTAAATGGATAGTACGGATTTTGAGGGGGGGGGTATTTTTTTGTATTTTTCATACGTGCATGTGCACCTGGAAGTCGTGGCGACCTCTGGTGACTGACCCCTCCTGGGTGGCCTGGAGGATATTCAGAGAGGTGGCTGGATAAAGCCTGCCCCCTCCTCCCAACTTCAGGTATTCCAAGGAGGTCTCCCATCCAAGTACTTGCCAGAGTCGACCTTGCTCAGCTTCCGAGATCTGACAAGGTCGGGCTTGCCTGGGCTATCCAGGTCAGGGCGATAGTACTGATTTTACTAGGCCGACGGCCTGACTCTGTATGACACAACTTCAGGTGTGTTTGTCCCAGTGCTTTCAGCTGCAGAGACTTCTTTTTTTTAAATTTAATACTTTAATTGAATTTTTCTGCATTAACAACACAATCAACGTACACATATATATATACAATGAGCCATATACTTATTCCAACCATTCATAGAATTTGGACCAAACCTCCAGCGTATCCCTCTTGGCTTGTGAGTTCAAAAGATAGCCTAGTTTGTCCAGTTCATCCCAGTTCAGCAGAGTGCTGATTATTTCTTCTCATCTTGGAAGAGTCGATTGTTTCCATACTTTCACCTGGGAGGGGGGATTACCACAGCCTCAGAGACTTCAACGTGGTAATCTCCCAAACAACAACGACCAAAATGCAGTTAACTGGCCGAGTTGTACCCGGTCAGAGCCTGGGCCGGAAGCCGCACATGAATGCGATGCCTTCTACATGCAAAGCAGATGCTCTACTATCATCTCCGGGCAGTTTCATGTGACAGGAATGGGTGCATAATGAACCAGCAGGGGCAGTGGAATGGCAGAAGCATGGGATAGAAAGAATGGATGGAAGTACGTTCCTAGGCTTCATTTCCGTTGAGCACTCAAGCAGAAGACCTCATGGGAGAGGTAGGTGTGAGGGGGAAGAAAGGTGGGACCACGAAGGCCTTAAACTCCTTCAGTTTTGCTCTATAGCACGAGGAGCTGTCATTCAAGAAAGGTGAGCACAGAGCTCCCTTTGGGATTCAGAACTGGTTCTTTCTTTGCATCCTGGCCTCGGGTTCCTTCTTGGGAGAGCCGGTAACACAAGCGAGGCTGCACTGAGTAGGTAGGTGAAGCTGGGCATCGTCCATGGCAAACGTGGTTTACAGAAATAAAAGTAAGAGGAGTCCCGCCTGTTGTTTGTTTAAGTAACCTTGGGGGTGTCTCTGAAGGAACTGAACTTGCATTCTTCTGAGCATTCAGTACTTTTTAAACGGAGCTGTTACATCCAGAGTAGCACTTTTGTGAAGTAGGATTTGTTGGAACAGTAATGTGCATATTTATGCTTATTGTACAGAAAATAGTGTTGTTCCTCCGCTTTCCCAGGATTTCCAGAGTGTATTACCCCTCTAGCACTAATCTGGTTATGAAAGGAACCTGGGGGGGGGGTGTATTAGTGATGTTTTTGATAACTGCCTTTGCTGCATGAATCCTTTGTGCTGGAGAAAAATTGAGACATTATGTTCATTCTCAAGAAGTTTGGGTTCAGGTCGCCTTGCCTTCAGAAGTGAAACAGGTGGTCGTGAAGGACAGGGCACTCTCAGTGGTGGCACTCCCTCACTGGAACAGCCCTTTGCCCGGCTCAAGTCGCTGACTGTCTTTAGATGCTAAGTTGACCCCTTCTGATTTCAATAGGCTTTTAGAAGGTAAACTGCTCCTTGACTGTCTGCTCTTCAGTTCTGGTATGATACAGTCAGGCCTTTCTAGTCTGTCTTGGTTTTTGGTGTGGACAGTATATATATGTTTTAAAATGTTTTAAAATTCTATCGCATCCTCTCCTTAAGTTGTTATAAGGGGGTTAGATAGATTCAGGGAGGGTAGATCTATCAGAGGCTATTAGCCAGGGTGACTGAGGGGAACCTCCGTGGTCGGAGGCGGTTAACTTCTGAGTCTCAGAGCCAGGAAGCAAGGTTAGGGGAAGGTCTCGGCCTCTCTGCCCTGTTGTTTGTCTTCTGTAGTTTCTGGTTCGTTGCTGTGTTAGACGGAACGTTGGACTAGATGGACCACTGATCTGATCCAGCAGGGCTCCTCTTATTAACGATCCTCATGTGCAGCTGGGTGTTTCTGGTATTCTGAAAATATTTGAATGCAGTCAGACCAAAGTAAATGAGTTCAAAAACTAAGTAAATTGCTAACCCTAACCTATAAATCAAAAGCGTTGTTTACTGACATTTTCAGTTAATCGTTCTGTCCTTTTTTTGGTCTTTTTTAGTGTCGTGCACGTATCACCCAGGAGTGCCAGTCTTTCACGATGCTCTTAAGGTAGGTGTGCAAGCATAATTATTTTAAGGCCTTTCAGTCGGAATGTAGTTTACGGTCTTTTAATGTCTTTTTTTTGTTTCTTGCCTACATTTTACAGGGCTGGTCATGCTGTAAAAGGAGAACCACCGACTTCTCTGATTTCTTGAGCATTGTGGTAAGTATTGGTAACGCTGTTAGTAGTTATTGCAGCATTCTCTTGGTCCCTGTTGGCCAAATCCTGATCCAACAAATCCCTTCATGCTGGGATGACTTGGTGCAAAAGGAGGGCAGGCTCCTGGGTCACAAGAACACAACACAAGAGCACAAGTGAAGCCATGTTGGATCAGGCCAGTGGCCCGTCCAGTCCAACACTTTGTGTCACACAGTGGCCAAAACCCAGGGGCCATCGGGAGGTCCACCAGCAGGGCCAGAACTCCAGAAGCCCTCCCATTGTTGCCCCCCCCCAGCACCAAGAATACAGATCATCACTGCCCCAGAGTGTTCCCTCTAAGCTGAGATAGTTTGAGCTAGCTCACAGTTTTTTAGCCTCTGGCTCACACATTTTTGTCTTCGCTCAGGAAGGATGGCTCCAGAGCACACTAATTTATGCGGTAGCTCACAACTTTAATACCAGTAGCTCACAAAGTAGACTTTTTGCTCACAAGACTCCACAGCTTAGAAGGGAGCATTGCTTGTGGCTAATAGCCACGGATGGACCTCATGTTTATCCAGTCCCCTCTTGAAGCTGTCTATGCTTATATCTGCTGCTTCCTGCAGCAGTGAATTCCACATTTTCATTACTCTTTGGGTGAAGAAGCAGTATCCCTCTCCCACTCTGCCCTGGAACAGAACACTGCACTGATTCCTGTGCCAACTGCATTCACCTGCCTTGGTGGTCTCTTAGTGGTTGTCAGCAGATGCGGTTTCTCTTGCCCTTGCATCACGAGTTGGTTGATGAAATGTTCTCGCAGCTATTAAAGCTACGGAGACCCTATTGGCATCTGAGCACACTATTTTAACACTAACAGCCTGAGTAAATTTGGCTTTGAATGTTGAACAAAGTGCACGTTTGGGTATAGTATAGATGAAACTAACGATGAATGTGCAATAATTTCTAGTGAAAGAAGTCACTCTGTAGCAACTGCTCCTATGAACGTTGTGTTATCGACCTTCATTGAGATCTTAAAATTATTCGGAACATTTATGTAACAAAAAGTTGGGGTGCCCGCAAGGACTTGCAGGGGACATCCCGTTTTCCCTTGTATCCCCTCCGCCGCTGTTTTCTCTTTTCCCTCTTCCCGGCAGCCCCCGTATCTTCCCTTTCCATGCTTCCTGCCCTCCTTCTCGCCCACCCACCCTCCTACTTTTTATCTGCCTGCTGCGTGTTAAATGGCTTACTATGTCATGATTATTAACAGCTCAGTCAGTAAAAGCTGCTCTGTATACTTAGGGAAAACGACATATTTTAATGTTTACTTCAGTGAATGACATGCTGGTGTGACCCAGGTGTCCCTTTAATTTTCAGCCCGGTTAATTAAAATTGGTCCTCCGCTTTTAAAAGTTGAATAGATTAAATGACGTTTTAATGTCCCCTCTCTCCAAACGATAGCAGCCCTTTTTCTTAGAAATGTATCTGTGGGAAATCACTCCCTTTCCCCTAGAAGTGGCAGCTGTCAGAGTTTAGGTTCACGTGTTTGGACACAGTCTGACTGTTGATTTTGTGAAACTTCTCTGGACTTGGAACTTGGCACCTTTTGTTTCAATACCCTTCGAGTGGACTTATTCATTTTCGGGGGGTGGTTGTGTTACCCACGGATGTTTTCACTATTTTCATGGGTTCTGATACTTTCTGCATGGGGTGCCTCTTACCCAAATGCTTTAAAAATTTAAAAGCACCCGTATCTGGATGATTGTGCATGAAACATGCATAAGAGGTCAGTTTAAATCATTGCTAGCGTGGTGTTTGCTGACAGTTGTCGGAGATGAAGCATCAGAGTTGGCTTCAAAGATTGCATTGGCAAAGCTGGATAACACACGGTTGATGGTGCAAACGTGTGTTTTTTTTCTGCAACAGGGCTGTACGAAGGGCTTCCATAACAGTGAGAAGCCACCCGAGCCAGTCAAGCCTGAAGTTAAAACTACCTCTGAGCGAAAAGAGCTCGCCGACTTGAAACCTAAATTTGAAGAGCACATCATTCAGGCGCCGAAGCCAGTGGAAGCAATTCGGAGGCCCAGGTACTGTCCCGAGATTGTGCGTCCACCCCAAATACGCTTCCGGTTGATAGTAGCGTTTTTATTTAAGTTGTGCGTAATGCAGTGCTTATGCAGCTGTAATGTTAAAATTAGGAATATAGAGTAACAGTTTAAACTGTGAAGAGGTGTCACCTGCACATTTACAGGCTTGCAACCTTTCTAGATACGTGCGTAGGAATGTGCACCCCTACTGAGAATTGGGCCTTTTGAAAACCCCTTGCTATCGGACTCTGTCCGGAGCACAGAGGAGGAGAAGGAACAGCAAAGCCATCCCACATTTTTGTAGTCTCAAAGGATTTTTAATTATTCGTTTATTCTATATTTTATGCTCGCAGACCAGTGGGTCACAGGCTAACAAGTTTGATAGTCCGTATGGTACAGAATAATACAATCCAAAAATACAGAAAATAACCAAGCAACCAGTCTTTAATTATTGCAGTTATACATGGGAGCAAAATAGCCTACAACCCGCCCTAGTGATTGATTGATTTCTACCCCTCCCTCCTGGCCGAAGCCGGCTCAGGGCGGCTTACATAAAACACCTAAAATTTTTAACAGTACTCATAAAATAAGTTAACAACAACGTTTAACGATTGAACAGTTTTAGAACCATAAATAAAATAAAGTGCTAGTATCAATAATTCAGTAGTTCCCTTTATCTACTTCGTTAGGAAGCTACCCCCCCCCCCCATCATATAGACATCTTCCTCAAGTTGTCAGAAACCTCAGTGCTGAACTGTGACATTCAGATACTGCTGAGGTTTGTAACAAATCGAGGAAGATGAAAACAAGGAAGAGGCCCCATTTTGGAGATGAAGCAGAGGGCTTTGCATATATAAGTTCCTAAGGCTATGTCTAGCTAAAAATCCTCCCAACGGTAGGATTAGAAGAGGTTTTTTTGAGGCTCTAGAGTGGCATTGCCAGTCAGAGTAGACAGGATGTGGCTTTGTCATTCATCGTCAGCCTTTTCAGGTCTGGGGTATGTCTTTACTCTTGGGGTGCATTTTTCTGACATGTATTCTTTATCTCTTCCATTTTTTACTTTAAAAAATCCTCCCCAAAAGCAAGCAAGCAGTGATTTCCACTGATGTCTGTGCAGATCATAGAATCACAGAGCTGGAAGGGACCTTGCAAGCCATCTAGTCCAACCCCCTGGTCATTGCAGGATCAGCCTAGAGCATCCCTGACAAGTGTTTTCTCCAGCCGCTGCTTGAAGACGGCCAGTGAGGGGGAGCTCACTACCTCCCTAGGCAGCCGGTTCCACCGTTAAACAACTCTTACTGTAAACAAGTTTCTCCTAGGATCCAGCTGGTACCGTCCCGCCCTTAATTTAAAACCATGATTGTGAGTCCTCTCCTCTGCTGCCAATGGGAACAGCTCCCTGACCTCCTCTAAATAATAATAAGAGGAGGTTGGATTTATACCCCGCCCTTCACTCACTTGGAGTCTCAGAGCGGTTTACAAACTCCTTTCCCTTCCCCTCCCCACAACAGACACCCTGTGAGGTAGGTGGGGCTGAGAGAACTCTTTCCCAAGCTGTCCTTGAGAGAACATAGCTGTGCCAGAGCTTGAGAGAACATAGCTGTGCCAGAGCTATGGCTTGCCCAAGGTCATCCAGCCAGGTGCAAGTGGAGGAGTGGGGAATCAAACCCGGTTCTCCCAGATTAGAGTCCGCGCACTTAACCACTACACTACAGCCTTTCAAATATTTAATCATGTCCCCCCTCCACCTCCTCAACTCCAGACTGAACATCCCCAGGTCCCTCAGCCTTTCCTCACAGGGCTTGGTCTCCAGGCCCCCAGCCATCCTCATCGCTCCCCTCTGCACCCGCTCCATTCTGCCCACATCAAGATGTGACCCACCACGTGTAGGCTCTTGGCGTATCAGTTGAAGACCAATTTTCTGGCTACCCGTAGTGATGGGACTGGCTACAGTCATAACGTTCACGTGAAGGGAGTCTCTTGGAAGCACATTATAGCTGTTTAATTGTTCTATATTTTAACCTTGCAAACCAAAGTAAAACGCTCTCATCCTTCCTTTAGCCCAGATGAGCCGATGACTTACTTGCCGTTGAAAGTCTCAGCTTCCTTGAAGCAGGCACTAGACAAGCTCAAACTGTCATCGGAGAACAAAATTAAAAAAGGTATGCCGTTTGGTAGAATGCCAGATGTTACTTGAAAGGGAAGAGAGTGCTGTGTGCTCGTGCCAGCTTTGCTGCATTTGGTAGCACCATTAGTATTAATTACTGTGCCGGGAGCTTCTGATTGTTTTTCTCGAGGCCAAGACAAAAAAATACGCCCTGACCTGGATGGCCCAGGCTAGCCTGATCTCGTCAGATCTCGGAAGCCAAGCCAGGTCGGCCCTGGCCAATATTTGGATGGGAGACTGTCAGGGAATACCAGGGTCATGACTCAGAGGCAGGCAGTGGCGCAAACCACCTCCGAACGTCTCTTGTCTTGAAAACTCTACGGGGTCGCCGTAATTCGGCTGTGACTTGACGGCAAGAAAAAAGACAAAAAATTATGTTGGATCCAGATTTTCCATCAACAATTATGGAACTTCCCTGGGTTATCTACAAAACGCTGCTCCTACGGAGTAGTGGGCCCTGAAGAATTGGGGGGGGGGGGGCTGCAGCGGGATGAGGGTGGAAGTTACCAGTTCTGTCTGGATCCAACCCACTGCCTTGTCTCTTCTGCACCTATATAAACTTGGGGGGGGGGGGGCGGGGATGACCATGTCTTTAGCTTCCGAAAATGAAACGTTCTTCAACATTCTCTTACAGAAGAGGATAGTGATGAAATAAAGGTTGGGACTCCGTGTAAAAATGGGGGCTGTTCAAAGGTAAGTATTTCGATTTCACACACACACATTCGGTCAGACGCTTAAAAACCTGTGACTCCCCGTCCCCTCTTTTCGACCGTTCACGGGCCCCACTTCCAAAAGTGTTCTGTGACCCCCTTACTCATAGCTTACTAAGAGCTATAATGTGTGGTTCTGCTGTTTGCACATACCCCTCTATCGATGGATGTTGCAGAGTGATGTGGGAGTGCCTATCAAAGCACTTCTCATCTTCGATCCATAGATGACCACTTGAGTTCCACCAGCTTGAGAGCTGGCTGGCATACGCGGCCTTCCAGTTCACTGGCTAGCCAATGACTGGGTTTTGTTCTAATGTTCCCTGCAGGTGTTTGAAGGACCAGACAGCATGGAAGAAGAATGCACATACCATTCAGGTGTGCCTATATTCCATGAAGGGTCAGTATCATGTACCCAGCAACCTGGCTTCCTTAACTTCTGTATAAATCCTATGTTTTTTCGTAAAAATTAGCTCGGTAGAATGGAAGTCAGGGCAAGTGCTGCTGTAGCCAAACGATTTCTTGAAACTTATTTAAATATGCAGGATGAAGTACTGGAGTTGCTGCAAGAGGAAAACATCGGACTTCAATACCTTCTTGTCTCAAGAGGGCTGTACAACAGGGACACACGTGTGGATTAAGAAAGATGCTGTAAGTAATTTGGCCTGTTTGGGGGCCCCTGGCTATGTTACGAGGTTCATGCCCACCCCTGGGATGTATACTCAAGCATACTTGTATTCGTTTATTAATTTTCTTTGTTTTTATCGGCTTTCTTTGTTTTTATGGGACATGCATCTTTGGCCGTCTCTCTTGTAGGCTTTCTGCCCCTTTGGGATGGAATTCTGAGGCGGCGTCCTTTTTTCCCAAAAAACAATTCCTACCATACTTTGTTTAGATAAGAGTAGGGATGGGCACGGACCTACAAACGAACCCCACCCCAGTTCGAGCATGAACAAGACGTTCGGGAGAATGTGCTTCCCACGAACCTCCATGAAATTTTGTGAGTTTCGGGGAGGGTTCGTGCCGGCTCCAAAGGCATTTAAATACCTTCAGCGCCTAACTGGAAGTGAGCTCCAAAGGTATTTAAATGCTGCCAAAGCCCGCCACTGGCCCAGTGTCTCGACCTGTGAGCTTTTGGAGCTCACTTTCAGGTGGGCCAAACTCCACAACCCAGTTTGTGCAATGGAGGAGTTTGTTGGAGATTTGTGATTTCTGGTTCATGAAAACGCTGAACCATGAACCTGCATTTGCCCGGTTCATGCCCACCCCTAGATAAGAGAAAGTGTCTCCACAAGATCTTGCAGAGCGGGCACCGGAAAGCATCTGAACACCCCAAGAAAGGAAAGTCCCAAGTTGCACTTGCGTAAAGCTAAGCAAAATGAGAACTTAATAACGCCGACTCTCAGAGGAAGTACTCGGTCAGGGCAGGAAAGTGGAGCTGTTCCTGCCGTGCAAGAATGGGATTTAAAAAAAAAGGCTTTCCCCAGCTTTGCTGTGATTTGGAGACTCCTCTTCGGTGCAGCAAGGTGTGCAGTCCGCTGGGCGGCCAGTGTGGCTGTTGGTCAGCTACGTTACCTGCCACCGTGTTCTCTCCCCCACATTTCATCACACTGAAACAGGCGCAGTTCAGAGGATTACGGTGACTGAGTATAATTAAAGTCTCAGTTCAAATCCATTATGGTATTAAAGAGCAGGGAATATTTGGCTTTCGTTTTAATGCACGTCCGTTTGAGTGGCTATACGTCTTCGCCTGGTTAGATTGGCTTGTGGGCGGTAAAAGAGAGTTGAGCTGCATGTACCAATTCCTGCAGACTTAATATCCCATGTAATTATGTTTATGCTGAGTTGTGTCCTTTGAGCCTTCGCTCACGCTGATGACTCTTTCCCCGCCTTCCCTTTTCTCCTGCGGCCCCTGAAAATCCCGCACCGAGTTCTCCGGGGGACCCTTGTGAACAAAATGCTGTGTGACACTGGGGCGGGGGGGGGGGGGGCTGGAATCAAGTGACGCCAAACTGATGACGTTCTCCGCCTCCTTTTTGTGCAAGCAGACCGTAGTATAGAGTTATCCAAGGAGGGGTGGGACGGATGTTCCATTTGAGCATCAAGTACAGGGAGGCAAACTCGGTCTGTGCAGAAAAGCAGCCAGAATTGGGTTCCTTGTGCGCAAGAGTCTGTGACACAGCTTGACTCTTTACAAAACGGTGGTTTGGCGTTCTCCTGGGATTCTTCTCTTGGCTGTCTTATTGCAAAGTACAATTGGAGGAAGTGGTAAGAACAGTTGGGGGGCCGGGCGGTCTTTTATTCAGCCTACGAAAGCTGGGCAGGGAAACCCTTGGAGACTCTTCTGTAAGAACTACGCTGCAGGATGCTGGCGCAGGGTTTTGTAGCCCTTTCTGCCGAGCCCCCTGGCCATTCCCTCACGTGGACTGCCCAGACCAGTACCTGGAGTAGGTCTGTCTCTCTCAAAAGGTTTTTTAAAGGCGTCTCCTTCCCATGTTGTAACTTGTCACTTCAGTACAGAATCAAACCTGTGTCATAGCTGTAACTGCTTATTACGTGTAAAGAATGTCTTTTGGGACAAACCTTTGTTCTGTACTCCTGCCAGCCCAGCAGTTTGAAAGCAAGAAATTGCAAGAAGATAAATAGATACCACTTCGGTGGGAAAGCAACAGCATTCTGTGCGCCTCGGCGTTTAGTCGTGCCGGCCACATGACCACAGAGAAGTCTTCAGACGGCGCTGGTTCTTTGGCTTGGAAACGGAGATAAGCACTGCCCCCTAGAGTCAGATTCAGCTGGCTTTTGAGCAAGGGAAACCTTTACCTTTTCTTTTGTACCTCAAGAGTCCATTCTGCCGTGCATCCCACCCACCCACCCACCAAAATCCTGCATCTGCCGGCTTAAGTGGGTTTCAGCTTTTTGTATTACACAAACCCTCTCATGTTCTTTACCTTTATTTATTTTATTTGGTTTATACCCCGTCCTCCCCACCAAGGGCAGCTTACATAAAATTTCACATAAATACAATTAAAACCTATCATGGGCACATAAACATAAAATAACATATTCTCAGAAAGCCGGAACATAAAATGCTAATTAAAAAAAAAGAGAGGAGAAGTTATTTATAACAACTTAAGGTGACCGTGTGTTCAGACGTTATCCATGCCAGCTCAGTTCACGACTTACTTTGTGTTGGGCACAGGCTGTAGATAAAGATGGTGATGGAATGATGCTGGGACGCTGGGAGTCCTCCTCTTCTGAAAAGCGCAGGCAGGATCAGTAAGCAGGTCACAGCCAAGGCGTGTGTTTCTTTCCAACTGTAGGGGAAGAAGATGGTTCCATGCAGGCACGATTGGCACCAGACCGGAGGCGAAGTGACCATTTCAATATATGCCAAGAACTCCGTTCCCGAACTCAGCCGCGTAGAAGCAAACAGCACAGTGGTGAGTTATTTATTATTTATTATTTATTAAATTAGATTGACTAAACCACCCTTCCCTTACGAGTAGGGCTCAGGGTGGCTCACAAGAAGAGTGCTATGCAAAAAAATTTCTAAATTAAAAAGCAAGACTAAAACCACCTAAACGAAGAAAAGTAGATATAAAAAAAACAAAGTACATACACCAAATGGCAGAAGGAAAAAAAATCCAGCTCCCCGGCCTCCTTGGTGGGAGGGGTTACAAGGGATGGGGAAACCTATGAGAGTAGCAGATGTAATATTTCCCCTCATCACTGTCCTCAACCAAAGGCCTGGCGGAACATCTCTGCCTTGCAAGCCCTGTGGAAAGGTAGTAACTCCCGCAGGGCACGGATGTCTTCCGGCAGAGAGTTCCATCGGGCAGGTGGAGGACAGCTGGACCTCTCTCTACTACTGGTCCCCTTCCTGTTTTTCTTGACCTCTAAAAATTTCTCGTTGCCTGGCTACTGACTAATCTATGTATTTAGAGGAAAGAATATGGTACCACTCTTATAAATGCAGGGAGAATAGGTTTTCGGGTAATGACCCAGCACAAAGATAAATAAACAAACTAAACTCCTCCCTGCTTGTGGAGATCTAGCACAGAGAAGAGTTCTAGTCGAGGGTTTTAATCCTGTCATGCTGGGGGGGTGGGGTTGTTGTGGCATTTAGTACACCTCTGCCCGCCAGCTCCTGCGTGTGTTAGAACACAGTGTGCCACAAGCAGGGAAGAGATCACACAAGGAGCTTGCCAGACATTTCACTCCAGATGACTTTGACAGGTGACCCAAGGAACTCCCAAGATGGAAAGAAAAGGTCGCCAGTGAATTGGATTTTGGGTCAGGTTCTTTCCTGCCCCTAATTGGTTGAATTCGGAAATGGAGCAAAACCCTTCAGAATGTCTCCTTAAAAGGGAAAATTTTGTGGAACACAAGTCCCCTAACATCCTGGCAGTTAGCTTTGGGGGTGGGTGCACACTTGAGAAGAGATTGGATTTAGGGGTCTCAGAGCTCCTTTTCCTTCCCCTCCCCACAACAGACACCCTGTGAGGTAGGTGGGGCTGAGAGAGCTCTTGAGAGAACAACTCTGGGAGAACTGTGGCTTGCCCGTGGTCACCCAGCAGCTGCATGTGGAGGAGTGGGGAATCAAACCCAGTTCTTCAGGTTAGAGTCTGCCACTCTTAACCACTACACCAAACTGGCTCTCCAACCATTCACTTCACCCAGTCACCACAGAATGCCACAGAGGTATAGCGTGTAGTTCAGAACTAGCACAGTGGTGCTTGGCTATTCAGTAGTCATGGTCAAGCTAGTTCACATATATACACTGAGAATTTTAATCTCTGCTGTTTTTTGGGGCACCTGTAATTGAAGTTTTGAGGCTGCACAGAAGTAGTGGACCCAGGCGGGCTTCAGACCTGCAGCCCCTCGGCCAGGCTGTGGAGAGTGAGTCTGAGCAATACTGGCTTCTTGCTAGCTTCCGTCCAGTGCTGTGAGGCTTCCTAGTGAGCATGCTTAAGGCTGCAGCCTTTGCTGAATAAAGCAGCACGTGCCAGGAGTAGAAGTACTGAGTATTTCCTTGCTGTTGCATTAATCTCTCCCTCCTTTTCAGCTAAAGATCCATATTGTGTTTGAAGGCGATAAGGAGTTTAATCGGACTCTGAGCTTATGGGGCGTAAGTAGACGTGCGTTTTCCTTCGAGAAAATTTCAGATAGCTTGCTAACGCGTTCTGGCCTAGATTCCACCCCGTCCCCCGTCCCCCTCCGTTTTTAATGCTTGGCATTCGTGACTACTGAAGAGACCGGGTTGGGCGAGAGCGGCAGTTTACAGTGCAAATATCATCTAGCCTTTGGCATGTGTGTAACGGGTCCCTCTCTTATTTGTGTGCCTTGACCTGATTGTGTAAAGATGGTCCAGTGCATCTCTGTCCTGCTGCCAAATCACGGGGGCCAGTCTGCACAGGACCGCTTTGTGGGGCACTGCGCCCTGACAGACCTTGCTAAGTGAAGCAGATAGGCCTGCTTTAGTTTGTACTTGTGCGTAACAGCATGGCCGCTATCTGACGCATGGCGATTACAGTTTGTGTCGCTTGCCTAAAGGGGCGGGGGCCCTTAGTTTAGAACAGTGTGTTGGGTATCCCATTTTTGTGGTGGCTGTGAGACACACATCTGGAAGCGTAGTACTTAAATCAAGATCTCTGTGTTCTCATCCAGGTGATTGACGTGAAAAGGAGCTACGTCACCATGACGGCGACAAAGATCGAGCTCATCATGAGGAAAGCCGAGCCCATGTTATGGGCAGGCTTGGAGCTCCCTACGTCCAAACTCCAGCAGAAGCAACAGCAAGACGTTGCGGAGCAAGCTTGAAATCCGGAAGAGGCCAGCTGTTTCCCGTGATGAAGTGGTGACTCGCAGTTGTCGTATAGTTTTTGTACACAACCAGATTTTCTTTTTTTTTTAAAGAAAACCATAATAAACCTTGCATTCTGTCTCAAGCACAGCGCTCGGCTCTTCAAGAGATGATGGTTTTATTTCCTTGGTTGCGGTTGATGCTGATGGCAACCCTGGTGAATCTTTCTGCTGCAAAGGAAGCTTCTGGGCGTCATCGAAAGTAGTCATTGGGGGAAATTCCGCGGAGATGGCATCAAGAGCTGCTTGCTACTGCTTTGAGCGTGGTTTTCCTCTCATGTCTCATGTCCCCAAAAACCTTCATTTAAGAGTATTTCGTTCTTGTTTACAGAGAAAACCTATGTCTGGGCTGTACCACTGCAGAAAGGGACCTCCGTGTCCCCTCCTCACACACAGAAAAGGAAATACCAGGGAGAAGGTGTGCTAGCTTTCAATGCAGAAAAAATTGTTCGATTGGGTTTTTTTTTGGTGTGGCAGAGCTTTCAGTCATGTAAGCCCTTGCCTACTGTCTGCAGCAGTATAGCCTTACTGTTGTTTAGAGTTTCTGCTGGGAAGGAGTTCGGAGTAATCCAGTCCATTTTAAGTAGCGGGTTTCTCCAAACCACTAGGCTCCAGAGCCGCTCAGTCATCCCATCTCGTCCTTGGTTCTTCCTGTTTAGGCTTGATCAAGTGCGATGAGTTTAATTATCTTCCTGCACTGCAAACAGCACACACCAAAGGGCATTCCGATATGGGCCGCAGCCTCCTGAGAGCGTCTTTCCAGAGCCCTCTTGAAGTGGCCAGGGATCAAAGCAGAGCACTGTAATTTGTAGGGCTGTGCCGGAGCAGTTCCATGAGTGGCCGGTTTTCAGAGCAGACCCCGCTCGTTTAATAACAGTGTGAGTAGTACCTTTCTGGCACGATCCCTGGTTAGCCTGTGCCTGGAGATGACATGCCTCTTTGTATAGAGGTATGACCGCTAAACTTTGGAGCTTAGACGAAGACGGACGCAACCAGTGCAAAGCGAGCAAAAATGGGGACTAAAGGCAACTTCAGAGAGTGGGGGCTTTGGAGCCTGTAAGCGTCTTCCTTGGGGGTCTTCCGTGATTGAGCTGTCTGTTCTTAATAGCACTCGCCCAGTGGAACCTGGCTTGTGGCGTTTGTAGGGACACCGATTCCTTTTGGGCGGGTGCCGTCTTGGCTTGTCTGCACAGAGGCAGGAGGGTGGGGGTTTCTAGAGTTCTGAGGTGGCAGAATGAGCTGCACAGGCCTTCAGGAAGGTGTCATTTTTATTGCTGTGCATGTGAAAACCCTGCCAAGAAACAAAGCAGAGGACTAGGGCAGGACTCCCTCATGAGCATGTTTTTTTCAGGCCACGGTCACACAGCCCTTTAAGTCCAGGAGGGCTCTCGGACTTAAAGGGGCCCGGCAGGCAAAGGCGACGGCGGTGGTAACAGCAGCATCAGAGGAGGAGGAGGAGGCGAGTGGCAACGGCGGAGGAGGAGGAGAGTGGCAGCAGTGGGGGGAGGCACCCTTCCCCGAGCCCTGCCAGCCGCCTGGAAAGTTTGGGTCCCCCCCCCCTTTTATACTTGGCCGCTTGAGTGGCCAAGTGCCCAAGTGTAAAGGGGGGGGAATGGAGGATGGGACCATCTGGACAGCCCTCTCTTGCAACGATTGTGAGAGAGGGCTGCCCAGATGGCTCAAATGTGGGTTCCTCGCGTGACTCCCGGGAAAACACTTGATTTTCCCGGGGTCGGAAAATGCGGGAGGAAACAGCCCTTCCTCCCACATCAAAGGGGCATGTGACCGCGGCCTCAGATTCTCCCCGACAAGAGAATTATTAACATAGATGAACCGGGGGGGATGTGATCCCTTCCTCGTAAACTGAAGCCGTGTGATCCGGCCTTCCGCCTCTGCATTCTGCCACTCCACTACTATGTTAAGTTTTCAAGCATGGCTCAGATCTTCATTACTTTGCCGAAGCCTTGTTGGGTTACCGCCTCTCAACAGATCCCGGCTGCCGTGCCCTTTAGCCGACAACAAAACCGATGGGGCTGTGTAAAACGCTACTATGAAATACTGATACAATAAACGTTCTACTGATAACTTACCTTTGGACATGACTTGAATGCTGTATGAAATATGTTGAATTTTCAAATCCCGCTTGACTAGTCTGTCAGAACTTAGGAGGCAAGATATCCGTGCCGTTTCTGTTGGTCCTTTTCTGATGAAGACTTTGGAAACGAACATGCTACCTGGAAACTTTGTTAAATAATATTTTGATTGGACCTTTTTGTACCACGTATCTTGAAAACTCGTTCTTTGTATCTCAATTGAAACTTGTTACCGAGATAGCTGTGGAATATTTCAGAGATTGTTATAACGTCTTACGCAGCCCCATCTGTTTTGTTGTTGCTTTAAATGTGGTAGCTGTGGTTTTTTTCATTTGTGCCCTTGAGCCGAATCAGGAAGGAGCCAGATAGGGTTTTGCTTTTCTTTCTGTGATAGAGCCTGGGGTGGTAGCCGTAATTTAGAGGCTGTTCCGGAAAGGTTCCATGCAAAAGCCATCCATCTCGCTCCTTCGGAAACCTTCAGTCTGAACGGGAAGGGCCGCTTCATCCCAAACATTGTTACGGGTGTGAGGGAAACGCCCTGCCCTTTAGGAAAGCATTTCGGTTTGCTTGTTGTAAAGTGTTGGGATGTTCCCTATAGAGAGCCGGCAGATAAAACACACATGGTCACTTTTCCCTTCGTTCTAGTTCAGCACAGGAGATTATTCAATTTGTTGCCCATTCCTCACTAGTTCTGAAGCCGTCACCTTCAGTAGGCATCTGAAATTCTGGCCGACCAAATTCTCCTAGAGAATTAACAGAAAATAAGAATTCTGGCCCATACGAAAGCTTTTCCCTAGGATTGCTTTTGGTTCTGTTTGGGATTTTAGCCGTGTGACTGAATACAAAAGATGGCAGCAGGCTTCTTTACTATTTCCAAAGAAACATCACTAGTTTTGATATGAATTGCAAAGAGAAACTCTTCAGCCATGTAAGAACCAAACATCGTGCGTAGCGGTGGTTTCCTTCTCTCTCTTTGTTCGATACCTTTCAGTGGAACTGGGGGCTGTAACACCAACTCCCGGTTCTCTTGTCTTGAAAAGAAAAGCCAGAGTCCCATTGCCCAGAACACTGAAACAGGCCTGAGAACAGAGAACGGCTGGTGGCTCCGCCTTCACACCGCAGTGTCCTCCTCGAACAGGATGCAGGTTTAGTCAAAGGAAAGACTGGAAGCCACTGCTTGCTTTGGTCAGTCCCAGAGGTGTGGGATTGTACTTTGAGGGCACTTAAAAGGAAATTGATTCCTCTTGGAAATATTTTATATTAAATTGTGACGTGTTTGAAAATGGTTCTCGCTACAGGGTACGGCTATATGCACTTCCTTCAGTTGTCGTTGTGCTTTTCTTCCTCAGTCAGAAGCCACCGCGATTTGCAACTTCCGAAATGGCAGCCTTTTTAAAATTCTGCATTTCCCCCAGCTGCCTCAGCACTGGCACATCTGTGTTACCCATAATACTTAGATCCAGTCTGCAGGCAGCTGCGAATCAGCAACCAGGGAGTCGGAGAGGCTTCCGCGCAGCCGTCAGAGCCAGAGTCTTAGCAGCAGGCACTGGCGGGAGTGTCTGTCTTCAGCCATCGTAGGACTGCTACCGCTTGCTCCCTCGCTCTCTCTGTGTAGAAGAAGCTGGTTGTTGGTTACAGGGTGGGTTTCCTGTTACCACAGCCGGAGAGATGGAAGGGGTGTTTCCATGGGCACCCATCATTTACCTCTGCCCAACTGGTGAGATCACGTGTACTGTGAGCTGTCAGGGGCTTGAAGCTCTCAGGTTTCTGTAGCCCCAAATCCAAGCCGCCAAAAGAATTTGATCGAGCCACTGACGGCCCCTGCAGTACACGGCTGGTATTCTGTGTTTGGCTTGGTGGGTCTCTCAAGCCGTGCAAGCTCATTGCCGGGAGCAGTTCTCCACAGCGGTTGGAGTCACCCCGAGTCTTCCGGCAGTGTCGTTTCACAGGCTGCTATTTTGGTCTGGGGCTTTAATTTAAAAAAAAAAAAATCTACAATGAATGTACGTATCTTGCATTTGCATGACTTTTCTTCCCTAGCTCAAACCATCTCTTTCCAGCCAACTTAGGCTGGGTATGCATGCATGGTTCATAGTGGGGGGGGGGCCAACCTGTGTTCAGACTTGCTCATTTTGGTTGGAAAGGTTATACAACCAAGTCACCACTTCAGCAGTCCATACTGTTACATTAGTGGTTTTGCCTTGAAAAGGGAGATAAAAGCATTTTATTCTGTGTAAATCTTTGCTTTAAAACATAGCATGTGATTTTTTTTTTAAAAAAAACTTACAATAGTGATATTATTGAGTTTTTCCATACTGCAACCAGGAACTTCATTTGTATATAGTAATTAAAAAAAAATAGGTGTCTGGAACACTAGAGGTTTTTTAATTGTTTGGGTTTTTTCCCGCAGTGTGCTTTTTTCCCCCATGCATGGATGTCAAGTTTTCTGTTGATAAAAGAATGTTTCTAAAGAGGTCTCATGCCTTCAGACCTTTTTCTAAATTTATGAAATAAATGGTTAACTGTAACCTGGTTTCAATCAATTTCTGATGTCCGCAGTGTTTGGAATTGCAGGGGGGAGGGGGCAAGGGAAACGAACAGAGGTTTTTCTGTGTTTTGTACAATGGAGGGAAAAGCTGTTGTGTTAAATCTTGATTATACAAAACCTGTAAGGACCGGTTTCTGTCTGCCTTTCTGCTATCTAATGTACGTTTCCCAGCCAAACACTTTCCCTTGGGGATTTTCCCCTGTGGACAACTTGATGGGATTCCTGTGCTAATATAAAATAATGCAAAAGACGCCATGTTTGCAGATTCACATTTAAGTACATTGTAGCTGTACACCTTAAAAAGCACACTGGGAGCAAACAAACAAATGTAAACTGCCAGAAATGCCTTGGTGTTGACACTTTCACCGGTAACTTTAGGTTTGCTACTCTGCGTTTAAAAACAAAATAGCCCAAACATTCCTTTTTTTCAGTGACATTCAAACTCTCCATCTTCAGTGATTTTTTTTTTTTGCATCAGCTGAAGGAAAAAGAGGAGCTGGTTTTTATTTCACCCTTTTCTCTACCCTAAGGAGTCTCAAAGTGGCTTATAATCGCCTTCCCTTCCTCTCCCCACAGCAGACACCCTGTGAGGCAGGTGGGGCTGAGAGAGTTCTGAGAGAACTGTGACTGGCTCACGGTCACCCAGCAGGCTTCATACAGAGGAGAGGGGAATCAAACCTGGTTCTCCAGATCAGAATCCGCCACTCTTAACCACTGCACCATGTGGTATCTAATGGTGTTGTTGTGGACTCGGGTGTATCCTAGGTGCATACAGTTCATGTGGGGTACTGGGCAGACTCCTTGAAATAACTTGTTCAGGGAATGCTTAGAGGTATCTGAGGTTTTCTTTGGGAAAGTCTGTTTGTCAGTGGTAGAGTACTAGCCACGGTGGTGGATGGGGCCCTTGGAAAGCGATGGAGTAAAAGGATTGCAAGAGGAAGACAGGGAGATAGCCACGAGTAATTCATTCAGCTTCTCTGCTATCTTTATTTATTTTATTTATTTATTACTTATATTTCTACCCCCGCCTTGCCAGACAAACTGGCTCAAGGCGTCTTCCAACAGTAAAATACTATAAAACAATAGTTTACAAAGATTTAAAATGCAGCTTAATTTGCAACTAAAACAAACAGATAAAGATGGCGGCAATCAGAATTGCATGGCGAGAGGGGCAGCATCCAATTAGGCCGCCTCCGGCAAGGTCTCAGCCAGCAAGTTCCAGGGACCTAGTGTCCTTAATCCCCCAGGTGACAGCTCCTAGTCGAAGGCCCTCGGTTTTGCAGGCCCTGTGGAACTAATAAGTACCGCAGGGCCCTGATATTCTCCAGGAGCTCATTCCACCAGTATGGGGCCACCACCAAGAAGGCCCTGGTTCTAGTGCTGGCCAGCCGAGCTTCTTTCGGACCTTCTTCAAAATATAACCCAGCACTGCTATTTTCAGGGCTGGTTTCTGAAACACTGGGTCAACTAGAACTCCTGAGAGATGGCTTTTTTTAGGGCTACTTAACAAAACCCTAACAAGTCAGCAGGTCTGGGTAGCATATACCAGAGGGGTTCTTAAGGAACTCAGATGTTACTAGAACTTTTTGCTGTCTCTGAAATCAGCTTCCCTACAGGAGGATTGGAAAGTACTATATGCAGTACTAATTTTTTAAGGGGAAGTCCTGAGAAGTCTGGGCAGTTACATCTGTCCAGGATAAATTGGTTGGGAACAGGAATTAATTAGAGTGAAGGGAAGTAAGCAGTGGCTTCCGCCAGGGTGCTGTATTAGAACTAGTGGCATTTTGCTTGTCGAATGATCTGGAAATGGGGGGTCAGAGGTGAAGTGGCTCAGATACTCAGGACAGGAGTTCCAATAGGCTGTCTTCAGACTGGATGAACAGACAACGGCGAATGAGGTTCAATGTGAAGTGTCACATGTTGGCATATGAAGCTGCCTCATCCCCAATCAGACCTTTGGTCTTTCCAGGTTAGTATTGTCTACTCAGACTGGCAGCAGCTCTTCAGAGTCTCAGGCAGAGATCTTTTTCACATCTGACCCTTTTAACTAGAGAAGTCGGGGATTGAACCTGCGACATTCTGAAGGCAAAGCAGATGCTCTAGCACTGAGCCACTGTCCTCTCCCTCACCTGTTGGGGTGAAACACACAGAAAATCCTAAATTTGCATCTGCTTTGATGTGGGTTGAACTGGTGGTGGCAGCCTAGGGAAGAAATATCTACCATAGGTAGCGTATTTTAAAGATCTTGACTAGATATACGTCTGCAGTAAACCAGGGTAAATTCCATGCTAGTGGTTATTAGCTAACAGTCTGAAATTAAAGCAGCCAGTATTGTAATTGTATGGGCCCATTTGGAACACTATGCAGGTCCAGTTCACCTTCTCTCAAAAAGGGTGGTGAGCATTGGGGAAAGTTGCAAGAAAAGGCAACTGAAGTAATCCATTTCAGAGGGGTAGCTGGGTTGGTCTGAAGTACAACAGTTAGATTTGAGTCCAGTAGCACCTTAAGGGACTAGCAAGAGTCACAGGCAATGCTCCCTTCTAAGCTGGGGAGTCTTGTGAGCAAAGATTCTACTTTGTGAGCTACGGGCATTAAAGTTGTGAGCGAGCGATTTGGCTACTGCATAAATTAGTTTGCTCTGGAGCCATCCTTCCTGAGCCAAGACAAAAATGTGTGAGCCGGAGGCGGCGGGAACACTGGTTACAAGGCATAAGCTTTTGAGAGCCAACGCTGCCTTTGATGAAAGCTTATATGAAGAGCCAGTTTGGTGTAGTGGTTAAGTGCGCGGACTCTAATCTGGGAGAACCGGGTTTGATTCCCCACTCCTCCACATGCAACTGCTGGTGTGACCTTGGGTCAGTCACAAGTTCTCTCAAAAGCAGTGCTGTGGGGAGGGGAAGGGATTGTAAGCCACTCTGAGACTCCTTTGGGTAGTGAAGGGTGGGGTATAAGTCCAGACCCTTCTCTCTTCTCTTATACCCTGAAACTCATGTTGATCTCTAAGGTGCTAACCAGAACTCAAATCTAAAATAACGTGCTTGAAACCCCTATGAAGAAAGGCTCAACAGGGCTTTTCATTTTAGCCAAAAGCGACTGAGCTGTAAAGTTTGAGCCCAGTGGCACCTTTAAGACCAACCAAGTTTAATCCAGGGTATACTGTATTTTTCGCTCCATAAGACGCACCTGATCATAAGACGCACCTTGTTTTTAGAGGAGGAAAACAGGAAAAAATGAAACAGAAAGAAAGAGAGAGAGAGATAAAGGAAGGAAGGAGGAGGAGAGAGAGAGAGAAAGAGAAAGGAAGAAAGAACGGTGGGGACAGAGAGAGAGACAGAAAGACAGACAGAAAAAAGGAAAGGAAGGAAGGAAGAAAGATAAGAGAAAGGAAAGAAGAGAGACGTCGGCATGCCATGCAAAGCCAGGCCTTTCTGTGCAAAGTAGCCACGGAGCTTAATCTGTGGGCGGGGCTTTCTGCTGCTGGCTGTCTTAAAGGGGGAAAGCACTTAAAGGGAAAGAGTACTTGGCCTGGTGGGGTTTTTCCTGCCGTTTCCCTTTTAAGTCTTAACAGCTCAGGCCCAGCAGGGAGGGGCGGGGAAGGCTGGGATGCCAGCCTGAATGGCGTTCCCCTGCGTTCCTGCTGAAGAAAGAGCCCTGTTACAGGTAAGAAAAGCTCCATATTCGCTCCATAAGACACACACACTTCCCCCCCCCCACTTTTTTGGGGAGGAAAAGTGTGTCTTATGGAGCGAAAAATACGGTAAGCTTTCGTGTGCATGCTTTGTTGGTCTCAAAGGGACCACCGGACTCACCCTTTGTTCTGTTGCTTCAGACCAACATGGCCACCCGCCTGAGCTGTAAAGTGACACGGTCTTAAAGAACAGTGGTGTGGAGAACTTCTTCCACCCCCAGAATACGAGAACAGAGGGGCTGAAATGGATGGGCAATAGATCAAGCAAATAAAAGCACTGCATGTGCCGAGTAATTAAATTGTGGCATTCATCACCAGGGGATGTAGCTGATGGCCATTAACTTAGGCAGCTTTAAAAGGCGATTAGACACCTTCAGGGGTGGGCGATGTCCACCCGTGGCTATTAGCCATGATGGCGAAATGGAACAGCAGCAGGCAGTAATGTCGTTTTGAGGATCTGGGCGTGCCGCTCCCCATTCGTAATCACCCTGCCGTTCAACCCACAGCAGCGCTCCTCTCCGATTTCAATGCCATTTCATGTCCGGCATCCAGGTGTAGCCACTCGGCTCTCGAAGGGCAGGGGGAAAAAAATCCATCACAGTTATTCGGAGTTTATTCTGTAATAGCCCAGCTGTGTGAGTTGATTTAGTTCCCGTGAAATATCCAATCTACAGGGCTGCTGGTGGGTGCTGTCGATTAGAGGTGGATGGATGACCTTTGAAAGGGAGGCAGGGGGGAGATGAAACACTAGCAAAGGAATACAAAGAGGAACAAATGGACGCCCGGCTGGGTTTCTGAGTAAAAAAAAACCCCTGTTCTGGGCAAGGTTAAACCATTGCGGGGGAACCCTGTTGAGTACAGGTCTGCTGCGTCCATTTAAACTGCCAACAGCTGCACATCAGGCTCAAAAACGTGCTCAGACTTGGGTCCCTGCTGCAAATCAGAGTTCCCTAGAGTGGGTTAGCAGAGGGCTACAGCTGCAGGCTTGAATTGCCACAAGTCTCCTTTTCAGATGGGCGGCGGCGGTTTCTGGAGGCGGCTGAAGAGCTATGGAGTTATACCGGGGACAAAGGCACCTGTTCCGTTCAGAGGAACGGCTGTGAAATACGAGACCTCGGGCAGCTTGGTGAGAGAGTGCCTGCATGCACATTGCAGTGGCTTTAAAAGACGATTAGACACATTCAAGGGTGGGAGATGCCCACCCATGGCTATTAGCCGTGATGGCGAAATGGAACAGCCGCAGGGAGTCATGTCTTTTTGAGGATCTGGGCGATCTGAAGCTTTGCTCTTTTTTATTTGAATGTCTTGGGTAGAGGAGAGAGAGACCAAGCACGGCATTCGCTCTTGGAAGCAGTATTTGCTCATGGAAGCAAAGGCTGAGGGATTTGGGGATGTTCAGGCTGGAGAAGAGGAGGTTGAGGGGGGACAGGATGGCTCTCTTGAAGTCTTTGAAGGGCTGTCACTTAGAGGAGGAGGGCAAGGAGCTGGTCCTGTTGGCAGCGGAGGAGAGGACTCGCAATCGTGGGTTTAAATTAAGGGGGGGAAGGCACTGTAACCAGCCTCCGGCGACCTGAACTCGGGGTGGTCTTTTCCAAGAGACACCCCAAAACGACCTCTGAACCTCCACAATAGGGTTGCCAAGTCCGGGTTGGAAAATACCTGGGGACTTTGGGGGTGGAGGCAGGAGAAGGTGGGGTTTGGGGAGGGGCCTCAGCATGATCCAATGCCACAGAGTCCACCCTTCAAAGCAGCCATTTTCTCCAGGGGAGCTGATCTCCCTCAGCTGGAGATCAGTTGTAAAAGCAGGAGATCCCCAGGCCCTACCTGGAGGCTGGCAACCCTACTCCACAAGCAGTGCCCTCATGAAGCCAGGCTTGGCTTAATCAGTGGCTTTTGCTGGGAGGCTGGGAGGACCACATCTTGGCTGGGAAAACTCAGGCCAAGTGAAGATTTTCCAGGCTGGCTGCACTTCCAAACATCCTCCATGCAAGCAAAACCTCCCCCCCGAACACTTTTCTCTCCTGTCTGCTCAGTCCAAAAGGACTAGAATGGGCCAATCTCTGGTCTTGCCTCAGACATCTGCTGCTGTCCAAGTGGCCAGTCTTTTGTCTGTCAAATGTACAGGCAGGCCAGGACAAAGATCCTCTGGTCTGTGCCATTATCACAAATGTTGTGTGTTTCCAGCCCCATCTCCTGTTTCGCCTGTATGTCAGGAAATACCTTCAAAATAATCTTCACATTCCTATCTACATATATTTGTCTAAAATACCTGGATTCTAGTACCTCTGCCAGACCTCTCAAGGTCAACGTTAACTCTCCATGTCTAGTGAATGGTCTCCCATTCAGGTTTTTCCTGCCGCACATTAAGGAACATCACCTCTTCTGTCTGGCACCAGGGAAACGCCAGACCACCCTATTGTTCCACAATGGACACTCCCAGCCCAACCATCCAAATCCCATCGTAGCTATTGTTAATCCAACCCCTCTGGAAGCTCATTGGTCACACCTAGGCCGCACCCCTTGGGACACCTGATAGGGCCAGGCAATCTTTTGTCTTCACCTGGGGCAAGCCCCTCAAGACCTCCCATTGGCCAGCACTGTTCTCTAACGTCTATATCTGTCCATGCACATGGCCTCAGAGGCTGTGCCTCTGCCCTTGAGAGAACAGCTCTGAGAGAACTTGTAACTGACCCGAGGTCACACCAGCAGCTGCATGGGAAGGAGTGGGGAATCAAACCCGGTTCTCCCAGATTGGAGTCTACACTCTTTACACCCAACGTGGTAGAAGAAATAACAAAGAATGACACTCCTTCCGGTGTAGTGAGTCTAAAACTGCCAGTCAAAAGGTGGTGAGTCTAAAAGGTGGTGAGTCTAAAACTGCCAGTCAAAAGGAGCAAGAGGCCAGCAGCACCTTAAAGTCAAAAGTGATCCTACCCAAACTCACAGGCTTTGTGTATGTGCTTGTATAACTGGCTCCGTGTCTCCCTGCCAAGCGGCTCAGCAATAAAATAAATGTCTTGAACGACGCAGTAGGAGACTGATGCCCTGCAGGAAAAACGCTGACAGTGCCGCCCTGGCAGACAGACGCTGGGGCTGCTTTCTGCCAATGTGGTTCCAAAGAGTTACAGCTGGATCACAGAGGTCCAGTCTGCTGACGAGTGCCACCTCTGAAGAAGGCTTCTTCCGCTGGAGCAAAGTCCTGCTGTTACCAAAATGGACCCCGCCGTGTCCAACCAATGCTCCCTCTAAAGCTGTGGAGTCCTGTGAGCAAAGATTCTCCTTTGTGAGCTACCGGCATTAAAGTTGCGAGCGAGCGGTTTTGGCGACCGCATAAATCAGTCTGCTCTGGAGCCCTCCTTCCTGAGCGGAGACAAAACTGTGTGAGCCGGAGGCTGGAAAACTGTGAGCTGGCTCACACTGACTCAGCTTAGAGGGAACACTGCGTCCAACCCATAATCACCAATGGGACTCAACATTCTTCAGCTTCACTGCCAGCCTATGCAGGGTTCCTGCAAATAAAACAGCAACTATGAAATAAAGCTTTAATTGCATGACGTAACCTTGAAATCATTTGCACACACGTGTCAGGAAATTTGAGAGAATTGTCCGGGGGGGGGGGGGCAGGGACGTAGACTTTTCTGAAGTCCGGGGGGGGCGGGGGCTCTTTAGCACACGCGCACTCGCTGGGGCGATGTTTCTGCCCCCCCCCCCGGAAAACCTACCGCCAGCCGCCGCGCCTCCCCGGCCCTTCCGAGGCTCACCAGCCGGTGCTGCTGGTGCCTTTCCCTCCCCCTCCGCCCTGGCCACTCCCTCCCTCACCCCTAAAAGAGGAAGAGGGAGAGCTAAGGAGGGAGGAATGGCCAGGCCGGTGGGGGAGAGGGAGAGGGAGAGGGAGGCGCGGTGGCAAGGCGCCGGCGGCAGGCGCGACGTTTTCCCTGGGGGGCTCAGTCCCCCCCGGGAAATTTCGGGGGTGGTTCGAGCCCTCGAGCCCCCCCGTAGTTTACACCGGTTGGGGGGGGGGTGTCATACCGCTGGACAATCGGTAAGCTAGCTGAAGCATGAAGGTTTCTGTGGTGATGCAAGTGTTCTGCGCTTCTCCCGTGTTCAGGTGATGATTGTCAGCAAGCGACTACATCCAGGTCTGGGTCCAAAAAGAAGCACGTGAGATTCCTGCACAGACGGTAGGACTTTGGAGGCTTCCTGGCCTCTCTCAACTGTAGAGCAAGCAGCCTGGCTGGACCTGGGCAGTGCGGAATCCCATGGACACATGAAGCTGCCTTGCGCTGAATAAGACCCTTGGTCCATCGAGGTCAGTATTGTCTACTCCGACTGGCAGCAGCTCTCCAGGGTCTCAGGCTGAGGTCTTTCACATCAGCTTCTGCCTGGTCCTTTTTAACTGGAGATGCTGGGAATCGAACCAGGGACCTTCCGCATGCCCAGCAGAGGACCCTCTGCCGAGCCACTGCCCCTCCCAGAAAACATGCTACTTGAACACATGAAGCTGCCCTATACTTAATTATCCCACTGGTTCACCAAGGACAGTATTGTCTACTCAGACTGGCAGCAGCTCTCCTGGGTCTCCAGCTGGGGTCTTTCACGTCATCTCTTGCCGGGCCCTTTTCACCGGAAGTCCCGGGGACAAATGCTCCCTCTAAGCTGTGGAATCTTGGGAGCAAAAATTCTACTTTGTGAGCTCTTGGCATTAAAGTTGTGGGCGAGCCATTTGGCTACGGCATGAATTAGTCTGCTCTGGAGCCCTCCTTCCTGAGCGAAGACAAAAAGGTGTGAGCCGGAGGCTAAAAAACTGAGCTAGTTCACACTAACTCAGTTTAGAGGGAACACTACCAGAGACTTGTCCAGGCAAAGCGGACACTTTACCACCGTTTTGTGAATGAGAAATCGTGGAAATCCATGCAATACATGGACATCAGCACCCTGAGATTCAAGAACTCTCTGATGCAGAACGCCCATGGAATGTACAGCTGGAAAACAGGCGCACATCTGGAAGCATCAAGGTTTTTAGCTCTGCGCTCTTGTGGCTTCAACAGATTACTGACTTCCCGGACCCTTCACAGATCTTAAAGGGTAAGAATCCAAGTTTCTCGTCATTATCGGAATGTGGTTCTGGGACCCAGGCTGAGCAAGATCCCCTGTCCATATAAGCACCCCTCCTCGCCGTGTGACTAAAGGGAGTTCACGTGTATTCGAGCCTTCTTCCTTATCTTACTGGGCATTGAGGCTTATGGATGGAGAAGTATGGACCCAAACAGAGTTGCAATGGCAGCTTCCATGATCAGCGCAAGCAAGCTGACCGTAAGCATCACTTTGCCACGGCCCCCTCCAATGGGGCTGCGGACTCTCCAGCGCATGGGGTGGGGGTGGGAGGTCGCCTGAACTTGTGTATTGATGCCAAAGAGCGGTATACATCCGAGCTGTGTCTTGGAGCTCATTTAGTGTGTGTGGAGGAGTGTGTGCAAAGGAGAACCTTTTTAATTCCCTGCCGCCTTTCTTCACTGCAATGTGCTGTGGCCCCTGAAGAAACTGCATCCTTGGGTGGGGTCGATCGGCCCTTAGAAACAGCACAGGAGGCAAAGCCGGGGTCTGCACAGGAGAAGGGAATCCGTGAGAACCGTCCATCAGCCAAAGCCCCTTCCGCCAGCGCAAAAGACAGCTAGGATCTGAGCTTCCATCTCCGTACCTAAAATCAAGTTCTTACTGTCATGTGTCCGAAACAGACTCCAAGAGAACTATTCAGAGAGGAACATAAGAAGAGGAGCCAATGTTGGATCAGGCCAGTGGCCCATCCAGTCCAACAGTCTTGTCACAGTGGCCAAAAATACGAGGTGCCCTCAGGAGGTCCAGCAGTGGGGCCGGTCTTGGGTTTTCAGAGCTTGGGTCGCCATGGTAAGGAACCGGGTAAATCATGGAAGCAACATGTGGCAGGACAGATCCAGGTGGGCAGCCGTGTTGGTCTGAAGCCGAAGAACAAAGTTTTGAGTCCTGCAGCACCTTTAAGACCAACAAAGTTAATTCTGGGAACAAGTTTTCGTGTGCAGGCACACTTCTTCCGCTACAGAAGGGACAGCATTTGGGAGGGAGGAGAGGTGTCACTTTCATTCAGGGGTTGGAGGATCTGCTCAGTCCAAGGTATAAGGAGGGCAACTCCCGGGCTGGAAGAGGCAGGCGTGAACTCCACCCCTTGGTCTGCCCAAATGAATGTCCTCCATTAAGGACCGGAGGGGGTGGGGGAGAATTAGGGAGAGCATTGGACCTTCCTGTTCTGGCGTTGCCTGCTGTGCATTTCCGACTTCCTGAAAGTACCAGCGTTACGATGGAGCCACCGGGTACATGGAGATGGTCGATCGCTCTTGCCGCAGTTGGCCACAAGCGCCTCTGGTGACCGCCTCTGCCGAGGACGCCGTCTACGCCGCAGCTGTCAGCGTCCCTGCGGCAGCCTGCACTGTGAAGGCAGCGATGGAGATCTGCCTCTTGACTTCCTGCCACGCTTTCCGTTGATCCTCCTTGCTCGCGATGTCATACATTGCGTCGTAGATCCCAGGGAAGGAGACGCCGGCATACTTGTTGTGACTGCTCGGTGCAAAGATGATGTGTCTGTGGAAAGAAAGGGGGGGGGGGGAAGGAGGCAGAAGTCTTAAGTGGGAGACTAAATCCAACAAGCGGTGACTGGGTGTATGGTATGACTCTGTGGGGAGCAGGCTTTCCGGAAATCTCAAATTTCTGGTTATTAAAAACGTTTCCAAGTTATCTAGTCCTTATGCCCCCACCTGGATAACCCAGGCTAGTCCGATATTGGAAGCTAAGCAGTGTCCACCCTGGGGGGTACGTGGATGGGAGACCACCGAGGAAGTCCAAGGTTGCTATGAAAACCTTGAAAACCCTGCTGCAGGGGGCCCCCAACCTTATTGAGCCTGAGGGCACCTTTGGAATTCTGACCCAGGGTAGTGGGCCCAAGCACGGAAGGCCTGCCACAGTAGGGGGAGCCAATCACAAAATGTCGGAGAGCGAGGGTCATATAAAACTCGCACAGGAACTCACCAGAAGATGACCACTCGAAGATCCCCAGTTACAGGTAAGCAACCTGTATTTCTGTCACAGGATGCTGCAGGACTCAGACGTCATGCAGCTCAAAACAGCCCCACCTAGCTCCTCCCACTTTCTAAAAGCACTTGGTGGGCACCGTGGCACCACGTTGGGGACGCCTGCTGCCCTACAGGGTGTCCATAACTCAGCTGCAACTTGACAGCGGAAAAAAAAAAAAGAGGTCCTTGCGGCTCCAAAGGTTTGCCTGAACAGCAGCAGTCAACGATGCTGACATTTCCAAGGGCTTGGCCAAATTGGGGAAGAGGCCTCAGTTCCCTGCCCTCCCGCAGGCCCGCAAGCAGGGCGGTGGCCAGCGGAGGGAGGGGGGACACAAGGTCATGCCCCCATCAAATCTGCAGCTCCCCCCCCCCCCCCAATCTCCCCCTTTAACTCCTTTTACTTCAGCAGTAGCTGCACTGTGCCGGCCCAAAGCACACGAGACTAACCGAGCGCTGTAGCCTTGATTCCTGCCTCCAATCCCACGCTTTTTATATCTAGATAAGATAGCTAGATAGATATTTTGAGATCTTTGTTCTGCCCTCCCCAAAGTGGTCTCAGGGTGGATCACAACCCCCCCCCCCCCCCGAGTTCAAGTCTCATTACAATAAAAGCACAGTAAAATCATGAAAACAATAAACAATAAAATTGCACGGTAGCGACGATTCCATAAAAAGCTGCTGGGGCCACAAGGTGGGATCCAGTGGGCTACTTCAGCGGGCTGGGAACTAAGGGGGGCCAACTGAGATGGACGCCCGCCGCCTGGCGGAAGGGCTCTGTCTGGCAGGCCCTGTGGAATGGCAGAAGGTCCCACAGGGCTCTAACCTCCAGTGGGAGCCGATTCCACCAGGCTGGAGCCAGTGGAATCAGTAAATGCGGTTACAGGATAAGGGCGGAACGTACATCTGATAAAAGCGAACTCTCTTTTGGCAAGTAAGATGGGTGGTGTGCGGAGGAATATTTTTAGAAGCCGACCCTGTTACTGGATCTCGCCACCTGCAAAAGTATCCAGCTTCTGCTCAAGGAGGAATTCTCTCCCCGCCCACCCCAATTTAAATCTGAAGCCCCAGGTCTCAGCACTGCACGGAAGAGCCAAGGAAGCGCCTCTTTACCTGTAAAACTGCCGGCCCGGCAAGCCCAGTGGGTCAGTGAAAGCTCTCTCCAGAAGCATCAGCTGATCATTTACGCTCCGCACAGCCAAGAGACTGCAGGGGATGGAGATAACAGGCAGACGTTAGAACAAAGTTCGAGTCCAGGGGTACCTCGAAGACCAACGGAGTTTTATCCAAGCATGAGCTTTCGTGTGCATGCACGCTTCCGCAGATACAATGAAACGGAGTTTGCCAGTCCATACATATAAGGCAGAAGTTGAACAGCAAACATAATGAAGATGTTTTGACAGATGCCAACAGGAATAACAAGCTAAGTTTATATGGTTACCGCTGTTTGGATTTATTTCCCGGGGGGGGGGGGGGGGGGGGGGGACAGCGAAGCAAATAAAATTGGAGATAGACGTGTAGATGTATCTTGTAGGTAGGTGGGGCCGAGAGAGCTCTGAGAGAACTGCTCTTGAAAGAAGAGCTCTGAGAGAACTGTGACCGGCCCAAGGTCACTCAGCTGGCTGCATGTGGAGGAGTGGGGAATCAAACTCGGCTCTCCAGATTAAAGTCCGCTGCTCTTAACCACTACACCAAACTGGGTCTCTGGGAATGGATCAGGTGAAATGCAACTTTGTAAAATTAAATTGGAGTTCAGTTGCAGCTTAAAGACTAACAAAATTTATTTAGTCAGTTTACAATTTACATACCTTTATTGGCATAACTAAATTTATTTAGTCTTTAAGCTGCCAGTAGACCCCAGTTTGACTTTTGCTACAACAGACTAAGAGAGGAGAGGGACTGACTATGGCTTAGTGTCGGGGTCACACGGTCATTTTGAGCGGGTTTCGCTGCTGTTCCCCATTGGATTTAAAGGGCTGATCAGACGGGCACATCTGCCTCCCCTCTTGCAATCCACTCACTCCCGCAATCAACCTCCTTTGGTGGCGGTTTTTCCGACACTGGGAAAATCGAGTACTTAACCAATACTTATGGTGTGACCCCACAATCATGCCTGTCTGGACCGCCAACTCTAGCTATGAAGCTGATTTGGAAGTTTGGATGTCCCGCTTGCACTTTAATATTTTTTAGCATTCCACCATTATGCGCATGACTGATCCCATGTTGCATATATTCAGTGCTTGAATGGTGATTTGTCTATGCACACGCGCAGGGAAAAAAATAAAATCTCATGCAGCGCAGCAATCTGGATGGTCCATGGAGCCTCATCGTGTGATGAAAGCGGTTTGGGGAGAGATGCCTGATCATCCCAACCCGCAAATAAATACCCCCGATCTCTAAGCTGTGGAGTCTTGTGAGCAAAAAATTCTATTTTGTGAGCTACTGGCATTAAAGTTGTGAGCGAGCAATTTGGCTACTGCATAAATTAGCTGGCTCCGGAGCTCTCCTTCCTGAGCTAAGACAGAAATGTGTGAGCCGGAAGCTAACAAACTGTGAGCTAGCTCACGCTAACTCAGCTTAGAGGGAACACTGCCCCCGATCAAATATACAGCAGGAACAAGCCGCAGTAAGCTTGCTGTGTGACCACAGCCTTAAAGCACCTGCTCAATGTGTAGAAGGTCCCGAGTTCGATCCCTGGCATCTCCAGTAAAAACGATCAGGTAGTAGGTGATGTAAAAGACCTTTTATCCGAGACCCTGGAGAGCAGTTGCTGGTCTGAGCCAACAACGCTGACCTTGATGGACCAAAGGCCTGATGCAGTCTAAGGCAGCTTCGTGTGTCCATGTGAGTCACCCCTCTGGAACTGTTCAATGTATATGGTTCTTGTGACACTGACCCAGATAAATTCTCAGCCAGCAGAGATGCATTTAAGGTGGAGAATTGTTTTTGTTTCCTTTTTACTTACTTGCTCGTATCAAGCTGTGACAGCCGTTGGTGGAAATCTGCTGCAGCTGCTGTGAAATTAGCCACGGAGGAGAAAAGGGCATCTGGAAATACAGAAAGAGGCTTGCAGTCAGTAGCTCGAGGAAGGGGGCGGGGGAGAGAAGCCATTTCTCTATTTGGAGGGGGGGGATCTCTCTCTCTTTCTTATAGGAAAACAAATAAATTGATGCTGGGAATCCCCAGGACTGGCCAGCCTAGATCAGCAGGTACCCCTGTAAGTGGTAGCATGGCCACCGGAGACAATCCAGGTATCACACACCTAGACGATGTGAAATTTGTAATGTGTACAAAGTAAGATGACTTGGCCTAATAAGTCAGGCTGGCCTCTGCTTTAGGGGATGAAGCGGTCAGTGAAATTTGCTGCGTTGGGGTGAACGGACTTTATACACATTACAAAATCTGCATCATCTATGTGTGTGATACCTGGATTGTCTCCACTGGCCCTGCTACCGCCTCCGATGTGTCAGCAATAACCTGCAAACAACTTTCTCGCGGGGAGGGCGGGATACAAATATAAAATAATAAATAAATAATAAATAAATAAATTTCTAACAGAGTAATCAGCAACCTGGCAAAAGGTAGGATTAAAGTGATTAAAATGTGGAATTTGCTGCCAGAGAATATAGTGATGGCCACAATCATGGAGGACTGGTTTATCAGTGGCTACTGGTCATTGTGACTAAAGGGAACCACACTGAGAGGCAGTCAACCTCTGAATCCAAAAGCCAGCAGGCAACATCAGGGGAAGGCCTCGGCCTCTACGCCCAGTTGTTGGCCCTCTAGAGGAACTGGTTGGCCACTGTGTGAGAAAGGATGCTAAACTAGATGGACAACTGCTCTGATCCAGCAGGGCACTCCTTATGATCTTACCAGAGGAAGACCTCAGCCTCTCTGCCCTGTTGTTGGACCTCCAGAGGAACCAGTTGGCTATTGTGTAAGACAGGATGCTGGACTAGATGGACCATTGGTCTGATCCAGCAGTGCTGTTCTTATGTTCTTATCAGGGGAAGGCCTCTGCCTCTGCCCTGTTGTTGGCCCTCCAGAGGAACTGGTTGGCCACTGTGTGAAGCAGGATGCTGAACCAGATGGACCAATGGTCTCATCCAGCAGGTCTCTTATGTTCTAGGTACCTGAATTGTGTGTGAGGCACCTGTACATATGCACACCTTGCAAGCTCTTTCATAGATCATGGCAAATGTGCACAGGAGGTGGGAGTGCAGCCAGCAGGGGTGAATGGGTATGATCCTGTCAATACCCGGCTCCTTCCCGTGTTGTAACCAGTGTTCCCTCTAAGCTGAGTTAGTGTGAGCTAGCTCGCAGTTTTTTAGCCTCCGGCTCACACATTTTTGTCTTCTCTCAGAAAGGATGGCTCCAAGGCAAGCTAATTTATGCAGTCGCCAAATCGCCCGCTCACAACTTTAAGGCCAGTAGCTCAAAAGTAGAATTTTTGCTCACAAGACTCCACAGCTTAGAGGGAACATTGGTAACTTGTCACTTCAGTACAGAATCCAACCTGTGTTATAGCTGCTATTAGCCACAAGGTACAGAGGGAACACTCTGTCTGGGGCAGGGATGCTCTGTATTCGTGGTGCTTGGGGGGCAAGAGTGGGAGGGCTTCTGGAGTTCTGGCCCCGCTGGTGGACCTCCTGATGGCACCTGGTGTTTTTAGCCACTGGGTGACGCAGAGTGTTGGGCTGGATGGGCCACTGGCCCGATCCAACATAGCTTGTCTCTTATGTTCTTATGTCTGGGGCAGGGATGCTCTGTATTCATGGTCCTTGGGGGGGGCGGGCAACAGAGGGAGGGCTTCTGGAGTTCTGGCCCCACTGCTGGATCTCCTGATGACACCTGGTATTTTTGACCAGTGTGTGACACAGAGTATTGGACTGGATGGGCCATTGGCCTCATCCAACATTGGCTTCTCTTGTGTTCATGTGTCTTTCACATCACCTGCTACCTGGTCCTTTTAACTGGAGATGCCAGAAAATAATGCTTTTAGTAGAAAATGTTTTGAAGTGGGGAAAACCCCAACATGCACCTGAACTTTGGCATTGTTTTGCACTTCACATCCCTTTCCCAAAGGAGAGAGAGAGAGAGAGAAAAAAAATCAGGGATTGGAACCAATCGTTCCCATCTGCTAAGTAAAGACTTTACACACGTTTGCCATCTCCCTTGCTGATGGAGAACTGAGAGACACAGGTGCAAGCGAAAATAAAATAAAAAGCAAAGCTGGAAGGATTCTAAGTTCTGTTCAAGTTAACGCTCACCAAAAGATACTTCATAAGTCACAAGTTCAGTCTTGTGTTTCTGGGCCAAACTGTAGATCTCCTGGGCGTAGGATCCCAGAGCCTCTGCGTAATCTTGGCAATTGAAAGGAATGACCTGAGAGTCGGCGAGTTCGTACACCAAGCCTGCTCGGATCCGAGCGACGGAGAGCTGCTTCCTGAAGGTGGGGTCGTAAAACCTCTCGACCAACTCGAAGGTCTCGTAGATGGTGTGGTAGAGCGGATAGCTACTGAACTTGTCCAGTTTCTGAAGAGGAGATTGAAGAAGTAAAATTAGCACACTCTCCACTCCACTCAAGGTAAGTTTCTACCCACTGCCAGAGGGCCAAACAAGGTATGATACTGAGACTCTTGAATACCATCATCTGATCGTAGGGAGCCCAGTTCCAACCAGTGCAATGGCACAGGACAAGGGAGGTTCAGCTTTTATAGAATCATAGAATCACATAGAGTTGGAAGGGGCCAGACAGGCCATCTAGTCCAACCCCCTGGGCTCTGTGCAGGATCAGCCTACCGTATCCCTGTGTGTCCAGCCGCTGCTTAAGGACTGCCAGGGAGGGGGAGCTCACCACCTCCCAAGGCAGCTGGTTCCACTGCTGCACAACTCTTACTGGAAAAAATGTTTTCCCTAAGATCCAGCCGGTACCTTCCCGCCCTTAATTTAAACCCATGATTGTGAATCCTCTCCTCTGCTGCCAAGAGGGACAGCTCCTGCCCTCCTCCTCCTCTAAGGGACAGCCCTTCACATACTTCAAGGGAGCCATCCTGTTCCCCCCTCCACCTCCTCTTCTCCAGATTGAGCATTCTCAGGGCCCTCAGCCTTTCCTCCTAGGGCTTGGTCTACCCATCCTGTTCTTCCTGCCCTGAAATGGATCTGGAGAGTTGCTACTTGCCTGGCTAAGGGGCACCTGTTTCACTTTCCAGGTGTCTACCCAATGGGGAATGGTGGTAGTGGTGGTGAAAAGTGCCATCGAGTCACAGCTGACTTACAGAGGCCCTGTGGGGTTTTCAAGGGAAGAGACATTTCAGAGGTGGTTTGCCATTGCCTGCCTCCGTGTCATGACCCTGGACTTCCTTGGAGGTCTCCCATCCAAATACTAGCCACAGCCAACTTTGATCAGCTTTCAAGATCTGATGAGATCAGCCTAGCCTGGACCGGCCACTGGCGGCAGATGCAGGAAGACCTGATTCCTGTGCCACTGGCTTTGAGAGCCAGTTTGGTGTAGTGGTTAAGTGCATGGACTCTAATCTGGGAGAACTGGGTTTGATTCCCCACTCCTCCACTTGCACCTGCTGGATGACCTTGGGTCAGTCATAAGTTCTCCCAGAGCTGTTCTCTCAAGGGCAGTCCTCGAAAGAGCTCTCTCAGCCCCACCTACCTCACAGGGTGTCTGTTGTGGGGAAGGGAAAGGAGATCGTAAACCACTCTGAGACTCCTTTGGGTAGTGAAGGGCAGGGTATAAATCCAATCTCTTCTCTTCTTCTTCTTTGAATCCCCGTGCATCAGAGAGCTAAATTTTACAGTCTCTGGAAGTTCTATTTACCTTTCTTTTACCATCTGCACCATGCTCTTCAGTTTTTGAGGACAAAGAGTGACAACCGCCTTGGTTTACCCAAGGCAGGATACTTATAATCCTGAATCCCTTATGGGACCAAGCCCTTTCTGCCTTTGGCTGCAGTCCTACACACTAAATAATCCACTTTCAATCCACTTTCAGTGCACTTTCTGACTGGATTTTTACTGCGTGAACTGGAAAAATCCAGTTGGAAAAGTACATTGAAAGTGGGTGTGGGACCGCAGCTTTTGATGGTCTTAACATCAGGGCACCACTGTAATAGTTGTGATGTGGCTTGATCGCCATTGTTTAAGAGTTTAAGTTTATAGTTTTAATCTTGATTTTATTGTAAGAGTGGAGCAGAAACTGAACCAGATAAATAAATAAATATTTACAAATATTTGGGAGATTACAGATATAATAAAGAGATACATGTGTCTTTATAGCTCTGAGAGTTAGCAGTAGGCTTAAAAATATATATATACAGGATGAGGAATCTTGCCCCCAATACTCCATGCCTCACGTGCATGCTGCTAATCTGGAACAGATATTCCTGCCCGTAAGTAGGGTTGCCAAGTCTGGGTTGGAAAAATACCTGGAGACTTTGGGGGGTGGAGCCAGGAGAGAGCAGGGTTTGGGGAGGGGAGGGGCCTCAGCATGCTACAATGCCATAGAATCCACCCTCCAAAGCAGCCATTTTCTCCAGGGGAGCTGATCTCTGTCAGCTGGAGATCAGTTGTAAAAGCGGGGGATCCCCAGCCCCACCTGGAGGCTGGCAGCCCTACCCATAAGACTGACAGTGAATTAAGCATTACAAAAAAAAAATGCTTCTCATAAAAATGTTCCAGCAAGTCTGATAGTGCTCAGTGCCAAATCATTGTGCAGCCTTATTATGGAGAAGGATCAAGTCGGTGCTTCCAGGGGCATGTTTTCGCTTTAAAAGGACACAGCGGAGAGGAAAGAAAGCCCTTTCAGTGGCTCGTTGGTAGTCCTCCCGAAATAAATCCACCCCCGGTGGTGTCAGCTTTCGGACAGGCTGGTTGGCTTACCCTGTTCTTAGTGTAACGGGCTCTGATGGACGTGATCCCCAGCCGTTGGAAGTAGGCCTCGAAATCGCTGCCCGATCCCAGCTTGTTTATTCTGCCCAGAGAACAGAGACACTCGAGTTAGGCCTCCTTCAGGGCCTTGAACACAGGGAAGTTGTCTTTTGTGAGACACTGAGAGCCAGCGCAGTGTAATGGTTAAGAGCGGTGGACTCTAACCTGGAGAGCCGGGTTTGATTCCCCGCTCCTCCACATGAAGTCAGCTGGGTGAACTTGGGCCAGCCACGGTTCTCTCAGAGCATTCCCAGCTCCCCCTACTTCACAGGGGGAATGTTGTGAGGAAAAAAGACTTTAAAGACTAACAAAATTTGTGGTAGAGTACGAGCTTTCGTGAGTCACTGCTCACTTCTTCAGGTATCTTCAAAGATACTTCTTCAGGTATCTGAAGAAGTAAGCTGTGGGTGCGATCACACGGGCATTTAAACCCGGGTTCTCCCGCGCTGCTCTTTCAAGCGCGATGGCTCAAACGGAAGGTACTTGTTTTTCCTGGTGGTTGGAAAAGCGGGCTCGAGTGCGGGGGGGCGGCGGCTTCGAGACGGGAGACAGATGCGGCCATCTAGTCAGCCCCTTTAATTGCGATGGGGAACAGCCGCGAGGCCCGCAATAAACCTCCGTGTGATCGCACCCAGAGACTCACTCACTGAAGAAGTGAGCCACGACTCACGAAAGCTCCTGCCCTGCCTCAAATTTTGTTAGTCTTTAAGGTGCTACTGGACTCTTGCTCTTTTCTACTGCTACAGATAGATTAACACAGCCACCCATCTTGTTGTGGGGAGAGAAAGGGAAGGTGATTGTAAACCGCTTTGAGACACATGAGGCCTGCTGGGTGACCTTGGGCCAGTCCCAGTTCTCTTAGAACTCCCTCAGCCCCACCTGCCTCACAAGGGGCCTGTTGTGGGGAGAAGAAGGGAAGGCAATTGTAAGCTGCTTGGAGTAGAGAAAAGTAGGGGATAAAAACCAACTCTTCTTCTTCTCCTCCTTGTGAGAATAAAAATCACTTTGATTAAATCTCAAATGGGCCAACGCTGAGAGAGGAAAAGTAAGAGTTTTGGGGAGCCGGGGATAGCTCTGGAACCGGATTCTAGCATCCAAAGGGGATTGGGCCCAAGGACCTCCAGTTGACCATCCCCACCCCAAGAGGTTTGGGGAGGAGTGGGGGTGGTGCTGCCCTTACCCTCCATAATCCCTTTCCTCTGTATCTAGACCGGAAATGTTTATCTGTGCCACGCATTGGCAGAAAGGCCTACTGGGTCGGTACAGAGGCTGTTCAGGGGAAAAGCCAAACAATCTGCCAAGCCTGGTTGAACACAGAGGCATCGGCTAGTGAGCAGGAGAAACTTTGGAATGACCCACAACATTTCTAGTGTGGTCCCTAGAAGCCCCCCACTCCAGTACTAGGAGGGGGGATGAGCCCCACCCCCTCAGTTTCCTGCTCAAACTATGGGATAACTGAGAACCAGATTTCAATCTATAAAAAGAGTTACTTGGATACCGGCGCGTCTGTTCCTATCCATGCCGGAGAAGAAAGGAAGGAGGGCATTCACTGATGTCTACTCCACTGGCCACTTAGATTCTACTATGAGATGTTTAGTTCAGCGGTCCCCGATGTGGTGCCCTGGGGTGCCATGGCCCCTGCTGACATCTTTCCTGGTGCCCACCGAGTGCTCTTTAGAAAGTGGCAGTGGCCAGGTGGGTCTTTTGTCCAGCAGGGCTTGTGATCGGCCACTGGAATACTGATTGGCTGTGCAGATTTTTTTAAAAGTGTTGCTTTGGCAGCAGCTGCCACCACAGCACAAGGATCTTCACTGCGCGGCTGAAAAGTCGGCTGTGTCCATGTGAGGAAATATTTTTAAACAGTATTTGCATTTTAAGAACATAAGAGAAGCTGTGTGGGATCAGGCCAGTGGCCCATCCAGTACAACATTCCGTGTCACACAGTGGCCAAAAACACCAGGTGCCCTCAGGAGGTCCAGCAGTGGGGCCAGGACACCAGAAGCCCTCCCACTGTTGCCCCTCTCAAGCACCAAGAATACAGAGCATCACTCGCCCCAGACTGAGAGTTCCTATCTATACCTTGTGGCTAATAGCCACTGATGGACCTCTGCTCCAGATGTTTATCCAATTCCCTCTTGAAGCTGCCTATGCTTGTAGCCGCCACTGCTTCCTGCAGCACTGAATCCCGTGCCTTCACTCTTTGGGTGAAGAAGTACTCCCTTTTATCTGTTCTAAGCCTACTGCTCATTAACTTCATTGAATGCCCACAAGTTCTTGTATTGTGAGAAAGGGAGAAAAGTGCTTCTTCATCTTCTCTATCCCATGCATATTTTTGTAAACCTCTACCATGTCACCCCTGCCGTCATTTTCTCCAAGCTAAAGAGCCCTAACCTCTTTCACCTTTCTTCACAGGGAATGTCTTCCATGATTCCCTTCATCATTCTAGTTGCCTTTTTCTGCACCTTTTCCAATGCTATAATATCTCTTTTGTGGTGCGGTGACCAGAACTGTACACAGGATTCCAAATGAGGCTGCAACATAGATTTATACAGGGAAATGATGACACCGGCTGGTTTGTTTTCAGTCCTGTAAGCAGAGCTTCTGCCTGCAGTGTGGAAGAGGGACCACTATGAGTTATGAATGACCTCACTTCCTGACACTGTGTCGCTGTCTCAGCCTCTTGCGGCAGCCATTTTGTAGCTGGGCCCACCACCCTATGTCAAAATCCCAAAAATACACACAGGTTCAAAAGGTCTGGGGACCCCTCGTTTAGCTAGTCAGATGTGCTAATACTTTTCTCTTTGTTTTTGGCTCAAGCCAGCCGGTTCCCTTAGAGGGAGCCCCCAACAGACTCGCCATTCCACCTGCGCTTCTATTTTTTCCATGTCCATAAGCTCCTTTGATTTGGAGCAGGTTGCTGCAACGTTTCTTGGAGCATTCGGAATGCCACCTGTTCAGCATTACAACCTCAGGGAAGGAAGGGGAAGGATAATGTCTTCCAGAGGTTCTTTCTGTCCTGCAGCTTCTCAGACCATAGGAGGCTCCGCTGCCAAAGTCATGGGTGAATGTAACAAGGTGAGCAGCAGCACCTTTTCCATGCACTTGCTGGGGGAAGGGACAGCAAAACCTCCTTCCCGTTTCGGGTGGTTTGTCCAGAACTTCTGGCTAAACTCCCACAGTGGACATTCTCAAGCCAACAGAGAGCCCATATTCCTGGGCGGTACCGGTAGGAGTGAAACCCTGGGAGACACTGGCTCACCCACCTGTTTGTTACAGACAACCTGGCCAATCAGGAGGCATGCTGGTGGTGATTGCCTTACCTGGTAGCCTGTCAGAGGCCACTGGAAAGGTCAGTCATTAGTGTCAGAGAAGCTCAGCCAGGGCCGACAGGCGATGCAAGGGGAAAAGTGCAGAGGGAATCTAGGAAAGCAAGCTCGGAAGAGAGAGTTCTCCAGGAAAACGAGAAGAGGAAGGGAAGCCAGCCGGCAGGGATCTGAACAGGAAAGAAAGCAGAAGAGAAAGCGGGCAGAGAGGGGGATGTGGCTGAGAGCCAAAGTTCAAATACTGAGCTGAAACAGCCAACCAAATTCTTGTCAGCAGGCCCACAAGCTGTAGCTGCATTCAGACATCACGAGAAACCATAGCTTGATCAAATCTGGTTAGCCAGGACATCCTAGATGCAGACCATCAGCCAAACCAGGACTTCAAACGAGGGCCTGTGGCTGGTTTCTTCATTGGTACTAACTGCAGTTGGTTGGTGACATTATTTAAAAAAAAAATTGTGAAGCCTGCTGGGTGACCTTGAGTCAGTCACAGTTCTCTCAGAACTCTCTCACTGTCTCTCAGAACTCCCTCACAAGGTGCCTGTTGTGGGGAGAGGAAGGGAAAGGTGACTGGGAGCCAGTGTGAGACTCCTTAAGGCAGAGACAAGCAGACTTTAAAAACCTACTCTTCTTTATCAAGACGGCAATTTGCAAAAAAGGGACCCGTCTGAGCGGAACAGGTCTGTGGGACCCCACCAAACACATCTGAAGAACTGCGGGATTGTGTGGAAGTTTTATCCATGCTTTGGTGATTCATTCATACACACATATCACCCGGTCAGGAACCTACATGTGAGAATCAAACTAGAGGATCTCTTACCTGGGAAGACGAGGACTTTCTGGGGAAGGGTCCTTTTCGAGCCAGCTCTCGTAGAGAGATTTGCTTTCATACCCTTCATCGGGGCTTGAGAGCTCGAGAGGGAAAATAACATGTTATGGTCATTATCACTGCTGCTGCCACCACCTGTACCACTTTTTTAAAAAGACATTATAGGGGCCCAGAAAGAAATGGACAGATTCCCTTCCATTATCTAGAGAAAGAAATGAGTCACCAACGGAGGAGGAGAACTTCATAAGAGAACATAAGAGAAGCCATGCTGGATCAGGCCAGTGGCCCATCCAGCCCAACACTCGCTGTCACTCAGTGTCCAAAACCCTGGGGCCATCAGGAAATCCACCAGCGGTGGGGCCAGACCTCCAGAAGCCCTCCCATTGTCGCCCCCTAAGCACCAAGAATACAGAGCATCACTTCCTCAGACATAAGAACATAAGAGAAGCCATGCTGGATCAGGCCAATGGCCCATCCAGCCCAACACTCTCTGTCACATAGTGGCCAAAACCCAGGTGCCATCAGGAGGTCCACCAGCGGGGCCAGAACTCCAGAAGCCCTCCCACTATTGCCCCCTCCAGCACCAAGAATGCAGAGCATCACTGCCCCAGACCAAGAGTTCCCATCTATAGCTTGTGGCCAGCATTCCCCCTAAGCTGTGGAGTCTTGTGAGCAAAAATTCTACTTTGTAAGCTACTGGCATTAAGAGTTGTGAGCGAGCAGTTTGGCTGCTACATAAATTAGTCTGCTCTGGAGCCATCCTTCCTGAGCAAAGGCAAAAATGTGTGAGCTGGAGGCTAGAAAACTGTGAGCTTGCTCACACTCAGCTTAGAGGGAACACTGCTTGTGGCTAATAGCCACTGATGGACCTCTGCTCCAGATGTTTGTCCAGTCCCCTTAGGAGGGTAGCCGTGGTATTCAGCGGTAAAAGAGTCCAGATTCGAGCCCGGTAGCACCTTAGAGGCCAACAAGATTTTGCAGGTGCAAACTTTTGAGAACCAAAGCCCCAGAACTTTGACTCTTGAAAGCTTATGCCTCGAAAATTTTGTTAAGTCTCTAAGGCGCAACTGGACTCGAATCTAAATAGGAGAGAGAGTTACCCTTTCAGCTGACAACCTCCAGCAGAATTCAGAAGGGTTTAATTCCAAGTAGCTGTATCTGAAGTGAGCCGTGACTCCTGAAAGCTCCTCCCCTGCCACAAATTTTGTTAGCCTTTAAGGTGCTACCGGATCCTTGCTCTTTTCTACTGCTCACACGGCTACCCGCCTCGATCTATTTCCAAGTAGCTAGTGAGGTATAGCAGCTAAGATGACAACCCTGCAATACGCAAGGTTGAGATCTCGCCATTGCCACCAATTCACAGGCCAAATATACCCCCTTATCGGAATAGCAACCTTCCATGCAGGGCTGCAGTAAGGATTTCAAGCGATTGGGTTGTATCCAATTACTGTTTTCTGGTTGTGGGGCACTTCCTAATCCTGACAATGCTGGCAAAAGTTCCTCAGAAGGTTTTGTTCCTCCATAAGAGAATTCAGAGACTGGTTTATTTCCTGTACAAAACCGACATTTTGGGACTTTAGCTCCAGACGACTCTACGGAAGAAAATGTATTAAAAAAACCTTGGGAGCTGATTATCTTCTGAGGAAGACGACTTGCGAAACAAGTTGAAACCTAGGTGCTCGTCAGTTTATCACAAGTTGGAACCTCGTTATTGTTGTACTAATTGGATTTTGTTGTTTGTTTCGTACTAACTTCCAGGTGGGGCCTGCCGGTCTCTCAGAATGATAACTCACCTTCCAGGCTACAGAGATCAATTCTCCTGGAGGGAGTGGAAAGTGAACTCTACAGCGGTATGCCCTGTTGAGGTCCCATCGCTCCCCAAACCCCGCCCTCTCCAGGCTCCACCCCCCAAACGCCAGGAATTTCTCACCCCAGAGTCAGCAAGCTTAGCTGGGACTTGGAGAAAGGCCAGCAAGAGGAGAAAGTGGAACCAGGAAAACAAGACAGTTTTGTACCTCTCTGGCCAGACGGTAGACCAGCTGGTTGAGAAGGGGCGAGCAGTCGACTCTTAATGTGTAGTTGCCTGAAAGTCAACACACAGATATAGGTTGCTTCATCAGAATGCAGCTTATACAAGCAGCGCTTCTCTTCACTGAGCCACGCGGTTAGAGGCGAGCAGCTAATAATTCACAAGTTACCAATAATTAACAACCATCTCTCAGCTCCAGAAGACTTGTAATCTCTCACTGGTAGAGTCTTCTCCAGCACCTAGCTATGTATGTAAGGGGAGATAACAGAGCTCGAACCTGGGACCTTCTCCACGCAAGATACATGTTCTAACACCGAGTCACAGCCCTGTCCATAAAAGCTGCATTCGACAACTGCCCCCCGATTACCAGGGACTGGTTTTCTGCAGCAGCCTTCTCCGCTGGTAGATGAGTTGCTCTCTGAGCTAAGCGAGGCCACATCAGAGATGCAACAGAATTATCCCGTGAAAAGCAGCTTGGGACAAGTCAGCCAAAGCAGGGACTCAGCCAGAGATGCCACATCCGGCCTCCTGTGTGGACGGATGCTCGGAGCAGTCAGAAACCTTAAGCTGTTCAATCTCTCTCTCATGGCACGCCAGCTGTCCTCTCACGGCCTTCCTGTGGGCTCTGCCACAGAGTTTGGAATCGCTGCCCTCTTCGCAATATCACATTGGCCGTCCAAACAGAAAACCTGTCTAGACTACCGACCCGGCCATCAGCAGAATACAAACCAGGGCCCATCTAGCTGAGTGCAGATCCCCTACAGGGACGGCTGGGATAAAGAGTGCCAGTCCTTGTTGGTACTAGCTTATTTCTCTTTGCTGTCACAAACCTTTGCCTCAGCGCTGTCAAAACAAATGTGTATTTGTCATGTAATGTGAAGGACCATCTCTCCCCAAACGTCCCTGTGTGACTGTGGCAATCCTGGTTGACACCCTCTGGTTATGCCCTGGCTTACCCACTTGGCATATTTGGTGTATGGGTTAGGAGCACAGACTCTAATCTGGGAGAACCCGATGTGGTTTCCCCACTCTTCTGCATGCAGCTGCTGGGGTGACCTGTGGCCAGTCACAGTTCTCTCAGAGCTGTTCTCTCAAGAGCAGTCCTCGAAAGAGCTCTCTCAGCCCCACCTACCTCACGGGGTGTCTGTTGGGGTGAGGGGAAGGGGAAGGAGATTGTAAATCGCTCTGAGGCTCCGAGTGAAGGGCGGGGTATAAATCCAATCTCTTGAGAAAACAGCTGTGAGAGAACTTGTGACTGACCCGAGGTCACACCAGCAGCTGCATGTGGAGGCGTAGGGAATCAAATCCGGTTCTCTTGGATTATTTATCTATTTGATTTTTACCCTGCCCTCCCTGCCAGAGCAGGCTCAGGGTGGCTTACAAAAGATAAAACATAAAACAATTATAACATAGGTAAAATCATATAAACAATTCTGATGTCATAAAGTGCTAGCAAGTTAGTTATAGTTGATACTCAAAGATGGCGGCAACAATATATTAGTGTGGTCACTGGTCTGCCTTGCTCATCAGTTTCCTGTTCTTATCCTATATACACAGCAGCTGCAGGCGGCAACAATGGAATCATGGCACGGGCTCTATCTTTCTCAAGTATCATAACAATCCTTGATGCGATATTGTTGGTGGTGTTATTAATGGAGGCGGCTCCTTAACCCAAGGCCTGGTGAAACGACCATTGGTACTTACCGTGAGGGGTCCTTCTCCTATGAGGACAGGAGGACATCTCCATGGGTTATTCCCACTGTGCCTTTAGGGAGGCAGGAAGTAGTTTTTTCCTTCTTCCTCTAGGTGGCCTCGGAATAGCCCATTCTCCATTCTCCAGTTCTGGGACTCCGAAAGCCGTGCAGGTCTCTTACTCTACGAACTTCCCCTACATAGGAATATAACTTTACATAACTCATTAACCTATAATAATCTCAATCCAGTAAGGATTGCCAGAAATCAGGGAACAGAAAGAGCAATAGTAAGTAAGTCGTAACAAGTCGTCAGAGACAGACCCAGCACCCTTAGAAATCAGTAAGATTCGGAAACATATAACCAAAAAAAAAAGTGGAAAGAGAAATGATGACCCTGGGAGGGCCGAGATGTCCTCCTGTCCTCATAGGAGAAGGACCCCTCACGGTAAGTACCAATGGTCGTTCTCCCTATGAGGCGGAGGACATCTCCATGGGACCTCCTCGAGCAGTGTCCCCTTATCTGGGTGGGTTGTCATCATCTTCTCCCGTTAAGACGTGCTGCAAGATTCTTCTCCCGAACGCCGCTTCAGCCGACGCTATGGTGTTGATTCGGTAGTGTCTGATGAACGTTGAAATGGAAGACCATGTAGCGGCCCTGCATACCTCTTCTACTGATGCTCTATTGTTGAATGCAGCGTTGGTGGCTGCGCTTCTCAAGGAATGTGCTGTAATTCCCCCGGGGGGTGCTTGCCCTGAGGCCTTATAGGCCTCTGCAATACATGTCCGCAATACTGAACTGATAGCTGTCTTGGACATCCTTTCCCCCTTGCGGGGCGGAGCGAAGCAGATGAAAAGAGCTTCCGTTTTTCTCCAAGTCTCCGTTCTTTTGAGATATATTCTGAGCGCCCTCTTCACGTCTAGGGAATGCCACTCCACTTCCTGGGGGTGCTTTGGCTGCTGACAGAATGTGGGTAGGCATATCTCCTGTGAGCGGTGGAAAGCAGAGGCTACCTTTGGTAGGAAGGAAGGCTCCAGTCGCAAGATTACCTTGTCCTTATGGAAGACACATAAGGATGGCTTGGTGGACAATGCACCCAGCTCCGACACTCTCCTGGCCGAGGTGATGGTCACTAGGAACAGAGTCTTCATTCTGAGCCACTTCAACTCTACCTCTCTGAGGGGCTCGAAGGGTGCCTTCGTGAGTGCTTTGAGTACTGTGTTGAGCTTCCAAGTTGGAAACCGGTGTACCTGTGGCGGCGATTTCACCTTGGTCCCCTGCAAAAATAGCTGTACGTGTGGGTGTCTGTTAATTCTGCTCCCTCCTATTGTAGGGAGTACGGTCGCTAGAGCTGCCACCTGTCTGCGAAGGGTGGATGGCCGTAGTCCAGAGGTCAGACCCTCCTGCAGGAAAGACAGTACTGCCGAAATTGAAGGTGAAAGAGGTTCGATTTTCTTACGTCTACACCATCTCACGAAGGCCTTCCACGTCGCGTTGTATATACGTATTGTGGATGGTCGTCTGGACGCTAGGAGAGTGTCCAGCACTTCTGTCGGATATCCGAATTCCGCTAGGTTGCGCCGCTCAATCTCCAGGCGGTCAAGCATAGCCACTCTGGATCCGGATGCCACACTGGCCCCTGTGAAAGCATGTCCGGAGCCACTGGGAGTGTTAGTGGTGGTAGGATCGCCATCGCTTGTATCGCTGAGAACCAAGGGCGTCGGGCCCACCTTGGTGCTACCATTATGACTTCGGCTCTTAGTTCCCGTATGCGTCGTATCGTCTTGGAGATCAGCACGAATGGGGGAAAAGCGAACAGCAGACCCTGAGGCCATGGCGACGTGAGGGCGTCTGTCGCTTCCGCTTCTGGGTGGTAGTACCGGCTGAAGAACCTCGGTATCTTGTGATTTCTTGCTGATGCGAAGAGGTCTACGGATGGCTGGCCGAGGCGTTGAACTATCAGTTGGAACATTCTTGGGTGTAGTGCCCATTCTCCCTCTGAGATGGTCTCCCTGCTGAGCCAATCCGCCTGAACGTTCTCGACTCCCCGTATGTGCTCCGCCCTCAGTGAAGTGACGGTCCTCTCCGCCCATTCGAGGATCTTCATAGCCTCGCGGTGTAGTTGAAGCGACTGCGATCCGCCTTGCTTGTTGATGTATGCTTTGGCGGATATGTTGTCTGTTCTTATTAGTACGTGCTGGTTGATCAGTCGTGGTGTGAAGTGTGCCAGGGCTAGGCGAATTGCTCTCAATTCCAGAAGGTTGATCGGTAGCATCGCTTCGTGGGCCTGCCAGACCCCCTGCACTGGTGCTCCCATTAGGGTCGCTCCCCAGCCCTGTAGGCTCGCGTCCGTGAACACCTCCAGAGTGGGGCTTGCGTAGTATATCTTGCCTTTGGAGAGATTGGTTGGTTCCATCCACCATAGCAAGCTTGTCTTCACTGCTGGTGGTAACTGAAGGTTCAGTGTCCGCTTCTCTGCTATGTGGGCCTGGTAGGGTCGCAGGAACGCTTGCATTCGTCTGGCATGGAGTCTGGCCCACTGTACCATGTCTATGCACGCGATCATCAACCCTAGGAGTCTGGCTAGGGTCATGAGAGGTGTACTCCTGTTGCGGTATACCCTTGTGGCAAGTTCCTGTATCTTCTGGGCCTTGTCTCTGGGAAGAACCAGGGCATTGTGAGCGGTGTCTATCACTGCCCCTAGATGTTCGATTTGTTTGGTCGGTGTCAAGGCGCTCTTCTTGAAATTGATCAAGAATCCGTGTTCCTGAAGGCACTGAATCGTGGCCCTGGTGTTCCTGTCGGCTTCTGTCTGACTGTTGGCCCGAACAAGTAGGTCGTCCAGATAGGGATGCACATGCACGCCCAAGCTGCGGAGCTTGGCTACTGGGTTGACTATCAACTTGGAGAACAAGCGGGGTGCTGTAGACAGCCCAAAGGGAAGAGCACGGTATTGGAAGTGCTGGTTGTACACGCAGAACCGTAGGAAACGCTTGTGTGACGGGTGGATCGGCACATGTAAATATGCCTCTGTGAGATCGATGGACGTCAGGAACTCATGTGGAGATAAGGAGTCCGCCACTGCCTTCAGGGTTTCCATACGAAACCGTCGTAATCGGATGTACTTGTTCAGGAACTTTAGGTCCAGGATTGCTCGCCAGTCCCCGTTCCTCTTGGGTACCATGAACAAGATGGAGTATACGCCTCTGCTCCTTTCCTCCGGGGGCACCGGCTCTATTGCTCTGATGTCCAGCAGATGTTGGATTGCGGAGGAGAGCACAGACATCTTGAGCTTGGATCTGCTTGCTGGGGACTTCAAGAACCTTTCTGGTGGGGGGGGGGTGGAATTCTAAGGTGTAGCCCCGTGTTACGGTTTCCACTGCCCACGCGTCCGCGTTGGCCTGGGCCCACGCCTCCGCGAAGTGTAGGAGGCATGCCCCCACCAGAACAGACGCAGCGTCATGCTTGTTTGGGTTTGGGGTCTCTATCACCCCTGTTGCCATGGTTGAACCCGGCTCTGTGGAACCTCGGGGTGTAGGAGCCTCGTCTGTTGGGGGCCCTGGGTGGCTCCCACTGCTGTCGCTTGGCATCCTGACGAAATCTCGGCAGCGTGTGCTGAGTCCGAAAGGACTGGTTGTTGCGTCCCTCTGGTCTGCGCAGGGACTGGGGCATGGCCTTCTTCTTGTCCCGTGTCTCCACCAGTATCTCGTCCAGGGCCTCTCCGAAGAGGCGGTCCCCCTGAAACGGATATGCTGCAACAATGGCCTTGGATCGCGGGTCTGCTTGCCAAGCCCGCAACCAAAGCAGTCTGCGCGCCACCGCTGTGGAGGCCATGGCCCTGGAGGTGAATGATATGATGTCTAATGTCACGTCTGCCGTGAAGGCACTGGCCTTCAGGATCCGTGACGCGCCTTCTAGTAGGCTGCGGTTGTCTTCTGGCACCAATTGTGTCAGTTTGCGCACCCACACAATGGCCGCCCTAGATGAGATAGATGCCGTGGACGCCGCTCTCACCATCATTGCGATGGCCTCATGGATCCTCCGAAGAGTCGCTTCCACCTTCTTATCTGTGTGATCGCGAATGTTACCGTGCCCGTCCTTGGTCAGTAGTCCTGTGGACTGCAGGGCGGCTATGGGTCCGTCCACTGGAAATACCTGTAGGATCTCATTGGCATAGCCGGGTAGGGCGTACAACCGTTTGGCAAAGGAGGGAAATTGCCTGCTGACCCCTGGTTTCTCCCATTCAGACTTGAGCTGGCGCTCAAAAAATTCAGGGAAGGGGAAGACCTTCTCAGCGTGGGTCTCTAGGGGGAAAAATTCAGCATTTCCCCCTGATCTGGATTTGAATTTGGCCCTTGCCGCCTTCTGATCCTCAGCTGGGGGTAGATCACGCAGTTCCAGTGCCTTAAGGGCCTTAGTCAGGAACTGCTGATAGTCCTCCTGCTTGAAAAAGCGGCTGGACTGTTCTGGGAGGAGCATCTCCTCCTCTTCATCCTCAGAAAGAAATTCCCCCTCCTCTCTCTCTTCCACAGAGGAGGCATTATACTCCATCTCCTCCCTCCAGTCCTGTCTGTTAGAACTCTCAGGGCCCAACTGGTGGACCTTGCCACCTGTCTTGGTGTTCCAGGCTGCTGGGGCTGGCAGGGGGAACCCTTGGTTGGCAACCTCCCTGGGGGCTATTGGGGCTGGCAGAGAGAAGCCTTGGGTAGCAAGGTCCATGGGGCAAGGGGTCGGGGCCTTGGGCTGCAGCATAGCGAGCTGCTGTTGGATGGCCTGATTAATCAAGGCCATCAGTTCTGGTGAGCTAGCCAGGGCCCCCCCATCAGCCTGCTTACCCCGTTCTGCCGTCTTGTCCCCGGTTGGAGTCAGGAAGCAGGTCACTCCAGGCCCTCCATGGGCCGAAGGGGCTCCCGGGAGGATTGGAGAGGTGAACTCCCGACCTCCAAGATGGCCGCCGCTGGCTCTCTCCCGCTCCGCCGCGGCCGCGTGGTCCTCTTCCTCCTCGTGCTGCCGCCGGCGTTTGCTGGCGCGGGGCGCCGCTGCCGCGTCTGCTGGCTGCGTTGGGGGAGCGCGATCATGCCTATGAGGCTGGTCGGTCCCCATTGCGGCTTGCGCGCTTGCCGGCTCTGCGGCGCGCGAGCTTCCCTCGTCGTCGGAGAACTCTTCGGGAGCAGTCCGGGTCGACGCGCTCCACCCGGCTCTCCGTTCTCCGTCTTCCTCTCTTCGCTCCGACGGAGCCTTGATCAAAGCCCTCCACTCCCCGGCGCCGCGGGGGGGGGGGGGGAGGTTCGGCTAAGGAGCCCCGTCCAAAAAGAATTTTTTTTTTTTTAAAAGGAATAAAGAGAGGCAAGGAAGATTAAGGTGGAGGGACAGGTAGAAAACAGGAGGACTCAAGCCTCCAGCAAGAAAAAGAGGTGAAAATAGAAGAAGGATAGTTGGCAAAAAGCCCTAAAAGATCAAAAAGTAAAAGGTAAAAGTCTAAGCCTGAGACTTTGCTGCTTCTCCCTCTGAGGCAGGAACAGAACTGGAGAATGGAGAATGGGCTATTCCGAGGCCACCTAGAGGAAGAAGGAAAAAACTACTTCCTGCCTCCCTAAAGGCACAGTGGGAATAACCCATGGAGATGTCCTCCACCTCATAGGCACAGTGGGAATAACGCCATGGAGATGTCCTCCTTAACCCAAGGCCTGGTGAAAGAGCTCTGTCTTGCAGGCCCTGCAGAGCTGTAAAAGGTCATGCAGGGCCCTGATCTCTTGTGGGAGTTCATTCTACCAGCGCGGAGCTACCACCGAGAAGGCCCTGGCCCTGGTTGTTGCCAGTCTGACATCTTTGGGGCCCAGGAGGGTTAGAGTTCCCTCTAAGCTGAGTGAGTGTGAGCTAGCTCACAGTTTTTTAGCCTCTGGCTCACACATTTTTGTCTTGGCTCAGGAAGGATGGCTCCAGAGCAAACTAATTTATGCAGGAGCGAAATCGCTCGCTCACAACTTTAATGCCAGTAGCTCACAAAGTAGAATTTTGGCTCACAAAACTCCACAACTTAGAGGGAACACTTGAACGCAGTGCTCGCTGGGGTACATATGGGGATTAGAGTCCTTGCTCCTAATCACTACACCAAACTGGCTCTAACCAATCGCTTAGACGGTGCACTCTCCCTCACTGGAGGTTTTCAAACAGGAGCAGGGCAGCCATCTGTGTGGGATGCTCTAATCTGAATATCCTGCACTGAGCCAGGGGTTGGACTGGATGACCTCTGAGACCCATTCTAGCTCATAGGCAGGATCTCATTGGCTCTGAACCGAGGAAAAACACTTTCTGCAATAACACAACACACACGTTTCTCTTACAGCTTGCTCTCTTTTTAGCTCAGCATGAAAGCTGACAACAAAGACAGCGCTAATCTCCTCGCCGTCTCCTTGTGACTTTGGAATATTTAAAAGTTCGACCTTGGTTTCCCTCCCCCATTGTTTCGTAATGGTGGAGAACCGGCGGAATGTCTTGGGGTGAGCTGCAACGTGACATTTTTAACAGCTGCTTTCTCTCACCAGGAGGCTACGGCAATGTACAATTTCTCCCCCCCCCCCCGCGCTTTGTCAGGTTGTGTAAATGCGCCCCCACATGGTGAAGCCAGAAATCGCACACTCTACTCGGGGAATGTTCCGTGGATTCAGAAGAGAAGAGACAGAAACCTTCCAAAGGTCAATGGCTCTTATGCACAGCCCCGATTTAAATCAGAGTTACATGGAACGGGGGATTTAACCTTCCAACCCGCCCGCTTGATTTTGCTGACTGAAAACAGGTATCGTCTGAAAGGGGGATACATCAGTGTTAGCCGGTCTGTAGCACCATCTGAAGAAGTGAGCAGAGACTCATAAAAGCTCATCCCCCGCCACAAATTTTATTAGTCTTTAAGGTGCTGCTGGACTTGTGCTCTTTCCTACTGAAACAGAGATAAAATGACAGGTTTTAAAGGAACTGTTCCCCCCCCCCACTTTAAAACTGGAAATAGTGGCATAGTAAGCCCAGTTTCATCCCCTTTTCTCCTCTTCCCATGCAATTTCTTAGTTTGCATTAACTTAATGGGCATGGTTTATTCTTCAGACTGCAGTTAGTCATATTGGACCACAGAAAAATCCCCCCCAAGAGGGGTGTTTTTTTGTAATTAAGTTCAGTCAAAAAATATCGCAAAACAACAGGCACATTTTTAAAGAGCTGCTGAACTGTCATTAAGGCCAGATGCTCAATGCAAGCAAACAAAAAAGAATGGGGATAGAGAAAGCCCTGATCAGAATCCATGGGTTCAGGAGCCAGGAGCGGGTGGGACAGGAATCTGCTACTATCCAGGCACTGCGCAACAAAACATTGTCAAGACAGAGCAGCCATTTATGCATTGCCTTGCTTCTGCGGACATTCAGGATCTAGGGTGCCACAGCTCTAACAGACCTGTGCTGCCCCCAGTCAGCTTCGCTGTAGGGAACGGTAGTTTAGCAAACTGCTGTGTACCTTTAACAGCAGTCACTCATGGGAATTGAAGTCCTGAGCTAGATTTCCCCCTCTGACTGGCTCATCCAAGTAATTTCCTGAGCTCAGAGGCATGAAGCAAGGATTTTATGGCTCTCTTCCTGTCCCTTTGTTCTATTCTCACAGCAAGAAGAATGGAAAAAGTCACCTCTTTCTCACAATAGCAATAGGAGATTTGAATCATAGAGATGTAACTTTCTACCCAACCGTCAGCTAAGGTCGTAAGTAAATGACCTACTGAACGCATGTGAAAGTTGAATAAAGATGGTTTAAGTTTATACTACTGCTGTGCATTGGTCACTATCCAGAAAGCACTGGCTTGTTCAAACACAGCCAAGTGCGAGATGGAAAAAGACCAATCAGCCCCTTTGGGGCTTTTTGATTATTTGTTTGATTTGGAAAAAGAGGTGCCGGAACTCTCCAGAGAGAAATAAAGTTTTCAATCTGTATACTGAAAACTCTCAAACTTTTAAACATTTTTAAAGAGAACTTTGTCAAAGAGGTTCCGGAACTCTGTTCCAGCATGTTCCCCCAGAAGAAAAGCCCTGTCTGTCCCATCCAGCTCAGTGGTAGAGCCTCTGCTTGGCATGCAGAAGGTCACCGGTTCAATCCCCGGCACCTTCACTTCAAAGGGTCAGGCAGAAAGTGATGGAGAAAACCTCAACCCGAGACCTTGGAGAGCAGCCGCCTGTCAGCATAGGCCCAATCTGCATCTAGCATTTGCTCCGCTGTCTTACCAAACCCACACTGGAACAGAAGATACAGCTCCACCTCAAGAGACGGGATCGGGGGTTTCGTCAAGTGGCCTACCCAACCAAAACCCAAATTCCAGCTTTGGGAACACTCACCCTCTATAGAAGAGTCTGTGTTGACGTACGCGACGGCCCGGGCATGCAGAATTTTGGCATTCTCCTGAAATTGAGAGAGAAAAATAGCTCCTTCATCTCCTCCAGCCCATTGCTCCATAGGAGATATAGGTTCAGGCTCCTCCAAACACCCAAGCGGGAAGGGGACAGAGCTCAAGAGAGACAGATCAGCCCTATTTGCATGGAGGCTGCCATATATGCAACTACAGAGGAGTGCAAATGCATGCAAATGACAGGGGGGAGCGCAACTGCGACTGTTGCCCTAATGTCCTTGACCTCAGCCAAGTGCTTGCAGTGAGCCTGCGTATACGGACACAGGTTCTCCTGTGGGATCAGGGGCCCCAGCTTCCTGCAGCATTCCTGACCATGAGGAGAAGATGGGGCACATCGGAGCTCTCTGCAGATCTCTGCCAGAATGCAGACGCTGGGGGGAGGGCCTGTGTGCATGATTCCACTCCTCTCTAAAGGCATAGAGATTGCACATGTGAATGCAGGAATTTACTCCACGGATACCCCGCCTCTCTCCCCAATGGGGACCCAAAGTGGCTCTGATCATTGGTCACTTCTCCATTTTATCCTCACAACAACCCTGCAAAGTAGGCTAGGCTGAGAGTGTGTGAATAGCCCAAGGCCACCAAGCCAAGCTTCCACGGTAGAAGAAGAAGGGTTGGTTTTCTAGACCCCGCTTTAAGGAGTCTCAGAGCGGCTGACAATTGCCTTCCATTCCTCTCCGGACAACGGGCCCCTTGTGAGGCAGGCGGGGCTGAGAGAGTTCTGAGAGAACCGTGACTGGCCCCAGGTCACCCAGCAGGCCTCACGTGTCTCAAAGTGGCTGACAATCGCCTCCCTTCCTCTCCCCACCACAGGCACCTTGTGAGGCAGGTGGGGCTGAGGGAGTTCTGAAAGAACTGTGACTGACCCAAGATCACCCAGCAGGCTTCATGTGTCTCCAAGTGGCTTACAACCGCCTTCCCCTCCTCACCCCACCACAGGCTCCATGTGAGGCAGGTGGGGCTGAGAGAGTTCTGAGAGAACTATGACTGGTCCAGGGTCACCCAGCAGGCCTCATGTGGAGAAGCTGCGAATCAAACCTGGTTCTCCAGTTTAGAGTCCGCCACTCTTAGCCACTACACCATGCTGGTGGAGCTGAGCTTCATTGGATGCCTTCAAGTTCTAGTATTTTGGGAGGGGGGGGAAACTCTCCACCCCACGCCTAATTTTATAAACCTCTACCATGCCCCCACCCCAGACGCCTCTTTCCTAAACTGAAACGTCCCAGCCTTTTCCGCATAGGGAAGGTGCTCCAAGTCCCGGATCATCTTGGTTGCCCTCCTTTGTACTTCTTCCAGCTCTGCAATGTCCTTCTGGAAATAATGGTGGCCAGAATTGTACGCAGCATTCCAAATGAGGCCGCACCATGGATCTGTTCAGGGGTATCACAATATTGGCCGTTTTATTCTCAGTCCCTTCCCTAGTAATCCCTAATACAGAGTTTGCCTTTTTCACTGCTGCGGCACACTGGGCTGACACCCCGCTCAGCCTCAGCATTCTATCCCAGTCCAAGGTCAGCTGCTTACCTCTGCCCACTCCGTGGATCCTAATAAGCCAAATTCCTCCGCATCCCAGCTGGCAAAAACGATCGTTCTTCTCGGCCTCCAACCTGCAATTCACAGAATTCAACTTACATGAAAAAGGTTATATTTCCGCTGCAAAGTGCGGAGTCCGTTTAAAGAAGAGGGCAACCCTTTTTGGCATTGCGTGTCCCCTTTAAGTATTCTCTACTGGGCGTGTAATTAATGTGAACTGCCCAGGCTGGACCAATCTTGTCAGACCTTGGAAGCTAAACAGGGTCAACCACAGTTAGTAACTGGATGGGAGACCACTGAGGAAGTCCAGGGTCGCTACCCGGAGACAGGCAGCGGCAAACCACCTCTGCATAGCTCTTGTCTTGAAAATTCCATCAGGGGTGCCATAAGTTGGTTGCCCTTTATTTTTATATCATATTATTATTACATCATGGCACTTGATTATTAATATAGGACTTCTGTCTGCATTACAATTGGAGCATCATTTCTTTTATTTACTACATCAGTCACATCACGTGCTGGGTACTTGGATGCAGGGCCCTATCCTTCCCAAACCCATCTGGAAAACAAAAGGACAGGATCTGTTCAGAAGGTTGTTCCGGCAAGATATGCTTGTGCGTTACTGCACATCTGCAGATCTGTATCCATACCCAGGAGCGTAATGTACACCATCTCCTCAGAATGTGTCAGCGATGGCCAGCTTTATCATATGCTGCTGTAGAGTATTCCCTGGACAGTGACATGTTCCTAGGCAACACAGTGACTCCACCCACCTGGCAAGCCATTGGCTGTCCCTGACAAGGAAGGACAAAAAGGGGTTCCAGGTCAGGCGGGGGACATTCCTTGGCCAACAGCAGTGCCTACTGGGTCTGGCGCTGTCTTCTGACTTCTAGCTTGCCAAGCGGTGATGGCCTAAGCTCTCCACCAACCATGCCCTAACCTAGATGGCCCAGGTTCGCCTGACCTCATCAGATCTCAGAAGCTAAGCAGGGTCAGCCTTGCCTAGTATTTGGATGGGCAACCTCCAAGGAACACCAGGGCTGTGATGGAGAGGCAGGTAATGGCAATCCACCTCTGAAACGTCTCTTGCCTTAAAAACAAAGTCTAGCTTGCCACCTAGTGGTGCATAATGCTAAAAAAGAGCTAGAGCTTTAGGCTTCGGATCTCCTGGCTATACTACACACACTACCATTACACTTCGTATTTTCTCCTCTGTTTGGGTCGTTACCTCTCATCACCATCTTGCCAAAGCTCCGGGCAACCTCTTGCAGTACGGCCGCCCCTGTGGTTGGGTCGATCCCGCCAAATACCCAAGAATCCCTATGGCCTCCGAAAATAATGTATCTATCTGGAGGAAGAGTGAGAAAGAAATATACTGGATCAAATGCACAGTATAATAGGCAGGCTTTTCTTTCCAGGTTCAGAACAGGAACACTTCAGGCGCAGGGGGAAGGGAGGGGAAAACTGTAGAATGTTTCACACAAGACAGAAAATCTTATTCTTTGCAGTTTGGAGCCACAATGCTATAAATAGCATTCTTTTAAAATTAAAAAGAGAGATGGTTTCAGCACATCCCAGTTCTTGCCAAGCAATACAAAGAAAGCGTTGCAAGGTACTTATGGGCATCTGTGCAGTTTTGCCTTTTTTATCATGGCATAATATTTCCATTTCTCCATGTGTTTTGACCATTAATCGCTTGGGTTTTGGACTGCTTTGACCCACCTCCTGGGCATATCACCATCCTTGACACAGACTCTTCTGGAAGCTCCAAAAGGCCGTTTCACTTATTCCTTTAGGAACTTCTTTACCTATCTTTCTCCCAAAAAGGACGTGGGCAGGTTACAACATTAATTCAAACCACAATAATATACTAAATCTACAAAACAGCAGCTAAACCAACACATCCTGACAACAGTTAGTGGCAACTAGTGGCCCAACTCTGGAAGTGGGACTGTGGCTCAGTGGTAGAATATCTCCTTGGCATGCAGAAGGTGCCACGTTCAACCCCTGGCACCTCCAGTTAGAAGGATCAGGTCAGAGGCAACGTGAACGACCACCTGAGATCCTGGAGAGCCACTGCCAGTCAAAGAAGATAACAGTGTTCTGGAAAGACCAAGAATCTGACTCCGTGACAGGAAGCTTTGTTTCACGGATGTCTGTCTAAAGGGGCAAATAATGTAATTCTTTGCTGGCCTGTGGGATAAGTCAGTAGCCTGCATTACAGATGGAGCTTCTAGTGTCCCGGCCCCACTGCTGGACCTCCTGAGGGCAGCTGGTGTTTTTGGCCACTGTGTGACAGAGTGTTGGACGGGATGGGCCACTGGCCTGATCCAACACTGGCTTCTCTTCTGTTCTTAGCTCTGAGCCTAAAGGAGAGGGCTTTGCAAAGGTAACTTGCTTAATGAAGAACCTCCAAGTTGACAAGGCTTCCCCACAGCGTTCTAGACCGGCTGACAGATATGCCCAATAGGATCAACATGTTCTACTGGGGGGAAAGGACAAGCCAGCCAGGGGTGCCAGCCTCCAGGTGGGACCTGGGGATCCCCCAGAATGACAGCTCCTCTCCAGATTACAGAGACTGGTTTCCCTGGAGAAAATGGAGTGGACTCTATGGCACTGTACCCCACTGAGGTCCCTGTCCTTCCCTAGTTCCACCCCCAAATCTCCAGAAGTTCCCCAAATTGGAGATAGAAACCTTACCCCCCACACACACCTCCCGCCAGTAGCCAAGGGGGACCTGGTAACCCTAAAGCCAGCGCCAAGGATCTTCTCATGTTCCACATTCACTTCATATTCCTGATTTGAGCCCGGTAATAGTTTAAGGACCTAGAGCTCTTGCTGGTCTTTAAGATGTCTTTAAGAGCCAGTTTGGTGTAGTGGTTAAGTGCGCGGACTCTAATTTGGGAGAAGCTGGTTTGATTCCCCATTCCTCCACATGCAGGTGTGACCTTGGGTCAGTCACAAGTTCTCTCAGAGCTGTTCTCTCAAGAGCAGTTCTGGAAAGAGCTCTCTCAGCCCCACCTACCTCACAGGGTGTCTGTTGTGGGGAGGGGGAGGGAAAGGAGATTGTGAGACACTCTGAGACTCCGAGTGAAGGGCGGGGTATAAATCCGATCTCTTCTTCTCCTCTGCTTTTTGGACTCTAGTCCTGCTCCTCTACTGCAGACCAGACCAGCTACCCACCTGAAACTATTCCATTTCCCTGGGATTGATGCTCCACCCCCCACCCCCCAATTCAGCGAACTCGAGGCAAACCTCACCACGTTCCACTGCTCCTTTGATGGTCCCGATCACATTGTAGATGCGTGTGAGTTTACTGATTGTGTGAATGTGCATTCTCACTTTCCTGAAGGAGGAAGGAAAAGAAAGAAAGGTGAAGGTGCGGTTCTGTGAAGGAAGAGTGATGCCGACCGAACTGGGACATTATCGAAAGACTGCGACGGACACGTGATCAACAGGTTGAGGACAGACTTGGGTGCCAAGGAGAGAAAGGCCCAAACACAATATCAATCCTGTCTGTGACTACCAGAATATTAGAGAAGCAATGCTGGAGGCAGTGGGGCCCTTGGATGACCAAGGGGTAAAAGCAGGGGTCATTTGGGGCCAGAGCTAGGTGGAGCAGAGCTCCACCAGCCCAGGCGTGGCCACTAGGGCAGCCATGGGCCAAATCAGATTCTCTGATCTGATTCGGTCTGCCGCCAAATTGCTGCTGAAATTCGGCGGTGGCTTTAAAAGTGGCTGGAGGGAAGGCGGTTTGAGGGAAAGGCTCCAAACTTGCAGGGTAGCTGCTGGAGCCTCTCCTCCAAATACCCACCAAGTTTCAAGAAGATTGGACCAGGGGGTCCAATTCTACGGGCCCCCAAACAGGTGGCCCCCATTCCCTCCATTGTTCTCTATGGTGGGAAAAAGTAACGTTGGCTGAGAGGCTGAATGCATTTTTTGCCTCTGTCTTCACTGTGGAAGTTGAGAAGCGCTTGCCCACTCCAGAACCGCTGATTTCAGGAGGGGTGTTGAAAGACCTGAGTCAGATTGAGGTGACGAGAGAGGAGGTCCTTCGACTGATAGACAACTTAAAAACAAATAAATCGCCGGGCCCGGATGGGATACATCTGAGAGTTCTGAAAGAACTCAATTGTGAACTTGTGGATCTCCTGACAAAAATATGTAATCCTTCCTTAAAATCTACCTCCATTCCTGAGGACTGGAAGGTAGCAAATGTCACTCCCATCTTTAAAAAGGGTTCCAGAGGAGATCCAAGAAATCACAGGCCAGTCAGTCTGGCATCTATACTAGGTAAGTTGGTGGAAACTGTTATTAAGGACAGAATTAGCAGGCACATTGATGAACAAAATCTATTGAGGAAGACTCAGCATGGGTTCTGTAACGGAAGATCTTGTCTCACTAACCTGTTAGTGTTCTTTGAGGGAGTAAACAAACATGTGGACAAGGGGGACCCAATCGATGTTGTTTACCTTGACTTCCAGAAAGCTTTTGATAAAGTTCCTAATCAAAGGCTCCTAAGTAAGCTCAGTAGTCATGGGATAAAAGGACACGTCCTCTTGTGGATCAAAAACTGGCTAATTAATAGGAAAGAGTGAGTACAAATGGGCAATTTTCACAATGGAAGATGGTAAGCAGTGGGTCAGTATGGGGGCCGACGCTTTTTAACTTGTTCATTAATGATTTGGAGTTGGGAGTAAGCAGTGAAGTGGCTAAATTCGCGGATGACACTAAATTGCTCGGGGTGGTGAGAACCAGGGAGGGATCTGTCAAGGATGAGTGAGTGGGCATCAACATGGCAAATGGGATTCAGTGTGGCCTAGAATGTCCTGGAAGATTAAAACGTTCTAGCTGTATCAGAAGAAGTGATCAGCGACTCACGAAAGTTCATCCCCTGCCCCATTTTTTTAAGTCTTAAAGGTGCTACTGGACTCTTGCTCTTTTCGACCTCTTTATAATGAACACGTGTCTCCAGAGGAGGCCAGAAATTTGAACCAAGCTCTTCCTGAATGACTATACAACATTAAAGGCACAGTGAAGACAACCGTCATCATTTATGGACTCCGTCTGGGTATAAGTGGTGGAAGAAGGACAAGAAATGGTCAGACTGACCTTGAAGAGTGACTGCCTGCAAATCCAGGTCCAATGTTGTAGGACACATTGAGATTGCCTTTCCAGGTCTCGTCGGGAGCTGCAGGGCCTCCCATGAAACTGTGGCAGGAACATCAAGGCAAATAATCGCCATGAGATAACAAAAACAGGCATCTCTCAGCAGCAGCTGGTGCACAGGGCCAACGGGCTAAAAAGGAAGTGCCCAGTGGACAAAACCAGGGCTTCTTCCATCCTCACTCATTTCCCTGTAGCTGCTGCCATTGGTGCCTCCTCTTCTACATGGTTCAGTGGCAGAGTACCTGCTTTGCATGCAGAAGGCCACACGTTCAGTCCCTGGCATTCCCCATAGCTGGAGCAGCAAGCCCTTTCTGCTGCTCTACGCAGCTGCCTCTGTATGTAGGAAGCTGAGATACTCCTGAACAAACTTGGCATTTTGGTATCTGCATAGTAGCTGTAATCACACTTAACAACTCAGGCACAAACTGTGGTTTAGAATTTCCCATTTTGAAGAAGAGGAGGAGGAGGAGGAGGAGGAGGAGGAGGAGGAGAGATTGGATTTATACCCCACCCTTCACTCGGAGTCTCGGAGCAGCTTACAAACTCCTTTCCCTTCCCCGCCCCACAACAGACACCCCGTGAGGTAGGCGGGGCTGAGAGAGCTCTGACAGAAACTTCTCTTTTCAAGAACACCTCTGACAGAACTATGGCTTGCCCAAGGTCATCCAGCAGCTGCGAGTGGAGGAGTGGGGACTCAAACCCAGTTCTCCCAGATTAGAGTCCGCGCACTTAACCACTACACCAAACTAGCACCCACCACAGTTGTCTGGGCAGCCTAAATTCAAATATCACACTAAACCACAGATCAATCAAGGGTTGCAGTCACACACGCTAAATAATCCACTTTCAGTGCACTTTCCAACTGGATTTTGCCAGTTCACACAGTTGGAATCCAGTTGGAAAGTGCACTGAAAGTGGATTATTTCGTGTGTGTGACCACAGCCAGACTATGATTTACAAATCACGGCTCGCTGTGCCATCTGAAGCCCATCCACAGCTGATAATCGTGATAGTCCACTAGATCCTCCATATCCCAAAGCAGTATATCTCTAAGCACCAAACGCTTGACAAACAACCAGGGGGGAGACATTGATCTCATTCTCAGGGCATGAAAATCCCAAGGGTGTCTGGCTGGCTGCTTCGGAAACAGGACGCTAGACTAGATGGAGCCTGGTATGTTTCAACATGACTATTCTTAGGTGTTTTATATTAAATACTGTCAAGCAACCTAATCTCATTATTTGTTTTCCAGACCCCTGCCTGAATTTATTTTCCCTTGCTGCAGTAAATCAGGACAAAGCAGTGAAATAATCATGTAAAACAGTCCTCTCCCTCCCCCCCCCCCCCCCGCCTTCCTTACACACATGAGCATCAAAGTCAGTCAAATCCACATACCGTAGTAGTATTTCCGCATCGTAGTAGCCAATGGGATGAACTGGGATTCTGGGAATCCCGACTCCATCATCAACCTCATACCTGAAGGTGTACTCTGAGAAATCAGAAACAGCTTGAGATAACCAGGATGCTTAGAAATCCAGATGCAGACATAATAATCACGCAGCGTGGGACAAAGCAGCAGCAGTCTTAAAATTACAAAATCATGTATCCATAATCATGGGGATTAAAGAGTGGTGGGAAGAGTGGAATCCCCCTGGCTTCCACAGAATGCTTATGGGTGTCGAGGGCCAGCTGCAGCTGGAGGCAGATTTGGAGGGAGTACTTTCTCCTAGAGGTCTGGCCCTGCTGGTGGACCTGTGGGCCTCAGCCTCTATGCTCTGTTGTTGGCCATCCAGAGGAGCTGGTCAAACCCTGTGTGAGACAGGATGCTGGACCAGAAAGACCACTGGTCTGATCCAGCAGAGATGTTCTTATGAAAGCCTCGGCCTCTATGCTCTGTTGTTGGCCATCCAGAGGAGCTGGTTAGCCACTGTGTGAGACGGAATGCTGAACTAGATGGACCATTGGTCTGATCCAACAGAAATGTTCTTATGAAGGCCTTGGCCTGTATGTTGTATTGGTCTAGCATTCTATCTCACACAGTGACCAACCAGCTCCACTGGACAGCCAACAACAGGGCATAGAGGACTAGGCCTTCCCCTGATGTGGCCTCCTGGCTCTGGGATTCAGAGGATTAGTGCCCCAAATGTGGAGGTTCCCCTCAGTCAGCATGGCTAGTAGCCACTGATAAGACTTTTCCTCCATGAATTTATCTAATCCCCTTTATTCCAGTGGCCATCACTATATCCCTTGGCAGTGAATTACACATTTCCATCACTCTCTGTGTAAAATAGTATTTCCTTTTGTCCATCCCAAACCTACTGCCCATCAGTTTCATTGGATACCCTCGTGTTCTAGTATTTTAGGAGAGGGAGAAAAACTTCTCTTTGTCAACTCTCTCCACTCCAGGCATAATTTTATAAACCTCTATCGTGTCCTCCCTTAGTTGAGAGCTGGAGCCAACATTAAAGAAAGGGGGAAATGGGTAACCCCCTTGTATACTGGATGATGTAAATGGTTCATTGGGCTAAACAAAGACTATTACACTGGACTGGCAACAGGCAACTTGTTATAGTGTGATTTGATTCATACAAATCAAGGAAAAAACCACTTTTCCTTTGAATCATGGGATTTGTAATACTTTCACAATTGCAATGGCCACCACTATCAGTACAGTTTTAATCAAGTATTGCTTTACTGCTGAAAACTGTACAAACTTCATCTGATGGAAACAGCCAGGCAAAGCAAACCAAGGAGGGACATGGGGGTACACACACAGTCTTTCCCAAAATCCCAGCACAATCATACCCTAAATCAAACAATAGTGATTGCGCCACACTCTTTCTACCGCTTAAAGGCTACAGTTGCTCACCTTTTGCTGGATACCCTGGGGTCAGAGGATCTCCTGCACCATTTAAATTTAATACATTCCCACGCTGGACTCCTCCTCCAGGAAGGTTCCACCCATCTGGATAGGGATTCACTCCGGGGGCACAATAATCAGCAGGGTCTGAGTAAAGTATAATCCCTTTAGCTCCAGCTAACATGGCATTTTTAACCTACAGAGCAGTCAAACAGTAAGAGGTTGTTTTCAACAGTCAACAAGATTTAGTAGAAGCATCTTGAGTTTCAAGGTCGGACCCTTTAAACCAGCAGGGTTCCAAAATTCAAACTGGATGGCAGGCTTTTAATTAGTTCAAATTGATCAAGCGACCAGTGAAAATGGCAATTAACTCATATAGACCTGCCTGACACCTAAGATCTTTTCTTGAGGTTCTATTATGCCTCTCACCACCTTCAGAGGTGAGGTAGGTCTTCATGAGACACAGGGCTTTGAGCTATGGTGGCCCCAACCAGTGGATCTCCTGATGGCATCTGGGTTTTGGCCACTGTGTGACAGAGTGTTGGACTGGATGGGCCATTGGCCTGATCCAACATGGCTTCTCTTATGTTCTAACTGGAGGTAAAAATGGATACTCTTGGTGTATAAAATTCACCAAAAAATTCATAAATTGGGGGTCAGGAAACTCCTCAGGGGAAATGATCTCATTAAGATGGAAAAGTCATGTGGAATGTGGAGTTGTAGAAGACTGAAAATAAATATATTTTTTTCCAGAACAATTTGACTTGTACTTTTTTTGGTTTTGAGGATCTTCAGCAAATAAGCAGAACTTTAAACGGGGCACAAAACACCACCTTTCAACCAGTGACCTTTCTCTGGCCACCTCCACCAGCCCACTGAAGCCCGGAATGCTACCACTGAAGAAAAGTAAAGAGGAGGAGAACAAGAGAAAAATCACACATACTGACTTACTTTATTTCCCCTGAAGATCTTCCCATATCGAGCAATGACAATCTTCCCCGTACAGTTGATTCCCATCTCCCGCTCCAACTTGAAAAAGTCTTCGGTGCGTCCATAATTAACATACACCAGATCTGCCTTTTCAGGAGTGAGAAGAAAAATCACGCATTTTTGTTACTTGGACTCAAACCATTCCTAAAATGTGTATGTTTGACTTCTATTTCACTCCTGCAACGTGATTTGTTTGAAATCTCTACTGTGATGAGACGCATGTAACATCTGTAGATATGCCATAGTGTTGTGAACTGTGTACGCAGCTCTCGACAGGAGGTTTAAAAGGTAAGGAAATTGTTTGGGGGAGGATTAAGGGGCTTTTATAAAGGAAGGGCTAGGCTAAGTAGTTAAAGTTTTGTAAAGGGAAGTAGTTAGGAAAGGAGGATATCAGCAGTAAGATTACAAAAGTTTATCATAGTGTGAACTATGTGGGGTAGAACAGGATAAAAATAGCAAAAATAAACAAATACATAAATAAATAACCCCCCCCCCTTGACTGATCTACTTACCCGCCCCCCAGTATTGGGTTGGAGGTTGAGAGGAGTTGATAAATACTCTACACTTCCTGAAATAAAGTTTGTTGTCATTCATTTTGTTTTATAAACACCACCTCTCCAACACTTCTTCTTTGTCCTCAGTGGTTCTTCTGAAATGTAGGACTAATGGTTTCATGGGTGATACTCACATTGTAGGGGGTGGAAAATGCTGTCAAGTGGGGTTTCCTTCTCCCTAATGGGGTGGGGTTTCCCCCGATTTCAGGGGGCCCAATCTGCCACCAGCCAGGCAGGCTTTGGGGGGAGCCCTGCCCCCGAAGAGCGCCACCGCGCCCAACATGCCTGGCATGATGACATTACCCAGAGGTGACGTCACTGGGCTGGGCACGTTGCATGGGGGACACTCTAGCAGTTGGCTAAAAACTCTACCATCACCATAGAGGTTTTGGTCAAATGCTAGAGCGTCCCCTGTACAATGTGCCCAGCACGATGACGTGACTTCTGGGTGATGTCTTCAGGCATGTCGAGTGTATGCCAGAAGATCCCGGGGAGCAGCCTAGAGCCCCCCACCGGCAGACAGTAAGCACCTGGCAACCCTATTGCCAAGTCACAGCTGATTTATGGAAACCCCATAAGGCAGAGGACCCTGACACAGAGTTCATGAATGCTATGGCATCTGCCAGGTGTTTTTAAAAAGAGGGTGAAGCCAAGTGAGACTTTTGCCCAGGAAGGCTTCCAAATGGCCATTAGAGATTTGATTGGCTGTGCAGATTTTTTAAAATGTTGTCTGGCGGCACCGCAGCAAAAGGATCTTCACTATGTGGCTGAAGGTAAGCTGCGGCAGCCATTTTGTGGCCGGTTCTGCCTCCTGAGGCAGGCACTTTCTGGCAGCCATTTTGTGACTGCACCCACCACATTCCAAAGGAGCCTGCAGGCTCAAAGAGGATGGGGACCACTGCCGGAGGGTTTTCAAGGCAAGCAATGAACAGAGGTGGTATTGCCACTGCCTGCCTTGTCGTAACAACCCTGGACTTCCTTGGTAGTCTCCTGTCCCCATACCAACCAGGGCCAAACCTGCTCAGGTTTCAAGATCTGATAAGACTAGACTAGCCTGGGCCACCCAGGTCAGGGCTGAATACTCTCACTAGTTGCCCTTAGTTAGAAAAAGGGAGTTTTAAACATGTGAGGATCTGGTGTGATCCTGGTGAATGCAGTTTATTGAACTGAGGGAGGTGGGGAAATGGACTGCACTTCAGTGAGAGAAGGGCCATTCCTACACACTTCACTTCTCAGAACAGCTTAAGGGGTCGTGGTGATGGTGCAGTCAAGTCACAGCTGACTTATGGCAAGCTCAGAAGGTTTTCAAGGCAAGAGATGAACAGAGGTGTTTTGCCGTTGCCTGCCCTTGCATACTGACCCTGGACTTCCTTGGATGTTTCCCTTCCAAGTACTAAACAGGGACTACCTTGCTTAGCTTTCAAGATCTGATGGGATCGGCCTAATAATTGTGTGCTGTCGAGTAAGACATCAGGACAAACTGGCAACAGATAAAATATTAATAGAACAGAACTCATTTACCTGCACTGCGGTCAAGAACTCAACACTGTCTGACCCTTCCTGGCCCAAGGCAGGCCAGGTTGGCAACCACCAGGAATAGGGCCTTCTTGGTGGCGGCTCCCTACTGGTGGAATGAGCTCCCGGAGAACATCAGGGCCCTGCGGAACCTTTTGCAGTTCTGGAGGGCCTGCAAAGCAGAGCTCTTCCGCCAGGCTTTTGGGGCCGCCACCAGGGAGAATGGCCTTTAGCAGGCGGCTGGTGAGTCGCTTGTCTGGTACATCTGTGGTGGAAGCCCCCTGGCTGGAAATATGTAGGATGCCGTTTCTGGGGTTAGTTTTTGTATTGCTGCCATCTGTTGTGATTTTATTGTCTAGTTGTATATTTTGATCTGATTTTAACCTCTGTATGTTGTTGATTTGATGTTGTTAGCCGCCTAGAGCCGGCTTGTGCTGGCTAGGCGGGATATAAGTCTAAACAAACAAACAAATAAATAAATAATACCTCAAGCAGCAAAAGATCCCAGCCGAAAAATTAAGTCAATCTTAATAGAGAAAAGTTCCCAAAATTCAACATAACAAAAAAAAAAAAAAAAACCAGGTGTAGCTGCAAGTACCAACTAATGGCTCAAAGTACCCCAGACATAAATTAAAGAACAACTGTGGGACACGGACATACAGCCATACAGACAACCCACTGTGGCACAGGTGGTTCTCCGGGACTTACCGTTAACACGCCTTGCGGTGAAAAAGCATTATATGGTGGCAATACCCCAGAAATGTTTTCATATCCGGGAGGAGGGACCTCAAAGAGTGACGTGTTGAAAATCTATCGCGAGGAAAAGATAAAAAACAAAACACAGAGACACAGAAAGGGCAGAAACAGAGTTTCACACACTTCAAATTTGGCAACGTTTCAGAATTTGAGATAGATTCTGAACTTCAGAGAGTTTCTCATTTTGGTTTTGAAATCTGATTTAGGAATAATTTAAAAAAAATAAATCAGGCACAATTCACTCATTTGCAAGCACGCCTAAATCCAGGATTTAAGGGCTTTATTGTGCCATCCTAATCAGAGTTCCAAGCACATTTCCAAGCCCTTTGGTGGCACTGTAAGGGGCAAACTAGACATAACAGCAGCCATGGGTCAGACATTTTATTGCCAACCTTAAGGTGGGGCCTGGAGGTCTCTTGGAATTAGAACTCATTTCCAGACTACGGAGGAGGAGGAGGGAGAAGAAGAGTAGTTTTTTACACCCCACTTTTCTCTACCCAAAGGAGTCTCAAAGTGGCTTACAATCGCCTTCCCTTCCTCTCCCCACAACAGACACCCTGTGAGGCTGGTGAAGCTGAGAGAGCTCTGAGAGGACTGTGACTGACCCAAGGCCACCCAGCTGGCTGCATGTGGAGGAATGGGGAATCAAAACCCGGTTCTCCAGATTAGAGTCCAGAGTGGCGGACTCTAATCTGGGAGAACTGGGTTTGATTCCCCACTCCACCACATGCAGCCAGCTGGGTGGCCTTGGGTCAGTCAGAGTTCTCTCAAGAACAGTTCTCTCAGAGCTCTCTCAGCCCCACCTACCTCAGAGGGTGTCTGTTGTGGAGAGAGGAAGGGAAGGAGATTGCAAGCGGCTCAGACACTCTGAGTAAACGGCAGGGTATAAATCCAACTCCTCCTCCTCCACCACCACACTGGCTCTCTGAAGAAAATGGTAGCTTCAGAGGGTTGACTCCAGGGCATTACATCTCCACTGACTCCTCTCCCCCAAATACCATCTTCCCCAGACTCTGTCCCCAAATGTCCAGGATTTTCCCAAGCACAGCTAGCAATCCTAAAATGTCACTTTAAGCAAAGTTATGTCCTTCAAATTCCTTAAAAGTCAATAGGCTTAGAAAGGTACTGCTTAGGATTGCACTGTAAAGCACCTTGGATGCTATTTTGAGACAGAAAAGGGGGGGAGATAAGTAGACAGTTGTTTTTTTTTCTAACACTCCTCACTATTTAACGGTATCTGCAGCTGACAGTGTTACGTGGGAAGGATAACAAATGACAGAAATATAAATGATAATTCTGTAACCACACTTGAGTGAAGAGAATTTTTTTATTGTCTTGGTTTTAGCTTGACACTAATGTGGACTGAGTCAATAATTCTAATATGAGCACAGATATGACGATTCTCTGGGATCAGACACATAAATGTATAAAGGGGAAACTAGGAAAAGAGTGGGGGGGCTTTAAAAATTAGAACATGTAGTGTGGCGTAGTGGTTAAGGAGTGTCAGATCTGGAAGACCCAGGTTCGAATCCCTACTCGTGCCATGGAAGCGTGCCGGGTGACTTTTGGGCCAGTCACACACTCTCAGCCTAATCTACCTCGCAGGGCTGTTGTTGTCAGGCTAAAATGGAGGAGAGGAGAATGACGTAAGCTGCCTTTGTCCCCAGTGGGGAGAAAGGCAGAGTATAAACTCATTAAATAAATAAATAAATAAATATTTTTGAGGAGGTTTTTTTGTCAGTTTTTTCAAGAGAAGTATAGAAAATGGAAGGAAAAATAAACAGGTGAAGTTGAATGAAACACCCACTCCCTTTTTTCAACCTTCAAATTGCAGCCATGTGGGCCTGATTCAGAGAGGGGCAATACGTGTGTGTGTGTGTGTGTGTGCAGCAAGGGTGTTGACCTGTTCCCTCACACCAGGATCTCACACATCTACTATTGGCCTGGGTAGGAAGGGCACATTTCTGATACCTCCACATTCCATCCACCACAGAAACAGCAGCCTCAGGATAAATTTGGATCACAAAAACAGCACAGGAGGAAAAGAGTTAAATTCTTCCCTTTGTGGCTCTGAGTCTGGGGCTCATGAGTTCAATTTAAAGTTTAACAATGGTGGCAAATCCATTCCCTTCATCTGGTTGTGTTGGCCAAAGTCAACCTACTAAAGCCTTTTTGCTCATGTGAGGCCTTGGCTTCACCCACTCCAGGGAAGGGTGAGCTTCATTCCTAATTCTGTCAGCATCAGTGGCCCAGAACAAAGCACCTTCATGGTTTCAAGAAAAGGGAGATGTTGACCTCACCACCACACATGACGAAAACACTATTCTGCTCTTACCAGCAGTCCCACTGGATTAAGAGCGTAAGAAGAGCCCTGCTGGATCAGACCAATAGTCCAGCATCCTGTCTCACACAACAGCCAGCCAGTTCCTCTGGAGGGCCAACCACATGGCATAGAGTTCAAGGCCTTCCCCTGATATTACCTCCTGGCTTTGGGACTCAGAGGCTGCGGTCACACGTGCCAGTTGAAGCAGAGGGGAAGCGAGGCTATTTCCTCCAGAGGAATTTGACATGCAGTTGTGAGATCACACAGCCTTTGTAGCTGTGGGCTCAGCCCATCACTGTGTGATCAGATGCAACCGCAGGTGAGTCAGGTTTTTTTTGGCCGTTTGTTTCCCATGCGCATAAGCGAGGAATCACACCTCCACACTGAGGGCACCCTATGAGTAAGCAATGATGCACATACTGAATGGGGGGGGGGGGAATGGCACCAAGCCAGGATGGCAGGATCAGACCATCCCAATGGCTTGAGTGCATGCTTGCACAATCAGACAGGGAAAAGTCTGTCCATGGTCCATCGGAACCCCTTAGAGTTGGACTTTCCCCAATGTCGTTTAACTCCACTTCTGTGGCAGAGCAGCACAGATTGTTGACGACTGCGGGACGCTTCCTAAATGTTGCTGTCTGATTGTGCTCTTTAGATCCTTCAGGCATTCACAACTATGTTGGATCTGAAGGCGCGTGTGATCGCAGCCAGAGGCTTAACGCCTCTGAATGTGGAGGTTCCCCTTAGTCGCCATGGCTAGTAGACATTGATAAGACTTATCCTCCATGAATCTATCTAATCCCCTTTTAAAACTGTGTATTCCTGTGGCCATCAGTACATCCTCTTGCAAGGAATTCCACATTTTAATCACTCTCTGGGTCAAGTAGTATTTCCTTTGTCCGTCCTGAACCTACTGCCCATCCGCTTCAGTGGATGCCCCAGAGTTCTAGCCTTTCAGAAGAGGGTGAAAATTTTCTATTGGTCAGCTCTTTCCACCCCAGGCATAGTTTTATAAACCTCAGATCATGTCCCCCCTCAGTCCTCTCTTTTCTTTTCTAAACTGAAAAGTCTCAAGACTCTTCAGCCTTTCCTCGTAGGGAAGGTACAAAATCTGATCTGGCTTAATCCTGACAAGGTGCTGAACTCAGCTTCTTCGGAGCTAGGAGGGTACATTCTACAGTCTAGGGTTGCTAACATCCAGGTTGGGGCTAGAGTTCTCCTGGAATTACAAATGATCTTATGATGACAAAGATCCATTTCCTCAGAGAACATGACAGTTTCAGAGGGTGGGAGGAACATTAATAATCTGAGATATGAAGATGATGCCACATGATGGCAGAAAACAGTGACGATTTGAAACAGATACTGTTGAAGGTTAAGGCAGAATTTACCAAAGCAGGATTACAGCAATGAGCAATGACTACTGAGGAATTGCACGACATTAAGGCTGACGATAAAGAAACTGAAATCGTTAAAGATTTTCTATTCCTTAGCTCAATCATCAACCAAATGGGAGACTGCAATGAAGGAATCAGAAGGAGATTCAGACTGGGAAGGGCAGCCATGAAGGAACCAGAAAAGATTCATTTGGGGGGGAGGGATTCTCCTGCTAAAGGGGTCCCAAATCCGCCGGTCTGGATACGGCCGGCAAGGGGAACCCCACCCCCGAAGAGGCCCGATCAGGCCGACTGCCCAGCGTGATGACGTCACTCAGAAGTGATGTCATCATGCTGGGCATGTTGTCATGGCGACGCTCTGGCAATCGTCCTGAAAACTCTATGGTACCACAGAGCTTTAGGGCGATTACTAGAGCGTCACCCTGGCAACATGCCCAGTGTGATGACGTCACTTCCGGGCGACGTCATCCCGGCGCACAAACACTTTGTGTGCGCACTGGACTCCTGGAGAGGGGCCAGGACTCCCCCACTTTTTAAACGGTAAGACTTGGCAACCCTACTTGGCAGGTGCCAGGAAAGATGCTGGTAGTTGCCATGGCGCCCATGGGCATGACGTTGGAGACCCCTACTCTATGGCATTATACCCTGCTGAGGTCTCTCCCCAGGCTCCACCTCAAAATATCCAGGAATTTCCCAACCCGGAACTGGCAACCCTGTTCTGCACTGTTTAATAACTTAACCGGGTTAACCTCATTCCCACGCTCATCTGTAATGGACACATAGTTGGGGGCGCTTTCATTTGGGTAGGAAAGCAGGACGTCGTAGTGAACAAGCTTGGCTGAATCCAGGCCAAAGTTCTTCCACTGGGTTTGGATCTCCTTTGCCAGGTGAAGATTCTGCTCCGTTCCGGCCACGTGAGGGAATTTCGTGAAGGAGCTAAAAAGGGACACGGAAAAATGCATCGTGACTGAGGGCAGAATAGATGGACACTCTTGCAAATGGCTACATGACTCCTACCCCTTTTTAAATGAGAAGAGGAGGAGGAGATTGGATTTTTACCCCGCCCAAAGGAGTCTCAGAGCGGCTTACAGTCTCCTTTCCCTTCCCCTCCCCACAACAGACACCCTGTGAGGTAGGTGGGGCTGAGAGAGCACTGACAGAAACTGCTTGTGAGAGAACAGCTCTGAAAGAACTTGCAACTGACCCAAGGTCACACCAGCAGCTGCATATGAAGGAGTGGGGAATCAAACCCAGTTCTCCCAGATTAGAGTCCGCGCTCCTAACCACTACACCAAACTTGCTCTCTTCAGTTCAGGTTGTTTCTTCCAGTGGTCTAAAAATTCAGAGAGATCTTTCAGGAGCTCCCTGCAGCTGGCTTGGGATCTTATCAGCTTGTGATCAAAGGAAGCCCAGCGCTGCTTACCGCAGAAACCCCTTGATGTTGGCCGCTTTCATTTCTGTGAACAGTTGTCTTCGTGCATCTGGATAAGCGCCCGCAGGGCCTGCTGACTGGCCCCCAGGTTTCACACTCCAGCCTGCAATGTGTCACAATAAACTGTGGTTAACTTGTCTCCCTTTCGGATCCAGCCAAAATGAAGCCCTCTTACATCTCATTAATGTCAATGGGAGATACAAGCGCATGTTTGATTTATTTTTCAAAGGTGCTTAACTGCTGGTAAGTTCCAGATGGGCAGCTGTGTTGGTCGGTAGCAGGATAATAACGCAGAAGTCCAGTGGCTAGGATTGCCTGCTTCCGAGTGGGAAATCCCACCGGGAGATTGGGGGGATGGAGCCTGAGGAGGGTGGGGTTTGGAGCATAATGCCACAAAGAGTTCAACTTCCAAAGAGGCCATTTCCTCCAGGTAACCTCTGTCGCCTGGAGGAGATCGGCTGCAACAACAGGAGCTCTCCAACACCTGGAGGCTGGCAACCCTACTGGTGTCTCCTTAAAAATAGAAGAAGAGAAGAGATTGGATTTACACCCTGCCTTTCACTACACAAATCTCATCTCCCTTCCCCTCCCCACAACAGACACCCTGTGAGGCAGGTGGGGCTGAGAGAGCTCTCTTGAGAACTGCTCCTGAGAGAATAGCTCTGAGAGAACTTGTAACTGAGATGTCACACCAGCAGCTGCATGTGGAGAAGTGGGGAATCACTCTGTTCTCCCAGATTAGAGTCCATTCTCCTAACCACTACACCAAACTAGCACAATGTATCCTTTTATGAGTCAAACCAGGGTTGGGTGGGAAAATTTCTGGAGATTTTAGGGGTGGGTGCTGGGGACAGCAGAATTTGGGGAAGGGAGGGACCTCAGTGCAATGCCAGACAGTCCACCCTCCAAAGCAAACGATACAAGAACTCGTGGGCACTCCATGAAATTGCTGAGCAGTCGGGTTAGAACAGATAAAAAGAAGTACTTCTTCACCCAAAGAGTGATTAACACGTGGAATTCACTGCCACAGGAGGTGGCGGCGGCTACAAGCATGGACGGCTTCCAGAGAGAATTAGATAAACATGGAGCAGAGGTCCATCAGTGGCTATTAGCCACAAAGTAGAGATAGGAACTCTCAGTCTGGGGCAAGTGATGCTCTGTATTCTTGGTGCTTGGGGGGGGGGGTAACAGTGGGAGGGCTTCTAGCATCTCGGCCCCACTGCTGGACCTCCTGATGGCACCTGGTATTTTTGGCCACTGTGTGACAGAGTGTTGGACTGGATGGGCCATTGGCCTGATCCAACATTGGCTTCTCTTACATTCTTATGTTCTTATTTCTGTTGTGTGGTGATTAGTTGCAATTCTGGGAGACCATGAGGCCCCACCCGGAGGTTGGCAAGCACAGTTTACAAGCACAAACTACTAAGGCAGAGTTTTCAAAGATAACATGAGCCACACAACAGCTGCCAACTGACCAGAAAGAAAGTCAGCTGACCCACTCCTTAGCCCTTTACCAGCGCTACAAGAAGAAGAGCAGGGGCTCATGAAAACATGGCAACTCCACAGCAGCAGTAGGATATTACTGTCTTTCTGGACAGCCTCCAGGTGGGATTTGGGGATCCCCAGAATTACAATCTCTGGACTACAGAGATCAGTTCCCCTGGAGAAAATGGATGCTTTGGAGGGCGGACTCTGTGGCGCTGTCCCCCACTGAGGTCCCTGTCCTCCCCAGGCTCCACCCCCAAATCTCCAGCAGTTTCCCAACCTGGAGCTGGCCACCCTACCCGCTCCACCCCCTGCCAGTGGCAAGGGAGAACTTGGCCACCCTTCTTTCCTGGCAATACTACGTCAAGAAGCAAAGGATTCAAATGTGCGATTTGCAGCTCCAGAAGAATGGGTACCTCATTCTCTGTAAGCCGCTGCAAAGAAATAAGTAAGTTAGCACCATCCTTGTATGGTCTTCTTTGTTCTCTGTGACCGACATAGCGGAATTTTTTTTAAAAAAAACTTGTTTGGATAGAGCTGTGGCTTTTGTAAACCAGAGGTGTTATGCAACGTTCAGTCTTCGCAGAAAGGCCTCCCGGTTCACAGCCGGCCCTCTAGGAGTTTAAAAGATAAATAGTTCTCACTGCTACAGTCTTGAGACTGGCTGAGACTTCATTCACACACGCCTGAGAATAAGGCACTAGAATGGATTGCCTGTGGGGAGGGGGGCAGTCTTCCAGCTCCGACCATTCTTTCGCATTAGAAACTCCTTGGAACTAGAAAACTAGCAGCGCAGGGGAAACGGCTCCATCACCTCTTTTTTTTTGCTTCTGTGTTGTTGTTTTCTATTTGCACGTGGGGTTACTGACTTTGAATTGGGAAACTCTGGGAGGTTTGGGGGCTGAAGTCTAGGAAGGGCAGGGTTTGAAGTCCACCCTCCAAAGCAGCGCTTTTGCTCCAGGGAACTGACCTCTGTAGTCTGGGGATTACGTAAAATTTCAGATTCCCAGGCCCCACCTAAAGGCTGGCAACTGTCTTTTGTACAGGTTTTTTTTAAAAAAAAAACTTTGGAAAGCATTCCTATCCATGCGCTTCCCTCCTGCAGTCTAAAGTGGTGCAATGCATTCTTTCCCTGCATTCCCCTGCATTTATGATTCTTATAGGGTTGCCACCTCCAGGTTGGGAAATATTTGGAGATTTTGGGGGTAGAGCCTGAGGTGCATGGGATTTGGGAACGGGAGGACTTCAGTGGGGTATAATGCCATAGAGTCCAATTTCCGGTGGCCATTTTCTCCAGCTGAACTGATTTGGTGGTCAGTTGTAATCCCAGAGGACCTCCAGCTACCACCTGGAGGCTGAAGCCAAATATGAGAGATCACAGGAGGAGGTAGAAATCCAAACACAAAAATAACGAAGAGTCAATGAATCATTTACTGCGGTAATTTACTGTAGTACTTCTGTAGAAAACTCTCTTCTATTATTGCTCACACACAACGGCTATTGCTCAGCTAAAGCAATTCTTGAGAAACAGATCTTTTTTTTAATATTGCACAATACCCATTGTGTGAGAGCGATAATAGAAGAGAGTTTTCTACAGAAGTACTACAGTAAATTATTTTCGCACACATATCTTTATTGACTCTTCGTTATTTTTGTCACCGACGTTGTGTTTGGATTTCTACCACCTGGAGGTTGGGTACCCTAGCTATGAACCGGCTCACAGACCCCACTGACGTCAATACTCTGGTCTGTTTCTGAGTAAACCGGCCTAGGATCAGGTTGCAAGTTATGCACTACATAAATCATGTGTAGATCAGATAAATAAAGAAGAGGCAGTGAGCCAGAGACTTAACGTGAGTCTGCCCAGGTATTAGCCCAAAGGCAGTGTTTTGCCTTGTTCAAAATCCCAAAAGATCACCAGAGAAGTGGGTTGCTGTACCTTTTGCTCTACTGACTCCCCCCCGCCCCACAACCACACTGTGGGCAACATTTGGACCTTTTCCTTCATTGTCACACACAGTCCAGTAGATCCCTGTAGGGAGATCATTTAACACCCCTCGCCAACACAGGGTTTCTGACCATGCCACTGCGATTTCCAATAGTAACTGCGTGGCTGACAGAGTTTTGAAACTAGGTCCATCAGGAAGTATCTCTTTTCTTTTCTTCCCTGATATCCCACCATTCTCCCCAATGGGGACCCAAAGCAGCTTACATTGTTCTCTCCTCCTACGTTTTATCCTCACAACAACCCAGTGAGGTAGGTTGGGCTAAGAAGGTGTAGCCGCCGGAATGAACAGCTTTAAAAAGGGGATTAGACAGATTCATGGAGGTGAGATCTATCAGTGGCTACTAGCCAAGGCGACTGAGGGGAATCTCCACATGCAGAGGCACTAAACTTCTGAATCCCAGAGCCAGGAGGCCACATCAGGGGAAGGCCTCAGCCTCTAGGCCCTGTTCCTGGGCCTCCAGAGGAACTGGCTGGCCACTGTGTGAGACGGGATACTGGACTAGATGGACCACTGGTCTGATCCGGCAGGGCTCTTCTTATGTTCTTATGACTGACCCAAAGTCCTCCAGACAGAGTGGAAGTTCCAGTCTGGGTCTCCCCTGTCCTAGCCTGACACGCTGCAGTACCGGCTCTTGCCACGCCATTCTAAGCAAAGTTATAATCTTCTAAACCCCGTGGATTTCAGTGGATCTCAGGAGCTAAGCAGAGACCGCCCTGTGTGGCTGCCATAAGTCGGCTGAATCTTGAACACACTTTACACGCCCAGAGAAGGGTGTGACTCCTCAGGATGGCACTGTGCCTGTTACATGAGAAATAAAGTGGTGCGTTCCATAGGCACACATACAAGTTCCCCCAAGTACCCGGAAGAGGCCTTTTCCATCCCTCTGTCTGAGCTATGGATCCCACAGAAAGAGTCAGGAGACTTCTGAGGTAGTAGAAAGGACTGTACCACTTCAGTTTAGTGTAGCAGTTAGGAGCGCAGACTCTAATCTGGGAGAACCGAGTTTGATTCCTGACTCCTCCACTTGCAGCTGCTGGTGTGACCTTGCACCAGTTACAAGTTCTTTCAGAGCTGTTCTCTCAAGAGCAGTCCTTGAAATAGCTCTCTCAGCCCCACCTACCTCACAGGGTGTCTGTTGTGGGGAGGGGAAGGAGAAAGAGTCTGTAAGCCGCTCTGAGACTCCTTCAGGTAGTAAAAGGCAGGATATAAATCCAACCTCTGCTCTTCTTCTTCAGTGTACAGGTGGTCACCCCTTACTCTCCATAAGCACTTTCTCAGGACTACAGTCTGTGTAGCTTTTAAAAATGGTTGCTGAAAACAGATTCCCTTACCAAGGGAAGCTCTCAGGCCTGCACTTAAAAACCTGTATTTCTTGAACAGCCTAAGATGGGGCCCAAATAGTGTCTTGGGTAGGGTGAGGCAGTTGTGGGCCTCTGGCCATGCCCTAAAGCAGAACAATGGGATGCTTGCATCTTTGGAGTGCAGCAAGGGGGGGGGGAGTGGGTCACATGGGAGAGCCCACTTTATTGATCAGGCCTGGAAGACTGGGATGCTAGGGTTGCCAGCAATGCTCCCTCTAAGCTGTGGAGTCTTGTGGGCAAAAATTCTGCTTTGTGAGCTACTGGCATTAAAGTCGTGAGTGAGCGATTCGGCTGTTGCATACATTAGTTTTGCTCTGGAGTCATCCTTCCTGAGCGAAGACAAAAATGCATGAACTGGAGGCTAAAAAACTGTGAGCCAGCTCACACTAACTCAGCTTAGAGGGAACACTGGTTGTCAGACTTCAGGTGGGGCCAGGAGTTCTCCTAGGACTGCAACGTATCTCCAAAGAACAGAGGTCAGCTCACCCAGACAGAAGGGCAGCTTTGGCGGACAGGTCGTGGGGTATCACATCTCTGTGGAAGCCCCTCCTCTCCCCAAATCCCCCTCCCAAAAAAATCTCCAGGCATTTTCTAACCTGTAGTTGGCAACCTTGTGAAACGTATTTATTTATTTATTTTTGCAGGGTTTCTTGTGCAATCCTGAACACAGCTGCACCCTTCTCACGCCAGGGATTTTGGAAAGCGCAGCTCTGTTCCAGATTGCGCCGTTCAGGCTAAATAGGCATTTGAACCTCCTGGGAAAGGGAAGGGAAACGTGAAGTTGTTTGCTGGGGGGGGGGGGGGGGGGGGGGCTCGACCCCTTGTCACCCAACATCTTTGCACCTAGGGTTGCCAGATCCAGGTTGGGAAACTCCTGGAGATTTGGGGGTGGAGCCTGGGGAGGACAGGGACCTCAGTGGGGTACAATGCCATAGAGTCCACCCTCCAAAGCATCCATTTTCTCCAGAGCAACTGACCTCTGTAGACCGGAGATAAATTGTAATTCCAGCGGATCTCCAGGTACCACCTGGAGGCTGGCATCCCAATCTGGACCCGGGCTTGTTTTGTCCCAGAATGTTTCCATACATCCCCCCCCCCCCCCCCCGTCTCTTTTAAGGAGCTCAAGCCAGCCTCCGCGGCGCTGCCTTTCGAGGAATCTAGTGCTCAGGTCCGACAGCGCCGTCTCCCAACGCCTTGGCGCTCCAGTACACGAGAGTGCTCTTGAGCATGTGCAGACGGCTCCCGGCTGACTTCGAACTCGCGCTCGCCGCGCACGACGACGCGGCTGGGTGGCTCAGGAGGGCCTCGCCTTGCGAGCCTTTCAGCCCAGGCTTTGCGCCCCCGTCCAATCCCGCGCGGGGCTCCCCTCGCCCCCCGAAGCCCGGCTACTCACCCACCAGGATGCCCAGCGCGAAGAGGGCCAGGAGGGCGAAGAGGCCCAGCCAGCTGCAGAGGGGCACATTCCTCCGGGGCATGGCGCTTCTAGCCCGGGCGGCGGCAGGAGAGGCGTGAAGCTGGGTCGGCCGGCTCCCGCACACCCGGGGAGAGGTGCCACCACCCGCCTCCCCACCCACCACCTCCGCTCCCTCCGCCTCCTTCCCCCCTCGCCCCGCCGGGAGGTGAGACGAGGCGGCGGCGGGCAGGGCGCTCCAGGCCATCGGCCTCCCTCTCCCCGGGGTGCGGGCACCGGACGTCTCTTCCTGCTGCCAGCGCCGCCCGCTTCCCTCCCCTCGACAGGCGTTGACCCTCCGAAGCGAAGGCGCAGATTGTCCTCTTCGGAAGCTGGGGGAGGGCTGCGGCTTGGCCCTAGAAGGAGCCCGGGGGCTGGCTCAAAACTGTGGACACACAAAGTTCCACCTCCATTTTATCCTCAGGACAGCCCTGCGAGGTGGGTTAGGGTGAGAGGGACTGAACCTCCTGTCACCCCTCAAGTTCTGCCTCCCTCGTTTTATCCTCAAAACAACCCTATAAGGTAGGTTAGGGTGAGAAGGACTGATCCCCGCTGGTCACCCCTCAAGTTCTGCCTCCTTCGCTTTATCTTCAGGACAGCCCTGCGAGGTAGGTTAGGGTGTAGGGTTGCCAGGTCTGGGTTGGGAAATACCTGGAGATTTGAAGAAGAAAGGAGATTGGGGTTATACCCCACCCTTCACTTGGAGTCCCAGAGCAGTTTACAAACTCCTTTCCCTTCCCCTCCCCACAACAGACACCCTGTGAGGTAGGTGAGGCTGAGAGAGCTCTTTCCAGAACTGCTTGTGAGAGAACAGCTCTGAAAGAACTTGCAACTGACTGGCCCAAGGTCACCTAGCTGGCTTTATGTGGAGAAGTGAGGAATCAAACCTGGTCCGCCCAGATTAGAGTCGGCTCTCTTTACCACTACACCAAACTGGCTCTTTTAGGGTGGAGCCTGGGGAGGGCAGGGTTCGGGGGGGCGGAGAGACCTCAGCAGGGTATAATGCCATAGAGTCCACCCTCCAAAGGAGCCATTTTCTCCAGGGGAACTGATATTGGCCATCTGGAGATCAATTGTAATAGTAGGAGATCTCCAGGTCCCACCTGGAGGCTGGCAACCCTATCAGGGAGAGAGGGACTGACAAACACCCCCATCACCCCTCAAGCTGTGCCTCCCTCATTTTATCTTCAGGACAGCCCTACAAGGGAGTTAAGGTGAGAGGGATCCCCCCCCAGTCACCCCTCAATCCTCTCTTCCCCCATTTTATCCTCAGGACAGCCCTGTGAGGTCGGCTAGGGTGCGAGTGACTGACGCATGGTCACTCGTCAGCTTCTTCCCCCATGTCATCTACAGGGCAGAGTGAGTAACCCCTGATCACTCATCGCCACTTTGGGGTCAGGAAGAAATTGTTCTCCAGGCCATTTTGCCCGGGGATCTTAGATGCTTTTTGCCATCTTCTGGGCATGGAGCAAGAGTCATCGGGTGGTGGTGGGGAGGTATTTGTGAATTTCCTGCAGCAGGTTGGACTAGATGACCCTGGAGATCCCTTCCAACTCTAGAAGAAGAAAAGAAGAAGAGATTAGATTTATACCCCGCCCTTCACTACCTGGAGACTCAGAACGGCTTGCAATCTCCTTTCCCTTCCCCTCCCCACAACAAACACCCTGTGAGGTAGGTGGGGCTGAGAGAGCTCTTTCCAGGACTGCTCGTGAGAGAACAGCTCTGGGAGAACTTGTGACGGACCCAAGGTCACACCAGCCAGCTGCATGTGGAGGAGTGGAGAATCAAACCCGGTTCTCCCAGATTAGAGTCCGCACTCCTAACCACTACACCAAACTAGCTGTCTATGATTCTGTGATATTCAGTTGCTGATTTTTTAAATAAGTCTGGGTGGAATAAGGATGCCACAGCATCCAGGCCTTTTCCCAATCTTTCTCAAAACTTCATAGCAAAGCAGACTTGGGAAATACCGGAGAAAAGGCAGGAAAATTCCAGGAGGTGTACTAATGCACCACAATGTGGTGGGGGAGACACTTCCCAACAACACCAAACTTGGAACAAATAACCCATGTGCAGAAGTTCACTGAGCTGATACCTTTATTCCAGAGAGTTTGCAGGGCCCTTCAGTTCACACAGGATCTTTTCAAGTGTGCACTTGAACATGTGCTCTGTGAACGGGACAAACGTATGCTTGAAAACACTGGCCCACTCATCAGACAGCCAAGACTGACTGCAGTCCCCCCCCCCCCTTTTAAATAAGTTTATTCCTGGCTGCAAAGCTGAATTTGTACTACGCAATCTGTTTTCACCGGAAGGCCCTTTTGTTGCTGTATTACCAGTATGTACTGAATTGATCTTAGATATCAAAGATTCCTTTCATTTGAATATGTGCCCACCAGAAATCATTCTGTCCTAAGCATTTTGACACAGTGTGTGCTGGTTTGAGTCTGCCTGTGTCCCTCCCTGTGCTTCAGTCAATAGAACAAAGTTTGAATCCAGGGGCACCGTTAAGACCGACAAAGTTTAATTCTGGGTATCGGCTTTTGTGTGTACGCACGAGAGCCAGTTTGGTGTATTGGTTAAGTGCGTGAACGCTAATCGGTGAGAACTGGGTTTCATTCCCCACTCCGCCACTTGCCACTGCTGGATGACCTTGGGTCAGTCATAACCTCTCTCAGAGCTGTTCTCTCAAGGACAGTTCTGGAAAGAGCTCTCTCAGCCCCACCTACCTCACAGGGGGTCTGTTGTGGGGAGCTGGAGGGAAAGGAGTTTGTAAGCCGCTCTGAGACTTCTGAGTGAAGGGTGGGGTACAAATCCAATCTCTTCTCTTCTTCTTCTTCTTTTTTCTTCTTCTTCTTCTTCCTATCAGTGTGAGGGAGGGGAAACAATGCCCCCCCAATTGACACTTGTTTCTTGTTTATCTCTCCAGATATCAAAAAAGACTTGTCAAGAAAACTGGGATTGACGCCCCTCGTGAAATGCCATACATGTAAATTACCTTTTCCGGCACCCGATTGCACAGGCATTCCCATCTGCTGCTGTTCTCTCTCTATTCAGGGAAAACTAAAAGTATCATGGCCTGCTTTGGGTACATTTGGTGCTTGCTGAATCAGTGATTTTGGGCCACGGGAACTTTAATTTCTGGGGGAAATGTTGTTGGGGAGAAGGAGGGGCTGAAATGGGAATGTTGGTTATCGGGGACAGAATAGCTGCATTTTTATGAACGGCTTGGAGGGCCGCAGCTTCCTCAGGATGTGCAATGAGCCAGTGATCGTGTTAACCTTGTAGGATACGCTCACTGTGGATTCTGGATCTTGGCACTTCCATCTCTGTGTGTCGAGGGTCTGGGCGAAAACGAGCTTTCCCTGGCTGCATGCCTCCCTTTCCTGCCCACGGTCCGAAAAAATACTGCAAGCCCACAATATTTTCTCCTCTCAAAGGAACCTACTTTGTTAAGTCGCCAGCGCAAAAATATAAACAAATTGTGTTGTTTGGTTGTAATGTTGCCTGGATCCCGAGAGGTGTAGATATCTGTGATTCTATTTCGGGATCAGAGTAAGGCTTAGAATTGTCACCTTTGCCCCTGCCTGCAGAGCTGGCCTGGCCTGCCCCCAGGGAGGGGCCTTGGCTGTGTGGCAGAACATCTGCTTGGCATGCAGAAGGTCCCAGGTTCAATCCCTGTCATGTAGACCATACACTGAACATGACTCAGCAGTGTGATGCAGTAGCTAAAACGGCAAATTTGATTTGGGGCTGTATCAACAGACATATAGTGTCCAGATCACATGAAGTGATGGTATTGCTTTACTCTGCTCTGGTTAGACCTCACCTAGATTATTGTGCTCGGTTTTGGACACCACAGTTTAAGAAGGATATAGGCAAGCTGGAACGTGTCCAGAGGAGGGCAATGAAGATGGTGAGGGGTCTGGAGAACAAGTCCTGTGAGGAAAGGTTGAAGGAGCTGGGTATGTCTAGCCTGGAGAGGAGATGACTGAGAGGCGATATGATCGCCATCTTCAAGTACTTGAACGGCTGTCCTATAGAGGATGGTGTGGAGTTGTTTTCTGTTGCCCCAGAAGGTCGGACCAGAACCAATGGGTTGAAATTAAATCAGAAGAGTTTTTGGCTAAACGTTAGGAAGAACTTCCTGACAGAGTGGTTCCTCGGTGAAACAGGCTTCCTCGGGAGGTGGTGGGCTCTCCTTCTCGGGAGTTTTCAAATGGAGGCTAGATGGCCATCTGACAGCAATGCTGATTCTGTGAACTTAGGCTGATCTTCAGAAGGGAGGGCAGGAAGGGTTGCACCAGTGCTCCGTTCTCGTGGCCCTTTCTTACATGTTTAGAGAAATGCTGATCGCCACTTTGGGGTCAGGAAGCAATTTTTCTCCAGGCCAGTTTGCCCCAGCATCCTGGTGGTTTTTGTCATCTTCTGGGCATGGAACAGGGTCACTGGGGGTGTGTGGTGGGGGAGGTATTTGTCAATGTCCTGCATTGTGCAGGGGGTTGGACTAGATGACCCTGGAGATCCCTTCCAACTCTGTGATTCGATGTACAGCTAAAAAGGCCAGATAGTAGGTAATGTGAAAGACCTCTGAGAACCTGGATTGATGGACTGATCCCGTATAAGTAGAGATGACAACTCTGGGTTGGGAAATACCTGGAGATTTTGGGGGTGGAGCCTGGGAAGGGAGGGATTTGGGGAGGGGCAGGACCTAGTGGGGTACAGTGCCATGGAGTCCACCCTCCAAGGCAGCCATTTTCCCCAGGGGAACTGGCCTCTGTTGCCTGGCGATCAGTTCTAATTCCGGAAGATCTCCAGGCCTAGGATACGGCAGCTTCATGTATGCATCAAGTTTGTGACCCTTGTTGTTTTTAATCAGGGGTCCGTTGGAGCGGGAGCGCACAGGAGTGCAGCTCCGGGAGTGAGGAGCCCAGCGGGCAGGCATATGACCAAGCCCCGCCCCCTCCTCGGCTTCCCTGAGCAGTGCAGAGGCGCAGCGCCCCAGGGAAAGCCCTGCTAGGGTCTTTATTGTTTTTAATGTTTTGTTTTAATATTGATAATTTTATCATTGTTCCTTTTATAACTGTGTGCTGCTTTTCCAGAGACTTGCTCAAGGTGGCATATAAATTTTCTAAGTATACCATTTTTTATCTGGGCACATGGCACATAAGTACTGGAGAAATTTCACCAACCCTTCAGCAGCTTCCACCTTATCAGTTTGGTGTAGTGGTCAGGAGTTGGACTCTAATCTGGGAGAACCGGGTTTGATTCTCCACTCCTCCACATGCAGCTGCTGGTGTGACCTTGGGCCAGTCACAAGTTCTCTCAGAGTTGTTCTCTCATGAGCAGTTCTCAAAAGACCTCTCTCAGCCCCACCTACCTCACAGGGTGTCTTGTTGTGGGGAGGGAAAGGGGAAGGGATGAGTGGTGCACATGTCCTGGGTATCTCAAGTCTACTTGAAACCTGGTGGTTTCAAGGGAGCAGGAAGAGAATGAGGGTGTGTTCTTTACGCTTATTTTTATTGCACAAAGTATTGGATGGGGAAGGGAATGGAGGAAGAGCAGGTCAGTTTCACTCACCTGTGGAATGGAGCCTGAGGGGTGGGTGTTGCCTTCTGACACGCTTCCGGTATGTTAGGAGGTGTGGCATATGCAAATGAGTTATGCTAATGAGTTATGCTAAGGAGCTCCTGCACCTTTTTCTACGAAATGACCCCTGCTTTTAATTATTTTTAGTTTTATAGCACACTATCGCAGGGACCTGGCATAGCTGCGATGTGACCCCCGCAAGGTCCCGGGTTCAAATTCTGCTGCCGCCACAAACTCTCAGTGCCGTCCTAAAGAGAGTTCCGGCCTTCTAAGTCCATTGCAGTCAAAAGGCTTGGAAGGGTGCGGCTCTCCTCCAGACTGCTGCGCAAGTGATTTTAGGGACATCGTGCTCTCTTAAGCTCCGCCCCCTCCCTTCAGGGCTGCTGGGAGCCAGCATTGCCCCACCCCCACCACTCAACACAAACATCAAGTGGAAAACGAATCACATGATTTGAGCAACTGCATGTCCTACTAGGGGGATCTTGAATTTTTTCCCTTTGGGTCCCACCGTCTTTTGCAGCCACATATATCTGCACGATAGGGATTATAAATGGACTCATGCTTGGCCGATGGGTATCTTGCAGATCTTGACTCCGGGAGATTAGGGGGGGCTGGCTGAAACAATGGGAAGAAAATCTGACCTGTCAGATAAGTGTCATTAGCTTCGCCTGTCTGGTTGCAACACGGCAGTCCAGAGGCTGGGCTAGCTGTCTCTTTCCTCTGTTCTGTCTTCTTCTGTTCTTAATTAGGGTCACAAGGTCATTCATTCCTGGAGATGGGGATTTCAGGATTTCACAGCAGCCCCGGTTCTCAGCCGCGTCCGCCATTCCCCCTAATCTTCCGGAGCCTGTCTTGGTTTGATCGCCATTCCAAGGGATCAGGCTTCGCGGGCAAAGATCGTCATTGCATTGGCGGTTTTGATTGTGTGTGTGTTTGTGTTCTTTAAGCTCAACATCTCGTGAAACTGTCATCACAACACAGACCATCCGAAGCTCTCCTAATCCAGTAAATCTGGAGCACTGGATGGAGGGCCACCTCTGCAAACGATAGCTGCAAAGACGTCGGTGTTATTAGATGTCTTGGTCTAATTATTATGTTGCTCGGAAGCAGCAAAACAAAGTTGGAGCCCAGTGACGCCTTTAAGGGAATGGTTAAAATGTGGAATTCTCTGCCAGAGCGTGTAGTGATGGCCACAGAAATAAAGAGCTTGAAAAGAGGATTAGATAGATTCATGGGGGATAAGTCTATCAATGACCACTAGCCATGGTGACTGAGAGGACCACATTCAGAGGCACTGACCCTCTGAATCCCAGAGCCAGGAGGCCACAATCAAGGGAAGGCCTCAGCCTTTATACCCTGATGCTGGCCGTCCAGAGGAACTGGTTGGCCACTGTGTGAGACAGGATGCTGGACTAGATGGACCACCGGTTTGATCCTGCAGGGCTCTTCTTAGGTTCTTATGAAGGCCTCAGCCTCTCTGCCCTTTTGTTTGCCAGCCAGAGGAACTGGCTGGCCACTGTGTGAGACAGGATGCTGGACTAGATGGACCACCTGTCTGATCCAGCAGGGCTCTTCTTGTGTTCTTAAGACCAACAACGTTTTATTCTGAGTATAAGCTTTCCTGTGCGTGGATTGATGTTACTTTATTCGGCCAGTGACCAGGACAAATGGACAATAAAAGCTTTACATTAATGCCATTAGAAAGTAAAATTGCTCTGTGCATGTATACTTCTTTGCTGCTCTAGGAATCTCCAGAAAATCTGTGGTAAAACCGCAGAGTCTCTGGTGATTCCTAGAGGGATGTCAATTCCGGGTTTCCCCAGAAGTGATGTCACGCTAGTGGGAGGTCTCCCACCAGAGTAGGAGATCCGGCAACTCTATGCCCCCATCATCTGAGGATAACGGGCGACCTGAGAGAGGGCCATCTCAGCCACGGTGCCACCGCAGTGGAACTCCCTCCCCAGTGAGATTCATGGGTCTCCCCCATCATTGTCTTCCATAACTGGGTGCAGACTTTTTAAATTTTGTTTGGTGCTCGCTCTCATTTGCCCTCCTCCCATTTCATGTGTCTCTGTGTTTATATGTTTAATTGTGACCAGTGTCCTAGACATACTTATCTGTATTGTAAGCATGGTTTTGTTTGTTTGCTGTCTTGGGGTCCTGAAGTTGGATGGAAAGGCCTAATACAAATGTTTTAGATAAATAAAATAACGAATAATGGGGATGAACAAAGTCTGTAGGCCATGATCTTGCATAGGGAACTTTATTCTTTGAATGGCTAGAGATGTTGAGAGTGGAGGGCTGTGTGACATCTCTTTGCACTGAGCACACCAGGACTTCAGAGGTGGCAGTACAGCTAATAAGGTGGACAGGTCAGAGTCCTCTGTGGACTTCCTTTCATCTGTTCTGCTGCTCTTTCTTTGTTTACTCAGAATGCTGATCTGAGAGCCAGTTTTGGTGTAGTGGTTAAGAGCACAGACTCTAATCCCTACTGGCGTGACCTTGGGTCAGTCACAAGTTCTTTCAGAGCTGTTCTCTCATGAGCAGTTATCAAGAGAGCTCTCTCAGCCCCACCTATCTCACAGGGTGTCTGTGGTGGGGAGGGGAAAGGAAAGGAGATTGTAAGCCGCTCTGAGACTCCTTCGGGTAGTGAAGGGTGGGATATGAATCCAATCTCTTCTTCTTTCTAATCTCAGGGATTTCCTTCCATCTGCCTCTTTCTCTTATTTTCTTTGTGCTCTCTCTTTGTCTGTCTCTGAACTCCATGAGAACAACATGTGCTTTCAGGATCTCTCTCCGTCCTATGATTAGATACATAGCTGGTATCTGAAAAAGTGAGCAGTGACTCACGAAAGCTCATAGGTAAAGGCTTCCCTTGCTCGGAAGCCAGTCGAATACGACTCTAGGGATGCGGTACTCACCTCAATTTCCAAGCCGAAGAGCCAGCGCTGTCCAAAGACATTTCTGTGGTCATGTGACCAGCATGACTAGATGCCGAGGCGCACGGAACACTGTTACCTTCCCACCAAAGTGGCACCTATTTATCTACTTGCAATTTCTTGCTTTCAAACTGCTAGATTGGCAGGAGCTGGGACCAGAGACAGGAGCTCACTCCGTCACGCAGCACTCGGATCTCGAACTGCTAAACTACCGGTCTGCAGTTCAGCATCTTAACCCCTTGAGCCACTGCAGCCCACGAAAGCTCATACCCTGCCACAAATTTGGAGTCCAGTGGCACCTTTAAGACCAATGAAGTTTAATTCTGGGTATAAGCATTTGTGCGCAAACACGCTTCTTCAGATACATGGAAACAAATTTCCTCATGTCCTACATATTGTGGGGGGGGGGGGGGTTAGTTGCCAGGAGGGTCTAGTTAGAGTCAAGATGCATAAGTAACTGGGTGATAAGTATAGCTGGGATCGGGTTAAAGCAGTTGGCAAAATGTGTGAATGGCAGTATGTTAGCATACACATGCAAGAGTTAACAAACAGATATGAGAACTAAGTTTGAGTCCAGTGGCACCTCCAAGATCAACAAAACTCAATTCTGGGTATAAGCAAGAACTGAGAGATTTAGCATGTGTAGATGCATGTTTCTTCAGATACATTCAGAAATTCTTCTAAAGCAACAAGCCTCATCTAGACTTTCTTCCAAGAGCAGTCTCCTCCTTTTGCGAACACACAGCCAGCTACCGCTGACAATAAAAACGAAGACTGTCTTTAATTAAAAAGAGGGAAAGAGCCAGTGGGGTTCCCAACTAGACCTGGGGAGATCCAGGTTCAACTGCCTGCCTGCCCTGAAGCACACTAAGAAGTCTTGGGCCAGACGTTCTCAGTCAGATCACAGGATGATTAAGTCTGTAAAACGGGAGAATCACAAGCTCCATGGAGGAAAAAGTCTGATTAAAAAAATGTAACTGACAGATAAAAAGACATGGACCTGATTGGGCAAATTAGTCTGAGGGCTTCGGTGTCAGCTCGAGAAGGCCTCGTGCTTACAGTTTTTGTGCTTGATACCTCGCAGTGAGATCCTTCCGCTTCCCAATGGATCACGTATCTGAAAGTTCCACAGTCGTCCCATCCAGAGCTCTTTATTAATGTTTTTTTTTAAAAAAACCCACTTTCTAAAATGCCCACGTCCCGATGAAATTTGGGGTACACACCTGTGATAAAACTGTAGAATTAAAAGATTTTCAAAAACTAGGTTTAAATCCCACCCAGAGTCTCGTGTAACTCCCATTGTTTTTAACTTACAGGTTAAGCGTGGTGAGGTTTTCATCCCAGAAAAGCGAATACCGGCAAGAAATCAGTGTGAGCCAGTTGTCAGAGATCGTTCTTTCACTGTTTACTGTCCTTGATGTCATCCTAGAGTCCGGTTGCCAACTCAAGGTTGGGAAATTGCTGAAGATTTCAGGTGGAGTCTGGGGAAGGCAGAGTTTGGGGATAGGGGGGACCTCAGCAGGGTATAACACCACAGAGCTCCACCCCACCCCCCGAAAGCGGCCATTTTCTCCAAGGGAACTGATATGTCTAGTCTGGATATCAGTTGTAATTTTGGGGTATCTCCAGGCACCACCTGAAAGATGGCAACCCTATCCTGGGGTTGTTATCCGAACCAAGGCCTTGACCGCAGAGGGAAGGAATTCCACTAATACAGACGGTGATGGAGAAGAATGCGGGCCCTTTGTCTCCTCTAGGCCTCTGAAGATCATTATCAAGACTGTGTGGTTTAATCTTAGTTTCCTTGAAGGCAGAAGGGATGTGAGGATCATTTCTAGGGTCACCGGACTCCAAACCAAACAGAGTCTCACAGATTAAGGCCACTTTCTCCCAGCCTCTAGTAATTTCACAGTGGTTCTCTCAGAGTCCCAGCGGCCGCTTGCACCGTGTAGGCCGCAATGGAGATCTGCCTCTTCACTTCCTCCCAGGCCTTGCGTTGGTCTGCCTGGCTGCCGATATCAAACAAGGCGTCGTAGATCCCCGGAAAGGACACTCCGGCGTACTTGTTGTGGCGGTTGGGAGCAAAGATGATATGTCTGAGGAGCAGGGTGGGGGAGAGAACAGCAACAAATAGCCATCAGAAAAAACAATCTGAGTGTTTCAGCTCATGGTAACTGCTGGAGCATTGACAACATTACCAAAGATTCCTGCCCTTTTCCAGGACAACGGATCTTGTCTTTCCCTGGATTTCCCTTCATTCATTCATTCATTCATTCATTCAATTTGTACCCCGCCCTTCCCACAAGCAGGCTTACATTAATTGGTACAAAATACCATAAAATCTGCATAAAATCATTTAAAACAGTCAGTTACAACAAAACATAAAATCGCAACGTGCTAGTAATAATTCCTTCTTTGATTAAGATGGCGTGCTATAGGATGTAAACAAACAGACAGTTTCCAACTCAGCGATCTTCTTAGGTCACACGACGTTATGGCTCGATCTCAGAGCTGGGGCCAGGCCCATAATCATGGTTGTTGATGGCAGTGGTGAGGGTGGCTCCTTAGTTGAAAGCCTGGCGGAAGAGCTCCATCTTGCAGGCCCTGTGGAACTGTGAAAGATCCCGCAGGGCCCTGATCTCTTTCGGGAGCTCATGCCAGTGATGATGGAGTCATCACTGAAAAGGCCCTGGCCCTGATAGCAGTGAGCCTGGCATCCTTGGGGCCCGGGAGGGTCAAGCGATTTAGAGACCCCGACCGTAGTGGTCTCTGGGGAATATATAGGGAAAGGCTGTCACTCAGGTATGTCGGACCCTGGCCATACAGGTGAGTACCAGCACCCTGAAGTGAATTTGATATGCTGTTCATCCCTTTTGTAAGTGCTTCACTCTCATCTGGAATGGAACTTGCTGCATCTCACTCAAAACTGATGCAGAGGAAAAGGAGGAAAGGCCTCTGGGCTTCAAAAGCAGGGAGAGGACAAAGGGGTTTTCATCGTATCCCCTTACCTATAAAACGGTGTGCCAGGTAAACCGAGAGGGTCGATAAAAGCTCTTTCCAGAAACATCAGCTGGTCGTTCCGAGATCTCACTGCAAGCAGGCTGAAAATGAGACCACGGGGATAAATGTTGCTGCTTTACAAGCACAGCCATATGCAAAAGAAATCTAAATGGATGGAGGATTATGTGTGTGAGTCGTACCCATGCAGACAATGGATTTCTTGTATTAAAACACCTTGTCACAGTCCCAATCAAGGCTTGACATGATTCGATTATTACTTATTACATATTTATCCTGACCAGCTTCTCCGAGGCATTCAGGGTTCTCCCCTTCTCTGTTTTACACCCAACGACCCAGTGCAATAAGCTGGGCTGTGAGAGAGTGATTGGCCCAAGGTCACACAGTGAGGTTTATGGATGAATGGGGATTTGAACCCAGGTCTCCCAACCTGATAGTCTAACCGCTACACCGCTCTTCAGAATTTTTGCATGTGGATCGTTTCTACCAAAAACAAACAGAATCAGTTAACTTATTAAAACTACGTGGATCTGAAAAGCAGCATAGACCAAGTAAACTGGGCAAAACAGCACAAAAAGCATAGAAGAAGAGGAGGAGGAGGAGGTTGGATTTATACCCCGCCTTTACTTGGAGTCTCAGAGCGGCTTACAAACTCCTTTCCCTTCCCCTTCCCACAAAAGACACCCTGTGAGATAGGTGGGGCTGAGAGAGCTCTTTCCAGAACTGTCCTTGAGAGAACAGCTGGTACAGAGCTATGGCTTGCCCAAGGTCATCCAGAAGGTGCAAGTGGAGGAGTGGGGAATCAAACCCGGTTCTCCCAGATTAGAGTCCGCGCTCCTAACCACTACACCACAAATCAACTCCACAAAGCATAAAAAGCAGAAATGGCACACGACGGTGCAACATGACAAACCAAAGCATAAAATAAACTGGCCAGGAGCAAAAGATAAGGAGCAAAGTTTGGTGTGGGGGTTAAGAGCACGGACTCTAATCTGGGAGAACTGGGTTCGATTCCTCACTTCTCCACACGCAGCTGCTGGTGTGACCTTGGGTCAGTCACAAGTTCTCTTAAAGCTGTTCTCTCAAGGGCAGTCCTCAGAAAGAGCTCTCTCAGGCCCACCTACCTCACAGGATGTCTGTTGCGGGGAGGGGAAGGAGACTGTAAACTGCTCACCTGTGGGTAGTGAAGGTCGGGGTATAAATCCAGTCTCTTCTTCTATTCTGCCTGAAGCCATGACGATAACCAGCCAGGCAGATTTTTGAGGAGGGAAAGTTATTTGTTTGTTTATTTATTTGCTTGTTTATTATACCTTGATTGTCTCCCCAATGGGGACCCCAAGTGGCAGACATAGTTCTCCTCTCCTTCATTTTATCTTCATAACAACCCTGCAAAGTAGGCTGAGAGAGCGTGTGACTGGCCCAAGATTGCCCAGCAACCTTCCACGGCAGAGTAGGGAGTCCAACCTGGGTCTCTCAGTCAGACACTCTAACGACTACGCCACAGTGGCCCTGTGAAATGGCGACCCACGGTTGAGACGCCAAAGCTGAAATGTGGCTGTCCTTCATGGCCTCCAAACACACTTAAAACTACCAATCAATAAAAGAAATAGTGAAAGAACTCTACCAATCAATAAAAGAAATATAAAAGAAATAAAGGGATGGCTGCCGGCTGAAGCGGCTGGCTTGCATTACCCAACAGCTGGCCTGTAGCTATGGCGTGGCTATTGGGGGCTCCGCCTCCTTCCTTAAAGGGCCCAGCAGCCTTGTGCAGATCGCATGTGGTACGGAAGCATCATTACTGGAAGAGGAAGGAGCCAGGATCGCTCCCTGTGCCCCTGCTGTCAAACAGAGAGTGTCCTTAGGTGTTGCCCTTTGGTGACCGCTCGAGGACAACCGTCTCCGAAGCTGCCTTATACTGAATCAGACTCAAAGTCAGTATTGTCTGTTCAGACTGGCAGCAGCTCTCCAGGGTCTCAGGAAGAGGTCTTCCATGTCGTCTCTTGCCTGGTCCTTTTCACCGGAGATACTAGAGATTGAACCTGGGACTTTCTGCATGTCCAGCAGAGGATCTTCTGCTGAGCCACAGTCTCTCCCAGAAACATGATACCTGAACACATGAAGCTATCCTATACTTAATTAAACCCAGGGGTCATTTCGTAGAAAAAGAGGTGCAAGAGCTCATTAGCATAACTCATTAGCATAACTCATTTGCATATGCCACACCCCCTAACATACCGGAAGTGTGTCAGAAGGCAACACCCACCCCTCAGGCTCCACTCCACAGGTGAGTGAAACTGACCTGCTCTTCCTCCATTCCCTTCCCCATCCAATACTTTGTGCAATAAAAATAAGCGTAAAGAACACACCCTCAGTCTCTTCCTGCTCCCTTGAAACCACCAGGTTTCTAGTAGACTTGAGATACCCAGGACATGTGCACCACCCATCCCTTTCCCTTCCCCTCCCCACAACAAGACACCCTGTGAGGTAGGTGGGGCTGAGAGAGGTCTTTTGAGAACGGCTCATGAGAGAACAGCTCTGAGAGAACTTGTGACGGGCCCAAGGTCACACCAGCAGCTGCATGTGGAGGAGTGGGGAATCAAACCCGGTTCTCCCAGATTAGAGTCCAACTCCTGACCACTACACCAAACTGATGGGGGGGAAGCTGCTGAAGGGTTGGTGAAATTTCTCCAATACTTATGTGCCATGTGCCCAGATAAAAAATGGTATACTTAGAAAATGTATATGCCACCTTGAGCAAGTCTCTGGAAAAGCAGCACACAGTCATAAAAGGAACAATGATAAAATTATCAATATTAAAACAAAACATTAAAAACAATAAAGACCCTAGCAGGGCTTTCCCCGAGGCGCTGCGCCTCTGCACTGCTCGGGGAAGCCGAGGAGGGGGCGGGGCTTGGTCATGTGCCCGCCCCCTGGGCTCCTCACTCCCGGAGCTGCGCTCCTGTGCGCTCCCGCTCCAATGGACCCCTGCTTAAACCACTGGTTCATCAAGGCCAGTGCTGTCTTCTCAGATTGGTAGTGGCTCTCCAGGGTCTCAAGCTGCGATCTTTCACATCATCTCTTGCCTGGTCTTTTTAACTGGAGAGACCGGGGATTGAACCTGGGACCTTCTGCATGCCAAGCACAGGCTCTTCCACTGAGCCACAGCTTTTCCTAAATGCCCACTGGTCTTTAGAAAGTAGCCCCCTAGGAAGGGGGACCTCCCCAACAGAATGCTCTCTGGCTCTTGAGATATGGCTACCTTTGGCATACATTTTATCAATTAGTTCAGGACAGAAGAAGGGTTATGTGCCAAGGGTGAATGGTTTCGCTGGCCAAGGGCGTATCACACCTACTTTCTGGTATTCAGTTGCTGCAGCCTTCTGTGAAAGTCAGTGGCAGCTTCTGAAAAATTCTTCACTGCAGACAAAAGAGGATCTGCAAGAACGAGAAGGAAAGGCACTGAGTGCTGAAATCTGGGCTTCCTGTTTCTACATCTGCAGCATCTGCATGGGTAGAGGATGCACGGTCAGGTGAATCACTCAGATCTGTTTGCCAGAGAAGGGACTTCAAAGAAGCACAGATCCGTCAAAGACAAACAAGGAATCTGCAAGTGGTGGCCGCTGGGCAAAAACCAGATGTGGAGAGGGAATCTGGGGGTATGTCTATGGGACTTGCAGGCAAACCACTTTGAACAGCTACGAACAAACGCTCTCTCTTTTTTACTTGAAATGGTCTCCAAGCACATGAATATATGAAGCTGCCTTATAGTGAGTGAAGGAGTGTACAGAAAGCAGGGGTTTCCAATGTTTGGTTTAAATGGCTCCAAGCAATTTAAACCCTGCTTTCTGCTCCTCGTGAAAAGCTGTGGGGAGCAGAAAGCAGTGGTTTAAATGTCTAAATAAAACAGCTGAGCAGCAGGGAACTCCCCACCACTCAGCTGTTTTTCATGAGGAGCAGAAAGCAGGGGTTTACTCCGCTCTTCACGAACCGCCTCAGAAATTGTGGAAGTTCGTGGAAGGTCTTCAGTTTGTGAACAGCGCTTCATGAACCACAAACTAGCCCAAATTCATTATGAACTTTAGTTTGTCAGCCTGTTCGTTCCCATCCCTAGTACTGTCTACTGTGGCTGGCAGCTGTTCTCCAGGGTCTCAAGCAGAGGTTTTCCCCAACCTGCAATCCTCTAAATGAAGACTGAACTTGGCACAGTCTGTGCCACTGAGTGCCTTGCTGACCAGAGCTTTCTCATTAGTCCTGGCACACACAAAAAATCAGTGTTGCAGTGCTGGCCTGGGAGATCTTGTTCTTCCTTACCCAAGGAGGATCTATGTAACAAGTGCATAAATTTTCTTCAAGAGAGCCACAGAGGAACTTTTCTACAAAGGCAATAAGGTAGCACTGTTACTTGGACACATTATTAGGGACTGAAGTCTATACTACTGTGCATAGTTTGCCGTATGTTAGATCCAGCTGTGTAATCTCGCATCATTTAATGTGTCACATTAACACTTATGCTTTGCTTCAGTTCTGTATTTTAGATTTCTGGCATAAAGACATATGAGCATAAGAGAAGCCATGATGGATCAGGCCAATGGTCCATCTAGTCCAACACTCTTGTGTCACACGTTGACCAAAACTCAGGTACCATCAGGAGGTCCACTAGTGGGGCCAGAACTCCAGAAGCCCTCCCACTGTTGCCCCCCAAGCACCAAGAATACATAGCATCACTGCCCCAGATATAGTGTTCCAGCTATAACATGTGGTTAATAGCCACAGATGGACCTCTGTTCCATATGTTCTACAATCCTAAATACTATTTGCAGGGGTCATTTCATAGAAAAAGAGGTGCAGGAGCTCATTAGCATACCTATTAGAATAACTCATTAGCATATGCCACACCCCCTGACATCACCAGAAGTGTGTCAGAAAGGGAAGCAAAAGAGGGGCATCTTCAAAAGCCTCCCCTCCCCTTCCCCAGCTGGCCTGCCAAGACGGGGGGGGGGGGGGAGCGAAGCAAGAAGGGTCCCATAGAATACAGTGGAAAGATTGTGCCACCACTGCTGCATGACTTTAAACAGAAGGGGTTTACACTTTAAACCCCTTCTCGCTTTACTTCCTCCACAGCTGGGGGAGGGGCTAGCCATCACTGCCATTTGTGCCCATTAGAGGTGGGCAAATAAATTTTTTTTGGCCAGATTTAGATTGGGCCAAATCAGGCTGGATCTGTTCCAGCTGCTGAATGACCCCCAGATGTCAGTTTTGGCAATGCAAGCCCATTCCGCCGGCTGAATGTCAGTTTCAGCCCCATTATACCCTATGGGCCATTGAAGTCAATGGCAAAAACTCATAGGATATATGAGGGGCTGTAGGAGAGGGGGTTTGAGGGAGAGGCTCCAAACTTGCAAGGTAGCTGCTGGGGCCTCTCCCTAAAATACCCACTAAATTTCAAGAAGATTGGACCAGGGGGTCCAATTCTATGGGGCCCCAAACAGGTTGCCCCATCCCCTCCACTGTTTTCTATGGTGGGAAAAAAAACGTTACTTTTTTCCCACCATAGAGAACAATGGAGGGAATGAGGGCAACCTGTTTGGGGGCCCGTAGAATTGGACCCCCTGGTCCAATCTTCTGGAAACTTGGTGGGTATTTGGGGGAGAGGATCCAGCAGCTACTCTGTAAGTTTGGAGTCTCTCCCTCAAACCCCCTCCCCTCCAGCTGCTTTTTAAGCCACTACCAAATTTCGGCAGCAATTCAGCGGCGGGCCGAATCAGATCAAAGAATCTGATTCAGCCCATAGCTGCCCTAGTGCCCACACCTGGGCTGGCAGAGCACTGCTCCGCCTCGCTTCAGCCCCAAAAGACCCCTGACTATTGGATTGTTTAATGAATGTTCCATCCTGGTGATTGCATGGATTCACTCTGTGTAATCCGCCTTGAGTGCTAATGAGGAAGGCAAGCAGTAAATAATATAAATAAATAAAATTTTAAAAAACCTCTAACTTTTCCAAGCAACTCTCTATGGCTCTTCAGGAAATTCCACTTCATTCTTTGAGAGCTGCAAGCTGATTGGTGCACACCTAAGGATACGTACCCAATGATATGCTGTATGCTGTCACTGCCGTCGGATATTTCTGTGTCATGTTGTAAATGACATGAGCGTAGCTATCTAATGCTTCTGCATAATCCCGGCAGTCGAAAGGAAGGACAAGGGAGTCGGCCAGCTCAAAAACCAGCCCTCCCCGGACCTGGGCCACAGCCCGGTGGTTCTTGAAAGTGGGGTCATAAAACCGCTCCACAATCTCATAGGTCTCATAGACACTGTGATAAACCGGGTAGCTGCTAAATTTGTCCACTTTCTGGAAAAAAGAAACATGACAACAAGTGAAAACCTTTTCCTGGGAGTTCCCCCAGGTTTGCAGAAATCTAAATTGTAGCCCTGGGCTGTAACAGATTGGATTTTTCTGACTCATATTTTTTTTACGATCAATTCACAGCTGATTTATGGCGACCCCTTGGGGTTTTCCAGGCCAGACAGGTTCAGAGGTGATTTGCCATTGCCTGCCTCTATGTAGTAACTGTGGACTTCCCTTGGTGGTCTCCCTTCCAAATACTAACCAGGGCCAACCCTGTTTAGCTTCCAAGATCTAACACGATAGTTCTAGCCATGTATAGTCATCCACTTTTCTTTTGGTTCCACTTGTTTGGCAAAGGAAAAGGGGGCCACACCAAGCCAAAATGGAGATGAACAAACAAATTGATGCGGGGAAAACTAATAATTATACATCCCCTATGTGTTTTGCGTGAAGCTCTGTCGGGGGGAATTTTTCTTTCTTTTGAGTTCCGTTCCCATACATACACTGGAACACTGAAAGATTTCCCCTAAAGAAAGTGCATGAAATTGCTGAGCAGTCGGGTTAGAACAGATGAAGTACTTCTTCACCCAAAGAGTGATTAACACATGGAATTCACTGCCACAGGAGGTGGCCGTGGCTACAAGCATGGACGGCTTCAAGAGGGAATTGGACAAACACATGGAGCAGAGGTCCATCAGTGGCTATTAGCCACAAGGTATAGATAGGAACTCTCAGCCTGGGGCAAATGATGCCCTCTATTCTTGTGCTTGAGGGAGTAGGAGCAACAGTGGGAGGGCATCTAGTGTCCTGGCCCCACTGCTGGACCTCCTAGTGGCACCTGGTATTTTGGGCCACTGTGTGACCGAATGTTGGACTGGATGGGCCACTTCTCTTATGTACTTATGTATGTAAAACATGTAGGACTTGTATAATTATTAAAGATTGTATTTCCCTCTGAACCAATTTGTTTCTTCATCTCCGTTCCATTTGTTTGGCATCAGAACTAGTTTTCTTTTAAGAAGATAGTTTTGGCAGGGTAGCCATGTTGGTCTGCAGTAGACGAGCCAGATTTGAGTCCAGTAGCACCTTAGAGATCAACAATATTTGCAGGAAAGAAGCTTTTGAGAATATTTGATTCTCCATACCTTGTACCCCCCCCCCCCCCACACACACACACAAAATCGTGTTGGCCACTGCAGCACTACTGGACTCAAATCTAATTCTGGTTTGGTTTGGTTTCCACTTGTTTGACACCAGCATCTGGTTTTCAAGGATATACTGCCTCTGAATATGGAAGTTCCATCTACATCCTGTATTCAGGGTGTAGTATCATTCACCTACAAAAAGACTGTATAGCAACTTTCTGCCCAATGATGGCCAAATAGGTAGCTGAGAATCAAAACAAAATGTTATGAAAATGTATCATAAAAACAATTAAAACCAAACCTAAAAGACATATTGAAAGCATATAAAACAGCAATTAGGGTAGGTTGGCAAAAGAGATGCAGCTGATTTTTTTTTTTTAAGGCTTACCCAATTTTTAGTGTAACGAGCTCTGCCAGACACAATTCCCAGCCTCTGGAAAAAGACTTCGAAGTCGTTGCCCGAACCGAGTTTGTTGATCCTTTTGAGAAGACAAAGAAGTGGAAGGGCGGCTGGGTAAAAATGTGGTGTTTTATCATTTTAAGGCAGTGGGGTACAGTTAGTGGCCCTGATCCGCAACTCTTCCTGCACAGAAAAGCCCTGTCAAGTGTGTAGGCAGGATAATGTCATTTTTGGATTTCAGTGGAGAAAGCTTTTCAGATGCGCTGCAGCTGAGCATATTTTTTACATGTACAAGATCTAGGAGAGATTTGGGATTTCAAGAAGAGGGAGGGCAACAAAATTTTATCAGGGGGACTCAACAAGCTTCGGAAGCTTGGTCTGGGATATATTCTAGATTAAAGGGGGAAAGTATGTACCCTTTAAGAAGCAATGCTTGCAATTGCCTCAAACAAAACAAAAAACACCCCCAAAACTACCAGCAATGCTATATCGCCCTGACCTGGATTGCCCAGGGTAGCCTGATCCTGGCAGATCTCAGAAACTAAGCAGGATCGGCCCCGGCTAGTATTTGGATGGGATACTTCCAAGCAGGGGTCATTTCGTAGAAAAAGAGGTGCAGGAGCTCATTAGCATCACTCATTAGCATAACTCATTTGCATATGCCACACCCCCTAACATACCGAAAGTGTGTCAGAAGGCAACACCCACCCCTCAGGCTCCACTCCACAGGTGAGTGAAACTGACCTGCTCTTCCTCCATTCCCTTCCCCATCCAATACTTTGTGCAATAAAAATAAGCGTAAAGAACACACCCTCATTCTCTTCCTGCTCCCTTGAAACCACCAGGTTTCAAGTAGACTTGAGATACCCAGGACATGTGCCCCACCCATCCCTTCCCCTTCCCCTCCCCACAACAAGACACCCTGTGAGGTAGGTGGGGCTGAGAGAGGTCTTTTGAGAACTGCTCATGAGAGAACAGCTCTGAGAGAACTTGTGACTGGCCCAAGGTCACACCCTCATTCACCTTGAGCAAGTCTCTGGAAAAGCAGCACACAGTCATAAAAGGAACAATGATAAAATTATCAATATTAAAACAAAACATTAAAAACAATAAAGACCCTAGCAGGGCTTTCCCCGGGGCGCTGCGCCTCTGCACTGCTTGGGGAAGCCAAGGAGGGGGGCGGGGCTTGGTCATGTGCCCGCCCCCTGGGCTCCTCACTTCCGGAGCGGCGCTCCTGTGCGCTCCTGCTCCAACGGACCCCTGCTTCCAAGGAATCCCAGGATTATGATGTAGAGGCTGGCAACAGCAAGCCACCTGTGAATGTCTCTTGCCTTGAAAACCCTATTGGGGTTGCCATAGATCCTCTGTGACTTGATGGCAAAAAAATAAATTTCAAGCTAACTTTTTAAAAAAAACATAAAGGAGGTTGTTCCTTTGGGAGGCATGCCAAGAACACAGGCCCATTTATCACCTGTAATAATGTCCACTGGGGGCCAAACTGCACCAAAAGTGTATCCTTCCTCCACGGTGTTCTTTTTTTTGAACTGAGCCTGTGAGCTGCAGTGGTGGAATGGGAAAAGCATACTTACGTCTTTCCCACTCAAATTCAGTCCCCCCTCTGCAGCTGTTGTTCACCTTCTGAGGGAAAAGATTCTTTCCTCCTCTGAGACCAAAGACAGCTTGGTGAGAAACTCTGAGTGGGGAAATGACTGGAGGGAAACGTGGTAAGTGGCCCTACCCTCCACAACTCACCATTGTCCCCTTTGTTCAAATCCAAAGGCTGGTAAGCCCACTTTGGGTCAGATGACAGCAAAAGTCTGAGAAAAGAAGCATCCCACTGGGTGGTGCCAAGTCCAGGTTGGGAATTTCCCGGAGATTTGGGGGTGGAGCCCAGGAATGGTGGGATTTGGAGAAGGTTAGTACCATAGAGTCCGCACTCCAAAACAGCTGTTTTCTCCAGGGACACCGATCTCTTTTGCCTGGAGATCAGGGTTCCCTTGAAGCATGTGAGTGGCCGCTCATTAACACAGGAAGTCCCGCTCAGCAGCAATCTGGAGCCGCACATGGTGCGGTGCATTGCCCATTGCCATTTTAAGATTACAGCAGTTACATTCTGCTCAGGATGTGAACTCCTCTCAGCAGGGAACAAAATTAGAGGGAACATTGCTAGAGATGTTATAATTCTGGGAGATCCCCAGGTCCCACCTGGAGCTCGGCAGCCCAGCTGTGGATAATGTCCTTCTGTGTGTAGAAACCCTTGGAGATAGTGGCAGTCTGCGGCATAATCATGCATGGTCTGGAACACAAAGTAGGGGCAATCCTCCCACCCACCCTCCCTCTCTAAATGGGATCTTCAATGCAAGAGGAGCCACAGGAGGTGGTGGGCAGCTACAAGCATGGACGGCTTCAAGAGGGAATTGGACAAACATATGGAGCAGAGGTCCATCAGTGGCTATTAGCCACAAAGTACAGATAGGAACTCTCAGTCTGGGGTAAGTGATGCTCTGTATTCTTGGTGCTTGGGGGGGGGCAAGAGTGGGGGGGCTTCTGGCCCCACTGCTGGACCTCCTGAGGGCACCTGGTGTTTTTGGCCACTGTGTGACAGAGTGTTGGACTGGGTGGGCCACTGGCCTGATCCAGCATTGGCTTCTCTTGTGTTCTCATGTTCTTAAGAGCAGAGCTTTGGATGTGCCCTCTCTTCTCTTCATGCATTGAAGTCCAGTGGAAGCCAGGAAGCCCGGCTCATTTTGTGGAAGATGCTTGCAATAGCTGTGGAGCCCCAAGCCCGGTTTTTGTACCAGACCAGCAGGTACAGGAAAGAACTCCAGTCTCTGTAAGAAATCATGACAGCTTGACCCCCACTTCAGGGTCAGGAAGCAATTTTTCTCCAGGCCAGTTTGGCCAGGGATCCTGAAGGGTTTTTTTGTTTTTTTTGCCATCTTCAGGGCATGGAGCAGGGGTCACAGTGTGTGTGTGTGGGGGTGGTAGCTGTGAATTTCCTGCTTTGTGCAGGGGGTTGGACTAGATGACCCTGGAGGTCCCTGCCAGCGCTATGGTTCTATGGTTCCCCACCCTTCAGCACTTACCAGGGGACATCCTTCCATGGGTTTTTCTTCAACCAGCTTTCGTAAAGAGATCTGCCTTCGAACCCTTCGTCAGGGCTTGGGATCTTAGGGAGACACAAACAGATTTCGTGTACATGAAAGCTGAAGAGATTGGCGCCCCATGCTCCACCCCGGGCCACGCTGGGAAAAGGACACACACCCGAGCACACAGACCAGCCTTATCGTGAGTCAGACCATCAGTCCATCAAGGTCACATTTGTTAGCAGCCAGATCCCTCCTTCCACAGAGGGGCAGTTCAGTGGTTAGAGACATAGACGCCCTTCTTTAATGTCACCCCAAAATCATACGTGTAGGGCACTGCCTAGCCTAAAATTAAACAAAATGGATGACAACCAGGTAAGAGCCTGGGAAAGTATTTTGGAAGGTGAGTCAGAGAGGCTGACTGGCTAATGGCCCCCTCCACACCCTGGAGAGATGCGTAACTATAAAGTCTCCCAGGACCTATTAACTCACATCTGGACTATTCCCATCAATGTCATGCCTTGCTTCCTCTGCTTACATTTATTTTAATCAAGCAACAATTAATCAGCACTCAGTTCTATTCAACAAACCCATCAAGCCTCTCCCAAATCATTGTCCATACATAGTAAGCCCATCAAGGTATTGTTTTGGATTCACGTCACCCCTGCCTAAGGGGTTTCCCCCTATAATTGTGGCATCCTGCTCCATAGCAGAGTATGTGTGTTCCTGGTACCAACAGCATGCACCTCCACTCTGTGAGTTTCTTCTCTTCTCCCTGTGAAACACTGGCTGTTTCACTGCTGCTTCCATGGACCTCTACAAGATCTGGTAATTATAGCCCTTTCCGCCTCAACTATTCCTGCTTTTCCCTAATTTTAGCTAGCTTGTGTGTGTTTTCAGTGTGTTTGTATGCATGTCTTATCCTTTTATTCTCTTTTAATAAAATTCATCTCTGGTTGAACTTCTGCCTGGTTTATTTGAGTGTTCCCTTAAAGGGGAAAAATCTTGGTATACATTGGTGGAGATCCCAGTTACCTGCCTCTTGCTCTGTCTCCTTAAGCTAATTCCTCCTAATTAAATAAAAGATTGCCTCTTTGGGTTACATATTGTCTACTCAGACTGTCAGTGACTCTCCAAAGCCTCAGTCAGAGGTCTTTCACATTACCTACTACTTGATTATTATTTTTTACTGGAAATGCCGGGGAGTGAACCTGTGACCCTCTGCATACCAAGCAGGTGCTCTACCATTGAGCCATGGAAGGGAGAAGGGAACATAATGCAAGAGGGCACTGTTTGATATTTGGATGATGCCTTGCAAAGAAAGGGGAAAGGAGAAGCAGGCTGGTGGTTATCAACCAGAGTGCTCTAAGACCCCACTGGAATAACTGATGTAGTGCAGAATCTTCTTATCATCTTCTCAATTCCTTGAATGTACTATTTTTGGTGGTTACAAAGAGAGGGGAGCTGATCCATTGGTCTCAGCTTGCAGGACTTGATCAGGTGCCAGACAGAAGTCACTGCCCAAAATTCTCACTGAGATCCCAGCCTTACAGGGGCACATTTGGAAGGGGACAACAGAAGGCGACTCTCAGCTGATCTCCCAGCCCAACTGGGATGCAGGAAGAAGCTGAGGGGGGTAGAATAGAAGCCAACTCGCAGCTGATCTCCCATCCTAACTGAGACATAGGAGGAAGCAGGAGCGGAGGAGAGAACAGAAGCCCAACCAGCCAGCCCAACCTGTGCAGGCTTTTCTGTGCATCTCACCTGAGCAGGAACACAATGAGAAGTTTTGGGGGAGCATCCTTTAGAAATAAGGTTGCCAGCCTCCAGGTGAGAGCTGGAGATCTCCTGGAATTACAACTGGTCTCTGGGTAAAAGAGATCAGTTACCCTGGGGGAAATGGCTGCTTTGGATGGTGGACTCTATGTCATTGTTGCCCAATGAGGTCTCTCCCCTCCCAAAACCCTGTCCTCCCCAAGCTGCACCCTCCATTATCTCCAGGAATTTCACAATCCAGTGCTGGCAACCCTACAAGGGTCGCCTTGCGCCATTAACTGCCCTTCCCCACTTTGGATCTCCTGTTGGTGGAACAGTCTTTCTGCTTGTCAAGTAGTAACTATATTCTCAAATGTGCAACTCAGCCCAAGCATCCAACCCAACAATTATGTCAGCTGATACCAGGGATGATTCAGTTTGCTTCTGCTGAACCCTGTCATTACCCCAAACCATATTATCTCTGAGTCCCGATACCCTGTCATTTTCAAACTTGACTTTAATTACTGTTTTGCAAATAACTTTTATTTCTAATATGAAAAGCAGATTGGCAAGCAGAGACATCATAAGATTCCAGTGTTTTACACACACGCACACACACACACACTCCAATCTCTGACTGTAGTTAAATGGATCTCAGGAGGTAAGACTATTAAAAACCCTTGCCTAGAGCCTCTTCAATGGGAAGGGCCGTGGCTCTATGGTAGAACATCTGCTTTGTATGCAGAAGGTCACAGGTTCAGACCCTGGCAGCTGTGGTTATAAGGATCAGGTAGCAGATAATCTGAAAGACCTCTGTCTGGGACCCTGCCAGTTCGAGGCTTTGATAGTGACCTTTGATAGCCCAGTGGTCTGACTTAGTAGCCTTGTTCACAAGTTTATTTTATTTACTTCATTATACCCCACCTTTCTCCCCAGTAGGGACCCAAAATGGCTTCCATTGTTCCCTTCTCCCCTCACTTTATCCTCACAACAACCCTATGAGGTAGGTTAGGCTGAGAGTATGTGACTGGCCCAGGGTCGTCCAGCAAGCTTCCATGGCAGAGTGAGGAATCAAACCTGGGCATCCCAAATCCTAGTCCATTTACAGGATATATTTGGTTGTTTTTTAAACTTGTGTTGAGCAATTGCCATGTTACATTCAAGGCACATATAGCTGAAAGTGGAATACAAGCTGCACATTAATCCAGGTTTTGGCCCCTGGTTTCATTTGTAAAATGAACATTAATTGGCTCTTTCTTGTAACCATGCTCTAACGGACTGCACTTTTTAAGAGGCTTAGAAATGCTGTACCAACAACTAAAGAAGAAGAGATTGGATTTATATCCTGCCCTTCACTCACTTGGAGTCTTAGAGAGGCCTACAAACTCCTTTTCCTTCCCCTCCCCACAACAGACACCCTGTGAAGTAGGTGGGGCTGAGAGAGCTCTTTCCCAAGCCGTCCTTGAGAGAACAGCCGGTACAGAGATATGGCTTGCCCAAGGTCATCCAAGCAGGTGCAAGTGGAGGAGTGGGGAATCAAACCCAGTTCTCCCAGATTAGAGTCCGCGCACTTAACCACTACACCAAAGGACTGTGAAGGGTTAATTCTTTACAGAACCAGAGAGCCAGGCTGCTCCAGGCAATCTAATTGGCTGGCATTAGCTGAGCAAAAAAAAAAAAAGTCTTGAGAGGGCTGGATGCAGCGGAAAAGTCAGTCAGATTCCTGCCTTAACTGGGAAGAGACGTGTACTGAGACTGTCTGAGAATAGCCCTGACAGAAAAGGGGTTTAGTGCTGCCAGAGTCAGATTTCAGCCTTGACTGAACTCAGTCTGAATTCAGCATTAGGTGAAAGCAGTTTGAACACAGACAGAGAACTGGAGGAGGGTTTGGCAAGGAAGTTTGGGTACTAAAGAAGATTCCCATTCAAGCCAAAGGAAAATGTATAGATTTTCTAGGGAGAGAAGAAGATTCCCTACTCAGTCAAACAGGGAAAGTTATCTCTGAGGAGTACAGAATTCCCTGGTCTGGTGTGATTAGAAACTGCTTGCAGAGACCTTAAAAGTCTGTCAAAAACTCAAGAAGAGTACTGGTGTTCCAAGAGAAGGAGGTTGGGTTCTGGAAAGAGGGCACCAGCCTTCTGGGCACCAAAAGATTACTCAAATAAAGGAGTGTTTGGGATAACATTGGAACAAAAGCCTCTCAATATAAAGATCTAAGTAACTGTGAATAAATTAAGAACCTCTCATTTTCCTGATACATAAGATCAAAAGTCTATGCTTGTACTGGTTTTACCTTGGTAATTTCAATCCCTGATTTTACCTGACCTTTTCCCTCAATGTTAAATAAAACCGTTTGTTATTTTTGAATTTTAAAGTGTCTCAAGTGCCATTTTCAAGGGTTTAAGTTAAAGGGTGATCCTATCCCTTCCCTCCAGTTCCTGGGCTAAGCAAATAGCAAAAATATATCTTACTGACAGGGTGGGACAGCTAAAGTTTCTTCAAGGTAGGAAAAAAAACATTACCAGGACTGCTCAGTCAATGAGGGGACAGAAAAATGGAGGGAAAATCTAGACTCTGAGGGAGGGAAGCGGAAGGGGTCCGTCATACAAGTATATGTACATACATGCAGGTTGTACAAATATTCACAGTAACATGCAAATGTGACTAGTATAAGGACGCTTCATGCATACTTGTTTAGTGGCCATGGTTCAGTGATAGAGCATCTCCTTTGCATGTCCTAGGTTCAGTTGCCAGAGTCTCCAATTAACAAGACCTTGGGTGTTAAGTAGGATCTGTCTCTGTCTGAGACCCTGGAGAGCTGATGCCACACCCAGTTGGCCGGGGATCTGCAAACATTTTTCAGCATGTGGACTCCTTTGGAATGCTGACACAAGGTAGTGGTTGCAACCACAAAATGGCCACCACAGGAAGTGGAGCCAGTCACAAAATGGCTACCACAGGAGGCAGCACCACATATACACAGAGGATGCCCAAGTCCCAGGGAGAAGAGCAGTAATTTAAAAATTACACTGGGAAAGAGGCGCACGAGAGAGATTAAAGCTAATGCTGTAGTGGCAGCTGCCACTGAAACATTACTTTAATCTACTCAGATCTCCAATGGCCAATTAGAAGCCCCGCTGAGCAGGTGCCCCAGCTGCTTCACCCACTTTCTAAAGACACTTGGCCGGCACCTGGAATAGGGGCAGTGGGCACTTCGCTGCCCACGGTTACCAAGTTGAGGACCCCTCCTGTAGGCAATGCTTGAGCTCAGTGGACGAGCGTAATCTGTTACTCTAAATCACCTTTGTCCCTTCCCACATGGGGCAGAGGCAACACAAACTGTGCTCTGCATTTTAGAACAGATTATACAACCCACTTACTGATCCAGGAACTCCTGATGCTGAAAACTGTGGATGATGCTAAACCAGTCTGGGCCTAATCAGGGACCAAACAGGGCCTCAGGAAAGCAATTCTAGGTTTCCCCTAAAAGGTAGCGATCATCTGAATGTAAAAAGAGTGGCCCTATTCAAGTTTCCCAAGTGAAGTATCGTGAATATTTATTTATTTAAAATATTAATATCCACCACCAGAATCATGACCAAGGGGCCTTGCAGCATATTCAGATTATGATAATAACCAGTTTTCCCTCTAAGCTAGCTAGTGTGAGCTAGTTCACAGCTTTTTAGCCTGTGGCTCACACATTTTTGCCATCGCTCAGGAAGGACGGTTCCAGAGCAAACTGAATCACCTGCTCACAACTTTAATGCCAGTAGCTCAGAAAGTAGAATTTTTGCTTACAGGACTCCACAGCTTAAACGGGGCATTGATGATAAACCAGTTCAGTTCTTCAGAACACCAGTGTCTCCACACAACACTACCCCCAACTTAATACTTATCAGACTAAAAGAGAAGGCTAAACAAGAGGGAGATGTCATTTCCCCATTCGACATCCTCCTTCCCTAAAGACAGGGTTGCCAAGACAGATCAGGAAATCCCTCAGTCAGGAAATCCTTCGAGATTTGGGGGTGGAGCCTGAGGAAGGCAGACTGTGGGGAGGATCAGGTGCTTCTGCAGGGCATAATGTAGGGTTGCCAACCTCCAGGTAGCACTCTCCCAGATTACATTTGATCTCCAGACGAACAAGATCTGGAGATCAGACGAACAAGATCTGGAGATCAGGAAAGAATGGCTGCTTTGGAGGGTGAAATGTATGGCATTATACGCTACTGAGGTCCCTCACCTCCCCAATCTCCCCCCCCCCCCCCACAAATCTCCAGGTTTTTCCCAACCCAGAGCTGACAACCCCGGGCATAATGCCACAGAGTCCACCCTCCAAAGCAGCCATTTTCTGTTCTCTGTAGTCTGCAGGCCCCAGCGGGAGGTTGTCAACTAGGCTTGCCAACCTCCAGGTGATACCTGGAGTTCTCCCACTATTACAGTTGATCTCCAGATGACCGAGTTCCTTTCCCTGGAAGAAAATGGCTGCTTTGGAGGGTGAACTCCATGGTCTCATATCCTGCTGAAGTCCCTCCACTCCCCAAACCCCACGCTCCCCAGGCTTCACTTCCCCCCCCCCGAAATCTCCAGGTATTTCCCAACCCAGAGTTGCCAACCCTATTGTCAGCTCTACCCTAAAAGGCGGGGAAAACAGAGTACAGCTCTCTAGAAGTGCAATAACCAAAGCGATCTGTTTTCCTCCCGTGGACATTCTTACCTCTTTAGTCAGATTGTACACCAGGCTGTACATCAGGGGGGTGCAGTCTACCCGAAGGGTGTAGTTGCCTGAAAGAAAAGCCTTGCCGTTGATAAAGCGGAGCTCTGATTAGAAGCAGACCTCTTCAGGCCTGGTCCACACTGTACAAAGTCCTCCCTGCTGCCATGGAAGCGTATTGGGCAACCCTGAGCCTGTCACAGTCTCTCAGTCCCACAATGTTGTGGTGGGGAGGTTAAGGTGGAAGAGAGACATAATAGGTCCCTTTTGAGTCCCCACAAAAGGAAAAATGTGGGGAATAAAATACCACAACAATAAGCTGTCTTTAAGTATGCGAAAGCCTGTCACTTAGAGGAGGGCAGGGAGCTGTTCCTATTAGCAGCGGAGAACTGGACTTCCTGCCCTGGCCCCCACCCGGTGGAACATGCTCCCCATCGAGATCAGGGCCCTGTGGGATCTCATTCAATTCCGCAGGGCCTGCAAGACAGAGCTGTTCCGCCAGGCCTTTGGCTGAGGCAGCGGGCATCCACACATGGCCTCCCCGAGGATGCTGTCACCCACCCACCGATAACCAGACAGATCCCTCTGCATCAGTGGGCTGGAATCTCCCAACGGTAAGCTGTAACAGCTGATTTTAAATGTTTATATTGTGTTTTAACGTTACTGTATTTACTGAAATATGTTGTAACCTGCCATGAGCCCGCTCACGGGATGGGTGTGATATAAATGCAATGAATGAATGAATGAATGAATGAATGAATGAATGAATGATCGAATGTAATGAATGAATGAATGAATGAATGAATGGTTTAGATTACAGGGGGAAAGATACCAGCTGGATATTAGGAAGAACTCATTTTTTTACAGTCAGAGTAGTTCAGCAGGAGAATCGGCTGCCCAGGGAGGTGGTGAGCTCCCCCTCACCGGCAGTCTTCAAGCAGTGGCTGGATGAACACTTCTCAGGGATGCTCTAGGCTGGTCCTGCATTGAGCAGGGGGCTGGACTAGATGGCTTCTGTGGCCCCTTTTCAAATGTGTGATTCTAAATGTTGGGTCTGATTCAAAGTAAGCAGTCTCATGGTTTTATCCAAATGCCGGGGGGGGGGGGGGCGTGAGAAATAAACAAAAACAACACAAACCCAAAACTTTACTAACTGAGGGGGGCGGGAGAGAGAAATAGTGCAACCACTTCACTGGAGGCTTCTAGTGCCGTCCCAAGAAGAAAGACATTGGGTCCATTGAAATCTGCAGAGGACGAAGGTAGCTACGGTTGGCCAGCCCTTTATTGACCAAACAAACTGGAATGACAAGACCTCATCTGTCGAGCATCTTTCTGCCTCACAAAAGACCAATGTACTTTACCTTCTACAGAGGAGTCGGCGTTGATGTAGGCCACTGCACGCTCCTGCAACAGTTTGACATTTTCCTGTAACAGGAGAAAAGGGAAATGTTCATTTTTAACCTAGTCTAAAGGGTTATTCTAGGGACCAGTTCCAACGTCCATAGTCAGTGCTTTTTTGACTCGTTTATTTGTATCTGTTTATTTGTTTATTAACTTAGATTTTTATTCCGCCCTCCCCTGTGGAACAGGGCTCAGGGCAGTGTACAGCAACAAAAACATAATACATTCACAATTAAATAAAATTCACATTGGACATTAATAAAGCAGTAGGGAGCCTATAACCAATAGGATGGCGATAAGACTGCCAGAATATGCCACTGCCTCAAGGGAGGGGAGGCACAAAAGAAAGGAGTGCCAGCCAAATGGAAAGACATCGCTGTCTTCCACCTATTGCCTGGCGGAACATCTCTTCCTCACATGCCCTGCGGAACTGCATTAAGTCCCACAGGGCATGGATGTTCTTCAGCAGAGTTCCACCAGGTAAGGGCCACGGCACAAAACACCCTGGCCCTGGCCAAGGACAGCTGGATGTCCCACCTTTCTCCCCAATGGGGACCCAAAGGGGTCTCCTCTCCTACATTTTATCCTCACAACGACCCTGTGAGGTAGGTTAGGCTGAGAGTATGTGACTGGCCCAGGGTCACCCGGCAAGCTTCCACGGCAGAGTACAAATTCGAACCTCGGTCTCCCAGATCCTAGCCCAGCATTCTAACCACCAAACCATGCTGACTAGAGCACAGCTAAGCGGCGCCCTGTGCATGCTAACTGGTCGGCCTGAACTTGGCCCCAAAGTGTTTTTATACTGTTATGGGCTTTATCCTGCTTGTCATAATCCTGCTTGTCATTTTGTTATGGGATTTTGGTTGTCGCTTTGTTTTTCTTCCATTGCCACGGGTCACAGTGCAATCATTTACCTGCCAGCCTGCGAGGAAGCTTCACTGAACACAGTGGGGCCTCCTTCCAAGTAAGCGTGGTGAAGGCAGTACTGTTAAACGTTTTAATATTAGTTAAATATGAGAGCCAGTTTGGTGCAGTGGTCAGGAGCGCGGACTCTAATCGGGGAGGACCAAGCTACGGAATGGAAAATTTGAGGAGAAGAAAGACCCCAGTGGGGTGTCGCGCCATAGATTCCACTCTCCGAAACTGTCATTTTCTCCAGGGAAACGGATATCTCTCACCTGGAGGTCAGCTGTAATTCTAGGAGATCTCCAGGCCCCACCTGGAGGTTGGCAACCCTATGTGTTTCCTAGGCACACCCACAGAACAATTTGGATCAGGGCCATGGTACACAGGGTGAGATGGCAAAATGTTCTCCTGACCTGAAACAGTTACTATTGAGATAGATCCAGGTGGGCAGCTGCGTTGGTCTGAAGTAGTAGAACAAATTTTGAGTCCAGTGGCACCTTTAAGACCAACAAAGGTTTGTTCAAAGGTATGAGCTTTCCTGTTGTTGGTCTTAAAGGTGCTACTGGACTCAAAATTTGTTCAGATACTATTAGCCTCACTTGGGGAAACTGTTGTGTAACCAGGACTTTTTTTTCTGGGGAAAAGCACTGGAACAGAGTTTCGAAATCTCTTTGACAAAATTCTTTTAAAAATTTCTAAAAGTTCATTTGTTTTCAGTATACAGATTGAAAACTGTGTTTTCCTCTTGAGAGTTCTGGCACCTCTTTTTTAAAAAGCCCTGTGCGCAGCCAGTGGTATCTTTATTTTTCTCCTGAAGAGCAAAGAGCTTAAACCTCTCTCTCTGAGTAGCATGTTTCTGATCCAAATCTGGCTATGTGCTCCTGGGAATTATGGAACTTCCATAGCCTGTCCGGTCAAAGGTCCTTGCGGCCGCAAGGACTTAGTAACATGTGAACTCACCCAGGTACACGTGGTGTTCCTTCAAACAGGGATCATTTCGTAGAAAAAGAGGTGCAGGAGCTTATTAGCACAATTCATTAGCATAACTTATTTGCATATGCTAAACCACCTGACATCACCGGAAGTATGTCAGAAGGCAAGAAAGAAGAGAGAGAGAGAGAGAAAGAAAGAGATGGCAGAGAGGGGACAGTTACTAATCCAAGCCTCAGAAATACCACTATTCTGGGAGGAAAGCTTCAGTGGTGGCTGAAGCCTCCAGAAGGCTGGTCAGAGGAACAAGGACCTTTCCAGGGGACGGGTTCATTTTGCTGCAGCCATGACACAAGCAGGCATTCCCCCGCCGGGGGGGGGGGGCTGGCACCAACTCCCGGAGCTGAGCTCCCCTGAGCTCCTGCTCGAAATGACCCCTGCCTTCAAAGCAAAGAGAGTAGAAAAAGCCAGTTTTACACATCTGGCTGAGGCTGTGTGATGGCCTACCTCAGCCCACTCTGTAGATCCTAGCAAGCCAAATTCCTCAGCATCCCAGCTGGCAAAGATGATTGTTCTTCTGGGTCTCCATCCTACAACAGCAGTATTCTAGTGTCATTACATATGACTTGTTATTATTTTCAGAAACAATAAAACATTGTGTTACTTATCAGAGATGGAAGTTAGCGATAAATAAAGTTATTAAGGCCCAGCCGTTTCTCAGCGTGATCACAGCCAAAACCATTTTATCCTTTCAGGACAGGTTTCATCTGGTAGAAATCCAGGGTTTTCTAAGCAGAAGAATGGGCATCTGCCCACCTTCCCTCCACCCCAGACGCTGCTCCCAAACCTCCAGGAATTTCCCAACTAGGAGGCGGCAACTGTACCTTGAAACCCTACCTTTTTTTTTTGCTTATGAAACTTCACATTGATAATGTAAATGAATATTAATCTAAATCAGTTTTCAATTGCATGAAATTCCAGGGCACTGGATCAAAAAATGCAGGTGGGGGGGCAGTAGACTGGGGAAACAAATACTTTCTGACAAAGAATTCTCCTCACCTTTTCACACCACAGATCCCAGTGTTCTTCAGGGGAAGCCATACCAGTTAAACCAGTTTTAATTATTTGGCATAAAGACGGGTCATCAAAGCCTAGAGGGTTTTTTCCCCTTTTAAGTATTTACATTGGAGGCTGTAGTGGCAATTTGGGAAACAATCCCATCTTTAGGGATTTATGCACAAACTAAACAAACTACAGTTTAGGGCCTCGGATTTTAAGAGACCTCTAAATTTTTTTAAAATGCTTACAATGACCAAATCAGTTTTGGGAGTAGTGCTCTTGAACTTGATGTAGCCAAGGGCCTCAGCATATCTTAAATGGGCCCTGCTGTAGGATCTCGTAACTAGCAAAACAAAAAAATTGAACACTGCAAAATAATTACTGCAAAAAGCAAAGGGATAATGCCATTTTGTTCCATTTGCATAACATATATGTTGCAGAATCCAACGTTCCTTGGCATAGCATTTAGCTTATCAGGTTGCTTGCAGGATTTTTTTTTCTGAAAATTTTAACACAGACCCTTCTGTAGCTGTGAGAGAGCAGAGTTCCCACGTGCCATGGAAGCAGTGCGAATCTAGGGCTCGACCGAACATTTGTATCCTGTTAGGGTTACCGTATTTTGAAAACCAAAAAAAGACAACATGTTTTCCGACTGACTACTTCAAACAAGCGATCACTAGGACAGATCTCATTTTAAAGATCCCCTACTATTTAAGCTGTGATCTTTGCTACTAGCCAGGGGTCATTTCGTAAAAAAAAGAGGCGCAGGAGCTCATCAGCATAACTTATTTGCATATGCCACACCCCCTGACATCACTGGAAGTGTGTCAGAAGGCAACACCCACTGCTCAGGCTCCACCACAAAACTCTCCAGGTCCTTCCCAACTCAGAGCTGGCGAGCCAGCTTGACACTTTGACTAAAGACACTTTAGCTTTCCTTTGCTCTGGCAGGGAAGCTACCCTGCAGCAAGCATGAAAATACAGATCAAGTTAGTGTGCTTTTGCTTTTTTCCACAGCGCATTACCATATGTGCCCGCTCCTAGGCTTGTTACTCCCGGAACGGCGTTCCTGCGTGTTCCTGCTCGAAATGACCCCTCCTACTAACTAGGAATGTTCCTAACCTTCCAACCCCAGAAGAGGACATTTTCATTAGTTTTTTTTAAAGAGCCCAAAAGAGGAGGGACACCAAAACAAAAAGAGGCTATGTCCTCATCTGGTAACCCTGATTCTGTCCTCCCTCTAAGGAGTGCCGGACTGCATTCTCCCCTCCTTCAACCTTACCTCAGAAAAACCATGTTAAGTCTGGGAGAAAAAGAGAGTGAGAAAGAAAGGGAAACTGGCCCAGAGCCATCTTGTTAGCTTCATGGCAAGTGGCGTTGGAAGAATTTTTTTAAAGTTATGTCGTCATATGCGCCGCTACATTACTTCTGGATAAAACCCAGAAGTGATATAGAGTGGCTCTAGGAATCTCAGGAAACTTGGTGGTTTCCCCCCAAAGTGATGATGCACAACACTGCAGCCCCCCACCCCACCCCAATGTCCTAATTCCTGAACCTCCCACTGGTTCCCAAGCTTGGCCTGGCAATTCTACTGGGGATCTGAATGTGACTTTCCTCCAATCCTCTGCATTGACACTGTAACCAATACACCACACCAAACATGGGTTTGAGGCAACTTACCGTCCTGCTTTAGCTTTCCGAAGCTTCTGACGATCTCGTGCACAACAGCAGCTCCGCTCTGAGGATCAATTCCCCCAAACACCCAAGAGTCACGGTGGCCTCCTAGAATAACATACCTGTCTGGAGAAATGTAGGTGGAAGTGCACTTTAAAATGGAGTCAGTCATTCATTCATTCATTCATTCATTCATTCATTCTTCTGATTATTTTGAAAGTACTCAAAAGATCTGCCACATATAGACTAGGGCAGTGATGTTCCGTATTCTTTGAGCTTGAAGGACAACAGCGGGAGGGCTTCTGGAGTTCTGGCCCCACTGGTGGACCTTCTGATGGCACCTGGGGTTTTTGGCCACTGTGAGACACAAAGTATTGGACTGGATGGGCCACTGGCCTGATCCAGCATGGCTTCTCTTACGTTCTTAGGGCAAAGAGAAATCAATCTATGAAAAGAAGGGTGGCTAAAGCTAGAACTGCCATCTCTAGCTTGGCAAATTCTCAGAGATTTGAGTGGTTTCTGGACAGTGCAGTTGCTAATGTCCATGTGGGCCCTGGAGATCTGCCAGAGTTACAATTAGGGTTGTCAACCACCAGATCAGTTCCCCTTGGAGAACATGGCTGCTTTGGAAGGTGGACTCTATGGCATTATACCCCAGGCCCCTCCCCAAACCCCACCCTCCTCAGACTTCACCCCCAAAATCTCCAGGTATTTCTCAACCCAGAGCTGGAAACCCTAAATGATCTCCGAATGACAGAGATCAGTTCCCACGGATGAGTCAGCAGCTTCAGAGGTGGATTCTAAGGCATCGTATCCATGCTGAGCTCCCTCCCTCCCCAAACCTTGCCCTCCCAAGGCTCCACCCCCAAATATCCAGGAATTTCCCAACCCACAGTTGGCAACCCTATGGGAGAGAGTTCAGCAGGGCTGTGATGCTGTAGAGCCCACCCTCTGATGCTGCCATTTGGTCCAGGAAAACTGATCTCTGGTGTTGGGTGATGGGTTGTCATTTCGAGAGAGCTCAAAGCCCCACCTGGTGGTTGGCAGGCAGCCCTGAAAAAATTTCACTAAATAAATGCCGTATTTTTCGCTCCATGAGACGCACCTGACCATAAGACGCACCTAGCTCCGCTCTTAGCTCGTCCACTCTGTTGGCTCCATCGCCACCCCCTTCTTCCGCAGCCGAATCCGGAGGAGGAAACTGCCCCGAATCGACGAAGAAGAATCCTCCCCCCACTTCCAACCCGCCCCCCCCAGAAGTGGGAGTCTCTCCTGCTTTGGATCCGGATCGGGGTGCCCTCGCCTGCAGCCCTCCCCCCAAAACCCCCCCACAGCATTGCAAACTCCTCCTGGGGTGGGGTGCTTTCTCCTGGTGCCAAAAACCGGACGCAGGGGGACGGACAGAAAAATTACACCCTCTGCTTCACTTGCAACCGCGACATTTCCAACCGGTCCTTCTGTTGCGGTTGTGGTGGTGGTTTGTGGCCCAGGAAAGGTGAGCGGGGGAGGGGGGTTTCTCCCCAAGCCGGTGGCCATGCCGCGGCCTGGGAAAGGTGAGCGGGGGAGGGGGGTTCTTCCTGGGCCGGTGGCCATGCCGCGGCTCGGGAAAGGTGAGCAGGGGAGGGAGGGAGGGTTCTCCCCGAACAGTATTCGCTCCATAAGACGCACACACTTCCCCCCCACTTTTTTGGGAGAAAAAGTGTGTCTTATGGAGCGAAAAATACGGTATCTAAACAAACAAGAATTGTTAACATTGAGCATAAAGAGCTTTTGGGGGGAAGCAAAGCCAACCTACAACAGACCTGCTTTTGTGATAACAACATTACAAAAAGGTATACTGCCTCCCAATGCTCCCTCTGAGCTGTGGAGTCTTGTGAGCAAAAATCCTACTTTGTGAGCTACTGACATTAAAATTGTGAATGAGCAATTTGGCTTCTGCATAAATGAGTTTGCTTTGTTCTGGAGCCCTCCTTCCTGAGCTAAGACAAAAATGTGTGAGCTGGAGGCTAAAAAACTGCGAGCTAGCTCACACTAACTCAGCTCAGAGAGAGAAATTAGAGGGAGCCTTGTGAGAAACAGGGCCTGAAAAGTGGCTTTACCTGGTTCTATCGCTCCTTGGAGGGTTCCAATCACGTTGTATATTCTTGTCACTTTGTTGAAGCTGTGAATGTGCATTTTGACCTTCCTAATGCCATAGAACAAGACATGCAAAGAGGCTTCAGATTAAGAAACAAAAGGTTGGGAAAGATCAGGACTGAAGTTCTTCGCTTTGCTGATAGACAGGGGGATAATCTGGCGTAGCTGCCTTCAAACATTTCAGACGCAAGGTCCCATCTTTAACCCCAACTTTCAGCATGTTGAAATCAATTTAACAAGGCTAGATGGCCATCTGACAGCAGTGCTGATTCTGTGAACTCAGGCAGACCATGAGAGGGAGGGCAGGCAGGGTTGCACCAGTACTTAGTTCTTGTGGCCCTTTCTTACACGCCCTGGGAAATGCTGATCGCCACTTTGGGGTCAGGAAGCAATTTTCTCCCAGCCAGTTTTGGCCAGGGATCCTCGACAGGGTTGTTGGGGTTTTTTTTTTTGCCATTTTCTGGGCATGGAAACACAGGGGGGGGGGGGGAGGTATTTGTGAATTTCCTGCATTGTGCAGGGGGTTGAACTAGATCAGGGGTGGGCAAACTTGCTCAGCGTAAGAGCCACCTAGAACAGGGGTGGCCAAACTTGCTTAACGTAAGAGCCGCATAGAATAAACATCAGATGTTTGAGAGCCACAAGATATGAACAAATATTACCTGCTTTTATTGGAAAATAAGCAGATTTGCTTTTTATTAACATTAAATGAGACTGCCAAAAATAATAACAAAAGGGGCAAAAGCAGATACTGATACTGATATTAATTTGCCCAATGATATTTGTTTGCTAGTGATATTTAGCTTCCCCAGCCACCCTGCCAGGAGCCACATAATATATGCGAAAGAGCCGCATGTGGCTCCCGAGCCACAGTTTGCCTACCCCTGAACTAGATGACTCTGGAGGTCCCTTCCAACTCTATGATTCTGTGACCTGATGGGCTGTAAGGGTAGTGAAAGTTAAGTTCCCCAGTGGGAAAATAGGGCTAGCTCTACAGCATCCCATCCCAGCTGAACTCCTTCCCCGCCCTGGAATCTGGAACCCCAAACCCTGACCTCCTCAGCCTCCCCCTCTAAGTCTCTGGGAATTTCCCAAACTGGAGGTGGCAACACTAGGGGGTGATGGCGACCACCACCATCTCACCTCTCTGGGCCATTTCAGGTCAGGAAAACAGCACGGGTGTGGCGTAGAGTTGCTACCTCTGGGAGGGGAAATACGTGAAGATTTTGAGGGTGGGGCTTGAAAAGGGCGGAGTTTGGGGAGGGGAAGGACCTCAACAGGGTACAGTGCCATAGAGCCCACCCTCCAAAGCAGCCATTGTCTCCAGGGGAACCGATCCCTTTCGTCTGGAGATCACTTGTAATAGCAGGAGATCTCCAAGGCCCACCTGGACATTGGCAACCCCAGTGGGGGAGGCAGAAGCCCCCTCTCCCCGTATGCTGAGACCTCCAATACAAACTGCCCCCTCATGTTCCTGAGAACTGAGTTCCGGGAAAGGAACTACAAGACACTGTCTTTAGACAGCATTAGAACAGTATAGTTTTACAGTTCAGCCCTGAGGAAATCTGAATGCCATTTGTGTATGGGACCCTCTGGAGGAGGTTTATTGACTGGTGGATTGGTTTCATTTTCATTCATAGCTAGGGCTGCCAAGCCCCCCGGGAGGGCGGGGGAAACACCGATTTTTAATGCTTACCCCCGCTTTTTCAAAATTGGCCACCGGGGGAGGCAATGGCTGCCAGCAGGAACGCAGGGGAACGTCGGAGCCTGCCCTGCCCTCTCCCTGCCAGGCCTGAACTCTTAAAAGGGAAATGTCTGCAGAGAGCCTGCCCTGCAGTAAAAAGCCTCACCAGACATTTCCTCTTTAAGAGCAGAGGCAGCAAGAGAAAGTCCCGCCCAGAGATTAAGGAGGGACTAGGCTCTTTGTACTGAAGGGCGTGCTTTTGCATGTGGCTTTCAAGGTTGCTGGGGTAAGTGCCTCTGCCAGCTCTTTTCCTTCTCTCTCTCTCTCCCCCTCCCCCTTTCTTTCTTTCTTTTTTCTGTCTGTCTGTCTGTCTCTCTCTGTCCCCATCCAGCAGAGGTCTATCAGTGGCTATTATTAGCCACAAGGTCTAAATGGAACACTTTGTCTGGGGCAGTGAGGCTCTGCATTCTTGGTGCTTGGGGGGCAACAGTGGGAGGGCTTCTGGAGTTCTGGCCCCGCTGCTGGACCTCCTGAGGGCACCTGGTATTTTTGGCCACTGTGTGACACAGAGTGTTGTACTGGATGGGCTGTTGGCCCGATCCACTGTGGCTTCTCTCCTGTTCTTATGATATGAAAATCATATTTAGCACTTGTGTAGCACTTAGTGCTTCATATTCTGCCGAGATGAGGAAGGATTCAGTAGGGCCATTGCTCAGTGATAGAGCATCTGCTTGACATGCAGGAGGTATCAGCCTCTTCAGCTAAAAAAGGATCAGGTAATAGGTGACATTAAAGATCTCAGCCTGAGACCCTGGAGAGCCACTACCAGTCTGAGTAGTCAATACTGACCTTGATGGACCAATGGCCTGATTCAGTATTAGGAAACTTCATGAGTTCATGTGTCAGCATGTGGAAGCAACATCACAGGATGTGACATCACAAAATGATGTCACTTCCTTTCTCCTGGCTCCACCCCCAAAGTCCTCAGATATTTCCCAAGTTGGACTTGGCAGCCCTATTCATAGCCCGCCTCTCTCACTGGGACGGAAGGTGGATTGCAAGCACGACAGAACTATTGAGTCCCTCAGTAAAATGATTGCAACATAAGAAGAAGAAGAAGAAGAAGAAGAAGAGATTGGATTTATACTCTGCCCTTCACTACCCAAAGGAGGCCCAGAGCGGCTTACAAACCCCTTTCCCTTCCCCTCCCCACAACAGACACCCTGTGAGGTAGGTGGGGCTGAGAGCTCTGACAGAAACAGCTCTTTTTCAAGAACAGCTCTGACAGAACTAGGGCTTGCCCAAGATCATCCAGCAGCTGCAAGGGGAGGAGTGGGGAATCAAACTGGGTTCTCCCAGATTAGAGTCCGCACACTTACCCACGACACCAAACTGGCTCTCCTAACATCGGAATGATAACGTTTGAATCTAACAGCAAGGATTCCTTGTCAAACAAAGTTACTCAGTCATCCCACAAGTAAATTACCAGATTTGGTAACAAGGTTTGAGTTTGAGATGCCTAGTAAAACAGTGGGGCAGGTATTAGGGTTGTCAACAGGTCCATTAGAGATGCCGGTGGGGGTAGGGGGTGTTCCAGAAGCCAGAAATGTTTCCCCTGCCATGCTAAAGTCACCGGAAGTGACGTTGTGCCCTGTGCCTACATCACCCGGAAGTGATGTAGGCACACTGGGGGTGACACTCTGGTTCTTCGGCAAAACTCTATAGTAAAATTGCCCTCAAGCCACAGAGTTTTGCCCCCAAAAAAGAGCATCACCCCCGGCATGCCCACATCACTTCCAGGCAGCTGGCCAGTGGCAGACAGGAGCCCACAAAACCGGGCAATCCCCCGCCTCCAACTGGAGAATGGCAACCCTAACTCAGGGTTGGGGAAATTTCTGGAGATTTAGGGGTGGAACCTGGGGGAGGTGGGGTTTGGGGAGAAGAAGGACCCCTCCGTGGGGTATAATGCCATAGCATCCACCCTCCCCGTATGCTGATTATTTAGATTGGGTTTCACCGCTGTTTTCTCTTGCATTTAAAATTGCTGATCAGATGCCTGCATCCATCTCCTGCACCAAAGTGGGCTCACTCGCGCAATCCTCCTGGGGAATTTTCTCCAGGGGAACAAATCTCTAGTCTGGGCTGTGATCACACGGCAAGCTTATCCCGATTTGTTCCCACTATAGGTTTGATTGGGATTATTTTTGTTTGGGTTGGGATGGCCACACATCCTTCCCTGAACCACTTGCATTGCAGGACAAGGCTCCAGGCACTGTCCAAATAGCCACACTGCCGCCTGGGCAGCACGCCTTGTTGTTGTTTTTTTAAATGGCTTTGCACATGGGCATATACACACGGCCGAATCACCACTCCCACTGGGACTCACCGTACTCCCTTGTTCTTGCAGGTCCCCCCCCCCCCCCGTGAACAAAATTAACCAGCGACATGCAACTGAGCGCTGGAGTCTATATGTGCGCTTGCACATTTATACATTGAATTTATTCAGTGCAAGACTGCTCATGCGCACAATGATAGAAGCTTGGGGGGGGGGGACATCGTGAGAAGGATGTTCAGATGACCTAATCACAACCATTGTGAGAGATGGCTGTCCAGATAGGCGAAATCGCGGATTCAAAGCACAAGTACTTGATTTTCCCTGCGTCGGAAAACTCGCTAGGGAACTGGGAGGACTGCGCGAGTGAGCCCACTTTGGTGCGGGAGATGGATGCAGGCATCTGATCAGCAATTTTAAATGTAAGAGAGAACAGCGGTGAAACCCGATCAAAATGACCATGTGACCACAGCCCTGAAGACCAGTTGTAATCCCAGATCTCCAGGCCCCACTTGGAGGTTGGTAACCCTAGCTGGGATTGAAGAACTGTAAGGGGGGAAAACACATTATCCCTAACAGAGGTCAGCTTCCAAGATGATCCATTACATTGCAGCTCTACTTCCTCTACAGGAATGGCCTCCTGAACAATTCTGTTGTGCACATTTTGAGAAAGGGTAGAAGCGTGGTCGGCGATGGCCTGCCCAACTGCTCCCATTCATGAGCAAAAGCCTCTCTTCATAGTCCCATTTTCTGGTTTGGAGGGGACATTATAGTGTTAGAACCTGGCTTGGTTGGGAGGGTTGGGGATGGGGATGTGGGGGTGGGTGTCGTCATGAGTGTGATGACACCATTTCAGAGGGAATCCCAAAAGCTACAGCGGTAGCTCTAAGAATCGCCAGAAACTCTGTGGTAAAACCACTCTGTGGTAAAACCACAAAGCTTCAGGTAATTCCAAGAGCTACTGCTGTCACTTCCGGGTTTTTCTCGGAAGTGATGTCATCAGTCTGATGATGCCAGTGACATTTTTAATTCCTGTCCCCCCCACCCCAGTTTCTGCTTGGAGTGGCAGCAAGCAATGGGCACTAAGAGTGCTGGAATCCCCACCCCAATTGGGGGCTTAGCAGACCAGTTTTCATGGAGAGAGGAAAATAATAATGAGATGGCTCTCATCTGCTGAAACTTCCAATGACTTTTGTGTCACTTCCTGTTGGCAAACTTGTCTATAAAACGCAAGAGGGATTTGTGCCCCACCTTTTTGAGGAACTTCCTCCAAAACCCGGCCCGATGTTGTAAGGCACCGAGAGGTTTCCTTTCCAGCTGTCGTCCGGCGGGGCAGGCCCTCCCATCTCGCTGTTGGGAAAAGAGAACAGGACGGTCCCTTAGAACTCACCCAAATATTGTTGCATGAAAAACAAAGGTCCTTTTTGCCACTGGCCGGGAACATTCTGTCCTTTATTATTAACAAGGACTCCAAATTTATCAAAGGGTTTCCCAAAGAGCTGCTCTGGAAGAAGGGCTGCATGCACATAGGGAAACTGCTGGATTGGGCCCTTTTTCAACAAGGAAGACGGAAAGTTGTTTCTTTTAACTGGAATGCAGCCATGTGGGTGTAAACTTGGGGGGGGGGGGACAGCCAGTGTAGCTGTATTTTGATTAATTGAAGCGAAACAATCGCATTGAGAGTCCACAGACTGTTTGCAGGGATTATGAACTTCATGTTCCAAGTTTTTTTTTAAAAGCCTTACATCTGTCGGCGATCTTTGACCTTTTTGTTCTCGGAGTTAAACAGTGTTCCCACCCCCACCTTCCACTTCTCTGGCTGGACTCGAGATGACCACAAGACAAAGGGCCCGAAAAGCGTGTGCCAGCACAGTGTGTTCCTTCCCCCATCGTTTGCCCCCGTGATCCTTCTCTTATTACTCCTTGTTCTAAGACGAGGTGTGACAGAAGTGCTGTCTCAGTTTATTTTGAGCTGCGCGACCCCCTTAGGTTAGAATTCTTCTATGGGGAAGGGAGCAGTCAGAAAACAGCAGTGGGAAAAAATATGATTCCAGAAACTTTTAACAAATTAGATAAATATCTGATTATCCATGTAATAACTGCTACTAGAATTCTTTACGCAAAGTATTGGAAAGGAGAAGAAGTTCCCTCTAAGGAGGTAATAATATATAAACTAATGGAGACTGCAGAAATGGACAATAAAAGAGAGGAAATTTTTGAAAATAACTGGTTAAGGCTTTATAAATGGCTGGAAAAACATTTTTAAAAAATGAACTAACTTTAACAGTACGCTGTAAAATTGAGATAAGCCAATTTGGTGAATTAGATATTGATTCTAGTAGAAATGTTAATATAGACATGTATAAGTATGGACTCCGTAGCTGTTAGTAAGTTTTTATCTTTGTATGTTTTTTCTTGTTTCTTTCTTTTTCTTTTCCTTTGTGGAAATTTAATTTAAAAAAAAAGAAAAAAGAAAAGAAAACAGCAGTGGGAAGGAGATGACCATTAGGGGGCTCTGGTTAAGGATTTTAATCAATTTCTTTGGCCTGTCTATTTATATCCCCCCCCCTTTCTTCCCCAGAGAGATTCAAAGCACCTTACATCATTCTCCATGCCTCCATTTTATTTTCACAACAATCCCGTGAGGTAGATTAAACTGAGAGTGTGTGACTGGCCCCACTGGTGGACCTCCTGATCCATGCTCCCTCTAAGCTGTGGAGTCTTGTGAGCAAAAATTCACCTTTGTGAGCAACTGGCATTAAAGTTGTGAGCGGGCGATTTGGCTACTAAATAAATCAGTTTGCTCTGGAGCCATCCTTCCTGAGCGAAGACAAAAAAGTGTGAGCCTAAGCAACTGTGAGCTAGCTCACACTAACTCAGCTTAGAGGGAACACTGCTCCAGATGGCATCTGGTATTTTTGGCCACTGTGTGACAAAGTGTTGGACTGGATGGGCCATTGGCCTGATCAAACATTGGCTATTCTTATGTTCTTATGAGGTTCTGTGACAGTGGGGATTCAAACCCAGGTCTCCCAAATCCTCATCCCACTGTCTAACCACTACACCACTCTGACTCTCAATCGTAAGAGAAATATGATAGGCAGAGCTTAATGGCTGAGTGGAGATTTCAACCTGTGTCTTCTTCTAGAGCCTAACCACCAAACACGGGTAGCCTCCGGATTTCTTCCTAACTCTCAAGCTGCCCTTATGTGCAGTTTTACTCTTGTGGAACCTGGTAACTGGCTGATCCATAAACTGTTTTGTTTTCTGAGCAGCTATCCTTGTGTTTGAGCCAAGACAACTGTTCAGCCAGTCAGTGGCAGAGGTTTTGCCCTTAAAAGCACAAGACTCGAGCTCTGTTCATGCGATTTCCTCCGATTTCCTCCGCAGCTTCAACGATCCTCAAAAAACAGGATCACTGAAGCCCCGGGGCAGCGCCTTGTGGGAAATCGGTCACAGTGAGCACATGAATAAACATTGTACATTTGATTTTTTTTAAAGTATGGAAAATAACATTGTGTCCAATGCATGTACAGCTGAAGAAGCGATTGAAACTGTACATTCATTCATTAGATTCTTTGCACTAAAAAGTTATGGACTGATTTGGTTAGGTTAGGGATTTTTAGCTTTTTTAAATAAGAAATTTGCTTAAGGGGAAGTAGAGAATTCTTGTTTTTTTAAATATACGCAAGGAAAACTTTGTAATCAGAATTATATTTGTTGCAGAGAAAATCGGAAGTCTTTTACATATCTCTTCCCTTTCTTCCGTTTTTGTTTTTTAATTTTCTCTCTTTTTCTTCTCTTTCTCTCTATTTCTTTGTGTGTGTGTTTCGAGTTTTTTGTATGCTTCCTGTTTTTAATTCTTTAATAAAACTAAAATTTGAAACAAACAAACAAACAAAAAGAAACCATATGCTCTTTCCAGGTACCGGTCCCCTGTTTCATTCATAAAGCTGGTTGGTATTTTTCTTACAGATGTATGCAGGGCTCATTTCGTAGCAGGAGCTCCTTTGCATATCAGGCCACACACCCCTAATGTAGCCAATCCTCCAAGAGCTTACAGAGCTCTTCTTACAGGGGCTACTGTAAGCTCTTGGAGGATTGGCTACATCAGGGGTGTGTGGCCTAATATGCAGAGGATCTCCTGCTACAAAATGAGCCCTGAATATATGCACATACAAGATGTAACTTGTGAACAGCTCACGGTAACTTGGGAACAGCATTGCTGTAGATGGCAGAGATTTACAGAAGAAAAAAACCCACAGGATTCAAAGAAATGAGGAGAGTGATTGATGATCCATCTGAAAAGGAGCCCTGGTTAACTGCTCAGGTGCTGCTCACACCCCTGCATTGCTCTATGTGTTAAACAGCACTGCTTTAAAATATTACCGCAGAATCAGCTTGTTGTGTGTTAATATCGCGGTTGCCATGTGCTCTCGTAATGGCGACCGCCACGTGGACATTCGCACATGGCCTGAATCTACCTGAGCTTTGGCCAGGTAGAACAATAGCCGGTCGGATCCTATACGACCACCAATTATGTACCTAGGTTTCCCCCGGGAACCTATGAACTGTAACCACTATCCTAAGGTCCTATCAGGACATCTGGGTGAGGTCGGGGGTGTGCCTCCAACCAGAATAAAAGAGGGCTCTGAGCCCGGGGTTTGGCATGCTTCATCTCGACCCACAATAAACTACCATGCTGATTTCACTACAACCGGCCTCCCGGCTCCAGTACTTTTCACTGGCGACGAGGATGGGATCCCGATGAGCGACTCATCAGCCGAACTGAGCAGCGACGCACCGAGCAGTGATCCGCCGGCACAAGGCAACGCCGAGCTCCAGCGCTCTGAGGCACCGCCACAAACCCCAGAGGACATCGCTCACCACCCCGCTCCAGTAAATATGGCTGCCACTCCGGGAAATATACCCCTTTTGTTCCATCTTGACCCGAAATAAACTACCATGCTCATTTCACTACAACCGGCCTCCCGACTCCAGTACTTTTCACAGCTAAACCTATACATCACACCACCCTAACCTGGGTGGCCTAGGCTAGCCCCATCTTGTGAGATTTTGGAAGCTAAACAGGGTTGGCCCTGGTTAGTACTTGGATGGGAGACCACCAAGGAAGTCCAGATCTGCTTTGCAGAGAAAGGCAATGGCAAACCACCTCTGAACATTTCGTTATCTTGAAAACCCTACAGGGTGGCCAGAACTGGGCTGCAACTTGAGGGCACTTTCCACCAATCATACCACGTACTTCAGCAACTTCTCTGCATCATGGTAACCAATAGGATGGACAGGGATGTTTGGGAGGCCTGTTGCTTCAGCTTCATCAAAGCGGTAGGCGTACTCTGGAACGAGAAAGCCATCATTATCGTTGTTGCTGTTATCCCAATTTCCACGTCCTGTATAATAGTCAAGTGACAATCAACATACAAAGCCTTCTAGTGTTCTGTATAAAAACCACCTGACAATGTCAGTCACTTTGTTTTTGGCAAAAGTTGGTTCTAACATCTATCGATCCAATCCAGAACATGCCCCCCGCCCCCACCACCAATCCAGCTCAAAAAAATCTGCAAGCGACAGGTCTTTGTTTGCTTGCTTGCTTGTTTGCAAACCTGGGCGGACACTCCGGTTTAAAGAAAAATCCTAAGAAAAGGAAAAGATGGAGGGATTAACTCCCCTCCCACCCCAATCGGCTGAAGCTGTCTCTATCACAGTGCAAACAAGAAAACAAAAGATCCAGCAGCATTTTTGAGTGCTTCCTAGCAACCTGATTAAGCATTAAATACGTGGCTATAAGAATGGAGGGGGGGCGGATAAGCAAAAAGTCAGCAATAGGAGAAGGAGAGAAATGGGTCAATTGAGGGTGGTGGTAGCATTTTCTGTATCATAGAACTTTCCATTTCCCAGGCTTTTCTCGTAAAAATCTCCATTCAGACATGAAGCTAGCTGAACAACCCTGGTCCAGTCGCTATTTTAGAAGAGGAAGAAGAGATTGGATTTATACCCTGCCCTTCACTACCCAAAGGAGTCAAGGAGCAGCTTATAGTCTCCTTTCCCTTCCCCTTCCCACAACAGACACCCTGTGAGGTAGGTGGGGCTGAGAGAGCTCTTTCGAGGACTGCTCCTGAGAGAGCAGCTCTGAAAGAACTTGTGAATGATCCACGGTCACACATCAGTAGCTGCCTATGGAGGAGTGGGGACTCAAACCCGGTTCTCCCAGATTAGAGTTCGTGCTCTTAACCACTATACCAAACTGGCTCTCTTTTAGTCTAACCCACCTCAGAGGGTTGTTGTGAAGATAAAAACAGGGAGGAAATTATGTGTGTATGTATGTATGTATATTTGTATTTATTTATTTACTTTATTTATAGTTCGCCTTTCTCACTGGGACTAACGTATTGTATGCCCCCCTGCGAGCTTTGAGGAGGGGTGGAATAAACAAATACAGTAGCGAGCGAGATTCACCTTTGGCTGGATATCCTGGGGTCAGGGGATCCCCTGCCCCATTCAGATTCAGAACGTTTCCACGCTGGACTCCTCCTTCCGGAAGGTTCCAGCCATCTGGGTAAGGATTTACTCCAGGGGCGCAGGAATCTGCGGGGTCGGAGTATAAAATAACACCTTTGGCTCCAGCGATCTTCGCATTCTTCACCTAGGAAAGAAGTTATTCTTATTTGCTCAGCACATCTTTACTTTACCCTCCCCTCCAAGATTTTCAGGGTGGCATATGTTGTTTTGTAGTACTCTTCCTTTTTTATTCTCACATCTACCCTATGAGGTAGGTTATGCTGCAAAAGAGTGGGTAACCAAAGACTCTGCGTCAGATAGGGGATTTGAAGCAAGGCCTTCTAAATCTTAGTCTGACACACTAACCACTGTACCACAGCAGGATAAACTTGGGTGTTACATCTGTGCTGGTCTTATGTGCAAACTGGGGATACTGCCTCTATCTGGCACAGCGTGGTAGTTGCTGGGGATAATCAAGCCTACGTCTGCGGCCTTACAAAGAAGTCTGGATTTGAACTGATGACATTTCACCATATTAGTTGCAGACACTAAGGATGGCCTAACAGAAAGGCTTTTTGTAAGCGCAAGCTGTAAGGTACAGCAAAACGAGCCCCAATCATTCAGCAAAACTAGCTGCTTCAGAAAGAGATGGTTGTTTTCCGGAGACAAAAACTGTCATCTGATCACTTTCTTTCGCCATGGGTTGCCCGCACCCTTTTTTTTTTTTTTTTTTGTGAACAGGGCCTCAGGAAGGGATTGCTCCCACAACAAATACCTTCACACAGCCAGTGTGATGTAAGTGGCCGGCGTGTCAGGCTAGGATCTGGGAAAGCCAGGTTCAGATCCCCCCTCTGCCATGGAAACTGGCTGGGTGACCACAGCCAATCACACTCTACCTCACAGGGTCATTGTAGGGATAAAATGGAGGACAGGAGATGTATGTAAGCCGTTTTGAGTCCCCAATGGGAAGAATGGTGGGCTATAACTGAAAGAAAGAAAATATTTTCCCCCTTCCAAAACTGAGAATAAAGGGGGGGGGCAGATTCAATGGGAAAAACCTTGCCAGGGTAAGGAAGAATTGAATCCCCTCTCCTTCTGTGCTCCGGGTCTGAATCGGGACTGTACATGTATGACAGACCCCTGGCACTTCCCCACTATCAGGCAGGTTTTCCTGCCAAAAAGAATTTGTTCCCATCCATGTAGGAGCAGCCCCAAGTAGCATGGATTTAGTTATTGTTTAAAAAGTATGTCTGTCCCACCCCATCACAAAGATCTAATTTATCTTTTAGTCCAGCCTAGGAACTCTACGGGATGGTTGTTTTTTCCCTCTCACATGGCACTTGAGATTTCATTTAACAGGCAGGGATTGAATATGTGTAGTCAGGGGTTGGAAATGCTGAGGTAAAAATTGTTGTCAATACAGATTATACTTCTTTTAACAATCAAATTGTGCAGTTGAAACTTATTTTCATATTTTAACAGTGAGAGGCATTTGAGTATTTTAGTTACAGGTACAATGTTTCTTCATATAGTTTCCTATAATTCTTCAGGTTTCCTGGAGACAGTCTCTCTATCTGTATACCTAAACTCTCCCCCTTTTGGAAACCAATATCCCAAGATGTCTAAATCTGATTCCCTTCACAGCAGACCAGGGGTCTCCTCAGAGCAAAACCTCCTGTGTAACTGGGCCAGAATTATTATTATTCTCCTCAGAAGATATAACCCTTTCCATGCTGGAGAGATAAAACGCTACCAGACCTATCGCTCTGGCACAAAAAGTTATGGGGTTTTTATATCATGGCCAAAATCACTGACAACTTATCGTACCTTACCTCCCAAACATCTTCATCTAACTTTGTGGCGATTTGCTTCCCTGTTATGGAATATCTGACAAAAGAAGCTGATATTCGTGATGTAATTTACACTAAAAGGTCAAGGTTTCCCTTGCTCAAAAGCCAGTCGAATCTGACTCTAGGGGAGACACTAGTCTGTGGTAATTTTGGAAGATCTTTCTGTACTTTTAATATCCAGATTAAAACAAAGAAAAGGAAAACAGGGCAAATATGGTTTACTGATTACTTACTGTATGTATCCAGATTAGCCTTGATGTATTTTGGTTAATTTATTGATTATTGATGTATCTTTGTTACTATACTATACTGCACTGTCTCATATTATGCCTAATATGAGAAAATGCAGTAAACTATTAATTAAAAAGAAGATATAACCCTTTTCTTTTGCCCTGAATGGGAGTTTCAGCATACTACCCATTTCCCTCACCAAAATTTCAATCCCAGCTCTGGTGTCTGTGTAGAAGGGACTTCAATTTAGGCTGACTCTTAAACGTTCAGTCTGATATTGAAGTCTTCCTCAGAACTGACAGAAAACAGTTATGGCAAGGAGTCATTTCCCTTCACTCCAAAGGCGAACCTGTCTGACTGACCCTGTCAGTCTCACTGACTCCAACCAACACTGTCAGAAGACAACTGACTGACTGACTTCCCAAAGACCAACTGCCCAAAAGACTCCACAGGAGCAGCCTGTCACTCAATCTCTCCATTCCAGTGAAGAGTTAACCTCCCCAGCTGTCTGAAATTGCTGCACTAGGAAACCTGCTGTTAAGGGCAGTTGAACACAACATAGTTTCTATTTCCTGTCTAAAATGGTGTTGGGGTCCATTCGTGGATTTCCTGGCGCTGGGCCTACTTTGGCTGCCATTCATCTGGGGAAGCAGGAAGAAACACCTCTGAGTTTGTATGCTTTTTTGAGCAATGTTCTGCGAAGCAAAATGGTAACTTACTGGTGGAAGCCCTTGAGAAAGGTGACGATCAGCTGGCACTGGAGGATAGATGCCAACCATAAAAGATGAAGGTTGAATGGGCTGTCCATTCCACTAGCATTCAACACCATCCTTTTACTCAAAAGAAGTGGAGGAAAGCACCACTACTGCTCATGGAAAGGGTCTGTGGGATTCAATCTGATGTGTAACTTCATGTTGCTATACCCAGTTCCCCTGTTCCCCCTTCCCTTAATTGGCTGCCACTTTGGAGAGCAGGGAAAATCCCGGTGTGATAGTTTGCGATACAGAGCTTTCTTCTACTGTACAGACAGAGGTGTGATGGAGCTGGGGAGGAGGGATTTGCTGAGGCAGCCAGGAACATATCTTGTGGCAGTCAGGAATGTATGTTCTGGGGAGACAGAGATGTGCTGTGACTGCACAGAATGTCCAGTGTGGGCCTGTGTTTATTTGCATGCTAAAAAAAGAAAGCTGCATGCCCCTTGCATACATTCCTGGATGCCACAAGATACATTCCTGGCTGCCACTGCAAATCCCTCCTCCCCAAATCCAAGGAATGTTAAAATGTATGTGTTGGAAGTTCCAGACTGCGTGGCAAGAGAGACTAGAGAGGCACACTGACCTTCCTTCCTGTATCTACTCTTCTGCCACTGTCCTCTTTGAAATGCAGATTGTGTTCTCAGGGATCAGCTTCCCTTTTCCTCTTTCTCTCTCTCTCCCTGGATGAAGACATGCTCTTCTCTTGGCACCATGAGGCAGATGGGCCTCTCGCCATCTCCTTCCTTCCTTCCTTCCTTCCTCCCTCCCTTTTCTTATCAGATTTATACCCCGCCCTCCCAGCCAAGGCCAGCTCAGGTTAGTTAGCAAGTTAGTAATCTTTCATATTTCTGCTCTTTCCTCTCGAAAGTGTACTTCTCAAATAAAGAGAGAACTTGCAGTGTGGCTCTGTGTAGCTTTGTAAGCTGAGTAACCTGGTAAAGCGCTGCTGCTGCATTTATAGCGTTATTTAAGCACTCTGCTAACTAATGGTGACTGGGCTCACCACACCAGTTAACCTCAAAAGTATGAAGTGGGGACTCCATATTGCTGCATATCTGTCTTGTTCTGTTTTCAGATTCATGCTCCAGAGTGCTGCTGCAAATTTATCCTCACCCAATCCATGGCAACTTTAAGTGTGTGAAATGGGATATAAGATGGCTACTACCACCAATCTGTGGCTTCCTTTCATCTTATTGTCAAACTACATGGGGCCTTGATGCTCCACAACTGGAACTTCAGATAAGTTGTCCTGGCCCTAAAAAAAAGCAGCCTCAATTTGAATCAAAGCTGTGGTGATGAGGAAGAGGAGGAATACCTCATTCCACTGCTCCTCTGTTCCCTAATACGGGGGGGGGGGGGCATCATCTTTAAGGCCTTGTAAAAGAAAAAGACAGGCATAATATGGGTGACTGTCTTTTTCCCCTACCACAGTCCTCATAATTGGCATTTCTAATCAGGAAAACAGCCCTGGGGAGGAAAATTACCCCCCTTCTCCACACTGAAGCCTCACTCCAAATCTCCCCCCCCCCCCCACACACACACAACTATTTCTTATTGTTTAAAGACACATCAAGGGTTCTAGACAGAACTGCAGAATGATTTATAGTTTGGTCCTTAAACAGGACTCAGACTTCTACGGCTTCTTTTCATATATGTAGAGAGTACTGTTCAATCATTCTGAAACTAGATGCTACCATTACCTTGTTTCCTCGGAAGATTTTCCCGTGTCGGGCAATGACAATTTTCCCCGAACAATTAATTCCCATCTCTCGCTCTAATTTGAAGAAGTCCTCTATACGGCCGTAGTTCACGTACACGAGATCTCCCTGGAGCGCAGAGAGGCACAGGTTTCAAAGCAAGCCAACATGGGGGAAAGCAAACATCCTGTAGTTTTATGATACGACTGACCTAGGATCATGGGATAGGGCTGTCAGCTCCAGGTTGGAAAATACCTGGTGATTTGGGGGATTGAGCCTAAGAAGGGTAAGAATTGTGGAAGAAAGGGACCTCAGTAGGGTATAATGCCATAGCGTCCACTTTCCCAAGCGGCCATTTTCTCTAAGTGATCTGTGCTTCCTGGAGATTGGTAGTATTCCCAGGAGATCTTCAGCCACCACTGAAGGGGACATCAGGGAGACAGCCTATAAGAAAAGCTTTGCAGGATTAGACTAGTGGCCCTATCTAGTCCAGCTTCCCATCTCACACAGTAGCCAACCAGTTACACTGGAGAGCCAACAGCAGGGCATAGAGGTCAAGGCCTTCCCCCGATGATGTCTACCAGCAACGAGATTCAAAGATTTATTTGTTTCTGAATGTGGGGGTTCCCTTTAGTCACCCTGGCTTGCAGTAGAGCTTTTGCAGCTGACATGGTGAAGGAGACGGAGAGAAAGATGAACACTTTTCCCTAGATCCACCCGGGGCCAATTCCATTCTACAGCATATGCATTAACCAAACAGACTCCATACATAAAATGGCAGTTCTGTGTGGGGGAAAGGATCTCTAACGGAGAACTGATACCTCGCCCAAGTACAATTCCCAGGATTCTTTAGGGAAAGCCATGATAACTGCAGCAGTATATTAAAACCACTCTCAGTGTCCACCACAGATATTCTTGGGTTTCAGGAAGCGTCTCTTAGGTTTCGGATCAGCCTGTCATTTTACAAGAAAATCTGACCCATCACTAACATAATCCCAGGTTGACGTAACCTGCAGCTGACTTACAGGTCTGTGGAAAGCACCTGGAATCTCTCACATTTTATCCCTCCCTTCTTCCAAGTACCTCAGGGTGCCTCCCGCCCCCATTCTCACAACAACAGGATGAGGAAATTCAAGTGCAGAGAAAGTGTTCTGGCCAAGGTCAAACAAACTTGACAGCTGAGGAGGGATTTGGTTTCTCTCGTCCTAGTCCAAAACTAACCACTGACTGCATTAAGAAGAGAGGAGAGGAAGAGATTGGACTTATACCTCAGCCTTCACTACCCAAAGGAGTCTCACAGCGGCTTACAATCTCCTTTCCCTTCCCCTCCCCACAACAGACACCCCGTGAGCAGTGTGCCCTCTAGTATGAATCCTCCAGCTCACACATTTTTGTCTTAATTCAGGAAGGATGGCTCCAGAGCAAACTAATTTATGCAGTAGCCAAATCACTCATTCACAATTGTAATGCCAGTAGCTCACAAAGTAGAATTTTTTACTCACAAGACCCTATAGCTTAGAGGGAGCGTTGCCTGTGAGGTAGGTGGGGCTGAGAGAGCCCTGACAGAAATGCCCTTGAGAGAACAGCTCTGAGAGAACTTGTCACTGACCCAAGGCCACACCAGCAGCTGCATATGGAGGAGTGGGGAATCAAACCCGGTTCTCCCAGATTAGAGTCCACGCTCCTAATCACTACACTAAACTGGTATCACATGCTGGGTCTAGGAAATGAGAAATCTTAAATCTTGGAATCTGTTTTGAGTAAGCTATCCATAAACTTCATGGAAATGGACTTGCCTACTTCCCTGTCCTTCTGTAGCCCACTGAACCCCTTGAAGCTCAGTGATCAACCCAGGCCAGAGATCCCCAACATGGGGTCTATGGGTGCCATGGCTGCACCCTCCGACACCTTTCCTGGCTTCAGCCAAGTGGTTTTAGAAAGTGGGTGGGACCAAGATGGGCTTTTGCTTAGCAAGGCTTCTGACTGGCCATTGGAGATTTGGCTGGCTGTGCAGATTCGTTACAACATTACTTTGACAGCAGCTGCCACCAGTTCACAAAGATCTTCACTGTGTGACTGAAGGTAAGCTGTGGCAGCCATTTTGTGGCAGGCTCTGCCTTCTGTGGCAGCCATTTTCTGTTCTCACCATTTTGTGTCAGAATTCCAAAGGCACCCACAGGCTCAAAAAAGGTTGGCAACCCCTGGGGTAAGCATGAGAACCGGATACCTGCGACCAGCTCTCTCGACATTCCACAAACTAAACAAAACTGAATTGTTCAGGAGGGCATTTTTACGCAGGTTTTAGGGCTCTATGATAACCAAATGTTTCAAAAAGATATTTTAATAAAGGGAAAGGGACTGTGGACTATATCACTGTGTATAGTATGTACTAGCTGTCGCTGTATGTACGATCCTGCTGTGAAATTTCTGTGTCACTGAACATGTCATGTTCATATTTAGGGGGTTTTTTCCCTCCAAATTTCTGCAATTCTAATCCTACCGCACTGCTTACTGGATAGCCGATGCTGTTGACTGCATTTACTTGCACTGTGTAATCGCCTTGTGTTTCAGTCAGAAAGGCAGACGGCAAATCATGTAAATAAATAAATACACCTCAAGAACTGTTTCAGTGTTACCTCAGGCGAACAGATATGGTTAACCTTTAGTGCCTACAGATCAAAGGGCAAATGCTATTCCTTTTATCACTTAAGGAGCAAAAGGGTTGGGTAACTTGGAAAAGCTGACCTGTGTGACTGTGTTACATCACGAGGGAAATAAACCTGTAAGGAATTGCTGATTGCAGCTTGATAGTCATTCGTTCACCTTCACGTAGCTGACGAAGTGGACTCCGGTTCATAAAAGCTCATACCCCCATCAATGTGTTAGTTATGGAGTTGCCACAACACTCTTTCATTCTGACACCCGTTAATCCTTTCCTAGGCCACGAACAGGCTCCCTTCCACCCCAGATTGTATATTCTGACTAACAATAACCCCTTGCTGTAGCACAGTGATGGTAACTGGGTTTATATTAACACATGGAATTCACTGCCACAGGAGGTGGTGGCGGCTACAAGTATGGACGGCTTCAAGAGGGAATTGGATAAACATCTGGAGCAGAGGTCCATCAGTGGTTATTAGCCACAAGGTATAGATAGGAACTCTCAGTCTGGGGCAAGTGATGCTCTGTATTCTTGATGCTTGATGGGGGGGCAACAGTGGGAGGGCTTCTAGTGTCCCAGCCCCACTGGTGGACCTCCTGAGGGCACCTGGTGTTTTTGGCCACTGTGTGACAGAGTGTTGGACTGGATGGGCCACTGGCCTGATCCAACATTGGCTTCTCTTATGTTCTTATATAAAGATATACAGGGAGAGCAGTTAGGAAGCAAGCAAGAATTCCTGTCTGGCCACACTGGTCTCTCAGTCTGCAGTAGTCCCACAAAAGCAACAGCATACCCTTCCTTTCCAAAAGGCTCTATTTTGTTCTCTGACCCAACTCCAAAAGGTAAGCGTTTCTTTCAGCTCCTCTGTGTATGTCTCTTAAATGTCGTCAAGTTGCTTATGACTTATGACAACCCTGTGAGTTAGTGACCTCCAAAAAATGTCCTATCCTTCTCAGCCTGGCTCAGGTCTTGCAGACAGAAGGATGTGGCTTCCTTGACTGAGGGTGCGATCACACGGACGTTTATTGCGGGCCTCGCGGCTGTTCCCCATCGCAATTAAAGGGGCTGACTAGACGGGCCGCATCTGTCTCCCGTCTCGAAGCCGCCCCCCCCCCCCCCCCCGCACTCGAGCCCGCTTTTCCAACCACCAGGAAAAACAAGTACCTATCGCGCTTGAAAGAGCAGCGCGGGAGAACCCGGGTTTAAATGCCCGTGTGATCGCACCCTGAGTCAATCCATCTTACGTTGGGTCTTCCTCTTTTCCTGATGCCTTCAACTTTTCCTAGCATTACTGTCTTTTCCAGTGACTCTTGCTTTCTCTTAATGTGACCAAAGTATGATAACCTCAGTTTAGTCATTTTAGCTTCTAGGGAAAGTTCACGCTTGGTTATGGAGGCTAAGTCTATCAATGGCTACTAGCCATGGTGACTGAGGGGAACGTCCACATTCAGAGGCACGAGGCCTCTGAATTCCAGAGCCAGGAGGCAACATCTGGGGAAGGCCTCGGCCTCTATGCCCTGTTGTTGGCCCTCCAGAGGAACTGGTCGGCCACTGTGTGAGACATGATGCTGGACTAGATGGACCACTGGTCTGATCCAGCAGGGCTCTTCTTATGTTCTTATGAAGGCCTCGGCCTCTATGCCCTGTTGTTGGCCCTCCAGAGGAACTGGTCGGCCACTGTGTGAGACATGATGCTGGACTAGATGGACCACTGGGCTGATCCAGCAGGGCTCTTCTTATGTTCTTATGAAGGCCTCGGCCTCTATGCCCTGTTGTTGGACCTCCAGAGGAACTGGTTGGCCACTGTGTGAGACATGATGCTGGACTAGATGGACCACTGGGCTGATCCAGCAGGGCTCTTTTTATGTTCTTATGATTTGATTTAGAACTCACATATTTGTCTTTTTAGTGATCCACGGTATCTGTAAAAGTCTCCTCCAACACCACATTTCAAATGCATCTCTCTTCCTGTCAGCTTTCTTCCTTGCCATACATAGTAATGAGGAATACTATTGTATGACACATCTTTACAGTAAAGAATCTTTTCTAGCTCCTTCACGGCTGCCCTTCCCAGTGTCTCTTTCTGATTTCTTCGTTGCAGTTTCTTTTTTGGTTGATGGTGGAGCCAAGGAACAGAAAATCTTGAAAAATTTAAATTTCTTCATCCTCAGCCTTAAAGTTGTTTGATTCCCCAGTAGCCATTGCTTTTCTCTTCATGACGTTCAGCTGTTCTTCTTCTTCAGCACTTTCTGCTTTAGACCTCCATCAGGAGTCACTGCAACTCTCCACTATCTTTGGCCAGTATTTTAGTACCTACTTATGTCAGTTTGGTGTAGTGGTTAAGTGCGCGGACTCTAATCTGGGAGAACTGGGTTTGATTCCTCACTCCTCCACTTGCACCTGCTGGATGACCTTGGGCAAGCCATAGTTCTGGCACAGCTGTTCTTGAAAAAGAGCAGTTTCTGTCAGAGCTCTCTCAGCCCCACCTACCTCACAGGGTGTCTGTTGTGGGGAGTGGAAGGGAAAGGAGTTTGTAAGCTGCTCTGACACTCCCTTGGGTAGTGAAAGGTGGGGTATAAATCTAATCTCTTCTTCTCTTCTTCTTCATATCCACATATGTGAGGATATTGTGCTATCATTCACAACTGGCTTTTCCTGTGGAGACAAGACAATCCAGTGTGAATGATTGCTCTGAGACAACAGCAATGTAATATCCAGTAACGTGTGGATGCCACCTTAGGAAAGTTAAAAGGTAAAGGTTTCCCTTGCTCGAAAGCCAGTCGAATACGACTCTAGGGATGTGGTGCTCATCTCCGCTTCCAAGCCAAAGAGCCAGTGCTGTCCGAAGACGTTTCTGTGGTCATGTGGCCGGCATGACTAGATGCCGAGGCACACGGAATGCTGTTACCTTCCCACTGAAGCGGTACCTATTTCTCTACCTGGAATTTCTTGCTTTCAAACTGCTAGGTTGGCAGGAACTGGGACCGTAGGGAAGGTGCAACACAAATTCAGCGGCTTGGAGTAGCCATTGCTTGCCAAACGCCTTTAGTCACAACCCTGTGGTCTGCCCTCAGACTCCAGGGAGTGTGTTATTTTTGACTAACTGGGGAAAAGAGTTCCCGTACTCCTTACCTCAGGCGTGCCCTGGGCTGAGAAGGCACTGTAGGGCGGAACAACATTTCCAATGTCTTCGTACCCCGGAGGAGGAGGCTCAGTTAATGATGTGTTGAAAATCTGCTTTGCAAAGAGGGAGTGAAAGGAAACGAGATATTAAAAGAAGAATCAGATTTGGACCCATTCCCTGCCTTGCCGTGGACAGCAACTGAGGAAATAACATGAACTGAAGAGTTGATCCTCGATCCGCCCATTGTCCACCCACTACAAATTTCTGCAGCTCGGTTGTGCATTGGGACATCCAGACATGGGTTTCCAATAACGTGTATAATCTGGCCTTGAGAGGAACAAGCAAGATTGCCGGGTTGATTCTCAGCTTCTAGTCCTCATGTTCTCCCACCTTAAGTTTACATGGGATGAGAAGTCCTCAAGTAGCCTTCTCGTACATGAAGATTAGCCCTTCAGAGTTTTCAGGGCTTGCCAAGAAGAGGTTTTTATATTTCACTTTTCTCTACCTTAAGGAACCTCAAAGGGGCTTACAATCGCTTTTCCCTTCCTCTCCCCACAACAAGCACCTTGTAAGGCAGGTGGGGCTGAGAGAGTTCTGAAAGAACTGGGACTGGCCCAAGGTCGCCCAGCAGGCCTCGTGTCTCAAAGTGGCTTACAATCACCTTTCCCTTCCTCTCCCCACAACAGGCACCTTGTGAGGCAGGTGGGGCTGAGAGAGTTCTGAGAGAACCGTGACTGGCCCAAGGTCACCCAGCAGGCCTCATGTATCTCAACGCGCCCTACAACTGCCTTCCCCTCCTCTCCCCACAATAGGCATCTTGTGAGTTAGCTGGAGCTGAGAGGGTTGTGAGAGAACCGTGACTGGCCCAAGGTCACCCAGCTGGTTTCATGTGGACGAGTGAGAATCAAACCCGGTCCTCCAGATTAGAGTCCACCGCTCTAACCACTACACCACACTGGCTCTCATTTGTGTGACATTAGTTCACAGTGAACTTAAATGCTGGCAACAAAGAAATACCTTCTCTCATTTACCTCATGCCCTTGTTCGTCAACGATTGAGATGTAGTTTGGATTCGTTTCATTTGGGTAGGACAGCAGAACCTCGTAGGGGGCCAGGTGAACTGAATCCAGGCCAAATTCCTTCCATTGGGCTTGGATTTGTTCGGCGAGGCGCAGGTTCTCTTCCGTACCTGCCAAGTGAGGACGCCGTGTGAAATTGCTAGAAAATAGAAAGGGACATTTATTTCGAAGCAGGAAATTGAATTTGTGTTTTTTTTGTGGTGCTCCTGACGAAAGACTACCTGTAACATTCATACTGCATTCCACACACAAAAATATCATCCCTCACTGAGAAGAACAGAAATGACGGAGACGCTTCCCTGTCGAGAGAGTTTCCCTACAGCCTTCTATTTTCCTCTGAAGAAGAAGAAGAGAGTCTCAGAGCGGCTTACAAACTCCTTTCCCTTCCCCTCCCCACAACAGACATTATGTGAGGTAGGTGGGGCTGAGAGAGCTCTGAGACAACTGTCCTTGAGAGAACAGCTGGTACAGAGCTATGGCTTGCCCAAGGTCATCCAGCCAGGTGCAAGTGGAGGAGTGGGGAATCAAACCCGGTTCTTCCAGATGAGAGTCCGCGCACTTAACCACTACACCAAACTGGCTCTTTGCAGGAGAAGCTGAAGGAAAGGGTCGTATGGACTCAGCTCTGGGAAAGGAGAGAGAGTTTTTGAGAAGGTGGAAAGAGTCCTGGTGAAACTGTCAAAGGAAAAGGACCTCAGAGACCAGTTCTGCAAGAGCATAAAAGAACTACAGGCAGCCTATAGACCTCAAGTCTAGACATAAGGTTGCCAGCTCTGGGTTGGGAAATATCTAGAAATTTTGGGGATAGAGCCTGGGGATGGTGAAGTTTGGGGAGGGGAGGGGCCTCAGCAGGGTACAATGCCAATTGAGTCCACCCTTCAAAGCAGCCATTTTCTCCAGAGGAACTGATCTTGGTCATCTGGAGGTCAACTGGAATAGCAGGAGATCTCCAAGTGCTACTTGGAGGTTGGCAACCATATCTAGGCAGGATAGCTGGATTGTGTTGATCTATGGTTATTTCATTGTCCTTATGCTCTTATGTTTGATTTGGGAAATAGGTGTTCCCCTGCATCAACATATATGGAACGGAGTGAGCTGAGAAAGGAGACAGGGGAAATAACTCACGGATACAGGGGACGATAGATCTGAAGAGAACAGCTACAGGAAGTAACGCAGAAGAGCAGGAGAGAGAAAGAGAGAGAGAGTTCAGGAGACAGAAGACTTGTTTAATAAAGACTTTTCCTTATTACTCCTGCCTGACTCTCAGTTAATACCTACCCCCCACGAAACACGCCCTCCCATTCGAATTATCAGTGTAGGGCTTGTTTTTGTGACTTGTTTAGCAAAGGTCTAATTTTGGTTATTTCACCATCCACCTACAAACTGGACTTTTGGATGGTGGCTGTTCAGTGGAGACAGCTAGACTTAAGACTTCCACTGGTGTACGACTGTCAACCTCCAGGTGGGACCTGGAATTGAAGAATAGGAGGAGGAGGAGGAGGAGATTGGATTTATACCCTGCCCTTCACTACCCAGAGGAGTCTCAGAGCGGCTTACAATCTCCTTTCCCTTCCCCTCCCAACAGACACCCTGTGAGGTAGGTGGGGCTGAGGGAGCTCTTTCGAGGACTGCTGTTGAGAGAAGAGCTCTGAAGCAACTTGTAACTGACCCAAGGTCACGCCAGCAGCTGCATGTGGAGGAGCGGGGAATCAAACCTGGTTTTCCCAGATTAGAGTCCATGCTCCTAACATCAAACTGGGTCTCCAACTACAAGTGATCTCCAGACTGTAGAAATCAGTTTCCCTGGAGAACGCGACATGCTCTATGGCACCATACTCCTGCAGCGCTCCTTCCCCAAATTCTGCCCTCCCCAAACCTCCAGGAATTTCCCAAGGCAAAGTCGGCAACATCTAACATGGCGGCAGTAGTGAAGAGCTTCACCCAAGGGAAAGAGCAGGGCAGGGACTTGGCGGGAGAAAGCTGCCAAGCCTTCTCAATCACACGGCAGGATGGAGAACGCATCATGACAGCCGTACAAATGGATAGGGTTACATAATAATACTTCCTCCTTTGCTGTATACTAAAGGTTCCTTGGCCATCGGTTTAATTGGTTGATCGTATGTCTCCTGGTATTTTAATCTTCCCTTCCTACTGCTCTGAGTAACTTCAGGGAGACCTGCTCTGTTGATATCCCTGAGGATAAAAAACCTGAACCCAGAGATAAATGTTCTAGAACTAAAGAGTGTGTGCCAATAGGATTAAGTTATTTGGGCCCTCTTTGCTGGAAGAAAAAGGTCTCCCAAACTGGCAGCCATTGTCTGAGGTCATGGGGGTGTGTGTCAGATGTCGCACAACGAAGCTACAAAAATATTGTTGTGAGTTGTTTTAATGTCAGCACTGGGTTGGGTTAGAACATAAGAGAAGCCAGTGTTGGATCAGGCCAATGGCCCATCCAGTCCAACACTCTGTATCGCACAGTGGCCAAAACCCAGGGGCCATCAGGAGGTCCACCAGCGGGGCCAGAACTCCAGAGCCCCTCCCACCAGTGTCCCCTCTAAGCTGAGTTGGTGTGAGCTAGCTCACAGTTTTCTAGCCTCCAGCTCACACATTTTTCTCTTAGCTCAGAAACGATGGCTCCAGAGCAAACTCATTTATGCAGCAGCCCAATCACTCGCTCACAACTTAAATCCCAGTAGCTCACAAAGTAGAATTTTTGCTTACAGGACTCCACAGCTTAGACGGAGCATTGCCTCCCACTCTTGCCCCCCCCAAGCACCAAGAAGACAGAGCAGCACTGCCCCAGACAGAGTGGTCCCTCTAGATCTTGGACGGACTGAATGGTATTACACTGAAGCATTCGCAATCCCAGTTGCGATCGTACTTAGAAATGTTGTGTTGGATCCTACCAGCTTTTCCGCTAATAAAAGAAAGGGAGGGGGTCTTTTTTCTTCCTGTGGCTATGCTGAGGATCAGGGATCCCCCATAGACAAAAGCTATACAGGACAAGGTGGGGGGGGGGTTGCACTAAGGGGGGAATTGGGCAAGAGCAACTGGAATAACTGGTAGGATCTAACCCATCAGCTCTTAGCGACTTTGACCTATTACTAAATGGGAAGGGGACAGGATCTTGGTGTCATGCCTTTGGCAGGCGGACCGCCACACTGTTCCCAATGAGCATTTCCTACGGTTCTTAAAAGGGAAAGCAGCTAGGGCAGGGAAGCAGGAGGGGAAGGTCTTCGCTTACTACAAAAATCGCTGGATGTTCTCCGCTTTCATGTCCATCAGAAACGTTTTCTTCATCTTCTCGTCGGAACCCGTCGCTGGCAATGGATCCATGGGCTTACTCACCCAGCCTGCAAGACAGGGGTCATTTGTAGAAAAAGAGGGGCAGGAGCTCACCAGCATAACTCATTAGCATAACTTGTTTGCATATGCCGCACCCCCTGACATCACCGGAAGTGTGTCCGAAGGCAACACCCACTGCTCAGGCTCCACCCCAAAAATCTCCAGGTATCTCCCAACTCAGAGCTGGCGAGCCAGCTTTGCACTTTGACTAAAGACACTTTAGGTTTCCTTTGCTCTTGCAGGGAAGCTACCCTAAAAGACGCATGGAAATACAGATCAAGTTAGTATGCTTTTGCTTTTTCCCACAGCGCATCACCGTATGTGCCCGCTCCTGGGCTTGTTACTCCTGGAAAGGCGTTCCTGCGTGTTCCTGCTCGGAATGACCCCTGCTGCAAGAGGTGCCAAAACATTCCATGAGAACCACACACCCATCTGTTTCTGGACCTGGTCCCTACAGGGGGGTAACTTCTATACATTCTGAGCCCCCGACTGTGCACTAGTATGCCAGAAGAAATCCATCCATTAAAAAATAATCTCCTGTTCTCCCAAAGTACTCATCTACAGACAAGGTCACGGTCGGACCTAACACTGTACTGTTAACTTGGCACTTATAAAAATATCCGAATAGTCCCCCCGCCTCCTTCAGAGCTTCTGTCCTGTTAACAGCTGGAAGATAGACAAACAATCGGCATGATTCAGAATTTGTCCGCATAGATACGTAGCTCCCTTAATCTAGAATCAGACCATTGGAATGTTGCAGTCGGTATTGCCTGCTCAGGCTGGCAGGGGCTCTCCAGGTCCTTCGCCTCCTGCTGGGCCCTTTTTAGACTGGAGAGATGCCAGGGACTGGACCTAGCAGATGCTCTGCTACTAAGCCAAGAGCCTCTTCCCAAATGGCCTCACTGCATCAGACCAAGACATGGGTAATACTTGACACAGAGAGGGATTAAAATGTGGAATTCTCTGCCAGAGGATATTGCGATGGCCACAGGAATACACAGCTTTAAAAGGGGATTAGGTAGATTCATGGAGGATAAGTCTATCGGTGGCTACTAGCCATGGTGACTGAGGGGAACCTCCACATTCAGAGGGACTAAACCTCTGAATCCCAGAGCCAGGAGGCAACGTCAGGGGAAGGCCTCAGTCCCTCTCTGCCCTGTTCCTGGCCCTCCAGAGGAACTGGCTGGCCACTGTGTGAGACAGGATGCTGGACTAGATGGACCACCGGGCTGATCCAGCAGGGCTCTTCTGAGGTTCTCATTCCCGTTCAAAGAATAGCCAGCCATACTGATGCTTCTAGAAGCTTCCAAACAAGACATTAGCCAAGTAAACTTCCCGTGTCTGTGCCCAGCCCCCTACTGGCAGTGTTCCCTCTAAGCTGAGTTAGTGTGAGCCAGCTCACCGTCTTTTAGCCTCCAGCTCACACATTTTTGTCTTCGCTCAGGAAGGCTGGCTCCAGAGCAAACGAGTTTATGCAGTAGCCAAATCACTCGCTCACAACTTTAATGCCAGTAGGTCACAAAGTAGGATTTTTGCTCACAAGACTCCACAGCTTAGAAGGAGCATTGCTGACAGGTACTGTGCCTCTACACCTGGAGGCTCCATTTCACTAGCACGGCTGCAAGCTCTGGAGAGAGCCCTGTCCCTCCACAAACCCCTCCTCATCTTTTCGAACCCCACCTCAACTGGCAGCTCTCACCACCTCATGTGAATCTGACTAGTGATTTTGTTTTCCTCTTCTTGTGCAAACACATTTGCCAACTGCTACAAACACATTTGCCAACTCCAGCTCGAGAGATTCCTGGAAATCTGAGAGGCAGTGAGTGGGGAGGGTGGAAAGCTCAACACCTTGGGTTGCCAGCTCCAGGTAGGGAAATTCCTGGGGATTTAGGAGGGAAGCTGGGGAGGGCAGGGTTTGGGGAGAAGAAGGACCTAAGCAGGTGTAATGCCACAGAGTCCACCCTCCAAAGAAACCACAGTTAGGGTTGCCAGGTATGGTCAATTTCCAGATCCAGGTTGGGGAACTCCTGGAGATTTGGGGGTGGAGCCTGGGGAGGACAGGGACCTCAGTGGGGTACAATCCTACAGAGTCCACCTTCCAAGGCATCCATTTTCTCCAAGGGAACTGCTCTCCGTCCTGTGGAGAGGAGCTGAAATTCCAGGGGACCCCCAGGTCCCACCTGGAGGCTGGCATCCCTAACCATATACTCCTGGGAATTGATCTCTGTAGTCTGGAGAGCAGTTGTGATATTGGGAGGTCTCCAGGTGCTGCCTGGAGACTGGCAACCTTAGATGTGACATCATACAGTCTGCCATTTCCTCTTGGGGAGGGGAAATGACCGCTGTGTGGTCTGGAGGGGAAGTCTGGTAATCCCAGGAGAACTTCAGGCCTCCCCTGGAGGTTGGCATCCCTGCCCGCAGGGGGGAAAGGTAGCGCTCTTTTTCCACCCTCGGATCCTCTGGCTCAGGGAAGTTGCCCCTTCGTCCCTCCCCCCAGTCTGAACCAGTGTTCCCTCTAAGCTGCGTTACTGTGAGCTAGCTCAGTTTTTCTGCATCCGGCTCACACATTTCTGTCTAAGCTCAGGAAGGATGTCTCCAGAGCAAACTGATTCATGCAGTAGCCAAAATCGCTCGCTCACAACTTTAATGCCCGTAGCAGCTGACAAAGTAGAATTTTTGCTCACAGGACCCCCCCAGCTTAGAGGGAGGATTGGTCTGAACCGGAGGAGGAAACCTCTCTCTCCTTCGGCCGTAAGCCCCCCCCCCCCGCACCCCCGCGCCCTGCCCACCCCGGGAGAGACCCTCCTCCTCGCTCCGCCGCGGCGACGGTACCGATGAAGAAGCCCAGGAGGAAGATCCCGACGGCGGCGGCGGCGGCCAGGACCCAGAAGCGGCGCCGGGCCCCCTCCGGGGGGAAGGTGGGCTCGGTGACCGTCCGCAGAGAAGTCCACATCCTCGGGGGGCTTTCCCTGGCCCGTGCGGCAGACGGGCTCGTCCCCAGCGCTGGAGTCCGCCCGAGCCACCGAGTGCGTCCCTGCTGGCCTGCCCGGCACACGCCGCCGCGCACCGGGGCACCCTAGGCGCAAGTGAGTGGGGAGGGGGGGCGAAGTCCTCCCTCCATCGCGCGGAGCAAGCCAGGCTCCTCCTGCCGGCCGGGAACAGAGCGGGCGCCCGGGCCCGGCGGCGCGGCTTTGTCGCGCTGCCAAAGTTCACGGCCTGGCACCGACGGGCCTCTGCTAGGGGCGGGGGGGACTCTTGGCAAGCTGGCGCTTCGGGGAGGCTGGTTGGCGCGACATGTTCCGTCGGGGCGCCGTCCAATCCGGCGAAGCTCGCCTTTGGGAGGGGCCGTGACCCACCACGGGGAGAGCCCCAAGTCCCATCCCCGGCATCGCCAGTTAAAAGGTTTGGCAGGATGCCAGCCTCCAGGTGGGACCTGGGGATCTCCCGGAATTCCCGCTCATCTCCAGACTACAGTTCGGGGGGGGGGGTTGGCTGCTTTTGCGGGCGAATTCTATGGCATTATACCCTGCCGAGGCCCCTCCCCAAACCCCCCTCTCCCCAGGATCCACTCCCAAATCACCAGGAAGTTTTCAACCTGGAGCTGGCCAGCCTCCAAAGCAGCCGTTTGCTTTAAAGAGATCACTTGCAATTCTGGAATGCCTCCAGGCCCCACCTGGAGGGTGGGAACCCTAAACTATAGCCAACTTCTCACTCAGGATACCTGACCCATTTTTTCAATTCTGTTAAAGCACTTAAGACCTGTGATACATAAGGGTCAAACTATAGGAATAGGAGAGCCAGTTGGAGCACAGATTCTAATCTGGGAGAACTAAGTTCGATTCCCCACTCCTCCACATGCAGCTGCTGGCTTGGGTCAGTCACAAGTTCTCTCAGGAGCAGTTCTCGAGAGAGCTCTCTCAGCCCCACCTACCTCACAGGGTGTCTGCTGTGGGGGAGAAAAAGGAGATTGTAAATTGCTCTGAGACTCCTTTGGGTAGTGAAGGGTGGGGTATAAATCCAATATCTTCTTCTTTTAAAAGCACAGATAAAAGGAAGTACTTCTTCACCCAAAAAGTAATTAACATGAGGAATCACTGCCACAGGAAGGCGTTATGGTGGCTACAAGTCTAGAAGCTTCAAGAGAGGATTGGATGAACATACGGAGCAGAGGTCAATCAGTGGCTCTTAGCCACAAGGTATCAATAGAACACTATGTCAGGGGCAGTGATACTTTGTATTCTTGGTGCTTGGAGGGCAATCATGGGAGGGCTTCTGGAGTTCTGGCCCTGCTGGTGGGCCTCCCAGTGGCACCTTAAGAACATAAGAGAAGCCAATGTTGGATCAGGCCAATGGCCCATCCAGTCCAACACTCTGTGTCACACAGTGGCCAAAAACATCAGGTGCCCTCAGGAGGTCCAGCAGTGGGGCCAGGACACTAGAAGCCCCTCCCACTGTTGCCCCCCCCCCCCCCCCCGTCAAGCACCAAGAATACAGAGCATCACTTGTCCCAGATTGAGAGTTCCTATCTATACCTTGTGGCTAATAGCCACTGATGGACCTCTGCTCCATATGTTTATCTAATCCCCTCTTGAATCCGTCCATGCTTGTAGCCGCCACCACCTCCTGTGGCAGTGAATTCCACATGTTAATCACTCTTTGGGTGAAGAAAGACTCCCTTTTATCCGTTCTCACCCTACTGCTCGGCAATTTTATGGAGTGCCCCCGAGTTCATGTATTGTGAGAAAGGGAGAAAAGCACTTCTTTCTCTGCCTGCTCTGTCCCATGCATAATCTTGTAAACCTCGATCAGGTCACCCCTCAGCCATCGTTTCTCCAAGCTAAAGAGCCCCAAGTGCTTCAACCTTTCTTCATAGGGAAAGTGTTCCAACCCTTTAATCATTCTAGTTGCCCGTTTCTGCCCTTTTCCCAATGCTATAATATCTTGTTTGAGGTATGGCAGCCAGAACTGTACACAGTACTCCAAATGAGGTCGCACCATCGATTTATACAGGGGCATTATGATACTGGCTGATTTGTTTTCAGTTCCCTTGAAACCAGGGGTGAAGGGTTTTCAGCTTACTGGGGGGGAGGGCTCTTGTGCGTGCGTGCGTGCGCAAAGTGCGTGCGCCCACTGGGACGATGTCCCCGCTGCCGCCACCGCCATAAGAGCCTCCCCCCCCAGCCCAGCTGGCCAGCCAGCCGGCTGGCTCCCCTGAACCCACTGGCTTCCTCCCAAGGCCCCAGCGTGATGATGTCATCCAGAAGTGACATCATCACACCAGGCATGTTGCCCGGGCGACGCTCTGGCAATTGCCCCTTAACTCTATGGTGCCACAGAGTTTCGGGGCGATGGCTAGAGTGTCGCCCCGGCAACATGCCCAGTGTGATGGTGTCACTTCCGGGTGACATCATCACACTAGGATGGTCCCGGGAGGGAGCCAGTGGGTTCAGGGGAGGGGAGCCGGGTGGCTGGACAGCTGGTTCTTGTGGTGGCCAGCAGGCGAGCGGGCGGGCGGGCCTGCCTGCCTGCCTGCCTGCCTGCCTAACAAAGGAGGTGAGGAGGCGCAGCGGCCGCGTGGGCAGTGGCAGCGGGCGGGCAGACAGGCGCCCTGTTTCGCCGAGGGGCTCAGTCCCCCCTGGGAAACTTCAGGGGTGGCCTGAGCCCCTGAGCCCCCTCGTAGTTGACACCAGTGCTTGAAACCTTGGTTTCCACCACTGTGTGACACAGCATGTGGGATCTGATGAGCCATTGGCCTGATCCACCCTGGCTTCCCTTATGTTCACCTCAGGAGTCCAATTCAGTTTGGATTGTGACCTATGGGGAAAGGCCTCTGCCTTCCCCTGTTCTGGAAGAACCCTGCAGCAATTTTTTGGACTTATTATGGAGCTGTGCGTGTGCATGCTTTTCTACTGCTGCCGACAGACTGACATGGCTACCCATCTTGGGTCTCTCTTTTGGTTGATAGTGGAGACAAGGAACAGAAAATCTGGAACAATTTCCATTTCTTTATCGCCGGCCTTAAAGTTTTGTCGCTCCCCAGTAGTCAACACTTGTGTCTTCTTGATGTTCATCTGGAACCCTGCTTTGATGTTTTCCAATTTAACCATCAGTAGTTATTTCAGGTCTTCCCTTGAAGTCACTTCAAATCTTCACAACAGACCTACCCTCCTTAAAAATGCAGGAGGCCAGACCATTGTTCCAGAATTGTATCGAAAATACAATTTTTTTAAAAAAAAACAGAAGAGCATAGAATGAAAGCCACTGCCGTATTTGCATTCAGAAAAGACTGAGGTTTATTTTTTTTTAAAAAAAGTTTAGATGGACTCTAGAGAAGTGTCAGTAAGTTTTTCTCAGTGCTACCACTTTACCACTAGATGGCAGCAAAAAACAACAAACAGTCCTTCCAACTGTTTGGGCTTTAAAACAAGACAACCAGTTACAGAAAATATATTTCTCTCTCTGGACAAAGAGACAGTTTGGGGGCGAGAGGACAAACAAGCATTTCCTTTTGATTGTACCAACCAACTGGAAGACAAAGTGGCCACAGCTTTTGCTTTCCCCTTTCTCTGCCAGCAAATATAGATACATCTGTGCTGAGTATTTATTTGCATACAAACCTTTTGCAACATGAAACCAATGTTTTCAGGAAGGGGAGAAAGACCCTCCAATCCCTTTCTGCCCCCTCCTCCCCCGTTGCTGGTTGCAACAGCACCGTTTGCATTTTCGCCTTGGAACTGAGAAAGTAATTCCAGCCAGTCAGGGATCCCGTGTTCCATCTGATGACCCCACTGCCCGTCAAAAAATGAGAGCTGGACTTCCTGCCTTCACTTTCCGGGGACAGACAATTGCATCCCTGTCCCAGCAATGAATCCTGCTTGCTCCTGCTGGTGTGACCTTGGGTCAGTCACAAGTTCTTTCAGAGTTGTTCTCTCAAGGGCAGCTCTCGAAAGAGTTCTCTCAGCCCCACCCACCTCACAGGGTGTTTGTTGTGGGGAGAGGAAGGGAAAGGAGATTGCAAGCTGCTCTGAGACTCCGAGTGAAGGACGGGGAATAAATCCAGGGCTATTTTGGAGCAGGAACGCACAGGAACGGAGTTCCAGCTGGCTTCCAAGTTGGCCACGCCTACAGCCTCCCCCCCCCCCCCCAGGTTCCCCAGGCACCTCGCAAACTGCGGGGCACTTGGGGAAGCCAATCCTGGGAGGGAGCTGTGCTGTCAGGGGTGTGGCCTAATAGGCTAAAGTGTTTCTGCTGTTGGGTGTGGCCTTGTCCCGTCCCGCGGGACTTGCCGCCACCCCCAAACCCAGCAGGAGCACCTACCTCACCTGCGCGATCATCGAGAGTGGACGGGGCCGTTCCAAGTCCAGCTGGCCCCGCTGCGTCCCGGGACGCGCCCAAAGCCATCGCGCCGGATTGCGGCGCGGGAGCGCCGACAGTAAAAAGCCCCGTTACCGCTCGCGCAAGAGCGGCGCCTCGCGGCCCGCGGCGCGGCCGCGACATTGGGGAATGGCTCGGTCCCGGCACGGGCTGATCGGGGCTTGGCGGGGCGGGAGGAGCAACGCCCAGATCCGGGCGCGGCGCGGCGACGTCCCTGAGGAGGAAGAGCCGGCGATTGCAACCCCGGGAGCGCCGGAGTCGCAGATGGGAGGGGCACGGGGCTTCCGGCGGGGCTGCCCGGCGTCTTCTGTTATAAAGGGGGGCGGGGCCAAGGGTGAGATCGGGGGTGGGTACAGGTGAGGGGAGCTCTGGGAAGGGGCTGCAGGAATAAAAGCAGGAGAATGGATGGGCCGAGGGGGATGTGCCAGGGAGAGCCAAGTCTAGCGGTTGCGAGAGAGAGTGAACTGCTGATAAGGAACTTGACCCCTGGAGGCAAGAGGGAGCTTGGGTGACGTTTAACCCGCCCCGTGCCATATCTGAGGCCCAATCTCTCCGCATTTCCAGCACAACCTTACCCAGGGCCTCCTCAGTTAAAAGGGGACCACGGCTACAGGGGGCACTGACCAGGGGCAGGAGGCGGAGCCTGACAGGCCTATTATGCTAATGAGTTCCTGCTGGGCTTTTTCTACAAAAAAAGCCCTGTTCCAATCTCCTCCTCCTCCCCTCTGGAAAAAATGGCTGCTTTGGAAGATGGGACTGTAGATGGACTGGCAGTATATATTGCTTCCCCAAACCCTGCCCTCCCCAGCCTGTGCCCTCCAAATCTCCAGGTATTTCCCAGCCCAGATCTGGAAACCCTACCCCACAGGGTTGTTAACTTGGGGGCTGGTTCTTCTGCTTGGCGTGCCCCATTCTGTCCCATTACTGCTGAGTGTGGTTTCCGGAAGGCAGAGCCCAAACTGCATTTGAACACCTTGCCTGCTGTAAAAGAAGAGCAGCGCGGGGGTGGGGGGGGGGGGAGGGGAGGCAAATGTATTGCCAAGAAAGATGCAGAACTGTGGCTTGAGTTCCCAGCTTCCTTCCCACTTGTGCTGTTATTTAAGTAGAGGAGCTCCATCATGCATCTATGTCGGCGGCAGCGGGCACATCCTTCTTGGGGGATGCATGTCAGGAAAATGCCACCCGGAGAAGGGGGCTGGTTGGAAGAGGAGATGACAGTTTCCCTTCTGTTGCCGGCTGGGATGGCCTCCCCCGGATTCCACACGGGCCGATTAAAAATCATTGAACGCCTCGCTTCTGTAATCCCAACCTGCCCTTCCAGAAATGGCAGGTGGTCAAGCACTCTTGAGAACCGGGTGCTTTGGAGGGTGGAACCTATGGCATTGTGCCCCACTGAGGCCCCTCCCCTCTCCAAACCCCAGGCTCCACCCCCAAATGTCCAGGAGTTTCCCAGCCTGGAGCTGACAATCTCCCCCACCCCCCAATATCCTGAGAGGTGGATGGGAAACCTGGCGGTTAACCCTTCCAGATACATGGCTCCGCTATTCGTTCTCGACAGACACGCCGCCAGGCTATTTCCTCCTCCAAGTCATATGGCCCCAGAGGGTTTAATGCACGGATCCAGAATCTCTCTCTCCTCTTTAAAAGAAGAAGAAGAAGAGAAGAAGAGATTGGATTTATACCCCGCCCTCCACTCCCCAAGGGAGTCTCAGAGTGGTTTACAAACTCCTTCCCCTTCCCTTCTCCTGCCCACAACAGACACCTTGTGAGGTAGGTGGGGCTGAGAGAGCGCTTTCCCAAGCTGTCCTTGAGGGAACAGCTGGTACAGAGCCATGGCTTGCCCAAGGTCATCCAGCCAGGTGCAAGTGGAGGAGTGGGGAATCAAACCCGGTTCTCCCAGATTAGAGTCCAAGCACTTAACCACTACACCAAACTGGCTTTAGAAGCTGGTGCAGCTGCAAATCAGATGCCTGGAGACTTTCAGTGACCTTGAAGCACTCAGTTAAGCAGCTCTTCCCCTTCCTTCCGCCTTCCACCTGCTGTGACATCCCCATATGTATAAGGTCCTGGTCCCTCTGCTGGACCTCCTGAGGGCACCTGGTGTTTTTGGCCACTGTGTGACACAGAGTGTTGGACTGGATGGGCCACTGGCCCGATCAAACATTGGCTTCTCTTATGTTCTTCTATTACGCTAACAGTCTTTTCTTTTATGTAATTTGCTGCTACCTTTGAATTTTACCGTTTTAATGGAGGTAGTTACATATATACACATAGGTACATTTTAATGTAATGTCATTTTATTGTAATGCATCTTTGACTCTGTTTGTTGTAACCTGCCCTGAGCCCTCTTGGGAAGGGTGGAATAAAAAGCCGATAAAATAAAATAAAATAAATAATTTTACTAACAAGGGGTTTTTTTTACGCTAGGGAAGGTACCTATATATGTAACTACAGTTGATGGATTTTTATGCACAGGGTTTAAATATTGACAATTTGATTACAGTTTCTGTGATTTAATAGCATTTTCTTCTTTTCTTGAGATTAGTGATGCCAGCCTCCAGGTGGGACCTGGGGATCCTCTGGAATTACAGTTCACCTCCAGATTTGGGAGATCAGTTCCCCTGGAGAAAATGGATGCTTTGGAGGGTGGACTCTAAGGCTTTGTACCCCGCTGAGAAGGTCCTTGGCTATAAAGTACTGGGTCCAGAGATGCATTGAAGTGAAATCAGCTCATAGGTTTATTGATGGTACAAAATCACGACTGCTTAAATGTCTGCCTAAACCGCACCCCTGGCTTCGCCCAGTCTCTCTGATAGGGTTAATGACAGGTGACCCTACGGCATAGGTCCCCTGGCAGATCTTGGGTGGCCGATTGGTCTGGTTCACAATCCGCCCGGGGTATTGTCTCCCGAAGCGAAGCTCCGGTAGCCAGCCCAGCCACGTGCGTTTCCCGGACCGTGTGTGCGGTCGCCATTAGGACACAACACTGTCCTCCCCAGGCATCATCCCCAAATCTCCAGGACTTTCCGAACCTAGAGCTGGCCATCTGGCCCCAGGGGGCACCTGGCAACCCCACTTGGAATGGGTCATGATATTTCTACATCCGGTGTTTTTCTTCTTTTTTCAACCTCTTTTGTTACCTGGTTTGTTCTGGGTTGAAAATTTTTCTCCCCCCTCTCCCCCCCCCCCCAGTTTGGTGCAGTGGTTAAGTGTGGGGACTCTAATCTGGGAGAACCGGGTTTGATTCCCCACTCCTCCACTTGCAGCTGCTGGATGACCTTGGGTCCGTTGTGGGGACGGGAAGGGAAAGGAGTTTATAAGCCTCTCTGGGACTCCTTCAGGTAATGAAGGGTGGGGTATAAATCTAATCTCCTCCTTCTCCTTCTCTTCCTCCTTTCTTCTTCTCCTTCTTCTCATTTTCACTGGTAAACACCTGCCAGTTGGAGAAGGGGAAGACGGATGGACAGCTTGGCCCCGGCCTGCTTCACATGACTGCTTCAGATCCGGCTTGAGCCAAGAATGGAATGGGCAACTGCTGAGAAGCAAGCCAACATTTACAGTTCAGGAGGTGAAATATACTCTGGGGGGGGGGGGGGAGTTTCCTTCTCGGTTGGCCTGAGGCTGTAAGTCCTCGTAAATTGTGAGTTTGTGCAACATAAACTTTGTGGCCCTCCATCACGAAACAACACACCCCTGGCTAACCTTTCCTTCACTGCGTTTTTTTCTTTCTTTTTGCCTTTGGAGAGAGATCATTTTTAAAAAACCCAGATATTTATAGGCTTGCTTCCACTATCCGGTGCAGCCCATAATAAAAATTAAATGCCAAGCGTCTGCCTGAGATTTATGGTGCTGGGAGAACTGCTTTCTTCCTCTTGTTATGCCGTTAACATTCCATGCAAGAATAATATATGTAGGGTTGCACCACTGACAAGCTTACAGGGCTGCCAGTCCCTCGTGGGGCGGGTGAGGTGTCCCCTGCCCCCTGGTCCTGTTGCCAGCCACTGCTACCAGAGGGGGCAGGAGAAAATTTTTTTAAAAAGGTTCTTCTACTTACAGGAAGTTCCTACCATATTGTTTCTAGAATTTCCTAGAGCTACCTTTGTCACTTCTGGGCAGCTCTAGGAATTGTCGACAGGGTTGTCCACCACTACTATAATTGATCTCCATACAATCAAGATCAATTTCCCTGGAGATAACGGTTGCTTTGGTTTTAAGTACTGAGCAGGAGGCGATGAATTCAAACAACAGGCTTTTATTCAGTGATATTGCTCAGCTCCAAGGACAGCTCTATGAGAGTGGCACCTAAATTTATACTGTTCCAACACATAACTTTCAACAAAGTAACTATATACAAGCAATACTATTGGACCCAAGCAGGGCTCAGCGATTGGGTATCTAGATTGGCTTCAGGACCAATGGGAGTCTTTATTCATCAGCCAATCGGACATGGAGCTTTAGGATACCAGAGCCCTTTCCAAGCTATCGCTGCTTCAATGATCCAAAACACAAACACAACATTTGGAGAAGAAGAAGAAGAGAGGGAGGTTGTTTTTGGCCAGATGCTAGAGTGCGATGTGCCCAGCATGATGACATCACCCAGAGGTGTCCCAGGCATGTCAGGCGCCGCAGAGCTCTTCAGGGTGGGGCTCCCCCCACTGGCAGCTGGCTGTCAGGTGAATCAGGGCGGGGGGGAATTGGGGGAAATCCAGCCCCTTTGGGGGAATGACAAGCCTAGCCAGGGAAAGGCAGAGGGTGTTTCTTCCACATCACAATGGCCTCGGTCCACACCAGGCCATCCCGGCTCCCATTTCTGGGTCCCAAAGACCCAGGGTTGGATCCCGCACAAATCTTCTGCTTCTGCCACAGCTGTCGCGCCAAGCAGAAACACCAGAGGAAGAGCACAGCGGCCACTTGCACTAGGTCACACTCGATTGTATCCTTCCTTGTGTTTCCACTCGTGCCGGATCTTGTGCCGCCGGTTTGGGGGCACTGTCAGATCCAGGAAGGGCCATTCTGGGTGTCGCAAAAGATCTCGCGCAAGTGGAACCGCACATAATCCATACATGGTCCCCATTGCACACTGCGGGATCTGAGCCCCGATCTGGAGTTCCAGCCACATGTAGTTTAACCTTCGGGGACATCTGAGGCCTGTCACCCTCTCTCAGCCCACCTCGCAGGGTTGTGGTGAAGATGGAAATGGAGGAGGGGGAAGACCCACGCGTGCTGCCTTGAGTTCCTGGAAGAAAGGGCAGGACAACGAATGGGATGCATAGATAAAGGAAGTCTGGATAACACCCTCTCCACTCTGTTCTAATATCATTACAAACCGGGAGAAGGAGGTGCTCTTTGTCTGTCTAGCATCTTTTTATCCCACGTCCTCAAGGTGGCACACATAGGTGCCCCTTCCCCGTTTTATCCTCACAACAACTCTATGAGGTAGGTCAGGAGAGGGCAACTGCCCCAAGGTCATCCAGCATGCTTCATGACAGTGTAGTGATCCCAGCTTGGGTACCTGAGACTCTAATCACCATACCCCAAGGCCATCACAATCTCTCTCCTTCTTTGGAGGTTTTCAAGCAGAGGCTAGACGGCCATCTGACAGCATTGCTGATTCTGTGAACTGAGGCAGATCATGAGAAGGGAGGGCAGGAAGGGATGCCTCAGTGCTTAGTCCTCGTGGCCCTTTCTTACACACCCAGGGAAAGGCTGATTGCTGCTTTGGGATCAGGAAGCAATATTCTCCAGGCCAGTTTGGCTGAAGATCCCGGAGGTTTTTCTTGCCAACTTCTGGGCATGGAGCAGGGATCGCTGAGGGTGTGGGAGGGACATAGTTGTGAATTTCCTGCATTGTGCAGGCAGGTGGACTAAATGACCCTGGAAGTACCTTCCAACTCTATGATTCTAATTCCTGAAAGAAGTAATGTCCAGATCACACGAAGTGACGGTATCGCTTTACTCTGCTCTGGTTAGACCTCACCTAGATTATTGTGCTCGGTTTTGGACACCACAGTTTAAGAAGGATATAGACAAGCTGGAACGTGTCCAGAGGAGGGCGACGAAGATGGTGAGGGGCCTGGAGACCAAGTCCTAGGAGGAAAGGCTGAAGGAGCTGGGTCTGTTTAGCCTGGCGAGGAGACGACTGAGAGGCGATATGAGAAGAGCTGTCATCTAGAGGATCGTGGGGCGTTGTTTTCTGTTGCTCCAAAAGGTTGACCAGAATGAACAGGTTGAAATTAAATCAAAAGAGTTTTCAGCTAAGTATTAGGAAGAACTTCCTGACAGAGCAGTTCCTCAGTGGAACAGGCTTCCTTGGGAGGTGGGGGGCTTTCCTTCTTTGGATGTTTTCAAGCAGAGGCTAGAGGGCCATCCATCTGACAGGAATGCTAATTCCGTGAATTTAGGCAGATCACAAGACAGGAGGGCAGGAAGGGTTGCATCAGTGCTTAGTTCTTGTGGCTTTCTTACATGCCCAGGGAAAGGCTGGTCGCCACTTGGGGATCAGGAAGAAATTGTTCTCCAGGCCAGTTTGGCCGGGGATCCTGGAGGGTTTGGGAGTTGGGTTTTTTTGCCCTCTTCTGGGCATGGAGCAGGGGTTGCTGGGTGAGTGTGTGGGGGGTGGTATTCGTGAATTCCCTGCATTGTGCAGGGGGTTGGACTAGATGACCCTGGAGGTCCCTTCCAACTCTATGATTCTCTCTCTCTCTTACCTTTTCTTTTCTTTGAATTAACCTGATAAAGAATTCTGCTTGTTTGTAAGTATCCTTTTGGTCCTAATAAAGCCTTTTTCTACTGTTAGTGTTCAGAATGGAATGTTGTCTTCCAAAAGCCACCCGACGTGAGCACACCTGAAAATCAAAATCAGGTTAAGCAGTTGGGTTTGCTATGCATGATATTCCCTGCTTGGCATCTGTTGCATAATACAGCTATTTAAATAGGATCATCTTTACAACAAGGGGCTGTGATTAATGAGCCCAATCAACACCAAGAGGAAAACGAGTCTGGCGGGGGGGGGGGGCATCGTGTCTCCAGAAGGCGCTGTGTCTTTTATTGCAAGGTTAATTGAAGAATACTCTTGAAATGGTTTCATTTAATTTTGTAAAAAATCAATGTTAGTTATTAAGGGGAAAAATGTTCAATAATCTTCTGCAAAAATGGAAAAACAACTTCATTTACAAGCATTCCCCCCCCCCTTAAAGAAATGTTTCCCCACCTCCCAAGGCAGCCGATTCCACTGTTGCACAACTCTTACTGTCAAAAAGGTTTTCCTAATATCCAACCGGTACCTTCCCGCCCTTAATTTAAACCCCGTCTTGCGAGTCCTCTCCTCTGCTGCCAACAGGAACAGCTCCCTGCCCTCCTCCTCCGACGGCTCTTCAAATACTTCAAGAGGGCCATCATGTCCCCCCTCAACCTCCTCGTCTCCAGACTGAACATTCCCCGGTCCCTCAGCCTTTCCTCATAGGGCTTAAGGTCTCCAGGCCCCCGATCATCCTCGTCGCTCTCCTCTGCACCCGCTCCATTCTGTCCACATCCGTTTTGAAGTGAGGCCTCCAGAACTGCACACAATACTCCAAGTGTGGCCTGACTAAGGCAGTGTACAGTGGGACTATGACATCTTGTGATTCAGATACATTTTCTTCAGATACATTTTATTGATGCATTCAGATACATTTTCAATGTATCTGAAGAAGTGGGCATGCGCACGAAAGCTTATACCCAGAATTAAACTTTGTTGGTCTTAAAGGTGCCACTGGACTCCGACTTTGTTCTAACCATGAGAGTTGTTTGACAAAGGAGGCAGTTATCTAGGGGTGTTGTGGACTCTTCCTTACTGGAGGTCCTGAGCAAAGGCTGGAGAGCCATCTTTCTAGAATGTTCTGGCTTCGGATTTTCTTCACTGAGCAGAGCTCATGACTTAGAAGTCCCGGTTTTAGTTGCCTATGTTACATGACCTGTTGTTTCCACCCGAAAACCATCTAAAACTCACAACTGAATGGAATTGTCTTTTTGTGTGTGTGTGTAGGGGGGTTGCCTAGGTTTCTTCGGAACCCACTTGTTTGTTTTCTAAACGGTCACTTGACAGAGGCATCGATTACCTCAGTCACTCGGCACAGATGGTTGACGTTAGAAGTGAAGCTCTTGGGGGTTACCTGGGGCATCTCAAAACGGTCCAGATGTTGTCGAGCACAGAATGATTACCCAGTGACATATTTGCAGAGGGTCTTCATTTATCCCAGAAGCAGTTGGAGAGAACATCTGGTGCTGGGAATTCATCAGCCATCTTTCATCACTTGCCTCTCTTAACAGAATAGCGACAAATCCTCACAGAGTTATATTGGGACAGAGGGAAAGTGTGGAAGGCATCCAAAGGCACGGAAAAGACAGAGAATAGCCCAGATGAGAAGCAAAATGGAAAGGACGATCTTTTCTTTCTTTTTTCTTTTTTAAAGTCCAAATTTCACGGAGGGTGCGGCTGTGGCTTAACGGCACAGCATCTGCTTGGCGTGTGGACCAGGGGTGTCAAACATACAGCCCACGGGCCGTAACTGGCCCGTCCAGGGTTCTTATCTGGCCTGTGAGCAACTGGAGCTGTTCTCAGCCTGTGAGGGGAAAGGGATCGTGGGAGGACAAAAAGCAATCCCCTGGAGGTTTCAGAAATAGCTCTGCCGCTTCTCTGGAAAACTCAGGGGGGATGAGAACTTGGGGGGGGGGGATCTGGGACGGCTAGGTTTTTGCGGGTTCCCCAGTAAATAAATTGCTTTCACTGCTAGGAATCAATTGCTTTTCTTTGTGTTTTGAGTGAAAATATATATTTTTTTATCGGTTTTGCCGGTGTCTTTTATAAAGTTTATGTCTCTGGTACCTGGCTTTACATTTTATGGTACAAATGGCCTGGCCCAACAAACTGGCATTTATTTCAGAACCAGCTCTGGTAAGAAATGAGTTTGACACCTCTGGGTGGGTGATGCCAGGTTCAGTCTCTGGCATCCAGTTTAAAAGGAGCAGGAGACTGAAGTCAGTGCAGTGGCTCTACAGGGTCTCGAGTGGAGGTCATTCATCTTAATTGGAGGCACTGAAGATTGAATCTGGGACCTTCTGGGTGCCAAGTAGATGCTCTACCACTGAGCTACAGCTCCTTCCAAATGAGGCAGAGGTCTTTCATATCACCTGGTAGAAGAGGAGGAGGCGTTGGTTTTATACCCCACCCTTCACTCAGAGCGGCTTACAGTCTTCATTTCCTTCCTCTCCCCACAACAGACACCCTGTGATGTAGGTGGGACTGAGAGAGCTCTGAGAGAACCGTGGCTTGCCCAGGGTCAGCCAGCAGCTGCATGTGGAGAAGTGGGGAATCAAACCCAGTTCTCCAAGATTAGAGTCCGCTCTCCTAACCACTACACCAAGCTGGAGATGGTGGTGGGAATTGAACTTGGGACCTTCTGCATGCCAAGTGGATGCTTCATGACTGAGCCACAGCCTTTCCCTATCTAGAGGCCTACTGCATCTGGATATGGATGTTCCCTTTAGTCCTCTTGGCTCGTAGATATGAATCAGTCCAATCCCCTTTTAAAGCCATCTATGTCTGTAGCCATCATCCCATCCCCTGGCACTAGATTGCACAGTTTGATCACTTACTGTGTGAAAAAGTATTTCCTCTTGTCTGTCCTGAACCTACTATCCACCGTCTTCATTGGCAACAGGGTAACGGCAAGCAAACCCCCTCCCTGGAAGACCATGCTTCCACTGATGCGTGATGGAGATGCAGGAGCAAAATGGGGGGTGGAGACTGGCATCATGTGATGCTCTAGGAACTTCCCCAATCTCTGTGGTAAAAACTATAACATTAGGGAAATTCCTAGACTGTCCCCAACCATGACAACACTTTTGAGTCTCAAACCAGAAGTGACATCATGGCATCACTCCACTACAGTTTTTGAAGTCTCCGCCCCCTCTTTGCTGATTGGCCATGAGTTCCACGAGTTAATTATCAGTCTTGTGAAGAAGCGCTTTCTTTCTGGCCAGCAGGGGAACTGTGCAGTGGGAAATGTGATCAGATGATGTGTTGATGTCATGTCCCAATGAAAACCTGGCGGTGACATCAGTACATCAGGCAATGCTTTGCAAATTCCCCCCTCCCCAACTCTGTGGTAATACCATAGAGTTATGGGGTAAATTGCACAATGTCACATGACATGCTGATATCACTTCCAGGTCAAGGCGTTGTGCAACTTCATTTCTGCCACTTGCCCTGCGTCCAAAGTTCCCAGGGGTACCAAGCCTGGCAACCCAATCCAAAGCTCCCGGGGGTACCTTCCTGGCAACCGACGCTCCCTCTAAGCTTTGGAGTCTTGTGAGCAAAAATCCTACTTTGTGAGCTACTGGCATTAAAGTTGTGAGCGAGCGATTTGGCTGCTGCATTAATTAGTTTGCTCTGGAGCCATCCTCCCTGAGCTAAGACAAAAAGGTGTGAGCTGGAGGCTAAAAAACTGAGCTAGCTCACACTAACTCAGCTTAGAGGGAACATTGGCAACCCAATCCAGCATCCAATATGAATGTCCCTTGGACTACGAAGAGGCATTGAGGAGAAGAGAACTGTCAAACCTATTCTGCAGTACAGACTCCATGAGACCTGAAGCCAAGGAAAAGAAAAGTGTGAAGACGCTGAGTGGCAAATCAAGGCAAAACAAACAACCACAGAGAAAGGCCTCCATTTAAAGCAGGCCTCCGGCACAGACAATACTTCGGAATAAAAATGACCTGTCATGTTTTCAAGAGGTAATTACTTGCTGGAAGAGCAGCAGATTTTAAACAACAATATGCGGTCTGTTTGCCTTTGGGCATTTGAACTGTCTGCAAAGTTAGACGCACGCACTTTGGAAAATGAGAAGTTATAACAATGGGAGCTGCAGACATGAGTACAGAGAAGGGGCGCCAGGCGGCAGCAGTGTAAAAGTGTCAGGAATTGTGCTGGATTCTTCTTCACCGGCACTGCGCATTGGATTTCCTCCTAGCTTCACAGGTTTCCTGACAAGACCTGAGTGTCAACAAATCAAATCGGGGTTGGGCCGTCAGTTTTGCGCAGGGACCCCTGAGACCCTCGAAACAAACATGATCCCGATTTGAATTTGCTGCAGTACAAAACTGTCTGCTTGCGTGCGAATTGAGTTCCACGGCAGATCATCTCAGTGGGTTTGTTCAGAGCTGAGATTAGATACCCTCGGCCAGCTGTGTGCGCGCGCTAGGGTTGCCAGCCTCCAGATGGGGCCTGGAGATCTCCCAGAATTACAACTGATCTCCGTATAGCAGAGATCAGTTTCCCCTGGAGAAAACGGCTGCTTTGGAGGGTGGGCTCTGTGGCATTAGACCCTGCTGAGGTCCCTCCTCTCCAGAAACGCTTCCCTCTTCAGGCTGCACCCCCAAAATCTCCAAGTATTTCCTGATCTGGAGTTGGCAGTTTTAGCATGCACGGTCAGTAGCTGTTTCTCCTGGCTTCCCTGCAAGTTAAGAGGGAAAGGTGTTATGGGGGGGTTTATTGCATGTTGTATCTTTTAAAGGCCTGTAGAGAGCCAGCATGGCGTAGTGGTTAAGAGCAGTGGACTCTGATCTAGAGAATCGGGTTTGATTCCCACTCCTCCACATGAAGCTAATTTTCTGCCCGTGACCTTTTTTTCCCTTCTCCAATCAAGCTGATCACATTCAGCATTGTACCTTTGCGTTCTGAATTCCTTCCTTCCAACACCACTACCACCTTCAGGCTGGGATATGAGGACCCAGAGATCTCCACTTCTACTAGAGCCAGATTCAAGTCTAGTAGCACCTTAGAGACCGAGAAGATTTTGGGGCTAGAAGCTTTCAAGAATCAGAGCTCCCTGGTACCTAAAGAAGAAAGATGTGAGTGGGGATGGGCATGAACCATCACAAATTTTGGCTAGTTCATGGTTTGCAAAGCAAAGTTCACAGACTGAAGAACCACCATGAGCTTCCACAGATTTTGATGTGGTTCATGGCAGTTCATGAAGAGCAGAAAGCAGGAGTATACCCCTGCTTTTTGCTCTTCACGAAAACAACTGTTTCGTTTACGTGACTCAAAGCCATTTAAAGCACTGCTTTCTGCTCCCCACAAAAAGCCACGGGGACCAGAAAGCAGGGGTTTCCAAACAGCTGAGTGGCAGGGACTCAGCGGTTGGTTTAAATGGCTCCAAGCCATTTAAACCCTGCTTTCTCCTCCCCGCAAAAAGCCACGGGGAGCAGAAAGCAGGGGTTTGAACTTTAAATGGCTCACAAATGGATAGGAACCAGTTCCGTTCACAAATTGGCAAATCATTTCATGGTTCAGTTTGTGGTTCAGCCATCAACCAGGCCGTAAAAAAAGCAGTCCATGTCCATGACTTTCAGAAGCTTATACTCTGAAAATCTTCTTGGTCGGTAAGGTTCTGCTGGACTCTTCCACTGGTTCTTTGACTTCCAACCAACATGTCTACTCTCTCGAAACTACCTCACATTTGTAAGTAACTGTAAAAACACTGGTGTTTTTTAAAAAACTTTCAGAACTGCCAAAATGCCACTGGGCAGGCAGTGAAGGGGGTGGCCAGGGGCTGGGGGGGGAGGGGGCGCTGCAGGAAAGCATTATGAGATTGCTCACGCACACAGTTGGCTTTTCTAGCACAACTGAATGCATTCGAGCATTGACACATAGTTTGTCATGCATTTGATGGCGCTGATCAGGATCAGTGAACATGTCTTAAGCTGAACTGACGGGCAATCGAGCATCCCCAGTATCGGCATTCCCATACTGCAGATGAGCTGTCGGTGTCTTTAATGTATTTAAGATGCCGCGTATACTGGTTCTGAATTATGCATTTGCCCTTCAGTTTATTTATGTTTTGAAGGTAAAGCATTTACAACAGAGTCACAATTCTGATCTGAGAACAGGGAGAAGGTAGGAACATAGCACTGGAAGGGACCCTAAGGGAGCCAGTTTGGTGTACTGGTTAGGAGCGCAGACTCTAATCTGGGAGAACCGGGTTTGATTCCCCACTCCTCCGCATGCAGCTGCTGGTGTGACCTTAGGTCAGTTACAAGTTCTTTCAGAGCTGTTCTCTCAGGAGTAGTTCTTGAGAGAGCTCTCTCAGCCCCCCTCCCTACCTCACAGGGTATCTGTTGTGGGGAGGGGAAGGGAAAGGGATTGTAAGCCACTCTGAGATTACTTTGAGTAGTAAAGGGTGAGGTAATAAATCCAGTCCCCTCCTCTTCCTCTTCTTCTTCTTCGTCATCATCATCATAATCTATCCCAACCCCTGCACAGTGCAGGAAATTCACAGCTACATCTCCCACCACTCCCCCAGTGATCCCTGCTCTATGCCCAGAAAAGGCAAAAAAAAACCCTCCAGGATCCCTGGGCCAATCTGGCCTGCAGGAACGAACAGAAGAACAGAAGAAGAGCCTTGCTGGATCAGGCCAGTAGTCTATCTAGTCGAGCATCCTGCCTCACACAGTAGCCAACCAGTTCCTCTGGACGGCCAACAACAGGGCAGAGAGGCCGAGGCCTTCCCTTGATGTTGCCTCCTGGCCCTGGAAGTCAGGGGTTTAGTGCCTCTGAATGTGGAGGTTCCCCTCAGTCACCATGGCTAGTAGCCACTGACAGACCTCTCCTCCATGAAAGTATCTAATCCCCTTTTAAAGCTGTCTATTCCTATGGCCATCGCTACACTCTCTGGCAGAGAATCCCACAGTTTAATCCCTCTTCCTTCTTGACCCCAAAGTAGTAATTGGCATTACCCTGGGCATACAAGAAAGGGCCACAAAAGCTGAGCCTCGGCTGATCCCTTCCTGCCCTCCATCTCACGATCTGGCTAAATTCATCATGAGTCACACATAGACTGATGATGTTTTTTGTGCTGGCCAAAAGAATAATGTCAAAAGAGGATCTTTTGGATTTCACGTTGATCACACTGCACAGCCCTTTCTAAAGGCTGACCTAGGAACAGCGGATGAACCATATGTGTTGCCTGACATTCTTGATGGAAGAAAGGCATACTAGAAGAGCAATTAATGATAAAACCAGTTTGGTGTACTGGTTAGGAGCACGGACTCTAATCCGGGAGAACCGGGTTTGATTCCCCACACCTCCGCATGCAGCTGCTGGTGTGACCGTGGGTCAGTCATAAGTTCTTTCAGAGCTGTTCTCTCAAGGGCAGTTCTCAAAAGAGCTCTCTCAGCCCCGACTACTTCACAGGGTGTCTGTTGTGGGGGAGGGGAAGGGAAAGGAGTTTGTAAGCTGCTCTGAGACTCCTTCAGGTAGGGAAGGGTGGGGTATAAATCCAATCTCTTCTTCTTCTTCTAAAACACAATGCCTTTCAAATGTAGCAGTGTGAAAAGAAAAGACAGACTGGGGGAAAAAGGTTTCTAGAGCAATCCTAAGTAGTCGCATGCTTCTAAACTCATTGATGTCAAGTCTCATCAGGTCTCAGAAGCTAAACAGGGTCGGCCCTGGTTAATATTTGGATGAGAGACTACCAAAAAGGACCAGGGTTGCTACGCAGAGGCAGGCAAGGGCAAGCCACCTCTGTTCACCTCTTGCCTTGAAAACCCTACGGGGTCACCATAAGTCAGCCGCAACCGGACAGCACTTCCCACCACCATAAAGAAAAAAAAGGGGGGGGGGAGATAAAAAGTCCATGTGATTCCAGAAGAACTGTCGGTGGCATTTCTAGGCAAAGCTGAAACGTATACAAAAGAAGGCTCAGAGAGCCTTCCTGGCAACTGTGATGGGCCGACCACACAGTGGTTCTAACAGCGCTAGGCTAATTCAGCACCTGTAGCACAGCAAGAACCCTTTCACATCCATTCAACCCACGATGAATTACAATCAAACAATTAAGAAATCGAATTCAGCCCCTTCCCATCGGAGTCTGTGTTTGAAGTGCTTTTGTGCACGAATGGGCACTGAGTGAAAAAATGCTGATGATGAGTTATACTTCCAAAAGTCCTGGTTTTACTAAAAGAATTCTGGCAGGAAGCCCACATTTCTGGCTTTCACAGAGAAAGAAAGAGAAAAGAAGGATTCTGGCGACCAGCCCAGAAGTTTTAAAAAATTTCTCTCCCCCCCCCCCCCCCCAGCATATTGGCAACCTTAGGAAGGGGGTATAACTAACTCACTCTTTCTCTCTCTCTCTCCCATCTTAATTTTTCTGTTCACAAACTGGCCTCCAGGCAGTTGTTATTGACTATTCTGTTTCCCATTCCTTGATTTTCCAAATTAGCTTTATACACAGAGACGTTCACTAAATGTATATAGATACTTATAAGATACTTATCAGAAGAAAAAATCAAGTTGACGGTTTACGTAGAAATCCATTTGTTTCAGCATATGTTTCTGTGGGTTCTCCCCTTTATGTGCCTCTTGAAATCTTTGAGACACCAATTAGGGTTGCCATCCTCCAGGAGCCCCCGGAACTACACTCATCTCCAGACAACAGAGATCAGTTCCCCTGGAGAAAATGGATGCTTTGGAGGGCGGACTCTGGGGTCCTTCCCGCATTTGCCTGCCACTCCAGATTTTCTCAGAGTTCGGGTCCGGGCAATTTAAGTCCACAGCAAAACAGCATCCCAATAACCCCAGGCTGAAACCGAGCTGACCACTGACGGGAGGGAGTGTAAGGCAGAATGAAGGGGAAACCTGCAATAAAAAGAAGGTTGAACTCGATTTTAGTGCAGAATGGGGGAAGAAACCTGGGTTAAAAAGAAGGTTGGATTCGGTTTTAGTGCAGAATTGTTTGGAGGACACCACGATGAACATGGATTAAAAGGAGAGTGCAGAAAGAGCCTCTATGGCATTGTATCCCACGGAGGTCCCTCCCCTCACCAGACTCTGCCCCCCCGCCAGTCTTTCCCCCCAAATCTCCAGGTATTTCCCAACCCAGAACCGGCAACCATAATTACACATGAGCTTGAACAAGCTTTAAAAGTACTTCGCTTTTCCTTACCATTTGTTATGTATTGACCATGCGGTCGCCATGTGCTCTCTTCATTGCGACCGCATGGCCAGAGCACATGGCCAGAGCATGGCCAGAGCACATGGCCAAGAAACTACCCGAGCTTCAGCCAGGTAGAACAAAGGCCAGGTGGATTCAAACCGGCCACCAATCCTGTACCTAGGTTTCTCCCAGGGAACCTATGAAATGTAAATAGACTTCTAATAGCCTATCAGGCCAGTTGGGTGAGGTCAGGGGATTGTCCCTGACCAGCATAAAAGGAGGGCTTGGAGCCCTGGGTTGTATGCTTCATCCGGACCAGCAATAAAGATCTAGCTGTTTCACTATTCCATGGACTCCCGACTCCAATACTTATCAGTGGCGACGAGGATGGGATCCCGATGAGCGACTCTCCAGCAGACCACAGCAGCACAGCGAGCTCCGTCCCGCCGGCCGCAGGCATCTCCGAGCTCCAGCGCTCCAACGCCTCGCCACAAGCCGCTCTGAGCCCAATCCTCCGGCACTAGCCAGCGCCAAGCCTCAGCGCTCCCCAGCACCGCCGCAAGACACGAGGACATCGCTCAAACAGCCGCCGCCGCTCCTGCTCTGGTAAATATGGCAAACGCTCCGGGACCAATTACCCCTTTCAATACGTCTCGCCCCGAGACGTGGGAGTCCTGGCTCAAGACGCTGGGTTGTGCCTTTAAGGTCCGCGGAATCACAGATGCGGACCTGAAGAGTGCCTGGCTCTTGAGTTCCGGAGGGGTGGAGGTCATGCGGGTGGCCCAGAACCTACTAGCCCCGCAAGACCCCACCGAGGTGTCTTACGACGTGCTCACCAAGACCCTCGGCGATTACTTCGCCCCGAAGCCATCAAAACTGGCCAGGCGCTGGGAGTTCATACAGCGCCAGCAGCAGCCGGGGGAGTCAGCCGCCACTTTCCTGGCTGAACTCCGTCGACTAGCCATGGGCTGCGAATTCCGCCACATGGATGACCACGTGGAGACCGCCTTCATGGGAGGGGTCCGGGAAGCCAAGCTCCGCCGGCGCCTCATTGCAATGCCGGAGCCAACCTTGGAGAAGATGCTCGAAACTGCGGCAGCCTTCGAGACAACGCAAAAGGACAAGGCAGCCACCAAAGTCCACCAGGCGGCTCCTCCCGAACCCGACTCAAGCGAAGAAGAGGACGTCCACCGGATGCAACCACGCTCGAAGAAGGGTGAGCCCGGCGTCCCCAGGCCCAAGGGCCGGCGCCCAGCATCTGTCTCTGTTCCCTCCCCTGCTTCCCTCAACAGGCAGGCCCCAACGTGCGCCAGCTGTGGGGACCCCCACGACAGACGGACATGCCGCTTCCGTGATGCCATCTGCCGCGCCTGCGGGAAAGCAGGACATCTCGCCCGGGCCTGCCGCCTGAGGAACAGCCACCGTGCCCCAGCAGCGAACTTCGAAGAAGTGGGTAGTGTCGTTCCCACGGCCACGGTAATGAACTTGCCTCAGCCCATCCCGGGCGCAATTTCCGTGTCTCTCCGAATAGAGGGAGTTCCTTGCTCCATGGAACTGGACTCAGGGTCAGCATATTCAATTGTGTCCGCAGCTACGTTCCGCCGCCTCTGCCCGAAGGGGGCACGCTGGCTGCGGCTGCCGGCTGGGTTGGTCCTCCGGGACTTCCAGAAAAACCCAGTGGCTATTAAGGGGCTAGCCAGGGTCCGGGTCCAGTACCATGCCTTTAATGGCCTGCTGGACCTTCTCGTGGTGGAGCGCAATCTAACCAGTCTCCTAGGTCGCGCCTGGTTCAAGCCGCTCGGAGTGCAGTGGACCGGAATACACCGCATGGGCTCTACTGACTTCTCATCCATCTGCGAGGAATTTCCCGCCGTTTTCGATGGCTCATTGGGCTGCTACAAAGGACCCCCGGTTTCCTTCGACCTGGACCCGGCAGTCCGGCCCATCCGCGTGGCCGTCCGCCGGCCACCACTCGCCTTCCAGCCCAAAGTGGAGGCAGAGTTGGAAAAGCTCGTGGCACAAGGGGTGCTCGAGCCGGTCTCCCACGCCAAGTGGGAGACTCCCATTGTGACCCCCCTCAAAGCTAACGGGGAAGTCCGCATCTGCGCGGATTACAAATGTACAATTAATAAGGCATTACAGGACCACGCGTACCCGGTACCGGTGGTCAGCCATGTTCTGGCCTCCCTCGCGGGTGCCAAAATATTTGGAAAATTAGACTTGGCCCAAGCCTATCAGCAGCTTCCCGTAGACGAAGCAACGGCAGAGGCACAAACGATTGTGACTCACAAGGGAGCGTTCAAGGTAAAACGCCTCCAATTTGGGGTCAGCGTAGCACCCGGAATCTTTCAAAATCTAATGGATTCTCTCCTAAAAGATGTTCCAGGAGTGAAGCCGTTCTTCGACGACGTCCTCATCGCCGCCCCGGACGCCGACACGTTCGCAGCTCGCCTCCGGATGGTGCTGCAAAGGTTCCAGGACGCGGGTCTCAAGGTTCGAAAAGACAAGTGCACCCTGGGAGTCTCCTCGGTGACCTTCTTGGGGTTCCAAGTCACCGCAGACGGCATTCACCCTACAAAGGAGAAGGTAGTGGCAATTACAGGTGCACCCCGCCCGTCCTCAAAGGCGGAACTCCAGGCGTTCTTGGGACTTGTGAACTTCTACCACGCCTTCCTTCCACACAAGGCGGCAGTCGCTGAACCCCTGCATCGTCTCCTGGACAAGGGAGCGGCTTGGGCCTGGGGTCCCAAGCATGATGCAGCCTTCCGGGCCGTCAAAGACTTATTAATTTCAAATGCGGTCTTAGCGCATTTCGATGAGAGGCTCCCTGTCATCCTGGCCTGCGACGCATCCCCCTACGGCGTTGGGGCGGTCTTGGGACACCGGCTACCCAACGGAAAGGAGGTACCGGTTGCCTACTACTCCAGGACCCTGTCGTCGGCAGAACGGAACTACGCCCAGATCGACAAGGAGGCCCTAGCAATCGTAGCTGGCGTCAGGAAATTTCACGACTATCTCTACGGACGGTCATTCACCGTGGCCACAGATCACAAGCCGCTGCTGGGTCTCCTTGCCCCCCACAGGCAGACCCCTCACATGCTGTCCCCGCGGGTCCTGCGGTGGTCAATTTTTTTGTCAGGCTACTCCTACGAATTGGTACATCGACCGGGGAAGGCGATGGGTCATGCAGACGCCCTCAGCCGTCTTCCCCTCCCGTCCTGCGACCCTGATCCGGCTCCCGCTTTCCACATCGCGCTCCTAGAGGATCTACCGGAGCGCCCCGTACAGGTATCAGATGTGGCCCGTCGCACGCGGCGGGACCGCATCCTTTCCCGTGTCTCGGACTGGGTGGGAAGGGGGTGGCCGGAAAAACCGGGACCAGATTTTGCCGCTTTCACGGCACGCAGGCACGAACTATCGGCCCACAAGGGATGCCTGCTATGGGGATCTCGAGTGGTGATCCCCGGGCCCCTGCGGCCCCGAGTGCTAGAGGCCCTCCACGAGGCTCACCCGGGAATTGTGCGCATGAAAGCTCTGGCCCGGAGTTACGTATGGTGGCCAGGCCTGGACAAAGACATTGAGGGGCGGGTCCAGAAGTGTACCAAATGCCAGGAGTCACGGCCAGATCCGCCACACGCTCCTGTCCGATCCTGGGAATCTACTAACAAGCCCTGGTCCCGCCTGCACCTAGACTTCGCGGGACCGGTCCAGGGCCGGTTGTTTCTTATCGTTGTTGACAGCTACAGCAAGTGGCTTGAGGTAGTGCCCGTAGCTTCGACCTCCACCAACGCTGCCTTAAGAAGTCTCTGGCCGATCTTCGCGACACACGGAATGCCAGAAACTCTCGTAACCGACAACGGGACCGCCTTCACCTCCGGCGAGTTTCAACGGTTTGTGGAAGCCTGCGGTCTGCGCCACATCCGCTCCGCTCCATTCCACCCCGCAACCAATGGCCAGGCCGAGCGCATGGTGAGGACAACGAAGGACGCGTTAAAGAAGATGGAGCATGGCGACTGGGAAGAGCAGCTGTACAAGTTCCTGTTCTGCCAACGGAACACACCCCACTCAGGGACCGGGCGCCGGCCAGCCGAACTTCTGATGGGAAGACGACTGGGAACCGTCTTGGACCGCCTACATCCCGACCGAGCAATCGAGGGGAACCCGACAATGGAGGACCGGCCAGCTGCCCGAGGATTTGCTCCCGAAGACCCCGTATACGCAAAGAACTTCGCGCGGGGTCCGACATGGCTCCCCGCGAGGATCGTCCGAGTCACAGGGCCTTATTCCTATGAGGTCCTTACGGAAGATGGCGTAGTCTGGAAACGGCACATTGACCAGATTCGACGCCGTACCCAGAACCACGATGATACCCAGGCCCCCGAACTCCCTGCACCAACAGACCGTGACATCGACACGACTCCAGAAGCAGCGCCAGACCCTGATCCGGAGACTGCGGAGATGCCGCTCCTGCCCGCGGACGAAGCAGTCGCACCATCCACACCTGAACAACCCCCGAGCAGACAGGCCCCGCCAGCAGAACAACTACCCACACCGCAACCTGCCGACACTAGCAACACGCCCCGCCTTACAACCCCCCGGCGCTCTGGACGTGAGCGCAGACGCCCGGACTATCTCAAAGACTATGTGTGCAGAGGGGTTCTGGACTATGGGGGGAGGGGTGTTATGTATTGACCATGCGGTCGCCATGTGCTCTCTTCATTGCGACCGCATGGCCAGAGCACATGGCCAGAGCATGGCCAGAGCACATGGCCAAGAAACTACCCGAGCTTCAGCCAGGTAGAACAAAGGCCAGGTGGATTCAAACCGGCCACCAATCCTGTACCTAGGTTTCTCCCAGGGAACCTATGAAATGTAAATAGACTTCTAATAGCCTATCAGGCCAGTTGGGTGAGGTCAGGGGATTGTCCCTGACCAGCATAAAAGGAGGGCTTGGAGCCCTGGGTTGTATGCTTCATCCGGACCAGCAATAAAGATCTAGCTGTTTCACTATTCCATGGACTCCCGACTCCAATACTTATCACCATTCTTCCCTTCTTAAAGAGTATTTTTGTGTGTGTGTGTTTTCCAGATCTTCACACACACACACAGACATGTCTAGCAGTAGCTAACATCAAATAATTATTTATCTTGTGGAAAGGAAACTACATCGTTAAGAAAATTCTATGGATATGTAGAATTGACATGCCTATACCTGCGGATAATTTTACAGAAGCCAGTTCCCAAAAAAAATCTTGAGCTTGGAAACAAATCCTCAGCATATGAAAGGAAGGGGGGAGCTTTTTCGGTGGGCAAAAGCAACAACTCTCTTTCTGACTGTGGGGTGTCCTTGCTAAATGCCTGAGCAATAAACTTAATTCTCTTTTCACCTTTACCGTTTTCTTAACCTGTAAACCAGTCTCCAGGCTATCTCTGTTTATTTATTATTTTTATATGTTCTAGGGGAGGGAAGGTAGCATGGTATAGTCCAATTTTGTCAGATCTCAGAAGCTAAGCAGGCTTGGTAATTAGATGGGAGATCACCAAGGAAGGCCATGGCAGACCACCTCTGCTTCTCGCCTTCAAAGCCCTTGTTGGGATTGCCGTAAGTGGCACTTATGTACATCATATGTTCTATCCCACTTGGTCTACCAGAGGCACTCAAGTTGGACAACAGGGGAAAAAGACAGGCACCAACGCCTGTCTTTTTCCCCTTTTGGAATCTACCCGGGAAGCTGCACAGATGGGAAGATTTAACCCAGAAGTCCCAAACCTAATCTATATCACACCCCAAAGCTGTGTTTTATTGCTGAATTCCATGCTGGGGAAGTTGATTAAGGATCCCCAACATCACATGTAGCTTGGTTCCAGGATGAGCAACATTTCTCTCCAGAAACGTACAGAGGAAGAAGAAGGGAAGAAGAGTAGATTTTTATACCCCACTTTTCTCTACTTGAAGGAGTCTCAGAGCAGCTTACAATCACATTTCCCTTCCTCTCCCCACACCAGGCCCCTTGTGAGGCAGGTGGGGCTGAGAGTAGGGCTGCCGAGTCCCCCAGGGGGCGGGGATTCCCCTGCGAAATGGGTCCCCAATTCGCCAGTCGGGATCTGGCTGGCAGGGGGAACCCCACCCCCGAAGTGGCCCAATCAGGCCGATGTGCCTGGCGTGATGACATCACCCGGGAGCAACGTCATCATGCTGGGCACGTCGCCGGGGCGACGTGCTTAGCCCGATGACGTCACTTCCGGGTGATGTCATCGCGGTGCGTGCGCGTTTCTTACATGTGCGGGACTCCCAGAGAGGGACCGGGACTCCCCTGCTGCTATGAAGGTAAGACTTGGCAACCCTAGCTGAGGGGGTCCTGAGGGAACAGTGACTGGCCCAAGGTCACCCAGCGGGCCTCATGTGTCTCAAAGTGGCTTACAATCACAACCCCTTCCTCTCCCCAAAAGGGGCACCTTGTGAGGCACGTGGAGCTGAGAGAATTCTGAGAGACAAACTGTGACTGGCCCAAGGGCACCCAGCAGGCCTCATGTGTCCCAAAGTAGCTTACAATCACCTTCCCTTCCTCTCCCCACAGCAGGCCCTTTGTGAGGTAGGTGGGGCTGAGAGAGGGCTGAGAGAGCTGTGACTGGCCCAAGGCCACCCAGCAGGCTGCATGTGTAGGAGTAGGGAATCAAGCTCAGGCTGCGGTCATACACACTAAATAAGCCACTTTCAGTCCACTCTCCAACTGGACTTTGCCGGTTCACACATTAGAATCCAGTTGGAAAGTGCATTGAAAGTGGGTTATTTAGTGTGCGTGACCGCAGCCTTTGCTCTTAGCCACTACAACAGACGGGAAAGCATTTGTCCTGCACCTGAGCGCTGGCCCTGCCATGTAAAATCATCAGCTCTATTACAGGATCGTGTACACGGTATCACTGAGCCGTGTGCCATTATTTAGCAGTGGGGCCGCTGAACTCAAGATAAAATCTCTTTGTTATGTCTGTGGTTCTCTTGAGACAGAGTTAATGACATTCCTGACAGACAGCTCATTTAAAACATGTTGCTGTCTTGTGGAGCTTCTGGACATTTCCAAGCCGCTTCAGAGGAACACAATGCACCGTGTGTGAATGAAGACACACATGCCAAGCTGATAATTGAACATGACGCATCTACTGGTATCAATCAATGCACACAGCATATAAAAGGACATCCACGGGGTTTGTGAAAATTTGAACACCTCCTGTTTGCTTGATGGGGTGAGAAAATATTTCCTGTTTCATATTCTTTCATATTCATTTTTCCTTTCATCAACCTTTTTGGAACCCATTTTTTTCCCCCTTGTGAGTTTTTCAGGAGCCGTCTCCATTGGGTGTACATGTTGCATGGTTTTGATGTGCAATATTTATTTTTATTTTATTTTATTTGTTCGATCTGTACCCCGCTCTCCCTGCCAAGGCGGGCTCAGGGTGGCTTACATAAAATGCATATATAAAATACAGTTAAAACATACATAAAACAAACATAAACCATCAGTTGTTCATTTCCTAAAGTGCCAGATCAGTTATAGTGCAAGACCATACCACTACTTTGGTGTTAGTCCTGATGGATTGCTTCCGCAATCTGACATGTCTGGGATATATATACCATGCTGCCATCCCTCCCCTTTCCCACATACATATGTGTATTCAGGAAATGCTTTCCCACTAAGCGTTCTTCAAGTGGGGTTGGCATACAAATTAACAGAGATAATCTAACACAATCAGACAAAGCAACGGCCCTAAAGTAAAAGACAATGATGCAAAATAATCTAAGCATCACCTAAGAAGTGGCACAGCAATGAAAAACCATTGAAGAGGCCTATAAAAAAAAGTCTGAAGCCCAATAAAACAGCAGAAATGCAAATCACCCATCAAACGTTTTGGAGAATGAAAATAACCTTAGACTGGAACAATACAGGCCATGGAACCTATTGCAGATGATTTCTTAGATCTAAGGAGGGTGATACTGTATGGCCAGGGGCTACCACTGAAAAGGCCCTGTCCCCGATTATGACCCACCTAAGTGTTAAAGGCAAATGAATCAGAGAAGGGTGTCTGATGAACTAGATTTCAGTCAGTGAGCAGATTCATACGGCAGAAGGCAATCCTTCGAGTGCATTGGCTCCTAAGACATTTACAGTGCATTCCTAAGGACACTTTCCTGACAGTAAATCATATTGCATACATCTGGATAGTATTCTGAGTAGACTTCCTTGGATATCACGGTTGAGGATTTAAAGTAAGGATGGACAAACATTCATTCACTAAAAACACTGATATCTTTGGAAAGGATTTCTTTTATCAGCATAGCTATATTTGAGTCCAGTAGCCTCTTCGAGACCAACAAGATTTTTGGGGAATTCGCTTTTGAGAGTCAAAGCTCCCTTCGTCAGATACAAGCAGGAATTGAGATCCCTGTGTCCTTATACCCCAGTCTGAAGGTGGGAGGGTTGTTGCAAATAAAGGAATCAGGATGCAGAGATATAATTTGAAATATAATCCACCTGACTAAAGCAGGGGAGAAATGTTTAGGGGCGGGAAATTTGGAAATTCTTCTCTCACTACAGATGCTAATTTCCTGCCCTTAATCAAGCTGATTATATTTTTCATTGTATCTCTGCATCCTGATTCCTCTTTTTTGCAACACCCGTCCCACCTTTTTGACTCCCTTCTTTGAAAAAGAAGAAGAAGAAGAAGAAGAAGAAGAGATTGGATTTATACCCCACCCTTCACTTGTAGTCTCAGAGCAGCTTACAAACTTCTTTCCTTTCCCCTCCCCACAACAGACACCCTGTGAGGTTGGTGGGGCTGAGAGAGCTCTGACAGAAACTGCTCTTTTTCAAGAACAGCTGTGCCAGAACTATGGCTTGCCCAAGGTCATCCAGCAGCTGCAAGTGGAGGAGTGGGGAATCAAACCCAGTTCTCCCAGATTAGAGTCCGCACACTTAACCACTACACCAAAGTGGCTCTCTACCACACATTCTACCTTCTGAGTGGGGTATAAGGACCTGTGGATCTCCATTCCTATTTGTATCTGACGAAGGGAGCTTTGACTCCAGAACACTCATACCCCGAATCTAGCTGTTCTACTGCAGACCAAGACAGCTACCCTCTGAAACTATCTTTCAGCAGCATGAGACTTCCTCCCTCCCCCTTCCTCTGCATTTCAAAATGCTCTCCATAATATTCCCAAAGGACAGGGACCAATGCTCCCTCTAAGCTGTGGAGTCTTGTGAGCAAAAAAATCCTGCTTTGTGAGATACCAGCATTGAAAGTTGTGAGCGAGTGATTTGGCTACGGCATAAATTAGCTTGCTCTGGAGCCATTCTTCCTGAGCTAAGACAAAAACGTGTGAGCTGGAGGCTAAAAAACTGTGACCTGGCTCACACTTACTCAGCTTAGAGGGAACATGGACAGGGACCCCCCGTCCCGCCCCGAACAGTGGTGATGAGGTGGAGGTCAGCAGCAAGACATGGGAAATGTCAAAAATGGCTTCTCCCTGCCATCCACAGACATCCCCACTGAATCCAGCCTTACATTTCTGTTATATACTTTGCCTGTCTTAAGAAAAGGCAGCTAAATGAGGACGTGACCTCACATCCCCTGACTTCTCTATAAAAAGGGGGGGGGGCGAATGAGGGAGCTTTAAGTTAAACCTTCCAGATGACTTGTTTTTAAAATATTGCCATTTGCAAAAAAAAATAAAAATGCATTGTGCATTTCTCATCCTTTTGTCATCCCAAATAAATATTTCTCATTGTGCACCCGAGGCATGCATGAACATCGAATACATTCTTGGGCCTTTATGTTTTTGCAGAAAGAGGAATGCCCTGTGAAGTATCCAAATTAAATCAAAAGTCTGCACATCATACAGAATTCCAAAAGAAATAGAGATTATGGAGTGACAGAAATAATTAAAAAGAGACAGCGAGCGAGAGAGAGAATCTTGGGGGCCTTCATTTATTCTGCCATCAAACCGCAGCTGACCTGGGGTTTTCAAGGCCAGAGATGTTTCAGAGGCGGTTGGCCATTGCCTGACTCTGCATGGCAACCCTGGACTTCCCTGGTGGTCTCCCATCCAAGTACTAGCCGGGGCTGACCTTGCTTAGCTCCTGAGATCTGAGGAGGTCAGGGTAGCCGGGGTCATCCAGTTCAGGGCTTTGGTGGATGTATTCCAGTCTTTCACTGAACAAACAGAACCCCCTTTTGTACTTTTAACTATTGTCCAACCAAAAACATGTTCACACTTTAGCACCCCAAAACCAGGGCTATTTTTGGGCAGGAACGCACAGGAACAGCGTTCCGGCTGGCTTCCGAGTTGGCCATGCCTACAGCCTCCCCCCGCCCTGGGTTTCCCAGGCACCTCGCACCTGCGGGGTGCCTGGGGAAGCCGATCCAGACACTGCCTTCCTCCCCTCGGGTTCCCCATGCGCCCCACAAGCCACGGGGCACCTGGGGAAGCCGATCCTGGGAGGGAGCTGTGCTGTCAGGAGGTGTGGCCTAATATGCTAATGAGTTTCTGCTGTTGGGTGTGGCCTATTATGCTACTGAGTCCATGCTGGGTTTTTTCTACAAAAAAAGCCCTGCCCAAAACTATTAACACATTTTTGGAAGATGATATTGTATACTGTATTTGTTTAGTTTCCAAGGGTACTCGTGTCAGTCTGCAGTAGAACAGCTAAGTTTGAGTCCACTGGCATCTTAGAGACCAATGTGATTTTCAGGGCAGAAGCTTTTGAGTGTCTCAGATCTCTCTTTCGGGACCCAGTTTGGTGTAGTGGTTAGGAGCACGGACTCTGATCTGGAAGAACCGGGTTCGATTCCCCACTCCTCCACTTGCAGCTGCTGGAGTGACCTTGGGTCAGTTACAGGTTCTTTCAGAGCTGTTCTCTCAAGGGCAGTCCTCGAAAGAGCTCTCTCAGCCCCACCTACCTCACAGGGTGTCTTTTGTGGGGAGGGGGAGGGGATTGTAAGCCGCTCTGAGACTCCTTTGGGTGGCAAAGGGCAGGGTATAAATCCAATCTCCTCCTCCTCCTCTTCTTCTTCTACAAATGAGAATGGAGACCCTCCAGTCCTTATATCCCAGACTGAAGGTGGGAGGGGTGGTACAAAGAAAGGAGTCAGGATGCCGACAGACAAACTTGAAGTTTGTAGTGAGAGAAGAATTTTCTAATTTTCTGCCCCTGAGTACTTCTCCCTTGCTCTAACCAAGCTGGCTACCTATTGCATTCTACCTCTGGGTGCATATGGTCTGACAAAGGGAGATATAGGCCACATGCACACTCCCACTTTTGTCACTCATTTCTCCCTATTGCTTCAGGTTCCCCCCCCCCCCCCAAAATGTGTTTTGCTCTCTCTAGTCGTCCCAGAGGGAGTAAAACACATGTGGAAAGGGGGGGGGGGACACCCAAAGCAATCGGGAGAAATGAGTGACAAAAGTGACAGTGTGGGTGTGGCCATACTTGCAAAAACTCATACTCCGAAAACCTTGCTGGTTCCTAAGACACCACCGTACTTGAATCTAGCGGTATTTATTTAATTTGTAATAATCTTTCTTTTCTGTTGGGCCAGTCACATACTCTCGGTCTATCCTACCTCACTGGGTTGTTGTGAGGATAAAATGGAGGAGGGGAGAGCACTGGTAGCCTAGAATTGCCAGCAACCAGGTGGGGCCTGGAGAGCTCCTGGAATTACAGCTGGCCTGGAGACTACAGAGATCAGTTCCCCTGGGGGATATGGGGGCTCTGAAGGGTGGGCTCTCTGGCATTATACCCTGCTGACGGGGTTGCCAGATCCTCCCTGGACTCCAGTGGGGGGATGGAGGGATAGGGTTGTCAGATCTGGTTGGGGAACTCCTGGAGATTTGGGGGTGGAGCCTGGGGAGGACGGGGACCTCAATGGGGTACAGTGCCATAGTGTCCCCCCTCCAAAGCAGCCATTTTCTCCGGGGGGACTGATTTCTGTCACCTGAAAATCAGTTGTAATTCCAGGAGATCTTCAGGCTCCACCTAGCTCTAGCTGGAGACCTGGATA